>OZ010633.1:6374497-9145189 GCA_963932165.1 Pimpla rufipes | reverse complement strand
CGATCCTTCAAGTTGTACCCACATTAGATAGCGACGAAGACGCCGATGAGAGAACGTACATCTGGGATCCGTTGGATCCTGAACGCGCGAATCCTCTATTACCCCTCACTTCTCTGAATGCCTGGCAACTCGTAGAAACGATATACAACTCACCATCATCGTCGTCGTCGTCATCGCTGTCGTTGTCGTCTTTAACCGTCTTATAGTCGGTCTTCTTTCTCCTTCCTTTACAAATACCGAGGTAGCGCAATGTATACTGCTCCTTGTACATCAAGGCGGTGTTCAGTACTTGGCTCCGAGTCTTTAAAGAAGATTCTGAGAAATATATCTTGCTGTTCATCTTCGGCTCTCTTTTACACTTAACGCTTTCGTACTTGGTTGGGACTGTAGAATGTCGAATGAAGAGCGAGGTGGACGCCTTCTTGTATCGAGGTATATTACTCCACAGCCGTCGCACCTCAGCTGCCCGCCTCAGCTTGACCCTCAGATAAGTTTCTTATAGTCCCTACTATGTATATCCCGTACCAATGAGCCCATATGCATATCGTCGCATCCGTGTGAATGAACACGTCAAGGTGCAGTCTGCATTTTCTGTTAGGGCGAGTAAAGTCGCACATCGGCTGTATGGTCGAATCGTGCATGTCTTCTCTATGCTTGCGGACGACTGGTGACGCCTGAATCGATGAGCGAGCTGTACACTGTTATAAAAGTTGCGAAGTAGAACTTTGCACATCGATTCCATATTAATTTCCATTTTTCACAAAGTGAATGAATAAGCTTCGTCATAGAGGTGGCTTTGTGACAAATGGGACTTAATGAGAAAGCAATGTGCAAAGTTCTATTTTACAACTTTTTTCGGTACCACTATAGTTTTACTCGTTACGGATGCAAACAGTGAAAAAGTAATCGCGTTTACGTGCTTTTTTGAAAACCTAAAATAGTCTGAAATCTGTAACTGAGGATGATTTTTGTAAAAAATAACAGTAACTCCTGTGCAAAATTTTAGCTTGATACATTATGTCGTTCGAAAGTTATGGGCAATTTAATTTTCGTACTTATGGCTTTTAAAAATAAAAAATGTACAATAAAAAATAATCGTCACACATACATCTCATTTTTATTAGGTACAATGTTTTGTCTTACTTCCTTAACTTTTGCGGAAGTTAGAGCAAAAATCTAAACAAGAAAAAATTAAATTCTAATAAAGTATTATGTGATACTAGGGCAAGAGAGTCACCATCATATGACGGTTGTGAAGTTAATCGCACTCGCCTCACTTACAAATGAGGACAGACAGCACTCGCCTTCAGCTCATGCTGCTGTGATACTCGTGACGCTCGAAATTTTCTCCAAATCTCACGTTTGGCCGGACTACACCACTAGGACTACCTTAATGTATTCCCTGCGCTTATTTCGCGTAAATTCAAGAAAAATGAGAGAGAGTTGCAAACACTTCTCGATGGTATAAAAACATGAAAAAAATCATGCACATTAAAGGTGCTGAAAAGATTAATTTTGCATAATGATAATTCTGAAACGTTATTATTCTGAAACATCCCGTTTTATCACAATGATTCGTAAATTTTTCTGAACAGGCATGCATTTTTTCCGATTTCTGAGTTCACTTTGAAATTTGTGTTTTTGCACACATATTTTCTATGTAAAAAACACAAAAATCAAAGTGAACTTAAAAATCTGAAAAAATTCATACGTATTTAGAAAAATGAACGCATCATTGTCATAAAAAAAGAATTCGAGTCTCCGAGATAGTAGTTACACATTAAAAAAAAAATTAATTTGTTAATTTAATTCCCGAATAATTATTATGCAGAATTAATCTTTTCAGTGCCTTTAACGTGCATGCACTTTTTCAGGTTTTTATACCATTGAGAAGTGTTTGCAATTCTCTCTGATTTTTCCCAAATTTATGCGAAATATCATGCACTGTACGAGAATTCTCCGAAAACGACTGTAAACTATAATATGAATAACTACATTATTCGGATGTCCAATACAACAGCGTTCAAACATTCTTTTTAAAATTCTTTGATGTATCATATTTGAGAACGTACAAGTTTGCGTACCACTGCGTTCTCCTCGGAGTTGTTGCGCAAGAAAATTCTCTGTGGACTCAGAACGGTGCCATCGTTTCAGAACGCAGGAGTGAGAAGGTTCTGGTTGGAGTTATTACAACGGTCGAAACAATCGATGTTACCATTCGCTCCCGCGGTTCACTAGCTTCGTCCTATTTGCCCCCTTTCTTTGTCTATTTCTGCGATTGGCACGAAAGCAAGTACGAAGGATATTTCGAAGAATGCCAGTTCATCTGCTTTGCAATCATTGGAGCGCGAGTAATTTCAGAACGCGCAAACGGCGCAACATTGACTTGCTTGCGGCATCCTTTTTCGCTTATTTTACCGAAGCATACAAAAATCGCTCCAAGTTGCGTTGAAGTTGCCGTCAATTTCGTCGAACGAACAGGTGCAACAGCATTCGCGTTCCCGCGTGCACTTAAAGGGTCACGCCACCCTCAACGGCAATAAAATTACGAATTTCAGTTTTTCTCTCCACCAGAAACTTTCTCTCTTAATAAAAAGTCAAGAATTGCGATAAAAAAAAGTTCAAAGATTTCAGGATAGTCAACATCAGACCGGCCAAGTTATAGTAGATCAAGTTGAGGATAATTAACGGTTACAAATAATAATCAAGAGATACGGTAACGTCTCGAGACAAGTACCTGTCGATTTACCTCACTATACATACCAGCCGACAAGACGCTTACAAGCCTTTCTTTCCGGAGTCATCTGACTTTAGCCAGATTTACAACAGAATTTACAACACATAGATGCATTAGCTTAAAATACTACGGATGACACTAAAACCAATGCTGAAAACTATGGTTTACCAAAGATATGTTCGGTTATATATTTCGATTTTCCGAATTTATTTCAATTTACACGGCATTTTTGGGATATGACAATGTTGTAATAAATCATAAGCTACTGAAATGAAATGAAATATTATATTTAACTGACAATGCGTGAAAAAATGCGTGACGTAACAGTGAAACGGTTGTGATGGCGTTTACAGTAATTTTGTATTAGAAATGTGCATCATATAGCTACCATTTAAGGCTACTCAATGCGACTTAAAGGGTCAGGAGCGCGAAGTATTCAATCCGCATAAATTCGAGACAAGTGCGAGAGAATTGCAAACACTTCTCGATGGTCTGGAAATCTGAAAAAGTTCATGTACACTAAAGGTACTGAAAAGACGAATTTTTCATATAAATAATTCCAAAATGTTATTAACAAATTCATTAAAGAAAATTGTTTCAGAATTATTTCGTTGACCCAAGTTTTATTTGCATGAAAATGATTCCTTTATTTTTTTGTATACGTATGAATTTTTTCAAATATTTATCTAATCTTTGAAATTTGTACATATTTTCCATACAAAAAACACAAATTTCAAAGATTAGATGAAAATCTGAAAAAATTCATACGTATACAAAAAAATAAAGGAATCATTTTCATGCAAAAAAAACTTGGGTCAACGAAATATTTGTTAAACTATTTTTTTTTATCAATTTGTTATTAACATTTTGGAATTATTATTACACAAAATGAATCTTTTCAGTACCTTCAGTGTGCATGAATTGTTTCAGATTTTCAGACCATCGAGGAGTGTTTGCAGTTGTCTCGCACTTTTCTCGGATTTATCCGAATTGAACACTTCGCGCTCCAACATCCTTAATGTTCACAGACGTCGCCAGGTCATGTTTTTTGTTGTTGTCAGTGTCAATTAACGATTCGTAAGATTGACAACGCTATTTTTTCGCTTCGTCACTGTTAAAAACAGAACATTTGTTGTTAAAGTATTTCTTATCTCTGAATAATTCACAATACCGACGGCGAATGAAAAGCGGTACATATGACGATTTAGAAACATCATCTGTTAAGCTTCTATAATCAACATAATTATTTCGGTCACTTGTTGCAACTCAGCGCTTTTTTCTTATTCCCTTTAACACAAGAGTTTAAATGCGGTAATTATAAGCGTCAAGACGGCCCAGCATGGCAAATTGTCATTGTTAGTAGTCAAACAATGGAGCAAAAGGAGTAAAGCTTCAAATACCATTGACGTCGCGCACAAAGACACGAGTTGAAATAAAAGAAGAAAAGCATATGAAAAGAACACAAAAATGGAGAGAATAAGAGGTAGCAGACGGTTTACTAGCGGAACTGCGGAATCGTAGTGGCGGTGGGGTTATTAGCAGGAGCAAAAAATATTATATTGTATGAAGTAGTATATGTAGGACATACGTGTTGACGGTATATCACGTTCCTCATTTCATATTTAGAAAGCTCACCAGAAACATTTCCTTTTATAACTGTCAAAATAGTCATAGTTATACCGATAAGGCATTCAAATTGAAAAACGTGTCGTTTCCTAGCCCACACAGGCAACGATTTTCAGATCAAAAGGTTTAGAATGGTTCAAAACATGCAAGAACCGTATCTGATGTGAAAATTATCGACATGTATGTGTATGTATTTTACATAAAAATCTGTAGACCTCTGCAATATCGAAACGTCTTCAGAATTTTAGCTATCAAACTAAAATGTATCTCGCGCCGGTAGAGGGCTCATTTCTCATTCTCTATAACAATTCTACGCAGAATAGTATCCGTTCTTACTTTAGAAGCATCGCATTCTCCAACAAAAAAGTCTATTTAAAACACATGGGAAAAATCTACAGAAACTCGGAACCGACTGTAACGAACGCATCGACTGTACAATCTACGAAATTAATTTTTCCCCGAAAAAAATAGACAGTCACCCATCGCAAATAATCTACTTCAACTCACCAAAAAGTTTGCTATTAAACAATGAGAAAACCTAATACACACCATGAATCCAGCTATTAGAAAGAGTACACAACGATGTAGAAGTGTCATAACTCTCACTACGAACCAACTATTTTTCACATACACACAGCAAATTGCGCCGCGTTTAAAAATATAAAAAATCCGGGCTGACGGACCGCGGTCGATGGCCTGTTGGCAATATAGAATACAAAAATATATAAACGCTGCAAAAAAAAAAAGAAATTGTAACATATTGCCAATAAACACATTCACTACTACTAGTGTCAGTAGTTATTGTATAATCCATAATCAGTCACTAACAACATGAACTATGGTAATGTAAAAACAATCTCCTTTAGTATATGCACAAAACCAATTACTCTTTAAACAAGTATCGTTTACAAAAGAGAAATGTTGTAATAATTTCTGTCTCAACCACTACAAAAAAAATCTCTAACATATAGACACGTCCATGTTAGATCATCACACAAAGACGATAAATGCATCGTTTTATCTACTTCCACTATAATAATCTACTTTGTTATGCTCATCAAACAAAGTTTTATGAAATTAAGCATTGGACAGACCTATTAATTTTCCACCTAATTGGAAGTTACGAAAAAAGTATTTTTAACGTAATTTGAAAACCGGTATCTCAGTCCTCCTCCTCACTACTCTGCTCGAGACGCAGGGGCGATAATATTCCCTCCCTCCCTCTTTCTCCCTCTCTCTCTCTATTCTCTATTTAAGTATTCGCATCGCCGTCACTGTAAAATCTACAGCTATTTCTCGGCTCTCGGAATCAGCATAAAGATTAACACGTTTCGTCATTTTGAAGAATTCAGCCACCTCCCCAGCCCTCCCACACTTAAGGCCTCAACGCCGCGTGCATCCCGCTCGCTCGCTCGCTCGGTTGCTATCTCATTTTTTTTAACATGGTTACGTCTAATGGTGCAATTTGTGTAATGACTCGGCTCGGACGTCTTCGCCGGTGTTCGGTCGGACTCGGCCACGCGAACAACACGCGATCCGGTATCTTCTAAACCGGTTAAGCCCATCCGAGCCAGGCATCGTGGCAGGGGAATTCGTGCTGCCTTCTTCCTCCACCTTTCTACTCTCCCTCACCGACGTCGCGCTGCGCCTGCGTGTATACTGTCAATATTGCACGCTCGTGTGCGTCCCTTGTGCGAGCCGGCTTTCCATTGCTTTGCTTTTCTCTCCTCGCGCGCTCATCTCTTATTTTCTTGTTGTTCGATGCGTAGCTCTCTTGGCGCTGCTGTTCTTGTTGCATCGGGGCTACTACCGCCCGACCCTGCCGCCGCCACAGGTTCTCTGCGCTATACATTCTAACATGTACACTCTGCTACCGAGAGCTCCGATCTTGGCTGAAACACGCTCGACTGTCGAGCTTCTACCTACCTACCTGCCTGCCGGAGGATGTCCGAAGGCTTTGACCCTTCCCTTAGAATCTTTCGCGTTTACCCATCTCAGTCTCATCCTGCTTGCTTCTTCGCTCGCTCGCTCGCGCACAGGGAGCGCCGCGCGCCTGTGGAGATTAACTTTATGGGCTTCAGAGCAACACACCGGAGTCGCCCGAGTCCGGCACCGAGGATTCCAAGTCCCACGTATATACCATTATCGTTCGGCTCACCATCTGCGCTGATGTCCCAGCGATTCATCATTTACGACCCATTTGCCGATAGATAACCCAAGCAAATATATGCCCAGCCAATGTGGTTCGGCGAAATACCATTCATAACCGGAACCATTAAATTATAATTTACTTTTTTTTCAGTTTCGATTCAAGATATTCTCTGTAGATCATTTTTTTTTAGCAAACTGAGATCTTCATCTCGTTTAGCCGTATTTTACAATTATATTCTTTTTTGCTTCCTCATAGAGGAAGCTTTGTTTTCGTGAACATTTTTTTGTTCGAGATTTCCATTTCAGGACACTCAGAATCGTCCAAAACGTTGAGAAAACTGGTTTGTAAGAAATGTCTGTGTGTGTGTGTGTGTGTGTGTGTGTGTGTATGTATGTGCAGATTTCCTTGCAAGCACGATAACTGTCGTAATTTTCGATGAATGTGCTTCAAATTTGGCACGCTAGTAGGCTATTATAGAACAACGTTTGGGATTGTAGTTGACGTGAATCGGTTGGGGAATTTAGATTTTACAGCATTTTGAAAATCTTGAAGTAATTGTTCTCAGGCTATACCTTCCGCAAGTTAAGAGATATCGGGCTGAAATTTTGGACGTAAATGAACTACCATCAAACGATGATGCATTTCAAATTTATCGAGAATGGATAGTGTGGTTCTAATTTTATAGCATCTCAATTACTTTTTTTATGTCTGAAACCACTTGAACTCCTGTAAATTCTGAGATATCCGCCTGCCATTTTCGACATGACTTCACGATTATTAATTATGAATGATTAATTTATTCAAAGGAACTGTCGATATGTCGGGAAATTTTGATTTTGCTGCCCAAAAACGAAAAAAATGCCTGCACCAAAAAAAAAGTCTGACATTTTTTACAGATTTATCTCAAATTTTGTTCATATGTGGAATATTACCAAAAAAGATTTGAGTACAAATATGACGCAAATCGGTCAAGCGGCACATTTTGTGGCATTTACAATTTCTTGATAGCAAACACGGGCGCTACAACGCCGTGCTCTTTCTGTCAGTTTTGACATTTGACATAACCAAAAAATTTAAATGCATGACTTTGGCCCCTTTCTGTGAATTTTACCATTTCACATAAACAAAAAATTTCAATGCATGGCATTGGCCCCTTTTTGTGAATTTTGGCATTTCACATAAACAAAAAATGTCAATGCATGTTTGTGTCTGACGACACCGCCGACCAATTATAGCACAAATAGAACGGCTTCACATGGACATAGCTGACAGCCACCAAATTTTTAGAAAAAAAGAATCTCGGTCTCGCACTAGCTCGTGCAAATGACAAAATACCGGGTACTAATTAGGTTCACATATGGACTACCATGGAACAAAGTTTGACTGTAAATGTGACGCAAACAGGTGAAGTGGTTCAAATTTGATGACAACTTGAAGTAAAAAAAAATATTTTTCGAGCACAAACAAGCCTGCAAAGTAGAACCTTGCAAATTGCTTCCTCAAAGTAGGTTCTACTTTGCAGGCTTGTTTTTGTTTTCAGATTTTTGCATTGTAGGTATTTTTCCAAAAACGAAAAAAACTTTGCTATTTCCATGTATGTCGAAAAATGAGTTTATTAATTTGAGGAGAAAAAGAAAAGTTCCTTTCTGAATGATGTTGGTATTTTTTTTATTATTATTATCCGATACCAAAATTGGAAATGTATGTGATTTCAATTCGACTTTACATCGTAAACTGTAATAATATTTTCATCGAATACTTATTGGCAGCTTGTTAAAGCGAGGAAAATGCGGATACGACATTTTTAAGGCTTTACATTAAGGCTTTACAAAGTACAGACAAGTCAACAAATTTTCTATTTTCATCTTGGTCCTAAATGCCCTGGGATTGAAATTAAGAAGAAAAAAATATATATAGGTCATTATGCGAAAATGACAAAAATGTCTCTTCGAGATCGGCGTAGGCAGCCACGTCTTTTACAGCCGCCACTCTGTGCGGTGAAACTTGTGAGCGGTGTTGAAGTTGGGTAGTGCGAGTGATTCGCGTGATGCCACATTGGATGGAGTTGACCGTGTGGCTGCACGCCGCAGCGGCGCGGCGACCACGGGTTCGGCGAAACTCAATCTCGGACTGAAGGACGAACGTGTTAACTTTTTTTTGCCCTTCCCTTATTCACTTACAATCGAAGTGCAGCGCGCGGTTGCAGCGACTCTTGGCAGCTGAAAATACCTGCCGCAGTGACCACCTTAATTTTTGCCTCGATTCCCCGCTTTTGTATTATATTATAGTGTCGGTGCGGCATAACAACTCTTGTTATTTAAATTGACCGTTGTAATTGGGGCTCGAATGAATGCCGAAATTCTCGCTTTTCACATCGACATACAGAGCACATTTTAAAATGTGTTATATCATTATAATTCGTTATATTGTACTTAACATTCACTTTTTTGCAACCTATTTTGCTTCTTCGTAGATGAAGCTTCGTTTTCATGAAACATTTTCTTTTACAGATTTTCATGCCAGCATAGACAGAGAATCACCCAAAACATCGAGGAAAACAGCCTAGAAAAAAACGTCTGTATGTGTGTCGCCGTGTTGATGTTCTCAGCTTCGAAAATTGAATTGTCCATAACTCCCGAACGGCACCAGTGTTCGAACTGAAATTTTGTACTCAAGTGAAGTGAAAGAGGTTCGCCTATTACTTTTAAGTAAAAGTCAATACTCGTATAGTGTATTATGGATGCTACGTATGTATTAGATTCCTCGAAAACGTTTAAAATGTAGAATATTTTAAAAATGTCTTAGATGCTAAAAGACTCGGGAGTCATTGCCAGGCGCTTCCAGACCAAAATCACGAACCAAAAAAATGGCAAATAATTGCCAAAAACCAATTACAAGAAAGCTCAGATGATAATAAATCCTTAAAATTATTAATAAATAAAAAATATTCAGTCGTAAACTACTAGTTGTTAGTAAAACCTTCAAAATGATACATAACAAGTGAGGTTAGATATTGTGAACGGGTCAGGTGTTGTGCTACAACGTTCAATTTATTGGCGGCCTGGGGTATCAGACTGAACTTTATAACGATAAAACATTCAATATAAACGGTAAATTGTCCTCATAGTAGTAGACCTCATAGTAGTTTCTAGTGCTTGCCTTTTATCGAAGGCTCGAATAACCCGAACTATCCGGACTTGACGGATCCGACACTTTAAATTCGAACATTAGGTCAAAGCGAATATCCGGATACCCAAGCAACCCGAATACTCAGATACTCGGACTACCTGGATTACCCGAACTATTCGAATTATCCGGATACTCGAACTATCCGAATGTTTTTTATGTGTGGATAGTCATAAATTGTGGATATGTGTCTTTTATAAATCTACGCATTACGTCCAAGAAGTGTCCGGACGATTGATTACGTAGATTCGTAAATACAGATACACAAAGAATCTAGTACAGCTTAAATATTACACAAAAATACAATTTTCAAAAATTACCTAAAATTTGAAAAAAAGTCACGTATTCACAGAAATTGACGGATCATTTTCATTTAAAAAAATATAGGTAGGCGGCTGATTTTATAAACCCTTTTTTTCCATCCAATTTGTTAATAACATTCTGTAATTATTATTATGCAAAAATGATATTTTTGACATATGTGCGTGCGAAGTTCGTCTTCTCGTGCCTGCGTAGCGGGCGCGAAATAGTCGATTTTCGCATGTTATTGGAGAATTTGCGCGAATAAAATTCGCGCACTGTTCGGAGTGTGCGAATAAATTCTCCAATAACATGCGAAAATCGACTATTTCGCACCCGCTACGCAGGCACTAGAAGACGAACTTCGCACGCACGTATTTCAAAAAATAGTATGTGTGACACGTGCGCGTAGGCGATTCACGACTCGTGTGATTGCGAAACAAACTTCACACTCATCGTGAATCGCGTACTTCGCGCACTAGTCACACAATGTACTATTTCATAGCACCTTCCGTATGCTTAGTTTTTGTAAGATTTTTGTCCCATAACAATTGAATGACAAAATTAATTGTTTAACAAATAACCCGGCAAACCAACTTTTTTTAACGAAAATGATTCATTATTATTATTATCTACCAACGCATAATTTTTTCAGAATTTGGTCTAATTTTTTTAAATGTCGTTTTTCACCCTTCACGTCCCCTCTTCACAAAATCAGTGGGTAAAATATCTCTTATTTTCGATATAAATATTGTTGTTGGGTTATTCGATCTTCATTAATATCCTTCTATGTTATGAAAAGATTTCGCCGTGTAGGATAATCAAGCTGGCCGGGGTCAAATAACACACCGAAGCCAGCATTTTTCTAAGTCCACCAAGGGACTTGGGGTTGAATTTTTCTAAGTCCCGCTATAAGACCTCCCGGCTCAAACTGGCCGGGGTCAAATGACACACCCGCGCCGGAATTATTAACAATCCCTAAGGGACCTTTGAATGCGAGCAAGCCACACGTGTTATATAGAGATCACTATATTAGAGATATATAGACAGCGGCGAAGGGGGTGGGGGGCGAAGTTACGTGAAGTTAAGTTAGGTAGGGGTAATGTGGGTTACAGTTAGATATTGATAAATTTGGTAGGGTTAAGGTAGGTAGAGTTAAGTTAGGTGAGATTTACACAGGTAGTGCTCTGTTGGGCCGGGGGGGGGGGGGGGGGCAAGCCGACCCTACCTGCGTTTGGCGCGCGGATCGCGCAGGGGGCGAAGCCCCCTAGTTATTATATATAAATGAATAAATAAATATATATTTATATATATATATAAAGAGACGTTTATTTCGTACGCTGGGACAGCGTCCTCTAAGCGCACCGTGCAAAAAAAAAATAAATAAAATATCCTTATCGTTAATTAATAAATAATCATTATCATTAATTAATTAATAAACAAAATAAATATAATATCATTATATTTAGAGAGAAAATAATCGTTTTTCACGTTTTTCGCATAGAATTTTTTGTTTTCAAGCAATAAAACGGTGATTTTCGGAATCAGTGGAAAATTTCGCTGATTCCGATAGGAGTTTTAAGCCCCATCGGATAGGGGTTTTAAACTTTACAAAATCGATGTTTTTTTCTAAATGATCACAAGAGTTTATGAACAAATTTGTGATTTTTGGAGGGTTCGGCTTTTAAATTCTGTGAAAAATTCGGAAATCAAGATATCGCGTACCTTCTCGCGGCATGCCCTTCGTTATTGAATTTTCGAAATGCATCGCCGGCTATAAAGCGCCGCTTACGCCACCTGCAGCAGGCACGAGAAGTAGCACTTCTCATGCATGCGTTCTCATGGAATCCCATGCAACTCATGCGATTCCAGCACTCGTCTTTGGCTTGTTCCTCAAACTTACATCTCGAAAAAGTTTCATCGCACTCGTATCGTAATATATTACTTCAATCCTCCTATAAAAACTTCATGACTGACAAATGCGAAATCCGTTGTTAGTGATCTATTCGTGCTCTGATCGGTCATTGATGTCGTTAGATACACTGAGATCGGGGCCAACGTCATGCCTTGACATTTTTCGTATATATGACAAATGTCAAAACTGACATAACGAGACTTGAGAGCCAAAGCGCGCTCGGGTTTGGATACAAACACCATTCGCGTGTCATTGTCCCTAGTATTATAGAAGTTGCAAATAGAATTTAGCACCTTGCTTCCTCTTTAATTTCCATTCTTGACAAAGCTTCCCTTACGAGGAAGGAAACATTGATAAATAAGCTTCCTCAGGTGGCTTTGTGAAAAATGATAACTGAGGAATGTGCAAAATTCGATTTTGCAACTTTTATAATTGCGAAAAATGTTAGTCCAAAAATTGAAGAAAAAGATGGAAATTAATGAGAAAGCAATGTGCAAACTATTTATAATATTTTTCAATTGATTTTGCGAAGAAAGGATTTTTTGCAACGCAAATTCTCCAGTGGTAAAGAAAACAAGCAGCACAATGTGCGTACTTCAGACAAAATTATGCTCATTAACATACCGAGCAATCAGGAGCCCTCGCGCCAAGCTTTTATAGGGCTCGAATACGCAACTAAGTTTGTACATTTTCCACATTTTCACCAAGTTTGTTGCTGACCGGGGACACAGCCAATTACATTACCTTGTCTTTATGAAACGTTAAGGGCCCTGCTCGGTCTAGTGGGCGGAAAATAAATCATTACCCGGGATTTTTTACCAAGTAAACGGCAAAGTGAAATTGTTTGAGGATTTTTCATATTCGTTTATTAACGCTTTTTATGTGTAAGGCCATTTGCATAATTGGATAAATATTTTCGATCCACATTTGTATACGATGACTGAAATTACTCATAAAAAACGTCTGTTAAAGTGAGTGAACTGTACGGATTGTTTCTTGCGAACGCTACTAATATTAACTTTATTATAAAAATATGGTATAACCCAATATACAGTATAGAAAGCACACCCTAAAGGTTTCAATTAATATGTAATCATTTTTATTTCGCATCAATATCGGTATATTAAATACCATGACAAACGTGCGATCTGCAAATGTACTTCGCAAGTCCTGTTCTAATTTCACAAATATTTTTTACTGTAGAGTACTGATATTATAATTCCGAATTGTGTGTGGAGAATGGCTTCAAATGTATTGGACCGCTGTTGAAAAAGAAAGCTAAATAGTACATGCTAAGTACTTATGTGACACCTAAGTACTAATATATCCTGAAGCATGTGTTTGTGTGTGTTTTAAAAAAGACCCCGTACATGCTATTTACATACTTTTTTGCGTGGCTTTGTAAGAATAGAACTAATCACTTATGTAAATGTACTTGACTCTAATTTTTACACTGGCAGTGTTTTTCTGGTTATAAATTACTATATTATAAAGCGGTAGAGAGGGTGAGGAAATGCGGGAATACGTCCAGACTAATCGGCCTAAAAGCATTGTAGGGCATGCGGAGTGGGGATTGTGGGTTTGTTGCTGTGGCGGCGCTTTAGCTTTTGCGAGTGACTGCTTGGTCTGCGGAATTGAAAAATGCGAGAAGGAAAAAGACTAAAACCCAAGAGACAATAAAAAATGCGGTTGCGTACTGTGGCAAGTACATTTACAATTTGACACGACCTGTTTGCGGGAAACAATTCGATCCAGTTAATTGTAAATAGGGCGTAATTCTGTCATGTACTTCGTACAATTTAGTGTTCGGAATGGAGACCAAATTATTATTAAATACGTTAGATCTAAACATGACTACCAAGAAAAAAGCTATATGTGATGTATCAATAACAGTTGTGAATTACGTGGGAATAAAAAAATCGCTATGGACTGCGGAAATCAAATTGTATATTCAAATATACTTCACGAATACGTGGAAACACGTTGAGCTGAGATACTCTTGCGATATATTTTTCAGTGAAAGCGAAGTGTGAAAGCATTTCGGTTCTACAGAAAACCCATCTCATGCAATTCATCACGGCGAAAATGTAAAAGACACGAACTTAACATAGCGAAACTGTATATATATTCAACTCGAACACGACGAATCTCCAACGATAAATAATTGGATAGATCACAGCAGTAACCGTCGCGACGGCGTTTCGAACGATAAATCTTGAATACGACAAAACTCAACGTGGCAAAATTTCTAAATATTAGTGAAAACATTAATTTAATATAGCAGTTGGATTTCCGATGGCTTTATAATAAAACGGGAAGACAAATGTCTGCACATTTTTATGTGCAGACATCAGGTGATTACCCTACTAGAAAATCTGTAGTGTTACATCAGGTCCAAGTCAGACCGAATGTAACGCCACAACTTTTCTGCCAGGGTTCGCCACTCAGAGGCTTAAAAATTAATGTTCTGAAAGAACTAAAAAGAGACAACTAAAAAGTGTTCATCTGTAATATGCTTATATTTTCATACAAGTTTCGTTACTCCAGTTTAGGGTATACAAGGGCTGAAAAATATTGAATTCTGCGAGGTTAGTTATCAAATGTTTATGAATGTCATGTTCGCACTGTGCTTGGATCTGTTGCTGTTTCGTGTGCTCTTAGCCACTTCCAGCTCGCATCATCCAGGCCTGTTGGGAACAAGTGTGCACCACTGGCCACTTACTGCAATACATGTTTACTTCCTGCTGCATCAGCATTAGTAACAGCATACGCACGACCATCACCTCTTCTTGTACCCCTTCTTCTTTTTGTTCTTCTCGTTCTTCTCCAACTGTTTTATCTTCTTCCGTTTTTCTTGTTGCAACCGGGCTCGTTCGGTCTCTGTATTTCATCCCTTTATAGTTAGCCATTTGTCGCCACCCCCCTCCCCCCCTCTTTATCATCCGTGATACTGCTGTTCCGTGCTTTCTACCCCCAACTCGCTAGGGAATCTCTACACTCGTCGAAACTTCTGATGGATCTATTGTTATCCCCCTTGCTCGTTCCCAGGCAAACTTCTCATGACAAATTGTTCGACTCGTGGATTGGGATACACCGGGCTGAACGTAGTTTCGTAATCTCGTTTCACGTGACACTTTACTCGACTTGACGTAGCGATACTGGGCGGATTTGGGACAGAAGACACAGCACCGATTAGGTAAAAATATATTCTATTCCGAGAATCGGTATTATTGTAAAGTTGAAAACAACTTCGGACATAACTTTGTGGTCCTCGATCATCTTCATGAGCGGCCATAAATAAAACTGAAACTTGAATGCTGCGTTGAACGAATCTTGTCACACCTTTGTACGCTTGTGGGCGTTACGGCAGAACGCATTAATTTCCAATTCTAACGACCCCATATTGAAAGTTGGCTCACGATCGATTTTTGCTTCCGATCGATTTTCATACAGAAAGCTTTGTTTTCGTGAATTTTTTTTTTCCAAATTTTCATCTTAACATACTCAGAATCACCTAAACCATTGAGAAAAATGGTCGAGAAAATATGTCTGTTTGTGGGTGTGTGTGTTCATAACTCACGAACGGCACGATGGATCGAGCTAAAATTTGGCACGCAAGTAGAGTATTAACTACTTTATAATTCACATGTTTTTTTTAATTAAATGTATCCATGTATACAGATTTTATGGAATTTTAAATATTCATAAATATGGCGTGATCAAATCGCGGGATGATGAAATCCTGGGGCCCACCCCGGGAATTTTAGCTCATGGAATGACTTTTTTTCGGAAAAGTAGTCATTCCATGAGCTACAAATGCCGCACCCGGGAATTTTAGCTCATGGAATGACTATTTTTCCAAAAAAGTCATTCCATGAGCTAAAATCTCGGGGTGGGGCTTTTTTAGCTCACGGAATGACTATTTTTCTGAAAAAAAGTCATAAAATTCCCGGGTGGGGCTTTTAGCTCATGGAATGACTATTTTTCAAAAAAAAAGTCATTCCATGAGCTAACATTTCCGGGAGGGGCTTTTTAACTCATGGAATGACTATTTTTCCGAAAAAGGTCATTCCATGAGCTAAAATCCTGGGGTGGGGCTTTTTTAGCTCATGAGCATGGAATGACTATTTTTCCGGAAAAAGTCATTCCATGAGCTAAAATTCCCGGGTGGGGCTTTTTAGCTCATGCAATGTCTATTTTTCCGAAAAAAGTCACTCCATGAGCAAAAATCTCGGGGTGGGGCTTTTTTAGCTCACGGAATGACTATTTTTCCGAAAAAAGTCATTCCATGAGCTAAAATTCCCGGCTGGGGCTTTTTAGCTCATGGAATTCCTATTTTTCCGAAAAAAGTCATTCCATGAGCTAAAATCTCGGGGTGGGGCTTTTTTAGCTCACGGAATGACTATTTTTCTGAAAAAAGTCATAAAATTCCCGGGTGGGGCTTTTAGCTCATGGAATGACTATTTTTCAAAAAAAAAAATCATTCCATGAGCTAACATTTCCGGGAGGGGCTTTTTAACTCATGGAATGACTATTTTTCCGAAAAAGGTCATTCCATGAGCTAAAATCCTGGGGTGGGGCTTTTTTAGCTCATGAGCATGGAATGACTATTTTTCCGGAAAAAGTCATTCCATGAGCTAAAATTCCCGGGTGGGGCTTTTTAGCTCATGCAATATCTATTTTTCCGAAAAAAGTCACTCCATGAGCAAAAATCTCAGGGTGGGGCTTTTTTAGCTCACGGAATGACTATTTTTCCGAAAAAAGTCATTCCATGAGCTAAAATTCCCGGGTGGGGCTTTTTAGCTCATGGAATGACTATTTTTCTGAAAAAAAAGTCATAAAATTCCCGGGTGGGGCTTTTAGCTCATGGAATGACTATTTTTCCAAAAAAAGTCATTCCATGAGCCTAACATTTCCGGGAGGGGCTTTTTAACTCATGGAATGACAATTTTTCCGAAAAAGGTCATTCCATGAGCTAAAATTTCCGGGAGGGGCTTTTTTAGCTCATGGAATGACTATTTTTTCGAAAAAATTCATTCCATGAGCTAAAATTTCTGGGAGGGGCTTTTTAACTCATGGAATGACTATTTTTCCGAAAAAAGTCATTCCATGAGCTAAAAAAGCCCCACCCTGTGATTTTAGCTCATGGAATAACTTTTTTCGGAAAAATAGTAATTCCATGAGCTAAAAAAGCCCCATCCGGGATTTTAGCTCAGGGAATGACTTTTTTCGGAAAAATAGTCATTCCATGAGCTAAAAAGCCCCACCCGGGAATTTTATGACTTTTTTCGGAAAAATAGTCATTCCATGTCCTAGAAAGCCCCACCCGGGAATTTTAGCTCATGGAATGACTTTTTTCGGAAAAATAGTAATTCCATGAGCTAAAAAAGCCCCACCCCAAGATTTTAGCTCATGGAATGACTTTTTTCGGAAAAATAGTAATTCCATGAGCTAAAAAAGCCCCACCCCGGGATTTTAGCTCAGGGAATGACTTTTTTCGAAAAAATAGTCATTCGATGAGTTAAAAAGGCCCTACCGGAAATGTTAGCTCATGGAATGAATATTTTCGGAAAAATAGTCATTACATGAGTTAAAAAGCCCCTCCCGGAAATTTCAGCTCATGGAATGATTTTTTTTGGAAAAATAGTCATTCCATGAGCTAAAAAAGCCCCACCCCGGGATTTTAACTCATGGAATGACTTTTTTCGGAAAAATAGTAATTTCATGAGCTAAAAAAGCCCCACCCGGGATTTTAGCTCATGGAATGACTGTTTTCGGAAAAATTGTCATTCCATGAGCTAAAATCCCGGCTTTTTTAGCTCATGAAATGACTATTTTTAAAATCCCGGGATGGGGCTTTTTTAGCTCATAGAATGACTATTTTTCCGGAAAAAGTCATTCCCTGAGCTAAAATCCCGGGGTGGGGCTTTTTTACCTCATAGAATGACTATTTTTCCGAAAAAAGTCATTCCATGAGCTAAAATTCCCGGGTGGGGCTTTTTTAGTTCATAGAATGACTATTTTTCCGAAAAAAGTCATTCCATGAGCTAAAATTCCCGGGTGGGGCTTTTTAGCTCATGCAATGTCTATTTTTCCGAAAAAAGTCACTCCATGAGCTAAAATCTCGGGGTGGGGCTTTTTTAGCTCACGGAATGACTATTTTTCCGAAAAAAGTCATTCCATGAGCTAAAATTCCCGGGTGGGGCTTTCAGCTCATGGAATTACTATTTTTCCGAAAAAAGTCATTCCATGACCTAAAATTCTGGGTGGGGCTTTTTTAGCTCATGGAATGACTATTTTTTTCGAAAAAAGTCATTCCATGAGCTAAAATCCCGGAGTGGGGCTTTTTTAGCTCATAGAATGACTATTTTTCCGGAAAAAGTCATTCCATGAGCTAAAATCCCGGGGTGGGGCTTTTTTAGCTCATGGAACGACTATTTTTCCGAAAAAAGTCATTCCATGAGCTAAAATTTCCGGGTGGGGCTTTTTTTAAAAAGTTTTTCGTAAATAAAGACACGTTCAATGTTTTTTGGTACTGAATTTCAACGAAATCGGTATAGCGGTTCGGGTTTTATTTAATTTTTAACTGTTCGAAAAATATATATTTTGCTCTAAATCACGTCGAATCTCAACAAATGAACCGAAATGTTCTACAGTCGAAAAAAAAAAACACATACAGCCCTGCTACGTCCGAATTCTGGTGATGATCGGTAAAGTCGTTCGGATTTTACACCATTTCGAATTTGTCGAAAAATATAGATTTTCGCTATAACTTCCGCCAAAGTTAAGAAAGTAAGACATAACTTTGTATCTAAACAAAATTAGATGTAACGGTGTTTGTAACGGAGTTTTCTTTGTTCAAGTAAAAAAATGTTGCAAAGGACAAAGTGAATAAATAAGCTTCTTCATAGAGGTGGCTTTGTCAAAAGCGGGAATTAATTAGTAAGCAATGTGCAAAGTTCTATTTTATAACTTTTTTATGAATCTAATCGGTAATGTAGGATTATCAGGGTTAAAAGTTGATTGATTCCACCCAACCAACCATAACGTCAATTCATCTGAAAATTGGGATAAATATTGACTTGACGTACAAGCAGACGTCAGTTGGATCAAGATTTGTTGAACGCGAGGGTTGTGCAAATATACCCATATTTCGAATTGCTTGAGAGTGCAATATAAGTAACGTTGTTTGCACGTGCGTGTGTGTGCATTGCACGTATGTTGCTTTTGATGTCGCCGGACAATTGCCTCGCACATCGAAAATGCGTTCGCGGGTACAGGCGCTTGTGGGAATGCGATAATGCGAATACGATCGTATGCCAAGTGTTTCAAGTAGGGTGAAAGCACCAATAATTGAATAATCATCACTATCAGTGAATGAACAACATCTTTTTGAGAATTCAAGAGAAATCACGACGACTTTGGTTCTTAATTTGTCTATTATTTAGCTAACTATTGTGATTATTTTGTCGTAGACGCTCATTTTCGACTAAAAGTGTAGGTTAGACTGGTCTATTCATTTACTGGTGTTTTTGGATTTTTGGCTTTTAGTATTTATTTTTATACACCGCAAAAACAATACGAGATTTTTTTAGCTACATTTAATCCTTATTAAACTGTTACAAGTAGTTCGTTACCATTTAGTCGCAATCTGTTTTAATTTTTGTAGTGCTTTTAGAAGGTGATTATGGAAGAATATTCGAGTGGCCCGGGAATAGCCCTGGTAGGGAAGTCGACTGGTCTGAAGTTGACCATGAAAGCGGATTTGAAACGGTTGAAGTGGAAAGAGGCTGGTGTAGTCTGAGGGGTGTTCCTTTATTTGCTGCCGGTACTGTATAGTGCTAAAACTCTGTCGTATACGTGACGTGCACTGCAGATTGGTAGCAGTTCCGGTAAGTTGCAGTCAATTTCACAACAGGCCCTGTAGTTAGCCATGGAAGAGGATTCAAGTGGCTTGAGACTCCGTCATGGACGGGGTTGATTGGTCTGAAGTTGGCTGCAATGGGCCGAAGAACCCAACGACCTCGACCCCAAATTATTGACATTTTTATTTATCATTGTTTTTTGTAAATAGAAATCAGATATTATATTGTGAAGAAAAAATGTTGCTAATATATCAGGGAAGTGATTCAATGGTCTTCGTTAAAAAAATCCTCTCTTAAAAAAAGTCATGCGACATCGAAAGTCGAAATACTGAAGATCTTTATATGTCTCCCGATTGGTCGACGATGGCTGTCACAGAGCCAACTTCGGTCTGTCGAGGCCGCTGTCGTAAAGTCGTGTATGGCGCGTATTTTGAACCGTTGTCTTCGCTGTTTTGTCATGCCCGCTGCAGAGCCACGTATCGCCACTGACATGAATGGCTGTCTTTTTCGTAGTTACGACATTGAACGGAACTGCCTGAACATTAATAAACAGTAATCGAATAGATAATATTTTTTCATACAGGCTTAAAAGACTCTTTTTGAAATTTCTAAATAAAAGCGACGCTGATGTTGGTCATGAACAGAGTTTTAAATGCGGAATCGTTTGGAAATAAAATGTGGTTCTACTGAATTTGCTATTATGTTTTTGAAAACGATTATAATATGCTTTCTTTAAAGTCATGGCACGTTGAAAGTCAAGATATCGTAAACTTAAGTCAATTTAAAAGCATTCAGATTGACTCCATATTTCGATTATTCCCTTTTCCTGTATCCGTTGTACGAGCAGGCCATGGCGGCCATATCAATTAGCGGGTAGGATCAAAATTACCGACAAAAAAAGAACAAGTCAGCAAAGTAGAAGCCTTGCAAATTGCTTTCTCATTATTTCACAACTTTTAGGAAATGTTTACAATAATGCAAGATAGAACCTTGCAAATTGTTTCTTCTACAAAGTTACCTCTATGAAGACGTATATTTATCTATATTTTGGCTTCTTCGTAGAGGAAGCTTTATAAAGTAAACAATTCGCCAAGTTCCACTTTGCAGGTTTGTTTGCTCGAAAGATATTTTTGAATAAATTCAAATTGTCGTAAAATTGAAACCACTACACCGATTTACATCAAATTCTTCCTCAAGCTTTGCTCCATAGTAGTCCATGTGTAAATCAAATTGGAATGCGGTATCTCGTAATTTGCCCGAACACCAGCGCGAGAACGAGATTTTCCAAAAAATGTAAAATATCGTAAAATTTGAACCTCCTGACCGGTTTGTATCAAGAGACGCGGTAGCGTCTCGAGATAAGTACATTTACCCTTTTTACCGACAACGACCAACTTTACCGACGACGACGACGAGACGCGACAAGACTCTTATACTCGAAACAACTTGTTTTCGATATCCTTCAAAAACTTTTTTCTTATTCTTAAAATTTATAGACAATAAATATTCTTCTTAGGCACATGTAAATTATGTTTTTTTACGGGCCGTCGATTGCGACCAAAATTAAGTTTATAGGAGTCCGCGCGCCAAAGATATATCCTATCTATTTTTCCGCGATGCGAAAAGATCAATTCAGTCGTCGTCGTCATCGCTATAACAGATGACGTGCATCTAACTTCACGGCAGTCACGCTCCATCTCTGTCTCCCTCTTTCTCTATGTATATCTCTCAAATCTCTTCTCGCACATCAATTATCTTGTAATTGGTTCGAACGATTTTCGTGAAATTTTGTACTCGAGGGTTTTCGAGGTCACTGATTAAGAATCTGACCTCAAAATCCAAAAACTAAGAATGTCAATCCAGTATAGCACACCAAAATACAATAATTAATTAATTGATGCTCATACAAACTGGTACATGGGGGTTTTCGAGGTCGCATTTAGAAATTCAAAGTCGCGGATGGAAATTTGAAATTGATTTAACTGGAATGAAATTCGGCACTCGGGGGTTTATGAGATCGCTGATTACGAATCTGTCCTTAAAATTTAAAAAAAATCGAAAATGATGAATCAAATATGGCAGTTCAAAATTCAGAATTGATTGCATCTGGATGACAATTGGCACTCGAGGGTTTCAAAGTCAAATTTGAATTTGATCCGCAATTTTGTATTTCTAAATTTTGAGTACAGATTTGTAATGAGCGACCCCGAACTACTGAGTATCGGTTTTGATTTGAAGTAAATCACTTTTGAATTTTCATCCGTCATATTGGAACCTCCATTTTGAATTTCTGTATTTTGACCACAAATTCACAATCAGCAACCAAAAAATGCTTAGATGGCATGATTCATTCAAATCGGAATATTGTTTTTCCCGTGTTTTTGGCACAGATAGTGAAATTTGTCTTGCCGCTCAAGAGAATAATTCTAATCTTGCGGAAACCTATCAATATTAAGGGCTAGGTAATATTGTATTGATGATGTGAACTGGTATTAATGAACAATTAAAAATGTAAAGCCTCGAAAATGAATACTTGTACTTCGTGATTAACAATTTTGCGATACTATCGAAAAATATCTAGTATAAATCGCCAAAGAGAACTTGTGCAAAAAGTAGACAAATACCCCAAAAAAACACCTTGGGTGTACAAATCTGAGACAAGTAAATTTACATCGGCAAATGTACCTATTCTTACAAAAAGTTGTGAAATAATGAATTTATAAAAGTAAAACCCCATACTATGCAAAAAGTCGACAAATAATCAACCGCCTCACAACGTCAAGTAAACCCGAAAATTAATAATGATAGTTTAATTAACTCAAAGTTGCATGGGTCAATTTATAAAAATTACTTGTCCGGCCTAAAGTATCGACTGTTGGTGTTGGCGGTCGACGAAACAGTTAATTGTGCGTATTTAGCTAATATACCAGTTGTCATGTTAATTTGATAAGTACAATGGCCACATCATGGTCTGATGGTAGTCCGTTTACGTACAAAATTTTAGCCCGCTATTTCTTAATTTGCAAAAGTTACAGCGTGAAAACATTTTTTCTAAACTTTCAAAATGCCGCAGAATTTAATTTTTCTAACCGATTCGCGTCAAGTACAAACCCAAATGTTGTTGTATGACAGTCCACTTGCGTGACAAATTTGAAGAAGATGCACGTAAACCATGGTTTACGTGTACATCATGCCAGTTTAAATCGCAAATATCTCGGCTTACGAACAATCAATCGTATACAAATTAATCATATGTTTAAATAACATGTTAAATTACGAGAGTGCAAAATTTCAATAAATTACTTAATCGATGCTCTGACAAAACTACATTAAAAAGAATATGTAATGACTATATCAAAACTATGTAATGAATGTTGCATAATTCTAACTACTTATTATTCTAGGTAGCCATATGTCGTCCCTTCTAAGACCAGGACCGTTTTAGCTAAAAAAGAGATGCAAATTCACCATACTAAATCAAGCGCGAAGCGCATATTGTTAGTGTTTACAAAAGTAAGATAATGGCGCTGACGAAATAGCGAATCATATATGTAATGAAATGTTGAAACCATTTTCACAATATATCTGCAATATCATATGCTACGCGTGAATCACTGCATTTGTTTACAATGTGCGAGTGGTTGAAATATGCGCGTTGAATTTTAGATGCCGGATCGCGACGCAGATTGCTTAGCATGCGATGCGAACAATGCTAGCACATTGTTCAAGTGACACTGGGACTTTTTAGAACCGGGAACACTTTTTTCATCAGTCATGGGGATAGGTGCGTCGTTTTGAACGAGCGCGTCGCCCCCCCGATGGGCGTCAATTACTTGCGGGAGCAAAGACGGCTCCTTTTCTCGAGCGAGTGAAGTGCATCCCTTACAGTCATTCACGTATATGGATGTGCCAGTATTCTTATGCTTCCGTCGCACAGCACACGTGCGTGCCGCTGTTGTGCACATTGTTTTGATCACGTCGTACAGCTAGTAGAGCCAACTAGCACCACTAACAGCATCGCCAGTCTACCAGAACCTCAATACATATATTCTCCGTCTCACTTCATAGCAGGAATAGTTCTCGCTTTAATTGCACTTCCAATTAGTGCACGCGATCGATCGAGCACACTCAAATTGCGATTGGCGACCGAAACACGTGTCCAATTATCAACGCGACACTGGAGTCCTATTCTTACCACTCCCACAGCTGCCACCATACCGCCAATCTCCATTATATCATCTATACTTACATTCACTTGACGGTTGTCACGTACCTGTCGCTGCCTCCAAGGGGGTTTGATGTTTATTTTCGTTCGTATCGTGGTACTTTTATTTTGTTTTGGCACATTCAGTGGTATCCCTATAAAGTACACAAGTTATGCAGTAAAAACATTAAAAGTACTTCCTGTTTGGCATCGAAAAAGGTGTTGTGCTGATATATTAAAAATGACAAAATATGTCCGAAAAACTCGCTTAAAATCTGGAATTATGTGATTGTGGCGTCACCTGTAAACAAGAGTGTGACACACTTTTAATTTCGGCCATGCCCACCTTACCCATTCCGCCAGACTCATGAGACTTACTCTTAATCCTAGAACGGTATACAGGGGTCACATGTACCCAGAAAAAAACTTATATTTTACTGCTTTTAAGTTAACATATTTACCGTTCTAGGATTAAATTTATGGCGAAAATTATTGTTTAATCTGCCACTTCTTGATACGTGACACTATAGTCTCATTTACGGCGTATCTGTCATAGCTTCGACGAACGGAGATTTTCATGTTTGTTTTCAATAGTGTTGTAGGGTTTTTTCTTCCAGAGCTCTGGCACATCCAGTGCTATCGCAACGACGACAACGACAACGACAACGTAATAGCAGTAGCTGCAGCAGTAGTAGTCGTTTTTTGCAGGTGGTGGAGATGCTATTAAACACATCTTCGGGTTGCGTGGAGCTCCTCCATCTTTGGCCCTACTCACTAAATCCACCTCCCCTGCGCCTTTTCACAACGTCGACACTGCATTAGCATTTCTTTAAGGCTGTGAGTTCTTCGCACCATCCACGACGTGCCTTCTTTCCCGTTTCTGCCACGCTAACCCTTATCAGGCTAAGGGTTTTCTTTTCTTCTTCCTCCTTCTTTTCGTTCGGCGTAGTTCCTCCACGTAGGTGGTCACTACGTCTCATTTCGTCTCGCTTTGCAGCGTCTCCGCCATGATGTTGCCCGCAGTGATAATCGTTCCTAGCGCCTCAGTTGTGCTCCGTTTATTTGCTCAATGAGTGCTTTCGAAGAACATGTGTTCCACAGAGTCTTTCTGTTTCTGACAGTAGTCGCAGAAGGGGCTGCTCTTCCTAATCCTTCGTTATAAGTACACGACGAAGAAACCGTGACCAGACAGCAACTGCATGAGTTAATAGTTCGCCTCACAGTATACCACTCTCTAGCTGCTGGATCGTATTGCCTATGATCCTGAAAGTCCACCTATCAAGTGTTCTGTTTCTCAAACGTCGTTCCATGCTCTTGTTTTCATAGATTTAAAAGAACTACCGGGACGATCTCAGCTATCAGCATAACCACCACCTCAGAGATCCTGCAGTACGCGCAAAGTACGCATACGGCTCCTCCGCGCTATACAGAGAACATTCTCTGTGTGTACTTCCTGATTTTAAGGGCGTCTGCCCAAATCTCCGTTCCGTAGAGCATGTTTAAGTGGACAACACTCATCATATTCATCCTTGAACTTCGAGGGCCCTGTCGGGCCATTACCGAGCCAATCGGTGACACGACTCGAATGACGGCCTATCAGTCTTCGTGCCTGCTTCCTTTTTCCCGCGATCATGACTGCCGCAATGTCGTTGGCAAGTTCCACCAGCTTTGTCTCCTCGAATATTGCCATCGCATCAGGATGAAGTCGTAGACGACATTCCAGAGGGTGGGTTCGGAATTGAATGCGCTGCCCCTGCGCTCATCCTTGTCGATGTGGGGCCCTCCGTTGATCTATTATCGTCGATCTTGTATCGTAGATCAGCTCTCTATCGTTTACATATTCGTTCCTCACGTCCAGCGTGACCATCACACATGTTCGCATCCTTGTTATGGTTGTTCTACCACACCCTCTTTGGCTCTCCCATGACTTCGCTGATGACCCCCATCATCGGTCTTCTTTGTGGTCGGATTTGGATGAGCTTCCCGAGCACTTTCTCCGCTGTGTCAAGCATGCAGAGCCTCTAAGATGACGGGGTGATGTCGTTCCTTATCCTCGCCCAGCAGGACCAACCGCTGTACCTTCCATCTCGAGCTAAAGCAACTCGTTCGAAGGCAAGAGTTGAGCATATTCAGTAGTCGTAGAGAGTGCTCCGCCACTGTGACCGTTGTTACTTCCGCTGGTATCCCATCTAGACCTGGCGCCTTCCTGTTCGCGGCCGAGAGCACGGCTTCCCCTAGCTCCGAGACCGTAAATTACGATATTTTCTGTGGTTTGGGTGTGATCGGGATTTCGTGTGTTTGGGAAAGAGTTCCGCACTATACACTCCATCATCGCTGGTTCCTGCACTTCCTCGGGATACAGTCTGCCGATCCTTCGAGTGGTTATTTGATACCGGCGCCCACACATATCCTGGTCGACTTTGCCACATACTACTTTCAGCACCGTGCTTCGCTTTCTTTGATGGCCTCGACCGGAGCCTTCTTGGCCATAGGCCTTCTCCTTGTCTTAATCGACACCATCTTTCCTGGTCGCTCTCTGCACTACGCGTCTTAGTTTCATACACTTCTCCGGAGTTCTGCAATATCTTTACTCAACTCGGTCTTTGTCAGGTTCGCAAGATCGCTTCGGCATAGAAGCATCATATCACTTCGATATCAGATGCATTGTACGAACAAACAACGCTTCGGCTTGTTCTTCCGTCTGTGTTACCTCTTCGAGTAGGTGTCTACCCTGCGAGATCGTTCTAACGAGGGCCTTTCGGTCGAGTTTTGCTAAGTTCTAACCTGTCCTGTTCCAGCGGTTGACCATCGCGCTGGTCGCTCGGACCTCTCCAACTCTGAACTCGATATACTGCTGGTCGCTGGCGGAGTAGTCCTCGAGTTCCCGCCATCCACCGCTTCTGCTGTATTCGGGGTTACTAGGGTGATATCAACGATCGTACCCAGGTTCCCGCTTCTTCTGAAAGTTGGTACGGCTCCTGCGTTGAGGACCCGTTAGGTTCATTCTGGCTGCCATTTCCAAAACCTTGGCTTCTCTACCACACGTTCACTGAATCTCCCATTTGGTGAATGTGGCATTGAAATCTCCTGCCAGAAGGTTTTCCTCTCCGATATTTCATATGTCTTCCTCGCGACCTTCCAGTTTATCGCGGAACGCTCCGAGGCGAGAGCTAGCACCTTGTGTATGTCCTGCGCTTACTCGTCTTCCGCGCAATGCCGTTCCCACCACCGTAACAGCTCATAGGAATTATGCCAGGATTCTTCACCCAGATCGTTGCTGTGCTCGACGAGCCCATGATAAACATGAAAACGGTAACACCGTACCACATGAGTTCTCCGTCTCATACTACAGCAGATCCACCCAATTTTGTGGTCCGTCTTTTTGAGATTACCAGCTGAGAACTGATCTAGCTCAAAGAAGGCCTTCTTGCGTCCCCGCCGGTTAGTCTTCGTTATGTTAATTCTAATTACCCCTACGTCTTAAACCCGCTGCTTCCTTTAGGTCTGCCCTGATGTCTCACTCCTCCGCCACAACATCCAGGTCCTTTATTTCCATGTGCGCTCTCGGGATGAACAGGTGCACACTTCGCGACTCGCCGATTATCTCTCTGCGTTGGATTCCAAACCCTCAGCCTCGTTTTCCTTCGATGCTGCCAATTCAACGAAGATTTCGCCAGTTTGCAGTTTCTTGATGGCTCTTATCTTAACGCCTACATCGTCCGGATTGATACTCGTCCGAATCTGTTTCGGCACCTCTGCGTACTTCTTGTCAGTCACTGGCTTGAGCATGATGACGTTCGAGTAGCGGAAGTGGCAGCGTCAACGTCAGCAGTAGTAGGAGCAATCATGTAGCGAATGCGATATCTATCAGCTGTAAGAATTACCGCATTGAATGTTTGCGCGTAGAGATTCCAGACGACGACTTGAGCATAGTGATCGATATGATCGGCGCTTTTGTTGCTGCTTCGAAGTATATTTTTTTCGAAGATTTGCCGTTCTGCTTCTTGTTCAATGGAAACTACGTCAATTGCAGCTGGATCGTCTCCTGCGCGGTCTAATTTCCACTCATCAATCTTACCTTGAACGCCTTCAAACGATTCCGACAGATTCTCGATTTTCTTGGATTTCACACTTTGTTTCGGACACTGAGGTTGTGCTGTAAATTGTATTGTTGATACGGGTTGTTTGGCCCTTCGCTCGACGATCGCTCGAGTTTGCATTAATTTTTTAAGGTCTGCCATTTCTACTCTTTAGATATTGAACCAGGAGGGAGAAGGGATTCATAGAGGACCATACACCTGCGTCTGTTGCCTGTCGAATGGACTGCCGTTTCACCCCTTTCGGTCTATACGATGATTACGATAATCAATTGGCTACTCATATGTTGCTTTTCGATGCTGCGAGCCGATGCGAGTCGATCTCTCGCGATGCGTGTGAGTAACTCGATGCGATGGCTCGACGAACACGAAATACGGGCGATCTCGTATGTACGATGCGAGCAACCCGGCGCAAACACTCGATGTGTGCGAGACCGCGACGGTGCTGCGATGCCAACGATAGTCCGGTGATTCTCGGCGTGTGCGTGAAACGATGCGATTCGTTATTACGCGAGCAACCCGACGCGAACACTCGATGAGTGCGAGACCACGACTGCATCAATGCCAACGACACTCCCGTGATTCTCGACGTGAGCGAGAAACAATACGACTTTTACGAAGCGAGCAACACGACGCGAACACTTGGCGTGTGCGAGTTGCGATGCCAACGATAATCTAGTAATTCTCGGCGTTTGCGAGAAACGATGTGATTGTTATGAACCGCGCCAGTATCGCTTTGTATGACGCATTCTGATGTGGCCCTGTTACAATGTTCACTACGAATATTTTCTGATTTCTCGCGTATTTCGCGAAAATAATGACACTCATTCACAAACATGCGCTTCGATTGTTCACTTACGATCTCACAACACTACAAATGACGTCAGTCTCCCCGATAGATCGTTTATCGAGCCTCACGTTCAACTGGGTGACTCCGTGATGTTTTCGCGCGCACTGCCTTCTATTCTCTCTGTCTTTTCGCACTGTCGGGGACGAGATGCTTTTGCACAAAATTTTCCTTTCAGCTATCAATGATATATTTCGTCGACCAACTGCAAGTTGTGCACTGCACTGAAGGTGTTGTCCGTATATTTCGGCGTCTCGAGAACTTTCTCGTGTCAATGCCGCCATATTGTTCGTTCTCATGGCGTCGCGGCGTGCTTGTCTCGCCGCGGAGACTTCTCCTGAGATATCCTACACTTTTACCTCTTTTTGAGTCTAGTTTTCTGCTAAACACATTTCTAATGGGTTTGTGCCTCTTTCTTGGGCACCAAATTTATGTTGAGGACTGATTGAATAAAACTTTTTGTTAGATTTCGCACGAGCGTATTAAGGTAGTCGCCCTGCTTGCGTTCAATTTCGCATAAATTCGAGAAAATTGAGAGAGAATTGCAAGCACTTCTCGATGGTCTAAAAATCTGAAAAAATGCATGCACATTAAAGGTACTGAAAAGATTAATTTGGCATAATAATAATTCTAAAATGTTATTAACAAATTGATGAAAAAAAATAAATTATTTAACAAATATTTCGGTGACCCAAGTTTTTTTTCGATGAAAATGATTCTTTCATGTTTCTGAATACGTATGAATTTTTTCCGATTTTTAAGTAATCTTTGAATTTTGGAATTTTCCATATAAAAAAACACCAAAATTCAAAGATTACTTAAAAATCGGAAAAAATTCGTGCGTATTCAGAAAAACGAAAGAATCAATTTCATCGAAAAAAAAACTTGGGTCACCGAAATATTTGTTAAACTATTTTTTTTTTCATCAATTTGTTAATAACATTTTAGAATTATTATTATGTCAAATTAATATTTTCAGTACCTTTAATGTGCATGAATTTTTTCAGATTTTTAGACCATCGAGAAGTGCTTGCAATTCTCTCTCAATTTTCTCGAATTTATGCGAAATTGAACGCAAGCAGGGGGACTACCTTAACAAGACACGAATGCATGGATGAACGCACGCAGGCACGTGCGCGCACACACACGCACACTTTTTTTTAGCCTTTCGAGTGTCCTGCGATGAAAATTTCAACAATAACAAATTTCACGAAAACAATGTTTCCTCTCTGAAGCAAAAATAGTGATTTAATATGGCATTTCTTGACCAGATGGCGTTCGTCACATGCCCACAAAGTAAAGCGCAGTTTTTCTAAAATACGTGGCCATTTTTATGAGTCCCTTCACTTTGCGAGATTGAAACCTGTTGAAATAGCGTTAAATAAACAACTTTCATTCGAACATCTTTTTCTTTTATATGAATCTTATTTATATGACAAGAATGGTAATTATTTCAATTATTGATAGTACATTTTTAGATTGAAAGTCTTTCGACTGATTCTCCTTCTCCATTTCATAATTCTGTAACCCTTTCTGCATATGCCAAAGCTACGGAATACACGAAAGCTTTCAGCATATTAGAATTTCCGGGACAACGGCTGAGGTGACAATGAACTGTTGTGCGAGCGCACTGCCTCAATGAGTGTAATCCAGTTATGGGGTTAGAATTCATTTAAACTTGGTGTTTTTTTAAACTGGGGACATAGGTTGGGTGTTCTCTGAAACACTTAGGAAATTGAGTTTACGTTAATGAGCTACAAAAACGTCGAAAAGTGCATATGTCTGAGTACGAGTGACGACACTATCTGCCTGCTTGTCTACCTGTCTGGACTGATAACGTACCTGCGTGAAGTGTACTGTACTCGGGTGAATGCTATGCAGTGATGAAAATACCGAGAAACCGCGTGAAAGCTGGTCGTTCGGAGGTTTTACATTAGAAGTGAAGATGGAGGCACTAACTGACGTTGACAGACGTGGAATTGGCGAGTAGCATTTGTAGTCCCGGTACTTCGGTATCGTTTGGCGTGGTCAATACCGAAGAGCAGGTGATGAAAGGGTGGTCGTTTCAATGGGAAAATATATAGAATAAAAATGCATATTTATATTTTACGAAAATTACAACGTGTAGAAAAATTGGAGAGATTACTACAGACCTTAGAAGAAAATAATCAAATAATTTATCGTCATGCTGGGTACTTTGGCAGTAGAATATTGTTTTTGACATATGTGCGTGCGAAGTTCGAGAATTTATTCGCACACTCCGAACATTGCGCGAATAAAATGCGCACTGTTCAGAGTGTGCGAATAAATTCTCCAATAACATGTGAAAATCGACTACTTCGCGCCTGCTACGCAGGCACTCGAAGACGAACTCGCACGCACGTATTTCAAAATAGTACATTGTGCGACTAGTGCGCGAAGTAGGCGATTCACGACGAGTGTGAAGTTTGCCGCCCGAGCGAAGCGAGGGCGGCAATCACACGAGTCGTGAATCGCCTACGCGTACGTGTCACACATACTATTTTTTGAAATACGTGTGTGCGAGTTCGTCTTCGAGTGCCTGCGTAGCAGGCGTGAAGTAGTCGATTTTCACATGTTATTGGAGAATTTATTCGCACACTCCGATCAGTGCGCCAATTTTATTCGCGCACTGTTCGGAGTGTGCGAATAAATTCTCCAATAACATGCGAAAATCGACTATTTCGCGCCCGCTACGCAGGCACGAGAAGACGAACTTCGCACGCACATATGTCAAAAAATAGTATGTGTGACACGTGCGCGTAGGCGATTCACGACTCGTGTGATTGCCGCCCTCGCTTCGCTCGGGCGGCAAACTTCACACTCGTCGTGAATCGCCTACTTCGCGCACTAGTCACACAATGTACTATTTCGTTGATCTTCCAATTAAAAAAGTTGCAAAGTAGAACGTTGCACCTTGCTTCCTCAGTAATTTTCATTTATCAATGTTGAATTCCTCATAGAGAAAGCTTTTAGAAAAACGAAAATTAATGACGTAGCAAAATGCAGTTCTACTTTGCAACTTTCCCTTCCTCATAGAGGAAGTTTTGTTCTCATACAATTTTTTTGTTTTCGATAATTTGAAGTCCGGCACTTCATGTTAGAATGGACCAAAATGTCGAGAAAAGTGGTTTAGAAAAAAATGTCCGTAGGTATATGTGTATGTGTGTGTATGGCGTTTCAAAAATACAAACGCCTCTTACTCAGTAACCGTTCAAGCGATCGAGCTGTAATTTGGCACGCAGGTAGAGTAGTTACTTGTCTTTGTATGTTCCAATGTTTTACAAAACATATACAGCCATTAAGATTTTGTGTTGTTTTTAATTTTTTGAAAAAAGAACGTAAATGCTCTAACTATCGTAAAAATTCGCCGGTTTAGCTACATAGTTCTTCATAATTGAAGACACGTTCAATACTGTTTGGTATTGAATTTCGACGAAATCGGTAAAGCGGTTCGGATTTCATAGAATTTTGAATATAAACAAAAATTTGCTATGAGTCACGTCAAATCTCAACAAACATACAACCCTGCTACGTGTCAAATCTGGTGATGATCGGTAAAGTGGATCGGATTTTACGCTATTTTTAATTTTTCAAAAAATATAGATTTTCGTTCTAACTTCCGCAAAAGTTGAAAACGTTAGACAGAACCTTATACCTAATCCAAATAAGACACTGTTAAAAATGTTTGTAAATTTACAACATGTTTAACATACAAGTGTATATGAAATTTACAATAACAGTAACTGAAAATTATTATTAATATACAATATTTGAAGTTTTTTAAATTTTCATATTAAATTGAATATATGTCTATTGAATTTACTATAATCGGTATTGAATATTAAGAAACTGATGTCTTAAAGTGACACTTACTATACAAGTAATTGAATTTGATGTAAAGTGAATGGAAATTACAATATATGTATGTTAATGCAATCTATTTTTTTTTTCTTACACAGTGACATTTTGTTGATACCGGGTGAAATCTGTGACTTGCGTAACTGCCCCACGACGATTTTTCGAATGATATTCATATTTCACCTATAATTTCCGCGCGATTTATATAGGACATTTGAATAAACGAAATTTACAAGCAGGCAATAGCGTAGTGGGTAGCGTCTTAGGTAGGTAGGTAGGCATAGGTAAGTAGAGTAATTCTAGGGTCGGTAGTTCAAGTCCCATCCCAGGCGATTGTTAACAACAATAAGTATTCGTGGAGATAATTTTTTATTTTTTTTCACGAATATTTATCTTTTACCTATAAAATACTAAATAGCAGTTCGTAATTAAGCTGTTTGGCGATAATTAAAAGAATTTACTTTCAGTTAAATGCTTTTCAAAGTTTCACACTAAATGAATTAAATTTAATATACTGTATATTAAAATTTAATATACCGTGTGTTAAAAATTTGACACAATAGTATAGTAAATTTTATGTACCGTATATGCATAAAACTTCATATACAAATTATGAATTTTCAAACAGAATTTTTTGACAGTGGATGTAACAGTGTTTGTTACAGTGTTGTTTGGGTCATATATCCGTATCATGTTCTTCGTAGGAAGAATGTAAAAAAGTTGTAAAGTAGAACTTTCCCCAGTGCTTCATCATTAATTTTCGTTTTTCACAAAGCTTCCTCTATGAGGAAATCAAAGTTGATAAACAAGCTTTTTCATAGAGCCATAGAGATGGCTTTGTGAGAAACGAAAATGAATGAGGAAGCAATGTCCAAAGTTCTACTTTACAACTTTCTGAGTCATATTTCAGTGTTGCGATTCTAACATGATAGTAAGTGAAAAATAAAAAGTCCATATGACATTACCGACAACCTGACATGTGATCAATAGGCTAAAGAAATATCTTTCCACCAATTATAACCTGTTTGTAACCTCTACGTAACTGCTTAATTGTAATCACTTCATCGTTGCTTTTCAGTTCCAAGATGATTTAGCAATCTAGTTATAACCTATATTGAACTCTGTAATTATGTTAGCTTAGTAGTTTGCTTTTGAAACAGGAGCAAACGACGCCTCCTGTATTTATAGCCGTCATTTAATGACTCTGTAACACTTAAATAACCAATTCTTTAAACTTTAACCAATAACCATGAAGCTACAGTTACATCAATGTACTTGAACATCCAGTTCATCATGAATCATATACGATTGTTGGAAGAGCATTGCAACAGACGGAAGCATTCGTAAAACCAAAACTTACATTCAACGAATTGTTCCACATGTTTAACGCGATGCGATCGTTAAAAGATATTTTTTTCTTTCCGTCGTCGCAGTAAGGTAATTGTTTCCGCTCAATAGTTTTTGTGCCATATCGCAGCATGGTCGATATCTGCGCGTGAATCTGGTGTCAGTAAACTTGGATCTGCTTGGGCACGTCTTCGCTATACTGGCCGTGTCAACATGCTGTGTGTCCGATAGCTCAGCTGCTGCACTCGTCGATGCCCCAGCGATAGATTAGGTCACGACCGCGCTAGTGGGCTCCCATATTCTTGTCGTTCGTTTCCTCATTTTCGTTATTGCTTTTTGGCACTGACTTCGCTGTATTTGGGCTGAGTCCAATATATTTTCCAACTTAAAATGTTCTAGAAATAATATATAAGCATTCAGTATTTGATTGAAATCATCACTGTCATTAAGTCCATGGAATAATTATTATCATTATATGGACAATAATTTAGTATATTATTATTATCATTATATGCACAATAATTTTGATAGACAAAATCGTTTTATAAATGCAAAATAAAAATTTCCAATTGCTAATGACTGCAACCGACCATGAATAATATTACCCCGGAGATCCTGCAAGTAATTAGGTCATCGGGATTCATATTTAATAAGGGATCGGGGGTAGCAAGACACCACTCTTGCTCGGTATACCCACTACCACTACTCACGCCAAAGGGTATTGCCGGCGTCCTTTACATAGGGTTCCGTTACACAATTATTTTTGCGATAATATTTCCAAGAGAAAAGAAAAGAAAAGAAGAAAGAACATCCGTTTTTTAATTTTTTAAATTCCTTATTTTTCGTAAAGAATTGGTGTTATATATTTTTTTTATTCAAAAACGGATGTTTTCATTTGGCTAAAAAATCCGAAAGTCTTCTATTATGTCTGACGATGTCGCCAAACAAATCGCTAGAATGGCATGGGTCAAGGTTCTTCCATACAACGACTGTTCCGGAATAACGGTGGCACGGATTTTTTAAACATCCATATAAATAAATTGTTCTATACCGGAATCTCGATCCGTGCGACTGGCGATTTTTTCGATATCTACAATCATGCAGGTATACTCTGTTATTTGCTAAGTTACCAGCACCGGTAGCTTAGTAGTAACGCACTAAGTCTGGTGACTGGGAGGCTCGAGTTCGATTCCCGCTGAGGGCAAAAATGTTTTTCTCGAGCAGCAGCGCGCCGAGTGTACAGTGTATACTGCCGTAAGCCGCATCACGTTGTCCGAGTTGTCTCTTGGCGAATGCGAGTATTTCTAAGTCATCAAAATCGGTCCGCAGCCGTAATTGGGCTAGTAACTGCTTCGACTACCGGACCTCTTGGGGGCCCTAGGCCCAGAGGTTGTTTTCGAAGAAGAACCCCTTTTCCGAAACCCATATTTTTTTTAACCCATATTTATTTGTTCACCCAAATAAATATCCGTTTTTGAATACAAACAATATTTCCCCGTTTCTCGGTAAAAAATCTGTGTTACCGGAACGTGAAAATTATTTTATATATTCCGTTCGAAAGCTAACAAGCAAACCGGCGCTGTGTTTCGTGTTGGGGGGTTTCGACCTCCAATCCCCCAATTCCCTGTCGTTCCCGACGAAGGTTTGATAACTGTCCAACGACGGTTTCCGCGACGTCGGTCTGGGCCGTTCGACTATTAGGTCGAGTCGAGCGTCTACATTCTGAGACTGTCCCACGACGTTATCGTCATTCATTGTAATAACTGTTTTGCGACGTTTCACTCAATTTCGATTGTTTGATCGCGGTAATCGTTTTGCATCATTGAAAAAAAGTTGCGAAAAAACTTGTCGAAACGAAAAAATTGAAAGGTCGATAAAACGTCGCAAGTCAGTTGTCACGACGATTTCGATTTTTCAAAACCGATTGAAATGTCATGAGACAGTTTTCCAACGAAAAGGTCGTTTGACCGAACTATCTCTACAGTTACATTACTACCGTTACAACATATCACAAGGGTGAGATTGTTACCCTTGTGATATGTCAAACACGTTTTTACTGGGATACCATATCTCTTTTAGGTTAGGTGTGCCCATCTGCCTAACGAATACAGAACTACGTTCCGAATGCGCGCCGGACGACTTTTCTCCCTTTCTTATCGCGAATGAAAGAAGAGTCAAAAGTAGCCCGGCGCTTCATTCGGAACGCACTCCAGGAGCCGCGCGCGCTACATAACTCTATTTTTCTGCTTCAGTATTTTGATATTATAATCAACTTTCGATGTGCCATGTCTTTTTTTAAGGAAAGATCAAATAGTTTAATACGTGTGACGAAACCGTTTTGATCGACACACATAATGGTTCGTTTCTCGGGATCATCCGAGTTTTTTTTTACTTGTGATAACTCAATTTCACTCGCATGTCACGTGTTTGAACGCGCGCACTTAGGTCTTGCGCGGACTCAGGTCGCCAACCAGAGTCAATCAGGAAACGAATACAACGGCTTCACGGATTATCTCGAACTTCGACTTCGATTGTCCATGTCTTTTTTAAAGAGAGGATTTTCGCATAAAAAGGTAATTTCGGCGAAATCTGCCCGAATTTAAGAGGCACTCCTGTGCGTTTTTGCAAAACGTGAGTGCCTAACAAAAAACGACAACTTTTATGAGACATTTTTTTTCAGTAATTTTAAACTCCCGAGATATGTTCACTTGAAAAAAATAACGGCATTTTCTAAAATGTTGGATAAAAATTAGAAAAAGTCGCATAGTGTGCTTTTTAGTAATACTTTGATAATCTAATTATGGAGCAGATCGGAGAGGGATTACATGACTGCGAGACGCCTGAGCCCTGGCATCACTTTCAGTGCGACTGAGATCGCGCCACTAGCGATCTTAGGGAAGAGATAGAAAAATGACAGATATATGTAGTACATTGTCTTAAATAGGTTGTGGGGGGGGGGGGGGGGGGAGGGAATGTAGGTACGAGGGAGACAAAAGGCCAGCCGGAAAATAGCAACAGAATAGACTGCGGATGTATACACTAATAGCCGTCGCGTGAATGCGTACCGTGAAATGGCGAGTTAGCATTCCAGTATGAGAGCACGAAAGAAAACGTGCAAGAATTACGAGAATAAGAAAAGCTACATCCGGCAGGCGGAATTTCTCGAATTGAAGATTGAGTAAATTGGGATTACATACGAGACAACGTATAAGAAATTGAGGTTTTTCAAATTATACGGATAATTTCACGGTTATGTAGAAATATTTACGCTCGAATGGTACACAGAGCTGTTTTTGGAGCCAACCTAGATTCCAACGTTTCTACATGAAATATAAGATCGAATAAATCAATTCACGCAGAATCTAAATTCCGATAAATTTCTAATTTATGTCCTCAGATTGCGCTGGAAATTCGCACGGGATCAGCTCAGCAGGCACTTAATATTGTAATTACATTCATTACCTCGTAATTAGTTCAAAGTCCAAGAAACTTTGTCCGATCTAGTGACAATCGACGCGAGATCGTGAGCACTGTAATCAGCCCCTAGCTGGTTACACTAATTTGCTCATATATCCTCAGCCCCTGATTATTCACTCGCTTAAGCAGTCAGATTCTTAAAATATTCTGTTACCGCAATGTTTCCAAAGTCTTCTCCATATCTACTTCCCCGATTCTCACCTCCAACACGTAAAATTTGTGTCCCTTGAGAAACTCAGCCGAATTCGTCTGTTAATTCTACACATTTTATTTATATTCCCCCCATTGTTTGGTGAATAAAGGAATGAATTTGCTAACTGGGTACCAAAAACTATTAACAGGTAGACCAAGACATCTGAAAGTATCATTCAGATATAGTATTGAACTGTTCAGATTCAGATATAGTATCGAACGTTCTCGAGAACGGTGAAAAATTACTTAAGCAAATTTTGCTTAAAAGAATTTTGCAAATAGCCGATTTGAATATATCGAAATATCACAAGATGGTCGCCATTAATGCGTATTCTGTAACTCACTTCATAGCGCATTTGCACGGAAAAAAGACTTGGTTGAAACACAAAAATCGGTAGTTCCTACTAATTGCTATGGTTATATATGCACCAAGCGATTTTCAGGTCACGCATTTGGTTAGATAGATGACAGTTCGAGCAACCAAGTTGGTAGGAGGGCTGACCGTGAACTATATTATTGCGTTATCTAACTTGTTTTGTTCGTCCAACTAACTTGCTTGGTTGAGCCAAACAAGATATGCTTTGTAGGCTGCGTCAAATCGCTTGCGAGAAACAGTTAAGCCATTCGCCATCTAGCGGCATTATGCGAAACACCGGCGTACGATGTAAGTGATGGCGCATCAGTGTTTATAAAACCAAAGTGAAGCCAAAGTGTTTATAAAACTGCGAAGATATTTAGGATTCGTTTGCACTTCGAAAAGCGACGATAAATAATGACTGGTCGGTGGGTTCGATTCGAACACGGTGGGAAACGATTATTAACGATTCGAACACGGTGGGAACACGGTTGGAAATACGATAGGAACACGGTTGTTTTCGAAACAGAACCATCCGCCAGTTGACGGTGGGTTCACGGTGAAAGTAACGAATCCGATGGTGGGTCAGACGGTACAAACCCACCGGTGGGAACATGGTGGGAAGCCGGTGGGTTTTCGGTGAATTGTCAGTGGTATGGATGTGCTAAGGAAGTGACGATGCATTAAACGACGAATTGGCGGGACTGGTGTGTTACTGGCTAAGTCACGCACTTGTTTGGAAATTCACAATCTTATGACTATCCTATCGAGTACAAAGCAGTCGCACAAGAACGATCCGTGACGAAATGACAGAGAGGAAAGACAAGCAATCATCAAGAAAATATGAAAGATTCAGTAGCCGGACGAAATGACGTACACCGCTCATGCTACTTACATTTTTAGGATTTTGAAATTTATTTTACACGTTCAGATACGAGTTTTTCAGATAAAAGAATCATTTTTATCTCACACAACTCGTCTTTTATCTAACCCCTCACATGACCCCTCACATAACCCCACGATCCGCGTCGCACTGAACTAGGGTGCATTCACGTACATTTTGTTACTTTCATGTACTCATTTATCACGAAAATCACTGCGACATACCGAATTGTCAACTCTCAGCTCACACTTCTTTCTCCCAAATTGACCTGATCATCGATGAAATTCCACCAGCTGACACAAGCCATCATCGGTCGACGGCTCGAATTGCCGTGATAGCAGAATTTTCCCGTAACAGGAGCCATGCACTGTCCGACGTTGCCAGGTGTATTTCTCGCGTTCTCGCGCCAACCATGGCGAAAAGATCCTTTGTTCCCATTGGTCGTTTTTTTTCAAATTTGCGATGCTTATAAATAAATAAATATCGCAAATTTCGAAAAATGGCTAAGTAACTTTGTTCCCGAGGTGGTAAACTATCATTCCTCAAAGGCTGACAAAAATATTCCGAATGTCCCTGCATATCGTGACATCGAATGCTATGGAGCGATTTGCCTATAAACAAGAACCACACTGCTGATATTATTCCATGAGTAATGATTTAGGGATTTTTCGTTACGTGACTACGACACTGAGAAAATATATAATTCCATGTATTAAGTTATTTATTTGAATACACATGTAACGGCTAGGCCGAGAATTCGGGGATGTGTGTAGGATGGTCGTGCGGATGAATTGGCGAAGTTTCGAAGAGAGAAAAGATATGGTGATCTCCGGGACTCGAACCCGGAATGTTCATTCCTTAGTTACAGCGCTAACCACTGCGCTAATGTCACCTATACTTTTCTCTCATTCGAATCGTCTTCTTATATGAAGACGGGCCGTTACACACACAATTGCATGTCACTAATATTTTGTTAAAATGCCGAAATATTTTTTTTTTACATAGTATGCGTAAAATTCGATTTTACGCACAGTGTGTAAAACGGAATTTTTCGCATATTACGTCATAAAATATGGTATGGCACACGTGCGCAAGATTTTACGCACTTGTAGCATAATATACTAATTGAACGTAGGTATTATATAATATGATGTATGATGTATATTATTATCCGTAAGGCAAATTTCTTTCAGTCAGTAATAATCTGTAACTGATGCAATTACTTATTTTGTCGTGTCAATTATATTAAATATATAATTTAATCAATAGCCATCCCTAAATTGTATATAAATTAACGCTAATTGAATGAATTAAGTATTTTGTAAAAACAGTAAGATATTTCTGTAAATTTATTTCCTCTTAGACATTGTATTTCTGCGATTATGTTCATGAATATGAAATCAAGAGACGCGGTAGCGTCTCGACGCCAAGTATTAAAAGAAATCTATAATGCCGCCTCACGAGACTCTCACGACGAGACGCTAGCGCTACTCTTATATTACAGCACGTTCGTTCTTTTTCGTCTGCTACGGAATTCTAACTAGAGTCATCTCAGTCAACACATCGCGGACGTCAAATGTGTCAGATTCAATATTTTGTATTTATTTTTTTGTAACTGCATGCGTAAAATTCGACTTTTCGAGGGGGTGTTGCGTGCGTAAAGTGCTCGTTTTCCGCACTAGTGCGTAAAGTGACCACTCGTGCGTAAAGTTCCACTTTACGCACTCTTGGTTACTTTACGCACGCGTGGCGGAAAAGGAGCACTTTACGCACGCAATACCCTCTCGAAAAGTCGAGTTTTACGCACGCAGTTACAAAAAATAGTATGTGTAACTCGTGCGGAAATTACATACTTTGCACACTTGTTGCACAATATACTATTTTCTTTCCAATGAGCCCTCATTCAATCAAATCGGTGCCCGCAACGCTAATATCTGGCCCCTTACGATTTCGATTCTGTCAAAATCTTTTTGTCAGCACTCAGACAACATCGATGCGAATTTGTTCGATCTATATACGTTCTTGGCGTGTACCAGAACACTCTCACTTCATCCGTATCTCTAAATTGATAACTAATTATATCCGGCAATACATCGCAGGCGCTAAATGTATCAGCGCCAATCTTTTATATTTTTTCCGCCTTTTTAATGAGACCTAAATTTCACTTTTGTCCGAACTCACACATCGAAACAGATTTGTCCGATCGCATGTACGTGTGCATTCGTGTGAACGAAAAATCCACACATAACATAACAAGTGGCGAACGTGACATAACAATCGTCTGCCGGACGCCTCGCTCTCTAGTGTAGTGTAGTGTAATGATGACTCTAGTGTAATCATTTATATTAAATATCATAATAAAATAATACGTGCGAAGGAAAGACGAGCACACAGGAGCGACAACCCCAAAGTCGTGAGATCGCGATGATCATGAGTCGTCTAAGCGAACCGGCTTGCTTCCGTCGTTTGACAGAAAGTGAGAGATCGTACGTGATTATTAATCTAATATTCACTATCGAGTGTAATGATTTAATAATAATTTCCGGTCTTAACGCGGTGTCTTAAAAAAAAACAACAAAATGAAAATATGGAGGATACTTTATCCTATTGATAAAAAAATCGCTTTTTTGAGATTATATTCTGGGTTTTATTATTACTCATTGTTACGTTAGGATAATTTATTGTAGTATTTTTAGACCACGTCAGGCTTATTCAATCACACGATAACAAATTTAAATGCTCTATAGGAAGCAACAGCAGTATTCAGGGAAGCTAAACAGGAAGTCGACAATGGAATGCTCAATGCCTCTGTTGTGGATAACATTCAGCAGTCTTTGTATTTCGATTTATCATTCATGATAATTATTTGGTATCTCGTAGAAATAACGAACGCAGGGGATGGATCTGGTAAAAATGTCAACGTCAGTTGCAAGAAGTGCACTTGACGCTTCACAACGAAGCCCTGTCTTCGCATGCATGTATTGAAGATGACTCTCACAAAGATGTGAAATAAACCAAAAAAATGTTTCTTCAAAACAATAATGGTACGCAAAGTATCAAAAGAGTAGCTATCCCTTGAAAAAAAATGCACAATAAGAAATTTCCTTTAAAAAATAATAAAACAAATGCAATATATTAGCCAAGTAAAATTTATCATCAGTAGATCATCACTGGATGATTCGATACAAAAAAACTTGGCATGCCACAGACACGTCAAGTTTTTAATGACACACCAAGTCATTGGTATGGCAAGTTTTTTGTACCGAATCATCCAATGATGATCCACTGATGATACATTTTACATGGCTTATATATTGCATTTGTTTTATTTTTTAAAGGAAATTTTTTATTGTGTATTTTTTTTAAGGAACAAGGGGTGGCTACTCTTTTAATTATTTTTGAAAGGACATTTTTTATTGTGAATTTTTTTTTGCACGGGATGGCTACTCTTTTAATACTTGGCGTACCATTTTTGTTTTGAATTAAAGATACGGAAAGACAGGTTTCATATCGCAAATGGAACTATTTGCTTATACCCCATTTAATTCACACATAATGCCCAATGGGAACACACATACCATGTCGTTAAGTTCTCCCCCGATGCGTGGAATTTAGTGAGATATATAGATATAGATCGATTCAATTGTACGTGTACCTTATAAAAATAGAATATATGTTTTTCTGAAAGAAATAAATATCGTTTTCACGTAGAGATATATTGAGAAGATGTTATTATTATGGATTTTATCCGGGGTCATGTAGTCTAGTAAAAATCTACTCAATTGAATAGCGTACATGTTGTTGAGGTGATGAAATGTTCTATTGATCGAAAAAATGTATTTTTCCAAGTAACACACCAATACAATTCATTCAAGCAAACATTTCACATTCTCAATTAAGTATATAATATATTCAGTAAAATATATTATTTTATTGGAATAAACAATTTTTTCATTTCAAGATATCTTTATTGGCTTTGTGGGTAGGTATTAGTAAAAATAAAGAATAATCAATCGCATCTAGTAAAAATTAAATTGAGTGAAGATATAATTTAATTAAAGCTGCGATATATCTTTCTTCTTATATTAAAAAGTCCGTAATTCGTGCCAACGTGACTATTGTTGTAGATCTATTCGGGATCTGATTGATCGTGGATCGTGATGACCAGCAGTCTTTGTTTAATAGCGCGAAATATGACAGTTTGTCGCAATTTGGCATAAGCGCTGCAGCGCTGGCTAACCTGTCCGCGCGCGTGAGCGCGCGTTATTGTTCCCCTAGTTCTATTAAATAAATAAATATTCACTTGATGCAAGCAAATATAAAAACAAATTTACACGGTTCATTCAAATAAGTATCTTTTTGAAAATTAGCAAAACAATGATTTCATTTCCTTAATCAGGGTATTTAATAAATTCAATTACATATTTTTCTCAGTGAATCTTTCGTGAATGCTTCATGTCTATTAATGCGTCCCGTCGAAAAATCTTATCACTGTAATATTGAAACGGCATTGAAACTCGTGGATTTTTCAAGCTTGAAGTATAATGGATTTTTACTGCAGCTGACAAGACAGTTGGATATGAGTCGTAACCCTTCACGTATGTCGAGAGCTCGCCCAGCAAATTGTTTCAGCGGGGCTGAGGGTTCCGGCGAAACCAATGGCGTAGATCCACACGCCCTATGGACCCCAGCCACGAGTACAGGAAAGACCCTTTATGCACGACGTGAAGGGTTAGCTTGCACTACGTCTAGCTGTGGTGGGAGATCGTCTCAAGAGCTGCAAGGGCTGATGGATATTCATGAATCAATCATTGGCTAATTTTTATTGTATTTTTACATTTGAGTCTTGTACGAAAAGGCAATTCATTTTAAAATACGTCTTTACGAATTCCGGATTACCGCACTCGGATTAGAAAATACTCAATCATGAAGCCAATGAGACTTCTGACATTTGTTCTCCGATTTGATCTGAAAATTGTGGCGATTAATAAATGTTGAATTACTTTTTATATAATTCTGAACCACTGTATAATTGTACAAAAGTGCCGAGTTATCAGCTCTTAAGATTCACTTGATGAGGTGCAAATGCAAGCTCCTGGACAACAATAGTATTCACAACAACAAAGATTGCTCATGACCTTCTGTCGTGTCACGTCACGTCCTCGAGAAACAAAACTTAATCGTCGTTCGATATCGGCTCTACTTGAGCAACTAGTGGAATAGCCGACTTCGTTTCTGCAGTGCATCTCTCTTAAATATTGCCAGTCTCGCCGGATAAACCGCAGTTTCTACAATTTCGCGTTGACAACGGATTAACGAAATTTAGGATGAACTGCCTCAACAGGCTTGAAAGGCCTTTAATGTTCAATCAGCAAGTACCCTTTTCAGAATGAAAATCAAAGTTGTAAATCTCTGAAACTTTTTGAAATATAGTTCATGGTAAAATTGGTTTTGGTAATTATTAATTAGTAATAATAACGTCGAGTAATTCTCATATGATGTGTATATTTTTAATAGCTGACAAAAGTATTTGTTGTCAATAAAATTTCACGGTATTGTTCCTGAAAAAAAAATGAAGCAACACGGTTAATTCATTATGAAAGATATCGAGGAACGTGCTCCTCCATTATTTTCGCAATAGCTCACCATTTTTATTTTTATTGAAATTGAGGTATCTGTGCAGGTATATAAAAGTTCAGTGATAATTTTATAATCGCGTAATTTTATAAATTACAATTATTAAGTCACACCTACAAAACAAGCCATGCTGTTACATGTATTTCTTAAACTGATAAGGATTTACAACTCTGTTGAAAATGATGATCGAAGTAGACGCCAGGCAATAAATATGAAAGAGCATTTCTGGCATATATCGAGGTATTTACAGCTTGATAACAGACACACATAGAAAAATAGTTTGTGACGAGAACCAAAAGTCGCGATTAGTACCTTGACTAAACCAATATTTTTGTATGCCCTGCATTTAACTGTTTGTCATTTGATTTTTACCAGCGCTTACTCGAGGCTCGTTGACCATAGCGAAATTTACATTGGAGGAATATTGCCTACGAAAAACAACACATAGTATCGCACTACATCTCGACATAGCGTATACGTTCGTATCTCAGATCTTCGAGAATATCGACGCCACGCGCCACTCGAATAATAATGCCATTGGTGGCGCACGATCAATACTACAGGTGGGAAGTGCTTGGGATCCCTCGGTCTCCCCACTTGTTCTGTTCCCTTACTTGCCTTCACTCTCGCTCAGGGCTCACCCACTCGCGTCCCAACTTTTCCCTACGACTGTACGACGTAGAGCCTCTTAGCGTTTCGGGACGAATTTATTAAAGAGACTGCTCGCGGTCATGGTGGTGGCCTTTCTTGGTCAGTTCGCGCATTCACAAGTCCTCTTCCTCTTTTCTCCTCTGCCCCGGAGTCTGTGGCTCGCGTCGGGTAATCTATAGTCGCAGAGATTTTGTTTTCATCCCTCTCGTATAACACCAGGCGTGAGAAAAAAGAATGAAATGTGGAGAGAACCTGGGAGAGAATGTTAGAAAGAAAGAATCCTACATAGGTGGCTGTGCCGAATTAAATAGTTGATCCTACGGTTAGGCAGCAAACTTGGTTATAAAAATGTCTTCCCATTTCTACGTCAAACGGGTCCAATAAGTATTTTCGGAGAACCTTCTTGATAGAAAACACTACATCATTTTGGACGCGACGGATAGTATTGATTCGAATTTTGGTTGAACATGGTGGAGCTCATCATTTTTTGCAGAAATATAGTCAACTTATGTTTGTCGTCGCATTGTCGTTGTAGTGTCGTCTTTTTTTTAAGCAAAAAATTTCAAAATTTTTAACTTTTCTCTTTTTCAAAGATAAAAAGAGTAGTTATTGCGAAAGTGTGAGAAAAACAACGGAAAAGTTTTTTTTTATTTTATTCATCATTAATTGCCATTTAAGGAACAATGAGTGTCCCTTTAACTTTTTAATAAAAGTTTGACGCTTCGGTAAAAAATAACGGTTCAGCAGATCAATTTTTAAATCTTGGGGGGTCGTTGGGCATGTATTGAACTAATAAAAACTTTAGAAATATGAGTCATTATCGCAATATCTGCCAAATTGACGTGGATTTTCCAAAACGGGAAAAAGTTCATTTTTCGTTCTTTTTCAAATGAATATTAAGGTTAAAAAAATCTCTAAAGTATCAGAAGGTACTTTTAGAGCATTTCTTCCAGTTTACAAAACCCAACTTTACCTTGCTGTGCGATCATTACTTCCTGAGATATTGATGATCTACGAAAAAAGCTCCCTTTTTCTTTAAATGCCAATATCTCAGCGACAAATGATCGTACAGAGATCCACAATCCAACATTTTGAAGCTAAAGACCCAGTCTAAATCACCCCAGTATTGATAAAGCCACAAAAAAATGTGCCCATGGACGATTTTGAAAAGGACAAACATTTTGAAAAAATAAAAAAATGAAAAAAATGCCCGCTATTCCGTAGGTTCATGCCGAGCGTGTTGCTTAACAAAAATTAGTGAAAAGATTTTCAAACTAGAGATATCAAGCTTTAAAACGCATTTTGTTTTATACCGATTCGACCATTAATATATCATAGAAAATTACCCTTTGCTATGATATATTTCGAAAAAACGAAAACGCATATTTGGCACGGTTTTTACTTAGTACGAATAACTTTAACTTCCTCAATAAGCTTTGATATATTCTATGATAAATGCCAAAGCCGAACGTTTCAACCGGAGCAATCGGCCAGAAACTCTCGATGAAAGTTCGGCCATTAAACTGGTAACAAATATGCATGATAAATAAATCGATAGCTGAGCAGCTTCGAGCACAAAGCAGTCCGCATACGAAATGAGACTCTCAACGCTGTGAGAATATGAATTATCAACGAGCGTTCAGATTTGGATACGGTCATTATCGATGCAGCGGCAGAAGAAATGTTGGAAATGGAAAGGAGATAGGAAGTTAGTTGGAAAGAGCATTCCATATTTCATGGTAACACAAAGCGCCGCGATCGTTGGTGGCGCCGATAGGAACGTTTCGGAAGGCCCCTTCGGTTTTCTTCAGTTTTTTCTGCCTCTTTTTCTCTCCGGTTCGATATTTTCGGTGATGACTTCTCACCAGTGCGACAGTACGATCGACTGCACATTTGGACGAAGTAGGTATCGCGGTATCCTTGTCAGTCGCGTGTGACTTTAGACATTACTGGTATAACGAAGGAGCAACAGGATGTCCATGGAGCGGCCGAGAAACGAGAGGGAGAAGGTTAAGCGCCTGAGGCCCCAAGATTTTGGTAATACGAAGCCGCGCAGCTGTTAGTCGTGCATCTCGGAATACGACAGCACTCATTGCGACGCGACGACCCTTCCGTCGTCTATTTATACAAATGCTCGGGGGCCGAATGTTGCCGCTGAGGATTCTTTTCAGTGATAAAACGAATCGACGGAGACGCTCGAAATCCGATTTTCTTTCCCCAGGGAAACTTGAATTTTTAATACGAAATGTACGCATTACCGTTCTTTGAGGGCTATCGATTCGTCATTAAATGACCAATATTGTCGTCCTCCATAAGGAAACTTTGCGATGGTGAACATTTTTGTTATAGATTTTTGTGCAGGAATGCGGTTATAATGTCCCCAAATTGTATAGCGTCTGCTATGTCGCTTGGTGCGCGAAGTGTTTACTTTTTCTCAACTCGTGTAATTGCAGCACTCGCTTTCGGCTCGTGCTGCAATCTCACGCTCGTCCGAAAAATGTCATCGCACTCGTATCGCAATGTACTACTGTTTGGTATAATTCTTGCAACAATTCCTTCATCATTTTATATATAATAGAACTTTTAATATCTCGAAAAAATTACGTAGGGGAGGTGCCGGCAAAATCGGACGCATACGCGAAAAATGGTTTTTTGTAACTCATGCACGTAATGTCGCACATTTCGTGCCTGCAAAGCGTGCGTGAAATTGAGTATTATATTCAGATAAACATAGATAATTTTACGTACGCCATTTGGTGCGTGAAGTTATCTAGAATTCTGTAGATAACTTCACGTACACATTGGCGTGTGTGAAACTATCTACAAGATAATTTCACGCAACGCTTTGCAGGCACGAAGATGTGCGACATTACGTTGACATTCTTTACAAAAAATAGTATGTGATACTTGTGCGAGAAAGCGGCCTTCCCGCGGAGATTAGGAAGCGGTGCACTCGCCTCCTCTCGTGCTACAAACAACACTCGGCTTCGCCTCGTGTCGTTGTAGCACTCGATTTGGCGAGTGCGCCGCTTCCTAACCTCCGCGCGATAACGGCCGCTTTCACGCACTAGTATCACAAGCTACTATTATAGCTGTTGATCCAAAAATTCGATTCCAATCATCAATTTTGAGCGTCTGTAAAAAAAAAATGTGGGCAAAATGGGACAGACCCCCAAATTCGAAAATTCGTGTTTTTTTTACTCGGTGATACTCAACATCATCCTTAATGGTAGTATAAGAAAAAAAAATGTAAACATTTTTTTTTAAGTGACTCTTCAAACGCCAGATAGCTTAAAACACTCAAAATTGTTGCTTACATGCGTTCAATTATGCCGTATAGACACGATTTTCACCAAATGGGGGTCTGTCCCATTTTGCCCGCAAAAATAATCGAAACTGAAAACAACGCTGTCCGTTTTGCCCGCACCTCCCGTATATCTAGTTTTATGAAATTATTAACAGTCGAGGGAAATCATTTTCTGTAAGTACCGACACCGCTAAAGCCCTTTGGTGTCGAATTTCGCCGAATTTGTAAAAGGGATTCGGGTTGGGTGGGATTAAAATATTATTGTATTCTGTAAAGTCTGCATAATATAGCCCTGGATATTCGTTTCGTAATACAGGTGGATACTTGTTAAATAGGATCCAGTGTGTGCATGTGCATGCGTGTGAGCGTGCGTTCACTCAGAGAAAAATATAATAGAATAGTTGGTCGAACTATACCAATATAATTCGGAGGAGGAACGATCATATCGATTGGTACTGGATACTATGCATTTGATTAGTTGAGCTATTATTATGTTTGCAGCTATTATTTTTTTATCATTATCGTAACTATAAAATATAAACGTCTCCTCCGGGGATTATACTGTATAATACAAATAAAGTATTGTTGTTTCAACCATATGTTTTTTCTCAGTGTTTGCGTGCGTGTGCATGTGCGTGCGTGTGCGTGCGTGTGCGTGCGTGCGTGCGTGCGTGCGTGCGTGCTTGCGAGCGAGCGAGCGTGCGTGCGTGTGAGCGTGTGTGTGTGCGTGTGTGTCTCACTAGATTAGAAAGTTTCAGAAAGCCAAATATACTGTTCACAGTAAATTCACTTATCAAGGATTTGCACGTTACGCTATTAGGTTGAAATATCGGTATTCGATTGTGTCCATAGATGCCGATTCATTCGGGCCCAGATTGATTGCCGATAAATATTTGCAACGACTGATATGAGTTGACGGATTGTTATGGACAGATAAATCGTTGGGATTGCATCAAGTATACTCCACGGTTGGGTATTACAAAGTAGCAGAATCAACTTATCAGTGTAATTTCTGTATAGATTCAGTCGTCTTGAGTTAAACTTAAACTCACTGCGATGGCGAAAAGAAGATTAATTTTGAAAATTTTCCGAAAATACCTCTTCGTACCAAGGAAGATAATTACATTCCGTTCACAGAGATACGGTATGCATTTGGAGCTTCCAGGGTATTTTCGTCGGAAGAATGATTTTCGATATTGCTGCTTCGAGCAGCCGAACGCCAGTAAGCCGACCGAATGCAGAACTGAAACTGGTAGCGCCTGACAGCGACGGCTCGGCTAACGGCTGTCAAGGCTTGTGGTAAATGCGACAGCTGTTCACACATCAGTGCAACTTGGAGTGAAAAGGTGAGGTGTCAACTCGAAGTGAAATTGATATTGTTTATTACTGACTCGTTCATTGAAACTATTTTATAAGGACATTATTTTGTTCTAAAATGTTTAATAGAAATAATAGAATACACATTTCGTTTTTAAATATATGTGGTCGCTTCATATGTTTATATACAACATATATACACGCGTGGAATAAAGACTAAATGCAAAAGGTAACGTAGTCCGGATAACACGCAGTACGAAGACGTTTTTTGAGACGATGATGAAGAATAGTAAATACAGGTATCATCTTAATAAATTAATTAATTTATTTCTAATCGGTTGACAGTATTAATGTCTATAAATGTTTCTTCGGTTTCCTAATTAAGGGATCATCACAGTGTGACCCGTTGAAAAATCACTGATTTTCGCGATTTTTTTGGTAATGGTTAGGATAAACTAATCGGTCTGGTTTTTTTTTGTATAAATCAAGGCACTAGTGAAGATTACAATAGTAGATTGTGATACTAGTGCGTGAAGGCGGCCGTTATCGCGCGGAGGTTAGGAAGCGGCGCACTCGCCAAATCGAGTGCTGCAACGACACGAGGCGAAGCCGAGTGTTGTTTGTAGCACGAGAGAAGGCGAGTGCACCGCTTCCTAACCTCCGCGTGACGGCCGCCTTCACGCACAAGTGTCACATACTATTTTTTGTAACGAATGTCAACGTAATGTCGCACATCTTCGTGCCTGCAAAGCGTTGCGTGAAATTATCTTGTAGATAGTTTCACGCACGCCATTTTACTTCACGCACCAGATGGCGCACGTGAAATTATCTACGTTTATCTGAACATAATACGCAATTTCACGCACGCTTTGCAGGCACGAAATGTGCGACATTACGTGCATGAGTTACAAAAAATGTTTTTCTGTAAGTTGATTTATTTATTTTTCAATTTCGTTATAAATTATTTAAAAGTTCGGTTAAAATAAGGTCCTGCATGGTGTCCAGGTTTGCGGCCTTAACCCTGATCTGAATAAAAAATGTCAAAAAGATGATTAATCTGTAGGAAAGCCGCTGTAGTCCAGTGGAGGCTTTTTTAATTTGACAAAATGTCGGCGGTTTGAACAAAACGTGTCGAATTTAGCCTTTTTTTCGACAATTTTTCGAAAAAAATAGGAACATTAAAAAAAAAACTTCCATAGGACGATAGAGAATGACGAAAAGAATGTTCTGTCCAAATTTGAAATGGATAGCTCGAAAACTTTTTCCATGAGATTGGACACCGTTTTGAAACACATCATTTCGACATAAACGAGTTTGAAGTGAGAACTTTTCATATAAATTGTTTACTTACGATCAATCGGCGATGCCAGGTCCATTCAAAATAATTCGAATCTCGATTTAAAAATGTGAGAGAACGTTTATAACCGTTCTAGTATACACTATCCGATAATGCAACAACAAAAAAACGACTTTTTGAAAATATCACACTGCGATGATCCCTTCATAAATTAATTAATTTAATTCTGATGGGTTGGCAGTTTTAATGTTTATGAATGTTTCTTCGGTTTCCTAATTAAGCAACGCACAACCCCTGGTACCATAATGAGCCTTTGAAAATCTCTAGCAGGACGCGCTTAGACGTTAATGGGTTAAGATGTTAAGAATTCATTAATATCGCTTATTCTCCTCCCGTGACACTGGATAACGTAACGCCCGGTATATATATGCCTTATATTTAGTTCGGGTGACATATTATCGCCTTCTTGCTTACGTGGGCATTCTAACGTACCAGCGCAGGGCAACGAGGTTCCGCGCCAACTATCGAGTAGCAGCGATAAGCCCTAAGACTGAGCAGGGATACGCTGCAAAGTTTTGACTTCATCAAGGTGCTTTGTTCATCACCGGGAACTCACATAAAGACCCGCAGGGACTAAGAAGACTTGGAGAGAGGTATTTGAAACCCTTAATCAAAGCGCTGCGAAAATCCAATGAAAATTGGACACCGCGTGTCAGAGTTCGCGCCATATCACTCCATTCTCTGTGACTGCAATCCCTTAAGTACAATCGACGTCAATATATGCTAGTATATGCCAAATTGCTCATTATGGTAAAAAGACGGTTAAATAAATATTCCCATCAGGAGAAACGATTTCATGAAAAAAGGGTATTTTTTAATCATTTTTCCGTCAAAAGAGATTGTATAAAAAATTCCATGTGTTTAATTGTTCGTAATTACGTTTTTATGAGAATACCGACATTAGGGATGTTCGAATACTAAAAAAAATTGAATAATTCATTGCGAAATGAATATTAATCATTCAAATCACATTTTGAATTGAATATTCGAATCAATCGAATTGTTAAAAAGCATTACGAATATACATGAATAATCAGAAATCAGAATAATTTGACCAGCGTAGCTGTGTCAAGTCGCACAACTTGTATAATAAAATGTACAATAAAATGTTATTTAATATGACTTGTGAATCGCATTTATTCTAACCATATCTAAACTTCAGTCATCCATTTTTTGCATTAATATTGATTTCGCGTGTTATTCATGTTCCTGTGAATTGTTCAGTAGTCATTTCCCGAGACCTCTAAAATTATCGGAATATTCCCCGATTGTTTTGTTGCTCAGCAGGAAAACTAGAGGGAAATATTGCGATTAATTTTGGAGGTCGAGAGGTATTTGTCGGATTATTTTTCGGGTTTGGATTTCGACTAAGCACAGAGCAGTAGGTATTCGAGGAAACAGGACACATTGACAGATAAAATATGTCTATAAGAATATTATATGGGGTGAAAACAAGTGAAGAGTTACGCGCAATATCCGGATGCAATTTCCGATGAAATTGTTAACAAATTGACTCGATTACCAAGAATACTGCGCTGTGATTGGTCGAAATCCAGATCCGAAACATAATCATTAATATACATACGAATATTCATGAATATCCATTTTATTCATTAATTTTTTGAATATTTCGTATACTTCTGAATATTCGTATTATTCATGAAGTTTCGAGTAATTAAATTATTCGTGAATATTCGTACTACACAAATTTTTGAGTATTCAATCCGAATTTTCAATTGAATATCACTATTCCATTCAATTCAATTCAAATGATATTCGAACATAGTTGACATATTACCAGATAAGAATAAAAAAATGTTAGAGTTACATTTTCAAATAATATCAAGAATATTACGTTCATAAAAAAAGAAAGCACATCTTCGGTGTTCAGATATTTTCAATGATAACTAGTTATCGTTCTGCTCAAAATAAATGCAGAGTGCTGCTTTGTACATCATTGAGAAACTAACTCGCCAGTAAGCGAAACGCTCGAAGAAGAACAACTGAGTTACTCTCGAAAGTTATTTCCTTATCACTAGTACCACGATCCTAAGTAACAAGCAATGTCTTCGATACAAGTTTTGCGAGATATACAGCATTTTATCTACAATCATTAAACAAAAAAGTTGCAAAGTAGAACTTTGCACACTGCTTCCTCATTAATTCCCCTTTTTCACAAAGCCACCTCTATGAAGAAGCTTATTTATTAACTTTGGCTTCCTCATAGAGGAAGCTTTGTGAAAAAGGGGAATTAATGAGGAAGCAGTGTGCAAAGTTCTACTTTGCAACTTTTTCGAAATTTCAACAAAAGAAAACTCCGTTACAAACACCGTTACATCTAATTTTGATTAGATACAAAGTTTTGACTTACTTTAATAACTTTTCCATAAGTTACAGCGAAAATCTTAATTTAAAAAAAAATTCATAACAGCGTAAATTTCGAACGACTTTACCGATCGTCACCAAATTTTATACGTGGCAGCGTTGTATGTTATTTTTTTACTGTTGAATATTTTGGTTCATTTGATGAGATTCGACGTGATTTAGAGCAAAATTTATTTTTTTCGAAAAATTCAAAATTCTATAAAACCGGAAACGCTTTACCGATTTCGCTGAAATGCAATACCAAACAACATTGAAGGTGTCTTTATTTATGATGAAGTATAAGCTGAATTGTCGAACTTTTACGAAAGTTAAAGCGATCACGCCATTTTTTTGAAAAATTTAAAATTCGATAAAATTTGTATACATGGATATATTTAATTTAAAAAATATGTGAATTACAGAGGTTTTAATACTCTACTTGCGTGCCAATATTTAGCTCGATCCATCATGCCATTCCTGAGTTATGAATAATTGAATGTTCGGTGCCTGGATCATACACGCACGCACGCACGCACGCACGCACGCACGCACGCACGCACGCACACACATACCCACATACAGACATATTTTCTAGACCACTTTTCTTAACGTTTTAGGTGATTCTGAGTATGTTAACATGAAAATCTCGAAAAAAAAAATGCACGAAAACAAAGCTTCCTCTATGAGGAAGCAAAATGTAATTTGTATTGCCGAAGCGAGAATTATTTCTGACGGACTCGAGCGACAACCTGGAAACGAACGATGGATAACAAATATTCGTTGCAAGGTACAACTTTGCAGGCTTGTTTGTGCTCGAAAAACCTTTAAAAAATGTCAAACAGTGATCAAATTGAAACTGCTCTAACGATTTGTCTCAAATTCGTAGTAAAACCGTGGTCCATAGTAGTCCATATGCGAATCAAATTTGAACCCCGTACCACGTAATTTCCACAAGACGTGATTTGACAAGACGATTTTTAAAATATACAAATTTTTTAAAAATCAATTCAAGTTCTCATAACATATGAATCATTTCACTCATTTACGTCAAATTTGTACGCAAAACTTGCTTGATGGTACTCCATACAGGAACTTAAGCTAAATCTGTAAAAAAAAATCCGATTTTTTTTGCTTCCTCATACAGAAAACTATGTTTTTCATTACATTTCTTTTCGAGATTTTCGTGGATACTGAACATACTCAGTATGGTGGATTTCATAGAATTTTAAAATGAACCCCTGAGTAATTACCGAAAATATAGAGTTAACGAGTTGAAAAAACTGCTAATTCAGATAAAATCTTTTGCTAAATAGAACTTTGTACATTGCTTTTCACATTTAGAAAAAATAGGGTGGTAAACTAGGGTGGCATCCTTCATATGATATATTCCATATACCCTTGAATAATTTAGTAATAACTTGTTGGTATTACAATAATTCAAAACCAATGTTCTTGGTACCTCCGATATTGATGATTTCTCCAGGTTTTTGTCGTATCGTCTTGGCAGTTCGCATTTGATTCCAACTCTGCGAGAAGTAGCTTCACAGCTAAGATTTTAGTAGTCTTTTTCTGCTGCGGCAAAACGTAAGAAAAGGTCTGGTCGCATGTGACCCAGATAGTACAAGGACGCTTTCACGCTTGTGATATCATTTTAAAGTAGGAAAAATGTGGTGAACTTCTTTAAACGGTTTTTTTGTTCAGACGATTTGACCCTTACGTTTGTTCTTGAAATAAGGTTGCTGTAAGGTTTTTCGTGATCTTCTAAGGTTGTAACGTTTTCCAAATTACGCCGAGGTTGTTTATTAAATCATTAAGCATTCATTAAATTCACTTGAACTGGGTCCACGGTGCAATTATTTCTCCGACAATTTGTCTGAAAAACTCAAAACGCACCGTTTCAGTGAATTGAAGAGAATTTCCTACATGCTTTTGAAAGTTTCTCTGATATTTGCTGAATTTTTCCTCAATTTTCTCCTCACAAACTCCAGGAGTTACGATTTAACAGAGAAATTCATTATGTTTTCCGAAAAATTGTAGAAAACTCTGATCTTTTCGGATAAAGTGTGTTCAGAGAAAATCCGAGTACACTTTCTCAGAGAATATACGAGATATTAAAAAAACTGCGCTTCTCTCAGATAGGGCGAGTTCATAGAATTTCACAGATCTTACGAGTTTTTTCTAAGATCTGCTCCTTCTGTAACTCGTACGAAGGATTTCGGTTTTAAGATAAATGTTCCGTGAATATAGAAAATTAATAGCCAAAAGAAAACAGCAACGTTCCTAGCTATTAAGAACAGTCTGTAGAAAGAATCATAGAGTTTCAGAGTAATTCTGCAGAATTTTGTCGGTCAACTATGGGGAGAATTGGACAGAAAACTCGAACTTTCTCTGAATCATTCTAGAAGACAGACTTAATATAGATTTTTTCAGAAAATGGTTTTTAAATATTAAAGAGAAACCAATATGAAATATCAACGAAAATAATAGTTTTTCAGAGAATTTGGCACGGAAATTAGAGATTTTCAGACCAATCAGGAATTTTTAGCTTGAGACAAAACACTGACTTTTTCTGACAGGTACAAAGAGTGATACAGATTCAAAGGTATTTTCAGATATTCAGAGAGAAATTTTCAGAGAAATTTTCAGAGAAGTTTTCAGACAAATGATCAGAGGTATTATCAGAGGTATTATCAGAGAAATGTTCTGACATTTTCAGAGAAATTTTCTGACATTTTCAGAGAAATTTTCAGAGAAATTTTCAGAGAAATTTTTAGAGAAATTTTCAGAGAAATTTTCAGAAATTTTCAGTAGTAATATCTCGAAACCTCAAAAATTATCGGTATATTTCCCGATTGTTTTGTTGCTCAGCAGGAAAACTAGAGGGAAATATTGCGATTAATTTTGTAGGTTGAGGGGTATTTGACGGATTATTTTTCGGGTTTGGATTTCGACTAAGCACAGAGCAGTATTCGAGGAAACAGGACATATTGACAGATAAAATATGTTTATAAGCATATTATATTGGTTGAAAACAAGTGAAGAGCTACTGTGCAATATCCGGATGGAATTTCCGATGACATTTTTAACAAACGAACTCGATTACCGAGAATACTGCGCTGTGATTGGTCGAAATCCGGACCCGAAAAATAATCAGAGAAATTTTCAGAAATTTTCAGATATTTTCAGAGACATATATTCATCAAGGGTTCAAATGTACTTAACGACTTTAACTGTCTAGCATTCTTTGGCTCTGAATGTTAGTCACCCTTGGCTCCGTAACGTGACGCACCCGACGAGTCAGCCCTTCCGTCGCGATCCAACCAACCTGCAGTCAACCGATCGAATGGTGCGGCAAACCAATTCTTATCTTAATCTCATAACGGGGAGTTTTTACGGTCGGTGCAACAGGTTCAGTCAAGTCTCAACAATCACAATGTCATACTAAAAATAGAAATGCAGAAATATAGATTGATCCCGACTAATCGTCTGTGAATTGACTTTAAGTATGACATTGTAATAATTGGAACTTGGATTAATTTTGTCGATCGAACCGTAAAAATATATTTTTATGATACAAGTTTATGACAAACTGGACTGGCATGATTTGGTGGTCCTAACCGACCGGTTAATTAACGAATGGTTAAAAAAAAACATCCACACTACAAAATCCGAGCTAAAGTTACTGTTAGACGGTCCAGGGCACTTTTCCATATCGTCCACAGATCCACCATAGTTCTTAGATACGTAAAAAGCTTCTCCGTATTGTAATCGCGTTTGGTTCCGCATGGCGGAATCTTACTTTGAATACCCGACATAAAGTAATACCTGTAATTGATTTACTGTAATGTACTTTTAACTGATTTCTAGTGTAAACCAATATGACGGAAAGTGTTACCGGTGTAATGACGTGGTAAGCGGCTCGCCGACATCAACGATGGGGCAGAACAGCGGTAAGAGGGTAGTCACGCATCGAGATCGTGACTCATACGAAACCGTCCTCGTACTCCTCTTGACAAAGGGAACGTTCCACGGAGCAGGAGCTTTACCTTCGTTCGAACACGAGTCTAGCAGAGGGGTGAGTGGTAGTTTGGGGCGCCCCTCCAATCACTTATTGCGTGCAGCTCCGCGCGATGGGTGTGCACGTGTGAGTCAGACAAACTCGTACGATGATCAAGACATGCGAGGAAAAATTGTACCCGGTGGTTCGGTTAGCAGGACCCACATTATCAGTAGACAGTGTTTCATTCATCAGCCACAGTGAGACTCGGGACGACATAATCCTTGATTTTGCAACACCCAAGTAATCGTTTTGGGTTGTCTGTTTTCACACAATTACTATACTTAGCATTTTCGATAAGAAAATATACGTTCATCAATGTTGCCTTCGTCATTGAGACAATGTTGCGTTCAGTGGACTAAAATTATGATAAAGCTTTGTGTAAGATTTTAGATCGCAGCCTCGTTTTTAGGCACCTTTTACAAAAACGCACAGAAGTGCTGATTAAATATCGTCTGTTTTCGCTTAAATGAACTTTTTACGGGAAAATGTTACTATAATTTGAATTTGTCAATTTCTTATTACAGCACATTTCTCAAACATAGTGAAATAAATATTCTTGGTGTAACAGATTACAGAAATTTCATTGCTAAGTAGTTTTTAAGGTGGAAACAAGATTTGATCCTATCCGAACGTTCGTATCAGAATGGACCAAACAAGCTGAAATTTGTAACATGTCTTAATGTAGTACAGAGAATTGTGCCCAAATATTATAAGAATTTTTCAATTTCATATTTCATATTTTCTTTAAAAGTCTCCTTTGATGACTTAGAAGCACTCACATTCGCCAAGAGCGTAGGGAAACCACTGTAAAACCTACGCTAAGTGTAGCCGGCTACAGGCTGACCCCCAGATCTCCAATGTTTACCCGGACAGCGTGAAAATGTCAGAAATTTCAATCAACACAGAGACGCGTCATAGTCGTAACTGCCCGTCTAGTGAGACCATACGTCAACCCAATTGTGGACTTTTTGCACAAATTAAGCGCTTAGAATCGAGTCAGTGGATGGTACAATAACGCCAGTGGATTAGAATAGACAGTATCGAATCCGACATCGAATCGCGCCATTCACATCCTAATTGAGTTATGAAAAAGCAGTTTTAACGATGTTTGAAAAAAAGTGGCTCCCGGATCCAACTCTCTCCTAGCCATGTCAATATAGATGTATATCACAGAAGACATAAGTTCTACTTTTATTCTCTGTAGCGTCGGGGCACGCGCATTGATATTTGTTTTGGATGACGGTTGTCCATGAGGTATTCGATGCTTCCGCTCCGAAGCTCGTGCCGTTAACATAGACATTGTGCTCCATCAAATAAAGAGCTATAACCCGGTATCTCATCGTAGAAAACTCGCATCTTGTTTGTTGCACTTCGGCGCTTATAAATTCTAAATACCAGACTATAAGTTACAAAAGCCTTTGGGCGTATGTCATTTGCTCCAGAATATTTACTTGCAGTCATTAAATATTCGAAAATATTCGAATGATTAGAATAATAAAGTAAACTATTCTCAAGTGTCCCCACAATTGTAATATTTACAGATGGTTACAAACAGAAAGAGACCCGAGATTTGATGAATCTCGGACAGGTCGATAATATATCGATAAAACTACTGCTTTTGAATTGACATTGCATATCTCTGGCAGAGATCGACTCGAGTTTGCCCAATGATAGACGAGTACCTGGCGAAAACAATCCTAACCGTTCTAGTTACGGGAGTGCTGATGGAGGACTTGTGGGGCCCAGGGTTGTTGAGCTCGCCAGTTCAATCCCAGTAGGCACTGGCAAGGAATACTCACTTACGGAAAAAGTTATTCGAATGCAAAGATGACTATTCACTGTTAATAATGCTGACAATAGTAACTATTCGAATAATTACTATTGTCTGTTAATAATACCGACCATTAGAAATGAATATTGTCTTTTCGAATAGTTATTATTGAATGTAATTGCTATTGATTGTCAATGGTACATTTATAAGTGAATAGTAACCATTGAAAATATTTAGTAGTGATGTTTAGTGGTAAATACTATAGTAATAATTTGAGCAGTTATTATATTTACTATTTACTAAAATCTCTAAAATTACTAAAATTTACATTAATTATATTAATCATATTACATTACATTAAGCATATTACATTAATTTACATTTTGAATTTAGTAATTTACTATTTTCTAAACTTACTAAATAAGTAAGATTAGAAGTTTCTACCTCCAATAATAACTGCTCAAATTATTACTATAGTATTTACTACTAAACATCAGTAGTAAATATTTGCAATGGTTACTATTTATTTATACATGTACCATTGACAATCAATAGCAATTACATTCAATAATAACTATTCGAAAAAACGATATATATTTCTAATGGTCGGTATTATTGGCAGTCAATAGTAAATATTCGAATAATGAGTTTTAACTTCCATACTATTCCAGTACTATTCGCAGTCAGTTTAGTAAGTTCAGCAAATTACAATACTAAACACTTACTAACTAAACATACGAATACGCACATGCACGCGCACGCTCACGCACACGGATGTATCTCGACGTTTTACCCCATTCTGAGTGTTTAGACATGAAAATCTCGAAAAAAATGTTCATGGAAACAAAGCTTTCTCTAAGGACTCCGGTCGATGGCTTATTGGCAATGCGTGTATGTTAAATGTTACAAACCTTAGATTAAGTAAGGAAAAGAAAAATTCTGTACATAGTATTATCAATCAAATTCTTTTACTACTACTACTGCTAATTGCGAGGCCCAGGCTTTTTGGGCTCGTCAGTTAGCCCTACAAGGCGCTGGCGAATAAAACTGGTGAGGACCACGTGTACTGAACAGATGGACCCTGGCGTTCAGTATTTGTATAGGTGACACCCTAACTGATCATTACTTGGATGAGTTTCCGCCCCTTAACTGTTCCACTTAGAAATGCGAGTTACGTTAAATTTTATTCGGCTATCTTTTGGTCCGTCAGATCGGATTCATTATGTTTTACTTAATTTCTTCATTCTGTATACAGATTCGTCAATCGCGATCTCAATAACCCCCGAATACCAAGATGTAACGAAATCTATCTGATATTAGTGTTATTGTTGTTATCGATCTACCTATAATGAAATTATAGTATACTAGAGTTAACAGACACGGGCGCTGCAGCGTCAGTGTCCCTTTCTGTGAATTTTGTCATTTCACATGAACAAAAAATTTCAATGCACGATCGGCCTGTCTGACTTCACCGCCGACCAATTATAACACGAATAGAACGACTTCACATGAACTTTGCTGATGGCCAATCTTTTGTTCCACCAACTTTTTAGAAGAGGACTAGGGGAACAATAACGCGCGCTTATGCGCACGGACAGAGGTTACTGCAGCGCTGATATTAAAATTGAGACAAACTGTCAAATCTCGCGCTATTAAAAATAATGACTGCTGGTCGTCACGGTCCACGACCAATCAGAGCCCGAATAGATCGACAACAATGGTCACGTTGGGGCGAATTACACACTTTTTAATAGAAGATAACTTGACGTCATCAGATTAGTCTACTGGAGAGTGGCGTAATTATAGGCATTTAGGCATAGGTTCCTACAGTTCCTAAAGTTCCTACAGGTCGTAGGTACGGATTCTGCGAAGGGTGTTTCGAAAAAACTATATCAGCAGGCGCTACTTTTGTTTCTTTTTGATAGTATGGTAAACTTTATTACATTAGTTGTAGAAGATGTTTCCTAACATTAATAATTAGTTTTTATGTTGCTAATACTTTATATTTTCGGCGTTCTGTAAGGAGCTGATGCGAAAAATTCGTCAGAATCGACAGTTAGCCAGTCTAGTCGCTGGCTATGATGAGCGTTACATGCCAAACGAGGCCCTCGCCATTTCTCTCGCGAGAGTCTCGGCAACTATCCAGGGGTAATTGGCGTGGCCTTCGCCGTATCCTGCTCACTATTTCTGTTAGGATATCCCATTTTTCGATTGCTTCACCGATGGTTGAATTAGTACATTATGCTACAAGGGCGGGATATGTGCGATTTCTGTCGAGTGCGAAGTTAGATCAAGATTGAAGTTTGTATATTGAGCAATCGCACGAGGTGAAAATCACGCTCCTTCCCTCGTTGCATACGATATCTTCTTTTTATTTACCGTTCTCGTCAAAAGCAGCCACATTCTCTTGCGTGAATAAGAGCGAAAAATAGCCTATGACTGCTACGCATGCGCTATATGGGTTTTGTTACTTCCGAGGGCACTAATAAACCTGTAGTATCCCTAGAGAGTACAGTAGAGCCCCTATTAACCGGCATGCTCGGGACCGGAGAATTCTCGGATGATCGAAATCTCGGCCAATCCGAACTAAAGAGCAAAAGTGCATAAATCAATAATGACTAACGGCATAACTTTATTTTATTAGTTACAATAAGATTTGGTACAAGTTACACTCAATTGTTGGATAGTATAAACAAGTATATAATTAAGCTTTCAGTGTTTTTTTATGTTAAGTAAACCAGGCTCGTTTTTCAAAATACTCAGTGACTTTCGTTTGTTTCTCATGATGCCCGGTTAAGGAATCATCACAGTGTGACATTTTCAAATAATCGTTTTTTTTTGCATTATCGGATAGTATACACTGTTATAAACATATTCTCAAATTTTTAAATCGAAATTCGAATTATTCTGAATGGACTTGGCATCGCTGATTGATCGTAAGTAAACGATTTATATGAAAAGTTCTCACTTCAAACGCGTTTATCTCGAAATGGTGTTTTTCAAAACGGTGTCCACTCTCAAGGGAAGAGTTTTCAAGCTAGCCATTTCAAATTTAGACAGAACATTCTTCTCGTCATTCTCTATCGCCCTATGGAAGCTTTCTTTTTAAGTCTTCCTATTTTTTTACGAAAAACTGTGGAAAAGAAAAGGCTAATTACGACACGTTTTGGTCAAACCGCCGTCATTTTGTCAAATTAAAAAAAAAAGCCTCGATAGAACAATAGCGGCTTTCCTACAGATTAATCATCTTTTTGAAATTTTTAACTCAGATCAGGATTAAGGCGGCAAACTAGGACACCATGCAGGCCCTTTTCTTTTAACCGGACTTTTCAATAATTTATAACAATATTGAACAATAAATAAATCAACTTACAAAAAATCATTTTGTACTCTTCATTAGTGCCTCGATTTGTACAAAAAAGCTAGGCCGATTAGTTTATCCTAACCATTAAAAAAAAATCGCGAAAATCAGTGACTTTTCGACGGGTCACACTGTGATGATCCCTTAATCCGACCCCGGTTAATCGGGGTTCTACTGTAATGAGACGGGAATGCGCATGCGTATCGGTAGAGGTTAGTAATCAGCTATTTTCCACCCGCATTGCGTGAACGGTATGCGGCTATTTAGCGAAATTGAGAAAAACAGAAGATTTTCGATGCGCTGTCTCTTACTCGCGTACGTTTGGAACCTCGGAAACTTCCTTTGTTTTTCATACACCGATCGATACGCGTTCCCGCCCCGCCTCTCGCTGCGTACGGCCTCACAAGTCCCCTTTCCCATGCGTACCCGCCTCTATAGCTTTGACGGTAGCGTAGGCTTTTATAGTGCATGTGCGTACCTTCGATTTGTCATTGAACCTCAATCTCGACCCTTTTTATGTGAGGACTTGACATCGCAGCTCCTTAAGAGCAAAAAGGCATATTACAGAAAATCCGGTGTTGTCCATCGACTGAAACGGAATTTCAAATCTCGCTTCCGTTGAGGAAGCGTGTGATGTTCTATGCAAAAGACGGAAGCGAGTCTATGGTGCCACGCGTTGACAACAAAAGCTTGATTTTCAATTTCGTGGAAAACAAGACATACCAGAATCTCGATTGTCTAGCAGCATCCATTCAAGAAAAAATTATATTGTTTCAGAGAGTTGATGGAGAATTTAGCGCAAAGTGAATGGAGTTTACATCTTGTCATCGCTGAAAAAAAAAATTGTTATTGGAAAAAGCATTGTATTTGAAAGTGCCCCAGATTTTGTTTGAATTCCTCTTGGAGGAGGAATTGTACTCATGGGAATTCAGTTCGATGAAATAAGGTCGATAACGGCGTTTTCAGGGGTGCAACGTACATCGTGAAAATAACGGCACAGGCGAAAAGATATTTTGACAAATAAATTCGCGTTATCGGTTCCGGTATTTTCTGCCCAGAAAGCGGTTCTCGGAATTCTGATATAAAAAATGCGGAGAAGAAATGTCTTTAATCGTTTACAAAAGATTTGAAATCTGTGTTCGTAGAAGTGCAAATTATGCACCATACGACTTGATAACATAAAAAAAACTTTGCACATGGCTTCCTCAATAATTTCCCTTTTTCATAAAGCTACCTTTACGACGAAGCTTATTTATTCACTTTGGCTTCCTCATAGAAAAAACTGCGAAAAATGGAAATTAATGACGAAGCAATGTCATTTTATGCAAAAATGCTATAAAATCTGTATTTGTGGATAGTTTTTGTAAGAAATCACAGCAACTGAAGAGGGATCAATAGAACCCTCTAAATAATACTCTAAAAACCAAGCGTGTTGCAAATTCGTTGTTCCTCTATTAAAAAAGACATGGACAATCGAAGTCGAAGTTCGAGATAATCGTGAAGTCATTTTATTCCCCTCCTGATTGGTTGTGGTTCGCCGCCTAGCTACACGCCAGACGCACGCGCGCGCGTTCAAGCATGCCGTGACGTGCTCGATGCGTTCGGAACAACATGAAATTGAAATAACAAAATAATGTTGTTACCCGATTTTCTTATTTGCTTCGCATTCATCACGGCAAAAAAAAACTTGATTGGAATCACAAATTTTGGATTACTTAGACCCATATTTGTTGTGGTAACCGGCGACTGATTGGTTTTTCTCGACAATTTCAAATCAGGTTAGGAGGTTGATGTATCACTGTTGTATACCCTACGAAATGATTCGACATTTTTTTAAATTTCGACAGCAACACATTTTGTTGTTGATATGAGAACATTTTGTTAAATGAACCTGTTTTTTGTTGTTGTGACAATAAATCTTTGTTCCGTATGTGGTCTGGGGCGCGAGCGAAGCGAGCGCGTTGTTGCTGTTCTCCTATATTTTACAGTGTGACGAGTTTTTACACACTTAAAACGTGTTTGAATTTACATGGTTAATGATATATGAAGGAACACGCCTGTAAGTGTGTAAAAAGTTGTCACAATGTAATAGTCAGGAGAAAAAAACACACTTGCAACATGCTTGGTTTTTACAGTGAAAACTTGCATGCAAAATTTCAGCTCGTTACAGCTCGTGCCGTTCGAGAGATATCGGCAATTGAATTTTTGTCCTTACGGTCATTAGAACAAAAATTGTAGGTGAAAAATATAATCGATTTTGTAGAAGGCTATAAAATACCTTTACAAACACCGTTACATCTAATTTTGATTAGGTACAAGTGTTGTCTTACTTTCTTAACTTTTGCGGAAGTTGGAACGAAAATCTAAATTTGTTGAAAAATTAATAATGGCGTAAAATCCGAACCGCTTTTCCGACTTCGCCGAAATTCAATACCAAACAACATTGAACGTGTCTTTAGTTATGAACAATTATTTAGCTAAATCGTTGAACATGATTACTTTTAAATATAATCAAATCGAAAAATAACATTTTTTTTAAGCGCCCCTAAAATATTCGACACTAGTGTCTTCAGAGATAGAGATAATATAGGGGAAACCGGGGCAAAATGGAGACGGCAACAAAATTATAAACACGGGCCAAAATGGGGACGTTAAAAAATTGGTACACTTGGAGCAAAATGGGGACGTTGAAAAAAGTCATAAATCATTCTCGTTCAATTCCTCTCACAAATTGCCAAACAATGCTGAATGGTTCATTCAATAAGTCGCGTCGGTTTCCATCGTTTTTTGTAGTTTTTTTGTGTGTTGTTCTTGTTGACCTTCCTATCAACACGTGCGTCAAGTTTTGCGCTTGCACACGACAACCCGTCAAGGTCGACATAAGCACCAAATGTTGCACATGTGTAGTACAGCGCGTTGACGGTCTCCAATCGACTTTTCTATGGGAAATACCGTCGATGTTTGAAAATTGGAATAACATTTTCGCGTACCTCGTTCTGCCCCAGACAACTTTTACATTATCGATCGCGATAAAAGACACAAAGACTTCCGTTTTGGCTGCCAAATGGGGCAGTAATTCTGCCCCAGACGACCTTTTTGTTCGCACGAGCAAAAACAAAGACAAAATTTTGTTTTTGTGTGACGAACTGTCGATGTACGCATGCTGAAACGTTCTGACGGCATTAGAAAGCTTAGCGTCCCCACTTTGCCCCGGCCTCCCCTGCGTGTAATGTACAGAGTGACGTCAGATGCCGACATATATTGCGGCACGGTGAAACCACGGTGACGACATGCAAACAAAAAACAAGTTTGTCTATTTGGGATAACATATGAATAATGGAGCATCTTCGGGATTAGTTGTCGGCGTTACCAAGATTGAGTGGCTTCAGTACGCCTCGAGGCGTTGTGAATACTTTGCGTTGTAATTATGAGATCGTGGCATGGGATGAATGTTAAAAAAATGATGATTAAAACGAAGCGGAACTCTCGTAAACGTCCAAGTGAAACAATAAAATGGTGGGTTCGAAAACTATGATAGGCTTTGGACAGTCGACATAACCTCGAATTATTCTACGTCTGATAGTAATCGTAACGTCTGATAAGCGGTACGATATCAAATAATTGGTTTTTCATACATTTACATTCACACGCTCTTACGTTCGCTCGATATTTATGCGAAATAACAGGGGACCCGCTTATATTGCACGTTTTGGTAACTTTCGTTACACCGTTTTCGCTTGGAAAGCGCCATCTACCGCGGTTTCGGCCACGTATACTGGCATTCTCGCGCACTTGAGCAAATTTCCACACGTACGCGAATATTTAACAGGATTTTCAACTATTTCTCAACGACAGCTTCGGTGGGCTGGACCACGAAATAACATCGAGCTTTTCAGAGTTGAATTGTTTTGGGACAGTCAACGCATATCCCGAGTGTCTGTTTTAAATATTACTAGCAATAATGCGCTCGCTTCGCTCGCGCTCCTGAACACATCCAGAAATAAGATGTTTGTCACGACAACCAAAAAGGTTCATGTAACAAAATGTTCTTATCTCAACAACAAACTGTACTGTCGAAATTGAAAAAAAAAAAAAAAATGTTTAAAGCATTTCGTACGAAAAAAAATGATGATATATCAGCATTCTAACCAAATTGTCGAGGAAACCAATCATCGAGATTCTGGCAATGAACACATTGGTTACAACAACAAATATGGGTCTAAGCAATCCAAAAAATTGTAATTCCAATTAAGCTTTTCCGCGTTCGCACGAAGAAAATAAGAAAACCGGGAAACCAAATTATTTTGTTATTTCAATTACATGTTATTCCGAACTCATCGAGCATATCACGGCGTATTTGAACGTGCGCGCTTGGGACTGGCGTGTCATTAGGTGGCAAATCACAGCCAATCCGACTTCGATTGTCCATACCTTTTTAATAGAGGATATTTTTTTTAAATTGCGACCATTCTCTAAAGCAAATGAAGCTGCAGCGCGCTTATGTACATAGTGTATATCATGTGACGATGAGCACGTAACACGGAGTCCTCAGCAATCGAGTGTAAATACTTTTAATACCAAATCCGTTGGGACAATCGCATTTCACGCGAGGTTACAAAGCTCTCTCCAAACTGTCGAAACGTTCACAGAACAGCAAAGAAGTTGGTCCCGGTCTGGCCGTGAGGACCAATCGCAGAGCGAATAATACGATTATGACAAACTTTTTAGAGAAGGAGAAACACTTTTTTTCTAGTTTTTATTAATTCTTATCATTATATTCCTTTATATATATTGTGTTGTTTTGTTACAGTCATAAGGAACACATATTTTTGTCAAAGACGGATATTTTTCTAGCTGAAAAAAATTACAGAGTATTTTGTGGATGCATTATTGTTGATATCGCAAAAAAAAATCGCCGTAGTGGCCAGAGAGATCGAGGTTACGGTAGAAAAATATTTATCTGTGTGGAAGTTTTGAAAATCCGTGCCCCCGTTGTTCTGGAAAATTCGTTGTGTGATAGAACCTACCACTCCGTACCACTCTGATGATTGTTTTGCGATATTATCAGACATACTAGAAGACTGTAATTTTTTCAGCCAAAAAAAAGTATCCGCTTTTAAATTAAAAAAAAAAAAAAACATTTCTCCGTGTTTCGGTATATAAGTAGTGTTACCGGAACGTGAAAATTATTTAATATATTCTGTTTACAAGTTAACAAAAAAAACGGTAACTTTTACGTGGAGACATTTTTTTCAGTGACTTTAAGTTTTCGAGATACGTTCACTTGGAAAAAATAACGGCATTTTCTAAAATGTTGGATACAAAATCAGAAAAAATTGCATAGTCTGCTTTTAAGTGGTACTTTCATATATCCAATTCGATATGTCCAGATCAGAGAGGCTTGAATAAAGTGACCGAATTGGCAGAGAATGCTTCATATACCCAAATTAAATTCCGACGACAGTCATACTTATATCAGAACTGACAGACTCAGTTAATAAAAATGAAAATACTAAGTCGCACGATTTTTTTTTTTTCGTTTACATAAATGTCGCTTTATTTGTCCCAAGTTTTAATCGTTTGCTGACCCATATAATTCATCATTCTTTCAGGAAATGCATTTTCTCGGAAGCTTACATTTTCATCAATCTTAAAATCTTAGCTTTTTTAAAGGCAAAAGTGGAGATACGCTCGTACACTATCGACCGTTGAACATATCGAACGCTACTGTACATCAACCATCCATATCTCACGTTTTTCTTTTGTGGTGATAATTATATTGCAACATAAACGTATGTATCACTATTTTGTCATCCATATTTTCAATACAAAAAATTAAACAACAATGAATTTCACATATTTGTGATACGCAGAAAAAAATACAATTGAGGAGACAAAATTGAAATCGATTTTTTTTCGTAATTCCAAAACTCACCATCACCCTTCCGTATGTTCAATGAGGGAGGCCCTTCAGACTAATTCCACGGCTTTAAAAAGTACTTAATTATGGATGAAGGGTTTAGGGTGAAAGTAAGTCCAAGTGCACTGTATCTACCTAATTAGCATTAATCCAGGTCCATCGACTTCACACATCAGCAAAGAAATTGAGATTATACCTGCAAATGCCTTCTAACTTTCGCGGCAGTCAGTGCGACGGCGCTAATCCGACAAGTTATCGTAAGCGACAGAGTGTCCTTAGTGCAGGAGTTACGGCAATGTGAAACTTAATTCTTAGTCTCTCTCCTTCTTCCCCTCTGTCTCTGATTCTGTATTTGTCTCTGTCGTTGTCTCTGTTGATGTAAGTGGTAAAAATGTAGAGGATATCGAAAGGAAACTTAATCATGATCTACGATCACTACAGAACTATAAACAATATACTACAGAATGGTAAACAAAACCAGTCTGAAAAAAAAGTTGCAAAGTAGAACTTTGCACATTGCTTCCTCATTAATTCCCCTTTTTTTACAAAGCCGCCTTTATGAAGAAGCTTATTTATTCACTTTGGCTTCCTCATAGAGGAAGTTTTACAAATACCGTTACAAATACCGTTACATCTAATTTTGATTAGATACAAAGTTTTGTCTTACTTTCTTATCTTTTGCGGAAGATATAGCGAAAATCTACATTTTTTTTAATTCAAAATGGTGTAAAATCCGAACGACTTTACAGATCATCACCAAATTTCGTACGTAGCAGGGCTTATGTTATTTATCTACTGTAGAATATTTCGGTTCATTTGTTGAGATTCGACGTGATTTAGAGCAAATTTTTTTTTTTTTTTCGAAAAATTCAAAATTCTATAAAATCTGAACCGCTTTACCAATTTTGTTGAAATTCAATACCATACAACATTAAACGTGTCTCCATTTATGAAGAACTATTTAGCTAAATCGGCGAACTTTTACAAACGTTAGAGCGACCACGCCCTTTTTTCAACAAATTCAAAACTACGGTAGAAGTACCGGTTGTGGCTACCTTAAGCGCTTTCACATATTGAAATGAATTGAATACGGAATAATAAATCATAAAATGGTTTCGCAATTATAAATTGCCTATCGTAAATATTTATAAATTAAATCCTATGCGATATAAAACTTTAGTGACTTTGAGAAAAGAGAAAAAAAAATCGGAAATGTAAAATATGCCGATGCTCCAGTTGTGGCCATATTTGAACCGGTTCCGGCCACTTAATGCCCCGGATGTGGCCATATCTTTAAATGAATTTATTAGATATTGTGTGAGACTGAAATATAAATTGACATCAATTTTTGTTATTTTAATACATACAGTATTAGAATCTCGAAAACAAATTACGTTTCTTCACGTCGAAGAAGGCATCTACGTTTCCGAGAAGGCGCTTACACGTTATCTTTCCCTCTCGTATCGCGTTTCCTCATAGCCGGATTCTTCGTAACAGGCGGTGGCTTCTCAGAGGGTTTCTTAACAAAATTGTATTTTCGATTTGATTAGAAATAATTATAATACAGTAAAATTGAGTTTCATGGCAAAATACTGACTAAATGTGCAATATTCTGCCATGAAATAAAAAGTTACATTGACGTGGCCACAACCGGTACAACATGGTAATTTCATGTACCAGTTTTGGCCACAGTATATATATATATATATATATATATATATATATATATATATATATATATATATATATATATATACATTCAATTGTTCCTTAATAAAACGGTACTCGGTTCAGAGAAACATTTTAAAACCGAAACGTATGATTGCCGAACCCAATCAGTCTATTACATAACCTAAAAATTAGATTTCCTATACATTAGAGTCTTATCGATTCTCGTTAGAGTTTGAGCGTTGCACATTGACGCATGGCGATCTTGCACTTCGGCGTATGTTCTTTTCGATTAACGTGGACAAATTCGAGTAATTCCAATGATAATAGCTGCTGGAATAATAAAAAATTCCGACGATTTCCGTTGCGTAGAGTCCTTTCAACTTCTTAGACACGAAAAATCTAGGCCACAACCGGTCCAGTGGCCACAATCGGTACTTCTACCCTATTCTTATTTTTATTTATGTTAATTAGATTGACTAGGGAGGCTTCGTCCCTGCGGGTTTCACGCGTCCATTTTCACACCTAATGACGAAAAAATCTCCCTCCTATAATATGCGAATAATTAATTCATTATTTCACAACTTTTTATTTACCCAATTTGTTTATTAATTAAGCTTCTTTTTCAGTCGGGATTTTGTTAATTTTTGTTATTTTTTTCTCGGTTGCCCCAAAGTGCACTAGAGGATAAATAAACGCAATCAATCAATCAATCCTTCTCCCTCTCTCTCCCTCCCTCCCTCCTTCAGAGCCATAAGCACTTTCGCACGCGACGTGGTTTCACCCCACTTTAAGCTATTTCTCACGTTGATGGCTGCCTTTAGAGAACTAGAGCCTTAGGGTATGTCGCGTGGCTAGGTTGACGGATTTTGCGGATGCCTATGGAACGCAGGTTAGTCACATGTCAAGTATACTGCACGAGTGCACTACACCTTAGATAGACGGTTACTCTTTCTCACAACAATTTTTGTACACAACTAGATTTTTTTAGCACTCTCATTTTCCCACGCGAATCGAAATGTCCATGGATGATTCTCCATAAACTTGGTGCACTAGCCCTTTACAGAGCCGGAAGAAAAATATGTGACTTTTTGACTACCTTACACATAATAAAAATGGCGTAAAATCCAAATCGTTTTACTGATCTTGTCGAAATTCAATACCAAACAACATCGAACGTACTCGCGTTTATAAAGATCTATTTTGCTAAATCTTCCAACTTTTATGATGAGTAGAGTGAACAGGTTAATTATTTGATAAATTGAAGATCACGTAAAACCCGAACCGCTTTCAATACCAAAGCTACGTCTACAACTTCAGCTAAAACGTCGAATTTTTACGAAAGTTGGATCGACCATGCCCATTTTGAAAAAGATTCGAAATTAAATCTTAATTGCTGTTATATTAACGGCTCATATTTTGACAAAATCACGTTTTGGGCCATTCCGAGTGTCCTGACATGAAAATGTAGAAAAAAAAGTCGACGAAAAAAAGAAGTATTATTCGTTCCATCAGACAATGGCGGTCAATGCACAGGCTTTTATCATTCATGAAAAACCCAATTATTTAAGTGTTTTTGCGATTTTCCTGTTGCTACTTCTCAGTAATAGTTGATGAAATATCCAATAACCATTCCATTTTTTGGCAGAACAGACGTTTTATTTACAGAAAATAGGTTCTCCCCGACTACACGCGCAACAAAAATTGTATGAAAAGAGTATTTCTGTAATATGAACCGTCGAAGTATTTAAAGTATGTCGTATTCGACTGAAAAATACTCATTTCATACTCAAAAAAATTGAATCCTCAATCACAGGAATATGTTTTTAGGGTACAATTTGCGACTAGTAATGGAAGTCTGAGGTCAAAAGTGAACATTTTTTAAAACTTAAGATAGATGATTCGTCAATTGTAGGTTTTTGAAAATGATCAGTTTTTTACCTCAGATTTACATTACAAGTCGCCAATTGTACCCTAAGAATATATTCCTGTGATTGAAGATTCCATTTTTTTGAGTATGAAATGAGTATTTTTCAGTCCAATACGACATTGAATACTTCGACGGTTCATACTACAGAAATACTCTTTTAATACTATGTTTTGCGCGGGTATGGCCTTGCATCGGAGTAATAGCGAGATGCGCAGGACAAACACATATTACGGAATAGAGTTTTTTAGAAAGCTCGGATGAGGGGGTCGGAGACTTGGAGTTGGGTGCGCATTACGCGAAATCAAGAGACGCGCGGCGGCGTCCTGATGCCAGTAATAAAACGATAGACAAGGATGACATGATACCACTAGGAGAAAAATATGACTTAATAGAGTTGAATACATAAAGAAAAGCACAGAGACATACGAGGGCGTAAGGTACATCAACAAGTATGTTTGCACAGGCTAAATACGCATATAGGTGGTCGCGCGGACATTGCGAGGAGGTAAGGAGTGAGTAGAAACGCTTGCTATGTGCCAGCAGCGACGAATCCTTGCAGTAGCAGCAGCAGCAGCGGCAGCAGCAGCAGCAGCAGAGTGTTCTGCTCCGCCGTCGTCTACCGGAAGTACGTCCATTAACCCCTCACCCGGTGTGTCTCCGGCTTTACTCGAACACAGTGCCAACCCTCTTCCTTCTCCGCGCGTCTCTGACCGAAACCACGTCCAGTTTCCTCAGCTCCCGCTTAGCTTTGAGCACGTACAAACCGACGCTTCGAGAGAAATCTGGAGCACTGGGATGTTCACGCTCACGCGGCCGTGTAGCGTATACCGTGCACGCCGCCGGTATTTTGGCCGCCGTTGTTAAGGCGTCTCTTGCAACTCCACGTAAAGTGCAATCGCCCTTTGCCGCGGATGCGCTCTGGTTTGTGCACTATATTAGAGCATAGCTGTGTATAGTATAAGCATACACTTATATGTGCGTACAGGCGAGCTGATGAGGAAAGGGTCCACGAAGACTGTTGGCTGCTCTGCCGCGCTCTCTGCCTTACACAGCTCGCGGGGTCGGTTAAAAGTTTCAACGTATTCCCGCCGCGACGTAATACCAACGACTGCGTCGCGCATTCCACTCCCGACTTCACTCGGATTTCGGCCCCCCGATCCGAGACTGTTGGCTGTTAGGCCTGCCCTGGCTCTCCGGCTCCGCAGCATTGCAGCTAGGTTATTCTCGGGTCGCTTACTCGCTTGTCGAGCCGAGCATCGATAGGGAACCACGTCTATCGGGGAGACAAATCCCTCTGTATTGGGTGTCTCGAAATTCATTCGGATGCTTGGGGACGAAAATACTGTAACGATCAGGATATTTACGGAACATCAGTGTTAAGGTAGAAAATTACTTAGTTTCTCTGTGAAAATCTATGTGCTGCTCGTGTGTACGAAGCATTCCATGGGTACTCATGCAGGAAATAAAGTATAAGCAAGATATATAGAAGATGTATTCCAGATATAAGAGATCTATTTTTTCAAAAAATGGTATGTGTTGGATCTATTTTAGGATGTATACGAAATCTATGCGAGCAAAAAATAGATCTAAGATATATTTAGAATGTATTTTTATCATATTATCGTCCGAAAGTTGTATATTCCCGATACATTTTCGTACATACTTCTTTTTCGTAGGGATAGTGAGTCATTATATTCTTGTGTCACCTCGAAAACGTTTCTCATTTTTTATTAATTTTAAATATTGTTTCGCGAAGAGAACATTTTACAACATATTCTTCATTTTGTAAAGACTTTAGACAGAATTGAGTAGCGATATTTTAATGTAGTTACCTTTATTGTGTTTATAATCAAACCTGTTGTTAACAGCCTACGAAGTGAAACCTTGCCAATTGCTTCCTCAAAGTAGAACCTTACAAATCGTTTCTCCCTACAAAGCTACCTCTATGAGGAAGTATGTTCATCTATTTAGGCTTTCTGATAGAGGAAACCTCGTAGGGGAAACAATTTGTAAGGTTCTACTTTGAGGAAGCAATTCGCAAGGTTATACTTTGCAGGCTTGTTTGTGCGCAAAACATGTTTCTCGAAAAATTCAAGGTATCAGAAAATTTGAACCACTTCACCGGTTTGCGTTACATTTCTACTCAAACTTTGCTCCATAGTAGTCCATATGTGGACCAAATTAGAACCCGGTATCTCGTCATTTGCACGAGCCAGCGCGAGAACAAGATTTTTCAAAAGATTCAAAATGCCATAAAATTTAAACGGCTGGCCAGATTTACGTCCCATTTGTACTCAAACCTTGGTCCATGTTTATCCATATGTGAACCAAACGTAAGCTGATCTTGCAAAAAATTTCAGTTTTCTCTTTCATTCGTGATGGCAATTTTTTTCTTTTCATGCAGTAAAATCGAAATTTGTCGACATAATAATGACCGTTTCTTTGGCTAAATTCATTATCGATAATCAACAATCGTAACGACGCGTTGAAAATTGCAGTCGGATATCTCAGATTTTACAGGAGGTGAAGTACGTACAGACATTAGAAAATAATTAAAATTGTAATCAAAATAGAACCACTCTATCGATTCTCGCCAAATTTGGCATAGATCATGGTTTGATGGTAGTCCACTCACAAACAAAATTTCGGCCCGATATCTCTTAATTCTCAGAAGTTATAGCGAGAAAACGATTTTTTCAACATTTTCAAAATGCTGTAAAAGCTGAATTACCCAACCGATTCGCGCTAACTACAATCCCAAACGTTGTTCTATGGTAGGCCACTTGCGAGCCAAATTTGAAGAACATTCATCGAAAATTACGATAGTATTGTGCTTACAAAAAAATCTGCCCATACATACACACTCAAACATTCAAACATTTCGGACAAACCATTTTTCTTGACGTTTTGGACAATTCTGAGTGCCTGACTCGAAAAAAAAATCACGAAACCAAAGCTTCCTCTATGGGGAAGCAACAAGTAATTAGTATACTGCTAATATTTCATTTTTCACGTCGGGAAAATCCGCAATAATGGATACTGGACATTCGCTCAGTAAAAATGAGTTCCTTCATGTACATTCCGTAAGCATTCCACTGTGCAATATTGTAAATGCAGTATAGATAGCTGAATGAAAACTACGCGTCAAAGAGGCCTCATTTGAAAAATCATTACGGTAGGTCAGCGATATATATTACTGTCTCTTATCCACAGATGGACCTTAAGAGCATGTTGAAGACGTAACAATCATGTGACGACTATGCGGAGCCCAGAATCCTCCGCAAGATACAGATATTGTTTATTGTATCTGTATCAATATATACATATTGATATTGTATCTGATCATGATATCAGATAGGTTTGACAGTAGACCAACAAATAGACTTGTGACATGGTGCTCGAGATATTTAGCTGCTGTTGTAATTAATAATATCCGCCCCAAAACCAAACACACGTGTCATTCACGTGTATATAAGATAATGCACTCAATCATGAGTAACTCTAAAACAAACGGGGTTGATGAATCTTATCGCATGAACTGCATTATTATCGTTTGGTAATAGCCTTAGCGATTGCCTTTTGCGAGTCTTATTTTTAAGACAAGGGCGAGGGAGAAAAAAAAATCACGTCCATTGAATCTTTCACAAAAAATTTGCTGTCCATAATTCTGATGAGCCATATTTGAGACAACCTCTATACACAGACAGATAGACAGATGGACAGACAGGCAGGCAGACAGACAGGCGGACAGACGGGATGCTCGAGATAGAGGGAACGAGAGAGTTAGTGCAGCAAGGGATATAGAAGAAGCCTTGGTACTTCCCGCGGAGCACAGCGTGTGTGAGGGTGGCACGCAGTGTACTATTTTCAGATACCGCACGGTGCGACGAAGACAGAAAATGCGTGAAAATGGAGATAGAGGTTGGAACTTGGGGGCCAAGACAGTGTCGGGCGCATGCAGTTGTAATTTTAGACGCCCTTTCCTCGCGCCTCTTACTTTCCCCTCGAATCTGTTAGAAAGTCGGAGGGTTAGCCCCGAGGCGCGTGTATTTTTCATAGACGAATGTACATCCGGCCTTGAAGATTTGGAGAAGCTCTGTTCACAAAAAAAAACTCAACGCGCGCTGAGGTTTATCCTGGTACAGTCGCTCCCTAGCTTCCACGGTTATCTTCGAGTCTCGTGCTCTATAGAAATCTCACTAGCCTCAGTATTAGTCACACTTATGCGGTTCTAAGGCATGGAGACAGTATATGGCTAAAATAAAGATCCTGCCATCTTTATTGCGATCCAGCTTTTTCAATCTCATTCAAGTTAACTTGATAGTTTTTAGTCCAAATCAGAATTATCAATAATGATACATCGTTATGCGTAAAGTTTATATTTCAACATTCTATCAAGATCGACAGATTGGATAGATGTACTTTGATATTTGAATTTCGTCTAAGAGCCCCAAGATTTTGTATTTCTATCAACTATTGCTACACTGTTTTGTTTCAATTTATTTTTTCACTCGGATATTATTCAGGATATTTAGAATGGTTCATTTTCTGATCTTGACGTTTTTACGGGCTTAAATCCTGATTGAGCTTTAAATTTGATGATACGCTTAAGCCTGTCATCAATTATGTTTCCGTGAAATACCGAAAAAATTATAGGAAAATTACGCAGTACATTTTCTTGTTAGTTCCTGTTAAATAAAAATGGCCAACAAGTGCCGCGGAATAAACGCTCGAGGACGAAGTCAAGAATTCTGGCAGCAGACGATCACGACTAATTCAATAATTTGTTTATTGTACTCTCTTGATGTCCAACTTAAAAAATACGATATAATAACAATAACTTACGCAAAAACTTGCAACTTCATTTTAAATGAATACCTGAGAAAGATAGTAAGCCATCGAACGTCTTGATCAAGTTTTTTTTAGAATCAAGAGACGCGATGACGTTTCAACGCGAGGTTAAAAAAAGAAATGTGTATACACACGACCAACGGGCGATGAGCGCGACGAACGCGAGTGAGAAATTTCGCGTTGAGGCTAATTCGACCACCCTGACTTTGCAATATATGGACTTTTCATTTCACTTTATTGATCTCTCGACAATTGCGATGTCACGCGAACCAATAAAGCTCTCCGGTTATTCTTCCCGTTTATCTATTTGAATTCAAATTTAGATATTCGCTAGCTGTACAATAAGTAATGCACGTTTCACTACATACGTCGGTAATTTCGTCATATCGTATCCGATTTATTCAACATTAGTATCATATGTTTCTAATCGCCTTTTAAGTTGAACATTTTAGAACTGCATTAGGATACAAATTTCTTCGTTCTATACTGTAGAATACATATTACATTTGTTAAAAATTACAACAACAAACACCTCATAAATATGACATTCGTTGTATTATAGAATAAGTTTATCCCGGGTAAAAATTTGAGACAAGTACGTTTACGCGATAAAAATGTAGTTCACTGGGTAATTAAAAACTCGTCAAGCTTTGAGTATAATTGTTTATTTTTACAATAAATCTGTATCATTTGCTAATTTTATATCGATGTTTGCAGCTGATAACTTTTGATTCTTCATTCTCGAAATGACAGTGTCGGCCCGAAAATCTTATAAAGGAGGATTATGTTCTTGACAATACATGCTGCGGATGCTTTCAGTTTATTTAAAAACTTTTGCACGCGTAGACAGTATATACCCGTCAAACTTTTTTGCACCCAATGTTTTTTTTAGTTAGAGAATGTACCTTTCAATTAAATGTACTAGTCTCAAATACTTGCCCGGGTGGGGTTTTTTGTTTTGTTTAGATTTTACTACATTTGGAAAGTTTATATGAATCCAGCAATCCATGGTGTTACAGATCATTGAATTGTGTCCAGGATTAAGGGCGCATTGTCCACATGGTGACGTATAAAAACAAGATGTGGGCTAATTATCACTGTTCACTGTTTATTGACTGCTGATGATTACTGACGACAAATTGACACGCTACATATACCGCGTCGCTTGTTTTTAGTTCATATATGTTGGCGGTGTCGGTGTACGGCATGAATTGCGCGCGTGCCATGTACGGCGTGAAATTGCGCGCATGCCGTATAAATGTAAGTAAATAATGAAAGTCGAAATATTGAATTGAACATATCTTTGTTAAACTGCTACTGTCTGCAGCATAAATCATTCACGGAGCATTCAAAATTTCTTTCTGTGATAGAAAAATGTCCTCTTGCGTAAAATTATGAGTGTACATTTTTATGACAAAGGCAAAGTTTGTAAAACACCGAAGATTTCAAAAGTCATATTAACTATTACTGTAACAAATAAGGGTAAGTAACGGTCGCGGAAAGGGAGTTATTCTCCCTTCCAGTTCCAAAAATCTACCAGAAGAAGTCTGGTAGATATTTTAGGTGAATGTAGAAGGTATATTTTACTTAAAAATGGTCCATTCGGCGCTTATTTGCGATTTTTTTAAACGAATATTTGGGTGACCGTTCGTGTTGTGAAGTTCTGCAGTCAGCCCATCCATTTAGTTTTCTCCCGACTCCGTTAAAATACGCTTATTTCGTGCCCGCAACGCGGGCGGAAAATCGCTCATTTGTAACTTGTGACTCGACGCATGTGCAGTCCGGTTTCATTATCTTCCTAGGGACGTAATCAGCTCATTCCTGCCCGCGAGGGATTTATGAAAGCCGTACTACGCATGCGTTCTCGTCCCACATTAAAATTGAGCTTATTTTCCGTCTTCGTTGCACGCACGAAACGAGGTTATTTTTTAGCGAAATCGGGAGAAAAGTGTAGTACGGTACATGGGAGGAATGCAACTTCCCTCCCTTGTAACGTAATCTACTATTATTCTACAACTCAACTGCATCATTTGCTTTTGTCGCAGGCCAACATACTTTTTTCAGAGATACGAACAGCATTAATTTGTTGACAATACCAGCGGCTAAATAGATGAGATATTCTACGAAGAATGTGAATGATTTTGGCCTGACTCTCGAGCCTTAATGAAAAGTTACGTTTTATTCACCCTGTACATGGAGGCTCGAATATCATGGTATGAACGCTTTATACTGTATCGCGAGCTCATATCACCATGGGCTGTATTGTACCTGCAAAGTGCACGTGTACCGCAAGCGATAACGTATCCTTGCCATACGCAAGAGAAATGTGGTGTGGAAGCGAGGAATGGCGCGGGTTGTGGGGGGATGACGATAGGGTAAGGGGGAAGGGAGGGGAGAGGAAGAAGCACCACCGCCCGAAGATATACTACATATGCATACGTGAGACGCTGGAGATAGCGACGAGCGAAACGCGCCACAGCTACCTATAGTAGATATCTACTAGTATACCTGCTTGTCGCCAGCGAGAACAGGTATATGGCAGGTGTAGCAGCGGTGTTCGAGGATCGAAAACCTGGCCGGGTATCCTCTGATACCTTGCTCCACAGTGTCAGCTTCACTCTCACCTCTCTAGCTCGATGATCATCCTTGACGGGGGACACGCATGTAAAAGTTGTATTTTAATCAGTATTTTTCGAGGGCTGCAGCGTCGACACTTGTTAAACGCATTTCTTCACTATGCAGCGATGTCTGTTGTGAGTTTTACGACAAAAATTCGATTATGTTGAAGCCTGTATAGCTATTCCCGTTACGAAGTTACGCCAGGCCCAATGTAACGCTCAATGGCATCTCATTTCATTTCATTTCTACACATTTCGTTTCAACGCATCTCATTTTTAAAAACCCATTTCTTCACATCTCGCTTTTACATGTATCACGTTTCTACGCATGTCGGTTCTGCACATCTTATTTGTACGCACCTCGGTTCTGCACATCCCGTTTCTATGCATCTGTCAAGAACGTTGCTTCCTTATAGAGGAAGCTTTCTTTTCGTGACATTGTTTTTCGAAATTTTTGTTCCGGTAGACTCAGAATGATCCAAAACGTCAAGAAAAGTGGTTTCCCTAACAGATTCAGCGACCGGCCGAACGACCGAAAAAGCGACCGGTCATTAAATGCAAAAAACCATTGAAAAGATCCAAATGATCAAGAAAACGACCCTTGAAATGATGCTTGGTTAGTCGTTTTTTCGTCACGAAAAATCGGAAAACGACCGTCGAAATTACCATTTCAATTATTTGTGACCGGTCGTTTTCTTCCATGAAAGCCTGGGGATGACCATCCAAACGACTCATTTTTTTATTAATAAATAGTACATTACTATACAAGGGTGGAAAACGGTTTTCTACCGAGTATTTTACGAAATTTTACTTTACAAGGTGTACAAGGCAGTTACAACACCGAGTGAAGTAAAAAAATGAACGTTTTATTTAGGTTGCGAACCAGGTACCTTCTGACTGTTGCTCTGCGCCTCAGACCACTCGGCTATTTAAACCACTCGGCTATTCAAAACTTAACATCACGTGCTTCGATTTTCTATATCGAGTCATCTCGATGATCGTTTCCCGGTTTTCACTGAAAAAACGACCGGTTACAAATTATTGCAACGGTCATTTCGATGGTCGTTTTCCAATTTTTCGTGACGAAAAAACGACTAATCAAAAATAATTTCAACGGTCGTTTTGTTGGTCATTTAGCTCTATTCAATGGTTTTGTTTTGCATTTACGACCGATTGTTTTTTCGGCCATCTCTATGTATGTGTATATGTATGTGCAGATATCCTTGTCAGCACATTTAACTGTTGTAATTTTTCATGTATCTTCTTCAATATTGTTTTGTTTTGTTTTGTTCCTTATATACGGTCCGTATCCTATTTGTTGTTTCGTTGCACCAACAAATACCAGCCATCACGCGCGAGTTTTTTTTACCAGAAGTGTACGAAGAATATTGGTACGCAAGTGTCGGTTGAGTGGTTCGAGTTTTATTGCAATTTGATTTTTTTATGCCTAACTCATGCAAATTATGAGATACCTGGCTGTAATACTTCACGTGAATTTACGAGTGTTTAATATCAGTGATGAATTCAATCAAAGAACTGATTGCTATGTTCGTACATTTTGATTTTGACTTACCAAAGTGAAAATCTTCCGTGAAGCAAGGTTTGAGTACAAATTTGATACAAGTCGCTGAAGAGGTTTAAATTTTATGCTGGACATTTTCTCGGCATTAGGTACGAAAATCTCTCGACTATGAAATGGGAATGGTTATTTAACCCTCCGTGTGTAAACTATATTTTTCTACACGCGGTCTGTACACTGGGTCTTTCAGGGAACAGTCGAATTTTCGAAATGTTCTAAGCTTTCAAAAAATCTGAAAAAATGCAGGGATACTGTTCGAAGTGTTTACTACACGGCCCAAAAGTTCCCGAAGTCAAAAGTTTATAACTATTGTTAATAAAAATTGAATTGTTATCGAAACTGGGGAAAAACGGGTTTTTGTTAAAAAATTCATAACTTGGCAATAAACAAATGTAAAAAAAACTGATATAGGGTTTTGTAGTTTACACTATGAGCTTTCAAAAGAATATAGAGTCAATAGGGTGGGCTTTGAAAAGTTGAATTATTGTAGTACCTGAATGTGGGGTATATTTTACGAAGTCAGGCATGTTATAATTACACTGAACGGTAATTATCCAAAGCAAAATCAATGTCAGACGTTAGAATAATGTAATACAAATTTATTTTCAATAAAAATGTCGGAACATGACGGAAGACTAAGCCAAAAATGTAAAATATTTTATTTTCAGCATAAAAGAAAGTACAATGAAAATGGTCAGAAAAAGTCTAAAATTTCAAGAAATATGTATTTTAGTCATAAGAAGACCGAAAAACTACGAAAAAAGCAACAAAAAAAAACTGCACCCGTTTAGCTATCAAAACACCGACGCCGTCTGTAGGTATTTATTGCGATTTTATTAGAATAAAAGGAACGAGCAGAAATGAATCGGATCGGACGACTGGGAATTGCCAAAAGTTGAAGGAATTGGAATACAAGAATTTTAGTGTAGTATTATGAATTTTTTCTATAGCAGAAAAAAATGGCCAGAACGTGACATAAAATAATATTTGTTTCATCCTTTTCAAAGTAATTCAAACACTCCGCCATGTGCCCTTTGAAGTGAGTTACAGAATACGCATCAGTGGCGGCTATCTTGCGATATTTCGATATATTCAAGTGAGCTATTTGCAAAAATCATTTATGTATACAAATAGACAACTTGTCAGTTCAATTTCTGGAAAAAGACTTTGGGCGCTAATGAAAGAATCGTCGTATCGAATTTGGTTAACTAATTTTTTTGACGTTTTCGAGAACAGAGGGGACAGAGAGGTCGCTGAAATCAGTGAATCGCATAACTCCCATCTTTCGCCCGAAGGGGCAGTCGGGGGTTAATAAAGATGTGTATTATGTTGTAACATGAAAATAGGGCTTATGACAGAGGCACTGGCCATAATGACACAATCTGTAATAAGTGCTCTCTGAGCCAGGCTCTAGCTACAGAGATTAGCCTTGTCTCATTCGAATCTAAATACATTTCCAAAAATGAGTCTATATATAAACTAGGGGCCTGCGCCCCCCGCGCGCTCCCTCCCCCCCTGACGCCGTAAACCTGCCTAACCTAACCCTGATTAATCTACCTATCTTAATCCTACCTAACCTAACCCTAACCTAACCCTAACCTAACCCTAACCTAACCCTAACCTAACCCTAACCTAACCCTAACCTAACCCTAACCTAACCCTAACCTAACCCTAACCTAACCCTAACCTAACCCTAACCTAACCCTAACCTAACCCTAACCTAACCCTAACCTAACCCTAACCTAACCCTAACCTAACCCTAACCTAACCCTAACCTAACCCTAACCTAACCCTAACCTAACCCTAACCTAACCCTAACCTAACCCTAACCTAACCCTAACCTAACCCTAACCTAACCCTAACCTAACCCTAACCTAACCCTAACCTAACCCTAACCTAACCCTAACCTAACCCTAACCTAACCCTAACCTAACCCTAACCTAACCCTAACCTAACCCTAACCTAACCCTAACCTAACCCTAACCTAACCCTAACCTAACCCTAACCTAACCCTAACCTAACCCTAACCTAACCCTAACCCTAACCTAATCCTAACCTAATCCTACCTAACCTAACCCTAACCTAATCCTACCTAACCTAACCCTGATTAACCTACCTATCTTAATCCTACCTAATTTAATCCTACCTAACTTAACCCTAACTAACTTAACCCTACCTAACTTAATCCTAACTAACTTAACCCTACCTAACTTAACCCTACCGAACTTAACCCTACCTAACTTAACCCTACCTAACTTAACCCTACCTAAACTTAACCCTACCTAACTTAACCCTACCTAACTTAACCCTACCTAACTTAACCCTACCTAACTTAACCCTACCTAACTTAACCCTACCTAACTTAACTTTACCTAACCCTACCTAACTTAAATTTACCTAACCCTACCTAACTTAACACTACCTAACTCGGGACCCCTATCCCTCGAGACCCCCTCCCCTCCCTCGGAATCCCTCTCTCTCGGAACCCCGCTCCCTCGAGACCCCTCCCTCCGTCGCTACCCGCTTAGGATCCCGACGGAGAGAGGGTGGACTTAGAAACTTTTGATATTAAATGCCCTATATATCCTATACGGCGGTGGCGGCGAGATATTTTTATTATATAGAGAGATTCGCGCGCTCCCATGTCCGTTTTTCGTTTTCCAAAACCATAAATCCCCCAAGGCCTGATTTTTCTAAGACCTTTTCCAAAAACATAGGCCCCCAAGCGCGGATTTTTCCATGGCCTTTTTCAAAACCAGACTCCTCAATCCCGGATTTTTCGTAGTGCTTTTCCAAAAACATAGGCCCGCCAAGTCCCTTAGGGAACTTAGAAAAAATCAGGCTTGGGTGGGCCATTTTACCCCACCCTTCTGGTTAGGGACTTAGAAAACAATAAAGAGCACAAATCCTTTGTTGGACTTAGAAAAAAAGGCCCAAGACCCTTGGGGACTTAGAAAAAAACAGCCCCTTGAGGGACTTAGAATAAAACAGCCCAAATCCCTTGAGGGACTTAGAAAAAAATCAGGCCTGGGTGGGCCATTTTACCCCACCCAGCTCGATTATCCTACACGGCGGCAGCGGCAGCGGCGGCGGCGGCGACGGCGGCGAGATATTTTTATTATATAGAGAGACAAGCAACAAGGTTTTCCTATTTTTCCAACAAGGGTTTCCATTTTTTGAGGTAAACGTCTACATAAAGCAATGAAAAAGTTCTTATAATATTTGTGCATACTACTCAATACTATAATAAGAGATATTGCAAATTTCAACTTGTTCGGTCTCTTCAGTCCAAAGATACCATGGGTTACGGACGTCCAGATAGGACCAAATCTTATTTACACATTACAAAATACTAAATAAAGAATATGTTGTCTTCTATTACACCAAGAATCCGTATTTCACTAAGTTTGAGAAACGTGCTGTAAAAAAAATTGATAATTTCAAATTATATTAACTTTTTCGTGTAAAAAGGTAATTTAGGCGAAATCTGAAAGAATTTAATAGGTACTTCTGTGCGTTTTTGCAAAACGTGAGTGCCTAAAAAACGGGTAGAAATACATGAACGTTATACATCTTAAAAAATCTCAACTCGAATACGACATTGACCTGCTCGTCTACCTTTAAAAAAAATTCATCTTATCCATACGGATTTCTCTGTGCTATTCAAGATGTCTATATATACATATTACGATTCGCTCGAATCCCAGGTAAATCTTCTTGTACATCGATTAACAGGTTTGTTTGACATGAGATCGTTCGACCAATTATCAAGCTGGTGCGATAGTCATGACGTCGTATCGCGCGCTGAGAATCCGGGGAATAATTCGCAGACACGTAAAACGGTACATATACACACAGTAGTAGATATAGTAGCCGTAGAAACCTTCGTCGCGTGTGGTTGAACGCACGTTCGATCCCTGCTGGCGGGGTTCTCGACCTCGCGCCGTGTCCGTTGCTGGCTTTGCCAGCTCGGACCAGTCCCGCCAGGAGATCTCGGACACTAGCCTGCAAATATTCCACCGCGCGCAAGAGGTTGGCCTGCAGTCTTTCGCTCTGTCACTGTCCGTCGCCTCTCTATGATCGCCCCTTATCGACGCTCGGTTCGGACTCCCGGCGGCAGCTCGTCTTTTCTACACGATTTGATGGTATGCTCGCTCTTGATCCACCACACTCGTTCTCGCACTGATCCAGTTGTACACATGCCTCTTACCACACATCCCGATTGCACACATTTCCTTCACTCACATCCAGTACACAATTCCGGTCATACTGCAGCTCAAACGCTGAGAAGAGAAATTACTGAAATTCAGGACATTTTTGCTTCCTCATAGAGGAAGCTTTGATTTCGTGACATTTTTTTCGAGATTTTCATGTTAACATACTCAGAATCACCTAAAACGTCGAGAAAAGTGGTATAGAAAATATGTCTGTTTTTTGGTATGTGTGTGTGTATGTGTTCCAGGCACCGAAAATTCAATTGTTCATAACTCACGAACGGCACGATGGATCGAGCTAAAATTTGGCACGCAATTAGAGTATTAACTACTCTGTAATTCACACGTTTTTTTAAATTAAATGTATCCATGAATACATGTTTTATGGAATTTTTCAAAGAAATTGCGCGATCTCTCTAACTTTCGTAAAAGTTCGACAATTTCCCTAAATAGTTCTTCATAAATAAAGACTCGTTCAATGTTGTTTGGTATTTAATTTCAGCGAAATCGGTAAAGCGGTTCGGGTTTTATAGAATTTTTAATTTTTCGAAAAAAAAATACAATTTGCTCTAAATCACGTCGCATCTCAACAAATGAACCGAATTATTCTACAGTCGAAAGATAATATACAGCCCTGCTACACAGGAAATTTGGTGATGATCGGTAAAATCATTCGGATTTTACATCATTTTGAATTTAAAAAAATGTACATTTTCGCTCGTAACTTTTGCAAAATTTAAGAGAGTAAGACAAAAATTTGTAGTTAATCAAAATGCGATGTGACGGTCTTTTTAACGATGTTTCATAGCTGTATAAAACATGGATTATTAAGAAGAAAAAAAAGTTGCAAAGTAGAACTTTGCACATTACTTCCTCATTAATTTCTCTTTTTCACAAAGCTTCCTCTATATGGAAGCCAAATTGAATAAATAAGCTTTTTCATAGAGGTGCCTTTGTGAAAAAGGGAAATTAATGAGGAAGCAATGTGCACAGTTCTACTTTGCAATTTTTGTTTCAGTCGAACATATTTCTTTGTGTCAATTTGAAGAATTCACGTTTATTTTTAACAATTGAAATTTGATTTTGAAAAATCAATTTTATTTTAATAAATTATGTTTATTGTTCCAAAGAAATGTGTCACTGAAACTATTGGAAAAAACAATTGTTTTCTGTTTTTTTAAGTATCACTGTCGCTGCGCATTTGATTTTCATCCGTCTTCTTTGTTACCCAGGCCCAAATGTAGTTCAGTGGTCTGCAACCTCGCCTGTGGCATCGCGTACGCTTGAGGACATAAGTACTAGCTTTTCAACTTCCGCAGTGGTGAGGTGCAGCAACTCGTTTAGTAAATCCACAGTGATCCACATTAAAGCTGGAGTCTAATGCCTATCAAAATGGTATACCAGCAGGAATTAGGTCAAACGTTTTACCTCGTATTTAGTTTCAATGATAAATCGGGTTTACAAAGAAGAGCGGTCAGTCGTCCACTCTGACGGAAATGTCAAAAAGAGACAAAGTAAAAAAAGGAACAAACCCCCATGGAAAAAAAGTATATTTAAAGTATACTCAAAAGTATATTTTTGAGTATAATAAATATACTTTTTACGAAAAATTAGTTATGTCGAATACATTTTTGAATATACTTGAAAAGTATACTTGAAGTATATTGCGAAGTATATTGCGAAGTATGTGCAAAATATATATTCCATCTATTTCAAATATATATTTAATGTACGAATAGTAGATGTACCATACGCGATGTATACTCACGAACATAGCAAAATATAAGGCTAAATTGCACGCAATGTACATCTGTAAAAATTTTCATACATACGACGATGTAGTATATACATATACTTTGCTGTATGTGTGAAGTATACTCATAATGTATATATTATATATTTTACATGGACGGCACATATACCCCTGAAATATACTTTTCTACGAAAAACTAGTTATTGCACATATACTTGATATATACTTCCCATGTATTTAAAATACATAATAAATATAAAAGATATATTTCAAGTATACTTAGAATATACTTTTTCAATACATTGAAAAGTATATTTTTAATTATACTTTTTTTCCATGGGGGAAGTGTAATTATTACTGGGACGACTCAAGTTCATCATTCACATGTCGTTCGATAGTACTAGATGGTTTCGTGCATACATTTAAAAACAGAAAACGATAAATGGCGCCTGTAAAAGTATGTATAATTTAGGAAGTGCAGAATGTAAATCGCGTTTGCAGACTTTTTACGGTTCAATGAGACGTTCAATAGTACATTACGTTCCAAGGGAGGAAAGTGCAACTTTTCACCGAGTGTGAAGTTTGATGCCCGAGCGAAGCGAGGGCAGAAATTCACACGAGGTGAAAAGTTGTACTCCTCCCATGTAACGTACTATACTTTTCTCCCGATTTCGTTAAAAAATAACCACATTTCGTGTGTGCAACGAGGACGGAAAATAAGCTCATTTTTGACAAATGACGGCACGCATGCGTAGTACGGTTTCCATTACTCCCGCGCGGGCAGAAATGAGCTGATTTCCTCCCTAGGGAGGTAATGAAACCGGACTGCGCATGCGTGAGTCAGTTGTCCAAAAATGAGCGATTTTCCGCCCGCGTTGCGGACACGAAATGGGGTTATTTTAGCGGAGTCGGGAGAAAAGTTATTTTTAGACATTCGGAGAATGTAGAATTTCCATGAACAATGGAGAGCATAGAAAAGCTATAAAATGAAATGCATAAACACAAACCCGTTTGTTCACGCTTAACATCTCCTCACTTCTATTTTGTCACATCTCAATTGTGCATATTTTGATTATACAAATTCCTTCCCTTACAGGCAGACCCACATACACACACACTTCGCTCTGCACATTCCTCTTACTATACAACCCGATCGTTCACAGTCCAGTTGCTACGCATCCCGTCCACAACATTCGATCCATCACATCTGTTTCCAGCGTATCTCCTTACCATGCAAAAGAATATCTGTAGGATACACTTCTGTATGGAAGGCAGAATTCTTGGTCATCCTGACTTTAGGCAGATGTTTTAACGTGCCGAAACAATTTACCTATTTTCTTTGACACGGTTAATATTTAATCGATTTAATTAAAATGTGTAGTATTACTATTAGAAAGCGTAGTAGATGCCGTTTCACACTGGATAGTCAAATTGGACTAGAATTTAGTTCTGTCATAATCGCACGCCGCATCGAAGCGTTGCCACATTGGCTTTGCTAATGGCCCATTGCAAGCTTTGTTTTTTACGTGTTTTATGATTTTGTATTATTGAAATGTTTATTATACGAATAATTGTTATAAAACCAAAATGCATAATTTGCCTTGGTGAGTAGAAAAACAACTACGAGGCAATTATAGCTAAATGATTGCAAATAGTTTACACCTACATTGTCAAACAGTTCGGAAAATGAAGGGCAACTGTGGATTGAATGATAACTGTAGATTCCTGTTAACATAATATCGGTATTGCCCTTTATTACGTGATTATATCTATAGTATATGTTTGTTCATTTATATCGTATAGGTAGCCAAGTTATTCTCTCTGAGAAAGGACATGGAACATCGAAGTCGAAATACTGAAGCCGCCTTTCGAGCGTTCCTATTGGACGGCGGCGGCTTCGATATAAATCGATTCGGACTGTCATGGCTGCTGCTGTTACGAGCGCGTTTTGAATCGCTGTATTGGCCACAAGGAAAGATAAATGAAAAGCAAGGAGTGCGAGCGAAGCGAGCACGTTGTTGCTAGTAGATTAGAATCAAGTTCTCGAATAGTTCCTCGAACAGTGCTCAATGCGTTAATACAAACAGAAACGATAATCCATTATATAAATAATTTAAATTCATTATATACGTTTAATGAGTAAATGTTATAGTATACAATATACATATCAAACCGCTTATACGACTGTATATAGGAGGAGCTTAATTAAAAAACGAATTGGGTAAATAATTGTGAAATAATTAAATAATCATTCGCATATCAGGGTCGGTAGGTTTTTTCGTCATTGGGTGTGAAAATTTCCCGACTATGATATGCAAATGGCTGTTTAATTATTTCACAATTGTTTATTCATCCGATTTTGTAAAATTGTTTTGATTTCATCCTTTTTAAAGTAATTTCAACACTCCGCCATATTCGCTATAATTACAGAATACCCGTCAATGGCGACTATTTTACGATATTTTGATATTTTCGAATAGGCTATTTGCAAAATCATTTGTCTATGCGAATTGACAAGTTGTCACCTTAATTTGTGGAAAATGGCAAAGGCGCTAGTCGCAGATTCAACGTACAAAAATTGGTCAAGTATTTTTTACTATTTTCGAGAACATAGGGGACAAGGAAATCGCTTAAATCAGCTGGTCGTCGTGAAACGCATAACTCCCGTATTTTTTGCCCCAGAGGTGCAGTCGGGAGTTAAAAATGTACTTCACGTACGTTCGCACGAAATATTGGGTATTGCCGAATATATAGAAGTATATTTAAAACATATAAGGAATATATGTACATTATTTATGTATTCAATATATCGATAAATATACTTTTTCGTATATTTTTTTTCCATGGAGGCATGTACAGCTTATTCTTTTATATTATAAAAAGATCTCGTCACCACCGCCGCCGCCGCCGCTGTATATGATATATAGGTAATTTCATGTCAAAAGGACCCCTAAACCCGGATTTGTTGTAACTTCCCCCTATGAATGGTCCCTTATGAATATTCAGAGTTAGCTCTATAAAAGGGGCAGGTCGGGGTAGGTAGGGTTAATATAGGTAGGTTACAATTAGATATTGTGAAGTTCAGTAGGGTTAAGTTAGGTAAGGTTATGTTAGGCAGGGTCACGTTAGTTAGGATTAAGGTAGGAAGAGTTAAGTTAAATGAGGATCATCCACGATTGACGGTCCTTTTGATTGAATGCCCTATATGTATATTCTACACAGCAACGTCGTTGATGCCGGTGAGATCTTTTTACAATACAGAGGGATACCTCTATATTACAGATCTATAGACTATGGCGACGGGGGGGGGGGGGGGGGAGGGGGGTGAGAGGATTTTACATTTCTAACGAAGCTTCCTCTTTCAGGAAGCCAAAATTGATCAACATACTTCCTTAAAGGCAGCTTCATGAAAAGTGTAAAATGCTGAGGAAGCAATTTTCAAGGTTCTACTTTGCCGGTTTTTTGTGTTGTTGAACCACCAAATACCAAAAATGTGGAAGTAACGAATTGAGAAGTACGAATGTACACTTGGCCGACAGGCCAAGTGTACATTTGTACTTCTCAATTCGTACACTTGGCCGTACTTCTCAATTCGTACACTTGGCCGTACTTCTCAATTCGTACACTTGGCCGTACTTCTCAATGTACACTTGGCCTGTCGGCCAAGTGTACCTGTCGGCCAAGTGTACCTGTCGGCCAAGTGTACCTATCGGCCAAGTGTACGTGTCGGTCTAATGATGTGTAGGTCAAATAATGTGTCGGCCACGTGTACCTGCCGGCCAAATGATTTGCCGGTCAAACGATTGTCGACCAAGTGGCCGGCACCGGAAAATTAACCCTCCATGTGTAAACTGGGTCTTTTAAGGAACAGTCGAAATTCCGAACTAAAATTTCCCTCCAACGAACGAAGTGCAGGCTTCGACTTCCCCCCACCCCTAACAATCTATTTAGTAGTGTGGACAAAAGGGTCAAGTGGCACACGGGTTTAGCCGATAGCGGGCAAACGCCGGTCTGTGCAATTCGCGATCGTTTCCTCAAAAAGTCAGTGTACAGACGGTGTCGGTGTTTTGATAGATAAACGGATGCAGTTTTTTTTTCGTTGTTTTTCGGCCTTTTCACTGTATTTCGGACTAAAATACATATTTCTTGTAATTTTATGCTTTTCTGGCGTTGATTTTGCGCCGGATACTTCGTAAAATGTTCCCCACACTCAGGTACTGAAAAATACTTCAATTTTTCAAATCCCACCCCAATGACCCTATATTCTTTTGAAAGCTCATAGTCCAAGCTACAAAACCCTATAGCCGTTTCTTTTAATATTTGTTTATTGCAAAGTTATGAATTTTTAAAAGAAAAACCCGTTTTTTCCTGATTTTCGACTACAATACAATTTTTATTAACAATAGTTATAAAGTTTTTACTTCAGGAACTTCTGGGCCGTGTAGTAGACACTTCGAGAAGTATCCCTGCATTTTTTCAGATTTTTTGAATGTTTAGAACATTTTGGAAACTCGACTGTTCCCTGAAAGACCCAGTGTACAGACCGTGTATACAAAAATATAGTTTGCACACGGAGGGTTAAAGATCTGAAAATCGTTGAATGCTTTTTAGCGTATTCAAGCAACAATGACTATTTGGCGCCAACGTTCGAATAATTAAGCGTTCGTATAAACTAAGTCATCTTTCGGATAATTAAGGGTTCGGATGATCGAGGTTCAGGTAATCAAGGTTCTACGGTATTCATGAATATTCTTAGATTTCTGATTATTCATAAATATTCTTAGATTTTTATTATTCATGAAAATTCTTAGATTTCTGATTATTCATGAATATTCGTAAGTTTCTGAATTATTCGATTGATTCGAGTATTCAATTAGAAATGTGAATTGAATTATTCAGATTCAATTCGCAATAAATTATACAAATTGTTGAGTATTCGCACATCCCTAATACTAATACTTTAACTGAAAAGCACGTTGTCTACATTATAATGTGACTCCGATAACTGAGACCTGGTAATTGGCTTAATTCTGCAGTCCCTTTTTTAAAAAGTTCATGAGTAACGGAAAGCATTGTTAGCAAACTATTAGAGCTGTGATTGGTTGCCAGGAAAGTCCGCGATAAACAACATCAGTTTGGTTTCAAATTTTGAAAAATTTGATAAGAGGACAGGCGGGGCAGCAAACGTAACCTTTTAAAGCTTTATAAGAGTGCACCAGCGCAAAATTGATTCTATTATAGGTGATATTTTGAAATAAATGTTTTTTTTATTTTGGCGATTTTCGGTCCGGAGCCGAATCTACGATTTCTGACAGAAAGATCGTCGCCAAAAAATATTGTTTTCAAAACCAATTAAAAAAGGTTAGTAACCAAACCGTAAACATTTATTTCTCAAACTACCAACAATTTTCAGCTCTGCCGTTAAGTGACTAATTAATCAAAATAAAGTTGCAATTAAAGTCAGAATTAAATCATCCACCAACCTATCAACCAAAAAGGTTTAAAAAAAATGAATAAGATAAAAATGTTATATATATCTTCTCTCAGCATTCTGGCGGCATGCCTGCACATGCAAAATTGCAGATTTTTAGTACTTCATGTGCATTTCATGCGGTTTAACCTTTCAAAGCTTTGGTAGTATTAACAATCCCAGCGCTCGAACTTTACTACGTGGTCCGCGATGCACTTTTGGTGGCCGTATTTTCCATGACATAGATACCTTTTGCTTTCGAGCCCTTTGATGCCTCTGTCGTGGCAACGCGAGCTTAGCGCACCGTCACATTCGAAACCCGTCCTTACAAGACGGATTGAGATGGTGGAAACCTTACTTAACAACAGGCACACTAAAAAGAGACAAACAAAATCTTACTTTCTTAAGCTTAAGAAAGTCGATGTTACAATATTGTCTCCTAATTCGGTTTTATATTTTGAAACAATTCTGAAAGTTTCATTCGTCCTGTGATTAGCAAAGATACTGAAACCGACCCAAGATTGTATTTCGAAATGGTAACATTTTTGTCAGAATATTAAACTTACGATTATAAGTATTACTGCGGTTTGTCTGTTTGTCACTTTGAAAATGTATAAGCAGGACTTTTTGTGATGAAATATATAAAATGTGAACAATAACAAAGGGCAAAAATCGATACATTGAGAGAATAATTTCGAGGGTTCGATTTTGGAATTTTTCAATTGAAAATCAAATCCATGAATTCGAGAATTGGAAAAGTTGAAAATTAATGTTTTTTAAATTGATTTAAAACGCAATATAACCAGTATTTTCAATGATTAAATATTGACTACGTCTTAACGCGGTGTGCTACACGTTTTTGTCGTTCTCTCTTGCTCCAACGGGACCGCCACTGACGCTTTCACTCTCACACTCACGTTGGCTCAGTCGATATAGTACATCATCTTAAAGATAGTAAGGGCCAGAACTAGACATGAGGAAGGAAGTAATTTCAAGAGACTGAATCTGTTATTGCTGGTAAATATCGGAACTAGTCTCATCAACGAATAATGCCTCCAACGCAATTTTTTCAAATAGCTCCTCTTAAACTCAACACCGAAAAAATGATCTAATCACCAAAATTCCATTACTTCGACTACCACGTTCTGTTTCCCCAAATGAACAAAAATAATATAGTTTATATACAGGGTGATCCAGAATCCCCAAACCAAACGGGCCCCGGGAACGCGTGTGCAAAATTTGAGCTTTTTATTCTAAGTCGATTTTTAATGAGAGCCAATTTATGACAGGTAATCAGAGAATTATGGGACATATCGGAGAGGGTTGAAAAAAATTGCTGAATCAATAGAGAACGCTTCATATATGGAAGTGGGTATATACATATATTCCATATTATATGTGTATATAATGAACATACAGATAATTTAATTATGTCTAGAAGTTATAAGAACTTTGCATATTACTAGGGGGCTTCCTCCTACCCCGTTCGCCCATCAATAGATCTCTAATATAAAGACACCTCTATATTTTTTAAATATTTCGCCATACTTAACCTTATCCTACGTAACTTAAACCTATCGAACCTAACACAATCTAATTTACTCCTACCTAACTTAACCTCACATAACTCAACCGCACATAATTTTATTCTACCTAACTTAAACCTACCCAGCTTAATCTTACTTACTGTAATCCTACTTAACTTAACCTCACCTAACGTAATCCTACCTAACTAAACATCACCTAACGTAACCCTACCTAACTTAATCCTACCTCACTTAACCCTACCAATCTTAACATTGTCTAACTCAACCCTACCTCCGCGCACTCGTATTGCCGTAGGTTATCTTGGCAACCAAACCATGGTAACGGTTGCCATGGACCTCTTAGGTGTGTCATTTGACCCCGGCTAGTCTCGATTCTTGACACGGCGGCGGCGGCGGCGGCGAGATCTTTTTATAATATAGAGGGATATATAGTCCCCCTAGGGGACTTGGAATAATTCTAGCTTCGATGTGTCATTTGACCCCGGTTATCATGGACCTGGAGGTCCTAAAGCGGGACTTAGAAACATTCAGTCCCAGGTTCCTTGAGGGCTTAGAAAAATTTAGCTTCAAATCCCTTGGAGACTTGGACAACTTTTGGCTTAATTGTGCTATTTGACCCCGGCCTGTTCGATTATCCTACAAGGCGGCGGTGGCGGCGAGATGTTTTTTTTATATATAATTATATATATGAAATTAATGATGAGTTACGCGCTGACTGCATACAGACCGCATACGAAATATAAACTATATATATTCTTCCACTTGGGTCGTACGCAAGAGCTGTGCCGAAGCAGCCAGCAGCGCTAGAAGGACAGAAAACTGCGCGAAAAATGCTAATAAACACGTTTACGAAATCCCGGGAAACGTATATTCGCAAATTGAATTTCAAGATCCACGTATTTCGCAAACACGTGCGGAAATTCCGCCAGACGTTCGATTCATCTGAGTGAAAAAAAAAAAAAAAGAAAATGCAACATAAAGCGTGGCTTTTGTCAGAAATATACGTGGCCTCGGCAGACCCGCATTACCCCAGCTCAGCAGTTTCCTTTCTGTCGGGTTCGTGCTCCTGGTGTGTGCTGCTGTAAAAGCACGAACGCTCGGCGGCTACGGCGGCGGCGACGGCGGCGGCGGCGGCGACGGTGGCGCATGCGTTCCCGTTCAGCAACCTCCGCTCGGGCGACGCTACCCCCCGTTCCCCTTCCATGCGGCGAGAGGCCACGGCCGCCACGCGACCGTTTCCCCCACTCCCCAGCGAAGCGTGTGTCACGCTCCGGATAGTATAGTGCGCGCTCGACGGTGGTGGGGATAGGGGCGCGTGGTTCACTGCAGTCGTGGTGGGGGTAGTTACTACTGACCGCTGGTGCGGGCTGGTGGGGGGACCTCCGAGAGGGTTTCAGAGTAGCGCCAGTAGTTCTGGACGGGCAGTGTTCCGGATCGGATGTATCGTGTCGTCGGTCGCGTTACAATACATTTACAGTGTCTCTATCTCTCTCTCTCTCCCTCTCTCTGTCTCTCCCTCTCTGTCTCTCTCTCTCCGTCTCCGTCTCCGTCTGTCTCGCTCTCAGTTTTTGTGTTAACCACGGTTCGGTTTCACCGCACCCGTTTAACAATGCCGTCGCGTACGAGGGATACATGATTGGCGCGACAATATTCGACAATCGAGTGTCGGACGAACGAGCGTAAAAGAATATCGTGGCTGGGGTGATCGCGGCGAATGTAACACGGATAGCAAAAGCGTTTTGTCTCTCGTGCACGACGAGACAATCAGTGAAAATAGCCCACCCAATTGGTAACTCGAAGTTCGTAACACTCCAGAGTGGAAATTTCGTGCAAGTGCGTTAAAGTGCGAGTGCTTTGACCGCGAGTATTCGGTGACATTCGAAGTGGTCACAGGTGAAATTTCTGGAGGAAAAGTAATCGACGTCGACGACGAAATTGCGACCAGCCAGGCTGTTGTGGATCCGCGCTGGAAAGCTCGACCTTCCCGCGATCTTGAACGTTATTTTCTCGCACGTTTCGGTGGGGGTTTTTGTTCCGCGACGGTTGATTGGAAACTTGGGGCGTAAAAGCGGCCCCGAGTATCGCACACCGGCCGAGCCGCCGCCGTTTGATTGAGCGAGCCCGTTTCACAGCGCACCTCGCGTGTCTTTTATCTATTATCTTCTCTCGACATATATTTCCGTCTACGTTAATATGCTATACACCGCGAGTGGCGGTGCGCGGGGTGTGGGTGCTCCGCGCTGAGGTGCGTGATACGCCCCCCGGTTCTTACTACTCGGCGGCGATAAGGTTTGCCGCCGCTGCCGCCGCCGCCGCCGCCGCCGCCGACGCCGCCGCCACGTATATTCGCGATTCGATTGCGCCGAACCTCAACCTAAAGTTCTACTTCTACGACACGACAGCTATCTTCGTGTCTTACGTTTTACCGGGCGAAAAACCATTGAAAATGAAGATACCGATCGTCCGGTAGTCGGGCCGTCGTCTTTATTTCCACGATTCTCGTTCCAATTTACGGAGAGTAAATTCGGTGATGCGAATCTTCTTCGGTGTGTTATGTATTTGGATTATAAAATCGTTCCGAGTGCTCACAGTTTTGTGATACCATGTGCGACCTACCGTGGTTAAATCGTTCGTCGAAAGTTTGATGAGGAACAAAATTATGTGTGGTTATATGCATTCGCGTATACGTATCTCGGTACACGGAAGATACACTTGAGATCAAAAAATAAACGCGCTATACGTTTGTGATATTCGCGTGGTACCGATTTTTCTGCCGATACACTGGATTACCCGATTTGTGTCTCTGTGTGTGATCGAGAAAGGCAAATTGTGGGGATTCGAGGAATCCCGTGTTGCAGTGTTGTGTGCATGTGGAATAATATCGGCTCGATCTGCATCAGAAGATGGTCGACGATATTAACAAAAACGATTGATTTTCGTGGGCTACGGTGATTTTTTTTCGTCCTTCGTTTCCCTCAATTTCGCCTGTTAATTGAGCGACCAATTGGGAGGATGTCGATGATAGCGAAACGAGAATCGAGGAACCTCGCGATGGGCGCTACCGCGAGGAGTAATAGCCAGGCCACCGGCAGCGACAGGTAAGGGGAACGAATCGGTATTAGTCAGGCGACGGCCGAACGTGTACATGCTTCTTTCTAGCTTCATTTCTTATAGCACACACCGTTTGGCACATCATAATAAGGGCCATCTACTCGACCGATAATTCGACGAATAAATGTGGTATTGGGTCGTCCGGCAGCAAAAAAAAAAAAAACAAAAAGATTGCAAAGTAGAACTTTGCAATTTTTTATATAAATAACACAAAATATTTGATGAAATATTATAACACCAAAAATTTAAATTGCAATAACATTGGAACCACTTTACTGATTCTCGCCAAACTTGGTACAGATCATGGTTTGATGGTGCTCCATTTACGAACAAAATCGCAGCCCGATATCTCTCAATTTGCGGAAGTTATAGCGTAAAAACGATTTTTTCCAAATTCTCAAAATGCTGTAAAATCTGATATTCCTAACCGTTTCGCGTCAATTACAATCCCATACAGTATTCTATGATAGCCAACGTGCGTGCCACATTTGAAGAACATTCTTCAAACATTACTGTAGTTATCGTGTAAACAACAAAATGTGCACACACACACACACACACACACACATGTAGACATTTCGTACAAACCACTTTTCTCGACGTTTTGAACCATTCTGAGTGTACTGACATCAAAATCTCGAAAAGAAATGTTTTCACGAAAACAAAGCTTCCTCTATGAGGAAGCAAAAAACACCGTAAGCAACCCCGTTACATCTTTAATTTCATTAGACATATGGTTTTGTCTTACGTTCTTAACTTTTGCGGCAGTTAGAGCGAAAATATACATTTTTTTTTAAATTCAAAATGGTGCAAAATCCAAACCACTTTATCGATGATCACCAAATTTGGTACGTAGCAGTGATGTATGTTATTTTTCACCTCTAGAACATTTCACAATTTTTTTTTTTCGTCAGATTCGACTAAATTTGTAAAATCCGAACCGCTTTAGCTAAAGCTAAAGAACTATTTAGCTACTTCATCCAATTTTTATGGATGTTAGAGCATTCACGTCGTTTTTTCAAAAAATTAAAAACTACATAAAAACTTGATGGGTATATATATTTTGAAAAAAAAAAAAAAAAAAAAAATGTCAACATTTCAAGAGGGGTACTTTCATTTGGCTACTTGCGTGCCAAATCTCAGCCCGATCGCTTGAACGATTACTGAATAAGAGGCAGTAAATAAACGTTTCGGGTAGAAAATTGATTTGAAATTTTCAGCGAATGGTTTTGTAACTTGCCTGATTCTAAATCCCATGAAATTGATTATATATATAACATCGTGAGCAAGTGGTTGTTCGCGTCTTATGCTTCCAAGCTTCTCCGTTATGAGTATTAACGATAATTCATGTCCTGACATAAAAAATGGTACGACGAGCTTTATTTTTAACTATCGAATATTGGAAAAGTCGTTCATTTTCGCTAATTACCAATTAAAAATTAGATGTGACTTTTTTAATGTCCACATTTTTTGTTGCGTTCAGTTGGTAAAACCTGTAAATTTCAAGACCTGCAAAGCTGAAGCTAAACAGGACGAAGGTAGCCAACAGGCGGTAATTAATGATAATTAATGGCTTAGGAAAACTTACGAAAAATGGTTCGTGAGCCTCGTTTAATGGCATGAGGAAAGTTTCCGAATTTACTCAGGCTTACAAACGATATTATTGGTTATTTAGCGGTTACCACTAACTAGATTCGACGATATTTAAGGGTGCACGACACTCATACTCGCAACGAAAAGTTTGATCCAATTCGAAATTAAGTCCTAACTGTTGTACATATAATGGCAGGAGAAAGATCTACAACAGTCATCATCGTTGCAAGTACTAAGAATATTGACTTCGAATGTTAAGAAAGCTGACAAATTATTAACAAAGTATTAATACAACCGAAGAATAGTTTCACAAAGAAAATCGGTATATTTTCTGGTCGTCAGTAGATTCGGGCCTACGAATTATATTCTTTTAACATAACATAAAACTTACATTCAGTGTTTCTCTCGCACCCATACGTGTTTCACATCACTTTCAACATCGATACTTAACGGTTTGCCTATTTCTTGCCGATAACGGACGTTCCTGGAGAAAAGTAAATTATGTTTATCTATTTAACAGATATATGAATACTACATCTAATTTACCGCATTATCCAGATGCCGAATAGGTAAACCGTTTTTTCTATCACACGACTGTACGGCTCTATTTGACATTGATGAATTTTTTTATTATTATAACGTTGCGAAAAGATGAACACGTTTAGAGATGCGATTCGTGGGTCGTACTAAAGCTCTATTGTTACGGGACAATTGACCTCGTAAATATACTAAATTATGTATACCGTATATATATAACAATATATATACTATGTGCTATTATTTGGGCCGACGATTATTCCACTTGAATTCACAGCCGATCATCATATTGTGCCCCCGTCACCCATTTGCTCCACACATGATTTCACAAGGATTCCACTATTGAAATTTCTGTTAATGGCAAATCATTACCGTCAAATATTTGGTCGGGTGAATAACACATTATTATCGTCCCTACATACCGATAGCTAGACAGTCGGAGGCAATATAAATTTTACAGCAGTGCTACATTAGTGCACGGTATCATACAACTGTTGACCCTTTGCTGGCATAGTAATTATGACAACCGGTGGATTGTCCGAGGATTTCTGGGTCTGTAAAGTTAATGATTTCAGTGTCTGATAATGTTAATGGTGCCGGCGTTGATGTTCGAGTAGGGTAGAAGTACCGGTTTTGGCCACCTTTGGTCCAGTTGTGGCCACCGAGTTCGAAGGGACAGAATTATGTGTATTGTTAAAACGAAACAAAATTGGATCGATAATCTTGTTAACTTGTATGGATACTTTCGAAGTGTCAACATGAAAATGCAGGAAAGCAACAATTTGAAATAAATTATAGTGAAAATGGCCGCAACTGGTACTAGTGGCCACAACCGGTGCTTCTACCCTATTATTCAAATGCGTATTTATAGAATATTCTCGGTGTTCCATTGAGCATCTTTTTAAAAAAGCTGAAAAATAATAATTACCATGCCACGATTTCGACGTTACCGACCGACGCTCGGTCGAGACGTTACAACGAGCACTGACTCTCCTCGGTGCTCAAATACGCAGCACGCTTAAAACTTTCGATCAAGTTTTCTATGCAAATGAATTATGAATGCGAAATTTGGTCATACATTCATTGTACAATGTTGCTGTGAACTTTGAAACGCGCTTAGTTGCAAGTAAGCTAGTTCAAATATTGCCCGGGTAACATAAAACAGTCTTCGGCAGCTGTCATAAATTTCCAAACTCCTCCTTCTCTGAGTCTTCTAACGGCTTAACTGCGACGTGATATTACTCGGGGAGTCTTAGTCTGGGGAGTAACAGGGCGCTCCTGGCAGGTGTTCAATACTGGCTTATAATACTGGCCGGGTTGATGATTTAAGAATTTAGGGTTGAGGTCAAGATAATCTTGACTTATCTTCTTTACGTCCGATCAAACTTCGGACGTAAACGAGACGGAAGTTGTGTTTTGACGTTAGGAGGTCAAAACACCTATGGAGTTTGTCTTCAGCTGGTTTTGATCAATCATTTAGAGTGATTCAAGATCATTTTTGTGGGACGTCACCCGACATCTGTTTTTCGATGTTCTTCATACTTACATTCAAAGCTGGGCGATATTTTCAGTACATAGTATTTTTAAGTATTTTAAATGCTCGAATACTTTTTCTGATATTTTAAATAGTTCTAAGTACAAAGTACATTTGCGTCTACTCCATACTGCTAATACTTTTGCGTCTACTGCATATTCGAAAACATTTTTATTTTTTGAGAATTATTGCACGATATTAGCTGAAGCTGAAGTGACAATGTCTTCAATATACTTTTGTCTTCGTGGTTAAGGCGTTCCACAACAGCACTCCCGAGTCTAATATGACGTATATAGGTAATAGCAAAAATTCGTAAAAGGGTCTGATAAAAAAATCTCATGTCCTAGAACAAAAAATAGATTTACGTTAGTTTTTCCATAAAATATGTCCTGAAGTGACACACTTGATTGTGAATACATCTTTTTTCTTGTTGGCCATGAAAAAACGCACATTTTCGTTATTTTATTATTTTGATATGATTAATCGTTTCCGAGATAGGAAAAATGAAAAAATTGGCATATTGAGGCCAATCACTTTTTTTTATTATAAAATGTAGTGCATCTATAGATACCACTAAACTTGGTTTTTAGAAAAATCTTGAGAATCCTTTTTTTTGCGTGGAATGCGTCGTACGTATTCGGTTTAAGTAGCCAAGGAAAAATAAATGATACACTCTATACCACTTTATATTGATTCTGCCCGACCCTATTCATTAGTAATGGTCATACCATTGATTTTTACGAAGTATTTTTAAAAGTACTTGAACGACGTACTTACAAATGTATTTCAAGTACAAAAAGTGTTTTGTATTTTAAATGCATAAAGTGTTTTGTGTTTTGTATTTTCAATATTTTCGAGTATTTTGCCCAGCTCTGCTTACATTCCTGTAATTGATGATTTATGGTTAGTATTTTTATTCACATTCGAAAAACAAACACTTTCTCATAGCGCTGGCTTTGGGTTTGTGGAAAAATTGAAATAACGTGTGAAGTTGTAACTTTCGTCTGTTGCAATAGCAGCGGCAGTCGCGAATTAGTGTGGTAAATAATTGATCGAAAGCCGTAGACGTTCCGCTGAAAAATAGATAAAAGTATACACATCGATTGCCGGTACGTGCAACCAAGTGAAGCGCGAGGGTTAAGGACGTCGCGAACAAATAAAGAAAAAACGAGACTAGAAAGTGGCGAGACATACATACTTATAATCCCGGAGTGATGAACGCTACAGGGTGTGCTTTTCACGACGCTGCGTTTCCCTCGACTCAATACTATAGACGTAGCCGCGGCGCGTCTACGTATCACTCGCACAGGGCGGAAAGATGGCTGTGTAGCGCGACAGAGTGCGCGGTGACGGGAGAAAATCGCAAACGCGGATACCTGTGGTGCTCTCGGAGCTGGCGGTGGCGGTAGAGGCCGCACGTAACTCACCCGTCGTTCTCCCTCACTGTGGATGCTCCCATTCCCCTTATCGATTCCCTAAAAGTAAATATAATTCGTCCTCTTGGCCATATAAGCGAGCGATCGAACGCGCGAGAGATGTCAGCCACCCGAAACGACCTGCCTAAAAATTATTATACGTTACATACGCGCGAGCAATATATTTATATCATTTCAGTAGTATGTGTGTTTTCATTTTTTCAAATATATCTCACGTGTGTACCGCTATTCTATGGGACACATATACGGGGTATGCCAGGTCAATTAAACCAGGGTTTAACCCTCACGCTTTTCAATTCGATTTTTATAGGGAGGAGTTGCTTTTTCATTTAAAAAATGTCTCCAAATTGATTGAGATTTTTACAATTCTTTCACTCATGAAAAAATGGTGCCTCTAATCCCTGGATGAAATTCTTAAAAACAGTACATCCACAGTACATGTCGTCTTCAGACATTTTTGCCTCCTCACAGAGGAAGCTTTATTTTCGCGAAATGTTTTGTTTCGAGATTTTCATGTTAGTATACTCAGAATGGTCCTAAACGATTGGATCCACAATTTTTATGCGATTGACGTAACTCTGAAAAGAATTAAATAAAAAAATTGAACCCATATTTAATTATCTAGGATTTCTCAAAACAAATTTCCGAACGAAATATTATAAACACCTGAACATTGTTTGAGAAATACAAATTTTTGGTAACCGAGCGGGCGTAGACCGAAAAAATATAAGGACGATTCCTTCTATTTTCTTGGCGTTTTTTTAAAACAAAAAGAGGATAAAAAGCAAATGAAAAAATTAGAATTTACCTGGAATGCCCCCACATATACCACAACACACTGAGAGAATATCTGGAATTTGTAAGAGGTATAAAGTGACACAATTGTCAAATTTTCGTCCACGACTATACTTTATAGTTAGACTAACTATATAAAACAGTTGCCCGTATTACCACGATTTCTTTGACAAGTGCTATGTTTGAGAAATGGGCTGTAAAAAATGAATTAGTTAAAAATAAATCAACATTTTTCCATAAAAAGTTTATTAAATCCGGTGGAAGGTGGGTTTAATAGGCACACTTGTGCGTTTTTCTATCTTTTTGCAAAACGTGGGTGCCTAGAAATGACGTTGAAATTTGCATTCGTTACAAGGCAACGAAATTAAACACCAAAATATTAATTTCATACAAATTCAAATAATTCATCCCCATTAGGTGGTGAGATAATATTTTTTGTCATGCTCTGTTAGTCGTTGTAATAAGTGTTTACTTATAGCCGGTATAATCATTTAGGTTCAAAATAAAATATTAATTTTATTGCTTTTAATTCCGTTGCATTGCAACGATGCAAACTTCAACGTCATATTATAAAAATATCTCGCCGCCGCCGCCGCTTCCGCATCAAGAATCGAGGCTGGCCGGGATCAAATGACACACCTAAGACGTCCATGGCAAACGTTACCATGGCATCCGCTACCACGGCAACCGTAACCATGGCAACCGCTACAACGAAAACTGTAACCATGGCAACCGTAACCATGGCAACCGCTACCACGGCAACCGTAACCATGGCAACCGCTACCACGGCAGCCGTAACCATGGCAACCGCTACCACGGAAACTGTAACCATGACAACCGTTACCATGGCGACTGTTACTATGGCAACCATTACCGTGGCAACTGTTACCTTGGCAAACATACCATGGCAACCGTTACCATGACAACCATACCATGGCTTGGTTTCCAAGATAACGCACGGCAATGCGAACCATACAACCCTATAGTATATATTTATATAAAAAGGGTTGGCATTTTCGTCGATTCGAAACCAACGTTCACGGGCGTTTAAACAAACATTCCGTTTAACATTCCGTTAGTAAAGGATTTCTTTGTTCAGCCGCTATTCGCTTCAGTTGATCGCAATATGTTTGAGGGAACCAACATTGTTGTTGTACTAACAACACAGCATTTGTATGAACACCCGAGAATACCGATTCCGTCGATGCAAGTACCTGTTTTTAACTCTCGACTGCCCCGTTGGGGCAAAAAGACGGGAGTTAAGCTTTTCACGGCGATCAGCTGATTTGAGCGATTTCTTTGTAGTCAATGCTTTAAAAAACGGTAAAAAATTACTTAACCAAATTTTGTATGTTGATTATATGACTAGTGGCCAATGCGTTCTTCCATAAATTGGGCTGTTAAGTTGTCAATTCGCGTAGCTGAATGAATTTTGCTAACAGCCTATTTGAATATATCAAAACATGGCAAGATGTCCACCATTGACACGCATTCTGTAACTCACTTCATAGCGCCCATGACAGAGTGTTCAATTACTTCGAAAAAGGATGAAATAAAAATAATTTTACAAAAATGAAAAAACTTTTGACTGAAAAAGAATCTTAATAAATAAAAAAATTGGGTAAACGAAAAATGATGAAATAATGACATAACCATTTGCATATCGTAGTTGGGTGATTTTCAAACTAATTGATGACGAAAAAATCTCCCGACTATGATATGCGAATGGTTATGTCATTATTTCGCCATTTTTCGTTTACCCAATTTCTTTACACCCGGTGTATTTGGACGCATACAAAGAGACAAGATTGCGTCCAAAATAATGGTACACGGAGGAGTAATAATACCACGCGAAATTAAGCATTCGCAATTTCACACAGAAGCAACTAAACAGCCAAAACTGTGGACAGCCAAGCTCTACACAGTTAAATCTATACTCAGCTGAAATAGTAGACGGATGTCAGAGTCTACTTCAGATGACCTTAATAAATATCCCTCTTGTAGAGTTGTCGCGTGGAGTTGGCTGTGTCGAGTTGGAGCTGCAAGGAGTTTCGGCATGTTGATTTAGGCACGTGTAGAATGTCGCGCCGAATCAGCTATGTGTATTTATTATTCTGTTTACGGTTGCACATGTAGAGTCGGGGTTGTCGAGAGTTACATTCTTATGTAGTTGTCAAGAGTACATTAAGGGATCATCACAGTGCAACCCGTCGAAAAATCACTTATTTTCGCGATTTTTTTTTAATGGTTAGGATAAACAAATCGGTCTGGTTTTTTTGTACAAATCAAGGCACTAATGAAGAGTACAAAATGATTTTATGTAAGTTGATTGAAAAGTCCGGTTTAAAAAAAAGGTCCTGCATGGTGTCCATATTTGCGTCCTTAATTGTGATCTGAATAAAAAATGTCAAAAACATGATTAATCTGTAGAAAAGCCGCTGTCGTCCTATGGAGGCTTTTTTAACTTGACAAAATTATGGCGTTTTGAACAAAACGTGTCGAATTTAGCCGTTTTCCGACAGTTTTTCATAAAAAAAGGAAGATTAAAAAAAAATAGCTTCCATAGGACGATAGAGAATGACGAGAAAAATGTTCCATCCAAATTTGAAATGGATAACTTGAAAACTCTTCCCTTGAGAGTGGGCACCGTTTGGAAAAACACCGTTTCGAGATAAACGCGTTTGAAGTGAGAGCTTTTAATATAAATCGTTTACTTACGATCAATCGGCGATGCCAGGCCCATTCGAAATAATTCGAATTTCGATTGGAAAATTGGAGAGAATGTTAATAACAGTTTATACTATCCGATAATGCAAAAAAAAACGGTTTTTTGAAAATGTCATACTCTGATGACTCCTTAAAAAGTTATGTGACTAGAAGTTGATAGCTGTGAGTTTATAGCTACCGCACGGTTGACACAAAATCGTGGAGTGTTTATTCTGAAATACATGCAATTCGTGCAATCACATTGAAAAATTGAAAAATAATTTACGTGAAACACAGCACAAAGTTTTTCTCGCAAATGCAAACTCATTTATAAATTATACGGAAATCATATTAAAATATATATTTCCCCGTATATTTCAACATATAATTATCCCACGCAGATATGCCTGTGGTGGTAGTGGTGGTGGTGGGTGCTGCTAATGCTCCTGCTGCTCTGTCGGCTCAGCAGCCCGGCGGCATCGTTGCTAAATGAGTTATAGCTAGTTGTTCCTCATTCGTGTCACTGCGCTGCGTGAGGTGTTAGAAAGCACAATCCAATCTAACGATAATGGAGTAATTCGATTATAAATTTTGCCGGCAATGCGAGAGACAATTACGCTTCTTCCTTTTTCGCCTCGTCCCTCCTGTACGCTGTTTCCCTCGGGCTCGCTGAACAGTGCAGTATAAATCACCGGGCGAACCTCGTGTAAAAACGCGGCCGAGGACGTAGTTGCGCTTCTGGAAGCGTGGGGAGTGAGCTAGTAAAAAGAGAAAACTGGAACCCTCGAAGTGTAACATGCTTTGTCCGTCCCGGAGAAAACTTTAGTTTTCCTTTTCACCCCTCAACCCTTCCTCCCCTCGTACTCTCTCTCTCTCTCTCTCTCTCCCTTTCTCCCTCTATCTTCCTCCCCTCCTCCACACAGACGCACGCACGCACGCACAAACCACACACACATGCGCGCGCACGCGCACGCTCACACCGACAGACAGACAGGTACAGACACACGCGCACACACACAGTTTTTTCTGGCGGTAGCATCACGGAAAAGCGTGCATGCTGCTGGATAAAACTTCGTTGCTGATAAAAAGAACGTTTCAGTTCCTCTGCGGCGGCCTCACGCTCCGAGTCGGACTAGTACGTCCGACGGTAGCACGCACGTAGCAACTCGTAATCTACGGCTCAGAAAACGCCTCCTCTTGCCTATTCTCGGGTTTGCATTTCCAAGCCCGACATTTTTTTTCTCCACAATTGACATTTTTTGCCCAGGCAGTGCATTCTCAAGATAGGTCAATTCTATATTCACGAAATGTATGACGTTATCCGAAAGCGCGCCGAGAAAAAAGAATAGTGAAGACAGTACGAACTGTTTTTTTTTTTAATAGGGAATTCAAGTTATTGGTTGAAGGAAAAATTGTTTGATCATACGTATTCAATCTTATTTTAATAAACGACAGAAGTATGAAGCAGTATCTTGAAGATATATGCTGTAGTGTCTACTCAACAAAATATTTCATTTATTTTCGTAATTGTTAGATTTCAATGATTTCCCGTTTGCATTGAAATATCAAGAAAAAGAAAACAATTCACAATCATAAAGCTTCCTCTGTGAAGAAGCAAAGCAACAAAAAAAGTTCGTATTTAATATCAAAGTACTTCCATTTTACATTGAACTTGTATATTAAAACTAATACACCAGTTTATACGTAAAAATGTGTTGGCACAGTCAATTCACCAATATTTTTTAGCGATGTAAGTAAATCGATGTAGGAATCCCTTGAGTTAGGGTCACATGATCATTATTTATGCGTAGTAGGTAAACAAAACAGGGATAAATCCAATTGTTTTGGCGAATGTATGTCGACTATATATCTCTTTGTCTATAATATCGAATAATATACCGATATATACAGGGTGTCCCATTTTAATCTTACACCCGATTTATCTCGAAAAATACGGCTCCGATTAAAAAATTAGTTATATGAAAGTTGTAGGATTCGAAGGAGGACGTTTTTATAAAAAATGAAATGTGGTCCATCATTCAAAATGGCGGAGATACGACGGCCGACATGTTTTTTTAAATGGAACCATGACGTTTCTTTGCGACCAAAATGTTCAGCATATTAAAACTAACAACTTTTGTTGGAAACTTTTTTCGATAAAGTCCATAATTCAGTTTTTGAAGATCATTTTAGCGTTATCCAGGATGTATCGAGAGGAGGTAGTTTTCAACATCCTATTTGCGTGTGCGTGTGCGTGTGCGGACGTGTGCAATGCGTGTGTGCGCGCGTGCGCGTGTGCGTGCGTACAACACTCACAAGGGTTAGGTCTCTGCGGCTCGTCACTTCCATAGTATTTTTTGACTCCACTTGTAATTCCAAAAATACCTTGCCTTCGACGAATTTTATAGACATTGTATGTTACATTTTTTAACATGATGAATGGTGGAATCTTTGAACATGTCTGAGAAGAGTTGAAAGTACACTTACCAAGAGGGTTTGGAGTAAAAAAATACCGCGGAAGTGACGAGCCGCAGAGACCTAATCCTTCCGAGTGCTGTACGCACGCACACGCGCACGCGCGCACGCACGCATGCACACGTCCGCACACGGACACGCACATGCACACGTACACGCACACGCACACGCAAATGGGATGTTGAAAACTACCTCCTCGTGGTACATCCTGGATAACGCTAAAATGGTCTTCAAAAAATGAATTATGGACTTTATCGAAAAAAGTTTTCAACAAAAGTTGTTAGTTTTAACATGCCGAACATTTTGGTCGCAAAGAAACGTCATGGTTCCATTTAAAAAAAAACATGTCGGCCGTCGTATCTCCGGCATTTTGAATGTTGGATCATATTTCTTTTTTTAGAAAAACGTCCTCCTTCGAACCCTACAACTTTCATATAACTCAATTTACGATCGGAGCCCTATCTTTCGAGATAAATTGGGTGTAAGATTAAAATGGGACACCCTGTAGAATAATATATCGAATGTATATAGGGGAGGTGCGGGCAAAACGGGACAGCGTTTTTTTTTTCAGTTCCAACTATTGTTGTGGGCAAAATGGGACAGATGATGTTAAGTAACCGAGTAAAAAAGACACGAATTTCCGAATTTGAGGGTCTGTCCCATTTTGCCCGCACTTTTTTTTACCGACGCTCAAAATTGATGGTTGGAATCGAATTTTTAAGTCAAAAGCAATCGAAGTACACTTTTGTTTCCGTCATAAAACCGTTTTTTGCTTATGCATCCCGTTTTACCCGCACCTCACCTATATGTAATGTGATATCGACAAGATTGATTTTGCAATGAGACCGACCCCGCGGGAGATCGCGGTACCCATGCCCGGGAGTTCAGTGAACCCGAAAAAAGAATGCGGTCGCCTCGATACTCCAAGTAAATCGCCTTTAACTCGTGGATTACACTATTAAATAGCTTCCTTTCGATAACACCGTCGGGATTTTAAATCTTTAGTCAGATATGGTATGTGTGACTCATTGCCAAATAAGCATCACAATATACCGCAACGTATCCGACGACCGTTCCGGGATATTGTCACGAGCGTTTATTGTATACGTGTTATTGATTCGCTGCTGAATAGCAAATATAACCGAGCACATTAAAATTGATTGTCGTGAAAACTTTTAACCAATTGCAACCCAGTGATTTAATAATAATATTCACCAGAATTTAAATGCACACTGAGCGTGATCAATAGTTATATTGTCACTTTTATTGTCTTATAATATATCGAATTTTTTTACACTATTGCGACAATATATTGTAGCGATTTAATTTTAGGTTATGTATATAAAATATATTTCTCAACAAAAAAATGTATAAGGTAAACGTCCCAGTAATCGTCAGTGTACCAGTAATCGACCGTTGTGTGCTTTGAATATAGATTTTGCTATAGTCAAAGCACATATTGTCGATTACTGGTACACTGTCGATTACTGGGACGTTTACCTTATATTGCTTATTTCACACACTTGTAGACAAACATTTTTTTCCGTGAGAATGTCAACTGTGTATAAAGCAATTTTTACATACCACTAAAATTAGTCGCAATAAGCATGAAAAATAATTCCATTGACTAAAATACGACCTGTCGACTTTATAGTCACCAGACCTACTGCAATTTCTCATAGTATAATAGTATAAGTGGGCTAATTATCGAGAGTGCTTCCTGCTATATACAAAAATTGCTCTCCACATCCACCGGGCGATTAGTCGTCGGAAGGGTCGTGAAAGCGTGTCAACAATGAAACTGGAATAATTGCTATACCAGCGGCAGTGATTATCGATGAGAACAGGCTGTAGTCGGTAATATAGGGTAACCGGCCGATTGAGAGTGCAATTTAGTAGTCAAGCAGCGAGTACAAATAAACGTTCCCTATTACTTGCGTCAATTAATACGTATAAAAGCTGCGGCCTCAACACCGTAACACTACGCAGTCTATATATCACTGGTATAAATGTTGGCGAAGATCAAAGTCGTTGTGGGGGACGATGGCGAAGGCACGGATGGTGTGGGATGCAAGAGCTCCGGTAGAAGCTCGATGGAAAGGTTTTTGCCGAGGCGAGGCAACTTGATTTCCCTTTCTCACGTCACCCTCACTTGTAGCGCCGTCGTCACCCTTGACATCGCCACCTGACCCTCGTTTTATACCGTACACGCTGGGCTTCATTCCTTTCCCTTTTTTCTCTCAATATGGCTTTGTCTCCTTTTTTCACACACCCGTCGAGATCATCCTACTTGTCTTGTACGTATATATGTATATATATATATATATATATATATATATATATATGTGTGTGTATACATATATACGCCGATGGCGTCCACGCTTTTCGAAGGATATCCCATAGAGAACTTCGTGGGGGCGCACAACTGTGGCTCGGACCTCACCCACTTCAATTGGGCAGTCGTCGTCCCGATCCCGTCGTCGCCCTCGTTACTGCTTCTTTATAATGGTGAATCATTGTGCCTCTTCTATTATCACCGGCGACCCTTCTCGGCTCATCGTTCTTCAACGCCGAGAGGCTTGTCGACTCCGATATCGACACCTTTGACACGTGGACTTATTCTACCTTTTTTCGGGGAAATAGCTTTGTTTTCATTAGATTCTAATCTGTTTGAGACTTTAGAGTACGCAGTGCTTGATCTAGCACTGTAAAAAAATCGGTGCTAATATTACCACCGTTTCAACACCGCAACAGTGTCTATATAGGTCCATCAATATTGTGTAAACCTAGTACACTGTCATGGTGTAAGCGGGCGGTGTAAAATGATGGTGTACATTTTACTTAACACCGTAGAATCAACACCAATTTTTACTTACAGTATCTGGTGTACCACAGGACAAATGACCCAAAATAGTGTCATTTTTTACACTGTGTGAATCAATAGGAATCGTATCAGACTATTTATTAATACACGATTAGTGTGTTCTGAAACATTACTATTAACAACTTTAGTTTGCTATTAAAAAAATATTTTTCGACTCGAGAATTACTTCTTGAGACATGTGTAACGGTTTCCGCCGAAGAAAATGTTCCTGCCTATACTGGGGTTTGAACCTACGACCTGCCTATTTGCCTACCTAACTTCCTAACAACGCTGACGCTACCGACTGCGCTACCGATTACTTGGTAATTCAGGATATCTAAATGGCATAATAGTTACAGTAAAATTGTCAGTAGTTTTTGACAAGTTGAATGAAAAATTCAACGGGACGCCAAAAACCCGTCATTGGACATTTGTGTATATCATTGTACGTACACATTAAGAACACACGCAGATGCACAAATAACTCTTCAAAACCGTAAATTGAACGAAACCAAAATGGCTAAAAATGCTTTTGAAAAATGGTCACTGATTTTACTAGCACGTAGCAAGGCGACTACCTTAAAGATTACTTTCATTTCAGTTCTTGAATAATGATAAAAAATATTTGATTTCCATCTGAAATTCACGAAATGTTTCCCACAAAGTTAGTGAGAAATGCAGTCTGATTCGTACCGCCGTAATGGTGAAATACCCGGACAAACGGGCAGATGCCAAATGGTTGTCGAAATTCTTCACTAACGCCAGGAGCACCACGAGAGCTCCTTACTCCGGCCCAGCATCCGTATATCGCTTCTGCTCCCGTAGCAGAGCTTGCGTTGCTAGGAATTCCCGTGGGACTGGTGCCATGAGTCTGACGCGAAGATCTAGTTTCGCAACCGACCAAAATGCGCGCGGTTCGGTGGCTATCACTTGCTCTCGCTTCCACGCGACGGAGTTTCACCTTCGTCTATAGTGAAATCGGCGATATAGCCAGTCGTGGATGTCCGAAGTTTCGCCGGCAATTGTAATTCTCATCACGTTTACCTAGCCTAGACCGAGGTGTCAAACTTACGTTACTGAGTTTGATATGGACCGCATCGGGTCCGGGGGAACCAAGAATTTCTGTTATAGTGCCATAAATAGGGTACCGACACACACTCAAACTGCAGTTACTCGATTGCGTTGAACCGATGCTTCCAACGCCAGATTGTAGAAGGTGGCGAGAATAATGGACCCTACACTGAGAGAATAATGTAGTAATAATTCCCAGGCACATATAGTAATCACTATTTCATATGACTCCCAGGCGCACAGACATCACACGATTAAAATCTACCAAAAAGAAACCCAGATTTCACGTTGAAACCTTTTTTTTTTTTTAAATTAATCACTTTGATTGACAACGAGCCTATTCAATTTTCGAATAAATAAAGTTTTGAGAATATACTAAGAATACCAGACATATTTCGGAATGTCCACTCCTGATAACCGGAGACATAACCGGAATTTTTGAATATCCAACTAACCATGGAGTTCATAGCGCTATAGATCATATACGAAGATCTAAACAACAATTTTTCTATGAATAACAAAAAATGTTTATCCACGAACACCTGTAGAACATTTTTGTGAATAATTATTACAAAATTTGTTGTCATTTTTCTTCTTCGATATATGGGTCATTGCCACATAGAGTCTGCCACCCTGGTTTTAAATGTTCGGTAAAGTAGGTTCATAGTTTTTTTTCCACAGCATTTAGAGTTCCTCAAAAACATACCAATTATTTCAGATTTTTAATAAAAATGGTCCTCCGCAATGAAAAAATGGTACGACATTATTTTGCCTAAAAATGCGTAAAGGTTGATCTAGGCTAATCTGGAAAAATTTGCATTTTATATGCGGATAAAATATTTTTGTGCAATGAAAAGTTTTCAATCGGCAGCGAATTGCGAAATAAAAATGTGAAATAGTTTGTATGTTTTCGGGACACGTTAAATGCTCTGCAAAAATATTATGAACCGACTTTACGAACATTTGAAACTACGGTGGCACAGTTCATGTGAAACGACCCATATATTTGTTATTTAAATAAAAATGGTAATGCGAACAACTTGTGTTTCGTGAAAAAAAAGTACGTCGTTGTAAATAATCATCATTGGCCCGGTCTTCATTAGTGCGTCTTGCTATTATAACCGTGTCTACATTTGAAACAGCGTCGTTTCTCGGTTTCGCAAGCCTTTCTTTTGTATATACTTTATCCGAGGCCGAAAAAATGCACGTGCCGCGCGTAGCAAGGCCCGGGAGGCACTCACAAGACTGCGAAGTCGGAATTATACTTTCAGGAGATAGAAAAAGTTTGAAAAAAAGAAGAAGCGCGGGGAAAAAAGCTCATGACAATGCCTAGCTAGAAAAATCGAGCGGATCCTTTCGCGCTTCAATGCGCAATGCGGGCTTCTTGTGGTGGAGAGCATAATAGGGACGTCATTCGCTGTATGTATGAGCCTGTTATACTATGTCGCAAGTTACGACTCTAGGTTCATCACAGCTTGCGCTCATTTCACATTCCGAGCAGACTGCAAATAGAAAGAAGGGGTGGGGGTAGAAAAAAAGTGAAAGTAACAAAAAGGATCTTGGCAAAGATGCTCTCTAGCGGGATGTGATATATATGAGGGCGAAAATGCAGCGTCGCCATGGTAAAAGGCCGGAGGAAAGTAAATCGCAGTCACGTACTCGACTGTACGCGCGCGACAGTCACACGCCGCATGCTCGGAGATGCATTGCACGGAATTTGCGTTTTAGAGATTCGTCGTCGCATCGCCTCACGGTTCGTAGGCCACGAGGCGATATCAAGAATTCGCCGCGCTAATGTCTAGTCACGGGAGGAAAAGTGTTTCGGAAAATCGCGTCACACCGACGTCGGCGGTATCCTCGGGGTCTCTCGTAAGTATCGTGCTGCAGGTGGTGAATATCGATCAGATGCGCGTCACGAATGCCGCATACAGACCCGCGTACGCTCATGCATCTATATAGCTATACACACAAATATATCCGAGATACAGTTCATATAGGCTATGTTATATAGGTTATGTAGTCTATGCTATGTGTTCTGCATAGTATTCGCGTGCATTATAATCCACGCTTTGAAGTTGCTTCTCGGCGAATCACCGAGCGAAGGGAACGCATAAAGGTATATACTAGATGGATTACACCTTTGAAAACGCACACAAATAGTCGTACACCAGTGTGTGCTCCAAGTCGTGATACTGCGTCAACCGTGCGCGGAGAAAAATGGTTAGCTGAGAGCCCGTGCGGAAATTTATGTAAGTCAAATGTGTGCGTAGAATATGCCTTGCATATATTTTAAGCATCCGTTTCTCTACACATATCAACTCTATCTGTCTCTATAAAATATATAACTGTCCGGATATTCATGTTTGTTTCTATGTATCTACACGGGGTCTATTGGGAGTCTTTATACCCCCAGGATGTCCATCGTAAAGCCTTGCTATTTCTAGAGGCTCCATCGTAGCACGGACACCTCCGTCATGTGCGGGAATTCCGTCAAGCCCTAAGAACGTCTGTCATATATCCCAGGGAAATCCAGTGTAACCCACAAAATTTCATGATGCCCCAGGCAAAACCATCGTATTGCAGGAAATTCCATCGTACCTCAGAAAAAGTCATCAGTCCCCGGGAAAGCCAATACGTCCCATGAAAATCAGAAGTCTCCCAACCAAGCCCATCGTGCCTCAGGCAGTTGCATCACAAAACAATAAAAGTGCAAATGCGACCGATTACGATTTTTAACGCTATACATCGTCAAAGTACTCAAGCAGCATTGGGGTTCTGCGTTTGAATACATTTTTCGTGTCCGTTATCGGTAGTTTTTATGTTGAATCATCGAAGATTAACTCCATCGAGGAGGAATAACCGTCGGTTGCTTCTGCGTTTCGTTGGAATTGACTTTTGACTCAAGACAGCTATCGCTTTTTAGTCACTTTTCAGTTGAACAGAACGGCCGATGATAGAACAAAAGCGGCGTAATAAATAGGGAGATGCAAGAAAGGAGCGGGACATTCGGCAGAAGGACAATCGAGTCCGATGAAAGAATGGAAAAAAGTAATACCAATATAGACGAGTTCGAAGCTGATTGAAACTTCGACAAATAAATGTAAGCTTAAAAGCAGAAGCGAAAAATGTACTAAACGCCCAGGTGAGGGGGACACGACCCGAAGTCGTGCAAAGGAAATGTTTAACGGAAATGAGTAGGGTGGAGCTCGCATATAATTTGCATGAGTAGTCGATGCGAGAGCCGTAGAACAGTTGACAGAAAGAAAACAACCGAGTCTGGGAAACATGCGATGCTTGGAAACAAAGGTTGCAAGGTTTCGTTTAGAAAAAGAATATTTTCAATTCTGTCGTTTGTTCTTTGAAATTATGCTTGTATTGCTCAAATAGATGTACAAAATGTAACTTCATTTTTCTAGTTCTGGACACTGGGTGTTGTTTGTTCATGATACCTACACACTGACAATTTTTCAGAAAAAAAGTCACATCAAACTATCTTCTTCCATGAGCCAAATTACGGAATAACGAATAGTCACTCGATCTATCAGCGATCTATTACAGTTTCTCGATCTATCAGCGTGAATGCTGTTGTTAAAAAACGCCTCCAGAGCGATACTACTGGCGAATGACTCATCTTGGTGAAATTCTGGGCTTACAGCTTTACCAGCAGTGTTGGTCCATGCGTGTATACCAGCCTGTATAAACTGGAGTGTATTTATAGTACAGGAAGCAACACAGCGTATGCGGGCCGCCTGTGTGCTCCGTTTGCGCTGTAGACTTGTGCGGCACAGCAACAGCAGTTCCTTTGAAGACGCCGAGAAAAAGCCACAAAGCGAGAGTCACCGCGTCGAATCTTGCATTGGGTCTTGTGTGCCGGCACAACGTGCCGAGGCTTCATCTTCTTCGCTTTTCTCCAAATCTGCAGTTGCTTTTTTTCCACCGTACGTCGATTTCGTTGCATCTATCAACCAGTCTATTTTCCACGCTTCGACGGCGAACGAAGTACTTACCTGTCGGACCTACACGCGCATTTTTCATGTTTCCCTTCTCGATATTCTCATGTTATCGACAATCGGACGGTCCTTGTGATCGTGCCCTTAGAAGGGAAATAAAATGAGTCCGGGTAAAAGCTTTGGTACCTGGGTAAAAAGCTTCCAGGTCGAACTGCAGCTCCTACATAGATTGATTTGAACGTGTGATAGAAATCAAAGTACTTTCAAATGATACGTTAATGTGACCAATTATGACCGAAATATAGCACATCTGAAAAAAATGTTGAAATTATGGAATCGGATACGGACTACATATAATATTTAGCAACCGTGAGCAATCGTTCATTACAAACAAGCGTTCTCATGGGGATTTAAGCAAAACATCAAAAGGGATACTAAAATCAGCAACGACTACACCAATTTGAATTTCAACAAAATGAACATGTATATATGTGTAAATACATGTAAATACATATCTATGTTTAATGATGTTTAATTAAATGTCTGAAAGTTTATACAGATGCACCGTTTTGCGACCACTTTTCGACCACGACGTCGTTGCGCCGCATTTAAAATGTCATACTTAGTTAGAAACTTGCCTTGAAACGACGTATCTAAAGACATTCAGATAGCACTAAGATTTATTTCATCTTTGATGTAGTGTAGGTTCTACGAAGGCCAAGGATGTGGCTCATTTGAACGAGAAATCCCCATACATAAACCATACATATTCTCTGTATTTCGTAGAGCGATTCGAAGTCTATGCGTCTTATAGAGCGTATGAAACCTTTGAGTCTTTGACAGCCAAAACGAAATGGCAATCGTAAAAGCTCCTTCACTTGCAGTCCTAGTCCTTACATGCGAAATTACTGTAAATGAACTTTGCAAATTCTGTATTTGCGTGATAATGATTTTAGCTCTGCATGATTCGCTGTTACGTCATTCGTTTACATACATTACTGCATATGATCGTAGAACGCGCGAATGCCATGAAAGTCAATCAAGTCGGAAAGGAACCTTCATGGCGGATCAGATGTCGTGAGATTAATTGACAGGTTACTCCGAGTACTTTTTTTGTTTGCTTTTTTGCAGCAGCACACAACACTTTTACAATAGGTTTAGACTTTTCTATTACAAAGTATTACTAACTTTCAATGTGAGTATTAACGAAGAATTATTAGTATGAAGAATATAAAATTACTCGTAAAGAAGTTTCTCGCAAACAATTCATTTACCATAGCAAACAAAAATTCCTTACAAAAATATTGAACCAAATGCAATATATTAGCCAAGTAAAACTCATTAGTAGATGTTTCGCTACAAGAAACTTGGTGTGCCAGCGACTTGGCGCGTTGCTGACACGCCAAGTTTTTTATAGCGAAACGTGTACTGATGTATTTTACTTGGCTAATATATTGCATTCCCTTTAATATTTTTACAAGGAATTTTTTATTGCGAGTAATTTTTCGTTTGACAAAGGGTTTTTCGCAAGGGATTTTTAGTTTGCAAAGGATATTTTTTGCACGATGGCTACACTTTTAGTACTTGGCATAACATTTTTGTTTTGAGAAACATTTTTTGATTCATTTCATGTATTTTTGAATGTCAGAACGTCATGAAAAAATTAACTAAACTCGTTACTGTTACTTCACTCGGTGCGATAATGGATGTTTTATGCAAAGAGACAAATTTCAAAGATAGTTGTGATCGGACAAATCACGAAAAAATATCTCATAACATTTGCCAGATGTCAGCATTGCGGGAACCTATTTGATTGCGACAAGTCTCATTCGAATGAGAAAAAATATTCATGGGGCTGATACATTTAGCGTCTGCGACGTGTTGCCTCAGATAATTCGAATCAACCGCGTCACATAAATTCCACTCGAAAATGAAATTTGTGCTTTCCGAAACGTAGCATCATTATAGGACGTATCTAACCGGCCGAGCGCGAACGTGAAATGAGAAAATTGAATGAGTTATAAATTTAGAATGCGATACAAGTATTAGTGTCTTCCGGACGTCGGAACTGCCGTTCGGAGACAAAAAGAAAGGGACATGGAAGGGTAGGGTGGTAAGATGGAAAGTGAGGGAGAGGGAGGGAGGTAAGACACGATTTTCTTTGGGAACTGGAGTGGAGTCTAACGACCCCGTCGGTGAGCAGCAGCTATACAAGGCGGGCTTATATACGCTCACGAGTGCAAGTCGCGCGCAGTCCCCAGTCGCCGGAGGATCAGTGACTCGAGCTAGACACGGGACAGTAGACCGGCGGATACGGATGCGCGCGACAGGCCTCCCCTCTATTTCTATCTTTGCCGTCTACTCGTCTGTCCAGAAATAAACTTCTCAGTACTATTCTTCACCCCACGTGTGCGGTACAGAAAAGCGCAGCGATAAATATGGCCTCCGACAAATGCGTCTGTCGAATAATCCTACACACAATCGAGACAATCCTGGAGTCAGGGAAGTTCGAGCCGAACATGTCGGCGGCTGTCGCAGCGCTCGTAGAAAAGCACTTTTCATATTCAGTTGGAACAGCTTCATTTTAATCGGCCTCTAATATTTCAGTTCATGTTCCTTTCAAGTTTCATGTTTCTAATCATGTGTGTTCAAGGGGACCGCGTCACCCAAAAAAGGGACATGAGTGAATATTTTTTGTTTATCATACCATGCAAACAAAAAAAAAGACGGCAACTTAAACTCATTTTAATGTGGCTTGAATTGTAGGTAAATATATATTTTTTAAATCTCCGTAAATATCGTATGAAAGTGAGTATAAGGTGAAATAAGAATTGGCCAATCTGGTAGGCCTTCCAGGGGCCACAAACAGTCAGATATCGCCTGGCATTATCGACGGGAGGGTTTCACCTCGTCCACCTTGTATATACTGCCCAAGAACTTCAAATGACAATTTCGCTATTCTGATTGAAAAAAAAATACAAAGTAAACGTATTTGCACCGATGAAAAGAGCCGAAATAATACTTTGTGATAGTAGTGCGAAAAAGCGGACTTTTCGACAAGCTAAAAATGACTGTGCTTCCTAGGGATGAAGAACGGGGGAATGGTAGTCACTAAGGATTATCTCCTTTTTTCTGTAAATACAACATGTGTTCTGCCAAAAAGGAATGATTATTGGATACTTCATGAACAATTACTGAAAAGTAATATCATGAAAATCGCGAAAGCAATTAAATAATTGGGTTTTTCACGTATCGTAAAAACTTGTGCATTGACCACCATTGTCTGACGATTCGGAGAATTATGGTCGCATTTTTTACAACTGCGGTCAATTACGGGGTAACTTTCAAACGTATAACGAAGCATAAGATTAAGGTATCTGTAATTACACGTACTAATTGTAATCTATTTCAATCTATGGTTTACCGAAAAATTGAAATTTTCACCTCAAAATACATCAATTCTTATTCCATTTCAAGTCATTTCTAAGTCATTAATACAACCGATACGTATTACAAATGCGACTGCGATTGCTCCGCGCTCGTGATCGTCGTTATCCCGAAAACCGCGAAGATTTGTTATATTAAATTTAAATATATTTATTTAGGGTGTCAACATTTTGACATGGGGAAATTGAAGGTAAGAACCGCAAAAGACATGAGTAGTAGTGGTAAATGTGTTTATTAACAATATATTACAATTTTGTTATAAGATAATACTTTTAAATTTCCGTAAGTAATTATACATATTGTTAACTGGCCATCGTCCGCAGTCCTTCAGCCATGGTTTCTTCGGTGATTTGTTTTACATTAATATCACAAGACATGAATAACGGTTAAATGTTATTTTATCGGCTATAGCTTTCACAAAATCTTATTTAATTTACGGCTTTTCTCATAAGCAAAAAAGTGTATGATCTAAAAATCATTCGATTTTTTAATTTATGTTGGTTTAATCGGCACGTAGTATTACATTAATTGATCATCATACGTAAGATAACAGATAAAAAAAAAGTTCAACACAATGATTAATTTATGCAATATTTAGGCATTGCCCAGTGAACATAGTTCCTCCGCACTCCCTTACTTCCTAACTACCGTGGAGAGTCCTCTGTAAATATCACATACTACCTTTTGAATCAAGTGCACATACACTCACACGGTTTCTCATACCTAACCTGTAAATGCCACTTTCGCCACGCTCTACAGACAGGAAAAGGGGGACTTTTGTGCATGTATTACAAAAATAGTACAATATGCGACACGAGGGTGGAGAACGTTTACATCACTGCGGTGTGGAAAGTGAGTTTGTCCGCGCGGGAATAGTATGACGATACTCGGTGGAAAAACGTTTTCTCAGCTCGTGTCGTAATGTACTATTATACAGTCGTAATGTACTATTACCTGACAACCCTAGTAAACCTTGCGACCGCGAAAACGACCAAAAGATGAACATGTAATGACTGAAAAAACGACAGGTCGTTAAATAAAAAAATTTAAAAACCCGTTGAATAGAGGCAAATGACTAAGAAAACGACCATTGAAATTATTCTTGATTAGTCGTTTCTTCGTCATGAATTTTTGTAACCTAATTTTACCTAAAATAATTTGTAACCTGTCGGTTTTTCAGTGAAAACCGGGAAATGACGATGGAAACGACTAATGATAAAATGGCAAACGACTAATCAAGAATAATTTCAATAGTCGTTTCTTGATCCTTTCGTTCTTTTGAGTGTTTTTTTCTTGTTGTATTTAACGACTGACCGTTTTTTCGGTCATGCGGCCGATTGCTGGATTTACCAGTGACGATTTGGAAAGGAAGTTTTCCTTTCCGAGCCGTTCCGCACGCGTAGGGCGCGAAAAGATTACTTTACAAACTGCAGTGATGTAAAGTACTATTATTAGTTCTCGTACGTTCGATGTTTTCAACCCGTGACGAGTACGCATACGTAGTGCGGTTTTCATTTCTCCCGCCAGACAAATGAACCGTTTTCTTCTCTAGGAAGTTATGAGAAAATGGATTGCGCATGCGTTCGAATCATTGGTAAAAAACAAGCGGTTTTCCAACCAAATGCTTCATTTTTTGTGCTTGTCAAAGAGTATTTTTAATGAAATTGCGAAATTGCAAAGAAACACGAAATGAATGATATTTGTTGATGAAATATTGAGAAATAAAACTGTCATTTCAAGTCCTGATATCAAAATCCCGAATAAAAAAGCGTCATGAAAGCAAAGCTTCCGGAAGGACGTTTCCTTGATGGAATACTGTACGTGTATCACATCATAGGTCGATACTATACGAGCAAGATATCCACGAGTAAGTAGCTGTACATATTATAGCCAAAACCATACGAGCACGAAACACGGCACGCAAGACCAGCCGCCTCAACATGAAAATATATAGGTCCCGACTTCCGGCTCGTATAGGAATAAGAGACGAGAGCATAGCAAGGGATTGAACTCCTCAGCCGTTGGCACAGCAGAGCTTTGCCGGAGGTTTGTTGATCCTGGAGCGAGGAAATCTACCGTGTTTTATATATATGTATATATATATAACACTAGGGGCGCGAAGGCTTATTCGGCGTGGTAGAAAAGGAGCTTCCCCATTCGTATGCTCGGGATATCCTGCTCTACCGCACGACACCGAATAAACTATATACACAATCGAGCTCAGACCAGATTCCCAACGGCGTGAATATATCTTTTGCCCGTACGGAAATACTGAATGCGAACCGGAAATCGAGTTCACCTCATGTTTACTCAATATTATAGCAGAGTATGGCAACGTGGTATGGCAACAATTGGGTAAGTCGACGGGCGAAACATGCCTTAACAGGCTGAGCTTTTGGTAATATCGTGGAAGAAAGAAGACACAGAATGAAATCCATGCAAAGCAGAACTGGCATTTTCTAGTTATTTTACATTTTGCTTTTTTTTTCACAAAGCTTCCAATATGAGGAAATTGTTGACCTGCTTTGACTTTTGTGAACAATAGATATAAGCAATGTCTGAAGATCTTTTGCATCTTTGCTCCGTTTGCTCACAAATCTTTGCCGTTATGAGGAAAAATCATGATTTTTATGTCACTTAAAATGCTCGAAAATGTTGAGAAATGTGGCTTAGAAAATAATTATCAAGTTGGATGTCTGATGTATGATGGATAAAATCAACGAAAAACCCGAAATTTTGTATTGTACGCCCACTTTCTGAATTTCCATCTATATTCGGACCTCCCACCTTCACACTGAATAAATGGCATTGCAACCATGACCACGCTATAGGTAAGGTACCGTCATAAATATTCCACGACGGAACTTGGTTAGAATTGGTCTGCCAAACGCGTTCCGCCGCGCTAGACCAAGACTGATATAGGACTTCTCGAGGAAGCAAGCTTTCGCCCGAAGCGATTGGACTCTATATACTGTCTTATATAAACGTCGGGATCGTTCGATTTTTCTTCAGATTGCAGGGCTTTCCTATCACGACCAATCAATTGAATCAACTTTTTCACACTTTTACTACGAAATTCACATGAAGAAAATTGTAAAAAAAATATATATCTATCTATGAAAAGTTGCAATATTCTCTGGTAGTAAATAATAGTACTTTTTGTCAAAAAAATTAATGAGAAGTGCTACCGAGTGAAACGCCGCGCGCGTGCGAGAAGTGCGTGCGACAAATAAAATTGTATTGTAAAGCACCATTTATGCAGGTCCCGTAAGGTAGCAAACCGAAAGTTAGGAAATGGAGTTTCGAATGTACTAAAATTAGGAGCTTTTTATGTGCTAATTAAGTGCACAAAATAAAAATTAGATTCTCCTTTGTTTTCGCGGTAAAATCGATATTTTATTGGGACCAGCAATATTGTTACACCTAAAGTACCTAAAAGCACCTAATTTTGATATTACGAACATATTTGTTTATCACTTATGTATTTATGACCGCTAGCTTGACACTAAGCTATCCGTCCCAGTAAAATTTTCATTTTCCGGCGAAAATAAAGGAGCACCACATTTTTTTTCTCCCGACTCCGCTAAAATAACCCCATTTCGTGTCCGTAACGCGGGCGGAAAATCGCTCATTTTTGACAAGTGACTTACGCATGCGCTGTCCGCTTTCATTACCTCCCTAGGGAGGAAATCAGCTCATTCCTGCCCGCGCGGGAGTAATGGAAACCGTACTACGCATGCGTGTCCTTATTTGTCAAAAATGAGCTTATTTTCCGTCCTCCTTGCACCCACGTAACGCGGTTATTTTTTAGAGAAATCGGGAGAAAAGTATAGTACGTTACATGGGAAGAGTGCAACTTTTCACCTCGTGTGAATGTCTCAAACTTCACAGTGGACAAAAAGTTGCACTTTACTCCCTTGTAACGTAATGTACTATTTGTACCCCTAATTAGCACCTAAAAACCCCTAATTTTAGTTTGACGAAAATATTTTTTTTATCATTTACGTATTTATGACCTCTAGCTTAGGGTTAAGCTCGCCTCACTCGTACCACAGATACTCGTGAGGCTCGTGCTACTCGTGAAGCTCGTGCAATCAAATTCCCAACCTGTGTATAATGATCGCTATCTAGGCCTTTTATCGCAAAGTAAAGTATTATGTGATACTGGGGCAAGAATGTGACCATCGTAAGACGTTTGTGAAGTTGATCGCACGAGAGTCATGGCAGCACGAGCCGAAGCCAAGTTGCGAAATACCCTTGCGATTTTTTGCCATTTTTAGGTGTCCGACTTTAAAATTTGTTTAACAAATTAAAAAATCTAGATATTGCGTTCCGCCTCGCGGCATTATTTTCGTTATAGAGTTTTCTCTTCAACGCAAGAAGAAAAAAAGTAAACTCAATGTTTTTCAAGTGACGAAATTTCGAAAAAAATGAAATAGTTTTTCACGTTTTTATCGTCGATTTTTTTTTTTTCGGGCAAACATCGGTGCATTTTGGAATCAGCAAGAAATGTCCGACCTGATAGGGTCTTCAAAATTTACAAAATCGATTTTTTTCGCTAAAAACCTATCCCATGCGTTTTATGCGATTTTTTCTCGATTTCGTAAAGTTTGAAAACCCTAACGATTAGGAATTTCGCGCGGATTTCGAAATGCGCCGTTGCTTGCCCAAAAAATAGGAAATTCATCAAGAAAAACGCAAGAAATGATTTTTTGTCTCTGGAAATACGAACCGTGAAATCTCGCACACCCTCCGAACTGTCAAATACAATAACACGATTGAAACTGCTCGTTGGTTAGCAACGAGTTGCAGGCAACCCGACTCACAATCAGAGAACGAATAACACGTCGACAATATGTACTTATATCGATAATGCGAGATATTTTACCCACTGATTGTTTGAAGAGGGATTTGTCTACTTAGAGCGGCTAAGAAATGTCGTCAAATTACTATGGCAGTACAATGTGTAACTTATTTTACTTTTGTTTCAGGTGTGTATTGACTATGAATTCTACATATGGTTATTCCGGTGAATCTGTCAGCTTCACTTTCATATCGGGGTATGTATATTTATGTAGAAATCCTACATTAATGATATCGGTACTATAAAAATCCGTGAACTCGCTCGTCGAAAAAAACCACATTAGGCGTTCACTCTCGATTCAGACTTTTTACCTCTAATATATATTTATAATTAGTCATATGCTACTACTACTTGAGAGTCCGGAAGAAGATAATGTAGTTTTTACATTTGGTTTTGACTATTCGTTTGTATAAAACTATTACATTGCAACAAAAAATGTCACTTTGCTTCATCATTAATGTCAATTTTTTTGCTTCCTTATAGATGAAGCTTTGGATAATATGGTACCGATTTTTTCTAAAATTTGGAAAGATAAAATTGTGCTCGTAGAACCTTTGAGATATCGATAAAAAGCTGTGCTTTTTGGAATCAGTGGAAAATGTTCAATCCGATACGCCTTTGAAACTCCCGGAATTAAGCCATTTTTTATTGTTGAAATTTCGCTATGAGCCCCGTATGATTCCAAATTTACCGGTGATTCTAAAAAGCATTGATTTCGTTATCAGTGGAACATTTGCGATTGCCGTAAAATTGCGTCGTAGAAGTTGAAAAAACGTCAATTATAAGAAACGCAGTAAGATATGTGAGCACAATAGCAATGTTGGAGCATTTTTATGAAAAGGACAAAAAAAATGCATTCAATTATAGAGATACAGCGTCATCTAAAAATGTAGAACTCAATCCAACGACAGAGGCCAATCGAGTTAATGAGGAATACCACTTATATTTAAATGCAATCGACTCACTTTTTGTACACCACATATGTCGTGGTATCGGAGGATGGTTGCATGGAGAAAAAAAGAAGTAGTTGGGCACAACCAAAACGTTGTTGTACTGACTCACTTTTTCACACATAAACACGAATTTTCTACATTGAGGCAACCACTTTTTGTTAGTTTCAGCGATGCGTTGCAATAACCACCTATTACGGTTCCCTAACAAATCCGAACACCGAATAAAACACCGGAACAGTACGAAATGCTTTTCGAACATTGAAAACACGGAGATTTTGGTCGAAAGCTCCAAAAAGCACCGAACGTCAGTGGAAAATTAAAGTCTTTGTGTCATGAAAGTGCCGAGCTTTTTCACTGCCGCTCGTATAAAAAAACCTTGAAGCAAGGCATTATCACGACCCAAACCAACGGATTTTTGGTGCTTTCGACAAAAATCTCGGCGTTTTAAATATGCGAAAAGCACTCAGTGCTCACTGGTACTTTTTCAGTGACGGTCCTTTGTTCTTTCGGTGTTTTTTTTTCAGTACGCTAACCTAATGACGAAAAAAATCTCTCCACTATGATATGCGAATAGTTATTTCATTGTTTCACAATTTTCTACATAACCCAATTTATTTATTAATTATGCTTCTTTTACCGTCGGGAGTTTTTTAAATTTTTGTAAAATTATTTTCATTCGTTGTCGAGACAACTACTCGAAATAGACAGGCATTGAGTGCAACGTTGTAACAACTCATTCATAGCCAACTCAAAATGTTAGTTGTCCCAACTAATCCTTTTAGTCGTTAGTTGGTACTTACTGCGTTTCAAATGTTATACGTGAATTTCCACTGCTGCGGAATGCGGATCCGCATCAGCACATAGCTGTTCTTGCTCGTACAGCGAGAAACGAGAATCAAGTGAAGTATTGTCGTATAGTGATACGATGTAGCCACTGCTAACTCAACACCGGGCATTATCCTAATAGCAATGAGATGAAGGTAATCGTGGTGCAGATAGTATATAATGGCAATTGCAAAGCCGTTTCAAGTTCGACACCGGCCACGGGTTACACTATTGTGCTATGTATGTACCTGGATTTGGTGGCCATCTAGGACCAATACTATTTTTGGGTATGTATATACACGTATGTAAATATACGTACACGTATATACATCGTGTCCTACACGTGTACTTATGTGTAATCCCATCCGTTTTAACGCAATCAAACGGCGCAGTCAGATGTGATAGCTGTTACATAAAGATCACCATTTCGCCAAATTCAACACTCCGAAAAACCTTTATTTACAACGGAATATTATTTCACTTACGGAAAATCTTTTAGTGGATAACGCTAGTGGATTCATCTTTTGCGAACAACTATTACAGTTTCGTTTGAAAAATTGCCACAGAAAGACGATGATCACTTTATCGATATTGTTACGATTCGTCACAATCAGACTTTGGAACAGTCGTCCCATTTCACCATGGCCACAGTCGACCCTATCCAAGTGATACTACATGTTACTAAAGTGTGTAGCAATAAACTGGAACAACTGATACATTTCTTCTTTGGTTACAACAAGCACAAAAAATGTGCCGTAACCCGTGTAGAAGAATTGTTCACCTAGAAACTCACGTAAGAGGACCTGCAAAAAACAATGACTGCCTTGAGCTCTTGAAACCTGTATTGGGAATGTATATCTTGTTTATGGATTTCACAAAAGTTCTATTCTTGAAAGCATCTACAAAAGCTCACCTGGAATTGCCACATGGAGATCCACCTAGAGTTCCGTAGAGCTGCCACCTCATTTGTCTATACGACCCTAATCTACACTTCTTCGCGAGAAATCACATATCGCACAGTTGGAACAAGAGTCTAGCATCACCCATGGGTTTGGCCGTACCAGATGTTACACTCTTGTTCTAACGGTGCGCGATATGTGTTGCGCGCCATTACCATTGCCTCACCTGTAGTTCAGGCGTACCAAGATTACGTCAAGCCATGTAAGACCTTACTTTATCAGAATCATTGTACATTACGCGCATATGCACTGTAATATTATACTATGACATAATGTACATTCCTGAACATCGGGACACCTGCTAGCTGCAATGAAGCCCTCTTTCCACCCGGAACTCGAAACGTCCGGCGTCGCTGGCTCCGAGGGTACATGGCAGACATGGGCGCGGGTGTAGAACATCCATGATTATTTAGTATAGACATTGTGAAGTGTATGTCGAGTATTCTGTGTCGCACATGTAATGCATGTATACCTCTATATATACCTATGCATTACATAGTACGTTGATGCATGTCCTTATGGCGGCGTGAAGCACCGCGGAGGCTAGTTGCTGTACTGGTTCCCGCAGAATTGAAAGGGCCAGCAGGCGAAGCTGGAACAGGAGAAGCACGGGATTCCAAAGCCCGGTATAACAGTATGTATACCTAATATACGCATTGCGCACATTATCAGGTGGAGCACTTGGGGCGACATTGCTATGGGTACCGACACGTGTGGTGATGCACCAAGTATCAGCAAGCGAACGACAAATAGTCAGCGGAGAGGAAACGCGACAAAGACATGAACGTCGTTCACACACGACCATACACTCACTCTCAAATCCTTGTTCAGTCGTTACGCAGCTTTGTCTGTGTCAACATTTTTTTCGAGATTTCTAACGTACATACTCGCGCGTACGTGGGTGTGTTTGCCTTTAATGTTCTACTTTCCATAAAGTTTCTGCCAGGAAGTCGACTCATTTTGAAATAATGAGGAGGCTGCGTCTAAAGTTATATTTTGTTACGTCGTTTAAATATTATGTTCAGTAACATTCCGGTTCGAAATTTGTTGAAGTTATTGAAACAATCGCTTTTTTCGAATAAGTAATTTTACAACTTGCGAAAACGGATTTTAATTATCACTTTATTTGTATTTCGTCGAAAACTGTCCATTTTCGAAAAAAAGAACGAAATATTATGGGACTTTGTAGATCCAGCCGAATTCAATGCGTTTTATTTCAATAGACAGATAACGAATGCGTCAATTCCATTCTCTAGATACCAGATTTATTTTTCATGTTCGACAGTTTTCTCGATGTTGCAGATAATTTTACGTATACTGACATTACAACCTTAGTAGAAAAAAGAATTCTTTTCATTCGTTATCAGTGTTTAATTTTTTTTTTTTAAGTGGGATGGGTAATACTGTCCGGTGCATATTTTTTCATATTATTCAAAACATTCAATTACCCAGGTATTTTATAGCGCAAATCCATTTTTAATAGAAACCGCTTTGCAACAGCGATATTAAGATTTTTCCTGCGCTGGCCGGCTGTATGCAAATCTTCCCTAGTTTCGCCATCGATATAAATTTAATCGAGGCGCTGCCGCGTCTCTTGATTGATATTTTACGACTAAAATATTTCTATACCAGTTCAGTAAAAATCTGAATGGAAAAATTGGCTCGAGTTTTTGTAGACCCCTCGCGCGTCGCGCCTCATATTTGGGCAAAAAATGGCTAGTCAAGGAGTTAAAGATAAAATATATTTGTCATTGGCCAAAGTTCCGTGCAATGTATAATAAAGGAAAATACCTACGCGCGAGAAGCGTGCATATTGAGGTACGCAGACGATATTACAGTAAGGTGCGTGAATGCGAAATTCTGGAGGATGATGCTACGGGCGTACCGATACGAATCTCATCCGTAGGGAGCCCGTGGACCATGGATCGATACATTCATAATAACCCACACGGTATATCCATACTCGCGCATTATTTGCACGCATGTAATAATACAGCGTATCGCGCGTATACGTATAGGCCGTGGTGTGTCTGTATTGCGTCACAATGTTTGATGTGTATAGAGCGCGTGTCGACGAGAGACAGAGACGGGAAAAGCGGCGCGCGGACGTAGGAGCGTCGAAGGGTGGAAGGGGCGAGGAGCGGGGGAAGGGGGGGGGGGGGGAGGCGCCGAGCGGGGTTGCCGTCGCTCGATACCACTGCGGCACAGCCAAAGTTGAAGCTATACCCACCAGCACCGCACTACTCGGCATGCCGCGCGGTTGTGCCGGCGCCACCGTCACCCCCGCGTGGATGAGCACGGCACTACCGACTCACCCTTATTCTGGCCTTCTCTACCTTCTATCTCGCTCACCCTCTTTTTCCACATTACCACTATAGCCCGAGCCAGCTTCGTCCGTGCTGCGACTCCTCTACTACGCATACACACCGCTTTATTGTACGGTTCACGTACCTAACCTCATGTTGTCAATATACATATGGGCCATTCCGTGCAACTCTACCCACACAACGTGTTACGGTATCTACTTGGCCTATTCGTCCGACTCGGGATCATCCTGATTCGCTTGTTCGACGGCATAGGGGTCGCCACCTTTGTATTATAAGGCACATTTTCAGCACGTTGCGTGGAGATGTGGAAATAGCGTACAAATCCGATGCGGTGAAAAACAAAACAATATTTTTTAAGTAACTTACCGATACAGCTTTTTTTAAGCGCGTGTCGTGATATTACGACATTTCTGAGACAATTTACCGTATATATGGGTGGACTCGGAATGCCCAGCCGCAAAAGTAGGGGAGAATGGGGGAATCACACTTAACATTACTGGCTATTCTCTGTAAATAAAATGGCTGTTCCGTCAAAAACGAATGGTTATCGGATACTTTATCAACTATTGCTGAAAAGTAATAGCATGAAAATCGCCAAAAACAATCAAATAATTGGATTTTACATGAATTATAAAAACAGGTGCATTGACCGCCATTGTCCGACGATTCGGGTAATTGCGGCCGCATTTTTGACAACTGCGGTCAATGACGTATTAATTTTCAAATGTACAACGAAGCATAAAAATAATTCCTTCTTAACAGCGCAATTCGTGCTATGTATAAATTTCAATCTGTGGTTTATAAAAAAATTGTAAATTCTAGCTTCATGCTAACACCGAAATCTCCATCAAATTGAACATGTTTTCTATGTATACACGGAGAAAACTGTCTATGTTACGACAACAAAACTCGGTTTGTTTGGCTGTTGGTTTGTTGCCATGACAATACGTAATGTAATTGTGACGTTCAGATTGTACGGCCAACCAACAAATATTACGTAACAAATAATTAGTTGGCTTGATCTTTCTGATTGTTACTACAATGAATAAGTTATAGTACGACGTTATTCTGGCAAATGTTATTTGTTGCTCTAACAAATAAAGCGTAACAAATATTTTTTTGTTGCCGTCACTGAAGCGTTTGTCGTCACTATATTGACAAACAGACTTTGTTGCAGTGACTTGTGGTGAGTTGTCCTAACATAGACAGTTTTCTCCGTGTATCTTTCTATACATCAATTACTATTCCATTTGAAGTAATTTCTAAGTCATTCATTCAACTGAATATGTATTATAAATACGACTGCGACTGCCCCACGCTCGTGATAATTATTACCCCGACATCCGCGAAGATTTGTTATATTAAATTTCAATATATTTATTTAGGGAGTTAACATTTTAACTTGACGAAATTGAAGCTAAAGTACCGGAAAAGATATAAATAACGGTTAGATGCGATTTTAACAACTATGGCAAAAGCAAAAGTATAATCTAAAAAAATCATTAAGTTTTTTAATTTATCTTGGTTTAATCGGTGTGGAGTATTAAATTAGTTGATCATCATGTACGTAAGCTGACAAAGCAAAAAAAAGTTGAATATAATCATTAGTTTATGCAAAATTAAGGTGACCGGCATTGCCCGGTGACTGTGATTCCCCCGTTCTCCCCTACAAGTCCGAATTTATTTCAGTATACTCACCGTCATGTGAAAGACTTACGTAGAACGCTATTTCCTTCCAGTTACATGGCAGCTAGTTATGTTTTTTAAGTGTCTTCGTAATTGAGTTTTGCATGATTAATGATAATACGCGCTGTACTTTCCCACGATGAGTCAGTATGTTAATTAATTCACGTGTCCGTGCACGAAGCTTTATAACGCCGTTTTATCGAAATTCTCGACGTTTCGTAAAATCTTAAGCGCTTCATTGTTATCTTTTCACGGTATCTTTTTGTACAACATTATTACGCAGAAGTCCGCGGATTGTTAAAGTTTAAGGCTGCATTTGAATTTCAGGATTCGAATAATGCAAACCCTCGTGCAGTGTAATTCTGCTTATGCGGCAGTCTCCGTCGACAAGTCACTTTTGTCGTACGCTACCAGGTATTCGTTATATCTAACTACATTTTTGGGGACTTATTCGTCAGTTCTTCCATCCACATAGAGCATTTCTGAAATGATACTTAAAAGGCTTCTTAATGTTTTCTTGTGCGACCTTTTTCGAGCATCATTCGTCGACTGCACCCCTTATTGCAGACTGCATTTAGAGACATCTTTTAAAAGTTGTTTTGAGCATTGACTGTATGAGCGCTTTTATGTAGTTTACGCATTAATAGAGTAAAATGCATTGACTGGTACGATGTTTTACGGTATCTTTTTACTCATACTCGATAAACCATTGTCGATTAGTCCCCGCAATGTTCGTAACCGTCGGAACATTTACACTGCATAAATGCATTTGACTATGACTCGCAGTATATTCATATTTTACACTGGACCCAGCAGTTGGGTAATTCAGGTGCTTCGAAACCAGAAATATTTGTTTTTCACTCTGTACACACTCCAGAAAAAATCAATATAGAATTGGTCTTCGCTATGGCTCAATCTCTTCGTAGTCACATTTCCTATTTATCAATTATAGGGATTTTTAATGATTCTTAAACCCAAGTTACAAAATAATTTATAGAAAATTATGATAAAATTGGCATCGGTGATATGGATCGTTTAAAGTAATAAATAACAAAAATCTGTAAAATTAATCTGTAGGAAATATGATTGCAAAGAGAATGAGCCGTAGCGGAGGCCATCCTATGGTTGGTTTTCTCTGAACTACACGCAAAAGTAAAAACCCATATTTCTGGTTTCGGAACAACCGGTTGATCCAAATGGTGGCTCTAGTGACAAAAAATCCTTCGCTGCAATCCTAAAAGAATAGAATTATTCCAAATTTTTTCATCGGTAAGGAAAAACATAACGCTTATATATACACGGAATAGTATATTGTGCAACAAGGGTCGCAATTGCCAATTCGACCCGTGTTGCACATCATACTTTTTGTAACGAGTGCACGAATTTGCGGCACTTGGAATGGCAGTCGCGCGAGACGAACACTGAAAAGTGAGATTGTGATTCAAGGGACGAAAGTGAATGACAGAAACTCCCAAGGGACGAAAGTGAACGAAATGCGAACTGCGCATGCGTGACTCTGTCATTTCACCACAGGTTCGCGACTGACAGGGAAACGGCCACTTTCGGCTCGCAAGACTGCCATGGAAAGTGCCGCGATTCGTGCACATGTTACAAAAAAAAAGTTGTTGTTTTATAACACCGATGTATTTGAAAATAATTTAATTGTTTCAATAGTACTGATAACGGCACGATGGCATATCAGGTTTGTATTGAAACCCGTGTTATTGCCTTCGATAACGCCGCGTACTTGAAAAACGTTATTGAAATAATCGCTTATACAATCGGTTAGACTGCAAATACATTTGTTTGAAAGCCACAAGATAAAAAAAATTACATTTCTGTTATTAGATATTCGTTGTTATTTCAAACACAAATCCAATCAGATCTAATACATACATAATCGATTACCGATGAAGATTCAAATAACACTGTAGCTACAGATCCATATACAAATTTCATTAAACCAGGTAATTATGTTTTCGGCTTAATATACAATTTATTTAAAATTCAACTAATACAATTTTTGAATGAAGTAATTTCGTTTTTGTCGTAAACAAAATTTCAATTAAATATTAATTTTCACCAGTAAAATATGTGTTTCATTGAATTTTAAATACCATTGATCAGTATGGGTAATGAGATTAATGACAAAATATTAGACAAAATAGTCCATTATTTTTTATAATTAATTTTTTTTCCGCGTATATATTTCACCATGTTTAAGAAATGTGCTGTAAGAAAATGGATACATTCAAATTATAGTAACATTTTCACGTAAAAAGGTAATGTAGGCGAAATCTGCCCGAATTTAATAGGTGCTCCTGTGCATTTTTGCAAAGAGTGAGTGCCTAAAAATCATTGACTGACAGAAATGAGCCTGACATATCGTGTGAAAAGGTGAAAAATAACGGCCACCCAGTGTCTCGGAATATCAAAGCGATGCATAGCGTTCTTTGTATAGATTGTGGGAGCGAACAGAGTATTGGAATGGCTGACTGATACATGGTTTGATTGGAGTAGCACTTGGAAGTTTCGAATGCCAATCATATTTTACAGACCCTGGAGTCTGGATTATGTACTCACTTTTATAGGTCTAAAGCCAAAACGGTCATTTATATACATCAATTCAATCATACTTAATCTTTCTGCATTTACGTACAAAACTGTTATTTAGTATACACGAGTACAGCTGTTGAATCAGTGAAATAATGCAACATCCTATGAAATCCAATGCACGTTGTAGATTCTGCGGAAATACAATAGAAAAAAATCAGCGTTGCTTCATTTATTAAAATGCATAAATTTGTCGAAACGCGATGTTAGCAATTATCTAAGTGCTAATTTCAGTCATTCCAGGTTTTTTCTATCTCAAAATGAGGAGTAGCGCATTTAGTGTGGTATAAACAGCAGTGGGCGATCGTGATATTATCAGCAGTCGGGAGAATTGGTGTTCCTGCTTCAGCTTTCTAACTCGGGCATGCCTCGGTAACTTTTCATAGTTAGAGGATACAATTTAAGTCCGTCGAGACCAGACGGTTGGTTCGTCGTTGCCCCAGAGGTCTTCAGCACCCGCTTTAAGCAGAAATTACCTGAATTGCACCCGCTAGTTGAACTTGGTTTCTCGAGAGACCATTGCGCGAGGGTTCTTAATCTAATCAAACGAAGCTTGGAGGTGTCTTACGATTTTTAAATCTTAATGTGCCCTTTCGAGACAATACCCATTGGCTGCGTACGACATTTTCATAAAACCAAGCGCTTTAGTCCCGGCGCCCACCTGCATATTACCCCAGCTCAGCTACATGACCTTTAAAAAGCGTTGCTTTCAGTCAGGTCGATGCATTCACCGCAGAATTCACGTAGGGACGTACAGTTGACGAAGCCGTACAATGCTTTTTATAATGCACCTAGTGAGTCACATTTTCTTGCACTGGTGGTGACTGACACCCAACCTTAGTCTTGTTTACGGTTGCGTTTGCCGCGGCAATTCCAAAGGACGATGTCAAAGGATCGCCTGAACAATTGGATAGGCACACAATGGGACAACTGCTATATTTACGCCTTTATATATAGAGCACAAGGATTTTTACGTCTGGCTTTGCCCTTAATAATGTAAAACAAAACAACCATAGCTGCGAGACAGATAGTACAATAAATGGGCTCGAGGCAACCAAATTAGTTGGGTCAGCAAAATAATTGGTTGATTCAGTCGAATAATTTGCGGGCGCAACCGACTAATTAGTCAATCCAACCAATTGGTATACCCAACCAATTATTCTTCTTTGTATTTTATACAGTCGTGTGCAGCATATTATTTTCTACTTGAAAGACTAACACATTAAATATCGTTGATTGAAATTGTTTTTTTTTTCGTATTTTCATTCAATTTCAACCGATTCTTGGAGATTATTTGGATGACTGGAAAAACAATGTATGTAATACGAAGGATGCGTCTGTGTCAAATGAACATAAGTTGAAACTCCGAGATTTTGTTACATTATCAGTGAAGTATTGACGTTAACGTATGCGAAACTTAAGGGTCCTGTATGGATTATTTAGAAACGCGTAGCAAAGTAGAACTTCACACATCGCTTCCTCATTATTTTTCTGTTTTTGCAAAGCTTCTGCAATGAAAAAGTCAAAATTGATCACGACACAGAGGTCACAGAGCTTTGTGAAAGGCGAAAAATAATGAGGAAGCAATGTGCGGGGTTCTACTTTACGTCCTTTTATTTAACCGTCGAGAAGTCGTGTTGCGAAGCTATGGGCATCGAGAAAGATCCGTTACAAAAAGATTATGTCTCTTTCGACGATGAAATGCACGAGAAAGATATAATGAGAGACAGAGCAGGCAGAGGAGAGTCTTGCAAAGATATGGCGCAAACGACCGACTGCAGAAGTACATAAATGCGTAGGCTGCTGTATAGCAGCTAGTCCATATATCCGCCAGCCTCGTACAATGACCAAGAACAATGCATCTTCGTGTCTATGACGTAGGCCAACACCGGGGGGATGATTCATTTTTCGCCGAGACGGCGGATGCACCTGCATATCGTGTGCATACTATATTACCGCACGTGTGACGTCTATACGCACCACTACACAGGTGTAGTACAAGGTATGTATAGCGGGTATACATGAACGTTCTGGCATGCAGATTATACCACACGTAGACTTTCCGTGCGTCTGTACTATCTTCCCGCCGAATCAATACACGCTTCTCGCACCGACAGACGCGCAAACTATGGCTTCACATCTATTGCACGAAATACAGGTCTCTACGTTGCCGGTATGTGGCAGTCCCGATAGTGGGCCACGTCTGAACAATTATGAATAACAAAATGTGCGGCCTGAGCGCAGCAGGTGTGAGCCACCCGATGGATTAACGTGCCGTGCTTGAGACGGAATAAAGAGATAACAATGCCGTTACGACGAAACCTTGCTAGACGCTACAGCGTAGAATCAGTATTTCCGGGATAAGTATGCGGAGAAATCTCGAGTAAAAATTACCAGGCGACTCGAGACAACTTGCTACGGATTCTAATGGTATATATCAGTGGCGCCACCTGTTAACATGTATACCAGATTAACCGGTAATTTGTGACCCTCCGTAAATCTAGCGGAAGTTCGAGTTAATACGATAGAAATTATGGTTATGTCTCAGGAACTAAGGACATGGTAGTTTTTCGAAGATATCTAGTGATTTTTATTAGAACCTTTTAAGAGCATCTTCTATGTAATAAAGTGCGATGACCTTGGTCACTAATTCACGCGAAAACTCAGCCGTACATATAGACCTGTTATATAAAATGGCCGCCAATCTCACAAAATGGCTGACAATGGCCGTCATTATGCATCTTTTTAGATGTAAAATCACGATGATATTATATAACTGACAAAGACTCAGTGAGTTACTTCCCAACATTGTGCTGGGATCAGCTATTCGTCGATTTAATAGTGGACATAACTTATCCTTTCCGTACTATTGGAATCTACGACGATGATCAGACCTTACAAGAGCGGTACGTGCGTGAGGTTACAAGCCTTTGGAAGCGGCTACGTCGCAGGCAGACGACGGTAACTCACAAAGTTCGACACCAACTGTTCGATCGGCGACGACTACACAATTCCACCGCTAAACCTGTGAATTTTTCATGACACGCGCGTCGAGCCGACCCCTCTCGGCCGCCCCTTCAAGAACACCGAATGTACGGTCGGGAATCCGCAATATTTCTCACGATACCAGCAGCGACAGAGGATTTCGCGAGTAACTTCGTCACGACTTTGCGACTAACCCTCACCACGGCGAAACCGGCGCGCATATATTCTGACGAGAAAAGGGCTCCAACAAGTGATCTCTGGAGGCACTCAGGAAATCTCCTAAGATTTAGAAATGCACGGCCAGCACCAGACTCACATAGATAGATCAGACTCACATAGATTTACTCAGGGAGCATTCGGGTGTTGCATGGGCTTTGCAAAAGGCAGAGGGCAAGCAATGGTACTGCTGCTAAAAATGAGTAAACTTCCACAGATGTATCGGGTCGATTTCGAAGCAACCATGTGTTTTTTTTAATGCCGACAAATAGGGACACACCTTAGGGCAATACTTTTGAAAAGGTTTGACGCTCACTTGAGCAACTTTGGCTGTCAGAGTAAGTGAGGGAGGTTAGAAGACTGGTGCAGACCTTGTTACGTCCTATGGCACTCGTGAGTGCTGAAGCGTTTTGTGTGTGTGCGTGTGTAGCTTCTAGGCACAGAGAGCTCGTTCATGCCGCTTATTTTCATCGTGGGTGCGCTTTCCGTCGGCGGTACAACTGCGTGGGCTGCATCACTATCGTCACGATGCCTATTCCTATATCCGGTGCTTTCCTCCGCTACGAGCGTGTATACAAGAGTAATCCTCCGCGTGTATCACAAGTAATCCCCCGCTCCACTTTGCCGAGACCCAGTCGGGCTCTTTCAACGGCATCCTATTCATCGTCTACCCATGCAAGTCGCATGTGGCAAGAGTGCGCAAAGTACGAGAGGTGTGAAGGTGATGGTGGCGGCGTTAAAAGGCCTACGTACGTCTTTCTCCGCTATTGGTCGAGATACTACGTGCCCGTGATTACATATTAAGACTGGCGATGGGAAATGTAAAAAAAAAGAAAATGTTAACACCTCGCGGTACGAAAGTTGGTTTTTTGTTTCTGAGAAGACCTAAGCGCATAAATGCGAGCATACAAATAGTAGGCAGCCGGGACTTTTTATTAGCGGATTCATATGAGGAAACAAAAAAGTATTATTTTAGAAAATAACAGTTTTTTTACTGAATTGTTATTGATATCGCGATGAACGTTTAGCCACTTGGAGCACCCCGAAGTATCTTTTAAAATTACTTTGTCATTTTGTCAGATTTGCACTGTATTGTTTTTTCCAAATGATAAATATCTAAGAACCAACGTTTTCTAGCGTAAATCCAAATAAATTGTATCGATCAATTTCCCTTGAGATTGTACCCTTAAGATTAATTTGTTGATCAATGGAATTGAAAAAAGTGAAAACTCATTTACCTGTCCAACACTTTCAATACCGTAAATTTCGCTGCTGTATTGTTTTTGTCAATCTCGTGGGGAAATTACATTTCTTTCATCCAATCGGCGTACATTCGTTAATCCGCTACACATACATATTATTTTTATGACATGCACTTCAACGAACGAAATATCGATGTCTCAAAATTAATGGCACACTCGTGAATGTTGCTATTTTGAAATGCTAGGTACTATTTACAGGCCCGTAAGGTTAAGGGTGTTGTTTTAACCCCCCTTAGGGGGTTAAAACAACACGAAAAAAAATGCCGATGTTCATAATTCTTTTTTTTTTAAGTAAGATTTCTGTCATATTTTCGAATCTTGGGGTATTTTTTATTACTGCTTTTGGCGGTTACGTGGTCTTTTTTATCAATCTTTAAAAATGGTAGATTTATGGCATCGTCAGGCACCGGACATCCTAGCGTCGGCGGGATTAATGTGAAAAAGCCCGACGGACGTTCTTTCTTTTATTAACACTCATACGCTGAACATGAACCTATAAGAAGTGAGAAATGTAGAAAATTGATAAAACGGCACGCTTTAAAGCAAAAAATGGAATTATCCCAATAAAAAAGTACATTTCGCAATAAAAAAATCGTTTTTTATTTTCAAAAGCATTTAGGTTCATATTCTTGACAATAATGTTAGAAAGATTTGCACCAAATTTCATCGGAATCGGTCGATTCGTTTTTTAGCTACTGTGCACGCCAATTGAAAACTGCATTTTCAAAACTTTGGTACCGTATTCCGCCATTTTTAAAGACTAATTTAAAAAATACCATGTAGCAGCCAAAAATAGCAATAAAACATGCCCTAAGTCTTAAAAATGTGGAAGAAAACTTCTGTTAAAAAAAAAATTATGAAAATTGACAAATGTTTTTCATTGTCTAACATATTTTTCACCGTTCCCTTAAAAATCCTTAAAAGGTGATGTTGATTCTCTTCTCCGAGATTTTCATGCGTATATATTACGGAATTAGTCTTTGACCGTTAATCAGAATACTTTTCTTCTCGGCGGAAGTGCTTGTCGATACTTGAGAAAATATCAGTCTCTGCGCCGATAATCGATACAGCTTGCTCCGAAACTGTTGTGAGCTAGTTACAGTTGAAAACGCTAAATCTGCACGAAAAGTTGAATGTCCATTTCTTGCATCATAAAAACTTTGACGACATGTTCTCCATCTTCTTCCATTTAAGTATTTGTGCAGCCTCGTCGACAGTGGATGATACCATCGCCTCGACGATCTGACTTTTTTCGACAATTCATTAACCGACTGACCCACCTGAATTCATTCGTAGCGTTGAACAATTGTATTTCGGTGGGGCAGTTTAAAGTGAAGTGAAAAGGTTACATATGGAAAACAAAACATTATATGTGAATATAATCGGGAGATCATGATGGCAAACAATATATACGATTCAATTACAAGATCATATTATGTTTTTATTGAAATTCGTACTTGTAATCGTTAGGTGACTAACGCGCCCTCATCATTTCGTAGGAAAGACTCACGAAACAGAACTAGAAGTGTGGTAATAGTGCATCCACAGACGCTTACCGAGTGGTACACGAATTTGATAGTTCCGTCATTCCGGTGGCTGTTGCCGACCTAGACCTAGGCACCTAGTCGTATTGCCGACCTCGATATCTCAAGCTTCCGATGAAATAGCTACCGGATTCGATTGCAGAACTTCATCGATTTGTAGCTTGTCGACACCTTGAGCTTCCGAGGGAATAAGTACCGGATTGGCAATCAACGCCGTTCCAGTGATTGGTTCTCCCCCGAGGCATTCTGCTTTATGCCCCGACCAGTGACTCACATTGGTTCGAGGGAGAAGGTCCTAGGGGAACATATAGAATAATTAAGGCCTGAACGGGGAGGGGGGAAGGAGGACTGGCGAAGAATTCTCAAAGTTTCAACTTTTCATTATGTTTCTCGACAAAAATACACGACCAATTATCTAATTTGATCATTTGTATCTGATTTGCGATTGATTGGTGATTACGATTGCCCCATACAGTTGCTCCGTTAGAGCTGCGTCCCGTGGAATTGTTTCTGGAAGATATTGGTCCCTACGTGTAAGCCATTAGGCTATCCTATATGATCACTTCATGGAATTCTCCAATGCAAGTTATCTCACAGTGTCTTCGCACTATTGGTATTATTAAATTGAGGATTATCATACTGGTTCATCCGAAACCGTTCCTTTGGCCAAGTGGATAGCGTGATAGTCTCTAAACCAGAGCATCTGTAGCTCGAATTTTCGAGGCCCGCTGCCGTCGATTTCTGCGGGTTTGTCTCATTTCGCCCGGCATTTTTTTTTGCCGACGCTCAAAATTGTTTGGAATCGCATTTTTTTATGGAAATCAATAATAATACACTTTGGTCATCGTCATAAAACTATTTTTGCTTATGCGTCTCATTTTGCCTGCACATCCCCTATATCTATACGTATCGGCGTCGCACAAGCATGCCGACTAAATAGTGCGTCGTTAATTCGTATATATACGAAGTATAACGACGCTGATGACAGTTGTGCTTAGAAGCAACGATTTCAGTCACCTTTGGTCCAACTGGGACCACCGCGAGTGGACACTATTATGTACTGGCCATTTTTCCCACATTACAATTCAAATTATATTTTATATCGGAAAAATTCGCCCGAATGTCCGTGAATATTAATTCGTAGAAACTAGATGCGGGACGATGGCGCATTTTTTTTATAAAGCCAGCACCTTCAGTGCATTGATAATTTCTATCCGAGCTCGACGACCGAGTAAAGTCATTGCTGTCAGCAAAACTTAAATCACGCCACGACCCCCACCCGGTGCGTTGGAGTTTACCTGGCGCATCGGATCGCCTCAATCATACACTCTTTAATCATGTCTTGAAAAAACTACTTCGAATAATAATTCTCTAGTATTAAGTCGATGTAATTGATTTAGTTCATATTCAAATCTTCGAACCGTTAATAACTAATCTTAAATTGTGGTTTAAGTGCCGTGTTATACTTGTAAGTTATTCCTCGCAAGTTCGTTTGTACGTTTTATTATTGATTTTTATTCATGTTTAATTATCATCAGATTCATAAACGTCCGTTTCAACGGTTTATGTGTATGAACCCGTGGAAAATTCGTAACAGACACAATTTGTTGTATCATTGAAACGGAAGAAAAGTTGTATCGATAATCTTGTTAGCTTGTATGAACAGTTTCGAAGTATCAACATGGAAATATGGGAAAACAACGATTTGACACAAATGACAGTGAAAATGGGAACAATTCGTAGAGTGCGGCCACAGCCGGTGCATCTCTACCGGACATTAATTTCCAGTGAAAAATCGGTTCCGCGTTGCTCCCGCCAAGGAAATAAGGAGAAAAAAGTGTTTGCCAGAGACAACTACAACGCTATTACCCCCCGAAGAATTGTTTCGCTTTATTTTCGGTCTTCCGTTTTCCCCGAAGCGAAAAGTAACCAAAGTCGAGAGGGGCTTCCGTTCGCTCGCAATTCAGGCCGACATCGGGCACCAACTTGAAACTAGCGGGTCTAGCTGGTAGCAGGTCTACCGGAGCGGCGAGTTCGCCCTTTCACTCGCCCTCTCTCGCTCACCCTCATTATTAACCACGCAGGGGCCACGCGCGGCGAGGACGAAGTTGCCCGAAACGAACTTTCAAGGATTTACAGCTCAGCGGAATATTCGACTGGCAATATCAACGGGAACTCTGGCAATCTCTTTGCTGCTTCTGCCGCGACCGACCATTTTCTATCTTCACCGCGCGTCTGTGTTCTCTTGAATAATGAACGCCGGGACACCTATTGGATTAAGCGTCCCGCGTTATCGCCACTCTCTATCAAGCTTCCTTCCCGTCCCGAACTTTCGACAAGCAAACTTGACGCTCTTTCAATGCGCTATCTTCCATCTGCGCGAGCTCGTGCTACAAACTACCGAGTTGCGCGCCTCTGCCAACCCTTATTGCACATAGCTTTCATCTCGTATAGCAGAAATATTGACATGTAAATGTTATATGCGGCAGGTATCGTGCGTGCAACTAAACTCCGAGTATTACAGCCTCAACTCATCGAGCCACGAAGTTCCAATGCAAACATGTGCTATGGGCCGCCGCGTAACATTTTCGTTAAGCTTGCTTCAACACTCATCAAAAGCCCAATAACCAACTAGAATAAGCCATGATAGTGCTTTGGCTTTTTAGGTTGGCTTCTTCTACAGAAGCGTCAAAAAAATTATTTATCTCTCTGTATATATAATTATTTCTTAGTTAGGTAGGGTTTAGTTAGGCAGGGTTAAATTAAGTAGGGTTAAGTTAGATAGGGTTAAGTTAGGTAGGGTTTAGTTGGGTATGGCGAAATATTTTTATAATATAGAAAGATTTATATACGTTGCAGGGGGGGGGGGGGGGGAGCGCGCGAGCGCGCAGCGGGCGAAGCCCCCCTAGTCAAAAATATTTATCTACTGAATAAATGTTTATTTAATGTTAAAAATAAAAATTGTCCATTTCATTTTTAACCTTTGATTTTAAGATCGACGTATTGACTTGTGGAAATCAAAAAACGAATATTAAAGAAAAAAAACTGATGAGCAAAGATTTTGCTGGGGACACTCGGGAGATGATATTGTAGTGAAAGACAATTGAAGAACAGCACGTGTATCGCGCCAATTTTTTTTTCTCAACGTATTTTCTATAGAGTTTGACAATTAATCTAATAATAATGTATAGCTTTCCAACGAGGAACGTTGGTATGCAAGCACCAGGTTGCATACCAATCTATCGGGTCGCTGAAGAGACGAACCTTTTTTTTTCTTCAGTTCTCTTTGAATCCGTTTGGAGGCCAGGGAGCCCCTTATTCCCCTTCACTTCTATTGAATCGTTAATCGAAATCGGCTGTTCCATGTGACTGCCCGACGGCCTTTATCAACGTTCATCTTTACGTAATACTCAAAACCTCGAACAAAACGACAAAGCACACACGCCCCCTTCGTTACACCCACTTTTAGGAGCTTCTGGTTCTGCTGTTGCTGCTGCCGCAGCCGCTGCCGCTGCCGCTGCTACTGGTTCCAATGCATATTTTACAGTGAGCGTACAATAACACTGGATCGTTGCAGACTTTACTGTTACTACAGATACTGATGTAGGTGTATGGGATATTCCGCGCCAAGCGGATCACCTTCCGCACCCGACGAAGGCGATTTCAGCGAAATTGGTTCCACGTGACTACGTGAACAAATGGCCTAGAAAAAGAACAGACACGCTGAAAAAAGTGATGTTAAAGTCACGACGCGAGCCCGGTAGAATTATTTTGAATTAGAAATTCTATATCTAAGATGACTGCAAAGTTGAAACTGGCACGTTGCGTTGTCATTATTTTTCATCTTTCACAAAATCAATTCTGTGAAAATTGCAGGACTAGAGACTTAGTAACGACATCAAGCACAATACATGGTCATACAAATTTGATATCTCATCATGTAATAATATTTTCAATAAAGCCAGACCTCTTGTTAGTATTTATCCGACGATTCAGATAGTCTTAGTATCCCGATATTAAAATCTTGAAAATATTTGTGTTTTACGACAATAAAGTTTCCTCCATAATTAATGAAAATTACTAAGAAAATATATTATTCTCATTTAAAAAAAAAACATTTTTTTCCTTGACGCGTAGTCTTTTGTCGCCTTTATTTCGTTGGCAAGTGGCACATGACAGTCGATTTTGACATCTTTAGTAATATTATTAGACCTTACTTAATTAGTTAACTCATCTTTTGTCATTCAATGTATATGCATACAAGAAGGTTCTTGAATCTATATGCATCTACTGTCATACGCTGCTGCCTAACAGGAGAATTCCATTTTAATCTTCGATTTGGCCACTAGTAAGTCGCAACCTCTGCAGTTCGTTCGACAGTTGGCTCCCGGGAGACCGAACTGTTCGTGTCGATTCTGCAAATGTCGAATATCGCGTGTCCAGCTAGCCCATCGCTCCCGAAGTGACGTCTGGTAACGAAACTAATCTATCCTCTACGGAATCTGGCGTTCGATGAGAGTTCATCGGCGAGCGCTCATTGGAATTCTCTCAATTTCTTGCCTACCGAATTTCAACGAGCTTGACGATTGATTATGTCATGAAGTTCTGAACGTTGAATTAGAACCTCGCTGTGCTGATTAGGGGACCGCGGCCGTAAGGAATATATGGGTTGTAACAGTAGCGTCTCGACAGGTCATTTGGCACTCAAATAATAAAGGACGATATTACGGGTTGTACGACTCTGATACCGGCAACACCGGTAACACTGTTACCCAACGCCTACGCTTTTGCCATGATTGAATGTGTTTTCGGAGTTCCAAAAGCAAATTTGTGGCCATTGCCCTTGTGTAAACCCCCATGGAAAAAGTAGATTTTAAATATATTTTTGAGAATAATAAATATAATTTTTACGAGAACTGAGTTATGTCGAATATATTTCTGGGTGTACTTAAAAAGTATATGTGAAGTATATTGCGAAGTATGTTGCACAATATGTATTTAATGCATTTCTGCTATATATAGACGAATTGATTTCCCCGAATTCTGTATATATACATTATTCTGTATTATTCATTCTGTATTATTGTTATGATTTGACCTTAAACAATCTTTTTAGATTAAAAAATGGCTTTGAGTTCGAGCCCCACCCGCCAAAAAAACGTACAACGTCGTTATTCATCTGCGGAATATAAGGAAATTTATTCTCGATAATTTTTTCGTAAAATTTCAGTGAATTTCAGCTAAAATATCTCATATAAATTTATATTAATTTTTTTCTTGTAGGTCATAAAAGTCCACATTTTGGTTTTATAGAAACATGTACGATGAATCTGTTCCAAGATTAAGCTGTTTCAATGAAAAATGAAAAATTGGCATATTTCTGCCAAATACATTTTTATAAATCTGTAATTTGGTGCATCTATTGATACCATTGAACCCGCTTTTTACAAAAATGTTAAGATTTTTTTCTTTTTTTTGTGGCGAAATTACGTTAAAATGATTCACATACTTCTTTTACATGGGGGGAATATATTTTCTCCCCTATTTTCACGTTTGGTTGTAACTTGCGCAGGATCAATTCCATATCTCATCCGGGATCCGTAATTAGGGTTCCACTTTAATGGAGTATAATTATGATCTTGCCTAATAACATTCAAATATGGAAAAGTATATAAAATATTTAAAAACGGGTTGAAGGGCCTGGGTCGATGGCCCATTGGCAATGTTTATAACATGTCACATGTACTTCGATGTTTGTCTAGAATTGTAACTGTAAAAACACGTCAACTGTATATATTGTCAATAAACACGTATATTACTACTATTTAAAAACGCAACGAACAGCGCTAATTGGTGATTTGATAATTATTCCATGCTTTTGTAATGAGTATAAGTTACATAAACAATTTTTTTTTCCTCATAAACGAATGATACTCATTTTGAATTTCATCGTCGGGTAATAATCGAATTGTCAGTAATACGATAATCCGATTAGCAATGCTTACATTCCTCCAGACACATTGTAAAAATCTGCCAAGGAATCACGCAAGAGTTAAGTCCAGCGACTTAACTGCTGAACTACTTTAGCCACACTACTTTCTCTTCGCCGCGCCTTTTATGCCCTTGTAATAATGATTATTATTAAAACTCATAGTTGTAGGTAGCTGTAGACTATGTGCACTATGTATTCTTCGTGGGCTGCTGAATTCATTTCGTTCACTTGTGTACAAATGAGGGCGAGCATACACAGCCACGGGACAATTAGTCTTATCAGGACTCTCGTATTATAACCGTTTGTGCGTGCTGTATGTGTGCACGGCGCACGTTGACAGCGTCACGCGACGCGATTACCCAATTGAACTCGTATGAGAAATAGCTGAACGCTCGGGTCTTTCACATACGGTCCTGCAGCGTCTTGCGCGACATCCTCTTCAACAGCACTGAACTTTATGCTTCGGTCGTATACCGCGACGCCCCCGCGACGAAACTCGGTATATTGCGAGGTCGCAAGCTTGCCTTGTCAGACGTTGGGATAGCCAATGAGCTTATTTTCTATAGGTCTTAAGTGAAACTTGCGCGGTCGGTAGCAGAAATTGTAATCAATCCTACGGAAAGATACCGTAAATATTTTGAGACAAAGAAAAGCGTCGTTCGAAGCACAATTTAATTCTCCATCGGACACGATACTTCGCTTTCATCTAGAATAACAACAGCCTTGGAATGGCGTCGTTTAAAAAATTGTAGCTATATCTCTCGCACTCACGTGTCACAAGGTATGAGTTTCACATGTTCTTAAGAGGCAGTGATACTTCGCTCGGAACTTCTTCGCCCAATGCTAAACGCCTATAGGTCTGTCTTTCTCGCCCCCAGCGCTGTCTCTCTCGCATCTTTTTGTTTTTCGATTCTCCTGACCAAACGGCTTGATCTATCGAGGAGCCCGAAGCTTAGCCCAATTCTGCAATACTTCCGCACAATTTATCAAAATCTGAACTTTATCTGTCGAATAGTTTAGGAGAAAATAGCTTTCAAAAATTCGAGTTGGAGTGGGAGAAGTGCCACTACCTCTTAAGGTAGTCCTTGCGACCGATATTCATTTCGCATAAATTCGAGTAATTTGAGAGAGAATTACGAACATTTCTCGATGGTACAAAAATCGGAAATAATTCATGCACATTAAAGATACTGAAAAGATTAATTTTGTATAATAATAATTCTAAAATGTTATTAACAAATTGATGAAAAAAATATTGTTTAACAAATTTGTCGATGACCCAACTTTTTTTTTAATGAAAATGATTCGTTCATTTTTCTGAATACGTATGAATTTTTTCAGATTTTAGAGTTCACTTTGAAATTCGTGTGTTTTTATAGGGAAAATATGTGAAAATTCAAAGAGAAATCTAAAATCTGAAAAAATTCATACGTATTCAGAAAAACGAAGGAATCATTTTCATCGACAAAAAAACTTGGGTCATCGAAATATTTGTTAAACAATGTTTTTTTTCATCAATTTGTTAATAACATTTTCGAATTATTATTATGCAAAATTAATCTTTTCAGTGCCTTTAATATGCATGATTTTTTTCAGATTTTTATATTATCGAGAAATAGTTGCAATTGTCTCTCAATTTTTGCAAACTTATGCGAACTCGACACCAGGCGCAAGGACTACCTTAACGAAATCCTAGAGTCGATGCGCTACCTGAACGGATGACTCTCGAAGCACCCTCGCGTTGTTTCGTTGGTCAAGCATATACAGCAATACCAGGCGGGAGAATTGTAAGCATTTGTGAGAACAATGGGTTCATGAAAGGGGAAGCGATGACCCGTCACTCCAACCTGACCGCTTGTCCACCCCCGGCACATTAACCTGGCAAATGTCACTGTTTTTTTCATATTTTTTGTTTTTTAATAATTAGTTACCGACTCCATTAAAGTAACCTCATGTCGTGCCCGCAACGCGGGCCAAAAACCCCTAATTTTTAACCAATGATTCGTACGCATGCGCAATCCAATTCCATTACTCCCGAGAGAGGAAAGCCCGACGGGAGTAATACAATAATACTATACGATATAATAGTGCGATATAGTACGTTACTCCACGAGGGCAAAAAAGTGTTTAGCACGAGGGATGTACGAAATTTTATATCACAAGGTGCAAAAAACGGCCATTTCCGCCTGCAGCGATATAAAAACTTTTTCTGACGAGTGCGAGTTTGCAGCACGAGCCGAAGGCGAGTTGCGCACCGAGTGAAATAAATCTTATTACGCGCGCGTACTCATCACAGAGTAAAAAACCTCGAAAAATTTGATTTTCACGAAAACAAAGCTTCCTCTATAAGGAAGCAAAATGAGCTTTCACTTCACTCAGTGTCGTAATACGTCCATTTCACACCTTGTAAAGTAAAATTTCGTACAATACTCGGAAGAGAACCTTTTTCTCAACTCGTGTGATTGCAACACTCGCGAGAAAAAGTTTTCCAGCCCTTGTATAGTAATGTACTATTTTACGCCCTTGTTCTACACACGAGATGCAATTATTTTTTCGCGAAATCGGAAGAAAAGTACCGTATGCTACGTGGGAGGGAGTGCCTTTTCAACTCGTGTGAATTGAAAAGTTGCACTTCCCTCCCATGTGGCATTATGCCATAAGGGAGGGGGAGTACTGTTTTCCGCACGCTTGGCGTGTGTATAAGCCACGTTTTTACACCTTGCGAAATAAAATGTTGTATCGTAACATACAATTGTGATACTAGTTCGAAAAAGAGGATTTTTCGACGAAGGTCAGGAAGTTGGCCACACGAGCCGTAAGCCACAGAATCAGTGCGAGTCGAATTGGCGAGTGCTCTCTGTGGTACGAGCTAAAGGCGAGCTCAGAGCAAGTACCTCTCGGTTCTCCGGGGCACAAGCTGAAGGTGAGTTAAAGGCCAGCTAAAGGCGCGAGTACCACAGGAGCACACGAGCCGAAGGCGAGATACCACAATGCCTGTGGTTTTGCGTCTCGTGCAATCAACTTCCCAGCCTCCATATAATGGTTGCTTTCTTGCACTAGTGCCACAAAGTACTTTTTTTACATCTCACATGTCGGAATCTCTATGGACGCGACTTCTGATCGAAAGTGGAGAGATAGACCGCTTGAAATGTTGCTTTTAAAATATCGGTCTTTGACCTTTACGATAATTTTCAAGTTATATTTCTAGTCATATTTGTTGCGTTTATGTTCCTGAAAAAACACAATATGTGTTGGCCTCTGTCACCCCCTCGCACTTTTTTCTGGGCCTTCAGCAAATGCATTCGGAGAAGAATTGATGACGGTTGGTCGGTCTGGCTACTGACCCGGACTGACCCTGTAATAGGCGGAATGCCTGGAAGCGAGAGGAAATGCGAATAAAAAATACCAACGCGCGTTAATTCGAGATCGTCAAGCAGACTCGACATGCGTAAACCGGAAATGAACATTTATATTTATAAAATGACGTTCGGGTGCCGCTGTGTCGAAAACACGAGGTCGTTATATCGCCAATTTCCATGTTCGATTTTGCTGATGATTTTTTATGACAGGTTCTGTGTTCATTTGCTTCAATGAACGTAGGTAGAGAAAGAACACTTTATAAAGCTTACCGGTTTAGTACGATATCTAATATGACGTCATTATCCTCAACCGTATGAGAGCCAATAAGTTATAGAGTGAGCTTTGAGTAGGTGAGTGAGTCGTTCAACTGCTGCATACAAATACTAAATTAACTATCAATATGAGGTACACAATTAATTCATGACCTGCGAGTGAAACGCTGCAGGGCCAACTGTATCATATATATTTCTTAGGGACAGTATTCTAGTTTAAAAAACTTGGCATGCCAGTACCTTGGTGTGACATTAAAAACTTGAAGTATCGCTGGCATGCCAAGTTTTTTTTATAGTCAATCATCTACTGATGAATTTTATTTGGTAATATGATTCGTTGTATTATTTTTATAACGAAATGTCTTGTTTGCAAGAGATGGCTACTCTTTTAATACTTGGCGTAGCATTTTTGTTTCGAAGAAAGATTTTTTTATTTATTTCACATCTTTTTGAAAATCAGAGAATAATGACATCAAGACGAATAAGAAAGGAAACCCAACTTAATTCCCAAAACGATATTATAATTTGCCCTCTTAATAAATAGATTTGCGATGTGAGGTTGGAGAGTTATTTTCCAGGAACCCTACTAAGTCAGATTGTTCGAATTCATGGCTATCATTTTCAGATAATCCTCAGGAAAATCGCTCAGAGTTTGGATTTGTTATCGTGTCATTAAGCAAGCTTCATGCATACTGAATTGTCCCGGAATTGTTCCAACGAGACAATTCGTAATAATAATCATGTTAAAGACCACCTTCAGAATCGATCTAAAAACCTAGATCTAAAGACCTTCCAAAATCGATTTTTTTTACTTACAGGATAACGTATCCATACTTTCGCTCCGTGGTTTTCAAAAGGGAACTTCGCGTTAGGACAGATATTATTATTAATTACATCATTACACTCGTTAGAAAACATCATATTAGCGTAATAATCACGCACGATTTTTCACTTTCTGCCACACGACTGGAGCGAGCCGGTCGTCAGACGACGTCGCGATTTTTTCGGGCCGGCTCTGTTTTCGCTGCTACGTGTGCGCCGTTTCGTCACACGTATATATGGGGCATTCCACCCCGTTTCGACCTGGATTTGACCTCGACCTCTCCGATTTGGCTCATTATTTTTGTAGGCTTAGATGGACCCTCAACTGCACAAAAATATTTTTTATTTTTTTATTGTCGATTTTGTTTGCTAAACATTTTTTTAAAGTGACATATAAAACCCGATAATTTAGAAATCTGATAAAGTTCTGGAAAATACTTTGTTCAATAACAAAATTATCTAGCTTATAGCTAAAGTAGGGAAGATCTTTCTTCTCAGTTTTCAAGATTTTTTTATTTAAAAAATTATTAAAAAATGGAAAAAGATCAATCTTCTATGCGATGAAATATTTGCCAGATATTAGCACTTTGTGAAACGATTTTATTGCTTCAGGTCTCATTAAGAAGAGAACAAAAATATAAAAAATGTTGGCGCCGATACATTTAGCGCCCGCGACGTCTTGCTTGAGATAATATCGAATCAGACACAATCGGACATCGTCGGACAAATTCGTGTCGATGTGTGAGTTCGGACAGAAATGAAAAAGTTTCACAGAACCAAAATGATAACTGGCCAGATATCAGCATTGCGGGCACCGATTTGATTGAAACAGGGTTCATTCAAAAAAGAAAGAAAAAAAATTCTCAAAATTACAAAAAAAGACTCAAATAATTACAGTTAGAATTTCGTAGCAGACGAAAAAAACGAACGTGCTGTAAAGCAAGAATAGCGCTAGCGTCTCGTCGTGAGGAATCTCGTGAGGCGGCATACCTATAGATTTATTTTAATACTTGGCGTCGAGGCGCTACCACGTCTCCTGATGAAGGTTGGTGGCCAACAGTTGATTTTTGAATGAATATTTTCTGCTTTCAGATTGAGAACGAGATGGCGTTCCGTTGGAAACACGTTACTTTTTCTATACTGGTGTACGGCGTTGACGAGTTGTACGTCAGCGAACAGCGTCAGTTCACTCGTGCCTGGCAGCCCATCCTCGAACTCGTCGCTCCCACCGTCTTCGTCCTCGTCGTCGACCTACAGGCCCGCGGCAACCACGCAAATGGTATATCAAAGATTCGCAATCGAACCGATGGATCAGACGGCGGTTATCGGTAGCCGAGTCACGCTCCCCTGCAGAGTTCTCGATCAAAAAGGACCGATTCAGTGGACGAAAGACGACTTCGGTCTCGGCGCTGTCAGAAACCTCACCGGATACGAGCGCTATGCTATGATCGGAAGCGACGAGGAAGGTAAGTGATTCGATGGCACGGGAGATCGAAGACGTGATAGGACTTCCTGCCGGTTCCTAGTGCCTCCGTTACCTATCTCCGCTCTTCGTCACTTTTACCTGTCTTCCAGCCCTGCCCACCCGACACCACCGACAAATGTTCCTTGTTATTTTATTTTTCTATTTTTTATTGCTGTACACCGTTGGTGATCAACCCATATCTGTGATGTGTTCGATACAGGACAGATCCTAGCTTTGCAACCAAACTACAAGAAAATCCGCTTGAAAATTAACGTACCGGTGCTAGAAGTTTTTATGAAATTACCGTCTCTTAAATTTCAGCACAAATGTATTGGGAATTCTAAGTGACGACATATTAAAATAATTTCAATGTTATTAAAATATCAGCAGCTCTGTACTTGACATTTAATAGACATGCACCAAACGTTTCTGAATATCGCAAATAAAATTAATGTACGTTATAGACTTGATATTGCATAAGCGGTATCTTAAAATTAAAGTGCATATGTGTTGAAAATGTAAAAGAGTAAAAGAGCCTCTCTTAGATAGGACATGACACATCGAAGTCGCAATACTGAAGCCGCCTTTCGAGCGTTCGTATTGGTCGGCGCCGACTTCGATATAAATCGATTCGGACAGTCATGGCGGCTGTAGCCACGCACGCGTTTTGAATGACTGTATTGGCCACAAGTAAAAATAAATGAAAAGCAAGGGGTGCGAGCGAAGCGAGCGCGTTGTTGCTACTAATCTGTAAAAACGACAGACAGACAATTCTAATGTTTGAGTTTTTAATTAAGGAACGAAACTTTAATATGCATATACCAATATATATCTGCGTACTTCTTAGATGGTCAGCAGCACCACACCGCGGAACTGTCTCGGTGGTGACGTTCCGACGTGAAAGTTTTCGTATTAGAGTAAGGTTGAGTGTCCCCGGCGTGGTCCACCCTCGCTCCGTCGGGACCCTGAGCGGATCACGACGGAGAGAGGGGTTCCGAGGGACGGTAGAGGGTCCCGAGGGAGAGAGGTCCCGAGTTTGGGGGTTCCGAGCATGAGGGTCTCCAGGGAGAGGGGTCCCAAGTGTGGGGGTTCCGAGTATGAGGGTCTCGAGGGATAAGGGTTCTGAGGGAGGGAAGGGGTCCCCTGTGTGGGAGTCCCGAGGGATAGGGGTCCCGAGTTAGGTAGAGTTAAGTTAGGTAGGGTTACGTTAAGTAGGGTAAAGTTAGGCAGAGTTTAGTTAGGTATGGCGAAATATTTTTATAATACAAAGAGATCTATAGACGGTGCAACGGTGGGAGCGTGCGAAGCGCAGGGGGGGGGGGGCGAAGCCCCTCTAGTCCCTCTTTTAAAAAGTTCATGAGTAACGGAAAGCATTGTTAGCAAACTATTAGAGCTGTGATTGGTGGCCAGGAAAGTCCGTGATAAACAAAATCAGTTTCGTGCCAAATTTGAAAAATTTCATAAGAGGACAGGTGGGGCAGCACCCGTAACCTTTCAAAGCTTTATAAGAGCGCAGCAGCGTAAAATTGAGTAACCTATTATAGGTGATATTTTGAAATAAACATTTCCGCGGTCGATTTTGGCGATTTTCCGTCCGGCGCCGGATCTACGATTTCTGAGAGAAAGATCGTCGCCAAAAAAATATTTGTTTCATAATCGATTGGAAAAGGTTAGTAAACAGTGCTTTCAGGGGTAGAATATACGACTTAAGAACGATGGTATAGGTTAAAAGTCGATATTTTGAAAAGAAAACGGAACCGGATCTATGATTTCTGACAGAAAAAATATTTTTTTCTCCCGATTCCGCTAAAATAACCCCATTTCGTGTCCGCAACGCGGGCGGAAAAACCCTCATTTTTGACGCGTGACTTACGCATGCGCAGTCCGCTTTCATTACCTCCCTAGGGAGGTAATCAGCTCATTCCTGCCCGCGCGGGAGTAATGGGAAGCGTACTACGCATGCGTGTCGTCACTTGTAAAAAATGAGGTTATTTTCCGTCCGCGTTGCACACACGAAATGTGGTTATTTTTTAGCGAAATCGGGAGAAAAGTATAGTACGTTACAAGGGAGGAGTGCAACTTTTCACCTCGTGTGAATTTCTGCCCTCGCTTCGCTCGGGCATCAAACTTCACACTCGGTGAAAAGTTGCACTTTCCTCCCTTGTAACATAATGTACTATTTCGTCGCCAAAAAAATATTTTATTCAAAATCGTTTAAAAAATGTTAATAACCAGTGTTTTCGGGGGTAGAATATGCGACTTGAGAATGATGGTATAGGTTAAAAATCGATATTTTGAAAAGATCAAATTTCTGACGTCGATTTTGGCAAGTTTTTCAGGCACGCGCACCAGCGCGTGTGATTAGCCTAGTATATTAAAAATGTTATAAATTTTATAATATTTTCAACAGTGTACATCAAATGTAGTGAACTCAGTACGAAATACAATATAACCGTACTAAAATTCAATTATACCTGTTAAGAGGCAGTGATACACCGGTGGGAACTTCGACGACGTCGGTAATATAGGGTTCTGTAATCCTAGTTAAAATGAATTTTTTTTTTGAATTTCGAAACGCCAAAAGCTTATGCCCTTTTTGCCATCATTGTCTATTTGTGTTTCAAATTTCATCGCGATCCGACGCACCGTTTCGGAGAAAAGACGTTTCAAAGTTCTGAAGCGATGAGGGGGGCGCGGGCGCGGGGGTCGTGGGGGGGGGGGGGGGGGGGGTATCACTGCCTCTTAACAGTAAATTACCGAAAGAATTTTTCATAATCCAGCTGTCTTGTTTTTCAAACACCAGTGACTGAAATCTGAATAATGATGCACCAGTATATTTGGTATTTTTTGTAAAATTTGAGATCTGTGCAGCAATTACAAAAGAATTGTCATTTATTTATGACTGTGGTTAACAAAATTTGCAAATTTCAACGTCATATTGTATTTTTAAATGATCGCATCTTGAATTCACAAAACGCGTTAAAATTTGCAATCACGTTTTTTGCAACGTACATCGAATTTTTTTAACGGCAAAAATACATCAAAATAACGGGTAAAAAAAGTAATAAGGGTTTTCGCACATTTTTCGAAATTTGGTCACCACTCAAATTGAGGTTACTTTTTTCTTAATCCGTCGAACCTGAATTTTCTCCCTTCGTTCGAGAGAAAACTCACGAACGAAGAGAATGACACAAGGCGAAACGCGATAACTAAAACTGACGATTTTTCTGAGAATCTCATATCGTATAGAATACCTTTACAATATCGTCGTCAGTGTAAAAATGATAGACTAATGTATTTATTCATGTAATTACTTAATTGCGTGAAAGCACTACGTGAAACCTGGAACATTTGCGACACCTATTACGAACGACAAGTGGGATTCAATACGATATAAGTTGATCACATCGGAATTCCATGTGGTCCAGTGTGACAGAGGGGTGGAAGGAGGTCCCTTGTGCCAGCTACGTGGAAGCGTGTATTTCAGTGTGTTTCTGTCAGCGAAGTAGCGAAGTAACGCTGTACACCTTACGCTATGTAAGGTGTAAGCTAAACCATTCAGTGAGTGCGATCCGATAGGCAACTTGAAAAAAAAATTCCATCATTAAAAAAAAATCGACATTGATTCAATAAGACGTCCGAGTCACGGGCTGCCAACAACATCTGCAATTACTTTAACTACATCTATAATCAAATGCATTTTTTTAAGTTGACTAGAACAACATCGATTGTTATTTAATCAATGACGTACGTTTTTGCATTTCTTAAAAAAGATGTACAAAGCAAAAGTTTAATTCATGCATCAAATATATAAATACTCGCTTTGACTTGTGTCCAAATTGAAGCGATCGCATATATAATGGTACAAATAACTTGTGTCATTGTTGCAAGACGTTATATCTATGAACCAATTTTACATCTACTTGTATTGATTGTTTTTGCATATAGTCGGAGTATGACCGCTATTGAAGGAATAAAACAGAACGGTTACTGAATAAGTAACATAAAAATAACTTATAAATTGTATAACATTATTTTTATTGCTAAGCGTTGTGATAGTAATATTATTTCACGATAATGCACGAAAAAGTCTACTTCTTCAAATCACTCTTCGAGAGAAGTGACCGCTGCGGGATTCGAACCTAAGACCTATGAACCTACAGGTAGGTAGGTTCGTAAGTCTTAGGTTCGAATATTAGATATTATTATTAAATCACACCTAAAAACCAACCGTATGTAAGAATTATTTCTTAAACTAATGGAGATTTACAACTTTGGATACACAGTAGTTAAACATGACACGCAGCTGAGGTTACTTCTTTTTCTGTAGGGCGCATCCAATATCGGGAAAAATAAAACAGCTCGTGTACAGTTGATACGATAAATCCGTCTACCGTTGCACGCGTATCGCGGTAAAGACGAATTTGCATTGGCTCTCAGAGTCCATCCGCTTGAAGAAAATCGGGATCGCCAGTCGTTACTGGCGAAGGACCTCCGTTGGTCTGTATCGTTGCCTCAGGGGCCAGATCTGTCTCGACAGTGCGCGTTAGCTACGACCGAATCACGATTGATCTAGCGCTGAACATTTTCTACTTGGTCACTTGGACGAATGAAGCCAACCTCAAGGAAGACGAAGAGCACTTTCGTACTTCGACTTTGATCATTGATTATTTGACTTGAGCTCGGTTGATCCCTTGTCCTCCTTCCAATTTCACTATATTCGAGCGAATAAATAATAGTGGTGGGTCCAGCTCAGACGCAGCGTCTATTGCCATACTAAATTCATGGAATGCCGATGGCAGTGCCGTGTGCTCCCTCGGTCGAGGATACCAGCGGGCAAGTGCCGCCGGCGAACTCTATTCTGTCCCTTTTGCACTGCTATTTTCTCACTCGCTGAAGACTCTGGGTGGGGCCGACCGGAGACGTCTGCATCTATAGCTGCGCTGTTTGTACGGGGAATTCAAACTCAAATCGAGAGATACGGATCTGTCAATTTGTCGACAGGTTTATAAGGACGCTTCAACCTTAGAGTTGCCATTTATTCATATTCAATATAATCATATATTTCATCAAGCAGAAAGGCAGTCGAGAAAAGTGGCTTAGAAACGTCTAAAGTTCGTATTACCAGAACTTGTAAACTATTCGACCGAATCAGCTCAAATGTAAACCACATGTACACTACTGGCTAATCCGCAAATCTGTTCACGCAAGAATCGGTTCGCACATCTCATTTCTATAAGATCTTTGCATTTCTTTTTCAAATGGTCGTAAACGCTCCAGTTCGAACGAATTTTTAGCTATCGGGCCTAAACTTTCTACTAAATTTTTACAAAACGATGCGACCTTTGGTGTTGAATTTGGGTCAAATCGGTAAAACAGTTCGGGTTTTACGTGATTTTTATTTTTTTAAATGTATTGTTGTCGTTCTGGATTTTACAAAACATCAGAGAGTAGTAAGAAAATGGCATCCTATCAATATACGATACAACGGTTTATAACGGTGATTCGTAGTCGTATGCAACGTGGTTTTTTATTCAAGATTTTGTTGCTTCCTCATAGCTCTGCATGAACTTTGCACAGTGCTCCCGCCTTAATTTTCATTTTTCACAAAGTTTCCCCTATGAGGAAGCCCAAAATAATAAAGAAACTTGCTCATAGAGGTGGCTTTGTGAAAAATGAAAATAGACGAGGAAGCAATGTGCAAAGTTCTGCTTTGCATCTCTTTCTTCGGTCTATAAGACTTTCTACGTATTCGGAATAAAGTAAATCGTACATAACTTACAAGTCATCATAGCGAAGGATTCCTTAGAGTTGTTCCATTTTCTTAAGCTGAATCTTTTAGTTCCGAATGCCGTGCTAGGTGCAAACAAAATCTTTCCAAAAACAAGTTTGTGCGTTTTAGGGATAATATTATGAAGACTACGAACAACGCGCCCAGTGACGTAAAATAAAGTCGATGGTACAATTGATTTTGTAATTATTAATTAATAATAATAACAAAGCAAATGTATTTCCACCAACATTCCGCGTGATTCTCCTGAAAAAATGGAGAAATGCGGTTGATGCATCAATTGCTCACAATTTTTTGTTGCAAATAAGGTATCTGTGCAGCTATTGCAAAGATCACACATCATTTTATAATTACCGCAGATCGTTCATATTAAATCACACCTACAAAACAAACAGTACTGTACCACTCATTTGTGAAAATAATGAGGATTTACAACTCTGCCAATGTCGAGACCGGAGCTCCTGGTCCCGTTTATGAGAACTCGAGTGTCCCGTATATACACCTGCATATGTATACTACATGGGCAGATATACACATAGAATAGATATATAGATATAGTGAGCATGTATTACGAGATCTCCTCGGGTAATAGTCTCCATAATTTCGTTCGCGAAATTAGTAACGGCGAGGCCTACTTGTATGGGGCTTCGTTCAAGTAGACGTAGTTCGTTGAGAACACAGTGGTGGCGAAGGGTTGCGAATGGACAGAGACGAACTGTGCTCGCTTCCGTCGATTATGTAGCAATGCGGGTGCTTGCGTAGCCAGCCACCCTGCAACACGAACCCTCCGTGCTTTTGCGGCCCAACCGTGGACATCTGCATCTAGTAGCACTCGCTGCGGCAGTTCGTTGTCTCATGCTATTATATATTAATCGGCTCTGTAATTTGTATAATTTCCTTTATACACGCCAATTTATACAGTCAGTCCCGAAGCCTCACATCAATTGAACACATCAAATGTTACGAATTGCGCTAACGAAACGTAATTTATTTGCTGATATTAGGATCTTGTTCGATTAATGATTGAAAACAAGATTTTGAACAATCTCGCGAGTTATTTATATTGATTAAAGCAAACTTAAAAATGGTAAAGACACAAAAACAGGGTAATACTTCTTATATGCCACCAGAGTTATGACAACTAACAATTGTAATATTTAACTTATACTTAAACTCTAAATTTAAACAATTTAAATATATTCAAGACATTATTGGTTGGAGGTTGATTGAAGACTAATTAATTGGATTGATGGAGGTAATCAGAAGGCTTAGGTGGGTGTAAGGTGGGGGAGTAACAGGCGATAGTCGTCAGGCTCAAAAATGCTGACTATTGCAGGTGAACATCGGATGATTTACAGAGGGCATTGAGTGGGATTGGAATGTGGAAATAATATACAGTGGATTCTCCGATAAGTTAAGGTCGTGGGACCGAAAGCCGATTAGGCCATTCCGATAAGTTAAGATCCCCACTACTTGCGCAAGCCGTTCGCGGGCGCCCGAAACGTCGAGAGGGGAAAGGAGTGCAGTGAGGGTCTTTCATTGGTCCTTGTCTCGCACGAAACTAGCTGCCGCGTGACCTCTTTGTCACTCTTGCAGAAGCAATGCGTTCGACCGCACGTAGTGTGAAGTACAAAGGGTAATTCGCTTCCCCGCCAGCAGGTGGAAAGAGCTCAGAAAAGGGTCAATTTTAACTTACCAGAGCGTTAAACCTTAACTTATCGGAGTGCCTTAACTTTTCGGAACTTAACTTATCAGAGAGTCCACTGTAAAGACAAATTATTAATATGTAAATAATTAAACATAAAGGCGGAAACATGGCCAGTACGTAACATCAAACAAACACAGTTCCGCCCTAATGTCATTTTCATGATAATTTTATCGACATTTCCTCGAAAAAATCGTGTCGTATACTTGATGCATAGGATAATAAATGGTGGACCACGTTCGTCTATTTTTTATTCCGGGCTGCTGGCGGGAGCAGAAAGTCGAGAATTACGCGTTTCACGCGGCGAAGGGCATTTCATTCTCTAGTATATTTCACGAAAGCGGTCCCTGGCGGATCCGAAGAACCCCTAAAAAACCGAAAAGCGACCTGTCGCTGTGGAACAAAAACAAAAAATTATGCAGACGTAAATAACAACCGTCGAACAACCACACGATGACGTCAGTTGTATGCAGGATTCAGGATTCGTATGCGATTATTAAAAGTAACTGTGGTAATAGCAGAAGAATGACTATTAACGAACGATAATCGGTTGCTAAGTACGACGTTACTTGCAACTTGAACCAACTCACTTTTTTGTTCCAAAGCATGGATTTACGATGTTTGGACCGAGACAAACAAACGTTGAAGAGTGACAAAATTCGATATTGGGCTTAGTTTCCGAGATATCACGACAAAAAGAACACCGTAAAAATTGTGTTTTAAGCAGTTACCGGTTTCGAGAACATTACGACTACTAAGGAATCGCTCAAATCAGTCTTTTGGACCCAGCGGGACTGGCTAACGAAAAACTAGCACCGAACAGAATAAAAATCTAAAGCGGAAATACGACAAACGAAAAACGAATTATTTATCCTTCAAAAAGTATTTATGTTGGTCTAAATATGAAGAATCTACCTTCGAAGGCAAAAAGATGTAATAATACCAAATAAAATCTACAAAAAATAAATAACTCGAAAACTAACGCAGATAGGACCATAGTCCATATGGACTTTCTGGCTCCCCATGAGAAGAGCTATCAGAAACAAGAGTCAAATATTGGCACCTCGAAAATCGTACTCTCCCCTTATTAATGGCTGTGTAACGGTAAACAAACTGAAAGTGACTCTCATAATGACGGCCACTTAAAGGAAACGGTTAGAGTGACCATATTGCTAACTCAGTAGAAATAACAATATGTTGACGAAATCCGTCATTCAATCTCCCTGAAACGCACGAAATTCCCGCAACTACGCCTTATACATTTCATTCGACCTACAAGTTTCTTTGACTTAAAATTGTATGTAACAGGAAATTAAAAGTCTGTAGGAAAAAGGATTGAAAAATTCCCAACTGAAAAAAGTTGTTTAATTAATAAGCAAAGTGGATAAAAAAATTATGTACCTACAATTTTTGTACAATTGTTTATTTTTCGAACACGTAGAAATATGTTATTGGAAGACCAGTTTCTTGGTAATTGTCGAAAAGTTAAACATATTTTGATAAGCTCTGTAGAATATTACCATGGAATAGTAATTACAAGAACAACTTTACCATAAAATTGTAATCGAAAAAGTAACCCGGGCTTCATATAACTTTATTAATACCAAATCGAATTGAATAAAAGTTAAATAGATATGAAAAACAGGTGCCAGATCGCGTTCTCGGCGGAACTAGCTTACATTTCTGCAGCTTTGGCCGATTATGTAATTCATCTTATTGGCTGGCACAGAGCGGAAACCAAAACCAACGTCGTTTGGTTAGTAGCACAAAATTATCCTAAGCAAACTAATAACGGTTAACTGGATATGTCGACTCGCTTGTAAAGATTGTTGTACCTCAGCTGCGTCTCTCATGCGACTACCTACCTACCGGTATTGGATGAGCGCCGAACCACAAACCTAGAGGGGCGAGGAAATGGGATCAATAAAACGGAGTGAAAACGTACCCGCATTAACAAACACTAATTGATACGGTAGATCAATCTATGTCCGCTGCATGAAGCACCTGAACGTAATGCACTCGTTGCAAGTAACCCGCATTACGATGATGAACAGGCTTCTAAGGGTCGCAATGGTTTTATTTTTACTTTGTTCAAGTCCGAAATAGATGTCAGATCCATCATCATCCGCCCTCGCCTTTTTCGCGCTTTGTAACGAACCTTCCAATGAATGTGTAATGCCGCCGGTCACGTATTCGGTAGAGTACCGGACGAATTGGAGCAGTATTTTTTCATTTATTTTCGGGTACGTTGTCGATTGGGAGTTCGGACTCAGGTGATAAATTATTAAGCAAATGTTTACTATGGTTTGTTGTATTCGGTGCAATATTGTTGGGCGTTCGCCCGATAAATTCGACGTATAAGATACGTGATTTTTAGACTGACACTTCCAAATGACATTTGCTAAAAGCAGTGCCGAAAAAATATGATGAATCAACAAAATTGGGTCTTGTTGATTCGAATTATATTTCGAATTAAGATCCGTTGGTTGAAAGAATTTTCACCCGTGCCGCTCTGACGATTTGGGTGCGACGTCGTCAGACATAATAGAAGACTTTGTATAATATTTTCAGCGAAAAGAAAACATCCGTTTTTTAATTTAAAAAAAAAACATAATATAACACTAATCTTTTACCGAAAAACAAGGAAATTATTTTTTATTCAAAAACGGATGTTTTCTTTTGAATCATAGTAATTAAAGGGGAGTTAGAAAACTACTTTTTTGTACAAACTTTGAGCTCGAACCTTCGTATCGTTCGGGTAGTACTCGAGAAGGCATAGAAAACTTGACCCGCCCAAATGAGGAAACCCCGTAACGTTAGGCCTCTTGGAATGTTGAATTCAATACGTATCTAATGCGACGACATTGCATTATATTAACGATAATGTACGTAACTCGCGACCTACTTGAAAATAATACAAAATATTGAACCATTACAAATATACAAAACGTGTAAGCATACCAGACATCGCAAGAGTTTAACATTTTTCTGTACGAGCATCCGATGTATTCTATGCTGAATTCAGCTGGATCAAACCCTGGTACTTTCGGACTTGGACCACGATTTTGTTTTGTTTTTCCTCGACCGCTTTTTAAATGCAGTCGCGATTTCTAATTTTTTTCTATTTCGAACATCATTGGAACACGTTTCATTTTTTGAAACCACCATATTCATATTTTTACGCCTTCGTGCAGAGTAGATCGGATTTTGTGCCTATTTTTTTAAAGCATTTTTCGAGTAAGTGCCGAGTTTTCAACTCAGGTGTATATGGCTTGGAATGTCCCGCGTACACGTGTAGACCTATTAATACCTATGTGCAAAAAAGGAGCCTCTGTCCGGATGCTTCGCTTTTACCGCGTTGCAACGTGTACAGAGCACTAAAATTGCTTCAAAACCAATTTAAACTTCGTTATAGATACGATTTCGTTGCTACCTCATTTTACAAAGGACGCCAGCGTGACATTAATGGTCGGAACATTTTCGAGTGCAATTGAATTCACTATAGTATAGTATATTCACTATAGTATAGTGTGCTATAGTACACTGCGCTCCGTATTTCACGGTACCGTAATTTTCAAATAGAATTTTTTTTTTTTTGCGCGATAGCTCTTTCAACTTTTTTCAACTAGATAACACCATGGACCCTCCATTAAAGTGGTCCTGTCACTCTGTTCTGGTTTTATTTTCCAGGATTACAGTGACCTAAAAAGATTCGCCGTAAAATGCTCGCGTTCGGTAGATAATATTATCTAAGAGACGAATTTATTGTCCCAAGTTTGAACTCAAGTTCCAACTTAAGTTCAAACTAGAGTTTAAACTTGGCGCTATACATTCGACCCTAATACTAGATAAATAGCATTCATCATATACTCCATTATAGACTCATCTCAGGGCCGAATTTATAGTCCCAAGTTTGAACTCAAATGCCAGCGTAAGTTCCAACTTAGGTTCGAACTGATGTTTGTACTTTGGTTGGAAGTTGAAGAAAAAGTTGGAACTCAAACTCAAACTTCAATCCAAAATTGGAACTGTATATTCCACCGTTAGATTTTTGCTGATGCATCCAAACTGCGAAAAGTAAATAAATTTGATTGAGTCATTTTGGTATTTTTATTTATTTACCTCGTTTTGTATTAAGTTAATCGCGGACTACGAATTTTACTCGGGCGAAAAGCGGCCCTGATCGTGTGGCCCAATATCCTTCCGATATTTTCACGATGAGAGAATACGACAACGGAAAACGCTTACTCAGCGATGAAAATACCGCCTCGGCCAGACATTCTTATGCTTCCTTCACAGTACATGGGTAACATCACCAAACGGGCATCAGCATCGTCCTTTTCACGTTGCAGAAATGACGTTTACCCGCGTATCTAGTGTAAGCTCGGGGCTATGTAGTTTACCCAATGTATTTAGCACGGGTCACTTGATCGTAGATAAACGTTTCCTCAAGGGGACGGAACCCGTGCGGTTGGAAACTGCTCTCGAGCTCCGCGATGCTCATCTCTCATCAACTCCTTAATTCCATATATAGCCGCTTACTTTTCTGTCTTTTCATAGCTTTCGTCACAAATCTCGAAGTCTTCTAACTGAAAACGGAGTAAACACATCAAATAAAGCAACTAGAAAGTGTCTATAGTTTTTTTTTTTATATTAGAATGTTTACCGATTTTTGGAAAACTCAATTCCGCATGACGCAGAAGAAAAATATATGTATATTAAAAAAATGTCTCCTATTTTCGAATATAATAGAATAGTATATTACAATCCGAGTGCGATGAAACTTTTTCGAGACGAGTGTGAGTTTCGCCTTCGGCTCGTGCCGCAAACACACGAGTTGAGAAAAAGTTTCTTCTACGACTTTCGTATACAATTTTATTCCGCGCGTGCGAGAAGCGCAACTTCTCGCACCGAGTGGCATAATACTACTTTGCGATACAACGGCGAGTGTCTCGATAAACGAAAAAAATCCTGATGTTAATTTTCGTTGATAGAGCTCGATTTTTGTGAATATCGATATAACAGATTCCAAACATCTATGTTGCAGGTGATTTTTCATTGCACATCTATCCAGTGGAGCTCGAAGATGATGGGAAATATCAATGTCAGGCTTCACCGACTAACGACGGTCAACCAGGTCTGCGATCACGATTTGCCAAGTTGAGCGTTCTAGTGCCACCTCAGAAGCCGAAAATACTGCAAGGCGATTTTCTCGTCACGACGGAGGATCGGGAGCTCGTGATCGAGTGCATTAGCGTCGGTGGAAAGCCAGCCGCTGATGTAAGTAAAATAAATTGAACTTATTAATTGCACACCTTTAACGATATTCGAAATACGCAGTTCGATGTCATCGAGAGTCCGCAGCCGGTTTGTACAAAAAGTCGATTTTCAATCAATTGCGAACGGACCATTTCTCGGGTACATTTTCAGTCAATATGCAGTCGCATCCTACTCCTCGTCGACAGTTGACTGCATTTCAACTCATCGGTGTGGAGCTTCTGGGTCGATGTACGGTCAACATTGTCAATCAGTTGATTGAGCAATGTCTAATTGAATTATCTACCGAGTTATGTACTCCGATGTTTAACCAAACTGTATGCCGAGTTACCTATTCAATCGAAATATGGATACCCTTTAAAGGTTCGACCGAAATTCAACTGAAATCAGTGTAATCATTTCAGTCAGCTTGTTATCGATTTCCAACGAATTTCCATTCAAGTTTCGTATGAAATATACTTAAATTCTACAGACATTTGTCTGGGTCCAGTCGATGGCTCTGAAAATGATCCTAAATACCGTAGAACCCCCCGATTAACCGGGCATCACGAGAAACGATTAAAGTGCAAGCAACAAACGGAAGTCACTAAGTACTTAAAAGAGAGCCTAGTTCACTTAACGTTGTTAAAAAAAAAGCACTGAAAGCTTTATACACTTGTTTATACTATTCAATGACAGGAGTATGTTTTAGGGTACAATGCCCGACTAATAATGGAATCTGAGGTCAAAAACTGAAAATGGTCGAAAACCTGTAATTGACGAAACGTCTAGCCTGAGTTTTTTAAAATATTCAGCTTTTGACCTCAGATTTCAGTACAAGTCACAAATTGTACCCTAAAAACATACTCCTGTGATCAGGGATACTACTTTTTGGAGTATTAAATAAAGTATTTTTGAGGCCAATACGACATACTTGAATACTTCGACGGTTCATACTACAGTAATACTATTTTAATACTTCGATTTTTGCACGGGAATTTATGTGCTTTTGCTCTTTAATTCGGTTTAACCGGGATTTCGATCATCCGGGAACATCCGGGAGCATCCCGGTTAATTGGGGTTCTACTGTACGATCAACTTTATCCGCTAGGGTATTTGTTCACGCGTGATCATCAATCTGCTGATATAAGCCATTTCAGCAATAATGTTGTGATATGACAGTTAGGTTATACTTGTCTGCAGCATGCGTATAGGACTTTAGTGGAGCAGTCAAGGTGTCAGACATGCACCGAGACAATTTAACTCGTGAACTTTGTCGCCGTACTAATATTGTTCCTCCAGGTTCTCCAATCCATCAATTCCTTCCAGAATTCACTTTTTCAAGCGTCACACTCCGAAATCTAGCGATCAATCATCGAACGACGGCAGCTCGGCTTATATTGGTTCTCGACCTCGTTAGTCAGTTGACTTAAACTCTCCTTTAGTATAGTAATACAAGTTGCAATAAGTTAAGGCGTCAGGATCAACCTAATCCCAAGCATTAAGGTAGTCTGCTTTTGTTCCTGCCTTTATAGTGACACGCGATATCAAACGGTGGTACGTCGGGCATTCGAAAATATGACCGTCAAACCAGTTATCAGATACCCGGTAATTGCTTCCACATCCGCCACGATTTCATATACATATGACGGTTCTTGTGGAGTCAATCAACCAAATGATTCGGCCTGGGAAATTACCGTATGATTGCTCTTTTGCAATGAACCCGCGATATATTTATAGACACGATTAGTCTTTTGTTAACGTGTGTTTAAACGATTGTTATACTGCTGTGATATACTTCTTGCATCCAGCCAAATATAACAAAACAGTCGAGTAGGAATTGCATGTATTGCTTTTTAAAGAATCTTACTTCATTACTTCTTTAAGTAGAAGAAGTATACCGTTACATCAATATAAAAGGCACAGGCCAAGTATATAAAACGAATGCTTTTGTTCAAATCCTAATAAAAATGTCATTGTTGTGAAGTTTAAAGACAAAAGATCTTCGATTTAAAAAATCAAAATCTTAAGAATAAAGAATTCCCTATTCTGAAAAAACAACAATCGATAACCGGTACCTGAACATTAAATCGTAATAAATCATCAACGAGTTCTGAATAGCCTGTTAAAGGTAGATCATCTTCTGAAATTGAGAAGCTGTTATATTATTGAATCTAACTGGAACTTGAGAGCAAGACTGGGAGGTGCTTGGGAAGTTTCATTCTCCGTCTTACACAGGGCTTATCATATTGCGCTTACTTGTACTGAAGCAGACATAGAAATTTAGATTATCTATCGGCACGCCTTAGCTTAATGGTAATTAAAGGTTGGAGATATCTTTAGACGATGAAAAATGGCTAATATTCATGCTTTGTTTGAAAATGGATTTTTTTTCGACATTTTTAAGACTTTGTGTACGTTTTACTACTACTTTTGGCTGTTACATGGTATTTTTTGTATTAGTGTTTAAAAATGGCGGAGTTATGGCGCGATCGGCGTGATGCCTAGCGTTCGCGGAATCAATCTGAAAAAAAAATCAACTAAGATTATTTCTGTCATTAACATTTATATGCGGAATATAACCCTAAAAAAAGTGAAAAATGTTGAAAATTGGCGAAATGGCGCGCTTTGGAAAAAAATGACTCCAACAATGGTTATATTTTGCAAATCGACATTCTGCTTTATTCTCATTTTCAAATGCATTTAGGTTCACATTGTTGACAATAATGTTAGCAAGATTTGTACTGTAAGCTTCATCGGGATCGGTCGATTAGTTTTTTTAGCTAAAGTGCAGACCGACTAAAAGCTGTATTCCTCCAAACTTGCGCACCGCACGCCGACATTTTTAAAACATTTTTAAAAATATACTATGTGACAGCCAAAAGTAGTAATAAAACATAATCTAAGTCTTAAAAAATATTGAAGAAACCTTTCCTTCTAAAAGAAAACGATGAAAAACTGTAATTTTTTTTATTTCCTAAAGGTGTCTCCTCCCTTAATTAGCGGTACTATGTGACGGTATATATAAATGTTGATTGCGCCTTATTTCCAACAATTATTAACCGACCTAAAATTTTCATAGAATCTTAGATATTTTCAGAAATAATCATCAGAAACCTGTTATAAGCCTAAGAAATAAGAAATATCTAGATAACCGTCATGCTCTTTGCTTGTGGCTGACTCCGCTAACAGTTTTGTTCTCGAATTTTGTATACAACCATACGTAATACGAAGCCTGACGTTGATATACCAGCAAATGAATAAAATAACAACAGGGCTTCTTGCTGATTCACTTTCGTCCCTTTCTATCATGTATACTTACTCCCCATAACCCCGTGGTTGACACGAGTAGTCACTTTGTCTTCCTAGTCAAACGCCTGAATGAATAAAAAACAAAGTGGGTCGCCCACTGAGTGTCAGCGCTGTATCGAATGCGATAGTGTCGCATTATTTGGTATTCAATATCGAAATATCAACAGCTGTTGCATCACTGTTCTTCGGCGCTATATGCAGCGAATGTTCGATTCCACCAGCAAACGGTGGTTCAATCGTGGCGCCCCGACTCGGCTTCCACTCCCTCTACCAGATGTCTCCACAATCAATGTTTGTAATGGAGACTATCGGAGGATTCCGTGACCTCCGCGTGCGGAGTAAACGAGGATAAATACTTGGCATCGAAGCCCCTGCCACGTCTACTGATAGCAGCGACAGATTTCTTCTCCAGACTCTCGAGACTGGACTCGCTTGCATTCTATGTACATTCCAATTTAGATGCGTGTTTACCCTTTGCGCCGCTGTTTCGCCAAAGATATATCGCCCGTGTACAGTGGGTATGCACTTATATGTATATCTATGTACGTAAGTCGTATCCCTGAGAATAGATCGTATAGCAGTCGCGCTTCGTTCCCATCCCACCTCTCCTTCCACTTCTCCGACCCACCCTTCTCCCATTCTTCTCGAGGAGTTTTAATAGTTTTACCGCCACGCGATTTCACTCTCACTTCTTCCTTATCTCTGTTTTTCTTCGTCGTTCTCACCATCTTCCACTTGGTTCGCTCTCATCTTCGTCAATATATATGTATATAGGCGGAGCCCGAGTCTCCGTCGCAACGCCGTTTGTTCGTGCAAACATCCGTTTTGAGAGGTGCTTCTCCCGCTTAACCGCAAGACAAACGATTTTTCGGGCGTGAAAGTTGAATCTATTCATAAGTAAGTAAGATATCGGTCTGCGCTTTCTCTCGAGATTCTGGAAAATTGCCCCGCCTCTCTGGACCTTTTTACTCGTGATTTTCTTGGAACTATCGGGCGACGGGATCCCCAAGGAAACGCAAACAGCTCATTGTCTTCTTGCGAGCTCGCGATTGTAACTTTAAAGAGTCCGTTGACAAGACTTGACCTTTGTATTGACATCAAGATCTTTTCTTCCTTGGTATTTACTAATATTTTACTGATATTCACGATTCAAATATTTAAGGACTCGAAATGGTAATAAGAAATCCGGCCATCGAGTGTAACGACTTCTATCGGATAGAGTTAGGAGCTCACTCAGCGGCTGCGTTAATTGGTTTGAATTCGGCAATAGTTCAGCTGTGATCAATCAGCATAAGTGAACGAGGCTACATCATCGTTACAACAAAATCACATGTTGATTCATCTTGCGGTAATCGTAGGTACCATCCATTAATGAGATGCACTTTGTTAGTTATCACTGTTACAAATGTACTATGAGTTTGTACACGTAAACCATTGAAACGAACGTTTATTGAAACCGACAATTAATTATCGAGGAACTTACGAGGAATAACTGACAAGTATAACACGGCACTTAAAACACAATTTAAGATTAGTTATTGAGGGATTGAAGATTTGATTATAAACTATTTTATTCAATGAACTTAATACTAGAGAATTATTATTCGAAGTAGTTTAAAATTCTCAAAAAAGGTTTTTCAGAATTTTATCAGATTTTTAAATTATGTCTTTTGATAATTTGTTTATACAAATTGTGGATAACAAAAATGTAAAAAAAATGAATGCTTTTTAGAGCTATGTCAATGATATAAAAATTGCGGAGCCAATTACAAGGGTCAAGGGTCAGACCCAGGTCGAAATCAGGTGGAATGCCTCTTATACAATTCCAAATACCTTCGTGCTCTTTTAGGTTAGGTGTGTTCTCTAATTCTGCGTCATTCCATTTTTGCTTCAGAGTTTCGATATAATGGACTTTCGATGTGCCATGTATTTAGAGTATTCTATTCCACAATTGCGATAAATACAGTCGTTTAAAACGCGTGAGATACGTGACTTTGCAGCGGTCACAACAGGCTGAAGTTGACTCTGCGACATAGCCATCGCCAACTCCGTATTTCGATATATTCGACTTTCGATGTGCTATGTCCTTTCTAAGAGAGGATCATCTCTAGGTTACGTATAGACATAAAACACGTCTCGAACGGCACAATTGCAGCTTTAAAAAAAATCATTTTTAGGTTACGTAGTATAAATCGTGAATATTTACCGTAATCATTTGAAGTGGTTTTGGCAATAAATGTGCAAGTTGTCGCAAACTAATCGCAAAAGACAGTACAGCAGTGTGAATGATTAGCTGGCACAACCAAACTTTTCTTTCCGTGTATAGTAAAAAGAGAGAAAGGTACAAGCCTGAAGAAGATACAAGTGCAAATAACCTTACTGAACTCAGAGCTATGCGGGATATCATTAGAACTACATTAAATACAGAAGAACCGCGATGATCGTTATCCTCCCGATTATTATTGGGATACCTTGTGTCTGGTATCTCGATGTCTGGGTCTGCACGCAGTCGGAGTAATCGATACCCTCGCACTATCACGTAGTCGCTTGTGTCGATGATGACAAGTTTCGAACGCTATTGATTCTCTTGCACGTTGTCTGGTGACGTGCTGCGACTGTAATTTCTTCCGACCATCAATTGACCAAACAAAGATCGGAAAAGTCGAACGATTATGAGATTGATAACGGACTTCCGATCACTATTTCCAAAAGCTTGTAAGGTGATATGTGCGCTTTGTCTAGATTAACATCTATGTTAAAATAGTCCTTTCGTTAGTATTCATTTCGCATAAATTCGAGCAAATGTTAGAGAGAATTGCAAACACTTCTCGATGGTATAAAAATCTGAAAAAATGTATGCACATTAAAGGTACTGAAGATTAATTTTCCATAATAATAATTCTAAAATGTTATTAACAAAATGATTAAAAAAATGGTTAACAAATATTCCGGTGACCCAAGTTTTTTTGTGGATGAAAATGATTCCTTCGTTTTTCTGAATATGTATGCATTTTTTTAGATTTTTAAGTAATCTTTGAAATTTGTGTTTTTTACGTGGAAAATATGTGAAAATTCAAAGTTAACTCTAAAATCTGAAATAATTCATACATATTCAGAAAGATAAATGTACCATTTTCATCCACAAAAAAACTTGGGTCACCGAAATATTTGTTGAACAATTCATTTTTTCATGAATTTGTTAATAACATTTTAGAATTGTTATAACGCGCGCTCACGCGCGCGGACGGGTTAGTCGCGCTGCAGCGCTTATGTCAAATTGCGACAAACTGTCAAATCTCGCGCTGTTAAACAACGAACTGTCGGCCCTCGACCAATCAGAGGCCGAGTTATATCGCTAACAATGGTGGCCCATGCACTTTTTAATAGAGGATTATGCAAAATTAATCTTTTCAGTACCTTTAATGTGCATGAATTTCTGCAGATCTTTATACCATCGAGAAGTGTTTGCAATTCTCTCTAACTTTTGCTCGAATTTATGCGAAATGAATACTGACGAAAGGACTGCCTGAAAGCAGAATTTAACGTCAATATTGGTTTTACGAAATCTCGAATGAGTCCTGATCTTCATTTTTGTTCAGGGTGTAATAATGATCACAAATAAGGCCTCATTGCGTCTACATTTAGGAACCAACGAACTCTTTTGTTACGAATATGGTAATTCAATTTTTAAGATTAGTAAATTTCAATGTTAGCTCTAATACATAGAACGTGAACAATGAATAAGTAATGCACATTTTCCCTAATTAACTAAATGTGGTCGTAAATTAATGAAATAATCAGCAATCACAAATTCAGCAAACATCTGTATCCTTGCCGAAAGTCGACGGTTGTCAAGATTTTGAGCCCGGCGATCGGAAATCGAACGAGGCTGGTGCGAATATATTGTACGTGCAATAACTTTGTTTCAGTGTACCACTTAGCGTTGCGTCGTAATCGCTACTCGCTCTATCATTCCCACCTCGTTTTCCTTGTGTTCTCCGGTGAAGGAAATTTTGGTAAAGCACTTAGGACGCATCTAACGTAGTGGTAACTTCCGTAAATACTAACAGTTCTAAGTACATGCCGCGAGAGCTTTACCAAGTGCATGCGTACTGTGCCAAATCGCGGTTAAAACTATACCCGCTGATATTAACGAGATTTCCGTTAGGATCAGCGGATCAATGGGGGTAAATGCGACAATCTGACACATGAGGTTTACTCGTGACCGCCAACTTACCCGATGTGTCACATTTTGCAACGTGCTCACTTTGCTCGCACTCTTTGCTTTTCATTTATCTTTTTTGTGGCCAATACAGCAATTCAAAACGCGCGCGTGACTGCAGCGGCCATGACAGTCCGAATCGATTTATATCGAAGCCGCTGCCGACGAATAGGAACGCTCAGGAAAGTCGAATGTATCGAAATACTGGAGTATTTCGATATATTCGACTTTCGATGTGACATATCCTTTTTTCGAGAGGATTCGGTACACAACGTATTTTTTTACGCTGCTGAAGGAGTTAAACGGCTACCCAAAAGAACTGCAGGGTTAGAGTTATTGAACATGAGCGCGCGAAAAAGAAATCCCGTTGACATATATTCACAGGTTAAAAAAAAACTATTTAATTATAAGCACATCATTTTTTTGTAACCTGTGCATATATGTCGATGGAATTCCTTTTTCGTGCGTTCATGTTCAACAACTCTAACCCTGCAGTTATTTTGGGTAGCCGTTTAACTCTTTCAGCAGCGTAAAAAAATTCGTTGTGTGCCGAATATTAAAAAAATACCCACGCTATTGCGTCAATGCCGCTGAAGGGGTTAATCCTACTACCCTATATACGCGTGCTTCGCGCGCTTACACAGCTGACGCAAACAAAAATATTTAAAAAATCGTAAATAATATATAGTTTTTTTATACTGCTTTTCGGAAAAAATGGCGAATTCGTTGTGTACATCGAAATGGTATTACGAAAAAAACGTGCGATGAAAAAATGCCTGGGAAATAATATCCGGCGGTAATAATGACTGGGGAAAAAATGGACGGAAAAAGATATCCGGTGAGAAAATGGTCGGGAAGAAACGGCCGGATTTTCAATGCGTTCAGATGGGATATCTGTTCAGATTAATAAAAATGCGGTGGCAGCCCTTCTTTTTCGCACACTTCTGTTTGTGTGGAAACAAATGTGTACAACTGAAATGGCTGGGAACCAAATGTCGTGGAAAAAGCGTGTGAATATTAAAAATGTGAAGGAATACCAGTGTGTAGTACTGACTTTGTGGAGAAACGAATGTGTTGGATCTACGCTGTAGTGGATAAAATTGTGCGGAAAAGAAGGGCTGCCAATGCGGTTAAAATTTGTCGACAACAATTCGTCGAAAGAAATTTATCTACAACTCTACAGGGTGTAACATAACTATTGTATCAACCGTGGCACTTAGGTAGATAATGACAAGCTGAGTAAAAACTCGTTGGGGTAAAATGTCGTTCGATCAAAATTGACCGAGTTGAGAATGGAGATATAGCTCACCTTGTTTCCACCTTGTTCTCACCTTGTTCTCACCTTGTTCTCACCTTGTTCTCAACTTGTTCTCACCTTGTTCTCAACTTGTTCTCACCTTGTACTCACCTTGTTTTCAACTTGTTTGTTCTCACCTTGTTTTCACCTTCTACTCACCTTGTTTTTAACTTGTTTGTTCTCACCTTGTTTTCACCTTGTTCTCACCTTGTTCTCAACATAGTCTCCTCTTTTTCTAACCTTGTTCCTACCGTTTCCTCACTACAGTCGTGTCGAAGAACAATATCTTACATCTCCATTCTCATTGGTTCACATTGGTTCAACTTGCAACGCTTATAACTCGGTCAATTTTGACCAGACGACATTTTACCCCAATGATTTTTTTACTCAGCTCGTCATTATCTACCTAAGTGCCACGGTTGATACAATAGTTATGTTATGCCGGTCATTCCACGGTATTTCACACACCAAAAAACCCGACCATCTCTAATCTCCTCCTAATTTGTTTATTATGTTGACCATATCAAACGATGCATCTATGCATTTTTTTAGAATTTTATTGGGATATGTGTTCGATCCATAGAATAATACATGAAAAAAATCTAACATCAAGTGAAAAAGTTGTGTCGACAAAATCTAGGCCAATATTTTCGTAATTCAGCACAGTTTACGATAAAAATAATGCATTTTGTTATTTGATGTATTTTATTTACGCCTTTTGCCTAAAAAAAAGTACCACCATTTCACTCATTTGGACCCCTTCAATTTCAATGCAAAAAATCACGAAAATACTACATTCAGTGCCAAACACTTTAAGCGTAATCCCAAGATAGAGAAATTACGGCATTTTTACGGTTCTCGTGATACGCTGAATTAAAAAACTGTACTATTTTTAATATTATTTGTATTATAATTTGTATTATTTTTTGTATTATTAGAGTAAATAAAATACAACGATAAACACGATTTTTTGCCCGAAAAAGAGAAAATTCGAAGGAAACGCGCGAAAATTGATTTTTCTTATGTGCAAATATAATAATATTAGCCCATATACGCTTTGCCCGAACACCCTTCCCGAAATAACCTTAACAAACGTTGAAACCTCGCACGCCCGAGAACTGTCAAAATAATAACACGCCTGAAACTGCTCGTTGATTAGCAGCGAGTTGCAGGCAATCCGACAGCCAATCAAGGAACGAATAACTCGGCAACACTACATGTGTTGAAATGACTTTTTCAAGAAGTATTTCCAATTATAGTTAATTCGTTTCCCAATAATTCGACGATGAAATTATGTGTCTCGAATCGCGGTGCCCAAAGGGAAAATAGCTGGTAGGAAGACGATATCTGACGAGACCGCTGGCTTGACGCGAAACTGGCCGTCCCGTGGATATATATCGAATAAAAAAATATTCTCGTCACATCAACATTAGGTGCTCTTTACGTGCAATTAGATGCCAAAACAGTAACTTTGGCATCAACAATTTAAAATACATATTTTTTAGAAAATTCAACTCTACCGAAGACTATCCAACCGCAATTATAGCGCAGTGTGCCAGCGGAACCATGTTAACATTTTACTGGTTCCAGTGCAATGTTTATTTTGCCGCGAAACCAAAAACACCACATTTTTTATCTTGGCATCTAATCTTGACTTAAAGAGCACCTATTTTTTAAGTGACAGATATATTTGTTGTCTTTTTTGAAGGAGCAACATTTTTCACAGTTTTTGAGAATATTAGCGACAAAGAAATCGCGCGGTTCAGTCGATTACCGTCAAACGCAGAACTCCCGTCTTTTTGCACCGGCGGAGTAGTAGGCAGTTAATAACTGTTGACACTTTCTCATTCAAATAAATAAATAAAGTCATTAAACATTACCAGCAGGACCCCATACTTTTGATGCGCTGCTGGTTTTACATCACCGACACGCCCGGACGACAGCGCCCCAGCTGGCTTTAGCTGGAACCAATCGACGCCATGCTGAGCTCACACACGTGTAGCGTAGTCGTAAGAATGTAGTGGTCAAAGCTATATTTACGAATTGGCAATTTGCCAACTTTTTTTTTTAAAAGATATATCTATATATATATATATCCACGGAGGCACAATGGATCTCAAAAGTCCATGGTCTTATGGCAAACCTCCCAGCCATAGAAGCTCTGTAGCAAAACTTGTCAAGACATTTTTGTCGTTTTGAAATCATGCGTTTCGATGATTCGTGGTGAGATCTTTCGTTCGTCGCGAAACGCTTATAACTGGCATCTTTTACCCTGGGACAGTCGGGAATTAATGAGTATTAACCTTGAGATTGGAGGTTACCATCGGCCTTCACCGGTTATCAGTTTTGTCAATACCACTTGCTATTAGTTTGTCGCGCACTACGAGTTGCTTGAATTCGTAATTCGGTGGTTCGCATTGCTCATCGGTCGAATACGTGTGATCGCGTGGGAGATTCGGACAGAAACAATATTAACAAAGTGGGAGTCCAAGAGAGGTAGATTTCGACCCCGAAAACTTTCCATCCGGCCTGTCAAACTTCGCGGCGACTGTCTTCATCACCGTTTCACGGACGCTTCCTCGAGCGCCGAGTCTCTCCTGTTGAGCCACCGACCTTTCGCTCCCTCCCGCGCGCGTTTAAGCCCTCGCTCTCTACTCTAGTGCATACCCCCTCCCCCGCGCCCGCGAAACTTTCCACGAAATTGGAAGCGACCGGCAAAACTTCCTTATTAGTTTCGAAATTGAACGGCTGACGCGAGAATTGAGGTTCCATGCAGCAACAGCAATGAGGCATATAGGCGAGCGGACACGACTGCGGCGACTTTTCTTTGTTAACTTATTCCCAGACTATCGTGTTTTAGGTTCATCGCATGAGAATTTATACTTTCACGAATGTTAGCCATTGGCTGGTGAGAAGGAGAAAATAAATCGACGTAACCCTTTAACCCATTGAAGCACACATTTTTTCTTACATATCGCGTTACTAAAGGCCATTCGGCTTATCCGCCAAGTTACACCCTTTTCGAATTTAAAAGCCATAAGGGCATATCTGTATGCAACATCATGTAAAATTACAAAATTAAGACAAAGGCATAAGGGCATACGCCCTATGGCTTTTAGGTCTTCCTTTTTCTGGTCCACAAACCCTATGGATTTTAGGTCTTCTTTTCTCTGATTCATACGCTATCCGTTTGCTCTGCCTATGATCATATGCGCCCTTTTGTCACTATAATCGGCTTTTTGACGGATAAGCCCAATGGCCTTTAATAACGCGATATGATTCATTCGAAATTTGGTACTTGGTTGAAAACCCCCATGGAAAAGAAGTATATACGAAAATGTATCTGGAATATACAACTTTCCGGACGGCAATACGATAAAATAGTACATTACGTTACAAGGGAGGAAAGTGCAACTTTTTACCGAGTGTGAAGTTTGACGCCCGAGCGAAGCGAGGGCAGAAACTCACACGAGGTGAAAAGTTGCACTCCTCCCCTGTAACGTACTATACTTTTCTCCCGATTTCGCTAAAAAATAACCACATTTCGTGTGTGCAACGCGGACGGAAAATAACCTCATCTTTGACAAGTGACGACACGCATGCGTAGTACGCTTCCCATTACTCCCGCGCGGGCAGGAATGAGCTGATTACCTCCCTAGGGAGGTAATGAAAGTGGACTGCGCGTGCGTAAGTCACGCGTCAAAAATGAGGGATTTTCCGCCCGCGTTGCGGACACGAAATGGGGTTATTTTAGCGGAGTCGGGAGAAAATACATTTACCACAAATACATTAACACAAATACCGCTAAAATAACCCCATGTCGTGTCCGCAACGCGGGCGGAAAATCCCTCATTTTTGACGCGTGACTTACGCATGCGCAGTCCGCTTTCATTACCTCCCTAGGGAGGTAATCAGCTCATTCCTGCCCGCGCGGGAGTAATGGGAACCGTACTACGCATGCGTGTCGTCACTTGTCAAAAATGAGGTTATTTTCCGTCCGCGTTCCACACACGAAATGTGGTTATTTTTTAGCGAAATCGGGAGAAAAGTATAGTACGTTACATGGGAGAAGTGCAACTTTTCACCTCGTGTGAATTTCTGCCCTCGCTTCGCTCGGGCATCAAACTTCACACTCGATGAAAAGTTGCACTTTCCTCCCTTGTAACGTAATGTACTATTACTTCACTCGGTGTCGCAATGGACATATTACGCACGCTTCGCCTACGTAATACGTCCACTTCACACCTTGGAAAGTAACATTTCGTACAATACTCGGCAGAAAACCTTTTTCTCAACTCGTGCGATTGCAACACTCGCCTTCGGCTCGTGCTGCAAACTCACACTCGCGAAAAACAGTTTTTCCGCCCTCGTATAGTAATGTACTAATTTGAATGTATCTTAGATCTATTTTTACTTGCATAGATTTCGTTTATATCCTAAAATAGTGTTAAAATCGAAGTTCACTTTAATCGATGTATGATAGGATTTTGTTTTTGTTTATATCGTTGCTTAGCTCTCACAATTTGATATTCGTGAAAATGTCACTCGGGAGAGCGGATCGCTCATGTCAATAAAAAGATCTCCTTCGACCCAAATCTTTGGCGAATTACTTAGCGAGATATCCTCACTATTTGAATAAATAGATCCGAGATATCGAATTTTTCGGAAAAATAGATCTTGTTATATCTAAAATACATCTTTTGTATACCTCGCATATACTTTATTTCCGCATGGGAAATGTTGATTAAAGAACGGAAGGAGGTGACATACCGCTATGTCACTATATGCTTCAAAGGATTAATGCTTAGATATTACTCCCTTCAGCTATTCAGAAGCTATAAACATGGCGTCAACATTTTTTAGGATGCCTTACCACAAATCTCGAATTTGGTTTTAATTAATAACTCCAAACGGCAGATCCGACAATGCCGATCGGCATACAGAAACGGTTTTAATTGAGACAAATCTTGATAAACCGGAACTTTGGAGTTGATATCTTGTAAATGAAAATGTATTGTACCGAGACACAGAGTAGATTTGACACATACAGACAGACCAACTGATAGTCATAGATAGATGAAAGTGGAAGAAGTCGATTACCCAAGATGCCAATGATCGCAGGAACAAACAAATATACGACGACGTACCAATCATTCATTAAATCTAATATGAGGTATTCCTAGCCAACTCGACAAGCGTTCAACCCTGACCCCTTCCTATTCGCTACATAATTTTTATACTGTTATATTGAGTCGAAAGAACACTTTATTTTTTTCGATTTTTTTTTGTTCATTTTTTTAAATGAATTTTTTAGATAAAAAATGTACAACCTAATTTTAAAAAATTGGAATTATTCTCCAAAACGATTGCGTCGATTTTTAAGGCATTTTTTTCTATTAAAACAGTACGTTGATAGTGGCAGGAAATGAAACAAAATGACCAAGACTGATGGATTCAAGCAATCCATCCAGACTTTTCTTATTGATATAAAAAAGACCATGCATTAAATCTAGAGTTGTTGGAATAGAAAATTAAGTCTCACCTGTTTAACTATCAATTTGTAAATTTCTCAAAACTAACCGTAAGAGCCGTAAAATATGGCAAGAAAATCGCGACAAAACGACGTAGTTGGCATAATTTTAGGATTGAACATTCAGATTCGCAATCGTTCCGTCCCATGCCCCGTTGCATATCGGGAGCCACATTGAATCCGCCATGTTGAATATTATAAGTTACTATAAACTTGAGTTATTCTTAATCGATATTACGGGTCACGTGAATTTTACGATACCGGCGCCATATTTACATTCAATTATTGTCTTGATCACACAAAAGTATGAATGAACTGTTATCGAGAAATTTACTGCAGATGCAAGCGCAGCACGATACGCCGTAATACTATATAGAATATAGCATCAGCAGCAGCATCGACGCTGCAGATATGTAAATTCACCGTTCACAGCCGAGAACGAGCGACGAAAGCAGTTTTGTGTCCATATACGTATATGTATAGCAAGTATATACAAATATACGTATACGTATATGTGGAGGTGGCTTTTGCAGGGTAACCGGCGTACACGATTTGCCGAAGCTATTTTAACTTGGCGTATATTGCAAAATATCGGTTCACGCAGTGGACATTCGTAGTAAATTGGTCGACTGGTTGAGGTGTAGAGAATACGAACCAAACATAGTGCGGCGCATGTAACCAACAATACTTTCTGTCCCATTGTGCCTGTAAGTTACTTATAAAATACACATCTGCAGTAATATACCTGCCGTACCACAGCCTGATATGTATCTACGTTTTACTCTTAGGACAACGCAACGTGTGCGAACGCATACATTTTTAAGAGGATCGGCTCGTTCAAACTAGGCCATGAGAAAATATATTTACCGATGATACTTATGCCTTCGCTAAAAGATTGTAGTTACCCCATAAACTGCTCATCAATTCAAGACATTTTAATGTCTAGACTCACGTACAATAATTTTTCTTCGAGATTTCTTCTCAGAACGTTACAGATTATTTTTAACGTCATGATATTGAACTCGGGAAAAGATTTACTTACGCGAAGCTTTCTCTGATTACCGAACGTCTGAAGATCTTAAGCCGGTCATCTGATCAACGAAATAAAAAATTAACTGTTCAACTAATTACCCGGCAACACAAAATGTTTTTTTTTTATGAAAATGATTCATTGTTTTTTCTGTATACGTATGATTTTTTTTAATTTCGTCTGATTGTTTGAAATTGCGTTTTTTTCGATAAAATGAAGGATGCGAACCGCAATTTCAAACAATTAGAAGAATTAAAAAATAAATCATGCGTTTTCCAAAGAAATAACGAATCATTTTCATTTTTTAAAAATGTCGGTTTGCCGGGTAATTAGTTGAACAATTAATTTTTTCCTTAATTTGTGAATAACATTTTGGTATAATTATTATGCAAAATTAATCTTTGCAGCACCTCCCATACGCCTAATTTTTTCAGATTTTTATGTCCTTGAGGAGTGTTCTAAATTCTCTTTGAAACCCACCGTTTAGCCGGATTACAAGGACGACCACCTTAATCAAATTTTAATTTCAGATATTTTGACTTGTTACACGAAACGAGTACTATTTCGATTGCTCCTTTTTGAAAAATTAATTTTTTTTTTTTTTTTTTTTTTTCAGATAACGTGGATCGACGGATTGGGCAGTGTGCTCCACAACGGCATCGAGAAGTTTGAAGAGCCATTCGACGGTGGCCCATTGATCACAGTGAGGTCGGTGCTCAGGGTGATGCCGCGCAAGGAACACGACAACACTACCTTCACTTGCCAGAGCCAGAATGCGGCGGATCGCACGCCACAAAACGTCAAGCTTCGTGTCGAGGTTCGTGAAATGTATTCACGTGATGTACTAGTTCATCTACGATATGTATACCTGGTCTGTACAGTGCTTCAATTACCCACGTCCCCGTTTCCTGCACTCATTCTTCCTCACTCTGTACTAACTTCAATACCGCACGCATAGACATGCATTTTACTGCAAACATACGAATACACTAGGGTGTCTAAAAAAATTACTTTTTTGAATGGTTCTTTCGCCGACAAAGTGTCGATTTCAATCTTGAAGTAATCCTTGCAATCGGATGACAAGATAGAACCTCAACAAATTTTGGAGGTTTATCCCAAAAAATGCGGTACCTCCCAAACTTAATTGCAAGCGACCCCCTTTTGTGTGCTGTTTTTGTAATTTGAAAACAATAATTTTGTGGGAACTTCTTTCTCCTTATTTTGAGTACTCGAAAAAAATGTGTTCTGTTTACTTTTTAATTTTAACTAGGGGAAAAAATAACGCGCGCTCACGCGCGCGGACAGGTTACCTGCGCTGCAGCGCTTATGTCAAATTGCGGCAAGCCGTCAAATTTCGCGCTGTTAAACAACGACTGCTGGTCGTCACGGTCCACGACCAATCAGACCTCGAATAGATCGACAACAATACTCGCGTTGGCGCGAATTACAGACTTTTTAATATAAGAAAAGGTTGGCCAAAAAATCACTTTTCTATGCTTCTCCCGCCCTCTAAAAGTGTAGATTTCGACCTTTCAGAAAACCTCGTAAAATACGATGTTGTCTTGTGTAGACCAGTGGCTCTCGATACGAGGGCCACTGGCAAAAATGTTAAGACGTGCCACATTCGATGTTTATACCCCAAAAATGCAGCTTCTCCAAAACTTACTTTTGCCTTTTTTCTCGAAGTGTTTTCGTGTCCATCTTTCACGAGGTTTACTTACAACTCGAAACCAACAATTTTCGAACGTGGAAGAAACATGAAAACGAGATTTTTTTGCCAACCTTGTTAAAAAGAAAAAAAAACAGGTAACAGATTTTTTACTTCAAGTAGGGAATAAAAAGTGCCCACTTCAGTGCCTTATACTGAACAAACGAAGTTTTCCTTTACGCTCTTGATGGAAAAAAATTGTGGTAACTGAAGTTTAACGAAATTCCAGTGAGTAAACGTTAAACTGGAAGTAGTAAAAGAACACGTAATTCCCGCATTGTTTTATCGAAAGTTATTGCCAAAAATGAGAATCTATCAAGTATCCTGAGAAAATTGGTTTAAATATTCTCGCGCAATCGGAAATACAGAATTAGCGTTCGCTGCGGATTTACACGAATTCTGCTTTACAACTTGCAGAAAACGACCGTTTGGGACTTATCTCTAATTTAATCCTGAACCAGTTTCTACAAAAGGACCCAGTAAACACAAAATCAGTTTCGTTGCTCCTCAATTACAATTTCCTACTCAGCAATGTAACTGTTACATAATACTGGTGTTACATAGCAGTTACGTTGCTGAGTAGGAAATTGTAATTGAGCAGCAACGAAACCGATTTTTGTGCTTACTAGGAAGAAGCTCAATTGATATTAACATGATTGTCACGAGAAATAGCAAATACAGCGAAATCGAAACTCGAATGTCCGCAAATTTTTTGCCCCATTCCCGCTGATAGAAAGCTTGTGGCGTTAAGGGGGTCTTCTAGTGTGTATACCCATTTTTGAGGTGGTTTTTTGGGAATTAAGTTTAGAAAAACGGTTAAATGCATAGTGTTAATACTTTATAGTTATATTAATGCATGTTTCATGCAACATCTCGAATTTTTTCAAAGCATTTTATTCAAAACTAGCCAAGATATATAATGTTGCGCAGGTCATGTCGCAAAAATGCTTTGTAAACGGGCGTGCAGGTTGTGGCACTCCTGGTCATCTGAAACAAACGTTTTTAAAAAAATGTTATTCTTTACGAACATGGTTATCGTTGGTGCCTCTAATAAACATTTTTATGAAAAATTTACAAAATGGCGGCGCTTCAAAAACATTATTTTGTTTTTCATAGTAAAATTTTCACTTCTCGTGGCCCGGAAAAGTTGAAATTATAAAGCGCTAATAAAAATGGAGGCTCGAACGATAACCATATTCGTAAAGAATATAATTTAAAAAGAAACGTTCATTTGAGATGACCAGGAGTGCCACAATCTCAACGCCCGACTAAAAAGAACATGACCTGCGCAACATTAAATATCTTGTCTCATTTGGAACAAAATGCTTTGAAAAATTTCAAGGTGTTGCTTCAAACATGTATTAATATTAAAAAAACCACCTCAGAAATGGTATACACACTAGAAGACCCCCTTAAATCGGGGCCCAAGTCGGGCCCAGCCAGGGCCCTGGTTGGGCCAACGTAAGACTGATCAGGGCCTGACCATGTAATGCCACAGATTTTGTACTTGGGCCTACACAGAAATATCGGCAGTTTGACCCAACACTGTTGATCACGGTTGATCACCGTCGATCGGCGCACCAATTGCATCTGTTATCGAATCGAATAGTGGTCGTCGCCAACCGCTGTGAATAGTGCAACAGATAACAGTACTATTGGGGACATGATAAGTGATCAACAATGCCCAATAGGGTTCAAGGTGGCGCTCATGGGAACGTCATTGGAGGTTATCGGTAGTAAATCGGGAGTCAATGCACAACATTAAGATCTCTATTGACAGGCAGCTTAATGATTAGTGCTATGAATGACGCTATCACGTATGGCGTTAGCAATCATCATCGCTGAACATTTCAACTAATTGACGACCGGAGGTTACCGCGTCTCTTCATTATTCCATATACTATACCGAAGGCTTCACCGGCAACCTGTTGACCGATTAATGGAACGGCTATAGCGCTGTACTGTGATTTCATTAGCGCTTGTTATATATATACTAATGGACTGATGGATTGACAATTCGTAAAACACCTCCGTGTGTTCATTCCAGTCCGGCAATCGACGCACCCGCACTAATGAAATAGTCCGGGTCTTAGACGTATCGACGTGTTTTTAAGCGTTTGCTTCGCGTCTAGTGCGCATTTATTGATTGAAACGTTAAGCACTATTAGCAACAGACGCGTATTAAATAGTGTTTCAATATTCAACGCTTGAAAACAGATGAGTGTGCGAGTAGCCCTGCATTATTCAATACCCAATGGTATTTACTCGCGTAACACTGTTCAGCAACGCGCAATTCCCAATAGTGCTCAACAGTGCCATTAGTATTCTCGCGCACTTATGGAATGTCGCTAATGAGATCACCCCCGATAGTAACTCGTGAGTGTTACTATTGCTTAATATTAAACATTTGTAATGAGGTCCTTAATCGTATGTTATACACTCAGTGAAACCTTGGTAGTCCTGGTAACTCCAAAGTCACTCTATGTGAACTTTTTTTTAACATACAGCAACTAGTCCCAACTGCTGTCACATTAAAGTAGTTGTCTCCGTATGATCCGGTTAAACGTGGGATTCGAAGAGAATTTCGATCACTCCTCAATGACGAAGAAAATCTGAAAGAAATTAGGCATATGGAAGGTCCTGCAAAATGCTTTTAACAAATTAATTTAAAAAATGACTTGTTCAACAAATTACTCAGAAAACAAACTTTTTTTAAAATGAACATGATACATTAATTTTTCTGAATACATATACATATTTTTCGGAATTTTGCCTAATTTTTTAGAATTGCTTTTTTTTTGGACAAAATGGAGTTAAAAATCGCGATTTCAAAGAATTAGACAACTTTTTTTTTATGAATCATTTTCATATAAAAAAATGTTGGGTCTCCGGATAATTAGTTGAAGAATTAATTTTCTCATTAAATTGTTAATAACATGTTGATATTATTATTATGCAGTCATCAATCTTTGCAACACCTTCCATACGCCTCATTTTTTGAATTTTATGTAATTGAGGAGTGTTCGAGAAATTCTCTTCGAATCCCACGTTAAAACCGGACTGTACAGACAACCACTTTAATTCTTCGATACTCCGCGTTTTCCTGAGTGTAAACAAAACTACGATGTAACGTGTAAAATAATTTACGTGATCGGTGACTTTGTATGTGAGAGTAAACCGCCTCGTTTGTTGACATTGATGTTGTAATTTATTCGGCACTTCAAATTTTGCGATTTGACTGTGCAGAAAGAGGGTTTTCCGGATGCACAAATTCATTACATTACCCACTCTCCGACTATCGACAGTCCTGCAACGACAGTGCAACGTTTCTCGATTATATATAACGTTTCAAAAACTAGAAAGTAGAAACAGTCGCCCGAAATCCTCGCATCGACACGCGTGAGAACCTCTACACGAGAGCCAAACAGCGCAGAGTTCTACTTTACAGCAATCGGGTTGTGATGGATTGAATATGGAGAACGGGGTGTTTAGCAACGAGATCGGGCGCAATCGGATTGGGTGGTGAAATGAATCTGTACTAACCGGACGCGTGCGGGAACCGATGTGTCGAATAGAAGCGCACACGGTCGGAATTTTGTCGAAAGGCGAGACCGGACATTTGCGTGGGAAAAAAGTGTGGACACCGAAAAAAAGTAACATTATTGAATGCAGCATTTAATAGTTTTTACGGTACGAATGGCAACTCGTGCAGTAATCATTCAATTTTTGTCTGCAATAATATTTACAGTTACGATAAAAATACAAAAAATGTTGTCGTGTTAGGGAAATATGTCCCCGGTCCACATCCTCCACCACAAACTGATAATACAATCATTGCCAGAATGACTACTACACGTAATTGTAGACACCTTACGGTACATACTTAAGGGATCATCACAGTGTAACATTTTCAAAAAATTATTTTTTTTATAATCGGACAGTATACACTGTTATAAACATTCTCTCAAATTTTTTAATCGAAATTCGAATTATTTCGGATGGACCTGGCATCGCCGATTCATTGTAAGTAAACGATTTACATACAAAGTTCTCACTTCAAACGCTTTTATCTCGAAATAGTGTTTTTCAAAACGGTGTCCACTCTTAAGGGAAGAGATTTCAAGCTATCCATTTCAAATTTGGACAGAACATTCTTCTCGTCATTCTCTATCGTCATATGGAAGCTTTTTTTTACTTTTTGTTTTTTTTTACGAAAAACTGTCGAAAAAAGGCTAAATTCGACACGTTTTGTTCAAACCACCGCCATTTTGTCAAATTAAAAAACGAAGCTTCCGTAGGACGATGGCGGCTTTCCTACAGATTAATAATCTTTTTGAAATTTTTGGTTCAGATCAGGATTAAGGCCGCAAACCTGGACACCATGCAGGACCTTTTTTTAACCGGACTTTTCAATAATTTATAACAATGTTGAACAATAAATAAATCAACTTACAAAAAATCATTTTCTACTCTTCCTTAATGCCTTGATTTGTACAAAAAAATAGGCCGATTAGTTTATCCTAACCATAAAAAAAATCGCGGAAATCAGTGATTTTTCGATACGAGTGGTGGCTCACTTCCCATAAGTTTCAGAGAAATAAGAGGGAATTGCAAAAACTTCTCGATGGTGTAAAAATCGAAAAATATCAAGCATATTGAAGATGCTGAAAAAATTGATTTTGCATAATGAAAATTCCAAAAAGTTGTTAACAAATTGATGAAAAAAAATATTGTTCAACAAATCTTCCGAAAACCGAACTTTTTTCATGAAAAAGATTTTTTCATTTATCGAAACACGTATGAATTTTTTCAGATTTTTCAATTGACTTTGAACTTTTTCTTTTTTATATGGGAAGTCACAAACTCCAACTGAATTTAAAAAATTGTAAAACTTCATGGATATTCAGAAAAATTAATAAATCATTTACATGAAAAAAGTTCGGTTTATGGGAGATTTGTTGAACAATTTCTTTTTTATCAATCTGTTCATAACATTTTGGAATTTTCATTATGCAAAATCAATCTTTTCACCACCTACAATATATTTGATTTTTTCAGATTTTTATACCATCTGGCTGACTTCACATAAGTTATTATCACATAAATCAATAACAATTGACAGGAAATCCCGGAAGCTCTACTCAAGTAGTACATTAATATAAGCTAGCGAACTATGAACAATATATCCATAAGCAGTCAATTGTAAAGGGTCGCTCGGTTGACATTCATGTATCCCGAAGGCTACGACAATATTTCCCATTAACACTTTAAATTTGTCTTTGTCGGCAGGTCCGTTACGCACCGAAGGTTTCGTTGAAAATACCACCCGGATTATCGAAGAAGAAAAATGGTCGTATCGTCGAGGGCTCTGAATTGCGGTTCAAATGTCGCGCCGAAGCGAACCCACCGGACATGGAATATTGGTAAGCACGAAAGGCCCATGCCCACGCCCATGCGTGTAGATATCACCAAGCTACATCTAACGAAAGGGTGTGAAAAAAAAGAAAGAAAGGGAGGGTGAGAGAGGGTTCAACTCCCCTCCCGCCGGTTGTAGATCAATAACATCAAGAAAACAGAGATACAGTAAAATGTTGAACCACGGTTTATTATCGAAGCGCAGCATATCATTGGCGTTACATCCGGCGCTGTTAGGGCCCGAGCTGGGCCTGATTGAGCCGGATTTAAGGCGATGCGAAATGCCGACTTTGCACCTCAAAAGTTCGGAAATGCCGTTTTTCGCGAATTGTGAACGGATCGAAGCGAAAATTGAAATACAGATGCCAGTAATGTGAATCTCGTGCATGAATTAGTCAGAATTTTGATTTTCGAAAAAAAAATTACAGATCAATTACCCGCAGAGGAATCTGTAATGAAAAATTCGATTTTTTTTTTTTTTTTTTTTTCAGTTTTTCGGCAAAATCTGAGAAAAGCGACGTATTCATGCACGACATAATAAAATAATCACACATGATACGTACAATTCGATTACGATTTGGGAGTAATAAATGAGCGAAAGTCACTTCCCAATGAAGTGTCGGTAACTACGACAAATGTTCGCGTCTGGCAGCAGCTATCTCTCTCGCACTCGCGTGTCATGTGGTACACGTTTCAGACCCCCTTAACACTACAGATTCTCTACTAGGGTACCTCATTGCAGATAGCAGGATAAGTAATGCCACTGCTCAGAGATACAACTTGTGGCAATTTTGACTGACAACCGTTAAGTACAAACAAATTGGATAAAGATGCGACTAATTGCATCTACTCGCCAACACTTGACTAACACAATTTCCCAACCGGGAAGCTCAGCGTCGGATTACCGAAGCTCGGGAATAGGAAGATCGATTTCCCGACCGCGGAGAGTCTACCTGTCGATCAAAGTTTGCCTATTGCATTTTTTTCCCCATCTCGGTTGATCGCTCGGATAAAACACGAGAACACTGAACTGCGGAATCGCGAGACACGATTTACCGCCCCCGTCTTTCATACCAACAGATATTGCAGGAGCTCGACGTATAAATCGAAGTTTAGCAACAAATTTTGGTGTTTCTTTCCGGACCATAGAGGTTTCATCTTCTTTGAGCCTCAGAAAAAGATGGATTTAGATACGTAATACAAAACTTATATATTAAGTCCCCATCGTATCCACATCCAGAACAAAGATTAAAAAATGTAAAAATACCATTTTTACAACATTATTCTCTGTGTACAAACAGCAGAGCTGGGCAAAATACTCGAAAATACACAAAACACAAAATACAAAATACTTTTTGTACTTAAAATGCATTGATAAGTACTTCGTTTAAGTACTTTTTAAAGTACTTAGTAAAAATCAATGTTATGTAAATTGCTGATGAATAGGATCCGGCAAAATCATTCCAATGTGCGGTGTAAGTTCTGTAGTTTTTTTTTATTTGGTTATATTTAAACTAATATTCAAACATTTCCAAAGAATGTTGTTTCCGCCGTTAACTCATTTGTTTTGTCGAATAGTCGCGAATATACGTCATGTCAGACTAGGGAATGCTGCTGTAGAACGCCTACACACAAAACGAAGGGTATATTGAAAACATCATATACTATTATTATACTGTTAATCTTTCTCAAGCACTTCGGCTTCAGCTAATCGTGCAATCATTCTTAAAAAATACAAATGTTTTCGAGTATGGAGTATTTTGTATTTTGTACTCAAAAGTATTTAAGATATCAGAAAAGCATTTGAGTACTTAAGAGGCAGTGACACTCCCCTCCCCCCTCCCGCCGCAAAAAATGTCGGTGTACTATAGAATTGGTCTAAGCTTCTGGCTCGACGATCCTTGAATCCGTTTGTTCAGGAAAATCAGGAAACAAAAAGGTGCGAGAACTAAACAACTAAATCGACCAAAAAATGTTGTATACACTCATTAAAAGAATTAAGGGAACAGATTAATTTTACCGTTTCTTCATTGATTTCTGAAGCGCTGTAATTTTGTGAAAAATGGTCGAATCGTAATAAAACAAAATGCATTTTAAAGCTTGATATCTCTAGTTTGAAAATCTTTTCAGTAATTTTTTTAAAGCAACACGCTCGGCATGAACCTAAGGAAAAACGGGATATTTTTTCGAAATTTTTATCCATTTCAAAATCGTCCACGGGCACAACAAATCTAAGGAACAATGAGTGTTCCTTTAATTTTTTATAAAAGTTTTTTACTCTTCAGTATAAAATAACGGTTCAGCAGATCAATTTTTAAACCTTGGGGAGTCGTTGGGCATGTAGTGAAGTAAAAAAAACCTAGAAACATGTGTCGTTACCGCAACATCTGCCAAGTTGACGTAGATTTTCCAAAACGGGAAAAAAATTCATTTTTTTGTTCTTTTTCAAATCAATATTAAGGTTACAAAAAATGTACCAGAAGGTACTTTTAGAGCATTTCTTCCAGTTTACAAAATCCACCTTTAGCTCGCTGTGCGATCATTAGTTCATGAGATATTGATGATCTACGAGAAAAGCTCCTTTTTTCTTTAAATGCCAATATCTCAGCAACAAATGGTCGTACAGAGATCCACAACCCACCATTTTGAAGCTAAAGAACCAGGCAAAAGGGCGACAGTATTGATAAAGCTACAACCAACTTTTTTGTACCCGTGGATGATTTTGAAAAAAAAAATTCCCGTTTTTCCTTAGGTTCATGCCGAGCGTGTTGCTTAAAAAAAATACTGAAAAAAATTTCAAACTAGAGATATGAAGCTTTAAAATGCATTTTGTTTTATTACGATTCGACCATTTTTTCACCAGATTGCAGCGCTTCAAAAATCAATGAAAAAAAAGGTAACATTCATCTGTTCCCTTAATTCTTTTAATGAGTGTATTTGTATACGTGGAGATCTTCTTTTTATACAATCGGTATAACGTTGCGGACTAATAACATAAACGCGGATGAGATTAATGATGCCAATTTTGTTTAACATGTTTCCTCGTCATACTTAAATAGGTGTAAATCTGTCCACCTTCCTTGCAGCGATGCGATCGCCGTTATGCATTCTTGTTCCACCACAATCGCTAATGGCACCGCTTCACTCGCACTCGTGGCAGCTTTGTCGGACTAGCAAATCGCCCTAATGCCGTCGCCTCCGCGTAGTTAGAGTAGTGCATATATCACAGGATCTTTCATTTAGCGTTGCTCGTCTCACTGCAGAGACGCGGGGCCACGCAGCAACATATTGATTTCCGCCGTAGGACTCGTAAACGAGCGGCAGACCATCTTACTACTTGCTCGTGGTTCCTTCGGTGTTCGTATTCACAGAAATTAGGTCGTTCTTTCATTACGTTACCGGTATAAAGTAAAGCAGGTCGAATCTTTATTTTCCGGCGACTTCATTTCCGCTTCCAGGTTAACAGCGCAACAGCCAGCTTCGGGTTTTGAATGTCAATTAAAATCAAGAGGCGTGTCCGATTATCCGAGTGTTTATTAGACTTTCATCATTGGTGAATACTATATCCGTGTCGGTTCCCTATAAAAATTGCATCTCGGCTTCTTCCCCGAAGATTACAATATTCAAAGGATTTTTTATGTATGACGCACGCTCGAGCTCGGTTCGTGGACCTTTTGACCTCACTATTTTATATTTCAGCGAAAAGTTCACATGGAAAGTTGCGTTTTCTCTCGGAGAGAAGACTCAACTTTTCAACTTAACTTTTTTTACGATTCCGAAAAGCGGACGTTTTTTAATCGAAGACACGTAGGGTAGAAGTACCATTTGGCCACTGTACCGATTCTGGCCATTTTCACTGTAATTAATTTTTAATATTTGTTGTTCCATATTCGATTGCTGATACCTCGAAAGTATTCATACAAATTGATAAGATTGTCAAGCCCATTTTTGTTTTATTTAACGACATAAACAATTAAATCCTTTTAAACTTGGTGGCCACAATTGGACCAAAGGTGGCCAAAAACGGTACTTTTACCCCAACGCCTGTGCCGGCTCGACTGTCAAAGCAAGAATGTCAATTTCTACATCATGAATACAGCTCTTCTAAAGAAGTAGCCCTTACGTTTTACATAATTGTTTTATTATGTTCGACGAGAATTATTATTAGCGTCGCGTGACCTTTTTCTCTTCGTTCACAGGTGGTACATTAACGACAAAAAGGTAATAGGAGACTACACAACAGAGATGATTATCCACAACGCGACCCGTGATCTTCACGATGCGATCGTAAAGTGCGAAGTTCACAACGACATCGGGAAAAGTGAGGAAACCGAAACACTCGATATAACGTGTAAGTATGATCCTTCCGCATCTGAGGTATTACATTGGCTTTACCGTAGAAAAATCTCGTACATGAGACATTCTCCGCCGATTGATCTACTTTTTTCTTGAACCCTCTCAGATATTGCCTATGATTCTTCACATTTTATTACCACATGAACGTGCACTAACTATTTTTTATACTTCTTCGTATCCTACAAAAAATTATGGCCGTAGAGGGAATAAAAAAATGTTAAATCGCACAATATCCTTGAAAGATTAATTCGAATTTTGTTTCTGTTATTTCGCTGAGAGTATCATCAGTTGATACTAAAATCTAGACAATTATGAACAGCCTGTCTGATAGTCTAGACGCTAGAAGGGGTTCTGTATGCCATACGAGGTCCTCGACATAACTTTGTTGCACACAACAAATTCTGAGCTCCTGAACACGAAAATATAAGGTGTTTCGCTGGAAACCCGGTTGTTCAATCGTTTATCGCGATTGTTTATTAAGAATATAAATTGTTATTTTTTCATGTCGAATTTTTTTTGTATAGTCATGTCCATTTGGAGTTGAAAAGGTCCCATACAATTTTACTCTACACCCATAGATCCGAATCAATAAATATTTGAAAGTTGCACTAAGACCAAAATTGCTTTGCTTAACAAATTGGTAGCTCCGAAAATATAGGTCGTAGACCAAAACCGTAAAGGACTTTTATTCGTCAAATGAACCAAGGTAATTGGTAATGGGTCCTTTAATTGTTATAAACAATAGTATTAGTAAAAAGAAACTGAAATACCGTTGCGCGGCTCTTCATACATAATTTTTTTTTTTGGTTCTGCACGGGCCCGATATTATTTTTCATATTCCTCGGTTCATTTGGCGAAATAAAGTTCTTTTCAATTTTTGTCAACGACCTATATTTTCGAAGCTACACAATTTTAAGTAAACCAATTTTGGTTTCGTTGCCACTTTCAAACATTAATTGCTCCTGATCTATGGGTTGCAGAGTACAATTGTATAGGAGCTTTTCGACTCCAAATTGACAGAAATATACAAAAATGTATACGAGGTGCAAAAAAAATAATTTATATTATTCATAAACAATCGTGATAAACAATTGAACAACCGGATTTCCAGCGAAACACCTTATATTTTCGTGTTTAGAAGGTCGAAATCTATTGTATGCGACAAAGTTTTATCGAGGACCTCGAATGGCATACAAAGCAGAGCCTTGCACATTTGTTCCTCATAATTGTTGAATGTTTACAAAGCTATCTCAATGAAGAAGTACGTTTATCTATTTTGGCTTCCTCATAGAGGAAGCTTTGTAAACATTCAAAAATCGTGACGAAGTACTGTGCAAAGCACTACTTTGCATCCTTGTTTATAGGGAAAAACGTGAATAAAAAAAAACCCGCAAAACCCGAGCCCGCTTACCGACCATCACCAAACTTGGTTCTCAGCAGCGCAGAGTATTACTTTCGTCTGTAGAAAATATTCAGTTCATTTGTTGAGATATTACGTGAGGCAGAGCAATATGAAAATTCTCCGAAAAATACAAAATCCCACAAAACCCGAACATATATACTGATTTATCCGAAATTCAATATCAGTCGTCCTTTGACACGGATTTATTTGTAAAAAATTATTTAACTGGATAGCTAAAGATTTACGGCAACTAGAGCGTGAATACACATTTTTCGAAAAATGAAAATTTATAAAAAATTCGAACAGATGTTTGAATTTTTTTTTTTTTTACTTTTCCTAAACAAAGTTGTCCACCTCTATATGTGCCCAAATGTCAGCTCGTTCGTTACAGCGGGTCTTGAGATATGAAGATTTGAATTTTGCATGCCGGCCACACACACATCCATCCGGACATTTTTTCTAAACCACTTCTCTAGACGTTTTACACCATCCTGAGTATCCTGGTATAAAAATCTCGAAAACATTTTTGTCACGAAAGCAAAGCACCCTCTTTTGTGGAAGCAAAAAGGCTTTTTCGACGGAAAATCTCTCGTGTATCACAGCATTTGTGTACTTAAACGTTAAAACCCGGGTATATCGCTCATGTTTCATTGAATATTCAGCGTGATGGAGAAATTGGAAAATGGTTTAATGTTTACAGACGGACCGCAGTTTCGGCATTCGCCAGTTTCGGTCGAAACGCACTACGGTGCGACCGAGATATTGCAGTGTAACGTCGACGGCAATCCGACCCCCGAGATCCTCTGGATTCACGAGGAATCCGACCGAGTTGTCGCTACCAGCCCGAATATCAGCGTTGTCGTGAGCCCGGAAACCGCTGGTCGCTACTACTGCAAGGCTCACGTGCCAGGCTTCCCGGAATTGATTGGATACGCCAACGTTTTTATTCGTGCACCACCGAGCATCGTGTCGCAGCGGACCCAGTATGTGCCCGACGAAGGTGTTGTCAAGGTAACATAGACATTCCTCTAAATGGCCTATTTACACTTTCTATATACAGTAGGGTGTGTCATAAAAAATATATATATTTAATTTTTTTTATTGCAAAAGTATGTGTTCTGACCTCAATATACGAATCGTATACCGAAAATGCATCTAAAATTTGTTTATGATTTTTTTTATTTAAGATTTGTTGCAATAAAACACCTCGATTGAGGCACCTCTAAATATTATTTGTCAGCGAATTCCTTTGACACAATTGACTGTTAGGTCAACTTCTCAAGCTTAAGCCATGAAAACCAAAAAAGTGCGTCAGTGCGCAGATAGAAACGGAAGTTACGAAGAAAAAAATTCGAATTTTTTCGATATTTTTATTTTCTCTTAATTTCCGTGTCTATCTGCGTACTGTCGCCCTTTTTTTGGTCTTCATGGTTTAAGCTCGAGAAGTTGACTTAATAATCAATTACGCCAAAGGAATTCGCTGACAAATAATATTTAGAGGTGCCTCAATCGAGGTCTTTAATTGCAACAAACTTCAAATAAATAATAAAAAAAGTTTTAATTTAGGCACGTTTTCGGTATAGGACGTGTATATTGAAGTCAGAACCCACACTTTTGCAGTAAAAAAATACAAAATAATCATTTATTAAAAAAAAATTCAAATTAAATAATTTTATTTTTTTGACATATCCTAATATACAGGGTGTCCCATTTTAATCTTACACCCGATTTGTCTCGAAAAATAGGACTCTGATCGAAAAATTAGTCCTATGAAAGTTGTTAGTTTCGATCTAACAATTTTTTTGGTCCGGAAAAAAAACTATATTTCCATTGAAAAAAACATGTCAGCCTCCTTAACGCCGCCATTTTGAAATTTCGATTGAACAACTAATTTTTTTCAGACGTCCCCATTCAAACCCTACAACTTTCATACGACTCACTTTTCGATCGGAGCCCTATTTTTCGAGATAAAGCGGGTGTAAGATTAAAATGGGACACCCTATACATTGTTATTATTATTATTGTTTTTTTCTTTCAATAACTTTATATTTTTCGCGGATTCGTCAAAGAAACTTGATAGGTCTTTGAAATTGCGTACTACGTGATACAGAAAAAAAGAACGATGAATGAGAAGTGAAACCTTTCACGCTGCTTCCTCATCTTTTCTCATCTTTCAAGGAGCATTCCTCTATGAAAAAGCCAAGATTCATCAATACACTTTTTTATCATAGAGGCAGCTTCATGAAAAATTGGAAGGAACGAAGAAGCATGATTCTATTTTGACTTATTGCTATTGATTTGTGCTGTTGCCTGGCACACTATACATTTCTTTAAATTCGCGTGTTTTATTGATTATCATTACGTCGACAACAATTGTACTAAAATCTGAGTGTTGTTTGCTCATGATAAATAATTGAAAAAGGTTAACGACTGCTATTTAAAAGTGACATATTGTTGACTCATCACAGGTTTAACGCACTACGGTTGGACGAAAAAGCGTCGAATGCAGGATTCGTGTATTGAGATCGTGAACGTTACTGACGAAATGAAAAAAAATGTTTTGCCGACAGGTGAAGTGCACAGCGATATCTGTGCCAAAAGCGGAATCGGTCGTATGGAGTTTCGGCAACCGGGAGCTTAATTTCTCATCGAACAATACACCGTTTTACGTCCAGGAAGAGTACACGCCGGAGAGGGTAGTCAGCACAGTCACGCTTCGTGAGCCCATATCTGCGTACTTTGGAGATTATAACTGCACGATTACGAATAGCTACGGAACAGACTCGGTCATCATCAAACTCACGACGCAGAGTAAGTTCGTCTCCTCGCACTATTTTCAATTGTCAATACGACCATAACGTGCGATTAAACGTATGCTGTCATGAATGAAAGCTCATTCAGTCCAATGAAAATGACTTAAATGAAAATACCTTAAAATGAATAATTTTTATTTGAATGATAAGTTCAAAGTTCATAGAACTTGTCATTCAAAGTTAGAAATGATAAATTCTATTATGAATGATAAGTTCAAAAGTAATGGTGTGCGTAATTCATAGGAATGTGCGAGTAGCATTTGAATTGAATTGAATGGGAATTCAGACTTGGAATTGAATATTCAGAAATATACGAATTATTAAAAAATTCATGAATAATACGGATACGCATGGATACTCGAAATATTCATACATTTACGAATATTCGTATGCATATTAATGAATAATTCACAGGACCATGAATAACACGCGATTTCAACATTAATAGAAAAAATAGATGATTGATGTTTAGATATCGTCCGAATGAATGCGTTTCAGAAGTCGTATTAAATAAATCTTTATTGTACATTTTATACAAGTTGTACGACTTGATACGGCTATGTCGGTCTAATTATTCTCATTTATGATTATTCATGAATATACATAAATTTTCATATTATTCATGAATATTCGGGAACTTTTGATTATTCATGAATATTCGTAAATTACTGAATTATTTGATTGATTCGAATATTCATATTCAATTCGGAATGAATTATTAACATTTTTGAGTATTCGCACGTCCCTAGTAATTGGTTACTGGCATACCAAGACAAAGCACGAGAAATTTACGCACATTTTTTTCCACATGCATAGGCATTCTGTAACATCTACGGACTGAGATAAAAACGTTAAACGTTCACAATTTCTCTGTTTACTCAAACAATAATTTCCAACCGATTCGACTGCTGAATCGAAGCAATCGAAGCAATAAGTGGCAAAGCCAATAGGTGGATTCGACTCATAATAAAGAGCCACGTCTCCGTTTTCTGCAATGATACCGCTGTTATTGTGATTGTCATTATTATTATCGAAAGTTATGACTCCGGACCACAGGTAATTCGAAAGAAATACGATGATACAAAAGGGTCCGTACGGATACTTGAATTTCACGACTGAACTATCGTTCAGCGTCTATAATACCATCACGGGTAAACTCGAATCTCGTTAAAAGATTGTTGCGGAATATCAACAATTTCCGCGGCTGCTCTTATACCTGCGGTTGAATCGCCCTCCTTCTCCTATAAAAATGATCAGGTCCGGAATCTACTTCGTGAACTGTAATTAATTTCAGCAGCACTTCCGTGAAACTCGGCACGTTTTCAGAGCCCTCTAGCAGTTGCAGAACTTTGCCGAACTTTGATAGCGCGAGTTGAGGCTTCTTCTTTTACCTCTTCCGCTTTCGCTCACAATACCTCCACAGTCTTTACTCGACTTTCCTATTTATGTATACATCCCTCGTTCACGTACTCGTGAATATTATTCCACTTTCATCTCAACGATGATAACACCAAGAACAATAATAATAATAATAATAGTCATAAGTAGCGCGTTATTGTGGTTCGGATGCTTCGCGCTGTTTTCTTTCATCTGCACAAAATCAAGTTTCAAAGTTATTGCATACCGATTCTAATGTCTATTTCCGATTACCGATGTTGATTTCCACCTCAATATTTGTCATGATATGGCAGCAGCTTATTGTGTGAATCCACACAAGAAATTCAACGATTTCTTTTTCATGGCATTTAAGGATGTAGGAGCGCGAAGTATTCAATTCACATAAATCCGAGAAAAGTGCGAGAGAATTGCAAACACTTCTCGATGGTCTGAAAATCTGAAAAAATGCACGTGCACTAAAGGTACTGAAAAGATTAATTTGGCATAATAATAATTTCAAAATGTTATTAACAAATTCATGAAAAAAAATTTGTTTAACAAATATTTCGGTGACCCAAGCTTTTTTTGCATGAAAATGATTCCTTCATTTTTCTGTATGAATTTTTTCAGATTTTTATCTAATCTTTGAAATTCGTGTTTTTTTTTTTGTTTGGAAAATATGTACAATTCTCATATGGAAATCTTTTGAATGGAAATCTTTTCTCGAATTGATGCGAATTGAATACTTCGCACTCCCACATCTGTAACGAGGACTCCTATGGGTTTGGCCATTTGATATTTTCCAAATAATCACGATACCCAGAAAGCCCTATGCCACGGTGATAATCTGTTTGACCGAAGCCCTGGCCGAATAATCAATCAAACAACTTTCTCAAATAACACATATAGAACACACATTCCACGTCAAACATAGTCGCGAAAGTCGTATTTTTGTAATTTCGAACATGTAGTAAGGCGGAATAAAAGTACTCGAACAGCGAAATGGTAAAAGTGATGTAGAAAAAACACAAAACGACTCACATATAGGTCCATCACGTAAAATCCCCCATATATGTATAGACTCGTTCGTCAAAACTCACCACATTTAATAATTCCTCCCTGTTTCCCTGTAATACGCTTATATTATTCCCATCCATGTTTGTCAGACACCTTTTTCGCGATGGTTGTAACCCGATTTTCTCGTTTCGCAATTATTTGCTTCCCGCAACACAATTTCCTGTCCGTGAACTTATCCACTTCCATCTGTTTCAATAGCCTGTTTGCAATAATCTCCGTCTTAGATTTTCTCAAACTTGTTATTTTCACTTCTGTTAATAGCCGGACGTGCATTCATTTTTTACTTTCTTATTCCTTTCTTTGTCTTACCGCGCCTTCTTCCCCTTTATTATTTTTTCTTTTACTTCCTGTGACTTATTTCTCGCTTACCATTCTTTATTTATTACCCTCCTTTCATAAGCTATTTTTCTGTTTTACTCGTCCCCGAATAAGTTTTCTCAGCTAAATTGACAGAATACCTGTTACACTGTCGAAGTACTTTACGTCTATTTGTCATTTACGTAGATGCTATTTCGTCTACCATAATTTTTCCTCCGCGGAAATCAATGTATGTGAAACACATGCAACAAATATAAATATTATATACAAGATTATCGCGAGGAAAATATAAACGTATGCGAACAATTTTTTATTATGATACACGTACAACATATATTGTTTGTCGTATGCGTATTGCTATTGGTTGCCATTTTTTCAATTCAAGCGAGTCCTATCTACATTTAATTAAAAAAGAATTAAAAGTGAAGCTTTGCACATTGCTTCCTCATTTTTCTTGAATGTTTACAGAACTATCTATGAGAAAATATGTTTATCTATTTTGGCTTTCCCATTCAGGATACTTTATAAATATTCAAGAGTAATGAGGAAGCAATGTACAAAGCTCTACTTTGCATCCTTATTTTATATAAATAAATATGATGTTTGTATATCATTTTCCCTCGACTCCGCTAAAATAACTCCATTTCGTGTCCGCAACGCGGGCGGAAAATCGCTCATTTTTTACAAGAGACTTACGCATGCGCAGTCCGCTCTCATTACCTCCCTTAGGGAGGTAATCAGCTCATTCCTGTCCGCGCGGGAGTAATGGAAATCGTACTACGCATGCGTGTCGTCATTTGTCAAAAATGAGCTTATTTTCCGTCCTCGTTGCACACACGAAATGTGGTTATTTTCTAGCGAAATCGGGAGAAAAGTATAGTACGCTACATGGGAGGAGTGCTATTTTTCACCTCGTGTGAATTTCTGCTCATCCTTCGCTCGGGCATCAAACTTCACACTCGGTGAAAAGTTGCACTTTCTTGTGTTCTTATTTCTTGTGAATTGTAGAACTTCAGTCAATTTGATGAGATTTTTTTTTCAACTCGGAGTATGTACTCTTCTATGTACTTTATTGAAGAAAGCGCTTAAAAATGATTGGTGAAATTTTGATTTTGCTATATTGACACCAAAGATGTACACAATGAAAGAAACTTATGTATTCGTTTTTACTTTCTGATAGAGGAAGCAATGTGCAAAGTTTTACTTTGCAACATTTTTTCATTACCGTTGCAGTTTTGGTCGTTACGGATGCAAACACAGAAAAAGTAATCGCGTTTACGTGTTTTTTTTTTGTTAGTGCTGTGAAATCTGTATTTCTGGGCCATGATACGTCCATTTCACACCTTGTAAAGTAAAATTTCGTACAATACTCGGCGGAAAACCTGTTTCTCAACCCGTGTGATTGCAAACTCACATTCGTGAGAAAAAGTTTTTCCGCCCTCATACAATAATGTACTATTAACGAAGCATAAATGAAAAATATGCTATATAAATACTTTACTCATAACCATCGCTGCCGACGTGGAGGAAAATCGAGATATATACGGCATTCCATGTCAAATGGGCCGGGAATGCCAAACTCTATGGCGGTAATTTGGGTGGAAAAAGTCCAATTAATTATCGTTCGATTGTAAATGAACATTGTCAAGTCAAGGAGGACTGAGATAAAATTGATATATCTACTATATTACTGAAATTTGTAAATACTTTGTTATTGAGTTGAAACACGAGACTTAACCAGACGTGACGCGTAGCGTTGATTCCAGTTGATTGGCAGCTGATCCTGATAATCGTTGGACTCATCGTATGCGTCATACTAATCGGCATCATCGTCGCCCTCATCCTTCACTGTCGAGACCGAATAAAGCAGCCACGGCTCAGATCCGTCCAAACACCGGAAAACGACTTGCGTAAGTTTTTTGGAGATTCTTACTGTTACTACAACATTAGTCAAATCAGTGCTAAAATGTTGTTTTGTTTTAACCACATATTTCCTTAAGGTAGTGATCCTTGCGCCTCGAATTCATTTCACATAAAGCCGAGAAAAATGAGCGAGAATTGCAAACATTTCTCGATGGCATAAAAATCTGAAATATTTCATACAAATTAAAGGTACTGAAAAGATTGAATAATAATAATTACAAAATGTTATTCATAAATTGATGAAAAAAAATTGTTTAACAAATCTCCCGATGATCCACATTTTTATTAATATAAATCATTCATTCTTTTTTACTTTGAAATTTGTGTTTTTGCACATATATTTTCTACGTGAAAAACACAAAATTCAAAGTCAACTTAAAAATCTTAAGAAAATGCATACGTATTCAGAAAAATGAATAATTTCCATAAAAAATTGGATCATCGGGAGATTTGTTAAACCATTTTTTTCGTGAATTAGGTAATCACGTTTCAGAATTATTATTATGCAAAATGAATCTTTTCAGTACCTTTGATGTGCATGCATTTTTTTCAGGTTTTTGTACCATCGAGTAGTTTTCGCAATTATCTCTCATTTTTCTCGAATTTATGCAAAATGAATATTAGACGCAGCGACTACCCCCACGGTAAAGAATTATATACGAAAATGTATCTGGAATATACAACTTTTCGGGCGATAATAAGATAAAAATACATTTTGAATATATATCTTAGATCTATTTTTTGCTCGTATAGATTTCATATACATCCTAATATAGATCCGACATATACCATTTTTTCGGAAAAATAGATCTTTTATATCTGGTTCAGATGTTTTATATATCTGGCATACACTTTATTTCCATGTGGGTACCTTAATTTCACTAATTCAAACCGTGTAGAAATAAAAAGATACAAAATATCTCATGCTGATTTGACTAGCGTCGAGGTCGTAGTGCTTCAGCTTGAACCTCCTTAAACCTAGCTACCATTCGCCCTGTGCAACTACTATTCCATGAGACTTTATACCGAACGGTGCGACAGCTCGAAGGGTAAGTGCCAATATAACGATACTCTTCTAGCCCGGATCATCATCCCAAGTTGAGTGAACCATAAAAATCTTATTCTGCACGGGCAATTCACTGCATTGATCCGAAGTTGAATTTTCCTGAAAAAAAAAAGAAGAACTTTATTCGCTCGGTGCGGTTTTACAAGCAAGGCTTACGTCTCACGGGGATTGTGTTTGCACAAGGCGGAACGTTTCGTTATAACGAAGTAAAAATTCAATCGCGTTGCATAAGTTAGCGAATGTCTTGATTAATATAAATTTTCTTCTATTCGCGTCTAACGTTGAAACAGAAGAGACCGACTCAAACGGCGACCGTTATCGTGAAAGCGACCGAAGCAGCAATCTCTCGGACGTTAAGGCCGATATTAGGGCTGGTTCGAGCGTGAGCAACGCCGAAAGTGTGACGGCACTCGACAGCGAGGGTGAAGGAAGCACGAGAGGCGTTAACGCCTTGGCGCTCGCCGGTCCTGTACCCAATCCTCTTGGTTATCGCTACAGTGCCGACTACACGGAACCGTCGTTCCCACCGAAGAACAACGTAAGTAAACAGACGTGCCGCCCAACGAAAATTAAGTTTTTCTTTTCACCGACCTCTGTAAGCTTTATTATAATCTTGCAACGTCCAAACATTGATGATCCCGAAGGGACGGCGCCTTACCCGCACGAATATCGAAATCTCTTAAGGAGGTAGCCTCGGTACAGTCCCGTCATATGTGAGTTTCGAGGGAAATTTTTGTATTTTCATTTTGTATTATAATAATTCCAAAATGTTATTAACAAATTAGTGAAAAAATGAATTATTCAACAATTTACCCGACAACCCAACTTTTTTTTTGTTGATGAAAATGATTCATTCATTTTTCTGAATACGTATGATTTAAAAAAAAATGTTGTCTAATTTTTCAAAATTGTATTTTTTAAGCAAAATGGGCGGCGAAAACTGAAATAAAAAAAAATTAGACAAAATTCTGAATAAATTTTCGTCAGAAAAAAAAGTTGTGTTGTCGGGTAAATTGTTGAACAATTCATTTTTTCACTGATTTGTTAATAACATTTTGAAATTATTATTATACAAAATCAATGTTTTCAGTACCTTCTACATGCTTGATTTTTTTCAGATTATTATCTCCTCGAGAAGGGTTTGAAATTTCCCTCGAAACTCATATGTGACGGGTCTGTACCGAGACTACCTCCTTAAGGTAGTTCCAGCGGTACGCTGAGAGAAAACTATAGTAGAATAGTAGGTCGAACTATACCGATATAATTCGCGGGAGGGACGATTATGTCTATTGGTACTGGATACTATATATTTCATTAGTTGAGCTATTATTATGTTCGCAGCTACTATTTGTTATCATTGTCGTAACTATAAAATATAAACGTGTCTCCTGGGTATTATACTGTATAGCAAAAGTATAGTTTTGTTTTTTCAACCATGTATTTTTCTCTCAGTGTACCGTCCCGTAAAACGTGAATGTCAGAGAAAATTTTCAAATATTTACATATTTTTTTTAATATGATATTTTTCCAAATGTTTGAAATTTTTTAAAAATTACGTCCATTTTTTCCTTTTTTTTTAATTTTGCAAGTTTTGGAAATGCGCCTGTCATAAAACCACCCATTAATCCAACTAAGTGTCTGTGCAATTGATCAAGTAGATTCGCAAATACAGCTCAAACATAAAAGAACGCAATTTTCAAAAATTAGATTGAGTTCTGAAAAAATGTACACGTATTAAAACAAATGGGCAAATCATTTTCAGTTGAAATAAAAAATAGGTTGACAGGCGATTTGTGGAACAATTCTTTTTTCATCAATTTGTTAATAACATTCTGGAATTATTACTATGCAATGTCAATCTCTTCAGCATCTTGAATATGCTGCATTTTTTTAGATTTTGATCCTGTCGAGACCTGTTCGAAATTTCCTCTGAAACTCACGTTGTACGGGACTGTACCGCTAGAACTAGCTTAACGCATCCTCCAAGAAGATCAAGTTTCATACAATGTTCGCTTCTGAAAATAACACGTACTGATGGGTCCAAGAGAGATTTAAAGTTTCTCTACACAACTTCTCGTGATAATCAGTTCGATGTTAATACACTGACTATAAAAACGCAGTTTGAAGAAAATCGAAAATAACGATTGTCTTGTGAAGCTCAGAAACTAAAATTAGAGAATATTTCAATAGGAAGCCAATTCTATTATGCCTGAATGAAAATGTAAATATTCTTACATTACTCTGCCTTGCACCATGAAAGTAAATTAACAAGTTGCAAAGCAGAACTTCGCACATTGCTTCCCACTTAAATTCGATTTCTCATAAAATCACCGTGAGGAAGCTTGTTTATCAATATTGGCTTCCTCGTGGAGGAAGCTTTGTGAAAAATGGCAATTAATGCGGAAGTAATATGCAAATTTCTACTTTGTAACTTTTTAATTTAAATCAGCAGTTTTTACAATTCCGTAACTCCATATTATTGCTAGTTGCCGGTACCACAACACAAAAAACGAGGCGCGTTTATCTTCATTTAAATATGCTGTGAAATTAACGAGAAGTTACGACTTCACTTGGACATTTACTCATACGAACATTTCTGCTATGTGTATTACATTTCCCAACATGAAAATCTCGAAAAAATTTGTTTCCATGAAAACAAAGCTTTCTCTATGATGAAGCATTACAAAGAAAAATAAACTTGCGAAGCTAATTGCGAAAACCATTACTACGTAAATGCTTCAAGTTGCATTGAGCAGAAAAAATTGATTGGACAATGATACTGAGAAAATGAAGGGTATTTCAAATTGTTATTTATTATACAATGTGTTATATGCGATGCATATTAAGGAATCGAAGGGATTACAATGCGAAAGAATGCATCGAAGAAACGACTAGAAAATTAGTTTTGAAACGTTTCAAGTCGATATCTTTACGGGTTTAGTGTAAACACTTTTTTGAGCAAGCTTAAAGGATATACATTCAAGGTCTATGGGAGTGTCTCGTTGATTTCGACCTGGGTCTGACCCTCGACCTCTAAGATTTCGTCCAAAAGTTTTTGTGTTTTTGTCCCAACTGTAATAAGAGATCAAACATTTTTTATCAGATCTTTTTTTCAAATTTGAATTTATAATAATTGTTCATAATGAAACATCGTTTGCCGCAATTGAAAAATTTGAACAAATTCTTAAAAGTCCTGCGTTAGATATGAAAGTGTTTAAGCTCAGAGCTAAAGTGAGTCGACCCTTGCTTCTATTTTTTATCGAAAAAAAGTCAAACAAAGTTTTAGAAAGTCGGAAAAAATAGAAGCAACGGCACTTTGGCACCAAGCTTAACAACTGTTATGTCTGATTCCAGGACTTTTGAGAATTTTTTCAGATTTTTATATTGTGGCAAACAATGTTTTATTTAAAAAAATCGTAATAAATTAAAATTTGAAAAAAAAAAATCTAAAAAAATGTCGATCTCTTACAAGAGTTGGAACTATGACAGTGAAAATCGTGGGCGAAATCCGAGAGGTCGACGATCAGACCCAGGTCGAAACCAGAGGGAATTCCCTCTATGCATTCCTATAAATATCGATGAAAGCAGTTGTTTTACAGCTGCTAAAAACACAGTTGGCAACTAATTAATTAGCCGTAAGTACCAGACTGTTCATCGATAGTGGAAACAAGCGATACATGAGGAAAATATTCTCAACGTACTTTCTCGCGGTTATATTCGTTATTTCTAATCGAAGCGGGTGTGGATTCTGTATGAACAGGACGGCAGCAACAACAACGGGTATGTGCCGTTCGTAGATTACTCGCGGGATTACATGCCGCCGACTACCCAAGGTATCGGTGCATCCCGTGAATCATTGAGCCGCATTCCCTCCAGTGGGATACTCGCGTCCAAGAAAATTGGTCTTAGCTCAGCGAATTTGGGCTCGACGACACCACAGACGACACCGATAATCGACCCACGATTTTCGGCCACGTACGGAAACCCGTATCTCAGGTAATGACAAATGTATCTTTTGAATATTCTACTGGGTGGGGCTGAAAATAGCTAATTACCAAAATAGCGAATAGCTAAAATACGACATTTCAAAATAATGAAGGGTCTGAATCTAGAATGACCCTCATTATGAAATTTACTATTTCAGCCATTCGCTATTTTGATCATTCACTATTTGGACCCATATCTTTATTAAAATGGAATCAAAATAGCGAATGGCTGAAATAGCGAATTTCATAATGGTGACCATTCTAAATTCAGACCGTAAATTATTTTTAAATTTGCTGTTTTAGCTATTCATTATTTTGGTCATTAGCTGTTTTGACCCCCACCCGTTCTACTCTCATAAAAGGCAGATATAATTAGAGATATATGGGGTATTCCACCGGTAGCGGGACAGGTTTCGGCCTTTTTCAATCTGGCATTTTTGTCGACAGTCGTGGATATCGTTTCCTCGTATCATATAAAAAGACTCCCACAGAGTTACCGATTCCAAATCATTTTTCATGTTTTTTTTTAATTGACTTTTGATGTTGAATGCAAGAATTTCTATTACGACGCAATAAATTTAATCGTATGTATTTTGGACATCAATGGAGTAAAAAGTAAAAGCTGACGAGCGTTTTTTAACAAAAAAGAAACGGCCTTATCAATAAAGTGAAATATTTAGATTAAATGTGTAAATGTATAAATTAATACATTTATGAATAACGAAACTTTTTCGCTAATCGCGAATATCGTTTCCTCGTATCATATAAAAAGACTCCGACTCCTCGCCCGAAATGTGACCCGCTGCTGGTGATTACACCGCGTATACACAATATTTTTAAACAAAGAAAGAAAAATTGAAAAAAATGTCTAAGCCGCTTTTCCGATGGACTGATAATTATTTAAGTAATCCCACGCATTCTCTGTCGATTCAGCCATTTTTTTCGACCCTCTCCGATCCGCCCCGTAATCGGGCCTATCGAAGTACCAGTGAAAAGCACACTGTGCTAATTTTTTCAGATTTGTTATCCAACATTTTCGATAAAGTTACTGGAAAAAAATGTCTCGACATAAAAGTTGTCGCTTTTTGATAGCTTTCGAACGGACTATTTTTTTAGCGAAAAACGGAGAAATAATATTTTTATTCAAAAACGGATTGTTTTCTTTTTTTGGCTGAAAAAATACAAAGTCTATTTAGTATTTCCGATGACATCGCTGAAACATCGCCAGAGTGGCACGGGTCAAAGTTTTTCCACACAACGGATTTTCCGAAATAACAGTTACCTAAATTTTCAAAACTTCCACACAAATTAATCTTTTTATACCAGAACCTCGATCCATGCCACTCCAGCGTTCTTTTTTTTTGCGTTGTCGACAATCATGCAGGAGTACTCTGTAATTTTTTCAACCAAAACAAAAAATAAGTTTTCTGTATAAAAAATAATTTCTCCGTCCTGGGATAAAAAGTCGGTGTTTCCGGGACATGAAAATTATTTTACATATTCTGTTGGAAAACTAACAAAAAACGACAACTTCTACGGTAACACATTTTTTTCAGTAACATTAAGTTTCCGAGATATGGTCAATGGGAAAAAATAACGGCGTACTCGAAAATGTTGGATAAAAAATGTGAAAAAATTCGCATAGTGTGCTTTTTTAGTGGTAATTCGATACGTCGAATTATGGGGCAGATAAAAAAGAGGGTCGAAAAACAGTATCTGAATCGACAGAGAATACTTTCTATATGAATTTTGATCTTTTTTACTGTAAGTTGTAATACGGGAAGATGAGCGGAGGCATCGCGGAGATTGCGTCGCATTGCTTCAAGAGTCACGATCCGACATTTGCCGCGATTTTGTTAGCTCGGAAGCTCCGTTGTCGCTTCATCTTCGCAATTTGCCGGCTGGTTGGTTACCAACTGTTTTCTATTACCTGCGCAGGATGTCGGCCGCTGAACAGCTTAGACACGCGCCTCATACCGCCATACCCGGGGTCACACCGGCGCCACCCCCCTATACACAAGCTATGCGGATGAATAGCCTTAGCACGCTCAACGGTGCCGGGCCACAGGTGAGTTAATTCAATTTACTTTTAAAGTCTCACTTTCCGTTCATCATCACACAGAATCGTTACTCTACTTCATCACCGTTGTCCATTGGGCACGTTAATTTTTCAAATTACCCAACTACGAAGGTGCGAAAATTGATCAAAGCATTTCCCTCTATTTTATTTCATTCGCCCATTTATTACTACGAAAAGCAATAATCATTACTTTTTAAGAGGCTTTTGTTTTACAACCAAAGAGTAATTATCGAAACATTTGGATGTTTGATTTATAGTTGCTGATTTCTGTTTTTTTCTTGATTATTTCGGACGGTACGTTTTTTTAAGGAGCCATACGTGTTTTGAGAAGGGATGTGCGAGTACTCAAAAACATGAATAATTCATTGCGAATTGAATATGAATAATTCAATTCATATTCTGAATTGAATATTCAAATCAATCGAATCATTCAGATCAACACAACCGTATCAAGTTGTACAACTTGTATAGAACGTACAATAAAGTTTTATTTAATACGCGACTTCTGAATCGCATTTATTCGAATCATATCTGTTATCTCAAACTTCATACTTCAATCATTAAAATTTCGTATTAATGTTGATTACGCGAGTTATTCAGGTTCCTATGAATTATTCATAAATATGCATACGAATCCTCTATTCAAAAAGACATGGACAATCGATGTCAAAGTTCGAGATAATCGTAAAGCCATTTTATTCATCTTCTGATTGGCTGTGGTTCGCCACCTAACTACACGCCAGTCCCAAGCACGCGCGTTCAAACACGCCGTGGCATGCTCGATGCGTTCGGAATAATATGTAATTGAAATAACAAAATAATTTTGTTTCTCGGTTTTCTTATTTTCTTCTTGTATTCATCGTGGAAAAATGCTTGATTGGAATTGCAATTTTTTGGTTTGCTTAGATCCATATTTATTGTGGTACCGATGTGTTCATTGCTAGAACCTTGACCAACTGGTTTCTTCGACAATTTCAGATTGGTTAGAATGCTGATATATCGCTGTTGTATCACGTACGAAATGATCCAACTTTTTTTTTATTTCGACAATAATACATTTCGTTCTTGAACTAAGAACATTTTGTTAAATCAACCTTTTTTTGGTTGTTGTGACAACAAATCTTTTTTTTTCTGAATGTGGTCAGGAGCGCGAGCGGAGCGAGTACATATATCCATATTATTTATGAATTTTCGAATAATTCATATATTTATGTACATTCGTGTTATTCATGGATTTTCGAATAATCTAAATATTAATGAATATTCGTACTACTGAAATTTCTGAACATTCAATTCAAATGTTAAATTGAATATCATTATTCAATACACTTCAATTGAAATGCTATTCGCACATCCCTGTTTTTGAGTTTATCGAAACGCATTTTACGGCATTTTTAATTGAGACAGAGAGAGAAAAAATGTACGGCCATAATGAAAACACAGAGAAATTTTGGACAATGGTGATTTCAGTGTAAAATGCCATATTTTCACTATAATAACTGTACCGGTGACATCGTTATTATTTTCTTTTTAATTTTAAAAGTTTCTTTTGAATACACACCTATTTTTATGTATCCTATAATATCTTTATTATAAAACGTTTGGTAAATGTGGCCTACACGTTATATAACTCAAGCTTTTAACTCAATGTAAAATAGTACATTGTGTGACTAGTGCGCGAAGTAGGCGATTCACGACGAGTGTGAAGTTTGCACGACACGAGTCGTGAATCGCCTACGCGCACGTGTCACACATACTATTTTTTTAAATACGTACTCCGAGCAGTGCGCGAATAAAATTCGCGCACTGTTCGGAGTGTACGAATAAATTCTCCAATAACATGCGAAAATCGTCTATTTTGCGCCCGCTACGCAGGCACTAGAAGACGAACTTCGCACGCACATATGTCAAAAAAATCTTTAACAGATACGAAAAATCTTTAAAAACAAATGTAACAAGAAACGAGTAACGACGCAAGTAGCGATCGTTACATCAACTTCTTATTATATTTTTTAATTAAATTTATTGCCAAAATGTGTTTTAAGGATTTTTCATAAAATTGAAACATTGAGTTGTCTAACGCGTAGACCGCGTTCACTAAACATTTAGTAATAAACAAATTATGAGGTAAAGAGAAAAAAGTGTGTATTTTGAAGTAACGAACGCTTGACATCCCTGTTTTCCCATATCCGGAGCCTACGCCGCTCGATACCTCCGCTCCGATCTCTAGGGACCGCCACGGCGCTCTAATTTTTAACCGTAGAATCTTTATTTCTGTTGAACCAGGCACCACTGTCCGCGCACTACATAACCGGCGGTCCAAACGGCGGCGTGGCGACGGTCAAGCGTACGTCGGGGGTGGGCACGCTAGCGACGCACGTATGAGACGAGGATTTTAACTAGAACCAAAGGCTTCTCAGCGCCGAGCTTGCCGGGTGTATAGCGGCAATTGGATACGAGGGAAGCGGAAGAAGCGCCGAGGAGACGAGCGCGAGGACCGGAGGACGTTATTACGACGGAGCGTTCGCGTTGGCCGCGACGAGCCATCCGCTCGTCACGGATTATTCGCGAAGGAGCTCGTCGGGAGTCAGCGACGAGCGTCGCCGTTATTCGCGGGAAAGTTACGTTTGTAAAAGTCTCAGGCTCGATCGCGAGGGGCAGCAATTCGCGTCGAGACGTCGTCGTCGGGAGGACGGAACGAGGCGATTCGCGAACGGCGAGTCACTCGCGCGGATCGATCAGATTCTCGGGCAACTACGCGTGGCCAGTAGAAATCATCGGAGGCTCCTGGAGCAGCAGCGCGTCGCCGACGAGGAGCGACTCGTCGTCGAGGCAACGGGAATCGCCGATCGTTCCGAGGAGAACCGCGGCTCCAACTTCGTGCACGCTCAACGGAAAACTCACTCTCAGCAAGTTCGTCACTCGGCCAAGTGGCGGCCGCGTTCGTCGAGCAAATGGCATCCGTTTTTTCCTCGGTCCGAGCCGATCGACCCGCCGAGCCCTCGCGATTCCTTCGAATTGTCGGAGCAGCGGTGCGTCCTCGGCGGCTCAGAGACATCGCCGACTCGTCCGCGAAGCCACCTTGAGGAAACGTCGCTCCTGCTCGTCGACCCCGAGGCTCCCGGATGCAGCGGATCGACGAGAAAACGACAGTATCATCGTTACCAGAAGCAGCCGCGTTACGGTGTCATCTCGCGATTGCGAAAATCGACGGACGTCGACGCGATAACTCGAAGTAAATATTACAAATTTCCGGGTGCGACGGATGATGATGGCTTTTCCAAGGCCTCCTCCGGCGGATGGAGCGACGGATTCGGCGACCAACTACCGTCGGGTTTGTGAGATCCGAGGAAACGACGACGCACAGCCGTTTAGCCACTGGAGTCTAATTATTTTCGTAATTGATCGAGAATTTTCGCGGTGGCTTTTCGCAGCGCGATTAGAGATTATTGTATATGTGAATTTCACGAGCTTGTTATTTTAATATTGTATGTCCGGCTGTTCGCGGGTTAAGGACGTTGATTAATCGACGCGAACGTGCGATTTGCGACGAGACGGAACTCGGCGGTGTCGAATCCTGAGGAGCCCCCCCCCCCCCCCCCCCCCGCCCCCCTCACACCCCGCGCGTATACCTACTGTTTGCGGCTTTGCAGTCAGAAGAGACTTTTCACGAGAGTGGCGAGATAGACCACTCGGTATTGACAATCTTTGACATTACTATAGATCTTTGTAAGTTGAGTTATTTTTTATTCGCAAAGAAGGCTAGTTCATAAGGTACACTCGCGATTTCGGGCTCGGGATAATTGAACCACTGTACGCGCGCTTTCTTCAAGTACTTTATTTCAGTGTCGTAAGTCCCCATTACTTTGAGAATTAAAGTTTACGCAACAGTTTATTTTCTAGTTACGATTTTATAACGATGACCCGTAGCGATTATAAAATTGTATGTAAACTTTTGAATAGCCGCGAGAGAAACCTCATTTTTCGACCAGCACAGTCGTCCATTATTTACGCAATGCATTAGCGGTATTTCTCCATTTTTTCAGTAAAATTACCATAAAGTTTTATGGGAAATTAATATTTTTTGCCTCTATTTAAAAGTTTACACATCGTGTTATAATCATTACGAGTTGTTATTATAAAAAGGTAATTACAAAGCCAGTAATTTTGTTTCCATAAAAATTAGGGATTTACAACTCTGCTTTATTTAATACCATTATTGTTGACAGTGAAAACAGTCAACGCTGTATTTGACCTTCGAGGCGGATTTCATTTGTATATATTGCCAACCAAAAGATCGAAATTTCTTGAAGGAGGTGGAATTTATCGCAGTGTAAGGTTGAGGAGAGCACACGGAGTTGCAGTGACTCCAGCCATGTTTAAACGATTGCCGCGTTGGCGGTATCGTTCCGAACGACTTATCAAAATTCCGCGTGTTACTTTGAACCTTTTGGAATATCGCATTGTCGGTATTATATTTTTATTGCATTTAAAAATGGCGGAAACAAATCAGGAGGTGTGGATTAAAAAAAAGTTATACATTTTTTTTCGTTTTGTGGGCGTTTGAAAAAAGGTATCTATTCTGACATCCAAAGACAGCTCATTTTGTTTTCGATCGACTGCCACGACGCAACTGCTGTGACGATTCGTCCGAGCCTAGTCTGTGCTTACAAAGAGAACTCCAAACTCGTAAAAATGTTGGCTTAAATGTGCGCTTGCGGTCACTGTGACACTGTGTGACCACCGTGGGTTAATATTTTGCACGTTAACGAAGACTTGAAAAACTTATTTTCCATAACGAATTGGTTTTCCTACCTCGAGAGCGGCAAAGACTTAACAAAAAATAGCAGAGTTATCGCACGAGTCCCGAAATCGGTTGTAGACCCTACGATATAGACGGCGTCTGGGAGCAGCAAAAGCTGATCGGCCGCTCGAATGTCGAGCGCGAAAACCGTGCCCGACATTTGGCTGTGCCGGTCCGCCGCTGTCGTTTTCATCTCACCGGGAGCTCTGAGAAAGTGTATATATGCGATTGTCTTTTACAGTCGTATTCGCGTCGGACGCCAGAGTCGACTCTCGTTATTCGTTAATTCAGTTGTCGCAGCGATCGAAGTTGACGAGTCCTTCGTAGGTACGAAAAAAAAAACGTATCCATTGGCCCGAATGGATTTTTTTCTTTTTAGACGGAGCTATACACTTAGGGAAACGAAATAAAAGCCGGAAACGGAGAAGAAGAAAAAAGAGAGATCCTTATATCGGAGCCATGTTGTAGATTAGGTAAATAAATCGTTTAGGTATATTCTACACCTGTTGTCAATATGATCATAGAGCCTATAGTTTGATGGCACTAAAGTAACTTTATTAAAGTAAGCGCGTTCACGGCGAACCGTTTTGTGTATTATATATACAAAAAATACCGAATACCGAATATAAATACATACATACATGCATACATATATTTACAGAAACGTATATATATGTATGTATAAAGTTAGTAAATTAAGTGCCGTATTAGAAAACTTTCAACTTGATATGCGGACTTGTTGCAGGTCGCGGTTATATTAAATCGAGAGCCAGCCTATATTATATATTCGTTAGATGTTTGTTTTGTCGGTCATTGAGTTTATCGATTAAGAAAAAAAAGAAAAGAGAAACGAAAAAACGGCGCTTACTCGATGCGACGTGTACCATTCGTATTTCCATTTACGTGGAGTCGTCGTCTCGCGCCTAGCAATCCATGCGGTTCACCAATTACAAGAACCTGCATTTCAGCGGGGACCGATTTTTTTTTTTTTTTTTCTTCACCGAAACGTTAATCGCGATCTGAAGGGGAAAACGAAGAGAGAAGGGATGAGAAGACTTCTAAATTCTGTGTGTTTCGGATCTTCGTCGGATCCACTGTACATTGCGCGCGTGAATATCAGAAGCGGTCCTCGAAAAAACATAATGTAACACGTATAAAAATCGAACTCGTCTAAAGAGTAATAGCGTCTGTTCTGCAGCGAGGATAATACATACCGTTGATAAGGATAAACGAAACAGGGTAGCCTATCAATTATTAAGAAAGAAAAAAAATGAAAAAAGTGTTAAAGGCTGCGTGGGAAACTGGTAAATCTCCGCCAAGCATCAGATTTAAAAAAAAAACGACAAAGCGCATTATACAAAAAAAAACGGAGAGTGGGAGAGAGGGCGAAAGAAGAACTAGAAAATAGAGAAATTGGTGCGTGTGGATACGGTTTAAGAGTCGAAAACGAGAGAGAGAAAGAGAGAGAGGCGCCTCTATACATTCGTATATCGGGAAGAGATATCTTTGTACTGTACGTCTTGTAAAATAATTTATGTATATAACTGAAATTATTGCTCACCGTATCTCATAAGCTTTAGTTAGTATTCATGACTGTGAGAAAACTCGTAATTGCGTGTGGCCGATGGCCGGAGTGCACATTTGCCGTGGAGTGTGTGAATTATCTTGAAAGCCGCGATCGAATCGAAGAAGCGATCGAACTGAGAGAGGGTAAACGAAAAAAAAAACAAAAAAAATTAAAAAAAAAAACTGATAGAACAAATTCTACATAGTCGGAAAGTCGTGGCGTAGATCAACCGTAAAAGCTCCGAACCATGCGCGGTCGTGTAGAAGATATGTGAAAACGTTTTCCAACCTCGCGTCCTTTGACACATTTTGAAAGCCCAACTGTTCTTTATTCGGGCTCCGAAAGTCATTGAGATAGTAAAAAAAAAAGGAAGAGTGGGAGGGAGGGAGAGAAAGAGAGAGAGAGAGACCAATTCCAGAATCACGTCACGACGGTGATTATCATTGTCGCCGAGTCGTGTCAACACGCTCGTTCTGTACAATATTCGTGGATAATGATACTGTTGACTATTTAATAATTTTAAATAGTTTCATTGCCCGCTTCGCGTCATGCGGTACGGTGGAACAGAAATTTTGCGGTGTATTCATAGCCGTGCGCGCATACAGAATTGACACGAGGAGGTTCGGTGGATGGTATTCAAAAATGTATAGGTATCTTTTGCGCTATTCGGAATTTCCATTCAACATGTTTAATAAGAGACACAGGCGCGCGAAAGAAAGAAAGGGAGGGAAAGCTAATGAGAAAACGAGAGCGTGAGAACGAATCTGGTAAACACGTTTTATTGCAGCAATACAACATGAAAGTGACATGTGACGTAACAATATTATTCTTGTAAATTGAAAAAGGGAAGTGTTACGTGTAGTTTTTGAGTTACTCTTTTGTAACTCAAAGATGCTATGGCGGTTTTGTAAAACGCTCGTTATATAACATTACGGTAATCTTGGAATATTCGATAAAATTGATATAACACGATAATAACACCGTCTCGATAACATTACCGATACGGAGACTATGTAAATGTTACGAAACATTAATGCAATCTGCTTTACGTAGGATTGATAAATGTAACGACATAATGTCCGCCACATTACACGTTAAGGAGGTAGTCTCGGTACAGTGCCGTCACATGTGAGTTTCGAGGGAAATTTCGAACCCTTCTCGATGAGATAATAATCTGAAAAAATCAAGCATGTAGAAGGTACTGAAACGATTGATTTTGTATGATAATAGTTCCAAAATGTTATTAACAAATTAGTGAAAAAGTGAATTGTTCAACAATTTACCCGTCAACCCAACTTTTTTTCCGATGAAAATTATTCATTCATTTTTCTGAATACGTATGAATTTTTTCAGAATTTTGTCGAATTTTTTTAAATCGCGGTTTTCGCCGCCCATTTTGCTAAAAAAAATTCAATTTAAAAAAATTCGACAAAAGTCTAAAAAAATGCATACGTATTCAGAAAAATCAATGGATAATTTTCATCAGAAAAAAGTTGGATTGCCGGGTAAATTGTTGAACAATTAATTTTGTCATTAATTTGTTATTGTCATTAATTTGTTCTACATGCTTCATTTTTTTCAGATTATTATCTCATCGAGAAGGGTTCGAAATTTCCCTCGAAACTCACATGTGACGGGACTGTACCGAGACTACCTTCTTAAATGACACGTTATATTGCTGGTGCATTACTGTGTTTGCTGGAAGCGAGTGAGTGAGTGACTGAGCGAGAAAGAGACAATGAGAAGCATACGAGAGACGTTGCAACGTTTAGAGTAACAAAGTATACTGCGAGAAAATAATTACAATCAATGTATCGGGTGGTCCCAAGGCAATGTTGAAATTAGAAAAGTTTATATCGTTTTAATATTAGACAGTTTACGCCTTCTTGCTCGGGCTCCACCCTTTACGTATTAATTGGTTATCTGTCAATTACTAATTAAATGATACGGCATTTTCCTGGCTTCATTGTACCAACGGATCAGTCAGGTGTATTCGCGAGGAAACTACCGGTCGCTTTTTCTTCAAGCGTCGTTTGTTCGATCCAAACACAAACGATTCGATGCGCAAGTCCCACGGGCGAGTCCTCAATTACCGAGTATCTCGAAACGAATTCGACATCACTGCGAGCATTTTCGAATAAAACTAATGACAGACGTAGAAATTGGTCCGCGACGTTGAGTCAACGTGGAAATGACGAGCAGATGGGGATGATTCCAGGACGAGGTGGCATTAACAAAAAGAAAGAAAGAGAGAAAGAAAGAAGGAAAGAAAGGAAAAAAAACAATTGTCTAATCGGTAAGCGCGTAGATTTCAAATTTGTTGACACTTTACATACTTTAGGGATTTATAGCCTATTATGACATTTCGCAAAGTTTATCTCTGGATTGAGCCGGTCTTTCGGAAAATCGAATTTTAACTGCGACTCTTTTCGTGTCCATTCGTAGATACAAATGTCATGGCGAACGGAAGAAAGCGCGAGTCCAAAAAAAAAAAAAAAAATTCGACCGAGTTAGAGTTACCGAGCTTTTCGAAAAAACGGCCCGAACGTTCAAACGGCATGCAGAAAGTGACTTTTTACGGAATGAAATACTTTTGCGTACTTATATCGTAACTGAATATAATCTATTTCGAATTTGACTGACGACATAGGAAATAATATATACCCCATATTTTTCTCGATGTTAAGCTTTCTCTCAGTCATATAGAAGGGTCTACCGAAAAAAAAGATGGCATTTTATTACGCATTGTGTAGCGCTATTGATATTAAGGATATTTATTTAATGTTGAATGAAAGAGAAAATGGCTCGACGCATGTACATTCGAAAATAGTCGATACACTTATTTGGCAAATCAATTTATTATTATCATTACGATTTTTCTTTTTTTCTTTTCAATCAAACTTTTATCCACACGGTTATAACTTATCGCACTGCTGAATTTGGAGGCTCATATTACGTATTGCGATTAATATGAGTAAAAAGACGTTAACAGTAACGTAGAATATCCAAAGTTATTGCAAACTCATTTTTAACGGCACTTCCTGCGACAGTGAATTACGTTATTTTTTTCTTTATCAAAGTTTCTTACTAAAACAACACGGAAACGTTGTATTGTATTATTTACGCCGATTTTCTATTTACACGAAAAATCTGCTGTAATAATTATGTCTGTATCTGCCTCAATTTTCAACGAATACTTAGAATATCGACTTACAGTAAGTACAAATTGTCAGAAGTATTCATTGCAACGAGTTTTGCGAGTGCGTTATTGACAACCAACTTCACGATGGTTCCCGAAGGTACCGAATTCGCAGTGTGAGAGTTTCCGATCGCAATATTATATCTTCATAACGAGATATTTCTTACGGAAAATCAACTTTTGCGGCGTTTCGTTCCATGCTCACCCTCCGCATCCCGAATGAATTGCGATAACATAAACGGATAAGGCCACGCCAACGCGTACCAGCGCTCAAATTCTTGCGAGAAAATAAGACCCATGAAAAAATATATTTATCGAAGGCGCGACAATGGCACGTAAACTGAAATTAATCGTCATTCGAATGAAAAACCTATTTCAAATATTATTTTGACAAAGGTCATTTATCGACTATCGTTAACAGGAAAATAAAAATTATTCTCAGCATGGATTTTTCGAAATTTTACGGACGATGATTAGTCGTAATTGTGTTATGATTGAAAAAGTCAGCTTTATTTCTTTTTCATTCGAATGCCGGCGAACCCTGCACGCAAACAATGCGCTGGTTCATGTCATAATTTTTTTTTTTTTTTCTTTTTTTCATTAAATACGCTACTTATAGACATGAACGCGCCGTGTACGACGATACACTATGAAAAAAACATAACGATTCGCCGAAATGATTCATGAAAAAGAATATCTAGATACTCCATTTGTTTTTCATATGTTTAAACAATATCAGTCGCAAGCGTAAATCAAAGTGATTTAATCGATTCACGAGGAAACGAAGCTTTTGGTATAACTGATTACCAAAACGAAGGGTGTGCGAATCAAATGGAATTCACTACTCAATCGTAAATACGACTCGAACATTCGATAATTTTGGATAATTGGAATTATTCGATTTGTATGATAGTTCGCGGATTTCGTATGGTTAGAATTATCCGAACCATCCGAGTATTCGATAATATCGAACAATTCGTATTATTCGAACTGTCCAAATATTCGATAATTGTGCATAAGTCGAATTATACGAACAATTCGAGTTACTCGAACAATCTGTTTATTTCTATTAAACTTTCGTGTCGAACAGCTCGGTATTCGAATCGTCGCGAATTATTCAAGAGTTGAAATATTCGCGCATGCCTAATTGAAATGCTCATTGGAGACAAAGCCTAAAGTGAGCGCGTGTCGGCAGAGATGGCTTGTTGATCTCCCAGCGGGCACCCGTTGACACTGTCTGAGAAAAAGAAGAAAAAAAAAAGAAAAGAAAACGAGATCCTATTAAAACGTGTACGTTATATAGTTGAGGAGCGTAACTTTTCTACAAACATTTTTTAAGTCTCTATTTCATTGACAATTTTTCGTTCCTACAACCTGCAACCTACTCAACGACGAATGATTCCAGATTACGCATAACGAATAATGTCAATTTGACTATAGATACATCTATGTCTAAATAGAGTTTATTGTTTTTCTATGATCGTCAATTGGTTTAATCTGTGGTACGAAACATAGCGCGAAATCTATTAAACAAAAAAAAGTATATATATAAATATATATATATATGAATATGAAGGTACAGCAATTTTGTAAAATTATTTATTGCGAATGTTGGATATGATAAGGAGCCGAAAAGTCACCATCTGACTTTGCCTTGTAAATAAGCTGACTATCAATGAATAATATAGATAACATTTTTTTTTTAATAATGCCGGTCGATTATTGAGTGAAATCGCGCTTGCATGTATAGTATAATGTTAAGATTTGATGCACAAAGAATTAATGCCGCAGCTTCGAAGACTACCCACTCTTTTCTAACGCGAACCATGTCAATTCATTAATATTAATCATTATAGCAATTGTTTGACTGTGACAGAGTGACCCTGACGAACACAAATATTCAATCCGATGTCCCGAATACCGTTCGACCGAATTCGAATTCTATTTTCATCGGAGTAAACTTTTTTTTTTCATCAGGGTAGTGCAGCCAAGTCTGACCAAGTTATTCATTTTTCGAAGCAAAACGAAAGAAAAAAAATGCTTGTCATTCTTGTCACACAGTCACGATTGATTATTTGAGTGCGAGTTTGTACAAATTTCTCGTGTATATCCATAGCGTTATAAAACCAGCAGCAGTGGTGCTCGGCAAACCTGGTATTACTTGAATAAGATCTTCCCTTCGTACATATATGAAAAAAAAAAAAAAAATTGACTCATACATATCGTCCATCGACTTGAACATGAGAGCGTGCCAATAACTTTTATCTTTCGTTCAGCCCAAGACTCGTCTATGAATTACGCGTGACACTACTCCGTATACCCTTCGAACAATATTCTCCACCTGTACTTTTATACAACATCATCCGAACGTATGGACATCCGGTCTACAGTTGGTTAGACTCGAATATTTATTTTCACTGTATATAGATTATTTAACCGTATCTTTCGTATTCCGGCAAGCTGCACGCTCAATCGGTTTGTTCTTTTTTATTCTATGTGTTTTTAATCCATATTACAATTCTTTTTTTCGTTGCCAAAGACAATTTTTATTTTACGTTGTGTACATTTATCGAATTTAGTTGTGTATGTATTATTGGATTAAAATCCAATTCGCATATACTTCGTGAGTGCTTTAATCTTTATTATTATTTACAGTATATTGATATTATACATATAACATTATCAGCAATAATTGGAGCTTTTCAACGGGTATGCAATGTTACTTGTCTTAATTACAGTGCCGTATATATATATATTCAATCGAATATACAGTTTCGACACGATGATCAATTTATAATTTATGTTATATGTGTATAGTTTATTCTATATGTGTATAGTTATTATAAGAAGAACGATTGTCATTGCTGCTGTAATATTAGCTTATTATATCGATTATTTTATACATATTTCATAGAGTACTATGTATTTCGAATATTATAATTTTACTAAATCATGCCATGTCCTCTTTTTTAATCACCAAAAACGTTTCTTTATTTCGTATTTTCGCGTATCGATCAACGCTCATCGCCATCGATTTATACTGCTCCGACTTGCGCGGTACAATATCTTTAATACCCGTTTGTATTAATTGCAGGCAGGAATGTTCGTCGAGATATGTGGTAAACACGAAAATTCATGTCTGACGAACGATCGAAATGCTGTTAGTCAATATTTAGCGAACACAGAGTAACGTTCATGTTGCCATTGTACCATTATTGCATAATTACACAACGGATATGACGCTACACGGAGAAAAATAATTTTCAATAATGCAACCAATTAAAAATTACCGAATAATATTTGTTTCAGTGATATCCGTACATCCACATTTGACTAATGAAGGGAGGAAGTGGAGGTGACTTCCGAACGAATATTATACTATAATACAGCAGTATCGTAGACTTTACTGGTATACACAGTCCTTTTTATACATTTGTAATTTTTGCTAGTTTTACGAGTAAAAATTACCGTAAGTAAAAAATATCCACTTGTAAGTACAGGCAATGCTCACTCTACTGGAATCAAGACACACGTTATCCGAACGGTAATTTTATTCTACGGTGTACACACTTGTTATTAATGATTTTTCTCGGTGTAGAAATTTGTAATACAGCGGTAATGTTAATGTTGCTCTGAGTTCATTGAGTATCCGTACGGTTCACATACACAAATGACACACTTGTTTAAAGAAAAAAAAAACTAGGGAACTCCTTTATTTTCTTTATCGGTAAATATGTATATGTAATTGTACGTAAAAAAAGGAAGGTTTGAAAATGCATTATAATAGTTATGTAAATTCATTTCATTAATCCGTTTACGATATCGTGTGCACCGGGTACATTGATGTTTGCAGCGTGACAATGTGGAAGTGAAATGTACATGACCGAATGCACTGAAAAGTTGGCTCATCTTCAGAAACAATTGTGTTGACAATGTACATTTACTTGTATCACGCGAATCCGTGAGACCCGCCGAAACGTCGTTATCACAGATGAAACGCGAAAGCTTTGCCCCGAGATTCAGCACGGATTTCGACATTCTCAATCGGCAATTCGCATCGCTTCTACAGCGCCAATTCTTCGTCGATATTCCACCGAAATTACGAGCGAGCGATAATTCGACTCGTCACGAATTTACCTCGTAATTTCGAATATTCGCAAAATCCAAGCTTGAACGAAATTCTCAAGGCTTGATAAGCTATTCAAGCTTAGTAGCTGTATGTGTATTTATGTATGTATATAGCTGGCTGTAAATGCATTTCCCTGGCAAATACTTTACTAACAGCAAATCTTCGTGGTACACTGGAAACACGCGAGCGGAACAAAAGCTTTCTGAACTCGTGTGTTTTAGTCATACGTTGGGAAATCCGCAAAGTCGGCTACGAATAATCCACGAAAATACTCTTGTTACTGGGCTGCTGGCAAATCTTCCACTTTCACCGTTGCCTTCTACTCGCAAGGCATGTGCCACAAACGACAAGAAACAAAAAAACAACAACAAAAATATCACCCCTGCCAGAATTTCTATTACAAACTTAGCAATCGCTCTGGGCTTGCACCGAGAAACTAACGCCAGGCAAGGATCCTAGAGTCTACAACAAGTTATAAATATAAGTAGATATCATTGTGTTGTAAACATTCTTAAGAGACGTGTGAGTGACAACGTGCGACGCGGCGTTTATACAAATTATATACATACATTTACTACAAGTATTTCTGAAGATGAACCAAGAAACGCTCTTGCTCACAATTGATCTAGACTACTGTATTCAGGTTTACTATTATTATATTATTAACGATATCTCCATTCCTTTCAAGAATATCCATCACTATTACATCATGAAACTATCTGTACATAAGTATTTTGTATTCCTCTGAAAATAAAGATGAAAAAAACATTGACATTAAGATGAATTTGATTGTCAGATACGTTGCTCAATTATTTTATTTTATGCTGTAAATTATACATGGCGAAGTATTTTTCAATAACATTTTAGGCCAAGTTGCCGGCTATTAACACGAAGTATATCAAATCTACCAGGAGGGCTCCGAACACCTGCGCACCTCGCGCGGCAACCATCCGTTCTCCATATTTCACTGCAGGATACGATATTTTCGCGATTATGCTTCATTATTTTTTTTACGTTTTTTTTTCTATTTTTCCATATTTTTTTCTATTTTTCTCCATTAAAAAAAATTACACACAATTGCACTATTTTTTTTTTTTCACCAATTTGTTAATAACATTTTGCAATTATTATTATGCAAAATTAATATTTTCAGTAACTTTAATGTGCATGAATTTCTTTAGATTTATTACTATACCTAACTTACCTTTACTTTTCTTTACTTACCACGTGATCTCGAAGAGCTCATGCGAGACTTGAAAAAATCAGGACCAGAATCAGTCACCCATCCAAGTACTGACCTCTAGGATCGACGGCGGCGGCGACGGCGGTGAGATCTTTTTATAATATAGAATGATAGAGTGAGACAACCGACCGAATTTCCTAATGGATCGCTTCTTACAAAATGTGCACAAATTGAGACGCCTGGAGGTGACGACGACACCCCAACTGTTCGACGTGCAGGAATTTAAAAAAAAATTAAAATTACCATAAGAATCTATAAAGGGTCATAATAAATCAGGTACATCTTCAACATTAAAAGTAATATGAACTTTATTGATTTTACACAATGATGATAAAAATATTTTTAAAGACTATAGACAACGCTTTCTCCTCTCACGTTTCATTATTTGCTACTTTGATACGACTACTGTAATGATTGATGATATCTTGAAGGATTTTAAGATTAACAATGAAAAGCAAAATCCCGTCGAGCCAAATACGGTAAAATGTATTGATGGCGTTGAATTCAAGTAGATACGCGTCGTATAACCAGACGCTTTGACTGAGCATCCAAAAGGTTCCCAAAACGAGCCACCGCTTCAGAGACATCCGAATATTTGGCAGACACAATGGTAATATAGACAAAAACCAAAAGAAGTACTGCGACGTCATGACGGGATTATACGTGACCATAACAATTGCTTGCGTCAACATTGCGAAAGGTAGTTCCCTCGTAGTGGAATAACGAAAGGACAATACGATCAGTACAAGTATTTGCGGCATGAGAGTGACCAAACGTTGAACGATATCGATTGTTTTTCCAGCGGACAAATAGGTCATGTAAAAGAAAACGGAGAAATTGTGCCTCGCATCTTTGCGTATCAGATGATATATCAGACTCTCGTGAAGATACTTGTAACCGTAGAAATAATAGCTTATCGCGGTCAACGCTACCAACGAAATCACGCAGCTCGACACGAGTTGGAGTTGCTTGACCGTGGGTACGCAATAATTTTTACCACGGAGCGAGAGATACATCGACAACGAGAATGCCAGCGGATACAACCGGAAATGAATCGACAGACCGTGAATCAGACCCGAGACTATTGGATCGTCGTTTTGCAGGAAATATAACATCGAGAGAACCAACAAAACCGCTAACGAGTCAGCGTTGCCCCGTGTCGATATCACGACCGTCAACGGATTATAGAGCCAGACGAGAGCGCACATTTTGGCTGTGCCCTCCGTACACTCACTCTTCGACAAAATCTTCTTTATTAAAACCGTCACGAGTATGTCTACCGCTGAAAAAAGGACTTTTCCAAAATCGTAGTGCAGCCAAATGTTCGGTGTCAGTATTACGGCCAGAAGCGGCGTATAACGATAAGTATGGCGCTCGAAGGGCGACGCGCCCTCCACGAGAAAACGCGAAGCGTCGGTGTAAACTTTATAGTCGACATCCGTGTACGGCACGGAAAATGCGCGATCGTGAAAGTTTGCGTAAGCGATTAACAAGCATCTGACGAGAAATCCGAAAACGCAATGACCGGCGAATGATAACGAAAACATTTTTACGGATTTTCGATATTCAATGTTTATTCATGAGAAAGAGTTTCTACGTAAACTTCACATGTAAACTCAACGTTTCGCTACGAACTCCTGAGACTACGTTGACTTTTTCATAACTTGGATTTGTTGCTTCTAGCGGCTTCCACCAGACACGCTTTGAACTTGATAAATTCTTCCTTGCAATCGTCCTTTCCTATGTTTGATTTGCGGACTACGCATTTGGCGTATTCTCGACCAGTCTCACGACATTGCGCAATCAACATTGGATATTTTCGCAATCGATCTCTTGCTTTGTTAACGGAATTCATCGCCGTTTTCCGATTATACACGTTTTTCTTGATAAAGAGTCCAATTATTCATGGCGTCTACTACGGCGCGCAGACCACATTACATACATGGGATGACTGAATAGAATGAGAGACGCGGCTATCAAGCTAAGACCTATGAATAGTCGAGGTTTACGTTCGATCCACGATCTATCTTTGAGTAGTCGTCGATCTACTTGTTGGGAGTTGCCGCGTTTCATTACTTCTTCTGCGCTGTTAACTGCAAATAATGAGTATCATTGAAAATTTGTATTGCTGCTATGTAAGCAAGACGTAGGTTGTGAAAATTCTGGGGAATGGATTTGCAGAGTCTTGCATTCTTATGTTTAATTTTCTTTTTTATCTTTCAAAAAATAAAATAATATACAACAGCAAACGGAAATTTTCTACGTTGTTATGTTCACTTAGTGTAAAAGAATGAAAAATCTCTTTTCGCAACCCACCATCCCCCTCAAAGGCGATGAAGCGCTTCCAGTTGTCAATTCGGAACTCATTTTTTTAAGTACGTTTACATTTTTTTATACTTTCAATCTGTGTTTTCCATAATAATTTGCAAAATACATATGAGGCATTCCACCCCATTTCGATCTGGATTTGACCTCGACTGCTCCGATTCGGCTCATTATTTGGACCCTCAACTGCACAAAAAATAACGTTTATTGACATTTTTATTTGTTTACTACATTTTTAATGTGACATAAAAAACCCCATAATTTAAAAATCTGATAAAATTCAGAAAAATATTTTGTTCAATAACAAAATTATCGAGCTTATAGCCAGAGTGAGGACAATTTTTCTTCTTACAGTTTTTAAGCTTTTTTTTAACATTATGAAAAATAATGAATCTACTACAGGCGATTGGTCAAATGTTGATTTATATAAAATCGGATTTTTCAGAATTTTTGCAGATTTTTATGATCTTTTTCAGATTCTTCCGTTAGTATGCAAATTTTTTAAAAATATATTTTTAAAGTGACATGTAAAACTTCATAATTTAAAAATCTGATAAAATTCCGAAAAATACTTTGATCAATAACAAAATTATCTAGCTTATAGTCGAAGTGGGGAAGATCTTTCTGCTTACAGTGTTTAAGATTTTTTTATTAAAAAAATTATTAAAAAAATGGAAAAAAGATCGATTTTCTTTAAAACTATAAGAAAAATCTTCCCCACTTTCGCTATAGGCTAGATAATTTTGTTATTGAACAAAGTATTTTTCAGAATTTTACCAGATTTTTAAATTATGGGGTTTTATGTCACTTTAAAAATGTATTAAACAAATGAAAATGGCAATAAGACATTTTCTTTCTGCAGATGAGGGTCCAACTAAGCCTCTAAAAAATAATGAGCTAAATCAGAGAGGTCGAGGTCAAATCCAGGTTGAAACGGCATAAAATGCCCTACATAGAGCATTAAGAAAGTTCCTTTAGCCAGTTTAAAGTGCTCCATCCTTCTTAATACAATGACATGGCACTCACATAATCAACCGTTTTATGTTCGTACGGTTTAGTTATATCTATTCCATCACAAACTAACGATTCAACAGAATTCTTTATGCAACATTGTCGAAGTTCCTCGATTACACCTTCACACCGAGAGGGTTGATATACATTATCTGAAATAAATAAAACTGTTGTTAAGTTTCAATATGCATTTTTACTCATCCCAAAGTATTATCTTAAAGCTTCCTTGATTTTGCTATTTAGATAGAAAAAATTGATCACAATAAAGTAATAAAAATTGCTATTGATAAAAATAAGAAAGCAATGTGTAGGGTTCTATTTCGCAGCTTTTCATATTTGTTCTTGCAGTGTTTTAGCACACTATATGGCTGATCTTGCTCCTTTACTTTTTTTAAAGTACATTTTGAAAAGAGTTATAAAAATTTGCAATTTTTGTTCTTTTTCATGACAGGAATGTTTTCTTTTTTATCAAGGAAAATTAATATATATTAACCAACGCAGCAATGATTTCTTTGACTAAAATCATCATTGATATTCAATAATCGTGACTTCAATACGATTCAATAATCGTGAGGTGAACAATTGCAGCCAGATATCTCACAACTTATAGGAATGAAAGTGGAATACAGATATTTTAGAAAATTCAAGTTTCTATCAAATTGAGTGTCGGTTCCTTAGACGCAATCAGTACTTTTCGTCTGTTGTTACCGACCGACCACAACAGCACATCGTCTTAACCTCATTGTTAAGCTACACATATCTTACTTATTTCTCTATTCTCCGAAATATAATTCAAACCTCGTAAGCAAGTTTGCAACTTGCACGCGTATTTCTTGCAAGGATCAATTTTCGGCATGCAGCTGCTGTTCTTTTATGGAAATGATGAAAAACAGAATATCTCGATTCGTAGACTATGAACCACTAGAGTCGCACTCTCCGACAATTGTATTGTATAACGTAAGACACCGGTGACACGATTTATCTAGAGCGAATAATGTTGATGATAAACCTCACTCGAAACCTCAAGCTTATTCGACCAGAGATGAATTCGACGAACTCGTGCCGCCGGCATGAGAGTAATAATGATGTATCAAATGTGCTTTACGTAATGTTGCGAAGATACCGAGTTTCCACCGGGTCGGCGGGTCCCAGATCGCCCCGGAACGAGTCTGGAACAGGACCAATACTCTAGAAAGTCCCTAAGTTCTCTAGATGCCAGCCAACCGTCTACGCGCTTTTGGTCAGCCGGTGGGGCAACTGGTTCGATTCCACTCGCGTTTCAAATCCGGTTCAGACCCGATATCCATATCAGATCCCGGCAGAGACTCGGATCAGCTGAAGATGTTAACCGAATATAAGATACAAAAATAAAGAAACGAAGTGAACGAAGATCAATTTTGACCACAACAAAAACTGTCATCGGAGACACTGACAGACCAAAATGTCTCTTTGTGCACGTAAGTTCCGAGTAGTACGTTATTTTGTTAATTCGTCGAACAATTCGTCGCTGTGCTATTGGGGCTGTGTCCCTCCCACCTAACCTCACTTTTTTGCTTTCCCATTTTCTCGAACAAATGATTACGATTTTCGAGGAGCCAGAAGCTTAGCCCATTTCAGAGTTGTAAACCCCTCATTTTTATAGAAATAAAATTTATGGTACGATTGGCTTTGTAATTATGTTTTTATAATAACAACTCGTAATTTTTTAATTTTTTATTTTTATTTATTAACGGATCACTTCTTTCAATTTACAATAGTGTTTAAAGCAGAACTGCGACTCAAAAATTCCAGTTTATACAATAAAACACCAATTAAATATGTCTATGAATTAAATTAAACTATTAAAGGGAAACATAATGTATAAAATTCATAAGCCTAGTATCACAAAATGATTCACAATATTTCTCAGGCCATCATTCAGAGCAAAGGGGATTAAAAGAGTTCTTATTGCGAAACCATGAGGAAAACAACGGAAAAGTCTTTTTTTTAATTTTAGTTGCATTAATTGCCATTTCAGGAAATCATTAATTGCCATTTAAGGAAATCATTAATTGCCATTTAAGGAAATCATTAATTGCCATTTAAGGAAATCATTAATTGCCATTTAAGGAAATCATTAATTGCCATTTAAGGAAAAATGAGTGTTCCTTTAATTTTTTATAAAACTTTGACACTTCGATAAAAAATAACGGTTCAGCAGATCAATTTTTAAACCTTGAGGGGTCGTTGGGCATGTATCGAAGAAAAAAAAACCTAGAGACATGAGTCATTATCACAATATCTGCCAAGTTGACGTAGATTTTCCAAAACGAGAAAAAAGTTCATTTTTTTTGTCTTTTTCAAATCGCTGCTAAGGTTACAAAAGAAAATAAAATCTCGAAAGTACCAGAAGGTCCTTTTAGAGTATTTCTTCCAATTTACAAAACCCACCTTTTGCTCGCTGTGCGATCATTAGTTCATGAGATATTGCTGATCTACGAAAAAAGCTCCTTTTTTCTTTGAATGCCAATATCTCAGCAACAAATGGTGGTATAGAGATCCGCAACCCACCATTTTAAAGCTAAAGAACCAGGCTAAAGAATGCCAGTATTGATAAAGCCATAACAAAAAATGTTGTGCTCGTGGACGATTTTGAAAAGGACAAAAATTTTGAACAAAAATTCTTCCCGCTTTTCCTTAGATTCATGCCGAGCGTGTTGCTTGAAAAAAAAATTACTGAAAAGATTTTCAAACTAGAGATATGAAGCTTTAGAGCGCATTTTGTTTTATTACGATTCGACCATTTTTCACAAAATTACAGCGCTTCAAAAATCAATGAAAAAAAGGTAAAATTCAACTGTTCCCTTAATTCTTGTACTGAGTATAGAATCGTAACTAGAAAACAAACTGTTGTGTAAACTTTAATTCTTAAAGTAATAAGGACTTACAACACCAGCCCATTTCTGCCGTACTTCCGCACAGTCTAGCAAAATGTTGAACTGTGGTGCAAACGCTTGCGTCTTAGTCACCTATTTTCATGTATCTTATATTTTATCGTTACATTTCAGAGCGACTTCGCGCTACGCGTTTTTCCTCCGCGCTGATGCGAATGCTGAGCACCGCGGTAGAAACGGCGCACGTTACCGAGGAGCCGTTTCAGACCTTTCGTACAGCCGAGAACAACCCGGCTAATCATACTACCGATCATCTTAATAGATTTTACACAGTACCGCAAGAGTACAAAGATCGTTTGTGTCAAGTTGGCTCCATCTCCAAAGGATTTGAAAAGCAGATTGATACGTTTGCCGAGCTTGCTCTTCTCGTCAGACCACCTGCTCTGGACATCATTTCTCACCTCAAACGCACTGACTACACAAGACCCGTTAACAAATATGTCTTATGTATCCTTTTCTGCACAATTATTCAAGGGAATGTAAAGTACAGAAAACCTTTTTCTTTACATTTCAGTATTTCTTAAAATTGTCCACATTTCAGTACAATATCAAAGTATCATATGAATTTTTGCAGATATTTAATAAATGTATTCGAAAGACACTGAATATACAGAACGTCCATAAACATCAGGAGAATGCCATTGAATGTTTAAGTGGTATAATACATTTCCTAAGGTAATCCTCCCGGTACAGTCCCGTCAAATGTAAATTTCGAGGAAAATTTCGACCACTTCTCGATGAAATAATAATCTGAAAAAATCAACCATGTAGAAGATGCTGAGAAGATTGATTTTGCATTGTAATAATTCCAAAACGTTATTAAGAAATGAATGAAAAAATGTAATGTCCAACGATTTATCCGGCAATCCAATTTTTTGTTGTGATGAAAATTATTCATTCATTTTTCTGAATATGTATGAATTTTGTTCAGAATGTTGTTTAATTTTTTTTTAATGCGTTTTCTAGCATAATGAATAGCGAAAACCGCAATTAAAAAAATTTAACAAAATTCTGAAAAAATGCATACATATTCAGAAAAATGAATGAATAATTTTCATCACAAAAAAGTTGAGTTGCCGGGTAAATTGTTGAACATTTCATTTTTTTCATTAATTTGTTAATAACATTTTGGAATTATTACGGTGCAAAATCAATCTTCTCAGCGTCATCTACATGCTTGATTTTTTCAGATTATTATCTCATCGAGAAGTGTCCGAAATATACACGGAAAGCCACATTTGACGGGTTTGTACCGGGAGGACTACCTTAAGGGCATTTGAGATACCGATTGCGGTAATAAAAACTGTAATGAACGTTTTTTACGCATATTTGCAATTACAGCTAAAAGAAAAAATTCATTCCCTGCACTGGTGAAATTCTGCAGGGAATGACTTTTTTCTTTTAGCTGAAAACGCAAATATCCGTCAAAAACTTTCATTACTGTTTTTTATATCAATTGGGCTCGACGTGGATGTTTCACATCGCCTTCATTCATTCCCTGCAGATTTCACCAGTGCAGGGAATGAATTTTTTCTTTTAGCTGTAAATGCAAATATGCGTAAAAATAGTACATTACGTTACAAGGGAGGAAAGTGCAACTTTTCACCGAGTGTGAAGTTTGATGCCCGAGCGAAGCGAGGGCAGAAATTCACACGAGGTGAAAAGTTGCACTCCTCCCATGTAACGTACTATACTTTTCTCCCGATTTCGCGAAAAAATAACCACATTTCGTGTGTGCAACGCGGACGGAAAATAAGCTCATTTTTGACAAGTGACGACACGCATGCGTAGTTCGGTTCCCATTACTCCCGCGCGGGCAGGAATGAGCTGATTACCTCCCTAGGGAGGTAATGAAAGCGGACTGCGCATGCGTAAGTCACGCGTCAAAAATGAGGGATTTTCCGCCCGCGTTGCGGACACGAAATGGGGTTATTTTAGCGAAGTCGGGAGAAAACGTTCATTACAGTTTTTATTACCGCAGTCGGGATTTCACATGCCCTTAAGGGGTTGACCCTGCTCGAATGAGTGCCATCACTTTTTTTGTATTTTCAAAAACAGCCTTAACAATGTAACACAACTAGATGGTGAGCTTGGAACTGGAAAGACATTGTCTTTGGCTCATGTACTTCACTATGCGATGGTGACGAAGAAACTACTGATTCACGTACCTTGGAGTAAATACATAGACCTATTATCAGTAGCAGCGGGTTACGAATTGGTTCATCAACTCGGTTCTTTTTCAGTTCCACGTTGGTTTCGGTATCCGAAAGAGGTGGTCACATCGCGAACCAGGGAAGGATATACGGACTTGCCTATAGACGGGGCATCATGGCTAGTCCATTTCAAGACCCAAAACAGCAACCTCTTGTCAGAACTTGACGTACGTTTTACAAGATATTACTTGCTTTTCGAGGGAAAAAGCAACAGTCAACGACCGGTCTTTAAATGCAAAAAAAAACCATTCAAAAGAGCCAAATGACCAAGAAAACGACCACTGAAATTTTTCATGATTAGTCTTTTCTGCATCACGAAAAATCGGAAAACGACCGCCGAAATGACCATTTCAATCATTAATCACCGATCGTTTTTTTTTTTTTATTAAAAAAAATATATATGTATATATACTATTTTCCCAGTGAAAACCTGGAAATTACCTTTTTCCGGGTTTTTCTGACAAAAAGGACCGGTTACAGATCATTGAATCGTCATTTCGATGGTCGTTTTCCGATTACGAAGAAAAGACGAATTAAGAATAATTTCAATGGTCGTTTTTTTGGTCATTTAGTGACCGGTCGTTTTTTCGGTCGTTACACGGTCATCTTTTGGAAAGGACGTTTTTGTTTAATAACAGTCACTTTCATTACGTGTTGCAGCTCAGACTGTCAAAGGATTACGAGTGGAGTTCACGTGAGATAACGAAAAGTGGCGCACCGCTCATGGAGCTTATTGAACTCGGGATCAATCGAATAAAATATTCGTGTGATATAATATACGCTTTGACCGATGAAATCAAAATAGCTAGCACAGCTGGAAAATGCAACACCCTTGTGGCAATCGATGGATTCAACGCGTTCTTCGCCCCAACCTCCAGAATTAAAAATGAGGATCGCAAGATAGTTTTGCCGAAAAACGTTTCACTCACCGACGCTTTTTTGAACATCACCAAGTACGACTGGTGCAACGGAGCAATTGTCGTCACGGTAGATCCGTTAGCTGCTTTGGTTGGTATCTTAAAAATCATGTTTTTTTCGATATGCACGATTAAATTAATTATCCTCTGCCTATTTTGGCCCAAGTTACAACTTCGGACATTTCGATTGTTTATCCGCATTTTTCGCTTTGCGGGCTTACATCATCCGAATTCTTAGTAGAAAAATTGTAGCAATTAACATTCGAGGTGTTCGATCGGTAGCCGATCGCGATACGGCCGAAGATCTCGTATTTTTTCGGGACGTGTATATTGGGACCACACCGTAAAATCACGGTATACCGTGAACCAGCACACGGTATATCGTGACCGAACACACGGTATACCGTGACCCAACACACGGTATAATTACATTTTTCGAGTAATTATACCGTGCACAGAATAGATTCCTGCGGTATACGGAATTGGCATTCCGAATCACAACATGCCGTGATAGCGTGCACGGTTTTAGATATCTCAGAAAAATGTACGCACGGTCTTGAGGAGGTAAATGATACCGTACACGGTGTTGTAGCATGGAAATAACCCAACGACAAAATAACACACGACAAATTAACCCAACGACAGAAATTCCATGAAATTTCTTAATAAAGCGAAAAATGTCTACTATAGCACGAAATTTCGTCGGAAGTGAATGCCAATACCGTATACCGTAGGAATCTACTCTGTGCACGATATAATTACTCGAAAAATGTAATTATACTGTGTGTTGAGTGACGGTATACCGTGTGTTGGTTCACGATATACCGTGATTCTATGGTGTGGTCCCAATAGACACTTCCATTTTTTCGCTAGTTACAAATATCGTTTCCCTGTATTGTATAAAAAGACTTCCACAAAGTTACAGAATTCAAATTATTTTTTGTTTTCGTTGCGCCGTGGCTGAAGTATTACGAAAAACAAATTTCCCGTTTTTTAAATTGCTATCTTCGGTGTCAATAGACTAAAAATAACGTTTGATCAGTGCTTTTTAAACGAGAGAAATCGCTCTTTTCAATCTAATATATAGAATAATGACATTTTTCTTCAGATTTACCTTAAATTTGTTTCATATATGAACTATCATCGAATAGAATTTGAGTGGAAAATTTATGCAAATTGGTGGAGCGTTTCAAACTTTGGCAGCAAACAAAAGTAAACTTTTGGTTGCTGCCAATCATAAATTTGCTGACAAGCTGCAAATTTTACCAAATGTTTGTATCATGTTGAACTACATTCAGAAAATTTGTTGATACAATAAAATAGATCCTAAGGACGGAAAGAAAATGTAAACGATTTTTTTCCGAAGGCTTCTTTTTTCTTTTTGGGCCATAGATATTCTTCTACAAATCGGTTTACCATTCTAGGTATTGTATCGATAAGAATGCTCTTTTCCGATTAAAAAGCTCTGGTCCGAATTTACTTTTGCTCCATTGATATTCAAGATATATCCAATTAAAGGTACGGGAAATGTGTTCTTTCGAAATTCTTAGATAGGAACTTCTCAAAAACCATACATTATTTGGGGTCTATAATCCTAGAACTCATGATTTATTTTCACAATGTACGTAAGGTCGCGTGGGATCCCACCGGAACCCAGTCACGGGTTCTATATGGCAGTCTCTTTATAAAATAATAAAAAATATTGAATCTGACACATTTGGCGTCCGCGACGTTTTGACTGAGATAATTCCAGTTAGAAGTTCGTATCAGACGAAAAAAACGAACGTGCTGTAAATTAAGAGTAGCGCTATCGTCTCGTCGTGAGAGTCTCATGAGGTGGCATCACAGATTTCTTTGAATACCTGGCGTCGAGACGCTACCGCGTCTTTTGACGACACAGAGCGACGGTCAGGCGGTCAGTCATCGAATCCAATTACCCATCCAATTACTGACCTCCAGGGTCAGTAATTGGATGGGTGACTGTTTTTGATCCTGATTTTTCCAAGTCCACTATGGTCACCGCCGCCGCGTACAAATATTGAGACAGGCAATTGGTACTTGAATGGGTGACCGTTTCAGGTGTGATTTTTCTAAACCAATAGGGGGACCTGGAAAAATCAGGCCAGGAACAGTCATCTATACAGTACTTGAATGTATATTCGTGACTGGCGAAAAAACTCCGGACCCTCGGCCGACACCTGTCCCGCTACCGGTGGAATCCCTAACAAATCCGAACAACGATGAAATCACCGAAAAAGCATTCAGTGCTTTTCGAACGTTTAATACACCGAGATTTTGGTCGAAAACACCGAAAATTAGTTGAAAATTAGTGTCCGAGACGTGAAAGCGTCTCGCTGCCGCTCGTGTAAAATGTCGTTTTTTCTCGTTTTTTCGCTGCCGCACGTATAAAAACACTCTGAAGCATGGCACTTTGAGGACCCAAACACATGAATATTCGGTGTTTTTTCGGAGCTTTCGAGCAAAATATTTCGCGCGGTAAGTGTTCGCAAAGCACTCAGTGCTCACCGGTGAATTTTTTGTGACTGTCCTTTGTTCTTTCGGTGCTTTTCTCAGTGCACCACCGTGCTAGGGTAGACATACCCCATTCGTGCATCCGGTCATCACTAATTGAATGGACACTTTTCGCAGACCGGCGATTGGACGGGTCTCCCGAGATATCTCCTCGGCAAGGAAGGATTCGAACATCTCGATCCATTTTTGCCTGTCCATGTGGAAAATTACACGCCCGACGAGTACGACACGGTGATCGAGTATCTCAAGGAAAGGAAGTGGATTCGAACAATGACGAAAGACGGTCAACGGGAATTGGAATTGCTGTCCGCGCGAAATCCGTATAACGTGATGCATCACAGTACGCCTTTGTAATACCGCTTGTACTCGACAATTAAACATTCGTCGTAACATCCCATTTTTTCTATACTACTCGCGATGAAACAGTCCACGAACTGTGCCAGAAACAAATCAATCCGGGAAGTCAAAAACCCGTCATCGATGACAACGACACGTTACTCGTTGTTACTCGTTATTTTATGTATTATATAAAACAACGTATATATAATATATAACACTAAGTATATTAACGTCACAATTACGTCATTTTCACTCTTCCGGTTGACTCGAAGTTATTGTGATTCGTCTCGACGAAAGCCAGATAACGTCGGTCGTAACCTTAGTGGCGACAAGGTCGCCTCTTGCTCGTAACGCGATGGAATTCATAAAAATGCTATCACCGATTGCATTGAGAGTTTTTTGCGCGTACAGCAAAAAAATAAAATACATAGGGTAGAAGTACCGCTTTTGGCCATCTTTGATCCGATTGTGGCGACCAAGTTCAAAAGGACTTAATTGTTTATGTTGTTAATTAAGAAAAAAATGAGCTGGATATCTCGTTAATTTGTATGAATACTTTCGAAGTATCAACATTGGAATACTAGAAAAGAATTATTTGAAATGAATTACAGTGAAAATGGCGACAAAGGGTACAGTGGCCGCAGACGGTACTTCTATCCTATACAAATAAACATATACAATAAAGACGTTCCGCGCATGAAACCCATAGATGAAAATCGAGAGTCGCTTCGCGAAAACTGAGTTTCTCATACCGAGACGAGGAGCGACTTCCGAGAGTGACCGTAAACCGCAAACAGCGATGTAGTCGACGCGGGTAGCAGAAACAACGGGCAGATAGGACCTTCCTGTGCGTAGATTTACCGCGATAGCGAGCCTTAGCTCAGGATGCAACGCGGTAAAGACAGCCATGGAGGGAGAGAAAGAGGGGAAATGATTCAGAGTCGAATAAACCAGTAAGTCAGTAAGTCGCGTTGCGCGACGCCTGAACAATGGTCCGTTGGACTCGCGTGTTCTGCTCCGTTTTTTTCGTGATAAACGGTTGTGCAGTTGTTTCCGCGATTGCGGAGGAGTTGGTCGCTTCTGCGTTGAATTCCTCGATAACGGAGACTTCGGTGGGTCCGCGGAATTACAAAACTCACGGGAATCCCCACGTGGAGCGACATCATTTGCCGATTTGCTGCCCGAATGGGTCGTTCTCCGTGCAAGCTTATTGGTGCGTTCTGGTGGAAAATATATCAACGAACTTCGAGTTTCCGCCTGTCTACGACGCTCAAACTCTGGAGCCCAGTTCCGAACCGCTTCGGATTGACGATTTCGACGTTCTGTGGAATTCCTGCCAAGGATACGTCAGAGAGCTGATAACACCGGATTTGTATGAGGACGGCGATTACATGCTGCTCAGCAACGGTTCCATCAGAAGCGCTGAAGAGATCCTCGAATATACGAATTACTGTTTCGCTTTTTACAACACCTCCGAGTACAGTGTCGTGAGGTGCGTCGAGGGTGGCGGTGAAATCAACGACGGCGAGACCGAGGGGACTAATCCCGCCGTAGTCATGATTCTCATGTTTATCGTCAGCCTTGCCCTTCGCAGTATCTCGTTTTCCGCACTTCTTGTCACCTTGGTTCTCTACTCGATTATACCCGAATTGAGAACCGTACACGGCGTTTCGTTCAGAGCATGCTTCGGCCAAGTGATCTTCACTAATCTCGTTGCTCTTATGAGGGTGACCGATTTGATGCAGAACATGAACACTTTTCTGTGCATAGCTTATGGTATATCTTCGTCATTATTATTACCTACCCCGTCATCGGGTTACCGTGATTTCACCCAGAGTTGTAAATCCCTAAATCTTTCAGAAACAAAGTTGACGGTACAAATGGTGTTGTAATTATTAAGGGGGACTTCTACCCTGGAGCACCGTCTTTCATGTGTATTTTTTGTGGGGAAATTAATAAATGTAGACGACTGCGGTTTTTTATTTGTTATTTACGTTTTAAAGTATACAATGGATTTTTTTTAAGTTAAACATTGTCAGCGTCCTAGGTCCTCAAACACGGTCGTCCAAAATAAATGGCTACCACTCTCCTGACCACTGTAATTATGCGGTCGTCGTGAAATTGTGCATACATACTCGAGAAACATGTTTTCATGAAATAATGGATGTTTTTCTCGATTACTGCAAAATTAAGAAAATGGCGGCGCTTCAACAAAAAAGATCGATTTTTCCGCTATGTTTTTCGTATAAAGACATTCATAAAAAATCGAAAAATTAAGGTACCGAAAAAGACCTCCGTCATTCCATGAAGATATGTTTCCCGAGTATATATGCACAATTTCAAGCCGATCACATAATTACAGTGATCAGGAGAGTGGTATCCATTTATTTTGGATGACCGTGTTTGAGGACCTGGGACGCCGACAATTTTTTACTTTGAAAATACCATTGTATACTATAAAACGTAAATAACAAGTAGAAAAAAACCGCAGCCGTATACTATTATTCGTTTTTCCACAAAAAAATGAAAAACGGTGCTCCAGGGTAGAAGTCCTCCGTAATTAATAACGTGAACACGTAGAAATTATAATATAATGTGTACATTTTTCAAAGGCTGCAAATAATATTCGCCCAGAATAAAATTTCACGGTAATTTTCCGGAAAAAATGAAGACGCGCGGTCAACGCATTACAAAATTAATGGAGAACCATGTTCGTCCATTTTTTTCGCAACTCCTTGCAAGTTTTAATCGAAAATGCAGTGTCCATGCAGCTATTCGAAAGTTCGCACGTCATTTTATAATCGCCACAGGTTATTATTATTAAATCGCACCTACAAAGCAAATCGTACAGTAACGTTTATTTCTTGAAATAACGGGGAATTACAACTCTGATTTCACCTAACAAGTATGGTCGTGTTAATAAGTTGGTCGTTTCTAGGCTTTCTGACGCACTTTTCGAACTTAGCGGTCTTTTTCTGGCTGAACGTCCTGTGCTTTGATATGTGGCTGACCTTTGGGTGAGTAATTCACGCTTCTTTCGGATTTTACGTCCTGGCCATTTTTCCCTGTTTATATTTCATTATTTAAATATTACTAATTTGCCTTCCTGCTATTCCCACATTCCAATCGCGGTTCAATATCCTCTATAAATCATCCGACTCGGAGTTTCCGACCGCATCGGTTATTTACCTTTATTTCTGCTAATCAAATTCCTCATTTGAATTCTTGAGAAGACTTGTGTCTTCATTCCTTCACCATTTCACAATAAGTTACCTTACACTCACCGCAGCCATTCTGATTACTAATCAGTATTCAATCAACCATAAACCAATCATGTCTTGAGTATATTAAAATGGTTAAATTTGGAGTTTACGTATAAGTTAAATATTATAATTGTTAATTGTCATAACTGATGGCTTATAAAAAGTTCTGCTCTGTTTTTACGATTGTTAGGTTCGGTCATTTTATAAATGTAAATAACTCGCGAGATAGTGTGGAATCTTGATTTCAATTATTAATCGAACAAGATCCTAAAATAAACATTTAAATCACGTTTCGTTAGCTCGATTCGTAAGATTGGAAAATGTGCAGAATTCACATTTCCCATATGAGGTATTCCGTATGAATTTCGCCATAAGAAACCTCAACTATTTTCTAATAATCATCGTTAATGATATGAATAGATATACCAAATTTCAAAATCAACAAAAAAATATTGCCGGGATATGCCAATATTTAATCTTTCATTTAATCTGTAATATCTCGAGAACGAATAATTTTTTCATGGCCAATAAGAAAAAAAATGTATTCACAATTAATTGTGTAATTGCAGGCCACATCTTATGGCAAAAAACACAATTTTTTGTTTTTTTTAAGTAGGAGGACTTCTCGTTTCGTCATCGGGAAAATTGCCTCGAAGTCTGTAAGTGATTACCGAATTTTGAGTATTTTTGTGTACATGGGATATACAAATGTTTATAAGTTGTAGTAGTCTCAATTTTTTTAATAGCCTTTTTAATGCCAGGCCGCTCACGAACGGTATCGGCAATATCAGTTGTTTCATCATGTTCCAGGATTAAACGGCCTGCATATGACTTTCAATGTGCGAGGTCCATAAAAGTGGAGAATATTACACGCTCGACATAGTTGGAAATCAATTTTGGAAACATCGAAAAAAAATATATATATCATTTTGATATTTGGTGTATCTATTGATACTACTGAAACTGATTTTAGAAACATTTTGAGATTTTCTTTTTTTTTTACTTTTACGAAATTCATATGGAATGCCTCATGTGTAGAGCACATGCCTCGTGTTTGTTTGTTGCGCCGTTTTTCGGCCGGTAGAAAAAACGACGAAACTGTAGAGAACGATTAGTAACGGATTCGGTCCGCGGTCAGCCACGAGTCACTGTTGAACGCGAGTTCGCACAGAAGAGTGGCGCGCTCAGCGAAGCGATGCAATAAAAATTAAGGTAGTTCTTGCGCCTAGATTTCATTTTTCATAATAAAAAAAAAAATGAGTGAGAATTGCAAACACTTCTCAATGGTATAAAAATTTGAAAAAAATGTATGCACATTAAAGGTATTGAAAAGATTAATTTTGCATAATAATCATACCAAAATGTTATTAACAAATTGATGAAAAAAAAATGGTTAAACAAATCTCCCGATGATCCAAATTTCTTTGATTTTATGACAATGATTAGTTCATTTTTCTGAATGCGTATGCATTTTTTCAGGTTTTTAAATTCACGTTGAACTCTCTGTTTTTGCACAGACATTTTCCATATAAACAACACAAAATTCACGGTGAACGTAAAAATCTGAACCAATTCATACGTATTTAAAAAAATGAACGAATCATTTTCTTAAAAAAAAAACATTTGCGTCGTCGGGAGATTTGTTAAACAATTATTTTTCATGAATTTGTTTCAGTTTAGAATTATTATTATTAGAGTAGAAGTACCGTTTTTGTCCACCTTTGGTCCAATTGTGGCCACCAAGTTTAAAAGGATTCAATTGTCTATGTTGTTAAATAAAACAAAAATGGGTTTGATAATCTTATCAATTTGTATGTGTGACGGCCCCTTAAAACTTATATTTTTCATGCGCATTATATTTTTGCGATAACATTATCACCGACAATTCCCAGACGCGTTTCTTGGGAACAGACCCCGGGATCATCGCTGACGGTGCAGCGTTCCAGCGCACGGCGGCTCATGCGCAGCGCAACGTCGGCGCTTGGGCCCGACGGCCCCCGAACGGCTCGTTAGTTCGTCTCTCGCGCTTCGGCGACACACTCCAACTTCAACTTCAACTTCATTCAAACCCATATACGCTGTAACGTTCACTCCACCAATCATTTCAACTCAATAAACGTTCAATCACCATAAAACATTCCGGCTATTATTCCGATCGTTACATTTGGTGTCAGAAGTGCTGCGAACATAAAAACCACGCGCCACCTTTTTTTTGAGTGAACATTTTGTGACGTTGGATCTAAAAAAAAAAAGAAAGAAGAAAAGTGAAATAAATAGTAAAGAAGACAACGACCATTTCATCGATCAATTACCGATATCCGCCCAATCAACACCATCAACAACTGCAAAACATTTAGAAGGAAGGAAGATCCAAATATATCGAAATTATTACGAAGGAAGGAAGGAAGGAAGCGCATCAAAAACGAACCAAGGGCACCCATGGAAATTCTGAGGGTTTTTTTCGTCGTGACACTGTGAGTACCTTTTTCTGATTTGTGTTACGATACATGTGCAGTGCATCTATATATTTTGTGAGACGTGTTTCTTTTATTTCGCGCATTAATTCACACGATAGTGAGTTTGGAATATCGGTTTTGGTTTCTAAGAAAAATAATGAATTAGCAAGTTTTTTTCAACACAACGCGACAATGAGTGAAAACGAGAGTAACGAACTCAACGCGACAATGCGTGAAAACGAGAGTAACGAACTCAACGCTTTTAGATTTGTAGTCGGTTTTATACCAGAGTTCGATGGTAACAATGTATCCTTGGAGCATTTTATCCAAAAATGTAAAGACGCGATTAACATCGTTCCAAATGTCGCGGTAGTCATCCGAGCGGCGCGCTGTAGTTTGATCGGAGTTGCGCGCGAAATAATCGGCGATAAAGAATACGCGACAATCGATGCGTTTTTGCGAGATTTGAGAAGCGCTTTCGAGAAGCCTATCGAATTGACAGACCTTCAAATCGAGTTGAAGACGACCGTACAAAACTACAACGAATCTGTGATCCACTATGCCTCGCGCGTCCGAAAAATTAGGAAAAGAATTATTGAAAGATTGGACGAAGTTTACAACACACAAGCCAATCAGGCTTTCTTGGCGGCACGAAAAAGCGAAGAAGAAAAAGTGATAATGAGAGCATTCACGCGTGGGTTATGGGAAAACATTTCGCTGCGCCTGATTCAGAGGGATGTTACTACACTCGATCAAGCCGTCGACGGCGCTAGGGAAATAGAATCCGAGCTTCACAAGTGCCAGCTTGTGCAACAGTCAAGACGCGGTGAAGAGACACAGGTAAAGAGTAACACACCGGAACCGGCCCGAGTACAGTTCGCGCAAGCAACCAGCGCACCCGTGGAAAAGTTTTGCGAATTTCATAAAAGCCGAACTCACGCGACATCGGAGTGCATTACGCTACAGAAACTGCGCGAAAACAGAAACCCGAGATTCAGGGACACTTCCCGTGAGAGATACTTTCAGAACCGGCAAAATTATCAAAATCCGCGTAATTTTCAACAAAATTATCAAAATCCGCGCAATTTTCAACAAAATTATCAAAACCGACCGAACTATCAAAACCGCTCAAATTACCAAGACCGGCAAAACAATCAAAACCAGGGTCTGCGCGGACGCGTACAGGATTCGCGATATTTCCCGAATGATTCGAATAATTCCCAAAACGCGCAAAACGGACGGAATAACTCGCGGGGAAACAGCAGAAGTGGTTCGCGAGACCGAGCTCCATCCGGAAATTCGGATACGCGTAATACAAATAATGACGCTTTCATCGATTCGGTCGTCCAGCGAGTCATTGCTCAATTGGGAAACCAGGAAAGTACTTCTCGGGAAAGCGCGACGGGGAGCCAACAGTAAGAGCGCAGAATGTAAACACGAAAGCCGCATCTCACGCGGTGATCACCGTTAGAAAAGCAAAAATTCATTTGGGTCTCTCTAAACGTCATAAGCCCGCTACAGTCATGATACATTCACCTGATTTCAATTGCGAGCGAACAATGGTCCTCGCAGACACTGGAGCAGAGATAAGCCTCGTGAAACAGACAAAAATCGCGCGCGAGACGCGCGTCGATCCAACATCGCTTTACGAATTAACGGGAATCACAGAGGGCAAAATAATGACACTCGGTATGTGCCACATTCGGATCAAAGAAGTCAGGGTTGAATTTCACGTGGTGGCTGACGATATTCCGATCGGGCAGGATGCTGTTCTCGGAGATAATTTTTTCCGAGAGACTCCAGCAGATATGTTATACAGTCAGCTCTGCTTATCATTTCGCGGACATAAAATACCTTTCGAGACATCTGAAACGATATCCATCCCAGCCAGATCAAAGGTGGTCATCCACGTTAGATTAAAACGAACTAATCTCAGCGAGGGTTATATTCCCAGATTTAAAGCGAACAACAAACTGTACATCGGCGATGCGCTCGTGACAAACAGAAACGGTATAGCGTATTTAACAGCGATTAATGTGAGTGACGACGATTTTGACTTGCCTATACCCGTACTCGAATTGTTTCCAGTCGAGACGGTCTCCGCTCAACATATTAATACCCCGGAGAGCGTTCCATGTGCCACCGAAAAATCGGAGCACAAAGCGATAGTTTTCTCAGCGGCGGTAAACGAACGGAACAGGCTGAGTGCAATCGAGTCGCTCCTTGATCTCAAACACCTAAACGCGGAAGAAAAGACGCACGCGCTAGCGCTCGTTGCAGAACATCAGCATTTGTTCTGTTTACCCGGAGATGAGCTGGGTTGTACAAGCATTCTCAAACATCAAATTTTTACAACAGACGAAAGACCAATTAACACCAAGCAGTATAGATTCCCACAAATTCACAAACAAGAAATTCAGACCCAAGTTGATGGATTGTTGCATGGGGGTATAATACAGCCCTCCCTTTCGCCGTACAATTCCCCAGTTTGGATTGTACCAAAAAAGGCGGATTCTCAAGGAAAGAAAAGATGGCGAATGGTAATTGACTTTAGGAAACTGAATGAAAAAACAACACCAGACGCCTACCCGTTGCCGAATATCGTGGACATTCTAGATCAATTAGGAAACGCAAAATATTTTTCAACATTCGACTTGGCATCCGGGTTCCACCAGATCGAGATGTGCGAGACGGACAAACACAAAACCGCCTTTTCGACGCCGAACGGACATTTTGAGTTCAATCGTATGCCGTTTGGCCTCAGGAACGCCCCAGCAACCTTTCAGAGGCTGATGGATGTGGTTTTGTCAGGTCTCCAGGGCACCGATCTCTTTGTATATCTGGATGACATTGTCATTTACGCGAAAAGTCTCGAAGAACATAAACGAAAGTTCTGCGGTCTGGCAAAACGCCTCACTACCGCGGGACTAACGCTGCAGACGGACAAATGTCATTTTTTACACCGGGAAGTTTCGTATCTGGGTCACGTCATTTCAGAGGCAGGTGTCAAACCAAACCCAGACAAGGTTAGGGCGGTAAAAGAATTCCCAGTTCCAAAAGACAAAAAGAACATTAAGCAATTTGTGGCACTCGCTGGTTATTACCGACGATTCATTCGTGATTTCGCGGCGATCGCGATCCCGATGACACGACAGTTGAGGAAGGATGCAACATTCGAGTGGACTACAGAGTGCCAAAGGGCCTTCGAGTACCTGAAGAAAAGAGTAATAGAATCGCCAATTTTGCGGTATCCGAACGAAGAAAAGCAATTCACGTTGACAACTGATGCATCGGATTTTGCCATTGGCGCCGTGCTCAGTCAAAAACACGACGACTTTGACCACCCAGTGGCTTTCTATTCCAGGTCATTATCAAAGCCCGAGACAGCATATGATGCGTTGAAAAAGGAGCTATTGGCAATCGTGAACGCGGTGGAGCATTTCGATACGTATTTGTACGGACGACACTTCGTCCTAGTGACGGATAATAGGGCGCTCGTGTACATCACAAGCAAACCACAGCCACCACAACAATTGCGTCGTTGGCAAGCAATCCTCAACAATTACAAGTTCGAGATCCACCATAAATCTGGAAAGCTTAACGTCGTGGCGGATGCTCTCTCGAGGAATCCAGTATCGGTGCTGCCAATCAGGCCTCACGAAAGCACATCAGAAAATCAGGGGCAGGAATCGAAAAAAATGAAAACTCATCATCAAACGCCGCAAGTAATTCGCGGTCACTCTACAACGGATGAAACGGAGGGAAACCCGAGAGTCTGGAAAAAGTTGCGCATCGACCAAGCAAAAAACCAATCGGAAGATGATAGCGAACACAATCAAGAGATGATTGTCGAGATGGACAAGGCGACTCCACCCAGGGTTGACTCGACGATAGATGACAGCACCCCAGAAACAGAAATATCTGAAGATGAAGACAGGGCTACAGGAGAATCACGGAAAGAGCGAGCGAGACCGAACGAATCAAGTCATCAGTTAAGGAAGCGGAGAGAGGCTACAGAAAAATACGATTTATCAGAGGGAGAATCTACAGAAGAAGAAACAGAAGAAAGCTCATCGCAGCAGGAAACAGAAAAATGCTTATCGCAGCAGAAGACAGGAAAAAGCTCATCGCAGCAAGGAAGGACAAGCTCATCGCAGCAGGAGACAGTAAAAAGCTCATCGCAGCAAGGAAGGACAAGCTCATCGCAGCAGGAGACAGTAAAAAGCTCATCGCAGCAAGGAAGGACAAGCTCATCGCAGCAGGAGACAGTAAAAAGCTCATCGCAGCAAGAAAGGTCAAGTTCATCGCAACAAGAGATCGGGAAAAGCTTAACACAGCAAGAAAAGGAAAGCTCATCGCAGCAAGAGAAAAGAGACGAAAGTATATCGCAACCTCAAGGAGTACAAAGCACGTCCCAGAATAAAATTCGAGAAGTAGCCGAAGGCCCAGGTTACTTATCACCGGAAATGACTCCGGAATACTGGAATCAATCAGAAGATGACGGTAAACAGAGTAATGGTACACCAGTGCAGGGACCAGCACTTGAAATTTCGCATTCAACATCAGAACGTGATTCAGCACGTCCGGACGTAGAACCAACCTTTCGATCAACCACAAAAATAGTCCCAACCAAAAAAGCAAAGAAACGGAAGAAAGTGAAAACACGGTGGACTAAACGAAGAACGAATCCAGGATGCATTTCTTGTCACACGGAATCTATATATGACTCATCAACAGAGGGCAATGAGGCTCTTCCAACGCCACCAACACCGGATTTCAAAGGTTTTACGCCCCAAGAGAAAGCGGCAGCGGATGAAAGACTTAAACAGCCAAAGGCCCAGCCGTGTTTTCGGTCACCAACATCACCACCTGATGTACTGGAATCGCGGGACGTTTCGCCGGAAAAAGAAACTGGAAATCAACAAGGAACTACGCAACAGAAATTCTCATTGCCGGCACCACAGGAATCGGAGACTGTGGTCCAAGAGATGTCGTTGGATGGAAATCCTTTAGACAACGCTGGTAATGATTATTTCAACAACGTGCCGAACATGCAACTATCTGGAAATCCATCGGATCATGAACCACGAGCCAGTACGTCAAGACAAGCCGACGAAGTCGAACGACTGCCGGAATCCTATTCTGGCCCTTCGGATAATGATGCACCGTACCAACCAACACAATACCACCGGAAACGTATCACGTTACCAAAAGCAGGCCCAGCAACAAGAAGAGCAGTAATAACAGAAGATATACGAGTCAGTGATAACATAAAAGTAACACAGAACAACATCCTCGCAAATAAAGATAATTTGGCACATTTTTTGGCAGCGGATTGTGAAATGAAAACCATGGTCGCAAAGATACTCGTTGAGCAAGGGAAAATCAACCAAAGGGAATTTCTGGCGGAAAAACCAAGAGTAGGAAACATATTCACCATACCCAATGGTGATGGCTACATCCTAACAATGATCTGTAAAGAAAAATTAACTGATGTTACCACTATACATATGATCAAGAGGTGTTTGAGTGCGGTTATCAAATTTTTGGGAAAAGAAAAACTACAATCTTGCACATTCTCAAGGGATCCCGAAATAGTCGATTCACTTTTGTGGAGCGGCATCAAAGGGCACTTACGAGTGCTCTCGTTGAAATCGAATATATCGATAACACTGTGCGAAGGGCTTGTGACTGTTCCGGAACTGGACATCAGGCAGAACATCATTAAAGAATTACACGCATCGACAGTCGGAGGTCATAAAGGGATAACGAAAACCTATCAACGAATATTATCGCAGTATTACTGGAAAGGACTGAAAACGGACGTAAAGGAATTCATCAAGTACTGCCCGGAATGTCAAACAAACAAGTTGGTTCGAGTTCGGAATAAAGCACCAATGATTCTCACTGATACGCCAGCAAAACCGTTCGACAAAATTGCCATAGACATAGTGGGGCCATTTACAGCAACGAAAAACGATAATACATGCATCCTGACAATTCTCGATCTGTTTAGTAAATTTAGTATAGCCGTCCCGTTGAAGGCCCAAACAGCTGTCGATGTGGCTACGGCCTTATGTGACAAACTAATAACTACATTTGGCGCACCTCGCGCCATTTTGACTGACCAAGGGCGAAATTTTATGTCAGAAATGTTTAAGGACTTCGCAGATTTTTTCCAAATTAAGCAATATAAGACAACCGCGTATCACCCACAATCGAATGGTGCCATCGAGCGAAGCCATCACACTTTAGTCGAATATATTAAACACTTCACCGACAACAAAAGAAATTGGGACGAATTATTAACACTCGCAACATTTGCACACAACACAAGCGTGCACGAAAGTACTGGGTTCACCCCCTTCGAACTGGTTTTCGGTCATTTGGCACAACTACCATCAGAATTTCCACCAATTGAAAAGACAGTAACTTATGATGACTATATGGCAAATATGACAGCAAATTTCAAACAAATTCAACAGTTAGTTTTGAATAAGTCAATCAAATACAAAGAACGAACAAAGAAATATTATGATAAAAGAGTTAAAACACCAGATTTCCAAGAGGGCGAACTCATCTATTTGCAAAAAGAACCAAGAATGGGAAAATTCGATGCCCATTGGGTAGGTCCATACAAAATTTTAAAGGTTTTGGAACAAAACAATGTGATCCTTCAGATTAAAGAGGGAGTAGAGAGAAAAGTTCATACAGACAAAATAAAGAGGGCATATGTTGCAGATGTCACATGGGAGCTTTAGAATCTCAGGATGCTCTCAAAGTCGTGCAGTTTACGCAGAATCCTGGACTGTATTCGGAACCACTCGGCACACTACGTTCATACCACACCACCTGGACCCTTGTCACGTTCATCAGCACGCAGGGACTTGAAACCAGACGCATTCAAATTCAACAAAATTTAAACGCTTTAAAGAACTACTGTGAACTGATTAGCGGAATGAGATGTATACTGACGGGACAATTACGGAACATGCAAACTCGACTCGACGCTGTACAAAAAACGGAGACAATTTTGGGAGAATTGCTGCCGTCGACGCGACCAAACGCGGTAGAAAATGAAAACAACAAAATCAGGAGAAAACGGGCACCTTTTGAATTTGTCGGAAAAATTAACAAGATTCTTTTTGGAACAATGGACAGCGAAGACGCAGACAGAATCAATTATCAAATCCACTCGCTGACGAACACTTCGATTGAATTAGCCGAAATAATGCAAAATCAAACGCATATCATCAGATCAAACTTCGATGTCACTCAAAAGCAAATCAGATCTCTAGCTACAACACTCTATGAAGAAACAAACAAAATTAAAAGCAAACTGTTGTCACTCGTAAAGGAATTTCACATTATTGAATATAATCAAAAAGGCGAGCAATTCGCGACCGAAATAGATGACGATTTGAGTGAACTCGAGGCGGATATAAACATACTGACGAACGCCATACTTTTCGCGAAAATAGGACAGATACACCCGCGTATACTCTCAACGCAAAAACTAATGATCAGTGCCGACGCAATCAGGAAAGCTTCCCCGAACACACAATTTCCGATTCCTCTAGACTCAGAACACGCACCTCTTTTGACATCGGTCGCTAAATTGACGATTTTCCACAACGAAAAAAAACTCGTATATGTACTCAGTATTCCGTTGCTTGACTTGACTACGTACAGACTTTATCAACATTTATCGGTACCGATACGTCAGTTCTCCGCAACTAAAGGTTCGCGTTTTGCGTTTATCAAGCCAACAGTCCGCTATACGGCAATCGCAGAAGATTTCAACAACTATTTCAACCTAGAAAATATGGACGAGTGCAAATTCATGTCCGATCACTATATGTGCAAGCAAGGTTACCCGATCGAACGCATTGTTGAAGAAACGGGTTGCGAGGTTCAATTGCTTGTGGACCCTCGATTTGACAATTTGGATGATTGTGATATTAGGCTCAAGACGCTAAAACAAACATATTGGTCACAAATACAGGGTGCGAACGCCTGGTTGTACGCGGCACCGAAAGCAGAGACATTGTACCTTCTGTGCAAAAATCACGAGACAACGATGAAAGTAATAGAGGGGTCGGGAATCGTACACATCAAACCCACTTGTCAAGTAAAAACGCGCACAGTCACACTGACCCCGTCGGTAGAATTAACATCGACTATTTACACGGAATTTTCACGAACATTGGTACTAAATATCACAGAAATAATAGAGAAGTCCATAAAAGCGCTAAAAGATGTAAACGTCACAGAGGTTCTGACTGAGACAGAGGTGTTTGCGGAATTATTAAACTCAAATTCGGCACACGACGACTTGACACAGAACGAAATTGCTTTGAAGGCCGTTATTGCAAAGGCCAAAGAAATAACTAAAACACATTATCTCAGAAACAGGCTGTCCACAATAGAGTCTATACTAAAGTTTGTAGGGATTGCCCTAGGTTCGGTCGGAATACTTTTGACGTTCGCTTGGAAGTTTTCGATGTTTGGAAAAATATCAAAATTGTGTAAGATTATATCATGCATATCGAGACAGAAAAAACGGATGGAAACAAAACAAACCGAAGAAGTGCAAGAGCGGCCGGTCGAGTTTCGCAGACGACCATTAGAAATTGCAGAGATCTCCGACGCACCGACGAATGAGTGCAGAGAAATTATGGTTCACACCAATCGACAACTGACGCACCGACCATTGTATGCGTTAACTTACAAACGAGATTCAATCCCATAAGGCGCGATGAATTTTTGTTTTTCTATTATATTAAGGAAAAAATATATGAATATTCTATAATTATTCGCAAGAGGTCGTCAGTATTGAAAAAGAAAAGAAAAAGAAAAAAAAAAAGTATTGATATAAACGTTATTAAAGTATAGGAATAATATTGTTCTACCCATATTCATATAAGCGGTATTTGAAATACGTCTTATTAATTTTTGTTTTCATGTTTTTTTTAATCATTATATCTTTTTAAAAAAAAAAAAAAAAAAGCACTGTATCGTAACCAAAATATAATCATATCACAAACCCATGAACTCTTTGTTTACAACTTCTCCACACAAATCGCAAATCAGCTGGATCCCATCACATCCAAATAACAGTTCTGTCCTACTAACCACCCCAAAAAACTAATAGAAATCAGACTGTTTCAGATTGCTCAGAGAGAGCGTATCCAAATTAATAGGAAAGGAAATATGGAAGTTGCTACGCAATTGTTACGCAATCAAAACAGTCATTGGAAAAGGAAAGAGGGAACAAAATTTGCCATCAATATATCTTCACCATATACTCTTATATACAACCCTATCAAACCCACTCCACATAATCATACCCACCCTTACTAACACGAACCACTAAATGTGTTTAGTTAGTTTCAGATGCATCAGACTTTTTCAGAACAAACAGAACAAAGAGTTGATGGAATTCAAACCATAAGGGAAAAACGAATTGAAGGACCGGAATTTTGACCAGGAATATTGCAGTTCGGAAAATCATCAACAATCAACATAAAACATACAACAGAAATGAAACTATATCAATAATATTTGATTTTTTATATTGTATAGAGTCGCACACCTCAAATTTATGTAAAAACCATTCCAATGCAGGAGCATTGTTTTTTTTAAGTGGTGGAGTGTGACGGCCCCTTAAAACTTATATTTTTCATGCGCATTATATTTTTGCGATAACATTATCACCGACAATTCCCAGACGCGTTTCTTGGGAACAGACCCCGGGATCATCGCTGACGGTGCAGCGTTCCAGCGCACGGCGGCTCATGCGCAGCGCAACGTCGGCGCTTGGGCCCGACGGCCCCCGAACGGCTCGTTAGTTCGTCTCTCGCGCTTCGGCGACACACTCCAACTTCAACTTCAACTTCATTCAAACCCATATACGCTGTAACGTTCACTCCACCAATCATTTCAACTCAATAAACGTTCAATCACCATAAAACATTCCGGCTATTATTCCGATCGTTACATATGAATACGTTCGAGGTATCAGCATTTGAATGTGGAAAAACAAATATTTCAAATAAATTACTGTGAAAATGGCCTTAAACGGTACAGTGGCTACAAATGGTACTTCTACTCCATGCAAAATTATACTTTTCGGTACCTTGAATGTGCACGCATTTTTTCAGATTTTTGTACCATCGAAAAGTGTTTGCAATTCTCTCTCTAATTTTTCTCGAATTCATGCGAAATCAATACTAGACGCAAGGACTACCTTAAAATACCAACCTCACAACGAAACATATTATTGCTTCGTAAGAGACAAAGCGTCGTATTTTATATGTTTTTTTAGCTGGACGTTTTTATTTTCCCCACATAATACCTGATTATATTTCGTCTTTTGTATCCACGTTAATTAGCAGTTATTCTTTAATTCGCAGGTCGCCTAGGAAGGCATCCTTGCTTCAAAGTGTGACGATTTGGAGGCGAAACAAGTTCATTATCTACTCGATTTATGCGTGGGGTTGCTCTTCACTTATCGCCATGGTCGGCCTGATCATGGATCTTGCGCCAAGTACATCTACGAACTTTATCAGACCGGACTTTGACATATACGAAAAATGTTTTTTCAAGTGTAAGCACGATCATGAGGTTTTTGCAATGTAATATTTTATTGACGTCCGTCTATCGTTAACTGTTTGTTTTATTTTTTCTTCTCAGCTACGGCAGCAGGTTTTATTTATTATTATGGACCTATGGGCTTGGTGGCCTTTTGCAACACGTGCTTTTTCGTACTAGCTGCTGTAAAGATAATAGAACGCAAGCAGAACACGGTTGATCTTCTGGAAGTAAATAACTACCAACACCACAATGAAAATATGCAACGGTTCGTTCGCAATGTTTTATGCACTAATAAAATCACTTGTTCCCGCTACTAGTACAAAATGTTGGTCTCTGCATAATTTATTAAAATGCTGAAATTGTTAGGATTTTGTTTCATCATTTAAGGATGTAGGAGCATGGATTATTCAATTCGCATAAATTCGAGAAAAGGGCGAGAGAATTGCAAACACTTCCCGATGGTCTGAAAATCTGAAAAAAATTCGTGCACACTAAAGGTACTGAAAAAATTAATCTTGCATAGTAATAATTCCAAAATATTATTAACAAATTCTTTGAAAACAATTGTTTAACAAATATTTTGATGACCCATGTTTTTTTTGCATGAAAATGATTCATTCGTTTGTATCTATACATATGCATTTTTTCAAATTTTTATCTAATCTTTGAAATTTGTGTTTTTTTGTATGGAAAATATGTAAAAATTTCAAAGATTAGATAAAAATCTGAAGAAATTCATACGTATACAGAAAAACGAAGGAATCATTTTCATAAAAAAAACTTGGGTCATCGAAATATTTGGTAACATTTTTTTTATCAATTTGTTTATAACATTTTGGAATTATTATTATGCGAAATTAATATTTTGAGTACCTTTAGTGTGCATGAATTCTTTCAGATTTTCAGACCATCGAGAAGTGTTTGCAATTCTCTCGCACTTTTCTCGAATTCATGCGAATTGAATACTCGGCGTTCCTACATCCTTAACCGTGAGAGTAACAATGCTTCGAAAGTGCTGAATAATCTACTGTCAAGGAATAATCGAAATGTTGTTTCTTATACTACAGGTTTCATCTGTACCTTAAGCTCTTCTTCGTCACGGGAATAGACAAGACGTTGAACCTAATAGTGTGGCTCTGCAACTATGAACCTAACTACCTGTATAACATATCATCTTTATGCGGTCATGCTCAGGGCATTCTGATTTACATGATTCTCGTGTGGAAGGACAAAACGTGTCAATCACTTCGGAGCCCTCAGGATCACAATGTTACCGGTACGCGCCGCAGAAAAGGTGTTACTTCGTTCGTACGAAAATGTTTGTGGAGGAGAGCGTCCGAGGCTAAATAAAACTGAGTGCAGGGTCGTCCGTTGGGTGATGAATTCGCCGATAAGTTATCTTGCTACTATTTTCACCTATATGTAGAACTGTAGGTTATTTTATCAGTTATTTTGGTGTATTACGTGCTGACACAATCGCCAAATTAAGATTGTGAATCTTAATTTGAAATTTCTCACAAAAATCCTATTAAATAACCGCTCATTGCAGGTCTATAAAAGTTGCAAAGTGAAACGATGCACGTTGCTTCTTCGTTGGTCGTTAATTTTCATTTTTCACAAAGCCACCTCTATGAGTAATCGTATTTATCATTTCTAGCTTACTCATAGAGGAAGCTTTGTAAAAAATGGAAATTAATGAGGAAACAATGTGCAATGAGTGCAATAAAGTTGCAAAGTTATTTTGCAAGTATATTTTATGATATTTTACGTGAGTTATAGCAAAATGTAAATTTTAAAAATATTGAAAATGCCATAAAGTACTATTATGGTAGTTTCCTTTACGGCTTTAGCGATATCGTCAGTCCATATAAAATGTCAATTGATTCGGTGATTTCTTACGTGAGTTAAAGCAAAACGTAAATTCTTCGAAAAATTCGAAAGAACAGCCACTCGAACATCCATATATCCCAGAAGTTACAGGAGTTGAATAGTTTAGACATTTTGCTTCTTCATAGAGGAAGCTTTGTTTTCGGGATTATTTTTTATCGAGATTTTCATGTCAGGACCCTCAGATCGGTCCGAAACGTCGAGAAAAGTGATTTAGAAAAAATGTGCGTGCCTGTATGTGTGTGTGCGTGTGCGTATGCCTGTGTGTAACTCACATAAAATATCCCCGAATCAATTGAAACTTTCTGCAGGGTAACGATAGAGTTCTCAACGCTCTTATGTGCCAAATTTCGTAATGATCGATAAAGATGTTCGGATTTAATGGAGTTTTGAATACTTTCATAAATTTACATTTTGCCATAAGTCATGTAATATATCGTTAAAAATAGTTGCAAAGAAGAAAATTGCACCATGCTTTCTCATTAATTTCTATTTTTGACAAAGCTTTCTCTATGAGGAAGCCAAAAATGATAAATACGATAACTCTTGGAGGTGGCTTTGTGAAAAAGGGAATTATAATGAGGAAGCAATGTGAAATGTTCTACGTTGCAACGTTTGTTTGAAAGAAAATTGCAATAAAATTTGAACCACCGTATCGGTTTTCGCTAAGGTTGGCACCGGTCAAATTGTAATAACAGTGTATTTGTCTACGGAATATCAGCTTGATATGTCTTAATTTAAGGTAGTACGAGCGGCACAGTCCCGCCGAACGTGAATTTCACAGAATATTTTCGAACTCTTCTCAATGGGATAACAATCTGAAAAAAATCAAGCACGTTGAAGGTACCGAAAGGATTGATTGTGCATAATAATAATTCCAAAATGTTATTAACAAATAATTGTAGAAATCAATTCTTCAACATTTTTTCCGGTAACCCAAATTTTTTTTCTGATGAAAATTATTCATTCATTTTTCTGAATACGTATGAATTTTTTCATAATTCTGTCTAATTCTTAAAAATTGCATTTTTCAAGAGAAATGAGGGCCGAAAACCGCATTTAAACAAATTTAGACAAAATTCTGAGAAAATTCATACATGTTCAGAAAAATTAATGAATACTGTTCATCAGAAAAAAAGTTGGTTTGCCTCGTAAATTGTTGAACAACTCATTTTTTCATTAATTTGTTAATAACACTTTGAAATTATTATTATGCAAAATAAATCTTTTCAGCAACTTCAATGAGCTTGATTTTTTGCAGACTTTTATCCCATGAAGAAGTGTTCGAAATATTGTTTGAAACTCACGTTTGGCGGGACTGTACCGCTCGTACTACCTTAAGAAAGTTAAAACGTAACAGTACATTACAATAAAAGTACGGAAAGACTGTTTCTGACAAGTATTGTATAAAAATGTTCTTCCCAAGGTGTGAAAGTTTGACACACGTTTTACACACGCAAAGCGCGAAATACAATTCCAAAAGTTATGTATACATTGGCCTCATAACTAGGGAACACCTGTAAACCAGTATTACGTATTAATACCAGGAACTTTGAACCAATAATAGATGACACGGAAGGTGTGCGGTTTTCTGCAAGTTTCCTCGAATTCATTTTGTTCTTAATAATTTCTTCGTTTACGTCCAACGGCTATTTTCACACAGATTCTTTTTTATTCAAATGTAGTCTAAATGTGCTTGCCAATGATTATAGCATAATAAACGTTTGCACACATGTTATCTCCGACATAGACATGATCGACGACGGTCGAATATATCCATCAATGCTCATGTAAGTATTATGAATTATGTTATTATGCGCGATTAAAGTGAAATTTACTCACGTTTTACCTTTCTTTGGCGTACACGGTATTGCTCTATCAATTCGATGTTGCCTTCGAGATGCATTATTATTGATTTCAGCCCTTTTCACCGATTTTGCTTCCTCACAGAGGAAGCTTTGTTTTTGTAAAAAAATTGTTTTTCGGGATTTTCACATCAGTATACTCAGAATGGTTCAAAACATCGAGGAAAATAGTTTGCATGAAATGTCTGTATGTGCGTATACGCAGATTTGAATTTTTTTGCAGAATTATCTCAAGTTTGGTTCGCATATGGATAACCTTGGACTAAGGTTTGAGTACAAATTTGACGCAGGTCTAGCTGTTCAAATTTTATGACTTTTTAAGTATTTTGAAAAATCTCGTTCTCGCGCTGGCTCGTGCAAATTACGAGATATCAGATTCTAATTTGGCCCCCACATCGACTACGATGAACCAAGGGGTGGGTACAAATTTGAGACAAATCGGTGGAAAGGTTCAAATTTTACAAAGATTCCATTTATAACAAATTTTTAAAAACAGCGGACAAGTATTTTACACTTTTTACGAAGCTTCCTCTGTGCGGAAGCCAACATCATCAACATACTCAAGTATGTAAAGTATGGAAGTATGTTGATCATTGATCAACATACTTGCTCATAGAGGCAGCTTTGTCATAAGTGTAAACCACTGAGAAAGCAATTCGGAAGTTTCTACTTTGCAGGTTTTTTGTTTGGGAAATGTATTAACGGACGGGATTTTTAGGCAAGGACGACGACTGAAAAAAAAACACGGTTTTGAGGGGGTTTGGAAAAGCAAGTTTATTATGAATTAACATTTTATGCATAATGTGAAAAGTTCAAAGTGCAAGTCACTGGTTTAAGTGATATTATAATGTCATGTTTAACAATTGTTTTCAATAATTAAATACTATAATGCAAACAGATGTTGAGTGTAATTACATTGCACCCTTTCTCGTAAATGTATAACGCTTCGAACAAATTTTCGATTATCCCGCGTTTCTTCGTAGTAATAGGAGATATCGGATTACCAGACTTATGTCGCGAATCGCGTTTGTTATATCATTGGGAATTCGTAACACTGGATACACCATGATTTGAGTTAATGTTGAACAGTAATTTGCCAAGAATTTTGACCATTCAACTAGTGTCGAGTACAGCGATAACAGATGCGCATCGTAGTCCACATAAGTGCACCGGTAACGCTCGCCGGTTTCGCAGGATTGTGTAGGATTTCATATTAATAGATTATCACAGAATTTTTAAATGTTAAGTATTTTCACCGTGTCTGAGAAAATGTATCAGTCCGGTATATCGATCCGATATTATATCAATCTACCGTAGTATTCTATTTTACTTTTTACTTCACATACGGCTCTCTTTCCATCTGACCTCATACTGTCAACTCTTTTCGTCCAAGACTTCAAACAGTTGCCACGAACGTATCGCTGAGGTCGCAAAATTAAAACGTTTCTGTTCGATTTTTTTACAGAAACTTAACTGTTTTGTCGTACGATTAACATGAGTTTCGTCTAATAAAAATTGTATTCACCGTTTCTGGTGGCGAACCTAGTTACGAAGTATGCAAAATGAAATTACGAAAAAGGCTAATAGCAGGAATTTATGAAAGTAATCTTCAAACTCTTCGTACTTTCCAGAATGACGATATTATTTCTAATGTAATACTGTCCGAACGGCATTTCTCTCAGCTCTCTCGTAATACAATCTTTCGGTAACGTATCGATAATTCAAATTTCAGTTGAATTTGTCACAAATAATTCTTTTTGAGTGGTGTACAAGTATCGTATATCCAATTTATTTCTTGCCCAGCCGAAACTAATATATAGTGCAAGATCGCGAAACGGTAAGACGTTTTATTGATTGGAGACTATACATCCGATGATCAGTTGGTATCGCATAAAATACGTGTGATAATCTAACGTCGAAAGTATCGATTAAACGACGAAAACAAGAGAAACTGTCACAAACGTTGGAATAATAAATACGACGTTTACAACTAGACGTTTTTTAAAATGTTTTTTCCTTTCTTACATAATTATCTACCTCACTAAACTTTATTACTAGATCATAATGAGTAGAGATGCTAATAATTGTGGATCGTAAATTACTAGTAACAAGGATTAATTAACCAACACCTATTAAGTCGTTTTAAATTTTGAACAAGATAATCAATACGTTATGTGATTGCTCATTACTTTTTAGAATGTAGCTTTAATCTTAAATCGAATATCTTATGCAAATATGGAAATACATACATTCAGTCGGAAAAGGTGATACGAGTGACGCGCGGGATTACAAATGAATAGAAAAAAGGTGTATATATATGTTAAAACTAATGGATTATACAACAACAAAACAGACGGAATATCGTTGGATAGTTTTCTTTAGAGGATATTAACACACACATTCCATTTCATAGAACCACACACAATTACGTCTTCAGTGTTACAACAGTTAAAAGGCAAGAGTTTTGTGTGAAGGCTTGACAAACGTATTTGTACGCGATTAACCCGAATAAGCCGGGGCGAAAACCATTTGACATCAGTATACAATCTCATATTTACTTGTTTCCATACGTCGAATGGTTTTTACGAGTGATACGGACACGAATGATTTTTTTTTAAATGAAATTCTTCAAATGAAATTAACGAATTGAAGGTAACTGTTGAGAATCGTAGAAAAGTTATCCGTTAAGCGATATATCGAGGAAAATTGTTTTTCGTGCGTGGGATTCACCGGACAAGAGACAAATGATAAGTTTTTGTTATAACAGAGGGGCCGAACCATTTTAAGTGAAAAAAATCGTTCAGATGCGATCTCCGGACACTCTTGAAAAAGTTTCAGATACGAGACGACCGAAGAAGAAAACTAAAAAGGTAAATCATTTCTCTGTAGTTATAACGCAAAAACATGAACATGTGGTTATGTTATGGCCAGAAATTGAGCCATGGCATTTAGTTAAGACATTCGTTTGCCGTATAGTCAAACTACTACCAAAGGACTCGACTAAATGACATTCTAGTCAAGAAATAGTGGCATTCAAATGGGAAAGCAGTGAAAATATTTCTGTTCATTGTGACTAATTATTGAAAAGAAATCAATTTCATTTGACATTTAATAATATCTCGGAGGCGTAACAATCTATAAGAAAATTATCAATTATTTGAAGGAAAATGATCAATTGGTGTTGAAGAAAACCCCAATTCATCATAACTCAAAAAATAGCCGCTGTAATGTCACCTGACTTCGAAGATGCTGTGAAAAAAGTTTTGATTGTCTTGTTAATCATCAACTCTCTCAATGCAATAATAGAGACCTGCGTTGGAATTCTAGGACTCTATAAATAAATTGTGAATTCAAAAAGAGAAATAGAATTCAACGAGACATCGAAGGAAATGGACCATGCGTGTGTATGAGAGGGCATATTGACTTGTGCTCCCATAGCTACTCTTGCCCCTTGCATTCTATAAGACCAGTTTTGTAAACCCCCATTAGTTTAAGAATTTAAGTTTACGCAACAGTTTATTTTCTAATTATGATTTTATAGCGACGGCCTGTAGCGATTATAAAATGATAAGTGAACTTTTGAATGGCCGTAAGAAAAACCGAATTTTTCATTAAATTTTCGGAGAAATTGTGAGAAAATAGACTAGCAAAAAAAGTCCACCATTATTTTCGCAATGCATTAACAGTATGTCTCCATTTTTTCAATAAGATTGCCATGAAGTTTTATGGGAAATTAATATTTCTTTCCTCCATTCAAAAGTTTACACATCTCATTATAATCATTACAAGTTATTATTATAAAAACATAATTACAAAGCCAATTGTACCGTCAATTTTATTTCCATAAAAATGAGGGATTTACAACTGTGTATAAGAGTAACTGATTACAAAAGATGTGGAGATCGGAAATGGTTCTCCGAATACAAGACAAAATGATAATAAAGCGGGTTGGGATTTTCCAAATGTTCATTAAGATCTAAATATTAAGAAATCTCCTTCAACTATTGATCATTTTTGTTTTTAATTTGCGACGCTTAGATATAGGTAAAAAATAATAATACGTGTCGTTGCCGAAACCTTCGGCACCAAATAAAAATTATCTGTTAGAAATTGTTTCCAAATACTTTGCCATTCGAATGTTGCCCAGCCCTCTCTCGAATATTTTATATTTCGGCGGACTGGTAAGTTAATCGAATGTCATTTCGCTAAATCCATAATACGGAATTCTATCTTGCGAATTTAATCCGTAAAATCGAATGTAGATCATTCCGCACGAACGCTTTATCTACCGCGATCGCCTTCACTCGTGAATTTCCTACATGAACGGGGCAAATGAATTCATCAAGGGAAAATGGTGAGAAAATTTCATGTCCAATTGTTCATCATCGATGATTGCAACAGCTTCAGGGCGGTAGTTGAAAAGTATTATTTGGTCGACGGTAAGGGCCAAGAAATGCGTGTATGCTCGATGAAATTTTGATTTCTTGAGAAAGGTCGAGCTGTCTAACGGCCCCCATTATTATTTGCCCATAATAGCGTTAATTTCGTCTGTGACGAAAATAAGGACACTTCGAATCAATTTTCTATAATCTCCGGTCGTGAGTGGCGACAGCTGTGAACCCGACATTTCTGGGTAGCACAGAAATGCATTTTATCTGATCCCCATAGTGACTTTCTAGAGTACAATCAACTCGCCAGACGTTCGGTATAGTTATTCTACGATGGTTGTTTGTGTTCTTCTACCATATGAGTAGATAGGCAGTTCGCAAACACGCTTAAGTACTTAATCCATTTGCAGATTGCTCTGTTAAACATTGTAACTTTTTCTTTTTTTTCTTCAGAGACGAAGAAGCACAGATTAAAACGTACAAAGATTAATATCTACACAAGTTATCGAGCCACGCTACTAGCTCCGAAGACCATGAAAAATCACGCGTGATCAATCAACTTTTTTCATTCGTTTTCGAAGTATATAATTGAACAGTACAAAGGTTTATTTAACTTAAATATGTACATCAGTCGGAGTGGGATTAATAAATAAAAACGTGAGGCAAACGTACCGATCGGTAAAATCACCTTACATACTATACGAGTCAGAGTTAGCACTGCTAGTGTAGCGAGTGTTTTTTTCATATAGAAAGTCGAGTCATGAATATTTAACACTCTGAGTAATATGTTTTACCTTATAAGCAATTTTTTGAACTCAATCGAAGCGATCTTTTTGTCGCTGATCACGAATTTCGACTAAGAGTAAAAGACGAAAGTAAATTGTTAAAACAAATATTGTTTTCTCGAGGGGTTTTTTGATTCACAGATTTTTAATCTTAAGACCAAGATGCATGATCGAGCCTAAGCATTTTCTGCTTTATCGTTTCAGATCTCACGTTTGGAATTGAAAGAATTTAAATTGTAATTTTGGTCCACCATTGGCTTCAGGTTGGGCGAATGTCAAAACTCTCCGAGACCAAATTTAATCTACTTCGGAGGTGGTTTTTTCTTCACTACCCGCGTTTCGAAGGCGTTGAAACATGGTGAGAATAACAATTCGGACCGCTACCTTCATAGTCGATAATTCGTTGCTTCAATATTCTTATTGTACATTCCTTCTACCAATATAAAAAATACTAGGTCTTATAGCCTCCCGATTTTCGAATGTTTTTATTTCTTTGGTTCAGAGTTGCTCGTAAAATTGGAAGAGTGATTAAGAACTGCGTTTATCGTATAGTCGCGAATGTAATGCGAATTGGTCGCGATGACACAGAGCCGGTGGTTAGAATAAACCGACCATGCTTTTGTTTTTTCAAAAGTTGAAATATCAAAAAGTATTTTGTCGCGACTTTCTTTACTCAATGGTATTCAATCGGTAAATTTCAGTTTATCTTTTGTGTCAACACATTAGATTTCAATACTAAATAACTACTCGTGTCTTCACGATTAACTAGTAACACGCGAGGTTCAATCATATAGGACTACTTCAAGTTTATGATACTAGATATTCGTTTAAAAAGAAGCTAAGATCTACAACAACTGCCGTGCAAGGTCAATATTCCTTTTCCGCAATATTTTCACGAATTGATTCCTCAGATCGCTGCCATATTCTTCACTGGGTTTTTAGCTCCTCATAATCGTGTGGCACGAAAAAGCTTGTTTTTAATATGACACATTATACGGGACAGGTAATTTAAAAAAAGAAGTGATTTTCTTCTTCATTGGCATTCGGTTTATCGCTACAGTTTTTCGCTTTTCAAGAACAAAAGAACTCTGCATACTTTGATTTAAGGTTTTTTTTCCGAATTTTATTTGTGGTTTTTTTTCACTATTAATGGTGATTTCTCAGGGGACCAAAAATGTCTACGACAATTTGGAGCATCATTCGAAAACTTTCTTACATTTTGCTTCGGACAGGTATGCAGAATAAAATGAGAGAATATTAAAGTCATGGGTTTCAAGGTTTGTTCTTAAAGTCGCAAATATCCCATCCGTACATAAAAAATACCAATATTGAAAATTACCGTTGCAAAAACACGCGAAGGAGATTGGGGTTATTTGATGTACTTATAATATTAAAAATTGCAATTTTTTCCGAATGTCTCTGCCAATCGAATATGAGTTTACAGTAGCTTGAATTTGCTGTTAACGTTACTCACTCCTTCATTGTAAAGCCAACTTTTTTACCACGCGACAAATGGGTGTTATCACAATATCATATAAAATCGTAACCCCACACGGCCTAGAACATGATCTTACGAATGTACAGAAAAAAGTGATCAAATAGGTAATCTTTATGCAAACGTTGTAACATTAGAATTTTTGAAAAAACGAATGAAGATCTAGAAACTTACCGCCTAAGTATTATTGGAATACCTACAGTTAATGTACAAGTCAGGAAGATTCGATATTCTAGAACTAGATTACGATTCAAGTAAAGTTCCTTAAATCATCAAGTATACACAGTTGATTATTACGAAACAGCGCACAGATAGCGCGGAATGAATCGCAAAAAAATTTAATATCTTTTTACCTAAAATGATATTAGCTTTAACGTACCTAAAAAATGTTCATTATTATATAGCAAAAACTTTGCATTTTTTTCACAAACGTAAATTGTGTAATACTGTTATTGCTGTCTCAGCTGCGTTAACCGTAATATATACGCAGTTCCTTTTTATATTCATTCTTCTTTTTAATTAACGCATTCCATAAGGAGAAATTCTCGTTGGCCATGCTGTCATATCGTGACTCGTCTACCGGCTCGATCGGAAAAATCCTATATCATTGCACAAAATGATCTAACATTTAAAGATTTTTCATGTATAGATTATCGGCAAAATGTTTAGTTCCATCAGGACTGGAATCTTTCACGATGCGAAAAAAGCGCAATAATTATCAGCATGAAAAATACAAATAGCTTTGATGCCGAGCAATAATAAGGCCAGAAATGTGTTAGGTGAAGTCTATAACGTAAGAAAAACGTTCTTTCGTAGAAAGCAGATAAGCATTTCTTTTCCAACACTAGACAGTTAAAGGGTTAGTATCGGGAATATCGCTGATTTTCTCCTGACACATGTCGCATCGTGATCCACTAAAAATTCTCATTGACTCACACTGTTGGCTGATAACATATACATGAATCATCCTTAAACTAGCGCAAGAAGAAGTTTCATTATCGATACAATATATTAAGATAATAGGTTGCGAAAATTGAATTTATGTAAGCAGTAGACTGCAAAACGGAAAGAAACATCGAGCTTCTGTTTCAATGCAGAGTAGAAAGTTTGGCACGGTCGACGTATAATTAATCTTAAACAGTAGAGCATTACGCAATGACGAAGATTCTGGTTGTGCTTAAATTAGAAGATTCTGTAACACTGGGCGTATAAACGTTGTATTCAGTCTCTCTGATACATCGCGAAACCTTTTTCTTTTCTTTTTTTCTTTTTTTTTCATATTGTTTTGTTACTTATATGAGCACAGCCTTCGTCTTTCGAGCCCCGTTCGGCTCGAATATTCCATCGACAGAAGTATAATTGAGATTAGTTGTTAAGATCATTGATCGCTTGTAAAATTCGTTTCACGTGACCGATCTTGATGATCCCCAACTCCTTGAGATCGCGTCGAGCCAGCGTCAGCAACTCCCTGCCTCGTATATCGTGAGATATGAATTTTTCCGTATACTCGCCAAGTTGAAGGTTCTCCAACCACAGACACACGTCCTGCACACCCCAAGCCGTGACCTGATCCCGAGCTGGGTGATTGCTCGTATTTCCACCGGAACGTCGAAACTTCAACCAGAACAAACCACGATGACGATTCTTTTTGTCACCCTGTGAAATTCGAAGGCACCACGTTCGATATAACATATTTGTTAGTGGCATTACCAAGCGGTCCTATCTAAGACTATTATTCTCAAACTTGTTAGCAAGCAGCATGCCGATGAGTGCCAATCTAATGTTACTGTCGATAAAACATAGGCGTTAAGCTCAAGTTTCAAATTTTTTACTTGAATTTAGTACTTTATCATTTTGGTCTTATATTTTGTAAAGGTAACAAAGAAATCCCGGCTTTCTTAAAACTTGAAATTACGTTATTTTATTGTTGTTATTATTATTATTATTATTATTATTATTATTATTATTTTATTTCTAAATTTGTTTCCTATGTATGCCGTTTTTAGGCTTTTACGCCTAAAAACTTCTTGTCTCCCGGGATTTGTCACGTCATTCGTTAATTGGATTTCTTACATTTTTTAAGTTTGAAAAATGTGTTAAAATTCACGAATCTTGGATACGTGTATGTTATGAAACCATCTATTACATTCAAGAACTTTCCGGACGATTGATCGAGTAAATTCGCAAATACAGCTTAAACATTTTGAGTAAACTTAATTTTTTTTTATTGGATACAATTCTGAAAAAATTCATATGGGTTCAGAAAAATCAATAAATTGTTTTCATGAAGAAAAAAAAGTTACGTTACCGGGTAATTTGTTGAACAATATATTTTTCGTTAATTTGTTTATAACATTTTGTAATGATTATTATGTAGGGTTAATCTTTGAAGCGCCTTTTATAAACTCGATTTTTTTCAGATTTTTCTTCCATCAAGATACTCAAAATGTTTACTGAAATTCACGTAGATTTCTACTGTACGACGAAAGAACTACCTCATGGGAGATCGCCGAAGCCATACGACCGCACGCGCTCTGCAGTCACTCTTATTATTATTATTATTATTATTACTATTATTATTATTATTATTGCTGTTGCTGTTGTTGCTATCTTTTGTGTGTTCCATCGTATACCCTGTCGGGTTTTTACGTAACCTTCTCCTGTACCCCATATCACTCCCTACCCGCTCTTCGCTAAGCTATCTAACTTCCAAGGCGTTTGTAGTTGAACTAGCTACACTTTAACGCAATTGTCGAGAAAGACACGAGGAAACAGCGGAAACCCCGTGCCGATACAGACTGCATTATATTTTTCTGACTTCCTGGTGTATACACGAAAGAAACACAATATTACTCGAGTGTAGACACCAGTGTTGCTAAGTCGGCTACTAACGCTTTGGAAGTTAGGTAGCTTAGCAAAGTGCGATTAAGGAATAATGGGGGATCATTTATCGAACAAATATAAAACGTTTGCACTCGCAAAATGCCTCTCTTTTATTTCGATTACATGTAACGATATTCAAACTTTATCAAATGTAGCATCATAAATTTAAAGCGGCATGCAAATAGTGCACTAAATAATGTTGCATGCGTTCTCACGGAAGTAAACAAAAATTCTTCCCATTTCATACGTTTTGCGCCATAAAAAATGCTGCCAATTTAATTTTGTTTTAAATAAAAACAAAGCTATCTCCGCGTGGAAACAAGAAGGTTACATTGCGGCCATTTTATATCCGGCAATAGTGGCATGACGCGTTAATTCGTCTGATTTTACACTAAAACTGTTATTTTTACGCGATTCACATCAATATAAATAAATAAATAAATAAATAAATAAATAAATATAGTTATTTATTCGATAACTCGATTAATAACATTTTGACAACAAGCCATGCTCTTAAAACTACTGCTAAAGTTCTACTTTCATAAGCATCGGAAGTTTATAAAAGCGTATTACCCGCAATGGGATTGAGTACTCAGATAATCCAAAACAAAGCACATATTAATTTGTATTAATCACAACTGAAGATTATGGATAATCCTAGATGATATGTGCCATTCTACATAAGCTTCGTTTCGACAATTTATTCTCAAAAAAAAAGACGCTAAGTATTATTTTACGTATTGAAATTCTGGCCTCCAAATGCATGAAAAACTTGGCGCACATTATAAATACAAAAGTAATAGCTAGGAATATAAATTGAATGTTATATCCAAGAATATTTAAATCGAATTAATCCGGGGCATTTTACTTATCGTGCATGATAAATTCACGAATTTTTTTAAAATTCAATCTTCGAAATAGTATCGATGCATAACTGATTCAAATATTAAAGATCGAAAAATAGAAAGAGAGAATGCGTGCAATGTTCGGTGAACTGTACCTGGTCGTCTGTTGTTATGTTCTGCAGGTAAACCATTCCCGTGCCCCGCTCGTCGAATACACATTTTCGCAATTCCTGTTCCATAGAAGCCAGTGACAGTGACAACTTATTCTCCAAATCCTCTCGTAGTCTCTGAAGTAAAGAACATTTAAATCACATGTAAGGAATGTGCGCTCGTACATCTTAAAGATGTACGAGCGCGGAGTATTCAATTCGCATAAAGTCGAGAAAAATGCCAATGAATTACAAACACTTTTCGATGGTTACACTAGAGATACTGAAAAGATTAATTTTGCATAATTATAATTCCAAAATCTTATTAACAAATCGATAAAAAAATTACTTAACAAATATTTCGATGACCTAAGTTTTTTTAAATGAAAATGATTTCTTCGTTTCCTTGTATATCTGTTTCCGTAACGGAACGGCTATACCCCCAACGAAATTCTCCAAAAAGTCGTCACTATTCGGGGAATTTCGTCGCGGAGAAAAGTATTCGAGCTCTCCCCACTCCTCGCTTCGCGCGACGCCTCGATCATCGGAGGCAGCGAGCGTCACCTCACTCTGATTTCACAAATCCTATCGCACAGACTATTATTATTAACAACACAGGCTATTAGTCCTTAGTCTAACTACGCTCGTAGTGTGGTACACGGCACTGCGTCCTACCTACCACGCTATCTCTGTCTGTTTACTGCGCTATGCTCTCTGAGCATAGCCCAGGCTCATCCGTTCCATGTAGCGTACAGGCCTCGATACTACTTCGACACCTGTACGGTAGACGTCCTTTGTTTATTGTAATTAAGTTTTTTGTAAATATTTCCATGAGACAGCCCAGCTCACTTAATTACAACTGTAAAATGTCTACCGTGATCTGTCTACCTTTCTCTTTCCTCAAAATATCCCTGTTCGGTGATGATGAATTCAATCGGACTCGAAGATCGGAGGGAATTAATTGTCTTATTCCGAAAATGGAGCTGAATGACTTCTGAGAACGCTCCAAAACACTATAGAATTATTCTCAGGTCCAGCACGTGATCGCTGTCGCTTCCCGATAGGGGAAATCATTCGAAATTTAGGATTTCGGGTATCCTAAATCGCGATTTCTATCAAATTTAATTTTATAGAAATCGCGAAACGATTCAGTACACGTACACAAAAAAATATCATTGTTTCAATAACACTGATGTATTTGAAATTAATTTAATTGACTCAATAGTCCTGATGTCGTAACGATTGCAAGTGAGGTTTTTCAATAACCGTCTTATTGTCTTCAATAACGCCGTGTATTCCTAAAATGTCATTGAAATAATCGCTTACATAATCCATTAGAATAAAAAAAAGGTTTGTTTTAATATCACAAGAGTTTACAGAATTTGCATACATTATCGAATATCAATGAAGTTTCCAAGAACACCTTAGTTATTGTTATATTACTGTATCTAGTAATAGACTCTATTATAATTCTACACGAAATTATTATTATGCAAAATTAATCTTTTCAGTACCTCTAGTGTGCATGAATTTTCAGATTTTCAGACCATCGAGAAGGGTTTGCAATTCTCTTGCACTTTTCTCGAATTCATGCGAATTGATTACTACGCGCTCCTACATCCTTAAATAGATTTAGTGCTACAACTGTAGTACTTATTGAGGACATCGGAAGAATATAAAGATTAAGCATTATTTCATGACCCCTTTTTCTCCAAAACATATTCTTGTCCTTACCAAATTTTGAGCTTTATCGCGAAGTAGTTCGCAAGATTCTTCGTACAGCTGTCTAGCGTTTGACACTAGTTCTGTAACGACGGGTCTCAGATTGGGCTGTTTGAAAAGAAGAAGAAAATAACATGTTTTGTGATCAATTTGTTTCTTCAGCTCCTGCTTGAAGAGAAATTCGAAGTTACGACCACTTTTTCATGCTTTGGGTATTTTAGTTGAGCACACGTCAAATGTATAAACTGCCTGTAGTAACCTTCCTTAATGATTTTTAGTTAGTCGATATAACTGATTGGTTGGTTGATACAACCGTTGCGAATCTTACGGGCGAGATTGGTTCTAGGTAATACTTACCATTACTAATTACTTAGGTTCTTAGGTAGTTTGGATTATACAATATCAAGGTAGTTATGTCGCTTACAGCTCATTTCGCATAAATTCGAGAAAATTGAGAGAGAATCGCAAGTCCTTCTCGAAGGTACAAAAATCTGTAAAAATGCATGCACATGAAAGGTACTGAAAGGATTCATTTTGCACAATAATTATTCTGAAATGTTATTAATACATTGATGAAAAAAGAAAATGGTTTCAAAAATCTCCCAAATTTTATTAATGAAAATGATTCCTACGTTTTTCTGCATGCGTATGAATTTTTTCAGATTTTTAAATTGACTTTGAAATTTGTGTTTTTGCATACATATTTTCCATATAAAAAGACACAAAATTCAAAGTCAACTTAAAAATCTGAAAACATTCAAACGTATTCAGAAAAATGAACGAAACATTTCCATAAAAACAAATTTGGGAGATTTGTTGAAACCATTTTCTTTTTTCATCAATTTGTTAATAACATTTCAGAATAATTATTATGCAAAATGAATCCTTTCAGTACCTTTCATGTGCATGCATTTTTTCAGATTTCTATACTGTCGAGAAGTGTCTGCAGTTCTCTCTTATTTTTCTCGAATTTATGCGAGATGAGCGGGAAGCGACATAACTACCTTAATTGCGATTAATTGCGTTCCTTAATTGCGTGCACCTTAATTGTGTTCTTCAAAATATATATTTTTTGAGTCCATAGAAATTATACGATACGTTGGACGACTTACCCCTTCGAGAATCTTTCCATCGGGGTGAACTTTTTCCAGACCAACAGCCGTACGATCCGCTATCTGATAGAGATCTTGCTCGAGACTTGGATGCGATATAATGAGCAGTTTAACCCATTTTACGAGGGTAGTCACGACTTCTATGAAGCCGAGTAAGATGCTCATTTCTTCGTCGTACAGTTGTATCGGCTTAGCGTCAATATTCAATTGACTTCGCGACTGCGACTGTGAAGTATTGCTCAAAGTTGACGTCGATTGTGAAACCGCGGCCGATGTACCGCTACGCTGTTTCTCTTCCCACGCCCTTAGCGATGTTTCCAAGGCCTGGAACATTTTTCGACAGACATCAGGTACAACTTTCGATTCTAGCACAAGCCAGGCAATGAAAACTTGATTTTTCCATTTCAGACGATCCGAATTTAAGGAGGTAGTCTCGGTACAGTCCCTTCACATGTGAGTTTCGAGGGAAATTTTGAACCCTTCTCGTTGAGATAAACACCTGAAAAAAAAAAAAAAACAAGCATGCAGAAGGTAGTAAAAACATTGATTTTGTATAATAATAATTCCAACATGTTATTAACAAGTTAATGAAAAAATGAATTGTTCAACAATTTACCCGGCAACCCAATTTTTTTTTAATGAAAATTATTTATTAATTTTTCTGAATACATATGAATTTTCTTTAGATTTTCGTCTAATATTTGAAAATTGCATTTTTTTAAGCAATATGGGCGGCGAAAACCGCAATTTAAAAAAATTAGACAACATTCTGAAAAAATTCATACGTATTCAGAAAAATAAATGAATAATTTTCATCAGAAAAAAAGTTGGGTTGCCGGGTAAATTGTTGAACAATTCATTTTTACAATAATTTGTTAATAACATTTTGGAATTATTATTATACAAAATCAATCTTTTCAGTACCTTCTACATGCTTGATTTTTTTCAGATTATTATCTCATCGAGAAGGGTTCGAAATTTCCCTCGAAACTCACATGTGACGGGACTGTACCGAGACTTTTCCTAATATTATTCGGCATTATTCGGTCTGTTGCCCCTGTTCGACTATAGTCAGCTGCAACCTAATTACCGCATTTTTCTATGAGAGAATTGATGAGAACCTATATTACAGCATAGTCGACCTCAGGTTCGTTCACGGTGACGACTTGCCATGGAGCTATTTGCCATTGCGCCGAATGTTAACATTGAACCTACAGATTAAGAGTCGCGGTAGCGTCTCGACGCCAAGTATTAAAAGAGACGCTGGCTCTATTCTTACTGTACTTGTCGTTCGCTCTTCTTCGTCTGGTACGAAATTCTAACAGGAATTATCTAAGTCAGTGTTGTAAGTCCCCGTTACTTTAAAAATTAAAGCTTACAGTTGGGGCCACATCGTTTTGCCGAAAAATCATTCTGCCGAATCGTTTCTTTGCCGAAAAATAAAAATGCCAAATGTCATTTTGCCGAATCGTCAATTTGCCGATTCGTCACATTACCGAGAGTTTATAAAGACGAATGTTGTTTTGCCGAATTATTATTTTTACGAACGAAACAGGCAGACAACTTGCCAAAAAATATATATATATAAAATTATTTGCAAGATTCGGCAATGTTTCAGGCAACATAATTCCTGAGATCTGATTTTTCGAAAAAATGTCGATTCGGCAATGCGACGATTCGGGCAAATGACATTCGGCAATACGACTTTTCGGAAAAATGTCGATTCGGCAATACGACGATTCGGCCAAATAACGATCGGCGATCTGTTTTTCGGCAAATCGACGATTCGGCAAAATGATTTTTCGGCAAAATGATGTGGTCCCCTTACAGTTGTGTAAGCTTTAATGTTCGTAACTAGAAAACAAACTGTTGAGTTTGTTTTCTAGTTACGATTTTTCAATGACCTGTAGCGATTATAAAATTATGTGTGATCTTTTGAATATCCGTAAGAAAAACCGAATTTAAAAATTACATTTTGGGAGAAATTGTGAGAAAAATGGACAAGCAGAGTCCTCCATTATTTCCGTAATGTATTAACAGTATTTCTCCATTTTGCTTCCTCATAGAGGAAGCTTTGTTTTCATGAAAAAATTTTTTTTCGAGATTTTCATGCCAGTATGCTTAGAATCACCTAAAATGTCGAGAAAAGTGGTTTAGAAAAAATGTCCGTATGTATGTGTGTGTGTGTGTGTGTGTGTGTGTGTGTGTGTGTGCTGGGCCTCGAAAATTCAATCGCCTCTCAATCAGAAACCGTTCGAGCGATCGGGCTCAAATTTGGCACGCAAGTAGAGTAGTTGCCCCTCTTCCAATGGCGAGATTTTTGATAACATATATACAGTCATTAAGATTTTATGTAGTTTTTAATTTGTTGAAAAAAGGGCGTGGTCGCTCTAACTTTCGTAAAAGTTCGACGATTCGGCTAAATAGTTCTTCATAATGGAAGATACGTTCAATGTTGTATGGTATTGAATTTCGACGAAATCGGTAAAGCGGTTCGGATTTTACTGAATTTTGAATTTTACGAAAAAAATAAATTTTGCTCTAAATCACGTCGAATCTTAACAAAGGAACCGAAATGTTCCACAGTCGAAAAACAACATACAGCCCTGCTACGTACGAAATTTGGTGATGATCGGTAAAGTCGTTCGGATTTTACACCATTTTGAATTTTTCAAAAAATTTAGATTTTCGCGATAACTACCGCAAAAGTTAAGAAACTAGGACAAAACTTAGTATCTAATGAAAATGAGATGTAACGATATTTGTGACGGAGTTTTCTTTTGTTCAAATAAAAAAAAGTTGCAAAGTAGAACTTTGCACATTGCTTCCACATTAATTTTCGTTTTTCACAAAGCTTCCTCTATGAGGAAGCCAAAATGTTAAATAAACAAGCTTCTTCATAGAGGTGGCTTTGTGAAAAACGAAAATTAATGAGGAAGCAATGTGCAAAGTTCTACTTTGCAACTTTTTTTTTCAATATGATAACCGTGAAGTTTTCTGAGAAATTAATATTTCTTGCCTCTATTTATAAGTTTACACATAATATTATAATAATTACGAGATATTATTATAAAAATAGAGTTACAAAGCCAATCGTACCATCAATTTTAGTTCTATAAAAATAAGGGATTTACAACTCTGATCTGAGTCAACACGTCGGGGATGCCGAAAATATCAGGTTCAGTATTTTTGTTTTGTAGTCTTACGATATGTATTTGAAGCGGATAGAACCGACCATCGTCTATGGATGTTTTACTTTAAAGACAAGGATTCTACAACAAATCATCGGGTCACGTCCTCGACATACGACTTGGGAATCGCAAGAAAGGAAACGTATGCAAACATACATTTTTTTACTTTTATAATTCGTCGAGCATCCGGTAAATATTCTGCCATTAAGCCTCATTCTTTAGTCGGTTCTTTGATTGACCAGAAAGAACAAGATTTTCATGTGAAAACTCAATATTAAAGGGTAAAATATTGTCTCCCCAATATGTATTTTTTTTTCTGCTCGACTCAAATGTGGAAAAATGTCGCGTAGTTTTGCCTTTAATTAGATAATTTTTTCAACGTCAAATAACGTCTCTCCGTAAACAACGTAATAAAATAAATAAGAATTAAGTACAGAACGAAATAAATAAAACCTGAAATTGATAGTAAACGAGAAAACGCTTTATTTCCACTCACTCTATTTCTGTACAGCATTTGCATACGGTTTTTGTGTATGATTCTTATGATGCCTGGCGGTTGTATCCAGGCCTCGCCGTCGACTTGTATGGGAACCCCCTCGTCCCCGAGAATGTTTATCTGGACCGTTTGACATTGGGCTATCCGATGGTGCTGCAGATTTATCAATCGCGACGCAGCCATCTGTACGGAACCGAAAACCGCGACGACCTCCAATATTCGGTCGTCGAACGACGGTGCAAGAAACAGGTCTCCCTCTTTCGTGCCACCCCAGAAATTCGTACCGCCCATAAAGCTATGGAACAATAGAATAAAATATTTCATATTGCTCAGGGATTTAAATTAGCTTGCATTAATCGTCGAGTGGCGAAACGCCATGGGAGGATAACGAGCTTTGGGGGCTTCGCTATGTTTAAAAAATCTTACAACCTTAATTTCGTTAAGGTGGTATGAGCGCTATACCAAACGCCGCATGAGTTCAAGCGAGAATGAGACAGAATTAGGAACTGTTCTCGATGAGATAAAAATCTGCAAAAAATCAAGCATATGGAAGGTGCTTAAAAGATTATCTTGGCACATTAATAATTGAGAAATGTTATCAATAAATTACTGAAATAAATCGTTGTTCAACAAATTACCCGGCAACATATTTTTTTGGTATGAAAATGGTTTGTTTATTTTTCTGAAAACGTATGAATTTTTTCAAAATTTTCTGTGATGTTTGAAAATTGCGTTTTTTTCATGTTATAATTAAAAATCAGACAAAATTCTAAAAAAATGCATACGCATTCAAAAAAACAAACAAATCATTTTCATAACAAAAAGAAATTTGGTTACCGGGTAATTTGTTAAACAATTGTTTATTTCAATAATTTGTTAATAACATTTTTCAATTATTATTTTGCCAAAATAATGTTTTTTTTTTCAGATTTTTATCTTCTCGAGAACTGTTCGTACTTAATTCTGTCTCATTCTCGCTCGAACTTATGGGACGTCAGCTTAGGTACTCATACTACGTTAAAATCATACAACCTGGTTTTTCGAAGAAATTAAAAAGTACGGCGAAGTTTAGTTGATTTTACCTCGGTATATTGAGAACAACGATTCCCTGTAGCGAGGGCAACGGTATTCTCTGCCCGTCGCATTCGAGTTGAACCCTTTGCTCGAGATTCTTATACGTCTTTTGCAACCATTGTTTCGAACCAAGAACACCGTACCACATGTAATTCTTCGCTCGCGATCGGCATTTCTCGGGGTGTTCCTCGCGTTTGTGGTGAAAGTCCAGGCTGATCTTGGCGTCAATACCGATACCGAAATAATTATTCATCACACAACGCTCGAAGTAACCTTCCCTGAAGGAAATAAATGTGTCGTTGAGTACAACATTCAGAGTTATCGTTGTTTCATATGAGTCATGTTATTTACGAACATTAAAGTTTCATCAGGATCCATGAGAGGAGACACAGCTGCACACAGGGCGTCTGCGTTCGCTAGAAGCGCTTGGCTGATGAGGCCCGCACCACCGCTGACGTCTGCGAGAAAGCGTAAAGCGATTATCAAACGCTGCCGAAGTCATTTTTTGATTTCATGTGAAAAAAATACTGCGTCAAAATAACACACACCAAAATAACACGATTTAAACAAAAACGCACGTCAGAATAACATACATCGAAAAAAAAAAAAAAAAATGAAAATGTGAAAAGTAAAAAAGTAAAGTAGTCAAGTAAACAAAAAAGTACATATGTTAGACATGTTCAAGTAAAAAAAAAAACACGTGAAAAATAACACGTGCCAAAATGGGCTAAATAAAAAACGGCACCTTAATAGAGCTACATGAATATCTACAAATCGTCATTTCTTAAGGTAGTACGAGCGGTATAGTCCCGCCAAACGTGAGTTTCAACAAATATTTCGAACACTTCTCGATGGGATAAAAATCTGAAAAAATCAAACACGTTAAAGGTGCTGAATTGATATATTTTGCATAATAATAATTTCAAAATGTTATTAACAAATTAATGAAAAAATGAATTGTTCAACAATTTACCAGGCAACCCAACTGTTTTTTCTCATGAACATTATTCATTAATTTTTCTGAACACGTATGAATTTTTTCAGAATTTTGTCTAAATTTTTTTAAAGGCATTTTTCGCCCCTCATTTTTATATAGAAATGAGTCCCATCTATTTTTATATAGAAATGAGCCCCTCATTTTTCTATAGAAAAAAAGCAATTTTGAAAAATTACACAAAATTCTGACAAAATGAATACATATTCAGAAAATGAATGAATCAATTTCATCAGAAAAAAGGTTGGGTCACCGGGTAAATGATTGAACAATTAATTTTTACATTTATTTGTTAAGAACATTTTGGAATTATTATTATGCTGAAACTATCTTTTCGGTACCTTCAACGTGCTTGATTTTTTTCAGTTTTTTATTCCATTGAGAAGCGTTCGAAATATTCTCTGTAACTCACGTTTGGCGGGACAGTACCGCTCGTACTACTTTAATTTGAAAGTAACCCAGAGCAGGCCATGATCCGAGCTATGTTCAGCTGATTGTAAGTACGAAAAACGTAAGGAACCGTCTAACTGTTCCGTTAATGATTATGTAATGTTGCGTAATGATGATAACACACCAGGCATTTCAAAGAAGCTTGAGCCTCAGTGGAAAGAACCATATAAAATTGTTAACATTTTTTGAAAATGATAAATATGAGGTAAAAGACATAAGCGGTTCCCAAAACACACAAATGCCATACGAAGGTATTTGGGAACCTAACAACATAAAAGTGTATCGTGGTGCTAAACAAACTAATTCTCATTACTAATAAGTAATTCATTCTAAATAACGAATAGGCATAGTCATAGTCGACTATGTAGCGCATAAATTGTTAATTTATTACTATGTTAATCGAGTATACGCAAATAACAAGGATACTCCGAGGACGGATATATATCTGGATTGGCCAAGTTGTAAGAGGTAGCCGAGAACACGCCATGATCCGAGCTACGTTCAGTTGCTTGCGAGACATCGCGGGCTTGACATAAATCTTATGTCCAGAAATAAAGGTCGATGTTAAAGCAAATAACTATCATCAATTCAGTTATAGTCCAGCAAGTGGCTGTCCTACATTTGTATTATGTTGACACGTGTTGTTTCCATTGACGATATAATCACGCCGTGTCATTTTTTCTGTTACTTTATACACTAATAACACATACGTGTATTATTTTGTCGCGTTACCAATTTCTTGCATTGAAAGTTCCTCCTCCTTTGCCCGAAAACATTACTAGAATTTCGAGGAGAGACGATCTCATGGGTCTTGTAAAGTTAGTTGTAGATTACAAATGAGATGAGCGTCCGAATTACCGATTTAATTATTTTTTAAAATAACATACAAAATTGAAAGCGTATGACAGCTTAAGAGGCAGTGATACTCACTTCGACATTTTGAAATTTATGTTTTCCCAAAGTACTCGGCTGATAGAGCTCATATTTTGATAGAGTATACGGAAGTACCCCCGATGGAATACCCCCTGAAAAAGATACCCCTGGACAAAATAACCCGGGAAAAACACCTCTTCCAAAATCAGTAATACCCCTGAAGAAAATAAGACCGGAAAAAATACCCCCGATGAAATACCCCCTGGAAAGAAGCCCCTCGTTAAAATACCCGCTGGAAAGAAGCCCCTCGTTAAAATACCCGCTGGAAAAAATACCCCGGATAAAAAACCGCGTGGTAAAAATACCTCCTAGAAAAATACGCCTGGAAAAAATATCACTGGATAAAATGATTAGCGGAAAATTCGTCTAAAAGAATCCGTCTAAAATGCAATTCTTTTAATGACAATTCGTCCAATTTCCCAACTAAAGCGGAAATTATTAGTCGATTTTGTCTACTTTAGTAGGAAACATTCATGACATTTTTCAACTAAAGAAGAGATCATTGGTTATATTCAGACGAATGGTGCATTAGACGAATAGTTGTTTTGCGTTATCAAAAATAGTCAACATAAAATTAGTTTAAGTATTGAGAGAAGGAGTTTTCCTTCCTATACCTTCCAAGGATATTTTCTCCGGGGGTATTTTCTCCAGGGGTACTTTTGCAGGGTGTATATTTTCCAGTGGGTATTTTAACCGGGGGCTTTTCTTGCAGGCATATTTTTTCCAGAGGGTATTTCATCGGGGGTATTTTTTCCGGGGTTATTTTCCCCATGGGTATTTTCGCAAGAGGTATTTTTTCCACGGGTATTTTTACCAAGGGGTATTTTATCAGGTGGTATCTTTTCCAGGGGTATTTTTTCCGACTACCGGCAGAATAGTGCTGATCTTCTGTCTCCTTGATTCTCAAAGTCGTTTGTTCAGGAGAATCGATCGAAAAAAGGCGCGAGAGAGACAGCGCTAGGTCCGAAAGAAACAGCCCTATAGGCATTTAATATTGGGCGACGAAGTTCCGAGCGAAGTATCACTACCTCTTAAGGGCATGTGAAATACCGACTGCGGTAACAAAAACTGTAATGAACGTTTTTTTACACATATTTGCATTTACAGTTAAAAGAAGAAATTCATTCCCTGCACTGGTGAAATCCACAGGGAATGCATTTCTTCTTTTAGCTGTAAACGCAAATATCCGTAAAAAACGTTCATTACAGTTGTTGATACCGACTGGGCTCGACGTGGATGTTTCACATCGCCTTAAGATTATTCTCACACTAATCCGAGTATTCTTTTGCTTCCTCATAGAGGAAGCTTTGTTTTCATGAAAAAAATTTTTTTCGAGATTTTCATGCCAGTATGCTTAGAATCACCTAAAATGTCGAGAAAAGTGGTTTAGAAAAAATGTCCGTATGTATGTGTGTGTGTGTGTGTGTGTGTGTGTGTGTGCTGGGCCTCGAAAATTCAATCGCCTCTCACTCAGAAACCGTTCGAGCGATCTGGCTCAAATTTGGAACGCAAGTAGAGTAGTTGCCCCTCTTCCAATGGCAAGATTTTTGATAACATATATACAGTCATTAAGATTTTATGTAGTTTTTAATTTGTTGAAAAAAGGGCGTGGTCGCTCTAACTTTCGTAAAAGTTCGACGATTTGGCTAAATAGTTCTTCATAATGGAAGATACGTTCAATGTTGTATGGTATTGAATTTCGACAAAAGCGGTAAAGCGATTCAGATTTTATACAATTTTGAAATTTTCGAAAAAAAAAAAATTTAGCTCTAAATCACGTCGAATTTTAACAAATGATCCGAATTGTTGAATAGTGGAAAAACAACATACAGCCCTGCTACATACGAAATTTGGTGATGATCGGTAAAGTCGTTCGGATTTTACACTATTTTTAATTTTTCAAAAAATTTAGATTTTCGCGATAACTTCCGCAAAAGTTAAGAAAGTAAGATAAAACTTTGTATCTAATGAAAATGAGATGTAACGGTGTTTGTGACGGATTTTTCTTTTGTTAAAATAAAAAAAAGTTGCAAAGTAGAACTTTGCACATTGCTTCCGCATTAATTTTCGTTTTTCACAAAGCTTCCTCTATGAGGAAGCCAAAATGTTAAATAAACAAGCTTCTTCATAGAGGTGACATTGTGAAAAACGAAATTTAATGAGGAAGCAATGTGCAAAGTTCTACTTTGCAACTTTTTTTCTTATTTTGTTATCATCTTGAAACATTCTACTGCAACTATATGTAGTGCGGCGAATGTCTCATCGGAACTGTTTAGCCTGCGGTGGGTACAGCACTTATAATAAATGTTTTCGTGCAAGTGAATAGTCACGTTGAAAACTTACTCGGCCACATTGGCAATTGGACAAGCGGGTTGATGATGGGTAATTTCTTGACATCCTCGGTCCTGTCGACTGACTTTGCCCGGTCGTGTCGCAAGCTCATATTCGATCCTCCAAGCCTAGCTGCCGAAGCCGCAAGTGACACAACTTCCGAGGCTTTTAAGAGACTACCGCTACTTATGCGACGCGTTGCTTGCGGCGAAAATCCAACATCCGGTAATTCCACACTTACTGTTTTCCGTAAATTTCACACAATGTTTTTTAATAGTACGCGTATAAAATGCATTTCACGTAAATTCAACTATTTAAAAAAAGATTAAAAATAAATGTCTCAAAAAATTAACATTAAAAAAATATATTATAGGTGGTGATTTTGTTTAATCGTATAATCAAATTTGCAGGGTCTCTTGAGGAAAAAAACAATAGATTAACACGCATTTTTATGGTGTTTACGTAAAAACTGACTTACATTTCTCCATACTTCCGCCGCTGTGCCTTCGTAAATGCGATTCGATTTGGTCCAAACCGACTGGATCGTGATGACTCTCGATCGACATCGACGGACTTGGTGGATCGACGATAACGCTTATCGCTGGCGGAAAATTTGTTGGCAATTTGTCGTTCGCGCGGACGTCATCGGACGTCACAGTGAAACAGCAGACCGGATTGAGTAGATCGGTCCTTTTAACACCTTCCTCTAAGCTCTCTCGTACGAGGATATCCTGATCTTCTAGCGTTTTCGTCGGTATACCAGCGATCTTCGTCTTTAAATTCTGAGCATAAAGAAAGAATACAAATGACAATGAATAACAATACAACAAAATAATCATCTCAAAGCCTACAGAGAAGAAATCCATCATTTTCTAGAATCAAAGGGAGTATATCCAAAGGGAGAATAGAACGAGACTGTTTTGTTCTTCCAGCATTTTCGGTTGACATTTTTTTAAATCTGTTTTAGGCTAGCAGAATCGAGACCTCGATTTTTTGGGTAACGAGGAATAAATTACTTTTAGGAATTTCACATTTCACGGTCCTCAATCGGCATCCGTTGGAAATATAATTTAAAAAATCGTATGTAAGTGAAAAAAACAAAACAAAATAGTAAATAAAAAGGTAAAATGGATGAAGATCAAATAAGTACTGAATGAACTCTGCACCCTACTGAATTCTTATAAATTCAATTTTATCGAGTATTTTATGTGGACCGAACCTCTTTGATCAGCATGTTCATGTATCGCGCCGGTCGTTTGAACGATCGCCTCGCGATGTCATTTCCATCCACAAATTGTGCCAAACTACAATATTTCCGTGGTCGTTCTGCCGCTGCGTGCTCGGTCTCAATGCATTCCCTGACGGAGTCGTATTTTTCGCCCAGCATCGTGCTTATCAAGTCCTGACCAAGCGAGCTCAGATCGTCTATCATGCTCTCCGAGTTTTGCAGCTCGCTACCGCAAATCTCCGAATTTTCCGGCGAGTCAATGTGGCACATTTCCGAGCTTTCCGAACGTTTCGTCGAGTCCAGTATATCACTATCTATGTGTCCTGTAAAGTGTCAGAGAAATTATCCGGATATATATTGAATTAAAACTACGGGGATAATTTGTTGATTGTAATTAAGAGATTCTTGAAAAAGCCAACTGAGGTAGCATTCTCTCGCGATAATAGCCCGCACTGAACTCGTACTCATTATGTTTGTCAATATTGTTATTCGGAGGAATTTCCCATCGGTAGGGTGGTCCTTAAACGCACAATTATCGCATTTGTTTAGGAATAAAATAAAAATAAGATGTGCAAAAGGAATCCGACATCGATGCATTTCTAAAAATCGCTACCAGCTATTAAAACAAATTATAAGTTTCGTAGTTTATAAATTCCAGATGAAAATGAAAAATTCTCCATTTCTTCGGAGGTAGGTACCACTACTTTCAAAGTACTTTGCGTAACAAGAAAAACTGCAAAACTTGAACGAAATCGAAGCCTTATTAGAGATCGGTACTGACTGTCAAAAAAACAAGATTTTCGATATTTTTCGCTGTTAGTTATAAAGTAGTGTCGAAGATAGAAGACCGCGACAGAAGAATAATTTAGGAGTGAATACGGGTAGATATCTGTCGAAACAAGCTTAAAAAAAAAACCCTGAAGACAGTGTCTTGATACATCATTGAATTCGCGTCCTTATGGCCATGGCAGGAATTTCTCGTTTTTCTTCATTTAAAATGATAAGCGTTACACGTTTTATTTCTTTCTAAGTTTATTACAATAGATGTCGAAAGTTTTGCATTTAAGGACTACCCTAGCCATCAGGCATCCTGTCTTAGACAAACCAGATGAATCACAGAAGAAACACCGTGAATAATCATTTGCAGAAATGCATTATTTCGTGCAGCTTCTCAACGTGGAACATTGTTTGCTCGAGAGACTCTGTCGAAACTCTCTTATATACAATAGTCAGTTTCAAGGAGCGTTCTCATTCATAATTTTTCAGTTGCAGCAACTGTATTCGCTGTGTGCACGGCGGTGAAAAGTGGGGGCGGGGAGTGACGCCAACGCTCTGGGTGGCAAACCGTGGCACTGTTGGACAATATTTTCCGTAATCGCATACGGCTCAAGCGTATTTCCTGGCCACTTCGGAGTCATTTTTACTTTAGATTGGGGATCGCGAATGTGTTTCGGCTGCAAAGCCCTTTCGCAGTCTAATTTTCATCCTGTTAACCTCGTCGTGCTGTCAGATGCAAATTGAATCTGCTAGCACGATCTGAAAAAATTGAATCCTCAATCACAGGAGTATGTTTTTAGGGTATAATTTGCGACTAGTAATGGAAATCTGAGGTCAATAACTGAAAAATGTCAAAAACCTACAATTGACGAGTCATGTATTCTAAGTTTTTAAAAATATTCAGTTTTTCACCGCAGATTTCCATTGCTAGTCGCGAATTGTACCCTAAAAACATACTCCTGTGATTGAGGATTCTATTTTTTTGAGTATTAAATGAAGTATTTTTCAGTCCAATACAACATACGTTGGATACTTGAACGGTTCATACTACAGAAATTCTATTTTTATACTATTTTAATACTTGGATTTTTGCGCGGGATAACTATTATTCTCTTACATCTCATAAAATACGCGTATAATCCGAATGAAATTATTTCATGCTGTACATTACTAACTCGCCTTTCTTTTTAGCTGAAACAATGAGACTGACATTCGAGACGTTCAATAAATATTTCCTAAATCAAAATTTACTGAGCGCTTCCTATGTCGTCGCGTATAAAATATTGTTCCAATACTTCGAAAAACCGACTACCGCGGCGCTAGTTGTCGCCGTACACACAGCGAATTGCGCGCGGACATATGACAGTTCACTCAGTTACACTCATGCAACAGGATTATCGAACAGTCGGCTCGAAATTGCTCACCAATTTCACTCTCGCTGTTCTTCACGGTGAAGCTCTTCGAGTCCAGAGTATCGGACACTAAGCTATCCGAGCTTACGATGCTGTTGCTGCAACTGCTGCGCGAAACGTCAGTTCTCGGGCCTCCGTTTTCCGGCTTATGGATGCACCCCGTAGAAACGTTCGTCGAGTTGCTCGAGTCCGAGTCCGGCGAGATCAACGCGTCCTGAATGGTCGTGTCGTCGGATTGCGAGCTCGTGTCCAAAGTCGCGCTCGTTACAGTCACTGCAATATCGGTTGGTGTTTCCATCTGCGTTGGCTCGGAACTCTGACGTTCCATTATTAACGAACTTGGTGATTGTTCTTGTGGCATCGGCGACGATACGGTTTGCGGACCGAAGCCGTAAACGGGCCTAATAGATGTAGTCAAATTTCTGATTAGATACATATCGCCTTACAGTTACCGAGGAAAAGTACGGCATCACCATTTTTTATATATAATACATTTTCGACAAAACTATCGCACAGAAATGACTTAAGTTCGAGGGGTGCGTTGCGTATGATCCTCACTGCACATATCGGATGTCCCATTTTTAATCTACACTAAGATAATTACTGAAATAATGATTCTACAGAATAGTACTTTGCGATACTAGTACGTGAAACGTAAAACCGCCATTTCCGCATCTTGTGCTATAAAATTTTTTCATAACATTCATGTTTTTGGAGCTCGGTACAATTTTTTTTTTTTCTTTTTTCTTTACACTCATCTTCACTTCGACTACAATTCTCATGAGGCAGAATGATAGGTTGTTCCCTATTAAGATAACGAAATTGATCTTCGTGTGACGTTTTCAACTTTTGTATAAAATCTTTTTGTGTAGCATTATTATTTCAGTAGTTATGTTTGTGAATTTTTTTAAATTAGACACCCTGTATACCAAATGTTGATTCGCCGTGTTTGAGGAGATTCAATGAATTGAAAATAATAAATAATTACGGAGAATAAAATAATTATGTGATTACTTACTCCAGAGGGATATTAGAGCTGCTACGCCTGCTGCCGCCAAAGCCATCTGGCGGCAGATTCGAGCTGTTTCGTCTGCTGTCAGCAAACCCATCAGGCGCCGGAAGCGTCAACATTTCCTCGGCCTGCGAATCTCTTCTCAGATCGGGCATTGGACTCAGAGACGCTAGATTCGGTGTCGGACTGGGACAAGGCGAATTATCCATACTGTCGGATGATAATATCGTCGGCATGGGACACAAATTGTCGGTTGGGTCAAGTTTCAGACCCAGCAAGTCGAGATTTTCTTTTTTGGCTGAAAAACGAGACAATATATTTTTCTATATAAACTAGGGTGACCCAAATTTCAGCGATATTTTTCAATTTTTTGTCTTGCCGAATATAATAGATATTTTCGATGAAAAAACAATTCTCGCGAAAAATGAAGCGTGTGAAATATTCTTTAGAGGTCGCTCAACAATTTTGGAAATTACCAATACGATTTTATTTTTATTTTTGTCATCTCTCATCCCTCATATCATCTTCTTACTTGTTGTTGTTACCATAGAAACAACGCACAAAATTTGGATAAGTAATTTTTTACCATTTTCGAGAACATTGGCGACAAAGAAATTGCTGAAATCAGCTGATCGCCGCGAAACGCATAACTCCGATCTTTTTGCTCCAGAGAGGCAAAAAAACGGGGGAAAAAGAAGAATGGGGGAAGGTGGGGGTGAGAGAGGAATTTGAGGAGGAATGTAAAAGGCAATTGCCGTACGGTGGAAAATATACAATACAAAGAAGGGGCAGTTGCGAGCTAAAAATTAAATTAATTTATTTCAAAATCTTTTTTGTCATTGAGCGACCAAATTTTTTTTTTTCAAATTTCAACCATAAGCTAGGAATCAGATAACAAGATGGATATGAGGGGCGAGCGATTACAAAAATGAAAAATAGGAAAATCGTATTGAAAATGTTTATAATTGTTGAGCGTCCCGAAATTCACTTTGGAGGCCCTATTTGTATTATTTGTTGGTACTTTAAATAGTAATAAGAAAAAGGTGAATGAATGGTGAATTACTCATTAACGTTCTTGGGGACGCTGTGTCGTCAGTGATGGTGATGTTCGGCGCCTTGGTACCACGTTTTCCACTTGCGCAATTATTTTGGTCATCTATCACAAGTTCCGTGTGTTCCACTAGTTGCCTTATGGCTCTCTTCAGGCTATTCGCTCTGTAAAGATTGTTTATTATATTAACATTTAAGCGAACGACGAGCAAAGGAACCCCTTGACATTTCAGGACCTTAAAGATGACAAAACTAAAATTAGGAAACGGAGTTTCGAATATACTAAAATTAGGGGCTAATTAGGTGCACAAAAAATGTGATATAATTTTCGTTTCCGATAAAAAATATTTTCGTCACATTAAAATTAAGTGTTCAATAAGGGCTAATTAGGCTGTGAAGAAATAAAGGAGCACCAACATGTTTTCATGTGCACCTAATTAGCACTTAAAAAGCCCCTCATTTTAGTATATTCGAAACTACATTTCCTAATGTTATGTTTGCCACCTTTAGGGACCTCGACATTTCAATACCTCGCCATCATCGCTTCCCTCTCCATATGGTTTTTTTTCTTTCTCACTCGCTTCAAATTGGTCATGTCTTTTTCCGGTTTCTCCAGGACGCCTTTTTCCTGCTCACCGGGAAACATGCAAGATTCCGCCCGCAGAGGGCTTTGCTCCAACTCCTCGGGATTATCCTCGGACAATAGATTCTCCTCATTACTCAATGTTTGCAAAAGCATATCCAATTTGTCTTGAAGAATTTCGCACTTTTCACCGAGCTGTTGGTCGCCGGCGTTCATGCTCGCTTCCAGCACACGAGACGCGAAATCTTTCACGGTTTCGCATAAGACTCTGCGCATGCGATTGCAAAATAATTGTTTATGTAGCGAGTTAGACATGAAATGCAACAAATACATTAACGCTTATTCTTTATGTTAATACATGTTGCGATTGACTTGAAATTTTTGTCGTTGTTATCGCAAAATGCTTCGCAATACCTACATCTGAAGCATTCTCCGTCGATTCAGCCACTTTTTTCTTCGACCATCTCCGATCTGCTCCATTATTTTCACGTTCCAATCAGAATTATTTTTTATTAAAAAATGGATAATTTTTTGGACGGAAAAAATTACAGAGTATTCGTGCATGACTACTGATAAAAATGCCCAGAGTGGCACCGATAGATCTTCTGGTATAAAGTAATGTATTTGTGTAAAAGTTCCGGAAAATGGGGGAATTCTTTTAATTCATAATTTTTTTATACCTGAAGATCTATCGGTGCCACTCTGGAGATTTTTTTGCGATATCAGAAGTCATGTACGAAAACTCTGTAATTTTTTCAGTCCAAAAAAATTATCAGTTTTTTAATAAAAAAAAGAATTCCTCCGTTTATCAGTAAAAAAAATCATTCTAATCGGAACGTGAAAATGATTAAAAATATACTGCTCGAAAGCTACCAGAAAAGGACAACTTTTATTAAGTGATCAAAATTACTTAATAAAAGTTTAAAGTAGTAGTAGTAGTAAATGACATTTTATTGGCCATAACATTGTGAGTAGCGGATACAACAGTATGTATAATTAGCGGTGCTTGTGAGCGGCCAACTGGCCATTGACCGGGGTCCTTCAGCCTGCGTATGTCTCGAATACAATTGATTAATAAATATAATATAATATAGATACATAAATAAATAGTCTATTCTTGATTCGCTAACCTTTCAAGAATTGTTAGCAGAGGTTCTGTTGGGAATTTACATTTGCTCGTATTGTGTATTGTGTATTAAGTGTTGTTTAGCAAATATTTTACTCAGCTTCGTTGTTCTGATTCTTATTGGCTCAACTCCTGTTTGTGCATACAGAAGCTCGTTCGAAGGATTGTGGAGGGGTTTATTGGGATGTCATAATTTTGTAAGTCGGCGTAGATCAGTGGTTTCGGCCGTTTTCAGATTTTTAATTACAGGGTTGTTGCAGTTTAACAGGATAGGGTGGCCAAAATCCAGTAGTGGGCGACAGATGCATTCGTAACTTTCGGTGGCCTGAGATGTCGCGATCCATCTATTTTTTAAAGTGATTTTTCGAAAGTGAGCTGCACGGGCTATGATTTTGGACTTGGTGTTTTTTGTGTGTATTAAAATTTAACTTGTTCTCTATCGTTATACCAAGATATTTTGCTGTGGAGCTAGGTTTGATTTCACGGTTGTACATAGTAATTGATGGAAATATTTCAGAGATTCTGTGGTTAAAAATTACGAGTTTCAACTTCGTGGGGTTCGGTTTAAGGCGCTACATGTTAAACCACTTTACGCAATTATCGGACAGCTCTTGCAGTGATTGCATAGTCGCGGTCTTATTTCTATTATGAGAGATAAGTGCCGTGTCATCTGCGTATTGTAGTAAGTAATTATTATTGTCGATTCACTTTTGTCGACGATTGAAATTGTAGATGTCATGACAGTATATGTTGTAAAGTTGTGGAGAGAGCGGCGATCCTTGCGGAACTCCTTGCTCCGGTTGGAATCTGCGCGATAGGTAGTTTGTCACCTTTACTCGGAGTCTGCGATCCGCAAGGAAATTATGGGTGAGCCACAAGAGTTAGTCTGGACAGTTGAGTTTCCACAGTTTGTACAGCAGGCCCCTATGCCATACGCTGTCAAAGGCTTTGTTGATGTCCATGAAGAGAGCGGCGGAGTGTTTATTTACGAGTTTTTTTGCTTGTACATTGTCTGTCAGAATCGTGAGGGGGTGAACTGCTGACTTCCGATTTCTGGATCCGAATTGGTAGGTTGGAATATTCTCTTCGAGAGCTGCTTCTACTCGTCCTTCAATAATTTATTCAAATATTTTCCTCAGCGTTGGGAGCAGAGTTATCGGCCGATAGTTTTCCGGTAAATTATTGTCCGTGTTGGACTTCGGTAGGGTGATGATTGTACCGGTTTTCCATTCCCCCGGGAAGTAGTTATTGTCGATGCAGTGATTGTACATTTTTACCATAAAATGATGGATTTGTCTGTCTAACTTCTTGATGATTACCATAGGTACTTTGTCGTGACCCGGGGCTGAATTTGTTCCTTTCCTTATTATTTCCGTGAGTTCGCGGACGGTGATTGCTTCATGTTCGTCGGGTTGAATCTCTGCCTCGTTGAAGAATTCATCGTGCCATGCGTCTACTATACTTTGGTTTGCGTCGTCAAACTGAGCCTCTTCGGATTTGCTGAATGCTTTTTCAAAGTGCTGAGCAAACGCGTTTGCTTTGTCGAGGTTATCTTGGATGTGAACCTCGTTTATTATGAGGTCTGTCGTGGGTGAGTTGGGGCTATAACCTGCTAGCTATTTCACCGATTGCTAATAATTTTTCCCCCTTTGTTTTTGTATATTTTCGCAGGCCAGTAACCAGTTATGGGTTTCAGCCGACTCATTGCTGTTTTGTGTTCAGATGAGGGGTTGTCTCTGTATTCTCGATACATTTTCCGTTTGTTTTTAATTAGTCGTATGACGTGCGGTGGAAGATTGTGTGAAAATAAGTTATGCGAACTTGCAGGGATGTGTGTAATGACGGCGTTGGAGAGACTTACTATGAAGCTGTTGATCGTGTGTTGATTAATTGGTTCTTCTTGGTTTGCCTCAAGATGAGCGAGTATCTCTGTATTGACGTTATCGATGTTCGCCTTCTCCTAGTTTAGACGGGGTTCGGTTACTTCAATCCGAATGATGGTGTTTCGATCGATAGTTATGACGATCGACAGGTGGTCCGCTCCAAGATCTGGCGTTAACTCCACTTTTTTTAATGGCGTTAGTGATATTGTTTGTGTAGAGAACCCTGTCCGGTGTTGTGTCCACGTTGTTTGCCATAATGAAGGTTGGCGGTGTACTGTATTGTACGAAGTTCGAAGTTATTCATGAAGTTTTATTCATGAAGTCGGTCAGCTGTCGTTTTTTTGCTGGGTTAACGTTGACGTCTCTTATTATTGCGTATTTGTATCTGCATGCTTTTATGAAAATCGTATTGTCTATGGCGGCGTGTGGGTGGACGTAGATGAGAAAGATATGGTCGTTGTTGAATGGAACTGAGATGTGTAGCGCTTCGTTTCTGCGGTCGTTTATTGTGATCGCGTTTTGTTTTTTGGCCTCACCGCTGGTTTTATTTGTAGCAAACTACCACATCAAGTGTTCGTATTTATTATTCGTCCGTGTTGTTTGACGCAAGTTCAAACGCGATATCTTGTGTTGCTGCTTTCGTTAGTTTTGGTCTTCACTAGCGCCACGCAGTTGATATTATTGTTTTCAATGTAATTATTAATTAGGAATTTTCTTTTGAAGTAACTGTTTACGTTGGCGTACAGAATTTTAAGGCTGTCCATTGTTGGTCACGTGGCACTTTCCCGTGGTTGAATCGGTTGGGGAGGGGGCGTTTGGGTGTTCCAGATCGAACATCATAATGTAGATTCTGTTACCCGCAAATACTGCAGTCGTGTCGATTTTGAATTCTGTTATAAATCGTTTTTTCAGTTTTGCCAGCAGCTCCTCCCTGTTTACGTTTTTTGGTTTATTAATTTTGTTGATGTAAGTATTGATAATGTGATCGTGAACAGAGATTGAAGCGTGAATGGAGTTGTTTTCGGTGACGGCTCGGTCTAATTCAGCTGTTTTTTTTTTTTGTTGATGGCCTTTATGGGAATGTTGGGAATTCCTTCGATGGGTTTTTTCGGCCTTAGCGGGCACTTGAACGAGATTACGCGGCGTGATCTGTGGCTTTACATGCCAAGCACTTTGGTTGAAGATCAGTGTTGTAGGTTGTTGTCTTGTGTGCGGCATTGCATTTCTCGCATGTTTCATTGTTGGGGCAGTTTGTCGTGGGGTGCGTGAACTGCATGCATTTGCTGCATGGCAGAGGTGCTGGTGCCGGTGGGGTGCTCGGGTATGCCGGGTAGTGTTTATTTAAGAAGAAGAGACCCTCATTCATTAGTTTTTGGTACCGTATTTTCTGAAATACGGTTTTAAAACCCTGAAAAAATGCACATAGAGTGCCCTTTACTGATACTTTGATATTACCAATTATGGAGCAGATCAGAGAGAGTTGAAGAAAAAAGTGGCTGAATCGACGGAGAATACTTCAGATATAAGATAGATTAATTTGTTTTTAGACGTTTTACTTACTTGGCACTCGAAATTATAATGGGATCTTGGTCGGACTGAAGGAGATTAGCTATGTGTGAGGTGACGTTGTCCTCGTATTGATGAACCATTGAAACATTGAGAGCCGACTCCGTCTGAGTGAGGCTCATTTTGTGACACGGAAGGGAAATGCTTCGCTGAAACGTCATGATACTCCAGCGGTCCAACATTTTCGTGCCGGCTTTCTCGTACTTTTCCAATAGTTGCGGCAAATGCGTGTCATCGTCGCAGGATGCACCCCAACCAAGTACGCGCGCCAAATCATTGCCCGTTCCCAATGGCAGCACACCCACCTGGCATTGCTTCTGCCGAGAAACATGAAAATGTTGTCTTTCAACAAATATCAAAGAAAAATCATAAGCAATCGTTCGAACGTTTCGACAGCATAATCTCATCGACGATGCGTACTTTTGAGCTAATTAATCAATTCAATAAAACACATTCAATTCGGGTATAATAGAATAAAATTAGAAATATATTCACATTCACAAATTCGGGAATGGTATTTTCCTGTTTAATGTAAGCCCTTTAAATAATCATTCATCCAGAATAAGTAATGTGAAGAGAAATCCAAGGCCGCGGTAAGTAAATATCGCGATTTTCGTAACAATCGGGGTGTTCCATCGGCTTCGTTATTTCGCTAATGTGTCAAAATTGGTCGGTTTGCGAATACGAGAACTTGAACTGGAAGAAATTATCTCACTAGACAATTGACAGAAAAAAAACGATCCTGAAATTAACTCTTCGTGGTCACTCTGGGTCGATTCGACCCGAGGTCGATCTTTCGGAGCGAAAACCAAATAGTTCCCGATATCAAAAGGGACTTAGACCGTCATTTACCGATACTTTGGAATGTCCTCTATACGTAGGGACCGGTAGGACCCCGAATTTACCGTTAGTACTGTTTTGAGAGCCGAAGAGGCAACAACCCGTGTGTGACCACCGACTTCAAAGTCCGAAATAAATATCTTTTCTGCGACGCGCACCAGGTTACTATTTTTTTTTATCAAAAGTACTATATCTAGAGACCATCAGGTTAAAATTTTAGTTAAATCGATATTTAATTAACGGAGTTGTGATTTTTTAAGTGAAAAAACTTTTTCTTTTTTCGTTCTTTCATCTTTATTAATTTTTTAAAATATGTTGAAATTTAATTTCGGATTTTTTGTGTGCATCATCCACTATGTTTAAAGTATATATGCTCTTATTTTTTAATATTTTTCGAGCCGACAGTTTGGTCTCAATACGCGGTCAAACATGGGCTGGTTGAAATCGACCCAGAGTGACCACGATGATCGGTGAGACCACGAAGGGTCAAAGACGTGCGACCCGAAAATTACGAAAGAAGTTGTCTCTTTTTTGCTACTTATCAAGAGACAGCCTTATCTAGGGCATCCATCCTTAAAGTAAAAAAAGAGAAACAGCAAAAAGTTAAAACAGAAGTATTACATGTTATAAAGTAAAACAGATGGCACAGCATGCTGTTGTAAAGTCTGCAACTGTGGTCGAAAAATTAGACTACAAAGACGTTTAGTATGCATTACATATTAGTATGAAACCTTATTAAATGACAAGGCATGCCGATAGAAGCAACGAACAATCATTGATAATACGAATTAGTATTTTCGAGATCGACGATAATCTAGAAACTCCATCGTTGGTGAGTGGAAGAGCGAGAGAAGGGCATGAACGAAGATAGACTGGGAAATGAAACGAAGATCGATGACTTTTGCGAAACAGAAATTACAATGCACGTACAAGCCACAGCAAAGGTGAAGAGTATAAACCGGGGGAGGGGCAAATCACCGTGCATTTCTGTTTCCACGGTGTTACTCACGTGCATTCCTAACCGATCGATTTCCGAAAGGACCCAACCGACAGACCCATCGCCACTGCACACCAGAATCCGGAACGGGTCGAAATGCCGAAAGAGTCTTAGCCTGTTCATTATCGTGTGCTTAGAAACCTTCGATATCTCAACAACGTGAAACCAACTAGTTGTTACGATCAGTGATCGTGAATCATTTATTTTTAATCGATGGCAGGCAAGTGCAGAACACCCGGACCAATTGTCAACTGTGCGTTAGGGGTGGGGGTGAAAATAGCTAATGACCAAAATAGTGAACGGCTAAAATAGTAAATTTCAAAATAACGAACGGTCTGAACCTAGAATGCCCATCATTATGAAATTCGTGATTTCAGCCATTCGCTACTTTGATTCCATTTTAATAAAGATGTGGGTCAAAATGGTGACTGATGAAAATAGCGAATCGCTGAAATAGCGAATTTTCATAATGATGGCCATTCTATATTCGGACCATCCGTTATTTTGAAATTTGCTATTTTAGCTATTCGCTATTTTGATCATTAGCTATTTTCATCCCCACCGTGCGTTAGTACGAAATTTCGAATAATTCATTATGAACTCAATATCGATTGTTCGATTCGAAGTATGAATTAAACATTGAAAAAAGTATACCACGCGATGTTCAGATTAATTGTGTAATTTTATAACTTCCCTGTGTTAAAGAATACGTAAGCAAAATATTTTGAGTAATTTAGCAAACAGCCTGTTTGTGAAAAGACGTTAAAAAGTAAAATCTAGAAATATGGGTTAGTGGCTCTCACCCTGGACCGGGTCCGCCGTTGATAAGATCGAACACCTGAGCCGGGTTCAATAATTGCTTGAATCTTCGCAGGAACTTGATGCCTTGATTGTCACCCGATTTACTGTTGACGAATACTAGAAGTGGACTGCAACCGTTTGGTCGCACGGCTTCCCAAGCTTCGTCACTTCCTGCCGACAGAACAACGAAACCACTTATATTATTACCTCGCGACATTGTGCTTCAGCCATGGAAAAAGCATTCGCTGAAATGTCAATGTTCGTTTACCTATACTGTGCAACGCAGTAGGAGGCACGACACTTAGTTTTGATGGCCCTAATGGACATGTGACGCTTATAGCCGGTCGACATGCCGTATGTACGGTTGCTCTGCACCACAAGCACCGCCAGTCTTGAAGCCTGCGAACAAAGTTCCTGGTATTTTATCCAAACGCCTCGTACAGCGACTGATTTTGCTTCCTCATGGAGGAAGCTTTGATTGAACTTTCTTTTTTCTAAGATTTTGATGTAAGGACACTTAGAATAGTCTGAAACGTCGAGAAAAGTGGTTTAGAAAAAAATGTATGTACAGGATGATTCACAATCTCCGCACCAAACGAGTGCCAGGAGTCTGAGATGGTCCCGGAAACGCGTGGGCAAAATTTTAGATTTTTATTTCCAGTAATTTTTTAACGAGAATCGATTTATGACAGCCAATTTCAACTTTCGCTTAATTCACCCTTAACTTACCCTCAACTTTCTCTTAATGCATACTCAAGTTGAGAGTAAGTTGAGAGCGAATTAGGAGCAAGTTGAGAGTAAGTTGTTCCTCAACGTACTCAACTTACTCCAAACTTGCTCCTAATTCGCTCTCGACTTACTCTCAACTTGGGTACGAATTAAGAGAAAGTTGAGAGTCAGTTAAGGACGAATTAAGAGTAAGTTGAGATTGGCTGTCGTAAATCGGCTCTCATTCAAAAAGTACCAGGAATAAAAATCTCAAATTTGGCACACGCGTTTCTGGAACCATTTTGGACTTCCGGGGCCTGTTTGGTGCGAAAATTCAGGATCACTCCGTATGTGTGGCCGGCAAGCAAAGTTTCAACTTAGATACCTAATGAACGGCTATGTCGATCGAGCTGATATTTAGTACACACGTGGGGTATGTGGACCTCTTTGTTTGTGATCATTTCAAGAAAATTTCAAACGTACGATTATTTTTTATTGAATTTTGTATTTTTAGTAAAATATCTGTAGATTCTCTAGCTTCCGCAAATTTGTAGCTGTCGAGCTGAATAACTTTTTGCAAATAAGGCCATGCTAAAGGAGGAGCGGTGTTGAATTTGGGATGAATCTATAAATAGGTCTGGTTTTCATGGGATTACGAATTTTTCGAAAAATCAACGTTTTGCTCTATAACTAATGTAAAAAATCACCGAATCAATTGAAATTTTCTACAGATTAACAATATTACTAAGCGCTCCTGCGTACCAAATTTCGTGAAGATCGGTTAATGGGTTTGGATTTTACGGCATTTTGAACATTTTCATAAATTTATATTTTGTCATAACACACGTGAAATATTTTTGTACACAAAAATGTTATTTTGTAGCAAATTATACGATTTATTTGTGTTGTGTAGACGTAACTACCAAAATTAAAATTGTAAAAAGAATTTGCGAAGTACAATTTTGCACATTGCTTTCTCATTAATTTCTACTAATCTTCGTCATAGAGGAGTCTTTGTGAAAGAGGGAATTAATGTGGAAGCAGCGCTCAAAATTCTACTTGACACTTTTTTTTAATACATCCTACCGTATACCGTACCTGAGTACAGAGCCACATGTTTTGTCACAGACAAAGCACTTCGAAGATACTGGTAGGTTGCCCTCCATCCATTGATGAGGCATCTGAATGTTCTGCAATGTATCAAAAATATCGATTAAACGTTACTAATCGCGTCATCGTTTTGCCACGGTAAAAACGAGTGAACAGATACATACCCCATCTTGGTCCTCAATAATGTCTTTACCAATTGAAGCTAATGTGGTCCACTTGCAGTTGTTTATTGCTTTGGTGCTGCATCTTTTGTGCACCTTGTATTTACAAACTTCGCAGCTCAGACCGTGTGACGTTACGCCTGAAAATAATATAGGATGTCACGCCGTTTGCTTGACGCTTGTTTCATCTCAGTGTATTACACTGAGTTGTAAATCCCTACATCTTTTAATAAACTTGACGGTACAATTGGTGTTGTTATTATTAATTAATAATAGTAACGTGTAGTAATCACAATGTAATGTGTACACTCTTTCATGTCAGTAAAGAATATTTATTCTCACTAAAATTTCATGGTAATTTTCGTGAAAAAATGGTAAAATCCCGGCTAATGCGTCACGAAAGTAACGTATTTTTTTCGTAACTGCTCACAATTTTGTATTGAAACTGAGGTATCTATGCAGCTATTCAAAAGTTCACATTTCATTTTATAATCGCCGTAGATTTTGATGATTAAATCTCACCAACAAAAAAAACCGTACGGTAACATTGATTTCTTAAACTACTAAGAATTTATAACTATGCAGTGTAATTGTCAGGGCATTACCGTAGAGCGCGTCTCGGCATACATTGCAGTACGTTGGCCTGGCGTGGCTCGTCGCGTACCAATGATGATTGCCACCAAGCAATTCTGCGGTTCCTGCGTCGCTTTGCGCGCGACCTTCGCCAGCCATCCTCAAAGCATTTAACCACTCCTCCATGTCTTGTCTGCTTTCACCGCAGAGAACCAATGATCTGAAGGGTGTTATCACCTGCACAGAGAACAATTTTAATTAATCAATGTAACTAAACGAACAGAGACAGAATTGCGGATAACTAAGTAGAGTGTGCCACAATATTTCAACGATTTTTATACGTCATTATGCTTTCACTTTTGTTGTCTTATTTTTATACAAAATTTATTCTTTACGCTAAAGTAAGGTGGTTCACTAAGTTAGGAGGAATACTCAATACAAACGGCATTAAAACAAAAAGAGTTAAAGGCAACATGATATTGCCTTCATTTCTTCCTGTAATTACGTGTCTTATGTGATTTACAAACATTCTTGACACCACCTAGTGTGTATGTGTCAACAAATATTCTCAACATTTCTGTAATAAACTTCAATGATTCTTCTGTTCATACAAAAAACGATGACAAAGATTTGAAATATAAAAGAATATAGACACAAAATGATTAAAATGTAATGTACGATTGTGTTTACGGTGTGGTACAAAAAAAAATCTTGGTACAAAAAAACAATCAGGTGTTATACAACAGATACAAAAATTAAAGCAAGAAAAAATCAGATTTACGTGGTTTCTCGTTAGTATTTACGGTGGAAGAAGGATTAAGGTAGTACGAGCGTCTTGTATGATGTCAAATAAGTTTTACGGGAATTGGGAGAGAATTACGAACAGTTCTTGATAAGATGTTCTTGATATGAAAAAATTGAGCGCATGGAATATACGGAAGGGGTTATTTTGGCACAATAATCAATAGTAATATCCCAAGCCCTCCAAAATGATCGGAATATTTCCCGATTGTTTTGTTACTGAGCAATGAGACGGAGAAATCTCGCATATTAAATTCCCGAACGCGCAGCGCGAGGGATTTTTCTGCAAATTTATCCCGATCGTTGGTCAGCAGGAAAACTAGAGGGAAATAATGCATTTAATTTTGGAGGTCGAGGGGTATATGTCAGATTATTTTTCAGGTTTGGATTTCGATTAAGCACAGAGCAGTGAAGAGCTACTATGCAATATCTGGATGCAATTTCCGATGAAATTTTTAACAAAAGAACTCGATTACCGAGAATACTGCGCTGTGATTGGTTGAAATCCAGGCCAGAAAAATAATCATTAAAAAATGTTATCAACAAATTACTGAAATAAATAATTCTTCAACAAAATACCTGGCAAACAAATTTATTTGTCTTATGGAAATGATATTTTTATTTTTCTGCATATGTATACATTTTTTTAGAATGTTGTGTTAAGTTTGAAGACAGTGTCTTTTTTATGTTAAAATTGAAAATCAGAACTACACTTGATCTTTTTTTATTTTTATCTGGTCGAGAACTATTTGTAATTCTCTCTCATTGTCCCTCGAACTTATGCAACATCAAACAGATGTTCGTACTACCTCAAATTGCAAATGACTTCAGACTGAATGAAAAGGGTGATGACGCTGTAAGTTTATTGTTTTTTCAAATTGTATATACGAAAAGTTTCTGCATTTGTTCTATACTCTGCTGTAGCTTTATTCAGGTTTTGAGTGCTATTGCAAGAAAGGCATTCTCAAACTTCTAGTTGAGTTTTGTAAACAATACTTATTTTCATGTTTACATGGAATCACATTAACGTGATACATAATACAAGTTAATATGTAGTATGTTTGTCATAAGCAGATTTGTAAATCTATAATTTTTATAGAAATAAAATTGATGATACGATTGGATTTGTAGTTATGTTTTTATAATAATAACCCATAATGATTATAATATGATGTATAAACTTTTGAATACAGGCAACAAATATTAATTTCCCATAAAACTTCATGGTAATCTTATTGACAAAATAGAGACATACTGTTGATGCATTGCGAAAATAATGGAGGACTGCGTTTGCCCATTTTTCTCACAATTTCTTTGAAAATTTAACGAAAAATTTGGTTTTTCTTACGAGTTCATGTATAATTGTATAATCGCTACAGGTAATCGTTGTAAAATTGTAACTAGAAAATACGCTGTTGTGAAACTTTAATTCTTAAACTAATGAGGATTTACAACACTGGTCATAAGCAATAAATTACTGACTAATAATACGCAAACTTGATTGCTAAACCTGTTTGCGATTACTTTGATAATTCAGCAAATACTCCACACGCAGCGCTCACTCATGTTTGCATGCATTTGGTATTATATTCCCCCAAACCCGATAGATTTAACACCCATGTATATACCAATGAAATAAATCAATAAATAAATGCGTGTTTGCATATGTAAAAGTCGAGAAACAGCGGAAAAAGCAGAAGAAATATTTCCGAGCCGGAAGAACAAACTCGGAATCGTTCGTACACAATAATACGTCGTGTATTTACGTAGACATAACCTGCAAACAGGTTATGTTTCTCAATGTACCTTGAATCGCGATCGTGATCTCTGTTGTTTCATCGACATTTCGGCTTCGACTCGCGAAGCAACATTAAAACTGATTTAACAGTCATTCATCGTTTTTTTCTCTCTCTCTCTCTCTGTCTACGCGAAGTGGACGGGAAACCCTGCGCAATTTTCTCGCGAAATATGGCGATTGGCGATTCGAATTCGCGAGACTCGTGAGCTTGTCCGTCTCTACTTAATTCATTTCCACATCCATCCGACTTCTCGAGGCGCATGGCGTGGTCGAATCCTTTTGAAAAACGTGTATAACTCCTCGTCGTGTTGTCCCTCGATACCATCATCGTTGTAAAGTTTTCTTTTCTTCATCTCCCTTACGTGCCAACTAACCGATACTTTGCATCATTATTATCGAAACTCAATACAAAGTCGAGCGATTATGGGATTATTATTGTTATCATACGTGGAGGAACAAAAAAAATGTATTTCTTACGTATGTTTTTGTCTTCGAGAAATCATTGTGACAGGCGGACGGCGAATCGTCGGAGAATAAATAATTAATGTAATAATGTAAATTGTTGTCGAGTACGCGGAAGCGCAGTTCCTAAGAGACTTAGGATTCATTACGCAACACGCCTCTTTAGCTCAGTGGTAGAGCACTGGTCTCGTAAACCAGGGGTCGTGAGTTCAAACCTCACAGGAGGCATTTACTTTTTTTTTTCTTTTTTTTTCCGACTCCCACATACTTTTCTATTTGTTGTACTTACGCACGAAGCGTCACTTCCAATAAAGGCAATAATTAATGGAAGAATTCCGTAGTCATGTCTAGTTTGTGGGAACGCGACAAATGCATTAGCGCTAATGAAACGAAGGTGTTTCCCCGAGGCGAGCGACACGCAGGGGGCAGTAAATATCATTAAGCTTCTCGAAACGGAGTTCGCTTCTTTCACGGTCTGAGCATTGAATTAGGATAACAGCCTTTGCCTCTTCCCAAGTTCCTAAATTGAGTCACGCATATACGCCTGAGGTCCGTCCAACGGTGTACACAGAAATCGCGCTTTACTCGCGCCCCCCAATCCAAGCCATAAAATCATAACTTCGTTATGTTCTCTTAGCAACTACTTTTTCCTCCGTTTTACCGAGAAACTTGTCATCGAAATTACGAAAACATCGCGACCGATTTGTTTCTAATTTCGAGAGAATTCATTGCTTAAGAGGCAATGACACTTCCCCCACTCCAACACGAATTTGTGAAAGTTATTTTCTTCTAAACTATCGACACATAGAGCTCAGATTTTGATAGAATGTGTGGAAGTATTGCAGAATTGGACTAAGCTTCGGGCTTCTCGATAGATCAAGCCGTTTGGTCCGGAGACTCCATAAACAAGAAGGTGCGAGAGAGTGCGCTAGGTGCGAGAGAGACAGTCCTATAGGCGTTTAGCATTGGGCGAAGAAGTTTATGAAGCGAAGAAAGTGCAAGAAACGGCCCGCGAAAGTTAGCGAATACTTCGTAACAAAGAGCCTAGTTTTCTTATCGTTATTTAACAAACAAACAAACAAAAAACACCAAAAGCTTTATATACTTGTCAATACTATCCCTAGCAAAACCTGCAACCGCAAAACCGATCAAAAGATGGCCATAACGACCGAAAAAACAACCGGTTGTTAAATGCAAAAAAAAACCATTGAATAGTGTCAAATGATGAAGAAAACGACAATTGAAATTATTCATTATTAGTCGATTCTTTGTCAGAAAAAACCGGAAAACGACCATTGAAATGATTTGTTCAATAATTTATAACCGGTCGTTTTTTCAGTGCAAACCGAGAAGTGACCATCCAAACGATCAAATAGACAATCAAACTTCAAAGAAACAATCAGAACACATGCCACTAAAAGTTTGAATAGCCGAATGGTCTAAGACGCAGATTAACTGTCAGAAGGTCCCAGGTTCGAATCCTATCTATGACAAACAAAATTTACATTCTTTATTCCTGATTAAATATGTATTAAATCACCAAATGAATTACAAGCGAAATAACCTGCAAATAAAAGGCGAATACCATTTTTTTTTTTTCGAAATTTACATTGATCGAAAAAGGGGGCCTTTGGATGGTCATTTTTAGGTTTTCACTGAAGAAAACGACCGGTTACAAATTATTGAAATGGTCATATTTCGACGGTCATTTTCCGACTTTTCGTGACGAAGACACGACCAATGAAGAATAATTTTAATGGTCGTATTCTTGGTGATTTGGCTGTTTTAATAGCACATTACTATACGAGGGCGGAAATTTTTGTTCTCACGAGTGTGAGTTTGCATCATGAGCCGAAGGCGAGTGTTGCAATCACACGAGCTGAGAAAAAGGTTTTCTGCCGAGTATTGTACGAAATTTTACTTTACAAGATGTGAAACCGAGTGAAGTAAATGTTTTTTTTGCATTTCAGGTAGTTATGCCGCTTCCCGCTCATTTCGCATAAATTTGAGAAAAAGAAGAGAGAATTGCAAACACTTCTCGATGGTATAAAAATCCGAAAAAATGCATGAACATTAAAGGCACTGAAAAGATTAACTTTGCATATTAATCATTCTAAAATGTTATTAACAAATTGATGAAAAAAAAGTGTAACAGATCTCCCGGTGACGCTAATTTTTTTATGATAATGATTCGATCGTTTTTCCGAACACGCATGAATTTTTTCAAATTTTTAAGTTGACTTAGAATTTTGTATTTTTTTTATATGGAGAAAATATGTGTGCAAAAACACAAATTTCGAAATCAATTTATAAATCTGGAAAAATTCGTACGTCTTAAGAAAACCAACGAATCATTTTCATAAAAAATAAATTTGGGTCACCGGCAGATTTGTTAAACCTTTTTTCCATGAATTTGTTAATAACATTTTAGAATTCTTAATATGCTAAATTACTCTTCTCAGTACCTTTCATGTGTATGCATTTTTTCGAATTTTTATACCATCGACAAGTGTTTGCAATTCTCTCATTTTTCTTGAATTTAAGCGAAATGAGCTCTAAGCGACATAACTACCTTAATTGGTTATTTTTTCGCCCGGTCGCTGGATCTATTAGGGATCCAACAATTAAGTCTAACTTATACTAAATCTCATTGTAACTTGTCAAAATAAAGTTATATCGTTAGTCATCATTGACTTATGCACTTTCCCTTTTTAGTTCGGATTAACCGGGATTTCGATCATCCGGGGATTCTTCGGCCCTGATCGTTTCGATTAATCGGGATTCTATACCATAAGTTGATTGTACATCTCAGTGGTGTATTGAATTTCACGATATACCAGTTTATGTATAAGAACGTCCGGTACCGGTGCATCCAATTCATGCAATTTTCTTCCTCACTGCTACAGTGAGCTATATCTTTACTGCCTACAGTGAAGAGGCAGACGCAGAGCGAGGTAGGGGCAAAGATAGAGGCAGAGACAGAGGCAGACAGGCAGAAGTACACGAGCCAAGACCTTGAATATTTGAATAAAGAAACGTAAATTCATTGCAGCAGATCATTTATTTCTACGTTTATTATTGTCCAACAATTTGTATCAGAGAAAAATGTTGAGTTAAAAAAATGATAATAAAATAATAGAATATCAACCGGGTAAACGCGTGGAGCGCGCGTATGAGCTAGCCAGTGTAACTTTGTTCGACAGTTTTTTTCTCTTGGTGAAGTTTGAAGATTTTTTTATTAGACACAAAGTCAGACAATAAAACAGAAAGAAGGAAATGGAACTTCAAACGTACGCTATTTCTATATCTTATATGAGTAAAACCACTAATGATTAAAACGGTTTTTTTGCAGAGGGGTTTTGGGCATTGCATGAAATGTGAAACAATTAGTTTATAAATTTCGACACGCCACTTGTTGCCAATCATGAATAAAATAAAAAGTGGCAAAGTAGAACTTTGCACATTGCTTCCTCATTAATTTAGATTTTTCATAAAGCCACCTATGCAAGGAAGCTTATGTATTCACATTGGCTTCTTCACAGAAGATGCTTTGCGAAAAATGGAAATTAATGAGGTAGCAACGTGCGAAGTTCTACTTTGCAAATTTTCCATTTGAACTTGCTCGTTTTCCAATTTCTTACCTGCATATTTTTGGTAGTTTGGTGCGGGTGCAACACAAAAAAGTAAGCGCGCTCACGCGATTTTTTTCCAGATTTAACAATGCTATGGAATTTGTATTATATATGGGTAGCTTTTGTTCGAAATGACAATAACTAAAGTAGGGTAGAAGTACCGGTTTTGGCCACCTTTGGTCCAGTTGTGGCCACTGAGTTCGAAGGGACAGAATTATTTGTATTATTAAAATGAAACAAAAATGTATCGATCATCTTGTTAACTTGTATGGATACTTTCGAAGTATCAACATGAAAATACAGAAAAGCAACAATTTGAAACAAATTATTGTGAAAATGGCCACAACTGGTACAGTGGCCACAACCGGTGCTTCTACCCTAACTGAATCATAGTAACTCACTACAATATCCCAGATTTGTTGTAATTTTTGCTTCCTCATAGAGGAAGCCTTGTTTTCGTGAAATTTTTTTTTTTCGAGATTTTCATGTCAGTACACTCAGCATGGTCCAAAACGTCGAGAAAAGTGGTTTGTGCGAAATGTCTGTATGTGTGTGTGTGTGTGTGTGTGTGTGTGTATGTGTGTGTGTGTGTGTGTATGTGCACGTTTTTTTGTTTACACGATAACTGCTGTAATTTTTTAAGAATGTTCTTTAAATTTGGCACGCACGTTCGCTATCATAAAATACTGTATGGGATTGTATTTGGCGCCAATCGGTTAGGAAATTCAGATTTTACAGCATTTTGAAAATTTGGCAAAAATCGTTTTCGCGATATAACTTCCGCAAATTGAGAGATATCGGGATGAAATTCTGTACGACAATAGACCACCTTAAAACCATGACTTGTATCAAATTTGGCGAAAATCGGTAAAGCAGTTCTCATGTTATTGCAAATTCATTATTTTTTCAAATGTCTGTAAGTACTATAGCTCCTGTAAATTATGAGACATCCGATTGCAATTTCGAACATGTCATTACGTTCATTGATTATTATCGATGAGTTTCGTCGAGGAAACTGCCATTGTGTCGGTAAATTTGGATTTTGCTGCATGAAAAACAAAAAAAAGCCGGCACCCAAAAAAAAATCGGAAAAAAATGTTTGCAGAATTTTCTCAAATTTGATTCACGTATGGACAAGCATGGACCACGTTTCGAGTACAAATTTGACGCGGATCTGAAAAGCCGTTCAAATTTTATGGCATTTAGAACATTTTGAAAAATCTCGTTATCACGCTGGATCATGCAAATTACAAGGTACCGGCTTCTAATTTGGTCCACACATTCACTATCATGAACCAAGGGTTGGGTACAAATTTGAGGGAAATCGGTTCGGTGGTTAAAATCTTACATTTTTATTTATTAAAAAAAAACAGCCGAAAAAACCTGCAAAGTAGAACCTTGCAAATTGCTTCCTCAGTATTCTACACTTTTGACGATGCTTCCTCTATGAGGAAGCCAAAATTGATCAACATACTTCCTCATAGAGGTAGCATCGTCAAAAGTATAGAATACTGAGGAAGCAATTTGCAAGGTTCTACTTTGCAGGTTTTTTATACTTACTTGAAAGCTATGATTTGCGTTTTTAGTACTGCATTCAGCGAGGGTTAGATCCGTGAGCTCGATTTCATCGAAAATAGCATCCTGGAAACGAAAAAAGAGAGTATTTGATGAACACAGCTCGAGAATGACGCGATTATGGATGTCTATAGATATAGTCATTAGAATGTAGTTCTGGAACGTACGACATAACTACATTTAACGGGGGACGAGTTTTGAGCAATGTCACCATATTACGACTAACTGTACTCCAGGGGGTACTAGCCGAGCCCGCAAGTAATAACGTTAATGGAATACTCCTGTAGACTTTACTAGAATACTTTAAGAATTAAAGGAGAAAGCACTACTCGGGTATAGGGAGTAATGTGAACAACGCGATAGGGTCAGAATATTTCATTTTGATTTTCATTATTTCGTTATCGGTGTGGTGTACGGTGACTTTGCCAGCATCATTATTATATGATGAAACGCATTGTTATTGTGACACTAACAGATACCATCTTTTATGTCACTATTTCGCTTTTAAATGAACTCAAGGTGTATCCTTTTGATTTTAATGCTCCAAACATGAACATGTTGACGATGTTTTTTAGAAACTAATAGCGCAATTGTTCTGAACATAAAAAATTGCCATGACGAAGAAAAGTAATTTCTCATCCCAGGAATGGAAACGAACTCGCTTTTTTTTCTCAAACATGAATCACTTCGAAGTAGATTGGATTACATTCACTTCGAATTCTGAAGATGTCTCGCATCACGTTAAGAGCAAAAAAAATGTTTCCATGAAAGGTTCATTTTAACAGGAACGTCGGTGTATGAACCTCTGTCAATTCAGTAGCTTTTTTCGGCCCGCTCCTATCTGCCCCATAATTGGCCATATCAAAGTATCATTAAAAAACACACTATGTGCATTTTTTCCGATTCTTTATCGATCATTTTAGAATATGCCGTTATTTTTTCTAAGTGAACATATCGCGAAAACTTCAAATTACTGAAAAAAAATCTCTGAACATAAAACTTGTCGGTTTTTGTTGAATTTCAAACGGAATGTATAAAATAATGTTCGTGATCCGGTAACACTGATTTTTTACTGAAAAACGGAGTAATAATTTTTTTATTGAACAGATTTTTTTTTTTCGTCTGAAAAAATGGTGGCACGAATTTGTGATATATATACGTTGTATACGTATATTCCATTAGAAAGCTAACAAAAAACGACAACTATTATTATTATGTGAAATAATTTTTCTCAGTAATTTTAAGTTTTCGAGATATGTTCGCTTAGAAAAAATTATGACATTTTCTAAAATGTTCGATACAAAATCTGAAAAAATGCACATAATGTCCTTTTTAACGGTACTTTAATAGGTCCAATTATGCTTCATATAAAATTTGAGGAATTCTTTCTCGAAACCGAGGTATCACGCTTCACGTCAGTCATGCCGCGTATCTCTTCTTATTGTTCCCAACGTTTTGGCAAAGCTTTGTTCTTGATTCTATGTAGAGATAGTAGTATATGAAAGGTGTGTCGTCAACGTTGCCAAACCGTAGACAGCTGTATTGAAAACTTAATATCTCGCGCGGCCGCGCGAATGAGATGTCGGGTCAAGTTGTCGGGGCCGGGACGTGACCTTTTGACCCTAAAAGCCTGCCTTTACCGCGCTCGAGAAGCTTGCTACGTATATCTCAAGGGACGGTTGGCGGTAACTCATTACCATGCCCTAAAAAAGGGTTGATTCTGATACACGCTTCATTCAAATGGTCTTCCTTCGATATCTAAAATATACACCAACGCGGCATTAACCGTTAATTCGGATTACATTTAGTAGAGTTTTAATGTAAATATGAATTTGCATAATATTATATTACATTATAGTTGAAATCAGATTTCGCAGCATTCGATAATATTTAAACGTGAAATTTATGTTTCGACCGAGCGTATCGTAAGCAAATCGGTGCGGGGGAGGTCCACATGGAAATATTTATATGTAAATATAATATAGCCGGAAAGTTCTATATGCTGCATATACAGGGTGTCTCATTTGAAACAGTACGGTCAATTGACGCCTAAACGGAGGACTAAACGAAAAATATTTTATACGAAAGTTGTATGGTTTCAAGAGGGACATTTGACGCACGCATCATTTTGGCTCTCACTGCTCATGCATACAAACTGCAAGAACCAAATGCTTTTTTTAATGGTAATCGCACTATTCAGCCTTACAAAATTATTTGCCTTGTTAAGACAATATCACACATACCTACCATGGTTCATGTCATTTCTGTTGTTTTTACGTGTAAAGACGACTTGAAATCAATGAAAATATAGAATTAAACATTCAGACTTTCTTCGCGTAAGCAATAGTTTCGATTATCTGTTTACTAACACGTATTAGCAAATGTCAACAAAAGATAGCCCGTCACGCCAGGAAACCTGATGAATATTTTCTTCTAATTAGTTGAAATTGAGACAGAATCCAGTGCTTATCATTTCTTATTCGTTTAAGCCATTGTTTATTCAACCTGTGAAATTGTTACTATTTTACTCGCCTTAGGACAGTGTAATGGAGTGCACCAGCCTGCTCGTTCGTATCGAGAACGGTACCCTAATCGGTTACGTCACCTCTCAATTTCGTTTATCCAGGACATTGAATGAAAGTGTGGAGTGAGAAAGTTTCCAAGGCGGCGACAACAACAGGGTATTTGTCCTAAAAATCCGCGGGTACTTAAACGCCAAATATTTAAGCCTACGTGTGTAACTTATATTTTTCTATACACCAGTACACTGGGTCTTTCAGGGAACAGTCGATTTTTCAAAATGTTCTAAGCTTTCAAAAAATCTGAAAAAATGCAGGGATACTTCTCGAAGTATCTACTAAATGGCCCAGAAGTTTCCGAAGTCAAACGTTTATAACTCGATTGTTAATCAAAATTGAATTGTAGTCGAAAATGGAAAAAAACGGGTTTTTCTTAGAAAATTCATAACTTCGCAATAAACAAATATTAAAAAACCGGTTATAGGGTTTTGTAGCTTAGACTATGAGCTTTCAAAAGAATATAGGGTCATTGGGGTGGACTTTGAAAAGTTGAATTATTTCAGTACCTGAATGTGGGGAGTATTTTACGGATTCAGACATGTTATAAGTACACTGAACGGTAATTATCCGGCGCAAAATCGACGTCAGAAAAGCATAACATTACAAGAAACATGTATTTTAGTCCGAAATACAGTGAAAAGATCGGAAAATTACGAAAAAAGCAAAATAAACTACATCCGCTTACCTATCAATATACCGACGCCGTTTGTACACTGACCTTTTGAGGGAACGGTCGCGACTTAGACAAACCGGCGTTTGCCCGCTATCGGCTAGACCCGCGCCACTTGAGCCTTTTATCTACACTACTAAATAGATTTTTTAGGGGTGGTGTCGAAGCCCGGACTTCATTCCTTGGAGGGAAATTTCAGTTCGAAATTTCGACTTCCTTAAAAGATCCAGTTTACACACGGAGGGTTAAAACATGATATAAAGTGCTCGATCCATAAGAGTCAGTGTTCAATTCTTGGATTTCAGTATTGGATTGCTTGCAAATAATTTCGGTAATCAGTAGCATTTAGCCATCGTAAAATTCAGCTCTCAATCTGTTACATATTTTGAATTTGTAACTCAATCTAATACCTCGAGCCACGAGACGACCTCCTTCATGAATAACACGTAATTATTTCGTTCTGTTTGGATGGCAGTCGGAAGCCCGACCGGGAGGGGGGGTTGCCCAGAAATATGTGCACAAGCCCGCATTCCAATTGCACGTCAATGTCTTGCTACCACCGCCTTTCCTGCTTCAAGTGTATCGTTGCATCGTTTGCCTTTCCGCGATCCATCGGCGCTATGGGCTTTTCCTGCTAGAAACCTCATTTCCGTCCGATAGGAAATACCAATAACTTTCATATGAGTGAATTCCACTATTGGAATTTCAGTTGACATACCTGCCACGCTATGCGAAATTGCAAGACGGATCCTACCGTACAGTTGGCCACAATGTGTACTGGGTATGTACATACAAATTCCGATTTCACGTGTAAACAATACACCTATCTTGCCTTTCGATACAAGGTATATCGGTTGAAGGGAGTTTCTCTCTTTGAAATTCGTGTTCGCAGCGCTAACGATAATTCAATTGTGGGGTGAATCGCAGCGTAAATTGTTTGGCGTTTGTCAAGGGGCTGTTCCGATCGATAGGACGACGGATTGTACAAAGAGGCTATAACACACTTTCCAAGTAGACGTAACGACGGTGAACTTTCGTGAACGAAGGCGCGTTCTCTCGTTCACATTTCGGTGCTTCGTACTTAGGTACCATTACAGTCAATGAGGAGTTCGGATCTGGAGATCCATTATTTATCTTGTGGGCATTTCTTAAGGTAATCCTTGCGTCTAGTTTCAGTATTCATTTTGCATAAGTTCGAGAAAAATTAGAGAATTGCAAAGACTTCTCGATGATATAAAAATCTGAAAAAATCCATGCACATTAAAAGTATCGAAAAGATTAATTGTGCATAATAATAATTCTAAAATGTTATTAACAAATTCATGAAAAAAATTATTCAAGAAATCTCCCGATTACCACACTTTTTTTTTTAATGAAAATGATTCGTTCATTTTGCTGAATACGTATGAGAGTTTTTTCAGATTTTTAAGTTCACTTTGGATTTTCTGTTTTTGTATAGAAAATATGTGCGCGAGAAAACAAGTTTCAAAGTGAATTTAAAAATCTGAAAAATTCATACGTATTCAGAAAAACGAACGAATCATTTACCGAAAAAATGTGGGTCATCGGGAGATTTGTTAGACTATTTTTTCATGAATTTATTAATAACATTTTTTAATTAATATTGCGCAAAATTGATTTTTTAGTACCTTTAATGTGCATGCCTTTTTCTATTTTTAGACCACGGAGAAGTATTTTTCTCGAGTTTATACGAAATGAATTCTATAGGCGCTAGGACTACCTTAAACCAATGGACCGAATGAAGTGAGGTCTCTGTTTTAACTCGACTGTTTGATATCTCCTTCCGTTTGTTTGTTCCGAATACTGCAAAACGCGTGATGCATTTTTCACGACACTGAATATCTTTGACGAAAGACGTTTCTGGCAATTCTGGCGTTTTCAAAAAGAAACTTTCTGCGCAATATTGTTCAAACTTATGCGAACGATGGTTGTTTTGCCGTCTTCCTAAGTTCAGTTAAATATGTACTCTTTTTTAAGAATTAGCATTCAAAATGACGTCACGTACACAAGGGGAAGGAGTGTCGATCGAACGGAAGATAAGGTTAATTATTCTTCTTTATTTCCTTACAATTCGACTGAAAAATGGTTATTACAAGGATCGTAATATGAGAAAATTGGTACGAATTTGAAACAGAATGACGCTCTGTTTTGCATCTCTTTCTGACTCAATTACGACAAGAAAAACTGCTCCCTCGCATATCGCACCGTATGATTTATTAGGTGCTTTGCTGAAAACATCGTTCAAATTTACAAAGTTTTGATTTTCTCTCGTGTACCTTAGTTATAAAGAAATTTGTGTTGTTACTGGTTGTGCCTTGTGAGTTTCATAACTCACATACACAGCAGGAAAGTTAAGTATGCTTTACGGTGTCTTTGTAAGTCTTTCGGACGCGTCATTTTTCAACAAGACTTAGTCTATGACGTGCTGAGGGTCCACGACCGTATGATTCAGAGTTACAAAACCGGTGGAACTTTGTTTCGCGTTTTCTCACTACCCAACATAAACGTCGCAGTAGCTGGGCATGTGCCAGTAAATGGGCGAGATGTGCGTGCAAAAGAGATGGAAATCCGTCTTTCTGTGTACGTCCAACACTGCTTAACGTATGGCATCATTCTCTTTATACAGTTGAAGGTCTATACATACTTTCGGTTCATTGACCAGCCAGGTCAACCACTTTACCTTGTGGCAAAATACTTAGTGTCATTGCGTCTTCCGTAGCGGATCAAGTCACCGTGGAAATGCACGGCGACTATCACCGGAAAACCCACCATGACCCTGAAGATATCTGCATTTCAGAAAAAAAATTCGGCACGTCATAACTCCCTGAATTTTCGTCGTACGAGGTTTCGTTGGGGTGCATTGTGTTCGTCTGAAAATTCTCTAGAAGCGACATTTTGCTTCCTCATAGAGGAAGCTTTGTTTTCGTGAAATTTTTTTTTTCGAGATTTTCATGTTAACATACTTAGAATCACCTAAAACGTCGAGAAAAGTGGTCTAGAAAATATGTCTGTATGTGTGTATGTGTGTGTGTGTGTGTGTGTGTGTGTGTGTGTGTGTGTGTGTGTATGTATGTATGGTCCAGGCACCGAACATTCAATTGTTCATAACTCAGGAATGGCATGGTGGATCGAGCTAAAAATTGGCACGGAAGTAGAGTATTAAATCCTCTGTAATTCACATCTTTTTAAAATTAAATATATCCATGTATACAAATTTTATCGAATTTTTAATTTTTCAAAAAAATGGCGTGATCGCTCTAACTTTCGTAAAAGTTCGACGACTCAGCTATATACTTCATCATAAATAAAGACACGTTCAATGTTGTTTGGTATTGAATTTCAGCGAAATCGGTAAAGCGGTTCCGGTTTTATAGAATTTTTAATTTTTCGAAAAAAATAAATTTTGCTCTATATCACGTCGAATCTCATCAACTGAACCAAAATATTCAACAGTCAAAAAATAACATACAGCGCTGCCACGTATAAAATTTGGTGACGATCGGTAAAGTCGTTCGGATTTTACGCTGTTATGAATTTTTGAAAAAATTAAGATTTTCGCTGTAACTTATAGAAAAGTTATTAAAGTAAGTCAAAACTTTGTATCTAATCAAAATTAGATGTAACGGTGTTTGTAACGGAGTTTTTTTTGTTCAAATTTTAAAAAAGGGCAAAGATTTGTTCAAATTTAAAAAAAGTTGCAAAGTAGAACTTTGCACACTGCTTCCTCATTAATTCCCATTTTTCACAAAGCTTCCTCTATGAGGAAGCCAAAGTTAATAAATAAGCTTCTTCATATTTACATTTTTTAACGATCTTATTTTTTACACTGGAAGCAAAAAAGAAAACATGTATCCACGGGAGTGCATTTTGTTCGCCCTGAAATTCCCTAGGGACAACTTAAAAAAAAACACTGGTATCGATTTTATTTTCGACACTACATACTAAATAATGATGACAAAAATTTGGCATGGTGTAGCTCCACTTTGAATCTCGACCTTTTCTCTATGGGACAACCCGAGATTATGACTACTCCCAACAGATCAAAATGATGTTCTGTTTGCGGAGAGCTGACCGGCGCTAATCTGTACGTTTTAGGGTTTATGAGATCGTACTTCATCACGTTGCCCAGAATTATTAGTGTACAATGTACTTGAGGCTCCTTTCGATTCTTCTATACATATATTCATTCAGTTCGAGGGCTATTAGAGGTGTACAAAAATTACATCTTAAGAGCAGAAAAGTTTTGCAACTTTTAATATTTTGTTGTCTAGAAGGGCAGTGATAAAAGTTTTCTCATAAAATTCATGTTTGATACAGTCGAATATTCCGACAGAATAAAAAATGCCGTTTTATTTAAAAAAAGAGATCAACTGTGCCTTAATAACGGCAAAGGAAAGAAGGTCGCATCGGAGAGCACGACCGGTTGCCAATCAGAACTTTGCTTGAAAAAATGAGAAATCTGTCTTTGCCTCAGGAGTCCGCGCTAGCCACTGCCTACTATGGATTGATGGAAGAGGATAAAAGGATCTACGGGATCATACGAGAGTCGCGATCGAGTGCGTTCGTAGCTAAGACACGAAAAGCAGGCAGAAACGACTTAGAATACGAACGAGAAGGAGAGGGAGAGCGAACGTGAGTGATAATGATCCCCATGTACGAATCTCAAACGGGTTAGGTGTTGGCGCAGTACCGTTACCGATACCGTCGGAACTGGCAATCAGTACCCGGGTGGTAAACCAAATGAAACCTGACTTAATGCTGGGACAATTCTCGAATGATAACACCGGCCCAAGACTTGGGCCCTAGTTACGGCGTTATACTGGCTGGTAGTGTTGGGACGTTCTGCACATTAACTCCGGGCCGAGAACGGGCGAGTGTCAGGACGACATGCATTAATATTATCAAAATTATTGAAATACAATACAATCAAAATATACTAGTGTATTAGAAATATTACTAGAATTATATCATGATTTTAGAAAAAAGGAAAATATGGATTTTGCCCACAGATACGATTTTTTATACTATTTACTTAACTTCCTAACCAAGCACTCTAACCACTAGAACAAACTATGTGAATGTCGTATATTTTAGTTCTACATAAGCTGCATCGAGGTTAATTTACCAACAATCCTTAGGGGATTTATCCCAAGATCTACTAAACACTGGTTTGCTCGCCGAGAATGGCGATCAAACTTGTGCGTAACAAATAAATTGTTGGAGCAATATAATTTAGCCGAAAACAGACGAAATTTAATAGGACTTCTGTAACGTTTTTAGAATAGAGCTGGCGTTTAGACAAAACGTGAGTGCCTAAAACGGTAAGGTGCCTACGACTTTTTTCCCCCAAATATTCTCTAATGTCGAGAAACCGGACCCGTGTCACACATTGTCCATCTCTTCCTGCCTTCCCCTACGCTCAAAGTGTCAGCAGTTTTCAAGCCTGTCACGAATCCATTGTCCCTGTAGAATAAATAAACTTCTCCCTTTTCCAAGTGTTTAACTAAAGCAATTTCATTCAAAGGTAATATTCTTACTGCAAAACTTGTGGACCTTCGAGGACAATTGTGGAAGTGGGTGGGGCGGAATAGGATGATAATTCAATTCAGCGAAATGTGGCGTAAATCGTTCGAGGTTGGAACGTCGACGTCCCCCACGCGGCCGGTTCGTCCACGGTTAAAGCCGAGAAGGGATGGATATAAGACCATATCCACTTTTGGCGTTGGTCGAGGGGTTTGCAGAAGGGTAGCGTTACCACGACTGCGAAGTTAGCGAGGAAAACATAGCGCGAAAGGGACAGTTGTTCTTCGGGTCAAATGTACGTGGGGCAAGTTCAGTTTCGGAGGTTCCCCTCCCGTACGAGCCATTATCTCGGAGCACGTGTCTTACTCGTCAGCAATGTCAATGTGTTGGTGGGTATCCGATGAACCCGGCTGGCATCTCCGCCTGTTTCTCGCTCGCTATTGCGTTGTTGATGTATCACACAGCGATACATAGGTACTACATCACACATCACTTTGCTGCTACATAGTTAGGGGAGGTGCGGGCAAAATGGGACGCATAAGCAAAATATGGTTTGATATCGAAAACAAAAGTGTATTTCGATTGTTTTATATCCAAAAATTCGATTCCAACCATCAATTTTGAGCGTCGGTAAAAAAAAGTGCGCGCAAAATGGTACAGACCCCCAAATTCGGAAATTCGTGTTTTTTTTCTCGGTGATACTCTAAATCATCCTTAATGGTTTTTTTTTCTTCAAAGTGACTTTTCAAAATCCAAATTGCTTAAAACACTCCAAATTGTTAAAAATCTTTATATTCCGCTTACATGCGTTGAATTGTGTCGTATAGACACGATTTTCACGAAATGGGGATCTGTTCCATTTGGCCCGCAAAAATAGTTGGAACTTAAAAAAACGCTGTCCCGTTTTGCCCGCATGTCCCGTTTTGCCCGCACCTCCCGCGTATGCTGCTATATTACGCAACCCCGTACACGACGCTTTTCTAGCAATAAGTAGGTACGTGTGCACAATATACACACGTACCTAAGTATGTGGTATGGGGGAGGGTGACTGTCGGTCTATCCCTGAGGCTGTCAAACTTCCTATATTTCTACGTCATGGCAATATTTCATGGACGTCGTGGCTATATATAGTGCGCAATTTGGGCTACGGTTAGGTGGCGCACGTTCGGAGGGATTCAATGAACGATGACCGACGGCTATTAGTAAGTGTCGGTTGAACGCGGAAAGAAAACCCACATATTGGGTATGCTCATCGAGCATGTACCTCCAGATCCTCGTGTATAATCGAGACCTATACACCACACTTGTTGGACTTATACATGAAGCAAACATATGATGTTAACCCTAGAACGATACACATATTTCTATAAAAGCTGTACAATTTCGATTTGTTCTGGGTAACGTGTGACCCATGTATATACCGTTCTAGGGTTAATGTGTGCACGCAAATGTGGACCAAGTAAGGTCTTTTATATTCCCGTCTGTATCGGTGGAATGTATAGGCTATCAATTGTAACGCTGAGTCATTGCCTATCAGAGGAATTCACACGGTGAAGTTTCACGAGGCGTTTAACAATATGAAGAATCCATTCTCCTTAACCAACAAACATTTTGCTTCCTTACAGAGGAAACTTTGTTTTCATTTATCATTTTTTCGAGATTTTCGATCTACCAGGCATTCTGTGCCCGATCGAAATAGGATTGGATGCAGATTCAACGAAATATAAGGGAACTTTGGTATTCCGTGAACAGCCCCATTTGAGACGCTATGGTCGACATGAGATCCTATGAGAATTCACACATGGAGCGAAATTTCCTACAGATGGTACTAATTGTCTTCGGGCCACATTATTTGCCCCACGAGTAGGGTACAACGTGACAGATAGAAGCACTCATAAAAAGGTTTGGTAATACCAACTATGTATATTTATTTGAGGCAATTTTGCTTGAAGTAACCTAATTTTATTCGTATGAAATACGATTCGTTTTAAGTGACAAAGGCAGTTTAGTTGAAACAACTAAATTATCATGTAAAAATGACAATATCCACCTGATCACATAACAGGTTAGATTAACTATATCGGAGTTCATACAAGTAATCCGCGTTTTGTTTGAACTTTATATACGCACAAGGCGAATGATGGTTGATTCTACAGTTGAAGAGGTTAATTGACACAAATGATTGAATTCAAGTTATTGTGAGGTAAAACCATGTTTTCTTTGTATTCGCCAGTGTTATTGCGTCGCACATGCAATTCGGTGTCAAAAATCCGAATTATTCGGTGCGTATGAGCGCGCGATTTTTGCGGCACGTTCTTCGAGCAATCCAACTTTGGGCAATCCGACTGATTACCAAGAGCGGTAACAGCCTTCAAAAGCAGGATAAACGTGGGATGCGTCGAGCCTCGCGTCGAGGTCGACATCAGTTTTGCACGTGAAAAATGTTTGATGTTCTCACCGCGAAACCCGGAGAAAATGCTGCGCGCTCTTGGAGCCTGGATAATAGTTAATAAGTTAATACGGAATCAAATTGTGCACAATTTGATTCTGCAACTTATATGTGAGATTTGGATATCCTAAAATGTGAAGTCCTCGTTAGCACAGTCGGTAGCTTAAGAGTCGTTAGGAAGTTAGGTAGGAAGGGTCGTAGGTTCAAATCCCGGTTAGGCAGGAAACATTTTCTTCGACAGAAACCATTACCCATGTCTTGAAAAGTAATTCTCAAGCCGAAAAATACTTTTTTAATCATTATTTTTAATGTTTCATGAATATATACGCCGTTAAAAATATATAATTAGATTTGAGAACAATTAAAAGAGAAAATAAATTCATTTGAAATAAGCAAATATATGTTTGTAATTCAACCAAAATGTTGCAGTCATTTGAATGGTATATTTGGTTCATCACCCGTGACTTCAGGATTTGGTTGATTTATACTAATTTTATTTGACTGTACTAAACCTTTTTCTGAGTGAGGGATGTCACAACTGATGTAAAGCGAGCGTATGTACCAATAAGTAACTTTTTTATAGTCAGTTATTTACTGATGAATTTTACTTGGTTAATATACACTCAGCAAAAAAATTAAGGGAACAGTTGAATTTTACCTTTTTTTCATTGATTTTTGAACCGCTGTAATTTTGTGAAAAATGATCGAATCGTAATAAAACAAAATGCGTTTTAAAGCTTCATATCTCTAGTTTGAACATCTTTTCAGTAATTTTTTTTTAAAGCAACACGTTCGGCATGAACCTAAGGAAAAGCGGAAAGAAAAAAATTTCAAAATTGTTGTCATTTTCACAATCGTCCACGGGCCCAAAACAAATTTTTGTGGCTTTATCAATAGTGGGGTCCTTTAGCCTGGTTCTTTAGCTTTAAAATGGTCTGTTGCTGATCTCTGTACGACCATTTGTTGCTGAGATATTGGCATTCAAAGAAAAAAGGAGCTTTTTTCGTAGATCAACAATATCTCATGAACTAATCATCGCACAGCGAGTTAAAGGTGGGTTTTGTAAACTGGAAGAAATGCTCTAAAAGAACCTTCTGGTACTTTTGAGATTTTATTTTTTTTTGTAACCTTAATATTGATTTGAAAAAGACCAAAAAAATGAACTTTTTTCCCGTTTTGGAAAATCCACGTCAACTTGGCAGATATTGCGATAATGACTCATGTTTCTAGGGTTTTTTTTTACTTCATACATGCCCAACGAGCCCCCAAGATTTAAAAATTGATCTGCTGAACCGTTATTTTTTACCGAAGCGTCAAAGTTTTATCAAAAATTAAAGGAACGCTCATTGTTCCTTAAATGGCAATTAATGATGATTAAAATTTAAAAAAGACTTTTCCGTTGTTTTCCTCGCGGTTTCGCAATAACAACTCTTTTAATCTTTGAAAAAGAAAAAAATGTCAAAATTTTGAATTTTCCGAAAATTAAAAAAAAATCAAAATTCAATTGAATTCAAAAATTCAATTTTTTGAAAATTAAGGAAAATTAAGGTTTTTTTTAATAAAAATAAAAAAAATAAAAATTAATTTGAAATCAAAATTCAACTGAATTCAGAATTTTTTTTCATTAAGGTAAAAAAAAAAAATTCAACATTTTTGAAATTTTTAAAAATTAAAAAAAAATCGAAGTTCAATTGAAACCAAAAACTTACTTTAAAAAAAATTAAGGTTAAAAAAGAAAAAAAAATCAAGTTTGATTTTTGTTGAATAAAAATAAAAAAACAATAAATTTAATTGAATTCAGAAATTTCATTTTTTTTAAATTAAGGTTAAAAAAGAAAAAAATTCAAATTTTGAATTTTTTTTCTTTTTCAAAGATTAAAAGAGTTGTTATTGCGAAACTGCAGGGAAAACAACGGAAAAGTCTTTTTTAAATTTTAATCATCATTAATTGCCATTTAAGGAACAATAAGCGTTCCTTTAATTTTTGATAAAACTTTGACGCTTCGGCAAAAAATAACGGTTCAGCAGATCAATTTTTAAATCTTGGGGGCTCGTTGGGCATGTATTGAAGTAAAAAAAAACCCTAGAAACATAAGTCATTATTGCAATATCTGCCAAGTTGACGTGGATTTTCCAAAACGGGAAAAAAGTTCATTTTTTTGGTCTTTTTCAAATCAATATTAAGGTTACAAAAAAAAAAAAAAAATCTCAAAAGTACCAGAAGGTACTTTTAGAGCATTTCTTCCAGTTTACAAAACCCACCTTTAGCTCGCTGTGCGATCATTAGTTCATGAGATATTGCTGATCTACGAAAAAAGCTCCTTTTTTCTTTGAATGCCAATATCTCAGCAACAAATGGTCGTACAGAGATCAGCAACAGACCATTTTAAGGTATTCCGATCACGAAGGAGCGCGTTTTGTGGGTGCCTTTGCGGGGCCCCTAATATTTTAGCGCATGTATCGCTGTACCGCTGTTAAATTATATTATAAGTATTTTGAAAGGACGATTAAGCTCCGTGATGCATAAAATATGCAATATTTGAGTTTTTAAAATAATTTTCCAATTTCCCATGTTTTACGGCCCTGAGCCCTTGTGAGCGATCTGGCAACGCTGTTTCTAGTGTACCACGTGTTTGAGCGCCATGTTGACAGAAAGCGCATCAAAATAATAGCTGCGTCTGTCAAAATAACAAGAAAGCATAATTTAGAAATATGACCGAGATATCAAAACGTGCTGGCCGGTGTAGTATCGGCAAGAAAAAAGGGCAGTTTATGTCAGTGAAAAAGATTTTTACCCTTATCTCTATGAATACGATCCTTTTTTCTATTCCCAATTATATTGTAATTTTATCAACTAAGATCAGGTAAAAAAAAATGCATTAACAATGTGAATTAGCATGACGATTGGTATATGAGATCGGCATTAACCTCAAACAATCACTTTTGAATTTCGCGCGAATCGCCGTCGAAGGTTATAAGAACAGCTGACGATGTACAGCGTTGCCAGATGTAATCTCGCGGCCGCCGCCATGATTCTCAAATTATATTGGAATTTTTCTCGCACCTTTAGATAATATTTCCTCGCGAAAGACCCTGGTAAGGCATGTTTTTTAAGCGCGATAATGCATCCCTGAAATTCAGTGAATCTTTTGGCTAGTTTACATCTCAGATCTCAAGACGATTGACATGAGAAATCTGCTATTGAAATTCAAACTGGAGCTTTTTCCCATAAGAACCCGTACTAATATTGTATTTTTCAATATGATAATTATCCATTAAAAGCTCGGTAACCGAGCCTCAGATTTTTTTAACGTGATCTTAGTCGATAAAAGAACAATATAACAAAAATTTGTTCATTTCTGAAGACAACCGTCTTATGATCGGAATACCTTAAAGCTAAAGAACCAGGCTAAAGGACCCGACTATTGATAAAGCCATAACAAATTTTTTTGTGCCCGTGGACGATTGTGAAAATGACAACAATTTTGAAAATTTTTTCTTTCCGCTTTTCCTTAAGTTCATGCCGAACGTGTTGCTTTAAAAAAAATTACTGAAAAGATGTTCAAACTAGAGATATCAAGCTTGAAAACGCATTTTGTTTTATTACGATTCGATCATTTTTCACAAAATTACAGCGGTTCAAAAATCAATGAAAAAAAGGTAAAATTCAACTGTTCCCTTAATTTTGTGCTGAGTGTAGTATTGTATTTCTTTTAAAGTTTTTGCAAGAGATTTCAGTCAAACACCAAAAATTTATAAATAACGCTACGCAAACTGCCGTGATATTCGCCGTGTCAGCTCCATGTAAAAATAACTTCGACAATATATTTTTAATAAAAAAAAAACTTGGCATGAAGAACTCGGACAAAAATAACTTCGCGACAAAATAACTTTGGCAAACATAATTTCGCGACAAAACAACTTTGACAAACATAATTTCGCGACAAATGAACTTTGACAAAAATAACTCAGTAAAAAATATAATTGAAATTGAAATCATTCCGCTTAGTAGAATTTATTTAAGGAAAAAATCGATGAAAGTCCTTATTAAGCGGAAATTTTTCGCTTAGTAAATTTTATTTAAAGGAAAAAATCGACGAAATTCCTTACTAAAGCGGAAATTTTCCGCATAGTAGATATTCTTTAAGGAAAAATCGACTAAATTTCTTACTAAAGCGGACATTTTTTGCTTAGAAGAATTTTTTTAATTAAAAAATCGACGAAATTCCTTACTAAAGCGGAAATTATCCGCTCAGTAGAATTTTTTTTTAATGAAAAAATTGACGAAATTCCTTACGAAAGCGGAAATTTTTCCGCTCAGTACAATTGTTTGAAAGGAAAAAACCGACGAAATTCCTTACTAAAGCGGAAATTTTCCGCTTAGTAAAATTTTTCACCGAACCTCTTTTCTCGACGTACAACAAATTGGGATTCCAAGTAAAGCTATTTCTCTCAAAGTTCTTTTGTCGCGAAGTTATTTTTGTTAAGGTAGTCGCCCTGCTTGCGTTCAATTTCGCATAAATTCGAGAAAATTGAGTGCACATTAAAGGTACTGAAAAGATTAATTTGGCATAATAATAATTCTAAAATGTTATTAACAAATTGATGAAAAAAAAAATAGTTTAACAAATATTTCGGTGACCCAAGTTTTTTTTTCGATGAAAATGATTCTTTTATGTTTCTGAATACGTATGAATTTTTTCCGATTTTTAAGTAATCTTTGAATTTTGGTGTTTTTTTTTATATGGAAAATTCCAAAATTCAAAGATTACTTAAAAATCGGAAAAAATTCATACGTATTCAGAAACATGAAAGAATCATTTTCATCGAAAAAAAAACTTGGGTCACCGAAATATTTGTTAAACAATTTTTTTTTTCATCAATTTGTTAATAACATTTTAGAATGATTATTATGCCAAATTAATCTTTTCAGTACCTTTAATGTGCATGCATTTTTTCAGATTTTTAGACCATCGAGAAGTGCTTGCAATTCTCTCTCAATTTTCTCGAATTTATGCGAAATTGAACGCAAGCAGGGCGACTACCTTAAGGTTCTTTTGTCGCGAAGTCATTATGTCGTGAAGTTATTTTCACCGAAGTTTTTTCCCCAAAGTTCTTTTTCCCAAGTTATTTTTGACAAGATTATTTGTCGAAGTTATTTAGACGTGCTATCCCCCATGGAAAAAAGGTAGGTGTAAGGTACATGTGGAAATATATTCGGAATATACCCCATGTATTTTCGACGAAAAGTTGGATATGCAGCATATATGTATCAGTATATACGAATATATATATTGGCGTGTAAACAGAGATATATTTGGAATATATCCTGAATACTTATTAAATATAGACGAAATATATTTCGAATGCATTTTGTGATATACGTCGACGTACATATTAAATACACGCGTAAATATATTAGCGAATATACATCGAACACTTTTTTGAATGTATCTCAGGGTATATTGTACGCATTGCGTCGATATATTTAAAGTATACCCGGAATATTTATAAAATATAAAAGAAATATATTTCAAATAAATGTGCAATATATGTCAGCTATATAATACGCACATCCACAGATGTATTGTAGATATAATCGGAATATATGAATATATATCGGAATATATTAAAACATTTTTAACTCTCCTTGTTCTGCCGTATCCATCATTTGATTTCCTTCTTTCATTCAATAATAAAAATGAGCTATTGTTCGTCATAATCGAACTATTATTACGGTTTATTCTTCAAAAAAACTGCACGGAAAAACATGACATCAGAAATTCGCATATATCAGTCGTTTATCTATTCAAATCACGGCTGTGAAAGTATTTTTCTATTAAGAACTGACGCTGCTACGTGCGCAATACCTCGGAACAATTAATCAAAGAGCCGAGAATTATAAAAGTGCTTTTAAAAATGTAGCACTGATTTGACTAGCATGCAGCGCTGATGCCTCCTTAAAAATATTCGATTAATATTTAGCATATAACCGACAGCAGTGGGCGTGCGGTCGGTGCATGGATTCGGCGATCTCCCATGTTAAGCAGCTCGACTCACGGTCGCTACTTGGATGGGTGACCGCTTAGCCATGCACTGATTTGCACGTCAACTGTTGAGCGGGAGGCAGTTTTTCTGAGTTTCTGATGTAATCTCATGCAACAGACACTCAGAAAAAATATAGCCGCCTGTATCGGCACAGGTTTTCTGCAGTTTCCCTGTGCCCTCGTGCAAATGCGATACAGTAGTGCATTAGGAAAGAGTGGCTGCGGGTAACACTCTGGGGGGGAACTCAATAAATGATACGGAGGGGAATACAAGGAATGAAAGGGGATCAAGGAGAGTGGGGAGAAAAAACGTAAAAAGCTGAAGAAGGTATACGTAGGAATCAAAATTAAAAAATAAAAAAAAATATATATATTTAGCATATAAACTTTCACATACGTGAAATATATGTAAAATCTTTTCCGAATATAAAGAAAAATATATTTAACAAACATTCTTGATGTACGCCAATAAATATCGCGCATATATTCTTAGTATATGTTTAACTATAATGAACATATATTTACGATATACGTGAAAATATAACCCGCATATATCCCTCGCATAATTGTAAAATATATCTAACAAACATTCCAGATACCTACTAATATATATCGCGCATATATTCTTAGTGTATGTTAAGCTATATTTAATATACATTTACGATATACGTGAAAATATACACCGCATATTTACCTTGTATATGTGAAAATATATACAACCACGAAAAGTTCGATATGTCGGATATATTTTGCATATGTCCCGGGTAAATGCTATAAGTATCTTGGCTATAAATCAGATATATCGCATATACCCCAAACATATCTTGTGTATATACGATGTATCGAAAAATGTATTTCCACATCTACCTTTTTTCCATGGGGGTACCGCCGTGTCACACCGTGCTCCGTGTTATATTGTACCCCTCTTTCCTCTATTCGTGTATGGTGGTTTATACGGAGATTACGAAGGTGGATTTTTAATCTATCACACCGCAAGCTCTCCATGAACCAATTGGATCTGTGAGCCCGTAGTTTTAACGGTGGTTTCGTCGGTTACGTTTTAAAAATAAACAACCGTGGGTCTTCCGGTGGTAACCGCCGGAGATTTTCACGGTGGTTTGACCTGCGTGGGGAGATCGTGAAATCAATTCGGAAGTCACGAATCAGCGCTCAGTGTCTCGGTTTCTCGGTTGATAGGTATGTATAATTAGTGGTTCGAGTGATATTGGTTTGCTTGAACACAAATTGCTTTTCTCTTTTGCCGTTTCTGTTTGCAATAATCGACCCGAAGTTTGCCTAAGCAGAGACCCCGCTGTAGATCTGTTACCATGGCGTGCATACATACATATTACATTGAGTGTAGTCATCTCCCTCGGGACAGGTGCTAGGAGCGGGAGATGAAGCGGAAGAGGGTGCAAGAAGCAAGGGGGTTTCCGGCCGGATTGTGGAAAGATAGAATCATCTTATGTATTTGTACGTTGTAGAGGAAACCGATCGATTTTATTCCTTTTCCTCGCAGAGCACGTTCTACGTATACCTATCGGGAGACTCCGAAAGACTTGTACTGGGAACTTTTCTTCTCGTCCCACTTTCATGAATCATCCCCTACGCAAGCTCGTCACTCACAAAGGGTCGGTATAATGCACGGAGATGAGACGAAAAACGGCGGGGAATGAGTTTGTCGTTTCTCTATCAACTTCGAGCACATTCGTGTGCACAGTGGAAGAAGAACATTTTCCTGGCTAGTAAACATCGTGTTCGAGGAATTTAAGTGCTCGCTACAATTGCCACCTGACACCACGGAAGTAAATGGCTCTGTTTGCTAGCTGTTTTCCGATTAACAACTAAAACTATTAGCTTTACATGAAAATCAATAACTAATGCTCAATAACTACTATCCCTAGCAAACCCTGCAATCTCGACAACGACCTAAAAGCGACTGAAAAACGAAAGCGAGGTGACAAAACGACAGGTCGTTAAATAAAAAAAATAAAAAAATAAAAAAAAGACACCATTGAAATGAACCCAACCAAGAAAACGACCATTGAAATGATTCTCGATTAGTCGTTTCTTCGTCACGAAAAATCGGGAAACAACCGTTGAAATGACCATTTCAATAATATGTAACCGGTGATTTTTCCGTGAAGACGGGGAAATAAATATTGAAACGACAAACTTGATAATCGAAATTCAAATAGACAATTAAAAGGTATACCATTAAAGATTTGAATAGCCGAGTGGTTTAAGACGCAGAGCAATAGTCAGAAGGTCCCAGGTTCAAATCCTAGCTGTAACAATAGTATATTATGCTACAAGGGAGGAAAGTGCATCTTTTCACCGAGTGTGAAGTTTGATGCCCGAGCGAAGCGAGGGCAGAAATTCACACGAGGTGAAAAGGTATGCACGTCCTCCCGAGGGGCATACGCTATTTTTTCCCGACTGTGCTAAAATGACCACATTGTTATGCCTGCAACGGTAGAACGGCACAATTTGCAGCGGGCAGAAAAGTAGCCGTAGCGGGAAGAAAAGTTGCGCAGAGGGAAGAAAAGAAGCTGCGCAGAGGGCAGAAAAGTACTTTTCTGCCCGCTGCACAACTTTTCTTCCCGCTGCGCAACTTTTCTTCCCGCTGCACAACTTTTTTCCCGCTGGTCAAGAATCGATCACTTTCCACCTGAGTTGCAGGCATGGAATGTGGTCTTTTTAGCGTAGTCGGGAAAAAATAACTTTTTCTCCCGACTCCGCTAAAATAACCCCATTTCGTGTCCGCAACGCGGGCGGAAAATCCCTCATTTTTGACGCGTGACTTACGCATGCGCAGTCCGCTTTCATTACCTCCCTAGGGAGGTAATCAGCTCATTCCTGCCCGCGCGGGAGTAATGGGAACCGAACTCCGCATGCGTGTCGTCACTTGTCAAAAATGAGGTTTTTTTCCGTCCGCGTTGCACACACGAAATGTGGTTATTTTTTAGCGAAATCGGGAGAAAAGTATAGTACGTTACATGGGAGGAGTGCAACTTTTCACCTCGTGTGAATTTCTGCCCTCGCTTCGCTCGGGCATCAAACTTCACACTCGGTGAAAAGTTGCACTTTCCTCCCTTGTAACGTAATGTACTATTTCTCCCGACTCCGCTAAAATAACCCCATTTCGTGTCCGCAACGCGGGCGGAAAATCCCTCATTTTTGACGCGTGACTTACGCATGCGCAGTCCGCTTTCATTACCTCCCTAGGGAGGTAATCAGCTCATTCCTGCCCGCGCGGGAGTAATGGGAACCGAACTACGCATGCGTGTCGTCACTTGTCAAAAATGAGGTTATTTTCCGTCCGCGTTGCACACACGAAATGTGGTTATTTTTTAGCGAAATCGGGAGAAAAGTATAGTACGTTACATGGGAGGAGTGCAACTTTTCACCTCGTGTGAATTTCTGCCCTCGCTTCGCTCGGGCATCAAACTTCACACTCGGTGAAAAGTTGCACTTTCCTCCCTTGTAACGTAATGTACTATTTTTTTATCTGACATAAAAGAGGTCATTTGGATGCAGTGACTAAAGCCTTACAGTGAAAAAAATAGCATCGAAACGTCGATTTTTAACGGCATCGACGTTCCTGTCTTCCCTATACACGAAAAGAACTTATTTAAATGCAGACCCCAAGGTCTCAGAAACGCCCACTGATTGGTTCATGTACTAACCGATGTATGACTAAGCGGTCACCTATCCAAGTTACGATCACTAACAATGCTGCTTAACTTTGGACTGACGAGGTCCCATCCCGCGCGACCCCCACCTTCGACCAGTACTTCTGAAAATCCCAATCGTGTTTGACTTAATATAGGGTGAATCGGCCAGTGAATGGACAGTTAAGCAGACGACAAAATCCAGTGAATGGACGTGTCTGTGCACGTGATCTTGGGGAAAGTATCCATTTACTGGTCACGCTCTATTCATTGGTCGATTCACTCTACCTGCATCCAGAGTGATTTTACCGTCTCGATGTTTTAATTCAATGTCAGCTGTTTAATTCATCACATAGGACGGAGAGGCAGCCCTTTTTTCCCGCACGTTTTTATACTACGCATTGAAAAAAAAAAAAACACGGAAAAAGGACTGCCAAAGCTACGAAACTCCGTCCAGTAAAATTTTTCACGTAGATATATATATATATAGATCATTCAGAGTGAATGAATCGAGTTAAACTCCGTAATTAAAATCCCGTGTCAAGCGCAGAGCTTGGTGGAGCACGTCCCATGGCGCAAGGCGTTAACGGCATCGGTTGCGAAACGGAATAGGAAGTATATCGTGCGAAGGAGAAATTTAATTTAAGCTCACGGGTAATCACATTATAACGATGTTCGCAATGTATAAAGGCCAGTCTGTAATGAATTTGGGATAGCGTGCATTGCGAAAGCTTCACCTATGTATAGCTGAACCGTGACAAAGTTCGAAATTATGACACAGCGTTTGATGATTGAGATATCAAGGCACAAAGTGTAAACTCGGTTAACTCCAGAATGCCTCAATCGATTTACTTGCGGTTTCCGTAATGGAACGTGACATATCTCAGGGAAGTTCTTGGACCTCACATTAAGGTAAAATAATTGAAGCTAAGCACTACTGTCATTTTAATCAATTTTAGAACAACGTGCATAAACATTAGAATGTTTCACCAGTTTTTTTCGAATTTGAGACAAAATGCAAAAAAAAAAGGAAATAAAAATGCATCTTAGATTTTTAATTAGAAACAATTTTTCGCTACTCCTTTCATAAAGATGGTTTTGGAAATCATCTTTGAGGTGCGCCAAATGGAAACGAAGATAACTTTTTTCTTATTTAGTTTAAGGTTGATTGTCAGAAACAGCTAAAATGATTTGCTATTATACTTGTAGGTAAATCACGAACTTTTTCTGACTGTTTGGTTGAACGCGACAAAGCGACTGGAGGCGAACCGAGGCGAACCCTATCGCACGTTTGTTTATTGCCGTATAAACAAATGCTGTGGGATAATGGATGACTCAATCAAGGTGGCTAGCTAAGACAAGGGTGCTTTGTCTTAGCGTGCTGATATCACCAAAAGGCAGCTGGCCCTCCATCGGTCCAGCGATCCACGGGCATTCTAAGATACGTCGATGAGAGCAGTCGCATTCTCACGACCAATCATTTCCATATCTCTGATATTTTATATCACTACGCGACATACAACTTCTAATATTAATAAACGCACATGAAAAGTATTTAACATGATATTTTTTTTAATTCTGAAGTATTCTAAAAATCTAGTACTGTTCTACTACTGCGAAAATACTTATGCACAAAAATATATTTTTTTAAACAAAAATTGTTATGACAAGTATAAAATCCTTCGCTGCATTCATAAAAGAACAGAATTTTTTAATTCTGTTTCATTGGCAAAAAAAAGTATCCCTTGCGTTAAACATAAACATTTTCATTGTAATAGTAAATACAGTTACGACTGTCAGTAAAAGTAAAAATAAATAAATAGAGAATACACATGTTAAGGTGTTAGTTCTGCAAGTACGGTGAACCTCAGTAATGAATGCGCTTTACAAATCTGTGTATAGGTTTTGTTCACTTATTCCTAATTTTGGTACATTAATAATAAACTATCATTACAATTAAATTGTACAAATATGATGAATAAATAAAACAATTAAAAGACACGTTGTGGAATTCATTGTTATTTTGTGATGTGTATAATATGTAGTATGTAATGAGTTTCCAGAGAAAAAAGTACATGAGCTGTCACAAGTGTCGAATTAATAAAAATTAAATATTACAACTTAAGCGTGGTAGGTAAACACCACTTTAGAATTATCTAAGGGTAAAACAAAAAAAGTGTATTTGAAGAAATGTAAAATATGAGTACACTGCAAGTTGTTGCCAAATTTGCACACCTGAAAAGTGCTATTTTTTAAGGTAAGTGCCTACCCAAAGGAATTAAAAAATTCATATAATATTTTAGCATAGTTCTGAATGGTAGATTAAGACATGTTACAAATTTCTGCTTGTTCAGTCCATACTGTCCAAAGTTACTTTCTGATAGAGACGTCCGGGTAGGACCAAATCTTGTTTCAACAATAAGAAATACTTAATAATGAAATTTCTGTATTCTGTTACACTAACAATATGTATTTCATCGCGTTTAAGAAATGTGCTACGAAAAATGGATACATTCAAATTATATTAACATTTTCGAATAAAAAGGTGATTTAGGCGAAATCTGCCCGAATATAATAGGCACTCCTGTGCGTTTTTGCAAAACATGAGTGCCTAAAAAGTCGCGTGCAAGTGGAATTCGAGGTCAAGTGGTATTACTGGCAATTTGATGTAGATTCCAGCTTTGCGGTGCCGAGAAAAGTTTTCCGATTGCCGATGGATATAGCGCATACGATTGAATTCGAAAAGTATGTGTTACCGTATGTATGCCGCAATAGTATCGCTACATCGGCTTCACAACGAGCACACGTATTTGCTACACGTATTCACTTCGCTCCGGGCTGCAACCAAATTGGAAATATCGATCTGCGAGGGAATAACTGAGAAACAATATATTATGACCTGAACAAACGAAATACTTTTTCGCCAGAAGAGATTACAACCTGAAATTATTGCGCAGATTTAAAATGGTAAACGCGTCGTAATCAAATAAAATGTAGACCCGGTGTTGATGGTCGTACATTTCGGGAGTTATGGATATCACTAAATTGTCTTCCAAAGCGATGAGACGCTTGAATGTGCGCATTTCGATAGAATTGCTCGTTCGAAACCTTCTTTCACTGGCTCTTGTTCACATTCATGTTAGAACTTGAGCAGTTTGTACGATTTTTCATTCCAACACTTTAAATCACGTATTTTCTACGTTTGGTTCGAAAGCAACAACATTAATATAAAACCCAAACGAAAGGGAGAAAGTGGCAGCTCAGTGGATGAGGATCAGGATTCGCAAGCAGCGAACCGGAGTTCGTTTCCCGGCCGACACTGATGGAATTTTTTCTAAGTTTTTTTCTGTATACCCAGTGATCCGGACCCGAAGTATCAAAAGATGCTGTGGCGCCTCGAAAAAACAAATTGGATACATAAAAATGGTGAAATAATTAAATAATCATTCGCATATCATAGTCCGTAGATTTTTGCATCATTGGATGGGGAAATTTTTCAGCTATCATATGCGGATGGTTATTGACTTATTTCACTATTTTTTATTTACCCAATTTGTTTATTAATTAAGCTCTTGTTTGAGTCGGGAATTTTTTAAATTTTTGTAAAATTATTTTTATTTAATTTTTTTCCAGAGTAATTCGAGCACTCTGCCATACGCGCTATCAAGTGAGTTACGAGAATACGCATCAATGGCAGCCGTTTGGCGATATTTCGATATATTCCAATAGGCCATTTGGAAAATTAATTTATCCATGCCAATCGACAACTTATCAGCTCAATTTATGGAAAAAGACATTAGATTCTAGTCGTAGAATCAATCTAGAAAATTTGGTTAAGTCATTTGTTTCCGTGTTTAAGAACATAGGCGACAAGTAAATCGCTTGAATCTGCTGATCGCCTTGAAATGCATAATTCCCGTCTTTTTAGCCCCAGTGCAGCAATCGGGAGTTAAAGAGTGATGGACGCAAGATAACAGTATCTCGACAGGGTCCTGTCGTATAGAGTTCGTTTCGCTTAAATTTGAAAAAAATGAGAGAGAATTGCAAACACTTCTCGATGGTATAAATATCTGAAAAATTTAATGCACATTAACAGTACTGAACACATTAATTTGGCATAATAGTAATTCCAAAATGTTATTACCAAATTGACGAAAACAATCATTGTTAAGCAAATATCCCGGTGACCCACATTTTTTTTTAAATGAAAATAATTCGTTCGTTTTCATTGATGCGTATATTTTTCAGATTTTCAAGTTAGCTTTGAAATTTGTATTTTTTATAGGGTGAAAAAACACAAATTTCAAAGTTAACTCACGAAAACAAAGCTTCCTCTATGAGAAAGCAAAAAGAATTGTTTTGCGTTTAATTTAACCGGTTATTTGCTCTTTTAATTTCTTATTAGACTTTATTCGATAATTTGGTACATACTTGATCACGAATAAACTTTTTTTTTAATGTCCGTATGTATGTATGTGTATGTCCGTGTGTGCATGTGTGCAACGATTGAAAAATTCTATCGCCTTTTATTCAGTAACCGCTAGAGCGATCGGTCTCACATTAGGGACATAAGATTATATGTAATTTTTTTTATTTAAGGGCGTGGTCGCTTTAACTTGTGTAAAAGTTCGAAGATTGAGCTAATACTTCTACATAACTGAAGATACGTTCGATGTTGTTTAGTATTGAATTTCGACAAAATTGGCAAAGCAGTTCGGACCTTACATGTTTTTGGATTTTTCGAAAAAAGAACGTTTTCGCGCTAGCTTTCGCGAAACTTGAACAAGTAATCCATAACTCTTTGCATAATTAAAATGGGATGCAATGGTGTTTTTATGGCGTTTCCTGCGCGTCTCCAACGTTGTATGATTTTTAGTACATTTTTTTATGTATAATGCCCGTAAATACAAAAATTCAATTGTCCATAACTCTCGACCGGCGCACCATGTATCGGACTGAAATTTTGTACACAATAGAAACTCGGAATTAACAGATTTGAAAACATGTGTTAATTTCCGAAAAAGCGCATGGACGCCATTAATTTTGTATTACAAAGATGCAAAGTAGGATGTTATACTTTCTTTGTAAGCCAAAATTAATCTGATAACTTCCTCATTGTGAAGGCATTGTGAAGCAAATTCCCAATGTCATGTTTTTTCGCGCAGTCTTTTAAAAGAATAAACCGTAATAATCGTTCAATTATGACGGGCAATAGCTCATTTTTATTACTGGAAGACCCTTTATCGATTAACCATCCAGATTTTTTATAGTATCTGTAGTTCAAAAGATACAGCTATTTGTATGTTGCCTTTTAGATTAGGATAAGGTAATCAAACGGTTGTATCTTTGGAACTACTGATCCTATAAAAAATCTGGGCGGTCAATCGATAAAGGGTCTTTCAGTAATAAAAATGAGCCATTGCCCGTCATAGTTGAACTATTATTACGGTTTATTCATTTAAAAGACTGCGCGAAAAAACATAACATCGGGAATTTGCTTTTATTAGTCGTCTTTCTATTCGAATCATGGCTTTGAATGTATTTGCCTATCACAAACTAATGCTGTAATGTCACTAACACCCCGGAACAATTTACTAAACAATCAGGAATTGTAAAAACGCTTTTAAAAATTTAGTACTGATTTGACTAGTGTGAAGCTGTATAACATCCTTAAGGTAGTCCTTGCCTCTAGTGTCCACTTCGCAGAAATTCGAGAAAAATAACACTTCTCGATGGTCTAAAAATCAGAAAAAATTCATGCACATTATAGGATATGTCGCATAATAATAATTCAAAAATGTTATTAACAAATCGATGAAAAAAATAATTGTTCAACAAATATTTCGATGGCAGAAGCTTTTTTTTAATGAAAATGATTCCTTCGTTTTTCTGAATACGTATGAATTTTTTCAGATTTTTACATTTTCTTTGAAATGTGTGTTTTTTTACACAATTTTGTGTTCCACTCTGGAGATTTTTTGCAATATCAGCAGTCATGGACGAATACTCTGTAATTTTTTCAGTAAAAAAAAAAAATGATCCGTTTAAAAAAATCCTCCGTTTTTCGATAAAAAATCATTCTATTCGGAACATGAACATTATTTGAAATATGCCGCTCGAAAGCTAACAGAAAACGAAAACTTTTATGTGATGACATTTTTTAAAAGTATCTTAAATTTTCCGAGATATTTGCGTTTGAAATAAAAACGGTATTTTCTGAAATGTGGCTTTTAAAATCTGAAAAAAATGCATATAGAGTGCCCATTACTGGTACTTTGATATTACCAATTACGGAGCAGATCGGAGAGGATCGAAGAAAGAAGTGACTGAATCCACAGAGGATGCTTCACATACGAATGGCTACTTAATTATTTTACAGTTTTTTACTAACCCAATCTGTTTGTTAATTAAGCTTTTTTCAGTCGGGAGTTTTTTAGTTTTTGTAATTTAATTGTCTGAAGGCATCTCCCCCCTTAAGCGTTTTATTACTTGTAGTATTATATTCCCCCCCCCCCCCCTAAGCGTTTTATTACTTGTAGTATTATACTACAAGTAATAAAACGTTTAAGGGGTGAGATACTACTAATATACAAACCGACAGAGTGATGGTGTTACACCGGAACTCAGAAGCTTATTGACAGTCGAGCTAGCGCGGGAGGTGCATTTAAGTTAAGGTTTTATCGTGGGAAAATGGTAGTGGGGGGAGGCGTTTTGAGGGGAGTTTTGGCAAATTCCAAGGGAAACGAGCACATATGTGACTCTGGATTCTAGGAAAGACAGCTGGACCGATTAGTAGGGCCTCAACGAGGTATCTGTAGGAAAGAGGCGCCAAAAAGGATCGTAGAGAAAGAATTTGGCAAATGGTCACGTCTGCGATGCGTGAGAAGGGATTGGAATGTAGTCAATGGTAACGGCGTCTTGGGAAAGTTAGGGGACACAGTGCAGGGGGTCGAGCAGAAGTGCAGGGTAGGACGGGACAAATTATGGTGCGGGCGATCAGGCCATGAAGTGTCGAGACGGACAGGGTCGCATTACAGTAGACTTAATTGATTGATCTATCATCGTTTCACTGTAGACTTAATTTTGTTTTACACGGGTTGCATGAAACTAACTAGTATTTTGCTCAAAATGCAGTCGCCGAAAATAATGAATTATTTTTAGAACAAATGACGAACCATTCAAAATCTCGGTTCATTCGTTGAGACGGTCCAATGACGACAGTTATCGTTATCATGAATATCCAAACAAACTTTTTTGAGACGATTTTGAAAGTATTTTTCTTTAAGTGGTCTAATAATCACGATCGTTGTCTATTAGCAACGGTTTTATAGCAACATCTTTATAAGTGTGCATCTGTTCAAACACGCATGTTTAATCACTTGCTTCCTCGTGGAGGAAGCTTTGTTTTCGTAAACATTTTTTTTTCAAGATCTTCATCATACTCAGTATCACCGTATAGTAGCTAATGCACCAAATCAATAACCTGTTGACTTGTTAAAGTGTTTAAGGTCTCAGTTTACAACAGCATTGGTTGAGAGTGTGCTGAACAATCTCAAGGTTCATCTAATACCTTAGCATAAGCTCACGAACTCGTCGTAGTCTACAGTCCACTGACAAACCACAAGCCAAACGTCGCTGTGCTAAAACTACTCGAGCTGCACGTACATTTATCGGGGGTTCCTCATTTCAGAATTATTTTGTATGTTGGCATCCGGAAATTGCCTCGACACCCTTGTCATCCTTTGCATAATCCGTCCGTTACCTTTATGGAAAGGAATCGCAGCGAATTCTTCAATTTTGGGTACTTTAGGCACAACGAACTGTGAGCACATTTCTGATTTTCCAGATTCGTGTCAGCAAATAAATAGTTAAAAGTGATTATAGTTACAAAGATGATATTGCGACCTTTATTTTCTATTCCTAGTTTCACCCGGCTATTTTATTCTTTGTTGTAAAATTGATCTCACGAAGACTCCAGTTGACAAATATTGAGAGGCCCTTCACGTCTTCACTTTGTACACGTGCAACATCTTCGGAAAGTTGTTTACAACTTTGATTTAGTCGGTTGACATAAATTCGTAAATAAATCACTTAAGTTTGCATATTTACTTATCTTTATTCCTACACTTCTTTTACTATTCGTATCTTGGGATCTTTTATAACATTGTAATTCTCCGTATAGCGCGCAACAAGTTTATTGCTAAGAAATGTCCTGTGACGTTTATCCACAAATTTCAGTACAATCCCTTCTTGAGCTAACCCAAACCCACAAGAAATTCCATCATGACGACGTAGCGACGGACTCAGTGATGGGTACAGTATGACGTTTTGCTGAGACATTAATCGCTCCAATATTAAAATATGACTCGTTTTTTAATGGCATTATAATTGTAATACAATTCTACCAAAAGTAACATGCTAATATATTTAACACGAAATATTTAATAATTCTCAAGCGTGTCTGGGAAAATTAGAAATATTCTGAATGAAAAAACCAGAAGACTTTTTCCGCGTAGAAGGAATCATCTATTCATTGATAGAATCGAGACAAGCGGAGGCACTGAAGCGAGTTACACAAATCCTAACATTTCTACAAATAAGTAAAAAGAAACCAAGTACTTATTGCTGATAAAAAAGAACGTAGTTGCTGAATCCATTATGTGAAAAAATTGAAAAAGGATGTGCCGAAAATCAATGCCAATCTACACGACCGCTCTGCTCCGATTCTCTTCACGCTCCAGTGAAAAAGAAATTCTATAAAATACGGCGGACAGTCCGAGGGTTCAGACTGCAAAGCGTCTCCAACGGCAGGTATAATCAAAGCAATATAATGAAAACGTGACCGATTTCCGGCAATATCATTCAATAATACGAGTCCCTTTGTCATAGGGGTGAGCGATCCAAGTGATATCGAATTTTCGACAGTCAGAGGAACCCGCACAATGAGGCCCCTTTCCTACTAACCTTTGCATCTGCCGGAATATCGACCGACCTCTCGTGGATTTACTTGCACACATACCACGGCTCCGGCATATACCTTCCAGCCTCCAGTGTTGCAAGCAATTCTTATATAAATGTGACCTTTATTCAATGTGCATATATCCGTTATGTTGCGCGCTTCTATCGTACAGTGTGGGATGTGTGTGTACGTGGGTTTCATCAGAACAATATGAGCGGTCAGATATTTCATTTGCAGGCGAATTAATAGCGAGTCAAACGAGATAACATAACAAGAAACTACTAATAACCATAACTGTTTTGCCAATGTGGAGGACCAATTTATTATTTTCGAGACACTAGGTATGACGAAATAATATTAACCCTCGGGTGGTCCCACGTTCTGGTTGTGACACGCTGGTTACACGGGATTGAAGTGACCCCGGCCATGTTTGAACGATTGCCGCGTTAGCGATATCCTTCCGAATGGCTTATACAAATTCAGCATGTTACTTTGAACCTTTTAGAACGTAGAATTGTTGAAAAAGTCCGATTAAAGACAGGGAAACGACTATCGAAACGACCAACTAGATAATCAAACTTTAAATAGACAATCAAAAGATGTACCACGAAAGGTTTGAATAGCCGAGTGGTTTAAAACGCAGAGCAATAGTCAGAAGGTTCCAGGTTCGAATCCTACCTGTGAGAAACCATTTTTTGTTTTTTCGATTTTTGATAAAAAAAAGAGCTCGTTTAGATGGTCGTTTCCCGGTCTTCACGAAAAAAACGACAACTTACAAATGTTTGAAATGGTCATTTCGACAGTCGTTTACGATTTTTCGCGACGAAGAAACGACTAATCAAGAATAATTTCAATGGTCGTTTTCTTGGTCGTTCGGCTTATTTCAATGTTTCTTTGTTGTTGCATTTAACGACCGGTCCATATTTCGGTTGTTTGGTCGGTCACTGGATCTGCTAGGGAACGCGCTTACTTCGCTCGCACTTCTCTCTTCTCATTTGTCTTTTCTTGTTTTCCGTTCCATATGACTTCCCGCTCTCTTAGGTGAAGTGTATTCATCTGACTAATAAACATACGCGATGCTCGTGCGGTGGGTGACTCTATTTCTGCTTCAGTTTTTCGATATAATCGACTTTCGATGTGCCATGTCATTAGAGTATTCTATTCCATAACTGCGAAACATAGCGGTCACAGCCGTCTGAAGTTGGCTCTGCGACGTAGCGAACGCCGACCAGTCACGACACGAGTTATACCGGCTTCAGTATTTCGATTTATTCGAATTTCGATGTGCCATTTTAAGAGAGAATCCTTTTTACGAAAGGATGACTTCATTTGAGGTTAACTTTTATGACTCGCGAACTGGTTGAAATAATCAGTTGAAGTTTAGCACGTTTTCAGCTATTAATAATTGCATTAAAATGAACGACGTGAGAACATTGAAATACAGTTTCCACTAAGTCAAAGTGTTGAATCTAAAACCCCGTAGTACTAAAGCGATTAGCCAAGTAGAGAAGTTATTGAAGTTTGAAACTCGGTGCACCCTTGAAAAGCTGCGTAACATCAAGGGGGTCGTGGTCTACGGCTTTTAGACTGACTTAAATGTTGCCTCTATAGCTCCCAATCCACATATAAACGTGAATCTTAATTTTCAATTCACGTTTTGCGTATTATTACCGATTGATCACGAGTCTTAAATAAATGCGTAATTTCAAGTGTATGGAAACTTGAGTAATAGTAATTACTGTTTCACAATGTAGAAACTAGAGGTAACCATGGACGTTGGAATATTAAATATGTTACACACAAAAATTGCGGGAGGTATCCTGTTAACGTCCTTTTCATCGCACACACGCAAACACACCGGCATCTAGACGCCGGCGAAAAACGGAATTTTTCGACGTTTTAGACTATGTAAGTATGTTGACATTTAAATCTCGATTTTTTTTTACGAAATTGTAACTTTCTCTGTAACGAAGCAAAGAAAACGATTGTAATGAACTGAAAAGGAGGTTGGTTATTAAAGAGTTATCAGTATAATTTGTCCTCAAATGCCTTGGTTGACAATATCCTGTGACTCATCATGCTCTTGCTTGCGTATAGGAATGGCACGTGATGCTCGACCACAAAAGGAACGTCAAGGACCTTTACTTTTCATCTCTTTTCCTTTTCCGTTGAATGGAGTTCTCTTGCGTTGACGGTATTGCACATTTCTCGACAATGCTTCCACTGCGTTTTCACGTCCTTTTAGCGCTTGAAGACGTTAGAGTATTGCATCGCGAATATAGACAAGGCACTATTACAATGCCATATGGATATACAGCTACAGATATACTCGCAGAGCTATTCTGAGCGCCGCGATGCTGTCGGCGTGACTGTCGAGTGGACTCTCAACGTCGCAAGAGTCTCTGTGTTGAGTGGCCGGTGCTGCTGGTGCTATGCGGTAGTCGCAGCTTTTATACCACGCTACTGACGCTACCGCGCTAGTATGGTGCTGCTGCACGCGCGCGTCTCTTGCATCGCTGCCGTTTTCTCGCTTAAATATAACTCCCTCGGGGCGAGATTTAGAAAGGGCGGCAGAAACAGTGAGATCGAGATGATGAATCGACTGGTGCTTGTACGTGGTGAAACTTTATGCTTTTCCAGGTGCTGCCCAAGTTGTCAGACTCGGATGGCTATGGCTATGTGCAACGAGGAAGTGAAGCTTACGCGGTGACATTAGAGACATCATTATGAGTCTACATGTTCAGCTCCGGAGAGCATTTCATAATGAACTCGATTAATCGTGGTAGTTCTAATTTATTAAAGTCCATAACAACTCATTTTTAATTCACGCCCCAACTTGTATAATTTATTGACTATTTCATTACAGCCTTAACCAATGTCAATTAGTTGTAACTACTATTGTTACCAAGACTGACACAATTTCCTTGAGTTTTGATTTTCAAGTATATCATCATTTAACCAGCAAAAACTAAAATCTTTTATTGTTAGCTCTAGATTTTTTTTTAACTTGGGTTTCTACGGAAATTTGATTGAAAAAACATGTTGGTTAATGCGGTTAACATATACGATTTTCGTAAATGTTAATAAATATCGGTATATTTTTATCTATAAGACGGGTAGATGGCTTTCCAAATTAAGCAGCATTTTGTACTGTAAATACTGGCGAATGAGTGACTGCTTGAAATGATTTGCGCGCCGACTGCTACAAGGGGCAAGACCCGCTTTTCTGCGTAGCTGGTGTCCATAAAATACAGCCGGTTTTTCCACAGTTTCTATATGTGCCATGGTGCAAATGCGATAAACTAGCCCATTAGGGAAGAGTGCCTGCGCGTAATACTATTTAGGGGGGGAGTCTTTGAAGAACAGAATGGAAAAAGCATTCTCCATCGGTACAGCCAGGTTTTTCGAACCCTCTATACCATATTTCTCTGTAAAATATTCCCCTACCACACTTTTCCAGATTTTGAAATCGATATTTTTAGAAGAAGCACCACGTATCGTTTTTCATGAAACTGAATAGTAATAAATCGAACAACAATAGTGTTATTAGTGGATTAGTGGATCTTATGTTTCCATGATTATTGCAGAGGATTTTTATGCAGAAATTAATAGAAACTTGATTTATATGCAGTCGGACATTGTTGATTTTGACCAAGATACCATACAATCAAGAGTTTGAATTCATTGGAATTGATACGTTTTTGTAAAAGCAGACTAAAAACAAAATTATGAAAAAATTCACATACGCTCCGTTCGATATAATCAATGACACAAAAAATGAGGAGTATATTGGAAGCAAAAAATATCGATTATCAGAAACCGTAAAAATAATATAGAAGAGCTAATTCTCCATGTTGGGTTTACGCTTAAAATGTTTGCCACTTAATGTAGTATTTTCGTGATCTTTTGCATTGAAATCGAAGGTTACCAAATTAGTGAAATAGTACCTTTTTTTTAGGTAAAAGGCGTAAATAAGATACAACAAATAAAACAAAGTACAACCTTGCAAATAGCTTCCTCAGTATTTTCCACTTTTAACGAAGCTACCTCTATGAGGAAGTATGTTGATCGATTTTGGGTTCCTCATAGAGGAATCATCGTCAAAAGCATAAAATACTGAGGAAGCTATTTGCAAGGTCCCACTTTGCAGGCTTTATTTTCAAAAGCGTGGTACCATGGATTTGTAAGCAAGGGCCATTCAACGGCAAAGAGAATTTGGTGAAAATTTCTCTGGCGATGGAGTCGATTATAACAGCTACATAAAAAATATCTGGGGCGTAAATATGCGAGTCGTGGTTATGCCGGAGGACGAGGCCCTTGTCGTTAACGCTAGGCTTTACATGACTCGCGAAATGCTTTATAAAATCAACGAATTCGGCCGCTTGCAATCAACCTGATTTGTCAGTGCGTCCGATTGACCCGGTGGCCCATCTCCGATGAAATGATCGTGTTATCGCGCTCTAGGGAAGATGAAAATCGGAGGAATGGAGTTTTGGGAACATTCACGGCTGTACAGACCGCCACTAGCTGTCCTCTCTCGGCCGAAGTCAAAGTACAGCTGTTATAATTGGCCCCGAACCGAAACTGTGTTATAATTGTCCCACACCACATTTTTGCAAGTCATGCTGTGGGTTTTTTTCTAACGAACCAAAACTCATCGACCCAGTGATCAAAATGTTCACCAACAAATCATCTTTTGACTCCGTTTACTTGTTTACACTTGCAGTGTACACGGTATCGGTGAGCTGACGCGGTCTCAGGATCTCAGCTCTGAAATTAGAACACGATTCTGAGTCGATATCGACAATATAGTCTGCGCCGTGACATAAACGTACGATCACTCGTAGCGCTGCAGAGACGCTTGTTACAACTGCCCCTTGTTACTTTCACTCCCGGTCTCCCCTAACGATCGAAAGTCATGAATTTGAAATATACTATTCTCCTGACTCCGCTATAATAACCTCATTTCGAGTCCGCAACGCGTTGGTTAAAAATGGGCGGAAAACAGCTCATTTTTAACCAATGTCTCGTACGCATGCGCAATACAATTTTATTACATCCTATAGGGAGGAAAACGGTTCATTTCTGTCCAGCGGGTGTAATGACCCTAGCGGATTTGAGCAACTATTATTTTGTAGTTGCTTTACTGTCACTTACAAGTGACCGTCATTATGAGGTTCATTTTCAGTTTCTTTGCCATTACACAACCATGAAGTTACCGACAAACGGACCGTTGCTTTGGAACAAAAAAGGACCACGAAGAATAAGAAAACCAAAGTTGCTAGTGAGTTGGTACAACCTGCAAGTAACCAAAAAGCGACGAATATCAGCAACCAATTATTGTTCGTTAATAGTTATTCTTGTTATTACCGCGGTTACTCATAATAACCGCATACGAACCTTGAACCATGCTAATGACTGAAGTCATCGTGTGGTTCGACCACACGATGACCGTGTGGTCCGACAATTGTTAGTGACTTCTTCGTAATTTTTTAGTTCGTTTTTGTTCCATAGCAACCAGTCGCTTTTCGGTTGTTTAGGGATTCTTCGAATCTGCCAGGGGAAACCCGTACTACGCATGCGTACTCGTCACAGGTTAAAAACGAGCTACTCTTCCATCATTGTCGCACGCTCGAAATGTGGTTATTTCTTTTTTGCGAGGTCGAAAGAAAAGTATAGTATGCTACATGGGAGGGAGTGTGTTTACCTCGTGCGAATCAAACTTCGCTCTCGTTGAAAAGCCGCACTTCCCTCCCTTAAAACATAATGTACTAATGTTTTATGCACATATATTATATGTTGGAAACATACGCATTATGTGCATTTGGAGTATGAAGTTCAAACAAAAATGTGTATCAAATATATACGAATATATATACAGGGACCGAAAGAAGCAAAAACAGCAGAAAGTTCTCCATCGCACACGCGCATATATCTTCCTGCCATGGGGGACCTCGAGAGCGGTCGACATGAGTGCTTTGGCCTGTCTAGTGTTAATCAATCTATATCCCAAGTAGCATTGTGTCACGCACATATATCTTCCCGGCATGGAGGCCCTCAAGAGCTCCCAGTATAAGTGCCACGGTCTGTCTAGTGTTAATCAATTTTTAGCCCAAGTGGCATTTTCTGTCGAAAAATGTTATATAACTGTCGACAGGTAGATATCTTACATTATGAAGTAACCCAAAGTTAACAATCAGTTAAAAATGTTCTTGATACACACTAGGAACATGATAAGGTTAAACGAAACGGAAGGCGAAAAATGGAGAAACATCGTTAAAACGTATAATTTTAAAAGATACGATTTGAAATTAATACCCACTCACAGATATGGAAAAGTTTCGAAGTAAAACTTTGCACATTCCTTCTTCATTAATTTCCCTTTTTCACAAAGCCACCTCTATGACGAAGCTTATTTATTCACTTTAACTTCCTCATCGAGGAAGCTTTGTGAAAAAAGGAAATTAAAAAGGAAGTAATGTGCAAAGTTTTACTTGGCAACTTTTTTTTGTAAATAAAAAACTAAGTACGCCTGTGCGTTTTCTTATTCTTAAATGCTATAAAATCTGTTTGTGTGAATAGCTTTTGTAAGAAATCACAATAACTGCAAGGGAGTTGATACTCCACGTAGGTGCAATATTTGATATAAATCCGTCGTGCCATTTGATAGTTATGGGCAATCGAATTTTTATATTTACAGTCATGAAGGATAAAAATAATTTTACGAAAATAAAAAAACTCCCGTATGAAAAAGAAGCTTTATTAATAAACAAATTGGGTAAATAAAAATTGTGTAATAATTAAATAACTATTCGCATATCATAGTCGGAAGATTTTTTTTCGTCATTAAATGTGAAGATTTCCCGACTTGTGAAAATGTGTCTGAATGTCTTTGTGGAACCCAGAATAGACTTTATGAACTTTTTTCTGAATGTCCGAATGGCCGGATATTAAAAACTGACTTTTCAATCAACAGACGCGTCCCGACATCAAGTATTAAAAGAAATTTATATGACTCCTCACGAGATACGGCTTCCTCATGTCCTAACCGAGACGCTAGCCCTGCTCTTCCTCGACTCGACGTTCGCCCCGTTTTGGTTTGCTAGGAATATTTATTAACCCCCGCGAAAAGTTCCGAAAACTAAAAGTTAGGCATTACGTTTGAATTTCCAAATCTCCATGTAATCTGAAGGGAAAACCCGATTTTATCAAACAAAGTGCCTAAGTGAAAGTTTATCTACGGAATGTGTTTTTTGTGCAGTAGTTTAATTTCAACTATCGAAGAGGATTTTCAAAGAAAAATTTAAAGATCATAATCTTCTACCATCGACTTCTTGAAATATGTATGTAAAATGCTTAGCTCACATTTATACTAAATAAGGTCATGAAGAAAACGAAGCAAAAATAAAGGTATCACTACAAATCTCGAATTAATACAAATAATAATAACACTCTCCGAAATACCACGAACAAAAATAGCACGCATGAAATAACACAAACAATAATAACACAAGCTAAAATGCCACATACAGAAATCGGTATTTCAAAGCGTCGTTCGATACTGTGTGGATTACAATCGTACTGTCGTCGACAGTTACACAAACTGTGGCGATACGCGTGGAATTGCGGATATAAATATTATAATGCGGCAATGAATGTATCTCGATCAATATCGCGAAATAGTCGTCGATCGATGTTGTGTAAATAGACGTCGGTAATAGGTGTTCTTGCATTTCGGTGATTATTTACCATTGTAACGTACTTCGAACGAATTTTATGCAATTTTCAAATGAAATAATGATGACTTACAAATTATTTTCTTTCTGTTTACTTATGTAGTCCTATTAAGGTGCCATTTTTAGTTTCGCACATTTTGGCGCGTTCTTTTTTATTGTGTTTTTTTACTTCGACATGTCTAACACATGTACTTTTCTTTTCTTTACTTGACTACTTTACTTTTTTTACTCGTCACTTATTCATTTTTTTACGTGTATGTTTTAAGAATCGTGTTACTTTAACGTGTGTATTTTTATCGTGTTATTTTGACATGGATCCTAAATAAATAGCCAAACCAATATATTGTTTCAGAACTTACCAGACTCTCTATTCATCTCGCGGCTTTGCGACGTCGATAAGACAGAGATACATAATTATTATGGTTAATTTTATCGTGTATTAGCCCGTCGAACGATACTGTGCATCAATATTAATTGCTTGATCTATTAATTTAGTAAAGGTTTAGTGATTGTCACGCATATATTAGTGATCCGATAACTATAACGATGCTGATATTACAGAGGTTAGAGTACACGTGCGTGAGTGCATTAAATTTAACTCTCCGAGTTCATCGGAACGTATCTCGACGATTATTACTAATATTTTAACAAATCAATCCTTATGTCTTCGCGCTCCTTTTTAAATTCTCTGCCGGAATAACGATTGCGCAGCTGCGTAATCGGTCCTACTCGTTTACTTCTAATTTGCATTGACCTTCATTTACGTTTTACGTTAGATTAAGTTTATCCTTTTTTATTGTAATTAGAGCAAATCATATTTGTAAGTACGTTCATTAAATACATTAATATAATATTTTGCAGTAAATATGTTTATGTTTATATTTTTATTACGCCCTCATGTTTTAGAGACTCGACAAATTCGTAATAGATACTTCAGCCCTATTTCCCTATTTCGGTCCCTTTCTTAAGTTCCAGTTATTCGCCATTGGTCTCGTCTTCTTCTTTTTCTATTTTATCTTCATCGCCTTTTTTCGTGTTAAATACGTTTCACGAGCCTCGTGAAAAGTGCAACCATTTCCTTTTCTTCCGGCTTCTACAGGTTAAACTATATGGTTAATTACGCGACCGCAATCGAACAGCGTGTGTTATATCCGGTAAATAATAATGATCGCATACACGGGTTAAGTTGATTTACTCGCTGAGGCTCCAAGCGGGAAACAGGTCGCTCAGGCATGCAACCTACGTCATATCGTTGAACCTGCCGCAGCTGATTGCACGTGTGTTCCTATATTTTCTTTATTAATATATTATCCAGCACGATTTTCGAAAATCTGCTCCACGTCGGTTGATTACTTCCTCGCGGCGGACTCCTCGTCATCAGCACCGACGATCGCGCGAGGATCCGTCATTTCGACGCCCGTGGCGATGTCCAACCAGTCCGGGACGCTGTGTATTTTGATCCTCCACCCGTGTTTGACCTAGCCACATGCATCCGGCAGCCGCCGCCGCCGCCACCGCCGCCGCCGCCGCCGCCTCGTACTCGTGTCTCTCGCTCGCGGCGTGACCTCTCGCGTGTGCGATTCTCCGAGCCGCCTCGCACGGCTGTCCCACAACACTCGGTAACCTTAGACCTTTGCACGCAGTTCCTTTGTCTCTGCTACGGAATTCGTAAACAGCCTCGCGAGAAAATATTTGTCAAACTCGGCTGATGTCGATGAACGTCGATGTAAACATCCGAGGTTTCAGCGTGAGGTCGGTTATCGTACTCGGTACTGTGCACATCGTATTTGTCTACGTTGGACAAGTCTAGCGGCAACGATTCTTATGTTGTTCACGGGATCCCTTTGGTTGCGGTGACGAAACGTATCTTGTGTGTAAATAAAGCGTTTTTGTTGGCAAAAGAGAAGAAGGGGGGGGGGGGGAGAGAGAAAGGGTGATAGGGAGGAGATTTGGGCTGAGAAGAGATGCGGCTGCCAAGGAATACTAATTGCTTCGCCACTAAACAACGATTTTATCTGCCGAATACCACGCCGAATATTTTTGTCGTTTGTGTATATTTTTTTATTGATTTTATTTCGTCCTTTACGTTTCGATTAAAGCTTATGTTTTGTTTTCTCCGTTGCTTACGCGGTTTTATTTTGAATTATTTGTTTTTCCCGTCTTTCAAGAATTCCGACGCGACCGAGTTTGGACGCGAACTTTCGACCTCACCGCGCGTGCCAGTCCCGCCGATCCGGGACGCGAAACGTTTCCTCCGTGACTGAGCGAAACGAGCTGCTGGCGCACGAGTTTCCCTTCTACCCGCGGCTTCCTCGTTATCGTGTGGAGTGGGACGGAGAGCGAGATTCGCAGCCCGCCCTCGGCCACCCTCGGCACTGCTCGGCCGCCCTCGAAACGTTGTGGCTGGTCCGGCTGGGGGTGCATCCACCACCATCCCAGTCTCGTCAGCGTAAGATTCCCTTTACCCTCGCTCTCTTCTTCCTCTTCATCTTCTTCTTCTTCTTCGTCTTCTTCTTCCTCTTCTTCGTCCGCTTTTCCCTTTATCAGCCAGTACAGCAGCACTTTGGGTCGAGGGCTACCCCCACCGCGAAAAACGAGCATTCTCGAGATCCGAAAAGAAACCGGGCGATTGCTTCTTTTATTGTTAAATTCAGTACGTCTTCCTTCATACCGAGGAAAAGTTCTCTCGAATTTATCGGGGGCGAAATCCTTAACTCTAAGAGCGGCGTTTAAATCGCCAGGGCAGAGCAGGACATTCGTGGTTTGCTATAAAGCGTGGATGTATGACAACGAAAATCAATATTACGTTATTTTTCGCCATCAAAATTTTGTTTTGTTAAGATCATGTCAAACTTGTACCATGTGACACGTGAGGGCGAGAGAGATAGCTGCAATTTTTTAAACAACGCCATTCAAATTCCAAGGCCATTGTTTGGCCTTGAATTACACGGAATTAATTGCGCCTCCGATGATGCTTTTCTTTGTTTCGGAATATTTACGGTGTTTCCATAGGATTGATTGCAGTCTTGTTACCGACTGAGTAAGCTTCGCATCGCCTTCAGGGAAATGTGAAACATGTACCATGTGACACGTGAGAGCGAGAGAGATAGCTGCAGTTTTTGAATATACACCATTCCAAGACTATTCTTATTCTGGATGAAAGCAAAATGTCATCGGACGGAGAATTAAAATGCACTTCCGTTGATGTTTTTCTTTGCCTCAGAATATTTTCGGTACCTCTATACGATTGATTACAGTTTTTGTTACCGACCGAGTTTGTTTCACATTCCCTTAAGGCGACGCTAAACCTAATCAGTCGGTAATAAAAACTGTAAACATTTATTCCGACAATGCTGAATGTTTCCGGAAAAGTGAAAAGTTTTACACCATTCCTCTTTTGATTCTGAATAGTGTCAAACTTTCATTTTTTCTGGCATGTGTCTAGTTTCCGTGTAAGTATTGTTGGTCCAAAAAGTATTTTCTAGGCGTCGGGACGCTACCGCCTCTCTTCATCTCTCTCACACTCACGGTGGTTTCGCCTCGTCTTAACGTCCCGAACTAAAAAAATATTACCCCGTTGTCTAAGATCGTGTGTAGCTGTGGCTCCAGAAGTGCTACCAGAACTAAGCGTCAAATATCGGTGCTACGGAAATCGTAACCGTGCCAGGTCTTGCCGCCCGAGCGCTGCGCACTCAAGCACTCGTAATCCCCCAGCGCTTGCCACGTACCGGTCGAGCACCAACTCCACGGCCAACTCGGTATCAATGGCATCGAAATCCCACTGCTCAGTTGATACTGACCAATAAAAATATTTGGATTTTTTAAGTTAATGGCCACGATTTTTATGGCAGCGGTTTCAATGACAACCGTTATGTTTCCGTGGTTATTGACGGCAGCGGCGAGATATTTTCAGAACATAAAGAGATCAGCTAGCAGTTATCTCATTCGTACATTCTCTTCTGGTTCGTTTTTTTCATTTATCATCCTAATGTTACAACCTCATTTGGGGGCCGCCAATACATCTGATCAGGTCCATGTAAGGCCGAAGTATATCTTTCTTACTTAAAAAATGCCATCTTTCCACTGGATCAGGCCCACGTCAGGCTTAGATACGGTAAGCTTCTATACATATGTCATTCTCGACCCTTCTCCGGTTCACATAAGACTTTCCTGTGACATTCTGACCAATATTTTATCCGATTTACCTTTATTTTGCCTGATTAGGTACGCATGCGGTCCGCGTATGGCATTCTTATGAAAAATTCCGTACTTTGACCGAATGAGGCCCGCGCCAGGTTTAGGACTTCGTATACGAGTAAAATATCTATACGAGTAAACTCGTATAATATGCCGTCATTTCACCTTCTGAGGTTTGCATACGGCCTAGATATGGCATTCGCAGCGAGATTTCGTTCAAATTACTTCAAACTCCATCGAGGTACTGACCGTCATTGAATTGAAACTCAAGGTACTGACCGTCAAAGGTCAGTACCTTGAGTCAGTACCTTTTTATATTTCGGTCGCAATTGTGACTGAATATTTAAACAAGCAATCCCGCGACTCTTTGGGATACTGGGGAGCTTCGCTCCCCAATCCCCTATTGGGGGGCTCCGTGTCTCAAACCCCCCAAAAAATGACCCGGGAAAAATGTCCCTTCGGGACATTTTTAAGGCACTTGGACGTCGCGCATCGTGCTCCGTACGGTTCGAACGACGCGCTTCGTACGGTTTGGACGTCGCGCTCGCGCTCCGCACGGTTTGACCCTCGCGCTATGGGGGCCGTACGGTTTAAGCGTCGCGCTTCGCGCTCCGTACAGTTCGAACGTCACGCTTTGTACGGTTTGAACGTCGCGTTCGCTCTCCATACAGTTTAAACGTCGCATTTCTCGCTCCGTACGGTTTGATCGTCGCGCTTCGCAGGCCGTACGGTTTAAGCGTCGCGCTTCGCGCTCCGTACGGTTTGAACGTTGCGCTTTATGCTCTGTTGTGCTTTGTGCGCTTGTCTGATTCGGTCTATTCAATACAGAGTTATACTGAGTGTTCGCTCGTCCAGGCAACACAAGATCTTGTCTCAACACTAAAAATACTTAATAATGAAATTTCTGTATTCTGTTATACCAAGAATATCTGTCACTATTTAAAACTTTTAAGACTTTTAGTGCGTTTTTTTCAAAATGTGAATGTCTAAAACCGTTGTGGATTTAAAAACGTTGTGCGTTTTTTTTTCATATCGAGAGTGCCTCAAAAATATAAATATTAAGACGCAGATCAGTCACCCAGGAGATCCAGGTTTGATTCCCACCAACAGCAAATAAGTTTACATGTATTTTTTCAACAATTAATATATACTAAACAACTAAATAGCTTCGAATATCCAATTCCAACGCGTACTAAATTCGTCACGCATGTTTCGTCCTATAGTAGCTGCTTCTCCCGAAGATGTTTCATCATTTTTCTTCCCGCTCTGTGCAAACCGCAAATGTAAGGGACACCGCTGAGCCGATCACTCTGGCAACTTTTTCTTCGTGGGAAATCTATTTGCCCGCGCATCGCTTTTCAGACGCGGAATTTATAAAAGAGAGACGGTACAAGAGTTTCTGGGACGCTGAATCTCATTCAAACGGTCTTGTATAATGGGATATTGATTTTTGTTTCGCAAGTTTTCCAGCCGCGCTTCGCTTGCATTGTCGTGGGGGGACAATGAGAGGCCTTTCGCTCAATCGTCGTCTCTGCCTTCAATATCTACACCTTTGTTGTCATGGCATAGTAACGAGTATACCTGCAGGAATAGCAGACACGAGTGCTGGCAGCTACCTTGAATCACTAAACACGGTTGTTCATAAGCCAGGTGTCGAAATGTCACCGATTACCATTTACGACACATCCGCGGTGGCATCACGATCTAATCGCTAAGAGAACAATATGACGCGTCCGTGGCAGTCAAGTAAGTTAATGTCAACACGAAACATCTACAATTCTCTTGTGTCTCATGCGCGTAGGCTTGGATCAATATCGTTATTATTAAAGACGCCAGGCAGTTTATATTTTTAACGTCGTTTTATGTATAGCGTCACTTCTTTTTTAGCTGCACCGCAAATAATAATATGTAGTAATAATATAATAAAGAGATTCCGCATCTTTGTACTAATCACACGCCATAGTTATTTGCCACAGCTATTCAGTGTCCCGGCGATTGTCTTTGCTCCTCCTTGGTAGTTTATTGCCTCTCCAGATTCGTTTTCGATTTCCCCTGATCGTCTTCTTTTCCACCACAACAGTCCCTTATTTGCCCTCCGCTCAATTTCCTAACTCCATTTCGATTGCTAGCTCGTCCCTCGCCCCTCGCCCCTTTCGTCTTTGGCTTTGCGTGCGAAAAAGGTCTTCTATTAAGAATATTAATATTAAAATATTGAAGTATGTTTATCGGTTATTTCGAATATTCATTAGGGATCAAAATTTCAGTTGTGTTACAGTCATCGCTAAAAATCGGCATATATACGACGGTGTGTTGTAATTGAATCATCGATTAATTTCGTGTACTGTAAATCAATGTTGGCAATCCCTTAAGTTTTTAGACAGTAAATTTGAGGGTATTTTTGGTTTTGTAATTATTATCCCATAACAATAACATAACAATAACATGGAGTGATATTGTAATGTAATTTTTTAGTGACTGCGAAGAATATTTATTTTCAATAAAAATTCATGGTGATTCTCCTGTAAAAATATCACTTTTACAAAAAGGAACTCCCGACCGAAAACAATCTTAATTAATGAACGAATTGGGTAAATACAAATGGTGACATAATGAAATAACCATTCGTATATTCGGAGATTTTTTCGTCATTAGATGTAAAAATCTCCCGACTAGAATATTTCTTCGTCGTTAGGTGTGAAAATCGACCGACTATAATATTTCTTCGTCGTTAGATGTGAAAATCTCCCGACTATTATATACGGATGGCTATTTAATCATTTTAACATTTTTATTTATCAAATTTGATTCTTAATTAAGCTTCTTTTTCAGTCAGAAGTTTTTAAATTTTTGTAAAATTGTTTTTGTTTCATCCTTTTCAAAGTAATTCAAACACTCTGCTATATGCGGTATGAAGTGAGATACGGAATACGAATCAATGGCGGCCGTCACGTGATATTTCGATATATTCAAATAGACTATTTGCATAATTCATTTATTCGTGCGAAACGACAATTTATCAGCGCCATTTATGAAAAAATACAACGGGCCCTAGTCGTAGAAACGACGTCAAAAATTTGATAAACAATGAAACATAGTCGACAAAGAAACAGGTGAAATCGGCTGATAGTCGTAAAACGCATAACCCCGCCTTTTTTTTGCCCCAGAGAGGCAGTCGAGAGTTAAAAATGAAGAAATGCGGTTGATGCATTGCGAAAGTAATGAACGATCGTGCTGTTTCATTGTTTTCACAATCACTCCCAATTGTTTATTACAAATGAAGTATTCATGCAGCTATTCAAAAGTTCACGCGTCACTTTGTACTCGCTGCTACGGTTATTGTTACTAATCACAGCTCCAAAACAAATCGTACTGTAAAATGTATTTCTTAAGGAAATGAAGGTTTGCAACAATGCAATGAACCAATGAGATGAGATTGACATGAGACCGTTATTTCAAACTTCCAAATTTCTCCGTACCCATACTTGGGGGGGGGGGGGGGGGGGGGGTATGGTCTGTTCGGTGAAAAAATTACCTTTTTTTACCAATTTACAAGATACGGGCAGTGCATTTTTAATATAATGATTATAGTATTATAGAGCAACATTTCAAGAACATTTTCTGAAAATTTGAGTGAAAATTATTAATCACTAAGCCGTTGGCAACAAATCTCCGGAGACGCCTCCGAAAAAATTTGTTTTGCGGTGACGTTCATAACCCGTCACTCGGTTATTTGAATTCAGAAAATCAAATTGATTTCAGTAGTTTATGAGTTTCCCCAGGTAATGCTGTCGAGTATTTGTTTCGATTTTTATTAACGCTCGAATGTACAAAACGCGATTTTCGCCTAAAAAACGGCAAATTTGTTATTGTAAAAAAAAAAAAATGTTTAACTCCACAGCGTTACCTGATGAATTATACAGAGAAAGAGTGTACCAAGTTTGAAAAGGATCAGTGCAATAGATTTTACGCTACAACCGTCACTGAGTTTTATAACATGAAGTGTGGGGAATTGCTTTAAAATGAATACTTATCCTCCGTCAGTTTTGCTCCGAACCTCTATTAAAAAGTGCGTAATTCGTGCCAACGTGACCATTGTTGTCGATCTATTCGGGCTCTGATTGGTCGTGGACCGTAACGACCGGCAGTCTTGTTTTTCATAGCGCGAGATTTGACAATTTGTCGCAATTTTGATATAAGCGCTGTAGTAACCTCTGCCATACCACCCTTAGTATGCCTTGTTGGCATATACATCAGCGGTCTACGCAGGGACAATATCATTGATTTAATAAAACCTTCGCTTACAATTTGTAGTCAATTCCATTTGTAGTCAATTCAACCTACGCTTGAAGTGACTTCAAATGTAGTCAATTTCATGTCACTTCTAATTCCTACAATTTCGTATGATATTTAAACGATAACTCCGAAATAAGCAAAAAAATATTTGATTGTTTCAATGTTAAATCGGATTGTGAGAACACTATAATTAGAGTTAATTTAAAAACATTGTTTTATTAAATCAATGATATTTTTCCCCCGTTTGAAAAAAATGAATTGATTACACGAACGACAACTGCGTTACATGTATACATTCGGCATTTGATGGTGCAGAAGTTAGAAGTTAGAAGTTGAAATAACTCGCTGATGTTCCTTATTGAAGGCATGATTGTATAGTCAGCACGAGTCGGTGATAATCGGAACAGGTATTCAGCCGCGCGTTTCCGGGAAACTGGGTGACAGCGAACGTTTTCACTAGAATATGCCGTTTTATCTTGTCCTCGTGACTTTCACGTTTCATTGTGTGCCGCGCTCAGAGCCACCTTGCGTCTCTTTAATGCCCATCCTGACGGCTTCGTGGGTCACGGATCGAAGAGATTCTGCGCGTCGCCTAGAACTCGTGCCCCCATCAACTGCTCAACGTTCCACATTCTGGAAAGGGGTGGGGTGGATATAGGCTCTCGCGAGCCTGCTGATTGCATGTACAATCAACGCTGATGACCTTCCGAACTTTCGGTAAATTTCCATCTTATAGATTCTGCGGATGAAAGCTGCATTGCGCTACGAATTATCTGCGGTTATATAGTCGGTAAATATCACCGATGTGTGCGCTGTAATAAAAATCTGGTATTGGTAATTATAAAGTATCGACCATTTTATGTATTATTTGTATAACCATTTCTCGAGATACGGTGATTATAAGATAGCTTCCACAGCTTCAGATTTCTCTGGGTGTAAGGAAAGACATTCGTTGTTGTCAATACGACATAGAAACAATGCTGAAAAGGTTCGACAAACGTTTCACGCAAACGGCCTTGAAGTCGTTACTCCTTGCGAGTGGTGACTGACTTCACATAAGTTTCAGAGAAATGAGAAGGAATTAGGGACACTTCTCGATGTTGCAAAAATCGGAAAAAATCAAGCATATTGAAGGTGCTGGAAAAATTGATGTTGCGTCATAAAAATTTGAAAATGTTATTAACAAATTGATGAAAAAAATAATTGTTCAACAAATCTCCTGAAAACTTTCCTTTCATGAAAATTATTTCTCCATTTTTCTGAATACGTATGAGTTTCTTCAGATTCTTCAATTCACTATGAATTTTTTCTTTTTTATACTGAAACAAGCAACCCGGCGCCCCGGTTTCTGTTGGGGGGGCTTCGCCCCCAAGCCCCCCGAAAAATGACCCGAGAAAAATGTCCCAAAGGGACATTTTTCCCTTAGGCCATTTGTAAGGTACTCACTTGGACGCCGCGTTTCGCGCTCTACATGATTTGAACGTCGCGCTTCGCACTCCGTACGGTTTAGACGTCGCACTTTGTGCTCCGCATGGCTTGAACGTCGCGCTTCGAGCTTCGTACGGTTCGGACATCGCGCTTCGCGCTCCGTATGGTTTGAACGTCGCGATTCGCGCTCCGTACGGTTTCGATGTTGCGCTTCGAGCTTCGTACGGGTCGGACGTCGCGCTTCGCGCTCCGTACGGTTTCGATGTCGCGCTTCACGATCCGTACGGTATGGACGTCGCGCGTAATGCTCTGTACGGTTTGAAAGCCGCGCTTCGTGCGGATATCGGTTTAAAGATCGGCTTTGTGCTCTGTTGTGCTTTGTGCGCTTATCTTATGCGGTCTGTTCAATACGTAGCTACTGAGTGTTCGCACGTCCGGGTAACACAAGATCTTGTCTCAACATTAAAAAAAACTCAATAATTAAATACCTGTATTCTGTTACTCCAAGAATATCTCCAAGAATATATATTGAAACATATAACTATGTTTCAAGAATGTGCTGTAAAAACAAATAGGTAAATACAAATAATAATAAAATGCCCACAAAAAGTTAATTTAGACACATGTAGACCAAACTCAATAGGCATTTTGCGTGTTTTTTCAAAACGTGAGTGCCTAAAAATGTTGTGGAATTCACCATTTTAGTATTGTGATGTGCATCGTATGTGTAATGATTTTATTGATTGTAATTGGATCTTTTAAGCAGCCAATTCAATTGTCATAAGTGTTGAATTCATTTAAGGAGACCGTTTCAGAGAAAAGTTTTTTCTTATTATAAGGCTTACGTTTTTCCTCACCGATGAAAAAGTTTAGAATAATTCTATTCTTTTAGGATGGTAGCGAATGATTTGTTGTCACTGGACCCATCAGTTGGGTTAACCGGTTGCTGCAAAACCAGAAATATGGGTTCTTACTTCTGCATGTAGTTCACAGAAAACCAACCATAGGATTGGTCTTTGCTAGGGCTCATACTATTTGCACTCATATTTTCTGTAGATTTATTGTAGGGATTATTTTAAGTTAATACATTTAAAAACCCATATTTCTGGTTTCCAAGCAACTGATTGACCTAACCACTGGATCCAGTGTAAAAAAAAACCTTTGCTGCAATCCTAAAAGAATAGAACTATTTCATATTTTTTCATCGGTGAGGGAAAAAGTAGCTCTTACGTTAAACATGAACATTTTGTTTGACTGCGGTTACTTGAGCTACACCAAGCAAAGTCAAAATTCAGTGATTCTTGATTGCGATGAACCTCCAGACCATAATATGTAGTGCGTACTGATTTTTAACACAAATATTTTTTGTAACGCATGCGTGAGAAGTGCTACTTCTCGTGCTTGGCGTAAGTGGTGCTTTATAACTACCGCGCGTGGCGTAAGTGGTGCTTTATAACCAGTGACGCAATTTTACTCTCGCACGCACTTCTCGCACTGGAAATACTTCTCACACGCACTTCTCGTACGCACGCGGCATTACACTCGGTAGCACTTCTCACGCATTTGTTACAAAAAGTATTGTGCGATACAGAGCGAGACAGTGACCATCATACGACGGTTGTGAAATTGATCGCACTCGTGGAGTGCGCCCGATCAACTTCCCAACCTGCGTATAATCGTCGCTTTCTCGCCCTTGTATCGCAAAGTACTATTAATTTATTATGGTAGGTAATCAACACTTTAGAATTATCTCAGAGCAAAACAAACATATTTTGGAATCTCTGACACGGCGACGGCAGACAACTAGGCGCTTTTCCGGCGGTACCGCAGTCTGATCGTCTGTAGTCCCGCTTGTAGTATCGCTTATTGACAGGTTCAAATTTATGAACAATAACAAAATAATTGCAAATACAGTTACGAGTGTCCGTAAAAATAAAAGTAAAAACACTAACAGAAAATATACATGTTAAGCTGTTAGTTCCGCAAGTACGGTGACCGTGACTAATAATACATTTTACTAACCTGTGTTTAGGTTATGTTAACTTTTTCCACATTTCTGTAGATTAATAATAAACTATCATTATAATTAAATTGTACGAATATATAGGATGAATAACAAAATAAAAAATCACGTTGTCGAATTCATTTTCGTTTTGTGATGTGTATAATATGTAGTATGTAATGAGTTTCCACAGTAAAAGGTATATGAACTCTCGCAAGTGTTGAATTACTTTAAATTAAATATTTGAATTTATACTTGGTAGGTAATCACCACTTTAGAATTAGCTAAGGGCAAAACAAAAAAGTGTATCTGAAAAAATGTAAAATATGAGTACGCTACAAGTCATAGCCAAATTCATTTATGCAGTGCGAAGATAGTCACCCATACACGCTTAAGCACCTGAAAAGAGCAATTTTTTTCGGTAAATGCCTACATAAAGGAATGGAAAAATTCTTATAATTTTTGTGCATACTACTCAATCCTCTCTTAGAAAGGACGTAACACATCGAAGTCGAAATACTGAAGCCACCTTTCAAGCGTTCTGATTGGTCGGTGGCGGCTTCGATATAAATCGTTTCGGACTGTCATGGTCGCTGCAGTCACGCGCGCATTTTGAATGGCTGTATTGGCCACAAGAAAAGATAAATGAAAAGCAAGGAGTGCGAGCGAAGCGCGCGCATTATTGCTAGTGCTATAATAAGAGATATTGCAAATTTTAGCTTGTTCGGTCTGTTCAGTCCAGAGATACCATGGGTTACGGACGTCCGGGTAGGATGAAATCTTGTTTGCACATTGCAAAATACTAAATAATGAAAATGTTGTGTTCTGTTACACCAAGAATATGTATTTCACTAAGTTTGAAAAACGTGCTGTAAAAAAATTGATAATTGCAAATGATATTAACTTTTTCGTGTAAAAAGGTAATTTAGGCGAAATCTGACCGAATTTAATAGGCACTTCTGTGCGTTTTTGCAAAACGTGAGTGCCTAAAATGTGGGCTGAGTCACACTCAAAGTGAATTAAAAGATCGGAAAAAATTTGTACGTGTACAGAAAAATGAATAAATCATTTTCATGCAAAAAGTTCGGTTTTCGGGAGATTTGTTAATAATTTACTTTTTGAAATCAATCTGTAAATAACATTTTGGAACTATTATTATGCTAAATCAATATTTTCAGCACCTTCAATATGCTTGATTTTTTCACATTTTTATACTATAGAGAAGTGTCTGCAATTCCCTCTCATTTCTCTGAAACTTATGTGAAGTGAGCCACTACCTTAACTCAGGATCCAAACACGTGTGAGGTTGTTGGCGCGAAAAGAGTGGGGAGCGCACGTGTGTTAGTAGGTGAAAAATATACGAAATTCGTGACTCCCCTGAGCGTGCAACACAAGCCTACTAGTATACCATATGAGGGGCAAGGGGTCGTGTGAATTATGAAAGTGTAAAGGGAGGAAAAACGAATAACGTTGTAATTAGGGGAGACCTGGGTAAAGCGGACCCCCTAAGTAAAAAATGGCTCCATGACAAAATCAAGAGTGTTTTTATTATTGCTTTTTACTTAAAAACTCGATATCACTCATCAATTTTGAGCGTCGGCAAAAAAATGTTTCCGAGGTAAAACGGGCCTCCCTCAGAATCCAGCACAAATGTGAGTTAGTACACAAAACGCTGCCGACCGGCAAGAGTGTTGATTATTTGGGTCTTTTACTAAAATGTGACATAAAAGCACATTTTAGTCGTAACGGATTAGCCGTACAGGCAAGAATTGATGGAGAAAAAAACTGTTGCCGAAGAAGCCCGCGATTTAAAAAAAATCGCGGAAGACGGCGGGAAAAAAGTTTTAACTATTTAGCTAAATCGTCGGACTTTTACAAAAGTTAGAGAGTATACGCATTTTTTCGAAAAATTACAATTTCTATATAATCTGCACACATGGACACATCCCTCTTTTAAAAAGTTCATGAGTAACGGAAAACATTGTTAGCAAACTATTAGAGCTGTGATTGGTTGCCAGGAAAGTCCGTGATAAACAAAATCAGTTTGGTGTCAAATTTGAAAAATGTCATAAGAGGACAGGCGGCGCAGCACGCGTAACCTTTTAAAGCTTTATAAGAGCGCAGCAGCGCAAAATTGATTAACCGATTATAGGTGATATTTTGAAATAAAAATTTCCGAGGTCGATTTTGGCGATTTGCGGTCCGGAGCCGGATCTACGATTTCTGACAGAAAAAATATTTTTTTTCATCGCCAAAAAAATATTTTTTTCAAAATCGATTAAAAAAGATTAATAACCAGTGTTTTCAGGGGTAGAATATGCGACTTGAGAATGATGGTATGGGTTAAAAATCGATATTTTGAAGAGAAAAAAAAATTGGGGTCGATTTTGGCGATTTTCGGTCCGGAGCCGGATCTACGATTTCTGTCAGAAAAAATATTTTTTTTCGTCGCCAAAAAAAGATTTTTTTCAAAATCGATTAAAAAAGGTTAATAACCAGTGTTTTCGGGGGTAGAATATGCGACTTGAGAATGATGGTATAGGTTAAAAGGCGATATTATGAAAAGAAAATATTTCCGAGGTTGATTGTGGCAAGTAGTGATGCCGGCGATACGAGAAATTTCGAGACGAGACGAGACGAGACGAGATTTTTCTCGTTTCGATGTGTCTCGAGACGAAACGAGAATCTCGTCCAGACTCTCGATACCACTTAATTTTTTTTATCGAATTAGCCCATACACGCACTTTTCGCGCTTACCCGATTGATGTTACATTATCGTATTAACCCTCCGTATGTAAACTATATTTTTGCAACGCATGCGTGAGAAGTGCTACTTCTCGTGCCTGCCGCGCGTGGCGTAAGAGGCGCTTTATAGCCAGTGACGTCATTTTACTTCTCGCATGCACTTCTCGCACTGGAAACACTTCTCACACGCACTTCTCGCACTGGAAACAGTTTTCATACGCACTTCTCGCACGCGTGCGGCATTATTACAATGTATACTGCCGTAAGACGCGTCACGCTGTCCGAATAAACATTGGAGCACGGCGAGGAATAGACCTAGCCGGCTACACTCGACGTAGGTTTTCTGTGGTTTCCCTACGTCTTAGGCGAATGCGAGTGTTTCTATCTCAATCTTAAGTCGGCCACAGCCGCATCGCACATAACCACGTGTATCACCATCTCGCATCAATCTCTTCGTACAGTTCTGGTAAAAATCTCGCGCGTGATGGTTGGTATTTGTGGGTGCAACGAAGCAACAAATGGGACAAGGCTCGTATAATGAATATAAAAATAAAAATAAAATAAATAAAATTATACTCGGTAGCACTTTTCACGCATTTGTTAGAAAAAGTATTATGCGATACAGAGCGAGACAGCGACCATCATACGACGGTTGTGAAGTTGATCGCACGAGCCGAAGGCGAGTGCTGTCTGTGATACTCGTGGGGCTCGTGCGATCAACTTCTCAACCTGCGTATAATGGTCGCTTTCTCGCCCTTGTATCGCAAAGTACTATTTTCTATACACGGTCTGTACACTGGGTCTTTCAGGGAACAGTCGAGTTTCCAAAATGTCCTAAGCTTTCAAAAAATCTGAAAAAAATCAGGGATACTTCTCGAAGTGTCTACTACACGGCCCAGAAGTTCTCGAAGTCAAAAGTTTACAACTATTGTTATAATAAAAATTGAATTTTAGTCGAAAATGGGGGAAAAACGGGTTTTTCGTAAAAAAAAATTCATAAGTTCGCAATAAACGAATATTAAAAAAAAACGGTTATAGGGTTTTGTAGCTTAGACTATGAGCTTTCAAAAGAATATAGGGTCATTGGGGTGGGCTTTGAAAAGTCGAATTATTTCAGTACCTGAATGTGGGGAATATTTTACGAAGTCAGGCATGTCATAAACACTGAACGGTAATTATCCGGCGCAAAATCAACGCCAGAAAAGCATAAAATTACAAGAAATATGTATTTTAGTCCAAAATACAGTGAAAAGACCGAAAAACTACGAAAAAAGCAAAAAAAACTGCATCCGCTTACCTATCAAAACACCGACGCCGTCTGTACACTGACCCTTTGAGGGAACGGTCGCGACTTTCACAGACCAGCGTTTGTCCGCGATCGTCTAGACACGGGCGCCACTTGAGCCTTTTGTCTACACGACTAAATAGATTTTAGGGGGGGAGTCGAAGCCGGCACTTTATTCGTTGGAGGGAAATTTCAGTTCGAAATTTCGACGGTTCCTTAAAAGACCCAGTTTACACACGGAGGATTAACTTTTTAAATTAATTTTTTGAAGAAGGACGTTTGTGGTATCGGGTCTCGACGAGATAATGAGTGATAATAATGAGAAATCATAATGTAAACTTTTCAATTGAACACATGAACATATTTCTTTTACAAAGACGAATCAAACGAGAATCTCGAAAACCAGGCGAGAATCTCGAAAACCAGGCGAGAATCTCGAAAACCAGGCGAGAATCTCGAAAACGAGGCGAGAATCTCGAAAACGAGGCGAGAATCTCGAAAACAAGGCGAGAATCTCGATACTAGACGAGAATCTCGAGACGAGACGAGAATCTCGAGACGGGGCGAGAATCTCGAGACCCGTCGAGATTCTCGAAACCAGCCGAGAATTTCGAGACGAGACGAGACGAGATTTAGAAAATATTTTCGAGACGAGACGTTGTCAAATCTCGTCTCGTCTCGTCTCGCGGCATCTCTCGTGGCAAGTTTTTCAGGCACGCGCCGGCGTGTGTGATTAGCCTAATTTTGTTAAAAATTACACAAATTAAACAGGAGTTACTACTCTATACTAGCATGTCAAGTTGAAGCTAATGCTATCGAACCATTCGTAAGTTTTGGACGATTTGATTTTCGGTGCTTAGAACAGACAGACACAGTCACAGACGCACGCACGCTCGCATACACGCACACGGACATTTTGTCTAGGCCATTTTTTTCGACGTTTTAGGTGATTCCGAACATGTTGACATGAAAATCTCGAAAAAAAGGTCATGAAAACATTTTGCTTCCGTTCGAACAAAATTAACAAAATTTAATTTATCGGACAATAACAAAAGCAACGGTCCCTTTCTCGGTAACTTCGTGGTTGTGTGAGAGTAAAGAAACAATAAATGAACCTCGTAATAACGGTTAGTGGTAAGTTACCGTAGAGCAACTACAAAATTCCGGTTGCTCGGATCCGCTAAGGATACTTTTCTGACTTCTGATATCCACAAATGCAAGCAGTTTACTTTATCATACATTACGTTCATGCATTATAACGATTACTTCATGCGAGATAACTTCAGATATCGTTACAAAGCGTAGCAATGAATAGTTCGTACACCGCGATATATTTTTTTGTAGCTACGTTCACACGAACATATCCACTGACCGGAGCATGTTGCATTCAATCGACAGGGCGGCTTTCACGAGTCGCACGAGAAGTGAACGCATTCATTGACGAGAGGATCGTGCATTTTTTCTTTTCTCATTCACAACTGAATGGCCTACTGGATCCATCGAATGAGGAATTGAACTGATGTACGCGTGTTCGTTCGGCGTATCGTCGCTCTGCTTCAATGCCTGAATAACATAGCACTACGCGTTTCCTTCGTAGTGGGAAATCGCGAATATACCAGCTTTGAATACCACACTTTAACTCGCATATCCTTTGCAAACAGCTTTTATCCGACATCTCCTTTATTCTCACACCTACTGTCAAGGCGACAAATATATAACGCGTTTACGATAATCCGCCGGAGTTACGGAAAAAGTCTTCCACGGCCTTCCATCTGCCTTCTATTAACTCGCCGAAATAGGAACTATTTTTGTATGCTTCCTTTACGTTCGAATGAAAAACGCCCCAAGTTCTGAAATTGAAGCCAGGGCGGGACGGTAATACAAATGGTGAAAAAATAAAAATAAAAATGCAAAGTCGGGCAGACCGAGTGACCGTCACTCAAAATACCGAACCTCATAAGCCCGACAGATTATTAGCCAGTAAAACCAAAATTGAATTTTTTATACTTTGTACAAGTGCAAAAATTCCGCCCCACCACCACGTATGTAGTCCATAATCAGGGGATACGTACAGCATATGTATACAAATTAATGGGTGCTATTTTATTAAGTATCATTCAAATGCACCTCGATAAATACCAATGCCCATGTATCAATTTCCAAATAGGTCGATATTCTGAAGCACCTGAGACTTTCATACCCACCGGACGAAAATCTCGCCTTTAATTATTGTTTGTGTGCACTTGCAAACAATTGCGAGCGGCTTTCAACTACACTACAGCCCTTAAAAAATCTCACATTCTTATCCAACTATGATTTTTCTATTCATTTATCATTCTTGCCAATCAGTCGACGCAAAATCATTAAACAAGCATGAATTAAATATATTTATAAGCACAAAGTCTTTTGAATACGATTCGCGCCGTCTGTCTATCTGGGTAAGTAGAAAGTTCATTATATCTAACAATTTTCGCAGCAATTATCAACCATCGTTCACCATGCTCTTCGTGTATTTGATTTGAACATTTATAAATCTTACGCATGTAGATTAAAAATCGATCAACCATAATTTAGATACGGTTCAGTTGTCATGTAGTTTTATCAGCTGTCCGCGTCGCAATAATTGGTAGAAATTATTTTTTCCAGCAGGGTTGATGTGGAACAAAACACTCGACCAAGGCACGATTTTTCGAGTTTCTGAAAATCCGTTGACGACAAAGAAGTACGATATAAATTTAAATTTCCTGTTTTTACACCGCAAAAATGGGTCGTGGGGAAGGATTTTATTGCCTCTTTCTAAGATCCCTAAAGGCCTGGGTGAGGATCCACGGGATAAACGAATAAAAAATATTCTGAAATATATCCATAGATTCTAAAGCCATTATTTCCTTCCCTTCCGGATAGTAATATTACTGACTATCCTCTCCTTATGTTTACAACAAGACAATTTGTTTTTTTTTTCGTTAAACTATGGTATGACTATAGATTATACAGGAAAGGATTACGAAGCCCGTTGGACGCTTGAACGGAAAAGTACAAATGGATTTGGTGTACAGTTAGAAGCGTCATCAGTTGCGATAGTGCCACTGGATCCTTCGTTAGATTGTATACGTACTACAGTAGAACTCCGATTAACCGGGGTCGGATTAACCGGGCAACACGAGAAGCGAAGAAAGTGCAAGAAATAAACGAAATTCACTGAGTACTTCGTATAAAGAGCCCAGTTTACTTAACGTTATTAAAAAAAAACCTGCAAAGCAGAACATTGCAAATTGCTTCCTCAGTATTGTACTTGTTTATTCGGTCCCCGAAGATTTTTTACAAAGGTTTACCTTTTTTACATCCTCCTTCCCCTTTCTCTCGTTTCACATTTCCCATTTACATCCTCCTCTTCCTCTCTTTTTACATTTTCTATTTACATCATTCTCTTCTCATTCTACCCTCATTTACATTCTGCAACCGTCCTCTCTGTCACCCCTCATCCTTCCATACTACACTATTTTACTTCATCTTTCCTCCCCTTCGCTTTTTTCTCACTCTTCCTTCACTTCTTTTCCCTTTCCCCCCTTCCTCACCCCTCTTCCTTCTTGCATCTTCTTTCCCTTGACCTGCGACGCTCCTCCGTTCATGTCACGTCACCTCCCTCTCCCGTTCCCATTCTTCTTTTCTCTCGTTCCACCTCCATCTTCCCCCTTCGCTCCAGATCCTCCTGTTGCTCGTCCTCACATTCTTCCTTTCCATCCTCTCTTCCCACGCTCTCTTCATTATTATCCTGTACCTCATCTGCCTCCCCTTCCACGCCAAATCCTCCTCCATCATCCCCTTCTTACACAGTTCCCTTTTGTGTTCCAGCACTTTTTCGCTCTCTTTTTTCGTTTCGATTTCCACTATCACCTGAACGTCCCGTCCGCACTGCTTCCTCTCCACTATTCTTGCCACCTTCACCTTCAGCCCCTTCTTCTTCTCCAATATCTCTTCCACCATCTCTTCATCCACATCCTCTACCTTCCCCTTCTCCTTCATTAATCCGTTCTTCTCTCTTCTTCTTTGCTTCAGTTCTCTTTCCCACTTTCCTCTTCCTTTTTCGCCCCCTTCGTTTCTTCCTCTTCTACTTTTCTTCTCCGTTCCTCTTCGTCCTCTTTGCCGCTCTCTATCCTGTCCCCTTTTCTCCTCTCTTCCGCTCCCGCTCACTGTCTTTTCTTTCTCTTCCGTCTTCTTTTTCTTCCTCACTGCTCTTGCCGCTATCTCTCCGCATCGCACCATTTCTCTTGCCCTTCTTACTCCCGCTTTCTTCCTGTTCCTCGTCCTCACTTTCTTCATCTGGCCACCACAGTCTCGATTACCTTCTTCCCTCTCCCGCCTTCTATTCCTCCGCCTCTTCCGTTGTCGTCCCTCCGTCCCCCGTCTCGACATCAGCCCCCCTGCTCACCCCTCTTCTTTCCATCTCGCCGTCGCCCGCCTTCTTCTCCTTTTCTTCGTCGCTCTCATTACTCTCTTCTTCTGCGTCTGCCTCCTCAGCATTTTACGCTTTTGACGCTGCTTCCTCTATGAGGAAACCAAAATTGATCAACATGTGTCCTCATAGGGATAACTTCGTTAAAAGCGTAAAATACTGAGGAAGCAATTTGCAAGATTCTACTTTGCAGGATTTTTTTCGTGCAGCTTTTTTTTCTTTTTCATGCAGCAAAATCGAAATGTACCGATGTAATGACCGTTTCTTTGACGAAATTCATCATTGATAATCAATAATCCTAAAGACATGTTGATAATTGCAGTCGGATGTCTCAGAATTTACAGGAGTTGAAGTATACTTACAGAAATAAAAAAAATGGAAACTAGAAATTGAAATTAAAATTTGAACCACTTTACCGATTTTCGCTAAATTTGGTACAGATCATGGTTTCATCCATTTATATACAAAATTCAGCCCGATAGCTCTCAATTTGCGGAAGTTATAGCGTGAAAGCGATTTTTTCTAAATTTCCAAAGTGCTAAAATATCTGAGTTCCCCAACCGATTCGCGTCAATTACAATCCCAAACGTTGTTCCATGATATTCCACTAGCGTGCCAAGTTTGAAGAACATTCATCGAAAATTATGACAGTTATCCTGTAAACAACGAAATCTGCACATACTTACTCGCACGCACGCACGCACACACATACATGCAGACATTTCGTACGACCACTTTTCTCGACGTTTTGAACCATTCTGAATGTTCTGACATAAAAATCGCTAATTTTTTATTTTTTTTTCACGAATACAAAGCTTCCTTGATGTGGAAGCAAAATACTGAAAGCTTTACATACTTGTTTGTACCATTCAACAATTAAGTGTAACTTGTACCAAATCTCACTGTAACTAGTCAAAATAAAGTTATATTGTTAGTCATCATTGATTTATACACTTTTGCTCTTTAGTTTGGATTAACCGGAGTTTCGAGGGTCCGGGAATTCTTCGGTTCCGAGCATTCTGGTTAATCGGGGTTCTACTGTACATCCAACCGTTGAAACTCCAATGCCTAACGAACTAAACTAAATTACCCGCATCCTCACTTTCCGGAATACGTAGGATTCGCACTGGTTGTGCAATGTGTGATGTGCGAGTCCAACGTGACGCGGTTATCCGAGATACGGGACCGTTACATAATCGTCGAATTGAAAAAAGGAGTCATCCCCATTGCAAGTTTCGTAGACTGTCACACTTACCGTCGTGTTCTTCGCATAGTACAACGTTCGGTCTCGTAATTTAAAGTATCTTCTTCGCCATCGTTGAAACGACCACGTTTGCTTCATCAGAAAACCCTCCTTTGTCCAACATATCTGCAACACATAGCCAAACAAACATTTTCGTACATTATTATAGTGACATGAGATATCGTTATCGCTGAGAAATGCTTCTTAAAATGCTTATTAAACTGTCCAAAAAGGCAAAAACGATGCAGCTGCAAAATTGTTAAAGTGAGGTGAAATTAGAACCTGGTTACCCGGTTTTCGAAAATTCCGGCAGTTTTAGAAGAAAATGGGTCGCAACTGTCAAAAGACGATTTTTCGTGCGAAATTTTGTACGCACCCATATTTTTTCACGATCTTGCGACAGTATTAGCTAGCTTGAATGAAAATATCCACGCTCTTGCTTGGAACCGGCAACCACGTGGAGGTTACCGATTTTTCTGATTGAAATATATTGAATGATAATTTTATTATTATTCATGGTGCTCTGTTTTTTCTTTTTTTTTACTTTTTTCTTTCTCAGACATACTACGGCGTGTACATTTTTCGTTATCTCCAATATTTTTCGAGATATAGCGGTTTAAACAATTAAATTGTTAATAACAATATGTTTTGCTATTTTCTGTAAAAAATAACGAATGTTTTCGGACTCAGAAGACAAAAATCTAAAGGACCCACCTAGGTTTTCGAATGGACCTGTCATTGCATATACTTATTTCGTTATATTTCATTAACAAAAGATTTAATAACGGTAACAAACTGTATTTACTTCACTCGGTGTCGTAATGGATACATTATGTATGTCCACATTTCGTACAATACTCGGCAGAGTAGTACATTACGTTACAAGGGAGGAAAGTGCAACTTTTCACCGAGTGTGAAGTTTGATGCCCGGCGAAGCGAGGGCAGAAAATAACCTCATTTTTGACAAATGACCACACGCATGCGTAGTACGGTTTTCATTACTCCCGCGCAGGCAGGAATGAGCTGATTACCCCCCTAGGGAGGTAATGAAAGCGGACTGCGCATGCGTAAGTCGTGCGTCAAAAATGAGTGATTTTCCGCCCTCGTTGCGGACACGAAATGGGGTTATTTTAGCGGAGTCGGGAGAAAAACATTTTTTGCAATAGCGTGCGTAAAGCTCGTCATTTCGGTGAGGTTTCGCGTGCGTAATGTGTTCGTTTTCCGAAAGTCGTGCGTAAAGCTTCACTTTACGCACTCTGATTACTTTACGTACGAGTGCGTAAAGTAACGTCGTGCGTAAAGTGAAGCTTTATGCACACCGCTTACTTTACGCACTCCTTTCAAATACTTGCACTTTGACTTCGCTCAACCTCCCCGAAGAAGACTCGCATCACTCCCAAGTGTGAGGTTTGCTGCCTTAGCGAAGCGAGGGCTGCAATCAGACGAGTCGCAATTGCCAATTCGACCCGTGTTGCACATCACACTTTTTGTAACGAGTGCACGAATCTGCGGCACTTGGAATGGCAGTCGCGCGAGACGAACACTGAAAAGTGAGGTTGTGACTCAAGGGATGAAAGTCAACGACAGAAACTCCCAAGGGAAGAAAATGAACAAAATGCGAACTGCGCATGCGCAACTCTGTCATTTCACCACAGGTTCGCGACTGACAGGCAAACGGCCACTTTCGGCTCACAAGACTGCCATGGAAAGTGCCGCAATTCGTGCACGTGTTACAAAAAATAGTATGTGTAACTCGTGCGGAAATGTTGTACTTTACACACTTGTTACACAATATACTATTTCTCAATTCGTATAGTAATTTACTATTATACCACAGCGTGCGTAAAGCGCTTCGCTTCGCTTGCGTGCGTGAAACAGACACTTTATGCACTAGTGGCATAACATTCTACACGGTACTCGTGCAAGAAACTTTTTCTCATGTCGTGTGCTTACAACACTCGTCTCGAAAAAGTTTCATCTCACTAGTATCGTAACGTACTATTTCAATGTAGCCAAGCACTGTGCGTCTGACACCTGAGACCGACCGAGCTTCGGCAGCTATTGGCACCTACGTCACGCGTCACACATGCGCGAGTCGACTCCCCAGGCATCGCTGTTGAGTGTGTGCGCTCGACGTCACACAGACGTTCACACGGATAGAGCCGTAAAGAAGTATGCGTCGAACAAATCAAAAAATAATTTTCGGTGAAATTTCTGGATTTGTCAGATATCAGCGTTGCGGAAACCGATTTCGACGCCACAGGTCTCATTCGAAAAAGAAAAAATGTTATACATTGAACCTGACACATTTTTCTTCCGTGACGCGTCGGCAGAGATACGACGAGTTACATTTGAAAGTAACGGAAGAGGCCCCAACTTCGGAACAACAAGAGTAGCGGTAGCGTCTTCGATCGTGTTGAGAGACATTTTTAATTTTTTTTTATACTTGGTTTAAAGGAGAAATAGGGAAAGATCAGTTCAATTATGGTGGGATTTAAACATTTTCAAACAAATTTCGTTTCGCTCTAATTCACGTAAAATATCACTAATCCACGTAAAATATCACTACTCCAATTGAAATTTTCTACAAACGAAGAATAATACTCAATGCTACGATGTGCCAAATTTGGTGATGATCGATACCGGCGTTCTAATTTTATGGCATTGTACATTTTTTGACAAATTTACGTTTTGCTATAACTCTCGAAAAATATCGAATAAATTAAAATGTTCTTTTGACTTCCTCTATGAGAAAGCCAAAATAGATAAACGTACTTCCTCAGAGAGGTAGCTTTGTCAACAAAGCTCAACTGTAACGAAGAAGCAATGCCGTAGAATTCCGATTAACCGGGGTCGAGTCAACCGGGGATTAACCGAGTCCCGAGCATCTCAGTGAATCGAGTTTCGACTGTATGCGCAAAGATCTACTTTGCATCCTTTTATTCTTTCAGTTCTCAACTTTTTCAGAAAAATCCATGCTGCAATCTGGAACTGCTACTTTCACGCTTAAGGGACCTTTCAAGTATGAAAACCATCGATTTTTTGTCTTATCCATTAGTATATACGGTCAAAAACATCCTCTCAAGTTTTTAAATCGAAATTCGAAATATTTTGCTGGCAATTGCCACTTTTAGCGGAAGGATTTAGTGGAAGGGTTTCTACACCCGAAACTTTAAACGCGTTTTTCTCGAAACGACGTTTTTCAAAACGGTGGACATTCTACAGAGAACCGTTTTCAAGCGATCGTTGTCAAATTTTATGAGAACATTCTTCAAGCTATCCCTATCGTGCTATGACAGCTTTTTTTGTTAAAATTTATCTATTTTGCTTCCTCATAGAGGAAGCTTTGTTTTCGTGAAATTTTTTTTTTCGAGATTTTCATGTTAACATACTCAGAATCACCTAAAACGTCGAGAAAAGTAGTCTAGAAAATATGTCTGTATGTGGGTATGTGTGTGTGTGTGTGTGTGTGTGTGTGTGTGTGTGTGTGTGTGTGTGTGTGTGTGTGTGTGTATGTATGTATGGTCCAGGCACCGAACATTCAATTGTTCATAACTCAGGAATGGCATGATGGATCGAGCTAAAAATTGGCACGCAAGTAGAGTATTAAATCCTCTGTAATTCACATATTTTTAAAATTAGATATATCCATGTATACAAATTTTATCGAATTTTAAATTTTTCAAAAAAATGGCGTGATCGCTCTAACTTTCGTAAAAGTTCGACGATTCAGCTATATACTTCATCATAAATAAAGACACGTTCAATGTTGTTTGGTATTGAATTTCAGCGAAATCGGTAAAGCGGTTTCGGTTTTATAGAATTTTGAATTTTTCGAAAAAAATAAATTTTGCTCTAAATCACGTCGAATCTCATCAAATGAACCAAAATATTCAACAGTCAAAAAATAACATACAACGCTGCCACGTATAAAATTTGGTGACGATCGGTAAAGTCGTTCGGATTTTACGCTGTTATGAATTTTTGAAAACATTAAGATTTTCGCTGTAACTTATGGAAAAGTTATTAAAGTAAGTCAAAACTTTGTATCTAATCAAAATTAGATGTAACGGTGTTTGTAACGGAGTTTTCTTTTGTTCAAATTTTAAAAAAGTTGCAAAGTAGAACTTTGCACACTGCTTCCTCATTAATTCTCCTTTTTCACGAAGCTTCCTCTATGAGGAAGCCAAAGTTAATAAATAAGCTTCTTCATATTTTGCTTCCTCATAGAGGAAGCTTTGTTTTCGTGACAATTTTCTTTTTCGAGATTTTCATGTCAGTACACTCAGAATGATCCAAAACGTCGAGAAAAGTGGTTTGTACGAAATGTCTGTGTGTGTGTGCGTACGTGCGTGTGTGTATGTGCAGATTTTGTTATTTACACGATAGCTGCTGTAATTTTTTAAGAATGTTCTTCAAATTTGGCACGCACGTTGACTATCATAGAATATTGTATGGGATTGTAGTTGACGCGAGTTGGTTAGAAAATTCAGATCTTACAGCATTTTGAAAATTTGGAAAAAATCGTTTTCACGCTTTAACTTACGCAAATTGTTAACAAAGAGATATCAGACTGCAATTTTGTACGTAAATGGACTGCCATAAAACCATGATCTGTACCAAGTTTGACGAGAATCGGTAAAGTGGTTCTAATGTTATTGCAATGTACATTTTTTGTTCAAATGTCTGTACGTATTGCAGTTCCTGCAAATGATGAGACATCCGTTTGCAATTTCGAACGTGTCATTACGTTTATTGATTATTACTGATGAATTTCGTCAAGGAAACGTTCATTATGTCGGTAAATTTCAATTTTGCGGCATAAAAAACAAACAAAAGCCGACACGAAAAAAATGGGGAAAAAATGTTTGCAGAATTATCTCAAATTAGGTACACATGTGCACAACCATGGACCACGTTTTGTGTACAAATTTGACGCGGATCTGTCCAGCCGTTCAAATTTTAGGGCATTTTGAATATATTGAAAAATCTCATTCTCGCGCTGGATCGTGCAAATTGTGAGATAAGGGGTTCTAATTTAGTCCACATATTGACTATCTTGAAACAAGGGTTGGGTACAAATTTGAGACCAATCGGTTTGGTAGTTAAGATTGTATATTTTTATTTATTTAAAAAAACAGCTGAAAAAACCTGTAAAGTACAACCTTGCAAATTGCTTCCTCAGTATTTTACACTTTTGACGATGCTTCTCTGCTTGCTCTGTGAGGAAGCCAAAATTGATCAACATACTTCCTCATAGAGGTAGCATCATGAAAAGCGTAAAATACTGAGGAAGCAATTTGCTAGGTTGTAGTTTGCAGGTTTCTTTCTAAGAAAAACTGTCGATAAAAGCGGCTTAATTGGGTACTTTTCGTCCAAATTGCCGCCATTTTGTCAATTTTTATAAAAAAGCTCTCATAGCGCGATAGCCAATCGCATACTAATTAAGAATCCTTTGGGTTTTTTTCTTAGATCAAATTTACGACCCCTAGGATGTCCACCATGAGGCTACCTTTTTTATCAACAATATTTTCAACAATTAAACAATTGTCTATTTTGTGTAACCAGCAACAACGTGCTCGCTTCGCTCGCACCCTTTCCTTTTCATTTATCTTTTCTTGTGGCCAATACAGCCATTCAAAACGCGCGCGTGACTGCAGCGGCCATGACAGTCCAATCGATTTCATATCGAGTATCGAACGGCCGTGACCAATCGGAACGCTCGAAAGGAGGCTTCCTTATTTCGACTTTCGATGTGCCATGTCTTTTTTTTTTTGTGTAATTGCAGCTGTATCGATAGGCCTTCAGCTACCGCCCATTTACCGGAAATAAACTATTCGTGGCGTCAAGATACTATTGAGACCAAATAGTCACTATTAATTTTGAATAGTTCCTTTCAGAGAGTATCGGGGTCCGGTCTGCAATTCGTCGCATGTTTTCCGCTCCATCAAGTAATCCTCAACAATCGATACCAACGATTTCAAAGAAATAAATACAAGCCATCTGAATATAGCAAAAGATTTTCTGTATAAAATACAAGAAAAAAGTATTACCGCATTTTGTATTGCTCTGTTGGTGCTGAGCTTGCGATGAAAGCTTCGCGCGGGTTCCGTTTCCGCCTCGCTGCCTGAACTTTCAGCGGTGTCATCCTTGTTCCTCTCGTCCGGTGTTTCCGCATCGTTGACGCTGCTACCCTTTGTCGGAGGTTGGTGGCAAACGACGGCTTCCTCGTCGCTCCCCCAAACCCCCTTTCCAACCGCCGAGCGCTCCATGTCCCTGCTTGAAAGAGGTGAATTCCCGTCGCTATCTTCGGTCAACCGGTAATCTTCGCAGTGCTGCTGCTGGTAATACCAGTTGATACCGAAGCGTATGACGAATACAACGACGTCATCGATCTTTCACGTGATAGTGATAATGACTTTGGAGTTTGCATTATATCAGCTGCACGTTTTTTTCTCTCTTTATCCTCTCACTCAAGCTTACTCATACGTATATTCAATTTTGCGCTTTGTTGTCAGCAAAAATGCTTCTGCTTTCATCATCTTCCGCCCCCTATGCGACATTATTTCTGCGGTCATTTGTGTTTCGCATTCGAATGACCAAAGATTCGTCATTTCGTTTCCGGCAAATTTTATTTTAAGCGCGAAAACTCGAGGATTCTTTGGACCGAAACTCGGGTCGAGAGCTCTTGCAGCTTATTCTCAATCTATTAAAAAAAATACTAGACAGAATGTGCGCTTCGCGTCCTCGGACCTCTCGACTTCCGGTTATTCTGTTTGACAATTCGTTGCATCACTCTCAAATGGTACGTCAAACATATCATTCGCGGCTCATTTCAGTTATATCCCGTTCTTTTTTTATTCCTCATCATTGTAAGATAACAATTTGTCGTTTTGTTGAAAACTTTAAGAAATCCAACATTTTCACTGGCTATACGTCGTTTTAGCTGACGTCACTCATTGGCTGCCAATTATTCGAACGTTTAAGCAAAATATACATATGTATACATATGAATTTTTATGTATATCGTTGAATAGGGGGCTGATTATTAGTTTTTTCACGTCAACATGCCGATTTTCACGCGATAATAATCCAATACAATGTCTATAAAAAAAACGGTATAGGGTAAAGTCGCAAGTAAATGAACAGTTAAGCAGAATAATTTGATTATGATGGGTTTGTATAAAGTCTAATATTTCAGACAGTTCATGAAAATGTTAACGATTGACCAAAGCGTTGAATTATGCGATGCAGGTAAGAAAATCTCGAATTTTTATCACAATGTGTATAAAAATAGGTACTAAAAGCCAAAAATCCAACAACACCAGTAAATGAACGGGATCATCTAACCTACACTTTTAGTCGAAAATGGGCTTCAGCGACGAAATAATCGCAGTAGATAGCTAAATAATAGACAAATTAAGAATCTATTGTTCATCTCAGTCGTAATTTCTCGTGAATTCTCAAAAATCTGTTGTTCACTCACTGGTAATTGTTCAATTACTGGTGCATTCACCCTATATTGAGTATATTTTAAGGTACATCTGACAAATCTATCATGTAAAATGTATGTAAGGAGTCTATTTATCTGGGCAATATAAGTACATATATGTCCAAACAAATTCTTTTTATCGAGTGAAAATCACTAGAATAGGCCCCGGTATTCGGATAGTCATTCCAGAATTCGAAAACAACTGTAATTCCAAATTTTTCTCCACAAGACACCAATTTTCAACGCTTCTCGTCATGGCATATTTACTATTTTATAAATAGCACACATGTAACGTCCGAAGCAGTGATTGGCTGTTGGCTATAAGTTTGAAACATTTTAGTACCTTTAATGAAGTGAAGTGAAATCTAAGCTTTACATCGTCAAAACGACCTAATTGTACACATACAATAATTTTTTTTATAAATCCCATGGAAACTGACCTTTAGGTACGAACTTTTTCTTTCTCTTTGTTTTTGTTATGTTTTCCATCCGTAATTTAGCGATGTATTTCTGAAATCCCGCTGTATCTGGCATTATTTCGATATAATTGCGGCATTCTGGCAGCGTCGTGGAGACGAACGGGGCGAGTAAAGATGACACCGGGATGAATAACGGTAAACATTCACCCGCATCAAGCGTTTGTGCGCTTCTCACCGATTAGGATGGCAATGGCAACACCACACACTGCCCGAACGGTATCCCAGTGTGGGGGACCGTCAACGACACACCCGGCGTGTTGCGCCATTCAAGCGAGTGTCACTTGAAGAAAAGAAAAAAAATAATAATAAGAACAGAAAGAATTATAACATTGATGCCGACGAGCTGACAACAATAACGGGGGACAAACCCTCGTGTACAACGAGGCGGCACACTGGTGGATATACTCAGGCGTTACCATGGACGTCCGCGATCCATGCCTCGGTGAAACCGACCTTGCGCAATTTCATCCACCCGCTGTATCTACCGAGCTCGTTTATCTCGGGCCGCGTGGTACACATAAAAATCAATTATATACTCAACACTAGGAAAGTACGCTACTCGTGTACCACGTACTACACGGAGAGCTTCCATTATTTCCTCCGAACGAGTAAACGTCTCGGTGCTGTTGAGAAAATTGTCCAGACACCATGATTCATCGATCTGTGGACGGTATGTTTGTGTATAGATTTATACGGACTAAGAAAAATTACCGTGGCCTTAAGGTGACGCGCTGTACCGACGGAGCCTCTGTAAGTGCGAAAGAGATAAAACTCATGGTGGTCACGTTGGAGCAAGAGAGAACGACAAAAACGTGTAGCACATCATGTTACGGAGAGGCGAAACCGCCGTGAGTGCGAGAGATAGAAAATCATATTTGACCAGGGCGGCCGCAATCTCAACGCCCGAGTAGAAAGAACATGACCTGCGCAACATTAAATATCTTACCGTTTTTCGAAATTTAGTTCCCAAAAAAAAACCACCTCTAAAAACAAGTGCATACATTTAAATATTAATAATTTGTCTTTCTATTATTCTCACATTCCAATCCTGTTCAATGCCCTTTGTAAATCATCCGATGCGGGGTTTCCGACCGCATCGGATGTTCACCTGCAATAGTCAGCATTTGTGCGCCTGACGACAATTGCCTCATACTCCCCCACCTTACACCCATCTAAGCCTTCCTGATTACCTCCATCACACCAATTAATTAGTCTTCAATCAACCTCCAACCAATAATGATTTGAATATATTTAAATTGTTTAAATTTAGAGTTCAAGTATAAGTTAAATATTAGAATTGTTAGTTGTCATAACTGGTGGCATATAAGAAGTTTTACCCCGTTTTGTGTTTTTACCATTGCTAAATTCAATTATTTAATCAATACAAATAACTCGCGTGATAGTTAAAAATCTCGATTTCAATCGTTAATCGAACAAGATCTCAGAATCAACAAATAAATTACGTTTCTTTAGGTCGATTCGTAACACACTGGAAGACCCCCTTAGCAAAATATTAAACGACAGTATTATATATACTTCATTCACCGTCCTCGTTTTGTATCCAGAGACCAACTGTAGCGCAGAGAAATTTGCATTACAAGTTTTGCACCCCGACCAATGTGTCACGATCGGCAACAAGTCGGACGGTCGGTGTTCCCACTTTGCCGTGCATCTCCGCACGAAAGGGGTCACCATATTTTATATCGTACGAACGAATGGCTGTGCGACAAAGAACGGATTAAGACAATCGTATGAAACATATTCATATGTATTCGTTATATTTACAATAATCGCCTAAGAAGCAGGTACATATTTACCTTTTTTCATTCTTTTTTTCATTCATAAAAATACATTGTATGTACGTGCACGATTCTCAACGGACAAATACTGACAAAAACACGTTTGTAATCACGTGATCTCCAAGATCTCGTGGAGTTTGGTCTTGCATCTCACTGACGTTTAAATGGCACTGTGCAGCAATTAGCCGCTCGCAGTAGGATTATCGCGCACTTTTTTCCAATATCCGATATGCGATCGGACGGTGAAGCGAAGGCATTTTAAGCAGACAACCAAAGACATTCAGCTCTGTGTTCGTTACTCGTCTGAAGTGGGTTGCAAATGACAATCAACTACATTTTCTTTTTTTTTTTTCAATAAAAAAATAAAACATTGGGAACCATGGTGAATTATTTTTTGTTAAAAACTTTTTTCGCTGTAGCCAAACCATCGCGGATCAAGTTTTTATTGAACGTAAATCGATATTTCCAATAATACTTCTGAGGAATGTCCGCCACTTATTAATTCCGAATCCAGCGGAAAGAAAATCAAATGTGAAAAGTACGATACTGATCGAGCTGTATGTCATCATTTTTGTTGTAATTTGTTATTCCCTCTCGATGACGCAACTATGTTATGCTGATAAAAAGCACATACATTTTTTTTATCCAAGGCAGCAAAAGATAGACGCAAGCTTCTTTCGGCATCGTCTCAGCTTCGGTTCGATTGGTTCTTCCGTTTTGCACAAGCTCGCAACCGAGATACTTTCGCCCGACAGCGAGCCTTCGACAGAAATCGTTTCGTCGTATAACACTGAACTTTCGTGCCAAGGCAACGGATCTTGACGTGCTCTACTAACCTCCGCATTTCGTCGTTCCGCAGGCGGCTTATCTTTCTTCGTTGAAAAAGGTTGCTTTTCAACGATTGCCTCAGAACTCTCCGTCGGAAAGTGATTTTCGTGCATAACTATGCGAGATTCGCCATTGTGGTTATTATGTTTGATGACGGTTGAAGTGTTGTCGCCACCATCCTTCAAAAATTTGTAGCGTTCTTCATCGTAAACATCGTTCGTCGAATCGAGTTGATTGGTAAGTGGAATTTTCTCGAGCGGCAGGAAAGGCAGTTTGCGCGGATACAGAGAAAATTCGATTTCGCACAAATCGTGTGGCGTTTCCGGTGACGTCAAATTCCCGTGGACGTTTTTCGTGAATTCGAGGTTGGCGTGAGCCAAAATTTCCCTCTCCAAAAATATTCTGAACGACTTTTTGCTCGATTCAACGTTTTCGAGATTCATCCTCTCCGTGATGTTGCGCGAGGCTGCGCAGTCGCCCACGCTTACCTTCATCTTCGGCAACTTGGCCTGGTGATAGCTGCCCGATTTCGGGCTGTGCGTCGCGCGACGAGGCGAATGCGCGATTAGTTTCTCGGCGACGGATTTCGCCCTTTGCGCCGAAACTTTTCCCGTCGATAGTGGGACCGAAGAGGCGTTGAATACTGACGGTGAAACTGTGAGCGGTGACTGTCACTTGCATGACAAAAAGGACTGATCGCTTTGCTTGCGATGCTGATACGTGAGCGGTGCGACGAGCCGGCTATCTTTGCTCTTGTAATGCTCGTTGAAGTCCAGACGAACACTGAGTAACTGAAGGGACACGTCTTCGGCGGATGCAAGCATTAGAAGGAATTTCTTTACGCGGTCCTGTAATTCAAAAACGTTACAATTTATGTTTATTTATTATAAATGAGGAATTCCAATAGGAGAATGCCTACAACTCAATCCCACTTAACCCTCGGTGTCACACGGGGCAAAATTTAATGCAAAATTCGATTTTTCTTACGGCTACTCAAACGTTCGCTTAGAATTTTATAATCGGTACAGGTCATCGTTCTAAAAACACAATTGAAAAATAAACGGCTGCATAAACTATAATTCTTAAAGAAATGGGAATTTACAACACTGGTACAGACTATGGTCGGACGAATCGTCACAGTAGTTGCGTCATGCAGTCAAACGAAAAAAAATAATAATAATAATGGGCTGTCTTCAGATGTCAGAATAGATACCTTTTTTCAAACGACCATTATGGAGCTATTTTTTCTGAAACTAGCAAAACGTGATCGCTTCGCTCGCACTCTTTATTTTTCACTTGTCTTTTCTTGGGGCCAGTACACCCCCACGGAAAAGAAAATATACACGCAAATATATCTGACCTATAGAACTTTTCGGACGATAATACAATAAAATACATTATGAATATATTTTGGATATATCATAGATATATTTTTCGCTTGCGTATATTTAGTATATATCCTAAAATATATCCGACGTATAGAAGTTTTCGAACAAAATATATCTTGTATATCTAAAATACATATTTTTATATTGCATATACTTTATTTCCATATGGGCAGCCATTCAAAACGCGCACGAGTGTGACTCCGCGGCGGCCATGACAGTCCGATCGATTTCATATCGAATATCGAACCGCCGTGACCAATCGGAACGCATGAAAGGCGGCTTCAATATTTCGACTGCGATGTGCCAGGTCTTTTCTAAGAGAGGTCTATCATATCTCGAGAGTGTAACCGTAATATTTTATGAACAAAATTGAAAATGGTAATAGTTATGATTTTTTTTGTATTAAAACGGGCTTTTTACGCATCGACCACACCTCCTGATTTTCCTCCGCCATCTTGAAACGCAATAAAAATATAATACCGACAATGCCACCGTCTATAAAGTTCAAAGTAATACGCTAAATGTTCATAAGTCATTCGGAACGATACCGCGAATACGGCAATCGTTTAAGGTAGTCCTTGCGCCTGGTGTCGAGTTCGCATAAGTTTTCGAAAATTGAGAGACAATTGCAACCATTTCTCGATAATATAAAAATCTGAAAAAAATCATGCAAATTAAAGGCACTGAAAACATTAATTTTGCATAATAATAATTCGAAAATGTTATTAACAAATTGATGAAAAAAACATTGTTTAACAAATATTTCGATGACCCAAGTTTTTTTGTGGATGAAAATGATTCCTTCGTTTTTCTGAATACGTATGAATTTTTTCAGATTTTAGAGTTCACTTTGAATTTTCACATATTTTCCCTATAAAAACACACGAATTTCAAAGTGAACTCTAAAATCTGAAAAAAATTCATACGTATTCGGAAAAACGAAGGAATCATTATCACAAAAAAAAAAACTTGGGTCATCGAGATATTTGTTAAACAATGTTTTTTTTCATCAATTTGTTAATAACATTTTCGAATTATTATTATGCAAAATTAATCTTTTCAGTGCCTTTAATTTGCATGGTTTTTTTCAGATTTTTATATTATCGAGAAATGGTTGCAATTGTCTCTCAATTTTCGAAAACTTATGCGAGCTCGACACCAGGCGCAAGGACTACCTTAAACATGGCTGGGATCACTGCGACCCCGTGCGATCAACGTGTGACAACCAGAACGTGTGACCACCGAGGGTTAAACCCACGTTAACCCCGTTACAGTCAGACTTTAGGCACAACTGTTGAAGGATGATGTTTAGAAAATGAGGGATGTTACAGGATCTTAGTCACTTTTTACGTAATCATTGAGGACTCCATCATTGATAGAATACCGAATTCCAAGTTATGGGGAAACCGTGTGCCGTGCCTAGAGTTGTAAATCCCTAAATCATTCAGAAACAACGTTGACGATACAATTAGTGTTGTAATTATTAATTAATAACGTGAACACGTAGAAATTATAATATAATCCGTACATTTTTCAATGGCTGCAAATAATGTTTGCCCCGAATAAAATTTCACGGTAATTTTCCGGAAAAAATGGAGACACGCGGTTAGCGCAATACAAAAGTAATGGAGAACCATGTTCGTCCATTTTTTTCGCTACTGCTCATAAGTTTTGATTGAAAATGCAGGATCCATGCAGCGATTCTAAATTTCACCCGTCACTTTATAATCGCCACAGGTTATTATTATTAGATCACACCTATAATACAAATCGCACTGTAACGTTTATTTCTTAAAGAAATGGGGATTTACAACTCTGGCCGTGCCAAATTGCAATAACTAAACAACTCTGCCAAATTGCGATGACTAAACGATCTATCGAAACTTCGTTTCGCGAGACACCCCCCACCATGAAATCTCCTGATTTCAGGTTCGATAACTCTCTTGAGTTATCGGACCCGAGTAGAAGACTGCGGGTAAATTAATACTGTTGGTGCTGCAGCTTCGGCGACGGTCGGCCTCACGGAATAACTCTCCAGACAGTACCTCGAAAAATGTGACGGCACGTGCACCGGGTTCTCTGGTCTATGAATCTTTTGGTGGCTCTACATTGTTTAATAACAATCCACGCATTAGAACATCTGCTTAAAGATCGATAGCCTAACCTCCCTTTCCATCGATGACCGGAGATCTCGGATGCCGGTAAAAGTATAGAGAAATAAACATTAAGAATAGCGTTGCGTTTAGCAAAACCAAAAACGAGGGATAAATAGAGGAAAAACGATAATGGACATGAAGAGATAACATCGTATAGATAATAAAACATTTCTGAAGAGGCCCCGACCATACGGCGAAACGTAGAAGAAGGAGGAGTTATTTCGTGAGGCCGACCGTCGCCGAAGCTGTAGCACCAATACATTTTACAGCCACAGGCCCAACAACACAGGTAAATTAATACCGCACACTGGAGTAAGTAAATATTTTCTACGATTTCTATATAGTCACCTGATATGTTCGAGACAGCAGTTTCAGCTGGATCGAAAGCGTGTTCAAATATTTTGTAAAGGCAGTTTGCCGATCAGCATCAGCCGCCTCGGTGCTGTTGGATCGACCCCACTTCTTCGTCTGCTCGCTCGTATCATCGACGAATTTGTTGGTGGACTGTCGCGCCTCGTACTCCTGCGTAGCCCGAGCGAGGAAAGTTTCTTCCAAGTTTTGAAGCTCGAGAATCGGTCCGTATACGGAACGCAAGTGATCCATCAGTTCCTGGAAATGCATTGAAAATTTAGATGCCGTGTATCGAGGAATCGCGAATAAAAATCAAAATCCTAAGGAAAGTCGAGATTTACTTGAGATTCTTCGTCCAGAAGAGTTCCGTGCCTTACGGCGTCTACAAAACTATTGTGCGATGCAATAATATCGTCGAGCGAGGAGGCCTGTCGAAGTTGTTTTGCAAACACGTCCCACGAGCATTCGATCACCTGTGAAATATAAATTATAGCAACAACGTGCTCGCTTCGTTCGCACTACTTGCTTTTCATTTATCTTTTTTTGTGGCCAAACTGCCATTCAAAACGCGCACGTGACCACAGCGGCCATGACAGTCCGAATCGAATTATATCGAAGCCGCCGCCGACCAATAGGAGTGCTCGAAAGGCGGCTTCAGTATTTCGACTTCGATGTGCAATGTCTTTTCTAAGAGAGGATTCACTATTATTTAAGTACCGAATTATTATTATTATTATTATTATTATTATTATTATTATTATTATTATTATCATAATTATTATTATCATCTTTTAGTAGAATAATTAACAGGTTGGGAAGTTGATCGCACAAGCCGAGGGCGAGTCGTATGATGGCCGCTATCTTGCACAAGTATGACATTAGTACTTTACGATACGAGATGGTTGTGAAGCGGCCGCACTCGATCCGACTCGTGCGGCCGCTTCTCAACTTTCGCCAAGTGCCCGCTTTCACGAACTGGTATCGCAAAGTAGGGGAGAGTGGGGCACAGTGTGACACTTTTTTTAAAACAATTTTTTAAATTAATTAGAATAGTATTACGAATGGATTCCAACCATAATTGACTTCTCTAAACCTTTGGGTATGCAAAGAAACTGCAATCAATAGTTGAAAAGGGTCGAAGATATTAATATTATTCAATTGAAAATACTTTGCGAAATGTCACATTGTGCCCCACCGGTGGGGTAGAGTGTGACAGATAGAGGGGCTCAATGTTACAACTGATGTAAAACATGGTGCACAATGTTCCAACAAGATACTTTTTTGTGTTTTCGATAGGTTGTACAACATTTTTTCTTTGGTATACAATGCAGGTTCATAAGATTGTCTCTAGCAGCTCTTATTATACTATAAACTTCATAACCTTCATTGACCACTCGCAGTACCGTCTTTTTCATCTTGTTCTCCTCAACAATGCCTTTTGAAGTAATTTTCTTTATATGTTGGACCCGTTTCTTCTGCTGATACGAATAATCTATTTCAACCAATAATCTATGCAGCCAAGAATAACGAGAGATGTAAAATTGTGCCAGTGTCACATTGTACCCCACTACCAACAAACCTAATTTATTGTCATTATTAATACGTTTTCGAAGGAAAGGTGACAAAATATGGGCAGTGAGCAAAGCACAAATGATTAGTCTAGCTATTAAAATCTAAAATCTGGGCTGTCAAGGAATGTGAGATAAGATATTACATTTTTCCGGCGAACGAAAAATTTCTTTCAGAGGGGTCCAAATCTATTATAATTTTTTATGTTTTTTTACTATCTACAACTGCAATTTATTTTGCGCTAACTAATTGCAATTTAACTTATTGTCAACCAACAAAAATTTCACAATTTACGGACTACAAATCCATTTAATATTGGCCGCGTCACACTGTGCCCCGTGTCACATTGTGCCCCACTCTCCCCTACTATGTTACACCTTGTGAAGTAAAACGTAGTGTAATACTCCTTGGAAAAACGTTTCGTTAAGTCGTGCTATTGCATTCACACTCGTCGTGAAAAAGGTTTCCCGCTCTCGTATCGTAATGTAATTTTGTCAAGTAATTTTGTACCAAACGCGAGAGAGGTGCTACCGAGCGAATTGATGAAAGAGTCGCGTTTGTGAACTGCGTGCGCGAAGAAAGCGCTAGGTAGTAAAATCGGGCCGATTTACGCATGCCCAGCATTTTTATTGCATCCCCAGTTGTAAAGCGCCACTTCCGCTACGCTCTGCAGCCACGAAAAGTGGCACGTCTCATGCATGAGTCACAAAAAGAATCATTATCGCCAGAATGAAGAAAAAATGGTAGATTTATCTATAATGCCCAGTAACGTTTCGAAGAAGATTAGAATCGGCGCGACTCACCTCAAATAAAAAGTAATACTGCATCTGATGGACCAAATGAACCATGCTGCTTGTGATCAAATGTATGTGATTCTGTATTGGCAGTACTTCCGGCATTTTTCGGAAAATTTTCGCCGAAGTTGTTTGTTGCTTCCAGATAGCTGACAGAATGGACTCCATACGTTTGGCTCGCCATAGCGAGAAGAACACGGTTTGATATGTTTGTCGGCAAGGCTCGAGAATCTGAAATGATTGCCGATATCGTTTAATTCGCGAGAAATGTGGATCGAATTAAACGAGGAGACTCGTTAGCTTGTAACTTACAGTTCCAATGGGACCGTCGACGTTGTAATCGAGAATAAATACATCCCAGCCGGTTTCGCTTTCCGACGGCGCTAATAATCGGACATCCAATCGCCTCTGTACATCAATGTCTTCTTGCTTGGTGCAAGTTGCTCTTATGGCAGCTTCGAGGATCGATGATATGTTATGCGGATACAGCGAGTTTGCTGGTTTTGTCAGTTCGGGCCTGCGAAAAAAATCGAAGAAAGCTTACCAAGTAAGATCAATACACGGGATGCAAAAAAGAAAATATCCTATATAGACTCGACATAAAGATCCTATATAAATGAAATGCCTTTCCCATTGTAATATTTGTTATTAACGAAAATGTGTCTTGAAATGCGGATAAAGATTCTTACGATGATGCTACCAATTGTCTGCGTAAAAATATTTTAACGTTGTTTTCGAATGCTCCTTAAGGGAATGTGAAGTACCGACTTTGCACCTCAAATTTTCGGAAATGCCGTTTTTCGCGAATTACGAACGGATCGAAACGAAAATTGAAGTACAGACGCCAGTAATGTGAATTTCGTGCGTGAATTAGTCGGAATTGTGATTTTCGGAAAAGAAATTACAGATCAATTACCGGCTGAGAAGTCTGTAATGGAAAATTCGATTTTTTTTTCTTCAATATTTCGATAAAAAATGAGAAAAGCGACTAATTCACGGGCAAGATAATCAAAATCACACATGATACGTGCATTCCGATTACGATTTGGGAGTAATAAATAAGCAAAACGCACTTCCGAAAGAATTGTCGGTAACTACGACAAATTTGCACGTCTCGCAGAAGCTATCTCTCTCGCACTCACGTATCACGTGGTACATATTTCACATGCCCTTAAAGATGTAGGAGCGCCGAGTATTCTCGATGGTCTGAAAATCTGAAAAAATGCATGCGCACTAAAGGTACTGAAAAGATTAATTTTGCATAATAATTATTCCAAAATGTTATTAACAAATTGATAAAAAAATGGTTTAACAAATATTTCGATGACCCAAATTTTTTTTTAATGAAAATGATTCCTTCGTTTTTCTCTGTACATATGAATTTTTTCAGATTTTTATCTAATCTTTGAAATTTGTAGATATTTTCCATACAAGAAAACACAAATTTCAAAGATTAGATCAAAATCTGAAAAAATTCATATGTACAGAGAAAAACGAAGGAATCATTTTCATTAAAAAAAAATTTGGGTCATCGAAATATTTGTTAAACCATTTTTTTTATCAATTTGTTAATAACATTTTGGAATAATTATTATGCAAAATTAATCTTTTCAGTACCTCTAGTGTGCATGCATTTTTTTCAGATTTTCAGACCATCTAGAGGTGTCTGCAGTTCTCTTGCACTTTTCTCGAATTCATGCGAATTGAATACTCCGCGCTGCTACATCCTTAAGACGTTATTTTTTTTAAGTTCATGCACGTTTTGCTCTATCCGAGTATAATATTTAATTTACTCGAGTAAATGCATCAGATGCTGTATAAAATGGCCCTGTCCCAGCAACAAGTATCCCTTTATCCCTTGAAAGTGATCCATCAGTTGATATTGTTTCGTTAATATTTCAACGACTCGGGTTGAAGTTTCTTTATAGGCGGCATCCATCATAGTTTGTAACGGCCCGTCGGGATCCATATCGAAGAAAGTTTCGACTGAAAACACAACAAGTTGTGAAAATGTTCATTTCTTTCCACACTCGATCCGCCATGACTCCCACTCAGACTCACCGTTATACACTTCCGGATTGTTCCTCAAGTTTTCCGTGCCGCGTCCCTGCAGCGGCGCGAAGTCTTTGCACACTTCTCGCAAGAAATTGATGCTCTTTCCGGTGCCAAGAATCTTCCTGGCTTGCGATTTGCTGATGAAACTCGGCACCATCGAGTCGCGAACCTGATACTTTTCGTGCCACATTCTCTCGCCTCCGACGTCGGCGCAAGCCTCGATGAAAAATTCTTTGTACGGATCGTCAAGCTCGCCATCGGCAATCCAGCGGATCAACATATTGTACAGCGGATCGCAGACACTCTCGAGAATTCTTTTCACGAGTTTTTGCACCCCGGCGTCACCGTGGTGACTGAATTCGTAAACCGCCGACGCAAGAGCGCCGCCTTTTTGAGTTTGACACGCTCTGACTATGCTCGCCAGCCACTTGAGCATTTCAAGTGGATCGTATGCCCACAGATGCAGATGGGACAACGTTACCCCGTCGAAACCTAGAGGACCCTGTGATCTGTTAAATAAACATAGTATTACGAACATCTAAGCTCTTTTTTTAAGCTAGTTCTTGAGCGCCTACAGGTAATTTCGTATAAATTCGAGAAAAATGGGAGACAATTGCAAACACTTCGCGATGGCATAAAAATCGAAAAAAATGTGTGCACATTATAGATACTGAAAAGATTAATTTCGCATAATTCGAAAACATTATTAACAAATTGATGAATAAAAAACCGTTGTTTAACGAATCTCCCGACGAACCAGATTTTTTTTATGATAATAATTCGTTCGTTTTTCTGAATACGAATGAATGTTTTCAAATTTTGTAATTTACTTTGAAATTTGTATTTTTGCACATATTTTCCATATAAAAAACGCATAAAATTCAAAGTGAACTTAAAAATCGGAAAAAATTCATACGTATTCGGAAAAATTAACGAATCATTTTCATTAAAAAAAAATTGGATCACCGGGATAATAGTTAAACAATTCTTTTATCAATTTGTTAATAACGTTTTACAATTATTATTAAGCCAAATTAATATTTCCAGTACGTTTAAGGTAGTATGAGCGTACAGATGAACGTCGCGTAAATTCGAGGGAGTTTGAGAGAGAATTACGAAGAGTTCTCGATGAGATAAAAATCTGAAAAAAATCAAGTATATGAAAGGTGGTAAAGAGATTAATTTAGACAATAATAATTAAAAAAATGTTATTAACAAATTACTTAAATAAATAATTGTTCAACTAAATATCCGGCAACCTAACTCTTTTTTGTTATTAAAGTGATCTTCTTATTTTTCTACATATGTATGAATTTTTTCCGAATTTTGTGTGACGTTTGAAAATTACGTTTTTTTATTATGTTAAAATAAAAAATCAGAGAAAATTCTGAAAAAATGCATACGTATGTAGAAAATTAAGATCACTTTAATAACAAAAAAAAGTTAGGTTGCCGGATATTTAGTTGGACAATTATTTATTTAAGTTATTTGTTAATAACATTTTTAAATTATTATTGTCTAAAATAACCTCTTTACCGCCTTTCATATGCTTGATTTTTTTCAGATTTTTATCTGATCGAGAACTCTTCGTAATTCTCTCTCAAACTCCCTCGAATTTACGCGACGTTCATCTGTACGCTCATACTACCTTAACGTGCATGAATTTTTTCAGATTTTTATATCATCGAGAAGTATTTGCAATTCTCTCTCAATATTTTCGAATTTATGCGAAATGAAGACTACACGACAGGACCTCCTTATGCATTAAGGAGGTCCTGTCATATAGTCTTCATTTTGCATAAATTTATAAGACTTGGCTTTATGAGACCAGCAGTTAACCAACATGTAAAATAAATTTGACTATCCAAAAGCCTTAGCGAAGCAAACAAAAAATCTAACACCGGCGTTCTTGTCGTGTCATTGGCGACCGTTTTATGTCGATTTCAACGCTTACCGGTTGACTTGTTCCTGCATTATCGCGATAAACCGATAATATTCCGACAATTCCTTGTGCAGCGCAGCAACGAAGCTGTCGACGACTCTGCTGGCGCCGGCCATCGACATTCTCTCCATTCCTCTTCTGACGACGTTGTGCAAGTATCCCAATTCGCTGAGTCTCAAGACCGCCTGCTTGTGCGACCTGTTAACGTTTGCGATCGGATCGATTTGAAATCCATAATTGGAGTCGAGTTTCAGCACCTTTCCTTCGATTCCTTGAAACGAATATATCAAATCCTGGACCAATACGTCTTCGGACGTGCAATCTTCGTTGAATATTTTGCTAGGATTCAGCGGAGCTTCGCGAATAGCCGTATCGGTTGTACCCAACGGCACGATTTGGGCGTTTGTGCAACTAGTCTGTGACGATTGTCCTGTGTTGATGTAAAAATCCAACGTTAAAAAAAATGTCATTGCGATGTTATATTCGGTTGGCGCAATACTACGCTTACCACTAGTCGATGCTATTGGGGGGCTTAAGCCGAAGCGCATATCAGGAAAGGAGTAAATTCTATCTCTGATTTGATCAGCGGATTGACTCATATACAGCATAAATATCAAAACGCTGACCCGATTCTTCATTGGCTAAAAACAGAATGTATGATATAACGTTTCTTATATAACATTTCTGTCACATTTTCGGTGTAAATAATAAGTCACGCATACAAAACTGTTGCCACAAAAATGTTAAACGCTTTCTATAGATTCTTTTCGTAAAACGATTTCAAATACTACGGTTAATAAAGTATTTAATTACTTTGTCTTTGAGATCGTTGTGAAGTCTGTCAAACTGTATGGCATCTTTGGCGGAAAGCTTGCTTTTTATGTGACTAGCTATAGATGTTTCGTCCTCGCGAAAAGATTCAGCCCCTTGCGTGGACGAAAGCAAGCCTAGTGAAAATCTCGTGCACTTTCGTATAACGTCTGAAATTCAAATTAGACAAATTAGACAATAGTTATGCAAAAACTCGATAAACCCGTATCATTTTTAAAAAATGTATAATTTCTTGTAAACCTGATAATTGTAATGTCTTAGTGACATACTGAATAGAACAATCTCTATCAAGTTATCATATGTAAATTATTATTCTAACTGTTCCCTGTGTCGTTCCTTGTCCATTTGTATGAAACTTGTCCTATATAAACTGGCAATAAATCAATGCATGCAAAAAGGGCATTCTTCATATTCAATGTTATGGTTTAAACTGTGGTTTCAGTAAGTGAAATATAGAAATTAATAAATATCTCAAATTGTATATGGTAATAATAATATTATTATTTGATTCCTACATATGCCTTCTTCAGGCTTTTATGTTTTTTCCCCATTCCCCTTGTTCCCCTATCCTTCATTAAGTTCCACTATAGATGCACTACTGTATTGCCTTTGCAATTTGGGCACAGGGAAACTATGGAAAAACTGTAAATTTTCAACATTTTTATGATGTCGAACTTTGCATCGTTGGAATGCAACAAAATGCAGAAAAAAAGTTAATTCTAATTAACCCAAATGATGAAATTAGGTATAAAAAGTCATCATATCAATTAGCTGCTATGGTGTTTTTTTAAACGCAATTTCATCATTTCGTTTAATTAGAACTCATTTTTTTTCCTCATTTTATTGCATTCCAATGATGCAAACTTCGACATCATAATTTTTCACTTTTTCTCAGTTCATATTCTGCGTACGAGTGTTAATGAAAGAATGAATCTTTGTTGAGTCTTTATTCCAGATTAATCCCACTGTTAAGAAGGACATGCATAACTAACTCTGCCACTTTTAAAGATTAAGGTAGTCCTTGCGCCTGGTGTCGAGTTCGCATAAGTTTTCGAAAATTGAGAGACAATTGCAACCATTTCTCGATAATATAAAAATCTGAAAAAAATCATGCAAATCAAAGGCACTGAAAAGATTAATTTTGCATAATAATAATTCGAAAATGTTATTAACAAATTGATGAAAAAAAAACATTGTTTAACAAATATTTCGATGACCCAAGTTTTTTTGTGGATGAAAATGATTCCTTCGTTTTTCTGAATACGTATGAATTTTTTCAGATTTTAGAGTTCACTTTGAATTTTCACATATCTTCCCTATAAAAAACAGACGAATTTCAAAGTGAACTCTAAAATCTGAAAAAATTCATACGTATTCAGAAAAATGAACGGATCATTTTCATTAAAAAAAAAAGTTGGGTCATCGACAAATTTGTTAAACAATATTTTTTTCATCAATTTGTTAATAACATTTTAGAATTATTATTATACAAAATTAATCTTTTCAGTACCTTTAATGTGCATGAATTATTACCGATTTTTATACCATCGAGAAATGTTCGTAATTCTCTCTCAAATTACTCGAATTTATGCGAAATGAATATCGGTCGCAAGGACTACCTTAAGGTAATTTTAATTTAGTAACAGATTTCTCCTTTTACAGCATTTATAGTTTTTGAGTATAGAACAACAATTTGTAATCCCAGTTTGTGGATAAAAAGAAAAGATAAATATAAATACTGATGCTGCATTTTTCTGAGTTTCTGATCTATTCTCATACAGCAGATACTCAGTAGAATATAGCCACCTGTATCGGCACAGGTTTTCCACAGTTTCCCTGCGCCCAAAGTGCAAATGCGATACAGTAGAGCTTTAGGAAAGAGTGGTTGCGGATAACACTCTGGGGGAACTCGATAAGTGACACAAGGGGGGGAAACTCAAGGAATGAAAGGGAATCAAGGGGAGTGGGGAGAAACGCAGATGCCTGAAGAAGGCATACATAAGAATTTTAAAAAACTGGTGCTGTGTTAAGTTAAGCAACCGAAACTTGTTTCCCAATCTTGCCAAACGCTGAACAGTGATGTCAAGCTATGTGAACAGTACTTCACAAGTTATGTGAAGTTCGTTACTTCAAAATACACTTATTTTTATTTATCCTATAATTCATTTATCGTTAAACATTTGGTAAACATGGCCTACCCATTCTATAACTCAAGGTGTTAACTGAATGTAAAATCCTTAAAACACATTTTTGGCAATAAATTTAATACAAAAAATCTTAAAATGCAAATGTAACAAGAAACGTGTAACAAAGAAAGTTGCGATCGTTACTTTTCTTTGTTATATCAACTTTTTATTATCTTTTTTCATAAAGTTGAAACATTGAGTTATATAACGTGTAGGTCACGATCGCTAAACATTTAATAATAAACAAATAATAGGATAAAGAGAAAAATTGTGTATGTAAAGGTAACAAATGCTTGACATCTCTGACACTGAATAGTTGAGCTCACAAAGATTAATAAAAAAACACCATATAATTGAAGAAGAAATTGTTTGTTGAAAGAAAAAAATCATGAAAGTTTGACATTTTTTCGTCGCCCAAAGGTGTCTCTCCCCCAGACGTTTAAGATGATTTTGAGTAGTAACCTAAGATGAAAATCTCGAAGAGACAGTTTTGATAATTTCCTCAATGAGGAAGTAAAGCTCTTTGTTTTATCGACTAGCGATTTCGTGTAACAAACAACCAAGCGATTTGCCAAAGAAGTGGCGAAGCGCGTATAACCTCACCTGGTTTTTGTTCGCCGCACAACGAGATAACCATTTTTTGGACCAGGTCGCTCACGGTCTCAGACTCGCCGGCGCTCATTATTCGGCAGCTTCGGGTCAACAATCGATGGGCAATCACTGACTGTCCTTTTCTCGGTGCATCCGATTTTCTGAAGTGACACTTGTTTCCTGTTTACAGACAAAAAAACAACACGGCGACTCGCGGAAACGTTAGCTGCTCATTCGGCGCATCAAGGTCCCTAGATCCTATTACCCAGGTCAAGTCACGCTGTCGGCGAGCGCGGGGCAAAAATTGAGTAGCCAATGACAGAAGGCCCGGAAGTACTGCGGTCGGTATGAAAAACTGTAAACAATGTTTTTTTGGCGCATATCTGCATTTACAGCTTAAGGAAGAAATTCATTCACTGCACTGGTGATATGCGCAGTGAATGAATTTCTTCTTTTAGCTCTAAATGCAAATATGCGTCAAAAACGTTCAATACAGTTTTTAGAGAAGTCTTAAGAAGATTTTTTTACCGATATTGGTCGGTAAACATAGTTTACGGACTAATCAGATATTTCTTCCGAAAAATTATTGATTTCTGAATCTCTGAAAACCAATATGGCCGCTCGAAACGTGAACAGCACCTTTGCTCTGTATGATATAATCGTTTAGGAATCTTGAGTGAGTCAAACCGTAGTCAACGCCGATTCTTTGAAGTTTTCTGACTATTCTAGAACCGAAAAAATGTCGATTATACAAAGTAAATCCACGTAAAGCGTAAACTGCGGGCGCGTGTTTTTTTTTATTAAACTCTGAGCCGATAAAGAAGATCTCCATCGGCTCAGCTACTCGTACTGTCACCTCGCATGTTTCGTCGTAAAACATTTTTCCGAGTTTTCGATAATTCTCACCAGATGACGTTCAACGTCAAATCCTCTTCCAGCAACAGCCAACAGCAAAGACCATATTTTTCAGTATTTTGTCTCTCGTGTCGACTGTCCGATGATTTTCCAATTCGCACTTCCTCTTCTTCTTTTCCCGATATAATTGAAGAGCAAGGAGAACAACCGAAATTAATTACCTAGCAATTAATTATTAACAATAACACAGTGGTTAAAATATTCAACTGTACAAAGATAGGAAAAAAAAGAAGAAAAAGATTGATGTAATCACCGATTTCGCCGGTGGTTACAACTGAAAAACGGTGAACGCTCCAAGTGGTTAATTGAATAACAATAAGTACGACGAGGGAAAGGCGAAAAGGAATTTGATCGTCATGAGCAGCGAGGTGAAACAAAATCCAAACGAGATGGAGATAGACGAGGGTAACATTGCTGCCGGGGATGCACCGATGGACGTTGCCCAGGGCTCCGGGGACAAGAGCAATGCAACCTTGCCAAGTCCCAACAATGCTTTTCGCGTTATGGCCTCCTCCGGCACCGTTGGCTCTGTGTCAATTAGTCTCCATCCTCTGGTCATCATGAATGTCAGCGAACACTGGACGAGACTCAGAGCGCAAGAGGGCAGCGATCAATTGGGTTTGTTTTCCTTATTTGTTTATTTACTTCATTAGTTTCATCATTTATGCTTTTATTTATCTATTTGTTTTCTTATTTTCTTTATTTATGGTTTCATTTATTTATTTATTTCCTTATTTTCTTCTTTTATGGTTTTATTTATTTATTTATTTATTTATTTATTTATTTACTGTTATTATAATTTTGTAATTTATTTATTGTTGAGCACAGTATTTGAAATATTAATATTCATTCCATGGCAAATCATAAAAAAGAAATGTCTAGATAATAATGGTAATATTGTTATTTACCGCTTGACGCAAGAGCATATTGCAAAAGTGCCTAGGGACTTGTTCTTTATTCCATTTGCAAAAGTGCCTAGGGACTTGTATCTTTTTCCTGCACAATATTGTGTGCAGGAAATATTTATTTTGTTTCTATTTTATCAGCGACCAATTGAGTTTGGTTTTTCTAATTTATTATTTATTTGCCGTTGAGTACAGTATTCAAAATATTAATTTTCTTTCACTGGGATGGATAAACTGACAAACAACTTTCCAGAATACATGTAAAATTGTAATTTTTATTAATTTTGCACTGTATTTATCACAGGGAATCTGTGATACATTTTTTTAAATGTTTAAAATTGACTACAAAATACATTTTTTAAAGAAAAATGAGAGAATAACATCTCTCATAAACACTGTACATATTAGGAAGCGATGTTATACAAACTTGAGTTATGAGTGTTTTTAATAACTTATATATTTTTTTCCTTTCTTTTACACTATACATAGTGTAAAAATGTTTGCAAATTTGCATCACTGGAAATTTCATTCATCGGCTGATATATTAAATTTAGTACACGCATGTAGGAAAATTTCAAATTTTGCACTCAATTTGTTAACTTTCATACTAAATTTCTTCATTTTTATAGGTTTCAGTAGAAAATACTGTAATTTTACATTTGATTTACATGTTAAATTTAATATAGTGGTTTATGTAAACGGGCTTCCTTTACTTGTAATGGAAACTCATGTGTATACCACCTTTCTTAGGCGCAAATATAATGGACACATAGGTAGATTTGATTCTGGCATGCAGACTTGAAATAATATTCATAGTGTTTTGGTGGCGTGGGCAACAGCTGTGGGCATTTAGTTGGTTTGCAATTACTAGTTATGTAGTAATGTACTAATGCCATGGATTTGGAATAGCTGAAAAACCAACATAAATGTGCACTGTCAAAAATATGTTTGCATAAACTGGTACATTAACTTTGACATGGGGATGAAATGTAAAATTGCAGTATTTTCTACTGAATCCTATCAAAATTGGGAAATTTAATATGAAAGTTGAGAAATTGCGTATAAGAACATTGAATTTTACTACACATGTGCAATAAATGTAATATATCGGCTGATGAAACAAATTTCTGGTAATGTAAATTAGCAAATATTTTTAACAGTGTGGTAATGGATCCTGGAAGAGTTAGGATAAAGGCAAAGTATTATTAAGGGCCTGGAAGAGTCATATAAAAATTATTTTGTATTCTTGAAAACTTCTGAAATGCTTTGCAACAAACATTTCTCTTTTTGTAACCTGCTGCATGGCAATTGTTTAGAGTGATGCATTGACACTATCGCTAGGAAAAACAAATTCCATCCATATTGCATAACGCATATAGAGTCTATTGTTTGATTTAAGCCTATCTGTATATTGTGTTGTTTGCAGTTTATGGAGCCCTCATTGGAAAGCAGAAAGGTCGAAACATTGAGATCATGAATTCGTTTGAATTGTTGTTCTCCTGCATTGGAGATGATGTCATTATCGACAGAGATTATTACACTACAAAAGAGCAACAGTTCAAGCAGGTGTTTAGTGAAATGGACTTCCTGGGATGGTATACCACCGGTGAGACTCCCAATGAAAGGGACATAAGGGTTCACAAACAGCTTTGCGAGATAAACGAGTGTCCTGTTCTCATGAAACTGGATCCTCGACCAAAGAACACTGATGTAAGTAAATAATAGAGTAGGGAATATATTAAGAGTGGTGTGGTCTTGAAACTTCTTTTTCCATTTTTTTTTGTATGTTATTTTATGAGTGCACAACATCTCAAGAATATTGTATCAATTTTGATTTTGAGCAACTGGAGCAAAACTAACGGAGATATGGAATTTTAACCATCCGAGGCTCTGCGTCGTTTCGTATATAAGTATTCACATTAAAGCCACACTTCACGTTTTCAAAGTCGGTGACGGTTGCAGTTGAAAATCTATTGTACCGATCCTTTTCAAACTTGGCACACTCTTTATCTGTATAATTCATGAAGTAACGCTGTTGAGTTTTTCTAAATTTGTTGTTATTTTTTATTTTACAATAACAAAGTTACTGATTTTTAAGCGAAAAATCGCGTTTTTGACTTTCCAGTGTTATCAAAAATTGAAAAAAAAAAAAAAAAAAAAATTTACTCGGCAGCGTTACGTGAGGAAACTCATAAACTAATAAAATCAATTTGATTTTTTTATGTCCGACGATCGAGTAATGAGTTACAACCATCACCGCAAAACAACATTTTTTGGAAATGTCTCCGGAGATTTGCTGTCAACGGCTTAGTTTTTAATATTTTCCGCTGAAATTTTCAGAAAATATTCTTGAAATGTTACTCTACATACAGTAATGATTAAATTAAAAATATAATGCCCGTATCTTGTAAAAAAAATGGTTGAAAAAGGGCCTTTTTTACCGAATTAACCATACCCCCCTTAAAGGCACGAGTGTCCCTTAAAAAAATACTATAATTCCTAGTTTTTACTTCATTGTTTTTTTTTAACACAAAAAAACCAGTGTACAGGTTTTAAACCTCTCCAAAAAATTGATGTTTGCATGAGCAAATATAGGCCATATAGTTTTATAGTTAAAAAAAAATTGGGAATACATAGGAAAATTGATAAGATTATGTATGTAATCTCAGTTTATTTGATGAATTTTCAGCAATTACCCGTTTCCATGTATGAATCGGTGATCGATTTGGTGTCCGGAGAAGCTACTATGTTATTCGTTCCGTTAACTTACACACTAGCAACCGAAGAAGCCGAAAGAATTGGCGTCGATCACGTAGCCAGAATGTGCAGCAACGATCAAGTCGAGAGCTCCTTGGGTATGAATTTCATATTGCATTTTGACCTTCGACTTTTACGTTAAGGGCAATAAAAGAGACAAGGTTTGTCAATCTTTTTCAGAAGATTAACAAATGTATATTTATTACAAATTTACAGTGGCTGAACATCTTGTAGCGCAGCATAGCGCTATAAAAATGTTGCACTCCAGAGTGAAACTTGTGTTGCGATACGTTCAGGCAGTCGAGAGCGGTGAATTGAAAGGCAACCATGAGGTTCTCAGGGCTGCCTGCTCCTTGGGTCATCGCCTACCGGTTCTCGACACTCCCAAGTTCCGAGCAGACTTTTACAATGTGCGTACCAAAGTATCATTTAAACAAAAGTAATAATACCCATACAGGAAGCATACACAGAGAAACATGATATTGATAATGTCAATGTCAATCCGTTCATACTATATATGGGGCATTCCACCTGGATCGGTCCGGAATTGTTTCTGTGACTGACATAACTCTAAAAAGCACTCATTTTGTTACACGTTTTTAATTATCTACGATTTATTGAAACTAATTTCCGATCGACATATTTTTTAAATCTTGAAAAATTCAGTAAATTTTTGTTGGAAAACAAAACATTTTGATAACCGAGCGAAAGTGGGCCCTTCTATTTTTTTTGCCTTTTCTTCAACAACTAAAACATGGAAAAAATTAGAAAAAACATAAACTATTACATATATACATAACCGTTGTTACAGCACTTCGGGAAAACAGTAAACTTTGACAACTGAACTGCTAAAGATATTTTCATATGATCTTTTCGTGAGGAGACGCAGATGTACCAACTACTTTTTTTTTATACAGTCGGCAATTTGATTTAAAAATACATTTTATCGCACCTCAATCAAGGACTATAATTTTTTTATTTCAGCAATGCAACGATTTCGGTCTTATGACGTATCTCGGCATCATTACAAAAGGCTGCAACGACATCAACCAGTTCGTGAACAAGTTCAATATTCTCTACGACAAACAGTGCATGGGTCGGCGTTTGAGAAGTTTTTTCTTCTGATAGTTCAACAGGTCTGCCTCAACTCTATGTTTTTGTTTTTTTTTTTAACACTTTATAGTCACCAAGTAAGATCTCTAAATTCTCCTGAACCATTAAAGTATATATGTAAACTCCATAAAAACGAGCGACGTGCATCCTGTGGGAATCTGTAATTTATAAATAAAAAATAAGAAGAAAAAAAACGTAATTAGTCAAATCTGTGATACATCAGTTCGCGTAAAACCTAGTAGACAAACCTGTTTATCATAATGTAATTGCGAAGAAAATGGGATGTAGCGAAGGCCAATCCTTCAAGCAGTGTTCTCTGGATCACGCACAGAGTGTAAAACCGTACAATACGGTTTTGATGCAATGAGTTGATCCGACCGGTCATGATAAAACGTGACAAAAAAATGCAATTCTGAATGAAGAGAGTCGTCTCAACAAAAAGAAACTTTTTTGACTGACTCGTCCCCCTTTAGACTGCGTATAGCATTGATATTTATGTTTACGCGGAGAAATCCCGGCGAGAAGCATGTATATACAATCTTATATATATTTTGGAAAGTTGTTTACCTGCTTGCCTGCCCAGCCTAATTAATTAAAGTCTCTCCGAAATAACAAAGGCTTGCCCCCCTTAATTCAAGTCTATTCCAAAATTGTACATTTTTATTTAATTTAATTCCGCGTTAATTTCATCAACACAATGCAATTTTGTTTCAAACATTTTGCGAGCGCGCGAAACGTGCGAGACACAAAAACCTGCTACTTGTCATGTAATATGGAAAGAATACATCATATAGATGACACTCATTGCCAAAAATATATAAATTACAACCTTGAATATGAATGTGGCTGCAATAAGTATACCGTTAAGTAGGTAGTCTCGGTACAGTCCCGTTACATGTGAGTTTCGAGGGAAATTTCGAACCCTTCTCGATGAGATAATCTGAACAAAATCAAGCATGTAGACGGTACTGAAAAGATTGATTTTGTATAATAATAATTTCAAAATGATGTTAACAAATTAGTGAAAAAATAAATTGTTCAACAGATTACTCGGCAACCCAACTCTTTTTCTGATGAAAATTATTCATTCATTTTTCTGAATACGTATGCATTTTTTCAGAATTTGGTGTAATTTTTTTAACTTGCGGTTTTCGCCGGCAAATTTGCTTAAAAAATGCAATTTTAAAAAGTTAGACAAAAATCTTTAAAAAATTCATACGTATTCAGAAAAATGAATGAATAATTTTCATCAGAAAATGAAGTTGGGTTGCCGGGTAAATTGTTGAACAATCCATTTTTTAATTAGTTTGTTAATAACATTTTGGAATAATCATTGTACAAAATCAATCTTTTCAGTGTATTGATTTTTGCTGCTTTTTTGATGCTTGATTTTTTTGAAATTATTATCTCATCTAGAAGGGTTCGAAATTTCCCTCGAAACTCACATGTGACGGGACTGTACCGAGACTACCTCCTTAAACAACTTTCTATGAAAATTAATGTAGTATATAGGAAATTTTCTTGCGGATACAGCGTATATTAAATTTAATATATAAATATAATGTAAAATGAATATACAGTACACTATAACGGTTATAAAAGATGTGTTTAATCTGTGATTATCCGAATTTTACAGCATATCTATATATTAAGTGGAATTTAATACGTGGTATCTGCAAAAGACTTACCGATACGCTATTTTATTTTTACAAATATTATTAACAATGTATATATTATCTATTAAAAAAAACCGTAAGTGTCCCTATTGTACTATAATTATCGGATCTGACCGAATACTGAGTTCCGTATGTGCCAGAAACAGGGTGATATAGACGATTGCGGAAACTTGATTGGAATACGTTAAAAATTTATTAACATTTCCTATTATATACAATTTATAATATCCATATCGCTTCCAAAGATTCCCAACCTTTCAACGCTATTCTTAAAGATTATCTTCAATGCTGGCAATGCAGCTGTGCTCGTCGAATACTTTCACATGTTTTTAAATGGAAGACCGTGTTTCAATCCAAACAACCCTTGATCAGTCGTATAATTTCCATAGGCCACAAATTCGATGAGACGACCCGTACTGTGGCGAAGATACTTGAAAAATTGACCATTCTTCCATAAATTTGTGTGCCGTAATTCAATTAGGTTCGTAGAAAAGCTGCCTGTTTGAAAAAACGCATCCCATTGGGATACTTGGCTACAACATTTTTCTATTAATACATTACTTCATTAATCGTTTATAATAATTTGACGTTTTTCGTTATACCCTTGTAGTACAAACAGTAGTGTACAAAATATAGTGTAGTATATTGTGTCGCGTGTCAATTATTGCCAGTTATTTTCATCGTGATTTTTACGGCCTTAACCCCTTCAGTCATGCTCATTGCAATGACTACTTACTTTTTTTACGATTTTATTTGTCAGTTTTTGAATCGTCGATTTTTTTACGGCACTACTATGTATTATGTCTCGAGCATCATCACTCTTTGATTGTGCGAATAACAAGTTAAGGTTGCCTCTACGATCCGCACTACCACTCGGGCACGATCAGTTTTCGAATTCAAGGTACACAAACTTAATATAATACTTGACAATTCGATTTGGTTTAAGGCTATCACTTTCGGGGAGGTGAAACTTAAAAATGTTCGGCGGTGGCAACGCCGAACATTTTTGGATAAAAAAAAGTTGTACATCATGTGTTCTTGAATTCTGCATGATGCAAGACTTTTCTTTCTTCCGAAATAGACGAAGTTTCCGATTATAATTGTTCCGAAAATGATTTTATATCTCTCTCGCACTCACGGAGGTTTCGGTTTCCCTTAAGACGAGGCGAAACCATCATGAGTGCGAGAGAGATAGAAAATAATTTTCGGACCAACAATACACGGAAACTAGACACATGGCAGGAAAAATACAAGTTTTACACCAACCAGAATTGAAAGAGGGATGGTGTAAAATTTGTCTTTTTTCGGAAAGTTGGGCATCGTCGGAATAATTGGTTACAGTTTTTATTACCGACTGACCACCATTCCTCTTTCGACTTACACCATTCCATTCCGACTTACACCATTCCTCTTTCGATTTTGGTTGATGTAAAACTTTTATTTTTCCTGCCATGTGTCCAGTTTCCGTGTATTGTTGGTCCAAAAATGATTTTCTCTCTCACACTCACGGAGGTTTCGCCTCCCCTTAAGGTGAAATGCCTTAAGGTGAAGCCTTCTTTTTAGGCCATAACTGATCATTCGGGCAAAATACGAGAAATACTGACTACGTCTAAGAAGTCAATATTTCTCGCCGTTTGTGCGAAAAATCAACCGCGGCGGAGAATAACACTTCGTGAGGAATCAGCTATTTCAATTGCGCTTACGATGATCTGAGAGAAACAAACGATATGTGGCACATCTCCTTAATACATTTAAAGAGAATATTATCAACATAGCAGGACCACACATTTTCTTCACCTACTTCGATTACTCACTTAAATATACATTTATGCGACTTACTGTGTATATGTACAAAGAAATATTAAACATTGTCTGGTCAATAAGTGGAATACAAAATAGCATTTCATCGCAGGCTCGAGATATCATTTCGGTCACAAACTCGAAGTAACGTAATCCGATTCAAGGATGAATATTTTTGTTTCGCACAATAATTTCACGACTGAAAGGGTTAATGGCACTCCAGTTGGTTTTGATTCAATCGTACAACAGGTTTCTGATATTACTATCTGATATGCTTGGATTTCGGATTCGGAAATGCACATTTCGTTAGTTCTCATTGGTTTTTTAATCTTTTGATGATAAGCACATACAATCGCCGAATCCACAATACTCACACGTTTGATATTACGTCTTGAAGAAATTTCACGGCAATGTTCGTAATGTATATTCAGCGGCTTTAAGAAAGTCAGTCCTTGCGCCTAGAGGTAATTTCGCATAAATTCGAGAATAATGAGAAAGAATTGCGCAGACTTTTCGACGGTAGAAAAATCGGAAAAAATTCATGCACATTAAAGGTACTGATAAGATTAATTTTGCGTAATAATAATTCGAAAATGTTATTAACAAATTCATGACATTTTTTTCTGCAAATCTCCCGGTGAACCCAATTCTTTTTTACGAAAATGATTCTGCGGTATATTTACAAAGAACACCGTATCTACGAAGTATAAACGAGCGAGCGTTGTTATTGAATTTCCTTAGCAACGTTAAAACAAATCAGTCTCTTGGCATATTTCATAGAGAGCGGATGTGTAATTCAATAAACGAGATTTACATTTAAAAGTTATTCCGTGTTTCAGTTTATTTCTTGAATAATCCTGACGAAAATCCGAGATGGTCCACAATTCGTTCGTTTTTCTGGATACGTATGAATTTTTGAAAATTTTTTAATTCATTTTGAATTGTGTTTTTCCACATATTTTCCATAAAAAACACAAAATTCTCAGTGAACTTAAAAATCTGAAAAAGCACACGTATTCAGAAAAATGAACGAATCATTTCCATACAAGAAAAATTTGGGTCATCGGGAGATTTGTTAAACAATTTTTGTTTTTTTCATCAATTTGTTAATGACATTTCAGAATTATTATTATTATGGAAAATGAATCTTTTCATTATCTTTAATGTGCATGAATTTTTTCCGATTTGTATACCATCGAGAATTGTTTGCAATTCTCTCTCATTTTTCTCGAATCTATGCGAAATGAACACCAGACGCAAGAGCTACCTTAACGCGTCGAAAGTATATTAGTCGACGTTCGACGTCGACAAGCTGTCTTCGATCATCGTGGCTAAAACGTCCACAAGAACTGACAGCATCGCGGCGGGCTAAGGGCTCGGCTTGTCCATGCCAATTAATTCTTCGAATAGGCTGTTGCGTCCTTTCACTTTTTCCTCGATAGTGTGAAGAGCGAATCTCAGTGTCGCCGCGGCTAAATCACCGACGGACCATCGCCGATCAGTCAACACGCGGCTCACTGTGTCCAACTGAAAGTATCGATTAATACGATTTAAAATTAAGTCAAAGAGGAACGATTGGTCTTGAATAAATATGAAATATTTTTCACAGATTGCAAAGTAATTTCGGCAATAAATAATTGTTTGTGTGTTACCTTGGACAACCCAGCATTGCCGGATGTATAATAAATTAATCTAGGTACACCCGCTAAAGAGGCTGCCAACCACTGAATCACCAGCTTTAATTGAGGGTCACCTTTCAAACGGGAGCCGCAACCCCAATTGCCAGTAGCGATTGGCAGTAGGCCACCTCCTTGAGGACTACTGTCTCCCGGCAGCTGTTAACAAATCGCAACATAAATTTGCCTATTTATATTTGAGTCAATTAAATTAATCGCAAAAACGATCGTTTTAAGGATGTTTGAGCGTCGAGTATTCAATTCGCATGAATTTGAGAAAAGTGCGAGAGAATTTAAGCACTTGTCGGGGGCCTGAAAATCTGAAAAAATGCATGCCCACTAAAGATACGGAAAATATTAATTTTGCATATTAATAATTCCAAAATGTTATAAACAAATTGTTAAAAAAATAGTTTAACAAATATTTCGATGACCCAAGTTTCTTTTCAACAAAAATGAATCCTTCATTTTTCTGTATACGTATGAATTTTTTCAGATATCTACGTAATCGTTGAAATTTGTGTTTTTTTGTATGGAAAATAAGTACAAATTTCAAAGATTACTTAAAAATCTGGAGAACTTCATACGTATACAGAAAAACGAAGGGGTCATTTTCAATAATGAAAACTTGGGTCATTGAAATATTTGTTAAACAATTTTTTTTATCAATTTGTTAATAACATTTTGGAATTATTATTATGCACAATTAATCTTTTCAGTACCTTTAGTGTGCATGCATTTTTTCAGATTTTCAGACCATCGAGAAATGTTTGCAATTCTCTCGCACTTTTCTCGAATTCATGCGAATTGAAAACTCGGCGCTTCAACATCCTTAACGATCGGCCGAATGAAAACATATATTGCATTGGGTTTTGCATTGGACCGTACAGTTTATTGGTTTATTAATCACAATTATTTGTTTGATTACCGAAAGCAGGCTCTGTTGTGAGTACAATCAAGAGTTTGGTAAAAAGCTTGTTATAGCGAGATACGTGGAGTTTTGAGGAATTTATCGAATGACAGTGAAACTGTAATATGCGGTAGAAAAGAGCAATTTTAGGAGTGCTTTAAAAGTACAGAACTAGAAAAATAATTCATTATAATGCGACAAAACAATACATTATGGTACGAGTGCGAAAAAAGACTTTCTGGCGCGTGTGACTTTGCAGCACGAGCCGAAGGTGACTGTTGCAATCACACGAATTAAGAAAACGTTTTTCGAACAAGTATCAAACAAAATTTTATTTTATATAGCGCGTAAAAACGGGGGTGTTACGCACGCGAAGTGAACTTACTAAAAGAATTAAAAGATATATAAATTTAAACAAGGGTTAGATCTTGTTTATATTTTACGTTTTTAATTTTTTCTTAAGATAGAAAAGTAGGTTTGCACTAATAAATATCCACCTCGTGCTACAAGTTATGTCATAATTATTGAGATATCAGTCATTATTTATGAGGCGTCCAGAATTGCGATTTTTTCCATGTAGTAGGGAAGAGAGAACGAGAGACAGAAAGATATTGCATTAGTTGGTACAATAAATATATATATATATATGTTATCGTAAAAAACATTTACACATTAACAATGTGCGCGAAAACGTTGCCATACAGTCATTGCATATCTTTCATCATTGCACAAAATCTCGTCGACCTTTTACGAATATCGTACGAATATTGTAATGGACTCGCGCAATTAATACTGTAATCGTGAAGATTACCGTTTACTAACCTGCAATGAAATTAAATCATCTTCCATGTTTCGTTACTTTTTTTCTTGCAATTATTGCTTTTTAATTGAACGATCAAACATTAACCCGTTGAAGTTCCGATTCAATTCAAGTACGATTTATGTATTTCAATGTCCAACCTCATTAAATTCCGTCAAACTTCGCGCATAAAAATATTCCATACGACGTTAATTTTTGTTCCGCAAGACTCCGCAAATGCATTGAGAAAAGTCGCTTGTAAGGAAAGACGTACGCTTGAAACGGTTAAGTATTGTAAAAGAATGCTTTGAATTAATTGGCTCCGAAGGGTTAATTGAATGTAATTTGAGACCACCGTGGCACCTTGATAGTCTGCGACGTGATCTGCCCGCTCGAATCATCCCGCGTTTTCTTAAGTTGCGTAGTTTCGCAATATTCCGAGGAACGATCGGAGTGCATTTCCGGCCCTGAAATCTCGACCAATGGCGGGGACGGCAGACACACGGTAGCTTCCTCGTCGACCAAAGTCTGCAGAACTTCCGAAGTAAACGTCACAGCCCAAAGCTTTCGACGCTGCGAATTTTTACACTCCTTTGCGGCTATCTCATCTTCGCCGAGGTCATCTTCATAAAGAACGTCGCAATCCAGTTCGGAAACCTGCGTACCGTTTTCCTCAGAGATCTCGATATTACGCGATTGCGATTACAGTCATTTCATTGCCATTATTATCATTGTTATTAATATATGATATGATACAAAATTGGAACACTCATCGAATCGACTTTAGTTAGTTCTCTTGACTGTCTCTCGTTTTATCTTTTAGCAATTTGCTCGTCATTCCAGGATGAGGAGGATAAATTACAATGTTTGAACATTGAACGAAGAAAACGTATAAACCTTACCGACTGTTGTCGTTTATTTCTCTGTCTCGCCAATTCGAGGCTCAAACTTCGTACCGCCAGTGCGAGTTTGTGCTTTTGATGAACGTCGTTTGGGCCCATCAAGGGCTGCGGTTCTCCCTCTTGCACCGGAACACCCGCGAAGGATTCACTGAGTGCTCGTCTCAACAGAGAACCCGCAAACTGCACGACCGCTCGGTCCCGCGTATCCAGTTCCCTGTTTTCGTCCGACGCAACGGGGTCTTCGAGCCATTTCGACAACTGCTCGTAGACTTCCTCCAATTCGGAGCAGAAGTCTACCCAAAGTTGCGTATAAAAAAAAAATCAATGAAAAATTGTGAAATTGTTTGAAAATTCATCCTCACTGCGAATTTTCTTTCGTTAAACTTCTCGTAATAAATTGATCGTAAACCCTCACCTGAACTATACTCGGTGCTGAAGCTATATTTACTACTGGCATTGGTGTCTCTCCTCTGTAGGCCTGGCGGCTGAGTTTGCCGAAATCGCCCGAGCCATCGTTGTTCCGCTTCCAAGGACTCCTTGAGAAAATCCTCGTCTACCGTTTCGTCACGCAATACGAATCCTCTCGATCCACCTCTTTTCACTCTGAGGACATACAAAAAAACAACTTCGTTCACATAGTTTTGTGTACGGTAATTACGGCGAACAAGTTCTTGTTTTTGCAGCCTCGAAAAAAGTGTGGAATGGAATTTTGAATAGGAGCTAGCGTACATGTAAAACCTAGGGATGTGCGAATAGCATTTGAATTGAATTGAATAATGATATACAATTTAACATTTGAATTGATTATTCAGAAATTTTAATAGTACGAATTCAAAACATGAGTTGAATATTCAGAAATATGAAAAGTACGAATATTCACAAATATACGAATCATTCGACAATTCATGAATAAATACGAGTTTTCACGATTATTTGTATTATTAAAAAATCCATGAATAATACAGGTATTTGGATTAATCGAAAATCCATGAATAATACGAATATTCACAAATATGCGAATTAACGCCACACGTGACTTCGTCGGTACTCAAGCGCCAAATGTACAAAAAAAAAACGCACACAGCAGTATCAGTGTCTGCTGAAACTGCCGATGATAGATGTTGAATCCGTAAAAATGAAATAACCGCATATCCTTTAGATTTCAATTATTAATGAATATTATGAATATTATTTATGAATATTCGTAAGTTTCCGATTATTCATGAATATTCACAAATTTCTGATTATTCATGAACGTTCGTAAATTTCTGATTATACATGGACATTCGTAAATTTCGGATTATTCATGAATATTCGTAAATTTCGGATTATTCATGAATGTTCGTGAATTCCGGATTATTCATGAATATTCGTAAATTCCGGATTATTTATGAAGATTCGTTAATTTTGGATTATTCATGAATATTTGTAAATTCCTGAATTATTCGATGGATTAGAATATTCAATTGAAAATATGAATTGAATCATTTATATTGAAAATTCGCAATTAATTATTAGTCGATATACGGCGGAATAAACGTAGAAAGGAAAAATGTACAATTGTCAGAAAGAACCAACTTTATATCTTGATCTCCAACGTGACTTCCGGTGACGCTGATACCGACGGCGTAACTGCTCTCTCCAGACGAATTGTCCGATGATCCAGTGGCGGTGCTTTCGCGGTTCAGAGCTTCCTTCAGCCGCTGAGCAAACGTTCCCCTTCGCTCCGGCGTATCCAATTGAGCGCTGTAGCGTCTCGATAATTTCTGTTCTTCCTCATCTGTGTCACAAAAAAAGCATTGTCGTAAAATACGTTTACTACAGTATTTATCAAATTTTGTTATCATATCTCATTACCTCCAGGCTCGTCGTCGATAGTTTCTTTCGCGCTGTGAAAGCTTTCCGTACTTTGACTATTGCAACTGCTGTATACGGACATTTGACCGAGAGACTTTCGAGTTATAGGGAGAACTTCGCCACTCGAGCCTAAGACGATGAATCGACTTCTGCGGTTCGCCGTGGAGGTACTTTTTCCGAGCTTCGAAGGGCTCTGCGACCTAATTGACCGTCCGTTTGGTCTGGTGCGAACTTCGGGGGGTGATTCGGTGTTGCAGATGTCTTTGGATGGTACTGGAAGAAGGATTAATTGCATATTTTTACAGGTATATTTTTATACGGTACGAAACGTTGACAGGTAAGTTTGAGCTTTGACGACTGATAAATAGGTACAAATTCAAATGGCGATTATGAACATTTGAAAATACACACGCAACGTGCAAAATTCAACTTTTTTTTTTTACAATTTTTGGGTTCAATTTAGGGAAGCAGATACCCCTCAATGGATTGCCGTTTGGAATCTTACAAATTTCGCATTCGGCTACTTAGAATCGTGGCAAGAAGTGATCAATGCGGGAGACGCACGGTCACCTTCAACGCTCAATATCTCTCCTAGCTATTGATATTTTTTGCGAATACCACTGACTTTTATCGATAAAACTGTGACAGATAAGTTAAAAACAAAAAATGACATATATTTTTCGATTATTCGTAAACGCTATTTGCATCTTTACCTCATTTTCAGCCATCTTCCTAATCCCCTTACAGACTTTTCTTCGGTGTTATGCTGTATTTCGATCGTTTCGTACAAAGAAGTAAGGAAGAAGAATGAGATATTATATTGTTTTTGAATGAGGACGAAATATTTTCGACAGTGAGAATTCCCAGTGGAATTTGATTGATGATCGGATTTATCTTTGCATATCGCTTACGTGAACATTTCCAAACGTTAGTGATGCAGACAAATCTCCGAATATTATTGTTACGAATCAACGATACCTCGCTCGCCGTTTATATTCGGTGATAACGCTTTATCTTCAGTCTCGACTTCGGGCGAGGCACTGCTGAAGCTTTCGCCGATAGGCGATAGCCTTCTTGCCCCAGGACCCGCGTCGGGATCCGAGTCTGATTTTCCAGAATCCGCTGGACTGCCCGGAAATCGTCTCTGTCGAAATCCGAGAAGTGACTTGTTCATTTCGCGTAAAACGTTGTCCTCTTCGAATTGAGTTAGTGGCAGCTTTGAGTAATCTTCAGGATCCATACAGCAGACCGTTACCTATTTTCACCAGAAAAGATAGTTCGGTTATTTCGGTCGTCTTAATTAAGGTAGTATCAGCGACTTGTCTGACGTCGCACAAGTTCGAGGGGGATTGAGAGAGAATTACGAACAGCTCTCTATGAGTCAACAATCTGAAAAAAGTTAAGCTAAAGAGATTATTTTTGCACAATAATAATTAAATAATTTTATTAACAAATTACTGACACAATAATTGTCCATCGAAATATCTGGCAACCCAGTTTTTTTAACATGAAAACGATGTTTTTATTTTTCTGCAAACATATGAATTTCTTCAGAATTTTGTGTGATGTTTGAAAATTGTGTTTTTTTATTGTTAAAATTGAAAATCAGGAAAGATTCTGAAAAAGATAATACGTATGCAGAATAAATTAAAAATAGTACATTACTATACGAGGGCGGAAAAAAATTTTCTCGCTAGTGTGAGTTTGCAGCACGAGCCGAAGGCGAGTGTTGCAATCACACGAGTTGAGAAAAAGGTTTTCTGTTGAGTATTGTACGAAATTTTATTTTACAAGGTGTGGAATGAACGTATTACGCACGCGAAGCATACGTAATATGTCCATTACAACATCGAGTGAAGTAAAATCATTTTCATAACAAAAAAAAAATAGTTTGCCGGGTATTTCGATGAACAATTATTTATGTCAGTGATTTGTTAATAACATTTTTTAATTATGACTGTGCAAAAATAATCTCTTTAGCATCTTCGATATGCTTGATTTTTTCATATTTTTATCTCATCGGGAACTGTTCGTAATTATCTCCCAATCTCCCTCGAACTTATGCGACATCAGACAAGACGCTCGTATTACCTTAAATTCAGCTTTTAAACCACAAGTCAGTGAATTGAAATTTCACTATGGTTGACGATATTTAATTTACGTCACTACGTGCAATAATGCGCATTTTACGCATACATCGCGTGCGTAAAACCTCGATCACACTTCGTGAAGTTAAGTGTTGTGCAATACTCGCTGGAATAGTGTAACAATGAATGAAAGTTGGTAATTGCGCGGAGTGTGAGGTGCGGCCGAGCTAAGCAAGGACAACAATCACAGGAGTCGTGACCAGCAATTTTGGCCCTTGTTACACTTTGCAGCATGAATAATACAGTGCTTTACAGGCAAGTGACACTTTTCCGAAAAGTTTTTCCACAATTGTATCGTAATGTACTATTAGCACTTACGGGATTTGGCTCCGCTATGCTTTCATATATAGCTCTGTGTTTTGGATCGTTTATTCGCGAAACGTGACGAGCTCCCTCCACTATCAGCACTTCGTTGTCTTCTAAGGCCTCTACTGACAATATCGCAGCTAAAATTTCCGGATGCGTCGCAATCTGAAAGATAATTCATGCTACAAAATCAGGTGTATTCATTGGCATATAATTTATTATCAAATATTATATTGGCCATTATACAGGGTATCCAGGTTTTTAAAACACGCAATAAAATAACTAGCGTCGCAATCTGAAAGATAATTCATGCTACAAAATCAGGTGTATTCATTGGCATATAATTTATTATCAAATATTATATTGGCCATTATACAGGGTATCCAGGTTTTTAAAACACGCAATAAAATAACTACATAAATGAAGGTCCACACGAAAACGTTTTATACAAAAGTTGCATGGTTTTGAGGGGGTCATACAATGGCCATATCATTATTTTTTTGGTATCAACCTGAAGGTCACATAAAGTTCAACTTAATTATCTTAAATCCGATGCCGGTATAATTCGAAATAAAATCGAAATAAAAAAAAATCCTCCCAGGGTTACCCCGAGAAACTTGTCTTTAACAAACGCATTTCCATTTTTTCTTTCACATGATTCTGTTGCGAGTTATGATGTACACCGCAAAACAACGTTTTTTTCAAGGCGTCTCCGGAGATTCTCCGTCACTCGCTCAAATTTCAATATTTTGCAATGAAAATTTAGGAAAATATTGTTCAAATGTTGCATTGTTGTATGGAAATTGACTGAATAAACTAACACTACCTGTGCCGCCGAAAAAAATTGTTAAAAACATGCCTTGTTATCACCGAATTAACCTTACGCCCCTCCTCCTCCCCCCCCCCCCCCCCCCCGCCCTTAACAGAATTTCAAATTTTTCGAAAAAAAAAACCAAACAAAAGACGTCGAATCTCAACAATTCAACTGAAATGATCTGCAGACGACAAATAACATACAGCACTATTGCTACGCATGTACCAAATTTGGCGATGATCGGTAAAGTGTTTTGGATTTTACGATATTTTGAATGTTTCAAAAATGTCGATTATCGCTCTAATTTTCGCAAAAGTTAAGAATGTAAGACAAAACCTTATACCTAATAAAATGAGATGTAACGATGTTTGTGACAGTGTTTTTTGTGTTACATGCCCGTAACATGTTTTTCGTAGATTGAAGGTAAAAAAAAGTTGCAAAGCCGAATTTTGCACACTGCTTCCTCGTTAATTTTCGTTTTTCACAAAGTTTCCTCTGTGAGGAAGCAAAAATTGACAAACAAGCATCTTCGTGGAGGTGGTTTGTGTATAAAACGAAAATTAACGAGGAAGCAATGTGCAAAGTTCTCCTTTGCAACGTTTTTTCAATACTTGGCATCGAGACGCAACGCGTCTCTTGATCATCGCGATTTCTCCGAGTGTGCCAACAGATGCAATATGTGCTGCAAAAGGTGCGATTTTGTTTCTTTTTTGTCTTGTGGCTGAACATACTTACTTACATGTACTGTTTCTTGGGTGAGATCATCCTCGAGGACTCCGCCGCCGAATCGTGAACTCGCAAAACAAACATGGAGTAACCGCGATTCCGATTCTATTCTATCCATACGCCCACCGTGCCGTATTGTCAGTGGACACAGTGGTGTGTTGCTCTCAAGCCAGTCTTCGATCGTCAGCCACTGTTTTGACGTCATCACCTGAGGACATGAAAAATCTTTGTGAGTCTTGCGCAGTGTCGTAAGTCCCCGTTATTTTAAGAATTAAAGTTTACACGGCAATTTATTTTCCAGATACGATTATAGAACGATCACCTGTAGCGATTATACAATTATATGTGAATTTTTTAACAACGGTAAGAAAAAACAAATTTTTCATTAAATTTTCGGAGAAATTGTGAGAAAAATGGACAAACGCGGTCCTCCATTATTTTTGCAATGCATTAACGATATTTCTCAATGTTTTCAATAACATTACCATCAAGGTTTATGTTGAATCAATATTTCTTGCCTTTATTTGAAAGGTTACACATCATATTATAATGATTACGAGTATTATTATTATGAAATCATAATTACAAAGCCAATCGTAGTATCAATTTTATTTCTACAAAAATTAGGGATTTACAACTCTGGTCTTGCGACAGAAAAAAGCCTCTGTTTAACCAAGTTATTCTACTTTTGCGTGATTGACAGACGAACCGGTTGGATTAATTACCGCTGGTGATTAATTTTTATTTTTGATTCCTACGTATACCTTCTTCAGGTTTTTACGTTTTTTCTCCCCACTCCCCTTGGGGATTCCCTTTCATTCCTTGTATTCCCCTCCGTATCATTTATTGAGTTCCCCCCCAGAGTGTTACCCGCAGCCACTCTTTCCTAATGCACTACTGTATCGCATTTGCACGAGGGCACAGGGAAACTGCAGAAAACCTGTGCCGATACAGGCGGCTATATTTTTTCTGAGTGTCTGTTGCATGAGATTACATCAGAAACTCAGAAAAACTGCCTCCCGCTCAACAGTTGACGTGCAAATCAGTGCATGGCTAAGCGGTCACCCATCCAAGTAGCGACCGTGAGTCGAGCTGCTTAACATGGGAGATCGCCGAAGCCATGCACCGACCGCACGCCCACTGCTGTCGGTTACCGGTGGTGATTATTAGATTATGAATTTATTTTCGGTATAAATGAATCGATAAATGGATGATCATTTACCTGTCTTGAAACAATCATTCGTCCATCCAGAGCCGACTCCGATTCAAGAAAATCGAAATAGTGTAGAATACTGCGCAGTTTAGCCTTCTGACTATTTCTGAAAAGATAAAAAAACGCACAAAAATATATAATAATGAAGATAGTTGGCGTGGTACACCGCCCACGACTTGACCTGGGTGGATGGCGGTATCGGTTCGCCCGTGAAAGGTCAACCCTTCTTGGAAAGGGCAAACTCTCATCGCGACTTGCGTTCGTCGTCGTTCTACGCTCGACATGTCGTGCAAAGAAAAGTACAGCCGCAAATGGAAAAACGTGTCAATTATCGGTATTGTATACGACGAGCAAAGTGCGATAGTGTATCGTTGTAGAGAAAAAAATGACATTTATGGAAGCCAGCAACCCCGTAGCCGATCATTTGTTTAAATAGTCAACAGCTAAGTTGAAATCCGCATTGGTTTAAGAAATAATAAATGTTACGGTTTGTTTTGCAGATGTGAATTAATAATAATAACCTACGGAAATTACAAAATGCCGTGTGACCTTTTGAACAGCTGCATTCATACCTCAATTTCAATACAAAAATGATGGGCAGTTGTGAAAAAAATGGAAAAGATAGATAGATAAATAGATAGATATGTTATTGCTCTGTAAAGAGTACAACTTTGAGTTTCTTATAGCAATATGCTATAAAAAATGGAAAAGCACAACGCTCTATTACTCTCATAATGCATTAACCGAATTGCACCATTGTTTCCGGAAAATGACCATGATATTTTATTGAGAATAAACATTCTTTGCAGCCATTAACAAAATATACACATTATATTATAGTTACTCCGTATTACTATTATTCATTCGTAATTACAAAATCAATTGCACCATTGAGTTTGTTTCTAAAAGATTTAGGGATTTACAACTCTGATGACGAGTTATCGTCGCAATATCGGCTCTGAATTATTAGTAAATCATAACAAGACAGACCCGTGCTGTAGCAAGCGTGAGCCATTCACGTTTCGTACGCCAAATACGTAAGAAGTTGATGCCGTAAGACAAGTACTTGAAAACATTATCTTGTACAGCAAGCGTATGAGAAGTTCGTTTCGCATGTCGAATGCGTTGAGTGTTTCTCGTATGCCAGGAACTGCGTGTTGTTCGTTTCGCTAGGCAATCCGCCAAAAATTAGTTTCGTACTCCAAGTACATGAAAAGTTCGCATTTTAATAAAAAAAAAAGGTACGCGAAATAGTTATCTCGTATACCAAGTACATAAAAAGTTTGTCCTATCCCATGAAAAATTCCTCTCAGGAGATGAACTTTTCATGCGCTTGATGTACGGGAGGAATTTTTCACATGCATGACGCACGAGAAGACTTTTTCATGTATTTGGCAGTGTTACATTTTGTCGACAGTTCCAATATGTTGACAAACAAAATGATTTTCCGACGGTTTTTGCGAAACTTGAGATTAAGAGGGGAATTAAACGGGCAATCAACGTAAAAGGGGGAAATACAAGATTAACTCACAGGTGCAGATGCTTGAAGAAATTTGTGAAATTGAAGTCTCCGAGTGTCGGATGAGTCTTCATGGTCCTCTTTGGGTAAGTCGAGAAGAAGGCATTCGCCAGTAGAGATGATGCGAAGCTGTAACTGTATTCAACGCAATCCCCTGTCACGCCGAAAACATATAATTACGCTCGTTAGATATCCGCTAGGGAATCACGACAATATAACTAACAACAGAGATGTCAAGCATATGGAAATAAAGTATATATAAAAGATGAATTCTAGATGTATAAGATATATTTTGTCCGAAAACTCCTATATGTCGGATATATTCTAGGATATATACGAAATATACACGAGCGAAAAATATATCTAAGATATATCCAAAATATATTCAGAATGTATTTTTATTGTATTGTCGTCTGAAAAGTTCTATATTTCAGATATATTTTCGTGTATATTTCTTTTCCGTGGGGGGTTCGTTACTTTTAAATACGCACTTTTTTCTCTTTACCCTACAATTTTTTTATTATTAAGTATTTAGTGAACGTGGCCTACACGTTATATAACTCAATGTTCCAATTTTGATGAAAAAAGATAATAAAAATGAATGTAACGAAGAAAAGTAACGATCGCTACTTTCATCATTACTCCTTTCTCGTTAAATTTGCTTTTTGCGATTTTTCATATGAAATTTATCGCCAAAAACGTGTTTTAAGGATTTTACACTGAGCTCGAACCTTGAGTTATATAACGTGTAGGCCACGTTCACCAAACGTTTAATAATAAATAAATTATCGGATAAGTAAAAATAAGTCTGTATTTAAAAGTAACGAACGCTTGACGACTCTGTATAACACACGTCTGTGTTATTACTGTAAAAACTAACACAAAAATCGACGCAGCGTCATTATATCGCCAACGGAAACAACACATGTCGCAATAATACAAATAACAATAATAGTCTCCGAAATACCACGTACAAAAATAACACGCGACGAATAACACACAATAATAACACTATGCTAAAATGCCACAAATAAATTTCGGAATTACGAAGTTCCGTTCGATACTGCGCGGATTACAATCGTTTTGTTGTCGACAGTTACTCAGACTGTGGCGATACGCGTGGAATTGCCGGTCCATTTCATCCATTGCCATATTATCATGTGGCAATGGATATACTTCGATCGATATCGCGAAATAGTCATTGATCGATGTCGCCTAATTAGTCGTCGGTGATAGTGTTCTTGCATTTCAGTGATTATTTATCATCGTGACGTATTTCGATCGAATTTTGTGCAAATTTCAAATTAAATAACGATGACTTACAAAATATTTTCTTTCTATTTACTCATGTAGCCCTATTAAGGTGCCATTTTTAGTTTAGCACATTTTGACGCGTTTTTTTCTTAATCATGTTTTTTTTTACTTCGACATGTCTAACGTAGGGTGAATCGAGCAGTCGATGAACAGTTAATGAACCAATAAAAGGACATTTTCCACAAGACCATATGCATAAAATCGTCCATTCACTGGGTTTTGTTGGCTGCTTAACTGTCGATTCACTGGCCGATTCACCCTATGTACTTTTGTTTTCTTTACTCGACTACTTTACTAATTGAATTTTCCATTTTTTTTACTCGAACATGTTTAACATATGAACTTCTCTTCTTTACTTGACTTTTTTACTTTTCACTTTTTCATTTCTTTTTACATGTGTTTTTTAAAAACCGTATTATTTTGACATGTTGTTACATACAACAGTAACGCTTCGGATTTTAACGGATTTTTACGAAACAACATCACGTCGAATCATCTCACCTTGTTGCTGTAGGCTGAAGTACAGTCCGTGAGGTGGTTTCGTCGTTCTCAATGCCTTCGCCCGCTCCACAATCCGTGGTATCGTCTTCGCGAAAAACTGCTCACGCTCCGACTGCCCGAGATCATCGTCCACGAATTTTGCGAGCCCGACGAAGAGATCGGGATCTTGAACATCTTCTTCGGGATCAAGGCTTATGCTAAAGGTAAAAAGATCCACGTTAATATTTTTTTCATTACTGTATTTGTATTACATAGTTGACTAGCGTTTGGAACGTGGGTCGCTGTATCTCAGGAAGATAATCGAAGATAATCGAAGATAACAATTCATTTTCAAATAGTTCCTCTTTGTAATCTTATTTATATTTTTGAAAACTGTTTGTTTGTGTGTTTGTACCAAGCTACCCGGGATCAAATTACGCACCCAAGCCTGATTCGGGCCTGAACTTTTCCATAAGTTAAGGATATAGAAGCGCGAAGTATTCAATTCGCATAAATTCGAGAGAAGCGCGAAGGAATTGCAAACACTTCTCGATGGTCTGAAAATCTAAACAAATTCATGCACACTGAAGGTACTGAAAAAATTAATTTTGCATAATAATAATTCCAAAATGTGATTAACAAATTGGTAATAAAAATAGTTTAACAAATATTTCGAAGACCTAAGTTTTTTTTATGAAAATGATACCTTCGTTTTTCTGTACACGTATGAATTTTTTCAGACTTTTATCTAATCTTTGAAATTTGTGTTTTTTTGTATGGAAAATATGTACAAATCTCAAAGATTAGATACAAATCTGAAAAATTTAAACGTATACAGAAAAACGAAGGAACCGTTTTCATTTTAAAAAACTTGGATTATCGAAATATTTGTTAAACTATTTTTTTATCAGTTTGTTAATAACTTTTTGGAATTATTATTATGAAAAATTAATCTTTTCAGTACCTTTAGTGTGCATGAATTTTTTCAGGTTTTCAGACGATCAAGAAGTGTTTGCAATTCTCTCGCACTTTTCTCGAATTTATGCGAATTGAATACTCCGGGCTCCTACTCCTTAATTCAAGTCCGCCCTAAATTAAAAAAAAGAAAAGTAATTTTTCATCCAATTGCGTGTTAATTTCCAAAAAATCGAATTTTTCCTCGAGCATTTTTCGAGCGCGCGTAGCGCACGAGCCACCCATTTTATTTTCAATATAACTGTTTATTGTTGTATATCGTACATTTGAAGATTTCAAAGAAACATCTTGGGCGAAGCTTCCGGAAGCGTTGGCAAAGAAGCAAGAAGGAGTTCCGATGGCTATAGTAAAACGGAGTAAGAAAGTAGTATGAGCTACGTTCGCCGGGTGTGAGACCACCAGAAAGGAGGATAGAAGAAACCTCCAAAAATAAAGTGCTCGCTTTTGTCGTGAGTACGACACGCAGTATAGACACACGCGCGCACACACGCCTTATATTCATATACATAAATAAGTGCAAGGAGGATAGATGGATGTGGAGGGACATTTCTATCGTATTTAGCGGCTAGCAGTGGCGGTACAAAGTGAAATAACTACGTGAGATCAGCGTCTGAATATAGTAACTGTTAGTAGTTACGGTCGTTACTCGGCCGGCCACGCGAAAATCTTCGCATCGGTGTCAGAGTGGGGGACGCGGAGATTGCTTTCCGGGTCTCGCGGGACTCGTGCCTCAGGCGCCGTAACGTATCGATGCCACGCGGACAGACCTTCCTTCCCGGACAATTCTATCCACCACGCAGCACAGATCCAACACACTCGTTTCTTCACAATGTTTTTCCTTCAGATTTTTCATCTTCAACACGGTTTTTTCAAGACATTTCGATTATACTCAAACGTTACCGCTCATTCCGATACGACTCAGTCTCGAGCCAACACATTCGCTGCGCTACAAATTCAATAGTATATAGGGGAGACCGGGGTAAAACGGGCCCCCTAAGCAAAAAATGGCTCTATGACAGAACCCAAAGTATTTTTTCTATTGCTTTTCATTAAAAAATTCGATATCAAACATTAATTCTGAGCGTCGGCAAACACAAATTTCGGGGTAAAACGGGCCCCCCTGCGAATCCGGCACAAATATAGTACGCACAACGCTGCCGACCGGCATAAGTGTTGATTATTTGGGTCTTTTACTAAAAAGTGACACAAAAGCACATTTCAGTCGAGACGGATTCGCTGTGCAGTCAAGAATTGATATAGAAAAACAACTGTTGACGAAGAAGCCCGCGAATAAAAAAAAATCACGGAGGACGGCGGGAGAAAAGTTTTGACGAAGAAAAAAGCCTCAAGACTTACGACGGAGACGGGAGCCCATTTTACACTCATTTTTTTTTTCCATGATGAAAAAAAAGGGGATCCGTTTTACCCCAGAGGCTCGTTTTACCCTGGTTTCCCCTGCTGCTTTTCCTTCACATTTCTTATGTTCACCCGTTTTCATGATCTTTTTTTTTTCGAGATTCTTATCTCAGGACACTCAGAATGGTCCAAAACATCGAGAAAAGTGGTTTAGAAAAACACCTCTCTGAGGAAGTATTCTGGCTTCCTCAGCTCATAGAGGAAGCTTCGTTAAAAGTGTAAAATACTGAGGAAGCAATTTACAAGATTCTACTTTGCATGGTAACACCCAAAAACAGCTTTTGCCAAAATATCCTTGACGGAAATATCATAGAAAATGATCCCAACTGAAAATATTCGTCAATAAAAATATCCTGTGCTATAAATATCCGCGCGTGAAAATGTCCTGACCCAAAAATGTCCTGTGCTCAAAATATTGCGCTGGGTTCCCCAATCGGCAGGGAGGCATTCGAGTTCCCCGGTATAAAATATAAATACATAAACAGATACAGTATATTATATTAAAAAATAATCGAATAAAAATAATTCAACAAGCAAATAAAAATCATGGGGTGGGGCGGAGGGTAGCACGCCAAAATATCGTCCGTCATAATATCCCGGGTGAAAATATTTCCAGAAATTATCCCGTGGGAAAAAATACTACTACATTTGAGAACCGCAGGCCGTTGCGGAAAGGGTTTATTTGTTTTCGAGGTTATTTTTTAGGATATATCTTTGAGAAAGTAAAGTAAAGAACAGAGTTTCTTTACTTCACTTTCCTTTTTCTCTTTTTTTACTTTACTTTACTTTACTTTTCATTTTCTTTTTCTTTACTTATAATTATTAATTATTCGATTATTAGTCGCGGGATTATTTTTCGTAGGATATATGTGGGATTATTTCTGAGGAGATAATTTTACGACGGGATTTTTTTTTTTTGTTTCAAGGGATATTTTTATTGTTATTGGAATAGCTGTCATATTTTTGCGAGCATACATTCAACGATATTTTTTGTCGAGATCTGATATTTGTTTTTTTTTAGACCGCTTAATGTGTGTATTTTTTGCGAATATTATTGTTATTGGAGTTGCTGTGGTGTTCATTAATTGAAGAGCATATATTCTGCGAATGTTTTTAGTGTTTTGTCGAACTCTTTTTCGGGAATATTTTTTGCACAGAATATTTTTTGCCGAGAATATTTTAAATGGTGGATATTTTTGCTGAGGATTTTTTTGTCCAGGACATATTTATAAGGATCATATTGGGTGCAGCCACTATGCATACGCCATAAAATTTAAACGCATCCACGGATTTTCTTCAAATTTGTACCCAACCCTTGGATCATGATAATTGATGTGGGGACAACATTAGGACCTGGTATCTCGTAATTTAGACGATCCAGCGCGAAAACGAGATTTTTCAAAAACTTAAAAATGCCATAAAATGTCAACAGCTGGATACATTTGCGTCAGATTTGTACTCAAACCTTGATCCATGGTCATCCACATGTGAACCGAACTTGAGATAATTCTGCAAAAAATGTCCATTTTTTCGTGACGACATTTTTTTCTTTTTCGTGCACCAAAATCGAAATTTACCGACATAATGACCGTCGGTAAATTTAGGTCCAAAATACGGCATTAACAAGAGAATACGGTTAAAATACGGCATTTTGATTTTTTCTAATGAGCGATTTCGTATATTTTTGTTATAGAATTGTTTTTGTTGGTTGGCGAAAGTACTGTGAAATACCTTATATGTGTAAACATAATAATGGCAGCGCGTTTCGCGTGCTCGTATTACATTGGGAGAGTTTGCGGGCCTTGGAATAATCCGGGCCCGAAGGGGGGAGGTCACCAACCCAACCCTATCCAACCCTAGAGGTCAGTACTTGCTAGGTAATAACCTAGGTTTGGAAAATATATATTTTTCCGAAATTCTTCGCTCAGGTCTCAACAGAAACGAAAAATTATTTGGGATTTGTAACTATGTGAGAGGCTTTTTATTTGATACAAGGGGACTATTTTCGTGACTGGTGAAAAAGTGACAGAACCTCGGTCTAGACCTGTCCAACCTGAAACCCTCCAATGTTATCGTTGCACAGACGTCGAATTGCTTGAATACTCAAAGCTTCATTACAATTATGAACGATACTCACTTGCACATGTCGTGGAGTCTTTGCATAGCGTCGAGAAGTTCGTTGGAATTTTGCGAAGCTCCGGCGCGGTCCAGCTGCTTAACGACCGCCGGCCACCAGGGCAAATCACACGGTAGCATTACCAGAGCCATTGGGGAACTTTTTGCCAAGCCACACGTAACTGTCACGAACCACTGTCAAACACATAATGCGAAAATATATGTATGGAAATAGAAGCTATATTCTGAAATTTAATGGTATCAACTTATTCTTTTGCTAAGTGTAATTTAGCAAAGTCCATAATTTAGTCTATTCAACACAATATTTTCCGTATTTCGGCTTGGAGGCATGAGCGGTACGGTCATGTCAATCGTGAACCAAGATTTTAAAAGTTATTTCAATATACATTCCAAGGGTAACTTAGAGGCAATAAAGGTGTCAAGAAAGATGGATCTAAATTAAACAGATCCTGCTTAATGTATAAAAAAATGGATAGCAAAAATTTCACAGAAAAATAACTCAGTTTATGCTAATAACTAATGGGATGTAATAAACGCAGTTATTTGGAAGGCAAATTTGTGATTTTAATTCGTTCTTGTCGAAGGATGGCTCATTTTGTTTCTTGATAGATAATGTATAAATTTACCGATGAACATTTGCGATGATATTCGTAGCTTATAAATAACAGCTGTTTGTTTATGAGAGAAAAACACAAAGTGATAATTAAACTAATTTATGTCCTAATTGATAAATAGACTGAAGAAAATAACTCGGTGAATTCGTCGAACGTTCTTCAATGCACGAAACGAACCATCGCTCGTCAAGAAGGAAATCAGATTACAAATATTACTTCCAAAAAACCGCGCATCATATACCCCATTGATTATTAGCGCAAACTAAGTTAGTTTTCTATGATTTTCCATACCATTTTTTCAACATTCAGTAGGATCTATTTAATTCAGATCTACCTTTATTAACATTAGTTTTCCATTGCAAGTATGTATAAATCATTTTTCAAGTAAAGGAAGTGACTGTACTGCCGATGCCTCCTTAACGTAACAGAAATTCAATGTCGAACCTTACGGTAGAATTTTTTAACCCGAATGCTTTCCCTTTACGTTATTATTCGATGGAATTAAGATACAGGGTACATTCCGAATGAAATTTAACGATTGATCAATTTTTTCTTGATTTTGTGTTCATATAATTGACAAAGATATTTTGAAATCGTGTCTGAGTTATTCCTACTATGTTGCGACTACAGTAGAACTCCGACTACCGGGGTCGGATTAATCGGGAAGCGGATTAAGCGGACATCGCGAGAAGCGAAGAAAGTGCAAAAAACAAACGAAAGTCACTGAGTACTTTGAAAAAAGAGCCTAGTTTACTTAACGCTATTTAAAAAAACACCGAAAGTTTTCACACACCAATATCACACACCAAAGAACCCGACCATCTCCAATCTCCTAATGCTTTGATATCGTTGATCATCAAGCTCGTTGAGGCATGAAGCTGATCAAACGAAGCATAAAAGACTTGCAAAATACAACCTTGCAAATTGCTTCCTCAGTATTTTGCACTTTTGACGAAGGTTCCTCTATGAGGAAACCAAAATTGATGAACATACTTCCTCATAGAGGTAGTTTCATGAAATGTGAAAAATACTGAGAAAGCAATTTGCAAGATTCTACTTTGCAGGTTTCTTCATGTTTTATTCTGTGATTCGAACAAATATCCCAAAAAATACGAAAAAATCATAGATGTTTCGTTTGACATGGTCAACGATATAAAAAAATTAGGAGAAGATTGAGGTGGTCGGGTTTTTTGGTGTGTGAAATACCGTGGAATGACCCATATACCCTGACAACACCAAAGGGTCCATTTGTGAGCATTTAGTACCCTAAAGTCCACTAACTGGGTTTCCATTTTCAGGCATATGACGTCCAAAAAAGCATTCGTTGTTGGGTCCTAAACTTAGTATTGCGCCTGCAAAAGTTAGACCGCCCATTCAAAGGCGTACTTTTTAATTCCTACGTGAGACCTACACCTTGACGTCCATCCGGTGTTATCAGGGATACTTGTTTATACTATGCAACAATTGAGTATAACTTACATACCAAATCTCAGTGTAACTAGACAAAATATAATTATATCGTCAGTCATAATTGATTTATGCACTTTTGCTCTTTAGTTCGGATCAAGCGGGATTTCGATCATCCGGTATTTCTTCGGTCCCGAGCGTTCCGGTTAATAGGGGTTCTACTGTATGTTGCGTTTGCAGTGAAAGGATTGCTAGAAACGCGAGATACCATTCAGCATAATGAAGCGTTATCCTGAACGTCACACCCGGAAACTCGCGATAGTAGTATAGCCCAAGTCTGGTCAGACGCGCTCGATCAGCTGGCCAAGCTTTGTAGTGTAGTTCAGCCTTTTCGGGGTTAGCGGAAATCGACAAAACGAATTATCCAAAGTTGCATACTGATACTATGGAATATTATCGATAAATTAAATTTAAAAAGTTTTTTTTCCATATAATTGAATATAACTTGTTGCAACTATTTCTTTAAGAATTTCAATAGTGTCTTCATAAATTATTCACCGTTGATATTTGGTTTTAAACAGTATTATTTATAAAAAATAGTGTGTGTTTTGACAACAAATCAAGCATTCTGAGTATTTGTAGAGAGCAGAAAGTTTTTTTCCCCGGATTTCAGGTGAACGACCAGCAAAAAAATGCTGCAGCATCACTTGGCATGGTTGCCAATCGTTGACCCATTCGAATATTGGAAGTCTTCACGTGTTGCTAAAGTATATTCACACGAGAAATCGGTATAGTGTAATTCCGGCAAATATGAGCCGCTAAAACGTTGCAGGGAAACTCGTGTAACGTTGTTAAATATTATAATGAGTACCATTTGACATTTAAGGTAGTCCTTGTACTTACTCAACCGAACGAACATTTATTAGAAGAAATAAATACTATTAAGACGTCCATCGAATAAACGTATATCTTCAATAAAAAAAATATATATATTCAATTCAAATACGTCAAAACATTTCCTTAATCGAAAAAAGTTCTCTTTGATACAAGTTAGCTGGATTTGCATCAAACAGACTTATCTGTAAAATTCCGCTATATCTAAAACAAACACAATATTTACTTAGTTATTTAAATAACTCTTATTCAACCGAACGAACACTTATTAGAAGGAAAAAATACTATTAGGCCGTCCATCGAATAAACGTATTTCTTCAATAAAAAAAAAATATATTCACTTTAAAAACCTCAAACCATTTCCGACTTGATTTGTATCAAATAAACTTATCTGTAAAAAAGCCAGATTGAATATCATTAAAAAAATACATTTCCCATTGCCTTCCCATTCTTTTCCTCGTTCAGCCCCAGCCTACAATGACTCGATAACGGATACGGAGCGGCGATGACGATGACGACGGACGACGCATCGCAGTCAGCCGCTTGAGAGCACGTGCATGCTTATAATTAGTATCCGCTGGTTCGTCGTCGTGTCTCCGTGTAGTCTTCGTCACCGCTGCTTTCACCCGGAAGACTGCAAGCGGCCGTCCTCGCAGCTCTCCCGGCCAACGACTCCCCTTTATGTAACTAACACGGCTGCTGTTGCTGTTAATCCTCATCATCGAATCCCCTCTCATCGGCCCTTTGCCCCCCCCCCCCCCCCCCCCCAACCACATCACTTATTTATCACACCTGCTTAATTTTAAAACGACGAAAAAAAACACACATTTTCTTCTCACCTATCGTCCCGGTCGCTGATCGACGTCTCCGTTTGTTTCAGGATCCAAGACGAACGAAACCGCATCAATAGGAAGACTCACATCTTCGTGACTGTGGATTGACTACTTTTGCGCCGATGGACCAGCTCGTCCGACCTCCATGAGTCGATACTACCGCCTGAAGCTTCCGCCTGTTCCTGTAATGTCGTCGTCGCTGCTGCTGCTGCTGCTAGTTTTGGGGTCGTTGATTCTTGCCGGGTTAAAAGCCGCATATTCGAGGGGGATCGCCCGTTTTCAGCATAGATTTCACAGCGTGGTGTCGTTTGTGCTATCGACTCGACGCTGCTCCTCCTGCTTTCGATGTTTCCCTTGGCGACGAGACAAGCATGGTGTCCTGCTCACGGCCCATTATATCTTCTCTTCTCCTTCGCCACAAGATACAACGTCCCAATTTTCAATAACACCCGCCGATATTTCGTCGACCGACTAATCTTATTTTATCCAATTCCCGCTCTTGCGTAGTGTTTGACTTTTCACATATTCGCAACTGTATTGTCGTTACTCGTTATTGTTATTACGTTTTTAAATGTTTCTTCACTCAAAGATGATGGAAAAACAGCACGGAACGCACCCTGAACCCGCCGCTCGTAACCTCGACGACTTATGTCCGTTCTCGTTCCGTCTGTAGATGTTTTAGTACGTCGAGGAACCGCGAAACGACGACGTTGCGCGCGGGCCACCTCCTACTATTTATAGACAACGGCGCCGGCGCCCTGACAACCCCTATATAGCATTTCGAGAGCAGACGATGCACTCGGCTGGTTCCGTCGGCTGGTACAACTGTGCATCATGCTTATATGGAATGACAATGATATATTTCAAAGAAAAGGGGAACATTCGTTTTGTCGTTTCGGACAATGACGAGCAATGAAGAAAAACGTGTCAACCGATTTTGCTTCAGAATTGCACGAAATTTCTACTGGGGATTATTCGGAGTTATCATTCGCACTCTCTTCGCCAATCGGAAACTCAGAACTTCCGCTTGACTGCTGTCGATAAACTGGACAACGGGAAGTGGTTGTCGGGTACAGTCAGGCACGGAGGTGAATGTTCCAATTTTTCGCGTAAGCTTCCGTTATATAGGTAAACGAAGCCCGTTTACATAAACTCGTATGTTCAATTTGATACGCAAGTAAACGCAAAATTGCAGTATTTTTTACTGAATTCTACAAAAATGAGGAAATGTAACGCGAAAGTTAAGAAATTGAGTATAACATTTTGAACTTTTACTACAAACGTGTATTGAATTTAATATATCAGCTGATGAATCAAATTTCCAGTAATATAACTTTGCAAACATTTTTAACAGTGTACAAAAAAGTGTATAAAAAACGTTTTGCTCTAATCTATAGCACTGTTTGCGGTATACGTCACCTCCAAAAATCTACTCTGACGAAATTGTTGCCCAGCGATTGTCAGCGATTAAACTATACGGTTCATCTAAAAAAAAAAATATATATATATATATATACTTAGAAACGGAATACTTAGGTTTACATCACCACATAGGGACAAATCGATATATCAAAGACAACAAAAATGGCGGACCAACCAATTTTTCTTTTTCACATTCCACAAAATGTTTTATTGTTGATACAAAAAAATAGAAAGGTGCCTTTTACTAAAAAAAACTTACGTGGTGATATGGAGACTGGTTGTCCGAACAATTTAAGACTTGGCCCATGCAAATTGGAGATATCGTTTTTTTAATATGATGGTAACCAGGTTGAAAAACGTAGATTCGAGAAAAACGCGTTCAACGTTTTGGTGATGGCTAATTCATACACAAAATACACTTCATACGATTGGAATTGTTTCACAGAAAATGCTGTATACTCGTCATTTTCACAAATTTCTTCAAAAGGATTTGGTGAGAGCATTCTTAGCAAATACATCTTTCAGAAAAAAAAAATCGAACCGTGTTGTTGGGAGGCACCGGCGGTACAGTCCAGTCCATTGCGTATTAGATTTGAAACATTATTTGTACGTACTTTCAAAGGGAAGCTGGTGACAACAAAGGTGGATTTGCATTAATCGTGGAAGAATAACTGAGTTTATGCGAATAACCAATATGGTATATAACGCGCGGTTTGTTGTCAGTAATGTTTATAATTTTTTGTGACGCATGCACGAGAAGTGCTACTTCTCGTGCCTGCTGCGCGTGGCGTAAGTGGCGCTTTATAGTCAATGATGCAATTTTACTTCTCGCTTGCGCGCGACGTTACACTCGGTAGCACTTCTCATGCATTTGTTACAAAAAGTATTATGTGATACAAGGGCGAGAAAGCGACCATCATACGACGGTTGTAAAGTTGAGTGGGGCTCGTGCGATCAACTTCCCAACCTGCGTATAATGGTCGTTTTCCGCCCTTGTATCACAATAGTACATTACGATACTAGTGCGATGAAACTTTTTCGCGACGAGTGTGCAGCATGTGCCGAAGGCGAGTGTTGTAATTACTCGAGATCAAAAAAAGTTTCTCGCACGAGTATAGTATACATTTTTTTATGCCACTAGTGCGTGAAGTAGGCACTATACGCACGCTGTGGTATAAGGTACTATTAGTTCCTTATTGACGAGCGATGGCTCGTTTCGTTCACTGATGAACGTTTTACGAGTTGACTGAGTTATTTTATCCATTTATTTATCAGTTGAGGAAAAAATTAGTTACATTTGTGGCTTTGTTTTTTTCTTCTCATAAACAAGTAGCTATTATTTGCAAGATACGAATATCGTCGCAACTGTTAATCGGTAAATCTGTATACATCGTCTGTCAAGGAACAAAATGAGCCATCGCTCAACGAGAATTCTTTTTCTTGCATTTTTTTTATAGTAAGCAGGATATATTTCATTTCGATCCACTTTGATTGAAACTAGTTTCTCTTTGGAATTATGTTCAAATAATGTTTTAAATCTGATGCATCCTTAAGGTGTCACACCTACTTGAATTCACGAGTAGGTTGAAAGAAAAATCGGATGCTGAAATCAAGGTAGGTTGGTTATTACAACCTACGAGTGATAACTTAGATCCGAAAATCGATCGGAAAGTATCGAAAATAATTCCTATAATTTTTTTTTCTTAAAGATATTAACTTTTCAACTGCACCATCGATGATACGCCGTATATTTCCTTTTTCGAAATCCTTTTTCACGCTCGGCATTCATAAACACGTGACATCGAGTCCCGAAAGTCGACGAATCCATTACTGTATATATATTTTTTTTCTTGACCGAAAAAATCATTTTTTTACGTTTCTGTTTTAAAAATTCCGAGACGCGGGATTTCCAGTTGAAAAGTGCAAAAATAATCGACAGTCGTTTGTCACCAATTATAAGTTATAATTCGTGATTAAAAAAACATTCGATATTCGATTATCTCGTCGAGAATTAAACGGAAGTTAAGACGACAGCCGACCCAAATAAAACAAAAATAATAATAATAATATCGTTTATGTATAAATTACGTACAGCAGAGGTTGAAAGATCACGGTCGATGGCCAATTGGTAATGTACAATATGGATGATTAGAAATGATAATTTATAGGGTACAGGAAAAAAAAATAAAGTGGATACAGATTATCACAGATAAATTAATATGTTTTTTACAGATATATTTATTTTTATTTTTTTTGTTTTTGTATTAATTTATGTCTTGAAGATGTACGAACTTAATAATATGAAAATAATGATGAGTTATCTGCTGACTGTTTATTTGTATGTTCATTGCACACAAAGTAAATGTAGAGTATAATACGATTTAATATCAATATGGAATGTATATGCCCAATTCCAGTAAACAATTTTCTGTAAAGCAAATATTTTTGTTCACTCGGGGAAGTATTGAATAAAGCGTGACCTCGTAACGTTTCCCGGACGAGGAAACTATAAGATCGATTAACATACTTAAAAATAGACGTGTTTTCGAATGGCGAAAGAGGAACGAAGAAGCGGACTGCAAATTGTGATTTACAGATTGTTTTTCGTCGAGAAAACGAGTGGTTTTTTGCATTGTTTACGGTATATTTCATACTTGACTTCCCTTCCCCTGTAGTGGGTGGCCGTCGAACGGTGGGGGTAGAAACTGTCCAATTGCGGAAAAGATAGAACAGCGTGGTAGGTAGAGTCGCGCGCTCCACAGTTGCAACCGCCCCACCCGTAGCCCCGAGGAGAACCGAGGTGTATAGTCGGGATCAGAAAGATACGTAGACTGCGCGTAAACGTACAGAGTCTTAGTGGCCGGTATCGATCGCCCTATTCGACAACAATAAGCCGTGGTCCGTCTACTCTACCTACCACATACGTGTTACTACCGTTTCGACGCGCGTAAACTTCGACTCCGCTGCGGTTCTTGCTCGCGAGTTCCCGACGGTGCAATGGACGCTCGATTATCGTAACACACCACCACGGCCACGTGTATCGCCTTCATTTGCATATATCGCCAGTCACATTTACGTCGACGCAACCCTTCACGGTCCTCCGCGATTCTCGCTCCGTTTCCCTCCGTCCGCGATCCAACACGGTCTTTCCGTTGTGTGTCATACGCATTCCCGGCTGCATTCCCGATCGCGGTTCCACCTGCACTTTCGGCGAGCGATTCTCAGCGACATCCGCATTCTTCGCCCAGGAAGAACCGTCCCTCGAGATCCTCCGACATAGCATGAAAATAACGAGAAACGCGTAAACGCGACAACGAAAATCATCGCAATCGAGTGAATGTCATCTACCTTCAAAATGCTTTGTAAGTACAATTCGTTAATGGAAGCTTATTCGCTCGATCATAATGATATACGAATTTCACGATGCAATGACGTTGAAGTTTGCATCGTTGCAATGCAACGAAATTATAAGCAACAAAATATTAGTGAACCGAAATTATTGTATCGGCTATAAAAGTTATTATAACAACTAAGAGCGTGACAAAAAATATTATCTCACCCCCTAATGGGGGTGAATTATTTCAATTTGTATGAAATTAATATTTTGTTGTTTAATTTCGTTGCATTGCAACGATGCAACGGTTTACGGTTGATAGAAAATTATATTTACGTTTTTGGATTGCGCGAATCAGAGCCGTGCGGTATGTATGTAGGGTGAATTCGCCGGTGAATCGACAGACCCCTCGGACATTTTTTTGCAAGCAAAATATGCGAAATATTAAATAATTGGAAGCGTGAAATATGTGTCTCGTACATGTGCGCACTGACTCACGGATCTATCGACAGTGAGCCCGAACTCGTGAACCCTGTAGTCGCGCGAAATACGGGGAGTACGTTCTTTCCATTTCTTTCCATGACGTATAAGCACGTATTACTTTTTTTTTACTTCTGATCTATGGGGGTGAAATTTGTTTGCAAGCAGAGTTATAAATCCTCATTAGTTTAAGTTGGTCCTCACGAGTGGTGGCTGACTTTGCATAAGTCCCAGAGAAGTGAGAGGGGAATTGCAAACACTTCCCGGTGTTATACAAATCTGAAATAATTCATGCACATTAAAGGTACCGAAAAGATTAGTTCGGCATAATAATAACTGTAAAATGTTATTAACATATTCATGAAAAAAAAAATTGTCCAACTAATTTCTCGGGAACTCACATTTTTTCAAATGAAAATTCTTCGTTAATTGTTCTGAATCCGCATGAATTTTTACCGATTTGTAAGTGCATTTTGAATTTTGTATAATGAATTTTTAGGCGAACATAAAAATTTGAAAAAATTCATGCGTATTCAGAAAAATTAACGAAGAATTTTCAATAAAATAAGTGGGTCTCCGATAAATTTGTTGACCAATTGTTTTTTTTTTTTTTTTTTTTCATTATTCTGTTAATAACATTTTACAATTATTATTCTGTAAAATTCATCTTTTCTGTACCTTTAATGTGCATGAATTTTTACAGGTTTGTATACCATCGAGAAGTGTTTCTAATAACCTCTAATTTTTCTCGAATTTATTCGAAATGAAAACTATACGGCAGGATCTGCTTAACTGGTGCGTTCAACCTATGCTGCGGTGAACTTTCCTGACCCGCGATCTGCTTCGTTTTTTCCATTTTAAGGTACTTCGATAGCGACACCGTCACGTAAAACATGAGTTTCAGAGAAATTTTCGAACACTTCTCGATCGGATAAAAATTTGAAAAAAATCAAGCATATTCAAGGTTCTGAAAACATTGGTTTTGCATAATAATAATTCCAAAATGTTATTAACAAAATGACGAAAAAAAAAATTATTCAACGAACGTCAACCTAACTTTTTCTTCAAATGTTGATTGAATATTGATGTATCAATTTCTTTGAATATGGAGGATTTCCGCTGGTTTCAACCCGGGTATGACCCTCGACCTCTCGGATATCGCCCTCAATTTTTTGTGTTACTGTCCCAACGCTAAAAAGAGCTCCACATTTTTTCAGATTTCTTTTTCAAATTTGAATTTTTTTCAATTCTTCAAAATGATAATACTGTTAACCACAATTTAAAAATCTAAAGAAATTTTCAAAACTCTAGGATCAGATACAAAAGGTTTTAAGCTTCGAGCCAAAGACTCGGCACGTGCTTCTTTTTTCACATTTTTATTGAAAAAGAAGTCAAATAGTTTTAAAAAGTCCGAAACAAATAGAAGAAAATCTCACCCCACTCAGGGTTTAAGCTTAAAGATACTTATATCTGATACGGAATCTTTGAGAATTTCTTCCGACTATTTTTTAATTTGAATTTATTACAATTTTTCAAACTGAAAATATTGTTAGCCACAATATAAAGATCTGAATTTTTTTTCAAAAACCCTATATCAGATGTACCTAAAGTTTTGTACTTTACTTTTTATAAGTTTTTTGTATTTTTAAACTTAAAAAAGTTAGGCTGACGGATGATTTGTTAAACAATTTCTTTCATCAATTTGTTAATAACATTTTTGAATTATTGTTATGCAAAAGTTTTTTCCACATCTTGATCCCACCGAGAAGTGATGAAAATATTTTCTGAAACTAACGTTTGACAGGGCTGTACTGTCAGAGCTACCTTAAAAAACAGCTATATTTCATGTAGTTAAACAGCGATTATAGATTTCAATGCCTCACGTGCGTCACATGCATCTGCCCCCCAGGGGCAGCCCCCTCCGATTAACTGAAGATATTTGTCAATGTCAAATAAAATTTGTGAATGACCAGTTGTTTCCGTTTGGCCAATCGATAGTTGGTCGGTGGCGTAACGACGACTACACGCGTCTATCTAAATTGGCTAGTATTCGAGTTGTACTTCCGAGAGAAATGCCAATGATTCGGTAATACTCAACTTAACATTTCGTATAAAATCAGAGTCTCTGAGAAATTCTGTAAAAATGATTTTATTCCTTCGATACTCATATTTCTTACAAAACACTCATATTTTTGTCGATAAGACAATATTTTTACGGATATCAAAACGATTGAAGAGTTTACATTTTCCCGTTAATGAAAGAAACTGTAAATCGGAGAAATGATTTTTAAAACTCTTATTTCCTGTCTTCACCTATCTTGGAAGGAAGGATATTTTTATGCTAAAATGAATAGGAAACAAAACAGTTCATAGAGCATTTATTTCACGCCTTTTATTTTGTTACATTTTTCTAGTATTTTTGAATTTATGTGCTTCGCCCGAATTATTTTTTAATCTCCGAGACATCCTCGTGGTATTCTACTTACGTAAAGATCATCATCAATAAAAAAAATTACATTTTTTAAAAATAATAATAATAATAATAAAAATGGGAAAAATATCCGATCTCCTTCAATCTGGGTTCGGAGCAATAGAATTGATTTTGTTATATGCCTCTTCGGAAATGTATAGGAAAACATGAACAAATATGAAGAATGTTGACAACATTTTAACTAGCACTAGAGGAGAAGGTCTGAGAAATTCGGAAAATTGGTACGTTCGGAGAATTCTTGATTTGTTCATCGATGTCCGAACGTGCAGAAATTCGGTGAAAATTTCTGAGAAAATCTGAGATAAGATCGAAGAAATTCTGAGTAATTTTTTCACCGGGGATCTTTTGCAAAAGATCTTTTGCCACAATACGAATAAACAGCTAAATTGGCGGCCTTAAAAAAATACGGATTTAAAGAGAAGCCTTTATTTATTTGAAAACAAAAGAAAAATCAATTACAAGTTCGGTGTCGGAAACTGAGATGCAACGTCAGTAATGTGCCGCACTTCCTGACTCCGGGAATTTAAGAGACAATCTAATCGGAAAATAAATTAGTATACATATCTGATCGATATCATGGTTGACGCTGAAAGTGTCATATAAACGTCGCATCGAGTAACACCTGCGTGGTATAAAAATGGTATGAAAATTAGCAACTTGGTGTTTCAACTACGAATCGCGATCAGATGCCACAAATCCGCGCGAGACGACCCTTTCACTCTTAAGGGAATGTGAAACATGTACCACGTGACACGTGAGTGCGAGAGAGATAGCTGCAATTTTAGAAACAACGCCATTCGATTGTTTTTTCGAAAATCAAAATTCTGACTAATTCATTCCCTCGGTGCACATTACTGGCGTCTGTATTTCAATTTTCACGTCGATCCGTTCATAATTCGCGTCAGAATTATGAACGAATTATGAACGGATCGACGTGAAAATTGAAATACAGACGCCAGTAATGTGCACCGAGGGAATGAATTAGTCAGAATTTTGATTTTCGAAAAAACAATCGAATGGCGTTATTTCTAAAATTGCAGCTATCTCTCTCGCACTCACGTATCACGTGGTACATGTTTCACATGTCCTTAAGGGCATGTGAAATACCGACTGCGGCAGCAAAAACTGTAATGGACGTTTTTTACGCATATTTGCATTTACAGCTAAAACGTTGATTACAGTTTTTGATACCGACTGGGCTCGACGAGCCAGAAGATCAGCCCAATTCTGCAATACTTCCGCATATTCTATCAAAATCTGAGTTCTATCTGTCGAATAGTTTAGGAGCATTTTTGAAAGCTAGATTTTCCTAAACTATTCGACAGATAGAGCTCAGATTTTGATAGACTGTGCGGAAGTATTGCAGAATTGGGCTGATCTTCTGGCTCCTCGATAGATTAAGCCGTTTGGTCAGGAGACTCGATAAACAAAAAGGTGCGAGAGAGACAGCGCTAGGTTCGAGAGAGACAGCACTATAGGCGTTTAGCATTGGGCAAAAAAGTTCCGAGCGAAGAATCACTGTCTCTTCCGTCACAATGTGAGTTTCGAGGGAAATTTCGAACCCTTCTCGATGAGATAATAATCTGAAAAAATCAAGCATGTAGCAGGTACTGGAAAGGTTGATTTTGTATAAGGGAGGTGTGGGCAAAACGGGACAGCGTTTTTTTCAATTCGAACTATTGTTGCGGGCAAAATGGGACAGACCCCATTTCGTGAAATTCGCGTCTATACGACACAATTCAACGCACATTAGCGGAATATAACGATTTTAACAATTTTTAGCATTTTAAGCAAACTGCCTTTTGAAAAGACACTTAAAAAAAATGTTACAATTTTTTTTTTTTTTTTTTCAATATAACCATTAAGGAGTATCACCAAGTAAAAAAACACGAATTTCCCATTTCTGTCCCATTTTGTCCGCACTTTTATTTTTTTCGCGGACGCTCAAAATTGATGATTGGAATCGAGTTTTTTATCAAAAGCAATAAAAATACACTTTTGTTATCGTTATGAAACCATTTTTTCGCGTATGCGTTCCGTTTTGCCCGCACCTCCCTTAATAATAATTCCAAAATGTTATTTACAAATTAGTGAAAAAATGAATTGTTCAACAATTTACCCGGCACCCCAACTTTTTTTCTGATGAAAATTATTCATTCATTTTTCTGAATACGTATGAATTTTTTCAGAATTTTGTCTAATTCTTTTTAATTTCAATTTTCGCCGCCCATTTTGCTTAAAACAGAGCAATTTAAAAAAATTAAACAAAAATCGAAAAAATGCATACGTATTCAGAAAAATGAATGAATAATTTTCATCAGAAAAAAAAGTTGGGCTGCCGGGTAAGTTGTTGAACAATTAAATTTTGTATTAATTGGTTAATAACTTTTTGGAATTATTATTATACAAAATCAATCTGTTCAGTACCTTCTACATGCTTGATTGTTTTCAGATTATTATCTCATCGAGAAGGGTTCAAAATTTTCCTCGAAACTCGCATGTGACGGAACTGTACCGAGACTACCTCCTTAAATGTCAACACAAATTATTCTATACGAGGTATTTCACCGGTAGCGGGTCAGGTTTCGGCCGAGGGTCCCGAATTTTTTCGCTAGTCACGAATACCGTTTCATACACGGGTAAAAATATAATTGGTTAGATAAAAGTTTCCCTTGCGGGCTGCCAAAATAAATGTTTTAAAATGAACTCTAGTTATTACTGTCGTACGAATTTAACACTGAAAGAATAAAATATTTTTTGCCTGTTTTGGAGTTATCGTTTCAATATCATACGAAATTGTAGGAACTGGAAGTGACATTGAATTGACGACTACACTTGTTTTTGGCAGCCCGCAAGCGAAGGTTTTATTGATTCAATTATAGTTTATCCCTGTTATATAAGAAAGCTTTTGATTTTTAGATTTTTTAAATTAATTTTCCATCAGCAACCCATTTTTTCTCGATACCGCGAAAAATCGCAAAAAAATGCGCAAAAATCATGTGTTTACATACAAACATTTTCTGGCTACTGCCCATCGTCAAGTTGCTATTTTTTATATTTTTCTTCAAATTTATTCGAACTTTCCTCATTTTTATCTTTCTTAAAAAAGCCGGAAAAAATATGAGTACGGAATGGCCGGCTTGATAATCAAAAATGTATATTTGCGAAAAAAGGTTCTTCCGAATTTTTTCACATTTTTAGATGTTTTTTGATAATTAGTTTAAACAAATCGTGGATAATTACAAATGAAAAAGAAAAAAAAGATCGGTGCATTCGAGAGTAACGCCGATGATATAAAAAATTGCGGACCCAATCGGAAGGGCGAAGGGTCACAGAGGAAGGTCGAAACCAGATGGAATGCCTCGCGTACGCAGTGTGTATCGGAAACCGCGGCAGTTCCGGAAAGTCGGTCGTCGGCCTTGCTTTTTCGCGGATGTCATCAACCCGGTGACGGTCAGAATCTGGGCCACGCGCGCGGCATACACGCGATATATAACGCAAGATGGATGTGAGGCCGAGAAACGGCCAGGGGAAAAATAGGAAAACAAGTGAAGCGTCCGCGCAGTCCGATTACTTAGTTCGGTTCGATCAGTCGGCGAGCGGTTGAGTCGTAACGAAACAACGAAAAAGAAGTAAAAATTAAACGACACGTTGACACGTTCAAGTGATTGCAATAACAACGTCATATAACAGTGCACTGCTCGCCTGGCTCTGTGTTATCGCCTGTCGTTCGTGGCCACAGCAGCAGAAGCGATGCGCGCTATCAACGTTTCGATTTGAGGTTAGGAAACGTCAAAACCGCAACTTCAATAATAGCTGTAACCCTACTTTGTTACACGTCTGTATACGTTTGATTGGCGGAAAAAAAAAAACAAAATCGTAACGTTGCGAACTTCAACCTCGGGATTGGAAGGCAGTGATACTCACTTCGAAATTTTGAAAGTTATTTTCTACCAAAATACTCGGCAGATAGAGCTAAGATTTTGATACAATGTGCGGAAGTATGGCAGAATTGGGCTAAGCTTCTGGCTCCTCGATCCTTGTAGCCGTTCGTTCGGGAGAATCGAAGGAAAAAAGGTACGAGAGAGACAACCCTATAGGCGTTTAATATTGAGTATCACTGCCTCTTAATACCGCAAGGGGGGCGGGAGGGCTTGGGGGGTTCCTGGGTATTATTCGCCGGTCGTAAATCTTTATTCTCGTTCTCACGTTCGTCGAGCTTTTTCTCTTTTCTTTTCGTTTCCGTAGTAGCGCGATGCATCCAGCACAACGCGCACGTCAGTTCGGACCTGTAGAGTTCGATAGCAGTCGTGTGCTCGAAGGTCGAAGCCTCCACCGCGGCATGTCGGTTTCACCCCGGAAATCCGCGTTGTAATAATGAAAAAAGAGGTATTTGTGCTATTGTTTTTCTTTCTCTGTCTCCCTCCTGCCTGTCACCACCTACCATTCATTTTCCATGTGTGCAATGCAAACAATCACGAAGACACACTTTTAACAATTGCACGTATAACCTTCGTTGCTTTCGTGTGGCTTTCGATTATCAATCCGCACCTTCGAGTTTTACCTATAGTTTGGGCTTCAATTTTCCCTCGCCTTCTTTCGCTCTGCGTCGTTCTTACCTTCTCACACTCCGTCCACTGTCGCACTTATTTTCATCGCCGGGCTGTATTTGAAATAAGTATAAATTTTCAACTTATATTTCAAAACAAATTTACAAATAAATACAAAGATTTAAATACAAAATACTTTTGTGTCTTCTTCATGTTTAAAAACATTTTTATTTTTTGAGAACGATCACACGATTAGCTAAAGCCAAAGCGCTTGCAAGAGATTAGTGTACGTTATTTTTAATATACTTTTATTTTTGCGCCAAAGGCATTCTACAAAAGCATTCCTGAATCTGATATGACACATACAGGCGACTAATCGACAAAAGAAATGAGTTAACGGTGGAAACAACATTCTTCACAGATGTTTCGATACCAGTTTAAAACAAAAATAAATTATACAACTTATATGACTTTGGAACGATTTTGTCTGAAACTGTTCATCAGCAATAGACATACCATTGATTTTTACTAAGGATTGCAAAAAGTACTTAAATGAACAACTTATCAATGTATTTTAAGTACAAAAAGTATTTTCTATTTTAAATACGTAAAGTATTTTGTATTTTAAATACATAAAGTATTTTGTGTTTTAAATACGTAAAGTATTTTGTATTTCAAATACATAAAGTGTTTTGTATTTTAAATATGTAAAGTATTTTTATTTTAAATACATAAAGTATTTTGTATTTTGAATATGTAAAGTATTTTTATTTTAAATACATAAAGTATTTTGTATTTCAAATACATAAAGTGTTTTGTATTTTAAATATGTAAAGTATTTTTATTTTAAATAGGTTAGGTATTTTGTATTTTTGGTATCTTCGTGTATTATGCCTGACTCTACTTATTTTTGCCATTAGTGATTTCAAGTACAAATAATGTAAAACATTGAAAGAAACACAATTTTTTCACATATACATTCCCTTGCACATAACTTTTGATAAGGATATATTTTTTTGATTTGACAAGAATATATATCAACTTAGGTTGACTCTTGGCAATTCGAGTCGATCGATATTTGCAGTATTTTTAAAATAAGTGTCGTACAGTAATACTCAATAATGAAAGCATTTGTGACATAATTTCTTTCCTCACCCTCTTTGTGCTTTGTTTCTTTAAAAAAATGGCGTCTCATTTGGTTGGTCCGGAACAACTTAAGGTTGCATGAACAGTGTTACTGATTGTGAGCTGAGATTACACTTACATTTGTAAGGGAAAAATATTCAAAAAATAGAAAAAAATATATGATATCACTAGGCCGAGCTCCCAGAGACACTGGATTAATCTAAGTGATAAAGATGAATGAATTTGACAAAAAGTACCGAAATAACTTTTTAGTTGCATTCATGTCAAGGTCTGTTAGAAAATATTGATGCGGGCTTATAAACGGATACATATTTGCATTATCTCCTTAAAGAGAGTACTTGAGAACCAACAATGACTCTATACATGACTGTACCATTGTTTTTGTACCAATCTTGCACAAAAAGATGAGTTACAGGGCCTGAGAGACTCAAAAACAAGAGCATTCAACTTTATGTAATACTAATATACAGGATCACTGAAAAAGGTCCGGAACGAATGTGAATCCACCTGCACTGTAGTTAAAAATGTAACAGATATGAAATTGCTAAATAACTTAATTTCAATTTACATCGTGGTATTTGTATTTGTCAATATTTCTCGAAAAATACATAATTACATCTTGGAATGGGACTTAGGGCGACAACACGAGAACTAAGGCCATAAAAATACAAGACTGTTCCAATATGTTTTTCCATGGAAAAATAGTATTTGAAGCGGGACCTAAACGGTTGAAACAACATTGAAATTAAAAGTGTGTAAAATCTGAAGAATACATCTCTGTTAGGAAAAAAACGTCGATTGCGAGATGTGGTTAACGACGGCGGAGGCAGCAAGCTTAGGCGCGGAGGAGGTAGCAGGACGTCTGCACGTGGATCCAAGAACGGGACTGTGGTGGGAGGAAGCGGATCAAAGAAGGCAGCTTGCGGGTTTCAATGAGCTCACTGTAAAGGAAGAGGAACCAACATGGAAAAAGTATATCGAGCAATTCAAAAATCCTCTCATTCTGTTGCTTCTGGGTTCAGCTTTCGTCAGTGTTTGTATGCGGCAATTCGACGACGCAGTCAGTATTACAGTGGTAAGCATGTAGGGATAAAAAAATGTGCGTTTCAAACGTCTGCGTCCAAAGGCCACGTGGCTTCCGGGGCTCGAGACTAATTTTCTTCTTCTTTCGTCAGGCCATAATCATAGTCGTAACGGTAGCGTTCGTCCAGGAGTACCGTTCGGAAAAGTCTTTGGAGGAATTAAATAAATTAGTACCGCCGACGTGCCATTGGTAAGTGGAAACGTTTAACGCATAAAAGTGACTTATTACATACTGAGTCGCGACCTTCCATTCCAATTTCGTCCACTCTATTTGTTCGCTTGATTCCACAAACTCTTTGATACATGTCATATCATTTGCGATACCCTGGTTAAAAGATCCGATTAGAACCAATAAAACGGACAAAAATCCGATTGAAACCTGCTTCAACCGATTATTTTCCAATCGGAATTTTGTCCATTTCATCAGTTTCTATCAGTGTCAATGGGAATTACTAAGCAGGGTAGCCCAATAGCGGTAAAGTGTATGAAGAATTTGTTGAAAAGAAGGAAAAAGTATATATCAGGAAAATTAATTTATCTTGAGCTGGGAATTACGAAAGAGTTACTCCCTCGACGCGACGTTATTGAGCCCCAAATAACTCACAACTTTCATTCCCGGCAATGACAGTCTGAGAGAAGGCCGCCTGGAGACGTTTCTCGCGCGGAATTTAGTTCCCGGTGACGTCGTTTATCTAAACATCGGCGACAGAGTGCCCGCCGACATAAGAATATTGGAAGCTATAGATCTTGCGATAGACGAAAGCAGCTTTACAGGCGAGACGGAGCCCTCGCAAAAAACGACGTCTCCTCTGCTCAAGAGCAATGGGCACACTTCGAAGAAGAACATTGCGTTTATGGGAACTCTGGTGCGGTGCGGAAATGGCAAGGTAATTGCAAAATAATCGTCGTTCGTGTAATTGCACTTTTAGTCGAGTCAGTTCGATCGCTAACTGTAGACCCGACTGCGCACGATTGGACTACAAGAAATAAAAATATTGTTATCTTTTCGAAAGTCTAACAAAAGCAATAATAATGCGACTTGAACTATAAGGAAATGACCGCAACAAGTTCACTAGACTGTACTGTTTGAAAAAATTTGAGGTAGCTCATGCGCTTCACACTAGTCAAAAACTGCTAATTTTATAAAAAATCTGGTCGGTCAATCGATCAAGGCTCTTCCAATAATGAAAATGAGCCTTTGTTCGTCATAATTGATGTATTATTAAGGTTTATTCTTTTAAAAAACGGCACGAAAAACCATGACATCGGGAATTTGCATATATCCGTCGATTTTCTATTCGCATCACGGATGGGAATGTATTTGTCTATTAAGAACTAATGCTGCTACGTTAATAACACCTCGGAGCGATTTATTTGCAATTTATTGCAATTTATTTGCATAAGTTTTGCATATATCAGTTGGTTTTCTACTCGAATCACGGATGCGAATGTATTTGTCTATTAAGAACTATTGCTACACATCAGAGTAACACCTCGGAACAATTGATTAAATGACCAGACATTGTAAAAACGATTTCGAAAATTTAGTACTGATTTGACTAGTGTGAAGCGCATGAGCTAACGTAATGAAACGCGTGACTGTAGTTGTAACTGTTGGAATTATTGGCAGGGTATCGTCATCAACACGGGTGAAAAGAGCGAGTTCGGTGAAGTATTCGCAATGATGCAAGCGGAAGAAGCACCAAAGACTCCTCTGCAGAGGAGCATGGACATACTCGGTACTCAATTGTCGTTTTATTCGTTCTGCATCATTGGTATCATTATGCTACTTGGCTGGATCCAAGGCAAAGCCCTGCTCGAGATGCTGACGATTGGGGTGAGCCTCGCCGTCGCAGCTATTCCCGAGGGATTACCGATCGTCGTGACTGTCACACTCGCACTTGGAGTTATGAGAATGGCCAAGAGAAAAGCCATTGTAAAGAAGCTTCCGACTGTCGAGACTTTGGGTTATTGTTATTACTATTATTATTTTTTTTTATAGTTCAATTGTTGATATGAAAAGATCGACAATTGTTATTTTCCGCGCTCAGAATGATTAATATAATTAAAAGTATCGTTGCTCGATAGGATGCGTCAACGTGATATGTTCCGATAAAACGGGTACGATAACAATGAACGAGATGACCGCGACAATAGTCATGACACCGGAGGGCTACGTGGCCGACGTCACAGGCACCGGATACAATGACCGGGGCCAATTGCGCATTCGGAAATGCGACAACGTGGATCTCGCTCGTGCCGCCATCAACAGCTTACTCGAGGTGAGGTGGCTGTTTGAAAATATGAAAATCTTTCAAAATCGGAATGAGAGGCAGGGTAAAGTCACCGGTAAATGAAGAGTTAATTTGATTATCATGGGTTTCTAGAAAATCGAATATTTTCAGACTGTTCGCAAAAATGTTAACGATTGACCAAAGCATTGAATTATCCGATGCAGCTAAAAAAATCTTCAACTTTTATCGTCAAGTGTATAAAACAAATGTCTAAAAACGGATAATCCAAAAAGACCAGCAAGTCCCTAGCAGGCTTAGCCTACCATAAACTTGCCAAAAATCCAACCGTTCGTTTAGTTCCATAAAAACTACCGGGAATTTCATCAAACCTACTGTCAATCCTACCCTTCCACTTTCGATCAGATCGGTAGGATTGGCTGAGGAATAGGAAGGACAGTAGGTTTGATGAAATTCCCAGTAGTTTTGATGGAACTAAACGAACGGTTGGATTTTTGTTAGGTTCACGGTAAAAAACGGTAGGAACATGGTTGGTTAGTCGAACGCCCTAGGAATGAACGGGCCTATCTAACCTACACTTTTACTCGAAAATAGGCTTCTGCGACAAAATAATCGCAGTAGATAGCTAAATAATAGACAAATTAAGAAACTGATGTTCATCCAAGTCGTCGTAATTTCTAATGAATTCTCAAAAAGCTGATGTTGATTCATCCGTGAGCGTTCAATTACTGGTGCAATCACCCTACGAAGGAAGAAAAAAACCTGAAAAGTAGAACCTTGCAACTTGCTTCCTCAGTATTTTACAGTTGTAACAAAGCTACCTCGATCAGGAAGTATGTTGATCAGTTTTGGTTTCCGCATAGAGGAAGCTCCATCAAAAGTGTACAATACTGAGGAAGCAATTGGCAAGAATAAATCAAAATAATGCAAAATAAATCAAATTGTTGTAAAATTTTTAATAAATTATTGTAAAAAATAATGTTTTCATCAGGTTGGATGCGTGTGTAACAACGCTATTATCCAAAATGACACGCTTCTCGGACAGCCGACCGAAGGTGCTCTCGTGGCCGTCGCCATGAAGAATGGAATGTACGGAGTTGCCGACAAGTACCTCAGGCTCCAAGAGTACCCCTTCTCGTCGGAACAAAAAATGATGGCTGTCAAGTGTACGGCAAAGTATGCGGAGGTATCTAGCTTTTCGATAACACTTTCGATATACCAATATTCGGCATTGACAAAACAAGCGAATATATTGAGACCAGGGGGGGGGGGGGGGGGGGGGGGGCGCTGACACCCTGTGCGCTGCGCGCATCAACCCCCGTTCGTTATTACTGTATATGAAAATATTTCGCCGTGGCCACAGTAATCTTAGGAATACGGACGGTGAGACCTAAATAAAGTTAGCCGATGATTTTAATGAATATAATTCTAAGTCACGGTAATCGATTGGTGGTCGATTAGTGGTCACTGGTGGCCTAATTAGAGCATCTGGTGGCAAATCGTTTTTTTTAAATGAATTAATCAAAATTAGTGCGTGAAGTTAGCCGATTTTTTTTCTTACGAATTATATAGAAATCTATATTTTTATAATGTATATTTCTATATTAGATATCTCTGCATACATATATGAGGTCGAAGCCCCCCCCCCCCCCCCCCCCCCCAGTATTTAATAAAACATCTCTATGCTTATCCTGCGCGTGACTCTTGCAGAGCAGAGAGGAAATCTTTTTCGCCAAGGGAGCTCTTGAGAAGATTCTACCGCAATGCACAAAGTATTCGGCTAACGGACAACTGTACCCTCTTAATCAGAAGAAGGACCAGGAGTTCTTGGCCGAGGCTTATGAAATTGGCCAGCAGGGATTAAGAGGTAAGCGCACATCGCTGAGTTCGATAATGATTCATTATAGTCGCGGTGGAACAATTAACACCTTGAAGGATTTAGCTTGGTGTAGCGTATTTAAAGCTTATATAAATGTTCATGCTCAAAGATTAGAAAACTTTTCGAATCAGTGCACCAAAGACTTTCCATGCATTCCAATGAATTCGCTGCAGATTTCCAGGCTTTTAAGTTAAGGGGATGCTGGAGTAGATATTTTTACCGACATTGATCGGTAGATTGGCCGTAAATAGGAACGAAATATTTACCGATATTGGTCGGTAAATATTCTGTAGTTTACTCTATACGTCGTTAAGGGAATGTGAAACATGTACCACGTGACACGTGAGTGCGAGAGAGATAGCTGCAATTTTAGAAACAACGCCATTCGATTGTTTTTTCGAAAGTGTTTCACATGCCCTTAATGTGAAACACTCGGTCGCACACCTCAAAATTTCGGGAGTAGATTCTGACGCGAATTATGAACGGATCGACGTGAAAATTGAAACACAGACGCCAGTAATGTGCACCGAGGGAATGAATAAGTCCGAATTTTGATTTTCGAAAAAACAATCGAATGGCGTTGTTTCTAAAATTGCAGCTATCTCTCTCGCACTCACGTGTCACGTGGTACATGTTTCACATGCCCTTAAGGTAGTACGAGCGGTACAGTCCCGCCAACCGTGAGTTACATAGAATATTTCGAACACTTCTCGATGGGATAAAATCTGAAAAAAAAAAAAAAAAATCACGCGCATTGAGTTTATAAGTTAAGTTAACGGATCAGGATGATGGAGATCGGGTGTAACGGATACAAGATAAAAATAATCTATACAACTTGTTACGTACTGCCCATTTTCCATGTTTATATTTTTGTTATTTAAATATTAATAATTTGTCTTTCTATTATTCCCACATTATAATGTGGGAAAATGGCCAGTACGTAACACATCTTATATCACATTGGAATGATTTCGCCTGACCACCCTGACCTTATTCATCAGCAATAGATATACCACTGATTTTTACTAAGTATTTTAAAATGTATTTATCAAAACGAAGTACTTATCAATTAATTTTAAGTGCAGAAAGTATTTTTTATTTTGAGTATTTTCAAGTGTTTTGCCCAGTTCTGGAGTAAAATTCGGAATATTTGCCTGTTTCTACCGACCAGTGTCGACAAAAAATATACTCCAGCAACCCCCTAAATCTCATTTTCGCCTAATAACACTCCTACTTGCCTCTACTTAATTCCTTTCCCGCGATAGTTCTTGGATTAGCCCGAGGAACGTCACTGCAGGATCTCGTTTACATGGGCCTCGTCGGAATTTGCGATCCACCGCGCGAAGGTGTTCGAGAATCGATCTCGACGCTCGTCAACAGTGGAGTTAAAGTCAAGATGGTTACAGGAGACGCTAAAGAGACGGCTGGTGCAATTGGTAAGTCAATTCCGTCAACTCCAAGTGTTTGACACTTCCACCGTTGCGCTCGCTCCTCATATTCTCGGGCCACTATTTTCATCTCTTTTCGTATTATTAGCGAGTTTGATAGGTCTCGACACTATCCACATGCGTCTAATGTCCGGCGACGAGTTGGACTCACTGTCGGAGGTGCAGCTTGAACAGGCGATCGACAACGTAAGCGTGTTCTATCGGGTTACGCCTAAGCACAAGTTGTGTATCGTCAAGGCTTTGCAAAGGAACGGAAATATCGTGGGAATGACGGGTGACGGAGTAAACGACGGCGTAGCTTTAAAAAAGGCCGATATTGGTATAGCAATGGGGAAGAACGGAACCGACGTCTGCAAAGAAGCCGCGGATATGATTCTCGTCGACGATGATTTCAAGACAATCATGTAAGGCAATTTTGCGTTCTTTTTAGGAATGTGCGGATACTCAAACATTTGAATAATTCAATGTGAGTGGAATATGAATAATTCAATTAACATTTTCAGTTTAATATTAGAATCAAGCGAATAATTCACAAAAGTGCGAATATTCACGGATAATCAGAAATTTACGTATATTTACGAATATCTATATTATTCATGAACATTGGTATTATTCATGAACATTCATATTATTCGTGAATATTGGTATCAGTCATGAAAATTCCTATTATGCATGAATGTTGGTATTATTAATGAATATTCGTATTGTCGAAATTTCAGAATATTCAATTCAATTCAATTGAAATGCTATTCGCACATCCCTAGTTCTTTTCGCAGCCACACCCAAGAGCAAGACCACTGTATTTTCATCGTCGTATTTTCAATCTATTTGTCGTTTAATTTCGGAAGCGCGGCCATCGAGGAGGGCAAGGGAATCTTCCACAACATTCGAAATTTCGTGAGATTCCAATTGTCGACGAGTATCGCGGCTCTGGCACTGATAGCTCTAGCGACGTTGATGGGTATACCAAATCCTCTGAACGCAATGCAGATTCTTTGGATCAACATAATAATGGATGGCCCGCCCGCCCAGAGTTTGGGAGTGGAACCTGTTGACAAGGACGTATTGAAACAGAAGCCTCGCGACACGAAGGAACCCATGATTACGCGTAGTCTTGTCATTAATGTTTTATCGTCAGCTGCTATTATCATTCTCGGAACTCTTTGGGTTTACAATCGAGAGGTAAACCCACACTCGTTTCATTCTGTGCTTTTGTCACCTTTTCGGTTTACAAAAACTTGCCGTAAAAACGACTTTTCTTTGGCCGTATAGATGACGTCGGATGGAATAACGGCGAGGGATACCACTATGACATTCACCTGTTTCGTTTTCTTCGACATGTTCAACGCGCTCAGCTGTCGATCTCAGGTATTACATTATTATTAAATGCCTCGATATTAAATTTGAGATTACGCGATTTGGACGTTGTCAAAAATTAGATTAACTCTAATACCAATCTATTTTTTTACTTTTCCAGACGAAATCTATATTCACTATTGGCTTGCTGAGTAATAAAATGTTCCTCGTGGCTGTGACACTTTCGGTCGTCGGACAAATGCTCGTAATTTATTTCCCACCGTTGCAGCGAGTCTTTCAGACGGAAGCTCTCACACCCAGAGGTAAAATAATGGAACACCATTTTTTTTTTTTTTTTTTTTTTTTTTTTTCATTTCTCAAAAGAGTCACCGGATTCAGTAACAAAAAAAGTCATTTTTATTACCGAAAAAAGTATTGAAATTCCATGCGAGTAATGGTTTGTAACGATTTTATGACCGTATTAAAAATATCCGTTCCGAATCGCACAAATTCTAGCACGAGTTCAATTTTTCCATATTTTCGATCTTTGATAACTCAAACTTCTATAATATATATTCGGATGCCGGATGCTTTTTTACATGATTAAGGTAATTGCGTCGCTTACAGCTGATTTAGCATTAATTCAAGAAAAATCACAGAAAATTGTAGAATCTTCGCGATACTATCAAAATCTGAAAAATTGCATGCACATTAAAGGTACTGAAAAGATTAATTTTTACAATAATAATAATTCCAAAATGTTATTAACAAATTCTTGAATTTTTTTTTTCTAACAAATCTTCCGGTGATCCATTTTTTTTTTAATGAATATGGGTCGTTCGTTTTTCTGAATACTTATGGTTTTTTTCAGATTTTTAAAACGACTTTGAAATTTGTGTTTTTGCACACATACTTTCATATAAAAACACAAACTTCAAAGACAACTTGAACATTTGAAAAAACGTATACGTATACATAAAAATTAACTAATTATTTAATTAAAAAAAAAATTTGGATCACCGGGAAATTTGTAAAACAATTTTTTTTTCTTCAATTTGTTGATAACATTTTGGAATTATTATTATGTAAATTAGTCTTTTCAGTACGTTTAATGTGCATGCATTTTTTTATTTTCATACGATCGAGAAGAGTTTACAATTGTCTCTCACTTTTCTCCAATTTATGTGAAATGAGGTGTAAGCGACATAAAACACTGTTGCAAAAGACAAATTACGTGCGATATTTTTACGCGATTGTTTGTTACCGACTGAAAAAGAGGACAAGTTTTTATTTTAAACGGTGGCGCACCTCTGAAATTGTAGTTCGAACGCAGATTGACCCTCTCCCATGTTAATGAATTTTCTTCCAGATATTGTATTCTTGGTGGCCCTGACATCGAGCGTTTTCGTCATTAGCGAGGCGAAAAAGTTTTTGGAACGTCAGTGGGAACGGCGAAGGATCAGCAGCAGGTACTACAGTAAGTCTGAGCTAGATTTTGTATGACAGTTAAAGTTCGTCGAGGAAAAGAGGATCAAGACTCGCGCGGAATGAACAGAAATATGCAGTGACAAGTAGTCAGTCACAATTGCTCTCTTGTCACACAACGTTCTCGCTCCTTCTTTCTCGCTCTCGCTCTTGCTCCACTTCCGCTTCACTGCAACAATCGTTTCTACACTTTCGGACAACTTTATTGAATTTTTAATCGAATTTACTCGATCGCAATTGCGTTTCGCAGACGACTCGAACGACACGGTCGAACAGTGTCGAGGGGGAGAGAGTGAAAAAGGGCTGTAAATACGTTTATAGGCATCTTTTGCCGGTCAAGATTTCGAATAACCCGTGATACACGCGCGCGAACGAACGTTTTTTATACTGAAAAGCAAAGAAAATGAAATCGTGACGATTTTGCGTAGTGAGATAATATGATGAGCGAAACGGTGCGTTTCCCACAGAGAGCAGAAAGTGCTCCGTCACGACACCGAAAAACTCTGCCAAGTTAATCCAGTAAGCGGGTAATAATGTAATCGGCGAACGGCGAAGATAACACACGGCGGGTCTAGGAGGCCGCGTGTGCCGCGTCTCGTGTTGCGAACGTCTCTGTCGTCCTCTGAATTATTTCCTTCGGCCCCTCCTGCTCTATTACCAACCACCGTCATCACAACCAACCACCTCTTCTACTGCTACTAATAACTACTACAACTACTACACCACCAACACCATCACCACCACCACCACCGCCGTCGTCACTACCGAGCAAACCAAGGTTTGCGCTCTACGGGTGACATAACTTTCAAGAGAATGGCGAATGAAACACGACAGACATGACCGATCAAGTAAGCGCACATGTCCTTAACGAGCAAACGATTATTAATCAGGGTGGCTACTCTGAAAGCCTCGAAAACCCATTTGACATTCTTTTGTTTTCAATCATCGGGAAAAAACCGAAACATTCTATAAAGAAACATTCTATATTTCAGCCAAACGTCTACAACTTTTTGAGAGTCGAGCAAGTCGAGCGTCAAAAACGTCAATCGTATCGTAATCAAAATAATAATGAGACGTGCAAGAATCCACTTGCGTTTCATAAATATTTCCTGAGTAGTATCGAGATTGTATCCAGGCTCTGCGTGGACCTTCCAGAAAACCTGGAATTTCATATTAGCTATTGAGTTGGCCACCCTGTTAATTCATGACCGTCATTGTTGTTTCTCCTCGACACAATAGAAACGAGATGGCATTTTATTACCAGAATACGCAATTTATATTAGTATATAACGATACAAGTGCGGTAAAACTTTTTATTGACGAGCGGGAGTTACGAAAAACATACGAGTTAATAACGAGTTTTTCCAACGAGTATCGTACAACATTTTACTTCGTAAACTGTAATGGGAAATTTCCGCGCGCTACGCGTAAAACGTCCATTTCAGCACAGAGTGAAGTAAAATATTTCTCAAAGGATACATACAATAATCGAAATTACAAAGTAATGTGTGCGTGCGCGCGTGTATGTGTGTACATATATTTACTTATGTGTTGCATGCTGCAGCAGTACAGTGCAATATTTGACGCGTTAAACGCGTTTTTGAAACTTCACCGTTTTTTCACAATGTCGATTATTGTCTTTTCTATAACTATAACGATAACATTTTAAGCACTTTTGTGTGGTCGAGGAGTCACGAACGAGGCTTTGCTTTTTTCCAGATCAAATCGTGCTTTTTGCCTTGTTAACTCAAACGCGAATTGAGGTCATTAATACTCGTAGCAATTTCATCGATGGCAAGGATATTACGAATGCGTATTAGGGTTTGCGGGTTTTCTTCGCAATTTATTAAGTGGTTTTTGTCGATGAAATGCGTACCTTTGGTCGATACTATCACCCTGTTTGAAGAAACGATATAAGTACCGCGGATGATTAGTAAGAATCAATTGGAATTACGACAAATTCCAAATCACCGGTAAAAAGTGATTTTATTTGTTCGTCCGAAGTCGTTGAAATATCAGGGTTTTTAATTGTCCATCAAATGTAACGAATTTCGCCTCCATGGTCGCGAAAAGGAACATTTTTTATTTCAAGTCAACTGATATTTCCGGTGTTGGAATGATGGATTAACGAATTTATGATTTCTAGCGAAAAAATATAATTGAAAGATAGAACATTGTTAGCCGCACGTACTTAATTACCAATTGTATTTAATTTTATTCTCGACAACTACATTTCTACTCAAGTCCGACTTCCGTTACTTATTTTATATTTTCAAGTAAACTTCTAAATGGCCGATTCGTGAATTTCTTCGACCATCACGGTTGTGCGTCGTTCAGGTAATTCGGGTGATTAAGACTTTTCAAATAGTGAGACGTGAACTGACAAAACATGATTCTAAATTCTTGGGTGACTTGAGTCGCTGTTAGCGAAAGTCACTCAAACAAAAACATGAATTAAACCAACGGAAATGTAAGAATCGCTTTCTGAAACTTGCCCTGATTTGACTAATGTAAAACGTCCCATCCTCTTCAATCCGTTTCCCAAAATTGATTCGTCACATCCGGCGCATCTTTCAGTGAACCCAAGAAAATTTTCCAGCAGAAATGGCTCGACGGATAAACGGGGACTTTTTGAATCCACTTGAAGAGTAGAAAAGTCGTAATCTCGTGGCTTATTGCTGTCTACAATTATCGCAAAAAAACCCACGAAACCTCAACATCCCGCACCTCCCTCCCTATATATGTGTGTGCGTGTGTTTATCTGTGTTTTGTGACGGTACCGTCAAAATCCACACCTACTTAAGGCACAGAAGTTTGCACACGTTCGTAGGTTATTTTGTGGGTCGCATGTACGTTTCATGAGACAGAACGGTTTCGTTAATATTCTGCTATCTCCTATTGAATATTGTAATCTTCGATCTTGTACCGAGTCACAAGAAAAGAAACAACGAAAAAATTGCAAACAAGACAACAAAAACAACTAATCAATTAATGTTAATATTGAACACGTGAATCTGCGATCAACAGCGACTTTTTCGCGCAAATTTGTAAATGATTTATCACAACGTATTTTTGTTATTCAATGTTACTTCGATCATTCCGTTTCAAACTAATTTCGTTGAACAATTTAGTATTGGTGTTGTTATTACGAATATTATATATATATATATGATTATATATATGTGTAATCGTGCCGATGTATCGAGATACGGGTGTTTGTTGCGGCGCAAATCAATGCCTGACACTTTTTTCCGTGGGTCTCCGAATTAGTGGACAAGCAATAAGACCGATGAAGGCAACGTTGATACTTGCGATTCAATCTTGCACTGAACGGAGTTAAAAACAACTATAGAGCATTTTATTAGAGCCATCTAACGACGTCGTTGCAGCAATAAACACGATGTCTTCTTTTTCGTCTTGATTTCCTTTTTTATGAAATAAAGACGAACGAGGCTTTGGATCTATATTATTACAAACTATAAAAATAATTTCACACGCTGTGTTTGAGACACCTGTTACTTGTAATGATATTAAATGGCAAAAGTGATGGAAGCTGCGAGTGTTGAGTTTTTCGTACACCGACCCTTGTGAATTGTTTGTTTATTGTTTTTCTTCGAAATCTTGTTAACACTTTTTCATTTGGGTCTGGATACGCATCTTTGATACGATCTTGAGATATTTCATAATGTTTTGACTACTTGCCTGTAGTATTTGTGTTTACCCTGCTGATGAATAAAATGAAAAATGGAGCTAACGTCGTGTTTCATTTGTGCCCTACACCCTTTGATTAATCGTTTGGTTCCCGCTTTGCGTTATTACACGTAAAACGACAAAAGACAGTATAAGCTTATCATTGATACCAGCTCCGAGACAGCTGCGTAGTTGCCTGAGGTTTGCAATGTATTTTTCCCTATCTGCGCATCTTTCACAATACGGTGCACTGTTAAAAATTTGTGTTAGAAAAGTCATAACTTATATGTGAAGTTTTATGCATATACAACAATGTACCTGTACTGTTAAAAATATTTAAGGTAAGATTACTAGACAGTGCAGGAAGCTCTTTTACAGAAGCAGGTATCGTAAGTTGACTACACGAGTATAACGTAAAATTAATGTACAGTTCTGCTAAACTCACTACGAAAGTCGTATTAATTGATGCACACCAGACTAAAATTGAGGTACGTCTGTTAGATTCGTCACAAAAGACGTATTAATTGATGCACAATATACTAAATTCGTTACATAAGTCGTATCAATTAATGCACAGTATAATACTAAATACGTTATACGAAACAGGTTTTTAATATGACTTAATTTCAATTTCACAACACCGTCGTCCACTGTTAAAAGTATTTAAGGTAAATTTCCGAGTGTAACGTAAAATTGACGCATATTTCTGCTAAATTGGTTACAAAAGTCGTATTCATTGATACGGAGTATACTAAAAGTGATGTACAGTCTTCGAAATTAGTTACAAAGGACGTGGTTTCGTATAAGTTAACTTTCATTTTACCACACGTACATTGAATTTTCATTTTCTTTCGTATATTAAATTGAATTTCCTACACGGGTTCAGTAAAAATACTGCGGACATTAAATTACTATACGGTATAGGAATTTTCCAAACATTTTTAACAGTGTAACCTTCCATTACGGGTAAAGGAAGCTGTTTACATGAACTGGTATATTTTTAATTTGCCACACAAGTGAAACGTAAAGTTACAACCTTTTCTCCTGAACCCTATAAAAATTCGGAAACTTAATTTGAAAGTCCAGAAAATGAGTATAAAAATCTGGAATTTAACTACACACGTATATTAAATTTAATATATCGGCTGATTAATGACATTTTTAGTAATGAAAATTCGCAAAATGTCAACAGTGTACTTGTGAATTTTGTGTATTCAATGCCTTGTATAAACTCCACTGAAATTATAGATGAAAGATTGATATCATTTGAAAAATTGTTATAAGGTCGTTATACAAGTCACAGATTTCACCCGATAATAACTACATGTCACAGGTGTGACGGCCCCTTAAAACTTATATTTTTCATGTGCATTATATTTTTGCGATATCATTATCACCGACAATCCCCAGACGCGTTTCTCGGGAACAGACCCCGGGATCATCGCTGACGGTGCAGCGTTCCAGCGCACGGCGGCTCATGCGCAGCGCAGCGTCGGCGCTTGGGCCCGACGGCCCCCGAACGGCTCGTCAGTTCATCTCTCACGCTTCGGCGACAAACTTCAACTTCAACTTCACTTTCAATTTAGACCCATATACGCTGTAACGTTCACTCCACCAATCATTGCAATTCAATAAACATTCAATCAACATAAATCATTCCGGCTATTATTCCGATCGTTACATTTGAAAAATATAATGCGCATGAAAAATATAAGTTTTAAGGGGCCGTCACAATATCATTTGAAAAATTGTTATTGGGTCGTTATACAAGTCACAGATTTCACCCGAAAATAATTACATGTCACAGGATAAGAAAAAAAAAAAAACATCGTATTAGCAATACATATATCGTAATTTTTATTCGCCTTATATGAAATTCAATTACCTATACAGCAAACGACACTATAATACATCAGTTTCTTAATATTCAATAGCGATTATTATAAACTAGCAACAACGTGCTCGCTTCACCCGCACTCTTTTCTTCTCATGTATTTTCTCGTGGCTAGATAAGATATTTGTATGTTTATACAATTCCATATGACTCCGCGCTCGTTTTGAACATACGCGATGCGCGTGCACTGCATGACTTCATTTCTGCTTCACTGCTTCGATATAATCGACTTTCGATATGCCATGTCCTTTTTAAGAAAGAAGCATTCAAAAGACATATACAATTTAATATGAAGATTTAAAAAATTATAAACATTGTATATTAAAAACAATTTTCAGTTACCGTATTGTAAATCTCATATACACTTGTATGTTAAACATGTCGTAAATTTACAAACATTTTTGACATTGCAAGAAAATATTGACGGATTGGCAAATCGTCGTAACGCGGTACACAATGCACAAGGAAACGGCAAAGGTTTTAAGCGCACGATTGGTTTCTCATCCTAATCTATACTGAAGATTGTAATTCAATTAGAAACGCACGTATTGCGTGCATAAGCGCGTCTTCCACAAGGTTGTAACTTCCTCCGGTAATAATTCGAGCGTGATTGCCGTTTTCATAACTTTTTTATTATTACAAAACAATACAAAATCAACATCTGTATATTACAATTACATCGAGGTTTCCAACTTTTTTTCGCGCATCGAGACGAGTCCCGATGACGCCCGTGCGAAACTATTTTCTGTACATCTTTCAGTGTATTCCCTCTAGCGCGCTATACGTTCTATATTGATACAGCTCCGCACCTCCGTATCCGTACAAAAGTCTGCCTTTTCCGTTTTCATCGTAATACGGATAACGATACTTTGGTCTACACCCAAAAAACGCCATATCTCATTATGTTATAACGATAATAGTAAGCGAGAAAGAGTGTTTTTCCGTTACCTCTCGAAGTACTGGAAGTTGGGAGCTTTTGGTTCCCCTATCGTTGACTCGCTCTCTCCAATCAAACACATCAAAGAGACGAAAGCGATTGCCAGTGCGTACTACAAAATCATTATGGCAAATTATTCAGACTGATATTATTGATATTTTTGAAAATGTTAATTATAATATAAAATTTGCAAACACAAAGAAGTTAATAAGGCGCTCACTGAAATTTTGTTTATCAAGAGACGCGGTAGCGTCTCGACGCCAAGTATTAAAAGAAATCTATAATGCCGCCTCACGACACTCTAACGACGAGACGCTAGCGCTACTCTTACGTTACAGCACGTTCGTCCTTTTTCGTCTGCTACGAAATGCCAACTGGAATTATCTCAGTCAAAACGTCGCGGACGCCAAATGTGTCAGGTTCAATTTTTTTTTTTTTTTTTATTTTATTTATTACCTTGCATTTACAAACAATTTGCTCTATAGAAACGTCCACATTTTTTCATTTTTTTAAATTGATAATAATTTCTAATCCGTTATTTTGTCAAAGTAACAACCAGATTTCATGTTTATTTATCATCGCGCATTTTACGAAATGTGAGATTTCAATTTTGCAAAGTTACTTTTATATATCAACGGTTTCACATTTTACTAGCGTTTTCTCAAGGCACGAAAGTATTCTGACGCGAAACGTTCAATTTCGTAGCAGAGTTTTTTCCATACTCACGAACAAAACTTTCCCCATTATTCTTCGTTCAAGGTCCACGTTTGTCCTTTATGATTTCCTTTTTCGCTTATTACGAATTTTCTAGCACTCAGGACGGTACCACGATTTTCTTTATACTGACACGTCCGGGACGTCTAGCGCAAATCGCGGTGAAAGAAAGCGACGATGCTGCATACTCACTCGTTGCCGTTCAGGCGCCTCGTCGTGCCCCTACCACAGATGTTGCTGCGACCACCACCATCGCCAGAGTAGAGAACTGGTGAAAGTTTTACCAACGATTGCGGCACAGTGCTGCGCCAGTTCCAAGCAACGGACTGGCATTTTCTTATATGCGACACCACTGTCAATTTTGTAGGTAACGATCATGAGGAGCATCGTTACGTCGCACAGTTTCAGTATCACACCGTTGCCTACAAGACATTTGGCACGTAATGAGGGTTTCTGGTTTAGGCGATGTAGGTGCTGAGTCTGTTGTGAAAAATTGATTTGCGTTGCATTCCATTACTGACTATTGATAGACCTTGACACTGTAAAAATATATATATATTCTACTCTATGGTAATTTCCTTTTACACACTTTTACCACTATTTAAATTCTATTTAGATTCCTCCAGGAAAACCCACCTTGTCTCCGTAGATTTGCTGTACTTCTGCCGGTCATTCATCTATATACTCACTTTTTACAAGAGGACAATACTTTTTCCAGACATTGTTCCATTTTGCTTCCTGCCAGAGGAAGCTTTTTTCGTGAGTTTTTCGACTTTTTCATGCCGATACACCCGGAATGGTCCCAAACGTCGAGAGAACTTGTTTAGAAAAAAAAATTCGGTATGCATGTGCAAATTTCCTTCCAATAACTGTAGCAAGTTTTCACTCCAAATTTTTTGCGCAAGTGGACTATCGTACAACTTTTGAGGTTTTACTTGGCTTGAATCGGTTGAGAGGTTCAAATTGTACAGTATTGTGAAAATTTTGTAAACCATATTTTTACACTATATAACTTTCGTATATTGCGAGGTATCAGGCTGACATTTTGTACACAAATAGACGCAAAGTAAAACATGTTCGGTGCCAAATTTGACGAGAACCGATGGAGTGGTTCGAATTATATCCCCACACATTAGTGGGGGATATAATTATACACCAACGCATTAGAGCCGAAAAATGGTTTTAGACAAATTTTTTGTCAGGTTTTTAGAAAAATGGTTTTACTTAAAGAATCAGGAAATAACTAAAATTACCTGAATCGTCCGAAATGATCAATAACAAAATAAAATTCTCTACCCTAAAAAAGGATCGTTTTCGTCACCGCAATACACAGCTCTTTACTTTTATCTGTATCTAATTGTTTTTTCATTGCAGTTACAACGGTAAAGCGACCCGTAATTAAAATTTTTTATGTAACGTTAACGTTCTAGCTTCCGCAAAATTTCACCAACCGTGCCCAAATTTTGTACTCAAACAAAATACCATCCTGCGGTTGCTAGTACAAAGTTTCACATCTGAATTGGCGCAATAGCTCAGATTTGCGATAATTTTGAATTTATCAATTTAACACTGTTTAAAAATTCACAAATATTGGAATAACGGGCTACAATTTGTTGTATTTTTTGTTCATTTTATTTATAACACAGAAACAATATTATGCAAATTATAACAACTATATATGTTATTAACGACTAATTGTTATATCGAAGATCCGGCTTCGGCTCATTCGACACCTTGACACCCCACGGTCCCTTGAAGCTCATTCCAGCTCCCAATCTCTCGATTAGATCCTCTCCGTGACGCCCGTTCAATGCCTCGTATTGAGCTCGACGCTCTTTACCCTGTTCTGGATCAAAGTCCCACTCTGTGTGCTATATGTATCGTGGGATATCCAATTATTGGCTGAGCTGTTGCATCAATATTCGAGAAATGACCCTCGTGTACTACTCACTTGATGAATAACAGGTGTACCTGCAACGTTGTTTTGCACAAGATCGTGAATCAAAGTCCAAACTCCAGGGGCTGCCGAGGACTTCGCGATGAAAGTCAGAACGATCACCTGGATAAGCAGCAACTTGCTATTAACAAGGACAGCAACGAGGCAAGTATTCTTCCAAGGTTTTAACTAACGTTTTACAGATTTAACATAAAACTTTTAAGATAATTCTTGTGCCTAGAGTTTATTTCGCGTAAATTCGAGAAAAATGTGGGAGAATTGTAAACACTTCTCGATGGTATAACATTTTTTAAAAACTCATGCACATTAAAGGTACTGAAAAGATTAATTTAGCATCATAATAATTCTAAAATGTTATGAACAAATTGATGAAAACAAATTATTTAACAAATCTCCCGATGACTCAATTTTTTTTGTAAATGTTTCGTTCGTTTTCACAATAGGTATGCATTTTTTCAGTTTTTAAATGCACGTTGAAATGTCTGTTTTTGCAAACACTTTTTTATATAAACACACAAAATTGAAAGTAAACTTAAAAATAAAAAATAAAATTTATACGTGTTCAGAAATATGAACGAATCATTTACATACTACAAAATAGGTAATCGAGAGATTTGTTCAACAATATTTTCCCCACTACGCTAAAAAGACCACATTCTATGTCTGCAACGTGGGTGGAAAGTGGTCGATTCTTGACCGGCGGGAAGAAAAGTGCTGCAGCAGGCAAAAAAGTGCTGCAGCAGGCAGAAAAGTGAACACTCCCTCCCTAGGGAAGAAAAGTAGACTCCTTTCGCTAATCGAAAATTGGCGTTTCCGTAACATTGCAGGGATAAAAAAAACCTGCAAGGAAGAATCTTGCAAATTGCTTCCTCAGTATTTTACACTTTTAACGAAGCTATCTCTATGAGAAAGTATGTTGATTAATTCTCACTTCCTCATAGAGGAAGCATCGTAAAAAGTGTAAAGTACTGAGGAAACTATTTGCAAGGTTCTTCCTTGCAAGTTCTTCCTTGTACGCACACGACACGCACACGCGCGCGCGCACACACACACACACACACACACACACACACACACATACAGGCGTATCGTACAAACCACTTTTCTCGCGGTTTTGGACCATTCCAAACGAATTCATAAGTGTACTGACATGAAAATCTCGAAGAAATATTTTTCACGAAAACAAAACTTCGTCTATGAGGAAGCAATATGGTCTTTTGTTGACGTAGCCGGAAAAAAGTATAGTGTGCAACTCGGGTCGAAATGGCGATTATGATTCGTGTGATGTATGGCAAACCTTACCCTCGCGGCAAACGTGAACTTTCGGCCCTTGTTGCACAATATACTATTTTTTCATCAATTTGTTTAACATTTTAGAATTATTATTATGCAAAATCAATCTTTTCAGTACCTTTAATGTGCATGGATTTTTTCAGATTTTTATTCCATCGAGAAATGCTTGTAATTCAGAAGTGCATGCAATTTCGCTCTCATTTTTCTCAAATTCGTGCGAAATTAATACTAGTCGCATCACGCAAGGACTACCTTAAAGGGCCACGGGAATGCCTCTTCATAATAGAATCAACACACAACCATGCTCCCATTATTGACTACTCAGCCGAATCCCTGGTGGGACAATAATTATACAATTTTACAAATTTACAGTTCTTGTATTATGGCAAATAAAAAGTGTGTTTAGAAAAAAACACTTTTTTGTGGTTTTGGGTAATTATGCAGAAATCCTAAAATTAAAGAGTTTATTGCAATGGCATTCATTGTATGGTGTTTCGAAATTAGCAAATGGTGAACGTATTTTATAAACACTTTTTTTTACAAAATTCTTCACAATACTCGTTGACTGTACGTAAGAATATCTATTGGTAATATCAGGAACTAATTGCACTACGATATCGCGTACACACTCTTCAGCCGGATGCAAAAAACGTAGAAGAAAACATTATTCGTACCAGAATAAAATGCTTGAGATCCATTATGTTTTCAGCACTTTGAACTCAGTATGAAGAACACGGTTTTTCAGTGACACGTTGATAATAACAAATGAGCAATGACACTAACGTGGTTATTTTACTATCAGAGGATATAGTGATCCGAGTCACGTCCACACTCGCGTATGATCGGAGTGAAAGTAAAGATCGCCGAGGTTCTCGCGAGCTTCGGGCATTTTTCTTTCTTGTTACGTATGTCTCGACTCCTGACGCAAGGTTGCCAGAAAAAGCAAAAGAAACGCGCAATGTTCTTGGGAGAGAACGATCAAAGAGGAAGCAGAAATCATATATGAGGAGACGCGGTAGCGTCTGGATGCCAATTTATTCTTGCTGAAACGGTATTTAGAAACAACTGATGATGAATAAAAAAAAATTGCAAAGTAGAATTTTGCACATAGCTTCCTCATTAATTTCTCTTTCTCACAAAGCGTATATGACGAAGCTTATTCATTCGGTTTGGCTTCCTGATAGAGCAAGTTTTGTGAAAAAGAAAACTTATTGGGAAAGTAATGTGCAACGTTCTACTTTGTAATCTTTTTTTATTTGGAATACTATGTATTTTGTACGTGTGGATAGTTTTTGTAAGAAATCACTGCAACTGTAGGGCAGTTGATACTCCTCTGGAGTGCATAATTTCATATAGATCCGTCTAACTTTCGACAGTCAAGGGCAATTGAATTTTGATACTTATCGTAATTGAAAACAAAAGAGATATCAAAATAGTAAATGTTTATATCTGTTGAAGTTATCTGCCAATTCGAGGCAAATTCAATACCAAACAAGCTTGGTGAAGCTCTTCTCGTGAACAAAGTTTCAGCTCGACAGCTCGATATTTGTATCAGTGACTGCATGTACGAAACGTTAAATAAAAAAAGTTCAACGAATGTAAATATTCATAACTTTTTAATTCATCTGCTGATTCACGCCAAATTCCATATGAACCTGAAGATTTCTGCATCTGCAAATGTCATACTTGTGTCAGCCGTTAATGTAACCCGGAGGTAAAAAAAATTATTCACGGCAGATTTGTTCGCTTCACGATTCTCTAATGGCGGTAATTTTTACTTTTTTAATTTTGATGATTTAAACAAAATTGTATTGTTATCTGCATTTTTTCTGTTGATTGTCAGCTGTACCATTTCACCTGTTCATCCGAAAAATGTTCTACCACGGCAGTTTTTTTCGTTTTACGATTCTCTAATGGCGGTAATTTTTTTTTTTTTTTTTTTTTTCATTTTGATGATTTTGCAAAAATTGCGTTGTTATCCGATTTTTTTTTTTTTTTTTTAATGTCAACTGTACCGTTTCAAAGTAACGACGGAATTTTTTCAAAATCATCAAAACAAAAAAAGTATAAATTACCGCCATTAGGGAATCGTGAAATGAACAAATCTGCCGTGAAGAATGTTTTGTTTACCTCCAGGTTACATAGTAACAGCTGACACAAGTATGAAATTTGCAGATGCAGAAATCTTCAGGGTCATAAATCAATACCAAATAATCTTAGTGATTACTCGTGTGCAAAGTTTCAGCTCGACAGTTCGATATTTACGCCAGCTGCAGCATGTATGAAACGTAACTCTTTTTTTCCCGAAAAATGTAAATATTCATCATTTTTTAATCCCTTAGGCGACTTGAGGCAAATTTATTACCTTAATGATAACTCGACTCGTGGACAAAGCTCGTTCGCCCAAAAATGTTGGCAGTTATTTTACATCCGGACGCCGGCTAAATATTGCATTTCTCGACGTTTTAGACCATTTTTAGTATGTTGACATTAGAATCCGAAAAAGAAAAAAAAATCACGTAAACATAGCTTCCTCTATTAGGCAGCAAAATCGGGATGCTAGCAGAGTTTGCGCTTTTCGGTGTTAAAAATAAGAGCAATTTAAGTATACTTACTCTCTTATCTTTTTTCTTTTAGCTATAAAGTCGATGAGTAACGGTGCCATTGTTGACGATTTAATCAGCCTCTGATTGGTCCTCGGTATCGTCGGACACACTGGGATCGGGACCAAGATCAGGCAATGCATTTTATTGTTTATATCAAATGTCAAAAATGACATAAAGGGATCCAGACGTTAAAACGCCTGGAATTTCAATCCCTTCAAAGTTAGTGTGTTACGACACAACGCTGACAAGATCAATTGATAATAGCATAGCGAGCCGTATTGTTGTTCCTCATTGTTTATTCCGCCTGTAATTCGTCCAAATTGACACGAGTTGCAGTCTCGCGAGATTTGGCAGCGGCAAAATAAAATGCCAGGCGCATGCGGTCATCTGCGAAAAGTATTTTAACCGTGGTGCGATCATTGCGGCGTTGTGAAGCATCGTCACGTTTTATTGGATGCGCGTGTCGTGCAATGTTAAACGATTTATGTCTGGCCATCGTGAAATCAGACCCCAGAACAACGTCCGTCAGGACCAGAGTTGTAAATCCTCATTAGCTTAAGAAATAAATATTACAGTACAGTGTATTTTGTAGGTGTAATTCAACGATAATAACCTACAGCGGTTATCAAATGATATGTGAACTTTTGAACATCACATAGATATCCTGTTTTTAATAAATAATAGGCGAGCAATGGTGAAAAAGATAGCAGAGCACAGTGCTCCATTACTTTCCTAATGCATAAATTGCATTTTCTCCGATTTTTTCAGGAAAATTACCATGAAATTTTATTGAGAATAAATGTTCTTTGCAGTTATTAAAAAGTGTACACATTATATTATAATTATCTCATGTTACTATTAGTAATTAATAATTACAAAACCAATTATACCATCAAGTTTATTTCTAAAAGATTTACGGATTTACAACTCAGTCCAGGATGGAAAGTCAGCCAGCTCGTTTCCAACTTCGTGTGGGTAGGCAACGTCCGAATTCGAAACAATCACCAAGGCGGTAGTAAAGGATTCGCAATGTATACTCACGATCTCGGACATCTTCACGACCGCCGTGCCAATCGAGCGGATCACAGGTTTTCCGCAACGCGTCAAGATTTATCCCTGGCAAAAATTATTTATCATCGATGCAACAGCGATAACCACACAGGAGGTATTTCATTTCAGAGCCAAAAACGACCAATACACGTGCGACGCGTATGACTTCCCTAAATTTTTTGCGCGAAGAAGATCTCAGTTCCGTAAACCAGGGATTGGATCTCGAAACGCTATACCTCATACAGTGGCGCGAAGGAAATAAACAAAAACGTTTCTTCAAAAAAAGATATATTTAAATTTTTCCAATTTTTGATATTTCATCTTTCGATGTGCCATATCTTTCTTAGAACAAGATTAGCGTTTGAATGTAATTATTTATTTTCTGCGCACAAAAACGTTGTACAAATTATAGGAGGAAAATCGGTGTCGGGTGACACATTTATGGTTAACGAGTAAAACCCAATAGTAGAGCATAGCGGTAGGATAAACATTTCGAACATTGATCGTCGCTCGAAAAAAACGACCATGTCTTGATTCTGTTTGATGGTCGTTAATAGCATCAAGACGACGATCACTCCGAAACAGGTTAAACAGCGTGAGGTTGCTATAGAGGTTGAGATTAGCTATAGAGACACGAAAGCTCTATAGGGCCCAAACTCTGATGTAATCAATCTTCAGACTGACAGCTTGATCGTTCCAAGTACTCGCCCATTGGTTTGTGGCATTGAAGAAATCAAAGGTGCTCTGTCGAAAAAATCAGAGAAAAATTGGCGGTTAATAATCCATAAAACTTTATTCTTATATCGCGTTACTAAAGGCCATTGGGCTTATCCGACAAGTTACGCCCTTTTAGAATTTAAACGCCATAAGGGCGCATCTGTATGCGACTCCATGTAAAATAAACAAATTTACGATAAAGGCGCAAGGGCGTATCTCCTGTACATACGTTCTATGGATTTTAGGTCTTCTTTTTCTGGTCCATACACCCTATAGATTTTAGGTCTTCTTTTTTGTGGTCCATACGCTATGTCTTACACATACGACTTTGTGCCTTTTACCAATGTTCAAGGATACACGCCCTTTTGCCACTATGACCGGTTTTTTGGCGGATAAGCCTTTGGTAACGCCACATGTTTTACGTATATTACATTGATATTACATATTTAAAACAATATCTAAGATTTACCTTCGGGGCGACATTGCGCCACGGTTTCGTGTAGCCGTTGCTTATCGACAAATCTGGAAACTCAGTCTGTCCGCCAACCGCAACAGCCAAGTTTAGATAAAACTATGGAAGACATTGTGACGATTAACTTGTGAAAAAAGCTTGTGAGCGGGTGAAAGAAGAAAATACACGTACCGGTCTGTCGAAGGGTGTCTGAGTATTCGTGGTTCCATATTCGAGACCATCGACTCTAGACAGAATTCTGTCGCGTCTCCATTCGAGCTCGTAAATATGATAATCGTCGGACCAGAGATTATCCGAATATCTTCTCGGAAGTGACGCCGTGCTTATGACTCCAGTACGAACCTCAACGGGACCGGAGCAAAGAACGCGACCGCTGAGGTCCCTGCCGCCCGGTGCACTCAGTACCGGATTCCCGGACGAAGAAGCGACACGCATCGAGGGATACGTCGTCCAAGACCCCAAATTCGTCATGCGTTCGATCGGCTCCAGAGTGAGTACTAAAGAGAACAAAGTTGCACAGGTTTCGGACCCATTGACACTGGGAACAACATCCCTGGTGAAAATATTTCTCTGACAATTTGTCTGAAAAACTCTAACCGTATCGTTTTAGGGACTTTCAGAGATATTCCAATATTTTCTTCAGTTTTTCCGATATTTGCTGAAAATATCTGCAATTTTCTCTGCACAAACTCCAGCTGTTAGAATTTGTCAGAAAAATGCAGTGTTTTTTGAAAAATTGTGGAAAACTTGGATTTTTTTTCGAATAACGCGAGTTCGTAAAATATCACAGAAGTTACGAGTTTATACAAAGATCTTCTGCTTTTCTTACTCGTACGAAGAGTAGATTTTTCCAGATAAAATACGAATCGTTTTTTGAAAAACTCTGCCCCTCTCAGATAATGTGAGTTCAGAGATTTTCAGAAAAACTTACGAGTTTTCTCTCAGGGTTGAATTTACAGTTTCAACTTTTTTAAGTGCCGACTGAAGTTCTATGTCAAATTCGAATGTCGGCATATTCGCCGCTTAAACTCAAACTTAAGTTCGAACTTAAGTTCGATAAAGTTCGATAAAGTTCGAACTTAAGTTGGTTCTTAAGAAAAAACATTGGAATTTGAGTTCAAACTCAAGTTCGCACTTGGGATTTTAAAGTCGATCCTAAGATCTGCTCCTTCTCTAATGCATATAAAGGTTAGACTTTCTTAGAGAAAATACGAGTTATTCGGCCAACCGTGGGGAGAATTTCATAGAAAATTCGGACTTTACCTGAATCTCTCTAGAAGGAAGACTTAACATAGATTTTTTCAGAAAATTGCTTCTAAATATAGAAGAGAAACCGGCATGAAATATCAACGAAGTTAATAGTTTTTCGGAGAATTTGGCACGGAAATCAGAGATTTTCAGAACAATCAGGAATATTTAGTGTCAGAGAAAACAATGACTTTCTCTGAAAAGCACGAAAAACGAAAGAAATTCAGGGGTACTTTCAGATATTATCAGAGAAATTTTACAAAATTTTCCGAGAATTTTTCAGATATTTTCAGAGAAATATTTTCACCAGGGATCAACGAAATTTCTCTACAAGTTGTCACAATGACTCACCAGGATAGATCCAATCGCCGCGTGGCAATTTAGCACGTATCTCGACCTTGCCGTAGAGGAAGGCAAAGCTGCTTTTAGTGTCGAGAGCGCCTGACATGATAGGCGGAAGGATGTAAGCACCTGTAGCGCTTTTCTGACAGCTCTGAGATTGATAAGGTTCCGTGCATCTGTATTCGTTGCGTAGAAAAAATGCTATACATCATTGCGTGTATGGAGATGAAAATGTACAAGCACACATGATATGACAATTGCCAAATCAACGGATGATCGTCTGAACCACGAGTCGACAGTGGCATCGAAACAAAAAAAAGGTATTTAACCCTTCGTGGTCACCCTGGGTCGATTCGACCCGAGTTCGATCTTCCGGTGATAAAACGAAATAGTTCCCTGTGACCAAAGGGACTTTGTCCGGAATAAATACCTTTTTTGCGGCGGGCATTAGGATTATTTTTTTAAATTTTTATCAAAAGTAATATACTTAGAGAGTATCAGGTTAAAATTTGAGTTAAATCGATCTTTTATTTACGGAGTTATCATTTTTTTAGTGAAAAAACGTATTTTTTTCGATCTTTCACATTCATTAATTTTTGAAAATATGTTGCAATTTAATATTGGGAAATTTCTTTTTTGTAAATTATCAACAGAGTTTAAAGTATATTCTATAATTTTTAAATATTTTTCAAGCCACCGGGTTTGGTCGCAATACGCGGTCAAAGATGGTCCGGGTGAAATCGACCCAGAGTGACCACCGTGATCGGTGGGAAAAGTGTGATTACGAAGGGTTAAAGGTAGTAATGCATGCACGAAAAGAGTCAGGTTTTGTATAGGCCGGCCGTGACAGAAGGTGGCGCTTTCCGAGAAGACATATCGAAAGTACTAGAAGCTTGTCGAAAATACTGGAAGCTTGTCGAAAATACAAGAAGCGTATCGAAAATACGAGAAGCGTTTCGAAAATACTGTACGCGCATGCGCACGTCGGTTTGTTGTCTCTTCGTGTCACGGTCGGCCATACATAACCTGTATAATTAGCATAATTTGTTACAAAATGTATTATGCAATGCTCGCATGAGAAAACGAACTTTTGGGGGCCGCTTCCCGATCTTCGCCAAAAGTCTGCCTTCACGTACTCGTATCGCAAAGTACTGTTGACGGATAGTGAGCGTTGTATCTTAGATTTTACACATTTAAGGCTGTACGAGCGTCAGTCTGAGTATTATACTAGGTTCTGAACACTTTCGATTTTGTAGTCAAGATGCAATACTTTGTGTCTGCAAAATGACATGGACCGTTAACGACCACCCGGGCGAGAAATTAATTCTCAAAATCGATTGTTGCTTCCTCATAGAGGAAGCTTTGTTTTCATGAAATTTTTTTTTTTCGAGATTTTCATGCCAGTATGCTTAGAATCACCTAAAATGTCGAGAAAAGTGGTTTAGAAAAAATGTCCGTATGTATGTGTGTGTGTGTGTGTGTGTGTGTGTGTGCTGGGCCTCGAAAATTCAATCGCCTCTCACTCAGAAACCGTTCGAGCGATCTGGCTCAAATTTGGCACGCAAGTAGAGTAGTTGCCCCTCTTCCAATGGCGAGATTTTTGATAACATATATACAGTCATTAAGATTTTATGTAGTTTTTAATTTGTTGAAAAAAGGGCGTGGTCGCTCTAACTTTCGTAAAAGTTCGACGATTTGGCTAAATAGTTCTTCATAATGGAAGATACGTTCAATGTTGTATGGTATTGAATTTCTACGAAATCGGTAAAGCGGTTCGGATTTTACTGAATTTTGAATTTTTCGGTAAAAATAAATTTCGCACTAAATCAGATCGAATCTTAACAAAGGAACCGAAATGTTCCACAGTCGAAAAACAACATACAGCCCTGCTACGTACGAAATTTGGTGATGATCGGTAAAGTCGTTCGGATTTTACACCATATTCAATTTTTCAAAAAATTTAGATTTTCGCGATAACTTCCGCAAAAGTTAAGAAAGTAAGACAAAACTTTGTATCTAATGAAAATGAGATGTAACGGTGTTTGTGACGGAGTTTTCTTTTGTTCAAATAAAAAAAGTTGCAAAGTAGAACTTTGCACATTGCTTCCACATTAATTTTCGTTTTTCACAAAGCTTCCTCTATGAGGAAGCCAGAATGTTAAATAAACAAGCTTCTTCATAGAGGTGGCTTTGTGAAAAACGAAAAGTAATGAGGAAGCAATGTGCAAAGTTCTACTTTTTTTACTTGGGTCTCACAATTATTACATAGCGCAAACGACATACTCGTACCTCAAGTCAAAAGTTCATACTGATCGAAGTTCGATGCCGCCGAGAAAAAAATTATAAGTACAAGGAAGCAAAAATTATAAATGTATGTTGAGGTCACAATACATACTTTTGCAGTAACAAAAAAATATATATTTTTTGACACACCTTAATGGTGACGCCTTAATCTGTTTCGATACCTAATCATCGAGTGAAATCAGCAATTCAGACAAGAAGTATGCTTGTTAATTATAAAAAGAATGTTCTTCTCGAGTGAGAATATCTTTATAATTTGTAATAGTATTGACTTAGATACGAGGGCTGCCAGAACATTTGTCTTAAATTTTCAATTTAAAATACTGCATTGACGCGACGCCCGTACATCCTTAATCCACCCCAAAACCAAAGTCGCGTGTTTTCATTTCGCTGGGTCGTAATAGTAGACTCCATACATTTCGTTCGAATAGATAATCCCGCCGAAACTAATCCATTTAAAGGAAAAATTCTCCCAAAGGAAGGAGGAATTGTCGGTACACGTAAAACTACCTTTCGAGTGTTAGGTTTCCTACGCGAACAAAGTCCTGGCCAAACTCCGTTTCCATTAGAGTTGGAGTAAGCTTGAGGTCCCCGTTCTCGGTCTTGACGTTGCGTCGATTATTCCGGTAGATGACGAATGGGTAATCCTAACGAGAACACCATGTTATCGTGTATTTCATGTATATGTTCTTTATGTCGATACTGTTATTCATCAAAGTCCATTTTCTAGATAAATTATTTATTGTATAACGTCCCTAGCGAATCGTACACACCATGCGTCTACTATCCAAACCACCGCGTTTACCTCGAGCTTCCCAGCAGAGGGAAACTGCCGTTTTGCCCACCACCAATTTCATCATTTCCACGATGATTTCTCTGCAAGCCACCATGAAAATTTCCTTCACGGATACCTTCACGGCTACCACATTCTCACCCCTGCTTAGTAATTCCCATTGACACTGATTGAAACCGATCAAATGGGCAAAATTCCGATTGAAAAAATAATCGGTTCAAACAGGTTTCAATCGGATTTTTGTTCGCTTTATTGGTTCTAATCAGATCTTTTAACCAGGGATCGACACTGCTTTATGTTTGACGGTGGGATGACCACATACGTACCTCGTGATTCCCACCGCATTTCCACTGTCGCGTTTCCATTGACGGTAGAAATCAGTGTAGAAATGACCAAAACGATGGTGAGCACGACGGCAGTTTCCCACTGGTGGGAAGCGCGGTGGATTTTTAGTAGCGATGTGCGAACAGCATTTGAATTTCATTGAATAATGATATCCAATCCAAAACTTGAATTGAATAGACAGATGTTTCAATAGTACGAATATTCATGAATCATACAAATTATATTAACAAATTTATGAATAATACGGATATTCATGAATATTCCAAATATTCATAAATTTACCTGAATAATTCACGAAAACAAGATTAATACAAAAATGTAATGACTGAAGTTTAAGTATAAACCGAATAAATGCGATTCAGAAGTCGTATTAAATAAAACTTTATTGTACATTCTATACAAGTTGTACGACTTGATACGGTTATGCTGGTCTGATTATTCAGATTTCTGATTACTCATGAATATTCGCAAACGTCTGATTATTCATGAATATTCGTCGCTTTCTGTTTATCCATGAATATTCGTAAATTTGTTATTATTCATATTCGTAAATTCATGAATTATTCGATTGATTCAAATATTCAATTGAAAATGTGAATTTAGTTATTCATATTCAATTCGCAATCAATTATCCACATTTTTGTGGACAATTTATTGGCCTTTTCAAAGATCAAAGCCAACTTTCAATTTGGGAAACTAAACATTGATTAGCTTACTTATTAGCACTTATCGAAAACCTTTGTAAATGATAAAAACGGAAACAAAATGTGCGATTGTATTCTGTAAATGTTTTATTTGTTTAGATGTCACAATAACATAATAATGTATGCAATTAATTATTAATCGTAATTATGAATATTTTATGTTATTGTCCGCTAGTTGTAAAAGTGTTTAGTGCAAAGATATTCCAATTCATCGAACCGGGCTTCCAATTCTTCGTTCTTCTCGATGAGTTTCTCAACTTTCTTCTCTAAAAATGATTTTCGATTGTTGTGTTTCTGGTAACGAGCAATCGCAGCAAGTTTTTTCTCGAACTTGTCCAATCTGTCGTCGATTTCGTCCAATCTATCATGATGATACTGATGAGAGTGCTGCTGGTGCTGCTTATAAGACAATCTCATTCATTATGCATGACATTTGGCATTTTCATACATTACCGATTTTTCGTTAAAATATCACAACTATCGTCTTAAAAAACCCGAATAAGCACCCGATATAACTGCAACAGTGACTTACCGACTTTGTGAAAACGGAGAAAATAAAACCTTTTATAAGAATATTAATTGCCAAGTGATAATAGATCAAAAAAATGTACGACGAAGCACTGCACGGAGAACAATAAACCACGCAAAAACGCACATTTCCGGAATAGGTTTAGCGTTGGTTGTGTTGATGTACAGTTGAGTTCGGAGCAACACAAACATCACAACATATGTATAATATTAAAGATGATTGGTGCGGGCCTTTGATTAACACTAAGTTTGGTGCCATTTGCTGTTAATAACAACACTCTCCACGGAGGTAAATTCACACAAACGAGAGTGTTACGATTATTGTCCTCTCACCTGAATATTTTTATTAACAATCGGAGTTTGAAGAATAGTATACAGTAGAACCCCAATTAACCGGGATTCTCGGTACCGAAGAGTTCCTGGATGACCGAAGTTCCGCGTAATCCGAACTGAAGAGCGAAAGTGCAAAAATAGTGACTTTCGTTTGTTTCTTGCATTTTCTTCGCTTCCGGTTAATCCAATCCCGGTTATCGGGGTTCTACTGTATTGTGAAACGAGAACCACAATTGACGATTGCCAGTCATGTAATTAGTGCGATCGCTTCGCTCGGGCGGCAAACTTCGCGTGTGTCACAATTGCCAATTTCGATCCTCGTTACACGCGGTAACATTTGCAAAGAATGCACGAATAGTGGTTTTTTGCATGATAGTTTTGTGAAACGGAAGTGAACAATGAGTCTCAGTTAACTGCATCAACGATAGCCGCAGCTGTGGCTATCGTTTTCGCTCCGCAAAAAAGCGTCAAAAGAGAAACAATTGTCAAATGGGCATGCGCGAACCTATCTTTTTAACAACGTCGTGAAAAAATAGGTTCGCGCGTGCACCACTGATGGATTGGCCATTTTAGTTCCGCAAAACTGTTATGCAAAGCACCGCTTTTCGTGCACGAACCGCAAAAAAAGAAAGAGTATGAAAATATTGGAGATTCCTTTGAGTATTAGCACAATGGTATAACAAATTGTTAATTAAATCTGCAGGGGTCACAGTCATGGTTGCCCGGATAGATGTATTTTAAGAGCATGTGAAATCCTCTCACCCATCCCGGGCCAATCGGTATCAAAAACTGTAATCAATTTTTCTTTACGCATACTGGCGAGTGATCCAGAATCCCGCACCAAACGGGCCCCGAAAGTCCGAAATGGTTCCAGGAACGCGTGTGCAAAATTTGAGATTTTTATTCCCAGTACCTACTTTTTGAACGAGAGCCGATTTATGATAGCCAATCTCAACTTTCTCTTAAGTCGTCCTTAATATACTCTCAACTTTCTCTTAATTCGTACTCAAGTTGAGAGTAAGTTGAGAGCGAATTAGGAGCAAGTTGAGAGTAAGTTCTTTTACAATTTTAAGAAGAGTTTCATTGAATGTGCGGATATTACCAGTGAATTCGATCAAAATATTCTTGAAGCTGTACAATGCCAGTATGCGTGGAAGAAGTTAATTACGATTACTATTAATGACCGTGGTCTTTCACATCCTCTTAACGTACTTTTAATTCCTCAAAAAGGGCTTTCATAAGGGTTTTAATAAGCACGTAAAATATATTGAAAATTACCGGAGCTCCGGCGATTTTCTCAATTTGTCTCCACAACGTCTCGTTGAGAATGTTGAATTGATCTTCCAGAAGAAGCTGCCCTGCGCAAACGTCTTTACGTCCTCCGGTTCCCATATCATAGATTTTCGTCTCTGTTGGCGCGCAACCTGCAGGTGCTGTTCCTGGTGTATGGGAACCCGAGCCAGGGGTGACTTTAACGCCACCATCGTCAAAGAATTCTATTGAAAGAAATGTATTGATATTACGGGCGTTTTTTTTGGTTCCTACATAACGGTACATAGAACACGCAGAACATTGTAGAGTAATTTACTGATTTGGTCTTACTGAAACAGGTCTGCGTATAAAATCTGGGATTGCCAATAAAAAAAGTGCTGGAGGTTGGAGGTTGCATGGAGAAAATGGCAGATATGTTTAGTAAATAGCAGAAAAACTCAGAGAGAAATGTCGAAAAATCACTGAAATGATCCAGTTAGAGTTGTTCAGACATATATCAGAGAAATATTTTCACCATAGATTGCTTTTGTATTATTTGTATTTTACTAATTCCATTTTCGAATAGCACCATTTTTCAACAAATTTCTTGTTGACATTTTTTATTTTATTATTATAAAATAACCATGCGCATATGATAATTAAGGAATTTTCACACCGAATGATGAAAAATATTTTCTGACTATGACATGCGCATAGTTCTTTCATTATTTCACAATTTTTATTATTTTCTTTTTTTGTCGAGAGTTTTTTTTATCAACCGAGGATTCTTAGGTATTTTAGGGTTTTCTTGAAATAAACGATTGCGAATCTGAAGACTGTTACATAAATAAATATTGTAAGTTAAACGTAATGGGAGTGTCACAACTCTGACGTTATACTCAGTAGTAATATCCCGAGACCTCCAAAATTATCGAAATATTTCCTGATTGTTTTGTTGCTGAGTTTGCTGAGCAACGAGAGGGGGAAATTGCGCATATTAAAATCCCGAGAGCGCAGCGCGAGGGATTTTTCTGCGAAATTTCTCCCGATCGTTGCTCAGCAGGAAAACTAGAGGCAAATATTGCGATTAATTTTGGAGGTCGAGGGGTATTTGTCGAAATATTTTTCGGGTTTGGATTTCGACTAAGCGCAGAGCAGTATCCGAGGAAACAGGACATATTGACAGATACGATATGTGTATAAAAATATTATATTGGTTGAAAACAAGTGAAGAGCTACTGTGCAATATCCGGATGCGATTTCCGATGAAATTTTTAACAAACGAACTCGATTACCGAGAATACTGCGCTGTGATTGGTCGAAATCCAGATCCGAAAAATAATCATCAGAATTTCAGTCTCTTGTTGTCACGGAAACAACGTAACAAATGGGTATGAAGACTAGGGTGGTCCTTAAGGTAGATAGTGCGTGTAGTATTCATTTCGCCTAAATTCGAGAAATTCGGGCAAGAGTTGCAAACACTTCCCGATGTTAAAAAAATGTGAAAAAATTCATACGTATTATAGGCACTGAAAAGTCTAATTTTGCATAATAACAATTTCAAAATGTTATTGACAAAATGTTGAAAAGAAAATTGCTCATCAAAATATGCGGTAACTCAACTTTTTTATTTGATGAAAATTATTCGTTCATTTTTCGGAATACGTATGAATTTTTTCAGATTTTTATCTTTATTTTGATTTTTCTTGTTTTTTACATGGAAAAATGTGCAAAAATAATAATAAAGATAAAAATCTGAAACAATTCATAGGTACTCCGAAAAATGAACGAATCATTTTCATCAAAAAAAAAAGTTGAGTTACCGCATATTTTTATGAACAATTTTCTTTTCAACAATTTGTTAATAACATTTTGAAATTATTATTATGCAAAATTAGTCTTTCCAGGGCCTATAATAAGTATGAATTTTTTCACATTTTTTTAACATCGGGAAGTGTTTGCAGTTCTTGCCCGAATTTCTCAAATTTAGGCGAAATGAATACTACACGCACTATCTACCTTAAAAGGGGTATTTTTAAATTTTGATCTTGCCGCCCCCCAGATCGGTTCGAAATTAAAAAAAAAAATCCTCAATTTTTTTCAGATTGTTTCTACCACATTTAACCCTCCCCCACGGGGATTGAAGTTTTCCATTCAAAATACATGGGACTTTTCGGTCTTCGCAGTCAATATTTTATTGCGGGACTATACGTCGATCGAAAAATCTGAAATTTACACAAATTACGCTATAAACATTTTACTATAAGGGGAAAAATTACCAACCCCCTATCCTCAAACTTGGGAGGGGGGAGGGTTGACAATGTCAGGCCAAAAAGATATATGGATTTTGCAGTAAAAAAAGTGTTAAATGTGGTCTACTTTTCATAACAGGGCTCTGTAAAAAAAAACCTTAGGTCCAAATATACAAAATAGTAGAAAAGATGACATTTTTTGTTACGTTTTTCTGTATTTTTATTTAAAAAAAATGCTACTTCGATAATTAAAATTCGTTATTTAATTCAGCACTTGCCCTTTTGATGGCAACTTGTTTCCGTAGATTTGTGTGTCAAAATCACCAAGTAAATAAATGTTTTGACGCAGATCCGGCCTTAGTTCCATTGCGGAATGAGTTTAATGTAACATTTTCATACAAAATCGAAAAAGAAGCAGCTAATTGATGGAAACACCTCAAAATACGTATTATGCAGCATTGGCGACACCAGACAGACACCAGACAGTCAAACACTAGCCTTATCTGACAGAATGAACCAACTGAATTTTAACGTGAATTATTTCAACCGTTGAGAAGTCATACAAAACTTCGTGTTATGTTTCAAAATGCAATATATTGATAAATCACTTTTTAATGCTGTTAAGGTAGATTCGGTAAAAAATCACATTCTTTTCAAAAGAGATATTTAATTCATCTAAAATTAATCATTTTAATAATTAATAATAATAATTTTATTGAATAATCAATTTTAAAAATTATCAAAGGTTGTTAATTTTTTCCCGTATGGTGTTACATGTATAGAGTAATTTGTGTAAGTTTCAAACTTTTTAACAAAGAAATAGTCGCATGGTAAAATATTGATTGCTTAAAACCGATAAACACATTGAAAAACTTCAACTCGTTATTTTCAGAAGAAAATCTATATAATATATATACAATATTTGTGGGTAGGGGGTTGGTGATTTTTTCCCTTATAGTAATATGTTTATAGCGTAATTTGTGTAAATTTCAGATTTTTCGATTGGCGTATAGTCCCGCAATAAAATATTGACTGCAAAGACCGAAAAGTCCCATGTATTTTAAATGGAAAACTTCAATCCCCGTGGGGGAGGGTTCAATGTGGTAGAAAAAATCTGAAAAAATTTGAGGATTTTTTTATTTTTATTTCGAACCGATCTGGGGGGCGGCAAGATCAAAATTTAAAAATACCCCTTTTAAGGACCACCCTAATGAAGACATCCAGCGTTTGCAGCCTCGAGCGTTTACTCTACAGTCACCAGACACCCCCACGGGAATTGTTGTTTATTTATACGAGGTGTAGCACAGGATCCTTGTGAGTTTAACGGGGCGGTTCTGCATATGACACTTACCGTGTAGTGAAACACGTTCGGTGTGAGTTCAGACAGATAGCGTTTACGACGATTATGGCAAAGCGAGAGATGAAGACATACGTGACGTGTTTCATTTAGACTTCGCAAGATAATTAAAAACGCGAGATTATACGCCTTCTCGTCCAACGGACGATCTGTAACATTTCTTACAGAGAGCGATAAGAATTTCGAGTCAGCGACAAATATTGAAAAGGTCAAACTCATATATCACTCATGGTTCACGAAAAAAGTTATCGCAAGAGGAAATTTCGCTGTTACTAAATGAGGAAAGTGCGAGGAAACAAACGCAGTGAAAAATTGATTAAGGTAGTATGAATGTCTTGCCTAACGTCGCATACGTTCGAGGGAGATTCAGAGAGAATTACGAAAAAAATTTATCTCGTTGAGGTAAAAATCTGAAAAAAATCAAGAATATAGAAGGTGCTAAAAAGATTATTTTGGCACAATAATAATTAAAAAATGTTATTAACAAAGTACTGAAATAAATCATTGCCGACAAAATACGCGGCAAAGTAATTTTTTGAATTATGACATTTTTTTCAGAATATGTTCTGATTTTTAATTTTTATATAAAAAACGCTGTTTTGAAAAATCACACGAAATTCTGAAAAAAATGCAAACATGCAAAAAAATTATTTTATTAACGAAAAAATAGGTTGCCGTGTATTTTGTTGAATAGTTATTTATTTCAGAGATTTGTTAATAACATTTTTCAGTTTTTATTATACGAAAGTAACCTCTTTAACAACTTCCATGTGCTTAATTTTTTTCTGATTTTTATCTCATCGGGAACTGCTCGTAATTCTCTCTCAGTCTTCGTCGAACTTATGCGACGTTAGGTATAACGCTCGAAGTGGAGATTTTTTCATTTTCATCTCGAATTTGTAAACTTTAAAACTGTTTAATAGCTGGTAACGACCTTTAAAAATTATTTTTATGTTATCATGATAATTTGGGGTGACCCGAAAAAATTCGAACATTTAAGGCCCACCCTACGACGCATATAATGCGGAAATTCCATAATGTGTATTTGCTCGAATTCATCGATCGTTAGCTCATCACAATCTGAAGAATCGATATTCGTACGAACCTGTGACCTGATGCTGCTGATCCAACAGGTTATAGCCAAGACCATCATAGACAACGTGAACCCAATAATAGACGATATCCCCCATACGTAGTCTAGTCGTTTTATCTCTATATGTCCATCGTCCGTCACGGACTTTGGTGATGTCTCTCGCTATCGTGCCAGCTTCAAGACCATCAAAATCTTCATTGAACTTTACGTGGAAAGCGACTAGCGTGATGCCATCTTCGTCTGTAACATAAAATATGGGTTACTGCATTTTTACATACATCATATTCCAGGCATATACGGGGGATTCTCGCTGGTTTTTTATGTTATTCTCCCAACACTAAAAAGAGCCCAAAATGTTTTTCAGACTTTTTAAAATTTGTTACAATTCTTCAAAATGAAAATATTGTTAACCATAATTTTTAAATCTGAGAAAATTCTCGAATATCCCGTATCAAATATAAACATTTTTAAGCCTGAGTGGGATGAGATCTCTGGAGGAAGTATTTCGGACAGAAGATGGAATGCATTACTTCAAAACTGCTCTGAATCTTTTTGTTTATCTAGTTTCTGTCATCGCATACGAATCACCGTCGTTAAAGATATTATTGAAAATATTGGTTTTAAATGATAATAAAGCCAACTGACAATATACAAATATTAGGATACTAGAGGGGTTTCGTCCCCCTGGGTGTTTTGTGCGCCATTCCCGTCGCCCCGCCACTCCTGTCTATAGAGGGATCTCTAATTAACTCTCGACTGCCCCGCTGGGGCAAAAAGACGGGAGTTATGCGTTTCACGGCGATCAGCATATTCGAATCGATTTGTCACCATTGTTCTCGAAAACGGTGAGAAATTCCTAGTCGAAATTTTGTACGTCGACTCTACGACCAGAGCCCAATGTCTGTTTCCATAAATTGAGCTGATGAATTGTCGATTTGCATGGATAAATGAATTTTGTAAATAGTCTATTTGAATATATTGAAATATCGCCAGATGGCCGCCATTGATGCGTATTCTGTAACTCATTTTATAGCGCATATGGCAGTGTGGTTGAATTACTTTGAAAAGGTTGAAATAAAAATAATTGTACACAAATTTAAAAAAACTCCCGACTGAAAAAGTCTTAATTAATACACAAATTGGGTAAGTAAAAAATTATAAGATAATTGAGTAACCATTCGTATTCGGGAGATTTTCACACCTAATAACGAAAAATCTCCCGACTATATACGAATGGTTATTAAATTATTTCACCATTTTTTACTTACCCAATTTGTTTATTAATTAAGTTTTTTCAGTCGAGTTTTTAAATTTTTGTGAAATTATTTTTATATGTAGTATATCTCTCCATATTATAAAAATATGGTCGATGCCGCTCTGGAGGAGAACCCTAGCGAAAACACCCACTAATGTAGCCACCATGTAGCCACCTTGTAGCCACGTTGTAGCCACCTGTGTACCTGCCATTCTGCCACCGCTGACTTTGCGTGTTCCACCATGTATTCCATCACAGATTTTCACTCTGTGGTGGAACACGCAAAGCCAGCGGTGGCAGCATGGCAGGTATACACTTCGTGGAATACATGGTGGGTCAGATGGTGAGTATTTTCACTAGGGAATGACCAGGAACGGTCAACCATCCAATACAAACAATCCAGGCTTAGGGGCACATGGGGCCTAAAAAAATCCAGGTTTGGGGGCCTTTTTGACATGGAATGCCCTAAATATCCTACACAGCGACGGTGGCGGCGAGATATTTTTGTGAAATAGAGAGACGTGTATATTCTACTAATGTACACAGGACAAAATCTTCTACAAACGTTGCGATATAGGATATAGGCGATCAGTATAATCAGCAGATGCGAAGATATAATCATGTGGCTCCGTCTCAAGGACAACCAATTGCTCGGTTAGCAGGTGTTTCAAGTAAACATTATGAATACCATAATTTATAACAGCATATGATTTTTGGGAATTTGTTCAGATTTTTTGGGCTATCAAGAAAAAATGGGTTGTTAATGGAAAATTAATTTTTTTTTAATCTGAAAAAATGCTCAGAAATCATCTGTTACATACAGACATCTTCTAGCTACCGCCCATCGTCATGTTACAATTTTTTCTAATTTTTCCAAATTTTTTACATTTTTAGGCATTCACATTTTGTAAAAACGCACGGGCAGATTTCGCCGAAATTACCTTTTTATGCGAAAATATTGATATAATTTATATATATCCATTTTCTTTACACCACATTTCTTAAACATCGTGAAATAAACATTCTTAGTGTAACAGAATACAGAACTTTCATTATTAAGTATTTCTTATTGTGGAGACAAGATTTGGTCCTACCCGGACGTCCATATCAGAATGTAACTTTGAACAGAATGGACCGAACAAGCTAAAATCTGTAATATGTCTTGTAAGGTAGTATTGAGAACTAAGTATACCCAAATATTATAAGAATTTTTCAATTTCTTTATATAGGCATTTACTTAAAAACTTGCACTTTTCAGGTGTGCAAACATGTACGGGTGACACACATCACACATCTTCACACTGCATAAATGAATTTGGCTACAATTTGCAGTGTGCTCATATTTTACATTTTTTTAGATACACTTTTTTGTTTTAACCTCAGATAATTATAAAGATTACCTACCACAATAAACTAAAAATGATTCTTGTCTTTAAAAAGTCAGCCTGCACTACATATTATTATCTGAGGATTCATCGTAGTCAAGGATCACTGCATTTTTACTTTGTTCGGTGTGTCTTAAGCAAGAACACACATGTGTTTCTTCTAGTAAGGGATGTAGACAATGAAAATGTTTATGTTTAACGTATAAGGGCTACTTTTTCCTCACCGATGAAAAAATATTAAAAAATGATATGCTTTTAGGATTGCAGGGAAGGGTTTTTGTACACTGGACCCAGCAGTTGAGTTAATCAGTTGCTTCGAAACCAGAAATATTGGTTTTTCACTCTTTATGTAGTCTAGCGAAAACCAATATAGAATTGGCCTCCGCTATGGCTCAATCTCTTCGCAGTCACATTTCCTATTGATTAGTTATAGGGATTTTTTTATGTTTCTTAACCCCAAGTTACGGAATCCTCTCTTAGGATCCTCTCTTAGAAAAAACATGGCACATCGAAGTCGAAATACTGAAGCCGCCTTTCGAGCGTTCCTATAGGACGGCGGTGGCTTCGATATAAATCGATTCGGACTGTCACAGTCGCTACTGTCACGCGCGCGTTTTGAATGGCTGTATTGGCCACAAGAAAAGATAAATGAAAAGAAGCGAATTATAAAAAGTGATGATAAAGTTAGCATCAGTGATATGGATCTTTTTAAGAATTAACTTTAAAAGAATCCCTACAATTAATCTATAGGGAATATGATTGCGATGAGAATGAGCCCTAGCAGAGGTCAATCCTATGGTTGGTTTTCTCTGAACTACACGCAGAAGTAAAAATGCATATATCTGGTTTTACATCATAAAACTAAAATGAACAATTCCACAACGTTTTTAGGCATTCACGCTTTAAAAAAGCGCACGAAATGCCTATTGCATTTGGTATATATGTGTCCATATTAACTTTGTATTACAATTTGTATGTATCCACTTATTTTTACAACTAGTGATGCCGTTCGAGACGAGAAATTCTCGGCGAGACGAGACGAGAACGAGAAATTTCTCGTCTCGACCAAAAAAATTCTCGTCTCGAAAAGTCGAGACGAGACGAGAAATATTTCTCGTCTCAGCGAGAACGCGACGAGACTCTCGGCGAGATTCTCGACGAGACTTTCGGCGAAACTAATGAAATTTGAAGTAAACAAGTGTTTTAACATAATTTTGCAGTTTTTATAGGATGTATTATATAAAAATAGTCTCGTATAATAACACTTTTTATTTATTTCAATAATGTTATAATTTCGGGTTCCACAATTTTATTGATTCAGATTCTTCTGAATTTGTGACTTAAGGCTGCACGTTACCCATCCGTGAATGCACAGAAGACTTCGCGCAGATTGATTGTTCAGCCGGTTTCGGTGCTTTCTGATGGTTAATCCAGCAGTGGAAAAGAGACGTTCGGCCGGAACACTTGTCGCCGGAGTACTCAAGAAGTCTCGCGCCATTCGCGCAAAATTTGGGAACGAGTTTGCCCGAGGGCTCGTGTCCGATCAAAAACAGTTCTCCCACCCTAACCGCCCCCAAATCTTCGTTGCGCCACTGCAACGAACCAAGCGTTATTTTCACGAAACGAGACGAGAAGTAAAAACTACTCGTCTTATCTCGAGAATTGTTCGAGATTCTCAAAAAATGTTCTTGATTCTCGTAAAATGTTCGAAATTCTCGCGTTTCTCGAAATTCTCGCGTTCCTCGAAATTCTCACGTTTCTCGAAATTCTCGCGTTTCTCGAAATTCTCGCGTTCCTCGAAATTCTCGCGTTCCTCGAAATTCTCGCGTTCCTCGAAATTCTCGCGTTTCTCGAAATTCTCGCCTTCCTCGAAAGTCTCGCGTTTCTCGAAATTCTCGCGTTTCTCGAGATTCTTGAAAATTTTTCAAGATTCTCGATAATTTGTCGAGATTCTCGGTTTTTTTTCGAGATTCTCGATAATTTGTCGAGATTCTCGGGTCTTTTTCGAGATTCTCGAGAACTTGTCGAGAGTCTCGAGAATTTGTCGAGATTTCCGAGAACCGAGACGAGAAATATGTCTCGCCATTGTTTCCGAGACGAGACGAGAACTTGATCTCGTCGGTTCGAGACCAGACGAGAACTTGAACTTGTCGAGACGAGACGAGACGAGAATTCGCTATTTCTCGTCTCGTCTCGTCTCGACGGCATCACTATTTACAACACATACTTGAAACGTAACGACGTAGATATTCTTGGTGTAACGGAATACAGGAATTTCATTATTAAGTATTTTTCGTGTTGAGACAAGATCTTGTCTTGCCCGTACGTGCGAATACTCAGTAGCTCTGTATGGAATAGATCGAACAAGGTGAGCGCACGAAGCATAGCAGAGCACAAAGCCGACCTTCAAATCGACGTGCGTGCGGAACGCGAAGAGCAACGTTGAAACCGTACGGTGCGCGAAATGCGATGTCCAAACCGTACGGGGCGCGAAGCGCGTCGTCCAAGTGAGTGCCTTAAAAATGGCTTGGGGGAAAAATGTTCCGAAGAGACAAAAACTCGAAAAAATGAATGGACTGGCCGACCGACTTCGACTTGATAACCAAAAATTTGTATTTGCGAAAAAAAGTTTTTCATAATTTTTTCGGATTTTTAAATCATGTATTTTGATAGTTTGTGATAGTTTAACCAAATCGTAGATAATAAAAAATGAAAAATTAGGCCTTTTTTAGAGTTATGTCAATCATATAAAAAATTGCGGGCCCAATCGGATGGGTCAAAAGGACCAAATCCAGGTCGAAACCAGGTAGAATGCCTCATATATATTAAAAATATATAGATTATAGTAAAAACTTAAATATTTGCATGTATATTTATATAAATCTAAACATTTAACTGTGGTTTTAGGCGGATATACCGTAAAATCCATCGTTGAACTACCAAGTGGTTATTTTGTGCAAAACATTCAGTTGAAAATCGGTCGAACGACAGTAAAAATGACTGCAATAAATGACTGACACCAGATTAAGAATGTATAACACAGTCGTTTGCAGAGTCGTTACGAATTTCGTTTTTTTCTCTTTTGCAAAAAACTACACGGTGCTTTTACAGTGTTTCACGGTAATCAAACACATTCGGGAATACACAGTTTGAGGAATAAGCTATGTGCTATGCGTGCGTGTGTGGAATAAACAGACGTAAAGAGAATACTCACGGGGTATCGATATCCTGATGCCCCTGGGAGACAGAGGTTCGACCTTAGCCTTTGGCGGTTCGAACTTGCCAACAACCGTATCAACGAACAAAACACTTGCCACAATACATACACCGAACATTATTTTTCCCATCTTTACGTGAAAGGATGTAAATCCTAGCACATTAATATACAAGCGAATAATTTCTTCGTAGAGTCAAGACGACCAGGTCACAATGATAACGCAGCTGCCTCCACAAGGCAATTGAAATCGTTCGGCAACGAATATCCAAATGACACTGATACTCCGCGCCTGTTGCAAGCTTAGTTAATACCGTCCTTGCTGATGCGCCGCTCGTATAACGAGCTACAGAAGATAAACTATATGTTTATTTTACCGCGGTCGTGACAGCGTGTGAGCTTGGGTTTTCCTCAATACGAAATAACAGCTCTGACGCGCCGAACGGTTCAGAGAGAATTCTTTATATAGTTGCGATTATAAATGGTGGGGTTAGCGAATCATGAGTCGGAGGAACCGGTTGCTTGTAACTCCGGCAACCAACGACCTTAGCCTTTGATCAGACTGCACTGATGCTACAGACTTACTGCTTTTTCCCCGGAATAACCCGATTTCCTCAAGCCTATTTGACACCGGATATCACTGATCATTGACGGGACAGCCCGTATATTCAGTCGGAACATAATTACTTAAGGTAGTCCTTGCGCCTAGAGTTCATTTCGCATAAATTCGAGAAAAATTAAAGAGAATTGCAAACACTTCTCAATGGTTTAAAAATCAGAAAAAATGCATGCACATTAAAGGTACTGAAAAGATTAATTTTGCATAATAATAATTCTAAAAATTTATTCACAAACTGATGAAAAAAATTATTTAACAAATCTCCCGATTACTCAATTTTGTTTTGAAAATGGTTCGTTCGTTTTTCTGAATACGTATGACTTTTTTCAAATTTTTAAATCCGCTTTGAAATTTGTGTTTTTGTCCACATATGAAGCATTCTCTGTCGATTCAGCCACTTTTTTCTTCGACCCTCTCCGATCTGCTCCACAATTGGTAATACCAAAGTACCAGTAAAGGGCACTCTATGTGAATTTTTTCAGAATTTCAAATCCATATTTCGGAAAATTCCTTACGTTTTCCTTTCAAACGTAAATATCTCGGAAACTTGAAGTTACTTAAAAATATGTCTTCGCATGAAAGTTGTCATTTTCTGTTAGCTTCCGAGCGGTATATTTGAAATAATGTTCACGTCCCGAATACAATGATTTTTTATTTTTTAAATCGGATAATTTTTTGGACTGAAAAAATTACAGAGTATTCGTGCATGACTTCTGATATTGCCCAAAAAAATCCCCAGAGTGGCAACGATAGATCTGCTATAAAAATTATGAATTAAAATTATTCCCCAATTTTCCGGAACGTTTACTCAAATAATTTTTTTTTAATTATAATTATAATTTATTGTGACTACCTTAAAGTAGTAGTTTGCAAAGACCGTCATTATGAGGTTCATTTTCAGTTTCTTTACCATCACACAACCATAAAGTTACAGATAAAGGGACCGTTGCTTTGGAACAAAAAAAGAACCGTGAAGAAACCGTGAGTCAAGGTTGCTAGTGAGTTGGTTCAATCTGCAAGTAACCAAAATCGACGTATATTAATAACCGATTATCGTTCGTTAATAGATATTCTTGTTATTATCGCGGTTACTCATAATAACCGCACAACAACCCTAAACCGTCCATAAAACTGAAGTCATCGTGCGCTATACAGGTATTTGTTTAATGTATATGCTGGCGTATAAAATGATAATTAAACAGGTAATCCAAATATATTCTCTCTTGCCTATGCTAATACATAGTTACAATTTCGTACCGACAATTATATTACTGACAAGGCATCCAAACGGTGGTGGGGAATCAGTTAAGATTTTTGAATTCTTGAATATCACGGCTTTTTGCTGGGTAAACGCAAAAATCAATAAAGAGCCGGACAGCTCGGTGTACTCGGGTTTCATCGCAACGGCCATGAGCCAACACCGAAGATCGGCCAATTTATTCTGTTGATCGACGGACATCATCGGCGTCAACGCGACTACGAGTGCGAAAGCCTTAGGGGGGGGGTTAGGTTCTTGAAAAAAAAATGTCCCATTTTTATTTTTTATTTTTTTATTAATGTTCAACATCTCAAGAATGTTGTATCCAATGTTTAGAGCAATCGGAGCAAAACTGACGGAGATATGAAATTTTAACCATCCGAGGCTCTGTGTTGTTTCGTATATAAGTATTCACTTTAAAGCAATTTTCCCACACTTCATGTTTTAAAAGTCGATGACGGTTGTACCGTAAAATCTATTGCACCGATTCTTTTCAAACTTGGTACACTCTTTCTCTATATAATTCATCAGGTAAAACGCTGTCGAGTTTTTTTTTAAATTTTTTCTTATTTTTTTACAATAACAAATTGGTCGATTTTTTCGGCGAAAATCGCGTTTTTTACTTTCGAGCGTTACCAAAAATCGAAAAAAAAATAAAATAAAATAGGCCGCTTTCGTTGACTCCTGTATCTCCTCCTTCAAATCTTGGATGTGTTGATTGTATTGCTGAAACAGTCGTGATTTTTCTATATAGTTGAATGTTTGACAAGGTTTGGGATTTAATTTGACGTTATGCGTTTAGGGATTACAATTTTATGGCATCTCGAATTTTTTGAAAATATTTGCTCACCCTGAAATTTTCTCTTTTACAGCACAGATTTTTTGCATTTGCAATTATTTTGTACTTTAAAGCTACCACAAAACAATAATGAATTATTGCAGTGATATCAAGAATCTCTATACTCATGTAATGCAAGAAAAATAAGCATAAACATAAGAATTTTCATCGAAAGAATTGAAAAAAAAACAAATATTTAATATATATAAAATATATATATATAAATATTTTTTATCTTAACGATGATTTACGAGGAATTGTTTTTCATGATAGAGAACAGTTTTGAGGGATGCCCCGTAAAGAAAATTGTTGCAAAATGGACCACCCTAGTAAAGATCAATTTACCGAGGGTTAGGTCACTCCTGACTTACGTTCGGTAGCAGGCTTGAATGTGCTGTCGACATGCCGGACACCTTCTTTCGTTGTCATACACCCTATTCGCGCACTGCTCACAGAACCACAAGTGGCCGCAAGGGATAAAAATGTGCGTCACTTCTCCGACCAGGCATATAGCGCATTTCGATGTCGGGGCTGCAAATACAAATAAAAGAATAGTACATGTCATGATAACATGACTTGACTTACATACAAATTATTCGAAGTCCCGCATAGGCAACTTCAGGCTCCAATACGGAAAAAAGACTTAGATGGATCAACCAAGGCGCTTGGTTAAATATGCGCCACATGATTAACTGGTTACATCAACGAAGTTATTAGCACCACCAAGCTCATTTTATTAAAACCGATAACTTGGTTGATGTGACCAACAACTTGATTGATGTAACCAATTGATCTGCTGGGGCATATTTAACCAAGCCTTTCTATCCGTGCACCCAGTCGCCAAAACACCTGCACACACACTCAAACAAATACAAAATACACAAACTAAGCATTATAGCCACTTTGCTAGAGAGATGAGTGGAACTATCACTCTTACGCAGTTTGGAAGAGACTGGTTATATTATAGTGTAATGTACTCTGCTCGTTATTATGAAGTTCTAATGAAAAAGCAGTCGTACGCCCAGAACAAAATCGCATACGAGTACGATTGACATTCCTCTCTGCATCAGAGGTGCCGATAGGAATGTTGTCAATGTGATATATGGTCACTAGACACCTAACTATTGTCTCCAGCGCCTCGTGTTGAGCAAGAGCAAATAATGCTGAAATCTAAATGGCTTCAGTTGTTCGACAGGTATGACGGGTGTCGTTTGAACGTTTTTTAACGATCCGAGTGCGCGACGTACCTATTCAGTTGGAACTGATCACGCAGATAGCCCAACAAAGGATCCATACTCTCATATCCTTATACTGGCATACGAAAGCCGCTAGGTTGCGATACGATGTATGTGCTTGAAATATTTGAAGAATCTGGCATCTTTCATGTGGGTTGCAATCACTATTGGCTCGTATATAATGGCTGAAAATTTGTTGCGATTCTCTGGAAACCAAAGAACCGCATGATGAGCGTCCGCGCTTAGATCTTGCAGCAACTTCATCCGCTTTGCATCACCGTCTTGCGCCGCTTGTATCCCAGCAGTTGCCATACATATCGTAGTGACGATGTGGTCACTCTGTGTCCTGTTAGCTGTTATCTCTCTGGTTAATTTTTCCGCCTTATTGGCACCTTTACGTTTTGTTTTTTATGCTTCATAATTTCCCTTTACACAATTTCCACTGATGTTTTTCGTAAAGCTTCGTATGCTTCTTCCTCGCATATATCAATCCCGTTTAATCGGAAAAAACTTATAGAATGGTATTCTTCCGTAATCTCACCATAGCATACAAAGATTCCCACAATACCATTACACAATACATACTCTAAACAGTCACATATGCAATACAATACAAGATACTGCAATGTTTATTCCTATTGCATTGTATTCAATGGTGTCACAGTTTACGATGTGACCGTGAACCATAGCTCATACCTTGTCGTCAACTTCCGCGTTCCGGCAAAAGCATACAATTCCATTACACAAAATGCATAGAAGATGCATACTTTTATCCTGAAATAAGCGGGCAAAAGCAAATAATTCCACTGCACCGAAAGCATAGCAGACACATGCTCCCGACTGCATAAATGCAAGGATACGACATAGACAAACAAGATTCTCGATCCAAAAATGGATACGATTTTTACTCCATTTTAAAGCTGGCACTGTTTGAGGGTACGTATTGCTTATAATAAAACTTTTAAAAAGACTATTTCGGTTTCTATTGCGTATAAAATAATATACAATGCTAATTACATATATAATGGAAGCACAGATTACACTCCAATCGTCAATCATTTCTTGTACATCATCGTCAACATCCGCGTTTCGGACAAAGCATACAATTCCGCTACAGGATAACAGACGCGTGCTCTCCTTCCGAAATGTGCGGGCAAGTTCACACAATTCCACTACACTAAAAGTATAGCAGACGCATGTTCTCGGCTGCATAAATACATGGATTCGAGATATGCAAACGCGGTTGACGATTTAAAAGTTATTACTGTCATCCATTGTCTATCATAATTGTGTTGTTAAAATCTACAAATTACCGAAATAATCTTAACTTATCACGGAATATACTAGTAACATTACCAAAGATGCAAAATAGATCCTCTACAATGAACCCACTTTTCTACCTCAATTAATAAGTAATGTTACCTTTCGTCTTTCGGCGACGCTTGTGACCCCGCGGTCGAGGTGGCAGTTCGCCGCTCTGCTTTTTTTGTTGCCTCCGACGTTTGCGCCGCAAATTTTTTTTCTTCGACCGAAGCAATCGTTTCCGCTCCGCTTCCAAAGCAGCCGCCTCGCCTGCATTACAAAATTAATTAAAAACGCTTGACAAAGTATTATTAGCAACAAATACTATATCCTGAGGGTCCCACAAGGTTCTATACCCATCAGTGTTAAAAATAATAGTACTTTACGATACTAGTGCGATAAAACTTTTTCGGTTGGTGATGCAGCTTCGGCGACGGTCGGCCTCACGTCGCCGAAGCTGCATCACCAACAAAGTACACGGCCACAGCCGCTACAGCACATATAAAACTTTTTCTGCAGAAAAAGTTTTATCGCACTCATGACGAGTGCCAGTGCGAGTTTGCAACACGAGCGAAACTCGTGTGTTGCAATCACACGAGTTTAGAAAATGTTTATCGCATGAGCACTGTACCCAATTTTATTTCACAAGGTGCGAAAACGAGGTTTCACGCATGCGAAACGTGCGTAAAACCATGTTTTACGTACCGAGAGCACAACAAATAAATGACGCTAATTCCCGTACAACTCGGCTTAGTTATGACAGCCAAAAGGAATTGGTTGTACGAGCAAAATTTCATTGGTAGATGCGCTGTTGGTTGCGGCAACCAAACGAATGTTTGACACAACTGTTCGAGTAAGCAGGAGCACAAGTATTCGATTACTTGTTTATACCAATCATGACATTGCTTTTCGAAATAGAATTGCACTACTTGCAATATTCTTATGACAAATTAACGCGAATCGTGCCGTAAACGGCACAATTAAAACTTTAATAGTATCGTCTTTAGGTTATGTTCAAGCACGAGTCACGCCTCGAACGGTACAGTCGTAGCTTTAGTAGTATCGATTTTAGGTTATGCAGAACAAATCGTGAATAGTTGTAATAGTTGTCGTGAATAGTTGCAATCATTCGAAGTGGTTTTGGCAATGAATGTGCAAACTGTCGCAACTATGTAATCGCAATATATGGAGGTACAGCAATGTGAATGATTAGCTGGCACAACCAAACTTTTCTTTCCGTGCAGACAAAGACTTTCTTACTATTTCTTGAGGCGGAGCCATCGACGTCTGCTGCTGCGACCACGTAGCTGCTGCTGTTGCTGCTGCTGCTGCCGTCCATGGGTTCCAAGAACTTCCAGCGGCAGATCGAGGAATCGAATTGGCGGCGGAAGTGCTGGCGACAGCGGATTCTGAACTTGCACTAGCGCTAGTGTCGGCCGCGAGCGAGGCGCTGGCGGCCGCTCGCGCAAACGTGCTGGCGGAGGCTCGAGCTCTGGAGTTCGTGGCGGCCGCGGCCGAAGTGATTGTGGCGGTAGGGGAATCAGGATTCAGGTCGGGATTCTCGTGGTCTGTATTTGCGTATTCATTAATTAAAATAATATATTCATTTAAAATAACAGACGGACATTCAGAGACAGACCGAGATCAACAGACGCGGTAGCGTTTCGACGTCAAGTAATGTTACTCACCAATCACGGCGTCCCCTCCAAAGGCGGGTGGGACGTTTAGAGGAACAGGGCTATCGGTAGAAGGATTGGTTAGGGAGTCTGGCGACTAAAGGGCAGTTTCGAGAATCATTTAATTTAGACGGTATATTAATTAGCTAATTCATTTATTTATTTTTGACATATGTGCGTGCGAAGTTCGTCTTCTCGTGCCTGCGTAGCGGGCGCGAAATAGTCGATTTTCGCATGTTATTGGAGAATTTATTCGCACACTCCGAACAGTGCGCGAATAAAATTCGCGCACTGTTCAGAGTGTGCGAATAAATTCTCCAATAACTTGTGAAAATCGACTACTTCGCGCCTGCTACGCAGACACTCGAAGACGAACTCGCACGCACGTATTTCAAAAAATAGTATGTGTGACACGTGCGCGTAGGCGATTCACGACTCGTGTAATTGCCGCCCTCGCTTCGCTCGGGCGGCAAACTTCACGCTCGACGTGAATCGCCTACTTCGCGCACTAGTCACACAATGTACTATTATTAGTAGATGGGACAAGACCTTTCAATTACATCAACATTTAAAATAATATTACTATGTACTATAGTAGGGGTATTCGTCCCCCGCGCGCTTGGCACGCTCCCTCCCATCGCCCCGTCTACGGATCTCTAATATAGAAATATCTCTCCGTATTATAAAAATATTACGCTATACCTTACTTTATCCTACGTAACATAAATCAACCTTACCTTACTAAACTTAACTCTATCTAAACTAGCCGTATTTAACTTAATCACACCTAACCTAACCTTAATAACCGTAACCCTACCTAACCTATCCCTTCTTAACTTACCTCACTTGACCCTAACTTAACGTTACCTAAGAACCCTACCTAACTTAACCCAACTTAAATTAACCTTACCTAACTTAACCCTACTTAAATTAACCCTCCTTAACATGACCTCACCTAACGAAACCTTACCTTACACACCTACCTAATTAAACTCTACTTAAGTTCACGCTACCTAACCTTACTTAAGATAACCCTAACTTAAACCTACCTAAAGTTTTCTAACGTACTTAACTTAACCTCACCTAACATAACCTCACCTAACTAACCCTTACCTAACTTAACCTGTAAATTCGTGACACGACGGCGGTGGCCGCGGTGGCGAAACCGTTTTATAATACAGAGAGATTAGAGGTAAACAGAGTTGAATAAATATTTGCCATCGCTGTCCGATGAGCTCGAGATCCTCCGGACTTTCCTTCCGTGACCTCCACGTATGAGTTCACTTTCACCTACATTTGAAAAAATGGACCATTTTTTTAACTCTCCCCCCTGTAAGTTTAAATAAATAATGCCTGTCCAAAGCACCTCGCGAAAGTTTTGTTCACGTAAAAAACGCTAAGAGCGTGATAATTAGACGCTGGCTAATTAGAGCTAAATCGATTCAAACACCTCGTAGGATGTTTTCCCAGCGCCGGCCTTTCGCGAGATGTTTTGAAATGTTAAAATACTCAGCGTTGAATAATGAGAGGCATGGAAATGATCTTTTTGTATGTTTCGAAATCATTTAAATACTATATTTTCCACCGGGTTAAATTAAATTTCAATTGTTTTAATCTCTTATCCTTGTCAATGGTACATTTCATTCTTTCAACTTCATATTCTTTCATTTTACCAAACAGTGGAGCGGACATTTTTTTTAGAGATGCCTCATTCGATTGTAAGAATATAAATCTGTTGAGGCACCTGTTAAGATAAGTTCTCATTGCTCAGCTTTTGAGAGGGACTTATATAACGGACTAACTGATACTCTTAGAGGCTGAGGGTTACGAAAATATCGATCAAACAAGTTCGTTCTTAATAGTGTTTATTGAAAACACTAAATTAACAGTAAACCTTACGTCAACTTGAGGATTACTTGGTAAGGTTCACTTTATGACATCAGGACTCTTTTCTGGGTTTTCTATACTCCTTTCTGTTTTTGTATAATTTGCTATAGTTGTTAATTAATGATATAGCCGAGCCAGCCATTGCGTTGATCGAGCAATATAACGATTGTCTCGAGAAAACTGAACGGCAGAAAGAGTATCTTCTTCAGGTCGTGCAAAAACAGAAAGGAGCGTATTGACGTGAGGTAATTTAGATATTAAACTCATTATAAAATTCATCAACGTTTGGCTATTAAAAGAGGCGAAAATCCCCATTTAAAATTCGTTTCCTGGAATATCTACGACTCATATCACGTGGTGTGCACATCTAAGAATAGAGTAGCTTAACAATAAAGCTGGAACCGCTAGCTGCAGTTGTTGATTTAAACAAGTCAAAACTAGAGAATGCAATTTCAAAATAATAGACCATGAGACGTTCGATAATTCAAGCCCTCTTTTCCCATTGCAATTTCGTTGCAATAATAACATTGAATTGATTTTTACTAACCCTATAAAGTGTGACCCTGTAAAGCTTCATCTACCAAATTCTATCCTGCGGTAAACTAATTAACCAAAAATGAAGAATAAAATGTTCAAATTTTCGTATCGTAGAGCTTTAGAATCGAATATTTTTTTCTTGTATACTGAGTTCGCAGAACGCACCGTATCATTTTCCAGCAATTTTTAGGCGGTCCATATTATTTGAATTTGGTATGGTCCATATTAACAACTTCGAAAATAGTGCGGGACTGGTGGGCCACCGCGCTGCGGTCATGGGATGGTTACTATTACGATAACAAGATTCATCTCTAAAAGTAATAGATATATGCCATAACTTTTTTGTCGTCCATCTTCCCCAGAATTACATTAATAAATAAAGATATTCACAAATATGTGTCTGACTCTAAATGAAATCGTACACATTACATCTACGGCGACGTCGAAAAAAATGCAACAAAAAATGAAAAAAAAGTGAATCGGTCTTGACGCAGCGGATAGTTTTTTTTATGAAAGATAAAAATGCAGTGGAAGGAAATCGTCCGTGTGTCAGTGGATGATAAAACGCCGCAGTTTCAAGATCATCGAATCGAGCGTAACATTTGACGTTGAGTAGCTTGGAAAAACCATCTGGTGCGCTGTTTGCGATCTGTTAATTGTCTTCAAATTCATCGTAAGGTAAGAAGTCTCTGAGTGCTAATATCGCAATAATGCGAAGGTTTCTGTTGTCGTCTTCGCCTTATCGAGGTGGTTTATATTTAGGGATATGCGAGTACTTAAAAATGTTAATAATTAATTGCGAATTGAATATGAATAATTTCACATCTTGAATTGAATATAAATAATTCAATTCACATCTTGAATTGAATATGAATAATTCAATTCTCATCTTGAATTGAATATGAATAATTCAATTCACATCTTGAATTGAATATGAATAATTTCATTCACATCTTGATTTGAATATGAATAATTCAATACAAATCTTGAATTGAATATGAATAATTCAATTCATATCTTGAATTGAATATTAGAATCAATGGAATAATTCAATTCATATCTTGAATTGAATATTAGAATCAATGGAATAATTCCGAAATTTACGAATGTTCATGAATAATCAGAGATCAGTATAATGAGACCGAGTATTTTCTCTACTATTTTCTTTTAGTTCCTATGCCTTTTTCAGGCTTTTATATTTCTCCCCACTCCCGTTGTTTTCCTTTCATGCTTTGAGCTCCTCCCAGAGTGTTACCCGCAGCCACACTTTCCTAATGTACTGCTGTACCGTATTTGCACGAAAGCACAGGAAAACTGCGGAACATCTGTACCGAAATAGGTATATTCCTGATGACATATATTTTCGTATTTTGTTTTCCTCCAAACGGAAATTTACTGTGGAATAAATACAAAGAACTTTTGCCAGATTTAAAATGAGATGTAATTGCATTTAAAACAGGTCTTCATTACTCATGTTTACAGCTTATAACATTTCGATTTTCCAATTATAGATCATAAAAAAATAATAATTGATGCCGTTAATAATACAAATGGAATTAATCCGCAAGAAATAAATTATCATTTTTTTAAGGATATTAAATTATGATTATCGAATTAAATTATCGAATAGTTTCGATGCTGAAAAGTAGACGATTTTCATGAGTTTTATCAATGCAGTGGAAAACCAATTTATCACAGAATAATATTTTTATCTTGATGAACCCGGAGGAAGTGTAAAGAGTTATGTATTACACGCTCTCATAATGGCAATAGAGTGTGGTGATAAGTGCGTTTTATCAGTAGCATGAACATAGTGCTTACGTTAATGTGCTGGTCTTAAATTAGTTCGCACATTGTGCTTTATTGAGGGTCTGAATGGATTATGCGTTACTCAACCCCATGCATGACGAATATTTCAGTGTACTGCACATGGACTCTGCGGTGAAATTACCGTTTTGTCAAACTTTACCTTATTGAACGGTAAATTCAGACCTCTTCTTGTGTAATTAAGGACGGAAATGATCCTACACTTTCTTTACACACATAAGACATTAATCTATTACAATGTAGCTCTTGTACCAAGTACCGCGATTTGTGGGAGAATACAGTTTGTCGGGATTTTGCTTCGCTGTCATTGTATACAATATCGTTGCTGCCTGTGTGTATACTATAATAATTTAAGTGCGACGCAGTCGCTATTATCCTGTTAGACTCTGCGTTTTGTCGCCCTCGCTCAGCATCATCATAGCCTCCCAAGTCCGGGCTATATCGTACTTACTACATTATATGCACTATTATATTATCGTCAACAGCCATTATATTTCATTCTTGTATCTCTTACACTCCAGTCTTATCGTTAAAAATGTATTTACATCAACACGTACACTATACAAATTTTGTTTGTAAAAACTATGAAAATATATGTGTTTCATTATTGTTATTATTGTTGTTGTTGTTATTATTATTATTATTATTATTATTATTTGTATTATTAACTTTTAAATTATAGCTTACAAAATGCATCAAGAGACGTAGTAGCGTCTTGATGTCAAGTATTAAAAGAAATGAATTCGGTCTCCGCACGATGTTTCTTCGACGTGACGCTACTTTTACTCTTATTATCCCGACGGCGACGTCTCACTAGCCGCTTTCAAATTATAATAGTCTTACGCAAGCTCGTGTAAAAAATCTCTCGAAAAACGGAACGCTCGACATCATGGGCTCTACCAATTGAACACACTACTGCGCGCACCGAATTCCTTTAAATATATATATTTACAATTATGGTCGAATTTATAGTCCCAAGTTTAAACTCAAGTTTCAACTTAATTTGGAACTTCAGTCGGAACTTAAAAAAATCAGAACTTAAGTTAAACGCAAGTTATATCAAGTAATATCAAGTTATATGCAGGGAACACGCTGGAGTACAAACTTAAGTTGGAATTTAAGTTTGAACTTAAGGGGAGGCTAAATGCTATAAAACAAAATGTGGCGGCATGCTTGTCATGCTTTGACAAGTCATTTGCATCGGCAAATTTATCAAAATTTTAGATCCAATCGTTCTCCGCTGTTGTTTTTCAGAATGTTGTCAGACATGCGCCAAAATACTCTTTGATTTACTAGGAAGAGGGCCCTGCTCGTGTTTTTGAAGACTATGAAGCAGAAAAGTAATTATAAATTACTTTAGTATGGCAGCTTTCGCGTGGTAAATGTTCTGCAATTTTTATTTTGTCGTTTTGCGAAAAATAAAGTGGGGCTCACTTCGTGCAGTCATGCTGGAGTGATTGTCAAAATTTCATTCAAATTGATTCAGCCATTTTCGCGTACGATTGGATCTAAATTCTCAGGTGTAAGTGTCGGTATTTAGCCTCCCCTTAAGTGGGAAATTGAAAAGAAGATGAAACTCAAGTTGGAACTTGAGTTCAAACTTGGGACTATAAATTCGACTTATAGGATAACCAGCACCTGGAGAGAGGAATATTAGAGGGTTTTAAAATAAGCAGTGCCTGGGTTGGTGTTTCTAGGCAGTCTTAGAATAACTCGGAGTTGGGTTTGTCAATCGACCCCTATCTAAGTTAAACACACTTGACAATGTACAATTTAAAAAAAATGACACCTGCTACTAACAGCAGTTGATGCGCGGTTGACGTGTGACTTCAATGGTTTTTTTTTTTTCGTATTCATTTCTCTAGAAATGTACGAGCTAAAAAGCACTAGAAACTGTAACGAGGTAAAAATGCTTAATAAGATTAATCTATACAATTCTATTTTTTTAATGTTCAATGTAAACAGATAATGATTACTTCTGAGTACCGTTAACGAGTGGACAAATTAGGACTATTCTGTTAGCATCAATTGTTTTTGTTTGTTTTTGCCTTATATTTCTTTATCTGAAATACGACTGTTCACATACTTACAATAAACATATTTTAAACTAAACTAGTATGTGGCTTCGGTGGTCCTGCGAGTTAAGCAGCATTTCTTGCGGCCGTAACATGGATGGGTGATCATTTAGCCGCGATCTGGCTTGAGTGACATCTGCTGAGCAAGAGGCAGTTTTTCTCAGTTTGTAATTATTACGTACTGGCCATTTTTTCATCTTTTTATTATTTAAATATTAATATTTGTCCTTCTGCTCTTCCCACGTTCCAATCCCAGTTCGATACCCTGTAGAAATAATCTGATGCGGGGTTTCCAACCACATCGGATGTTCACCTGCAATAGTCAGCATTTTTGGGCCTGACGACAACGGCCTGTGATTCCCCCACCTTACACCCACCTAAGCCTTCCTGATTACCTCCGACAAATCGATTAACGTCTTCGATCAACCTCCAACCAATAATGTCTTGAATATATTTAAATTGTTTAAATTTAGAGCTTAAGTATAAGTTAAATATTACAATTGTTAGTTGTCATAACCGGTGGCATATAGGAAGTTTTACCCTGTTTTTGTGTTTTTACCATTTTTAAGTTCGGTTATTTAATCAATATAAATAACTCGCGAGATAATTCAAAATCTTGATTTCAATCATTAATCGAACAAAATCCCAAAATCAATAAATAAATTACGTTTCGTTAGCTCGATTCATAACAGTAATGTATAGGTATTGTCTTACAGTCGAAACTCAGAAAAATTAAAGCCACCTGCATCGGCCAGATTTTCCACAGTTTCCACATAGCTTCCCTGTGCCCTCATATAAATCTGATAAAGTAGTGCGTTGAAAAAAATGACTGCGAACAATACTCGAGGGCAATCAGTAGGAATGAAATTGAGAAGAAATGGTAGGGGATAGTAAAAGCCAACAGGCTTACTGAGGAATACCCAATAAAATGAACATAATTTTTTTCTGACAGGTATAAGATTTTAGCATGAGACGAACGCGAGGCGAGTGCTAAGAAGAAAAAAAAACGCTAGTTAAGAAAAAGTTTAGTCAACGAGTAAGGTACAAGATTTTAGTTCGCAAAGGGTGAAAATGAATGTCAATTATTGCTCCAAGTGCAGTTCTAGTAGATTGCGATACTAGTGCCGAAAAGCGGTCATTCCACGAAGATTAGGAAGTAGCTGACGGATCGAACGCCACAGTGGCACAAGATGACCTTAGCAAGTTGTGCGAACGCTGCTTTTTCAAGAAAAAACCAACAAACGGACCGAACACGGACGCGTACGTTGGAGAACGAAACGTACGACAAGAAACGATGAAACGGACCGCAGTTTTCTTGTGTTGACGTCTGGTCCGTTTTCGGTTTCCGAAACCTAAAAAGGACCGAACGTTTTTTCAACTACATTTGGACCGATCCGTTATCGGTTTCCATAACCAAAATGCAAAATGTGCGTTTTGAACCGAAAGCGAAACCGAAACCGAAACTTACCGAAACGTTTTTTAACAAAATTTGGGTCGGTCCTGTTTGGATTATAGAAACCGATAACGGACCGGTACAAATTTGGTTAAAAAAACGTTCGGTCTTTTTTAGGTCCCGGAAACCGAAAACGGGTTAAACGTCAACAAGGAAATTGCGTTCCGTTTCGTCGTTTTTTGTCGTGCGTTTCGTTTCCCAACGTACGCGTTCGTTTTCGGTCCGTTTACTGGTTCGATAACTTGCTAGGGGAAGCCGAGTGTTACTCGTACCACGAGCGACAAAGCGAGTAAATATTACGTATGCCTATTAGCACGTTATAACGACGCTGTTGTCCGGGGATTATTGCCCCGGTCAGTGCTGTTAGGAACCAATGTGACATCGGGTTGAAACAAATCCGAATAACTAGACTTCATTTTTTTAACCTTTCCATCTGTAATTTCCTTTTCTTTTTGGACTTACGGGGTAATGTTACTCTCGCGGCACGAACAAGATCTGACTTAGACGATTTATTTTGGGAGTATGAAAAAAAGAGGGTTTATTTAACATAATTAAAGTACAAAAAACAAAATTGTTACTATCATTTTTATACAAAATGGCGGCGACAGAGCCCATTTTGAAAACCATCTTTTATTTAAACTAGGGGAACAATAACGCGCGCTCCCGCGCGTGGACAGGTTAGCCGCGCAGCAGCGCTTATGTAAAATTGCCGCAAACTGTCAAATTTCGCGCTATTAAACAACGACTGCTGGTCGTCACGGTCCACGTCCAATCAGAGCCCGAATAGATTGACAACAATACTCACGTTGGCGCGAATTACGGACTTTTTAATATAAGACCTTCAAGGGAGGATGGTTTTCTCGTTAAGTATAAGACTTAAAACAAAAAACTAACATTTTTTATAATCTATTGACTACATAGAGATTTTTTTTTATCAAATTTTGTAGAAATGGTACTCTTTTAAAAAAATGTATCGACTTTTTGCCAAAAAATAAACATTACATTGTTTATGAACAAGTAGACATTTAATTTTAAAAAACGGCTACGTACTCTGATAAAGCTACTATTAAAATTTGCAACTGGTCCATGTAATGGTCTTTACGTACCCAGTTTGAAAAAAGTGGTTACGAGAAAAACACGTTTTTTGGATAATTTTTTTCCGGGATATTTTTTCCGGGCGAAATGTCTCCTAGAACCGACTCGCACGGTACACGACGACTGAAATCTTTGTTAATTTTATTTATTTATTAATCACCACAGCAACGAGTGATATGTTGCTTGGTTATAACGTTTGTGACTACGAGCACTAATCACAGCAAGAATAAACAGTTGTAAAGTAGAACTTTGCACATTGCTTCCTCATGAATTTTCATTTTTCCCAAAGCCACCTCTATGAAGAAGCTTGTTTATAATTTTTGGCTTCCTCATAGAGGAAGCTTTGTGAAAAATGAAAAATCATGAGGAAGCAATGTGCAAAGTTCTACTTTTTTCGTAATTTGAACAAAAGAAAACTCCGTTACAAACACCGTTACATCTCATTTTGATTAGACAGAAAGTTTTGTCTAATCAAATTTGTTTTTATGATCCTAACATACTGTTTAAGCAAGAAAATCGGTTTATCCAAAATCCTATAGTGGTGTTACCGCTTAAAAAACGAAAATAAATGTATTGAAAATACAAAGTGCGCACGATTATGACGACCAAGAATAAAGCGACGGTGAAAAGTCTTGCTGAAGGAACGCAAGCACGTAACGTTTATCCTCGAGACTTCGCCAGCCATCACGTTCCACGTCTCATTGCTATTATATTCGGTCGCAGCAATTCATCTGGCATCTCTGTAAGATGTGGTGTCTGAGCAGGACACAAACCCTCTGACAATAGATTCTCGTTCCCATCCGGTGATCTGTACATTTATTTCATACGCTGTTGTGTAAAACGAGAAGAGAAAACGTCGGAACAACAGAAAAGAAATGAAGCTTTCGAAAGAAGATGTGGTTCTTTTGATTTTTTCGATTAAAAAGAGCAAAAGTAAAAAACAAAGTTGCAAAGTAGGACTTTTCACATTGCTTCCTTCCTTTCCTTCCATTGCACATTAATTTCCCTTTTTCACAAAGCCACCTCTATGAAGAAGCTTATTTATTCACTTTGGCTTCCTCATAGAGAAAGTTTTGTGAAAAAGGGAAATTAATGAGGAAACAATATGCAAAGTTCTACTTTGCAACTTTTTTGAAATTTCAACATAAGAAAACTCCGTTACAACTAATTTTGATTCAATACAAAGTTTTGACTTACTTTAATAACTTTTTAACTTTTCAACACTTTAAAATCGGAACCACTTTACTGATCATCACCAGAGTTTATACGTGGCAGCGCTGTATGTTTTTTTTTCGACTGTAGTACATTTCGGTTCATTTGTTGAGATTCGACGTGATTTAGAGCGAAATATATTTTTTTCGAAAAATTCAAAATTCTATAAAACCCGAACCGCTTTACCTATTTCGCTGGAATTCGGTACCAAACAACATTGAACGTGTTTTTATTTATGAAGAACTATTTAGCTAAATTGTCGAACTTTTAACTTTAACAGAAAGCTAGAGCGAACACGCATTTTTTTTTTTTTTTAATTAAAAATTCCATACAATCTGTATACATGGATACATTTAATTAACAAACATGTGAATTACAGAGGAGTTAATACTCTACTTGCGTGCCAAATTTTAGCTCGATCTATCGTGCCGTTCGTGAGTTATGCACAATTGAATTTTCAGTGCCTATAATATACATACACACACACACACACACACACAAACATATTCTTATACCACTTTTCTCGACGTTTAAGGTGATTCTGAGTATGTTAACATAAAAATCTCGACAACATTTTTTTTCACGAAAACAAAGCTTCCTCTATGAGGAAGCAATTGTTCGCCATGTCGAATTTGGTATATACTATTGTTCTCAAGTTGTACATTCGGAAAAATGCATGCGATAACAATAGATAATATAGTGACTTCGACAATATAAATTTTAGTTGCCGGTTACATTATTTATTGTCGCGGAAACGATAAAACCACTGTTGTCCTCTCAGGTAACTATGTGGCGTAATAGAGTCGGTCATACATTTTTCTGAGTGTACATTTGCCCCGGAAACCACTCGTTTGGAACGAATTTCAACGAGATTTAAATACGGAGGATTCCCGCTGGTTTTAACCTGGGTCTGACCCTCGACCTCTCGCATTTCGTCCACAATTTTTGTGCTATTGTCCCAACTCCAAAAGCTCGAGCCCGACATATTTCTAGAATTTATTAAAAAAATTTCAATCAGTCACAATAAAAAATCTGAAACCCGAGAGTGGGGTGAGATTTGCTTCTATTTTTTTCGGACATTTTAAAACTTCTTTTGACTTGTTTTCGAGAAAAGTTCCGAAAAAATAGAAGTAACGGTCAGCCCACTTTGGCTCGAAGCTTAAAAACTTTTGTATCTGATACGGGATTTAAGAGAATTTTTTGCAGATTTTTAAATTATGGCTGACAATATTTTCACTTTTTAACAATTGTAACAAATTCAAATCTGAAAAAATGTCGAGCTCTCTTTAGAGTTGGGACAATAACAGCAGAAATTGTGGACGAAATCGGCCGAGAGGTCGAGGGTCAGACCCAGGTCGAAATCAGCGGGAATGCCCCATATTTTTCGATGTTTCTCACTGCAGAATTCGGGTAGATCCGAATTTCGGTTGAAAAGTAGCAAAATCGAAGCGTCAAATTTTTCTTGTAAAAACTGTTTCTTATAAAAGCCACTCGAAGCACTCGATTGTCTTAATGCAATTTGCCGACACACCACGGTCATAGAATATCGTTGAAGTGGTTTTAATAAAACCGTTCTTTATAATAAAAACGAAGTAATAATTTGAACGCTGCTCGGGTAGCGTGGGCCACCCACGAGAAATACGAGCAATTTGAATAGACACGAGTGTACGCGTTGCCAGTGTGTGCACGCGCCACGTTCCGACCCCGACATTATTACCACTCGTCTGTCCCTTTGTATCTACCATGGGAGCACCGTGAAGAGGGGGAGACGTGTTATGTCCGCGTATGCCCTCATCGTTTCCATCATCCGCGAGCCAAACGGAAGTTATGAATCTTTATTAATTAATTCGAAAAAATTACGTTCGACGCAACGCGTGTGGCACGTACGAGTATTTTATAGGGTAAAGTTCGTGTCGTTACTCTCGTGGAGTCGATTCCTTGAATCTTTTTTTTTTTCGCAACGCGTGCACGAATACTGCTTCTTCTTTTCGATAGTGGCGTAAGTGGCGCTTTACAAGCGGGAATACAATAAAAATGCTGCGCATGCACGAATCGTCCCGATTTCCCGATTTTCTCATCGATTTTTCTATTTTTGGGGCAAACAACGATGCTTTTCGGAATAATTGGGAATTTGCCGTCGGACAGGGTTTTCAAACTTCACGAAAACCAACAAAAAAATCCAAAAAACGCACGGGGTATGGGTGGAAAAATTTGCGATTTTTCAGGGTTTGGCTCTTGATCCGCCTTGCGGCATTCTTTTCGTTATTGAGTCTTTTCTTGAACGAAATTCGACAAGAAAAACCCACAAAAACGATTTCGCACTTCTTTTTATTTCCGCACTTCACTAAAATTGATGTTTTTTTTTATCGATCGAACCCGGGTTTTCTTCTTCTGTTCGAAAGAAAACTCTATAACGAAGAGAATGCCGCAAGGCGAAATGTGATATTTTGGTTCCTGAATTTTTTACAAAATTTTAAAGTCATACCCTCAAGAATCGCAAAATTTTCAAAGGGCTGTTGTGTTTTTTTCGATTTTTGGGAGTCTGGCATTAAAAGTCTGTTAAAAATTCCGAAATCAAGATATCACTTTCCGCCTTGTGGCATTCTTTTCCTTATGGAGTTTTCTCTCGAACGCAAGAAGAAAACCCGGGTTCCATCAATAAAAAAAAGTAATCTCGATTTTAGTGAACTGATCAAATTCCGAAAGAAGTGAAAAATCATTTTTCTCGTTGAATTTTCTATTTTTTTGGCAAACGACTCGTTTGCCAAAACGAAACTGCTCGTTCGTTAGCAACGAGATGCAGGCATCCAATCGGGGAACGAATAACACGATAACAATACTTACATCGAGAATGCGAGATATTTTACCCACTGATTTTTTTAAGGGGGATTAGAATATTGTTTTGGTCAACTATTCTAGATGTTTCAGAAATTTCTAAGTACGAGAAAAAAAAACTCCTCTACACACGAAAGCAAAATATGGTAAATATTTTTGGGGCCATATTACAGTTTAAGGAACATATTTTTTTCGACCGAATATCGTGCGTAGGGTTTGCGTCTGAATGCGAGACGAATGTTTAGACGATGGAGTGACGTCGTGGCGCTCTAAAGCGAGTCAAGAGGACCGAGTCTCGCGACGAAGGGCTTCAATGCGCTTTATGCCCTTTTCGGTACTTGAAATATTCTATGACGTCGCGCAGCATATGTGGGAACTTCGAAGAACGGATTTAGCACGATACAGAGAGTGAGGGAAACTACGATATTACATCGACGTGTAGCGCACAAGAAGTAAAAAGATGTAGTTATTCGACGGTGAAAATATCATTATTATTTTTTTTTTTTAATATCTATGTTTTTCCATAAGGGCTGTAACTTGACCTGACGGAATTTATGAAACCGACAGACGTACAAATAAAAAGACTTTTATTTGTATTTGTCGAGAACAGGTTAAACAAAATTGTGATGTAGAACTTTGCACATTGCTTCATCATTAATTTCCCTTTTTCACAAAGCCGCCGTTATGGCGAAACTTATTTATTCATTTTGGCTTCCTGATAGGGGAAGCTCTGTGAAAATGGGAAATTAATGAAGATGCAAAATGCAAAGTTTTATTTTACAACTTTTTTCGGTGTCATTATAGTTTTAGTAGTTACGTGCGCAACTAATGAGAAAGTAATCGCGTTTACGTGCTTTTTTGAAAAATGAAAATACTCTGGAATCAGTATCTGTGGATGGTTTTTGTAAGAAATAACAGCAACTAAAGAGGGGTCAATACGCCACTCGTGTGTAAAATTGCAGCTCCATACATTGTGCCGTTCGAGAGTTATCGGCAATTGAGTGTTCGTACTCACGGTGCTCAGAAATAAAAATATTACATACGGCTATAAAACACCATTACAAGCACCGTTACATCTCATTTTGAGTAGGTACAAAGTTTTGTCTTACTTTCTTAACTTTTACCGTAGCGAAAAATGTCTGTAACGAATCAGGTGTTATGGAATGAGCCGTAATGATGAAGAATAGATGAATACAATGTTCCTTTATTTGAGGAGAGCAATTAAAGCATTAGACGGGACTAAGTGGGTGGTCGAGCAAGAACTGACGAGTTTCTCCTACGTTCTCGGGGCCCTTGGTCCCCGCGACGTTTTACTACGCACTGGTAAGGGCGGCCGCCGCGCGCTCGGTGGCTGCGCGGTGCTCGGTCTATACTGTGAGAGTGCTGAGGTAGGCAATCTCACGGTTCCAAGAAGCGATAGCGCAAGGGAACCTTTATACTACATACATTTTTTGAAGAATTCAAATTGGTGTAAGATCCGAACCACTTTACCAATCATTCCCAAATTTGGTACGCAGCAGAACTGTATGTTATTTCGTCTGTAGAACATTTCAGTTGATTTGTTGGAATTCGACGTGATTTAGAGCAAACTTTTTTTTATTTAAAATTCTATAAAGTCCGAATCGCTTTACGTGTTTCATCGAAATTCAAAACCAAACAACATTGAACATACCTTCAGTTATGAAGAACTATTTAGCTAAATCAGCGAACTTTTACGACAGTTGGGGCGCCCACGTCGTTTAAAAAAAAATGCAAAACTACATAAAATCTTCATGGCTGCATACATTTCATGAAAATTCGTAACATTCAAAGAAGATACTCTACTTTCGTGCCAAATTTCAGTTCGATCGCTCGAATGGTTACTGGATGAGAGGCGATTGAATTTTTTTAAGCTCTACACACACACATATACATACATACATACATACGGACTGTTTTGCGAACGATGTTTTCGACTTTAAGACCATTCTAAGTATACTGACATAAAAATCTCGAAATTTGTTTTTTCCATTTTCAACAAAGAAAACAAAGCTTCCTCTATGAGGAAACAAAAAAGATATGAAACGAGATATCTTGATGGATGTGCATTTCTAAACTTCTGACTGTCTTAACATTTATCATCATTCTTCGTTTATCTCAAATTCCGTCGGTGCCGTTGATCTTAAGATAGGTTTTACGGTCCCTGACCCGATTATGATTACACGAGGTAAGCGAACGACAGAACTGATGCGTCATGTGCAAAGGCAAACATACATTTTTCATTGCCCCAACATATAATAAAGGTTCCAGTTTAAACCAATGTCGATCAACATACTTTCTTCTCAAAGAGGTGATTTTGGGAATGATGCAAGTGACGAGGAAGCAATAGGCAAATTCTTATTTAGCACCCACGAATAATATTGAGTTTCCTGCTGTCAGGAAAAAGTCAATGTTAAGTGTTTGGTAGAGTTATGTCTAGTAGAAACGTGAATGTGCTGATCAACACAGACTTCCGCGCAACGTCACGAAATTGGTAGGGATGTGCGAGTACTCAAAAATATAAAGAATTAATTACGAAGTAAATATGAATTCGAATATTCAATTCACATTTTGAACTGAATATTCGAATCAATCAAATAATTCAGAAATTCACGAATATTCATGAATAATCAGAAATTTACGAATACTCATGAATAATTCTCTAAACTTTCATAAATTTATGAATATTTCGAATATTCATGAATATCTGCGTTATTCAGAGTTTCGAAAATTCGCATTATTCAGAGTTTCGAAAAATCGCATTATTCATAAATATCCGCATTATTCAGAGTTTCGAAAATTCGCATCATTCATGAATATCCGTATTATTCAGAGTTTCGAAAATTCGTATTATTCACGAATATGCGTATTATTCTTGAATATTCGTACTACTCAAATTTTTGAATATTCAATTCATATTTTGAATTGGATATCATTATTCAATTTAATTCAAATGCTATTCCCACATCCCTAAAAATTGAACAAACATGAAAAAGCAATGTCCATGTTTCCAAATTGTGAATACTTGTATCTACGCGTAACTAAATGCTGTGCCAACAGGACAAAGTCAATTAGTTCTACAGCGATCGTCAGGAGAAAACAATTAATAAAGAGAACCATTTGAAATTTCTCTCGCACGAATTCGCCGGAGCGAATGACGGTAACGTACATCATGAATACTTGAGTTTCCCGCTGACAGCAGGACGAACTCAATGTAATTTGACAAAGTTATATCAGGTAGATATGTAACTGTGCTGATCAACACCGACTATCCACTTCCTCTGCTTCACAAAAATCGAAAAACAGTGACTAGGGAACGACCAAGCTTCCACACTGAAACATCGCACATTTCTCTGTGATCTGCATTTTCTCCCAAGATGACAAATCCAATTAACCCCCAGAGTGATGATCACGAGGAAAAGGCAAATAACGAGAAAAGAAAAGTAATTTTTTTCTCACACGAATTCGCCGTAACGAGCGACGGTAACGTACATCATGAATACCTGAGTTTTCCGCTGACAGAACAAACGTATTCAATGCAGACAAAGTTACATTGGGTAGAGATGTAACTGTGCTGATCAACACAGACTACCCACTTCCTCTCTGCTTCACAAAAGTCGAAAAACAACGACAAAGCAACTATGAAATTTCCTCACCGAAGGATCGCACATTTACCTGTGATCCGTTTTTCCTCCCTAAGAGGGCAAAGCCAATTAAGCCCCAGAGCGATGGTCACGTCGGAAAATGTCAAATAACGCGAAAACAAAATGAAAATTTCTCCCGCACGGATTCGACTTGGTAAAACGTGTATCAGGTATAGCGCGGTGGTAGCTGTTGCTCCGGCGGTTATTGGGGTGGTCGGGGCGGGCGGCAGGCAGCAGGCAGCAGGCAACAGACAGGCAGTCAGGCCGGCGTTGGAGGACGGGGAAGGAGTGTCAGATGCAGGCACCGACTGACTGAGAAGGGGAGGGTGCGCGCAACCAAGCAAGCAACCGAGCAACCGAGCAACCCAACCAAGCAACCAACCAAGGAAGCGAGCGGGCGACGCTAAAGGGAGAAGAAACCACACAACACATAGTAGCGAGACTAGCGGCTGCGTGTCAGTCCGTGTAACCTCCACAAGTGTCGATGTGTGCAAGTGTAGAACGGCGACGTTTTAACGGTCGGTGTGCACTCGTGCGTATAGGTAGTGGTGGTGGTGGTGGTGGTGGTGGTGGTGGTGGTGGTGGTGGAGGAAGGTGGTGGTGGTGGAAAAAAGCGCCCAGCGTGCGCTGACAGCTCCCCGCTCGGCGAGTTCGCCCTCTCTCTCTCCGACTCTCTCGGTCTCTTCGCCGCGCTCTTCTGCCATCCACCGCAGTCAGATTCACACTTCTCAGTCGCGTGTCACGCGCGTTCACGTTCGGACTAGTTTCCACCTGTCCTCGCAACGCTCGGCTCTCCGAGTATCCAATCACCGATTAGCGTGCGGTTTGCGTCTCGCGAACGGTGTACTTATGCGCGTCTTAAGCGCGTCTCTCGATGAGGATCCGCGACTATGTTGCGGGATGAAAAAGAAATGTGCACGTTTTTGCGGAAGGATGATCGGTGTACGCGTCGCGGTATCGGTGAAAATTGGTGAATCGGCGGCGGTGACGTCGCGCGTATCTCGCTGATCGCATCGTGAAAGTTAATTGCGTTTCGACGAGAGAGAGAAAAAGGCGCGCGATGACGATTTGATATCGCTACCAGCGTCCAGGTGGGGAAGAGCATTAAGCGGTCGGAGATTGCCGCGTGATATATATAGTAGACACACGAGAAGACGCGCGGAACTTTACGATGGGTTCGAGTTGTCATAATCGGCGGTTTGTTCGACATTTTTTTTCAAGATTTCACTACGTAAGCGGTCAAGTTGGAAGGAGTGAGTGACGAGACAGACGCTGGCATTGGAGGATCGGTTGTGCTAATTAGCCACAGGTGGCAGAGTCGGGAAGCGACGAGACGGAAGAGCGGCGGGGAATAAGATGCGCGACAAATTTACGTTTGATGTAAGTTTAGGAGAGATTTAAAAGTTTTGTCTTCATCGGAAATGTTTGTTTATTTATTTTGTTTGTCTCTTCAGTGAGAGAACACGATCAATGTTTACATAATAAGAATAGACGCATACGGCAAATCCATGTGAATGTTTTGCGGGTTATCACGCACTGTAATGTAACTGTTGATGCTTCTTATGAAAAGGGAATCATGTTTATTTATTTGCATTTCTTTCGCAGTCGGTGTTGCATAATTGTTCGTAATTTCACGGATTAATGTGTTAAGGTGCGTTTATTGATAAATTACAGCAATCAACCATGTCGTTTTCGTTCAGAAAAATCAGTTATTGTGAGTATACACTGAGCAAAGAGTTATTTTTGTGGGAACCTGGACTTGTTAACTGTTAGCAAATGGTAGTGTTAAATATAACGAAATGAATGTTTTAATATAATCAACAAATCTCTTAATTGAATCTTTCAGTTGGCATAAATAATAGTTTATTAACAATTAACAAATGGATATTTCGACTCCTAAATTGACCCAAACAATGTTTTATTTGTAGATAATAAACTTATGTTTGAACGAAAAGTTCCCTTATTAATGTCCATTCATGTCAAGTTCACTGAACATTATCTGAGCATTGGCTTTCAGTTTTTTAAATTGTTAATAACTGTAAATAAATTTGTTTCAGCATCAAATGAAGTCTTATCCAATAAACGATTTCTTAATTATTAACAAATCTGTATAGTCATCTTGATTATCTTTAATCGTGTTGCCTCAAATCATTCTTTATTTATAGTAAACAAAGAACGACATGCGTAAAAAAAACGGCTCCTGCATATCATTTCATTCACGATAATGCCGTCAGAGTAAGGAGTTTGTCATGAGAACACTCATTTTCATTTGCTTTCAGTAAATTTTGTACCTGTTAACAAATATTTTAAGAAACAGCTCAAATAATCATATGTTGTTGTAATGCATAAACTCTTTTCTCAGTGTAGTTACCAATCGCCGGTTAGACCTACGAAACTGTTAGTAGTAGTAGTAGTAGTAGTAGTAGTCTTTATTTCCAAGTACACTAAGGGTTTTACACAGTCCCCCCTCTGACATATATTTCCCTTACAACTAAAAAAAAAAAAAAAAAAACAATTTTACATTTTCCGTGTTACCATTCTTTTCGCACCGTCATCTCATTCATCCCTTTTTTCTTCTTGTTTCTTTCTGTTTACAATTTTTTCAAATTCTCTCATGTATTCACACACTTCCACAATCGGTTTCCCACATACACACTCATTTATTTTCCTTGTTATCGCATTACCTCTTACGTCTCCTAACCATTTCTCCATTGCCTTTACCACCTCCTTTTTCATTTCCTTCTTTGCTTGGTTACATCTGCACACATGTTCCAAGCTCTCTACTTCTATTTTACATACTCGACATGTGTTATCTTTAAAACCCTTGACGAAACTGTTAGTAAATACGACCAACATGTTTGTAGATCTAACCAATGATTGGTAAACACAAGTACATATTTTTTCAGTGTACGTGAATAATACTTATGGTACCGTAATTTTTTGTTGTCTTCTATCTAAATACAACAATATTTTTAATGCTATCTTTTTTTAGGTGAAAGGTGCAAATAAAATATAAAATTAAACAAAAATTAAGATTGGGAGTATTTTTATCGTAAACTGTGTTGAATTATGAAAAAATTGACCTGATTATTTTAATCAATATGATTTTTGCACTTGGAATTTAATTTTTAGAATTTTTTATATTTTATAAATCAAATGTATCCATAAATAAAATTATGAAATAATTCACATATGCTCCGTTTGATATTATCAATAACAAAAAATTGAGGAGGACAATGGAAGAAAAAAAAATACGATCAAGAGAAACCATTAAAAAAATGGAAGAATTAATTTCTCCATCTTGGGTTTATGCATAAAGTGTTTGGCACTGAATGTAGTATTTTCATGATTTTTTGCATTGAAATCGAAGGCATCCAAATGAGTGAAATGGTGCTTCTTTTTAGGTAAAAGGTGCAAATAAAATACAACAAAATTTTGGTTAATAATTGGAGTATTTTTATCGTATACCGTGTTAAAAGCATATATTGGCCTAGTTGTTTTTGTAGATATGCTTTTTTTCACTTGACGTTAGATTTTTTTCTTCTTCATTTTTTCATGTTATATTCTACGGATCAAACAAATGTCCCGATAAAATTCTAAAAAAAATCACAAATTTTTTATTTGCCATGGTCAACGATATAAACAAATTAGGTGGAGATTGGAGATGGTCGGGTTTTTTGGTGTGTGAAATACCGTGGAATGGCCCATATGAATGTTGCGTTATTGTGATAGATATGTTGTCGTGACAGTGCTACCTTAAATGTCACTAGTTCATCGATAAGAGCGGAAAATGATACATATGCGTTTTATTTGTTTTATCGATTACAAGCAACTGTTGATGCTCAATGTAACGCTTGAAATTGCTCGAACTATGTCCGGTAATATAAAAGTAAACCTTGTTGGGTGAAGTCGCTAGTAAATGAACAGTTGAAGAGGTTCGCCTATTACTCGTAAGTCAAAAACGTGACTGAAAAAATGCCAACGCTGCCATCACGGATTATAACCAATATTCGTATTATGAATTATGGATACTACGTATGTAACAGATTTCTCGAAAACGTTTAAAATGTAGAATAGAAAAAAATGTCTTAGATACTCAACGACTCGGGAGTTATTGTCAGGTGCTTCCAGTCCAACATCACGAACCAAAAAAAAATTGCAAATAATTGCCAAAAACCAAACAAAAGGAAGCTCAAATCTAAGGGACACGCTTCATAATCATCAGATACCATTTACCATGTACATGCCAACACGCTTTAAGTGTGTAAAAACTCGTCACAATGTATCAGATGGGAGAAACAACAGACTTGCAACACACTTGGTTTTTGCCGATGCGCGAGACCGAAGACGACAAATTACGTACACAATAAAAAATACCCTACGTACACCACCCGTCAAAACACTCAACAACACGTGATACTCGATCATACTCAAGGATTCAACTTGATAAATCAAGAGTCACACGCAAAACAACTGTGATTTTCGGAATACGCACGCGACAAGCTTACGCACGACCTTAAGGTAATTTTGTCGCGCAGGCAATTCAAACTCAGCTGCTCGAGCTTTTGCCATTTTATAATTTAATTATTAAATTTCACGTCTACGGAATTTCAAAGGACATTGCTGGACATATCAACGAGTAAGCGGATCATGAAAATGTTTTTTTTTTACATCGGGGCTTGCAGGTTTATCAGAAAACTTGATCTTCAGGTAAACATAAAGACACTTAGATCTAAGACAGGAAAAATAAAGTGTAACGTATTTTTTTCCCGACTCCGCTAAAATAACCCCATTTCGTGTCCGCAACGCGGGCGGAAAATCGCTCATTTTTTGACAACTGACTCACGCATGCGCAGTCCGGTTTCATTACCTCCCTAGGGAGGAAATCAGCTCATTTCTGCCTGCGCGGGAGTAATGGAAACCGTACTACGCATGCGTGTCGTCATTTGTAAAAAATGAGCTTATTTTCCGTCCTCGTTGCACACATGAAATGTGGTCATTTTTTAGCGAAATCGGGAGAAAAGTATAGTACGTTACATGGGAGGAGTGCAACTTTCCACCTCGTGTGAATTTCTGCCCTCGCTTCGCTCGGGCATCAAACTTCACACTCGGTGAAAAGTTGCACTTTCCTCCCTTGTAACGTAATGTACTATTCTAGTTTATTAGGAATTCATTCACAACAACAAAAAGTCGGATCACCGGAAGTTTGATAAAACAAACTCGCATCAAAGTGTGTAACCCGTGGTTACATGACGTTACTTAGCCTCACAAAGTTCCGATTTCCAAGATGTTGTTCGAAAAGAAGTCGAGACAATGTAAAAACGATTTTAGAAAATAATTTTGGGAATATTTTCGGCGTAATTACTGCTGAGGTCAAAATACTACACATAATTAATTCTTTATGCTATATAGATTGATGTCTATAACTCCGGTGTGCCGACATAGTTGCTTTAATGTCGTGCGTAAGCTTTTCACTGTCTAATATGCGTCTTCGTTGCATCAGTCTTTCGAGGGCGCGGAAAACACGCGCGAGATCGGGAATTACGAACTCACGCGTTACCCAACGATACGCGACTCGTGGCTCTCAATAATCTTAGCTGGCAAGGTCCCTAACAAATCCTGTGAAGATGAACGTGTAACGACCAAAGGAACAACCGGTCGTTAAACGCAAAAAAAAACATTGAATAGATCCAATTGACGCAGAAAACAACCATTGAAATTATTCTTGATTAGACGTTTCTTCGTCACGAAAAATCGAAAAACGACCAATAAAATGACCATTTCAATCATTTCGAACCGGTCGTTCTTTCAGTGGAACCCGGGAAATGACCATAGAATTTTCGAAAACCGGAATAAAGTATGTATGTATGTATGTATGATTTATTGCTTATCAGGGGTGCAAAGTTACTCCTGTAGCAAGGGGAGGTAGCGCTGTTCGATGGTACTACAAAGTCCATATACAATGATTTACGGATTCTGTACGGAGGATCTTAGCGTTAGACTATTTACAGATACAGTGCAAAAGTTCGCTATTACTAACATAGTTGTAGTAATAGCGAACTTAGGCTATTGCTAACATAGTTGTACAATTCCCATAGTGTTTTGCAGTCTCGAAAGTTCAACCGAGAGATCAATGCCCTGCCTGGCACGCACGAATTAATTATTTCGTTAATGTGGTGCCTTCTGTAGTGCTGTTTCGTTTTCGTGCTTGTTACAATCTTGGCATATTTGCCGTGGGCCTAAAAGCGCCGTACACTGTTTGTAGCTCATGTCACAATAATACTGGTTGGACAGCCCGATTTGGGATATTATTCGCTTTATAATTATAGGCAAATGAAGAGTGAGGTGCTTTGCTATAGCGGTATCGATTGACCTCAGGATATCCTCGGAATCCCGGAAAAAGTACATGGAAAAAAGTACTTGGTATTTTTTCCACTTTCGAAAAATTGTGTACTGATTGTGATCTACTTTAAACAATTTTTACATACTTCATATTCAAAGCCAAGATTAGTGTGTTACAGCCACGAAACTTAAGTTTGTTTAACGCTATCACAAAAATGTCTTAAATGTAGCAAAGAAACAGCTGTTGATTTGATTAAGAAAACCATTTACGGCACATTGTCTATAACATTTGAAATTTGCAAAATATTCCAATTATTTCCGAGTGTATGTAGGTTCCAAAGTTAGGACGTAAGTGCTGCTGGGACACGCGCCAGGCTAGGGAGGAGACGGGTACCTGCTGCTTCTACTGCTTGGAAAATTGAATAGACTTGATAATTAAATTACAGTTTGAAAGTACTTGGTTGGCGGCGAGAGCCCGGAAGAGGATGGTTATCCGGTACGACATACGCTAGCTAGGAATAAAGCCCTGCTTCTCCTCTTCCTCCCCATCTAAAAAATAAAAAAAGGATTTTGCACTTGCCCTTTTTCCATTTTCCCTGCATCTTATGAACAAAAGTTTTTTCATCCTCTCAAGTAACACCTGAAAGAGATGTGTGCGCAAGAGGAGACAGAAAAAAAAATGGATACATTGAGATGGAACGAAGAATTAACAAATTAATCTTGCAGTCGTCGATGGGAGATATGCACGGGACACTCTCGAATCTCCCGGAGCAATACGGCGCTGTAACGACAAAACCGGAAACAATGGGACAAATGACGGAAAAAAATCAACTGGAGCGAACAAGCTGCGGATGGCTCTCGTTTCGTCCTTTCTGTCTCCAAAGATTTCGCACTGCCAAGTGGGCTCTTTTCTGGCTCTGTTGGGCTGGAGCGATGCAAGGTACCACAATCCGCACTCTTATCCCTAGTATAACTGTTAATTAGTATTGTATTATTTAGTATTAATTAATTAGTATTGTGTTAATTAGTATTGTCTCGTTGTTAACAATTTTAGATTTAGGTGTTTCCATGTACGTGCGCGACTTATCTTAAGGAGGTCGTCTGGTGGGTAGAGATATTACACTAAGTTACAAATTCAAAATATGTAACAGCTTGAGTGCTGTAATTTATGATGGCTAAATGGTAGGACTGATTCCCGAAATTATTTATCTCTCTATATTATAAAAATATAGAGTGTAGCCCTAGCAAGACCGGTCACGATGAAATTTCACTACGTTTTCACGCTGGTTTTCACCGTAGTGGTAATTTTGGAAAAAAAAACGACGATAATCATTAGCGAACCGCCTACCAAATCGCCATAGTAAATTTGTAGTTGGTGGTTTTGTCGGTGGTTTGACAGTGGTACAACGCGAAAACTACTACGCGGGAGAATTTCCTACGGTGATTTCGTCGGTTGTTCGCTAAACGTTATCGTCGCTTTTTCGAAAATAACTACTGCGGTGGTTACGACAGTGGTTCGGTCGGTGGTCGGGTATGCCAGGGAGGAAATATAGGGCATTCAAAAGGACTGAAGCCTGGATTAACCTCACCTATCTTAGCCCTACTTAACTTAACCCTACCTAATTGGACTCTACCTAAGTTAACCCTACCTATGTTAACTCTACCTAACTAAACCTTATCTAACGTAACTCTACCTAAATACTATCTGATGTAGATATATGTACTCTACACAGAAATCTCTACATTAGAGATCTATTAACGGGATGACGAGAGGAAGCACGCGACGCGCGCAGTGGGCGAAGCCCCCTAGTACAATTATTATTAGAATTTTTAGTAATTGTATAAATTATTATTACAATACTAAAAAAATCTGACAACTATATCGTTGTCATAATGCTTCCTCTCCGCCTATAATCACAGTCTACCCCGCTCAGTTTGTAGGGTAGACAACATTTTTAATTTTTGGCTTCCTCAAGAAGCTTTGTTTTGTTTCAAGAACGATCAACATTCTTTCGAAAAATTCAAAATGCCATAAAATCACGCCCTCTGCACGGATCAACTCCAAATTTATACACAAACTTAGTCTGGTGATAATATACTTGTAAACCAAATTTCAACTCGATATCTCAGAAATTACGAAAATAGGAGTAAAATCGAGTTTTTTTTTTTTTTTTTTCAAAAAATTGAAACTGCCATAAAATTTGAACGGTTCTACCGATTCTTCCCAAATTCAATAGCGGTCTTTAGTTTGTAATAGTTCAACTTTTTACCAAATTTCAACCCGATATCTCAAAAAATGTGGAAGAGACAGAGCGTACAGAGAATTTTTGAAAAATTAAAAGTGCCCTAAAAAAGAAACGACTGCATAGATTTTGCTAAAAATTGCACCCAAGAAGAGGCAGTGACCACCCAATATGTGGTAGAAATTTCAGCTTGATATCTCAAACCGTTCTCGAGTTATTAAGGTTTAATGATGTGCACACACAGACACACACACACACACACACACACACGCACACACGCACACACGCGCACACGCGCACACGCGCACACGCGCACACGCGCACACGCGCACACGCACGCGCACACGCGCACACGCACGCGCACACGCGCACACGCGCACACGCGCACACGCGCACACGCGCACGCACGCACGCACGCACGCACGCACGCACGCACGCACGCACGCACACACGCACACACGCACACACGCACACGCGCACACGCGCACACGCGCACACGCGCACACGCGCACACGCGCACACGCGCACACGCGCACACGCGCACACGCACGCGCACGCGCACGCGCACACGCACGCGCACACGCGCACACGCGCACACGCGCACACGCGCACGCACGCGCGCACGCGCGCACACGCGCACACGCGCACACGCGCACACGCGCACACGCGCACACGCGCACACGCACGCGCACACGCGCACACGCGCACACGCGCACACGCGCACACGCGCACACGCGCACACGCGCACACGCGCACACGCGCACACGCGCACACACGCACACGCACACGCACACGCACACGCACACGCACACGCACGCACGCACGCACGCACGCACGCACGCACGCACGCACACACACACACACACACACACACACACACACACACATACATCCAGACATTTTTTCAAAATGTGTTTTCTCGACGTTTTGGAACATTCTGAACACGTTGACATCAAAATCTCGAAAAAAAAATTTTTCACTAAAACAAGCTTCTTGAGGAAGCAATTGAATAACTGCATTCAGGCTCTCATGGGTCGCGCGCTTATTGGTCACTTCATAATTTTTTTTACATTTTTTGCCAAAAAATAGCTTCGAAAATAAAGTTTCCACATCAGTATTATGATTTCAAGTTTCCAACGAGATCATAAAAAAATAATTTAACCGAATTTTTCGCACAGAATTATTCAGTTAAATATGACAAAATCGAGGCAGACCGAAGAAAAAGCTCCCACTCACAGACTCCCGTGACGCTTGGCAACATCGCACAGCTGCTTAAAAAATGACTTTTGATTTTTGAAAAAAATGATGTACAAACTCGATTGTTTATGTGATAAAAAAAATCAATTATTAAATAAGAACTGTCTACAGGATGTAAACGGGACAAATGATGAAAAACCGTGTCGTAGATAACACAAGATAGTTAAGTCACGCAGATGACATAGGAAAAATCCTTCAACGTAGACTTTTGCCGGATGACTTTTAAATACAACTACACATTTTTGTTTCGTACGAATACGCAGCTACTACCGCACGGCCAAAGTCCCATTCCTCGAGAAACTAGTGAAACTATCTAATCGGTGCGGTTGGGTTGCGAAACGGTTGCCATAGCCATTCATCAAAATGTCATTCTTGTAATTCATACCTATGCATCAGGCTGCAATCGGCAGAAGTAACGATTTCACGTAGCAATAATAACTTTGCATAAGATAAGGTGTATTAACGATACATGTTTTAACGTCAACAAAGCTCGACATCACTGTCGTTCTTATCAAATGGACCTTGAAATCATTTGATAATAAGCGTAACAATGTGTTATAGTCGAAATTCTTCTCGAAATTGACGCACAATATTATATGAAAAGGTAAAGAAAAAAGTATGTTTTTTCATTTATCATTTTTTTCTACACCAAATATTTGTTTATAGTTATTTTCAAAATTGTGAACGTAGCATTCTGATTATCACGGAAACGGCGAAAAAAACAGGGAACTGCCGTTTTTTTACATTTATTTCCTTTATCGCAAAATATCTATGCGGTGATGGCTTGTCTCGACCAGAGCGATTGGATGAGAGAAAAATAAAAGCCACGGAAGGGAGAAGAGTGGGTGGAAGGAATTAAACAAATTGATGGACAATGGAGATCCCGATAGCGTGTAAGTGACAATGCCCGAAGCTCTTCTCTCTGCATCCTCGGATTACTGCTATGTACTCGTCATTACACTAAGGTTCCGCGACAAAAACGGTGGACTGTACATGAATACATTTATCAAATAACGTCGATCCGCTTAACTTGATTTCGATTTCTCTTATACAGCAATTGCTTTTTTCTTTGAGTTAATCAGTAATCCGTAATAATTGAATAGGTAATCATCGGTACAGCACAGAAATTAAAACATGTTTAACTAATTAAGCAAATACACTTTGAGTTTAAAAATTAGGGAAATGCGAGTACTAAAAAATGTGAATAATTTATTGCGAATTGAATATGAATGATGCTATTCACATTTTAAGTTGAATGTTCGAATCAATCGAATAATTCAGAAATTTACGAATGTTCATGAATAATCAGAAATTTACGAATATTCATGAATAATCAGAAATTTGGGAATATTCATCAATAATCAGAAATCAGAATAATCAGACGAGCATAACCGTATTTAGTCGTACAATTTGTATAGAATTTACAATGAAATTTTATTTAATACGACTTCTGAATCGCATTGATGATATCTAAACTTCAGTTATTAAATTGTTGTATTAATGTTGATTTCGCGAGTTATTCAGTTTCTTGTGAATTATTCATAAATATGCGTACGAATATTCATAAATTTATGAATAATTCAAATATCCATCAATATCCGTATTACTCGTGAATTTTTTAATAAATCGTACATTTGTAAATATTCGTATTATTCATGAATATTCATACTATTCCAATTTACAAATATTCAAATCAAAATTTTATTTAATATCATTATTCAATTAAATTCTAATGCTATTCGCACAACCCTACCAAAAATAATGTTATTATCAATTATTGAATTACAGGGATGGTGGTAAATGGTTTCGCAAATGTTGTTATCACTACCATAGAGAAAAGGTTCGGACTGAGATCCTCACAGACTGGACTGATTGCTGGAGGATATGATATTGCAAGTTTTCTTCTTCTAATACCGATCAGTTATTTGGGAGGAAGATCGGGGGCATCGAAGCCTAGGTCAGTCATATAAGCATATATCTGTAGTTTATAGTATTTATTTTTCTCTGTATATTCGTAAAACTTCATCGTGAGGTACAGGTCATGCTACGTGGCGTCTAAAATTTTTTAACTCGCGAGTTAGCGAGAAACAGCTAATTTGCAACATATTTTTTGCAAACCTACATTTTTAAAAAATGTCAATGTTCCGGTACTCATTCCGTATGTCATTCACGCAGTGAGCACCAGAAATTCAACATCACCCAAGAAAACAGGGTTCGAGAAAAATCTTCTCTCAACATTTTTAAATGATAGGGCCTCGCAATGAAACTTCGGTGTTTGAATTATAATTTCCCAATTACTGTTTCCCAATAATTTCCATCCAATTTTAACCTATATGTTATTGATTGATAACTAAAGATTTCCACACCACCTGATGACGAAAAAGTCTCACGACTATGATATGCGAATGGTTGTCAATATTTGATCATCTTTTGTTTACCGAATTTGTTTATTCATTAAGATTATTTTTCAGTGGGAAGTTTTTGAATTTTCCTTTTAATATGGTTGGCCAAAAAAGTCACTTTTCTATGCTTCGCCCAAACTCTAAAAATGTAGATTTCGAACTTTAAGTAAACCTCGTAATAAGAGGGCACGAGGGCTACTAGCAAAACATGTTAAGAAGTGCCACATTTGACGTTTATACCGAAAGAAATGCAGCTCCTCCAAAATGTAATTGTACATGCGACCCTCCTTCCCATTCTTTCTCGAGGTGTTTTCGTGCCGCTCTTTCATGAGGTATACCTAAAGCTCGAAACCAACAACTTTAGAATGTGGAAGCAGCATAAAAATATCGATTTTTTGCCTAGCTTATCAAAAAGAAAAAAAAACAGACAAGAATTTTTTGTCGAGTACGTAAAATAAGAAAAAAAACTATCCACCGTATAAAATTATTGTTTTTGCTTCCTCATAGAGGAAGCCTTGTTTTCGTGAAATTTTTTTTTTTCGAGATTTTCATGTCAGTACACTCAGCATGGTCCAAAACGTCGAGAAAAGTGGTTTGTGCGAAATGTCTGTATGTGTGTGTGTGTGTGTGTGTGTGTGTGTGTGTGTGTGTGTGTGTGTGTGTGTGTGTGTGTATGTGCACGTTTTTTTGTTTACACGATAACTGCTGTAATTTTTTAAGAATGTTCTTCAAATTTGGCACGCACGTTCGCTATCATAAAATACTGTATGGGATTGTATTTGGCGCGAATCGGTTAGGAAATTCAGATTTTACAGCATTTTGAAAATTTGGCAAAAATCGTTTTCGCGATATAACTTCCGCAAATTGAGAGATATCGGGATGAAATTCTGTACGACAATAGACCACCTTAAAACCATGACTTGTATCAAATTTGGCGAAAATCGGTAAAGCAGTTCTCATGTTATTGCAAATTCATTATTTTTTCAAATGTCTGTAAGTACTATAGCTCCTGTAAATTATGAGACATCCGATTGCAATTTCGAACATGTCATTACGTTCATTGATTATTATCGATGAGTTTCGTCGAGGAAACTGCCATTGTGTCGGTAAATTTGGATTTTGCTGCATGAAAAACAAAAAAAGCCGGCACCCAAAAAAAAATCGGAAAAAAATTTTTGCAGAATTTTCTCAAATTTGATTCACGTATGGACAAGCATGGACCACGTTTCGAGTACAAATTTGACGCGGATCTGAAAAGCCGTTCAAATTTTATGGCATTTAGAACATTTTGAAAAATCTCGTTATCACGCTGGATCATGCAAATTACAAGGTACCGGCTTCTAATTTGGTCCACACATTCACTATCATGAACCAAGGGTTGGGTACAAATTTGAGGGAAATCGGTTCGGTGGTTAAAATCTTACATTTTTATTTATTAAAAAAAACAGCCGAAAAAACCTGCAAAGTAGAACCTTGCAAATTGCTTCCTCAGTATTCTACACTTTTGACGATGCTTCCTCTATGAGGAAGCCAAAATAGATCAACATACTTCCTCATAGAGGTAGCATCGTCAAAAGTGTAGAATACTGAGGAAGCAATTTGCAAGGTTCTACTTTGCAGGTTTTAATGTATAAAAACACCTCGCAAAAGGGGGACACTGACAATTAAGTTTAAGAGGTGCCGTATTTTTTAGCTATAAACCTCCAATGCGGCACCTCTTAGCATTTTTTGCACGTGTCGCCCTTTTGCAAGGTTTATTTCAAGATTGAAATCTATACTTTGACGTGTTGGAGGAGGCGTTTCAAAAATATTTTGTTTGTTGAAACACCCTGATAAGTATCTTTTAATCTCCCACAGATATATCGGTGTGGGCTGTCTAGTCTTAGGCTTAGGTAGTTTGATGTTCGCATCGCCGCACTACCTCGCCGGAACTTACACAACTGGTCAGCGCTCGGAGAATATCTGTTCGAGAGCCACGAATGCCAGTTCTTCATCAGTGAGTCGTAAAATTCTCATCGATTTCCTTGATGTATTTGGCTTGTTTGGTTACAATTAATTTCTGTTGAATTTTAGCAATCTTCCTGTGCGAGTACCAGCGTTCAACACGATGAATTAGAGCCCAACAGTGGTCTCTATCTCGCATTATTTCTTGTCGCTCAATTACTTCATGGTGCGGGTGCTGCGCCTTTTTTTACACTCGGCGTTACTTATCTCGACGAGAATGTTTCGAAAAAAATGTCGTCTGTCTATTTAGGTGAGATACAATGAGCGAGAAAATGTGTTTTCTTGGGGAGCGATGAGAACAGTATAAGACTAAAAATTAGTACACTCTGCCACAAGGGAGCGCAACTTCTCACCGAGTGCGAAATTTAGCTATTTTCCCGTCCTTGTTGCAGACACAAAATGTGGCTATTTTGTAGTCAAATCGGAAGAAAAGTATAGTACAGGGGATACAAATATCATTGATTTTTAATCAATAAGGTATTATTAAAAGGTTTTTTTACTTCACTCGGAGTCGTAATGGACATATTACGCATGCTTCGCGTGCGTAATACATCTATTTCACATTGTGTAAAGTAAAATTTCGTGCAATACTCGGCAGAAAACCTTTTTCACAACTCGTTTGATTGCAACACTTGCCTGCGGCTCTTGCTGCAAACTCACACTCGTGAGAAAAAGTTTTTTCGCCCTCATATAGTAATGTACTATTATTAAAACAAATATTTTATTTAAAAAACGGTTTTTATAAAAGGTTTTATTAAATCTTTGATTTAAAGGTTGATTTTCTGGTTTGATTTAATAAAACCTTCGTTTGCGGGCTGTCAAAAACAATGTTTTTAAATGAACTCTAGTTATTGTTGTACTGCCACAGCTCGATTTATAGCATTGAAACAGTAAAATACACTTTTGCCTATTTCGAAGTTATTGGTTCAATATCATATAAAATTGTAGGAGCAAGAAGTAACATTCAATTTCATTAAATTGACTACACTTGTTTTTGGTACGTCACAAGCGATGATTTCTTTGAATCAATAATTTTTGTCGTGTATGCTACATGGGAGGGGGTTGCTTTTTTCACCTCGTGTGAATTTCTGCCCTAGTCGCGCTCGGGCATCAAATGACACGTGCAGTGAAAAGTTGCACTTCTCTCCCTTGTGACATAACATACTAATTTCTCCCGACTTCGCTGAAATAACCTCATTACGTGTGCGCGACGCGCGCGCACCAACGGCTCGTACACATGCGCTATTCAGTTTCATTACTCCCTAGGGAGAAATACGGTTAATTTCAGCCCAGCGGGAGTAATAAAAACCGTACTTCGCATGCGTATCCCTTCATAGGTTTAAAAACTGGCAACGCTATGTTCTTGTTGTAAGCACAAAATGTGGTTATTTTTAATCGAAATTGGAAGAAAAATATGCGGTATATTACCGGTAGCAGGACAGGTTTTGGCCAAGAGCCCGGCATTTTTTAACGAATCATGAGTATCGTTTTCTTGTGTCATTATAAACATAGTTATAGATATCAAATAATTTTTGGATTTTGTTGAGCCCTAATAAAAAATTTCGAAATAGTACATTGTGTAACAATTGCGTAAAGTACTACATTTCCGCGTGAGTTACACATACTATTTTTTATAATAGCGGTGCGTAACGCGAGTATTCTTCGGGGATGTTGAGAAGCTTTAAAAAATTAATACAAAAATAAAATTAAAATTATAATAAATGAAAAAATAAAAAATTGCGACCATTTGTGAAAAAAATGGAAGAGCACGGCCCTCCATTACTTTCGTAATGCATTAACCGCGTTTCTCCATATTTTCAGGAAAATTACTATGAAATATTATTGAGAATAAATATACTTTGTGGCCATTAAAAAATTTACGTTACATTATTTTGCGTACATTATTTACGTTACATTCAATTTAAAAGTTACATTATAATTACTCGACGTTACTATTATTAAATAGGTACATGACCAATTGTACCATCGAATTTATTTGTAAAAGATTTAGGGTTCACAACTCTGTTTATTAAATGTTAACGTGATATTGCAAATTACAGAAGTAATCAATATTACAATATTAATAATTGGTTAGAATAATTCAAGCGAACGATTACTCACGATTGAACAAAAAATTGCGGTGTCAGGTAAATGTACTATGCTGTTCTCATGGATACCCCTCTTCTATGTTTTCCGGTAATATTTACCAGGAACAAGCATTAATATCGTGTTTAAAAAATGTTGAGCAGGTATCTACTACACGATGGCAATAATTGGCCCAGCACTGGGCTACGTGATTGGCGGCGAACTGTTGAAGCTGTATACGGATTTTCTGACCATCGACTCGAGCTCGTGAGTTCATTTTAAACTAATTGCGTAACGTTGATTTATCGCCGAGTCTGCTGAAATTCTTCACTTCTGTCGTTGTTACGGCAGTTTATCGAAATTTATCGCACCTGCTGGTACGGTATTTTACGTGAGCGCATCCGAGTCTAACGTGTCTGCTGCTCTGCAGTTTCCCCATAGCGTCACTGTACTGGTGTTAAGCCGGTGCGCACCCGTTTGCTGCCCCGTAGAATCTTTATTAAATTCTACCGAGGATTTATCGGTTGTTGGCCTGCGGGATATCCCGCTGGGATGCGTGGAACGGGGGAGCGAGCGAATGTGTACGAACGAACAAATTCGTCGGTCTCGTGTGACCGGAAAACCAGTCTAGAATAGTTGGAGATAGTGCGGATGTAGCCAAGTGTACGACCACGAATAGAAATTCGGGATGCAATGACAGCTCGTAGGCTTTCCGGCAGGCATCGACGGCACCTACTAAGCTCATACACGGTGTTTAACATTGTGGCTCGAGGTAGCATCGTATTGGTAAAATCATTTCCGGGGAAATTTATTGCGTTCGGGGCATCAAGACAAGTAGTCGTCAAAGTTGATAACGTAGGCGTGTATATTAGGGTGTATCAAAAAAATGATTTATTTTGCTTCCTCATAGAGGAAGCATTGTTTTCGTGAAATTTTTTTTTTGTCGAGATTTTCATGTCAGTACACTCAGAATGGTCCAAAACGTCGAGAAAAGTGGTTTGTACGAAATGTCTGTGTGTGTGTGTGTGTGTGTGTGTGTATGTGCACGTTTTTTTGTTTACACGATAACTGCCGTAATTTTTTAAGAATGTTCTTCAAATTTGGCACGCACGTTCGCTATCATAGAATACTGTATGGGATTGTAGTTGACGCGAATCGGTTAGGAAATTCAGATTTTACAGCATTTTGAAAATTTGGCAAAAATCGTTTTCGCGCTATAACTTCCGCAAATTGAGAGATATCGGGATGAAATTTTGTACGACAATAGACCACCATAAAACCATGATTTGTATCAAATTTGGCGAAAATCGGTAAAGCAGTTCTCATGTTATTGCAATTTCATTATTTTTTCAAATGTCTGTAAGTACTATAGCTCCTGTAAATTATGAGACATCCGATTGCAATTTCGAACATGTCATTACGTTCATTGATTATTAACGATGAGTTTCGTCGAGGAAACTGCCATTGTGTCGGTAAATTTGGATTTTGCTGCATGAAAAACAAAAAAAAGCCGGCACCCAAAAAAAAATCGGAAAACAATTTTTGCAGAATTTTCTCAAATTTGATTCACGTATGGACAACCATGGACCACGTTTCAAGTACAAATTTGACGCGGATCTGAAAAGCCGTTCAAATTTTATGGCATTTAGAACATTTTGAAAAATCTCGTTATCACGCTGGATCATGCAAATTACAAGGTACCGGCTTCTAATTTGGTCCACACATTCACTATCATGAACCAAGGGTTGGGTACAAATTTGAGGGAAATCGGTTCGGTGGTTAAAATCTTACATTTTTATTTATTAAAAAAAACAGCCGAAAAAACCTGCAAAGTAGAACCTTGCAAATTGCTTCCTCAGTATTCTACACTTTTGACGATGCTTCCTCTATGAGGAAGCCAAAATTGATCAACATACTTCCTCATAGAGGTAGCATCGTCAAAAGTGTAGAATACTGAGGAAGCAATTTGCAAGGTTCTACTTTGCAGGTTTTTTTTTTTTTTTTTTTTAACTGCATGTCTTCTGCACTCATTACACACGTCCTATATTGAAAATGCGCTTACATAAAAAAAAAATGATTTGTGTTTTGTTTCAATAAAAGATCTCGATTGAGGTACCTCTGTATATTATTTGTCAGCGAATTCCTTAGACACAATTGATTGTTAGCTCAACTTGTCGAGCTTAAGCCATGAAGACCAAAGAAAACTGCGACAGTACGCAGATAGAAACGGAAATTAAGAGAAAACAAAAATAATTAAAAAATAAGATTCTTCTCCCGACTCCGCTAAAATAACCCCATTTCGTTTCCGCAACGCGGGCGGAAAATCGCTCATTTTTGGCAAGTGACTTACGCATGCGCACTCCGCATTAATTGCCTCCCTAGGGAGGTAATCAGCTCATTCCTGCCCGCGCGGGAGTAATGGAAACCATACTACGCATGCGTGTCGTCATTTGTCAAAAATGAGCTTATTTTCCGTCCTCGTTGCACACACGAAATGTGGTTATTTTTTAGCGAAATCGGGAGAAAAGTATAGTACGCTACATGGGAGGAGTGCAACTTTCCTCCCTTATAACGTAATGTACTATTATTTCTTCTTAATTTCCGTTTCTGTTTCAACAGAGCTAGAGAGCTAGAGTGAACGATGCGCAGTTAGTCAGGACTTTTCCTCAGACATAAATCATCGATAACCCCTGGCTTTTAGATTACGAACAAATTGCGAAAAAGGGGAAGAAAAAAAGGAAAGAAGAAATAAACGCGTTCGACGCCGCCTGTCTAATGCTCAGGCCAATCAAAACCCATGATATGCACTTTACATGATTTCTCGAGCGAGTGGAAAGAATACATTTATTAGACGGAGCGTTGCGGAACGGTATGACCCGCAACAAAGATAGAAAGCAGTTATTGCTTCCTCGTAGAGATGATTGTTTCATGACCATTTTTGCTTCCTCATATAGGAAGTTTTGTCTGCATACAAACATTTTTATTTTTTTTATTTTTATGTGAGAAGACGTGGAATGATCTGAAACGTCGAGAAAAATGGTTTAGAAAAATTGTCCGAGTATATGTATGCGTGCGTAAATCGACGTTTCATAATGGCCAAGAATAGTTGGTTGATGGTTGGGTTTATAAATTTACAAAATAACTGTTAAAAATGTTTCACTTTATTATTTATTTCAACAACTCAATCAACAGCAGCACGAACCGTGGCGAGTGTGGTCTGTGGTCAAGAGAGCACTCGTCGCCGGCTCGTGCTGCTGCGATACTCATGAGGCTCGTGCGATCAACTTCCCAACATGCGTGTAATGGTCGCTTTCACACCCTTGTATCACAAAGTACTAATACTATACTATATCCTCGAAAAAATGCTTTTTATTTATTTTTCCTGTAACTTTTTTGTTTATGAATTTTTAAATAATATAATATAATACTCGGCTAATCACACACGGTGGCGCGGGTGCCTAAAAACTTTTGCGTTGCTGCTCTCTTCCAAAAGGTTACGGGCGCTGCCGCGCCCGTCGTCTTATGTCAAATTGAACATCAAGCTGATTTTGTTTACCACGGACTTTCCTGGCACTCAATCACAGCTCGAATAGAATGCTAACAATGCTTTCCGTTATACTCATGAACTTTTTAAAAGAGGGATACATAAAAACGCCCTAATTTCAAATTTTTTAATTATTCTAAAAAATCATGTATTAGGTATCAACATTTTTGAGCTATGATCCAAAGTGAGCAAATGTTTACGTCGATATTTTTAAGCAATTTTTTCGAGAAAAATACGTTGAAAATGGGAAAAAATGAAACAAGATAGCAGTTCATGGTCGATTGTTGCGCAAACATTTTATACATGAGGCAAGATTATTTTAGAATTTTTCTCAAGCTTTTTTATTGATATAAAAAAAATCATCATGTATGAAATGAGTTGTTAAAATAGAAAATAAAATGAAACATTTTTACCTCTTAATTTGTAAATTTACAAATCCAACCATGAACCAACTCTTGTTGGTTGAAAATACATCATTTTTATTTATGATAAAAAAAACACCGTACTCCGAAATACATAATGTTCGATGTAATGCTAATAATAGATTGAACATATTCAGAATGTCAATAACATAATTTGTCCGTTGCAATACAGAATTGGCTTGACACCGGACAGTAACGTGTGGATCGGTGCCTGGTGGATCGGATTTCTCGGCGCTGCTGTAATATGTTTCGCGATTGCCCTGCCTCTTCTAGCATTTCCGGCGGCACTGCCTGGTAAGAACACGCACATACAAAATACAGATATCACTGTCAGTAACGGAACAAAAGTACAGTAGAACTCCGATTAACCGAGATGCTCGGGACCGATGAATTTCCGGATGATCGAAATCCCGGTTAATACGAACTAAAGAGCAAAAGGGCGTAAAGTAATAATTACTAACGATATAACTTTATTTTGTCTAGTTACAATGAGATTTGGTACAAGTTACACATAATTGTTGGATTGTATAGACAAGCATATAAAGCTTTCAGTGTTTTTTTAATGACGTTAAATAAACTAGGGTCTTCTTTCGAAGTACTCAGTGACTTTCGTTTGTTTCTTGCACTTTGTTCGCTTCTCGTGATGTCTGCTTAAGGTAGTCGTCCCAGTACAGTCGCGTCAAATGTAAGTTTCGGGGAAAGTTTCGAACACTTCCCGATGAAATAATAATCTGAAAAAACTGAAGCATGTAGAAGGTGCTGAGAAGATTGATTTTGCAATATAATAATTCCAAAATGTTGTTAACAGATTAATGAAAAAATGTAATGTTCAACAATTTACCCGGCAATCCAACTTTTTTTTGTGATGAAAATTATACATTCATTTTTCTGAATATGTATGAATTTTTTCAGAATTCAGAAAAATGAATAAATCATTTTCATCACAAAGCAAAGTTGGGTTGCTGGGTAAATCGTTGAACATTTAATTTTTTAAATTAATTTGTCAATAACATTTCGGAATTATTCTAATGCAAAATCAATCTTCTCAGCATCTTCTACATGCTTGATTTGTCAGATTATTATCTCATCGAGAAGTGTTCGAAATTTTCCCCGAAACTCACATTTGACGGGACTGTACCGGGAGGACTACCTTAATTCGACCCCGATTAATCGAGCTTCTATTGTACACGGAATATAATTTATGTTATTTTCAAGGTTCTGAGGAATTAGCCAAGGACAAAGTATCCGAGGCACACAAGGACTCGTCGGATCCTCGCTCCACGACCGCAGTGAGCGGCGAGGCATTTTCGAAAATTCGTCAATTGCCAAGAGCCCTCACAGAGTTATTGCGGAATCCAGCATTTTTTATGCTCAATCTGGCAGGAGCGAGTGAGGGTTTGCTTATTGCAGGATTTGCAGCCTTTCTCCCAAAGTTAATTGAAAATCAATTCAGCGTTAGCGCGAGCTCTGCAGCTTTACTTATGGGTGAGTGAATCGCTTCTGTTGTTTGTCTTTAGTAAACAATGAAGGAACAGGTTTTCAAGAAATTCCACGAACTTCTTTTTATGTATGCATAACTTGATAGAATCATGCATACATTGGGTCCTAATTTTGTTAACAGGGACGAGACAGTCAACAAAGTTTTTTTTATTATAAGGTCCACTTTTTCCCTCACTGATGAATAAATTTGAAATAATTCAATTCTTACAGAATCATAGCAAAAGATTTCTTTGTGACTGAACCTGCAGGTTATACCAACCGGTTACCCAGAAATATGGGTTTTTCACTGTGCGCATAGTCCAGAGACAATCAATCATAGGATTGGCCTCCGCTAGGGTTCAATCTCTTCGCAATCACATTTCCTATAAATTAATTGTAGGATTTTAAAGTTATAATACTTTTAAAAATCCATGTCACTGACGCCAACTTTATCATCACTTTTTATAAATTATTTTGTAATGGGTTTAAGAAACATAAAAAAATCCATACACTTAATCTATAGGAAATATGATTGCAAAGAGATTCAGCCCTAGCGGAGGCCAATCCTACGATAGGTTTTATCTGGACTACACGCAGAGTGATAAACCCATATTTCTGATTGCGCAGCAGCCAGTTGACCCAACTAGTGAATCCAGTGACAAAAAACCATTGCTGCAATCATATAAGAATAGATTCAAATCTTTTCATTGGTGAGGATAAAAGTAAATCTTATAATAAAAAGAAACTTTTTTGACTGACTTGTTCCCCCTTAAGAAATGAGTTAAGTCAATTGAATGATTGATACAAGGTGTTTTATTTAGTGTAAAATGAATGATGTGCTTATCATTTACAGTAATTAAAGAATTTGTGTTGCTCCAAACTTGTGTTATTTTGCAAATACTGCATGTATTTGCAAAATAACACAATTTTGCAAATACAAATGGTGCAAACACTGTGGTCCTCTGTTCCTCTTTCGATCTCTGTTATTACTGTGCAGGCTTAGTGACTGTTCCGGCTGGAGGTGGTGGCACGTTCCTCGGTGGTTACTTGGTAAAACGATGGAACTTGTCGTGTTCAGGGATTCTTAAATTTTGTCTCTTGGCAACTGCAGCCTGTATCATATTTACGCTGTGCTTTGTCTTGAGCTGCCCGAACTTGGCATTCGCTGGGCTAACTGTACCCTATCATGGGCATGAAAGGTACGACGCTTGACAATAGTTATTCATTTCACGAAGGTGACTTTTGTCCATCATTGTTTTACGTTACAAAAATGGATTTTACAGCAAAGCTCTGATGCTTGAGAGCTCTTGCAATAGCGGCTGCGGCTGTTCGAGGGCAGAATTCAACCCGATTTGCGGAGCCGATGGTATAACATACTACTCGCCGTGTCATGCAGGGTGCTATCGTGAAATATCTATCAACGATGTAAAAGTGAGTACTTCAAGAAACCCGGTATCATAGGAATCCCCTTTGGAAAATAATAGAATGCAATTTTTGTTTACGAGTATAATATATTTTTGCACGAAACATCGTACAGTAAAATCCCGATTAACCGAAGTCGGATTAACCGGGCATTACGAGAAGCGAAGAAAGTGCAAAAAACAAACGAAAGTTACTGGATACATCGAGAAAAGAACCTAGTTTACTTAACGTTATGAAAAATAAACACTGAAACCTTTACTTGTTAATACTATCCAATAATTAAGTGTAACTTGTGCCAAACGTCATTGTACCTAGTGAAAATAAAGTTATATCGTTAGTCATTATTAATTTCTGCACTTTTGCTTTTCAGTTCGGATTAGCCGGGATTTCGGTCATCCGGGCCCTGGTTCAAAGATCCGATTAGAACCAATAAAATGGACAAAAATCCGATTGAAACCTGTTTGAACCGATTATTTTTCAATCGGAATTTTGTCCATTTGATCGGTTTCTATCAGTGTTAACGGGAATTACTAAGCAGGGGGAATTCTTCGGTCCCGAGTGTCCCGGTTAATCGGGATCTACTGTATATATTTTACACATTGCAAGATATTCTTCGTAATATCGACCGCTCTTTTTCTAAGCTTCCCAGATATTTTTCAGAAGTAAAAAAATGTTTAGTCCACCAATTGATGAAATCATCTCTGTATTCTTTTCACAACAAATGCAGATTTATGCGAATTGCACCTGCATCCACGCAAGTCCGCAAAATATGACGAATGCACTGACGGACGATGTCATCCCTTATGAAGCAATAAATACCACTTGCACCAGTGGTTGCGGCCATTTGTGGCTCTTCGTCGTTCTAGCGTTCTGCAATATGTTGATGACATTTTTGTGCACGATGCCCGCACTCTCGTCGACCCTCAGAGTCGTCAGAGACGAGCAAAGATCATTCGCTCTAGGAATTCAATGGATCAAAGTCAGAATACTAGGAACGATACCGGCTCCCATGATCTTTGGCGCTTTGATCGACGACACGTGTATTCTTTGGCACGAAAGTTGCAACGAAAGAGGCGCGTGTCTCGTCTACGATAATTTTTACATGAGCCGGTGAGTTTGTATGTTTTTTTTAAAGATAGTCCAGCATTATTCGTATCATTATTATTACTCGTTAAGGGGGCTGAGTCAACCAAAAACGTTATTTTTTATTATAAGGGCTACTTTTTTCCTCCCTGATGAAAGAATTTGAAATAATTCTATTCTTTTAGCATCACAGCGAAGGATTTTTTGGTCACTGGACTGACTGGTTGGTTCAACCAGTTGCCTTGAACCAGAAGTATCGGTTTTCCATTCTGCGCATAGACCAGAGAATACCAATCATATGATTGACTTCCGCTGGGGCTGAATCTCTTCGCAATTACATTTCCTACATATACATTGTAGGGAGTGTTTTTAAAATTAATATTTTAATAGATCCATGTCGCTGAAGCCAATTGTATCATCACTTTTTACAAATTATTCTGTAACTTGGGTTTAAAAACCGTAGAAAAAAATCCATACAATTAATCTATAGAAAATGTGATTGCAAAGAGATTGAGGACTGCTCTGTTTCTCTCATATTTCCCATATTTCTGCTACAAAGCAACCTGTTGACCCAACCGGTGAGTCCAGCGACAAAAAATCCTTCGCTACAAACCTGAAATAATGAAATTATTTCAAATTTTTTCATTGGTGAGGAAAAAGTTGTTCTTATAATGAAAACAACGTTTTTTGACAGACTCGGCCTTTTTAAAGATTTTCTTTGCGAAATCTGGGCTTCCCTGTTTTTGGCGGATACTGCAGTAAGAGATGTCAAGCGTCCGTTTCTTCAAAATGCACACTTATTTTTATTTATCTTATAATTTGTTTATTGTTAAACGTTTAGTAAACGTTGCCTACACGTCATATAACTCAAGGTTTTAACTCAATGTAAAATCCTTAAAAACACATTTTTGGCAATAAATTTCATACGACAAATCGTAAAAAGCAAATGTAACGAGAAACGAGTAACGACGAAAGTAGCGATCGTTACTTTTCTTCGTTACATTTAATTTTTATTACCTTTTTTCATGAAATTTATTGCCAAAAATGTGTTTTAAGGATTTTTCATAAAGTTGAAATATTGAGTTATATAACGTGTAGGCCACGTTGACTAAACATTTAATAATAAACAAATGACAGGGTAAAGAGAAAAAAGGGTGTATTTAAAAGTAACGAACGCTTGACATCTCTGACTGCAGTGCGAACAATTCTGAAAATGTTGCAGCACTGTACACGACTTTTCTCTTCTAGTTTTACCGCAGTCGATATTTTTATATTCTACAGGTATATGCTGGCGTTAGCTTTCATCGGTAAGGCAGCTTCCTTGCTATTTTTCTTCTTGGCTTGGTGGTGGTATGTACCACCGAAGGGCAGAAGAGTGACCCCTCAGCCGGGTCAAGAGCCCGTGGCAACGTTATCGAAGAGCGGCGACAACTTCACTCACTCACCCACGACGAGTTATTCTCATGGAAGGAATCCAACGATCGCCACAATTTCCTCGTAAAATTCACTAAAACTTTGTACCCGAATAGACTGTCCACAAATATACTATATGTTGTATAAAAGACATTTGTTTTTACAAAGAATAACAATGGGTTATGTTATTTTGTCCATTGTGAAATTCAGATGTTTTGTCTACCACAAACTTTTTGTTTAGGCTAAGTTACATTTTTGTTATGGTTCTTAAACCCGAGTTACAGAATAATTTACAAAAGGTGATAATGAAATCGGCGTCAGCGACATGGATTTTTTAAAAGTATTAACTTTAAAAAATACCCCTGCAATTAATCTATAGGAAATGTGATTGCAAAGAGATTGAGCCCAAGTGGAAGCCAATCTTATGATTGGTTTTCTCTGGACTTTACGCAGAAAGAAAAACCCATATTTCTGGTTTGAAGCAACCGGGTGACCCAACCAGTGAGTCCAGTGACAAAAAATCCTTCGCTTCGATCCTAAAAGGATATAACTATTTCAAATTTTTTCATCGGTGAGAAAAAAACTAGCCCATATAATAAAAATATCGCTCTCTTGAGCTAATATCACATAATAGTTTTTAAAACAAATGCATGAGAAATGCTACCGAGTGAAACGTCGCGCGTGTGCGAGAAGTGCGAGTGGGAAGTGCTTCCAGTGCGAGAAATAAAATCATATCGCTGGGTATAAAGCGCCACTTACGCCACGCGCGGCAGGCACGAGAAGTAGCACTTCTCACGCATGCGTTACAAAATAGTACATTGTGTGACTAGTGCGCGAAGTAGGCGATTCACGACGAGTGTGAAGTTTGCCGCCCGAGCGAAGCGAGGGCGGCAATCACACGAGTCGTGAGTCGCCTACGCGCACGTGTCACACATACTATTTTTTGAAATACGTGCGTGCGAAGTTCGTCTTCTAGTGCCTGCGTAGCGAGCGCGAAATAGTCGATTTTCGCATGTTATTGGAGAATTTATTCGCACATTCCGAACAGTGCGCGAATAAATTCTCCAATAACATGCGAAAATCGACTATTTCGCGCCCGCTACGCAGGCATGAGATGACGAACTTCGCACGCACATATGTCAAAAACAATTTTATGCCACTCAGTGCGAGAAGTGCCTACTTCTCGTACCGAGTGTCATAATAGTACATTACAATACGAGTGTAAGTTTGAAGAAAAAGTGCGAGAAAAAGTTTCTCGCACGAGTTTCGTATACAATTATATTTTCGCACGCGAAGCGAAGCAGAGTGTGTGAGAAGTAGGCACTACTCGCACCGAGTGGCATAAAAAATAATATTCATTTTCATATTCTTTTGTTACACGTAACGAAACACTATATGGGCAATAAAAAATTCCAAACTTCCTTAGCTCCCTTAACATACGTTAGAAAGATATACTTCTCAGCATTAATACGGTTTGTGTTTTATGGTCGCAGTGGAGTTAAAATACCGAATTTTCAGGTGGAGAAAATGAGTTCCATTCTCACCTGAGGGGGACCTAGGCATTTCATCGTACAAATGTTATGTCGAATGGTAAGTATGTCTTTTGTGATCGCTGATTCGTCCATCCGCTAGATTCAGAGCGTCTACGCGGTAACCTTAAGCCCCGCAGGCACTCTATTGTACTCTCCGAGACTGAAATGAAGAATTTATAATGTTAGGGGACAAGACCTGCAAGGTGATAGTTGACAGCATGTACGCGAGCGTGTCTCCATCAATTTTCCACGTGGCTTTCATTCCTTAATTATTCAACGGTCATAAAGCGTGTATCATTTAACGGTCAAACAAACAAACCGCAGCCGTACCAGACTTGTTTTGTTCCTTATATACGGGCCGTATTCCATTTGTTGCTTCGTTGCACCCGCAAATACCAGCCATCACGCGTGAGATTTTTACCAGAAGTGTACGAAGAGTTGATGCGAGATGGTGGCACTCGTAGGCTACGACGTAGGGAAACAACAGAAAACCTACGTCGAGTGTAGCCGGCTGGGTCAATTCCTCGCCGAGCTCTAATGTTGACTTGAGGTACTTAAGACTGGATATACTTACTGCACCAGAAATCATTGCAACTTCAATTTCAACAACCGGTTATTTAAAACCAGGAGTAGAATTAAAATTTACCATTTTGTCTGACTCGCGCGTGAAAATCGGTGTATTGCGAAATTATTTTCATTGTTACTGTTTTGCGGAGCAATAATGGTCGCAGCTGCATTCAATGAAGTTGAAGCTGTAATGTAATGTAAGGCGATTTATTCACTTTCACGGAACTTAGTCCCCTACGAACGGTTACAGATAAGTACAATTTATAGTGCATAGAGGTATTCTTAATTTAAATAATACATCGTGGGAATACTAATTATAACAATAATAATACTAAGTTAATAATGTTGCTAAGCTATGAGGTTCACGAACTGTGCGGCAGCTTTCCTAGAGTACAGCAGAAATGCAAACGTCTCGGGTTTAAACGCAGTCAATGTAACGGAATTGAGTTTGAATTGAATGAAGCTGTCTGTTCACGCTCCGTCCCGCAAAACTATCGTTAAAGCACCACTTGTCTCACATGGGAAGAAAAGTATGTAAAATGGAAATGGCTCCAAAAAGTTCTTTAGGCGCATATATTTTTCATATATTTTCGGTAGTCCTTTCGCGGTACAGTAGAAACCTGCGTGAAATTCAGTCGACATTTTGAGTATCTTGATGGAAGAAAAATTTGAAAAAAATGGAACATATGAAAGGTGCTTCAAAGATTAATTTTGCATAATAAAAATTACAAAATGTTATAAACAAATTAATGAAAAAATATATTGTTCAACAGATTACCCGTTAACGTAACTTTTTGTGTTCATGAAAATAATTTATTCATTTTTCTGGATACGTATGATTTTCTTCAGATTTTTATGTAAATAAATTTTAAATGTTGACATTAACGTCTCGAAACAAAAAAATGTTCATGAAAACACAGATTTCTCTATGAGGATGCAAAGAAGACCAAAGATTTGACGAATGAATATAAAATCATTATAAACATAAGATTTGACAAAATTAATCGAAAAGCAATTTGTTAAAGTGATTTTACGATCCGATCGTGGCATCGGTAATAATAAAAATGGTAGTATAAAATCGCATGCTCCAATCGATTCGAGTGTTTCCTCGAATCGATTCTTTCTCTCAGATGATTTCAAAGTTCCACGTATATTAACAAGTGGCCTCTTGGTCTAGGGGTATGATTCCTGCTTTGGGTGCAGGAGGTCCCGGGTTCAAATCCCGGAGGGGCCCATTTCTTTTTTACTCCCATTTCTTGCTCCAAAAAACGTTATACCGACTGTAATATGCACAAAAAGGTTAAACCATTTTTTATTGGCACTTCGCTGTTGTGAATCGTTGAATACCCCCCAAGAAAATGCATTGAATAACTCCATTCGCTGCTCTCGCTGGTTTCGAGCGCTCCGAGAATCTCCCATTCGAAACAGCTGCCAGTCGTACGTATATATATTTCTCTCTCCCCCTTCCAGCCGCGCAACGGTGACGAATGCGGGACGTCAGATGGCGCTGGCATCCGATTGACGGTGGCCGCGGCCGCCGAGGGACGAGTTGGCGCCTGCGCGGAAGAAGCGTTTCTCGTACTCCTTCTCGGACTAGGTGGATCGAGGCAAAAACACAGCTGGTCTATAATACCCAACGCGAGCTGACGGTCGGACGCCTGTTCCATGTGATTTTACGCGAAAATTCCACGATAATAAGTGGCCTGCCCGCCGCGCGTCGGTTGATCGGTTCGCGATGGTGCCAGTGTCGCGCGTCATGCTATTTTAGGTTGAGTGCAAGTGCCCAATACGCTTGGGGTCTCCCGTGTGTTAAATGTTTCCGAGCCCTTTAACCCGCCGCCCTGTGCAACCACGAGGATTTTTTACACTCCCGGATACAAAGAAAACTCCGTAGCAAGTCGGAGCGTCCTTCACTCGCGTGAGTAAAATTCACCTTTAACACGAGTCAACGCGCGAGCTTGCCGCTCGTATTTTCCGTACGTTGTATATCGACCTCCGTGTAAAACGCCTATTTATTTTCGCGATTTTGTGGCTCAAGCAAATTCGATTTCGTCAATATTGTGGCTTCTATGAAATGTCCGTTTCGTCGGTTGACAAATTCACGGGTCGCGTTAAGCCACCGAGTAAGAATTGTCGCAGTTTCACGGGACGTTTTAATTGTCGATTTTGTGGATTGTATGCGTCGTGCAAATTGCCAGTTTATTTTCGCGATTTTGTGGCTGAAGCCGATTCGATTTTGCCAATATTGTGGCTTCTATGAAACGTCGATTTCGTCGGTCGACAAATTCACGGGTCGCGTTAAGCCACCAAGTAAGAATTGTCGCAGTTTCAAGGGAAGTTTTGATTGTCGATTTTGTGGATTGTATGCGGCGTACAAACTGCCAGTTTACTTTCACGATTTTGTGGCTGAAGCAAATTCGATTTTGTCACTATTGTGGATTCTATGAAACGTCGATTTTGTCGATTGACAAATTCACGGGTTGCGTTAAGCCACCAAGTAAGAATTGTCGCAGTTTCACGAGAAGTATTAATTGCCGATTTTGTGGATTGTACGCGTCGTACAAATTGCCTGTTTATTTACGCGATTTTGTGACAGAAGCCAATTCGATTTCGTTGATATTGTGGGTTCTATAAAGCGTCGATTTTGTCGGCCGACAAATTCACGACTCGCGTTAAGCCGCCAAGAATTGCCGCAGTTTCACGGGAAGTATTAATTGCCGATTTTGTGGATTGCACACGTAGTACGAATTGACAATGTTGTAATATTTAACGGTATTGCGTATTATAGAGGCTGGATATCATATACAACAATATATCATGGCGTCGTCGACCCCAACGTTTATTCGAGTTTCTTTCGCGAATCACCTTCACCGTTTATTGGTTATGCTCGACTCTCGGAGCGTCGCGATATAACCTGTCTTAGGAAATTTCCGACTGGTTCGCCCACAGCGAGCTGACAATGCCCCGGAGTTGTTTTCGCATCGTGCCTACCGAGCGCTTCGGCAGCTCTCTCTCTCTCTCTCTCTCTCTCTCTCTCTCTCTCTCTCTCTCTCACACACACTCTCATCACTATGCAATATTTTTAACTCTAGTTCTGCTTTACATCAGCGCCATAATCTGTGTTTTGTCTCGTTGTTTGATAAACCCGGAATGAGTACCTATGCGGTGGAAGTGACGCGAGTGGGTACTTGCGATCTTCATGGCTACTGGGTTTTGTTGAGTTTGACTGCAGATGAGATTGATGCCTACGTTTTTATTTCTTAATACGTCGTCCAGTAGAACCCCGATTAAACGGAATCCTCCGGACCGAAGAATACCCGGATGACCGAAATCCCGGTTAATCCAAACTAAAGAGCAAAAGTGCATAAATCAATAATGACTAACGATATAACTTTGTTTTGACTAGTTACAATGAGATTTGGTACAAGTTAGACTTTATTGTTGGATAGTATAAATAAGTATATAAGGCTTTCACCGTTTTTGCTTCCTCATAGAGGAAGCTTTGTTTTCGTGCATTTTTTTTTCGATATTTTCACCTCAATACACTCAGAATGGTCCAAAACATCGAGAAAAGTGCTTTATACGAAATGTCTGTATGTGTGTGTGCAGATTTCGTTATTTACACGATAACTGCCGTAATTTTTTTAAATGTTCCCCAAATTTGGCACGCGCGTTGGCTATCACAGTTTCGGATTTTTGTTGACGCGAATCGGTTAGGAAATTGAGATTTTACTGCGCTCTGAAAATGTTGAAAAAATAGTTTGCATGCTATATCATCCGCAAATTGAGAGATGTCAGGCTGCAATTTTGTACGTAAATAGACTACCTTCAAACCATAATCTGTACCAAGTTGGGCGAGGATCGGTAGAGTGGTTCTAATGTTACTGCAATTTTTATTTTTTTTCTAATGTCCGTAAGTACTTCAACATCTGTAAATTCTGAGATATCCGATTGCAATTTCGAACGTGTCTTTAGGTTTACTGATTACCAATGATGAATTTCGTGAATGTCGGTAAATTTCGATTTTGCGGCATGAAAAACAAAAAAGAACATCACGAAAAAAAGAGCAACAAATTTTTGCATAAATGCAAAAATTGAAAAACATGCAAAACAATGGTTCAAATTTGGTTCATATATGGACAACCGTGGCCCAATTTTTTAGTACAACTTTGACGCGGATCTGTCCAGCCGTTCAAATTTTATGGCTTTTAAAATTGTCGGAAAATTTTAAAAGCCATAATCGTGGAAATTACGCGATAACGTGTTCTAATTTGATCCCCAAATTGATTACCATGAAACAAGGGTTGGATACAAATTTGAGACATATCGGTTCAGTAGTTAAAATCTTACATTTTGATTTATTTAAAAAATAAACACCCGAAAAAACCTGTAAAGTAAGTAGAACCTTGTAAATTGCTTCCTCAGTATTTTACACTTTCGACGATGCTTCCTCTATGAGGAAGCCAAAATTGATCAACATACTTCCTCACAGAGGTAGCTTCGTTGAAAGTTTAAAATACTGAGGAAGCAATTTGCAAGGTTCTACTTTGCAGGTTTTTTTAATAACTTTAAGTAAACTAGGCTCATTTTTCGAAGTACTCAGTGACTTTCGTTTGTTTTTTGCACTTTCTTCGCTTCTCGTGATGACATGTTAATCGGCTTTCCGGTTAATCCGACCCCGGTTAATCGGGGTTCTACTGTGCTTAAGAATTTTTCGTCAGATGCTGTTCGACTGCCGCCATTAACGACACATTCCTTGTCAGTCTGCTAGATACGACGATTTTCTCTCTCTTATTCCTGCAGGAAGCGCAGATTCTTAGAGCGAAGTGAAACAGTTTTGAGCAACACGATATCGGCGCTTCGATTCATATTACTGTCCGCACTCGACGCCACTGCGTTCACATTTACTCTTGTTCGAATTCCTAATGTATATGTATATACATATATTTTTTCATTTGTTTTTCTCCAAATGAACTTGGATGAAAAAAAAATGTCCTGGTCGTGATGCAATTGCAGATGAAGCACCTAAAAAATTTATCGCAGGTCTTACTACGCGAGGGTTAGTACGATTGGTGACGTACGAAGACCGGCGCGCTGATGCGTGTTATTGTTCGATTTTCATTTACTTCGCGATAACAACTTTTCGCCTTCACTTTTGTTTCCTCACGTATAATCGGTTGCGGACAATGTAGGTTACAACATAAAAATGTTTAAACAAAACGATTTGACTTCCGATCGTAAAGTGACACAATTTATCACTCGACATTTTTCTTTCGAAACATAAACAGTTGACCTGCATTGATCTCGAGATGTATATTTCATCACGAAAACACTGTCTACTAACTTTTTTCTAAGTGAGTGACTGAATTTGGGTTGCAAATTATGTGGGCGTTGTAACGAGTGCGATGATTGCATTGGTATTTCTTATGCTTCTCCCTCTTCTTCCCCAAAGCTCGCGGTGTTAAAATGAAAAGTAAACAAACTTACGAATACTTGTTTATTCTTTTTTATTATTGTTTCCTTGTATCCATTTGTTTGTAAAAGCTATCTGATTGTTTCGTTTCATATATTTACAGGCGAATGAGATTTAACATTGGCAATAAATTGCAGCTAAGTGCTAATAAATAACACGTTCTCTCCTCTTATCGCATTATGCATGCAAATTGTATTTTTGTTGAAAGTATTTCGTTCTTTGCCTCATACAGAAAGCTTTGATTTCGTGAATTTTTTTTTTTCGAAATTTTCATGTCAGAACCCTCCAAATGGTCTAAAACGTGGAGAAAAGTGGTTTAGAAAAAATGTCTGAATGTGTGTGCATGTGTATCATAGTTGGGCAATATTTTAAATACATAGTATTTTCTAAGTACTTTAAATACGTATTTTAAGTACTCAAATACTTTTCTGGTATTTTAAATACTTTTAAGTACAAAATACGGAAGCAGAGCTTTGCATATCGCTTTCTCATTATTTTTAAATATTTTTCGAAGTAGCTTTGTAATCAAAAAAATAAAAATAATGGGGAAGCAATGTGCAAATCTGTACTTTGTTTAGCGTGGTGGCCGCGATCATGGAAAACCGGGAAGACCGGGGAAAGTCAGGGGAAAAAAATTCGTCAGGGAATTTCAAAGTTGATCAGAGAAAAGTGAATTGGCGCCGAACCTCCCATAAGTAGATAAAAAGTCTTAAAAAATGTTATACATTATTACAATAAGTACAAAATAACAAATCATTATAATAGTAAATAATTTATCAAAGGCGTGCGACGGTTTCGGATACATTTTCATTGGCATCATTCATTTTTTAAATACAAAATCGTCAGAACTATAGTCAGGGAAAAATCAGGGAAAAGTCAGGGAATTTTTGTCTGCGACAAAAACGGCGACAATATTTAAGTTAGATCTAGCAACGATGTTCAATCTCCTCAAATGTGAAAATTAAGATAGAATTTCGATCACTTTTTGATAGGATAAATATTTTACAAAAATCAAATATACAGGTGGTGCTCAAGAGATTGACTTCGCACAATAATAATTCAAAAATGTTATTAACAAATTGATGAAAAATAAATTGTTTAACATATCACTCGTTTACCAAACTTTTTTGTCAAGTGAAAATGATTTGTTAATTTTTCTGAATGCGTATGAATTTTTTTTTAGAATTTTCTGCATTTTTTAATGTTTGATCTGTATGTGCGAATATAATTTATTAATCGTGCGGAAACTTCTTGGGTGGTTTTATAACAAACACATCAAAAGTTCAGGACTTTTCATACAATTTTGAAAATGAAAAAATGAAAAAATGTAATTTTTAAAAAGTGCAGAAAATTCGTAAAAAATGTATACACATTCAGAAAAATGAATATATTATTTTCATCGGAAAAGAAAAATTTGGTAAGCGGGTGATTTGTTAAACAATTTTTTTTCATCAATTTGTTAACATTTTGGAATTATTATTATGTGAAATCAATCTCTTGAACACCTCCCATATACTTGATTTTTTCAGATTTTTATCCTATCAAGAAGTGTTCAAAATTCTATCTTAATTATCATTTTTGAGGAGGTTGAGCACCGTTGCATGCTAGGGCTACCGTAAATTCGCATGTCTACTTCCAGCGGAATTTCGTGTGTGACCAGGCGGATGCCTGATTATTAGTCATCCATTTGAAATGTTTTATAAACGCCTTACAATTTGACGCAATCTGTGCAGTTTTCTTAACCTTACCGACATCGATATGCTTCTTCGGCGTTCTTGTTATAGAAGATGCAGAGAAAAATGTACCGATGGATTAATTAATTCAAGCGCGGTATATGTCATTTATTCTTTCCGACGTTCTAAGGCGAAAGAGGAGTAGGTGTCAGGCGAAAGAGAAAAAGAGAGAGAAAGAGACCTGTAGGCCTGTACTTTTTCTCTCCCTATCGATCTGTGTGTAGTGTATACCGTATATCGTGCTGCTGGCGTCTCAGCTGTTCGTAGGCCATCATCTATGTTGCGTCGACTGCCTTGTCTGACCCGTATCTTCTGTAACCATCGCTGTATCTCTCATTCCTCTGGTTCGTCTCCTACAGCCCATGCTGCTTCGAATGGGAATATTTATAGTGTTGTAGCTGCTAGCCACAACGTTCTGTAAGATGCTACGAACAAAATGAAGAGGGACGAGATTAGCTTTCCATCTACTAATTGGGCGTTGAGGAGGTACGACTACCTAAAACTAAAAACTAACTTTGAGGTTTTTAAGCACTCACGATTTTCTCTTTTAAAACAGATTTTTTTGCATTTGCAATTATTTCCTACTTAAAACTACCACAAAACAATAATGGATTGTTGCAGTGATATCAAGAATCTCTATTACTTATGTAATGTAAGAAAAATAAGCATAAACATTGGAATTATCACCGAAAAAATTGAAAAAAAGACAAGGAAATTTATTATATATATAATTTTTTTTATCTCAACGATCTTTTATGAGGAATTGTTTTTCATGATACAGAACAGTTTTTAAGGGTCCCCCGTAAAAAAAATGGTTGCAGAATGAATCATCCAAACGCACACGCACACGCACACGCGCACGCGCACACACACGTTTATGATACAAGGAGATTATATTTGTGATTAGCGAAAAAATTCGAGACCCGCGGTCAAAACCTGTCCCGTTACCGGTGGAATGCCCCATAGATTCATTCGTCAAAAATCGAGAAGGAATTCAAAACTCTCACTCATTTCAGTTATATTTAGTTGTATTTCCGACGCAGTGTAGGCGTGCATGTCTCGGCCCTGAGCATACGGGTGCTGGGAGGATAGCAAGTGCCGGTATTTCAACTTGCGTTCCGTTTAACCTCCGTTCCACACTAACGTCGTGTCCAACTGCCGTCGTGCGATCTCAAGAAACGTTGATCTTCTGTTGCGTCGTAGCGGCGAACTTATACGTCGTGCTCGGCTTACATCGCCTTGAAGTCCCGTTGCGTTCAGCTGCCGCCAATGTGAAACTGAGTGATTTCAGGAGTTTTACATTAGCGGCAGTTGAACGTAACGGCAGTTGAGCGCGACGTAAGTTGGATACGATGTTAGTTTAGAACGGAGGTTGAACAAAACGCAAGTTGAAATACTGGCACTTGTTACCATACTGATAGGTAGATTCAGATGAGGAGGAGGGAGCAGCCAGTGCTTGATTGTGTTCGTTTGAACAACCGACAACTACAGTGACAGTAAGTGTGTTTGTGTAATATCTTTGTCTGTCTCATAACAGCCATAGCCAAACCGACCCGTGAACAAGAGCGGAACACTGGAGAAAGTGTAAATTCAACCGGTGGGCTCGTTGGTACGCTAAATTTCCCATCGGATTACGCAGTCCTCTAGCAACATCACAATGTGCTACTCTGTGCTATGTGTACAGCGTAAGCTGTGTAGAAGTTGCTTTTGGAAAGTCGGGCCAAGGTCTCGACTACCAAAGTTACAATTGCAAATAAATCCAATAGTTGCATTGTTTAATGGGCCCGTATGATATTTCTGGTACCAGAAATATCACACAACTAATACCCGGGCACAAAATAGAAAAAATATCAACAATATTTTAAAGAATATTAACAACAAATTGATTCCATAGTGCTGTGAATTTCTTCAATTAATAACTTAACTGAGAGATATTTCGCCGAAAATGGCACAAATGAATAGGGATTTAGAGGTTTCAGAGGTTTGCGTTTTTCAGTTTCGCTTGATTTCATAAAAGTCACTTCCGGAAATCATCAGTAGTAGCATTTGACGAGTCGTTAGTTTGTCTTAGATTGTGATTCTTTGAGAAGGTGAACATTTCCTGTACTCGATTTTGAATATCTTGTACTGGTGCTACCAGAACTGAGCCCCAAAGACAGGTCATGATTTTTTTTATTAAAGAAAATGTACGATATTCATTGTAGTTTAATGAAGTGCCAAATCGAAAAAATCATTTTTGCTTCCTCGTAGAGAAAGCTTTGTTTTCATATAAAAAAAATTGCGAGATTTTCATGTCAGTACACTCGGAATGGTCTGAAACGTCGAGAAAAGTGGTTAACAAAAATTGTCTGGATGTATGCATGCGTGCGTGCATGCGTGCGATGACAGGTAAAAAATTCATATAACTTTAACTTGTAAACTATTCGACCTAATGCGCTCAAATTTTAACAACACGTGCAGTACTGGTTAATCTTCAATTGGTATAAATTTTATAATAATCGTTTCACGCATTTAATTTTTATTTTTATTTTAAAATGCTGAAAAAAGTACGTAAACGTTCTAACAAATTTTTAGCTATCTCGCTGAAACTTCGAAATAAAATTGAACAAGCAAGCTTCTTAATAGAGGCGGTTTGTGAAAACTGAAAATTAATGAGGACGCAATGTGCAAAGTTCTACTTCGCAACTTTTTTAAGGTTGTTTGTCACGAGAGATTCTAGCCTGTAGACAATATAATTTCCGCAAACCAGAAATGTCCAGGGGTATACTGTTTGGCCGACGACGAGTTCTGTGTTACGGTGCTTTCCCTTTCTTCGACTCCGTTGTCCGAGGTTAACTGCGCTTACTTGCGACGCGCGGCCGCAGATACATAGCTATATAGCTAACCTCATCTAATTTCAAATGTACAAATTAAATAATATTATTTTCGAATCGGTTCTCACGTACGCGGTGGATGAATAATTAGAATTGTTAGGGCTGAAAAGTAAACTCTTACAAGTTATCATTAGACTGTACAAACATTTAGGAATGCATTTTTTGTACACGAGGAATGTTCCAAACAAACGAACACTTTAAAAAGCACGCCGCAAGGGGATAGCTTGAGTCCAATCTTATTCCTGCTCTTCATTAGTGACATAGAAATAGCATTCAGCGAGGCAGAGCTGTCAGGAGCGCGGCTGAGGGGAGATCTCAAGATTCTACTCTTAGCCTTCGCAGATGACATAATAATTCTCGTCGTGTCACAGATCGATTTATATCGAAAATTAAATTGAGGAGTTCAGGGAAATTGAGGAGTGCAGGGAAAACGAAAATTGTACCTTTTCACAGAAGTCCAAGTTGAATGAAATTGAGAAACTTCAAATTCAGAGGGAACCTGATAGAAATGACTAGAAACTATTCTTATTTAGGCGTATACTTCGTAAGCGCAGGCAAATTTAAATAATGTTTAAGGAACTAGGATTAGTTAACCAATTGAATGTGGCGTATAGACACACAATATACCTGTTATTGAAATGGAAACAAAGCAACCTTAGACGCAGAAAGCATATGCTAATTTTACAACACCAAGCAACCGGACACTCTAAAGCACATCTTATTCCAGTGCCTCGCATTCACTGGGTACAGATCGCATCGATTAAAAACCAATGGAAATTTGTAACAACAAACATTTGCCTTAAGATCAAACGAGAACATCAACAACCTTTTTTACTTCATTGTAAATGCTCTTAAAATTAGAACTTTCGCGCTGTGTACATGAGACCGGTACATGTGTTATATAATAATAGAAGATGAGAAATACTGTGCAACAAACTATTATAACAAGAAAACTATAATGCCATCCCGTTCTCGCCCCTTGTAAGTTGGTTTAGCTAAAAATTCTTACAGTAAACTAGTACTACTACTACTATTACTACATGCTAGTTTTGTTATCCGTGCTACCAATAGTGAGAAAGGGCAAATCACCTGTATAACCTGAAATATATCACTTTTTCGAACGGGCCTCAAACAACCATCTGCTACCCTAATTCTTAGCCCCATCGGAGAGACGCAATTATACACAAATAACTGTCCCCGTCCAATCGTTGGTTTCTAAAACAAATAAAACAGTAAATACGAGTGCCAGTAAAAAGTAACGCCAAAAAAGGATTAAATAAAAAATATACATGTGAAACGTATAGTACCATACATAAGGTAAATGTTAGTAATAAATACGCTTTATGAAAGTCGTGTAAAGATTATTTTTTGACATATGTGCGTGCGAAGTTCGTCTTCTCGTGCCTGCGTAGCGGGCGCGAAATAGTCGATTTTCGCATGTTATTGGAGAATTTATTCGCACACTCCGAACAGGAGTAAAATTCGCGCACTGTTCAGAGTGTGCGAATAAATTCTCCAATAACATGTGAAAATCGACGACTTCGCGCCTGCTACGCAGGCACTCGAAGACGAACTCGCACGCACGTATTTCAAAAAATAGTATGTGTGACACGTGCGCGTAGGCGATTCACGACTCGTGTGATTGCCGCCCTCGCTTCGCTCGGGCGGCAAACTTCACACTTGACATTTTTACATACTATATCAAAAGGCAGTCCTTAATCGAAGGATTTTTTTTTCGACGCATACTTTTTTTTAGATAAAGGAAAATGAAGTAATTTTTTTCACCGAAATTTAGACTTTTCCTTTCGATCCATCAGCCGACCATTTTGTCAAAAAATGATATTTTATCAAATCCTTCGATTAAGGACTAGTTAATACGATACAAAAACTAAATATATTTGGTTTTTTGATTTCACATGATTGGTGTGGAAGTTACAGTGGTCACCGCGAAAGGACTCGTGTGATTGCCGCCCTCGCTTCGCTCGGGCGGCAAACTTCACACTCGTCGTGAATCGCCTACTTCGCGCACTAGTCACACAATGTACTATTTACTCATATTTATTATTGTATAATCTATGATTGTCATTTTAGTGGATAAATACAATTAACGAATGAAACAATAAACAGAACACTGAGGAATCAATAATTCTGGTTTTATAATATTGTAACAAATTGAGCATATCGTAATCTAAGAGTCGTTGCTTTGTTGTAATGTTTGACAACGCATCTGACAACGGACCAACGCAACGGTGATGACAGGATAAACAAATAATCTCGGTTGATACTGCGAACCAACAAATCATGTGTGACAGTCTGATCTGCCGCGACCCGAGGTTCAGTAATTAACATTCCATTAACATTTTATAAACGATCAGGATGTGTATTACCCACCACTGTAACAATATGTATAATATGTAGTGCGTAATGATTTTTGTAGATAAATACATCTTAGTCGTCATAAGATAAATTATTCGCACATTTATGACCGTGTCGGATACTCGAGAGGCAGAAACCGACCCCTACAGAGGAAAGTGAACGAGAGAAAAGTGTATATCCAGTGAATTTCATTGTGTTGATTTTATGTTCATCATTGCTACGCAGGATGCTTTCTATGCATTCATTAATAATCACTGCCCAGAGAGGAATTGCAATACGTAATGCGTTACACTAGCCATCGCAATTCTCGTTATAGAAGTGAGCCATTCACTCCGTGCCCATTTCTAGCACCTTCTCAGGCAATATAAACTTTCTTACGATGAAACTAAGATTGTTTCAAAGCCATCAAAATATTTTGGAAATGGTTTCGAACGGTATATCTGTTTCTAACGATGGCCTGCAGAGTAAATATCTTTTTACGTACACATGTACGGTATTACCTCCTGCCACTTTCGTGTACGTTCAACTGCGTATATCTTTGTTGTCTTAAAGTTTCAACGTCATCCAATTCCTCATGGCCTTAGGACGTCTGGAGTGACTCAGATGTCTATGAAATTCCGTTTCACCGATATGCGAATGTTCCAGCAGTAGTCGATTGCTACACTCCTACTCCTTGAGCCAATTTTCAAAGCGTATATCTGGAGAAGATTGTCTTATGCGGGAGATTCTCTGAAAACTCCGTCACACTTTCGACCTCATCGTTATGGATATATTAGTGGCTATAGGACGTGTCTGCATGCGCCAAACTTGGAAGATATTATGGGGTGATGCGTCATCCTTCAGTTATCGAAATCGTTATGTACACCTTAAAGATTATATTCGTTTAGGGTTAGCATTCTTACTTTTCTTTAATCTCATTCGTTTGAATGCTTTCCTGTTAGGGATCAATACCGATTTTTAAAAATAATCTTTAAGGATAGGGTAGAAGTACCGGTTGTGGCCACTGTACCAGTTGTGGCCATTTTCACTGTAATTTATTTCAAATTGTTGCTTTCCTGCATTATCACGTTGATACTTCGAAAGTATCCATACAAGTTAAAATGATTATCAATACAATTTTGTTTCATTTTAACAATACGAATAATTCTGTCCTTTCGAACTCGGTGGCCACAATTGGAACAAAGGTGGCCAAAACCGGTACTTCTACCCTACTCTAAAACGGTATGAGTACAAAATTTCGTGGAAAGGATCTCTCAACAAAAATGTACATTTTGATTTTGATAACAAACTTTCGGAAGTGGAAAATTGAGTTGTGAAGTTCAACTTTTTTTTTACAAATAGTTTTATTGATTGTGAATCTGATTTTTTTTTTATTCATTGTGGTCGAACTTCCGCAAAACGAAAAATTTGCATTTCGATTTTTTTAATTCGTCTAGTTAAGTTTGACAACATCTCCATGCAATGCTTGCAGTTTACGGCATTGTTACCAAATCCGTATGTAATGCGAAACATGAATGTGTGTGATATATGTGATATGTATAGCAATGTCGGCAATGTATCTGCGTTGATTTGAGTTACTGAATCCACACCTGAGCGATTTCACACATGAGTTGACTTCAATGCATTATATTGAACCCAGACGATGTTTCTTCAACAATTCACTGCAACCAGACGTGGATCCAAAGCGGAAGGTCTACGTACCAAACGAGATTAAAATCAATTAGGATGTTTTCCATGGGGAAATGTTCGATTTGAGATTGATGTTATAAGCCAGAAGTCGATATCTTAAGGGGTTACTTACATCTAGTTGGCATCCGAGAAAAGACGTGTTTGGGTGAATTTTTTTGTTGTTTTTTTTTTTTTGATTGCAGGTTTCGAACTGGCCTTTTTTCATAGTAAAGAGTATATCTTTGAATGTGTTTCATAATGTTTTATTGCAAAAAATTCACAAATGTAGCAGATATAATGTATTTCGCGGTCCGCCGTTCAATAAAGGCCTTTCGCGGTGACCACTGTAACTTCCACACCAATCATGTGAAATCAAAAAACCAAATATATTTAGTTTTTGTATCGTATTAACTAGTCCTTAATCGAAGGATTTGATAAAATATCATTTTTTGACAAAATGGTCGGCTGATGGATCGAAAGGAAAAGTCTAAATTTCGGTGAAAAAAATTACTTCATTTTCCTTTATCTAAAAAAAAGTATACATCGAAAAAAAAAACCTTCGATTAAGGACTGCCTTTTGATATAGTATGTAAAAATGTCAAGTAAATCGGCCCACTTGTTTTTGAGATATCGTGGTCACCGATTTTGAAAAAGCCGTTTCGAGAAACACACACATGCTACATTTGTGATTTTTTTCTAATAAAAAAATGATGAAACATAGTCAAAGATATACCCTTTACTATGAAAAAAAAAAACAGTTTGAAACCTGCAATTGTTTTCCCAAAAAAAATCATACAAGCACGCCTTTTTTCGGCCGCCAACTAGGTGTAACCCCTTAAAGAAAAAAATGTCACGTAATCGATTTTAGTTGTTTCAATGCGACGGCGCAAGTCACCCTGCCGTACATAATGCTAGTTGAAAAAGGTCCCATGACAATATTTTTTATTAACAATCCTACTGCTTTGAAGGAGAAATATATTTAAACCTCCATACATAACCCGAGTCAAAATTTAACTTCCGTTTGCCCTTCGTGTACGTCAAATGCATAAAATCTGCAATTTTTAAAGGTTCCAGTGAAACCCTGATACCACCAGACTAAAAAGCACTGGTCAAATTTTATTTTTGCTCTGTTGACACCGCAGATATACGAATATGAAGACTACGGCTCAACAAAAACAAAAAAATATTTGGTGTCTTTAAGTGTGTGGAAGTCTTCTTATATGATACAAGGAAACGTTATTCATGGCAAACGACAAAATTCGGTATCCTCAGCCGACACCTCTCTCGCTATCGGTGCACTCAGAGAAATCGTGTAAGTTCTGGTAACTATAAAGTGACAACTATCAAATTTTCGTTCATGCTATTATTTTTATAGTTCACAGTAATTACTTAATAGTTATGATAACTTACGTCATAGTTACCATAACTAGAAAAATAGTTGCTGTAACTATACAAAATAATTGCCACTTTATTGTCGTCACTTTATAGTTGTCAATAATAGATTTTTCTCTCAGTGTGGAATACGCCACATAGACCTGCAGAATAACTACCGTTTCCCAAGACATTCGTGAGTCAGCTGCTCTCATTGCTCCGATTAGCTCTCATATGTAAACGTTCCAGAGGTTCACCATCTGCTGCAGTAGCATGCATTCGTCGATGGCTACGTGGGAGGTCATACGCCCCACAAGGATCGCCCGACTTGCATGCAGTAACAGTATTATTTCAAGAAAAAAGGTCAAACCGATTCATATGTTCACTTCGCTCTTCGCGCTCTAGTAATACCATCATTTGGACTCATGTACTTGACTCATGATTAATGGAGAATCAAATTTTATGTGACTCATGCGATATTGCTTCATATGACTTCCTTATAGAAATAGTTTTGATTTTAGGAAGTTTCTTCATCAGATACTTCAAAGACAGAGGACTTAGTATTGCCTAAAACTTTTAGAAATAATATTTAGAAAAGCACGACTAGGTGTGTCATCGTGTGTTATGAGGTACGGTGTTTTTTTCAGCATGTTCTCAAGCGAATTATTTCAAAACTGCAAGCCTATGGTACTATGGTACACATTAAAATCTGTAAATACTGAATCACAAATTTTGAAAATGTATGAAAAGATGTTCGAAGAATTTTGCGTCTAAAAATAGTAATCGACGGATGAAATGCCTTTCTCTCTGTCTATCTCTCGCCTGGTTGGTCGCAGTTGTTTTACGCCTGGAGAATGCCTCGAGTACAGTTGAATCATATTTAATATATTGCCATGTGCAGCGTTATTCCTGTGGAGTATAACACAGTTAGGCATATAACACGCTTCAACTTTGCAATGTTTGGGAATGTAGAGTTTTGTGATAAATATCGCAGGTGCAGATTCTAAGTATGTAGATTTTAACTTACTTGAATTGCAGAGAATGCTGTAGAGAAATATAGCTACATAGCATCAAACCTTGCAAATGCGAATATGCCCCAAACAGCCGGTTGGGGAATTGCCGCAATGCCGTTCTTTTACGCTCCTTTATACCTGACAGCCAAAGGCGTTTCTTTATTTTTCTGCATCAACGATTCTCCGCCAGGTACTGCGATTTCTGTATCGTCGCAAAGTCGACGATGTGACCGCGACCTAGGAAGCTGGAATGTTGAATGTACCTCAGTACCTACCTGGCGCGTCCACCGCTGTGGTATAGTACAGTACTTACCTAATGCGGTCTCCTGTATTTGCCGCACATGCATCGTTTCTCACCGACAGTATATGTACAGTGCGACAAGCCACATGTACTGTAGTAAAATGTAGACGCGTGCCAGACCGGGCCGCAGCTACAACGAACCTCGTGCTCTCCACCTCCTCGACCTCACGCCTTTATCTATATCTAGGTACTTCACTGTATACATACTACCAATGTCAATTCTCGTCAAGAGACTCGTGTCGCCACCGCCGCATTGCCTTACGTTCTTCTGCATATTGCCATAGTAGAATACCCAGTCAAGTTTCAACGGAGTCAGAAGTGAAGGTGATGTTACGTCTTCCTCCAAGAATTATGCTTGGTGCAACCCCCATGGAAATAAAGTATTTTCGAATTCTTGATGTATTGAGTATATAACGATTAGCGTGTTGCAAAAAATGAACTTTTTTTGTGATTCTTCCACTATATCAAAGTGTAGATTTTGACCTTGAAGTAATCCTTGCAATAGGACGACACTGGTAACTTTCTAAGAGATGCCACATTGGAGGTTTATAGCTGAAGGGGGATTACAATTTCCGGGGCGCCAATATTTGACCTTGCAGTCTCCATGTTTGGACCAAAATAAACACTTTTTGAAGAACAAAAAATATGCGATTTCGTCTTAGGTTAGGAGATACAGTCCCTTTCACAGATTATTCATTGAATACAGGTTTAGGCATCTCGGCGGTACAATGTCTGGGACGCCCAGACTTGACCGTTGCACGATGATACATGAACGAAAAGATTGCGAAAATAAGAATGACATTATTTTTGGACCTTATTCTTGGAGTTATGACGCTTCAATTAAAATAGTCAATTTTTTACGATTTACACTGTGTCTTCAAAAATGTGTTGCAGGACCTATTTAGAAAATTTTCACCGGTTGTCAAAGTTTCATCAAGTCATAAATTCAAGAAAAAAGAATACAAGTGATGGTCTTGGGCTTTATATATGGAGTTCCAACGCTTGGAAGACTTGCAATTTCCATTTTTTTCGCCTTTCGCGGTATATTTGTCATTCGTTGGTTGTAAACCTTATTGAAACGATTCTTTCTTAATACATGCAAAAAGTGCCCTTTTCGTGCCGCTAAAATGTGTGAGAAAGCGAAAAGGCGTAAAAAAATGACCTGCGCATTAACGACAGATATCCATAGAGATTTTTTTAAACTATAGCGGACAGTATCTATACCGTTTTATTAACCATAGTAGGAAATATTAAAGTTTTAAAAACTATAGCGGAAAATATCCATAGAGTTTGTCAGCCACAGCCGAAAATATCCATAGAGTTTGTCAGCCACAGCCGAAAATATCCGTAGACCGTTTTTTAGCTGCAGCGGACAATATCTGTAGAGTTGTAGATAATCATTATTATACCATTTTTTTAGACGAATGTTCCGAAAGTTTTTAATATAATGTTTCTTCACGGAATTATGGATATTTGACATCTAAACTTCATCCGAGACTAACAAACTTGGCCGAATCTCGTCAGGAAGCCGAATTAAATTATTTTAATTCTTGGTATCGCGACGCTACCGGGTCTCTTAATTATTCGCCCAGGTATGATTCTTTTTAAACGATTTTCAGGATTGTCCGGATAAGTGAAACATGATTATTTGTACAAATATTCATTTTTTACGGTAAGATTTTGAGTGAAATCTATTTTTCCGTAAGAGACAAAAGTTTAAAGCCGGAACATCTCATGGTAAAATAAAAAGGTGTAACGGTGGAGGGCCGAATGATCTCGCGTCAGAATAGCGAGGCCAAAACATAACGTACACGGAAAAAACGACTTGGTTAGATTAACGAAAAAAGTAGTTGGACCCAACCAAGCGACTTAGTGCTCTGAGAGACAGACGATTTATTGGTTCGGTCAACTATTTTCAGTTGGTTAGCTCTGTATCGTTGCTCGAACTAAGTAGTTAGTTCGAGCAACGACTAGTGACATTGTTCGGTTAACCATGTTCCGTACTACCCGAAATTATCAAGCATTATCAGGGAAATCGTATTAGCAAGTCAGCAGATGCAGAGACTTTAAAGTTATGCAGCTTGTAGTACAATTTTTATTCGAGTTCAAGAACTTTTATAGTAGTAATGCACAGAAAATATTTAATCTTTAATTAGGAAAGCACAGAATAAGATGCACAGAGACCTTACACTGATAAATTTGATATCTCATAAGTTATAACATCAAGCAGGTCGATTAGCTGAAAAAAATTCTAAGTGAAATTATAAATTTGTCGACAAATTTTATATTTGTTGACGCAAGGTTTGAGCTTTGAAGTCTGGACCTTCCATTCGACAAATTTGATATCAAATTTCTTAGTCAGGACCTTGCGTGGACAAATATCAAATTTGACTCGGCTTCGCAGTCTGGTCCTTCCATTGACCAAATTTCATATGAAACTTAATGAAGAGAAGGATCAGACTGCGAAGCCAAGTCAAATTTTATATTTGTTCCTTACGTTGACAAATATAAAATTTGACTTGGCTTCGTAGTCTGATCCTTCCCGTCGCCAAGTTTCATATGAAATTTGGTCAACGGAAGGACCAGACTGCGAAGCTGAGTCAAATTTATATTTGTCCACGCAAGGTCCCGACTAAGAAATTTGATATCAAATTTGTCGAACGGAAGGTCCAGACTTCAAAGCTCAGTACCCTGCATGACAAGTATAAAATTTGTCAACAAATTAAATATTTCACTTAGAATTCTCCCAATTTTCAAACCTAAGGACAGATGCACAGGTGTGAACAAAAAATCGCACATAGAAAGACAGTTCTTTCATTTAAAACAAAAAAAAACCACAATGGCGGATAACGCGCGAATTGGGACGGCAACGATTTTTCGTGGTTGTGCGACATGCGCGCCACCGTTCGTTGGTTCCAACTATTTTACTTAGTTGGAATAGGAATCGAAATCGTTGCGTGAACTATTTAAGTCAACTAACTCGAAATAGTAAATGAAACTAAAACCACGTAGTTACACCGACCAACCCGATGGTTGTGACAAGCAATTTCCACTCAACTAATAAAAAATTGGTTGGCCCAGCTACACCGTTTTTTTCGTGTACATTGCTTTCTCATTGGGGAAACGTTGCTTTCAATATGCTTCTTCAAGATTGTCGTGCCGAGATACTTAAAATGATCTAAAACGTTGAAGTTAGTGCTATGATTTCGTTTGAGATGTCTAAACCTATTTTCAATGAATAATTCGTGAAAAATACTGTATCTTCTAAATCAAGACGAAATTTCGATTTATGTACACTTGAAAAAGGAAATCGTAAAAGATGAAGTACATTCAAAACTCTTTAATATTAGTTTTCAAGCAAATGGCGACAAATAAGTTATCAACAAAGTGAATTAGTTTTAAAAATTTGTTTATGAATCAGTACGGTTTTTCCAATAAGTAATTTTTTTGTAAACTTTTACTATTTCTGATGTTCGGTGTATCCATTTTGGCAAAGATTTAGTAATCAATGCGGCCGTTCAATGTGTGACGTTGCATGCCGGAATGTCTTGAAGACTCGAAAGCGGACGGTTTTAGAGGCTCTACTGATCGCTTGGTCATTGGGTCACCGTATATTGCGGTGTAAGCGCCTTACCCCGTATGTGTACTTTTACTACCTGTATTTGCGACGCACACGTTATTACACGCTTCACTCTCGACGCCCCATTTCACAGTCTCTAGAATTCCTGTTACTCTCGATTTAATCGTAAAGGGAGTGAAAGGCATTATTGGAGCAGAAAAAGAAACAATTTGAAGCCAATGTAATTGACTCATGGGCCTAATATTGCTTTTTTTTCTTCTTTTTTCAAGAAAATGTTCAACAATATCGTGATGTCCAGTTTTTAAATTATTTCTATCAATCGTTTTTGCATTTAATTTAATAACAATATATTCAGGACACAGTGTTCGAAGTTTAATATCTACGGCGTTTCAGTACATTTCGTTGTATTGTTTCATCACCATGGGTTTATTTTTTCCCCTTTTTGTTATATTTTAATCGTTTTTACTTTAAAAAATCTTCCATAAGAAGTATTTTTTTAGTATGTACGAGTTACTCGACAAATGTATGGATTGAACAAATAAAAAGTATACAAAAAATGCTGATGTTTAATAATGTTGTATGAACTGTAAGAACTTTAAGTTTACTGAAGTTGTGGATTAAATGTACTATTACTGATAAAAACTAAAAGAAAATAAGAACCAATAGTCGAATTTTGCATAACTCCTAAAAAAGTGAGGTAATATTGCTTCCTAAATTTTGAAACCTTTCTTTGAAGTGCATACGATACATGTCCCATATGAAACATGAATGTGAGACAGATATCTGAAATTTTTCGAACACGGCCATTCAGAAGCTATTATTATTTTGGAAAAAAGTAAAGTTTTACCGGATGGAGAATTAAATTGCACTTCCGGTGACATTTTATTAATTCTGAAAATGTCTATGTTGTCTCGATACTATTGATTACAATTTTTGTTATCGACCGAGCACATCACCTTAACTTATAGCTCCCAAACAGTTGAAGTTTATACCATACGTATGCTCGACAATTCTCATCTGACTATACTCGTTGTATAGATTCGTAGGATAGTTAATTTTTCATGCGATAAAGTCAAGGCCAGCCCCGATCGATTACGTTAAAAAAAAAAACAAATAGTGTCGACGCCGCAAGGCTGCGTGAGTTACGTAGGGTTTCGTGATCGTGAAAACGGAGACAGATAAAAGATTTATTAAATATAATATAACAGTAAATGCCGAACCAATTATATTCACCCGCAATATGTACAATTCGGTCATCATTTCAATGACAATAAATCTCCTGGTTCATGAAGTTTTTGTGCATGTGCCATTCAGTACATCTAAAATAAAGTCGCACATTTAAAATAAAATTTTACTTTTCAACTTATAGTACAGTTTACATATTACAGTAAAATTTTAATATTTCGGCGAAAATAAAGGTGCACCAATTTTTTTGTGCACCTAATCAGCACCTAAAGAGTCCCTAATTTTAGTATATTCAAAACTTAATTTCTTAATTGTAGGTTTGCCACCTTTACGGACCTCATTTCGAATAACACCGAGAAAAATGCGGGAGAATTGCAAATAATTCTCGATGGTATAAAAAGCTGAAAAAATTCATGCACATTAAAGGTACTGAAAAGATTAATTTTGCATAATAATAATTCTAAAAGGTTATTAAAAAATTCATGATAAAAATTCTTTAACATTGGATCATCGGGAAGTTTTTCCCGACGACCACATTTTTTTTTGTTAATGAATATTATTCGTTCCTTTTTCAATTACTAATTTCACTTTGCATTTTGAGTTTTTTTATATGGAAAATGTGTGCAAAAGCACAAATTTCAAAGTGAATTTAAAAATCGGAAAAAATCCATACGTATTCAGGAAAACGTACGAATTATTTCCATAAAAGAAGTTGGGTCATCGGGAGACTCGTTACACTTTTTTTTCATCAATTTGTTAACAACATTTTAGAATTATTATAATGCAAAATTAATTTTTTGAGTATTTTTAATCTGCATACATTTTTTCAGATTTTTTACCATCGAGTAGTGTTAATTAATAATGCAATTGTCTCTTATTTTTCTCAAATTTATGCTAAATGAACTTTATGCGCAAGGACTATCTTAAATTCCCGATAAAATTTCCCCCAAGCATTTCCCTATGTACCATTTTTTTGCTAGTGGAGAATCCGGTTAATTATTGTTGACAGGTTCCTTGGTCTTAGGTTTGAAGATTAATAACCAACGTGGCGATTTGAATGTACACGATGTTTAATCACGAGCTGTCTACATTACGTGCTCCGTAGTGGACATGTCAGACGACTAAGCGATTAACAAGAGCGAGCAAACAAAGCAAAATAACAACCGGATAAATCGTTGCTTGGGATCGTGACATATGAGTGATGAAAATCGATCATCAATCGCTATAATCTAACAATTATTGATACTCAGTCAACTGTTTTTTTCTCAACGAATACATCCATGTGCAGTATATACTATAACGTTGCACCTAATTTATATCTGTTAATATGTAGAATCCGTTCGAACTCACGAGATGTATACTTTATCGTAGCATTCAAAAGATGATTAATGTTTTTTTCATTTGTAATATACATATTCTAGTTTCTCGTTGTTTGATTATATGCTCATTGACAGTTTAATTACCTGACAACTGCGACATAATTAATTTGTTTGGTTACAGAATCTCCTACCAGGATGCTGCAACGATGCCTGCGATCAAAAGCTCATAATTCCCATGTGGCTTGTTGAGAAAAAAGGGACAGACGTGCAGCGATAAACAGAAATTCCTTACACACAAAAAACGGGCCCGAGGCGTCTTAGTCGGTAGCTGAAGGTTTTGGTTAAATTTCAACAAGTTGAGACTGAAGGGAAAAATTTGCGATGATGGCCTCGACAAGCGGTCATAAGAGAACGGGCTCGAGCTCGAGTATGTTCGCCCACAAACGAACAGAGTCCGGTGGAGGCGGCGTCACAGCCGTATTTCTTGGTCACAAACGCTCGGAGAGCGGACACAAGAGAACCGAGAGTATCTCCAGTGCCTTTGGTCACAAGAGAACCGAGAGTGGTCACAAAAGAAACGAAAGTGGCGGTGGATTTGGTCACAAAAGGTAGCAACATTTTTTTTACTTTTCCCTCTTCTTATTGTTGTTTGAAATGGTCTAGATTGTAATTACTAAGTTATTTTATTTCACTCGGGGCGAAAAACGCAAATTTACGCACGCGAAGCGTGCATAATTAGCACATTACGTTACAAGGGAGGAAAGTTGTACTCCTCCCATGTAACGTACTATACTTTTCTCCCGATTTCGCTAAAAAATAACCACATTTCGTGTGTGCAACGCGGACGGAAAATAAGCTCATTTTTGACAAATGACGACACATATGCGTAGTACGGTTTCCATTACTCCCGCGCGGGCAGGAATGAGCTGATTACCGCCCTAGGGAGGTAATGAAAGCGGACTGCGCATGCGTAAGTCATTTGTCAGAAATGAGCGATTTTCTGCCCGCGTTGCGAACACGAAATGGGGTTATCTTAGCGGAGTCGGGAGAAATAGTATATTGTGCAACAAGGGTCGAAAGTTGGCGATTGCGTCGAGTGTGAGGTTTGCTGGCCGAGCGAAGCGAGGGCTGCAATCACACGAGTCGCAATTGCCAATTCGACCCGTGTTGCACATCATACTTTTTGTAACGAGTGCACGAATCTGCGGCACTTGGAATGGCAGTCGCGCGAGACGAACATTGAAAAGTGAGGTTGTGATTCAAGGGACGAAAGTGAAGGAAATGCGAACTGCGCATGCGCGACTCTGTCATTTCATCACAGTTCGCGACTGACAGGCAAACGGCCACTTTCGGCTCGCAAGACTGCCATGGAAAGTGCCGCGATTCGTGCACGTGTTACAAAAAATCTTTTTTGACATATGTGCGTGCGAAGTTCGTCTTCTCGTGCCTGCGTAGCGGGCGCGAAACAGTCGATTTTCGCATGTTATTGGAGAATTTATTCGCACACTCCGAACAGTGCGCGAATTTTATTCGCGCACTGTTCGGAGTGTGCGAATAAATTCTCCAATAACATGTGAAAATCGACTACTTCGCGCCTGCTACGCAGGCACTCGAAGACGAACTCGCTCGCACGTATTTAAAAAAATAGTATGTGTGACACGTGCGCGTAGGCGATTCACGACGAGTGTGATTGCCACGACGAGTGTGAAACTTCACACTCGTCGTGAATCGCCTACTTCGCGCACTAGTCACACAATGTACTATTTTCGCCCTCGTATCGTAATATACTAATATCGCACTAGTATCGTAAAGTACTATTAAAGTACAGACGGGCCAAACGTGAGATTCAGAGAGTATTTCAAACGCTTCTGATATGATGGATTTTGCATAATAATAATTCCAAAATTATATTAACAACTTAATGAAAAAACATTGTTCAATAAAAAACACTCGGCAAACTTTTTTTTTTGTTTTTCCAAATATAAATGATCTGCCAGTTTAATTTTTGTTTATATTTGACCTGTGTTTGCAAATCTACTTGTGTTTGCAAAACTTACGATTTTCCATGCATTGTTTAAAAACGCTAAATACAATTTTCAAGAGTTGCACAAAATTATTAACACATTCATTCGTATACAGAAAATGAAGAAATCGTTTTCATTTAGAAAAAAAGGTTATGTTATCGGGCGATTTGTTGAATAATTTTCTATTCATTCATTTTGAATGTATTATTTTGTATTATTTTGATTCCTACGTATGCCATCTTTAGGCTTCTAAGGTTCTCTCCTCTCTACTCATTCTAAACTTTCGTTCCTCACTTCATTCCTCGAGTCCCCCCCACCCTCCCCGCGGAGTGTTATCCGCAGCCACTTTTTCCTAATGCACTAATGTATCGCATTTGTACGAGGGCACGGAGAAACTACGGAAAACCTATACCATACAGGTGGCTATATTTTACTGTGTTTCTGCCATATGAGAATACATCAGAAACTCAGAAAAGCTGCCTCCCGCTCAACAGTTGACGCGCCAATCAGTGCATGGTTAAGTGGTCATCCATCTAAGTACCGACCGTGAGTCGAGCTGCTTAACATGGGAGATCGCCAAAGCCATACATCGACTGCGCGCCCATTGCTGTCAGTTAATTCTTTATGACATCTTAAAGTTACTATTAAGCAAAATCAATCTTTTTAACACCCTCCATGTGTTTGATTTGTTCAGATTTTTGTCCCATCGAGAAGTGTTCGAAATTCTCTCTGAATGTCTCGCTTGGCCGGATTGTATCGGTACAACTACCTTACGGTTAATGATAAATAAATAAATGCTAGCTTTTTTCTGCTTTTGATAAGAGGATAATGTGATAATTAGTAGGTATACACAAAATGTCAATTTCGTTATATTTTTATCAAATCGGCAACTTTTTCTTGGTTTTGCGTACGAAATTGTAAAACTCACTATTTTCCGGATCGAAAAACGCATTTATGCACTAAGTATATGTACACGAATTTCATTCATATATTGTCATGTAGTTTCGTTATATCTTACCTACACAAATAAAATGAACTTATTTATTTTCATGATTTCGTATGCTACATGCACAGTTATTTTCGACCAGATACGCGTTGGCGACAACAACATTAACATTGCTAAGAGAAAATTATTCTTTCTCCCATCGCAGATCGGAATCCGCAAGTAATTATCACACGGGGCATAGAAGAAACGAAAGCATGTACGCAATGACGGGATTATACGCGGAGAGCACTGGTGCTACGGAGAGCGCGGACCCTCTGCAGTCTACCGATACTAGACTGACTCATGACGCTGTTATAAGATGTCACAGTAGAAATCCAAGTTCTGGCCTTGTCGATCACAGGTGAGTCATTTTATGAACCTACACGGACACGAGGAAAACTTTCTGTAAGATGTCCAGCTTTCCCATGATAGCGACATGAGAATTCTTTATATTATATTTTATTGCGATACAATGGGTTTAAAGTTTGTACGACTTTAAGTCTCCAGCTAATTACCGCGACGCAGATTTAATAATTGGTGAAGGTTAATAATTCGTGAACAATATGTAGCTACGTACTCAACAGAAGCCGACCCATGGCTGTTACTGACACCGGCCGTTTATTACGGTTAAAATAATCGAAATAAAGCAAAATCCCTCGTAGGTTCTTGGCCATGATGCCTATAATGTATATTGAGGAATTTGGCCTTTGATGAAAACGGTATAACTTATTCACGTCTAACGTATTATTGTGAGTCGAAAGTTTCGGATGCTCGATTTAGCTTCAATCTCGAAGCAAGAAATTCAAGGTCTTTCTATTTTTGGACGTAGTTGGTTTTCAGCCAAAGCAGTTCAAAAGTAATCGGAATCAACTTCTTTTTCAATGTGAAATAAAAAATATATATGATCACATGTTGAGCTACTAAGTAAAAAGGATGAAGGGTGGATTAAACATGAAGTGTGTAATATGAAATGAAAAACGGATATTTTCGTACTCATTTTAACCGAATATTATCTAATAAATTACATATTTTCAGAGATTTTATCATCAAATGTCACAGCAGGAACCCCAGTGCTTCGATGGTGGACAGGTACTAGAATATACATAATAATCTCTTAAACTACATAATTGAATGGAATTTGAGTTTCTACATTTTCATTCTTAAATATAACTGCTTCAGTGAAATCTTGAACTTTATCTCGAAACGTCTAGCAAATCACAAATTCTAAGAGTTTAAATGAAATGGAAACTTTTTTCTTTAAACATCATCGTTATTAAATCACTATGTCGATTGTAGCCAGATGGACTACCAGCTAACTGTGATCGTAACTACACTTGCTGTAAAGGTTTCGATAGCTTGCAATTTACTCGAGTTAACGTAATTACGTCATTTTACATATAATAATGAAAAACTTATTAATAATTTCGCCTTCGGCTCGTGCCTTTGTGGTTTTCCACTATGGATCAGAAAAATGTATGTTTTCTCCCGACTCCGCTAAAATAACCCCATTTCGTTTCCGCAACGCGGGCGGAAAATCGCTCATTTTTTGACAACTGACCCACGCATGCGCAGACCGGTTTCATTACCTCCCTAGGGAGGAAGTCAGCTCATTCCTGCCCGCGCGGGAGTAATGGAAACCGTACTACGCATGCGTGTCGTCATTTGTCAAAAATGAGCTTATTTTCCGTCCTCGTTGCACACACGAAATGTGGTTATTTTTTAGCAAAATCGGGAGAAAAGTATAGTACGTTACATGGGAGGAGTGCAACTTTTCACCTCGTGTGAATTTCTGCCCTCGCTTCGCTCGGGCATCAAACTTCACACTCGGTGAAAAGTTGCACTTTCCTCCCTTGTAACGTAATGTACTATTTCCCACAAATAACATAAAAGTATTATCACCAAATGCTTTAAGCGCATATGAAATACCGTAGCCAGTAATAAAAATAGTAATTAACGTTTCATGCACGCTAATATTTTACAACTTTAAGAAGAGATTCATCAAATGCTCTAGTGATATCTGAATTCGGTGAAACTCTTCTTGTATCTGTAAATATCAGTACGCGTAAAAACTTGGTGTATAATGAGTGATAGGTATTAAAGACTTGTCATTATCGTTATTATCATTATTTTCCCACGAATTCAAAACTTCTTCCGTGAGAAAGCTTAAAGAATTTGTTGTTTTTGAAGTTTCCCTAGCAGATCTGTACCACTGACAAATCATCGAGAAACCATCATTTTCCCACCATGTTCCCACCGGTGGGTTTTTGCCGTCCGACCCACCATCAGATGTTATTTTCACCGTGCCCCCATCGTCGCAGGACGGTGGGTTTTTTCGCGTCCCGCGCCCGGTAACGGTGGGAGCACGGTGGGAACACGGCGAGAAACGTGAAGGGCACGAAAACCTGGTGGGACACACGGTGGGAATACGTTTGAAAAGACGCGGTGGGACACATGGTTGCTCCAGAACCCTCCGCTAAATGACAGTGGGTTCACAGGGAAAGTAACAAATCCAACGGCGGGTGAGACGGAAAAATCCCATCGGTGGGCCGAACGGTGGTTTGACGGTGGTATAGATCTGCTAAAGACTCGTGCCGTTGTTACGTTGAACAAACATTAATGGTATTGATTTTGAATATGGAAAAAACAGGACAGAGAAGGAGAGAGCTCAGACACCACCGATAAATCCAGATTCCAAGGACTGCGGTATATTGAGCTGCAGGCCAGCCTTCATACAAAGATTTGCGGGTATAAAGGTTGGTGGCGGAACATGTAAATTAGTTCTGAATGTGTCCTTTGAATTTTACGTTAGAGCGTTTACATGTTTTGTTTTCTCGACCACGCTAAAAAGACCACATTCCGTGTCTTCAACGTGGGTGGAAGGTCGATTCTTGACCGGCGTGAGGAAAAGTTGCGCAGCGGGCAGAAAAGTGTACTTTTCCTACCTAAGGAAGAAAAGTAGACTTCCTCCCGCTAATCGAAAATTGGCATCTTCGAAACGTTGCAGGCATACAAATATGGTCTTTTGTTAACGTAGCCGGAAAAAAATATAGTGTGCAACTCGGATCGAATTGACGATTACGGCTCGTGCGATTGCGGCCCTCGCTTCGCTCGGGCAGCAAACCTCACCCTCGCCGCAAACACCAACTTTCGGCCCTTGTTGCACAATATACTATTTCTCCCGACTCCGCTAAAATAACCCCATTTCGTGTCCGCAACGCGGGCGGAAAATCGCTCATTTTTTGACAACTGACTCACGCATGCGCAGTCCGGTTTCATTACCTCCCTAGGGAGGAAATCAGCTCATGCCTGCCCGCGCGGGAGTAATGGAAACCGTACTACGCATGCGTGTCGTCATTTGTCAAAAATGAGCTTATTTTCCGCCCTCGTTGCACACACGAAATGTGGTTATTTTTTAGCGAAATCGGGAGAAAAGTATAGTACCTTACATGGGAGGAGTGCAACTTTTCACCTCGTGTGAATTTCTGCCCTCGCTTCGCTCGGGCATCAAACTTCACACTCGGTGAAAAGTTGCACTTTCCTCCCTTGTAACGTAATGTACTATTATATAACTGCGGACGGAAATGGCCGCTTTTACGCCCGCTAGGCGTGCGTAGAACCGCCATTTTCGTATTTTGTGATATAAAACTTGTGATATAAAAGTGTTTCCCTCCTGTGAAACACTTTCTAACTCGTGGAGTAATGTACTATTTTTCTAGACTACATTACCGTGTGACATTCATGCACAGAAAAGACATACCACCCGTCAAGGATTGCTTTTTATACGTACTTAAAGTCATAGACTTGCAATTTTGAGAAAAGCCATTTCCTTGGATCTCACAACGCAAATATATTACGTTCCTTGTGTTAGACGGTTTTTGTTACGGGTGATCCATGCGTTCTCCGAAAAAAAAAGTCCGGGAGGATAGGTTACAACTGTGTTACGAAAAAGAATACACTCGATTCATTACATTTCCTCCACGCTCAATCAGTGTTAACTGTTAAATATTTCTCGAGATCTCGCAATAAGTTACAATTGTTCTTTACAGGTGTTCGTGTTCCTCCTATCATTTCTAGTTACCGTTCAGCAAGCGCTGAGTTCCGGTTACATAAATTCTGTGATAACGACGATAGAGAAGAGATTCGAGATACCGTCGAGTCTCTCGGGTGTAATAGCGAGTTCATACGAAATTGGCAATGTCATTACCGTCATATTCGTCAGTTATCTTGGCAGTAGAAGGCATATTCCCGTTTGGATAGCCATTGGTGAGTTGAATCAGACACGTGTTTCCGACTCTCCATTATTTTTCTTTTTTTGCCGATAGCGAGTGGTGCAACATCGATGAAACGATAACAAACATTTGTTCCACAGGTGCAGTAATAATGGGCCTCGGATCAATGATTTTCATGGTGCCTCACTTCACTGCCGAGCCGAATCAAACGACAAACTCCAATAATTCGAGCTCGGACAATATTTGCCGAGGAGTTTCGTTACGCGAGCAGGACATGGGCTTAGGTAATTATTATTATAATTTACCCCCGCGAGGATGATATAGCCGAAAAAGAATTTGGGACATTTTTTTATGATAATCCCCAAGAGCCTTTCGGTGAAACGATGACTGCACTGTGTCGGAACGCAGCGGTACGACGTGCCGTCAGGACTGCATTTTGTACGTCCACCTGTGACGATATTGTGCGAGCACAGCGTTCTGCATGCGTCGTTGTGGCCTAATTGTTCCAGTACGCCCTATGGCGACAGCGTGTTGATACCATGAGGCCACACCAAAGAAATATTGTGTCTGAATACTTTTTCGATAGGATACCAAATTTCCAAGATATTCAAGACTAAAATTTTTAATAAAAATCGTACTACCGACAATATAGATTATAGCCCGTAACGACAAAATACGTATCTTCTTATTTTCCGAATACTTTTCGAAAGAAAATTGCCATAATTATTGACGGTGATCAGGGTCAAATCATGAAAATTTCAGCGAGAATCCTCCATATATTCAACCAACATGTTAAATTACGTATGCCAAAGAGGTATGCACGTAAGGATGGATGAGAATTTAGTTATATTAAAGCAATAATGTCACGAATAAAAAAATTACTTGTGCCACTTTCAGGCGACTTCTTTTTGTTTAGTTCCCCTCATTTTCATGTTTATTTCTGATACAATTCTGAATTAACGTTATTCAAATTGACGCATTGCGCAGGCCGTCTTTCAACTGGATTGTCCTCGCCACCGTTGGCCCCTCACAACAATCTCCGAGGTGACAACTGCATTCAAGGATCTCCGTCGACCGCTGGCCCTGTCATGCTATTCGTAATAGCACAGCTTTTGCTCGGCTGTGGCGGTTCTCCTTTGTTTACCCTCGGCACTACGTATATAGACGACCATGTGAGGCCCGAGAGCGCATCATTGTATATCGGTCAGTGTTCATGGTTTCGATCAAAGCATTTTCCTACGAGATTGCTGGGACGGAATGAATAAACTTGTAGATATTTAGTACATTCGATTAACTAGATCTTGGGATGTAAATAACCCTTGTTTCGCTCTTTCAGGATGCATGTACAGCATGGCTGCCTTTGGTCCCGTTCTCGGGTTCCTCTTGGGCGCGTATCTTCTGTCGTTTCACATGGATTCGTTCTCCGCAACTATAATTAGCATTGGTAAGTCAGTAATGGTCAAATAGTTGCACAAAACTTGTAAGGGAATTATTGGATTGCTGAGTTTTATTTAATTGCATTCAAACCTGAAGAAACGTCAAGTCTTCGATTCCGTGATTAATTATTAATTATTACTCATGACTAAAGTAAAAACTAAATCCCCTGCAGCTACCTCCGAAAAATATAATCGATTTCACAGAGCAGTAACTTTTTTTTGTCGGTCAATCAACATTTCGATGATAATTGAAACACAACCTAATACACAATCGGAAGAAAACCATGTTATTGATGAAAAAAATGCTATCCAGATCCCGGCGATCATCGATGGGTCGGAATGTGGTGGGGCGGTTTCCTGTTGTGCGGCCTTCTACTAATTTTCGTGGCAGTACCATTCTTCAGTTTCCCAAAGACACTGCAGCGCGAAAAGGAAAAGATCAAGATAATCGAGAAGAGTAAACCGCCACCTATAACGAAGGAGAAGGATCAAAGCAAAGAACCGAAGAAGCAAGAACTACCAAATAACGACAGTGGCTATGGGCAAGATGTAAAAGGTGAAAATGTTATAATTAAGAACATTGATTACTCCGTAACAAAAGTGACGTGTTGAATTCGGTAGACAGAACTGACGTGAAATGCCAGGGTGACAATTTTAAGATGGCCCAACCTTTTTTTTTGGTCTTGTGCATTGATTCGAGTTGGTTTCAGAGATTGGTGTTTTTTTTTTTAAAGTGAATTCGAAGCCAGAACACCGATGCGACTTGGTTCTGACCCTCGCCCTCTCGGATATTGCCCACGATTTTTAGTGTTATTGCCCCAACTTTGAAAAGAGCTCAACATTTATTTTCGATATTTTTTTCTTTTTTTTTTCAAACTTGAATTATTTACAATTTAAAAAACTGAGTACATTCTCAAAAATCCCGTATCAGATATACACATTTTAAGCCTAAATTCTGGGTGGGGTGCGATTTGCTTCTATTTTCTTTGGACTTTTTAAAACTTTTTTTTACTTTTCTCGACAAAAATACCGAAAAAATAGAAGCAAAATACACCCCACTCAGGGTTTAGGCTTAAAAATGTTTATATCTGATGTGGGATTTTTGAGAATTTACTCCGATTTTTTAATTGTGTCTAGGAATATTTTCATTTTTATCAATTGTAATAAATTCAAATTGAAAGAAAATTGCAAAAATGTGCTCTTTTTAGAATTGGGACAATAACACAAAAAACTGTGGACGAATTCCGAGGATCAAGTCGAGGATCAGACCCAGGTCGAAATCAGCGAGAATCCCTTTATACCGAGTGATTTTTTTTTACAATCCGGATATTATTGTTATGACAAAGACTTTTCTCTCTGCAGATATACCGCGAAGCATGTGGAGGCTGGTGTGCAATCCCGTTTACGTTGTGACCTGCCTCGGTGCTTGTATGGAGCTCGTAATCGTCTCTGGATTCGTAGTGTTTCTCCCGAAGTATTTGGAGACTCAGTTCAGTCTGGGAAAGAGCCAAGCGAGCATATTCACGGGTTCAATCGCGATACCGGGCGCCTGCATCGGTATATTTTTCGGCGGTTGTTTGCTGAAACGTCTGGAGCTAAGACCGAAAGGCGCTGTGCAGTTTGTACTCGTCTCGAACATAATATGCTTGACGTGCTACGGGCTCCTCTTTTTCCTCGGTTGTGACAACGTCCGAATGGCCGGAACGACGATACCCTACTTCAATAGCAGCACCAAGGGACCCGAACCCTTTCAGGTCAATCTCACTGCCGCTTGTAATTTCGGCTGTGAATGTCGTATGACCGATGTCGAACCCGTTTGCGGCAACAATGGCCTCACGTACTTCAGCCCCTGTCACGCGGGCTGCACGGCTTTTAGTTCCAAGTCGAACTTCACTAATTGCGCTTGTGAGTAACCTCATACATCTTTTGTACAACACCAAGACTCCTGGATAATAATTTTCAGCCTCACAGAGAAAAAAAATTGGTCGTCCTAACCGACTCTTATAATTAAGAGTCGCGGTAGCGTCTTGACGCCAATATAAAAAACAAGCCTGCAAAGTAGAGCCTTGTAAACTAGTTCCTTAAAGCAGAACCTTGCAAAATGTTTCCGGTACAAAGCTACCTGTATGAGGAAGTATGTTTAAGGCATTATGAGTGTATTGACTGACGTCGCATAAGTTCGAAGGAGTCTCAGAGAGAATTACGAACAGTTCTCGATGAGATACAAATCTGAAAAAAATCAAGCATGTGGAAGGTGCTAAAGAGATTATTTTGGACAATAATAATTTAAAAATGTTATTAACAAATTACTAAAATAAATAATCGTTCAACAAAATACCCGGCAACCCAATTTTTTTTGTTATTGAAATTATTTTTTTATTTTTCTGCATACATATGCATTTTTTCGGAATTTTCTCTGATTTTCAATTTTAACACAAAAAAGAACGCCATTTTCAAACATCACACAAAATTCTAAGAAAATTCATACGTATGCAGGAAAATTAAAAGATCACGTTCATAACAGAAAATAAATTAGGTTGCCGGGTATTTTGTCGAACAATTATTTACTTCAGTAATTTGTTAATAACTTTTTTTTTATTATTATTGTCCAAGGTAACCTCTTTAGCACCTTCCATATGCTTGATTTTTTACAGATATTTATCTCATCGTGAACTGTTCTTAATTCTCTCTTAAACTCCCTTGAATCTACGCGACGTCAGCCAATACGCTCATACTACTTTAACCATTTAGGTTTCCTCATAGAGGAAGCTTTGTAGAGGAAACAATTTGTAAGGTTCCGCTTTGCAGGCTTGTTTGTGCTCGAAAGACATTTTTCAGAAAATTCAAGTTGTCATACATTTTTAATCACTTCACCAACTTGCGTCAAGTTTGTAGTTAAACTTTGTTCCATGGTGCCCATGTGTGGACCAAATTAGAACCCGGTATTTCATCATTTACACGAACCAGCGCGAGAATGAGATTTTTCAAAAAATTCAGAATACCATACAATTTTAACCGCTTCACCGATTTGCATAAAATTTGTAGACAAATCTTTGTTGGGGATAGTCCACATGTGAACAAAATTTGAGATAAATCTATACAATTTTTTTTATCAACATTGATAATCATTAATCGTGAAATCATGTCGAGAATTGCAGGCGGATATCTCAGAATGTACAAGAGTTCAAGTCTTTGCAAACATTAAGATGTCTGTCGAAACGAGGCACTACCGCTGCTCTTATGTATTAAATGATCTCTGGAAGATCGATTTGTTTGTCGCGTCCAATAAATTTGTTTACGTGACCAATTTGTTCCCCTGGAGATTAAACCTAAATTATTATTATTTCTCTCCGTGCATCCCGAATCAACCTGTTAAGTCGCGGTTTGCTTGACTCGTCATTGCTACTTGCTCTCCCTGTATTAACCATGCGTATCGTTGTATCTAATCTCAGGCATTCACGGCAATCTCACGATGTTGCCACCGGTTGCACCCGAATTCGCAGAAGTTACGGTCGTTCCTGTTGCGACTGCGGGACCCTGTATCTCGCCTTGCCGAACGATATTTCCCTTTCTCATACTCCTATTTTTCATGACGTTTATCGTCGCGGTAACGCAGATGCCATTACTGATGATAGTTTTACGGTGAGTTCACTCAAATGGTGCTTGATATGCAAGCGTGATATGCGTTCAACGTCAGTTACGCCGAGTATTAAATATATTATTTATATTTTAATATATTATTCATATGATTCATAAACAGATCTGTGTCGGAGGAAGAGAGATCGTTCGCCCTGGGTATGCAGTTCGTAATATTCAGGTTATTCGGATACATTCCGGCGCCGATACTCTTTGGAAATCTCATCGACTCGACATGTTTGCTTTGGAAAAGCACATGTGGTGAAAAAGGAGGACGTTGCTTGCTCTATGACATTGAGCAGTTCAGATACAGGTACAAGCAGTGTCTCTGTCCGCATGCGGATAAAGTAAAAATATCGTTGCGTCTTACGAAGTTGCGCAATTATATTTTTGTATTGTTGTTCAAACTCGAAAATGTTTTGATATTTTTTATTCGATATTTTATTAACCCTGGAATTGATGACTGGGATCCGGCGGGACCCCACGCGACCCGTAACATTGTGAAAATAAGTCAATTTCTAGGGTTAAATATGGCAAATACATGGGGCGTTCCACCTGGTTCCACCTGGGTCTGTCGCTTCACCCTTCCGATTGGATTCGCAATTTTTTATATGATTCACGTCACTCTGAAAAGCACAGTTTTATTCATTTTTTTTACATCTTCAGTTTTTACAACAAATTTCCGAACGACATGTTTAAAAAATCTGAAAAAATGATGAAAACCCTTTTTCGGAAAATAAAAATTGTTGGTCACCGAGCTGAAGTGGGCCGGTGATTCATTCAATTTGTTGGGCCTTTTTTCAACAACAAACAATTGACAAAATATTGAAAAAAAAAACTTTGCGATGGGCACTACCTAGAAAATGGTTGTATGCAACACATGAATTTTGAAAATTCTTTCAGATTTTCATCAATTTCTGTCGATTTCTGTCAATGTATTCATGCGTGGCATACAGACATTTTTTAGGTGATGGCGGATAGCTAATGGTAAAGTTACTATTTTTCATTCCATTTTGTTGTTGCTGAAAAATGTCAAAAAAATAGACGGAATCTCCGGCCCACCTCGGCTCGGTTACCAACAATTTTTATTTTACGAAAAAGGCTTTTCTGAATTTGTTTCAGATTTTTTAAATATGTCGTTTGGAAATTCGTCTTAAACAATCGTAGATAATTAAAAGTGTGTAAAACAAATCGAAAGAAATAAGTGCTTTTTTAAGTTATGTCAATCATATACAAAATTTCGGGCCCAATCGGAAGAGCCCCGGGTCAGACCCTGGTCGAAACCAGGTGGATGTCCCATATACAAGCAAAACATATATCTGCTGTATATTGAAAAAGTACTTAAAATGTATACGTACTTTAATTTAATTTATCGAAAATGTTATTATGTTCCTAGATACGTGGGGCTGTGCGCGGGTATTAAGATACTGGCACTGGCTTTGTTCTTGGTCGACTGGTGGCTCGTCAGAAGGCGGAAGCAAATGGATGATATGCCAGGGGCGCTTACGGTCAACGAATTGGTTGGATCGATAATTAGCCTCGACAAACGTTAGTATTCTATTGCGGAACACATACAGCATGTACGCCATTCCGTTAAGAGGCAGTGGTACCCCCCCCCCCCCCCCCCCCCCCCACCTCTCCGCACAAAACTTTGAAACCTATTTTCTCCCAAAATAATCGGCAGATAGAGCTCAAATTTCGAGAGAATGTGTGGAAGTATTGCAGAATTGGGCTAACCTTCTGGCTCCTCGATAGTCGAAGCCGTTTGTTCGGGAGAATCGAGAAACAAAAAGGTGCAAGAGAGACAGCCCTATAGGCGTTTAACACTGGACGACGAATTTCCGAGCGAAGTAACACTGCCTCTTAATTAAGTAGCTGCATTTAAGCTGTATTGAATTCTCAATCAGAGTTCGAATTCAATGATCTTTTACTTAAAGCTGAAAATATGATCGTTCAAGCAATTTTTCGGAAGAAATCATTTTAAGGGATCCGAACTACATTGCACACGTTTTTTTAGCTTTAGCAGAAACTAAAGACGGTCGAATCATATTTTTGTATTAAATTATTTATTGAAAAAATATTTGTTCGTTTATTGCGGACCGTTAGACGCGGGCCATAGACAATACAAAAGGGTGAATTTTAATATTTAATCTCGACTAAAGAAGATGATTAAAAAATGAAAATAATGTTTTATGTTTCTTAACATACACATATGTACATAAAAATGTACATCTGTTTGAAACTATTTGTAACTGTTTGTATATATAAAAAGGAAAACGAAGTAGCAGCGTTAAAAATATTTGTATATTCAAGTTTTCGAGGAGAAGCCTCACGGGGGCCATGCGGTAACGGCGGATGGCGACGACAACACAACCTTGCCGAGTTCAGCCCTGCAGACCCCGTCATCGATCTCATCGCCCACAGAGCCGACGAAATCCACGAATCTCGAGGAGACGGAATCTCTTCATCGTACACAAGACACATCGACGATCGAGTCCAAGTCGACGCCCGAAATATCGGACACGAGGCAAGCGCCATTGGCGACTGGGGAACTCGAGGTGGAAGTAAAACCCGAGCAAGCCGATAAATCGCTGAATAACGATAAACGCGAACGCGTCGCGTAATGATCAAGTCGGAGTAGCGAAACTAAAGCAAATATATCAGTGTCGGCTAGAATGAATCGCGTGTATTTCGTTTTCTGCCGAACGATCAGCAATTATTGAAAACAAAAAGAACCTAATATCACTAGAAAATAAAATGTTATTTAATTAAGTAACGCCGATTACGCGAAGTTACTACGAGCGGGTGGATGGTTCGTAAAAATACCGGAAAAAAGGAGAAAACCGTGAAAAAGAAAAAAAGCTGAGAATTATTTGTAAACGTCGTTTTTGTGACGTAATCCACGATTGATTATAGCTTCGAGTTGATCCAGTATACATCAGGCGGCGATGTGCGAAAGTAGCTGCGAGTTATAAGGTTGAAATTGTAAATACATGAAAAATTCCTGCCTTAAGAAACGTAAGACTAGACACGTTAAAGAAGTTAAGATAATCATATACTAATAAAACTAACAATACTAATGATGATGAAGATCATGATGATACTAATAATAATAAATAAATAAATAATAACAGTAGAAATAATAATAATAATAATAATAATAATAATAACAATAATAATAATAATATTACTTAGGGAATCGATATTAATTGTCTGAGCGAATATATCACGAATTGGACGTGGATATGTGAAACGCAATTTTCACTTTTTTAGTTTCGGGGTCTAGATCGAGTGCTTTTGGATAACATTCAATAGTCAATATAGAATATTCGAGCAGTTGCGGTGGAGGAAACAGGAACATAAATTGGTGCACAAGTCGTTTAGTTAAGAAAACAAAGGAAAATAATTAGTTGCCATGACGTAAATAAATATTTACCAGACAACTATTTGCCTGCGTCAATCAATTTGTTTGTTGGTTCAAATAAAAATATTGTTGGTTCATCAATTCACCGATATTGGTTTTTTAATAACATTTATAATTGAACTGTTAAAATCGTTTGCTCATGACGGACAATTGCTAACATTTTGTTTACTTCGACCACTTTTTTAACTGGGAATAGGAACCAAATTTTAATTCTTTTTGATTGTGGCAATCTAATCATTTTTTGCACTGAAGTTTTATCCGACGTGCCGTTAATTTTTTCATTTCTTCGTCTTCTTATCCTATGACTATCTACGAACCAATTCGTGAGCTTCGATGTTAAAGACACTGGAAGTAAAAAGATGCTGAAAATTGCGATGAAATATTTACCGATACGAGATGTCGATCTAAATACCGAAAAAATTATAGTAATACCTATGGGATTCTGAGGATGCTTCGACGCAACGAAAAGTGAGAAAGAAATGAGTGTTCGATTTCTTTCACAAAAGTGATTGATAGAGTATGAGGAAAGTCAATAATAATAAACTAGTGTCTCGATTATTACAGTCAGTCGGGACACTTTACTAGGAGCCGCGATGTTCAGCTGACCGTTGATACGGAGCATTATATCAGAAAGAAAATAAAACAAACTTTTTGGACGATAGTGTACCTGAAAGCCTCTCGATTCAATTCCGATGAAAAAAGAATATAAAATAATAAAAAAGAGATAAATAACAATTTATGAAATAAAAAGAAGGAAAATGCGAAGGGTTATGCGAACTATATTAAAGACACTCTGGAATGAAATGCTATAGGGTATAAGAGCCTATTCAACTAGACCGAAGGAGACCCACTGCGAGACGTTTTTACGTTTATACTTCCGGCAGAGTGAATCTGACATTTTGTCGGAAAAGCTACGGCTAATTACGAGAGACTCGGGTGGGCTATGCGTGGGAATACGTTGCTTGCTATGTTTCCGTTAACCAGCCAGATTACACAATGACGATAACGAGCATTGTCCACTGTTAAAAATATTTGCTTTACGAATGTACCGCTACTGGCAGTTTCTGCATTTTATCAGGTACATTTTATTTAATATACACACATGATGTAAAATTTAAGGTAGTCCTTGCATCTAGTATACGTTTGCATAAACTTGACAAAAATGGGAGCATTGCAAACACTTCTCGATGGTATAAAAATCTGAAAAAATGCATGCACATTAAAGGTACTGAAAAGATTAATTTTGCGTAATAACAATTCTTAAATGTTCTTAACAAATTGATGAAAAAGAAATTGTTTAAGCAATCTCCCGATGACCCGAAGATTTTTCTTTATAAAAATGATTCCGTCATTTTTCTGAATACGTATGAATTTTTTCAGATTTTTTAGTTCACTTTAAATTTGGTGTTTTATTATGTGGAACATACGAGCCATTCTCAACATGTTTCTAAAAATCGGGTTCAATTGTATCTATAGATGCACCAAATTACAGATTTTAAAGAAAATATTTGGCCAGAATATGCCAATTTTTTCATTTTTCATTGAAACGGCTTAATCTTGGGACAGATTCATCGTACATATATTTCTAAAAAATGAAAATGTTTTTTTCATCAATGTATTAACAGTATTTTAGAATTATTATTGTGCAAAATTAATCTTCTCAGTACATAACCCTTTATTGTGCATGATTATTTTCAGATTTCTCATTTGTCTCTCATTTTGCTCGAAGTTATGCGAAATAATCTCTAGCTACAAGGACACATTACGTAATTTCATACTGAATATGTCTTTTTCATGGAGATGTGCGAATTTACTTGAAATTTCGAACTTTTACCAATATTATTTTGAATATGTCCGATGTCACCTCGTGTGAATTTGACTTGTAAATGTTGAAATTTCGCAGAATTAACTATTAATTTTTTATTCTGTTCGATGCAAACACTAATCAATCGTACGTTTCCTTTTTTCTTAACGTCTCTAGCATACTGTATATTCAATTTAATAGACCATGTTTTGCGTAAAAACTTCAAGTGCCGTTACATTGAATTTGAAGCCGATCGTTTTGTTACGGTGTTTTATGATAAAATCGATCTTCCGCGGTTTTAATTCACTCGTTACGACCATCTCCCGTACGATTTAGTATACATATGTATTCGCGGCAACGACGTACTTATTTGCGATGCAAATACGATTTTATTTCGACGACAATGCGAGCGTCATTTTGATCGGTGTATGCGTAACAAAAGTGCTGTGAATAGAGAGAAAGATGGAAAGAGATATATCGCGTACACTTTGAGAAATGGTGGTAGGTTTAACACTATTAACGATGTAGTACTTGTACATTCACAATCAAATCTGAAATTCGATTACATTTTTGTTATTAATCGAATAACTTGATGGAAAACTTATAACAAGTTTTTATAAAACTCAATTTTTTGTTTCATTAAATAAAGTCATTGATTTTTCTTAATATCTGCTATTGTTTAAACATTTTCCAACATTTGAATTTGCGCTTTCGAGAATTTTTTAAGGTCCTTTTAATGAAATTATTTAACTATCCTACAACTTCTTATCTGTAATATGTAACCTATCCACGAAAATATATTCAAAATTTGTGATTTTTTCATTATTTTTAAAAACAACAAAAATTCACGAGTAGTCGAAAGTTGTTATAAAAAAACCTTTAGGGTAAATCTTCATTTAATGTAAGTATGAACAAGATAGTTGTATGAATTAACTATTAATATTCATTACTTAATAGTTGCCAGGCCTGCCACGACATCTCTCGGTATATGTACGGTGAATCAACTGCAATTTGTGTTGCTCAACGGCTCAACTCATTCGAGGAAATGCGCTCTAATGTACATGTAACTGTATAGATTCTCGTGTCGGGGGCTAATTTGTAACTAATGATAAAACAACAAAAACATGAAAACAAAAAGCGAACAAAAAGATAATAACAGAACAAAGTATGAACAAGTTATTTAAATACTCACATAGCAACTGTATTTGTTTATTTTTTTCTTTCTTTTCTCTCAACTTCACGAATAATCTCGAGAACCTTGTACAAGAAAGCTCGACAAACAATGCTCGACTTTTGCACCGAAATCTGTTGGCGATTGAGAGTACATAATAACCGATGTTGCGTGGTAATTCTAATAATAATAATGATAATTCTTATTATTGTTATTGTTGCTGTTGTTGTCGTCAACAACGTTGATGTTGATTCTATGTAATGTGTGTCCTCAGTGTTAATGCAGCTGCTATTGAGTCGAAACGTCATCGGTAATTTCGTCACCGTTGAGTTTACACGAAATACAGTGGAAAATATGAGATTCTCAAAAAATGGCTAAATGTCTAAGTTCTTAGATGTCTAAGAACTCATTAAAAACGAGACATGCGGTTTTTCCCTTCATGATTCAGACAGCCTAAGTTCCAGAAGTATTACTTTCGTAAAGCAGGGTATTAACATTTCAAGTATTTGTATCCTACATGGATATATATGGATTTCCACTTTACAACCTGGCTATAAAATATTTGTCGGGCACTTTTGTGCGGGAAAATCGTTGCCGGACAAAAAAACATTGTTTGCAGGCGACAAGAATCGTTTCTTCTAGATTCTGCCATTCCCTTGTGCAGAAGTTTTTCCTTTTATTCATTAAATGGATCCGCAACAAGCTGTACTTTTTGAAAAAATGTCACCACGCGACTATGTAAACAAAGAGTAATGGAAGCAGTGGTTTTTAGAACATTTTCTTGCGTTTTCTGTAATCGAAGATTTGTCTGCAAATGTGGACTGGGATGTCAACGCCAATTAACAAAATGGTGATTGTAGATTGCGCACGGTTAGTTAACTGGATTATAGCTCATCGGGTGGCCAACAGATTTCCAAGCGCAAGAGTGCGCGCGACGATTGCTGAGAATTTCGTAAAATCAGATGGATACAAGTATTACATCAGAACGATTGTAGCGAAGAACAATTTTAAACGAAACATGCCGAAAATTGTTATGTAAATACATATATTATTATAATATTAAGTGATGACGCAAATTGCTTATATAGATGTAACGTATTTTTTTTAGGGACCATAAAATATAAGCCGCAAGCGACGTGTATATATCGAATCGTCATTTCGATAAGCATAGGGAGTTGTTAGAAAATATTGAGGACGATAAATGAACGACAGTTAGTCAGATTTCCTGGTGAAAACGACATACAAGAGGAGCAGAATTTATAATAAAAAACTAATGATAAAAAAATTAAATTGAAAAGTTTCGGGAATTCGGGGATTGTTTCTTTTCGGTTAATCAATAGATTTAGTGCGTAGTTAAGTAGTGAATGAAGTACCTTGTAGTTTGAAGTAAGTGGGGCCTGGATTATCGAGAGACAAGAGACGTAAAAAGATGAAATAAATAGAAATCAATACACAAACAGCATACATAGACTAATGGCTTTTCTGAAAAAGGATTGTCATGTAATGCCTCTTTTGCGTCGCGTTGACAGCATTCTCCGTAAATAAATTACGCATACGTATATCCCACAACATCGGTGCGATTTCGAATTCCAGAAACTTTTCACAACTTATAAATGGGGGATCCCGCTGAAATTACCATTCTCTGATCCTGATCCCCGTCAATAATTATGGCAATTTTTTATCGAAAAGTATATGGAAAAATTAAAGACAAGTATTTTTTTTTTTTTTTTGTTAAGGGCTATAATCAATATAATCAATACTGTCGGCAATATGATTTTTATAATAAAGTGCATTTCTTGACAACTTCATTTCATTAATCTTAAATATGTTGGGAATTTAGAATCCTATGGAAAAATGATTTAGACAATGTTTCTTCAGTTTGAAAATTTTCTGAGCAGTCTAAAGACGTTTTATACAAAGTTAATGGGGTCTTCTACCGGGGAGCACCGTTTATATAGTCGTATAATAGTAGACGACTGCGATTTTTTTTTTCTATTTGTTATTTACGTTTTATAGTATACAAAGGAATTTTTTAAGTTAAAAATTGTCGGCGACCCAGGTCCTTAAACACGGTCATCCAAAATAAATGGCTACCACTCTCCTCACAACTATAATTCTATTATGTACTTGAAATTGGATTATCATGAATGAGAAAAACAGTACATTGTGTGACTAGTGCGCGAAGAAGGCGATTCGTGAATCGCCTACGCGCACGTGTCACACATACTATTTTTTGAAATACGTGCGTGCGAGTTCGTCTTCGAGTGCCTGCGTAGCAGGCGCGAAATAGTTGATTTTCACATGTTATTGGAGAATTTATTCGCACACTCTGAACAGTGCGCGAATTTTATTCGCGCACTGTTCGGAGTGTGCGAATAAAATTCTTCACAGTAATAAGTCTTCGAAGACGTCGAAGACTTATTACTGAGATTTAGTCATAAAACCAAGCACTGGTTGTACATAAACAATTTGTTATGGACGATATAATATGATATAAAAAAACATGTCTTTTTCTCATTAATGATAATCCAATTTCAAGTAGATAATATAAATCTGCCATCAGCCAATACATTTGACTATTTTAGTTTGCTTAATGTTAAATTTATTTATTTGTAGAAATTTCAACTAGATACGACTTCGTGAAATCGAAACTTGCTATTCTCAATCAAGCCTCAAAAATGTTGTAATTTCTCACTGAATTTTAAAACTTTCATTGTTTTCTGTTAAATAGTGGCGAACTTTATGAAGAACGGATTTTTTGTATTTAATATCGAATAAAACAACTTTAGACTGCTCAGAATATTTTGAAGATATGTACATAATTTAAATTATTTCAAACTAAAGAAATGTCGTTCAAATCATTTTTCGATAGGATTATAAATTTCCAACATTCAAGGTTAAAGAACTAATACCGTAAAAAAAAATTGTATGAAAATCATACTGACGACAATATTGATCATAGCCCCTAACAAACAAACAAAAACGTGTCTTCTCTTTTTCCGTATACTTTTCCATAAAAAATTGCCATAATTATTGACGGGGGTCAGGGTCAGAACATATAAATTTCAGAGGGAATGCCCCATATCAAGGCAATAGCTTCGAGTACCGATGGCAAGGAATACATGTTCGAAACGACGAGTGACAAGCATCGTTTGAATGAAAAAGTAATTTAAGACGCGATATCTGAGTTAGCAGCTGGAGGAAGCGTATTCTAGAAATTGTTAACTTTATTTATTTTTTGTTTAATACAACAGTATTTTTTCATTCATTACCACACGCGTGGAGAACATGGAGTTCTTTTGTATTAAAACTCTACATGTGTGCAAAATTATTGAAAAATAAACGTTTGTTTGGGATATCTTTCTTTAGACTGCACTATTGGACATAATCTTTTTTTTTCTGAAAAATGTAAATGCTTTTGAATTCGAATGGTGTCAATTACTTGTTGGAACTCAATTTTTTTATCACCGCCACCAAAGTGGTGCGACATTTTTTCCCCTTTCGATTGTGAAGTACAGTTGTATGCATGTGTGATAAAAATATAAAGTATGCCTTAACAATGAAAGAATATAAGAGTGATAGCACGGCGAGGACTCGCGTGGTTGGGAAAAAGTGCGGCGATCAACATATACCTACTAGAGAGAGATATATATGCATGATATTTATAGAAGATTGTACGATTGGAAAGAATTGCATGATACGAGCGGATTTAAACGACTGAAATGCTAACTAATGTCGGAATAAGTTGCGCGTGTAGCATTAGACTCGTGTGTGACTGTTATCGCCATCGGCGGTAATATCGTTATTGACTCTGGTCGGTCCAGTACGAAATTTCGTTTGCTTCCCAGGAAAAATGCTCACGTACTAATTACTTGTTAGTTGTTAATTCTTGAACAGCAAATTTTTCGTGGCAAAAATGAATTTGAAAAAACTGCATACTCCGTTGGTACTTATTGTGCTCGGGTTTTTTTTTACATCGTAAAAATGTAATTCAGACTTAATTCTTGAAAATACAGGAAAGTTGTAGAAAAAATATATATTTATATCCGAAATACGTGGATAAATTTTGACTGACTGGACCGGCTATTTATCTTGTTAAGAAGCTAAATCATACAGCAACGTCATACTCGGTAAAACTTAATACTTTGCGAATGCAATCAGTGCTTAATACGATTCTCAGTTGTATAGCGTGCAAGCATTACCCCTCATGGAATTAAAGTACATGCAATGATATATAAAAGATATATGGAATATGTAATGACGGAAAATTAAACACAACGGATATATTTTAGGAATATATAGGAAATATATTCAAGCGCGAAATATATCTGAGATCTATACTAAATGTACTTAAAATATATTTCTGATATATAAACCGACGAAAAGTTGTATGCGTCTGATATATTAATGTTCCGTGAGGGTGTTTCTTAATTTTTATTAATGTTCACTTCCGCAAGAATTTGCAGATTTTTGTGGAGCCGATTATGCCTACAAACAATGCCAGTTATCTTTACTAAGACGGAGATGCGGTAAACGTTTTTTAGCAACAAGTTTTTAGCGGGATTAACGACATGCGGAGACAAAATGAAACACGGCGAAAAAATGCCCTCATAGATCTGATCATTGAAATAAAAACGAAAAGCCAAGGCACAAATCAATGTATTTACAATAAATAAATGTTTTAAACACCTTCACCGCAGTTTCTTTTTTTCAAATAAAAAAAAATAGACTGGACCTTTAAAGTAAAGTTACGTATTTTAGTCTTATTTAATTAAATTGATTATGCAAGACCTTACACATTTTTAAATTGTAATGTAACTTGTAACTTGAATTGCCCAAATTTAATGTCGAGAAGTTCAAAAGATGAAAAATGAAGATATCTAATTAATATTATTTAATAAATTATAATTAATGGAAAACTACATGCGTCAACGACGTTGAGAATCTGGCCACGGACTAAATAAATTGTCTTTAAAATCCTATCACATTTATGGTCTAACCTTTGACATAATTTAGATTATGTTATAACAGACAAGTCAATATGTTACTGTGCAAAGAATTTGTTGGCAATACGATACAAATAAATTATTGATTTCTTAAATTTCGTCTAAACGATTTTTAACACAGAAAACAGTCAATTTTTGACATACTATTTCGTTATGAATTTATGATAAATTATTTTGAATATTGAACATCACACATCTCATCTAACAAGAGATTATGAACAGAGAAAGGAGAGAGTGTAATGCGCAACGCCTAATTAATTAAGATAGTCCTTGCGTCTAGTATTCTTTTCGCATAAATTCGAGAAAAATGAGAGAAAATAGCCAACACTCCTCGGTGGTATAAAATGTTGAAAAAATTCATGTACATTAAGAGGCAGTGATACTCGGAACTTCGTCGCCTAATGTTGAACATCTATAGGGCTGTCTCTCTCTCGCACCTTTTTGCTTTTCGGTTCTCCTGAACAAACGGCTACGTGTATCGAGGAGCCAGAAGTTTAGCCCAATTCTGCAATACTTTCGCACATTCTCTCAAAATGCTCGGCAGATAGAGCTCAGATTTGGAGAGAATGATCCTCAAAGCCGTTTGCTCGGGAGAATCGAAAAACAAAAAGGTGCGAGAGCGGCGGCGCTAGGTACGAGTGAGACTGAGCGATAGGCGTTTAACATAGGGCAACGAAGTTCCGAGGACGAGCGAGCGAAGTATCGCTTGATACTTCGAAACTCGGAGCGAGGACAGACCGAAGTTTGAAATTTTCCCGCCGCGAGCGCAGCCAACCAATGACCGTTCCGCGGCCTCGCAGATGGAGCGACGGGCAGCGGCCATTTTCGTCAGTTGTCCACGAGCTCTTCTGGCGTGCGGACGTGCTGAATTATCGCGAGTCAGGTCCACACACACACACACACCACACACACACCCACACTCTCTGACACACAGCTCTCTGTCTCTGTCTCTCTCTCTCTCTCTCTCTCTCTCCCTCTCTCTCTCTCTCCGCCTCTGTCACACACACTCGCGTCGATTCTCTCTCTCTCGCACGCGCATATAGACACACGTCACACGTGGAAACACACACAGCCGCACGCGAAGCCACGGACAGACAGAGAGAGAGAGAGCGTCGGTGTGCGAGTGCCATAGTCGTGAGTGTCGTACAAAAGGTGTACATCGGCGGCGCGACCACACCAGCATCCACCCACCTCACTGGCGAGCGGAGCATCTCGTTCTTTTTTAACGACGAACGCCCAAACGTACCTGCCGTATTCAATGTGTATGGCGATTCAGGTGAGTCCGACTGAGCGAGATTGATCGAGTCGCGAGCGCGCTCGATGATGAATCAAGTCCCTCGCGCCTACATAGCATTTTCGACGTCGGTGTATGCGTGCGTCGCGCTCCCTAACGGTGACTGACCCTCCACCATATACCAACCCGTATATACCCGAATATACCCCGCGACAGTTCGGCTCCTCTCGTTATAACCTAAGTACACGAGAAGAGAAAAACCTCGCCGACGCTCGACTCTTGTTTCCCGTTTGCTCTGTGCAACGGTGCGAACGAACTCGATGTGGAGATCGAGAGAGTGCAGGCAACTTGTACACCCAATTTTCAAGCCACGCGTGCGTCTGCCCGCGGTTCTGTCGAAAAACCCCGCGACAGTTCGTTCTCTCGTTCACCTACGAACAAAAACCTGGCCGACCCTCGCGACTCTTCCCCGTTTCTCCGTGCATACGGTGCCTCGAAGTGGCGGCGGCTGAGATCTTAAGGGGAGGCGCGGAATCTCCGTGAGCGCGAGTGAGATGAAAAATCATTTTTCGAACAACAATATACGGAATCCAGACGCATGCCACGAGATACGAAAGTCTTGCGTCATTCGGGATCGAAAGAGGAATGGTGTGAAACTTTTCTTTTTTCCGGAAACGTTGGGCATCGTCGGAATAATTGTTTACAGTTTTTGTTACCGACCCAGTAGGTTTCACCTCGCCTTAAGGTGCTCAGTCGGTAACAAAAACTGTAACCAATTATTCCGACGATGGCCAGTTGTTTTGTTGGTCCGAAAATTATTTTCTATCTCTCTCTCGCACTCACGGAGGTTTCGCGTCGCCTTAAGGCGAGGTGAAACCTGCTCAGTCGGTAATAAAAACTGTAACGAAATATTCCGACGATGCCCAACGTTTCCGGAAAAAAGAAAAGTTTTACACCATTTCTCTTTCGATTCCGGTTGGTGTAAAAGCTTTATTTTTCCTGACCTGTGCCTAGTTTCCGTGTGTCGTTGGTCCGAAAATCGTTTTCCATCTCTCTCGCACTCACGCTGGTTTCGCCTCGCCTTAAGGCGAGGAGAAACGAAAGTTTGAGCGCACGTTGCGTGGTGCGTCCGTGCGACTGTGTGCGAGTGTGAAACCGTCCCTACGAGGTTGCGCGGACGACGAACCCTGCGAGGGACGAAAGATCACTAGAATAGGAGAGAAAAGGAGGGAGAAAGAGACGAAGATCCCTTTCTATCGCATTCGGAATACACGGGGAAAGCATAGGACAGAAGTGCCTGCGCTGCCCGTCCCGACGAAGGTTATTCGTGGAAACGAAAAGAAAAAAAAAAAACATTAAGATATCGCGTCGATAGCGAGCGAGACGGGAGATGTGAGGCGCTTTTGGTGAGGCGCTTGTGGCTTGAGGTTTTCGTAGATCGATGAGGAGAGCCCGTCCGTACTCGCGGGTCTGCTGTGAGCGCCTCGCGACGTGACGTTTCACCAAGCGTTCCACTTGGTCGCTGACATCCGGTCGTCTCTCGCGCGAGCCCAACGTCAAGCTACTCGCTCGGTCGGCAGTGCCATGCCGACGTGCGCGGCGCCAGGCTCTCGGCTCCGATTGTTGCATATACGTGCAGAACCTATTATCCTCTACACCTATGATCTTGAAGTTTGCATCGTTGTAATGCAACGAAATTGAGAAGAAAAACAAATTCTATTTAAATTTTTTTTTTAATTTGATTCCTACGCATACCTTCTTCAGGTTTTTACGTCTTTTCTCCCCACTCCCCTTGATCCCCTTTCATTCCTTGTATTCCCCTCCGTGTAATTTATTGAGTTCCCCCCCAGAGTGTTACCCGCAGCCACTCTTTCCTAATGCACTACTGTATTGCATTTGCACGAGGGCACAGGGAAACTGCGGAAAACCTGTGCCGATACAGGCGGCTATATTTTTCTGAGTGTCTGTTGCATGAGATTACATCAGAAACTCAGAAAAACTGCCTCCCGCTCAACAGTTGACGTGCAAATCAGTGCATGGCTAAGCGGTCACCCATCCAAGTAGCGACCGTGAGTCGAGCTGCTTAACATGGGAGATCGCCGAAGCCATGCACCGACCGCACGCCCACTGCTGTCGGTTTGAAAAACAAATTCTAATTAACCCAAATGATGAAATTAGGTATAAAAAGTAATCATTGCAATTAGTTCGTATTACGAATTGTTATACCTAAATTCATCATTTGGGTTAATTAGAAGTAACCTTTTTCTGAATTTCGCTGCATTCCAACGATGCAAACTTCAATATCATCTACACCTTTTTTATAGCCTATGTGGGGTAAAATCAGCAATAAATAAACAATTAATCAAGGAGAACAATTTGATAATCATGGGTTTCTATAAAATCGAATATTTTCAGACAGTTCGCAAAAATGTTAACGAAATTGACCAAATTCCTTTGATGCAGCTACAAAAATCTTGTACGTTTATCGCGAAGTGTATAAAAATAGATACTAATCGCAGTAGATAGCTAAATAATAGACAAATTAAGAATTCGATGTTCATCCAGATGGTCGTAATTTTTTGTGAATTCTCAAAAGGCTGTTGTTCATTCATTGGTGACTTTTCAATTACAGGTGCATTAACCGTATAGATTATCATTTTGCGCGCCAACTCGCGCATAATAGAGGGCTTTCTTTGGTACGTGTAGCGGGGTTCGTGAAATACTCTTGCAGAAATCTCCTGATGTTTAATTACTATTAGACTGCGTACTATCCATCCGATGCCCATAAATCACAGCGCACTTTGCTTTTCGAAAGATGCTTTGTGACTCACAGCCTAGTTTAATTAAAGGTGTAAAAGTGAAAACCCGTTGTATGCCTGGTGTTAGGCTAGAACAAGTAAACATAAACATTTTTCCTCCGTCTAATAATTAAAAAATTCTCACAATGATTTTACGGAGCATCTCCCAATAACAAAAATGAGTTCGTAATAATTGGACTAACTCAATGGATTATTCGTTAAAAATCGTTTATATATTAAGAACACATGCTTCAACGCAAGCAATTCTTTAAAGCAGACAATTAAACGACCAAAAATGGTGAAAACGCGTTTAAACGTTTCACACCGTTTTTACCGGGATAAAGGGTTAATGCCTGCTTGAAATCGGTAAAAATTTACTGTTTCCCGTGTTGTTTTATATTTATGTTTATTATGTTATCTTTTTTGTACATTGACGTATTTTTTCAATGATAAAAAGTAGTCTTAATAACAACATTTAAATGAAAAGAGATCAGATGTTTTAGCACAACTGTGAGAAATATGGGTACAGGATTTGTGACAACTGCTCAACTGCAAACGATCGATTTACAGCCAGGTGACTGTGGACACAACAATTTTCAAACGTATTTCATCACTACATGAGTCACGCAGATGGATAATGATTTGCTTAGCTTTCAGCTCACTAGGCCAATTAAACTAATTAATTAACAAATAAACGACATTTATGATTCACAAGGAAATGATTTTGTGCTTATTTAATAAAACGCGATTGATTTTCACGCACTCGTGTTTTCTCACATTGAACTCGTGAATGTGAACTCTTCGTCAACACGATTCTCGGAAGGATACACCTGATAATAATGACATTGGAGCTGACTTCGTGCTCTTCTCGTTCAGACTATTCCATTTCCCTTGCAATGAATCACACGACGAAAATAGCTAATAAAAAAAAATCCAATATATTTCTGTAGACGGTGTAACCTTAAAACAAGTGTTTGTTCGCATTAACATTGATTTGGAATACTTTCCAGATCGAATAAAATGTTGCATCATTTTTTCGTTAAATACCGGCTTGTCTCGTGCGTCGAAATATTCCGTAAGTTCTAACATTTTGTAAGCACAAACGGATGTCTTAAAAAATAGACATGTCTCGAGTTTTTACACACGACGTTTATAAAGGATAGCTTTTTCTTGAACTAAATAACACAATTACATACACTTAATACTTGAAAAAAAAATTATTGTTAGATGAGAACCCGACAACACATTTTTTTAGCATTTTTTAAAATAACTATTCAATCTAAAAAATACATTAGACGCATTTTAATTCGAGTAATGTGATCAACACCGGAAGAAAGATGACTTATGTTAGCACAAGGGACTCACAGCTTATCTGGATATAGATCCGTTGTTTCTTTCGGATAACGAGTCACCTATCGTTGTGAGATTTATCAGCCAGCCAGGAAGACGTGAATTTGGTGTTGATGGAAGTGAATTGTTCGTAATATTATCCAACAGGCTTTGTATATATCCCTCCTTACCTGGCCGAACGGTTCTGTTTCACTCTCGATTGTTCTTCGCAATCCCCATCAGTCGCAGCAGCACCGCCTCCGGTATTACGTTCCTCGTTACGTTCGTTGCATTAGATTGCGTAATGATCCTCTAATATATAACACGGTAGCGCAGAGGTGGAACGGAGGAATATTATCGCGTAGATAGGAGACAAAACGAGCACCTTGAAACATTGGCTGCGGATCGAACAACTGGATGACCTTCGCTTCAGCTTCTATACAACTTTTTTCGAATTACACCTTTGAATGCGACGAAAGAACTTGATTAAAAAGGAGACGGAGGATGAAATGATAAAACTTCTTGGCCATGAGCGAGTTGTTTGAAATATCAATTCGCATCACTTCAACGTCTTGCTGTTTTTTTCTTCTTCCGATGCCTGTAGACAAGTAGTGTAGTCGTGAGAATTGAATACCCAGACGTCTCAGTTGTTCGGAGATTGCTACTTTCCTGTAGCTTCGCACGTATGCAACAACAAACAGCGGCGACCGATATAACAATACAAAACAGCTGACTGTAGCGAATTTAACAACAAAGAACACTTGTTTCTGGTTAATGCAACAATGATCACCAGTTGCTTGTAGTCAATATAACAACAAGCACCGGTTGATTGTGGTCAATACAAAACGCAACAGGTGCTGCTGCACGTATTCATTAAGCATTCTGAATTAAGCTTCACAGGCTGCACGTCAATTTCGAAAAATGGTTTTCTCACTTGGAAAATTGATCCACAAATTGAAACGGATATTGATGCTGCAATTTCCAAGCGGCTTCACTTTCGTAATTTCGTCAGAGAGTCGCTACTGCGGACCAAGAATAATATGAGAATTAGTAGCAGAGTTAGTGTGTAGATGTATTTGCGTGCTTGGAACACAGGAGCGTCTGATGAAACGCCAATTGTTCACTACGCGCATTTATACGATATGACGCGCGAACTCGGCTGCTCGTGCGCGCGTTTACTTTTGCGTTAGAGTATGTGCGTGCGTGATTTCGTTTCAAGCGCGGGATAATCTGCACGTTCGCGTCAGGTATCGTACTAGCGAGATATCGTACACACGATAACCTCTTCATGCATCGTCTCATAGTTCTAGAAATGTCAAGCGTTCGTTACTTCAAAATACAGACTTATTTTTATTTATCCTATCATGTGGATGTGTGTTATATGGATTTAAAAGTAACGAAAGCTTAACATCTCTGCATAGTTCGACGTCTATCGCGTTTAGGGATCCCGACATCAATTAACGCAGACGTGTTAAGGATGTACGAGCGCCAGGCTTAGTATAAGATTAGCTTCCGAAGATTTTCGATTTTGTAGTCAAGATGCAATATTTTGTGTCTGTAAAATTGCAAGGTCCCTTAACGACTATCTGGGCGAGAAATTAATTCTCAAAATCAATCATTTTCACTTGGGCTTCACACTGATTATATAGCAAAAGCGATACATTCGTATTTCAAGTCAAAAGTCCACACTCATCGAAGTTGGATGCTGCTGAAAAAAAAGTTGTGTACACGAATGGCATGTCGTAGATTCCAACGATAACCTGTTAAGGGCATGTCAGCGGCCAATTCATTAAGAATTAATAAGGTAAAGCGACGGACTGCCTCGAATCTTGCCAATGTTGTGACGCCCTAACTTATTTCGATACCCAATCATCGTGTCAAATCAGCAATTCAGACAAGGAATGTGCTTGTTAACGTGTCTAAATAACGTTCTTCAGAAATTAATTTAATAATTTGTCAGAAATTATCTTTAATAATTTGTAATAATATTGACTTATATACGAGTGCTGCCAACGCGTTCGTTTTAAATTTTCAATTTCAGTTACTGTATTGACTAGCACGCGGCGCTCGTACGTCCTTAAAAGAAATACAAGAGTTAGGTTCATGAACAGCACCTGAAAAAGGAATGAGTGACGTGAGTGACGGATTCTTGACCCCTTTATGACCAATCTAATTCAGATGTGTGAGCCATTTATGTGGCTGTTTTCAACCCATTATCCGTATATTCTTTTTGCCGTTTAAAAAACACTTTAGTAAACAAAATCTAAATTACCGTGGCTGGACCTTTCGTGAATTCTTCAATTCTTCAATAAAGGCGTGAACAGATCTTCCACATACTCATACAACAGATATTGTGCAGCTTCATTTGTGAAGTTTAATAGACGAGGGAAATGGCACGTGCAGCTAAGCTCAACATGCAGCAGTCTGCAAGGAAAGTATATCGAAAAACAAGACAGTAAAGTTCGTTGAACCGGGTATGCAATCCGAGTGCAGAGACGAGGGTGAAGCGATCCGGTGACAGTTCCAAACGCGGTATAGACCACCTACGTTGAGGTGACACACAGTATAGTCTACGCCGATATTCTTAAGCTCAATTTATGCAACATTGTGTGTTCGAAAACGAAACAGCGATAAGGAATTGTTCTCCTTACTACGTAGTCGACTATAGTAGTTGGACCACCCACGAACATGGACACACACGTTATTATCAGCACGCTTCGATGAGACGACACCGACGGCTGGCCAAGACAAAACATCATGCACTCGTTACTTTTGTTGTACTACCACAAATATCTACAGTAGAGCCCCAATTAACCGGGATGCTCTGGACCGAAGAATTCCCGGATGATCGAAAACCCGGTTAATCCGAATTAAAGAACAAAAGTGTATAAATCGATAACGACTAACGATATAACTTTGTTGTGACTAGTTACAATGAGATTTGGTACAAGTTACACTTAACTGGTGAATAGTACAAACAAGCATATAAAGCTTTCAGTGTTTTTTTGTTAAATAAGGTTAAATGAACTCTTAACTCTAGGCTCTTTATTCGCAGTACTCACTGACTTCCATTTATTTCTTTTATTTTCTTCGCTTTTCACGATGTTCGGATCAGCTGATTTCAGCGATTTCTTCGTTTCCTATGTTTTCGGATACGGTAACAAATTATTTAACCAAAATTCGTACGTCGATATGATTAGCGCCCAATTCCTTTTTCCATAAATTGGGCTGATACATTGTTGATTCGTAGATGAATGGATTTTGCAAATTGCCTATTTGAATATATCGGAATATAGCAAGATGGTCGCCATTGATGAGTGATCAAACATTTCTTTGAAAAGGACGAGATAAAACTAATGTTACAAAAATAAAAAATCTCCCGATTAAACAAGGAGATTAATTAATAAGTAAATTGTGAAATAATTACACAACCATTCGCATATGATAGTCGGGGGATTTTTTCGTTATTACGTGCGAAATTCTCGCGTCTATGATATGCAGAGTAAATTTAGGGCTGATTCTGCTATGAGCCTCCCCAAATGGCAGGCATTAGCCATTTTGACATTACCGCATGGTTACCTAATAGAAAAAATGTACGACTCCGCAAACGTGTTGTTGCCTTATTTAATATAATATTTATAATGTAATAATTCATATCAGGCTTTTGTAACGCAAAAAGTACCCCTCGTCGTGTAAAATTTGTTTTTTTTTGTAAAAGTTTCGTATACATGCATCATATCAATGCTGCAAGTAATTTGAAAATAACGGTCGGATTTTCTACCTTAATAGACAGATTCACAACTTTAACACATTTTGCTAATCTATTCACTTCTCGCATACGCCAAGCTTGGCGATTAAGAAACTTGATACAAAAGTGCTAGTTCAATGAAATGGTTCGTCCCCTTCCACCCTGTCTAGACGTAGGTCGGTCGTATACCGATAAGATGAGGAGACGAAACAAAGTCGAGAAAAAAATCACGTAGCAAACAAGCCCATCGAGTCTGGTCGAATGTATATGTACATGCATATTTCTTTTTTCTAATTGTATTCAATGTGCGCCAGACTCAAAGATTATTGCTTCCCCTCTAGAGAGTAGTGGTCAGTGGCCCGAAACTGGTTGTACGTGTTTTGTCCGACAGGGGTGACTCAACTTTACCCGTCCTTAGCCGAAATTGACCTCCTGCGAGAATTCTCTTTGTGTACATCGAATTGGATCATCGGTTGCACCTCAATAATTATATATAATGCCACTTTTTGCTCCGTTACTTTTTGCTGAGTCTCGCAAGTATTTCTTATAATTAATCTGATTCTATTAATGCTTCATGTATTCATATGGACCTTAATGAAATATTTATATTGCACGTTTGATGGCCTTACAGAGATTACAAAGAAAAACGAAAATGGAAGAACGCAATTCGCGACTATTATTTCTCGTTCTATTTTTATTTGGATATCGTCGATAAAATTGTATGCTGCGAGCAAATAAGAGAGCTGTCTCTTTGTAGAATACAATAAGGTTGATTGAAAAAAAAAAACACTGGACAAAGACACCGTGGGAGATAAAGGTCTATAGACGACAAATATGTTGGAAATCGCATCACAGACAGCATGCAGTTAAATATTTATATACATTGATTCCTCGATATAATGAAATGTTTTCAGAGATTCACGATCGTGTTAATTATTATAATTAATCATTATAATTGGTAATGCGTAACCTAAACAGGAATGGGCACTAAACAAATAGAAAGCATATTTCAAATACTTTCCGAGCAAAACATTTATGAATTATTACATCTACGTTAATAATCACTCATTGTAAAAGAATATTCGTTCTAAGTTACAAGTAAATTATTGTAAAAACATATTTTTATTTGTCTGCAATCGAAAGATTGCAGCATATAAAAATCGTTTTTATCAGTTGGGATAATTTACTTGATATATTTAGAACACCTTTTCTATAATTAAATTAATAAATACCATTTATTTGTTATTACAAATCCACAGACCGGCAGTTGTAAGACGTATTTTTGCAGAGATCTACAAATCTTCGCTGCTCCTTGTAGGGAAAACTGCCCATACGAGCTTGTGCTATACCTGTTGTGCGATGCTCGTCGTTCGCGGTTCCTCAAAATATCTATCACACATCGAGCAGTCTCAAATGTACTTCCAAGAGCTGGATGTGCATTCAATGTGAAGCGCATATGAGATGGAAGAGAGCGTAAGGCACAGATACGCGTGAAATATTCCGTATATAATCCAGACGAGAAGGGGGTCGATGCCCGATGCCACTGACCTTGCTTAACGATCGCCGGTCTGGGAGGGCACCCGGTGGCTCGCTGCTATCACCTAGCCTCCTTTCGACTGCTCTCCTTGCCAACGTTTCGTTAATTTTTTAGTCATATCGTCGCCCTCTCCACGGCTTCTTCTTACTTTTTTTACCGCCCACTTCCAGCTTAGTCATATAATGATGCATATACGTTCATCGAGTGAAGCACCATTATTCAAAGTATCGATAACGAAGTGAAGCTAAAGCTGCGAGGTCTGAGTGTGGCTCGCGAAAAAGTCTCATATGGTGATTCTCGATCATGGTACGAATCGTTGGGCGCTGTATGTTCTGATGTAACATTTTGTCCCAAACCTAGCGCTTCGGATCATTTCCGTTCACTGATCCGTTTCATGGGTGTGGCTAAATTTCCTTACGCTTTGTCGCGCGCTCATGGTATCGTTGATTGTGTATTACAAATGTTGAAGGACTTCTGTTATAACTTATAACCCACTGACCCGGATGCGATATCGATTTTCTGACTGCACACCTAACTTTAGTGATAGAGATTGCGAGAGTGATAGAGTGAGAGAGATAGAGAGAGTCTGACTCAGGAGCCCGCCATGAGGTGGTTACAGCGGTTACGGTGCAGCTTATTGAAGAAAATAATTACGGCGCCGTTTGCAGATGTCAAATTTCAACAATGATACTGATATTTTATACACTGACGGAAAGCTCTAGTCAAATTACGTATAATGTGGGAAACGATTTTTAGACTCATTTTTACGGGAGTATCTTTCTCAATTTTTTTATATTGTTTATTAATCCTTCGTGGTCACACATTTATATCCAGGGTTTCTATCCAGAAATTCTGTCCGGGGTGATCACAAAGGGGTAAGAAAAATCGAAAAGTAAGTAAACTTTGAGTATTGGCGGCGCTACATGTTGACAAATTGAAGATTTTTACAATAAGTCCGATAAGATGAAAATTTTCCTATATTTACAGAAATTACTTTTATATAATAAAACAGTTACAACACACACCTGTTGATCGACAGGTGGCAGTATGGCCGAATTTCACCAGATAACAAGCAGTTTTTTGAGGTTTAAATTAATATCACTTCCTGTACTATTTTGTATGGCAAAAAAAGTTAATTTAAGTAATGTATCAAACACCTCCGCAAAGGTACGGACAGCAATGTAAGTGCACAAACGAGCCGGCACGTACACTCCTCGCGCGACTTTCTGTTATCAGATGCGTGAATCATCTTTTATTTTCGATGATCAAATAGAAGGTATTCCTTTTATGACGCCAGATAGTATCATTGTCGTATACCGCGTAGACCTTTGAGTGGATTTAAACGAGTTAACTTCGCACAGGCACTTAATTGTTGATGTAAGTGATCGTCCGATTACAGCTGAGCTCCACGATAATCCTGAAGCTCAATGTCACCGTTATTTACACAGTGTAAAACCAGCATCGTACGTAGTGATTTCCACCACCATTATTAGTGAAAATTCATGATCTTCCTTTTAAAAAGTTATTGCATCGCGACTGTCGATAATCTCGATAAAACAAAATGTGATACATTAATTGTTGTCGTTTCCATACGGAAGCAAATTATCCTAATCATTTGCAATAGCAAATTATCCTAATCATTTGCAATAGCAAATTATCCTAATCATTTGCAGTAGCAAAGTATCCTAATCATTTGCAATAGCAAAAGTAAATTATCCTAATCATTTGCAATAGCAAATTATCCTAATCATTTGCAATAGCAAATTATCCTAATCATTTGCAATAGCAAATTATCCTAATCATTTGCAATAGCAAATTATCCTAATCATTTGCAATAGCAAATTATCCTAATCATTTGCAATAGCAAATTATCCTAACAATTTGCTTTTACATTCAGGTAATTCAGGTATGAACATTTATTTTTTATGAATAATTGTAACATGTCTGTAATATCTCCATGGTCGTTGCTCGTTTCCGGGTAAAAGCGTAATCTCGACTATGAAGTAAGAATTAATAGCATCCTCTTAAGGGGATGTGCAGCGAGATAAATAGGTTCTTTGATTCCAAAGAAATGGGTGGATTGCATTTTTTTCATTGATTTTAATGAAATATTTCATTGAATTTCAAAGACACGATCTCCTTGATTCAAAGAAACGATATACTTGACGTCACCCGGTGCGCCAACGTTTGGCGTATTCGCGATAAGTCGTATTGGTGTTTCTCGCGCGAGCTGGTCAGTTATATTATGGTTAAGTCAAGTCAAATCAAGAAGATAATCATTGGTTAAACCATCCAAGGTATTGGTTAACATATCTAAGTTCTATGATACGTAACCAAGAACTTGGTCGACATAACCTGTAATTTGATTGATGAGATCATTCAAAGAAAATATAATATTAACTTAAGGATATTATTTCATTGACGTCAAAGAAATGTTTCATAGGTTGAGATTTCAAAGAAATTTCATTGGATCAAGGAAACTTTTCTCTCGGTGTGACCTAAGGGGATGTTAACCTGCTCAGTCGGTAATAAAAACTGTAACCAATTATTCCGACGATGCCCAACGTTCTCGGAAAAATGAAAAATGTTACACCATTCCTCTTTCGATTCTGGTTGGTGTAAAACTTTTATTTTCCTGGCATGTGTCTAGATTCCGTGTATCGTTGTTCCGAACATTATTTTCTATCTCTCTCGTACTCACGGAGGCTTTGCCTCCCATCAACAGCATGTGAAACATCCCCACCGAGCTCAGTCGATATCAAAAACTGTAATGAACGTTTTCTCCCGACTCCGCTAAAATAACCCCATTTCGTGTCCGCAACGCGGGCGGAAAATCGCTCATTTTTTGACAACTGACTCACGCATGCGCAGTCCGGTTTCATTACCTCCCTAGGGAGGAAATCAGCTCATTTCTGCCCGCGCGGGAGTAATGGAAACCGTACTACGCATGCGTGTCGTCATTTGTCAAAAATGAGCTTATTTTCCGTCCTCGTTGCACACACGAAATGTGGTTATTTTTTAGCGAAATCGGGAGAAAAATATAGTACGTTACATGGGAGGAGTGCAACTTTTCACCTCGTGTGAATTTCTGCCCTCGCTTCGCTCGGGCATCAAACTTCACATTCGGTGAAAAGTTGCACTTTCCTCCCTTGTAACGTAATGTACTATTTTTACGCATATTTGCATTTGCAGCTAAAAGAAGATATTCATCAAATCCACTCGTGATATCCGCATTCGAAGAATTTCTTCTTATAGCTGTAAATGCAAATATGCGTAAAAGAAACGTACATTATAGTTTTTATTACCGCAGTCGGTATTTCATACGCTCTTAAGGGGATGCTGGAGTAGATTCTTTTACCGACATTGGTCGATAAAAATAAGCTTTCCGTAGTTTAGACTATACGTCGTTATGACGCTTCAGATATGCTGCAAATTTGGCACAGATGTTATATGAATATAAACGGTTTGACGTTGACGCAATTTGCGGCCAGAAACTAACAGGAAACAGAAAAAATCGTATATTTGTAAACCTCCGAAACCAATATGTTGCTGCAACTCATCACGTCAACTAACGAAAAGCGGTTGTCTCAATGCAGAAAATTCGTGGTTGTGTGTACTAATAAAAAGAGAGTCCGTACCTACAACCACTTTTTCTATGCACCCAACTACTTTTGTTCTCGAATGTAGACCGAAAAAAGGGCCCAGTTGTTAAGTATACTGCCTTATATACGAGGTTGATAGACCGTCCCGGAAACGTAGCTATTACGTTCGTACCTGGAATCAGCAGCAGGCTTCTTGCCTTCCTTATTAAATTAGAACGACGTATCGCAAGTGTTGTTTACCGAGCTCGGTGTCTTGGAGTAAGAATTTTAAGTTAATTTATCTGTAGCATCGATCGCCATCCGATACCCGTCACAGACCCTGACCCTGTAGTATACGTGTTCCAACCGTCGTGCAACCTTCGCTCTATTTCCGTACGCCAACGAGAACAAACCACGAGAATATTACGCGTCGTCTACCAGAGATACAACAGCCACGGTCTTCATTAGCCTTCAATCAATTACACAAATTCAATACACAATTACTGTAGCGTAATCACCTAATCACGCTTGATTAAATGAATATGTCGCGCAATCTCCCGAGAGGATGGTGGTTATAAGCGGACGTTTTTACGTTGCACCGGGAGGAACCGGATCCAATGATTGATTATATCACGAGGAACAGGTACTCCAGGGAATCGATAAGTTTATATCAAAAGCAACGGAACGATACAAAGGAATCTCCTCTTTTGATAAAACGTACATCGATCAGGAGATATTACAATAGGCACTTGCAAAGATTGTAGATAAATATGTAGTACAGGAAAATGAGCTTTACACGATCTTCAATTATTCTTCGTCTTATTATTATCGCTAATGTCCATTGCCATGGCTATTGCTTTTATTTATTAAGCTCCCGACTCCCAAATACAACTTTTTCAGCTTTAAAGCTATTGAACAAAGCTATTGGAGGATACCGCACAAGCTCGCGAAGCAGTAAACATCTGTCTCATGCAAACATGTTTGTTTTCTTGTGCTTGAAACACTAGAGCAATGCTTGTGTAGAGTTGCACATGTATTTTATTAGGTTATTCTAGATTCTAAGATCAGCTCCATTGACTTCCCATCATTAAATCCTAGAGACCTTCGTAAAGTGTTTGTTCCGAACAACTTTTCTTAATGCACTACTGTATCGCATTTGCACAAGGTCACGTTCGGTCGGTTTTACATCTGTTGAATTTTCGATGTATGAGAATATACCAGAAAAATTGTCAGCGGCTCCGCAGTTGACACGCAAATCAGTGCGTGGCTTAGCGGTCACCCGCAGTGACCTAAACCTCACGCCGCGACCGCGCGGTCACTGCTATTGGTTGGGCATTACTGATGTAGCACGCTTTGGTTCAGCATTGTAATATTTTAGGATGTGCAGCACGATATATGTAGGGCTACACGGATGAAGAGTTTCGCAAATGTGGGTAGAGAAAACGACAGTAGAACCCCGATTAACCGGGGTCGGTCTAACCGGGCATCACGAGAAGCGAAGCTTTCTTCGCTTGTTCTGATGCAAGAAACAAATGAAAGTCACTGAATAATTCGAAAAAAGAGCCTAGTGTACTTAACGTTATAAAAAAACACACACAGAGCTTTATATACTCGTTCATACTACCAGTGTAATATGTACTAAATCTCATTGTAACTAGTCAAAATAAAGTTTATCGTTAGTCATTATCGATTTATGCACTTTTTCTCTTTAGTTCGGATTAACCGGGATTTCGATCATCCGGGAATTCTTCGGTCCCGAGAGTATCCAGATTAATCGGGGTTTTACTGTAATAATAATAATTCGTGTCACTGAGAGAATCTTTACCTTCTGAATGTATTGATAAGGAAATAAAAATAAATTAAGTGGTGCCCACCCGTAATCTGACAGTCTTGGCTGGTATTATTCGCCGGTGGCACCGGCGAAAATATAGCCGTGTATCTCGTCGCCAAGCGTCTGAGTAAATTGCACCGGAAAAAAACATTACATGATACAACAAGTCTTCCGATTGGTCGTCATCAGCATGACGAAAAAGCGGCGCGAACAAGGCGGTGGGTTGAGGCGGACGGTGGGAGCGGAGTAGGGGGGAGATGTTTGGACGGCTATGACGGTCGCCGAAGTGGCGACGGCGGTGGCAGCGGTTTTCCCTCCCGCCTACACCGCGCTGACGAGATGACGACTACCACGACGAGCGAGCACAGCGAGCGCGACGATCCACCACGCTATTTTCAACGTCGGTCATACGCTGGCCCAGATTTGCTGGGAGCGGCGGTCTGCGAGTATCGTTGACTCTCATCCACCTCCGAATCGGTATATCGACTCCTCGCAACTAGTCGTTTACTTGAAGCACCGTTTTTTTCAATGGTCATGTCTGATGAGCCCACGAGGTGGTCGAGTCACTTTTTGACCTGAGACAAATTCAACGTCTGTTTCTCGACTCGAGAGCAAAATTCGGAAGTGAGTGGTGTGCGATCGTCGCCGAATGTACGATGTGACTGTCCAATTCTACTGTGATATCGCTCGTCGGACGCCCTCAGCGTCTACGGTTTTCGTTTTTTCCTAGTGTTGGTGTAGTGCTCAACGTATTCCGGGTTCGCGGATTAGTTTATTTTTTCTTTTTTCTCCACACGGGTGTTTGTTTTGTGATAGAGAGGAAAGAAATATTGCGGCAGCTGAACGCGGATGAGCGGTGTTTTACTGTATCTACAATCAGCCGTTGTCACGCGTACTTTGCTGAGTTTTTCATAGAACTTCGATGACACTGAGCAGGTATATCGTTTGTCCAGGTGGATTTTTATCTCTGCAGATAATAGTCGAAAGTCACTTTGATTTCTTTGTATTTAAAGACGTTGAAACATTCGCGAAAGTGGTAATAAATGATGGGCTGTGGTGGATTTCGGAATTCACTACAGATGGAATGCAGTGGATACGTTTTTGTTTTTAAATTTAAAAATGTGATGGAATTAAAAAATGCAGATTCATTTTTTTTAAGATTCACTCGTTAACGAAGATTGGAACTCATCTACGTATAAATACGCAGGTGGCATCTGTCAAGCGTGTTTGTGTCATGAGTGACTTTGTCAAAACGCTTATATAATGTTGACTGTCAGCCAGCAGACTTTGAAAAATCTCGAAAATATAATTTTGCACTTGATAATGGTATCGAGAATAATATTATTTTTTTACTCATTATTTTTTCACGAAAATATCACTCCTGAAATGTATATAATCAATTGGAAACACTTTGCCTTTTTCGGTTTCCACAGTTTAACTCTGTAAGCGACGAATTTACAAGACACTGAAATATTTGGTACAAAGAAGTATGCATCGAAACTTTGTATAACTTATGTGTCAGTATTACACTGCAAAAAGGAGTCAAGAATTATTATGCATACGCAGAAAGCGTTACAGAAATTGTTTACCAAGTAACGAATAATTATTTATTGAAAATGACTTCATCAAACAAATATTTCAGTCGAGAATTTATTTGCATGTACGAATGATGTGTTTTTGCAATATCAGTATGCAACAGACAAATCCATGAACGACTGTTTTATAATCACAGTCAAAAATATTAAGGATACGATTTTACAAACATTCATTTTATTTATGGACAAAATATTTTTAAACATTACTCTGCCGTCAGAATGTTTCGCGAAATTGCTAAAAGTCTGCGGGCAATGAGAATCGGCTTTTTCACACTTCAACTGACTCGGGTATAGTTGATATCTCTCGTAAGCGACGGAAATAAATTGGACAAGTCGGGTGGCGCGGGCGATGTGAGGTTCTTCCATGAAGCCACTTCTTCGGCAATTCTTTTTAGACATAGCCGTTATATGTACGCTATACGAGTGGGAAACGACTCGGAACTTGAGGGACTGGTTGTTGGCTACGCATTTTATATTTTCTATAAATATCTCTGTGTGCGTACAAGCCCCGAGGACGACGTAGCGCAACGCCCGGACGTCGAGAAACTTTTTGACGTTTTTCGGCAAGTTGACGCGACGCCGCAGTCGTCGGTCGGCGATTCGCCGACAATCGAGACTTGAAAGTTCAGTGGCACGTTTACAGACGACAGAGAGGTTTATAAATAGATTTTCGCTATTCTCCGACAAAGGAAAAAAAACAAATACACGAAATTTAACGATATCAGGCTTGCTCAGGACATTCGAGCAAGTTCTGCATACAGTTTACACGAAATCCGGGAATTTACTGCACTGTATTCGTAATATTATTTTTCTTTGTCTACGGTATTTCTCCATCTACCATATATATTTACTTATCAGTTTTATCCGGTTCAGAAAAACAAATCTTTCACAAACATTTTGTTGTCAAAAATGTGTATGGAGTAAAATAACTATGACGTAGTATGGAGAAAGAAAAATAATCTCGTGTTTGTCTGACGCTAAGACGAACAGTTGTAATTATTAATATCATTATTGAATTGTTTATGAGCCACCAGTAAAATATAAAACTGGCTATTCTCTAAACATCAGAGGCAACGGGATTTCTAATACCTCGAATATAGAAAGAACACTGTGTACGTGTCTCGCGAGGAAGATACAGAGTAAAGTAACGTACCTATCTCTATCAACAAAGGCGCATTAGCAAAATTTAATTTCTCAATGTCATCTATAAATTATGAGATCGTGTTTCTACAACCATGGATTATAAATTCAGCTCACCTTATGTAACCCAATTTATGGACTTATGTGTATTCAGTTCTTCCGTCATAAGTCGGCTCGAAGATCCTCAGAGATTTCAAAATGGACACAACAAATCCCGCCTACGCAGTTGATAATGAAAGCATCTTCTCAAACATACTTACTTGTATCAGTTGAATTGCAGGTGTAAAAACAATTTTAGAAAAACAGTTCTCAATATCAGTAATCGAATAGAGTTTACTCCCTACAAAGGAAATTGTAAATAGAAAAACGGATTGCTTACAAATGAAAATTATTTGTTTTCTTAACTGTAATTTTTGTTTCATTACCGACATTTTCTTGGCGGGTTTCGGTAATACCTTGTAATCAACGCAACAGCTGAGTGTGTGTTTTCCGTTACGCTTCAATTGTTTTGTATTAATTCCTTGTCTAATTCCACGAATCGATCTGAAGCTCTTGACGATCAATTTATATGAAATATTTATAAACTTTTGTTACTCAACAATTTGATAACGAGCGCCCGGTAAAAATAGTGAAAAATCGAGACAGAGACGGGCGGTTAGTGCGGTGCATGAGACCTTTTCGTTGTAATCCGAGCAAGCAGTGCCAATAATCGTCGGGTGCGTAGTATACGGGGATTCGATGCTCCTGTCCACGTGTTGATCATTCGAGACGAATAACGGGCGGTCTGGGCGCGTGGGCGACAAAACGACGAAAGAGAGTTTTGACTAGGGTTCTAGCAGCAAGAACCATTGCTACTACTGCTGTTGCTGCAGCAATGTGTATGTATGCAATTCGCATGCCTCGTGCACTTTCGTGTTCCGTTATGTCACGTGAAACTCGTCGTCTTGATACGACTTGCGACGAGAGACAGCTGCCAACGATCATTGGAGCGTACAGTGGTTGCCGCACATTCTTTCCTCTTTTACCTCCTTATTAACTTGATATTCCTGAATGCAGACTACTCATCAATTCTGGTACATAATAAAAATCGATATATTAGTTAAATTAAAAGTGACAACACAAATCGATATATTTTCGGTGCAATCTTCATTTTGACATCTTTTTGAAAATATAATATAATATAACAGTTTATTAGGAAAGAAAACTGAACTTTTCTTTATTCCAATCAACAAAAAGTTTCTATAAAGGTTTGGGGACCAACATTTATTGTCGCAAGTACACAATTCCAATTCAGTTTTTACTAAATTAATCGCGCAGGTTAAGTTGAAAATGACATATCATCTTGAAATCATGGTCAAATCGTAATTGAAGGTCGAAGGTAGACTCTAAGTTGAAACTTTAACTAATAATCACGCTCAGTTGTGATCCTGGATTATAAGCTCAACTCACATTCAAATTCGAATTGAGCTTGGTGTTATCTTTTATCGAATTATGGTTTTATCTTTCGATCGTGCGTCAACGTTTCGTAGTACCACGTTTTTTTGTGCAATGTTGTCGAGAAATAAGATGCTCACAACCATGACCATGAACATGTACTTTCACTCTATCTTGGACTTGGACTTGTTTTCGGCGGCGGCAGTAGTGTTGGCGGTGATGCTGGGTGCCGTCGTAGTATTAGTAGTAAAACGATCGAAAGATATTTGGCACTGAGGAGGGCAATTTCCTGCAGTAGTATTATGAGCTAGAAGAAACGGAATACTGCGCAGTTTATCTCGTCGCTTATTGTCGGGACGTACACAGAAATTTATGACAAAATATACTAATTAAATAGACAGACGGTTTCGCTTCGGTAAGCTTTGCATCACATTGTAGATAGACACTAATTTTTTTTCAAGCTAAGATTATAAATAAATATACGATGAATCAGTTGCTCGCGACTTTCTTTGTTTATTAGTTTGTTATTGTTCCTCTGATGTATTAGACAACTAAGAGAAGTTACTTTTTTGCACCATCTGCTTTGCGTGGACTTGTAGGCACTCTTCAATCTGTTTCTCTGGAAACACGCCTTTAATAGTGATTGTACGCCACAAACTTTGGAAGGAATGAATGACATTACAACAAGAGTAAATAAATGATTTACTTTAAGATGATCGGCGATATATAACTTTTATATTTAAATTATTAGCTTTAGTATTAGTATTGGCGTAAAATACCTATATGCAAGCGTTGCATTGTATGAAATGTTGATGCCAATTGAACAAAGCAAGGATAAAAGATCTCGTTTTTTCAATCCGAAATATGTCATGTACAGGACGTAAAGCCACGTAGGACATTTTTTTCAGATTTTTTGGATCATAATTTCCGATAGATAATTCTCACGGTTCTTCGCAAAACTCAAAATATTGTTCTTTACTTCACTTGATGCGGTAATGGACGTTTCCCGCACGCTTCACGTGCCTAAACCCCTATTTTCGCACCTTGTGAAGTCAAATGTTGCACATTACTCGGCGAAATAACCTTTTGTTAACTCCACAGAGAAAAAAAATCAATGGATCAACAAAATACAGCGGTCACCGGCTGCCAAATGAATGTTTAGTTAAAGCAATGACATTTTTTGTTTCTTTAACAGTTTCTCGGTTCAGCAGACCAAATGATGGTTAGGGTGGAAAAAATATTGTTGAGCTGACTAAACGATTTACTTGACAGCACGGTGAACGCTGGATTTGTTGAATCAACAAATCTCTTTTCCCAGTGTCGTGTGATTGCAACACTCCCCTTCGGCTCGTGCTACAAAGTCGCCCTCGACAGAAAAAACTTTTCTCATTCGTATGAATGTTCTTCATTAGCTGGGAAAGTGCACAGTAATAATTATTTGTCAGAAGATTGAGTACGAACTCAATACCTCGGGCGTTACACAGGCCCTCGGGCCCGACGTATTGCTATGCGCGAGATAAGGGTCCGCCATCGCGAACACAGGGGCTGCGCGGCGTTCGGTTTATGGCTGGAGATGGCTTACCTCAGCAATCTCACATATGCACAGTAACCATTCCAAATTCATCATGTATGTGAAAATTTGACATACCAATTGTCAGCATATTATTTATCTTATCCTCTATTAAAAAGTGCGTAATTCGCGCCAACGTGAGTATTGTTGTCGATCTATTCGGGCTTTGATTGGTGGTGGACCGTGACGACCAGCAGTCGTTGTTTAATAGCGCGAAATTTGACAGTTTATTGCAATTTGACATAAGCGCTGCAGCGCGGCTAACCTGTCCGCGCGCGTGAGCGCGCGTTATTGTTCCCCTAGTCCTCTATTAAAAAGTGCATGAGCCACCATTGTTGTCGATATAACTCGGCCTCTCATTGGTCGAGGGCCGACAGTTCGTTGTTTAACAGCGCAAAATTTGATAGTTTGTCGCAATTTGACATAAGCGCTGCAGCGCGACTAACCCGTCCGCGCGCGTGAGCGCGCGTTACTGTTCCCCTAGTCCTCTATTAAAAAGTGCGTAATTCGCGCCAACGTGAGTATTGTTGTCGATCTATTCGGGCTTTGATTGGTGGTGGACCGTGACGACCAGCAGTCGTTGTTTAATACAGCGAAATTTGACAGTTTGTTGCAATTTGACATAAGCGCTGCAAAAACCTCTGTCTACGCGCATAAGCGCGCGTTATTGTTCCCATAGCCAATGACGTTAAAGTTTGCATCGTTGCAATACAACGAAATTGTAAGCAACATAATACTAATGAACCTAAATTATTATACCGGCTATAAAAAGTTATTATAACAACTAAGAGTGTGAGAAAAAATATTATCTCACCCCCTAATGGGGGTGAATTATTTGAATTTGTATGAAATTAATATTTTGTTACTTAATGCAGACTTCAACGTCATTAAATATGGCAATGGTCAGTAGCTCAACATTTGGAGGTAGTAACTCGTACACATATGCGTGGTACAAGTCCGAATATACTGAAAAAAGAGCTCTTAGTACTGACTTTTGGGCAGTTCACAAGTTTGAGAAAGCCATAGTCATAAGAAAATACAGGTGTTGTGAAAAAGCGAAAATCGTTAATCGTTAATGATACAAAACACTGACAACAGCTTTCCTCCCCCTGCTGCAAACCCTTAAACACATTACCAAATGAAATCCTTTGCCAGGTTTAATATCTGAGGCGTGAAACATTACAAAAAATGTTACGAAGTTAACATTAAAACAATATGATCGAAGTATTAATCGATTGAATGTACTTATCTTTTGTTGCCTTTCTCGTTACAGTTTCCTGGTGAGTGCATCATCACATACATGGAGTTTCAGCTGGACAGCGCGGAGTACTGCCAGGCTCAACACAAATAGAGAGGCACGCCCGTACATACCAACACCAACCAGATCCCCATTGAACTGAGGGAGAGCAAGAGGAGCATTAATGTGGAGTTGAGCAGCAAGAACCAAGAGAGAACGAGATCGAGGAGAACGGTCGAAAGATTAAAGGGAAAGCGAGGGAGATAAGTAGTTCTAGATCATCACCAGAGAGCCAGGAATCATCAGCTAGTCATCACATGCAAGACACAGACACGTAGAAGAATTTATTAGACCATTTTTTATTTACCGTTATCATATGCGAACATCGTGGCTACCGAGTGCACCTTGTCGTGGAGAAGGAAACAGCGCTCTATAGGTGAGCTTACATATTCGCCAAAATTGTTTAATTATCTTTTTTGCTAAAAGTAAGGTAAACGGCTCAGTTTTTGTACCTTTAACATTGTTCTGGATTGGATGACATTTATTCATGCAAGTAGATCAGAAAACACTACATGACTAATTGTGGTTATCGAGAGTATTATGATTCCTATCCGGATTTTAAACAGTTTCAACGATTACTGTTGCCTCTTTTATTTTGTAGTCCTCTCGTAACACGCAAATCGCGATTTCCAACTTCAACGATATACCAACCTCTGCCCTCTCAGATCGGCACTATGTTTTTTTAACGACTACAAGGTCGTTTTTGCCCTAGAAGCATTTATGATTAATCTCGAAACCATGCTTATTATTTTTCTCCAAAATACAGTTAGCAAGTTTGCTCAAGACTCGTAACTTTCGGATGCAGCTACAATTACAATTTGTCTTTGGTAACGCCCGCCATATTTCCACAAAATGTACTTTCACGATAATAAACTTTTTTTTTCATGTCGTATCGTTTGCTTCGTCGATGCACGTTTCGCCACTAAAAAATTGTATTTTCTTGATTACGAAACATTTCAAGAGCCGAAAGCACAGCCGTTTACCTTAGAACAAGTCGGATTTCTGGTATATTTAAAACCCGACCATTAATTTTCTACTTGAAATCTATTGTACCCCGTTATAATACTAGCGGCAATCTCTGCCGCACTAACAACTTTACGGCGCTGCTGTCGATAAAAGAGCGGATAAACGTGGTACCTAGGGTTATAACCCGATAAACTTGTAATGTGCAAAAAGTATATTTTTGGGATTAAATCGTGGTAGATAAATTAACGGTAGAGTTGTGAAAATGCTGAATTTCTGTCTTCTCGAATGTCAACTTCGAACATATATAACACGTTTTGTCCTTGTGTTGCAGATTATCTTCCAATTAGCGAAGGTGTCAAAAAGGATCCAAGTGCATATCAACGCCGTGTAATGTAACGTAATATCCTTCGCCTTACAGCGAAACTTTCGCGTCCCATCCCCTTTTTCTCGTTAAATATCCCTTTGTGAGATCTACATGTAAATCCATCGTACTGTCCTTGTAAAAAAAAAACAAATAGTCTGTTGGTGAGGAAGAATTATCGGAATTAAATATTCGTGACGGAAACCATTAAATAAACTAACAACAAAATAAGACTGACATCTCTATGGGCTTAACGTCATAGACGAGGCTAGAAAAGACCAGCTGGAACGTGGTGGAGACAAGGGCTCCACGGCGAATCCTTGAAAGCGTGGGCCAAGGCGAGGGCAAAGCGAGAAGTAGCGACGGAAGGATAAGGAAGGAGAAGAAGAAAGGGGGTCTGAGCGGTGAAACCGGGTGAATAGGACAGCAACGGCAGCGCCAGCGAAAGACTATTCATCGATTGCCGTTAAAAAGGAAATGAGCAACATGAGGGTCAAGGACATAAGGCCGGCTCCTGCCGAGATTGAATACAAAAATATGAAGTTCCTCATTACTGATCGACCCAACGATCAGACCATTCATACCTTCATACAAGTACGTATTTGTTGTGTATTATTTACTATATTTTTACCACTGCAGAGGAACGCGACGCTGCCATTTAAATTAAAAAAAATGTCTATCTGCAATTGGAACGTCCGATTGATTCGTTGCTCTGCACAATCACGGGTATGATCTTTGTAAATATAAAAACGGCCATAATTATGCGTATCTTTGTTTTTACCAATTAGCAAAATTACAATATAATCGAACGAAGTCTTGTTTTCGTGAAGATCTTTTTCAGGCTTATTTTATACAACAGCTAAAGTTTTTTTTTACAGGAACTGAAGAAGCACAACGTGAAGGAGGTGGTTAGAGTTTGTGAACCAACGTACAAAGTTGAGGAACTGAAAGAAGAGGGAATCAATGTCCTGGACTTGGTCTTCGACGATGGAACTTTTCCGCCTAACGAGGTTCGTCTCGCATTCACGTGTTTTGTAATTTAACTGTAGATCATGTAAAAAAAAACGAGGATTATTTTCGAATAAAATGCATCATCGTCTGACGTTCTTGCGGAAAGCTTCGTACGATAGACAAGCACAGTCCTTCATTATTTTCGCAATGCATTAACAGTATTTCTCCATTTTTTCAATAAGATTACCATCAAGTTTTATGGAAAATTAATATTTCTTGCCTCTAGTTAAACGTTTAAACATCGTATTATAATCATTATACGAGTTATTATGATAAAAACAATTACAAAGCCAATCGCACCATCAATTTTATTTCTATAAAAATTAGAGGGTTCAACTCTGACGCCTGCATACATCTTTTCGAAAGAAGGCCAATACTGTTTATCTTTTTCCCTACTTCTTTATTTTAGTTGTGTTTTCACAGACTTTTCAATTTTTCTTTTACCATTTGGAATGGAGACGCTGTTGTGTCGCTTGCTACTAACAAGACAATTCCTGCACAACTCTGTTCTACAAAGCTTCGATTATATTTTGTCTTATTAGTTTAAGACTAGAGTACACATTTGAATGTGGAATTTCAGGTGGTGGACGAATGGTTTGAGTTATTGAAAAATCGATTTCGTGAGACCCCCGAGGCATGCGTGGCGGTTCATTGCGTCGCTGGCCTCGGCAGAGCGCCGGTACTTGTTGCTCTCGCTCTCATCGAGCTTGGGCTCAAGTACGAGGACGCCGTCGCCCTCATCAGAGAGTAAGTAAACCCCCTGCCCTTCCAGCTACTAAAAAAGATCAATTGATTCGCGATGGCGATACTTCGTTTCTACAGAACTCGACTCTAAACGTCACCGTCTCTATATTATTAATTGTAAAGACGGAACGTAAATACACATGCAAATTAAATATCGGTTGCAAGCCATATATCTATCTATCTACCGACTCTACACTAGGGTAGGTCTTAAATGCAACGTTTTTCCAACTTTTTTCGAGTCACCCGAGATTATCATGAGGAATAAAAGAAAAATAAGATGTGCAAAGGGAATCCGGGATCGATGTATGTTTAGAGTTAGCTAACAGCCCGTCAAAAATGGTAACTTTCAAAGTTTATAAATTCGAGATGAAAATGAAACAAAATGTCGATTTCTTCAGAGGCACTTCCCACTTTCAATGTATTTCGCGTAACAAGCAAATCTGCAATACTTGAACGAAGTCGAAGCATTTCTAGAGATCGCTGCTGACCACAAAAAAAGAAACAAGATTTTCTATATTATTCGCTATTAGTTATAAATTAGTGTCGAAGATAGAAGACCGCGGCGAAAAAATAATTTACGGTCGAATACGGGAAGATATATCTGTTCTAACAAACGTGGAAAAAAAGCCTAACGTTTATCACTTTTAGTGAAGAAAACGAGATTTCTGTAATAGCCATAAGGACACGAATTCGACAACAGCTTTGTTTCGACACACATCTACCCATATTTATTACTAAATTACTTTTCTGACGCGGTCTTCTATCCTCGATTCTATTTTATAACTAATAACGAAAAATACCGAAAATGCTGTTTTCTCCCGACTCCGCTAAAATAACCACATTTCGTGTCCGCAAAGCGGGCGGAAAATCCCTCATTTTTGACGCGTGACTTACGCATGCGCAGTCCGCTTTCATTACCTCCCTAGGGAGGTAATCAGCTCATTCCTGCCCGCGCGGGAGTAATGGGAACCGTACTACGCATGCGTGTCGTCACTTGTCAAAAATGAGGTTATTTTCCGTCCGCATTGCACACACGAAATGTGGTTATTTTTAGCGAAATCGGGAGAAAAGTATAGTACGTTACATGGGAGGAGTGCAACTTTTCACCTCGTGTGAATTTCTGCCCTCGCTTCGCTCGGGCATCAAACTTCACACTCGGTGAAAAGTTGCACTTTCCTCCCTTGTAACGTAATGTACTATTTCTCCCGATTCCGCTAAAATAACCCCATTTCGTGTCCGCAACGCGGGCGGAAAATCCCTCATTTTTGACGCGTGGCTGACGCATGCGCAGTCCGCTTTCATTACCTCCCTAGGGAGGTAATCAGCTCATTCCTGCCCGCGCGGGAGTAATGGGAACCGTACTACGCATGCGTGTCGTCACTTGTCAAAAATGAGCTTATTTTCCGTCCGCGTTGCACACACGAAATGTGGTTATTTTTTAGCGAAATCGGGAGAAAAGTATAGTACGTTACATGGGAGGAGTGCAACTTTTCACCTCGTGTGAATTTCTGCCCTCGCTTCGCTCGGGCATCAAACTTCACACTCGGAGAAAAGTTGCACTTTCCTCCCTTGTAACGTAATGTACTATTTTTACAGTCGTTACTGACCTCTAAACAAATGACCAGATAAGAATGCTTCAATTTCGTTGAAATTTTGCTGTTTTGCTTGTTATGCGAAGTACTTTGAAAGTGGGGGGTGCCTCCGAAAAAATGGAGATTTTTTTTCATTTTCATCTCGAATTTATAAACTATCCCGTATCTTACGATACGGGTGCGATGAATTTACGAGTCGAGTAAAAGTTTCTCGCACGAGGTTCGTATATAACTTTGTGACTAGTGCGAGAAGTAGACATTTCTCGCACCGAGTGGCATTATCCCAGTAAACACAAGTAAGTAGTGTAACTGGTACATAAAACACTGGTGTTACATATAGTTACATTGCTGAGCAGGAAATTGTAATTGAGCAACAACGAAACCGATTTTTCTGTTTACTGGGACTTTTTGATGCAAGAGCGAGAAAGTGACCATTATACGCAAGTTGGGAAGTTGATCGCACGAGCCTCACGAGTATCACAGCAGCTCTCGCCTTCAGCTCGTGCTGTCCGTGCCAAATATTCTTGTCATACGTTGTAAAGAGAATGAATATTTCGATATTTTTGCAGAAACGAAGTACATCTCTACGATCGACATTCGCAATTATTGTTTACACCTTGTTTTCGTTTGCTAAACCAGGAAGAGAAGAGGAGCCATAAACGCCAAGCAATTGGCCTTTCTGGAGAAATATCGTCCTAAGTCACGGCTGAAACTCAAGAACGGACAAAAGAATTCCTGCTGCGTCCAGTGAACGACGCGAAGAAGAATGAACGAAAAGAAAGAAATCTAATAATATGATTTACATTATTTGTCCTCGAAGCAACCAATCGTTGATACGATCGGTGTATAATAATTCTACATAGGTTTGCACGCCTGTGACGACGCAATGTGACGTATATTATATGTATATTGTACCAATTCTCATTTACATATGGCCTATCAATGGAAATGCAACCCACGGGCTATCTACGCGGTATATACTTTATGCTAGTTTACGTATACCACATTTATTTTCGTCGGATGTTCTTTTGTTTTCGTTGGACCAGCGCCGACCACGAACGTCTGTCTCCGCCGCGCAACTTCGACTCGCATAAACCGACGAATTGCCGATTTTCCTTGTTCGCCGTGGTGAGATCGCGACTTCTCTCTTCATCGCTCTCTTTTTAATACACACGAAAATGGAAAGTTACTTGATTTTTTATACTTTGCCGCTATTGCGACACAGACGCTTGTTTGTGGCTGGTATTCAAGTCCCGCTCCTTCAACATGCATTACGGAATAAGTATAATTCTGGTTTGTTGCTCCACAACTTCACAGTGGTCTTTATTTTTTGTACTCTTAATTTTAGAGAAGAATTCAATTTATCGCTGTCATGAAATTAACTTCAAGGAAGTTCCAATCGGTCAAATGAGCGGTCGAACAAGCGGCCGCGCTAATTTCATTAAAAAAAACAATTAATATGGCGTAATCACATCGACATGTAATGTCCGCTCGGTCAAATGGGGTCCAATGACGTTTGGTTCTATAAAAAATATTGAAATGTAGCACACATCGAGGATTTTGGTGCAAAAAATATAAACATGTTGAGAGATACGTTAAAAAAGGAAAACTTTACGAATAATCAACATTTTACACTTAATGGGGCCTCTTAACATTATTGACCTTCTAGAGCTTTTGAGAAGTCGAGTTTATGACGACAAAGAATAGAATTTTGGAGTTGAAGGATATAAAACAGTGGTCAATAGCGTCTCATATCTCCCCCCCCCCTCTCTCTCTCTCTCTCTCTCTCTCTCTCTCTCTCTCTCTTTCTGTTTCTCTTTCTCTCTCCTATAGTATCTCTATTTTGCCATATATCTGTACGTTCAGAGACTACGCAGGCTGCAGGACAGACCACCGATTACTGCAGTATTACTGCACTGTTCAACCGGGGCCAACAGAATTTTTTAAGCAATTTCTCTGCCTCGAATTACATTCGATTCGAAATCTAATTTATCTATCATTTACCAACAAAAAAAAATAAACTCACTAGTGAATTGTACATTATTTAATTATGTTCAAACATCCAACCAAAATTCAAGTCCCAAATTATAATTTGTGAAACAAACACGTGATATTTTTGAAGAATAACAATTTAATTATTTTCCCGACGCTGTCGCATTCGCAGTTTTTCTCCACGTCTATCAATCGTTGTGAACAAAAATACATTTACGCAGCGAGAAACGGGCGGCCTCCGCACAGTCTATACGGGGCCAATTTTTTTCATCCAATCGGTGTTCAGTCCATTATCGTTTGTGCGGCAATCCTGTCACCGAATTGTAGATATTTTTGCAAGTGGATCGCGTCGAGACAATAAATATGATAGTCACAAACTCGTTGTGCCTGAGAACAAAATGTACTTCACTCGGTGTGGTGTAATAGACGTATTACCCACGCTTCACGAGCGTAAAACCCTCACTTTCACACCTTGTAAAGTAAAATTTCGTGCAATACTCGACGGAAAACCTGTTTCTCATCTCGTGCGATTGAAACACACACAATGAGAAAATGTTTTTTCGCCCTCGTATCGTAATACGCTGTTATCAATTTTTTCGCCCGTACTTAAGAGTCCAACGAAAGCAGTCAACGAAACTTCTATTCAACAGCTCCCTCAATGCTTTCTTTGACAGGTCGCTAGTTTTGATAAATCTTTTCAGCTTCATAATCGAAAGAAGCGTTCAACAAGAACCAGGAGCCATACTCATAGCACTACCACCAACGGGTAGATAAATATTCGGGCAGAAAAAACATCCAACCAAAATGACTGATGAGGACAGTTAAAAATATGAATAACGCAATTAATAAAAAAAAACCATCGCGTCCTTTATTAACCGTCCTAATCGTCGCATGAACCCCGATAGAAAATCTGCAGCCTTACATCGGGCCCAAGTCCGACAGGGACAGGGGTGGACAGGGCCGAATATAACGCCACGGATTTTCCATCGGGAAAGGATCCGTTTTTGCCGACACTAGAAAACGATGATTAATACTAGTTGTAAAGGATACGGGATATGTAGAATAACGAGAAGGGGCTGTAACATGATTGCAAGTATTGCGCGGAATACCGAGCCGCTGCGTTGCATTTCCAATGGCAATCCGGACTGTGGATGAACGTTCTTAAACTCACATTGGACTTGAGAATTTTTGCGGTAATTTGAACGTTGAATGTAATGTAACGGCGAGAGATGATTCACTCCAGAGTTATAACTATATCACTTTTATTGTAGTTTAATGGCAATTTTATGAAAAGCTGCGCGAAGGAATTCGACGGAAGAGTTAGTGCGATAAAATATCGCGAGTCGCGCGCGTCTCCGCGGTACGCTTCAATGTCCAACGCGAAGGAAAATAACGGAACGTTCGAGATCTCAGAATTCGCGAGATTTGTTTTAAATAAAATTGTCACTAACTCTGTGCGCCACGCTAAACTGTGTTCAAAAGATACTACAAATTTCACTCGTAACAAATAATAAAGATTTTACTATTTAGATCATTTCATTTGTCTGCTGATCTTCAGCGAATGTGCGCTTCGAGTTTGATATCGTCATTTTGTTGTTGTTCGTCGACAGCTCCAACTTGACCTCGACATATTGAGAGAACGGATTACCGATGAGTCGAATTTCAAGGTTGATACCGATATTCAATAATTTTTCTGTTAAAAAAAACTGTCGTTTTCGTGGTGTAATTGGCAATTCAGGCGCGACGTCATATCGGATGATTATATTAAAATAATTTTTGCGTATGTCGCGAACTTAGCGCTTCTAGCCATAAATCTAGTTGAAGGCATAAAATATCTTCGTTTAAGGCAGTCGATGTCCCATCGCTGTGACGTCTAATGAAAAAATGTATGTTTCCGTGAATTTTCTATGGAAGAAATAATACAATTTTATAACATTGTTTTTTTTTGTTTTGAAGCACAAATTTTCAATGTTCAAAAAGTAACGATTGGTAAATATGAATGTTTGGGATCGCATTCGTAATCTGTTTTCCTAATAGCACTCGGACAAATATGCGAATCTCAACAATTGACTACTTCTACGTGACATCGTTTTGGGCGACCGTCCACAAGTCTATGTAAATATATTAACTATAACGCTGGTGCCAATGACCGCGCAAAGAAAAAGAAAATGGCACGTTTATTTGTCGCAACGTCCTGAGTAAAGTATTTCGCGATATTACATTTAGCAGGGTCGCAGACATACACGAATGAATTTGAACCTGTTAAACACAATTCTTTTTTCTAAGATCTCAAAGAACTGCAATATTTTTTAACGGAGAATGAAACTAGGAACGTTCGTATAATATGAAAAGAAAAAAAAACAAAGCGAAATTATGATAAACATTTAAACAAAACGACAAATGAAAAAGAAAAACTAACTTGGTAGTATTCTTCTACCTGAACCACTCGCCTTAGTTAAATTATTTGCGTTGCCAATTATTGCATACGATACATAATTATATATTTCGCTATAGATATCTCTTGCTTCCGTGCGAAATACTACTTTACTAAACAATTTCGAAGTTTGGCTTTGAAGAGTTACCAATCCTTTCAATTATTATTATTGTTATATTATTATTCTCGCGCATCATTTTACTTCAATTGTCTACCTTCTGTCGTTTCGGCTTACTGACATATTCCTCGAGTACGAATTGAACATGCGCCTGTGATATATGTTTTCGCTATAAATAAACAAGCAAACAAAAATGTAATCAAGATTAACGCAAAGTGCACACTCTTTAATTTTCGTTTTTTTTTTTCTATATTTCTTTGTTGGCACTGAGTTTTGTCTTTCGTCGGGCCATATGTTCCAGTAAAATAATGTAAAATAGGAGAGCAAGCAACGCAACACGACTGACTATTATCGTAATTTAAATACGTTGTTACGAGGAGCGAAGAAACCATTTGTAAATGTAAACGTGTCGATAGCCGCGGATTGCAAAACGGGCGAGGCACAAGCGATCCAATTGCGTGCAACTTGAGTTGTTTAACACTGATTTGCTGTCCAATCGTTGTGTTGTGGATAATGCCGATGAAACGAATGGCGACCGCGACTTTTCTTTCTGTGCGGCGGAACATTTAGGTGTAAAAACTAAGAGCGAAGAAGAGTGGAAAGTTTTTTTTAGACGCTCTTGTGCAGATTTCGTTTAAATACTTTTTGTCGGGAGTGATGTTGTTCTGAATAAACAGCGAGAGCCTGACATTTATGAATTATCGTTTATTGTTGCTGTTCTCGACAGATCGATGATAATGAGATGAAGTAACGTCGGGGTTTACATAAACATATCATCGTATCCCGGAGGTGGAAGATGATCCGCGTCCGGACCGCCTCGAGGTCTGGGTCTGTCCAAGTCAGGAGGACCGAAATGATCGAATCTTGCGCCTGGTGGTACGGCCCCACTGCGGAAGGACGACAGAAGCAATGATTATCATAATACTTTGAATAATAACAATTGTTGATATTGTGAGACGTTTCTTGAAACCTGGAAAATTGATTTTGCAGAATTTGCGAATTGGCACAGTGAACATTGTATTTTGGTAATATCATGTCAATTCGATAAAAATGTGGAAAAAGCTTTTGGTCGAAAAAGGCATTCTCGTTGGGTTTATTTAACATTTTAAGCAACGCGTTTTACAACTAATATTTTATATTTTTAACTTTGTCGTTCGTTTAAGTTGCATCGTTGGAATTGATTTTGGCATTAAATAAGAAGCTGATGTTTATCTTACGGCGGTAGTCTACCCGGTACTCCCAGACCGCTGAGAGGATCGAATGGATTACGTCCGCCAGGTGCGAACGGATTAAATATCATACCGCTGCCGCCGCTTGAGAATGGATCCAAATCGGATCTACCAATGTTCCTTGGATCAGCTTGGGGATTCCTAAATTATAATTATAATCGCGTGAAAACGGTACAAAAGTTTGTATTGACTTTCGCGATATTAGGCCCGAATATACTCAACATTATGGACAAATGTCTGCATTATACCTTAAGTTGAATCTTCAATATTTGAAATTTTTCACGTAATTTTAAGCCATCAAATTCAACGTTAAGTCATTCGGAACAATGCAAGTGAAATTTAAAGTTGAATCTCAATATCTTCTCAACTTACTGTGAGACATTCGGGCCTTTAAGTGATTTATCTTCGTTACTTTGACATTACAACATAGACAAAGAGCGTCAGGTAAGTGTATTGTTGTGGCCTTCCGAGGTGGGGGAAAAACAGGGGTGGTACTAGTGATGGGCGATTTGCACTAGTTATTCTAAAAATCCATGTTTTTCAGCGCTACATCGAGTATCTTGGGCCGATGTTTTCATTTTTGACGCGTCGAATAAAAACTGATTGTTATGAAAAATAATCGATATTTCTTAACCTTCACTGCGCAGCCGTGATTTTCAAAATTGTGAAATTCACGGAAATTTCAAAATTGAGGAGTTCCAGTCCCGTTGATATTACATTATCAAGAGACGCGGTAGCGTCTCGATGCCAAGTATAAAAAAAAAGTTAATAATGCCTCTCGACACGATCGACACGAGGTACTACCGCTATTCTTACTATCCCGAAGTCGGAGCCTTTTCCGTTACTTTTAAATGTAACTCGTTATATCTCTGTTGACACCTCACGGACGAAAAATGTATCAGGTCCAATATTTTTTCTTTTTTTTCTTTGTCTGTTCCAATTTGCCGTTTGCCCAGTGGAATTCTGGGTCTTTTGTTTTGGGAAATCTTGGCTAAAAAGCTGAAAAACGGACGGAAACCATCTCAGTTGACAAACCAACCCGAACGCGCAAATCACGCAGAATTATTAATTCGCAAAATATTAAAACATTTATTTACCTTACTCAGTTTTGTTTTCACTGTGTTAATCAGATCTTGCTTGTAAAAAACGAGAAAGCAGAAGTTCAATTTTGTAGAGCGTTTAAATTAGCGCGCGCTTTTCAGAATTAAACGATGCATCGCTTACTATAGATGTTTCGAGGAAAACATCGATGTTGAGACAGCGATTGTTTAATGCATTGATTATTTTATCATCAATGTTTTTTTTTTCTTTCCAACATCGCCCATCACTAGGTGGTGGCTGACCAAGTATTTAAATGGGCCAGATACGAACGGGCTCTACGTTTATTTCAGTGGATACCTGGAAAGCATTGAAACATGCTCCCGTAAAAGAAAATAATTTGTTTTTGTTTACCACGGCATCTGCGGTGCAACGCGGGATGGTCCTACCCTCAATGGATCGTCGTCTCTCCTCCCTGGGGTGACCTCACGCGGCTGCTGATGATTGTCTTGCGTTTGGGTCGAAATTTCTCTCGCAGACTCTCTATCGGTGCACACAGGCTCCACAAGTTCTTTTTTAATCTTGTTCAAAACTGCGCTATGGCTGGGTATCAGCGAATCCAATGACCCATGGAGGCTACCGACCGTTGAGTCAATGGGAAATTGGATATTGGACACGCAGTTCTTTGCAATTCCCTGTAATTAACAAAACCTGTCTCCTCTCTCAGAACATCCGTGTTACACGAGGGAAGATTTAAAAAAAATCATTGCAAGTGTTACCAATAAGTTGAGCAGCAAATCTTTGTCCGATTTTGTCGCTATGAAAAGATAAAGCTCTCCGTCCTTGATATATCGAAGAGAGTAGTTTGGATGCTGATTCCAATCGGCTGGCAATAGCTCTGAGCCTCGATCGACCGACGAATCAAATGTTTTCTATATTTAAGAAAAAATAAAACATCTCGTAAAAATTATTTGTAATCAATTGCTTTAGATACTGTCAATATACAGCATATTTTGGAACTTATGGAATCTAATTTTAAGGCAAGGTGAAACATCAACAAGCGCTAGAGAGATAGCAAATAATTTTTGGAACAATAATATACAGAAATTCGACATATGCCAGGAAAAATGAAGGTCTTACATTACTCAGGATTGAAAGAGGGACAATGTAAAAAAAATTCTTTTTTCTGGGACCATTAGGCATCGTTGGTATAATTGTTTACAGTTTTTATTACCGACCGAGTAGGTTTCATCTCGCCTTGAAAAATATCATGTTCCGTGAAAGTTGAAAAAGAAACTTGTTCTAAAATTAATGGTGTATTCCTTAACGTCATTTTACATAAATACAATATAACAACCATTTTTCTGAAATAAAATAACATAAATTTATTTCTAGCTGACAAAAAACTTGGCCAGTTTAGATTACAGTTTTTGTTGCCGACCGACTATCACGACGGCGCTTTAAGCATTTAGTTGGCAATTTGTCAGTAATATCTTGAGTCTCTTAGTCTATATTTGCGATTGTGATGTCGTTAATAGTTTAGTCATTGAATAATTAGCATTTGAGGTTAAATCTGAAAATCTAGGATCACGCAGGAACGAAAACGAATTCTTCACAATTATTGAGATATTTGATTACCACAAATATATACAACTAAACTTCAGACACGAAAACAGCGAAATAAGCCTATTGACGATTCTATAGACATTAGATCAAAACTTACCGAGTCACCGAAGCCGATACACTTGAAACCATTTTTCACAAAATACCAATGTGTGAATAAAACAATGACATCCTCCTTTTTGGTTAACTGACTGTCGACTAGACTATTAAGCAAGTCGAAGCCAAAATAGGCGTTCCTTTCGTTTGTCATCGTCGCAAAATTGGAAACTTCACTGATCACCACCTGAGAAATAAATCTCTACGCATTACCGACGAATGACGCACTGGAGCCGCTGAACTATATCGCTATGTTTCCGGCTTAAATTTGGCGCCTGGAATACGTAAAGTTAAACATATTAACGTGGCTTCTAATTTTTGTACGATTTCTTTTCATTTTTTTATCTACATATTTTACTTTCACCTCGACTGTGTTTACCTAATAACGTTGATGGTCACCGCACAAGTGACAAATGAATGCGACGTATGACAGATGAACTCTCACTCGTTTGGTGATAGCTGGGTGATAATAGAGTGGATTGATGGATGCATACACTGTATGTACGCGGGATTCACGGGATTCGATAATCGACATCCTATTTGCGATTATCGAATCTCGTGAATCGCGCGTTATCTGGCGTGTGATGTACGGTTGCCTTTACATCGAACGAACAGTCGATAGTCGATCCCGCGAACCCCGCGAATCGCGCGAAACGTGGATTAATTCAAACATAGATGCTGAGGATAGAAAACGAGTAGATATTTTAAAGATAGAAATGGTCACACGAGAACGTAGGGTGCGCAGGGAGAAGGGCTCTCTCTTTTATGACGCTGGAGAAACTCATCGAGACTCGCGGACCACCGGATGAAGACAATTCAAGGAGTCTTCAACTCGACAAACAACAGACGCACCACCAACGAAGAGTGTACGTGACTTTTGCTCGAAAAGTCGCAACTCAAGTGGGCAACACGTGGTGACCAACAGGCTTCGGTCGGCGTCGATCCGCCGATCGACGCCGAGCGCGCCAAGCCGGACGGACGCGCTTTTCCCGCTTCGACCAGGGAGACGGGAGTGGCCAACAACCCTTGGAGAAGGAGAACCGACGCCACTACGACGACCAACGATTGGCCAGCGTTCACCCCGGAGAGATGAACCACCCCCATCCACCAACGCGTCGGAGATCTCGCCGAGACTCATCTTCAAATTATTACGCTCAGAATATCTTCAACTGTTGTACGGAACACTCGTTCCTCCTCTTGTACTTGTGTACTACGGAATTTCCAATATATATAGCAAACAGTTACTTTCACTTTCACTATTAAATTCAGTTCAAGAGACGCGGTAGCGTCTCGAGACAAGTACATTTACGGCCGATTACCGACGGCGACCGATTTACCGACCGAACCGACCGATGACGACGAGACGCGACGAGACTCTTATACGCGAAACAACTCGTTTTCGGACACTCTCGAAAACTTTTCTTTTCTTTTTTTAATTTTCAGTAAACGAATATGTTTTAGAGCAACACGTAAATTATGTTCTTTTTACGGTCTATCGATTGCAACCAAAATCGTATTTATAGAGAGGCGCACAAGATAGATATTCGAGCTTAACTTTCTCAGCCTCGCCAGAACTGATGTTCAGTGGTCGTCGTCATCGCACACAACATGGCGGCGTCCACAAGCGGACGCCGCCATGTTGTGTGCGATTTTGTAAGCAGACATCGCTATAACAGATGACGTGCATCTAACTTCACGGCAGTCACGCTCCATCTCTGTCTCTCTCTTTCTCTATGTATATCTCTCAAATCTCTTCTCGCACATCAATTATCTTATAATTGGTTAGAACGATTTTCGTGAAATTTTGTACTCGAGGGTTTTCGAGGTCACTGATTAAGAATCTGACCTCAAAATTCAAAAACTAAGAATGTCAATCCAGTATAGCACACCAAAATACAATAATTAACTAATTGATGCTCATACAAACTGGTATATGGGGGTTTTCGAGGTCGCATTTAGAAATTCAAAGTCGCGGATCCAACATGGCGGATGGAAATTTGAAATTGATTTAACTGGAATGAAATTCGGCACTCGGGGGTTTATGAGATCGCTGATTACGAATCTGTCCTTAAAATTAAAAAAAAATCGAAAATGGTGAATCAAATATGGCAGTTCAAAATTCAGAATTGATTGCATCCGGATGACAATTGGCACTCGAGGATTTCAAAGTCAAATTTGAATTTGATCCGCAATTTTGAATTTCTAAATTTTGAGTACAGATTTGTAATGAGCGACCCCGAACTACTGAGTGTCGGTTTTGATTTGAAGTAAATCACTTTTGAATTTTCATCCGCCATATTGGAACGTCCATTTTTAATTTCTGTATTTTGACCACAAATTCACAATCAGCAACCAAAAAAATTCTTAGATGGCATGTTTCATTCAAATCGGAATATTGGTTTTCCCGTGTTTTTGGCACAGATAGTGAAATTTGTCTTGCCGCTCAAGAGAATAATTCTAATCTTGCGGAAACCTATCAATATTAAGGGCTAGGTAATATTGTATTGATGATGTGAACTGGTATTAATGAACAATAAAAAATGTAAAGCCTCGAAAATGAATACTCGTACTTCGTGATTAACAATTTTGCGATAATATCGAAAAATATCTAGTATAAATCGCCAAGGAGAACTTTTGCAATAAGTAGACAAATACCCCAAAAAAACACCTTGGGTGTAAAAATCTGAGACAAGTAAATTTACATCGGCAAATGTACCTATTCTTACAAAAAGTTGTGAAATAATGAATTTATAAAAGTAAAACCCCATACTATGCAAAAAGTCGACAAATAATTACCCGCCTCACAACGTCAAGTAAACCCGAAAATTAATAATGATAGTTTAATTAACTCAAAGTTGCATGGGTCAATTCATAAAAATTACTTGTCCGGCCTAAAGTATCGACTGTTGGTGTTGGCTGTCGACGAAACAGTTAATTGTGCGTATTTAGCTAATATACCAGTTCTCATGTTAATTTGATAAGTACAATGGCCGGACAAGCAATTTTTATAAATTGACCCATGCAACTTTGAGTTAATTAAACTATCATTATTAATTTTCGGGTTTACTTGACGTTGTGAGGCGGGTAATTATTTGTCGACTTTTTGCATAGTATGGGGTTTTACTTTTATAAATTCATTATTTCACAACTTTTTGTAAGAATAGGTACATTTGCCGATGTAAATTTACTTGTCTCAGATTTTTACACCCAAGGTGTTTTTTTGGGGTTTTACCTTTATTTCAAACTCCCTCGACATTCCTGCGCCTCCGAGCCGAACACTTCAGTGTTCCACGGGCGAAACGTTCCTTCGCGCCATCTCGCGTACGAAGAGAACGTTAATCATAATTTACCGGAATCCGGAATATTACAGGCGTGACGTGACGTACGGTTGCCGTTACATCGAACGGACAGTCGATAGTCCAACCCGCGAACCCGCGAAACGTAGATTAATTCAAGCGTAGATGCTGAGGACAGAAAACGAGTAGATATTTTAAAGACAGAAATGGTCACACGAGAACGTAGGTGCGCAGAGAGAAGGGCTTTCTCTTTTACGACGCTGGAGAAACTCATCGGGATTCGCTGACCACCGGATGAAGACAACTCAAGGAATCCTCAACTCGACAAACAACAGACGCACCACGAACGAAGGATGCACGTGACTTTTGCCCGAAAAGTCGCAATTCAAGTAGGTAACACGTGTAGCAAACACGTCGGTGGTGACCGACAGGCTTCGGTCGGTGCTGATCCGCCGATCGACGCCGAGAGCGCCAAGTCGGACGGACGCGCTTTTCCCGCTACGACCAGGGGAACGGGAGTGGACAACAATCCTTGGAGAAGGAGTTACCGACGCCACCATGACGACTAACGATTAGCCAGCGTTCATCCCGGAGGAATGAACCACCCCCATCCACCGACGCATCGGAGATCTCGCCGAAACTCGTCTTCAAAATATCACTCTCAGAATATCTTCATCCGTTGTGCGGAACACTCGTTCTTTTTCTTGTGCTTGTGCACTACCGGAATTTTCAATATATAACAAACAGTTGCTTTTGCTTTCGATATTAAATTCAGTTGTATTCTCATATTCAAACTCCTTTGACGTTCCCGCGCCTCCGAGCAGCCGAACCCTTCAATGTTCCACGGGCGAAACCTTTCTTCGCGCCAACTCGCGTGCAACCCTAGTGAGTCCGACGACCGCGAAAACGACCAAAAACTGACCGTGGAACGATCGAAAAAAACGACCGGTCGTTAAATGCAGAAAAATAGCCATTGAAATGAGCCGAACGACCAAGAAAACGACCATTGAAATTATTCTTGCTTAGTCGTTTCTACGTCACGAAAAATCGGAAAACGATCATTTCAATAATTTGTAACCGGTCGTTTTTTCAGTGAACCGTCGAAACGACATTCGAAACGACAGTCGAAACGACAGTCGAAACGACAGTCGAAACGACCAACTAGACAATCAAACTTCAAATAGACAATCAAAATATGTACCATTAAAGGTTTGAATAGCCGAGTTGTGTAAGACGCGGAGCAATACTCAGAAGGATCCAGTTTCGAATCCTGACCATGATAAAATTTGTTTTTTTCCAAAATTTAAATTGACAAAAAAGGGGTTGTTTCGATGGTCGTTTCACGGGTTTACTGAAAAAAAGCCACCAGTTACAAATGATTGAAATGGTCGTTTTTCGATTTTTTGTGACAAAGAAACGACTAATCAAGAATAATTTCAATGGTCGTTTTCTTGGTCGTTCGGCTCATTTCAATGGTTATTTTTTTGCATTTAACGACCGGTCGTTTTTTCAGTCGCTCGGCCGGTCGCTGGATCTGTTAGGGAAATAATTTATCAATCATAAATTAGCGACTAACCAGAACATTACAGAGAAATGCCGTGAAATCCATTCGCGTACTTCATAGCGACACCTCTCAGACGCGACAAATATCTCGGTAACCACCACAGCCAATGAGAGTGCCGAATTAGTTCGATACACAAGAAAAGTCTTCTGCCATTGGCTGCATTGGCAATCGGTCTGCTTCCATGTCCCATGTAGCATACAGTACTTTTCTTCCGATTTCGCTCAAAAGTAACCGCATGTCGTATGTGCAATAAGGGTGCAATAAGGGATCTCGTGTGAATTTCTGCCCTCGCTTCGCTCGGGCATCAACTTTCACACTGGGTGATAAGTTGCACTTCCCTCCCTTGTAGCGCAATGTACTATATGATATGCGACGGAAAAACGTGTTCTCAGCTCGTGCGATTTGCCTTCGGATCGTGCCCCAATCACGCAATAAAATAAAAATAATCTTCTGAAGGATAAGTGGTTTCTGTCTCGCACTTATTTCAATGGACTATATACGAGAGGAAGTCGGTGGTACGCCAAGTTTTATGCGTGTCAATAACTAAAGGGATTTTACTTGGCACTTGGCTTGGAGGCATTTTAATATATTGGATCTGTATTTCTTCATGCAAGGAATTTCTATTTTATGGGACGACTACCCTTTTAATACTCGGCGTATTCAATTTCTAAAAAATATTTTTTTGTTTCGAAAAAAAAAAAAAAAAAAAAAAAAAAAATGTTACCATAAAGATAATCTCTAAATAAGGCGAGTATTAGCAAAGAATGTATGAAGTATGAAAGAGAATACCTTCGTTAAATCAATTGTTGGCCCTGAAAAGGGCCGATGGATTTTTAGAAAGTATTAAATTTACGCTTTCTTTTCTGTCTTTTTGGGAAGAAGAACCGCTTGAATGTTGGGTAGGACGCCACCTTGAGCGATCGTGACGCCGGTGAGCAGTTTGTTCAACTCTTCGTCGTTACGAATGGCCAGTTGAAGATGACGAGGGATAATTCTCGTTTTCTTGTTATCGCGAGCTGCGTTTCCAGCCAACTCGAGAACTTCAGCGGCCAGATATTCCATAACGGCAGCGAGGTATACGGGAGCGCCGGTTCCAACACGTTCGGCGTAGTTTCCATTACGAAGAAGACGATGAATTCTTCCCACCGGGAACTGAAGTCCAGCTCGGTTGGAACGAGTCTTTGACTTTCCCTTTACTTTGCCACCTTTTCCTCGTCCAGACACGGTGATATAAGTTGAACAGAACGAACACACTTGATACTTGAGCGGTTCAAGACCGAATGATATCGAAGCGCGTCTGATCTTTCCTTTTGTAGACCATGTGATCCAGCAACGCTGCAATCACGACGCAGAATTCCATTTGCTCAAACCGGCCACTTCTGATTGGTCCGACGTTTGGGTCTGTCACTCGTTCTTATTGGTGCTGTATTGGATTCATGTTTTCTGTTAAATAAAGGCAGGTTGTCGACGGTTGTCTATCAACTCCCAGATATTGTCGATATTTGAAATTATGAAGTACCAAGTACTAAAGCCGTGAAGAAGGCTGGCAGGGCCCAGAAGAATATTACGAAAACTGACAAGAAGAAGAAGAAGAAGCGCAAGTGAAAGGAACGCTACGCTATCTATATCTACAAACTACTGAAGCAGGTCGATCCTGACACAGGAGTTTCGCGTAAAGCAATGAACATCTCAAACACATTGGCCCTTGTCAGGGCCAACGAAAATTCATAACGTGATGCAGTCGTCTGCAAAAGCTTATCCCCCATGGAAAAAAGGTAGGTGTGGAAATACATTTTTCGATACATCGTAGTATATACACAAGATATATTTGGGGTATATGCGATATATCTGATTTATAGCCAAGATACTTATAGCATTTACCCGGGATATATGCAAAATATATCCGACATATCGAACTTTTCGTGGTTGTATATATTTTCACATATACAAGGTAAATATGCGGTGTATATTTTCACGTATATCGTAAATGTATATTAAATATAGCTTAACATACACTAAAAATATATGCGCGATATATATGAGTAGGTATCTGGAATGTTTGTTAGATATATTTTACTTTATATTCAGAAAATATTTTACAATTATGCGAGGGATATATGCGGGTTATATTTTCACGTATATCGTAAATATATGTTCATTATAGTTAAACATATACTAAGAATATATGAAGATCGGTCGGTAACGGCAGCGCGGCGTGCCCGCTCTGTAAACGCTCCGTGTATTATCGTCTCAATCTTTTGCAAAAAACTTGTTTCAGTCATCATTTTGATACAGTTAGATCAGCGAAGCAACCACACACCCATCAAACAATAAATCCAACCCCCAGCAATTGTTTGTGAAACACAGAAAAGGAAAAACCGGTGTTGAGGTTAGGATCGCGCGTGAGAGGTTAGGATCAGCACTATGGTAGGAAAAGCGATGACCGGGAGACAAGCGGCTGGTGCCAAACAGTCTGAGCAGAAGATCAATGAGATGATGGATCTACGCAGCAAAAATCAAAGCAACAGAGAACAAAATAACAACAATAGGGGCAGCCCAAACGCGTCATCAGCAACCAACACGTCAGTCGATCTCGCGAAAGTCCTGGACAAGCTCGTCGCCCTGACAAATGTGGTGGAAGAGCTGCGAGACGAGAGCATCAAAACGAGGGAGGTCTGGGGTCGAATCAAAGCAATCGAAGACAAAGTTAACACAATGGACCTGCGCTGGCAAACTGAAAAAGAAAAACTACAAGACAGGATCCGACGACTGGAGAAGAACGAAGAGAATCGAGAAAAAGAAACTCGCCGGGACAATGTTATAATCCACGGACTACAGGTAGACCCAAAGAATTGCTTTTTGGAAGCCGAAGAGTTTCTCAATGACCAACTTGGTCTCGAAGTCACAATCCAAGAGGCCCGCTCTGTGGGCAAGCTGACTGAAGAGGGAAAGTCAAAAGCCGTGCTTATCAAGAGACGCGGTAGCGTCTCGAGACAAGTACATTTACGGCCGATTTCCGACGGCGACCGATTTACCGACCGAACCGACCGATGACGACGAGACGCGACAAGACTCTTATACGCGAAACAACTCGTTTTCGGACACTCTCGAAAACTTTTCTTTTCTTTTTTTAATATTCAGTAAACGAATATGTTTTAGAGCAACACGTAAATTATGTTCTTTTTACGGTCTATCGATTGCAACCAAAATCGTATTTATAGAGAGGCGCACAAGATAGATATTCGAGCTTAATTTTCTCAGCCTCGCGAGAACTGATGTTCAGTGGTCGTCGGCATCGCACACAACATGGCGGCGTCCACAAGCGGACGCCGCCATGTTGTGTGCGATTTTGTAAGCAGACGTCGCTATAACAGATGACGTGCATCTAACTTCACGGCAGTCACGCTCCATCTCTGTCTCTCTCTTTCTCAATGTATATCTCTCAAATCTCTTCTCGCACATCAATTATCTTGTAATTGGTTCGAACGATTTTCGTGAAATTTTGTACTCGAGGGTTTTCGAGGTCACTGATTAAGAATCTGACCTCAAAATTCAAAAACTAAAAATGTCAATCCAGTATAGCACACCAAAATACAATAATTAACTAATTGATGCTCATACAAACTGGTATATGGGGTGTGATGTACGGTTGCCTTTACATCGAACGAACAGTCGATAGTCGATCCCGCGAACCCCGCGAATCGCGCGAAACGTGGATTAATTCAAACATAAATGCTGAGGATAGAAACGAGTAGATATTTTAAGAATAGAAATGGTCACACGAGAACGTAGGGTGCGCAGAGAGAAGGGCTCTCTCTTTTATGACGCTGGAGAAACTCTTCGAGACTCGCGGACCACCGGATGAAGACAATTCAAGGAGTCTTCAACTTGACAAACAACAGACGCACCACCAACGAAGAGTGTACGTGACTTTTGCCCGAAAAGTCGCAACTCAAGTGGGCAACACGTGGTGACCAACAGGCTTCGGTCGGCGTCGATCCGCCGATCGACGCCGAGCGCGCCGAGCCGGACGGACGCGCTTTTCCCGCCTCGACCAGGGAGACGGGAGTGGCCAACAACCCTTGGAGAAGGAGAACCGACGCCACTACGACGGCCAACGATTGGCCAGCGTTCACCCGGAGGGATGAACCACCCCCATCCACCGACGCATCGGAGATCTCGCCGAGACTCATCTTCGAATTATTACCGGCAGAATATCTTCAACTGTTGTACGGAACACTAGTTCCTCCTTTTGTACTTGTGCACTAGAGAATTCCCAATATATAACAATTACTTTTGCTTTCACTATTAAATTCAGTTCTACCTTTATTTCAAGCTCCCTCGACATTTCCCGCGCCTCCGAGCCGAACACTTCAGTGTTCCACGGGCGAAACGTTCCTTCGTGCCATCTCGCGTACGAATAAAACATTAATTCTTAAATTACCGGAATCCGGAACATTACAGTGGTGACAGCTTGGTGGGATTCGCCAGCTCGAGAGTGCGCGGAAAATTCGTAAAATATTTTGAGTGAAAAAGACTTATAAGAGACAATGGACAGTTAATTATCGTGAGTTATCGTGAAAAAGACTGTAGCAGTGAATGTTCATCGTGAGTGCCATTCTCTCCCTCCTGGGTTTTTGCACGGTTTCCCCAGGAGCAGAGGGCGAATGCCGGAGGAAGTGATTGTCAGCGGCCGTGCTCGCAAATCCCTGAAATCACAGGCAACTCACCCTTCTCGGACATCGCGGAAAATCAGCGGAGAAGACCAAGCTGCAGAAACAGCCTCAGACAGGAAGCCAGCATCGAACAACAATCACGGACTGAGGAAAAATCGCCGAGTAAGTCGCAAATCTACATTTCTCGCTGTGACCATTAGGGAATTTTTAGGAGAATAGGTTCGTGAATTGTTTTATTAAATCGCATAGAATCGGGTAGAATGAGTAACCGTAGTTTCTCGACAAGCTCGTGGGCGATAGAACAAGAGATAGTAAACGTGTTACCCTCTTTTTTGGAGTTCGAAAATCGTGGGTTAGGCCGTGGTAACGAAATAAGAGAACTCGTGCCGTACGTAGAATTACCAGATGCAATAGACCACCCGTTCGTAAGACCACCAAACCTTCGGCACCAATTCGCCCATACACGGACCTATAACTCACAATCCCTTGATAACGAGCCGCCCACCTCGAGTAATCATAGCACAGATTTGGCTGAATGCCGTATTTCTTTGAAATTAGCATCGGATATCCTTCCGACATTCGATGGCAAAACAAGCCCCATCTGGAAATTTGCAAAAGATTGTAGAGACGTGTGGAAATCGGTCAGACCCACGGAGAGAGAGTTTTTAATTAAAATAATTGAAAAGAAAATTGTTGGCGAGGCAAAAGGCTATCTGCGCCGACGCAGAGGCAGCTACGACTTAGACGATCTTCTAGGCGATTTGGAAAGGGTTTTCATCTCTAGAAACGGGCTTGACGCTTTGCAAACCTCCCTTTCGAACGTCCACCAACAGAAAGGAGAGTCCGCTATCCAGTACGGGATCCGTATAAACGAGCTTTTAGACGAACTTTTAGAAGCCGTAGACCGCGAATGCACGCCGGAAACTAGGTGCATTATCAAAACTAGGGCCAGAGTCAACGCGCGAAATTGTTTTATCAGAGGTCTCGACAGTACGATCGAAGCCCAAATTAGGCAGAAAAACCCGCAGGATCTCTGCAGCGCCATCGATCTCGCCATAAGCGAAGAAGAGCACTACAAGCTCCGGTCACGGATAATTAATCGGGACAATTTGCCGTAATCTACCTCCGACCCTACCTCTACAGCCACAAATTCACCCTGGTCACTGATAATCGACCCCTGGGTTGGCTGAGATGACTTACAAACCTGGTAGAATCAATTCCAACGCTGACGCGCTTTCGCGCGATCCCGTTCCCAACGAACCCTGACAGAAGAAGGCTGGAAAGGAAGGATTACGCTCGAGAAACCTGGAACAAGTGCTCGTCTGCGCAGACAAAACACGGGTTGTAGATTTCGAAGTGAGCAAAGATCCTGAGTGAAATGATTTTGATTAAAAAAATAAAAAATAAAAAATAAAATTTGTGAGTTCTTGCCTCCTTGCCTGGGGCGAAATTATTAGAGAAATCGAATTCATTGAAAAGGTCGGTGACAGGTTTGACACTTTTATGGAAATTGATCACGAGATTAAATTAATAATCTCAGACACTGACAGTGACAGCGACGCTTACGAAACGATTAACTAAGACGAGACGCCTCCCGTGTCACGAGGTAAAACTCAGTGCGGGAGGGCGCTCCCCTGTTGGTTGAACGGCGACTGCGTAACACCGATATGTAGGTGCGTACCGCCGCTTCAGGGGAGTTCAGGGATAGAACCCGGACCGTCGTATCCTGCTGGCGGGAGTTGCAGTTTCCCTCCCCCAGATCGGAGTATTCCTGTTGTGTCGCGGAACCCCACCGGACCAACAGAAGGACTGGCGGGTGATAGGCGTGTATCCCTATCATTACGAGTCAAACAGCAAAAGGACGAGGTTGTGATTCCCCTCTTGGATTCCCATTGTGTTGCTGGTACCCCCAGGGCCAATGGAAGGCTTACCGATGATAGGCGTGTTTCCCTATCATCGGGGGCGGTGAAAGGCTGTGAAAACGACGAAAAAGAGAGGATACGACTGTCCGTAGCGACCTTGTAGAGTAAAAATCTAGAGAAAAAAGTAAACGAACGTACAGTACCGATCCTACCCGCTTCCTGTTCTACGTATACAAACGATCCGCTCATTATGAGGAAAGATCACCTGACCCTCTTTATCCCCGTTAAATACGCCTCGAATCACTATCAGATCACACGATTTGAATAGTAATGATTAAGATTTTAGTTTAGAACAAACTAAGCGCCCTGATAAAGTAAAAATAGTACCCTCACAAAGTTAGGAGAGTTTACTCACCTACAACCCCAGTTGTCAGAGATGTTGGAGTTAACAAACAATTTAGAAAGAATTTAGGAATAGATGTGGTAGTCTAAATCAGCTAATAAAAAAAAAATAAAAAAAAAAATAAAATCGTAAAAGCTGTAGCCATTGGCAACACCTTTTGTATAAGGGGGGAGGTGTGATGTACGGTTGCCTTTACATCGAACGAACAGTCGATAGTCGATCCCGCGAACCCCGCGAATCGCGCGAAACGTGGATTAATTCAAACATAGATGCTGAGGATAGAAACGAGTAGATATTTTAAGAATAGAAATGGTCACACGAGAACGTAGGGTGCGCAGAGAGAAGGGCTCTCTCTTTTATGACGCTGGAGAAACTCTTCGAGACTCGCGGACCACCGGATGAAGACAATTCAAGGAGTCTTCAACTTGACAAACAACAGACGCACCACCAACGAAGAGTGTACGTGACTTTTGCCCGAAAAGTCGCAACTCAAGTGGGCAACACGTGGTGACCAACAGGCTTCGGTCGGCGTCGATCCGCCGATCGACGCCGAGCGCGCCGAGCCGGACGGACGCGCTTTTCCCGCCTCGACCAGGGAGACGGGAGTGGCCAACAACCCTTGGAGAAGGAGAACCGACGCCACTACGACGGCCAACGATTGGCCAGCGTTCACCCGGAGGGATGAACCACCCCCATCCACCGACGCATCGGAGATCTCGCCGAGACTCATCTTCGAATTATTACCGGCAGAATATCTTCAACTGTTGTACGGAACACTAGTTCCTCCTTTTGTACTTGTGCACTAGAGAATTCCCAATATATAACAATTACTTTTGCTTTCACTATTAAATTCAGTTCTACCTTTATTTCAAGCTCCCTCGACATTTCCCGCGCCTCCGAGCCGAACACTTCAGTGTTCCACGGGCGAAACGTTCCTTCGTGCCATCTCGCGTACGAATAAAACATTAATTCTTAAATTACCGGAATCCGGAACATTACAGGGGGTTTTCGAGGTCGCATTTAGAAATTCAAAGTCGCGGATCCAACATGGCGGATGGAAATTTAAAATTGATTTAACTGGAATGAAATTCGGCACTCGGGGGTTTATGAGATCGCTGATTACGAATCTGTCCTTAAAATTTTAAAAAAATCGAAAATGGTGAATCAAATATGGCAGTTCAAAATTCAGAATTGATTGCATCCGGATGACAATTGGCACTCGAGGATTTCAAAGTCAAATTTGAATTTGATCCGCAATTTTTAATTTCTAAATTTTGAGTACAGATTTGTAATGAGCGACCCCGAACTACTGAGTGTCGGTGTTGATTTGAAGTAAATCACTTTTGAATTTTCATCCGCCATATTGGAACCTCCATTTTTAATTTCTGTATTTTGACCACAAATTCACAATCAGCAACCAAAAAAATTCTTAGATGGCATGTTTCATTCAAATCGGAATATTGGTTTTCCCGTGTTTTTGGCACAGATAGTGAAATTTGTCTTGCCGCTCAAGAGAATAATTCTAATCTTGCGGAAACCTATCAATATTAAGGGCTAGGTAATATTGTATTGATGATGTGAACTGGTATTAATGAACAATAAAAAATGTAAAGCCTCGAAAATGAATACTCGTACTTCGTGATTAACAATTTTGCGATAATATCGAAAAATATCTAGTATAAATCGCCAAGGAGAACTTGCAAAAAGTAGACAAATACCCCAAAAAACACCTTGGGTGTAAAAATCTGAGACAAGTAAATTTACATCGGCAAATGTACCTATTCTTACAAAAAGTTGTGAAATAATGAATTTATAAAAGTAAAACCCCATACTATGCAAAAAGTCGACAAATAATTACCCGCCTCACAACGTCAAGTAAACCCGAAAATTAATAATGATAGCTTAATTAACTCCAAGTTGCATGGGTCAATTTATAAAAATTACTTGTCCGGCCTAAAGTATCGACTGTTGGTGTTGGCGGTCGACGAAACAGTTAATTTGCATATTTGGCTAATATACCAGTTGTCATGTTAATTTGATATAAGTACAATGGCCGGACAAGCAATTTTTATAAATTGATCCATGCAACTTTGAGTTAATTAAACTATCATTATTAATTTTCGGGTTTACTTGACGTTGTGAGGCGGTTGATTATTTGTCGACATTTTGCATAGTATGGGGTTTTACTTTTATAAATTCATTATTTCACAACTTTTTGTAAGAATAGGTACATTTGCCGATGTAAATTTACTTGTCTCAGATTTTTACACCCAAGGTGTTTTTTGGGGTTCAAACTGACGCCGAGCGAAAAGAAAGTGGTTATGAACAAAAAACGACAACTCCAGCACACGGAAGTTTACATCACTCATGATCGAACGGCCCGAGAGCGAGAAGTGCAGCAGAAGATAGGTGCAATTGCTCGGGAGAAAGAGAAGAAAGGTGCCATTGTACGAGTGGGATATCGAAAGCTGAGAATCGACGACTCGTGGTACGGCTGGGACGACGACAGAGGACTAGTCGAAATGGAACCCCGGCAGGAAACGAGCCAGAGAACACCAGAAGGAGGAACCGCAAGCCAACTACGCAGAAAGAGAAACACCTAGGACGTGTGTTCTACACAGGGGACGGTAGACAGATGGAGCCAAGCAGACGCAGTAAACAACCCGGAAGACATCCAACAGCAACAGTCAGATCCAACATCATGTAGCAGCGTGAAACACCACCCCAAGAAGAAGATGTCGCACCAACCTACAAAAGATCCGCATCCAGAATATGATCGCATTACCCCACGAAATAGATCCGATACAGACACTCTGCGCGAGAATAATAATAGATATTCAATAATAGAGAAAAATAGTAAAATTAGCAAACACCTTAGCAGCACTACAAATAATCCCTCAATACAGTCACACGAGACTTTAGATAGCCACGGCATTATGTTTTGGAATGTTCACGGGATACGTAATTTTTTTGAATTATCCGCGGAAGAGAAAAGAGCAAATATCAGTAATTTCGCGATTGTAGGTCTCTGTGAAACATGGTGTCTAGAGAAAAATATAAATATGTCGGGTCCGCTCAAAAAATTTGGCTGTGTGACTAGCCCCGCTACAAAGGAGCACGCAGTGGGTAGAGCAAGCGGCGGCTTATGTTTGTTGTTTAATAGAGAACAAGTTAGAGACTTCGAAATTCTGAATATAAGTAGTATCTGGATTGCTGTGAAATGTAAAATAGGATCTCTTGTGATTGTAATTGTAATGGTATATATTCGCGACAAGTTCTATGGGGAGAGGGTCGAAATGCTGTCCGGCTGCATTCAAGACATTATGGAGCAAAATGACTGTCCGATAGTTGTGGGGGGCGATTTAAATGCTCGTATCGGTCTAAATAATCAGCTGGATATGTGTTTAACAGAGGGCAGTACAATTAGTTGCAACAGAAACTCGCGAGATGAGATCACGAACAAAAATGGTACAATTATTCTAGAACCCTTCGAGGAATTAGGTTTCCTGGTACTCAACGGACGATCCCACGCGGATTTAGAAGGAAACTTTACATTTTTAGGGAAGAGCAATACGGTTATTGATACCTGTTGGGTCAATACTACTTGTATTGGAAAAATCAGAAAATTTGCCATATTAAATGTAGGGGCTTCGGATCACCTCCCTATAGAACTTTGGTTGGATGTAGACGAATTGACAGATGTGGCAGCCTCGGATTCCTATAGCACAGCGCAAGTTCTTAAATGGGACTCAGAGCAAATAGAGACGTATAAAAATCACTTAGAAGCTGCGGAAACACTAGAAATTGAGAATGCTAATAGCTTATGCGAGAATTTAACAGATGCGATCTGGAACTCTGCAACTAACTCGGAAATGGTCGCGAGAGGCGGTTCGGGGAGGAGCAGGGATAATTTCAGGGACAACCCGTGGTTCAATAACGAATGTCGAATATCTAAGAAACACATAAAAAAGCTATACAAAGTATGGACAAAACAAAATCCCGATGGAAGTGAAGCACAATTTAAAAAGAGTCGAAAAGAATACGTAAATTTGGTTAAGGCGAGTAAAAAGAAGTATTATGAGACAATCCGGCTAGCCGTAACCAATGTAAAAAATGCGCGAGAATTCTGGGATACGATAAACAAGTACAGACGAAAAAACCCTGTGGCATGCCCAATTACAGGTGAAACGTGGGAAAACTTTTACAGGGAAATACTTCCAATGCGCGAAGCCGAAATTCCAATAGAAATTATAGCTAAACATCCGATTCTAGATAACAATTTTAGTTTCGAAGAAGTAACAAAAACTATCGCCGGAACTAAGTCAAACAAAGCTCCGGGACCTGACGGAATCCCCTACGTGTTCTACAAAGCCTTACCCATGAAATGGTTACAGCAGCTCGTGCGATTGTTTAATAACGTCCTGACTGAAGGAACAATACCGGAAAGCTGGGGTCTCTCGGAAATAATTATGTTTTATAAAAAAGGCGAGATGAATGATCCTCTTAATTTTCGCGGAATCGCGTTAGCTAATACACAGGCAAAACTATTCACCACCTTGATAGCCAAAAGACTGAACAGCTGGGCGGAATGCTACAAAATCCTTCCAGAAGCCCAATCGGGCTTTAGAGCTCAACACTCATGCGAAGATAATATATTCGTACTAAGATCGAAAATTGCACTAGCAATGAGTAAACCAAGGGGAAAATTGTTCATCGCGTTTGTAGATTTTCGGCGTGCTTTTGATTCGGTCTCGCATACAGTTTTATGGCAAAAATTATTGAACTTAGGAGTGAGCAGTCAAATAGTAAGAGTTTTGCAAAATTTTTATAGAACAGCACGATTCCGCATACGATTAAACGGCTCTAAAACAAGCGAAATTGACTCAACACAAGGAGTTCTACAGGGGGACCCGGCAAGTCCGATATTGTTTTCCTTATTACTAGCGGATATCGAGAAATTTTTTGTTGAACAGGGGCACAAGGGTATAAAGAAAAATATTGAACTACTGTTATTCGCGGATGATATGATCATCACAGCAGACAACCCGATCAGTCTCCAAAGCAAACTTGACACGCTGAACATTTACTGCGGACAAAACAAACTCGAAGTTAACACGATGAAAACTCAAATTTTAATTGTTCAAAAAAGAGGAAAACAAAAGAAAATGCGTACGTTCAAATATAATGGGAACCCATTAAATATTGTTAAAAAATATGTTTACTTAGGAGTCCCATTCACGAAATCAGGATTATTTACGGAGGCAGTAGAGTATTTCACATCAAAAGCGAAAGTCGCTCTAGGATCTATCTGGGCGCCAATGGTTGCGACGAAAATGAGTAGCTGGGACGCCCGAATCAAATTATTTAAAACAGTAGTAGAGACCTCGCTGCTATATGCTGCAGGAGTCTGGGGACTTGATCATAACGACCAAATCGAAAAAACCCAACAACGTTTTTTCAAACTACTATTAGGCCTCCCTCCAAACACTCCACGCTATATGATCCGATTAGAAACAGGTTCCGCGCCGTTAGAGACCTTAGTAATGAAACGCGCTCTCAACTACTTAGTCAAAATACTAGAAATGCCGGCACAAAGATTCCCAAGAATGAGCTTTGACCGCCTCGTAGCTCTCGATGGCACGAAGGGAAATATAGCCAAGTATAATTGGTATTCGCAATTGAAAGCTGCTCTTACTGAGCTTAATTTACAACGTATTCTGGAAAACTTGAGTCAGGAGAACATCAGGGCATGCATTCCAGCGGTTTTAGAAACCTTGAATAATACGCGGTTTCGTAGGGATGCAGTAAAAGCCATGCTATCTACATACAGTCAAAATTATAAGAGGATCAAAGAATTAAACAAACCAAGATGCGAAGAATATTTGAAATCGGGCGCACCCCTGGCGCACATTAGAGTAGTTGCGCAATGTAGGCTGGCAGGCCGTTATAGTTTTAGTTTTAAAATCGGGAAATATATATATAAGTTTAATAGTGAAACAAGATGCCTATGTTGCGAGGCAATGAAACAGGAATCAGTCCAGCACTTCCTAGTCGAATGTCCATTATTTGAGGCGCATAGGATACAATTTCTCGATAACTTTATATTTCCAATTAGTCTCGGGATATTATCTACAGAAAATATGAAAAAGCTGTATCAGTTTATAGCTGCTAGTTGTAAGGACCGATCGTTTGTTCTCTGCGAATAATTAGATGTAATACTTGTTTAATAATACCGTGTTCTGTTGTAAAGCATTAAGATTAACGAAAAGTTGATGATGGTATATATAATCGTTTTAAGTTATCGACATAAGAGAAGCTATAAGTATAGCTTAATGTGATCTCAAATGAGCATTTAATTGATGTAATAGGCTAAGAAGAACTTAGCAATTTGTAAAAGGTATTCACCTGACACAAATAAACATATTCTAATTCTACTAAGAATATATGCGCGATATTTATTGGCGTACATCAAGAATGGTTGTTAAATATATTTTTCTTTATATTCGGAAAAGATTTTACATATATTTCACGTATGTGAAAGTTTATATGCTAAATATATATATTTTTTATTTTTTAATTTTGATTCCTACGTATACCTTCTTCAGATTTTTACGTTTTTTCTCCCCACTCCCCTTGATCCCCTTTCATTCCTTGTATTCCCCTCCGTATCATTTATTGAGTTCCCCCCCAGAGTGTTACCCGCAGCCACTCTTTCCTAATGCACTACTGTATCGCATTTGCACGAGGGCACAGGGAAACTGCAGAAAACCTGTGCCGATACAGGCGGCTATATTTTTTCTGAGTGTCTGTTGCATGAGATTACATCAGAAACTCAGAAAAACTGCCTCCCGCTCAACAGTTGACGTGCAAATCAGTGCATGGCTAAGCGGTCACCCATCCAAGTAGCGACCGTGAGTCGAGCTGCTTAACATGGGAGATCGCCGAATCCATGCACCGACCGCACGCCCACTGCTGTCGGTTATATGCTAAATATTAATCGAATATTTTTAAGGAGGCATCAGCGCTGCATGCTAGTCAAATCAGTGCTACATTTTTAAAAGCACTTTTATAATTCTCGGCTCTTTGATTAATTGTTCTGAGGTATTGCGCACGTAGCAGCGTCAGTTCTTAATAGAAAAATACTTTCACAGCCGTGATTTGAATAGATAAACGACTGATATATGCGAATTTCTGATGTCATGTTTTTCCGTGCAGTTTTTTTGAAGAATAAACCGTAATAATAGTTCGATTATGACGAACAATAGCTCATTCTTATTATTGAATGAAAGAAGGAAATCAAATGATGGATACGGCAGAACAAGGAGAGTTAAAAATGTTTTAATATATTCCGATATATATTCATATATTCCGATTATATCTACAATACATCTGTGGATGTGCGTATTATATAGCTGAGATATATTGCACATTTATTTGAAATATATTTCTTTTGTATTTTATAAATATTCCGGGTATACTTTACATATATCGACGCAATGCGTACAATATACCCTGAGATACATTCAAAAAAGTGTTCGATGTATATTCGCTAATATATTTACGCGTATATTTAATATGTACGTCGACGTATATCACAAAATGCATTCGAAATATATTTCGTCTATATTTAATAAGTATTCAGGATATATTCCAAATATATCTCTGTTTACACGCCAATATATATATTCGTATATACTGATACATATATGCTGCATATCCAACTTTTCGTCGAAAATACATGGGGTATATTCCGAATATATTTCCACATGTACCTTACACCTACCTTTTTTCCATGGGGGATGTATTTAAGGTAATTTCAGAACGTTATAATACAGCATAATAAATATATGTTACCGAAATAATGAGTACAAAAAATCCATGAAAGTCAAATCGATAAAACGATTTGACTTTACTGCCTAACAATTGAAAAGTAATAGATGTTCTCTACTATTTTCTATATTAAGAATGAAAATGTAGACATTAATAAAAAAAGGAATATAATCAAGAAAGATGTTGCAAACCGTAAAAGTAAATATATTTTTCGTATTTTTTATCTTCGGGATTGGTGCAGATAAAAATCTGCGTTCTCGTAAAAATTGCGGTCCACTGCAGAATGATATCCTTTCGTTCCCCTTTTGGCTCGTATTCGTTATAACTAAGCAACAATTATTTAACTGCAGGTTTCAATAAAACTTTGAATGGGTACTTAGGCTGTAAATATTACCTTCAATATGAGATTGACATGATCAAAAGTTAAATGATACTCAATTAACTGTGTCAGTTCGCGTGGAATTGTGATCAACGTTTGAAAGGTGTTTGACGCCAGTCGACAATTAAGTTTAAGTGGCAAATGCTACAAATCGATTCATAAAATAACTGCACAAATGAAAGGAGAACAATTGAGTGGTAGATCCAGACATGTGACAGTTATGAAACTCTAGTTACGGTGTATTAGCATTTTCAGTTGTTATATTTGCGATAAGAAAGTACAACATTTTGAGTGTTTTGTGGCCCTAAAAAGGGCCGTTTGTGTAGCCAAGTTTTTTTGGCATACAGATGAAATTTAACCACCGAATCCGTAAAGAGTACGGCCTTGACGTTTAAGAGCGTAGACGACGTCCATCGCTGTTACAGTTTTCCTCTTGGCGTGCTCTGTGTATGTGACGGCATCGCGGATGACGTTTTCAAGGAACACTTTGAGGACTCCTCGAGTTTCTTCGTAGATCAAGCCAGAAATACGCTTTACACCACCTCGGCGGGCCAGACGACGAATTGCAGGCTTGGTTATTCCCTGGATGTTATCACGAAGAACCTTCCTGTGACGCTTGGCTCCGCCCTTTCCCAATCCCTTTCCTCCCTTACCGCGGCCAGTCATTTTTTGGTTTAACGGAGATGTGTTCGACCGTAGACTCAGAAGCGAAGTGATGACTGAGTCGACGGCGCCACGGTTTATATACAATTTTAACGAAGCTATCCCCACGCCTCCGCCACCAGCCAATGAACATCGACGCCATCGTTTAGTCGTTTCATTCTATTTCGCGCAGCATTACATATACTTTTTTTGTTGTCCGACTTTGACGCTCATCATGTCTAATATTTTTAGTATTGTTGAAAACCCTTCGTTAAAATTGGAAAAACCCAAGACAGTGGCGATTTTAGCCGTATTCGTTTCAGAGTGCTTGTTTTATATTTCGGCGCTTAAGCATTAGTCTAAAAAATCCTCCGACGAAGCTTTTCATCACTGGGTTTTTTAAAACTTCATTTAAAAACCTTAATTTTCGCCTTTAAAACTTAATCACTGAGAGGTGGTTGGTCATAAGTAAACTCATTGAGCGATGCTTGCGTTATGCCTCTTGCACCAGCTTGAAAGTCCCGGAGGACAACTCTTCGATCGAGTGAGACAGCCTTGCAATGATTAAACCGTAGTAAGCCATCAAATCACCGATGTTCGTTTCGGCCAGTTTTCCTTTGTGTCTTTCATCCGTATCGTTAGTGTGTTTTTATGCTACGTAATCTTGTACCCATTCTTTTTGCAACATCTCCACTCTTTCCTTTCTACAATTTTATTCCTCTTGAATTACTTTGACGCTTCCGGCTCTCCCTGGGTGAACTTTACTTTAGTACTTTAACATTAAATTCTTCGATAGAGTGATCGTGAAGGGTTTAACGTTTTCAATCTCCATCTCTCAAATATCGAGTATGTTTCACGCCGTATCTTTTCTCCGATTGGACAAACGTTTCCACCATCACGTTAACTTCTATCTCGACCATATTGCCTTGGTGATTATACGTACGTTCTTCTCTGTGACCCACTAAACAACTGAAAACTCGGTTTTCTCGAGTTCAATCTGTTGATATAGTTAGATTCAATGGCCAAGATTCGGCTCATATAAACGACTTTTTCGGCTAATATAGACGGCTCTTTACAGTACATAATCGTATACGGCTACAGCTGCGCAATGAAAATTTTGCTTCGCAGCAGAATAATATAATGTTGAAAGTCCAAATCCCATATCCATTATGTCGCAAAAAAAGTAATTCGTATAATGTTTTATAAATATTACACGTCTACGACCCTTCACAAGCGCAGGTAGAATTTGTAATACAGCTAGGAATCATTCAATTGTACCTCTAGATGAGGTACAAAAAACAGGTATACAAATTTTGTAAAAAAAAGAATTCCCCCATTTTTCGGATCTTTTGCACAAATATTTTTTTTTATATCTGAAGATCCATCGGTGCCACTGTGGGGATCTTTTTACAGTATTAGTAGTCATGCACGAATACTGTCACTTTTTCAGACCAAAAAAATTATGCGTGTTTTAATAAAAAATAATTCCTTCGTTTTTGGGCAAAAAACCATTGTAATCGGAACGTGAACATTATTTGAAAAATACTGCTAGAAAGCTAACAGAAAATGACAACTTTTATGCGAAGACATTTTTTTAAGTAACTTCAAGTTCCGAGATATTTGCGTTTGAAAGAAAAAGGTGTTTTCTGAAATATGGTTTTAAAAATCTGAAAAAATTCACATAGAGTGCCCTTTACTGGTACTTTGATATTACCAATTATGGAGCAGATCGGAGAAGGTCGAAGATAAAAGTGGCTAAATCGACAGAGAATGCTTCATATAAGAAATACATTTCACAACTTATAGCCTTTTTGTGCGCTGTTACATTTTGTTTCGATCTAGAATTCAATTATTGGATCAAACAATAAATCAGAGCCAGTTTTCGGTCTACACATAATCACTCAAATGAAAAGGAATTAATCTGATAGATTATTGCTATAAAACATGTGGTATTGCTATAAACAAGAATTAATTATGCTGGGGCAATCATTCCCGAGACTGGTATACTTTTACATATTCTACTGCAAGTTATTACAACTGTTAAGTGCATCAATAACAATGTATCTAGGATCATTACCTTTCCAAACTTCTTTGTTCGTCGCCGAACTGTTCGTCTGAATTCGAGCCATTATTTGACATATGTTAATTATTTTAGGTGCCTTATTTTCATTTTTTTAATTCCTTTAAATCAATAACTTCGTATTGAGTGTAACGTTAACAACAAAACTTGTTATTTTTAAAACAATTGAGCATTTTTAAGAGAAGAGTGCATTTGACGGATATGTGTGCAGATGTTGGCCGAGCGTGTATATTGTTCATTCGGTCCATGAAATCGTTGTGAGATGTCTCCCATTAATGACCCAGAATATCATGATATCTGATATTAACAGCAACAGTCTGATAAAATTCGCGTAATTGTTGTAAAAAGTGCGTTAATGACCGAATTTGGTACCATAGAAACGGTTTATCGATGGACGATAGGCGCACAAGACCTGCGGGTCTCTCTCCATGGTACGCGCTTCGCCATGCGCCCAGCGAAGCAGGCAGCTGCTGACCATTCACAGTATAATCCACAGAAGCTTTCCAGTAGTTCATCTACGAAAAGTTATACAGATTTACGTTGCAAAGTTTTATATTTCATACAATGGGAGACAAAGCCGCTTCATCACCAGTTGTAACGCCAGCATCGGGAGCAACAGCGGCTCCGGTTGGTACTCCGAAGAAGACAGCCGCAAAATCGAAGCAACCGCGCGCAAAGCCAGCTCATCCGAAAACCGCTGAGATGGTCATCGCGGCGATCACAACTCTTAAGGAACGCGGTGGTTCGTCGCTTCAAGCCATCAAGAAGTACGTGGCTGGTACGTACAAGGTCGACGCTGAGAAGCAATCAACGTTCATCAAGAAATACTTGAAGGCTGCCGTTGCATCAGGGGTACTGGTTCAAACCAAGGGTAAGGGCGCTGCCGGCTCATTCAAGCTCTCGTCTACCAAGGGAGAATCGATCAAGCCTAAATCTAAGGCTCCCGCAAAGACTGCAGCCCCCAAAAAGGCAGCAGTTTCTAAGAAACCCGCAGCAATTAAGAAACCAACTGCTGCAGCGGTGAAGAAGACGCCAACCAAGAAGGTCGCCGCAAAGGCTGTTTCCGAAAAGAAAAAGGCTTCGAAAGGACCAGCTGCGAAGCCGCCGAAGCCTAAAACGACGAAAGCAAAGCTAACTGCTAAGGCGCCCACCAAGAAGGCGAAACAAGTTACACCGAAAAAATCCAAAGCAGCTACTCCTAAGACTAAGAAAGCTGCACCTAAGAAAGCAGCTGCCTCGAAGAAGTGAATATTATGAACGCTTCGAGAACGCGGAACCTCGAACGGCCCTTTTCAGGGCCACCAAAATGTTCTAACGTTGCAACGAATCATGTTTTTGGCAAATCTTGAGGGTTCGAATGGACCAGTTAGCTGAATCAAACGTATAATTAACTAGGCTTAAGCAGACATGTACGGTGCACCGCCCGTGTCCCTTTTTGTCAATTTTGACATTTGACTTAAACAAAAAATGTCAATGCATGACTTTGGCTCCATTCTGTGAGTTTTGACATTCCACATAAACAAAAAAAATTCAATGCATAATCAGTGTCCGTCGACGACGCCGACCAATTATCTCTCGAATAGAACGGCTTCATATGAACATAGTTGACAGCCACCAAGTTTTTAGAAGAGGACTAGGGGAGAAATAACGCGCGCTCACGCGCGCGGACAGGTTAGTCGTGCTGCAGCGCCTATATGTCAAATTGCGACAAACTGTTACATTTCGCGCTATTAAACAACGACTGCTGGTTGTCACGGTCCACGACCAAACAGAGCCCGAATTGATCGACAACAATGGTCACGCTTTTACATTACTTGCGTCGAAAGAAGAGAAGATTCTAATTAAATTTAGTTGGATCTTCGACATTTTTCAGTAAGATCCTTATAACGACCTTAAAAAACGGCAGTCGTTTTCTGCTGAAAATTCACATCACAAATTGTAAAACAACCGTCAATTTTGTCTGTATGGTCGTTTATTCAATAAGTGCCTGAAAAGTGCGACTGATGCTCCTTTAAACGGTCGCTGTTCATGCTCATTTTTTTATTGCGAAGGAAAATACCGGCGGTTAATTTTTGAAAAAAAAAAAAAAAAAACTGAAACAGTATAAAAGATGAACAACTTAACTGACCATCACCCAATTCGTTACGTAGCTGCAATGAATGTTATTTTTCATGTATTGATCATTTTAGTCGATTTTGTAATTATTGAAGTGAGTTAGTACAAAACGTAAATTTTTCGATAAATTTTAAATCGCATAAAAACCGAATCTATATTTACAGATTCATCCCAAGTTCAATACAGGTCCTCGTTCAGCATAGCGTTAAGGTAGTCCTTACGTCTAGTATTCATCTCGCATAAATTCGAGAAAAATGAGAGAGAATCGCAAACACTTCTCAATGGTCTAAAAATCTGAAAAAATCATGCACGTTAAAGGTACTGAAAAGATGTATTTTTCATAATAATAATAAAAAATGTTATTAACAGATCGTCGAGGAAAGAGTCAGATCGTCACAAAGTCGAGGAAAGAGTCAGAACAATTTATCCTGTCACAATGTTTATATTTAACGTAAGGGCTACTTTTTTCCTCACCGATGAAAAAATATTAAAAAATTATATTCTTTTAGGATTGCAGCAAAGGATTTTTTTGACACTGGACCCAGCGGTTGGGTCAATCAGTTGTTTCGAAACCAGAAATATGGGTTTTTCACCCGTTAAGAATATGTATTTCACCATGTTCAAGAAATGTGCTGTAAAAAATGGATACATTCAAATTATATTAACATTTTTGCATAAAAAGGTAATATAGGCGAAATCTGCCCGAATTTAATAGGCACTCCTGTGCGTTTTTGCACAATGTGAGTGCCTAATCATCATAAAAATGATGGATTATTGAAATAATTTTTTATTGTCGAAATAATGTTTATTTGTTAAAATAATGTTTACTTATCGAAATAATTGATAATAATCCTAATTTTGTAAGTACGAGCCGTGTGGGAACCCCTGACGGTTGCAGAGCAAGAATTTGTATTTTTGTAATGCAGCAAAAATTTGCCGCGTTGCACTGACCAGCGCGTCAATCACAAGTAGTGGGAGAGATGGAAAACCACATGCATTCCCCGGCCGCCGTACTACACAGAAGCGATGAAAGACTCTGTGCATGATAATTGGAGCGTTTATAGGACTGCGTGATTCATAAGCGAAAGAATACACCTTCGTTAAAATCATGTTGGGCCCTGAAAAGGGCCGGTGGGTTTTCAGAAAGTATTATATTTATGCTTTCTTCTCAGTCTTCTTGGGAAGAAGAACAGCTTGGATGTTGGGCAGGACGCCACCCTGAGCAATGGTAACGCCTGACAGCAATTTATTCAGCTCTTCATCGTTGCGAATGGCCAGTTGAAGATGACGGGGAATAATCCTCGTTTTCTTGTTATCTCGAGCTGCGTTTCCGGCCAATTCCAGAACTTCAGCAGCCAGATATTCCATAACGGCAGCCAGATATACAGGAGCTCCGGCTCCGACTCGTTCAGCGTAATTTCCCTTGCGAAGAAGACGGTGAATTCTTCCCACCGGGAACTGAAGTCCAGCGCGGTTGGAACGAGTCTTTGACTTTCCCTTTACTTTGCCACCTTTTCCTCGTCCAGACATGGTGATTTAGGTTGAAGAGAAACGCGCACACTTGATACTAGAGCGGTTCAAGACCGAATGATACGGAAGAAAGAAAGAAAGAAAGAGGGGGTGGTGGGGGCCCCACTCCTGCGCCCCCACCAGTGAGACTCTCCTGCCCGGCGCCGGAGTTAGGCGACCTATCACAAGTGATAGGGAGCGAAACTCCGACGTGGTAGTCCCTCCTTGAAGGAAATGAGTCTATTGAATTTACTTGATAGGTGGTATTGGGTGCATTACTCGATTAGGAGCATTCTTGCACGAACATGATGGTAACTTGACGACTATGGTTACTTGACTTCTTATTGAGGAAAAAACCCGTAAACGGGGACAAAAAACCTCAAGTTAGTCATGAAGTATAATTTTAGCTTAAAATTAGATAGTGGGTGTGTGGGTAGTAGAGAGGAAGTGGGTCGTGTGGGGAAAGTAAGAGTATAGACGGTAGAGAAAGATGGTGAAAAGAGAAGATAGTGACCGGCCCAAGGTCTTGCTGCAGCTGTGGTTCCTGGTTACCTGAAACAGACTTATTCTCCCATCGGGTGCGTTATTAATGGACTCTCAACATGTCCTTAGGTCTTTTGTGCTTATTTCTAGGGTCGTAATTGTAATTTCCTAGGGAGTTAATGAGTTTAAAGTTTGATTTTGCAATGTTTTCATAGAATTTGACAGTTAATTCATGGAATACCTCCTTTAAGAGTGGCATATCCAGTTCTTTGTGTAGTAATACCGTTTTAGTGAATCTAGGGGATTTCGTGATGTTACGTAGGATTCTATTCTGGACTAACTGTAATTTGTTTAAACTGCTGGCGGCTGCACCACCCCACACTGGTACGGCATACGTCATTACCGGTCTAATTATGGCTTTATAGATGATTATTCCGTTTTTAATTCCGATCGCGGAGTGTCTATTCATAATAGCTTGTAGCTTGCTCAGCGCCCCCAGAGTCCTACTCTTGGTATTCATGATGTGTTTTTTAAACGTTAATTCGTGATCTAAAGTAACTCCAAGGTATTTAACCTCCTTTTTCCACGGTATAGGGACTGAATTTAACTCTGGAGGGTTTATATTGAGGATGGATCCTTTTTTGCGTCTTTTAGTAAACATTATGGCTTCTGATTTTCCAGCATTAATTTTGACTCTCCAATCTAGACACCATGAGTGAGCCTGACTCAGTGCTTCGTTTAGGTTTTTAACAATAAGTTTTGTGCTAAGTGACGATGTGTAGAAGACTGTATCGTCCGCGTAGACACCTATTTCTACTTTATCTGATTTTGGCATGTCATTTATATATAAACTGAAAAGTGTAGGACCAAGAATACTTCCCTGGGGAACTCCGGCTTTAATGGGCATTATTTGTGACTGGTACTCATTCACGCTAACATAGAATGATCTGTTTGATAAGTATGAGGCGATAAATGCTATTTGCTCTATTGGAATCCCCTGGCTCTCGATTTTCCTGATTAGCCCGTTTATCCACACGCTATCGAATGCTTTTTCAACGTCTAGAAGTACTGCACCAGTGTGCTTGTGCCAGTTAAAATTTTTAGTGATATTTTCTGTGATTCTAATTACTTGATGTTGCGTCGAGTGTCCATTTCTAAATCCAAATTGCTCATCTCTGAGGATGTTATTTTTTACGATTATTGATTTTAATCTATGCATGAATATTCCCTCCAGGACTTTACTCATAGTGACGAGTAGGCTGATTGGTCTGTAGCTAGTCGGCAAAGTGAGGTCTTTGCCGGCTTTCGGGAAGACCAGCACATTTGCTGTTTTCCATTCCTCTGGAAAATATTTCAGTACAAAACAAGCATTTATTATATTAACGAGAATATTTAGGCAAAAGTCTGGAAGGTTTTTTAGGAGAAAATTTGTAATTTGATCGGGCCCAGGAGCTTTATTGTTTTTTGTCTTTTTAATATATTTCTTGACTTCACTGAGAGTCGTGGGTTTTATTTCATTCTCTGAATCGCGAGCCAGGATCTCCTCTACGATGACGTTCGTCTCTGCAATGAACTCAGGGTTGGAGGGGGTTTCATGGGGTGTAAACGTTTTAGCAAAGCAGTTCGCAAAGCAGTTTGCTTTTTCTTCCTGCGATATGAATTTTTGGATATTATTGTCATCTTTCAAAGGAGGGATAGAAGGGGATGGTCTTGAGAGTGCTTTAGTCAGTTTCCAAATTGAATTATCCTTAATGTTAAGTTTTTTAACGAAATTATTCCAATTATTACATTTAAATTCTCTGATTTTGTTTTCGATGGTTCTTCTGAGATTATTAATTAGTTTCTTGAGTATAGGACTGTGGTTGTGATTATATGTATTTCTCCAGTTATTTCTTTCTTTAATTAAATCTAAAATGTCTTGAGGAAGGGGAGGATCTCCGTCTCTGGTCTTGCAGAGAGGGCTGGATGCTTTAGCTGCTTCGGAAATGCGGCTAGTGAATGAGGTTATGGTTTCGCTTAGATCCTCTTTAGTAGAGTACGCGTAGTTATCTGGTATGTTGAGTACTAAAAAGTTGTAGAATTTTTCCCAGTCTGTCTTAGCGAAATTTAATCGTGGTTTACGCGGCGGTGCAGTCGTCCGCAGTTCAATGTCTAATACAATGGGGAAGTGATCCGAATCCATCTCCCGTACCGTCTGTATGTCGCAATTGAAATTAAAATTCTTTAAGAGTGCAATGTCTAGTATGTCAGGTTTGTGTTCTGCGTTGTAAGGTACGTGTGTGTGATCAAGAGGCGCCAGGAAGGCTAGGTTATGATCAAAACAGAATCTAAAAATTTTGCTGCCCATGGTGTTCACTGACCGGCTGTTCCAGGCAGTGTGTTTGGCGTTAAGGTCACCGACCGCCAGCACGGATGGTGCAATTCTAAATAAAAGCTTGAAATCTTTATCTGAGAAGTCCCCGCGCGGAGGGTTATAAACTGAGGCTATGGCAATCTCCTCGCCTTTAAGTTTGATTTTAATAGCGGTGACTTCTATAAACTCGAAGCCGACAGGCGTGCATTCGTAGTGTGCAATATCAGTTTTAATAACAATTGCTGTGCCTCTGAATTTATAATTTAAGTAGACCTTGTATCCCGGAATCTTAAGAGTCTTATTTTCGTTGATTAGTGTCTCGTTTAATAGGCAGATATCTATTTTGTGTTCTAAGAGGAAGGATTGTAATTCTGCTTTCTTTCTGGTACAGCCGTGGGCATTCCAGTGACAAATTTTTAAATTATCGGTGGCTTTAGTAGGCATATTTAATTGCGAGGTTGAGCATGTTATTTATTATCTGGGAGGTTTGTGCTATGGCTTCTTGGATTGGGGTCTTTCCCATTATAACTGAATTTGTGAATGCTATTGCCTCATTTATGAGCCTCAGGAGATCGGCTCTGGCCGAGAGATCCCCCTTCTTACCCCTTGGCGCCGTCTTGGTAGTGTCATCGTGCTGTGTGTGTGTCTGTTGCTGCGTGTGCGCTTGTTGTCCTCTGTGTGTCTGTTTCTGTGTGTGCGTCTGTTGTTGTGTGTGCGTCTGTTGCTGTGAGTGCGTTTGCTGCTGCGTGTAGTTCGCGTTTTGGTCTTGTGTCGTCTTGTTCAGTTTTGTCGCTCTATTCGAGGGTCCCGGGAGGTTTGGGAACTCCGCCTCGTCAGGCTCGTAGGAGGGGGGCGGGGGAGCTCGTGCGCTCGCTCGCTCGCTCGGCTGCGTGGCTACCTGCCGCTTCGTTGCTGGTGTTTGTTTTTTATTATTTTGCCTCGGGTTCGGGCTCCCGACACCATTCGCGCGTCTATTCTCCCTTTTGTAAGCCATACATCCCCTGAAACTCGCCGTGTGCCCACCCCCGCAGTTGGCGCACGTGGGCTCGACCCCCACCACCTTCGCGCAGTCCCTGGTGAGATGGGCCTGGCCGCATTTCACGCAGCGCGGCCTCGACCTGCAATTCTCGGCGACGTGGTTAAAACGCTGGCAGTTGTAGCACTGCACAGTGCTCTTAGGCTTTCGGTAGTCCTCAACATGAACCCGAATATACGAAATTACGCGGATGTTATTAATTTCCCGAGCTTTGTCATTGTCTACGATCGTGACCAAAAAGAGTGGGAGGGGCTCCTTTGTGACACTGTTGGTCATCCGAGTGACGTTCTTAACCTCGAGCCCGAGCTCCTCGAGCTGTGCTTTAATTCCCTCGGTGGGTTCCGTGCTGGGGAGATTACGTATAACTATTTTGATGGGTGGCTTTTCATCCACGTCCGCCTTGAAGAGGTAGTAATCGAAGGGACTACCGTCCAGCGTCCTAACCAACCTGCGATAGTCGCCGAGATGCGACACTACTATCGAGTAGACGTCGAGCTTGAGCCTGTATACGACAGGCTGAAACTCGACGCTCTCCCTGATGATGGTTTTCAATTTCTCGTAATTGTTTTCTCCGTCAATTACGACATTGACGGGAGGGATTTTGCCCTTTTTGGCGTTTCCGGTGTCGAGAACCTCGAACCTATTCTTGACGGGTATCCCCCCTTCGTCGCTTACCTTCGCGTTTTTCTTCGCTTTGTCGTCCGGCTCGCGACCGGACGATCTTTTAACACCTCTCGCTACTTCCGTCCATCCTTCCTTGGCTGAGGAGGTGTCCATGGGGGCTCCCTCCTGTTCATCTTCATCGCCGTCGCACTTACCACTTACATTCTCACCTCGGGTCGTTCGCCCTGCCATAGCCATGGCTGAGTCTCGAGACGTCCGTCTCGCACGAAGGCTCAAGCCAAACTCATGATACGGAAGCGCGGTCAACCTTCGATTTTGTAGGCAATGAGATCCAGTCAACGCTCCAATCATAAGGTACGAAGCGTTTCAGCCAACCCGAACTGCTTTTCATTGGCGCGGTGGTCGGGCCCCAAATGTGCTTCCCCCACTCCACCGCTCCACCTGATTGATGCAACGGTCGTTCCTGTTTCGTCTTAAATAGAGCCTGGTAACGAGGAGCTTCATTCGACGCCGAGATTTTGTCGTTACTTCACCTTTGAAGCACCGATACTAAACTGTCACTATGCCGCCGAAAGCAAGTGGTAAAGCCGTGAAGAAGGCCGGCAAGGCCCAGAAAAACATTACGAAAACTGACAAGAAGAAGAAGCGCAAGAGGAAGGAAAGCTACGCTATCTACATCTACAAAGTGTTGAAGCAGGTCCACCCTGACACTGGAGTGTCAAGCAAAGCTATGAGCATCATGAACAGCTTTGTCAACGACATCTTCGAACGCATCGCAGCAGAGGCCTCCAGACTCGCTCACTACAATAAAAGGTCGACTATTACTTCTCGGGAGATCCAAACTGCTGTCAGGCTTTTGTTACCTGGTGAACTCGCCAAGCACGCCGTCAGTGAAGGAACCAAGGCTGTTACCAAGTACACCAGCTCCAAGTGAAACCAACACCACAAAATCCATCGGCCCTTCTCAGGGCCATCAAACATTACAAACGTGAAACAACTTTTCTGCAAAAGTTCAGCTAAATGTAACAATTCATTTCTTCCCTTACTGACAATCAATAAAAAATAATGACCAGTGTATGCGATGAAGAAAAAAGTAAAATTTATTTTAACTCCGACGAGCAATAAAACTTAAATTAGACGTGAATTGGGACAGATTCATCGTATTTAGAAAAAAACAGAAATGTATGGAATTTTATGGCCTACAAGGAAAAAATAAATACACATTTATATAAGACATTTTAGCTCAAATTAACTCAAATTTTACGAAAAACTTATGGAAAATATGTTCCGTCACCAAAGGTACCGCTAGATTTCACCCGAATAAATTTCTTTAAATTTTACAGATAAATAACGAATTTCTAAGATTTTTTTTCGAGTAGGACTCGGAACTCCTGCTCATTTTTTAAATAACTTATTTTTTTTTGCAAAATACTCGGTATATTTCAGCCGAACTGATTTCCTCGAATTCTGTATATATATATACATAATTCTGCATTATTCATTCTGTATTAAAAAAAATGATTTGGTCTTCAAAAAATTATATGTAATATTGTAATATTGAATTTCATTGTATTTCATATGTAATATTGAAATCCAATCGGTGTGTCGAAAAGCTCTTTTTTGTGGTTATGTGAAAATGTTGCATTAAGGGGGGTCCACTTCAGGGTTGGAGTCATGATTAGTTTGTGTTATTCAACCGTAAACATTGCACCGTGGCCAAAACCAGTTCCTTGATGGTTGGACTTGAGAAATTTACAAATTGAGAGACATGTCTCACTTTTTTTCTATGTCAACAAATTTAATGCGTGATTTTTTATATAGCGATAAAATAAGCTTCAAAAAAATTCTAAAATAATCTTGTGTTATGTATAACATTTTTACGCAACAATCGACCATAAATTGCCATCTTTTCATTTGTTTCATTTTTAACCGCTATTTTTGAAAGGCTTAAAAAATCGACGCAATCCTTTGCCCACTCTGGATAATAGTTAAAAAATGTTGATATCTAATATAGGATATCTGGGAATTACTCAACATTTTTATATTAGGCGTATATTTTTTATTTAAAAAATGCATAAAAAGTTGTAGTAACGAACATCTACAAAAAGAACAGTTAAAAAAAATTATGGAGCGAATTGGAAGGGGTTAAGGTTGAACGCTTGCTGAGTTTTCCAGGAATACCTCATATACGCAAAGATTGAGCTACGATTGGAATTTCTTTTTGGCCCTGAAAAGGGCCGTTTGTATTTCTGGATCTTCCTGGTAAGCTGATGTGATTTAACCACCGAATCCGTAGAGCGTGCGGCCTTGACGTTTAAGAGCATAGACGACGTCCATGGCTGTCACAGTTTTCCTTTTGGCGTGTTCTGTGTATGTGACGGCATCGCGGATGACGTTTTCAAGAAACACTTTGAGGACTCCTCGTGTTTCTTCGTAGATCAAGCCAGAAATACGCTTTACACCACCTCGGCGAGCCAAACGACGTATAGCAGGCTTGGTTATTCCCTGGATGTTGTCACGAAGGACCTTCCTGTGACGCTTGGCTCCTCCCTTTCCCAATCCCTTTCCTCCCTTACCGCGGCCAGTCATTTTTTGTCTTACGAAGTTGTGTTTGACTGAAGACACAGAAGCGAGTGACGTCGAACCAGACGACGCCACGATTTATATACCATTTTGACCGTGCTATCCCCACTCCTCCATCACCAGCCAATGGCCGGTGTTAGTCACCACTGGGCAGCTTATAAAATCACTCCTAACCGAGGGAATGCTTATAGTTCGTTGCCGACTGCTTAGCCGTATACTTCTCTTCGTCGCGTTTTTACATTGCAATCTGCCGACGAAATGGCTCGTACCAAGCAAACCGCTCGCAAGTCCACCGGAGGTAAGGCTCCTAGGAAACAACTTGCAACTAAGGCTGCTCGTAAAAGTGCTCCTGCCACCGGAGGAGTGAAAAAACCTCATCGCTACAGGCCTGGAACTGTAGCTCTCAGGGAAATTCGTCGTTACCAAAAGAGCACTGAACTTCTGATTCGCAAACTGCCGTTTCAGCGACTTGTTCGTGAAATCGCTCAGGACTTCAAGACCGACCTGCGATTCCAGAGCTCCGCTGTCATGGCCCTCCAAGAAGCGAGTGAGGCTTACCTAGTAGGCCTCTTTGAAGATACAAACTTGTGCGCAATTCACGCCAAGCGAGTTACCATCATGCCAAAGGATATCCAACTGGCACGCCGCATCCGAGGAGAAAGAGCTTAGATGTTTCTATAAAAACGGCCCTTTTCAGGGCCAACGAAAGTGAATGAGGATAACTAGGTGTTCGCAAAATGTATTTACTATTCACAATCTCGACTTTGTCATGACACTACTATACACGCTATAGTAACTTAAAAACTTTAATTTGATTTTCTATATACGGCATTCCGTAATTTGTATGCAAGTATAAAGATATTTAGTACAAAATTCCAGTAACGGATGAAGAAGAAAGATTGAGGAGTATGCTGACTGGAAAATATGGGCAAGAACAAGCTAACGGTCAATAGTAATAATGCTATGATTCTAGGATCTTAAGTATCAGCTGATATTTAAGAACGAAGGAAGAGTGAAGCGGCGGCAGAAGTGGAAATACAAGGTTAAGGAATTGGAAAGGGTTTACAAGTCTAAATACTTAGGGGTGTGGTTCTCAACAGGCAATACGTTTGGAAAGAACATAAAACTCGATTGGCGAAATCTGGCGTTTCGGAACGGGCTATGGAGACTCAATTACACACTCAACAACACGGGACCCCTCTCCCTCGGGATTCCTCTCTCCATCGTGACTCGCTCAGAGTCCCGACGGAGAGAGGGTGGACTTAGAAAAAATGAAAGACCTTTTGATATTGAGTGCCCTATACATCCTACACGTCGCCGGCGGTGGCGGCGGCGAGACCTTTTTGTAATATATTCGCGCGCTCGCATGTCCGTTTTTTCTTTATCCAAAAACAGATCCCCCAAGCCCGGATTTTTCCAAGTCCCTTTAAAAAAACGTAGGCCCCCAAGCCCGGGTTTTCCCAAGGCCTTTTCCAAAAACATTGGCCCCCAGCCTGATTATCCTACAGCGGCGGCGGCGGCGGCGGCGGCGGCGGCAGCGAGATATTTTTATTATAAGGGAGGTGCGGGCAAAATGGGACACATAAGCGAAAAATGGTTTTATGACGAAAACAAAAGTGTACTTCGATTGCTTTTGATCCAAAAATTCGATTCCAACCATCAATTTTGGGCGTTGGCAAAAAAAAAGTGCGGGCAGAATGAGACAGACCCCCAAATTCGGAAATTCGTGTTTTTTTTAATTGGTGATACTCCTTGATGGTTATATTGAAAAAAAAAAAAAAAAAAAAAAAAAAAATGTAAATTTAGATTTCTTTCAAATCGACTTTTTAAAAGCCAGATTGCTTAAAACACTCAAAATTGTTAAAAATCTTTATATTCTGCTTACATGCGTTGAATTGCGTCGTATAGACGCGATTTTCACGAAATGGGGGTCTGTCCCATTTTGTCCGCAAAAATAGTTGGAACTGAAAAAATCGCTGTCCCGTTTTGCCCGCGCGTCCCGTTTTGCCCGCACCTCCCTTATGAGCCCTAGCGCAGGTCCGTCCTATGATTAGTTTTCGCTGGAGAGTTGAAACCCATACTTCTGGTTTCGAAGCAACGAGTTGATCGAACCAGTGGGTTGTGACAAAAAATCCTTCGCTGAAGTCCGAAAAGACTAAAATTATATGAAAATTATTCATCCGTGCGGAATAAAGTAATACTTATAATAACAAGCAACCCGGCGCCCCTTCGGGGCGCCGGGTTTCCTGTTGGGGGGCTTCGCCCCCCAAGCCCCCGATTGGGGGGCTCTGCCCCCCAAGCCCCCCGGAAAATGACCCTGGTGTCATTTTAAGGCACTCACTTGGACGTCGCGCTTCGCGCTCCGAATGGTTTGAACGTCGCGCTTCGCGCTCCGAATGGTTTGAACGTCGCGCTTCGCGCTCCGTACGGTTTGGACGTCGCGCTTCGCGCTCCGTATGGTTTGGACGTCGTGCTTCGCGCTCCGTATGATTTGAACGTCGCGCTTCGCGCTCCGAACGGTTTAAATATGATTTAAAAAATAATCCTAACAAAATACCGATGCCATATAATCATTTAGGAGTACGCAGCAACTTTCAGAAAAATTGTTTCATTGACTGCGAAGATTGAGACATATACATATATTTCGACCTGAAAAACTGTATTGTGATAGGTTAACACTATTTAAAAATAATCTAAAAAAAGTTGCAAAGTAGAACTTTGCACATTGGTTTCTCATTAATTTCCCTTTTTCACAAAGCCACCTCTATGAAGAAGCTTATTTATTAACTTTGGCTTCCTCATAGAGGAAGCTTTGTGAAAAAGAGAAATTAATAAGGAAGCAATGTGCAAAGTTCTACTTTGCAACTTTTTTTTTATTCGAACAAACGAAAACTCCGTTACATACAGCGTTACATCTAATTTCGATTATCTCCAAATTTTTATGTTACTTTCCTAACTTTTGTGGAAGTAATAGCGGAAATCTATGTTTTTTTAAATTCAAAATGTCATAAAATCCCAACGACTTTACCGATCATTTCAGTTCATTTGTTTGTTTCAAGTAGAACATTTCAGTTAATTTGTTTATATTCAATGTGATTTAGGGCAAAATGCGTTTTTTTTCGTAAAATTCAAAATTCAATCAAATCCGAACCACTTTAAGGATTTCGTTGAAATGCAATAGCGAACTCTATTGAAAGTGTGTTTAGTTATGAAGAACTATTTAACTTAATCGTTGATTTTTTACGAAAGTTAGAGAGTGTACGACATTTTTTCGAAAAATTAAATATTTTATATATTCTGTATTCATGTATACATTTTTTCAAAAATCACAACACTTGAAGAGCAGTTACCACTCTACTTGCATGCCAAATTTGACGCACGCACTCAAATTTCGCGCACGCACGCACGCACGCACGCACACACACATACGGCCATTTTTTTTAAACCATTTTTCTGGGCGTTTTAGGTGATTCTGAACATATTGACATGAAAATCTCGAAAAAAAAAATTTCACGAAAACAAAGCTTCCTCAATGAGGAAGCAAAAATAATGTAAAAAAGTGCCTTTGCGTTAGAGGAATTTAGGAGTACACAGCAAGTATCAGAATAATTGTTCTGACGACTGTAAAGATTGAGAACGTTACATACATTTCGGTCTGAAAATCTATATCGTGGTAGTTTAAAACTGTTTTTAAAAAATACCTCTGCGTTAATGTAAATTAGGAGTACGCAGCAAGTTTCAGAATAATTGTTTTATCGACTGCGAAGATTGTGACCTGTGCATACATTTCAAGCTGAAAAAGTGTATCATGGTATGTTAACACTATTTAAAACAAAGTACCTCTGCGTTAAAGTAATTTAGGAGTACGCAGAAAGTTATAGGAAAATTGTTCTGTCGACTGCGAAGATTGTGACAAGTACATACATTTCAACCTGAGAAATTGTATCGTGGTATGTTAACACTATTTTAAAAAGTACCTCTGCGTTCAATTAATTTAGGAGGACACAGCAAGTATAAGAAAAATGGTTTTGACGACTGCGAAGATTGATACCTGTACATACATTTCAACCTGAAAAACTATATCGTGGTAGGTTAAAACTATTTGATAAAAATACCTCTTCGTTAAAGTAAATTAGGAGTATGCAGCAAGTTTCAGAAAAATTGTTCTTGCGACTGCGAAGATTGAGACCTGTACATACATTTTGACCTGAAATACCGTATCGTGATAGGTTAACACTATTAAAAAATGATCTGAAAAATAATCTAAAAAAAGTGTTTCAGAATTAAGGTAATTCAGAATTATTTAGCAATTTTCAGCCGAATTCATCTGTTGACTGCGAAGAATGTGAGCCGGACACAATTTTAGACTCCAAAATGCCAATTTTCTTGAAATAAACACCTCTATAAAAATAGAGAATAATTTCCATACTTCATGGGCATACTTCACAATGCTAGATTAAGAAATATTCCAAATTTCAACTTGTTCGGTCCATTCAGTCCAGACCCCCTGAGTGATACGGACGTCCGAATAACACAAAATCTAGTCTACACAGCCAATCATATTTAGTAATGAAATTTCTATATTCTGTTACACCAAGATTGTGTATTTTACTATGTTTAAGAAATCTGCTGTAAAAAAAGTAAATAAATTGAAATTATAGTAACATTTTCTTATAAAAACTTAATTTAGTCGGTGAAGCGCGAATTCAATAGGCACTTTCTGCGTTTCTTCAAAACGTGAGTGCCTAAAAACCTGCAAAAAAGAACCTTGCATATTGATTTTTCAGTATTTTACACTTTTATCGAAGCTACCTCTATGACGAAGTATGTTGATCAATTTTGGCTTCCTCATAGAGGAAGCATCGTCAAAAATGTAAAATACTGAGGAAGCAATTTCCAAGGTTCTATTTTGCAGGTTTTTTCGGCTTTTTTTTTAAATAAATCAAAATGTAAGATTTTAACCACTGAACCGATTCGTCTCAAATTTGTACCTAACCTGTGTGTCATGGTGGTCAATGTGTGGACTATAGTAGAATACGATATCTCGTAATTTCCACGAGCTAGCGCGAGAACGAGATTTTTCAAAATATTCAAAATGCCATAAAATGTGAATGTTTGAAAATTTGAAAATTCGAACAAAACGCTGTCCACGGTTGTATGTACATATGTGAACCCAATTTGAGATAATTCTGCAAACATTTTTTCCCCAATAACCTTTTTTAATCGATTTTGAAAAAAATATTTTTTTGGCGACGAAAAATAGTACATTGTGTGACTAGTGCGCGAAGTAGGCGATTCACGACGAGTGTGAAGTTTGCCGCCCGAGCGAAGCGAGGGCGGCAATCACACGAGTCGTGAATCGCCTACGCGCACGTGTCACACATACTATTTTTTGAAATACGTGCGAGCGAGTTCGTCTTCGAGTGCCTGCGTAGCAGGCGCGAAGTAGTCGATTTTCACATGTTATTAACAGTGCGCGAATAAAATTCGCGCACTGTTCACAGTGTGCGAATAAATTCTCCAATAACATGTGAAAATCGACTACTTCGCGCCTGCTACGCAGGCATTCGAAGACGAACTCGCACGCACGTATTTAAAAAAATACAGTGGAACCTCTCCTAGCGTACACTCTCATAGCGTACGAGGGCGGAGCATAACATCGCGATAGGTTGGTTGGAGGGGGATTACTCAGGGCCGTCGCACGTACACTTCCGACGGGCGCTTAGGAGGGGGACCATTTTTTAACATGTCCCGGTTGATTTTACATTCGCACTTTGAAGACAAATTTCTTAAATTAGAAAAAAAAACATTGTATGACGTCAATAAAATTTATTATAAAATAGGAACATTTTATTTGCACAACGGATATTAATCTTAACTATCGATTCTTTTAAGGCTTAGGCATATCTTTCATTGCTCTGCAATGCGGCTCTTATCACAGCTCGAATTTTTCGCAGCTCGTGCAAACTCGTAGGATCGCAATTCTTTTCTGTCTCCAACCACCTCGAAAGGATTTTGACTGCAGCAAGAGCTTCTTTCGGCGTCGGCTTTTCCAATTGAGTTTCGTCGTCCTCCACTTCAGCATCGTCACCTTCAGCTTTATGATTCGGTACTCGTTGGCAAATTGGATTCTGGAATATAATTTCATACACCGTGCACGACATTAGAAAAAAACCCTGTGTACTAATTACGTATACACACGTCGGGCGGTCTCAACTATACATTACTCAAAGAAAATACATAACGACATTTCATTAAACTTTCGTCATCAAACTTCCAAATTCACAAAACAATTAATTTCATGAAGATAATATAGTATATTACGATACGAGATGAAACTTTTTCGAGACGAGTGTGAGCTTGTGGCACGAACCGGAGGCGAGTGCTGCAGCAATCACAAAAGTTGAGAAAAAGTGTCTCTCACGAGTTTCGTATACAATATTATTTCACGCGCGCGAGAAGTGCGACTTCTTTCAAGCGAAGCGAAGCGCTGCGTGAGAGAAGTAGGCGCTTCTCGCACCGTGAGGCATGAAAATCTTTATAACAAACTTCGGGTGCTGTAAGGGCTACAATCTCCTCGTCGGATAAAATTTGCCAGCCTGGGTCATTTCGATCGTTATTCAACCATGCCGCAGTGTCATCTTCTTCGCATGCACCACAACCGGGTATGCGTTGAAGCATTTGCAACGTTTCCGAAACAGTCATCACGCCCTCAGGAGGCTCTAAATTTTGCGCGTTCGGAGTGTCAACATGTAACGGCTTCCATGCGTTTCGGATGTTTGCTGCTGTCACGCTATCCCATGCGTCGGATACCAAGTAACAGCAATCTTTCAACGTAAAGCTTTTCAGTAAGTGTGTTACGCTTTCCGCACTATCTCCAAGCAGAAGTTCGCTAAGTACATTTTTCTTGTACATTCGTTTTAACTTCTCAATCACCCCTTGATCCATCGGTTGCATTATCGCTGTGACATTTGGGGGAAAGAAATCAACGACGAAATCAGGATAAGCGGCGATGCACTCTGGTGACAGCTTGTGCGAAGGCGCGTTGTCAACCAGCAAAAGGACTTGGCCACTTCTGCCCCTACGTCGCTGTTCCTCTCGAACTTCTGGTACGAAACACTCGGTGAACCATTCTTCAAACAATTTCCTATCCATCCAACTGCTTTGTTGATTTTTATAAATTACGGGTAAAGTCGTCACATTTTTGAAGCAGCGGGGGTTCTTGGATTTCCCTATGACGAGGATTTTCAGTTTATGGGTTCCCGTTGCATTAGCGCAGAGCATGATAGTGATGCGATCCTTCATCACTTTCCGACCTCGTGCGGAGTGTTCAGACTGACTTGCGAGTGTTTTGTTAGGCAGTGACTTCCACTGCAAGCCACTCTCATCTGCGTTATAAATATTTTCGGGATCGTATCCTTTTTCGTCAACATCGGCAGTAAAACGACGAAGAAATTGTTGTCCAGCTTCGACGTCACTTGAGAGGCTTTCTCCTTGAATACTCAACTGACGAATCCCATGTCGCTCTTTAAATCTGTAATACGAAATATCAAAGTTCAATTTTTAAAGATTTTTTGACAATCGTCAGTGTAAAAAAATAAAAAAAAGCCGAAATAGATTGGATACAACACTTTTTTTCATTATTTAAGAATTATTGTTTAAAAAAAAAGTTAAAAGTCTTCATCGACAAATCTCTCATCACATGACTCAGACATAATAATAAGCTGCTGCGCCTCCAGTATTTTCACAGCGAAGCTGCAGATTGTGAATTTTCAGACCAGCGAATAAGTTCTGCGATCTGTATTTCACTGTATATATGGCATCAAATGAAGATGCAGATTATAACATCGATAAGAGATTAATTTCTAGTCAATAATTTCTAGTCAACATTTTCTAGTCAGAAATTTCTAGTCAACATTTTCTAGTCAATAATTTCTAGTCAACATTTTCTAGTCAATAATTTCTAGTCAACATTTTCTAGTCAATAATTTCTAGTCAACATTTTCTAGCCAATAATTTCTAGTGAATTGAAATTGTACCAAAATTATCTACATCGATGGGAGTTTTCAGCTTTTAAAAAAATTCTCACCGCCACAGCCAACCGTTGCTCGCTTGAAAATTCTCAGGACCATTCATCATCCGATTGATTTGAATCGCTTTCATCTGCAGGATTGGGCCTGACACTGGCTCTCCGAGCAAACGTTTCTGTTGAAACCATCTAAATAATGCAGCATCGAGAGGCTGGTTTTCCACGTTGTTCATACGTTTCTTCTTGAGAGAACCATCCTTGTCGATTATTAGAGAACCATATTCCTCGAGTTCCTTTCTTTTGGCTTTGATGCGGCAAATCGTTGGGTGGGTTACGTTGTACTCAGCAGCCAGTTTCGTCACTGCTTCTCCTTTCTCCAGCCGAGCTAGAATTTCTAGTTTTTCAGAAAAATCTAGTCGCCGATAATTACTAATATTTTTGCTCATGCCGAGTTTCTTTAAACAATCCTGAAAATAATTATTTCAAGGTTATTTTTTGTTGTAGACTGTAACATTTTTTAGAGGTTATGTCTACCCGAATAGTGTTTCCGTATTAATCAGGCGAATCGCATATCAGCAGAAATGTTCGCATCCAATAATCAGTTTTTATTATATGTAAATGATTACTTACTTTTTATATGTCCTCACGATTTTTTTTACAAAATGTCACATGGGCGTCACATCGGCACGAGCGGGCACGAGCGAAAAACTAGTCACGGCACTGCATGAGTGTGAGGGAAGGGGAAGCTAGAACCGGTTCTCGCTTGCCATTGGTTCTTCAGAAAGCGTACATTGTCTCCCTATTTCGTACGCTATAAGAGTTTCCACTGTAGTATGTGTGACACGTGCGCGTAGGCGATTCACGACTCGTGTGATTGCCGCACTCGCTTCGCTCGGGCGGCAAACTTCACACTCGTCGTGAATCGCCTACTTCGCGCACTAGTCACACAATGTACTATTTTCCGTCAGAAATCGTAGATCCGGCTTCGGACCGAAAATCGCCAAAATCGGCCACAATTTTTTTTCTTTTCAAAATATCGACTTTTAACCTATACCATCGTTCTCAAGTAGTAGTAGTAGTACACCCAGAAAAAAGGTCAAGTTAAATCAAATAAATTTCTTTAGTTGATTTTCTTTTCGTTGGAGTAACTAAAATTTTCTTTCTGGTAAATATATATATATTTCGTTTCATTACAAGTTGTATTTGATTTGTATATATTTATTTCTTCGAATTGACCTTAATGAAATAACTTCAACTTAATAAATAATATATTTGTTGTGTCTACATATTTTGTTCATACGAATAAAGGTCTATTTGAATTGACGTAATTTAAGTATTTGATTTTTTTTATTCAAATCAACTAGATTTATCGTTCGCTTAAATTAATATTTATTTGTTTCAATTATTCAGTATATTTGTCACAAATAGAATGATTTATTTAAAGCAACTTTTGTATGATAATAGCAAGAGATAAAATATTATATTTAGTACTACTAGATTTCTTGTGTGTTTAAAGAAAAACTTTTGTTGTATGAACGAAATTTCAACATTCAGGGTCCATACTAAAATGTCTGCTTGACGATAGAAGTCAGTACCTGGACGGGTTACAGAATATATTACTGTAACAGAAAGCATCAATTTGCGCAGCAAATACATTCACGCAGATATGATAAACCTAGACAGTTTATTGTACGCAGAGTGTCAATGGCACATTCAGTAGCACCGTGCATATGTCATTTTCGCGAGACAAACGATCCCTTATATTTGCTAAAAATTATTAAAAACGTCGAGGAGCAGTGGCACAGTGGTTGAGTGCTCGTGCTCATACGCAGTGGGTCCGGGTTCGATTCCCGCCGACACCAATGTTAATGGAATTTTCTGTGTTTTTTCTGCGCTCTCTCCGGTGGTTCGGAACCCACCGTAAAAAATTGTATGTCCAAAAATTGGCATGGGCCAATTATTAGGCATTTCCGGTGCCGAATAGCGGAAAAACTGAAATATATATTTTTCTTAAATGAATAAAAACTTATATTCAACTGAAATATGTATTAGGTGAAAAATATTAAAAAATTATATTCGATTCAAATAAATATTTGGTAAATGTGAATAAAAGTGTATTTCAGTGAAATATTTCTTTCTTCAACACGAAGAAAAAAATCACTTCGCTGAAACATATATTTTTCTTCAAACAACCAAAAGCTATATTTCGATTAAATATACATTTAGTAGATTTGAATAAATGTTTTATTTCATTGAAGTCCATTCAAGTCTAATAAAAAAATTTATTTGATATCACTACAAGTCTACTAGGCCGGCCATCAAGCAAAAAAATTTAGTTACCATAAGTAGGATCTATTTAAGTCAACTAGATCTTTTTTCTGGGTGTAGTAGTATTTTATTAAGTCCTGGGACAAAATCCCCTAAGGACTAAAGTAACAAGGAATACAAAGCACGAAAACACAGCAGGAGTGAAAAGAGTACAGAATCGAGCTTATAAGTAAATGAGGTGAAAATACATACATAAAAGCACAGAAACAAAATGAAGAAAAAGAAACAAAGTAAAAATGAAATGAAAAATGAAAAATGGCGCATGACGCAAGACGCACGATCATAAACCTATCTTTCGGCAAAAATAATTCCCCGCTCAAGCTCTAACAAATGCCGCAAGAGCCGCCCTTTAAAAGCACCCAAGGAAGGAGCCCCCGAGACAGCGAGCGGGGGCCCATTCCAAAAGTGCGTACCGCTGACTAAAAACGATTTTCTATACAACGACGTCCGCACAGCCGGCACCGAAAGCGAAAGGGTTGACGCACTAGCAGCTCGAGTACCAGTCCTCTCCCGTAAGACGAGCTGGTCAGCCAGATACGACGGAACCCCCGAATGAATAAACGAATAGAACAGGCAGCCCATAAAATAGTTCCGCCTGTTCGAAACCGAGAGCCAGCCAAGCGAACACCGTCCTACAGAAACGCCCTCGTGAACATTACGCCGAATTCCGAGTACATAGCGAACAACAGCGTTGCAGGTACGCTGCAGCTTAACATTAAGCACACCAGTGACATCACACAGCACAGCCGAGCAGTAGTCAAGGTGCGGCAGAAGTACAGCCCGCGCAAGACGCGTGCGAGTGCCTACATCAAAAAGCGCCGACGAACGCCTGAGCTGCGCGAGCGCCCCGAAAACGCGACGCCGGACCGACGACACCTGCTCTCCCCACCCAAGCGTGGGAGTGATAATAACGCCGAGGCAGCGCTTCGATGAGACGAATTCAATAGGCCGCGTCGCGACACTGAGGCGGGGGAGAGAGGCAAAGTCGAGGTGATTAAAGTACCACGCAGCACTCAAAATCATAGCGTCGGTTTTCGAGGCATTAAGAGACAGCGAATTCGCTACTGCCCAGCCGTGAATCCGTGCAATGTCACCAGATAGGAGGCCCAACGAGGCCCCGAGGTCGCCCAAAGCACACTGCCGATAAACCACGAGGTCATCGGCATAGAGCAGATGCGTACAATCACGGAAGACAGCAGGCAGGTCAGAGAGATACAGAGTAAAAAGCAGAGGGCCAAGCACGCTGCCCTGAGGAACAAAAGTCGCATATTCTACCCCCGAAAACACTGGTTATTAACCTTTTTCAATCGATTTTGAAAAAAATATTTTTTTGGCGACGAAAAAACTATTTTTTCCGTCAGAAATCGTAGATCCGGCTCCGGACCGAAAATCGCCAAAATCGGCCACAATTTTTTTTCTTTTCAAAATATCGACTTTTAACCTATACCATTGTTCTCAAGTCGCATATTCTACCCCCGAAAACACTGGTTATTAACGTTTTTAAGCGATTTTGAAAAAAATATTTTTTTGTCGACGAACCCAATAACACTGCCGGATCGAAAACGGAGCCGGATCTACACGGACACGGGACACGGACACGGACACGGACACGTGTCCTAGTCCGTGTCCGTGTCCGTGTCCGTATCCGAGTCCTAGTCAGTGTCCGTGTCCTAGTACGTGTCCGTGTCCGTGTCCATGTCCGTGTCCTAGTCCGTGTCCGTGTCCGTGTCCGTGTCCGTGTCCGTGTCCGTGTCCGTGTCCGTGTCCGTGTCCGTGTCCGTGTCCGTGTCCGTGTCCGTGTCCGTGTCCTTGTCCGTGTCCTAGTCCGTGAAAACACTGGTTATTAACCTTTTTTAATCGATTTTGAAAAACGTATTCGCGTATCGTTTCCTGTTGGGGCTCGCGGCAGGCCTGGTCCGAGCTGCGGCAGATGGGGTTATTGGCCAACAAACGTGCGGGCGTGTCTATAGCCTTTTCGAGGGACGAGCTCAACGCGGCGTTCTGCTCGGTTTTCACTGCCGCGTCTCTCTCCAACTCTTCCTCTGCCCTTGCTGATTCCCCGCTCTCTCTGCCTGAACTAGGCTATCCTCGTTTCTCTCTCTCTGCTGTCTCTCCCTCTCAAGTTTCAGTCTATTCCGCAACTGCAGTCACCTACTCTATGCCGATGATCTCGTGGTCTACCGGCAGTGCGATCCGGACGATCTTGCCGCCTCACTGGACCTCCTCAACGGTGACATCGCGCGGATTCACGGCTGGGCAATTTTAAACTCGCTGTCGTTGAACGCCTCGAAGACTGATGCTATGGTCCTGGGGACTTCATGGTTCCTCACCCGTCTTGACTTCGCCTCTCTGCCCCGCCTTTGCGTTGCGGGGAGGCCGATCGAGTTTGTTGCGTCTAAGCGCTATCTTGGCGTTATTATTACACCTACGCTTGGGTGGGGGCCTCAGGTTTCCTCGGTCCGTCGCCGTGTCTTCGGGACGCTTGTGCAGCTCAGGCGCTCTTCGGGGTTGTTTGATGCTGCCACGCGTGCGCGACTTGCGCTCACTGTGCTGTTGCCTCACCTTGATTATTGCTCGGCTGTATTGTGTGATGTCACCGGTGACCTTGACTCTAAGTTGCAGCGGACATGAAATGCTGTTGTCCGCTATGTGCTTGGGATTCGGCGCGACGACCACATTGGAGTGTCCGTTGGACGGCGTTCGCTCGGCTGGCTCTCGGTAGCTAACAGGCGGAAATATTTCATGGGCTCCCTTTTCTTTTCATTGGTTCACTCGGGTGTCCCGTCTTACCTGGCCGATCGGCTTGTCTTTCGGGCTAGGGCTGACACTCGGGCTGCCAGGGTTATGACCCTTTCGCTGTCTGCGCCGGCCGTGCGAACGTCGCTCTATCGGAAATCGTTTTTGGTTAGTGGGACGCATTTCTGGAACAGACTTCCGCTCTCGGTCACGGAGTCTCCATCGCTAGGTGCGTTTAAAGCTCGTCTTTTGCGGCATCTTTTGGAACTCGAGCAGCGTGACGCTCGGGCTGACGGTTGAGCGTGTGTGCTTGTGTGGCGTATCCGGTTTTTCGATGCATTTTTCATTCCATTGTAATTTTTATTTTTTATTTTATTTTATTTTATTTATTTTATTTTTATTCTCACCTTTGTTCCGCTTTATGTTAGTTTTTAAGCTTCGCTTTTGTTTCGCTTTTTTAGTCCTATGCTTCATCTCTGTACTCTTGTTTTTACTTGCTTTTGTTTCTTGCGCTGTATTTGTGTGGCTGAGGTCCTTAGGGGACTTGTCCCAGGATCTAATAAAGATACTGATACTGATACTGATACTGATTTTTGGTCCGGAGCCGGATCTACGATTTCTGACAGAAAAAATATATTTTCGTCGCCGAAAAAATATTTTTTCAAAATCGATTGAAAAAGGGTAATAACCAGTGTTTTCGGGGGTAGAATATGCGACTTATTTCCATTTTTCAGCGTCTGCTTTACTTTTTCCTTTGCTTATTTGTATTGCTTTTATTTCTCGCCTGTTTTCGCTTCATTTAGACGTAAGTTTGGGTCTGTATTCTTTTCACGCTTGCTATGTATTCCTTGCTTTATATTTCTCTGTTACATTAGTCCTTAGGGGACTTTGTCCCAGGACTCAATAAAAATACTACTACTACTACTACTACTTGAGAACGATGCTATAGGTTAAAAGTCGATATCCTGAAAAGAAAAAAAATTGGGGTCGATTTTGGCGATTTTTGGTCCGGAGCCGGATCTACGATTTCTGACAGAAAAAATATTTTTTTCGTCGCCAAAAAAATATTTTTTTCAAAATCGATTAAAAAAGGGTAATAACCAGTGTTTTCGGGGGTGGAATATGCGACTTATTTCCATTTTTCAGCGTCTGCTTTACTTTTTCCTTTGCTTATTTGTATTGCTTTTATTTCTCGCCTGTATTCGCTTCATTTAGACGTAAGTTTGGGTCTGTATTCTTTTCACGCTTGCTATGTATTCCTTGCTTTATATTTCTCTGTTACATTAGTCCTTAGGGGACTTTGTCCCAGGACTCAATAAAACTACTAATACTACTACTACTACTTGAGAACGATGCTATAGGTTAAAAGTCGATATTTTGAAAAGAAAAAAAATTGTGGCCGATTTTGGCGATTTTCGGTCTGGAGCCGGATCTACGATTTCTGACGGAAAAAATAGTTTTTTCGTATCCAAAAAAATATTTTTTTCAAAATCGATTAAAAAAGGGTAATAACCAGTGTTTTCGGGGGTAGAATATGCGACTTATTTCCATTTTTCAGCGTCTGCTTTACATTTTCCTTTGCTTATTTGTATTGCTTTTATTTCTCGCCTGTATTCGCTTCATTTAGACGTAAGTTTGGGTCTGTATTCTTTTCACGCTTGCTATGTATTCCTTGCTTTATATTTCTCTGTTACATTAGTCCTTAGGGGACTTTGTCCCAGGACTCAATAAAAATACTAATACTACTACTACTACTTGAGAACGATGCTATAGGTTAAAAGTCGATATTTGGAAAAGAAAAAAAATTGTGGCCGATTTTGGCGATTTTCGGTCTGGAGCCGGATCTACGATTTCTGACCGAAAAAATAGTTTTTTCGTATTCAAAATAATATTTTCTACAAAATCGATTAAAAAACGTTAATAACCAGTGTTTTCGGGGGTAGAATATGCGACTTGAGAACGATGGTATAGGTTAAAAGTCGATATCCTGAAAAGAAAAAAAATTGGGGTCGATTTTGGCGATTTTTGGTCCGGAGCCGGATCTGCGATTTCTGACAGAAAAAATATTTTTTTCGTCGCCAAAAAAATATTTTTTTCAAAATCGATTAAAAAAGGGTAATAACCAGTGTTTTCGGGGGTAGAATATGCGACTTATTTCCATTTTTCAGCGTCTGCTTCACTTTTTCCTTTGCTGATTTGTATTGCTTTTATTTCTCGCCTGTTTTCGCTTCATTTAGACGTAAGTTTGGGTCTGTATTCTTTTCACGCTTGCTATGTATTCCTTGCTTTATATTTCTCTGTTACATTAGTCCTTAGGGGACTTTGTCCCAGGACTCAATAAAAATACTACTACTACTACTACTACTTGAGAACGATGCTATAGGTTAAAAGTCGATATTTTGAAAAGAAAAAAAATTGTGGCCGATTTTGGCGATTTTCGGTCCGGAGCCGGATTTACGATTTCTGACGGAAAAAATAGTTTTTTCGTCGCCAAAAAAATATTTTTTTCAAAATCGATTAAAAAACGTTAATAACCAGTGTTTTCGGGGGTAGAATATGCGACTTATTTCCATTTTTCAGCGTCTGCTTCACTTTTTCCTTTGCTTATTTGTATTGCTTTTATTTCTCGCCTGTTTTCGCTTCATTTAGACGTAAGTTTGGGTCTGTATTCTTTTCACGCTTGCTATGTATTCCTTGCTTTATATTTCTCTGTTACATTAGTCCTTAGGGGACTTTGTCCCAGGACTCAATAAAACTACTAATACTACTACTACTACTTGAGAACGATGCTATAGGTTAAAAGTCGATATTTTGAAAAGAAAAAAAATTGTGGCCGATTTTGGCGATTTTCGGTCTGGAGCCGGATCTACGATTTCTGACGGAAAAAATATTTTTTTCGTATCCAAAAAAATATTTTTTTCAAAATCGATTAAAAAAGGGTAATAACCAGTGTTTTCGGGGGTAGAATATGCGACTTATTTCCATTTTTCAGCGTCTGCTTTACATTTTCCTTTGCTGATTTGTATTGCTTTTATTTCTCGCCTGTATTCGCTTCATTTAGACGTAAGTTTGGGTCTGTATTCTTTTCACGCTTGCTATGTATTCCTTGCTTTATATTTCTCTGTTACATTAGTCCTTAGGGGACTTTGTCCCAGGACTCAATAAAAATACTAATACTACTACTACTACTTGAGAACGATGCTATAGGTTAAAAGTCGATATTTGGAAAAGAAAAAAAATTGTGGCCGATTTTGGCGATTTTCGGTCTGGAGCCGGATCTACGATTTCTGACCGAAAAAATAGTTTTTTCGTATCCAAAAAAATATTTTCTACAAAATCGATTAAAAAACGTTAATAACCAGTGTTTTCGGGGGTAGAATATGCGACTTGAGAACGATGGTATAGGTTAAAAGTCGATATCCTGAAAAGAAAAAAAATTGGGGTCGATTTTGGCGATTTTTGGTCCGGAGCCGGATCTGCGATTTCTGACAGAAAAAATATTTTTTTCGTCGCCAAAAAAATATTTTTTTCAAAATCGATTAAAAAAGGGTAATAACCAGTGTTTTCGGGGGTAGAATATGCGACTTATTTCCATTTTTCAGCGTCTGCTTCACTTTTTCCTTTGCTGATTTGTATTGCTTTTATTTCTCGCCTGTTTTCGCTTCATTTAGACGTAAGTTTGGGTCTGTATTCTTTTCACGCTTGCTATGTATTCCTTGCTTTATATTTCTCTGTTACATTAGTCCTTAGGGGACTTTGTCCCAGGACTCAATAAAAATACTACTACTACTACTACTACTTGAGAACGATGCTAAAGGTTAAAAGTCGATATCCTGAAAAGAAAAAAAATTGGGGTCGATTTTGGCGATGTTCGGTCCGGAGCCGGATCTACGATTTCTGACAGAAAAAATATTTTTTTCGTCGCCAAAAAAATATTTTTTTCAAAATCGATTAAAAAAGGGTAATAACCAGTGTTTTCGGGGGTAGAATATGCGACTTGAGAACGATGGTATAGGTTAAAAGTCGATATCCTGAAAAGAAAAAAAATTGGGGTCGATTTTGGCGATTTTTGGTCCGGAGCCGGATCTGCGATTTCTGACAGAAAAAATATTTTTTTCGTCGCCAAAAAAATATTTTTTCAAAATCGATTAAAAAAGGGTAATAACCAGTGTTTTCGGGGGTAGAATATGCGACTTATTTCCATTTTTCAGCGTCTGCTTCACTTTTTCCTTTGCTTATTTGTATTGCTTTTATTTCTCGCCTGTTTTCGCTTCATTTAGACGTAAGTTTGGGTCTGTATTCTTTTCACGCTTGCTATGTATTCCTTGCTTTAAATTTCTCTGTTACATTAGTCCTTAGGGGACTTTGTCCCAGGACTCAATAAAACTACTAATACTACTACTACTACTTGAGAACGATGCTATAGGTTAAAAGTCGATATTTTGAAAAGAAAAAAAATTGGGGTCGATTTTGGCGATTTTTGGTCCGGAGCCGGATCTACGATTTCTGACAGAAAAAATATTTTTTTCGTCGATAAAAAAAATATTTTTTTCAAAATCGATTAAAAAAGGGTAATAACCAGTGTTTTCGGGGGTAGAATATGCGACTTATTTCCGTTTTTCAGCGTCTGCTTCACTTTTTCCTTTGCTTATTTGTATTGCTTTTATTTCTCGCCTGTTTTAGCTTCATTTAGACGTAAGTTTGGGTCTGTATTCTTTTCAAGCTTGCTATGTATTCCTTGCTTTATATTTCTCTGTTACATTAGTCCTTAGGGGACTTTGTCCCAGGACTCAATAAAAATACTAATACTACTACTACTACTTGAGAACGATGCTATAGGTTAAAAGTCGATATTTTGAAAAGAAAAAAAATTGTGGCCGATTTTGGCGATTTTCGGTCTGGAGCCGGATCTACGATTTCTGACGGAAAAAATATTTTTTTCGTATCCAAAAAAATATTTTTTTCAAAATCGATTAAAAAACGTTAATAACCAGTGTTTTCGGGGGTAGAATATGCGACTTGAGAACGATGGTATAGGTTAAAAGTCGATATCCTGAAAAGAAAAAAAATTGGGGTCGATTTTGGCGATTTTTGGTCCGGAGCCGGATCTGCGATTTCTGACAGAAAAAATATTTTTTTCGTCGCCAAAAAAATATTTTTTTCAAAATCGATTAAAAAAGGGTAATAACCAGTGTTTTCGGGGGTAGAATATGCGACTTATTTCCATTTTTCAGCGTCTGCTTCACTTTTTCCTTTGCTTATTTGTATTGCTTTTATTTCTCGCCTGTTTTCGCTTCATTTAGACGTAAGTTTGGGTCTGTATTCTTTTCAAGCTTGCTATGTATTCCTTGCTTTATATTTCTCTGTTACATTAGTCCTTAGGGGACTTTGTCCCAGGACTCAATAAAAATACTACTACTACTACTACTACTTGAGAACGATGCTATAGGTTAAAAGTCGATATTTTGAAAAGAAAAAAAATTGTGGCCGATTTTGGCGATTTTCGGTCCGGAGCCGGATTTACGATTTCTGACGGAAAAAATAGTTTTTTCGTCGCCAAAAAAATATTTTTTTCAAAATCGATTAAAAAACGTTAATAACCAGTGTTTTCGGGGGTAGAATATGCGACTTGAGAACGATGGTATAGGTTAAAAGTCGATATTCTGAAAAGAAAAAAAATTGGGGTCGATTTTGGCGATTTTTGGTCCGGAGCCGGATCTACGATTTCTGACAGAAAAAATATATTTTCGTCGCCAAAAAAATATTTTTTCAAAATCGATTAAAAAAGGGTAATAACCAGTGTTTTCGGGGGTAGAATATGCGACTTATTTCCATTTTTCAGCGTCTGCTTCACTTTTTCCTTTGCTTATTTGTATTGCTTTTATTTCTCGCCTGTTTTCGCTTCATTTAGACGTAAGTTTGGGTCTGTATTCTTTTCACGCTTGCTATGTATTCCTTGCTTTATATTTCTCTGTTACATTAGTCCTTAGGGGACTTTGTCCCAGGACTCAATAAAAATACTACTACTACTACTACTACTTGAGAAAGATGCTATAGGTTAAAAGTCGATATTTTGAAAAGAAAAAAAATTGTGGCCGATTTTGGCGATTTTCGGTCCGGAGCCGGATTTACGATTTCTGACGGAAAAAATAGTTTTTTCGTCGCCAAAAAAATATTTTTTTCAAAATCGATTAAAAAACGTTAATAACCAGTGTTTTCGGGGGTAGAATATGCGACTTGAGAACGATGGTATAGGTTAAAAGTCGATATTCTGAAAAGAAAAAAAATTGGGGTCGATTTTGGCGATTTTTGGTCCGGAGCCGGATCTACGATTTCTGACAGAAAAAATATATTTTCGTCGCCAAAAAAATATTTTTTCAAAATCGATTAAAAAAGGGTAATAACCAGTGTTTTCGGGGGTAGAATATGCGACTTATTTCCATTTTTCAGCGTCTGCTTCACTTTTTCCTTTGCTTATTTGTATTGCTTTTATTTCTCGCCTGTTTTCGCTTCATTTAGACGTAAGTTTGGGTCTGTATTCTTTTCACGCTTGCTATGTATTCCTTGCTTTATATTTCTCTGTTACATTAGTCCTTAGGGGACTTTGTCCCAGGACTCAATAAAAATACTACTACTACTACTACTACTTGAGAAAGATGCTATAGGTTAAAAGTCGATATTTTGAAAAGAAAAAAAATTGTGGCCGATTTTGGCGATGTTCGGTCCGGAGCCGGATCTACGATTTCTGACAGAAAAAATATTTTTTTCGTCGTCAAAAAAATATTTTTTTCAAAATCGATTAAAAAAGGGTAATAACCAGTGTTTTCGGGGGTAGAATATGCGACTTATTTCCATTTTTCAGCGTCTGCTTCACTTTTTCCTTTGCTTATTTGTATTGCTTTTATTTCTCGCCTGTTTTCGCTTCATTTAGACGTAAGTTTGGGTCTGTATACTTTTCACGCTTGCTATGTATTCCTTGCTTTATATTTCTCTGTTACATTAGTCCTTAGGGGACTTTGTCCCAGGACTCAATAAAACTACTAATACTACTACTACTACTTGAGAACGATGCTATAGGTTAAAAGTCGATATTTTGAAAAGAAAAAAAATTGTGGCCGATTTTGGCGATTTTCGGTCTGGAGCCGGATCTACGATTTCTGACGGAAAAAATAGTTTTTTCGTATCCAAAAAAATATTTTTTTCAAAATCGATTAAAAAAGGGTAATAACCAGTGTTTTCGGGGGTAGAATATGCGACTTATTTCCATTTTTCAGCGTCTGCTTCACTTTTTCCTTTGCTGATTTGTATTGCTTTTATTTCTCGCCTGTTTTCGCTTCATTTAGACGTAAGTTTGGGTCTGTATTCTTTTCACGCTTGCTATGTATTCCTTGCTTTATATTTCTCTGTTACATTAGTCCTTAGGGGACTTTGTCCCAGGACTCAATAAAAATACTAATACTACTACTACTACTTGAGAACGATGCTATAGGTTAAAAGTCGATATTTGGAAAAGAAAAAAAATTGTGGCCGATTTTGGCGATTTTCGGTCTGGAGCCGGATCTACGATTTCTGACCGAAAAAATAGTTTTTTCGTATCCAAAAAAATATTTTCTACAAAATCGATTAAAAAACGTTAATAACCAGTGTTTTCGGGGGTAGAATATGCGACTTGAGAACGATGGTATAGGTTAAAAGTCGATATCCTGAAAAGAAAAAAAATTGGGGTCGATTTTGGCGATTTTTGGTCCGGAGCCGGATCTGCGATTTCTGACAGAAAAAATATTTTTTTCGTCGCCAAAAAAATATTTTTTTCAAAATCGATTAAAAAAGGGTAATAACCAGTGTTTTCGGGGGTAGAATATGCGACTTATTTCCATTTTTCAGCGTCTGCTTCACTTTTTCCTTTGCTTATTTGTATTGCTTTTATTTCTCGCCTGTTTTCGCTTCATTTAGACGTAAGTTTGGGTCTGTATTCTTTTCAAGCTTGCTATGTATTCCTTGCTTTATATTTCTCTGTTACATTAGTCCTTAGGGGACTTTGTCCCAGGACTCAATAAAAATACTACTACTACTACTACTACTTGAGAACGATGCTATAGGTTAAAAGTCGATATTTTGAAAAGAAAAAAAATTGTGGCCGATTTTGGCGATTTTCGGTCCGGAGCCGGATTTACGATTTCTGACGGAAAAAATAGTTTTTTCGTCGCCAAAAAAATATTTTTTTCAAAATCGATTAAAAAACGTTAATAACCAGTGTTTTCGGGGGTAGAATATGCGACTTGAGAACGATGGTATAGGTTAAAAGTCGATATTCTGAAAAGAAAAAAAATTGGGGTCGATTTTGGCGATTTTTGGTCCGGAGCCGGATCTACGATTTCTGACAGAAAAAATATATTTTCGTCGCCAAAAAAATATTTTTTCAAAATCGATTAAAAAAGGGTAATAACCAGTGTTTTCGGGGGTAGAATATGCGACTTATTTCCATTTTTCAGCGTCTGCTTCACTTTTTCCTTTGCTTATTTGTATTGCTTTTATTTCTCGCCTGTTTTCGCTTCATTTAGACGTAAGTTTGGGTCTGTATTCTTTTCACGCTTGCTATGTATTCCTTGCTTTATATTTCTCTGTTACATTAGTCCTTAGGGGACTTTGTCCCAGGACTCAATAAAAATACTACTACTACTACTACTACTTGAGAAAGATGCTATAGGTTAAAAGTCGATATTTTGAAAAGAAAAAAAATTGTGGCCGATTTTGGCGATGTTCGGTCCGGAGCCGGATCTACGATTTCTGACAGAAAAAATATTTTTTTCGTCGTCAAAAAAATATTTTTTTCAAAATCGATTAAAAAAGGGTAATAACCAGTGTTTTCGGGGGTAGAATATGCGACTTATTTCCATTTTTCAGCGTCTGCTTCACTTTTTCCTTTGCTTATTTGTATTGCTTTTATTTCTCGCCTGTTTTCGCTTCATTTAGACGTAAGTTTGGGTCTGTATACTTTTCACGCTTGCTATGTATTCCTTGCTTTATATTTCTCTGTTACATTAGTCCTTAGGGGACTTTGTCCCAGGACTCAATAAAACTACTAATACTACTACTACTACTTGAGAACGATGCTATAGGTTAAAAGTCGATATTTTGAAAAGAAAAAAAATTGTGGCCGATTTTGGCGATTTTCGGTCTGGAGCCGGATCTACGATTTCTGACGGAAAAAATAGTTTTTTCGTATCCAAAAAAATATTTTTTTCAAAATCGATTAAAAAAGGGTAATAACCAGTGTTTTCGGGGGTAGAATATGCGACTTATTTCCATTTTTCAGCGTCTGCTTCACTTTTTCCTTTGCTGATTTGTATTGCTTTTATTTCTCGCCTGTTTTCGCTTCATTTAGACGTAAGTTTGGGTCTGTATTCTTTTCACGCTTGCTATGTATTCCTTGCTTTATATTTCTCTGTTACATTAGTCCTTAGGGGACTTTGTCCCAGGACTCAATAAAAATACTACTACTACTACTACTACTTGAGAACGATGCTATAGGTTAAAAGTCGATATTTTGAAAAGAAAAAAAATTGTGGCCGATTTTGGCGATTTTCGGTCCGGAGCCGGATTTACGATTTCTGACGGAAAAAATAGTTTTTTCGTCGCCAAAAAAATATTTTTTTCAAAATCGATTAAAAAACGTTAATAACCAGTGTTTTCGGGGGTAGAATATGCGACTTATTTCCATTTTTCAGCGTCTGCTTCACTTTTTCCTTTGCTTATTTGTATTGCTTTTATTTCTCGCCTGTTTTCGCTTCATTTAGACGTAAGTTTGGGTCTGTATTCTTTTCACGCTTGCTATGTATTCCTTGCTTTATATTTCTCTGTTACATTAGTCCTTAGGGGACTTTGTCCCAGGACTCAATAAAAATACTACTACTACTACTACTACTTGAGAACGATGCTAAAGGTTAAAAGTCGATATCCTGAAAAGAAAAAAAATTGGGGTCGATTTTGGCGATGTTCGGTCCGGAGCCGGATCTACGATTTCTGACAGAAAAAATATTTTTTTCGTCGCCAAAAAAATATTTTTTTCAAAATCGATTAAAAAAGGGTAATAACCAGTGTTTTCGGGGGTAGAATATGCGACTTGAGAACGATGGTATAGGTTAAAAGTCGATATCCTGAAAAGAAAAAAAATTGGGGTCGATTTTGGCGATTTTTGGTCCGGAGCCGGATCTGCGATTTCTGACAGAAAAAATATTTTTTTCGTCGCCAAAAAAATATTTTTTCAAAATCGATTAAAAAAGGGTAATAACCAGTGTTTTCGGGGGTAGAATATGCGACTTATTTCCATTTTTCAGCGTCTGCTTCACTTTTTCCTTTGCTTATTTGTATTGCTTTTATTTCTCGCCTGTTTTCGCTTCATTTAGACGTAAGTTTGGGTCTGTATTCTTTTCACGCTTGCTATGTATTCCTTGCTTTATATTTCTCTGTTACATTAGTCCTTAGGGGACTTTGTCCCAGGACTCAATAAAAATACTAATACTACTACTACTACTTGAGAACGATGGTATAGGTTAAAAGTCGATATTTTGAAAAGAAAAAAAATTGGGGTCGATTTTGGCGATTTTTGGTCCGGAGCCGGATCTACGATTTCTGACAGAAAAAATATTTTTTTCGTCGATAAAAAAAATATTTTTTTCAAAATCGATTAAAAAAGGGTAATAACCAGTGTTTTCGGGGGTAGAATATGCGACTTATTTCCATTTTTCAGCGTCTGCTTCACTTTTTCCTTTGCTTATTTGTATTGCTTTTATTTCTCGCCTGTTTTCGCTTCATTTAGACATAAGTTTGGGTCTGTATTCTTCTCACGCTTGCTATGTATTCCTTGCTTTATATTTCTCTGTTACATTAGTCCTTAGGGGACTTTGTCCCAGGACTCAATAAAAATACTACTACTACTACTACTACTTGAGAACGATGCTATAGGTTAAAAGTCGATATTTTGAAAAGAAAAAAAATTGTGGCCGATTTTGGCGATGTTCGGTCCGGAGCCGGATCTACGATTTCTGACAGAAAAAATATTTTTTTCGTCGTCAAAAAAATATTTTTTTCAAAATCGATTAAAAAAGGGTAATAACCAGTGTTTTCGGGGGTAGAATATGCGACTTATTTCCATTTTTCAGCGTCTGCTTCACTTTTTCCTTTGCTTATTTGTATTGCTTTTATTTCTCGCCTGTTTTCGCTTCATTTAGACGTAAGTTTGGGTCTGTATTCTTTTCACGCTTGCTATGTATTCCTTGCTTTAAATTTCTCTGTTACATTAGTCCTTAGGGGACTTTGTCCCAGGACTCAATAAAACTACTAATACTACTACTACTACTTGAGAACGATGCTATAGGTTAAAAGTCGATATTTTGAAAAGAAAAAAAATTGTGGCCGATTTTGGCGATTTTCGGTCTGGAGCCGGATCTACGATTTCTGACGGAAAAAATAGTTTTTTCGTATCCAAAAAAATATTTTTTTCAAAATCGATTAAAAAAGGGTAATAACCAGTGTTTTCGGGGGTAGAATATGCGACTTATTTCCGTTTTTCAGCGTCTGCTTCACTTTTTCCTTTGCTTATTTGTATTGCTTTTATTTCTCGCCTGTTTTAGCTTCATTTAGACGTAAGTTTGGGTCTGTATTCTTTTCAAGCTTGCTATGTATTCCTTGCTTTATATTTCTCTGTTACATTAGTCCTTAGGGGACTTTGTCCCAGGACTCAATAAAAATACTAATACTACTACTACTACTTGAGAACGATGCTATAGGTTAAAAGTCGATATTTTGAAAAGAAAAAAAATTGTGGCCGATTTTGGCGATTTTCGGTCTGGAGCCGGATCTACGATTTCTGACGGAAAAAATATTTTTTTCGTATCCAAAAAAATATTTTTTTCAAAATCGATTAAAAAACGTTAATAACCAGTGTTTTCGGGGGTAGAATATGCGACTTGAGAACGATGGTATAGGTTAAAAGTCGATATCCTGAAAAGAAAAAAAATTGGGGTCGATTTTGGCGATTTTTGGTCCGGAGCCGGATCTGCGATTTCTGACAGAAAAAATATTTTTTTCGTCGCCAAAAAAATATTTTTTTCAAAATCGATTAAAAAAGGGTAATAACCAGTGTTTTCGGGGGTAGAATATGCGACTTATTTCCATTTTTCAGCGTCTGCTTCACTTTTTCCTTTGCTGATTTGTATTTCTTTTATTTCTCGCCTGTTTTCGCTTCATTTAGACGTAAGTTTGGGTCTGTATTCTTTTCACGCTTGCTATGTATTCCTTGCTTTATATTTCTCTGTTACATTAGTCCTTAGGGGACTTTGTCCCAGGACTCAATAAAAATACTACTACTACTACTACTACTACTTGAGAACGATGCTATAGGTTAAAAGTCGATATTTTGAAAAGAAAAAAAATTGTGGCCGATTTTGGCGATTTTCGGTCCGGAGCCGGATTTACGATTTCTGACGGAAAAAATAGTTTTTTCGTCGCCAAAAAAATATTTTTTTCAAAATCGATTAAAAAACGTTAATAACCAGTGTTTTCGGGGGTAGAATATGCGACTTGAGAACGATGGTATAGGTTAAAAGTCGATATTCTGAAAAGAAAAAAAATTGGGGTCGATTTTGGCGATTTTTGGTCCGGAGCCGGATCTACGATTTCTGACAGAAAAAATATATTTTCGTCGCCAAAAAAATATTTTTTCAAAATCGATTAAAAAAGGGTAATAACCAGTGTTTTCGGGGGTAGAATATGCGACTTATTTCCATTTTTCAGCGTCTGCTTCACTTTTTCCTTTGCTTATTTGTATTGCTTTTATTTCTCGCCTGTTTTCGCTTCATTTAGACGTAAGTTTGGGTCTGTATTCTTTTCACGCTTGCTATGTATTCCTTGCTTTATATTTCTCTGTTACATTAGTCCTTAGGGGACTTTGTCCCAGGACTCAATAAAAATACTACTACTACTACTACTACTTGAGAAAGATGCTATAGGTTAAAAGTCGATATTTGGAAAAGAAAAAAAATTGGGGTCGATTTTGGCGATTTTTGGTCCGGAGCCGGATCTGCGATTTCTGACAGAAAAAATATTTTTTTCGTCGCCAAAAAAATATTTTTTTCAAAATCGATTAAAAAAGGGTAATAACCAGTGTTTTCGGGGGTAGAATATGCGACTTATTTCCATTTTTCAGCGTCTGCTTCACTTTTTCCTTTGCTTATTTGTATTGCTTTTATTTCTCGCCTGTATTCGCTTCATTTAGACGTAAGTTTGGGTCTGTATTCTTTTCACGCTTGCTATGTATTCCTTGCTTTATATTTCTCTGTTACATTAGTCCTTAGGGGACTTTGTCCCAGGACTCAATAAAAATACTAATACTACTACTACTACTTGAGAACGATGCTATAGGTTAAAAGTCGATATTTGGAAAAGAAAAAAAATTGTGGCCGATTTTGGCGATTTTCGGTCTGGAGCCGGATCTACGATTTCTGACCGAAAAAATAGTTTTTTCGTATCCAAAAAAATATTTTCTACAAAATCGATTAAAAAACGTTAATAACCAGTGTTTTCGGGGGTAGAATATGCGACTTGAGAACGATGGTATAGGTTAAAAGTCGATATCCTGAAAAGAAAAAAAATTGGGGTCGATTTTGGCGATTTTTGGTCCGGAGCCGGATCTGCGATTTCTGACAGAAAAAATATTTTTTTCGTCGCCAAAAAAATATTTTTTTCAAAATCGATTAAAAAAGGGTAATAACCAGTGTTTTCGGGGGTAGAATATGCGACTTATTTCCATTTTTCAGCGTCTGCTTCACTTTTTCCTTTGCTTATTTGTATTGCTTTTATTTCTCGCCTGTTTTCGCTTCATTTAGACGTAAGTTTGGGTCTGTATTCTTTTCAAGCTTGCTATGTATTCCTTGCTTTATATTTCTCTGTTACATTAGTCCTTAGGGGACTTTGTCCCAGGACTCAATAAAAATACTACTACTACTACTACTACTTGAGAACGATGCTATAGGTTAAAAGTCGATATTTTGAAAAGAAAAAAAATTGTGGCCGATTTTGGCGATTTTCGGTCCGGAGCCGGATTTACGATTTCTGACGGAAAAAATAGTTTTTTCGTCGCCAAAAAAATATTTTTTTCAAAATCGATTAAAAAACGTTAATAACCAGTGTTTTCGGGGGTAGAATATGCGACTTGAGAACGATGGTATAGGTTAAAAGTCGATATTCTGAAAAGAAAAAAAATTGGGGTCGATTTTGGCGATTTTTGGTCCGGAGCCGGATTTACGATTTCTGACAGAAAAAATATATTTTCGTCGCCAAAAAAATATTTTTTCAAAATCGATTAAAAAAGGGTAATAACCAGTGTTTTCGGGGGTAGAATATGCGACTTATTTCCATTTTTCAGCGTCTGCTTCACTTTTTCCTTTGCTTATTTGTATTGCTTTTATTTCTCGCCTGTTTTCGCTTCATTTAGACGTAAGTTTGGGTCTGTATTCTTTTCACGCTTGCTATGTATTCCTTGCTTTATATTTCTCTGTTACATTAGTCCTTAGGGGACTTTGTCCCAGGACTCAATAAAAATACTAATACTACTACTACTACTTGAGAACGATGGTATAGGTTAAAAGTCGATATTTTGAAAAGAAAAAAAATTGGGGTCGATTTTGGCGATTTTTGGTCCGGAGCCGGATCTACGATTTCTGACAGAAAAAATATTTTTTTCGTCGATAAAAAAAATATTTTTTTCAAAATCGATTAAAAAAGGGTAATAACCAGTGTTTTCGGGGGTAGAATATGCGACTTATTTCCATTTTTCAGCGTCTGCTTCACTTTTTCCTTTGCTTATTTGTATTGCTTTTATTTCTCGCCTGTTTTCGCTTCATTTAGACATAAGTTTGGGTCTGTATTCTTCTCACGCTTGCTATGTATTCCTTGCTTTATATTTCTCTGTTACATTAGTCCTTAGGGGACTTTGTCCCAGGACTCAATAAAACTACTAATACTACTACTACTACTTGAGAACGATGCTATAGGTTAAAAGTCGATATTTTGAAAAGAAAAAAAATTGTGGCCGATTTTGGCGATTTTCGGTCTGGAGCCGGATCTACGATTTCTGACGGAAAAAATAGTTTTTTCGTATCCAAAAAAATATTTTTTTCAAAATCGATTAAAAAAGGGTAATAACCAGTGTTTTCGGGGGTAGAATATGCGACTTATTTCCATTTTTCAGCGTCTGCTTCACTTTTTCCTTTGCTTATTTGTATTGCTTTTATTTCTCACCTGTTTTCGCTTCATTTAGACGTAAGTTTGGGTCTGTATTATTTTCACGCTTGCTATGTATTCCTTGCTTTATATTTCTCTGTTACATTAGTCCTTAGGGGACTTTGTCCCAGGACTCAATAAAAATACTACTACTACTACTACTACTTGAGAACGATGCTATAGGTTAAAAGTCGATATTTTGAAAAGAAAAAAAATTGTGGCCGATTTTGGCGATTTTCGGTCCGGAGCCGGATTTACGATTTCTGACGGAAAAAATAGTTTTTTCGTCGCCAAAAAAATATTTTTTTCAAAATCGATTAAAAAACGTTAATAACCAGTGTTTTCGGGGGTAGAATATGCGACTTGAGAACGATGGTATAGGTTAAAAGTCGATATTCTGAAAAGAAAAAAAATTGGGGTCGATTTTGGCGATTTTTGGTCCGGAGCCGGATCTACGATTTCTGACAGAAAAAATATATTTTCGTCGCCAAAAAAATATTTTTTCAAAATCGATTAAAAAAGGGTAATAACCAGTGTTTTCGGGGGTAGAATATGCGACTTATTTCCATTTTTCAGCGTCTGCTTCACTTTTTCCTTTGCTTATTTGTATTGCTTTTATTTCTCGCCTGTTTTCGCTTCATTTAGACGTAAGTTTGGGTCTGTATTCTTTTCACGCTTGCTATGTATTCCTTGCTTTATATTTCTCTGTTACATTAGTCCTTAGGGGACTTTGTCCCAGGACTCAATAAAAATACTAATACTACTACTACTACTTGAGAACGATGGTATAGGTTAAAAGTCGATATTTTGAAAAGAAAAAAAATTGGGGTCGATTTTGGCGATTTTTGGTCCGGAGCCGGATCTACGATTTCTGACAGAAAAAATATATTTTCGTCGCCAAAAAAATATTTTTTCAAAATCGATTAAAAAAGGGTAATAACCAGTGTTTTCGGGGGTAGAATATGCGACTTATTTCCATTTTTCAGCGTCTGCTTCACTTTTTCCTTTGCTTATTTGTATTGCTTTTATTTCTCGCCTGTTTTCGCTTCATTTAGACGTAAGTTTGGGTCTGTATTCTTTTCACGCTTGCTATGTATTCCTTGCTTTATATTTCTCTGTTACATTAGTCCTTAGGGGACTTTGTCCCAGGACTCAATAAAAATACTAATACTACTACTACTACTTGAGAACGATGGTATAGGTTAAAAGTCGATATTTTGAAAAGAAAAAAAATTGGGGTCGATTTTGGCGATTTTTGGTCCGGAGCCGGATCTACGATTTCTGACAGAAAAAATATTTTTTTCGTCGATAAAAAAAATATTTTTTTCAAAATCGATTAAAAAAGGGTAATAACCAGTGTTTTCGGGGGTAGAATATGCGACTTATTTCCATTTTTCAGCGTCTGCTTCACTTTTTCCTTTGCTTATTTGTATTGCTTTTATTTCTCGCCTGTTTTCGCTTCATTTAGACGTAAGTTTGGGTCTGTATTCTTTTCACGCTTGCTATGTATTCCTTGCTTTATATTTCTCTGTTACATTAGTCCTTAGGGGACTTTGTCCCAGGACTCAATAAAAATACTACTACTACTACTACTACTTGAGAAAGATGCTATAGGTTAAAAGTCGATATTTTGAAAAGAAAAAAAATTGTGGCCGATTTTGGCGATGTTCGGTCCGGAGCCGGATCTACGATTTCTGACAGAAAAAATATTTTTTTCGTCGTCAAAAAAATATTTTTTTCAAAATCGATTAAAAAAGGGTAATAACCAGTGTTTTCGGGGGTAGAATATGCGACTTATTTCCATTTTTCAGCGTCTGCTTCACTTTTTCCTTTGCTTATTTGTATTGCTTTTATTTCTCGCCTGTTTTCGCTTCATTTAGACGTAAGTTTGGGTCTGTATTCTTTTCACGCTTGCTATGTATTCCTTGCTTTATATTTCTCTGTTACATTAGTCCTTAGGGGACTTTGTCCCAGGACTCAATAAAAATACTACTACTACTACTACTACTTGAGAAAGATGCTATAGGTTAAAAGTCGATATTTTGAAAAGAAAAAAAATTGTGGCCGATTTTGGCGATGTTCGGTCCGGAGCCGGATCTACGATTTCTGACAGAAAAAATATTTTTTTCGTCGTCAAAAAAATATTTTTTTCAAAATCGATTAAAAAAGGGTAATAACCAGTGTTTTCGGGGGTAGAATATGCGACTTATTTCCATTTTTCAGCGTCTGCTTCACTTTTTCCTTTGCTTATTTGTATTGCTTTTATTTCTCGCCTGTTTTCGCTTCATTTAGACGTAAGTTTGGGTCTGTATACTTTTCACGCTTGCTATGTATTCCTTGCTTTATATTTCTCTGTTACATTAGTCCTTAGGGGACTTTGTCCCAGGACTCAATAAAACTACTAATACTACTACTACTACTTGAGAACGATGCTATAGGTTAAAAGTCGATATTTTGAAAAGAAAAAAAATTGTGGCCGATTTTGGCGATTTTCGGTCTGGAGCCGGATCTACGATTTCTGACGGAAAAAATAGTTTTTTCGTATCCAAAAAAATATTTTTTTCAAAATCGATTAAAAAAGGGTAATAACCAGTGTTTTCGGGGGTAGAATATGCGACTTATTTCCATTTTTCAGCGTCTGCTTTACTTTTTCCTTTGCTTATTTGTATTGCTTTTATTTCTCGCCTGTATTCGCTTCATTTAGACGTAAGTTTGGGTCTGTATTCTTTTCACGCTTGCTATGTATTCCTTGCTTTATATTTCTCTGTTACATTAGTCCTTAGGGGACTTTGTCCCAGGACTCAATAAAAATACTAATACTACTACTACTACTTGAGAACGATGCTATAGGTTAAAAGTCGATATTTGGAAAAGAAAAAAAATTGTGGCCGATTTTGGCGATTTTCGGTCTGGAGCCGGATCTACGATTTCTGACCGAAAAAATAGTTTTTTCGTATCCAAAAAAATATTTTCTACAAAATCGATTAAAAAACGTTAATAACCAGTGTTTTCGGGGGTAGAATATGCGACTTGAGAACGATGGTATAGGTTAAAAGTCGATATCCTGAAAAGAAAAAAAATTGGGGTCGATTTTGGCGATTTTTGGTCCGGAGCCGGATCTGCGATTTCTGACAGAAAAAATATTTTTTTCGTCGCCAAAAAAATATTTTTTTCAAAATCGATTAAAAAAGGGTAATAACCAGTGTTTTCGGGGGTAGAATATGCGACTTATTTCCATTTTTCAGCGTCTGCTTCACTTTTTCCTTTGCTTATTTGTATTGCTTTTATTTCTCGCCTGTTTTCGCTTCATTTAGACGTAAGTTTGGGTCTGTATTCTTTTCACGCTTGCTATGTATTCCTTGCTTTATATTTCTCTGTTACATTAGTCCTTAGGGGACTTTGTCCCAGGACTCAATAAAAATACTACTACTACTACTACTACTTGAGAACGATGCTATAGGTTAAAAGTCGATATCCTGAAAAGAAAAAAAATTGGGGTCGATTTTGGCGATTTTTGGTCCGGAGCCGGATCTACGATTTCTGACAGAAAAAATATTTTTTTCGTCGCCAAAAAAATATTTTTTTCAAAATCGATTAAAAAAGGGTAATAACCAGTGTTTTCGGGGGTGGAATATGCGACTTATTTCCATTTTTCAGCGTCTGCTTTACTTTTTCCTTTGCTTATTTGTATTGCTTTTATTTCTCGCCTGTATTCGCTTCATTTAGACGTAAGTTTGGGTCTGTATTCTTTTCACGCTTGCTATGTATTCCTTGCTTTATATTTCTCTGTTACATTAGTCCTTAGGGGACTTTGTCCCAGGACTCAATAAAACTACTAATACTACTACTACTACTTGAGAACGATGCTATAGGTTAAAAGTCGATATTTTGAAAAGAAAAAAAATTGTGGCCGATTTTGGCGATTTTCGGTCTGGAGCCGGATCTACGATTTCTGACGGAAAAAATAGTTTTTTCGTATCCAAAAAAATATTTTTTTCAAAATCGATTAAAAAAGGGTAATAACCAGTGTTTTCGGGGGTAGAATATGCGACTTATTTCCATTTTTCAGCGTCTGCTTTACATTTTCCTTTGCTTATTTGTATTGCTTTTATTTCTCGCCTGTATTCGCTTCATTTAGACGTAAGTTTGGGTCTGTATTCTTTTCACGCTTGCTATGTATTCCTTGCTTTATATTTCTCTGTTACATTAGTCCTTAGGGGACTTTGTCCCAGGACTCAATAAAAATACTAATACTACTACTACTACTTGAGAACGATGCTATAGGTTAAAAGTCGATATTTGGAAAAGAAAAAAAATTGTGGCCGATTTTGGCGATTTTCGGTCTGGAGCCGGATCTACGATTTCTGACCGAAAAAATAGTTTTTTCGTATTCAAAATAATATTTTCTACAAAATCGATTAAAAAACGTTAATAACCAGTGTTTTCGGGGGTAGAATATGCGACTTGAGAACGATGGTATAGGTTAAAAGTCGATATCCTGAAAAGAAAAAAAATTGGGGTCGATTTTGGCGATTTTTGGTCCGGAGCCGGATCTGCGATTTCTGACAGAAAAAATATTTTTTTCGTCGCCAAAAAAATATTTTTTTCAAAATCGATTAAAAAAGGGTAATAACCAGTGTTTTCGGGGGTAGAATATGCGACTTATTTCCATTTTTCAGCGTCTGCTTCACTTTTTCCTTTGCTGATTTGTATTGCTTTTATTTCTCGCCTGTTTTCGCTTCATTTAGACGTAAGTTTGGGTCTGTATTCTTTTCACGCTTGCTATGTATTCCTTGCTTTATATTTCTCTGTTACATTAGTCCTTAGGGGACTTTGTCCCAGGACTCAATAAAAATACTACTACTACTACTACTACTTGAGAACGATGCTATAGGTTAAAAGTCGATATTTTGAAAAGAAAAAAAATTGTGGCCGATTTTGGCGATTTTCGGTCCGGAGCCGGATTTACGATTTCTGACGGAAAAAATAGTTTTTTCGTCGCCAAAAAAATATTTTTTTCAAAATCGATTAAAAAACGTTAATAACCAGTGTTTTCGGGGGTAGAATATGCGACTTATTTCCATTTTTCAGCGTCTGCTTCACTTTTTCCTTTGCTTATTTGTATTGCTTTTATTTCTCGCCTGTTTTCGCTTCATTTAGACGTAAGTTTGGGTCTGTATTCTTTTCACGCTTGCTATGTATTCCTTGCTTTATATTTCTCTGTTACATTAGTCCTTAGGGGACTTTGTCCCAGGACTCAATAAAACTACTAATACTACTACTACTACTTGAGAACGATGCTATAGGTTAAAAGTCGATATTTTGAAAAGAAAAAAAATTGTGGCCGATTTTGGCGATTTTCGGTCTGGAGCCGGATCTACGATTTCTGACGGAAAAAATATTTTTTTCGTATCCAAAAAAATATTTTTTTCAAAATCGATTAAAAAAGGGTAATAACCAGTGTTTTCGGGGGTAGAATATGCGACTTATTTCCATTTTTCAGCGTCTGCTTTACATTTTCCTTTGCTGATTTGTATTGCTTTTATTTCTCGCCTGTATTCGCTTCATTTAGACGTAAGTTTGGGTCTGTATTCTTTTCACGCTTGCTATGTATTCCTTGCTTTATATTTCTCTGTTACATTAGTCCTTAGGGGACTTTGTCCCAGGACTCAATAAAAATACTAATACTACTACTACTACTTGAGAACGATGCTATAGGTTAAAAGTCGATATTTGGAAAAGAAAAAAAATTGTGGCCGATTTTGGCGATTTTCGGTCTGGAGCCGGATCTACGATTTCTGACCGAAAAAATAGTTTTTTCGTATCCAAAAAAATATTTTCTACAAAATCGATTAAAAAACGTTAATAACCAGTGTTTTCGGGGGTAGAATATGCGACTTGAGAACGATGGTATAGGTTAAAAGTCGATATCCTGAAAAGAAAAAAAATTGGGGTCGATTTTGGCGATTTTTGGTCCGGAGCCGGATCTGCGATTTCTGACAGAAAAAATATTTTTTTCGTCGCCAAAAAAATATTTTTTTCAAAATCGATTAAAAAAGGGTAATAACCAGTGTTTTCGGGGGTAGAATATGCGACTTATTTCCATTTTTCAGCGTCTGCTTCACTTTTTCCTTTGCTGATTTGTATTGCTTTTATTTCTCGCCTGTTTTCGCTTCATTTAGACGTAAGTTTGGGTCTGTATTCTTTTCACGCTTGCTATGTATTCCTTGCTTTATATTTCTCTGTTACATTAGTCCTTAGGGGACTTTGTCCCAGGACTCAATAAAAATACTACTACTACTACTACTACTTGAGAACGATGCTAAAGGTTAAAAGTCGATATCCTGAAAAGAAAAAAAATTGGGGTCGATTTTGGCGATGTTCGGTCCGGAGCCGGATCTACGATTTCTGACAGAAAAAATATTTTTTTCGTCGCCAAAAAAATATTTTTTTCAAAATCGATTAAAAAAGGGTAATAACCAGTGTTTTCGGGGGTAGAATATGCGACTTGAGAACGATGGTATAGGTTAAAAGTCGATATCCTGAAAAGAAAAAAAATTGGGGTCGATTTTGGCGATTTTTGGTCCGGAGCCGGATCTGCGATTTCTGACAGAAAAAATATTTTTTTCGTCGCCAAAAAAATATTTTTTCAAAATCGATTAAAAAAGGGTAATAACCAGTGTTTTCGGGGGTAGAATATGCGACTTATTTCCATTTTTCAGCGTCTGCTTCACTTTTTCCTTTGCTTATTTGTATTGCTTTTATTTCTCGCCTGTTTTCGCTTCATTTAGACGTAAGTTTGGGTCTGTATTCTTTTCACGCTTGCTATGTATTCCTTGCTTTATATTTCTCTGTTACATTAGTCCTTAGGGGACTTTGTCCCAGGACTCAATAAAAATACTAATACTACTACTACTACTTGAGAACGATGGTATAGGTTAAAAGTCGATATTTTGAAAAGAAAAAAAATTGGGGTCGATTTTGGCGATTTTTGGTCCGGAGCCGGATCTACGATTTCTGACAGAAAAAATATTTTTTTCGTCGATAAAAAAAATATTTTTTTCAAAATCGATTAAAAAAGGGTAATAACCAGTGTTTTCGGGGGTAGAATATGCGACTTATTTCCATTTTTCAGCGTCTGCTTCACTTTTTCCTTTGCTTATTTGTATTGCTTTTATTTCTCGCCTGTTTTCGCTTCATTTAGACATAAGTTTGGGTCTGTATTCTTCTCACGCTTGCTATGTATTCCTTGCTTTATATTTCTCTGTTACATTAGTCCTTAGGGGACTTTGTCCCAGGACTCAATAAAAATACTACTACTACTACTACTACTTGAGAACGATGCTATAGGTTAAAAGTCGATATTTTGAAAAGAAAAAAAATTGTGGCCGATTTTGGCGATGTTCGGTCCGGAGCCGGATCTACGATTTCTGACAGAAAAAATATTTTTTTCGTCGTCAAAAAAATATTTTTTTCAAAATCGATTAAAAAAGGGTAATAACCAGTGTTTTCGGGGGTAGAATATGCGACTTATTTCCATTTTTCAGCGTCTGCTTCACTTTTTCCTTTGCTTATTTGTATTGCTTTTATTTCTCGCCTGTTTTCGCTTCATTTAGACGTAAGTTTGGGTCTGTATACTTTTCACGCTTGCTATGTATTCCTTGCTTTATATTTCTCTGTTACATTAGTCCTTAGGGGACTTTGTCCCAGGACTCAATAAAACTACTAATACTACTACTACTACTTGAGAACGATGCTATAGGTTAAAAGTCGATATTTTGAAAAGAAAAAAAATTGTGGCCGATTTTGGCGATTTTCGGTCTGGAGCCGGATCTACGATTTCTGACGGAAAAAATAGTTTTTTCGTATCCAAAAAAATATTTTTTTCAAAATCGATTAAAAAAGGGTAATAACCAGTGTTTTCGGGGGTAGAATATGCGACTTATTTCCATTTTTCAGCGTCTGCTTCACTTTTTCCTTTGCTGATTTGTATTGCTTTTATTTCTCGCCTGTTTTCGCTTCATTTAGACGTAAGTTTGGGTCTGTATTCTTTTCACGCTTGCTATGTATTCCTTGCTTTATATTTCTCTGTTACATTAGTCCTTAGGGGACTTTGTCCCAGGACTCAATAAAAATACTACTACTACTACTACTACTTGAGAACGATGCTATAGGTTAAAAGTCGATATTTTGAAAAGAAAAAAAATTGTGGCCGATTTTGGCGATTTTCGGTCCGGAGCCGGATTTACGATTTCTGACGGAAAAAATAGTTTTTTCGTCGCCAAAAAAATATTTTTTTCAAAATCGATTAAAAAACGTTAATAACCAGTGTTTTCGGGGGTAGAATATGCGACTTATTTCCATTTTTCAGCGTCTGCTTCACTTTTTCCTTTGCTTATTTGTATTGCTTTTATTTCTCGCCTGTTTTCGCTTCATTTAGACGTAAGTTTGGGTCTGTATTCTTTTCACGCTTGCTATGTATTCCTTGCTTTATATTTCTCTGTTACATTAGTCCTTAGGGGACTTTGTCCCAGGACTCAATAAAAATACTACTACTACTACTACTACTTGAGAACGATGCTAAAGGTTAAAAGTCGATATCCTGAAAAGAAAAAAAATTGGGGTCGATTTTGGCGATGTTCGGTCCGGAGCCGGATCTACGATTTCTGACAGAAAAAATATTTTTTTCGTCGCCAAAAAAATATTTTTTTCAAAATCGATTAAAAAAGGGTAATAACCAGTGTTTTCGGGGGTAGAATATGCGACTTGAGAACGATGGTATAGGTTAAAAGTCGATATCCTGAAAAGAAAAAAAATTGGGGTCGATTTTGGCGATTTTTGGTCCGGAGCCGGATCTGCGATTTCTGACAGAAAAAATATTTTTTTCGTCGCCAAAAAAATATTTTTTCAAAATCGATTAAAAAAGGGTAATAACCAGTGTTTTCGGGGGTAGAATATGCGACTTATTTCCATTTTTCAGCGTCTGCTTCACTTTTTCCTTTGCTTATTTGTATTGCTTTTATTTCTCGCCTGTTTTCGCTTCATTTAGACGTAAGTTTGGGTCTGTATTCTTTTCACGCTTGCTATGTATTCCTTGCTTTATATTTCTCTGTTACATTAGTCCTTAGGGGACTTTGTCCCAGGACTCAATAAAAATACTAATACTACTACTACTACTTGAGAACGATGGTATAGGTTAAAAGTCGATATTTTGAAAAGAAAAAAAATTGGGGTCGATTTTGGCGATTTTTGGTCCGGAGCCGGATCTACGATTTCTGACAGAAAAAATATTTTTTTCGTCGATAAAAAAAATATTTTTTTCAAAATCGATTAAAAAAGGGTAATAACCAGTGTTTTCGGGGGTAGAATATGCGACTTATTTCCATTTTTCAGCGTCTGCTTCACTTTTTCCTTTGCTTATTTGTATTGCTTTTATTTCTCGCCTGTTTTCGCTTCATTTAGACATAAGTTTGGGTCTGTATTCTTCTCACGCTTGCTATGTATTCCTTGCTTTATATTTCTCTGTTACATTAGTCCTTAGGGGACTTTGTCCCAGGACTCAATAAAAATACTACTACTACTACTACTACTTGAGAACGATGCTATAGGTTAAAAGTCGATATTTTGAAAAGAAAAAAAATTGTGGCCGATTTTGGCGATGTTCGGTCCGGAGCCGGATCTACGATTTCTGACAGAAAAAATATTTTTTTCGTCGTCAAAAAAATATTTTTTTCAAAATCGATTAAAAAAGGGTAATAACCAGTGTTTTCGGGGGTAGAATATGCGACTTATTTCCATTTTTCAGCGTCTGCTTCACTTTTTCCTTTGCTTATTTGTATTGCTTTTATTTCTCGCCTGTTTTCGCTTCATTTAGACGTAAGTTTGGGTCTGTATTCTTTTCACGCTTGCTATGTATTCCTTGCTTTAAATTTCTCTGTTACATTAGTCCTTAGGGGACTTTGTCCCAGGACTCAATAAAACTACTAATACTACTACTACTACTTGAGAACGATGCTATAGGTTAAAAGTCGATATTTTGAAAAGAAAAAAAATTGTGGCCGATTTTGGCGATTTTCGGTCTGGAGCCGGATCTACGATTTCTGACGGAAAAAATAGTTTTTTCGTATCCAAAAAAATATTTTTTTCAAAATCGATTAAAAAAGGGTAATAACCAGTGTTTTCGGGGGTAGAATATGCGACTTATTTCCGTTTTTCAGCGTCTGCTTCACTTTTTCCTTTGCTTATTTGTATTGCTTTTATTTCTCGCCTGTTTTAGCTTCATTTAGACGTAAGTTTGGGTCTGTATTCTTTTCAAGCTTGCTATGTATTCCTTGCTTTATATTTCTCTGTTACATTAGTCCTTAGGGGACTTTGTCCCAGGACTCAATAAAAATACTAATACTACTACTACTACTTGAGAACGATGCTATAGGTTAAAAGTCGATATTTTGAAAAGAAAAAAAATTGTGGCCGATTTTGGCGATTTTCGGTCTGGAGCCGGATCTACGATTTCTGACGGAAAAAATATTTTTTTCGTATCCAAAAAAATATTTTTTTCAAAATCGATTAAAAAACGTTAATAACCAGTGTTTTCGGGGGTAGAATATGCGACTTGAGAACGATGGTATAGGTTAAAAGTCGATATCCTGAAAAGAAAAAAAATTGGGGTCGATTTTGGCGATTTTTGGTCCGGAGCCGGATCTGCGATTTCTGACAGAAAAAATATTTTTTTCGTCGCCAAAAAAATATTTTTTTCAAAATCGATTAAAAAAGGGTAATAACCAGTGTTTTCGGGGGTAGAATATGCGACTTATTTCCATTTTTCAGCGTCTGCTTCACTTTTTCCTTTGCTGATTTGTATTTCTTTTATTTCTCGCCTGTTTTCGCTTCATTTAGACGTAAGTTTGGGTCTGTATTCTTTTCACGCTTGCTATGTATTCCTTGCTTTATATTTCTCTGTTACATTAGTCCTTAGGGGACTTTGTCCCAGGACTCAATAAAAATACTACTACTACTACTACTACTACTTGAGAACGATGCTATAGGTTAAAAGTCGATATTTTGAAAAGAAAAAAAATTGTGGCCGATTTTGGCGATTTTCGGTCCGGAGCCGGATTTACGATTTCTGACGGAAAAAATAGTTTTTTCGTCGCCAAAAAAATATTTTTTTCAAAATCGATTAAAAAACGTTAATAACCAGTGTTTTCGGGGGTAGAATATGCGACTTGAGAACGATGGTATAGGTTAAAAGTCGATATTCTGAAAAGAAAAAAAATTGGGGTCGATTTTGGCGATTTTTGGTCCGGAGCCGGATCTACGATTTCTGACAGAAAAAATATATTTTCGTCGCCAAAAAAATATTTTTTCAAAATCGATTAAAAAAGGGTAATAACCAGTGTTTTCGGGGGTAGAATATGCGACTTATTTCCATTTTTCAGCGTCTGCTTCACTTTTTCCTTTGCTTATTTGTATTGCTTTTATTTCTCGCCTGTTTTCGCTTCATTTAGACGTAAGTTTGGGTCTGTATTCTTTTCACGCTTGCTATGTATTCCTTGCTTTATATTTCTCTGTTACATTAGTCCTTAGGGGACTTTGTCGCAGGACTCAATAAAAATACTACTACTACTACTACTACTTGAGAAAGATGCTATAGGTTAAAAGTCGATATTTTGAAAAGAAAAAAAATTGTGGCCGATTTTGGCGATGTTCGGTCCGGAGCCGGATCTACGATTTCTGACAGAAAAAATATTTTTTTCGTCGTCAAAAAAATATTTTTTTCAAAATCGATTAAAAAAGGGTAATAACCAGTGTTTTCGGGGGTAGAATATGCGACTTATTTCCATTTTTCAGCGTCTGCTTCACTTTTTCCTTTGCTTATTTGTATTGCTTTTATTTCTCGCCTGTTTTCGCTTCATTTAGACGTAAGTTTGGGTCTGTATACTTTTCACGCTTGCTATGTATTCCTTGCTTTATATTTCTCTGTTACATTAGTCCTTAGGGGACTTTGTCCCAGGACTCAATAAAACTACTAATACTACTACTACTACTTGAGAACGATGCTATAGGTTAAAAGTCGATATTTTGAAAAGAAAAAAAATTGTGGCCGATTTTGGCGATTTTCGGTCTGGAGCCGGATCTACGATTTCTGACGGAAAAAATAGTTTTTTCGTATCCAAAAAAATATTTTTTTCAAAATCGATTAAAAAAGGGTAATAACCAGTGTTTTCGGGGGTAGAATATGCGACTTATTTCCATTTTTCAGCGTCTGCTTTACTTTTTCCTTTGCTTATTTGTATTGCTTTTATTTCTCGCCTGTATTCGCTTCATTTAGACGTAAGTTTGGGTCTGTATTCTTTTCACGCTTGCTATGTATTCCTTGCTTTATATTTCTCTGTTACATTAGTCCTTAGGGGACTTTGTCCCAGGACTCAATAAAAATACTAATACTACTACTACTACTTGAGAACGATGCTATAGGTTAAAAGTCGATATTTGGAAAAGAAAAAAAATTGTGGCCGATTTTGGCGATTTTCGGTCTGGAGCCGGATCTACGATTTCTGACCGAAAAAATAGTTTTTTCGTATCCAAAAAAATATTTTCTACAAAATCGATTAAAAAACGTTAATAACCAGTGTTTTCGGGGGTAGAATATGCGACTTGAGAACGATGGTATAGGTTAAAAGTCGATATCCTGAAAAGAAAAAAAATTGGGGTCGATTTTGGCGATTTTTGGTCCGGAGCCGGATCTGCGATTTCTGACAGAAAAAATATTTTTTTCGTCGCCAAAAAAATATTTTTTTCAAAATCGATTAAAAAAGGGTAATAACCAGTGTTTTCGGGGGTAGAATATGCGACTTATTTCCATTTTTCAGCGTCTGCTTCACTTTTTCCTTTGCTTATTTGTATTGCTTTTATTTCTCGCCTGTTTTCGCTTCATTTAGACGTAAGTTTGGGTCTGTATTCTTTTCAAGCTTGCTATGTATTCCTTGCTTTATATTTCTCTGTTACATTAGTCCTTAGGGGACTTTGTCCCAGGACTCAATAAAAATACTACTACTACTACTACTACTTGAGAACGATGCTATAGGTTAAAAGTCGATATTTTGAAAAGAAAAAAAATTGTGGCCGATTTTGGCGATTTTCGGTCCGGAGCCGGATTTACGATTTCTGACGGAAAAAATAGTTTTTTCGTCGCCAAAAAAATATTTTTTTCAAAATCGATTAAAAAACGTTAATAACCAGTGTTTTCGGGGGTAGAATATGCGACTTGAGAACGATGGTATAGGTTAAAAGTCGATATTCTGAAAAGAAAAAAAATTGGGGTCGATTTTGGCGATTTTTGGTCCGGAGCCGGATCTACGATTTCTGACAGAAAAAATATATTTTCGTCGCCAAAAAAATATTTTTTCAAAATCGATTAAAAAAGGGTAATAACCAGTGTTTTCGGGGGTAGAATATGCGACTTATTTCCATTTTTCAGCGTCTGCTTCACTTTTTCCTTTGCTTATTTGTATTGCTTTTATTTCTCGCCTGTTTTCGCTTCATTTAGACGTAAGTTTGGGTCTGTATTCTTTTCACGCTTGCTATGTATTCCTTGCTTTATATTTCTCTGTTACATTAGTCCTTAGGGGACTTTGTCCCAGGACTCAATAAAAATACTACTACTACTACTACTACTTGAGAAAGATGCTATAGGTTAAAAGTCGATATTTTGAAAAGAAAAAAAATTGTGGCCGATTTTGGCGATTTTCGGTCCGGAGCCGGATTTACGATTTCTGACGGAAAAAATAGTTTTTTCGTCGCCAAAAAAATATTTTTTTCAAAATCGATTAAAAAACGTTAATAACCAGTGTTTTCGGGGGTAGAATATGCGACTTGAGAACGATGGTATAGGTTAAAAGTCGATATTCTGAAAAGAAAAAAAATTGGGGTCGATTTTGGCGATTTTTGGTCCGGAGCCGGATCTACGATTTCTGACAGAAAAAATATATTTTCGTCGCCAAAAAAATATTTTTTCAAAATCGATTAAAAAAGGGTAATAACCAGTGTTTTCGGGGGTAGAATATGCGACTTATTTCCATTTTTCAGCGTCTGCTTCACTTTTTCCTTTGCTTATTTGTATTGCTTTTATTTCTCGCCTGTTTTCGCTTCATTTAGACGTAAGTTTGGGTCTGTATTCTTTTCACGCTTGCTATGTATTCCTTGCTTTATATTTCTCTGTTACATTAGTCCTTAGGGGACTTTGTCCCAGGACTCAATAAAAATACTACTACTACTACTACTACTTGAGAAAGATGCTATAGGTTAAAAGTCGATATTTTGAAAAGAAAAAAAATTGTGGCCGATTTTGGCGATGTTCGGTCCGGAGCCGGATCTACGATTTCTGACAGAAAAAATATTTTTTTCGTCGTCAAAAAAATATTTTTTTCAAAATCGATTAAAAAAGGGTAATAACCAGTGTTTTCGGGGGTAGAATATGCGACTTATTTCCATTTTTCAGCGTCTGCTTCACTTTTTCCTTTGCTTATTTGTATTGCTTTTATTTCTCGCCTGTTTTCGCTTCATTTAGACGTAAGTTTGGGTCTGTATACTTTTCACGCTTGCTATGTATTCCTTGCTTTATATTTCTCTGTTACATTAGTCCTTAGGGGACTTTGTCCCAGGACTCAATAAAACTACTAATACTACTACTACTACTTGAGAACGATGCTATAGGTTAAAAGTCGATATTTTGAAAAGAAAAAAAATTGTGGCCGATTTTGGCGATTTTCGGTCTGGAGCCGGATCTACGATTTCTGACCGAAAAAATAGTTTTTTCGTATCCAAAAAAATATTTTCTACAAAATCGATTAAAAAACGTTAATAACCAGTGTTTTCGGGGGTAGAATATGCGACTTGAGAACGATGGTATAGGTTAAAAGTCGATATCCTGAAAAGAAAAAAAATTGGGGTCGATTTTGGCGATTTTTGGTCCGGAGCCGGATCTGCGATTTCTGACAGAAAAAATATTTTTTTCGTCGCCAAAAAAATATTTTTTTCAAAATCGATTAAAAAAGGGTAATAACCAGTGTTTTCGGGGGTAGAATATGCGACTTATTTCCATTTTTCAGCGTCTGCTTCACTTTTTCCTTTGCTTATTTGTATTGCTTTTATTTCTCGCCTGTTTTCGCTTCATTTAGACGTAAGTTTGGGTCTGTATTCTTTTCAAGCTTGCTATGTATTCCTTGCTTTATATTTCTCTGTTACATTAGTCCTTAGGGGACTTTGTCCCAGGACTCAATAAAAATACTACTACTACTACTACTACTTGAGAACGATGCTATAGGTTAAAAGTCGATATTTTGAAAAGAAAAAAAATTGTGGCCGATTTTGGCGATTTTCGGTCCGGAGCCGGATTTACGATTTCTGACGGAAAAAATAGTTTTTTCGTCGCCAAAAAAATATTTTTTTCAAAATCGATTAAAAAACGTTAATAACCAGTGTTTTCGGGGGTAGAATATGCGACTTGAGAACGATGGTATAGGTTAAAAGTCGATATTCTGAAAAGAAAAAAAATTGGGGTCGATTTTGGCGATTTTTGGTCCGGAGCCGGATCTACGATTTCTGACAGAAAAAATATATTTTCGTCGCCAAAAAAATATTTTTTCAAAATCGATTAAAAAAGGGTAATAACCAGTGTTTTCGGGGGTAGAATATGCGACTTATTTCCATTTTTCAGCGTCTGCTTCACTTTTTCCTTTGCTTATTTGTATTGCTTTTATTTCTCGCCTGTTTTCGCTTCATTTAGACGTAAGTTTGGGTCTGTATTCTTTTCACGCTTGCTATGTATTCCTTGCTTTATATTTCTCTGTTACATTAGTCCTTAGGGGACTTTGTCCCAGGACTCAATAAAAATACTACTACTACTACTACTACTTGAGAAAGATGCTATAGGTTAAAAGTCGATATTTTGAAAAGAAAAAAAATTGTGGCCGATTTTGGCGATGTTCGGTCCGGAGCCGGATCTACGATTTCTGACAGAAAAAATATTTTTTTCGTCGTCAAAAAAATATTTTTTTCAAAATCGATTAAAAAAGGGTAATAACCAGTGTTTTCGGGGGTAGAATATGCGACTTATTTCCATTTTTCAGCGTCTGCTTCACTTTTTCCTTTGCTTATTTGTATTGCTTTTATTTCTCGCCTGTTTTCGCTTCATTTAGACGTAAGTTTGGGTCTGTATACTTTTCACGCTTGCTATGTATTCCTTGCTTTATATTTCTCTGTTACATTAGTCCTTAGGGGACTTTGTCCCAGGACTCAATAAAACTACTAATACTACTACTACTACTTGAGAACGATGCTATAGGTTAAAAGTCGATATTTTGAAAAGAAAAAAAATTGTGGCCGATTTTGGCGATTTTCGGTCTGGAGCCGGATCTACGATTTCTGACGGAAAAAATAGTTTTTTCGTATCCAAAAAAATATTTTTTTCAAAATCGATTAAAAAAGGGTAATAACCAGTGTTTTCGGGGGTAGAATATGCGACTTATTTCCATTTTTCAGCGTCTGCTTCACTTTTTCCTTTGCTGATTTGTATTGCTTTTATTTCTCGCCTGTTTTCGCTTCATTTAGACGTAAGTTTGGGTCTGTATTCTTTTCACGCTTGCTATGTATTCCTTGCTTTATATTTCTCTGTTACATTAGTCCTTAGGGGACTTTGTCCCAGGACTCAATAAAAATACTACTACTACTACTACTACTTGAGAACGATGCTATAGGTTAAAAGTCGATATTTTGAAAAGAAAAAAAATTGTGGCCGATTTTGGCGATTTTCGGTCCGGAGCCGGATTTACGATTTCTGACGGAAAAAATAGTTTTTTCGTCGCCAAAAAAATATTTTTTTCAAAATCGATTAAAAAACGTTAATAACCAGTGTTTTCGGGGGTAGAATATGCGACTTATTTCCATTTTTCAGCGTCTGCTTCACTTTTTCCTTTGCTTATTTGTATTGCTTTTATTTCTCGCCTGTTTTCGCTTCATTTAGACGTAAGTTTGGGTCTGTATTCTTTTCACGCTTGCTATGTATTCCTTGCTTTATATTTCTCTGTTACATTAGTCCTTAGGGGACTTTGTCCCAGGACTCAATAAAAATACTACTACTACTACTACTACTTGAGAACGATGCTAAAGGTTAAAAGTCGATATCCTGAAAAGAAAAAAAATTGGGGTCGATTTTGGCGATGTTCGGTCCGGAGCCGGATCTACGATTTCTGACAGAAAAAATATTTTTTTCGTCGCCAAAAAAATATTTTTTTCAAAATCGATTAAAAAAGGGTAATAACCAGTGTTTTCGGGGGTAGAATATGCGACTTGAGAACGATGGTATAGGTTAAAAGTCGATATCCTGAAAAGAAAAAAAATTGGGGTCGATTTTGGCGATTTTTGGTCCGGAGCCGGATCTGCGATTTCTGACAGAAAAAATATTTTTTTCGTCGCCAAAAAAATATTTTTTCAAAATCGATTAAAAAAGGGTAATAACCAGTGTTTTCGGGGGTAGAATATGCGACTTATTTCCATTTTTCAGCGTCTGCTTCACTTTTTCCTTTGCTTATTTGTATTGCTTTTATTTCTCGCCTGTTTTCGCTTCATTTAGACGTAAGTTTGGGTCTGTATTCTTTTCACGCTTGCTATGTATTCCTTGCTTTATATTTCTCTGTTACATTAGTCCTTAGGGGACTTTGTCCCAGGACTCAATAAAAATACTAATACTACTACTACTACTTGAGAACGATGGTATAGGTTAAAAGTCGATATTTTGAAAAGAAAAAAAATTGGGGTCGATTTTGGCGATTTTTGGTCCGGAGCCGGATCTACGATTTCTGACAGAAAAAATATTTTTTTCGTCGATAAAAAAAATATTTTTTTCAAAATCGATTAAAAAAGGGTAATAACCAGTGTTTTCGGGGGTAGAATATGCGACTTATTTCCATTTTTCAGCGTCTGCTTCACTTTTTCCTTTGCTTATTTGTATTGCTTTTATTTCTCGCCTGTTTTCGCTTCATTTAGACATAAGTTTGGGTCTGTATTCTTCTCACGCTTGCTATGTATTCCTTGCTTTATATTTCTCTGTTACATTAGTCCTTAGGGGACTTTGTCCCAGGACTCAATAAAAATACTACTACTACTACTACTACTTGAGAACGATGCTATAGGTTAAAAGTCGATATTTTGAAAAGAAAAAAAATTGTGGCCGATTTTGGCGATGTTCGGTCCGGAGCCGGATCTACGATTTCTGACAGAAAAAATATTTTTTTCGTCGTCAAAAAAATATTTTTTTCAAAATCGATTAAAAAAGGGTAATAACCAGTGTTTTCGGGGGTAGAATATGCGACTTATTTCCATTTTTCAGCGTCTGCTTCACTTTTTCCTTTGCTTATTTGTATTGCTTTTATTTCTCGCCTGTTTTCGCTTCATTTAGACGTAAGTTTGGGTCTGTATTCTTTTCACGCTTGCTATGTATTCCTTGCTTTAAATTTCTCTGTTACATTAGTCCTTAGGGGACTTTGTCCCAGGACTCAATAAAACTACTAATACTACTACTACTACTTGAGAACGATGCTATAGGTTAAAAGTCGATATTTTGAAAAGAAAAAAAATTGTGGCCGATTTTGGCGATTTTCGGTCTGGAGCCGGATCTACGATTTCTGACGGAAAAAATAGTTTTTTCGTATCCAAAAAAATATTTTTTTCAAAATCGATTAAAAAAGGGTAATAACCAGTGTTTTCGGGGGTAGAATATGCGACTTATTTCCGTTTTTCAGCGTCTGCTTCACTTTTTCCTTTGCTTATTTGTATTGCTTTTATTTCTCGCCTGTTTTAGCTTCATTTAGACGTAAGTTTGGGTCTGTATTCTTTTCAAGCTTGCTATGTATTCCTTGCTTTATATTTCTCTGTTACATTAGTCCTTAGGGGACTTTGTCCCAGGACTCAATAAAAATACTAATACTACTACTACTACTTGAGAACGATGCTATAGGTTAAAAGTCGATATTTTGAAAAGAAAAAAAATTGTGGCCGATTTTGGCGATTTTCGGTCTGGAGCCGGATCTACGATTTCTGACGGAAAAAATATTTTTTTCGTATCCAAAAAAATATTTTTTTCAAAATCGATTAAAAAACGTTAATAACCAGTGTTTTCGGGGGTAGAATATGCGACTTGAGAACGATGGTATAGGTTAAAAGTCGATATCCTGAAAAGAAAAAAAATTGGGGTCGATTTTGGCGATTTTTGGTCCGGAGCCGGATCTGCGATTTCTGACAGAAAAAATATTTTTTTCGTCGCCAAAAAAATATTTTTTTCAAAATCGATTAAAAAAGGGTAATAACCAGTGTTTTCGGGGGTAGAATATGCGACTTATTTCCATTTTTCAGCGTCTGCTTCACTTTTTCCTTTGCTGATTTGTATTTCTTTTATTTCTCGCCTGTTTTCGCTTCATTTAGACGTAAGTTTGGGTCTGTATTCTTTTCACGCTTGCTATGTATTCCTTGCTTTATATTTCTCTGTTACATTAGTCCTTAGGGGACTTTGTCCCAGGACTCAATAAAAATACTACTACTACTACTACTACTACTTGAGAACGATGCTATAGGTTAAAAGTCGATATTTTGAAAAGAAAAAAAATTGTGGCCGATTTTGGCGATTTTCGGTCCGGAGCCGGATTTACGATTTCTGACGGAAAAAATAGTTTTTTCGTCGCCAAAAAAATATTTTTTTCAAAATCGATTAAAAAACGTTAATAACCAGTGTTTTCGGGGGTAGAATATGCGACTTGAGAACGATGGTATAGGTTAAAAGTCGATATTCTGAAAAGAAAAAAAATTGGGGTCGATTTTGGCGATTTTTGGTCCGGAGCCGGATCTACGATTTCTGACAGAAAAAATATATTTTCGTCGCCAAAAAAATATTTTTTCAAAATCGATTAAAAAAGGGTAATAACCAGTGTTTTCGGGGGTAGAATATGCGACTTATTTCCATTTTTCAGCGTCTGCTTCACTTTTTCCTTTGCTTATTTGTATTGCTTTTATTTCTCGCCTGTTTTCGCTTCATTTAGACGTAAGTTTGGGTCTGTATTCTTTTCACGCTTGCTATGTATTCCTTGCTTTATATTTCTCTGTTACATTAGTCCTTAGGGGACTTTGTCCCAGGACTCAATAAAAATACTACTACTACTACTACTACTTGAGAAAGATGCTATAGGTTAAAAGTCGATATTTGGAAAAGAAAAAAAATTGGGGTCGATTTTGGCGATTTTTGGTCCGGAGCCGGATCTGCGATTTCTGACAGAAAAAATATTTTTTTCGTCGCCAAAAAAATATTTTTTTCAAAATCGATTAAAAAAGGGTAATAACCAGTGTTTTCGGGGGTAGAATATGCGACTTATTTCCATTTTTCAGCGTCTGCTTCACTTTTTCCTTTGCTTATTTGTATTGCTTTTATTTCTCGCCTGTATTCGCTTCATTTAGACGTAAGTTTGGGTCTGTATTCTTTTCACGCTTGCTATGTATTCCTTGCTTTATATTTCTCTGTTACATTAGTCCTTAGGGGACTTTGTCCCAGGACTCAATAAAAATACTAATACTACTACTACTACTTGAGAACGATGCTATAGGTTAAAAGTCGATATTTGGAAAAGAAAAAAAATTGTGGCCGATTTTGGCGATTTTCGGTCTGGAGCCGGATCTACGATTTCTGACCGAAAAAATAGTTTTTTCGTATCCAAAAAAATATTTTCTACAAAATCGATTAAAAAACGTTAATAACCAGTGTTTTCGGGGGTAGAATATGCGACTTGAGAACGATGGTATAGGTTAAAAGTCGATATCCTGAAAAGAAAAAAAATTGGGGTCGATTTTGGCGATTTTTGGTCCGGAGCCGGATCTGCGATTTCTGACAGAAAAAATATTTTTTTCGTCGCCAAAAAAATATTTTTTTCAAAATCGATTAAAAAAGGGTAATAACCAGTGTTTTCGGGGGTAGAATATGCGACTTATTTCCATTTTTCAGCGTCTGCTTCACTTTTTCCTTTGCTTATTTGTATTGCTTTTATTTCTCGCCTGTTTTCGCTTCATTTAGACGTAAGTTTGGGTCTGTATTCTTTTCAAGCTTGCTATGTATTCCTTGCTTTATATTTCTCTGTTACATTAGTCCTTAGGGGACTTTGTCCCAGGACTCAATAAAAATACTACTACTACTACTACTACTTGAGAACGATGCTATAGGTTAAAAGTCGATATTTTGAAAAGAAAAAAAATTGTGGCCGATTTTGGCGATTTTCGGTCCGGAGCCGGATTTACGATTTCTGACGGAAAAAATAGTTTTTTCGTCGCCAAAAAAATATTTTTTTCAAAATCGATTAAAAAACGTTAATAACCAGTGTTTTCGGGGGTAGAATATGCGACTTGAGAACGATGGTATAGGTTAAAAGTCGATATTCTGAAAAGAAAAAAAATTGGGGTCGATTTTGGCGATTTTTGGTCCGGAGCCGGATTTACGATTTCTGACAGAAAAAATATATTTTCGTCGCCAAAAAAATATTTTTTCAAAATCGATTAAAAAAGGGTAATAACCAGTGTTTTCGGGGGTAGAATATGCGACTTATTTCCATTTTTCAGCGTCTGCTTCACTTTTTCCTTTGCTTATTTGTATTGCTTTTATTTCTCGCCTGTTTTCGCTTCATTTAGACGTAAGTTTGGGTCTGTATTCTTTTCACGCTTGCTATGTATTCCTTGCTTTATATTTCTCTGTTACATTAGTCCTTAGGGGACTTTGTCCCAGGACTCAATAAAAATACTAATACTACTACTACTACTTGAGAACGATGGTATAGGTTAAAAGTCGATATTTTGAAAAGAAAAAAAATTGGGGTCGATTTTGGCGATTTTTGGTCCGGAGCCGGATCTACGATTTCTGACAGAAAAAATATTTTTTTCGTCGATAAAAAAAATATTTTTTTCAAAATCGATTAAAAAAGGGTAATAACCAGTGTTTTCGGGGGTAGAATATGCGACTTATTTCCATTTTTCAGCGTCTGCTTCACTTTTTCCTTTGCTTATTTGTATTGCTTTTATTTCTCGCCTGTTTTCGCTTCATTTAGACATAAGTTTGGGTCTGTATTCTTCTCACGCTTGCTATGTATTCCTTGCTTTATATTTCTCTGTTACATTAGTCCTTAGGGGACTTTGTCCCAGGACTCAATAAAACTACTAATACTACTACTACTACTTGAGAACGATGCTATAGGTTAAAAGTCGATATTTTGAAAAGAAAAAAAATTGTGGCCGATTTTGGCGATTTTCGGTCTGGAGCCGGATCTACGATTTCTGACGGAAAAAATAGTTTTTTCGTATCCAAAAAAATATTTTTTTCAAAATCGATTAAAAAAGGGTAATAACCAGTGTTTTCGGGGGTAGAATATGCGACTTATTTCCATTTTTCAGCGTCTGCTTCACTTTTTCCTTTGCTTATTTGTATTGCTTTTATTTCTCACCTGTTTTCGCTTCATTTAGACGTAAGTTTGGGTCTGTATTATTTTCACGCTTGCTATGTATTCCTTGCTTTATATTTCTCTGTTACATTAGTCCTTAGGGGACTTTGTCCCAGGACTCAATAAAAATACTACTACTACTACTACTACTTGAGAACGATGCTATAGGTTAAAAGTCGATATTTTGAAAAGAAAAAAAATTGTGGCCGATTTTGGCGATTTTCGGTCCGGAGCCGGATTTACGATTTCTGACGGAAAAAATAGTTTTTTCGTCGCCAAAAAAATATTTTTTTCAAAATCGATTAAAAAACGTTAATAACCAGTGTTTTCGGGGGTAGAATATGCGACTTGAGAACGATGGTATAGGTTAAAAGTCGATATTCTGAAAAGAAAAAAAATTGGGGTCGATTTTGGCGATTTTTGGTCCGGAGCCGGATCTACGATTTCTGACAGAAAAAATATATTTTCGTCGCCAAAAAAATATTTTTTCAAAATCGATTAAAAAAGGGTAATAACCAGTGTTTTCGGGGGTAGAATATGCGACTTATTTCCATTTTTCAGCGTCTGCTTCACTTTTTCCTTTGCTTATTTGTATTGCTTTTATTTCTCGCCTGTTTTCGCTTCATTTAGACGTAAGTTTGGGTCTGTATTCTTTTCACGCTTGCTATGTATTCCTTGCTTTATATTTCTCTGTTACATTAGTCCTTAGGGGACTTTGTCCCAGGACTCAATAAAAATACTAATACTACTACTACTACTTGAGAACGATGGTATAGGTTAAAAGTCGATATTTTGAAAAGAAAAAAAATTGGGGTCGATTTTGGCGATTTTTGGTCCGGAGCCGGATCTACGATTTCTGACAGAAAAAATATTTTTTTCGTCGATAAAAAAAATATTTTTTTCAAAATCGATTAAAAAAGGGTAATAACCAGTGTTTTCGGGGGTAGAATATGCGACTTATTTCCATTTTTCAGCGTCTGCTTCACTTTTTCCTTTGCTTATTTGTATTGCTTTTATTTCTCGCCTGTTTTCGCTTCATTTAGACGTAAGTTTGGGTCTGTATTCTTTTCACGCTTGCTATGTATTCCTTGCTTTATATTTCTCTGTTACATTAGTCCTTAGGGGACTTTGTCCCAGGACTCAATAAAAATACTACTACTACTACTACTACTTGAGAAAGATGCTATAGGTTAAAAGTCGATATTTTGAAAAGAAAAAAAATTGTGGCCGATTTTGGCGATGTTCGGTCCGGAGCCGGATCTACGATTTCTGACAGAAAAAATATTTTTTTCGTCGTCAAAAAAATATTTTTTTCAAAATCGATTAAAAAAGGGTAATAACCAGTGTTTTCGGGGGTAGAATATGCGACTTATTTCCATTTTTCAGCGTCTGCTTCACTTTTTCCTTTGCTTATTTGTATTGCTTTTATTTCTCGCCTGTTTTCGCTTCATTTAGACGTAAGTTTGGGTCTGTATTCTTTTCACGCTTGCTATGTATTCCTTGCTTTATATTTCTCTGTTACATTAGTCCTTAGGGGACTTTGTCCCAGGACTCAATAAAAATACTACTACTACTACTACTACTTGAGAAAGATGCTATAGGTTAAAAGTCGATATTTTGAAAAGAAAAAAAATTGTGGCCGATTTTGGCGATGTTCGGTCCGGAGCCGGATCTACGATTTCTGACAGAAAAAATATTTTTTTCGTCGTCAAAAAAATATTTTTTTCAAAATCGATTAAAAAAGGGTAATAACCAGTGTTTTCGGGGGTAGAATATGCGACTTATTTCCATTTTTCAGCGTCTGCTTCACTTTTTCCTTTGCTTATTTGTATTGCTTTTATTTCTCGCCTGTTTTCGCTTCATTTAGACGTAAGTTTGGGTCTGTATACTTTTCACGCTTGCTATGTATTCCTTGCTTTATATTTCTCTGTTACATTAGTCCTTAGGGGACTTTGTCCCAGGACTCAATAAAACTACTAATACTACTACTACTACTTGAGAACGATGCTATAGGTTAAAAGTCGATATTTTGAAAAGAAAAAAAATTGTGGCCGATTTTGGCGATTTTCGGTCTGGAGCCGGATCTACGATTTCTGACGGAAAAAATAGTTTTTTCGTATCCAAAAAAATATTTTTTTCAAAATCGATTAAAAAAGGGTAATAACCAGTGTTTTCGGGGGTAGAATATGCGACTTATTTCCATTTTTCAGCGTCTGCTTTACTTTTTCCTTTGCTTATTTGTATTGCTTTTATTTCTCGCCTGTATTCGCTTCATTTAGACGTAAGTTTGGGTCTGTATTCTTTTCACGCTTGCTATGTATTCCTTGCTTTATATTTCTCTGTTACATTAGTCCTTAGGGGACTTTGTCCCAGGACTCAATAAAAATACTAATACTACTACTACTACTTGAGAACGATGCTATAGGTTAAAAGTCGATATTTGGAAAAGAAAAAAAATTGTGGCCGATTTTGGCGATTTTCGGTCTGGAGCCGGATCTACGATTTCTGACCGAAAAAATAGTTTTTTCGTATCCAAAAAAATATTTTCTACAAAATCGATTAAAAAACGTTAATAACCAGTGTTTTCGGGGGTAGAATATGCGACTTGAGAACGATGGTATAGGTTAAAAGTCGATATCCTGAAAAGAAAAAAAATTGGGGTCGATTTTGGCGATTTTTGGTCCGGAGCCGGATCTGCGATTTCTGACAGAAAAAATATTTTTTTCGTCGCCAAAAAAATATTTTTTTCAAAATCGATTAAAAAAGGGTAATAACCAGTGTTTTCGGGGGTAGAATATGCGACTTATTTCCATTTTTCAGCGTCTGCTTCACTTTTTCCTTTGCTTATTTGTATTGCTTTTATTTCTCGCCTGTTTTCGCTTCATTTAGACGTAAGTTTGGGTCTGTATTCTTTTCAAGCTTGCTATGTATTCCTTGCTTTATATTTCTCTGTTACATTAGTCCTTAGGGGACTTTGTCCCAGGACTCAATAAAAATACTACTACTACTACTACTACTTGAGAACGATGCTATAGGTTAAAAGTCGATATTTTGAAAAGAAAAAAAATTGTGGCCGATTTTGGCGATTTTCGGTCCGGAGCCGGATTTACGATTTCTGACGGAAAAAATAGTTTTTTCGTCGCCAAAAAAATATTTTTTTCAAAATCGATTAAAAAACGTTAATAACCAGTGTTTTCGGGGGTAGAATATGCGACTTGAGAACGATGGTATAGGTTAAAAGTCGATATTCTGAAAAGAAAAAAAATTGGGGTCGATTTTGGCGATTTTTGGTCCGGAGCCGGATCTACGATTTCTGACAGAAAAAATATATTTTCGTCGCCAAAAAAATATTTTTTCAAAATCGATTAAAAAAGGGTAATAACCAGTGTTTTCGGGGGTAGAATATGCGACTTATTTCCATTTTTCAGCGTCTGCTTCACTTTTTCCTTTGCTTATTTGTATTGCTTTTATTTCTCGCCTGTTTTCGCTTCATTTAGACGTAAGTTTGGGTCTGTATTCTTTTCACGCTTGCTATGTATTCCTTGCTTTATATTTCTCTGTTACATTAGTCCTTAGGGGACTTTGTCCCAGGACTCAATAAAAATACTAATACTACTACTACTACTTGAGAACGATGGTATAGGTTAAAAGTCGATATTTTGAAAAGAAAAAAAATTGGGGTCGATTTTGGCGATTTTTGGTCCGGAGCCGGATCTACGATTTCTGACAGAAAAAATATTTTTTTCGTCGATAAAAAAAATATTTTTTTCAAAATCGATTAAAAAAGGGTAATAACCAGTGTTTTCGGGGGTAGAATATGCGACTTATTTCCATTTTTCAGCGTCTGCTTCACTTTTTCCTTTGCTTATTTGTATTGCTTTTATTTCTCGCCTGTTTTCGCTTCATTTAGACATAAGTTTGGGTCTGTATTCTTCTCACGCTTGCTATGTATTCCTTGCTTTATATTTCTCTGTTACATTAGTCCTTAGGGGACTTTGTCCCAGGACTCAATAAAACTACTAATACTACTACTACTACTTGAGAACGATGCTATAGGTTAAAAGTCGATATTTTGAAAAGAAAAAAAATTGTGGCCGATTTTGGCGATTTTCGGTCTGGAGCCGGATCTACGATTTCTGACGGAAAAAATAGTTTTTTCGTATCCAAAAAAATATTTTTTTCAAAATCGATTAAAAAAGGGTAATAACCAGTGTTTTCGGGGGTAGAATATGCGACTTATTTCCATTTTTCAGCGTCTGCTTCACTTTTTCCTTTGCTTATTTGTATTGCTTTTATTTCTCACCTGTTTTCGCTTCATTTAGACGTAAGTTTGGGTCTGTATTATTTTCACGCTTGCTATGTATTCCTTGCTTTATATTTCTCTGTTACATTAGTCCTTAGGGGACTTTGTCCCAGGACTCAATAAAAATACTACTACTACTACTACTACTTGAGAACGATGCTATAGGTTAAAAGTCGATATTTTGAAAAGAAAAAAAATTGTGGCCGATTTTGGCGATTTTCGGTCCGGAGCCGGATTTACGATTTCTGACGGAAAAAATAGTTTTTTCGTCGCCAAAAAAATATTTTTTTCAAAATCGATTAAAAAACGTTAATAACCAGTGTTTTCGGGGGTAGAATATGCGACTTGAGAACGATGGTATAGGTTAAAAGTCGATATTCTGAAAAGAAAAAAAATTGGGGTCGATTTTGGCGATTTTTGGTCCGGAGCCGGATCTACGATTTCTGACAGAAAAAATATATTTTCGTCGCCAAAAAAATATTTTTTCAAAATCGATTAAAAAAGGGTAATAACCAGTGTTTTCGGGGGTAGAATATGCGACTTATTTCCATTTTTCAGCGTCTGCTTCACTTTTTCCTTTGCTTATTTGTATTGCTTTTATTTCTCGCCTGTTTTCGCTTCATTTAGACGTAAGTTTGGGTCTGTATTCTTTTCACGCTTGCTATGTATTCCTTGCTTTATATTTCTCTGTTACATTAGTCCTTAGGGGACTTTGTCCCAGGACTCAATAAAAATACTAATACTACTACTACTACTTGAGAACGATGGTATAGGTTAAAAGTCGATATTTTGAAAAGAAAAAAAATTGGGGTCGATTTTGGCGATTTTTGGTCCGGAGCCGGATCTACGATTTCTGACAGAAAAAATATTTTTTTCGTCGATAAAAAAAATATTTTTTTCAAAATCGATTAAAAAAGGGTAATAACCAGTGTTTTCGGGGGTAGAATATGCGACTTATTTCCATTTTTCAGCGTCTGCTTCACTTTTTCCTTTGCTTATTTGTATTGCTTTTATTTCTCGCCTGTTTTCGCTTCATTTAGACATAAGTTTGGGTCTGTATTCTTCTCACGCTTGCTATGTATTCCTTGCTTTATATTTCTCTGTTACATTAGTCCTTAGGGGACTTTGTCCCAGGACTCAATAAAACTACTAATACTACTACTACTACTTGAGAACGATGCTATAGGTTAAAAGTCGATATTTTGAAAAGAAAAAAAATTGTGGCCGATTTTGGCGATTTTCGGTCTGGAGCCGGATCTACGATTTCTGACGGAAAAAATAGTTTTTTCGTATCCAAAAAAATATTTTTTTCAAAATCGATTAAAAAAGGGTAATAACCAGTGTTTTCGGGGGTAGAATATGCGACTTATTTCCATTTTTCAGCGTCTGCTTCACTTTTTCCTTTGCTTATTTGTATTGCTTTTATTTCTCGCCTGTTTTAGCTTCATTTAGACGTAAGTTTGGGTCTGTATTCTTTTCAAGCTTGCTATGTATTCCTTGCTTTATATTTCTCTGTTACATTAGTCCTTAGGGGACTTTGTCCCAGGACTCAATAAAAATACTAATACTACTACTACTACTTGAGAACGATGCTATAGGTTAAAAGTCGATATTTTGAAAAGAAAAAAAATTGTGGCCGATTTTGGCGATTTTCGGTCTGGAGCCGGATCTACGATTTCTGACGGAAAAAATATTTTTTTCGTATCCAAAAAAATATTTTTTTCAAAATCGATTAAAAAACGTTAATAACCAATGTTTTCGGGGGTAGAATATGCGACTTGAGAACGATGGTATAGGTTAAAAGTCGATATCCTGAAAAGAAAAAAAATTGGGGTCGATTTTGGCGATTTTTGGTCCGGAGCCGGATCTACGATTTCTGACAGAAAAAATATATTTTCGTCGCCAAAAAAATATTTTTTCAAAATCGATTAAAAAAGGGTAATAACCAGTGTTTTCGGGGGTAGAATATGCGACTTATTTCCATTTTTCAGCGTCTGCTTTACTTTTTCCTTTGCTTATTTGTATTGCTTTTATTTCTCGCCTGTATTCGCTTCATTTAGACGTAAGTTTGGGTCTGTATTCTTTTCACGCTTGCTATGTATTCCTTGCTTTATATTTCTCTGTTACATTAGTCCTTAGGGGACTTTGTCCCAGGACTCAATAAAAATACTAATACTACTACTACTACTTGAGAACGATGCTATAGGTTAAAAGTCGATATTTGGAAAAGAAAAAAAATTGTGGCCGATTTTGGCGATTTTCGGTCTGGAGCCGGATCTACGATTTCTGACCGAAAAAATAGTTTTTTCGTATCCAAAAAAATATTTTCTACAAAATCGATTAAAAAACGTTAATAACCAGTGTTTTCCTGGGTAGAATATGCGACTTGAGAACGATGGTATAGGTTAAAAGTCGATATCCTGAAAAGAAAAAGAATTGGGGTCGATTTTGGCGATTTTTGGTCCGGAGCCGGATCTGCGATTTCTGACAGAAAAAATATTTTTTTCGTCGCCAAAAAAATATTTTTTCAAAATCGATTAAAAAAGGGTAATAACCAGTGTTTTCGGGGGTAGAATATGCGACTTATTTCCATTTTTCAGCGTCTGCTTTACTTTTTCCTTTGCTTATTTGTATTGCTTTTATTTCTCGCCTGTATTCGCTTCATTTAGACGTAAGTTTGGGTCTGTATTCTTTTCACGCTTGCTATGTATTCCTTGCTTTATATTTCTCTGTTACATTAGTCCTTAGGGGACTTTGTCCCAGGACTCAATAAAAATACTAATACTACTACTACTACTTGAGAACGATGGTATAGGTTAAAAGTCGATATTTTGAAAAGAAAAAAAATTGGGGTCGATTTTGGCGATTTTTGGTCCGGAGCCGGATCTACGATTTCTGACAGAAAAAATATTTTTTTCTTTTATAAAAAAAATATTTTTTTCAAAATCGATTAAAAAAGGGTAATAACCAGTGTTTTCGGGGGTAGAATATGCGACTTATTTCCATTTTTCAGCGTCTGCTTCACTTTTTCCTTTGCTTATTTGTATTGCTTTTATTTCTCGCCTGTTTTCGCTTCATTTAGACATAAGTTTGGGTCTGTATTCTTCTCACGCTTGCTATGTATTCCTTGCTTTATATTTCTCTGTTACATTAGTCCTTAGGGGACTTTGTCCCAGGACTCAATAAAAATACTACTACTACTACTACTACTTGAGAACGATGCTATAGGTTAAAAGTCGATATTTTGAAAAGAAAAAAAATTGTGGCCGATTTTGGCGATGTTCGGTCCGGAGCCGGATCTACGATTTCTGACAGAAAAAATATTTTTTTCGTCGTCAAAAAAATATTTTTTTCGTCGTCAAAAAAATATTTTTTTCAAAATCGATTAAAAAAGGGTAATAACCAGTGTTTTCGGGGGTAGAATATGCGACTTATTTCCATTTTTCAGCGTCTGCTTCACTTTTTCCTTTGCTTATTTGTATTGCTTTTATTTCTCGCCTGTTTTCGCTTCATTTAGACGTAAGTTTGGGTCTGTATTCTTTTCACGCTTGCTATGTATTCCTTGCTTTAAATTTCTCTGTTACATTAGTCCTTAGGGGACTTTGTCCCAGGACTCAATAAAACTACTAATACTACTACTACTACTTGAGAACGATGCTATAGGTTAAAAGTCGATATTTTGAAAAGAAAAAAAATTGTGGCCGATTTTGGCGATTTTCGGTCTGGAGCCGGATCTACGATTTCTGACGGAAAAAATATTTTTTTCGTATCCAAAAAAATATTTTTTTCAAAATCGATTAAAAAAGGGTAATAACCAGTGTTTTCGGGGGTAGAATATGCGACTTATTTCCGTTTTTCAGCGTCTGCTTCACTTTTTCCTTTGCTTATTTGTATTGCTTTTATTTCTCGCCTGTTTTAGCTTCATTTAGACGTAAGTTTGGGTCTGTATTCTTTTCAAGCTTGCTATGTATTCCTTGCTTTATATTTCTCTGTTACATTAGTCCTTAGGGGACTTTGTCCCAGGACTCAATAAAAATACTAATACTACTACTACTACTTGAGAACGATGCTATAGGTTAAAAGTCGATATTTTGAAAAGAAAAAAAATTGTGGCCGATTTTGGCGATTTTCGGTCTGGAGCCGGATCTACGATTTCTGACGGAAAAAATATTTTTTTCGTATCCAAAAAAATATTTTTTTCAAAATCGATTAAAAAACGTTAATAACCAGTGTTTTCGGGGGTAGAATATGCGACTTGAGAACGATGGTATATTTTAAAAGTCGATATCCTGAAAAGAAAAAAAATTGGGGTCGATTTTGGCGATTTTTGGTCCGGAGCCGGATCTGCGATTTCTGACAGAAAAAATATTTTTTTCGTCGCCAAAAAAATATTTTTTTCAAAATCGATTAAAAAAGGGTAATAACCAGTGTTTTCGGGGGTAGAATATGCGACTTATTTCCATTTTTCAGCGTCTGCTTCACTTTTTCCTTTGCTGATTTGTATTTCTTTTATTTCTCGCCTGTTTTCGCTTCATTTAGACGTAAGTTTGGGTCTGTATTCTTTTCACGCTTGCTATGTATTCCTTGCTTTATATTTCTCTGTTACATTAGTCCTTAGGGGACTTTGTCCCAGGACTCAATAAAACTACTAATACTACTACTACTTGAGAACGATGCTATAGGTTAAAAGTCGATATCCTGAAAAGAAAAAAAATTGGGGTCGATTTTGGCGATTTTTGGTCCGGAGCCGGATCTACGATTTCTGACAGAAAAAATATTTTTTTCGTCGCCAAAAAAATATTTTTTTCAAAATCGATTAAAAAAGGGTAATAACCAGTGTTTTCGGGGGTAGAATATGCGACTTATTTCCATTTTTCAGCGTCTGCTTTACTTTTTCCTTTGCTTATTTGTATTGCTTTTATTTCTCGCCTGTATTCGCTTCATTTAGACGTAAGTTTGGGTCTGTATTCTTTTCACGCTTGCTATGTATTCCTTGCTTTATATTTCTCTGTTACATTAGTCCTTAGGGGACTTTGTCCCAGGACTCGATAAAAATACTAATACTACTACTACTACTTGAGAACGATGCTATATGTTAAAAGTCGATATTTGGAAAAGAAAAAAAATTGTGGCCGATTTTGGCGATTTTCGGTCTGGAGCCGGATCGACGATTTCTGACCGAAAAAATAGTTTTTTCGTATCCAAAAAAATATTTTCTACAAAATCGATTAAAAAACGTTAATAACCAGTGTTTTCGGGGGTAGAATATGCGACTTGAGAACGATGGTATAGGTTAAAAGTCGATATCCTGAAAAGAAAAAAAATTGGGGTCGATTTTGGCGATTTTTGGTCCGGAGCCGGATCTGCGATTTCTGTCAGAAAAAATATTTTTTTCGTCGCCAAAAAAATATTTTTTCAAAATCGATTAAAAAAGGGTAATAACCAGTGTTTTCGGGGGTAGAATATGCGACTTATTTCCATTTTTCAGCGTCTGCTTCACTTTTTCCTTTGCTTATTTGTATTGCTTTTATTTCTCGCCTGTTTTCGCTTCATTTAGACGTAAGTTTGGGTCTGTATTCTTTTCACGCTTGCTATGTATTCCTTGCTTTATATTTCTCTGTTACATTAGTCCTTAGGGGACTTTGTCCCAGGACTCAATAAAAATACTAATACTACTACTACTACTTGAGAACGATGGTATAGGTTAAAAGTCGATATTTTGAAAAGAAAAAAAATTGGGGTCGATTTTGGCGATTTTTGGTCCGGAGCCGGATCTACGATTTCTGACAGAAAAAATATTTTTTTCGTCGCCAAAAAAATATTTTTTTCAAAATCGATTAAAAAAGGGTAATAACCAGTGTTTTCGGGGGTAGAATATGCGACTTATTTCCATTTTTCAGCGTCTGCTTCACTTTTTCCTTTGCTTATTTGTATTGCTTTTATTTCTCGCCTGTTTTCGCTTCATTTAGACGTAAGTTTGGGTCTGTTTTCTTCTCACGCTTGCTATGTATTCCTTGCTTTATATTTCTCTGTTACATTAGTCCTTAGGGGACTTTGTCCCAGGACTCAATAAAAATACTACTACTACTACTACTACTTGAGAACGATGCTATAGGTTAAAAGTCGATATTTTGAAAAGAAAAAAAATTGTGGCCGATTTTGGCGATGTTCGGTCCGGAGCCGGATCTACGATTTCTGACAGAAAAAATATTTTTTTCGTCGTCAAAAAAATATTTTTTTCAAAATCGATTAAAAAAGGGTAATAACCAGTGTTTTCGGGGGTAGAATATGCGACTTATTTCCATTTTTCAGCGTCTGCTTCACTTTTTCCTTTGCTTATTTGTATTGCTTTTATTTCTCGCCTGTTTTCGCTTCATTTAGACGTAAGTTTGGGTCTGTATACTTTTCACGCTTGCTATGTATTCCTTGCTTTATATTTCTCTGTTACATTAGTCCTTAGGGGACTTTGTCCCAGGACTCAATAAAACTACTAATACTACTACTACTACTTGAGAACGATGCTATAGGTTAAAAGTCGATATTTTGAAAAGAAAAAAAATTGTGGCCGATTTTGGCGATTTTCGGTCTGGAGCCGGATCTACGATTTCTGACGGAAAAAATAGTTTTTTCGTATCCAAAAAAATATTTTTTTCAAAATCGATTAAAAAAGGGTAATAACCAGTGTTTTCGGGGGTAGAATATGCGACTTATTTCCATTTTTCAGCGTCTGCTTTACTTTTTCCTTTGCTTATTTGTATTGCTTTTATTTCTCGCCTGTATTCGCTTCATTTAGACGTAAGTTTGGGTCTGTATTCTTTTCACGCTTGCTATGTATTCCTTGCTTTATATTTCTCTGTTACATTAGTCCTTAGGGGACTTTGTCCCAGGACTCAATAAAAATACTAATACTACTACTACTACTTGAGAACGATGCTATAGGTTAAAAGTCGATATTTGGAAAAGAAAAAAAATTGTGGCCGATTTTGGCGATTTTCGGTCTGGAGCCGGATCTACGATTTCTGACCGAAAAAATAGTTTTTTCGTATCCAAAAAAATATTTTCTACAAAATCGATTAAAAAACGTTAATAACCAGTGTTTTCGGGGGTAGAATATGCGACTTGAGAACGATGGTATAGGTTAAAAGTCGATATCCTGAAAAGAAAAAAAATTGGGGTCGATTTTGGCGATTTTTGGTCCGGAGCCGGATCTGCGATTTCTGACAGAAAAAATATTTTTTTCGTCGCCAAAAAAATATTTTTTTCAAAATCGATTAAAAAAGGGTAATAACCAGTGTTTTCGGGGGTAGAATATGCGACTTATTTCCATTTTTCAGCGTCTGCTTCACTTTTTCCTTTGCTGATTTGTATTTCTTTTATTTCTCGCCTGTTTTCGCTTCATTTAGACGTAAGTTTGGGTCTGTATTCTTTTCACGCTTGCTATGTATTCCTTGCTTTATATTTCTCTGTTACATTAGTCCTTAGGGGACTTTGTCCCAGGACTCAATAAAAATACTACTACTACTACTACTACTTGAGAAAGATGCTATAGGTTAAAAGTCGATATTTTGAAAAGAAAAAAAATTGTGGCCGATTTTGGCGATGTTCGGTCCGGAGCCGGATCTACGATTTCTGACAGAAAAAATATTTTTTTCGTCGTCAAAAAAATATTTTTTTCAAAATCGATTAAAAAAGGGTAATAACCAGTGTTTTCGGGGGTAGAATATGCGACTTATTTCCATTTTTCAGCGTCTGCTTCACTTTTTCCTTTGCTTATTTGTATTGCTTTTATTTCTCGCCTGTTTTCGCTTCATTTAGACGTAAGTTTGGGTCTGTATTCTTTTCACGCTTGCTATGTATTCCTTGCTTTATATTTCTCTGTTACATTAGTCCTTAGGGGACTTTGTCCCAGGACTCAATAAAAATACTAATACTACTACTACTACTTGAGAACGATGCTATATGTTAAAAGTCGATATTTGGAAAAGAAAAAAAATTGTGGCCGATTTTGGCGATTTTCGGTCTGGAGCCGGATCGACGATTTCTGACCGAAAAAATAGTTTTTTCGTATCCAAAAAAATATTTTCTACAAAATCGATTAAAAAACGTTAATAACCAGTGTTTTCGGGGGTAGAATATGCGACTTGAGAACGATGGTATAGGTTAAAAGTCGATATCCTGAAAAGAAAAAAAATTGGGGTCGATTTTGGCGATTTTTGGTCCGGAGCCGGATCTGCGATTTCTGTCAGAAAAAATATTTTTTTCGTCGCCAAAAAAATATTTTTTCAAAATCGATTAAAAAAGGGTAATAACCAGTGTTTTCGGGGGTAGAATATGCGACTTATTTCCATTTTTCAGCGTCTGCTTCACTTTTTCCTTTGCTTATTTGTATTGCTTTTATTTCTCGCCTGTTTTCGCTTCATTTAGACGTAAGTTTGGGTCTGTATTCTTTTCACGCTTGCTATGTATTCCTTGCTTTATATTTCTCTGTTACATTAGTCCTTAGGGGACTTTGTCCCAGGACTCAATAAAAATACTAATACTACTACTACTACTTGAGAACGATGGTATAGGTTAAAAGTCGATATTTTGAAAAGAAAAAAAATTGGGGTCGATTTTGGCGATTTTTGGTCCGGAGCCGGATCTACGATTTCTGACAGAAAAAATATTTTTTTCGTCGCCAAAAAAATATTTTTTTCAAAATCGATTAAAAAAGGGTAATAACCAGTGTTTTCGGGGGTAGAATATGCGACTTATTTCCATTTTTCAGCGTCTGCTTCACTTTTTCCTTTGCTTATTTGTATTGCTTTTATTTCTCGCCTGTTTTCGCTTCATTTAGACGTAAGTTTGGGTCTGTTTTCTTCTCACGCTTGCTATGTATTCCTTGCTTTATATTTCTCTGTTACATTAGTCCTTAGGGGACTTTGTCCCAGGACTCAATAAAAATACTACTACTACTACTACTACTTGAGAACGATGCTATAGGTTAAAAGTCGATATTTTGAAAAGAAAAAAAATTGTGGCCGATTTTGGCGATGTTCGGTCCGGAGCCGGATCTACGATTTCTGACAGAAAAAATATTTTTTTCGTCGTCAAAAAAATATTTTTTTCAAAATCGATTAAAAAAGGGTAATAACCAGTGTTTTCGGGGGTAGAATATGCGACTTATTTCCATTTTTCAGCGTCTGCTTCACTTTTTCCTTTGCTTATTTGTATTGCTTTTATTTCTCGCCTGTTTTCGCTTCATTTAGACGTAAGTTTGGGTCTGTATACTTTTCACGCTTGCTATGTATTCCTTGCTTTATATTTCTCTGTTACATTAGTCCTTAGGGGACTTTGTCCCAGGACTCAATAAAACTACTAATACTACTACTACTACTTGAGAACGATGCTATAGGTTAAAAGTCGATATTTTGAAAAGAAAAAAAATTGTGGCCGATTTTGGCGATTTTCGGTCTGGAGCCGGATCTACGATTTCTGACGGAAAAAATAGTTTTTTCGTATCCAAAAAAATATTTTTTTCAAAATCGATTAAAAAAGGGTAATAACCAGTGTTTTCGGGGGTAGAATATGCGACTTATTTCCATTTTTCAGCGTCTGCTTTACTTTTTCCTTTGCTTATTTGTATTGCTTTTATTTCTCGCCTGTATTCGCTTCATTTAGACGTAAGTTTGGGTCTGTATTCTTTTCACGCTTGCTATGTATTCCTTGCTTTATATTTCTCTGTTACATTAGTCCTTAGGGGACTTTGTCCCAGGACTCAATAAAAATACTAATACTACTACTACTACTTGAGAACGATGCTATAGGTTAAAAGTCGATATTTGGAAAAGAAAAAAAATTGTGGCCGATTTTGGCGATTTTCGGCCTGGAGCCGGATCTACGATTTCTGACCGAAAAAATAGTTTTTTCGTATCCAAAAAAATATTTTCTACAAAATCGATTAAAAAACGTTAATAACCAGTGTTTTCGGGGGTAGAATATGCGACTTGAGAACGATGGTATAGGTTAAAAGTCGATATCCTGAAAAGAAAAAAAATTGGGGTCGATTTTGGCGATTTTTGGTCCGGAGCCGGATCTGCGATTTCTGACAGAAAAAATATTTTTTTCGTCGCCAAAAAAATATTTTTTTCAAAATCGATTAAAAAAGGGTAATAACCAGTGTTTTCGGGGGTAGAATATGCGACTTATTTCCATTTTTCAGCGTCTGCTTCACTTTTTCCTTTGCTTATTTGTATTGCTTTTATTTCTCGCCTGTTTTCGCTTCATTTAGACGTAAGTTTGGGTCTGTATTCTTTTCAAGCTTGCTATGTATTCCTTGCTTTATATTTCTCTGTTACATTAGTCCTTAGGGGACTTTGTCCCAGGACTCAATAAAAATACTACTACTACTACTACTACTTGAGAATGATGCTATAGGTTAAAAGTCGATATTTTGAAAAGAAAAAAAATTGTGGCCGATTTTGGCGATTTTCGGTCCGGAGCCGGATTTACGATTTCTGACGGAAAAAATAGTTTTTTCGTCGCCAAAAAAATATTTTTTTCAAAATCAGTGTTTTCGGGGGTAGAATATGCGACTTGAGAACGATGGTATAGGTTAAAAGTCGATATTCTGAAAAGAAAAAAAATTGGGGTCGATTTTGGCGATTTTTGGTCCGGAGCCGGATCTACGATTTCTGACAGAAAAAATATATTTTCGTCGCCAAAAAAATATTTTTTCAAAATCGATTAAAAAAGGGTAATAACCAGTGTTTTCGGGGGTAGAATATGCGACTTATTTCCATTTTTCAGCGTCTGCTTCACTTTTTCCTTTGCTTATTTGTATTCCTTTTATTTCTCGCCTGTTTTCGCTTCATTTAGACGTAAGTTTGGGTCTGTATTCTTTTCACGCTTGCTATGTATTCCTTGCTTTATATTTCTCTGTTACATTAGTCCTTAGGGGACTTTGTCCCAGGACTCAATAAAAATACTAATACTACTACTACTACTTGAGAACGATGCTATAGGTTAAAAGTCGATATTTGGAAAAGAAAAAAAATTGTGGCCGATTTTGGCGATTTTCGGTCTGGAGCCGGATCTACGATTTCTGACCGAAAAAATAGATTTTTCGTATCCAAAAAAATATTTTCTACAAAATCGATTAAAAAACGTTAATAACCAGTGTTTTCGGGGGTAGAATATGCGACTTGAGAACGATGGTATAGGTTAAAAGTCGATATCCTGAAAAGAAAAAAATTGGGGTCGATTTTGGCGATTTTTGGTCCGGAGCCGGATCTGCGATTTCTGACAGAAAAAATATTTTTTTCGTCGCCAAAAAAATATTTTTTCAAAATCGATTAAAAAAGGGCAATAACCAGTGGTTTCGGGGGTAGAATATGCGACTTATTTCCATTTTTCAGCGTCTGCTTCACTTTTTCCTTTGCTTATTTGTATTGCTTTTATTTCTCGCCTGTATTCGCTTCATTTAGACGTAAGTTTGGGTCTGTATTCTTTTCACGCTTGCTATGTATTCCTTGCTTTATATTTCTCTGTTACATTAGTCCTTAGGGGACTTTGTCCCAGGACTCAATAAAAATACTAATACTACTACTACTACTTGAGAACGATGGTATAGGTTAAAAGTCGATATTTTGAAAAGAAAAAAAATTGGGGTCGATTTTGGCGATTTTTGGTCCGGAGCCGGATCTACGATTTCTGACAGAAAAAATATTTTTTTCTTTTATAAAAAAAATATTTTTTTCAAAATCGATTAAAAAAGGGTAATAACCAGTGTTTTCGGGGGTAGAATATGCGACTTATTTCCATTTTTCAGCGTCTGCTTCACTTTTTCCTTTGCTTATTTGTATTGCTTTTATTTCTCGCCTGTTTTCGCTTCATTTAGACATAAGTTTGGGTCTGTATTCTTCTCACGCTTGCTATGTATTCCTTGCTTTATATTTCTCTGTTACATTAGTCCTTAGGGGACTTTGTCCCAGGACTCAATAAAAATACTACTACTACTACTACTACTTGAGAACGATGCTATAGGTTAAAAGTCGATATTTTGAAAAGAAAAAAAATTGTGGCCGATTTTGGCGATGTTCGGTCCGGAGCCGGATCTACGATTTCTGACAGAAAAAATATTTTTTTCGTCGTCAAAAAAATATTTTTTTCAAAATCGATTAAAAAAGGGTAATAACCAGTGTTTTCGGGGGTAGAATATGCGACTTATTTCCATTTTTCAGCGTCTGCTTCACTTTTTCCTTTGCTTATTTGTATTGCTTTTATTTCTCGCCTGTTTTCGCTTCATTTAGACGTAAGTTTGGGTCTGTATTCTTTTCACGCTTGCTATGTATTCCTTGCTTTAAATTTCTCTGTTACATTAGTCCTTAGGGGACTTTGTCCCAGGACTCAATAAAACTACTAATACTACTACTACTACTTGAGAACGATGCTATAGGTTAAAAGTCGATATTTTGAAAAGAAAAAAAATTGTGGCCGATTTTGGCGATTTTCGGTCTGGAGCCGGATCTACGATTTCTGACGGAAAAAATAGTTTTTTCGTATCCAAAAAAATATTTTTTTCAAAATCGATTAAAAAAGGGTAATAACCAGTGTTTTCGGGGGTAGAATATGCGACTTATTTCCGTTTTTCAGCGTCTGCTTCACTTTTTCCTTTGCTTATTTGTATTGCTTTTATTTCTCGCCTGTTTTAGCTTCATTTAGACGTAAGTTTGGGTCTGTATTCTTTTCAAGCTTGCTATGTATTCCTTGCTTTATATTTCTCTGTTACATTAGTCCTTAGGGGACTTTGTCCCAGGACTCAATAAAAATACTAATACTACTACTACTACTTGAGAACGATGCTATAGGTTAAAAGTCGATATTTTGAAAAGAAAAAAAATTGTGGCCGATTTTGGCGATTTTCGGTCTGGAGCCGGATCTACGATTTCTGACGGAAAAAATATTTTTTTCGTATCCAAAAAAATATTTTTTTCAAAATCGATTAAAAAACGTTAATAACCAGTGTTTTCGGGGGTAGAATATGCGACTTGAGAACGATGGTATATTTTAAAAGTCGATATCCTGAAAAGAAAAAAAATTGGGGTCGATTTTGGCGATTTTTGGTCCGGAGCCGGATCTGCGATTTCTGACAGAAAAAATATTTTTTTCGTCGCCAAAAAAATATTTTTTTCAAAATCGATTAAAAAAGGGTAATAACCAGTGTTTTCGGGGGTAGAATATGCGACTTATTTCCATTTTTCAGCGTCTGCTTCACTTTTTCCTTTGCTTATTTGTATTGCTTTTATTTCTCGCCTGTTTTCGCTTCATTTAGACGTAAGTTTGGGTCTGTATTCTTTTCACGCTTGCTATGTATTCCTTGCTTTATATTTCTCTGTTACATTAGTCCTTAGGGGACTTTGTCCCAGGACTCAATAAAAATACTACTACTACTACTACTACTTGAGAATGATGCTATAGGTTAAAAGTCGATATTTTGAAAAGAAAAAAAATTGTGGCCGATTTTGGCGATTTTCGGTCCGGAGCCGGATTTACGATTTCTGACGGAAAAAATAGTTTTTTCGTCGCCAAAAAAATATTTTTTTCAAAATCAGTGTTTTCGGGTGTAGAATATGCGACTTGAGAACGATGGTATAGGTTAAAAGTCGATATTCTGAAAAGAAAAAAAATTGGGGTCGATTTTGGCGATTTTTGGTCCGGAGCCGGATCTACGATTTCTGACAGAAAAAATATATTTTCGTCGCCAAAAAAATATTTTTTCAAAATCGATTAAAAAAGGGTAATAACCAGTGTTTTCGGGGGTAGAATATGCGACTTATTTCCATTTTTCAGCGTCTGCTTCACTTTTTCCTTTGCTTATTTGTATTCCTTTTATTTCTCACCTGTTTTCGCTTCATTTAGACGTAAGTTTGGGTCTGTATTCTTTTCACGCTTGCTATGTATTCCTTGCTTTATATTTCTCTGTTACATTAGTCCTTAGGGGACTTTGTCCCAGGACTCAATAAAAATACTAATACTACTACTACTACTACTTGAGAACGATGCTATAGGTTAAAAGTCGATATTTGGAAAAGAAAAAAAATTGTGGCCGATTTTGGCGATTTTCGGTCTGGAGCCGGATCTACGATTTCTGACCGAAAAAATAGATTTTTCGTATCCAAAAAAATATTTTCTACAAAATCGATTAAAAAACGTTAATAACCAGTGTTTTCGGGGGTAGAATATGCGACTTGAGAACGATGGTATAGGTTAAAAGTCGATATCCTGAAAAGAAAAAAATTGGGGTCGATTTTGGCGATTTTTGGTCCGGAGCCGGATCTGCGATTTCTGTCAGAAAAAATATTTTTTTCGTCGCCAAAAAAATATTTTTTCAAAATCGATTAAAAAAGGGTAATAACCAGTGTTTTCGGGGGTAGAATATGCGACTTATTTCCATTTTTCAGCGTCTGCTTCACTTTTTCCTTTGCTTATTTGTATTGCTTTTATTTCTCGCCTGTTTTCGCTTCATTTAGACGTAAGTTTGGGTCTGTATTCTTTTCACGCTTGCTATGTATTCCTTGCTTTATATTTCTCTGTTACATTAGTCCTTAGGGGACTTTGTCCCAGGACTCAATAAAAATACTAATACTACTACTACTACTTGAGAACGATGGTATAGGTTAAAAGTCGATATTTTGAAAAGAAAAAAAATTGGGGTCGATTTTGGCGATTTTTGGTCCGGAGCCGGATCTACGATTTCTGACAGAAAAAATATTTTTTTCGTCGCCAAAAAAATATTTTTTTCAAAATCGATTAAAAAAGGGTAATAACCAGTGTTTTCGGGGGTAGAATATGCGACTTATTTCCATTTTTCAGCGTCTGCTTCACTTTTTCCTTTGCTTATTTGTATTGCTTTTATTTCTCGCCTGTTTTCGCTTCATTTAGACGTAAGTTTGGGTCTGTTTTCTTCTCACGCTTGCTATGTATTCCTTGCTTTATATTTCTCTGTTACATTAGTCCTTAGGGGACTTTGTCCCAGGACTCAATAAAAATACTACTACTACTACTACTACTTGAGAACGATGCTATAGGTTAAAAGTCGATATTTTGAAAAGAAAAAAAATTGTGGCCGATTTTGGCGATGTTCGGTCCGGAGCCGGATCTACGATTTCTGACAGAAAAAATATTTTTTTCGTCGTCAAAAAAATATTTTTTTCAAAATCGATTAAAAAAGGGTAATAACCAGTGTTTTCGGGGGTAGAATATGCGACTTATTTCCATTTTTCAGCGTCTGCTTCACTTTTTCCTTTGCTTATTTGTATTGCTTTTATTTCTCGCCTGTTTTCGCTTCATTTAGACGTAAGTTTGGGTCTGTATACTTTTCACGCTTGCTATGTATTCCTTGCTTTATATTTCTCTGTTACATTAGTCCTTAGGGGACTTTGTCCCAGGACTCAATAAAACTACTAATACTACTACTACTACTTGAGAACGATGCTATAGGTTAAAAGTCGATATTTTGAAAAGAAAAAAAATTGTGGCCGATTTTGGCGATTTTCGGTCTGGAGCCGGATCTACGATTTCTGACGGAAAAAATAGTTTTTTCGTATCCAAAAAAATATTTTTTTCAAAATCGATTAAAAAAGGGTAATAACCAGTGTTTTCGGGGGTAGAATATGCGACTTATTTCCATTTTTCAGCGTCTGCTTTACTTTTTCCTTTGCTTATTTGTATTGCTTTTATTTCTCGCCTGTATTCGCTTCATTTAGACGTAAGTTTGGGTCTGTATTCTTTTCACGCTTGCTATGTATTCCTTGCTTTATATTTCTCTGTTACATTAGTCCTTAGGGGACTTTGTCCCAGGACTCAATAAAAATACTAATACTACTACTACTACTTGAGAACGATGCTATAGGTTAAAAGTCGATATTTGGAAAAGAAAAAAAATTGTGGCCGATTTTGGCGATTTTCGGCCTGGAGCCGGATCTACGATTTCTGACCGAAAAAATAGTTTTTTCGTATCCAAAAAAATATTTTCTACAAAATCGATTAAAAAACGTTAATAACCAGTGTTTTCGGGGGTAGAATATGCGACTTGAGAACGATGGTATAGGTTAAAAGTCGATATCCTGAAAAGAAAAAAAATTGGGGTCGATTTTGGCGATTTTTGGTCCGGAGCCGGATCTGCGATTTCTGACAGAAAAAATATTTTTTTCGTCGCCAAAAAAATATTTTTTTCAAAATCGATTAAAAAAGGGTAATAACCAGTGTTTTCGGGGGTAGAATATGCGACTTATTTCCATTTTTCAGCGTCTGCTTCACTTTTTCCTTTGCTTATTTGTATTGCTTTTATTTCTCGCCTGTTTTCGCTTCATTTAGACGTAAGTTTGGGTCTGTATTCTTTTCAAGCTTGCTATGTATTCCTTGCTTTATATTTCTCTGTTACATTAGTCCTTAGGGGACTTTGTCCCAGGACTCAATAAAAATACTACTACTACTACTACTACTTGAGAATGATGCTATAGGTTAAAAGTCGATATTTTGAAAAGAAAAAAAATTGTGGCCGATTTTGGCGATTTTCGGTCCGGAGCCGGATTTACGATTTCTGACGGAAAAAATAGTTTTTTCGTCGCCAAAAAAATATTTTTTTCAAAATCAGTGTTTTCGGGGGTAGAATATGCGACTTGAGAACGATGGTATAGGTTAAAAGTCGATATTCTGAAAAGAAAAAAAATTGGGGTCGATTTTGGCGATTTTTGGTCCGGAGCCGGATCTACGATTTCTGACAGAAAAAATATATTTTCGTCGCCAAAAAAATATTTTTTCAAAATCGATTAAAAAAGGGTAATAACCAGTGTTTTCGGGGGTAGAATATGCGACTTATTTCCATTTTTCAGCGTCTGCTTCACTTTTTCCTTTGCTTATTTGTATTCCTTTTATTTCTCGCCTGTTTTCGCTTCATTTAGACGTAAGTTTGGGTCTGTATTCTTTTCACGCTTGCTATGTATTCCTTGCTTTATATTTCTCTGTTACATTAGTCCTTAGGGGACTTTGTCCCAGGACTCAATAAAAATACTAATACTACTACTACTACTTGAGAACGATGCTATAGGTTAAAAGTCGATATTTGGAAAAGAAAAAAAATTGTGGCCGATTTTGGCGATTTTCGGTCTGGAGCCGGATCTACGATTTCTGACCGAAAAAATAGATTTTTCGTATCCAAAAAAATATTTTCTACAAAATCGATTAAAAAACGTTAATAACCAGTGTTTTCGGGGGTAGAATATGCGACTTGAGAACGATGGTATAGGTTAAAAGTCGATATCCTGAAAAGAAAAAAATTGGGGTCGATTTTGGCGATTTTTGGTCCGGAGCCGGATCTGCGATTTCTGACAGAAAAAATATTTTTTTCGTCGCCAAAAAAATATTTTTTCAAAATCGATTAAAAAAGGGCAATAACCAGTGGTTTCGGGGGTAGAATATGCGACTTATTTCCATTTTTCAGCGTCTGCTTCACTTTTTCCTTTGCTTATTTGTATTGCTTTTATTTCTCGCCTGTATTCGCTTCATTTAGACGTAAGTTTGGGTCTGTATTCTTTTCACGCTTGCTATGTATTCCTTGCTTTATATTTCTCTGTTACATTAGTCCTTAGGGGACTTTGTCCCAGGACTCAATAAAAATACTAATACTACTACTACTACTTGAGAACGATGGTATAGGTTAAAAGTCGATATTTTGAAAAGAAAAAAAATTGGGGTCGATTTTGGCGATTTTTGGTCCGGAGCCGGATCTACGATTTCTGACAGAAAAAATATTTTTTTCTTTTATAAAAAAAATATTTTTTTCAAAATCGATTAAAAAAGGGTAATAACCAGTGTTTTCGGGGGTAGAATATGCGACTTATTTCCATTTTTCAGCGTCTGCTTCACTTTTTCCTTTGCTTATTTGTATTGCTTTTATTTCTCGCCTGTTTTCGCTTCATTTAGACATAAGTTTGGGTCTGTATTCTTCTCACGCTTGCTATGTATTCCTTGCTTTATATTTCTCTGTTACATTAGTCCTTAGGGGACTTTGTCCCAGGACTCAATAAAAATACTACTACTACTACTACTACTTGAGAACGATGCTATAGGTTAAAAGTCGATATTTTGAAAAGAAAAAAAATTGTGGCCGATTTTGGCGATGTTCGGTCCGGAGCCGGATCTACGATTTCTGACAGAAAAAATATTTTTTTCGTCGTCAAAAAAATATTTTTTTCAAAATCGATTAAAAAAGGGTAATAACCAGTGTTTTCGGGGGTAGAATATGCGACTTATTTCCATTTTTCAGCGTCTGCTTCACTTTTTCCTTTGCTTATTTGTATTGCTTTTATTTCTCGCCTGTTTTCGCTTCATTTAGACGTAAGTTTGGGTCTGTATTCTTTTCACGCTTGCTATGTATTCCTTGCTTTAAATTTCTCTGTTACATTAGTCCTTAGGGGACTTTGTCCCAGGACTCAATAAAACTACTAATACTACTACTACTACTTGAGAACGATGCTATAGGTTAAAAGTCGATATTTTGAAAAGAAAAAAAATTGTGGCCGATTTTGGCGATTTTCGGTCTGGAGCCGGATCTACGATTTCTGACGGAAAAAATAGTTTTTTCGTATCCAAAAAAATATTTTTTTCAAAATCGATTAAAAAAGGGTAATAACCAGTGTTTTCGGGGGTAGAATATGCGACTTATTTCCGTTTTTCAGCGTCTGCTTCACTTTTTCCTTTGCTTATTTGTATTGCTTTTATTTCTCGCCTGTTTTAGCTTCATTTAGACGTAAGTTTGGGTCTGTATTCTTTTCAAGCTTGCTATGTATTCCTTGCTTTATATTTCTCTGTTACATTAGTCCTTAGGGGACTTTGTCCCAGGACTCAATAAAAATACTAATACTACTACTACTACTTGAGAACGATGCTATAGGTTAAAAGTCGATATTTTGAAAAGAAAAAAAATTGTGGCCGATTTTGGCGATTTTCGGTCTGGAGCCGGATCTACGATTTCTGACGGAAAAAATATTTTTTTCGTATCCAAAAAAATATTTTTTTCAAAATCGATTAAAAAACGTTAATAACCAGTGTTTTCGGGGGTAGAATATGCGACTTGAGAACGATGGTATATTTTAAAAGTCGATATCCTGAAAAGAAAAAAAATTGGGGTCGATTTTGGCGATTTTTGGTCCGGAGCCGGATCTGCGATTTCTGACAGAAAAAATATTTTTTTCGTCGCCAAAAAAATATTTTTTTCAAAATCGATTAAAAAAGGGTAATAACCAGTGTTTTCGGGGGTAGAATATGCGACTTATTTCCATTTTTCAGCGTCTGCTTCACTTTTTCCTTTGCTTATTTGTATTGCTTTTATTTCTCGCCTGTTTTCGCTTCATTTAGACGTAAGTTTGGGTCTGTATTCTTTTCACGCTTGCTATGTATTCCTTGCTTTATATTTCTCTGTTACATTAGTCCTTAGGGGACTTTGTCCCAGGACTCAATAAAAATACTACTACTACTACTACTACTTGAGAATGATGCTATAGGTTAAAAGTCGATATTTTGAAAAGAAAAAAAATTGTGGCCGATTTTGGCGATTTTCGGTCCGGAGCCGGATTTACGATTTCTGACGGAAAAAATAGTTTTTTCGTCGCCAAAAAAATATTTTTTTCAAAATCAGTGTTTTCGGGGGTAGAATATGCGACTTGAGAACGATGGTATAGGTTAAAAGTCGATATTCTGAAAAGAAAAAAAATTGGGGTCGATTTTGGCGATTTTTGGTCCGGAGCCGGATCTACGATTTCTGACAGAAAAAATATATTTTCGTCGCCAAAAAAATATTTTTTCAAAATCGATTAAAAAAGGGTAATAACCAGTGTTTTCGGGGGTAGAATATGCGACTTATTTCCATTTTTCAGCGTCTGCTTCACTTTTTCCTTTGCTTATTTGTATTCCTTTTATTTCTCACCTGTTTTCGCTTCATTTAGACGTAAGTTTGGGTCTGTATTCTTTTCACGCTTGCTATGTATTCCTTGCTTTATATTTCTCTGTTACATTAGTCCTTAGGGGACTTTGTCCCAGGACTCAATAAAAATACTAATACTACTACTACTACTACTTGAGAACGATGCTATAGGTTAAAAGTCGATATTTGGAAAAGAAAAAAAATTGTGGCCGATTTTGGCGATTTTCGGTCTGGAGCCGGATCTACGATTTCTGACCGAAAAAATAGATTTTTCGTATCCAAAAAAATATTTTCTACAAAATCGATTAAAAAACGTTAATAACCAGTGTTTTCGGGGGTAGAATATGCGACTTGAGAACGATGGTATAGGTTAAAAGTCGATATCCTGAAAAGAAAAAAATTGGGGTCGATTTTGGCGATTTTTGGTCCGGAGCCGGATCTGCGATTTCTGACAGAAAAAATATTTTTTTCGTCGCCAAAAAAATATTTTTTCAAAATCGATTAAAAAAGGGTAATAACCAGTGTTTTCGGGGGTAGAATATGCGACTTATTTCCATTTTTCAGCGTCTGCTTCACTTTTTCCTTTGCTTATTTGTATTGCTTTTATTTCTCGCCTGTATTCGCTTCATTTAGACGTAAGTTTGGGTCTGTATTCTTTTCACGCTTGCTATGTATTCCTTGCTTTATATTTCTCTGTTACATTAGTCCTTAGGGGACTTTGTCCCAGGACTCAATAAAAATACTAATACTACTACTACTACTTGAGAACGATGGTATAGGTTAAAAGTCGATATTTTGAAAAGAAAAAAAATTGGGGTCGATTTTGGCGATTTTTGGTCCGGAGCCGGATCTACGATTTCTGACAGAAAAAATATTTTTTTCTTTTATAAAAAAAATATTTTTTTCAAAATCGATTAAAAAAGGGTAATAACCAGTGTTTTCGGGGGTAGAATATGCGACTTATTTCCATTTTTCAGCGTCTGCTTCACTTTTTCCTTTGCTTATTTGTATTGCTTTTATTTCTCGCCTGTTTTCGCTTCATTTAGACATAAGTTTGGGTCTGTATTCTTCTCACGCTTGCTATGTATTCCTTGCTCTATATTTCTCTGTTACATTAGTCCTTAGGGGACTTTGTCCCAGGACTCAATAAAAATACTACTACTACTACTACTACTTGAGAACGATGCTATAGGTTAAAAGTCGATATTTTGAAAAGAAAAAAAATTGTGGCCGATTTTGGCGATGTTCGGTCCGGAGCCGGATCTACGATTTCTGACAGAAAAAATATTTTTTTCGTCGTCAAAAAAATATTTTTTTCAAAATCGATTAAAAAAGGGTAATAACCAGTGTTTTCGGGGGTAGAATATGCGACTTATTTCCATTTTTCAGCGTCTGCTTCACTTTTTCCTTTGCTTATTTGTATTGCTTTTATTTCTCGCCTGTTTTCGCTTCATTTAGACGTAAGTTTGGGTCTGTATACTTTTCACGCTTGCTATGTATTCCTTGCTTTATATTTCTCTGTTACATTAGTCCTTAGGGGACTTTGTCCCAGGACTCAATAAAACTACTAATACTACTACTACTACTTGAGAACGATGCTATAGGTTAAAAGTCGATATTTTGAAAAGAAAAAAAATTGTGGCCGATTTTGGCGATTTTCGGTCTGGAGCCGGATCTACGATTTCTGACGGAAAAAATAGTTTTTTCGTATCCAAAAAAATATTTTTTTCAAAATCGATTAAAAAAGGGTAATAACCAGTGTTTTCGGGGGTAGAATATGCGACTTATTTCCATTTTTCAGCTTCTGCTTCACTTTTTCCTTTGCTGATTTGTATTGCTTTTATTTCTCGCCTGTTTTCGCTTCATTTAGACGTAAGTTTGGGTCTGTATTCTTTTCACGCTTGCTATGTATTCCTTGCTTTATATTTCTCTGTTACATTAGTCCTTAGGGGACTTTGTCCCAGGACTCAATAAAAATACTATTACTACTACTACTACTTGAGAACGATGCTATAGGTTAAAAGTCGATATTTTGAAAAGAAAAAAAATTGTGGCCGATTTTGGCGATTTTCGGTCCGGAGCCGGATTTACGATTTCTGACGGAAAAAATAGTTTTTTCGTCGCCAAAAAAATATTTTTTTCAAAATCGATTAAAAAACGTTAATAACCAGTGTTTTCGGGGGTAGAATATGCGACTTATTTCCATTTTTCAGCGTCTGCTTCACTTTTTCCTTTGCTTATTTGTATTGCTTTTATTTCTCGCCTGTTTTCGCTTCATTTAGACGTAAGTTTGGGTCTGTATTCTTTTCACGCTTGCTATGTATTCCTTGCTTTATATTTCTCTGTTACATTAGTCCTTAGGGGACTTTGTCCCAGGACTCAATAAAAATACTACTACTACTACTACTACTTGAGAACGATGCTAAAGGTTAAAAGTCGATATCCTGAAAAGAAAAAAAATTGGGGTCGATTTTGGCGATGTTCGGTCCGGAGCCGGATCTACGATTTCTGACAGAAAAAATATTTTTTTCGTCGCCAAAAAAATATTTTTTTCAAAATCGATTAAAAAAGGGTAATAACCAGTGTTTTCGGGGGTAGAATATGCGACTTGAGAACGATGGTATAGGTTAAAAGTCGATATCCTGAAAAGAAAAAAAATTGGGGTCGATTTTGGCGATTTTTGGTCCGGAGCCGGATCTGCGATTTCTGACAGAAAAAATATTTTTTTCGTCGCCAAAAAAATATTTTTTCAAAATCGATTAAAAAAGGGTAATAACCAGTGTTTTCGGGGGTAGAATATGCGACTTATTTCCATTTTTCAGCGTCTGCTTCACTTTTTCCTTTGCTTATTTGTATTGCTTTTATTTCTCGCCTGTTTTCGCTTCATTTAGACGTAAGTTTGGGTCTGTATTCTTTTCACGCTTGCTATGTATTCCTTGCTTTATATTTCTCTGTTACATTAGTCCTTAGGGGACTTTGTCCCAGGACTCAATAAAAATACTAATACTACTACTACTACTTGAGAACGATGGTATAGGTTAAAAGTCGATATTTTGAAAAGAAAAAAAATTGGGGTCGATTTTGGCGATTTTTGGTCCGGAGCCGGATCTACGATTTCTGACAGAAAAAATATTTTTTTCGTCGATAAAAAAAATATTTTTTTCAAAATCGATTAAAAAAGGGTAATAACCAGTGTTTTCGGGGGTAGAATATGCGACTTATTTCCATTTTTCAGCGTCTGCTTCACTTTTTCCTTTGCTTATTTGTATTGCTTTTATTTCTCGCCTGTTTTCGCTTCATTTAGACATAAGTTTGGGTCTGTATTCTTCTCACGCTTGCTATGTATTCCTTGCTTTATATTTCTCTGTTACATTAGTCCTTAGGGGACTTTGTCCCAGGACTCAATAAAAATACTACTACTACTACTACTACTTGAGAACGATGCTATAGGTTAAAAGTCGATATTTTGAAAAGAAAAAAAATTGTGGCCGATTTTGGCGATGTTCGGTCCGGAGCCGGATCTACGATTTCTGACAGAAAAAATATTTTTTTCGTCGTCAAAAAAATATTTTTTTCAAAATCGATTAAAAAAGGGTAATAACCAGTGTTTTCGGGGGTAGAATATGCGACTTATTTCCATTTTTCAGCGTCTGCTTCACTTTTTCCTTTGCTTATTTGTATTGCTTTTATTTCTCGCCTGTTTTCGCTTCATTTAGACGTAAGTTTGGGTCTGTATTCTTTTCACGCTTGCTATGTATTCCTTGCTTTAAATTTCTCTGTTACATTAGTCCTTAGGGGACTTTGTCCCAGGACTCAATAAAACTACTAATACTACTACTACTACTTGAGAACGATGCTATAGGTTAAAAGTCGATATTTTGAAAAGAAAAAAAATTGTGGCCGATTTTGGCGATTTTCGGTCTGGAGCCGGATCTACGATTTCTGACGGAAAAAATAGTTTTTTCGTATCCAAAAAAATATTTTTTTCAAAATCGATTAAAAAAGGGTAATAACCAGTGTTTTCGGGGGTAGAATATGCGACTTATTTCCGTTTTTCAGCGTCTGCTTCACTTTTTCCTTTGCTTATTTGTATTGCTTTTATTTCTCGCCTGTTTTAGCTTCATTTAGACGTAAGTTTGGGTCTGTATTCTTTTCAAGCTTGCTATGTATTCCTTGCTTTATATTTCTCTGTTACATTAGTCCTTAGGGGACTTTGTCCCAGGACTCAATAAAAATACTAATACTACTACTACTACTTGAGAACGATGCTATAGGTTAAAAGTCGATATTTTGAAAAGAAAAAAAATTGTGGCCGATTTTGGCGATTTTCGGTCTGGAGCCGGATCTACGATTTCTGACGGAAAAAATATTTTTTTCGTATCCAAAAAAATATTTTTTTCAAAATCGATTAAAAAACGTTAATAACCAGTGTTTTCGGGGGTAGAATATGCGACTTGAGAACGATGGTATAGGTTAAAAGTCGATATCCTGAAAAGAAAAAAAATTGGGGTCGATTTTGGCGATTTTTGGTCCGGAGCCGGATCTGCGATTTCTGACAGAAAAAATATTTTTTTCGTCGCCAAAAAAATATTTTTTTCAAAATCGATTAAAAAAGGGTAATAACCAGTGTTTTCGGGGGTAGAATATGCGACTTATTTCCATTTTTCAGCGTCTGCTTCACTTTTTCCTTTGCTGATTTGTATTTCTTTTATTTCTCGCCTGTTTTCGCTTCATTTAGACGTAAGTTTGGGTCTGTATTCTTTTCACGCTTGCTATGTATTCCTTGCTTTATATTTCTCTGTTACATTAGTCCTTAGGGGACTTTGTCCCAGGACTCAATAAAAATACTACTACTACTACTACTACTACTTGAGAACGATGCTATAGGTTAAAAGTCGATATTTTGAAAAGAAAAAAAATTGTGGCCGATTTTGGCGATTTTCGGTCCGGAGCCGGATTTACGATTTCTGACGGAAAAAATAGTTTTTTCGTCGCCAAAAAAATATTTTTTTCAAAATCGATTAAAAAACGTTAATAACCAGTGTTTTCGGGGGTAGAATATGCGACTTGAGAACGATGGTATAGGTTAAAAGTCGATATTCTGAAAAGAAAAAAAATTGGGGTCGATTTTGGCGATTTTTGGTCCGGAGCCGGATCTACGATTTCTGACAGAAAAAATATATTTTCGTCGCCAAAAAAATATTTTTTCAAAATCGATTAAAAAAGGGTAATAACCAGTGTTTTCGGGGGTAGAATATGCGACTTATTTCCATTTTTCAGCGTCTGCTTCACTTTTTCCTTTGCTTATTTGTATTGCTTTTATTTCTCGCCTGTTTTCGCTTCATTTAGACGTAAGTTTGGGTCTGTATTCTTTTCACGCTTGCTATGTATTCCTTGCTTTATATTTCTCTGTTACATTAGTCCTTAGGGGACTTTGTCCCAGGACTCAATAAAAATACTAATACTACTACTACTACTTGAGAACGATGGTATAGGTTAAAAGTCGATATTTTGAAAAGAAAAAAAATTGGGGTCGATTTTGGCGATTTTTGGTCCGGAGCCGGATCTACGATTTCTGACAGAAAAAATATTTTTTTCGTCGATAAAAAAAATATTTTTTTCAAAATCGATTAAAAAAGGGTAATAACCAGTGTTTTCGGGGGTAGAATATGCGACTTATTTCCATTTTTCAGCGTCTGCTTCACTTTTTCCTTTGCTTATTTGTATTGCTTTTATTTCTCGCCTGTTTTCGCTTCATTTAGACATAAGTTTGGGTCTGTATTCTTCTCACGCTTGCTATGTATTCCTTGCTTTATATTTCTCTGTTACATTAGTCCTTAGGGGACTTTGTCCCAGGACTCAATAAAACTACTAATACTACTACTACTACTTGAGAACGATGCTATAGGTTAAAAGTCGATATTTTGAAAAGAAAAAAAATTGTGGCCGATTTTGGCGATTTTCGGTCTGGAGCCGGATCTACGATTTCTGACGGAAAAAATAGTTTTTTCGTATCCAAAAAAATATTTTTTTCAAAATCGATTAAAAAAGGGTAATAACCAGTGTTTTCGGGGGTAGAATATGCGACTTATTTCCATTTTTCAGCGTCTGCTTCACTTTTTCCTTTGCTTATTTGTATTGCTTTTATTTCTCACCTGTTTTCGCTTCATTTAGACGTAAGTTTGGGTCTGTATTATTTTCACGCTTGCTATGTATTCCTTGCTTTATATTTCTCTGTTACATTAGTCCTTAGGGGACTTTGTCCCAGGACTCAATAAAAATACTACTACTACTACTACTACTTGAGAACGATGCTATAGGTTAAAAGTCGATATTTTGAAAAGAAAAAAAATTGTGGCCGATTTTGGCGATTTTCGGTCCGGAGCCGGATTTACGATTTCTGACGGAAAAAATAGTTTTTTCGTCGCCAAAAAAATATTTTTTTCAAAATCGATTAAAAAACGTTAATAACCAGTGTTTTCGGGGGTAGAATATGCGACTTGAGAACGATGGTATAGGTTAAAAGTCGATATTCTGAAAAGAAAAAAAATTGGGGTCGATTTTGGCGATTTTTGGTCCGGAGCCGGATCTACGATTTCTGACAGAAAAAATATATTTTCGTCGCCAAAAAAATATTTTTTCAAAATCGATTAAAAAAGGGTAATAACCAGTGTTTTCGGGGGTAGAATATGCGACTTATTTCCATTTTTCAGCGTCTGCTTCACTTTTTCCTTTGCTTATTTGTATTGCTTTTATTTCTCGCCTGTTTTCGCTTCATTTAGACGTAAGTTTGGGTCTGTATTCTTTTCACGCTTGCTATGTATTCCTTGCTTTATATTTCTCTGTTACATTAGTCCTTAGGGGACTTTGTCCCAGGACTCAATAAAAATACTAATACTACTACTACTACTTGAGAACGATGGTATAGGTTAAAAGTCGATATTTTGAAAAGAAAAAAAATTGGGGTCGATTTTGGCGATTTTTGGTCCGGAGCCGGATCTACGATTTCTGACAGAAAAAATATTTTTTTCGTCGATAAAAAAAATATTTTTTTCAAAATCGATTAAAAAAGGGTAATAACCAGTGTTTTCGGGGGTAGCATATGCGACTTATTTCCATTTTTCAGCGTCTGCTTCACTTTTTCCTTTGCTTATTTGTATTGCTTTTATTTCTCGCCTGTTTTCGCTTCATTTAGACGTAAGTTTGGGTCTGTATTCTTTTCACGCTTGCTATGTATTCCTTGCTTTATATTTCTCTGTTACATTAGTCCTTAGGGGACTTTGTCCCAGGACTCAATAAAAATACTACTACTACTACTACTACTTGAGAAAGATGCTATAGGTTAAAAGTCGATATTTTGAAAAGAAAAAAAATTGTGGCCGATTTTGGCGATGTTCGGTCCGGAGCCGGATCTACGATTTCTGACAGAAAAAATATTTTTTTCGTCGTCAAAAAAATATTTTTTTCAAAATCGATTAAAAAAGGGTAATAACCAGTGTTTTCGGGGGTAGAATATGCGACTTATTTCCATTTTTCAGCGTCTGCTTCACTTTTTCCTTTGCTTATTTGTATTGCTTTTATTTCTCGCCTGTTTTCGCTTCATTTAGACGTAAGTTTGGGTCTGTATTCTTTTCACGCTTGCTATGTATTCCTTGCTTTATATTTCTCTGTTACATTAGTCCTTAGGGGACTTTGTCCCAGGACTCAATAAAAATACTACTACTACTACTACTACTTGAGAAAGATGCTATAGGTTAAAAGTCGATATTTTGAAAAGAAAAAAAATTGTGGCCGATTTTGGCGATGTTCGGTCCGGAGCCGGATCTACGATTTCTGACAGAAAAAATATTTTTTTCGTCGTCAAAAAAATATTTTTTTCAAAATCGATTAAAAAAGGGTAATAACCAGTGTTTTCGGGGGTAGAATATGCGACTTATTTCCATTTTTCAGCGTCTGCTTCACTTTTTCCTTTGCTTATTTGTATTGCTTTTATTTCTCGCCTGTTTTCGCTTCATTTAGACGTAAGTTTGGGTCTGTATTCTTTTCACGCTTGCTATGTATTCCTTGCTTTATATTTCTCTGTTACATTAGTCCTTAGGGGACTTTGTCCCAGGACTCAATAAAAATACTAATACTACTACTACTACTTGAGAACGATGCTATAGGTTAAAAGTCGATATTTGGAAAAGAAAAAAAATTGTGGCCGATTTTGGCGATTTTCGGTCTGGAGCCGGATCTACGATTTCTGACCGAAAAAATAGTTTTTTCGTATCCAAAAAAATATTTTCTACAAAATCGATTAAAAAACGTTAATAACCAGTGTTTTCGGGGGTAGAATATGCGACTTGAGAACGATGGTATAGGTTAAAAGTCGATATCCTGAAAAGAAAAAAAATTGGGGTCGATTTTGGCGATTTTTGGTCCGGAGCCGGATCTGCGATTTCTGACAGAAAAAATATTTTTTTCGTCGCCAAAAAAATATTTTTTTCAAAATCGATTAAAAAAGGGTAATAACCAGTGTTTTCGGGGGTAGAATATGCGACTTATTTCCATTTTTCAGCGTCTGCTTCACTTTTTCCTTTGCTTATTTGTATTGCTTTTATTTCTCGCCTGTTTTCGCTTCATTTAGACGTAAGTTTGGGTCTGTATTCTTTTCAAGCTTGCTATGTATTCCTTGCTTTATATTTCTCTGTTACATTAGTCCTTAGGGGACTTTGTCCCAGGACTCAATAAAAATACTACTACTACTACTACTACTTGAGAACGATGCTATAGGTTAAAAGTCGATATTTTGAAAAGAAAAAAAATTGTGGCCGATTTTGGCGATTTTCGGTCCGGAGCCGGATTTACGATTTCTGACGGAAAAAATAGTTTTTTCGTCGCCAAAAAAATATTTTTTTCAAAATCGATTAAAAAACGTTAATAACCAGTGTTTTCGGGGGTAGAATATGCGACTTGAGAACGATGGTATAGGTTAAAAGTCGATATTCTGAAAAGAAAAAAAATTGGGGTCGATTTTGGCGATTTTTGGTCCGGAGCCGGATCTACGATTTCTGACAGAAAAAATATATTTTCGTCGCCAAAAAAATATTTTTTCAAAATCGATTAAAAAAGGGTAATAACCAGTGTTTTCGGGGGTAGAATATGCGACTTATTTCCATTTTTCAGCGTCTGCTTCACTTTTTCCTTTGCTTATTTGTATTGCTTTTATTTCTCGCCTGTTTTCGCTTCATTTAGACGTAAGTTTGGGTCTGTATTCTTTTCACGCTTGCTATGTATTCCTTGCTTTATATTTCTCTGTTACATTAGTCCTTAGGGGACTTTGTCCCAGGACTCAATAAAAATACTAATACTACTACTACTACTTGAGAACGATGGTATAGGTTAAAAGTCGATATTTTGAAAAGAAAAAAAATTGGGGTCGATTTTGGCGATTTTTGGTCCGGAGCCGGATCTACGATTTCTGACAGAAAAAATATTTTTTTCGTCGATAAAAAAAATATTTTTTTCAAAATCGATTAAAAAAGGGTAATAACCAGTGTTTTCGGGGGTAGAATATGCGACTTATTTCCATTTTTCAGCGTCTGCTTCACTTTTTCCTTTGCTTATTTGTATTGCTTTTATTTCTCGCCTGTTTTCGCTTCATTTAGACATAAGTTTGGGTCTGTATTCTTCTCACGCTTGCTATGTATTCCTTGCTTTATATTTCTCTGTTACATTAGTCCTTAGGGGACTTTGTCCCAGGACTCAATAAAACTACTAATACTACTACTACTACTTGAGAACGATGCTATAGGTTAAAAGTCGATATTTGGAAAAGAAAAAAAATTGTGGCCGATTTTGGCGATTTTCGGTCTGGAGCCGGATCTACGATTTCTGACCGAAAAAATAGTTTTTTCGTATCCAAAAAAATATTTTCTACAAAATCGATTAAAAAACGTTAATAACCAGTGTTTTCGGGGGTAGAATATGCGACTTGAGAACGATGGTATAGGTTAAAAGTCGATATCCTGAAAAGAAAAAAAATTGGGGTCGATTTTGGCGATTTTTGGTCCGGAGCCGGATCTGCGATTTCTGACAGAAAAAATATTTTTTTCGTCGCCAAAAAAATATTTTTTTCAAAATCGATTAAAAAAGGGTAATAACCAGTGTTTTCGGGGGTAGAATATGCGACTTATTTCCATTTTTCAGCGTCTGCTTCACTTTTTCCTTTGCTTATTTGTATTGCTTTTATTTCTCACCTGTTTTCGCTTCATTTAGACGTAAGTTTGGGTCTGTATTATTTTCACGCTTGCTATGTATTCCTTGCTTTATATTTCTCTGTTACATTAGTCCTTAGGGGACTTTGTCCCAGGACTCAATAAAAATACTACTACTACTACTACTACTTGAGAACGATGCTATAGGTTAAAAGTCGATATTTTGAAAAGAAAAAAAATTGTGGCCGATTTTGGCGATTTTCGGTCCGGAGCCGGATTTACGATTTCTGACGGAAAAAATAGTTTTTTCGTCGCCAAAAAAATATTTTTTTCAAAATCGATTAAAAAAGGGTAATAACCAGTGTTTTCGGGGGTAGAATATGCGACTTATTTCCATTTTTCAGCGTCTGCTTCACTTTTTCCTTTGCTTATTTGTATTGCTTTTATTTCTCGCCTGTTTTAGCTTCATTTAGACGTAAGTTTGGGTCTGTATTCTTTTCAAGCTTGCTATGTATTCCTTGCTTTATATTTCTCTGTTACATTAGTCCTTAGGGGACTTTGTCCCAGGACTCAATAAAAATACTAATACTACTACTACTACTTGAGAACGATGCTATAGGTTAAAAGTCGATATTTTGAAAAGAAAAAAAATTGTGGCCGATTTTGGCGATTTTCGGTCTGGAGCCGGATCTACGATTTCTGACGGAAAAAATATTTTTTTCGTATCCAAAAAAATATTTTTTTCAAAATCGATTAAAAAACGTTAATAACCAATGTTTTCGGGGGTAGAATATGCGACTTGAGAACGATGGTATAGGTTAAAAGTCGATATCCTGAAAAGAAAAAAAATTGGGGTCGATTTTGGCGATTTTTGGTCCGGAGCCGGATCTACGAATTCTGACAGAAAAAATATATTTTCGTCGCCAAAAAAATATTTTTTCAAAATCGATTAAAAAAGGGTAATAACCAGTGTTTTCGGGGGTAGAATATGCGACTTATTTCCATTTTTCAGCGTCTGCTTTACTTTTTCCTTTGCTTATTTGTATTGCTTTTATTTCTCGCCTGTATTCGCTTCATTTAGACGTAAGTTTGGGTCTGTATTCTTTTCACGCTTGCTATGTATTCCTTGCTTTATATTTCTCTGTTACATTAGTCCTTAGGGGACTTTGTCCCAGGACTCAATAAAAATACTAATACTACTACTACTACTTGAGAACGATGCTATAGGTTAAAAGTCGATATTTGGAAAAGAAAAAAAATTGTGGCCGATTTTGGCGATTTTCGGTCTGGAGCCGGATCTACGATTTCTGACCGAAAAAATAGTTTTTTCGTATCCAAAAAAATATTTTCTACAAAATCGATTAAAAAACGTTAATAACCAGTGTTTTCCTGGGTAGAATATGCGACTTGAGAACGATGGTATAGGTTAAAAGTCGATATCCTGAAAAGAAAAAGAATTGGGGTCGATTTTGGCGATTTTTGGTCCGGAGCCGGATCTGCGATTTCTGACAGAAAAAATATTTTTTTCGTCGCCAAAAAAATATTTTTTCAAAATCGATTAAAAAAGGGTAATAACCAGTGTTTTCGGGGTAGAATATGCGACTTATTTCCATTTTTCAGCGTCTGCTTTACTTTTTCCTTTGCTTATTTGTATTGCTTTTATTTCTCGCCTGTATTCGCTTCATTTAGACGTAAGTTTGGGTCTGTATTCTTTTCACGCTTGCTATGTATTCCTTGCTTTATATTTCTCTGTTACATTAGTCCTTAGGGGACTTTGTCCCAGGACTCAATAAAAATACTAATACTACTACTACTACTTGAGAACGATGGTATAGGTTAAAAGTCGATATTTTGAAAAGAAAAAAAATTGGGGTCGATTTTGGCGATTTTTGGTCCGGAGCCGGATCTACGATTTCTGACAGAAAAAATATTTTTTTCTTTTATAAAAAAAATATTTTTTTCAAAATCGATTAAAAAAGGGTAATAACCAGTGTTTTCGGGGGTAGAATATGCGACTTATTTCCATTTTTCAGCGTCTGCTTCACTTTTTCCTTTGCTTATTTGTATTGCTTTTATTTCTCGCCTGTTTTCGCTTCATTTAGACATAAGTTTGGGTCTGTATTCTTCTCACGCTTGCTATGTATTCCTTGCTTTATATTTCTCTGTTACATTAGTCCTTAGGGGACTTTGTCCCAGGACTCAATAAAAATACTACTACTACTACTACTACTTGAGAACGATGCTATAGGTTAAAAGTCGATATTTTGAAAAGAAAAAAAATTGTGGCCGATTTTGGCGATGTTCGGTCCGGAGCCGGATCTACGATTTCTGACAGAAAAAATATTTTTTTCGTCGTCAAAAAAATATTTTTTTCAAAATCGATTAAAAAAGGGTAATAACCAGTGTTTTCGGGGGTAGAATATGCGACTTATTTCCATTTTTCAGCGTCTGCTTCACTTTTTCCTTTGCTTATTTGTATTGCTTTTATTTCTCGCCTGTTTTCGCTTCATTTAGACGTAAGTTTGGGTCTGTATTCTTTTCACGCTTGCTATGTATTCCTTGCTTTAAATTTCTCTGTTACATTAGTCCTTAGGGGACTTTGTCCCAGGACTCAATAAAACTACTAATACTACTACTACTACTTGAGAACGATGCTATAGGTTAAAAGTCGATATTTTGAAAAGAAAAAAAATTGTGGCCGATTTTGGCGATTTTCGGTCTGGAGCCGGATCTACGATTTCTGACGGAAAAAATATTTTTTTCGTATCCAAAAAAATATTTTTTTCAAAATCGATTAAAAAAGGGTAATAACCAGTGTTTTCGGGGGTAGAATATGCGACTTATTTCCGTTTTTCAGCGTCTGCTTCACTTTTTCCTTTGCTTATTTGTATTGCTTTTACTTCTCGCCTGTTTTAGCTTCATTTAGACGTAAGTTTGGGTCTGTATTCTTTTCAAGCTTGCTATGTATTCCTTGCTTTATATTTCTCTGTTACATTAGTCCTTAGGGGACTTTGTCCCAGGACTCAATAAAAATACTAATACTACTACTACTACTTGAGAACGATGCTATAGGTTAAAAGTCGATATTTTGAAAAGAAAAAAAATTGTGGCCGATTTTGGCGATTTTCGGTCTGGAGCCGGATCTACGATTTCTGACGGAAAAAATATTTTTTTCGTATCCAAAAAAATATTTTTTTCAAAATCGATTAAAAAACGTTAATAACCAGTGTTTTCGGGGGTAGAATATGCGACTTGAGAACGATGGTATATTTTAAAAGTCGATATCCTGAAAAGAAAAAAAATTGGGGTCGATTTTGGCGATTTTTGGTCCGGAGCCGGATCTGCGATTTCTGACAGAAAAAATATTTTTTTCGTCGCCAAAAAAATATTTTTTTCAAAATCGATTAAAAAAGGGTAATAACCAGTGTTTTCGGGGGTAGAATATGCGACTTATTTCCATTTTTCAGCGTCTGCTTCACTTTTTCCTTTGCTGATTTGTATTTCTTTTATTTCTCGCCTGTTTTCGCTTCATTTAGACGTAAGTTTGGGTCTGTATTCTTTTCACGCTTGCTATGTATTCCTTGCTTTATATTTCTCTGTTACATTAGTCCTTAGGGGACTTTGTCCCAGGACTCAATAAAAATACTAATACTACTACTACTACTTGAGAACGATGGTATAGGTTAAAAGTCGATATTTTGAAAAGAAAAAAAATTGGGGTCGATTTTGGCGATTTTTGGTCCGGAGCCGGATCTACGATTTCTGACAGAAAAAATATTTTTTTCGTCGCCAAAAAAATATTTTTTTCAAAATCGATTAAAAAAGGGTAATAACCAGTGTTTTCGGGGGTAGAATATGCGACTTATTTCCATTTTTCAGCGTCTGCTTCACTTTTTCCTTTGCTTATTTGTATTGCTTTTATTTCTCGCCTGTTTTCGCTTCATTTAGACGTAAGTTTGGGTCTGTTTTCTTCTCACGCTTGCTATGTATTCCTTGCTTTATATTTCTCTGTTACATTAGTCCTTAGGGGACTTTGTCCCAGGACTCAATAAAAATACTACTACTACTACTACTACTTGAGAACGATGCTATAGGTTAAAAGTCGATATTTTGAAAAGAAAAAAAATTGTGGCCGATTTTGGCGATGTTCGGTCCGGAGCCGGATCTACGATTTCTGACAGAAAAAATATTTTTTTCGTCGTCAAAAAAATATTTTTTTCAAAATCGATTAAAAAAGGGTAATAACCAGTGTTTTCGGGGGTAGAATATGCGACTTATTTCCATTTTTCAGCGTCTGCTTCACTTTTTCCTTTGCTTATTTGTATTGCTTTTATTTCTCGCCTGTTTTCGCTTCATTTAGACGTAAGTTTGGGTCTGTATACTTTTCACGCTTGCTATGTATTCCTTGCTTTATATTTCTCTGTTACATTAGTCCTTAGGGGACTTTGTCCCAGGACTCAATAAAACTACTAATACTACTACTACTACTTGAGAACGATGCTATAGGTTAAAAGTCGATATTTTGAAAAGAAAAAAAATTGTGGCCGATTTTGGCGATTTTCGGTCTGGAGCCGGATCTACGATTTCTGACGGAAAAAATAGTTTTTTCGTATCCAAAAAAATATTTTTTTCAAAATCGATTAAAAAAGGGTAATAACCAGTGTTTTCGGGGGTAGAATATGCGACTTATTTCCATTTTTCAGCGTCTGCTTTACTTTTTCCTTTGCTTATTTGTATTGCTTTTATTTCTCGCCTGTATTCGCTTCATTTAGACGTAAGTTTGGGTCTGTATTCTTTTCACGCTTGCTATGTATTCCTTGCTTTATATTTCTCTGTTACATTAGTCCTTAGGGGACTTTGTCCCAGGACTCAATAAAAATACTAATACTACTACTACTACTTGAGAACGATGCTATAGGTTAAAAGTCGATATTTGGAAAAGAAAAAAAATTGTGGCCGATTTTGGCGATTTTCGGTCTGGAGCCGGATCTACGATTTCTGACCGAAAAAATAGTTTTTTCGTATCCAAAAAAATATTTTCTACAAAATCGATTAAAAAACGTTAATAACCAGTGTTTTCGGGGGTAGAATATGCGACTTGAGAACGATGGTATAGGTTAAAAGTCGATATCCTGAAAAGAAAAAAAATTGGGGTCGATTTTGGCGATTTTTGGTCCGGAGCCGGATCTGCGATTTCTGACAGAAAAAATATTTTTTTCGTCGCCAAAAAAATATTTTTTTCAAAATCGATTAAAAAAGGGTAATAACCAGTGTTTTCGGGGGTAGAATATGCGACTTATTTCCATTTTTCAGCGTCTGCTTCACTTTTTCCTTTGCTGATTTGTATTTCTTTTATTTCTCGCCTGTTTTCGCTTCATTTAGACGTAAGTTTGGGTCTGTATTCTTTTCACGCTTGCTATGTATTCCTTGCTTTATATTTCTCTGTTACATTAGTCCTTAGGGGACTTTGTCCCAGAACTCAATAAAACTACTAATACTACTACTACTTGAGAACGATGCTATAGGTTAAAAGTCGATATCCTGAAAAGAAAAAAAATTGGGGTCGATTTTGGCGATTTTTGGTCCGGAGCCGGATCTACGATTTCTGACAGAAAAAATATTTTTTTCGTCGCCAAAAAAATATTTTTTTCAAAATCGATTAAAAAAGGGTAATAACCAGTGTTTTCGGGGGTAGAATATGCGACTTATTTCCATTTTTCAGCGTCTGCTTTACTTTTTCCTTTGCTTATTTGTATTGCTTTTATTTCTCGCCTGTATTCGCTTCATTTAGACGTAAGTTTGGGTCTGTATTCTTTTCACGCTTGCTATGTATTCCTTGCTTTATATTTCTCTGTTACATTAGTCCTTAGGGGACTTTGTCCCAGGACTCAATAAAAATACTAATACTACTACTACTACTTGAGAACGATGCTATATGTTAAAAGTCGATATTTGGAAAAGAAAAAAAATTGTGGCCGATTTTGGCGATTTTCGGTCTGGAGCCGGATCGACGATTTCTGACCGAAAAAATAGTTTTTTCGTATCCAAAAAAATATTTTCTACAAAATCGATTAAAAAACGTTAATAACCAGTGTTTTCGGGGGTAGAATATGCGACTTGAGAACGATGGTATAGGTTAAAAGTCGATATCCTGAAAAGAAAAAAAATTGGGGTCGATTTTGGCGATTTTTGGTCCGGAGCCGGATCTGCGATTTCTGTCAGAAAAAATATTTTTTTCGTCGCCAAAAAAATATTTTTTCAAAATCGATTAAAAAAGGGTAATAACCAGTGTTTTCGGGGGTAGAATATGCGACTTATTTCCATTTTTCAGCGTCTGCTTCACTTTTTCCTTTGCTTATTTGTATTGCTTTTATTTCTCGCCTGTTTTCGCTTCATTTAGACGTAAGTTTGGGTCTGTATTCTTTTCACGCTTGCTATGTATTCCTTGCTTTATATTTCTCTGTTACATTAGTCCTTAGGGGACTTTGTCCCAGGACTCAATAAAAATACTAATACTACTACTACTACTTGAGAACGATGGTATAGGTTAAAAGTCGATATTTTGAAAAGAAAAAAAATTGGGGTCGATTTTGGCGATTTTTGGTCCGGAGCCGGATCTACGATTTCTGACAGAAAAAATATTTTTTTCGTCGCCAAAAAAATATTTTTTTCAAAATCGATTAAAAAAGGGTAATAACCAGTGTTTTCGGGGGTAGAATATGCGACTTATTTCCATTTTTCAGCGTCTGCTTCACTTTTTCCTTTGCTTATTTGTATTGCTTTTATTTCTCGCCTGTTTTCGCTTCATTTAGACGTAAGTTTGGGTCTGTTTTCTTCTCACGCTTGCTATGTATTCCTTGCTTTATATTTCTCTGTTACATTAGTCCTTAGGGGACTTTGTCCCAGGACTCAATAAAAATACTACTACTACTACTACTACTTGAGAACGATGCTATAGGTTAAAAGTCGATATTTTGAAAAGAAAAAAAATTGTGGCCGATTTTGGCGATGTTCGGTCCGGAGCCGGATCTACGATTTCTGACAGAAAAAATATTTTTTTCGTCGTCAAAAAAATATTTTTTTCAAAATCGATTAAAAAAGGGTAATAACCAGTGTTTTCGGGGGTAGAATATGCGACTTATTTCCATTTTTCAGCGTCTGCTTCACTTTTTCCTTTGCTTATTTGTATTGCTTTTATTTCTCGCCTGTTTTCGCTTCATTTAGACGTAAGTTTGGGTCTGTATTCTTTTCACGCTTGCTATGTATTCCTTGCTTTATATTTCTCTGTTACATTAGTCCTTAGGGGACTTTGTCCCAGGACTCAATAAAACTACTAATACTACTACTACTTGAGAACGATGCTATAGGTTAAAAGTCGATATCCTGAAAAGAAAAAAAATTGGGGTCGATTTTGGCGATTTTTGGTCCGGAGCCGGATCTACGATTTCTGACAGAAAAAATATTTTTTTCGTCGCCAAAAAAATATTTTTTTCAAAATCGATTAAAAAAGGGTAATAACCAGTGTTTTCGGGGGTAGAATATGCGACTTATTTCCATTTTTCAGCGTCTGCTTCACTTTTTCCTTTGCTTATTTGTATTGCTTTTATTTCTCGCCTGTTTTCGCTTCATTTAGACGTAAGTTTGGGTCTGTATTCTTTTCACGCTTGCTATGTATTCCTTGCTTTATATTTCTCTGTTACATTAGTCCTTAGGGGACTTTGTCCCAGGACTCAATAAAAATACTAATACTACTACTACTACTTGAGAACGATGGTATAGGTTAAAAGTCGATATTTTGAAAAGAAAAAAAATTGGGGTCGATTTTGGCGATTTTTGGTCCGGAGCCGGATCTACGATTTCTGACAGAAAAAATATTTTTTTCGTCGCCAAAAAAATATTTTTTTCAAAATCGATTAAAAAAGGGTAATAACCAGTGTTTTCGGGGGTAGAATATGCGACTTATTTCCATTTTTCAGCGTCTGCTTCACTTTTTCCTTTGCTTATTTGTATTGCTTTTATTTCTCGCCTGTTTTCGCTTCATTTAGACGTAAGTTTGGGTCTGTTTTCTTCTCACGCTTGCTATGTATTCCTTGCTTTATATTTCTCTGTTACATTAGTCCTTAGGGGACTTTGTCCCAGGACTCAATAAAAATACTACTACTACTACTACTACTTGAGAACGATGCTATAGGTTAAAAGTCGATATTTTGAAAAGAAAAAAAATTGTGGCCGATTTTGGCGATGTTCGGTCCGGAGCCGGATCTACGATTTCTGACAGAAAAAATATTTTTTTCGTCGTCAAAAAAATATTTTTTTCATAATCGATTAAAAAAGGGTAATAACCAGTGTTTTCGGGGGTAGAATATGCGACTTATTTCCATTTTTCAGCGTCTGCTTCACTTTTTCCTTTGCTTATTTGTATTGCTTTTATTTCTCGCCTGTTTTCGCTTCATTTAGACGTAAGTTTGGGTCTGTATACTTTTCACGCTTGCTATGTATTCCTTGCTTTATATTTCTCTGTTACATTAGTCCTTAGGGGACTTTGTCCCAGGACTCAATAAAACTACTAATACTACTACTACTACTTGAGAACGATGCTATAGGTTAAAAGTCGATATTTTGAAAAGAAAAAAAATTGTGGCCGATTTTGGCGATTTTCGGTCTGGAGCCGGATCTACGATTTCTGACGGAAAAAATAGTTTTTTCGTATCCAAAAAAATATTTTTTTCAAAATCGATTAAAAAAGGGTAATAACCAGTGTTTTCGGGGGTAGAATATGCGACTTATTTCCATTTTTCAGCGTCTGCTTTACTTTTTCCTTTGCTTATTTGTATTGCTTTTATTTCTCGCCTGTATTCGCTTCATTTAGACGTAAGTTTGGGTCTGTATTCTTTTCACGCTTGCTATGTATTCCTTGCTTTATATTTCTCTGTTACATTAGTCCTTAGGGGACTTTGTCCCAGGACTCAATAAAAATACTAATACTACTACTACTACTTGAGAACGATGCTATAGGTTAAAAGTCGATATTTGGAAAAGAAAAAAAATTGTGGCCGATTTTGGCGATTTTCGGCCTGGAGCCGGATCTACGATTTCTGACCGAAAAAATAGTTTTTTCGTATCCAAAAAAATATTTTCTACAAAATCGATTAAAAAACGTTAATAACCAGTGTTTTCGGGGGTAGAATATGCGACTTGAGAACGATGGTATAGGTTAAAAGTCGATATCCTGAAAAGAAAAAAAATTGGGGTCGATTTTGGCGATTTTTGGTCCGGAGCCGGATCTGCGATTTCTGACAGAAAAAATATTTTTTTCGTCGCCAAAAAAATATTTTTTTCAAAATCGATTAAAAAAGGGTAATAACCAGTGTTTTCGGGGGTAGAATATGCGACTTATTTCCATTTTTCAGCGTCTGCTTCACTTTTTCCTTTGCTTATTTGTATTGCTTTTATTTCTCGCCTGTTTTCGCTTCATTTAGACGTAAGTTTGGGTCTGTATTCTTTTCAAGCTTGCTATGTATTCCTTGCTTTATATTTCTCTGTTACATTAGTCCTTAGGGGACTTTGTCCCAGGACTCAATAAAAATACTACTACTACTACTACTACTTGAGAATGATGCTATAGGTTAAAAGTCGATATTTTGAAAAGAAAAAAAATTGTGGCCGATTTTGGCGATTTTCGGTCCGGAGCCGGATTTACGATTTCTGACGGAAAAAATAGTTTTTTCGTCGCCAAAAAAATATTTTTTTCAAAATCAGTGTTTTCGGGGGTAGAATATGCGACTTGAGAACGATGGTATAGGTTAAAAGTCGATATTCTGAAAAGAAAAAAAATTGGGGTCGATTTTGGCGATTTTTGGTCCGGAGCCGGATCTACGATTTCTGACAGAAAAAATATATTTTCGTCGCCAAAAAAATATTTTTTCAAAATCGATTAAAAAAGGGTAATAACCAGTGTTTTCGGGGGTAGAATATGCGACTTATTTCCATTTTTCAGCGTCTGCTTCACTTTTTCCTTTGCTTATTTGTATTCCTTTTATTTCTCGCCTGTTTTCGCTTCATTTAGACGTAAGTTTGGGTCTGTATTCTTTTCACGCTTGCTATGTATTCCTTGCTTTATATTTCTCTGTTACATTAGTCCTTAGGGGACTTTGTCCCAGGACTCAATAAAAATACTAATACTACTACTACTACTTGAGAACGATGCTATAGGTTAAAAGTCGATATTTGGAAAAGAAAAAAAATTGTGGCCGATTTTGGCGATTTTCGGTCTGGAGCCGGATCTACGATTTCTGACCGAAAAAATAGATTTTTCGTATCCAAAAAAATATTTTCTACAAAATCGATTAAAAAACGTTAATAACCAGTGTTTTCGGGGGTAGAATATGCGACTTGAGAACGATGGTATAGGTTAAAAGTCGATATCCTGAAAAGAAAAAAATTGGGGTCGATTTTGGCGATTTTTGGTCCGGAGCCGGATCTGCGATTTCTGACAGAAAAAATATTTTTTTCGTCGCCAAAAAAATATTTTTTCAAAATCGATTAAAAAAGGGCAATAACCAGTGGTTTCGGGGGTAGAATATGCGACTTATTTCCATTTTTCAGCGTCTGCTTCACTTTTTCCTTTGCTTATTTGTATTGCTTTTATTTCTCGCCTGTATTCGCTTCATTTAGACGTAAGTTTGGGTCTGTATTCTTTTCACGCTTGCTATGTATTCCTTGCTTTATATTTCTCTGTTACATTAGTCCTTAGGGGACTTTGTCCCAGGACTCAATAAAAATACTAATACTACTACTACTACTTGAGAACGATGGTATAGGTTAAAAGTCGATATTTTGAAAAGAAAAAAAATTGGGGTCGATTTTGGCGATTTTTGGTCCGGAGCCGGATCTACGATTTCTGACAGAAAAAATATTTTTTTCTTTTATAAAAAAAATATTTTTTTCAAAATCGATTAAAAAAGGGTAATAACCAGTGTTTTCGGGGGTAGAATATGCGACTTATTTCCATTTTTCAGCGTCTGCTTCACTTTTTCCTTTGCTTATTTGTATTGCTTTTATTTCTCGCCTGTTTTCGCTTCATTTAGACATAAGTTTGGGTCTGTATTCTTCTCACGCTTGCTATGTATTCCTTGCTTTATATTTCTCTGTTACATTAGTCCTTAGGGGACTTTGTCCCAGGACTCAATAAAAATACTACTACTACTACTACTACTTGAGAACGATGCTATAGGTTAAAAGTCGATATTTTGAAAAGAAAAAAAATTGTGGCCGATTTTGGCGATGTTCGGTCCGGAGCCGGATCTACGATTTCTGACAGAAAAAATATTTTTTTCGTCGTCAAAAAAATATTTTTTTCAAAATCGATTAAAAAAGGGTAATAACCAGTGTTTTCGGGGGTAGAATATGCGACTTATTTCCATTTTTCAGCGTCTGCTTCACTTTTTCCTTTGCTTATTTGTATTGCTTTTATTTCTCGCCTGTTTTCGCTTCATTTAGACGTAAGTTTGGGTCTGTATTCTTTTCACGCTTGCTATGTATTCCTTGCTTTAAATTTCTCTGTTACATTAGTCCTTAGGGGACTTTGTCCCAGGACTCAATAAAACTACTAATACTACTACTACTACTTGAGAACGATGCTATAGGTTAAAAGTCGATATTTTGAAAAGAAAAAAAATTGTGGCCGATTTTGGCGATTTTCGGTCTGGAGCCGGATCTACGATTTCTGACGGAAAAAATAGTTTTTTCGTATCCAAAAAAATATTTTTTTCAAAATCGATTAAAAAAGGGTAATAACCAGTGTTTTCGGGGGTAGAATATGCGACTTATTTCCGTTTTTCAGCGTCTGCTTCACTTTTTCCTTTGCTTATTTGTATTGCTTTTATTTCTCGCCTGTTTTAGCTTCATTTAGACGTAAGTTTGGGTCTGTATTCTTTTCAAGCTTGCTATGTATTCCTTGCTTTATATTTCTCTGTTACATTAGTCCTTAGGGGACTTTGTCCCAGGACTCAATAAAAATACTAATACTACTACTACTACTTGAGAACGATGCTATAGGTTAAAAGTCGATATTTTGAAAAGAAAAAAAATTGTGGCCGATTTTGGCGATTTTCGGTCTGGAGCCGGATCTACGATTTCTGACGGAAAAAATATTTTTTTCGTATCCAAAAAAATATTTTTTTCAAAATCGATTAAAAAACGTTAATAACCAGTGTTTTCGGGGGTAGAATATGCGACTTGAGAACGATGGTATATTTTAAAAGTCGATATCCTGAAAAGAAAAAAAATTGGGGTCGATTTTGGCGATTTTTGGTCCGGAGCCGGATCTGCGATTTCTGACAGAAAAAATATTTTTTTCGTCGCCAAAAAAATATTTTTTTCAAAATCGATTAAAAAAGGGTAATAACCAGTGTTTTCGGGGGTAGAATATGCGACTTATTTCCATTTTTCAGCGTCTGCTTCACTTTTTCCTTTGCTTATTTGTATTGCTTTTATTTCTCGCCTGTTTTCGCTTCATTTAGACGTAAGTTTGGGTCTGTATTCTTTTCACGCTTGCTATGTATTCCTTGCTTTATATTTCTCTGTTACATTAGTCCTTAGGGGACTTTGTCCCAGGACTCAATAAAAATACTACTACTACTACTACTACTTGAGAATGATGCTATAGGTTAAAAGTCGATATTTTGAAAAGAAAAAAAATTGTGGCCGATTTTGGCGATTTTCGGTCCGGAGCCGGATTTACGATTTCTGACGGAAAAAATAGTTTTTTCGTCGCCAAAAAAATATTTTTTTCAAAATCAGTGTTTTCGGGGGTAGAATATGCGACTTGAGAACGATGGTATAGGTTAAAAGTCGATATTCTGAAAAGAAAAAAAATTGGGGTCGATTTTGGCGATTTTTGGTCCGGAGCCGGATCTACGATTTCTGACAGAAAAAATATATTTTCGTCGCCAAAAAAATATTTTTTCAAAATCGATTAAAAAAGGGTAATAACCAGTGTTTTCGGGGGTAGAATATGCGACTTATTTCCATTTTTCAGCGTCTGCTTCACTTTTTCCTTTGCTTATTTGTATTCCTTTTATTTCTCGCCTGTTTTCGCTTCATTTAGACGTAAGTTTGGGTCTGTATTCTTTTCACGCTTGCTATGTATTCCTTGCTTTATATTTCTCTGTTACATTAGTCCTTAGGGGACTTTGTCCCAGGACTCAATAAAAATACTAATACTACTACTACTACTTGAGAACGATGCTATAGGTTAAAAGTCGATATTTGGAAAAGAAAAAAAATTGTGGCCGATTTTGGCGATTTTCGGTCTGGAGCCGGATCTACGATTTCTGACCGAAAAAATAGATTTTTCGTATCCAAAAAAATATTTTCTACAAAATCGATTAAAAAACGTTAATAACCAGTGTTTTCGGGGGTAGAATATGCGACTTGAGAACGATGGTATAGGTTAAAAGTCGATATCCTGAAAAGAAAAAAATTGGGGTCGATTTTGGCGATTTTTGGTCCGGAGCCGGATCTGCGATTTCTGACAGAAAAAATATTTTTTTCGTCGCCAAAAAAATATTTTTTCAAAATCGATTAAAAAAGGGTAATAACCAGTGTTTTCGGGGGTAGAATATGCGACTTATTTCCATTTTTCAGCGTCTGCTTCACTTTTTCCTTTGCTTATTTGTATTGCTTTTATTTCTCGCCTGTATTCGCTTCATTTAGACGTAAGTTTGGGTCTGTATTCTTTTCACGCTTGCTATGTATTCCTTGCTTTATATTTCTCTGTTACATTAGTCCTTAGGGGACTTTGTCCCAGGACTCAATAAAAATACTACTACTACTACTACTACTTGAGAAAGATGCTATAGGTTAAAAGTCGATATTTTGAAAAGAAAAAAAATTGTGGCCGATTTTGGCGATGTTCGGTCCGGAGCCGGATCTACGATTTCTGACAGAAAAAATATTTTTTTCGTCGTCAAAAAAATATTTTTTTCAAAATCGATTAAAAAAGGGTAATAACCAGTGTTTTCGGGGGTAGAATATGCGACTTATTTCCATTTTTCAGCGTCTGCTTCACTTTTTCCTTTGCTTATTTGTATTGCTTTTATTTCTCGCCTGTTTTCGCTTCATTTAGACGTAAGTTTGGGTCTGTATTCTTTTCACGCTTGCTATGTATTCCTTGCTTTATATTTCTCTGTTACATTAGTCCTTAGGGGACTTTGTCCCAGGACTCAATAAAACTACTAATACTACTACTACTTGAGAACGATGCTATAGGTTAAAAGTCGATATCCTGAAAAGAAAAAAAATTGGGGTCGATTTTGGCGATTTTTGGTCCGGAGCCGGATCTACGATTTCTGACAGAAAAAATATTTTTTTCGTCGCCAAAAAAATATTTTTTTCAAAATCGATTAAAAAAGGGTAATAACCAGTGTTTTCGGGGGTAGAATATGCGACTTATTTCCATTTTTCAGCGTCTGCTTTACTTTTTCCTTTGCTTATTTGTATTGCTTTTATTTCTCGCCTGTATTCGCTTCATTTAGACGTAAGTTTGGGTCTGTATTCTTTTCACGCTTGCTATGTATTCCTTGCTTTATATTTCTCTGTTACATTAGTCCTTAGGGGACTTTGTCCCAGGACTCAATAAAAATACTAATACTACTACTACTACTTGAGAACGATGCTATAGGTTAAAAGTCGATATTTGGAAAAGAAAAAAAATTGTGGCCGATTTTGGCGATTTTCGGTCTGGAGCCGGATCTACGATTTCTGACCGAAAAAATAGTTTTTTCGTATCCAAAAAAATATTTTCTACAAAATCGATTAAAAAACGTTAATAACCAGTGTTTTCGGGGGTAGAATATGCGACTTGAGAACGATGGTATAGGTTAAAAGTCGATATCCTGAAAAGAAAAAAAATTGGGGTCGATTTTGGCGATTTTTGGTCCGGAGCCGGATCTGCGATTTCTGACAGAAAAAATATTTTTTTCGTCGCCAAAAAAATATTTTTTTCAAAATCGATTAAAAAAGGGTAATAACCAGTGTTTTCGGGGGTAGAATATGCGACTTATTTCCATTTTTCAGCGTCTGCTTCACTTTTTCCTTTGCTTATTTGTATTGCTTTTATTTCTCGCCTGTTTTCGCTTCATTTAGACGTAAGTTTGGGTCTGTATTCTTTTCAAGCTTGCTATGTATTCCTTGCTTTATATTTCTCTGTTACATTAGTCCTTAGGGGACTTTGTCCCAGGACTCAATAAAAATACTAATACTACTACTACTACTTGAGAACGATGCTATAGGTTAAAAGTCGATATTTTGAAAAGAAAAAAAATTGTGGCCGATTTTGGCGATTTTCGGTCTGGAGCGGGATCTACGATTTCTGACGGAAAAAATAGTTTTTTCGTATCCAAAAAAATATTTTTTTCAAAATCGATTAAAAAACGTTAATAACCAATGTTTTCGGGGGTAGAATATGCGACTTGAGAACGATGGTATAGGTTAAAAGTCGATATCCTGAAAAGAAAAAAAATTGGGGTCGATTTTGGCGATTTTTGGTCCGGAGCCGGATCTACGATTTCTGACAGAAAAAATATATTTTCGTCGCCAAAAAAATATTTTTTCAAAATCGATTAAAAAAGGGTAATAACCAGTGTTTTCGGGGGTAGAATATGCGACTTGAGAACGATGGTATAGGTTAAAAGTCGATATCCTGAAAAGAAAAAAAATTGGGGTCGATTTTGGCGATTTTTGGTCCGGAGCCGGATCTACGATTTCTGACAGAAAAAATATATTTTCGTCGCCAAAAAAATATTTTTTCAAAATCGATTAAAAAAGGGTAATAACCAGTGTTTTCGGGGGTAGAATATGCGACTTATTTCCATTTTTCAACGTCTGCTTCACTTTTTCCTTTGCTTATTTGTATTGCTTTTATTTCTCGCCTGTTTTCGCTTCATTTAGACGTAAGTTTGGGTCTGTATTATTTTCACGCTTGCTATGTATTCCTTGCTTTATATTTCTCTGTTACATTAGTCCTTAGGGGACTTTGTCCCAGGACTCAATAAAAATACTACTACTACTACTACTACTTGAGAACGATGCTATAGGTTAAAAGTCGATATTTTGAAAAGAAAAAAAATTGTGGCCGATTTTGGCGATTTTCGGTCCGGAGCCGGATTTACGATTTCTGACGGAAAAAATAGTTTTTTCGTCGCCAAAAAAATATTTTTTTCAAAATCGATTAAAAAACGTTAATAACCAGTGTTTTCGGGGGTAGAATATGCGACTTGAGAACGATGGTATAGGTTAAAAGTCGATATTCTGAAAAGAAAAAAAATTGGGGTCGATTTTGGCGATTTTTGCTCCGGAGCCGGATCTACGATTTCTGACAGAAAAAATATATTTTCGTCGCCAAACAAATATTTTTTCAAAATCGATTAAAAAAGGGTAATAACCAGTGTTTTCGGGGGTAGAATATGCGACTTATTTCCATTTTTCAGCGTCTGCTTCACTTTTTCCTTTGCTTATTTGTATTGCTTTTATTTCTCGCCTGTTTTCGCTTCATTTAGACGTAAGTTTGGGTCTGTATTCTTTTCACGCTTGCTATGTATTCCTTGCTTTATATTTCTCTGTTACATTAGTCCTTAGGGGACTTTGTCCCAGGACTCAATAAAAATACTAATACTACTACTACTACTTGAGAACGATGGTATAGGTTAAAAGTCGAAATTTTGAAAAGAAAAAAAATTGGGGTCGATTTTGGCGATTTTTGGTCCGGAGCCGGATCTACGATTTCTGACAGAAAAAATATTTTTTTCGTCGCCAAAAAAAATATTTTTTTCAAAATCGATTAAAAAAGGGTAATAACCAGTGTTTTCGGGGGTAGAATATGCGACTTATTTCCATTTTTCAGCGTCTGCTTCACTTTTTCCTTTGCTTATTTGTATTGCTTTTATTTCTCGCCTGTTTTCGCTTCATTTAGACGTAAGTTTGGGTCTGTATTCTTCTCACGCTTGCTATGTATTCCTTGCTTTATATTTCTCTGTTACATTAGTCCTTAGGGGACTTTGTCCCAGGACTCAATAAAAATACTAATACTACTACTACTACTTGAGAACGATGCTCTAGGTTAAAAGTCGATATCCTGAAAAGAAAAAAAATTGGGGTCGATTTTGGCGATTTTTGGTCCGGAGCCGGATCTACGATTTCTGACAGAAAAAATATTTTTTTCGTCGCCAAAAAAATATTTTTTTCAAAATCGATTAAAAAAGGGTAATAACCAGTGTTTTCGGGGGTAGAACATGCGACTTATTTCCATTTTTCAGCGTCTGCTTTACTTTTTCCTTTGCTTATTTGTATTGCTTTTATTTCTCGCCTGTATTCGCTTCATTTAGACGTAAGTTTGGGTCTGTATTCTTTTCACGCTTGCTATGTATTCCTTGCTTTATATTTCTCTGTTACATTAGTCCTTAGGGGACTTTGTCCCAGGACTCAATAAAAATACTAATACTACTACTACTACTTGAGAACGATGCTATAGGTTAAAAGTCGATATTTTGAAAAGAAAAAAAATTGTGGCCGATTTTGGCGATTTTCGGTCTGGAGCCGGATCTACGATTTCTGACGGAAAAAATAGTTTTTTCGTATCCAAAAAAATATTTTTTTCAAAATCGATTAAAAAAGGGTAATAACCAGTGTTTTCGGGGGTAGAATATGCGACTTATTTCCATTTTTCAGCGTCTGCTTCACTTTTTCCTTTGCTTATTTGTATTGCTTTTATTTCTCGCCTGTTTTCGCTTCATTTAGACGTAAGTTTGGGTCTGTATTCTTTTCACGCTTGCTATGTATTCCTTGCTTTAAATTTCTCTGTTACATTAGTCCTTAGGGGACTTTGTCCCAGGACTCAATAAAACTACTAATACTACTACTACTACTTGAGAACGATGCTATAGGTTAAAAGTCGATATTTTGAAAAGAAAAAAAATTGTGGCCGATTTTGGCGATTTTCGGTCTGGAGCCGGATCTACGATTTCTGACGGAAAAAATAGTTTTTTCGTATCCAAAAAAATATTTTTTTCAAAATCGATTAAAAAAGGGTAATAACCAGTGTTTTCGGGGGTAGAATATGCGACTTATTTCCATTTTTCAGCGTCTGCTTCACTTTTTCCTTTGCTTATTTGTATTGCTTTTATTTCTCGCCTGTTTTCGCTTCATTTAGACGTAAGTTTGGGTCTGTATTCTTTTCAAGCTTGCTATGTATTCCTTGCTTTATATTTCTCTGTTACATTAGTCCTTAGGGGACTTTGTCCCAGGACTCAATAAAAATACTAATACTACTACTACTACTTGAGAACGATGCTATAGGTTAAAAGTCGATATTTGGAAAAGAAAAAAAATTGTGGCCGATTTTGGCGATTTTCGGTCTGGAGCCGGATCTACGATTTCTGACCGAAAAAATAGTTTTTTCGTATCCAAAAAAATATTTTTTTCAAAATCGATTAAAAAAGGGTAATAACCAGTGTTTTCGGGGGTAGAATATGCGACTTATTTCCATTTTTCAGCGTCTGCTTCACTTTTTCCTTTGCTTATTTGTATTGCTTTTATTTCTCGCCTGTTTTCGCTTCATTTAGACGTAAGTTTGGGTCTGTATTCTTTTCACGCTTGCTATGTATTCCTTGCTTTATATTTCTCTGTTACATTAGTCCTTAGGGGACTTTGTCCCAGGACTCAATAAAACTACTAATACTACTACTACTACTTGAGAACGATGCTATAGGTTAAAAGTCGATATTTTGAAAAGAAAAAAAATTGTGGCCGATTTTGGCGATTTTCGGTCTGGAGCCGGATCTACGATTTCTGACGGAAAAAATAGTTTTTTCGTATCCAAAAAAATATTTTTTTCAAAATCGATTAAAAAAGCGTTAATAACCAGTGTTTTCGGGGGTAGAATATGCGACTTGAGAACGATGGTATAGGTTAAAAGTCGATATCCTGAAAAGAAAAAAAGTTGGGGTCGATTTTGGCGATTTTTGGTCCGGAGCCGGATCTACGATTTCTGACAGAAAAAATATATTTTCGTCGCCAAAAAAATATTTTTTCAAAATCGATTAAAAAAGGGTAAGAACCAGTGTTTTCGGGGGTAGAATATGCGACTTATTTCCATTTTTCAGCGTCTGCTTCACTTTTTCCTTTGCTTATTTGTATTGCTTTTATTTCTCGCCTGTTTTCGCTTCATTTAGACGTAAGTTTGGGTCAGTATTCTTTTCACGCTTGCTATGTATTCCTTGCTTTATATTTCTCTGTTACATTAGTCCTTAGGGGACTTTGTCCCAGGACTCAATAAAAATACTACTACTACTACTACTACTACTTGAGAACGATGCTATAGGTTAAAAGTCGATATTTTGAAAAGAAAAAAAATTGTGGCCGATTTTGGCGATTTTCGGTCCGGAGCCGGATTTACGATTTCTGACGGAAAAAATAGTTTTTTCGTCGCCAAAAAAATATTTTTTTCAAAATCGATTAAAAAACGTTAATAACCAGTGTTTTCGGGGGTAGAATATGCGACTTGAGAACGATGGTATAGGTTAAAAGTCGATATTCTGAAAAGAAAAAAAATTGGGGTCGATTTTGGCGATTTTTGGTCCGGAGCCGGATCTACGATTTCTGACAGAAAAAATATATTTTCGTCGCCAAAAAAATATTTTTTCAAAATCGATTAAAAAAGGGTAATAACCAGTGTTTTCGGGGGTAGAATATGCGACTTATTTCCATTTTTCAGCGTCTGCTTCACTTTTTCCTTTGCTTATTTGTATTGCTTTTATTTCTCGCCTGTTTTCGCTTCATTTAGACGTAAGTTTGGGTCTGTATTCTTTTCACGCTTGCTATGTATTCCTTGCTTTAAATTTCTCTGTTACATTAGTCCTTAGGGGACTTTGTCCCAGGACTCAATAAAACTACTAATACTACTACTACTACTTGAGAACGATGCTATAGGTTAAAAGTCGATATTTTGAAAAGAAAAAAAATTGTGGCCGATTTTGGCGATTTTCGGTCTGGAGCCGGATCTACGATTTCTGACGGAAAAAATAGTTTTTTCGTATCCAAAAAAATATTTTTTTCAAAATCGATTAAAAAAGGGTAATAACCAGTGTTTTCGGGGGTAGAATATGCGACTTATTTCCATTTTTCAGCGTCTGCTTCACTTTTTCCTTTGCTTATTTGTATTGCTTTTATTTCTCGCCTGTTTTCGCTTCATTTAGACGTAAGTTTGGGTCTGTATTCTTTTCAAGCTTGCTATGTATTCCTTGCTTTATATTTCTCTGTTACATTAGTCCTTAGGGGACTTTGTCCCAGGACTCAATAAAAATACTAATACTACTACTACTACTTGAGAACGATGCTATAGGTTAAAAGTCGATATTTGGAAAAGAAAAAAAATTGTGGCCGATTTTGGCGATTTTCGGTCTGGAGCCGGATCTACGATTTCTGACCGAAAAAATAGTTTTTTCGTATCCAAAAAAATATTTTTTTCAAAATCGATTAAAAAAGGGTAATAACCCGTGTTTTCGGGGGTAGAATATGCGACTTATTTCCATTTTTCAGCGTCTGCTTCACTTTTTCCTTTGCTTATTTGTATTGCTTTTATTTCTCGCCTGTTTTCGCTTCATTTAGACGTAAGTTTGGGTCTGTATTCTTTTCACGCTTGCTATGTATTCCTTGCTTTATATTTCTCTGTTACATTAGTCCTTAGGGGACTTTGTCCCAGGACTCAATAAAACTACTAATACTACTACTACTACTTGAGAACGATGCTATAGGTTAAAAGTCGATATTTTGAAAAGAAAAAAAATTGTGGCCGATTTTGGCGATTTTCGGTCTGGAGCCGGATCTACGATTTCTGACGGAAAAAATAGTTTTTTCGTATCCAAAAAAATATTTTTTTCAAAATCGATTAAAAAAGGGTAATAACCAGTGTTTTCGGGGGTAGAATATGCGACTTATTTCCATTTTTCAGCGTCTGCTTCACTTTTTCCTTTGCTTATTTGTATTGCTTTTATTTCTCGCCTGTTTTCGCTTCACTTAGACGTAAGTTTGGGTCTGTATTCTTTTCACGCTTGCTATGTATTCCTTGCTTTATATTTCTCTGTTACATTAGTCCTTAGGGGACTTTGTCCCAGGACTCAATAAAAATACTAATACTACTACTACTACTTGAGAACGATGCTATAGGTTAAAAGTCGATATTTTGAAAAGAAAAAAAATTGTGCCCGATTTTGGCGATTTTCGGTCTGGAGCGGGATCTACGATTTCTGACGGAAAAAAATAGTTTTTTCGTCGCCAAAAAAATATTTTTTTCAAAATCGATTAAAAAACGTTAATAACCAGTGTTTTCGGGGGTAGAATATGCGACTTGAGAACGATGGTATAGGTTAAAAGTCGATATCCTGAAAAGAAAAAAAATTGGGGTCGATTTTGGCGATTTTTGGTCCGGAGCCGGATCTACGATTTCTGACAGAAAAAATATATTTTCGTCGCCAAAAAAATATTTTTTCAAAATCGATTAAAAAAGGGTAATAACCAGTGTTTTCGGGGGTAGAATATGCGACTTATTTCCATTTTTCAGCGTCTGCTTCACTTTTTCCTTTGCTTATTTGTATTGCTTTTATTTCTCGCCTGTTTTCGCTTCATTTAGACGTAAGTTTGGGTCTGTATTCTTTTCACGCTTGCTATGTATTCCTTGCTTTATATTTCTCTGTTACATTAGTCCTTAGGGGACTTTGTCCCAGGACTCAATAAAAATACTACTACTACTACTACTACTTGAGAACGATGCTATAGGTTAAAAGTCGATATTTTGAAAAGAAAAAAAATTGTGGCCGATTTTGGCGATTTTCGGTCCGGAGCCGGATTTACGATTTCTGACGGAAAAAATAGTTTTTTCGTCGCCAAAAAAATATTTTTTTCAAAATCGATTAAAAAACGTTAATAACCAGTGTTTTCGGGGGTAGAATATGCGACTTGAGAACGATGGTATAGGTTAAAAGTCGATATTCTGAAAAGAAAAAAAATTGGGGTCGATTTTGGCGATTTTTGGTCCGGAGCCGGATCTACGATTTCTGACAGAAAAAATATATTTTCGTCGCCAAAAAAATATTTTTTCAAAATCGATTAAAAAAGGGTAATAACCAGTGTTTTCGGGGGTAGAATATGCGACTTATTTCCATTTTTCAGCGTCTGCTTCACTTTTTCCTTTGCTTATTTGTATTGCTTTTATTTCTCGCCTGTTTTCGCTTCATTTAGACGTAAGTTTGGGTCTGTATTCTTTTCACGCTTGCTATGTATTCCGTGCTTTATATTTCTCTGTTACATTAGTCCTTAGGGGACTTTGTCCCAGGACTCAATAAAAATACTAATACTACTACTACTACTTGAGAACGATGGTATAGGTTAAAAGTCGAAATTTTGAAAAGAAAAAAAATTGGGGTCGATTTTGGCGATTTTTGGTCCGGAGCCGGATCTACGATTTCTGACAGAAAAAATATTTTTTTCGTCGCCAAAAAAAATATTTTTTTCAAAATCGATTAAAAAAGGGTAATAACCAGTGTTTTCGGGGGTAGAATATGCGACTTATTTCCATTTTTCAGCGTCTGCTTCACTTTTTCCTTTGCTTATTTGTATTGCTTTTATTTCTCGCCTGTTTTCGCTTCATTTAGACGTAAGTTTGGGTCTGTATTCTTCTCACGCTTGCTATGTATTCCTTGCTTTATATTTCTCTGTTACATTAGTCCTTAGGGGACTTTGTCCCAGGACTCAATAAAAATACTACTACTACTACTACTACTTGAGAACGATGCTATAGGTTAAAAGTCGATATTTTGAAAAGAAAAAAAATTGTGGCCGATTTTGGCGATGTTCGGTCCGGAGCCGGATCTACGATTTCTGACAGAAAAAATATTTTTTTCGTCGTCAAAAAAATATTTTTTTCAAAATCGATTAAAAAAGGGTAATAACCAGTGTTTTCGGGGGTAGAATATGCGACTTATTTCCATTTTTCAGCGTCTGCTTCACTTTTTCCTTTGCTTATTTGTATTGCTTTTATTTCTCGCCTGTTTTCGCTTCATTTAGACGTAAGTTTGGGTCTGTATTCTTTTCACGCTTGCTATGTATTCCTTGCTTTATATTTCTCTGTTACATTAGTCCTTAGGGGACTTTGTCCCAGGACTCAATAAAACTACTAATACTACTACTACTACTTGAGAACGATGCTATAGGTTAAAAGTCGATATTTTGAAAAGAAAAAAAATTGTGGCCGATTTTGGCGATTTTCGGTCTGGAGCCGGATCTACGATTTCTGACGGAAAAAATAGTTTTTTCGTATCCAAAAAAATATTTTTTTCAAAATCGATTAAAAAAGGGTAATAACCAGTGTTTTCGGGGGTAGAATATGCGACTTATTTCCATTTTTCAGCGTCTGCTTCACTTTTTCCTTTGCTTATTTGTATTGCTTTTATTTCTCGCCTGTTTTCGCTTCACTTAGACGTAAGTTTGGGTCTGTATTCTTTTCACGCTTGCTATGTATTCCTTGCTTTATATTTCTCTGTTACATTAGTCCTTAGGGGACTTTGTCCCAGGACTCAATAAAACTACTAATACTACTACTACTACTTGAGAACGATGCTATAGGTTAAAAGTCGATATTTTGAAAAGAAAAAAAATTGTGGCCGATTTTGGCGATTTTCGGTCTGGAGCCGGATCTACGATTTCTGACGGAAAAAATAGTTTTTTCGTATCCAAAAAAATATTTTTTTCAAAATCGATTAAAAAAGGGTAATAACCAGTGTTTTCGGGGGTAGAATATGCGACTTATTTCCATTTTTCAGCGTCTGCTTCACTTTTTCCTTTGCTGATTTGTATTGCTTTTATTTCTGGCCTGTTTTCGCTTCATTTAGACGTAAGTTTGGGTCTGTATTCTTTTCACGCTTGCTATGTATTCCTTGCTTTATATTTCTCTGTTACATTAGTCCTTAGGGGACTTTGTCCCAGGACTCAATAAAAATACTAATACTACTACTACTACTTGAGATCGATGCTATAGGTTAAAAGTCGATATTTTGAAAAGAAAAAAAATTGTGGCCGATTTTGGCGATTTTCGGTCTGGAGCCGGATCTACGATTTCTGACGGAAAAAATAGTTTTTTCGTATCCAAAAAAATATTTTTTTCAAAATCGATTAAAAAAGGGTAATAACCAGTGTTTTCGGGGGTAGAATATGCGACTTATTTCCATTTTTCAGCGTCTGCTTCACTTTTTCCTTTGCTTATTTGTATTGCTTTTATTTCTCGCCTGTTTTCGCTTCATTTAGACGTAAGTTTGGGTCTGTATTCTTTTCAAGCTTGCTATGTATTCCTTGCTTTATATTTCTCTGTTACATTAGTCCTTAGGGGACTTTGTCCCAGGACTCAATAAAAATACTAATACTACTACTACTACTTGAGAACGATGCTATAGGTTAAAAGTCGATATTTTGAAAAGAAAAAAAATTGTGGCCGATTTTGGCGATTTTCGGTCTGGAGCGGGATCTACGATTTCTGACGGAAAAAATAGTTTTTTCGTATACAAAAAAATATTTTTTTCAAAATCGATTAAAAAACGTTAATAACCAATGTTTTCGGGGGTAGAATATGCGACTTGAGAACGATGGTATAGGTTAAAAGTCGATATCCTGAAAAGAAAAAAAATTGGGGTCGATTTTGGCGATTTTTGGTCCGGAGCCGGATCTACGATTTCTGACAGAAAAAATATATTTTCGTCGCCAAAAAAATATTTTTTCAAAATCGATTAAAAAAGGGTAATAACCAGTGTTTTCGGGGGTAGAATATGCGACTTATTTCCATTTTTCAGCGTCTGCTTCACTTTTTCCTTTGCTTATTTGTATTGCTTTTATTTCTCGCCTGTTTTCGCTTCATTTAGACGTAAGTTTGGGTCTGTATTATTTTCACGCTTGCTATGTATTCCTTGCTTTATATTTCTCTGTTACATTAGTCCTTAGGGGACTTTGTCCCAGGACTCAATAAAAATACTACTACTACTACTACTACTTGAGAACGATGCTATAGGTTAAAAGTCGATATTTTGAAAAGAAAAAAAATTGTGGCCGATTTTGGCGATTTTCGGTCCGGAGCCGGATTTACGATTTCTGACGGAAAAAATAGTTTTTTCGTCGCCAAAAAAATATTTTTTTCAAAATCGATTAAAAAACGTTAATAACCAGTGTTTTCGGGGGTAGAATATGCGACTTGAGAACGATGGTATAGGTTAAAAGTCGATATTTTGAAAAGAAAAAAAATTGGGGTCGATTTTGGCGATTTTTGGTCCGGAGCCGGATCTACGATTTCTGACAGAAAAAATATTTTTTTCGTCGATAAAAAAAATATTTTTTTCAAAATCGATTAAAAAAGGGTAATAACCAGTGTTTTCGGGGGTAGAATATGCGACTTATTTCCATTTTTCAGCGTCTGCTTCACTTTTTCCTTTGCTTATTTGTATTGCTTTTATTTCTCGCCTGTTTTCGCTTCATTTAGACATAAGTTTGGGTCTGTATTCTTCTCACGCTTGCTATGTATTCCTTGCTTTATATTTCTCTGTTACATTAGTCCTTAGGGGACTTTGTCCCAGGACTCAATAAAAATACTACTACTACTACTACTACTTGAGAACGATGCTATAGGTTAAAAGTCGATATTTTGAAAAGAAAAAAAATTGTGGCCGATTTTGGCGATTTTCGGTCTGGAGCGGGATCTACGATTTCTGACGGAAAAAAATAGTTTTTTCGTCGCCAAAAAAATATTTTTTTCAAAATCGATTAAAAAACGTTAATAACCAGTGTTTTCGGGGGTAGAATATGCGACTTGAGAACGATGGTATAGGTTAAAAGTCGATATCCTGAAAAGAAAAAAAATTGGGGTCGATTTTGGCGATTTTTGGTCCGGAGCCGGATCTACGATTTCTGACAGAAAAAATATATTTTCGTCGCCAAAAAAATATTTTTTCAAAATCGATTAAAAAAGGGTAATAACCAGTGTTTTCGGGGGTAGAATATGCGACTTATTTCCATTTTTCAGCGTCTGCTTCACTTTTTCCTTTGCTTATTTGTATTGCTTTTATTTCTCGCCTGTTTTCGCTTCATTTAGACGTAAGTTTGGGTCTGTATTCTTTTCACGCTTGCTATGTATTCCTTGCTTTAAATTTCTCTGTTACATTAGTCCTTAGGGGACTTTGTCCCAGGACTCAATAAAACTACTAATACTACTACTACTACTTGAGAACGATGCTATAGGTTAAAAGTCGATATTTTGAAAAGAAAAAAAATTGTGGCCGATTTTGGCGATTTTCGGTCTGGAGCCGGATCTACGATTTCTGACGGAAAAAATAGTTTTTTCGTATCCAAAAAAATATTTTTTTCAAAATCGATTAAAAAAGGGTAATAACCAGTGTTTTCGGGGGTAGAATATGCGACTTATTTCCATTTTTCAGCGTCTGCTTCACTTTTTCCTTTGCTTATTTGTATTGCTTTTATTTCTCGCCTGTTTTCGCTTCATTTAGACGTAAGTTTGGGTCTGTATTCTTTTCAAGCTTGCTATGTATTCCTTGCTTTATATTTCTCTGTTACATTAGTCCTTAGGGGACTTTGTCCCAGGACTCAATAAAAATACTAATACTACTACTACTACTTGAGAACGATGCTATAGGTTAAAAGTCGATATTTGGAAAAGAAAAAAAATTGTGGCCGATTTTGGCGATTTTCGGTCTGGAGCCGGATCTACGATTTCTGACCGAAAAAATAGTTTTTTCGTATCCAAAAAAATATTTTTTTCAAAATCGATTAAAAAAGGGTAATAACCAGTGTTTTCGGGGGTAGAATATGCGACTTATTTCCATTTTTCAGCGTCTGCTTCACTTTTTCCTTTGCTTATTTGTATTGCTTTTATTTCTCGCCTGTTTTCGCTTCATTTAGACGTAAGTTTGGGTCTGTATTCTTTTCACGCTTGCTATGTATTCCTTGCTTTATATTTCTCTGTTACATTAGTCCTTAGGGGACTTTGTCCCAGGACTCAATAAAACTACTAATACTACTACTACTACTTGAGAACGATGCTATAGGTTAAAAGTCGATATTTTGAAAAGAAAAAAAATTGTGGCCGATTTTGGCGATTTTCGGTCTGGAGCCGGATCTACGATTTCTGACGGAAAAAATAGTTTTTTCGTATCCAAAAAAATATTTTTTTCAAAATCGATTAAAAAAGGGTAATAACCAGTGTTTTCGGGGGTAGAATATGCGACTTATTTCCATTTTTCAGCGTCTGCTTCACTTTTTCCTTTGCTTATTTGTATTGCTTTTATTTCTCGCCTGTTTTCGCTTCACTTAGACGTAAGTTTGGGTCTGTATTCTTTTCACGCTTGCTATGTATTCCTTGCTTTATATTTCTCTGTTACATTAGTCCTTAGGGGACTTTGTCCCAGGACTCAATAAAAATACTAATACTACTACTACTACTTGAGAACGATGCTATAGGTTAAAAGTCGATATTTTGAAAAGAAAAAAAATTGTGGCCGATTTTGGCGATTTTCGGTCTGGAGCGGGATCTACGATTTCTGACGGAAAAAAATAGTTTTTTCGTCGCCAAAAAAATATTTTTTTCAAAATCGATTAAAAAACGTTAATAACCAGTGTTTTCGGGGGTAGAATATGCGACTTGAGAACGATGGTATAGGTTAAAAGTCGATATCCTGAAAAGAAAAAAAATTGGGGTCGATTTTGGCGATTTTTGGTCCGGAGCCGGATCTACGATTTCTGACAGAAAAAATATATTTTCGTCGCCAAAAAAATATTTTTTCAAAATCGATTAAAAAAGGGTAAGAACCAGTGTTTTCGGGGGTAGAATATGCGACTTATTTCCATTTTTCAGCGTCTGCTTCACTTTTTCCTTTGCTTATTTGTATTGCTTTTATTTCTCGCCTGTTTTCGCTTCATTTAGACGTAAGTTTGGGTCAGTATTCTTTTCACGCTTGCTATGTATTCCTTGCTTTAAATTTCTCTGTTACATTAGTCCTTAGGGGACTTTGTCCCAGGACTCAATAAAACTACTAATACTACTACTACTACTTGAGAACGATGCTATAGGTTAAAAGTCGATATTTTGAAAAGAAAAAAAATTGTGGCCGATTTTGGCGATTTTCGGTCTGGAGCGGGATCTACGATTTCTGACGGAAAAAATAGTTTTTTCGTATCCAAAAAAATATTTTTTTCAAAATCGATTAAAAAACGTTAATAACCAATGTTTTCGGGGGTAGAATATGCGACTTGAGAACGATGGTATAGGTTAAAAGTCGATATCCTGAAAAGAAAAAAAATTGGGGTCGATTTTGGCGATTTTTGGTCCGGAGCCGGATCTACGATTTCTGACAGAAAAAATATATTTTCGTCGCCAAAAAAATATTTTTTCAAAATCGATTAAAAAAGGGTAATAACCAGTGTTTTCGGGGGTAGAATATGCGACTTGAGAACGATGGTATAGGTTAAAAGTCGATATCCTGAAAAGAAAAAAAATTGGGGTCGATTTTGGCGATTTTTGGTCCGGAGCCGGATCTACGATTTCTGACAGAAAAAATATATTTTCGTCGCCAAAAAAATATTTTTTCAAAATCGATTAAAAAAGGGTAATAACCAGTGTTTTCGGGGGTAGAATATGCGACTTATTTCCATTTTTCAGCGTCTGCTTCACTTTTTCCTTTGCTTATTTGTATTGCTTTTATTTCTCGCCTGTTTTCGCTTCATTTAGACGTAAGTTTGGGTCTGTATTATTTTCACGCTTGCTATGTATTCCTTGCTTTATATTTCTCTGTTACATTAGTCCTTAGGGGACTTTGTCCCAGGACTCAATAAAAATACTACTACTACTACTACTACTTGAGAACGATGCTATAGGTTAAAAGTCGATATTTTGAAAAGAAAAAAAATTGTGGCCGATTTTGGCGATTTTTGGTCCGGAGCCGGATCTGCGATTTCTGACAGAAAAAATATTTTTTTCGTCGCCAAAAAAATATTTTTTCAAAATCGATTAAAAAAGGGTAATAACCAGTGTTTTCGGGGGTAGAATATGCGACTTATTTCCATTTTTCAGCGTCTGCTTCACTTTTTCCTTTGCTTATTTGTATTTCTTTTATTTCTCGCCTGTTTTCGCTTCATTTAGACGTAAGTTTGGGTCTGTATTCTTTTCACGCTTGCTATGTATTCCTTGCTTTATATTTCTCTGTTACATTAGTCCTTAGGGGACTTTGTCCCAGGACTCAATAAAAATACTACTACTACTACTACTACTTGAGAACGATGCTATAGGTTAAAAGTCGATATTTTGAAAAGAAAAAAAATTGTGGCCGATTTTGGCGATTTTCGGTCCGGAGCCGGATTTACGATTTCTGACGGAAAAAATAGTTTTTTCGTCGCCAAAAAAATATTTTTTTCAAAATCGATTAAAAAACGTTAATAACCAGTGTTTTCGGGGGTAGAATATGCGACTTGAGAACGATGGTATAGGTTAAAAGTCGATATTCTGAAAAGAAAAAAAATTGGGGTCGATTTTGGCGATTTTTGGTCCGGAGCCGGATCTACGATTTCTGACAGAAAAAATATATTTTCGTCGCCAAAAAAATATTTTTTCAAAATCGATTAAAAAAGGGTAATAACCAGTGTTTTCGGGGGTAGAATATGCGACTTATTTCCATTTTTCAGCGGCTGCTTCACTTTTTCCTTTGCTTATTTGTATTGCTTTTATTTCTCGCCTGTTTTCGCTTCATTTAGACGTAAGTTTGGGTCTGTATTCTTTTCACGCTTGCTATGTATTCCTTGCTTTATATTTCTCTGTTACATTAGTCCTTAGGGGACTTTGTCCCAGGACTCAATAAAACTACTAATACTACTACTACTTGAGAACGATGCTATAGGTTAAAAGTCGATATCCTGAAAAGAAAAAAAATTGGGGTCGATTTTGGCGATTTTTGGTCCGGAGCCGGATCTACGATTTCTGACAGAAAAAATATTTTTTTCGTCGCCAAAAAAATATTTTTTTCAAAATCGATTAAAAAAGGGTAATAACCAGTGTTTTCGGGGATAGAATATGCGACTTATTTCCATTTTTCAGCGTCTGCTTTACTTTTTCCTTTGCTTATTTGTATTGCTTTTATTTCTCGCCTGTATTCGCTTCATTTAGACGTAAGTTTGGGTCTGTATTCTTTTCACGCTTGCTATGTATTCCTTGCTTTATATTTCTCTGTTACATTAGTCCTTAGGGGACTTTGTCCCAGGACTCAATAAAAATACTAATACTACTACTACTACTTGAGAACGATGCTATATGTTAAAAGTCGATATTTGGAAAAGAAAAAAAATTGTGGCCGATTTTGGCGATTTTCGGTCTGGAGCCGGATCGACGATTTCTGACCGAAAAAATAGTTTTTTCGTATCCAAAAAAATATTTTCTACAAAATCGATTAAAAAACGTTAATAACCAGTGTTTTCGGGGGTAGAATATGCGACTTGAGAACGATGGTATAGGTTAAAAGTCGATATCCTGAAAAGAAAAAAAATTGGGGTCGATTTTGGCGATTTTTGGTCCGGAGCCGGATCTGCGATTTCTGTCAGAAAAAATATTTTTTTCGTCGCCAAAAAAATATTTTTTCAAAATCGATTAAAAAAGGGTAATAACCAGTGTTTTCGGGGGTAGAATATGCGACTTATTTCCATTTTTCAGCGTCTGCTTCACTTTTTCCTTTGCTTATTTGTATTGCTTTTATTTCTCGCCTGTTTTCGCTTCATTTAGACGTAAGTTTGGGTCTGTATTCTTTTCACGCTTGCTATGTATTCCTTGCTTTATATTTCTCTGTTACATTAGTCCTTAGGGGACTTTGTCCCAGGACTCAATAAAAATACTAATACTACTACTACTACTTGAGAACGATGGTATAGGTTAAAAGTCGATATTTTGAAAAGAAAAAAAATTGGGGTCGATTTTGGCGATTTTTGGTCCGGAGCCGGATCTACGATTTCTGACAGAAAAAATATTTTTTTCGTCGCCAAAAAAATATTTTTTTCAAAATCGATTAAAAAAGGGTAATAACCAGTGTTTTCGGGGGTAGAATATGCGACTTATTTCCATTTTTCAGCGTCTGCTTCACTTTTTCCTTTGCTTATTTGTATTGCTTTTATTTCTCGCCTGTTTTCGCTTCATTTAGACGTAAGTTTGGGTCTGTATACTTTTCACGCTTGCTATGTATTCCTTGCTTTATATTTCTCTGTTACATTAGTCCTTAGGGGACTTTGTCCCAGGACTCAATAAAACTACTAATACTACTACTACTACTTGAGAACGATGCTATAGGTTAAAAGTCGATATTTTGAAAAGAAAAAAAATTGTGGCCGATTTTGGCGATTTTCGGTCTGGAGCCGGATCTACGATTTCTGACGGAAAAAATAGTTTTTTCGTATCCAAAAAAATATTTTTTTCAAAATCGATTAAAAAAGGGTAATAACCAGTGTTTTCGGGGGTAGAATATGCGACTTATTTCCATTTTTCAGCGTCTGCTTTACTTTTTCCTTTGCTTATTTGTATTGCTTTTATTTCTCGCCTGTATTCGCTTCATTTAGACGTAAGTTTGGGTCTGTATTCTTTTCACGCTTGCTATGTATTCCTTGCTTTATATTTCTCTGTTACATTAGTCCTTAGGGGACTTTGTCCCAGGACTCAATAAAAATACTAATACTACTACTACTACTTGAGAACGATGCTATAGGTTAAAAGTCGATATTTGGAAAAGAAAAAAAATTGTGGCCGATTTTGGCGATTTTCGGTCTGGAGCCGGATCTACGATTTCTGGACGAAAAAATAGTTTTTTCGTATCCAAAAAAATATTTTCTACAAAATCGATTAAAAAACGTTAATAACCAGTGTTTTCGGGGGTAGAATATGCGACTTGAGAACGATGGTATAGGTTAAAAGTCGATATCCTGAAAAGAAAAAAAATTGGGGTCGATTTTGGCGATTTTTGGTCCGGAGCCGGATCTGCGATTTCTGACAGAAAAAATATTTTTTTCGTCGCCAAAAAAATATTTTTTTCAAAATCGATTAAAAAAGGGTAATAACCAGTGTTTTCGGGGGTAGAATATGCGACTTATTTCCATTTTTCAGCGTCTGCTTCACTTTTTCCTTTGCTTATTTGTATTGCTTTTATTTCTCGCCTGTTTTCGCTTCATTTAGACGTAAGTTTGGGTCTGTATTCTTTTCAAGCTTGCTATGTATTCCTTGCTTTATATTTCTCTGTTACATTAGTCCTTAGGGGACTTTGTCCCAGGACTCAATAAAAATACTAATACTACTACTACTACTTGAGAACGATGCTATAGGTTAAAAGTCGATATTTTGAAAAGAAAAAAAATTGTGGCCGATTTTGGCGATTTTCGGTCTGGAGCGGGATCTACGATTTCTGACGGAAAAAATAGTTTTTTCGTATCCAAAAAAATATTTTTTTCAAAATCGATTAAAAAACGTTAATAACCAATGTTTTCGGGGGTAGAATATGCGACTTGAGAACGATGGTATAGGTTAAAAGTCGATATCCTGAAAAGAAAAAAAATTGGGGTCGATTTTGGCGATTTTTGGTCCGGAGCCGGATCTACGATTTCTGACAGAAAAAATATATTTTCGTCGCCAAAAAAATATTTTTTCAAAATCGATTAAAAAAGGGTAATAACCAGTGTTTTCGGGGGTAGAATATGCGACTTGAGAACGATGGTATAGGTTAAAAGTCGATATCCTGAAAAGAAAAAAAATTGGGGTCGATTTTGGCGATTTTTGGTCCGGAGCCGGATCTACGATTTCTGACAGAAAAAATATATTTTCGTCGCCAAAAAAATATTTTTTCAAAATCGATTAAAAAAGGGTAATAACCAGTGTTTTCGGGGGTAGAATATGCGACTTATTTCCATTTTTCAGCGTCTGCTTCACTTTTTCCTTTGCTTATTTGTATTGCTTTTATTTCTCGCCTGTTTTCGCTTTATTTAGACGTAAGTTTGGGTCTGTATTATTTTCACGCTTGCTATGTATTCCTTGCTTTATATTTCTCTGTTACATTAGTCCTTAGGGGACTTTGTCCCAGGACTCAATAAAAATACTACTACTACTACTACTACTTGAGAACGATGCTATAGGTTAAAAGTCGATATTTTGAAAAGAAAAAAAATTGTGGCCGATTTTGGCGATTTTCGGTCCGGAGCCGGATTTACGATTTCTGACGGAAAAAATAGTTTTTTCGTCGCCAAAAAAATATTTTTTTCAAAATCGATTAAAAAACGTTAATAACCAGTGTTTTCGGGGGTAGAATATGCGACTTCAGAACGATGGTATAGGTTAAAAGTCGATATTCTGAAAAGAAAAAAAATTGGGGTCGATTTTGGCGATTTTTGGTCCGGAGCCGGATCTACGATTTCTGACAGAAAAAATATATTTTCGTCGCCAAAAAAATATTTTTTCAAAATCGATTAAAAAAGGGTAATAACCAGTGTTTTCGGGGGTAGAATATGCGACTTATTTCCATTTTTCAGCGTCTGCTTCACTTTTTCCTTTGCTTATTTGTATTGCTTTTATTTCTCGCCTGTTTTCGCTTCATTTAGACGTAAGTTTGGGTCTGTATTCTTTTCACGCTTGCTATGTATTCCTTGCTTTATATTTCTCTGTTACATTAGTCCTTAGGGGACTTTGTCCCAGGACTCAATAAAAATACTAATACTACTACTACTACTTGAGAACGATGGTATAGGTTAAAAGTCGATATTTTGAAAAGAAAAAAAATTGGGGTCGATTTTGGCGATTTTTGGTCCGGAGCCGGATCTACGATTTCTGACAGAAAAAATATTTTTTTCGTCGATAAAAAAAATATTTTTTTCAAAATCGATTAAAAAAGGGTAATAACCAGTGTTTTCGGGGGTAGAATATGCGACTTATTTCCATTTTTCAGCGTCTGCTTCACTTTTTCCTTTGCTTATTTGTATTGCTTTTATTTCTCGCCTGTTTTCGCTTCATTTAGACATAAGTTTGGGTCTGTATTTTTCTCACGCTTGCTATGTATTCCTTGCTTTATATTTCTCTGTTACATTAGTCCTTAGGGGACTTTGTCCCAGGACTCAATAAAACTACTAATACTACTACTACTACTTGAGAACGATGCTATAGGTTAAAAGTCGATATTTTGAAAAGAAAAAAAATTGTGGCCGATTTTGGCGATTTTCGGTCTGGAGCCGGATCTACGATTTTTGACGGAAAAAATAGTTTTTTCGTATCCAAAAAAATATTTTTTTCAAAATCGATTAAAAAAGGGTAATAACCAGTGTTTTCGGGGGTAGAATATGCGACTTATTTCCATTTTTCAGCGTCTGCTTCACTTTTTCCTTTGCTTATTTGTATTGCTTTTATTTCTCGCCTGTTTTAGCTTCATTTAGACGTAAGTTTGGGTCTGTATTCTTTTCAAGCTTGCTATGTATTCCTTGCTTTATATTTCTCTGTTACATTAGTCCTTAGGGGACTTTGTCCCAGGACTCAATAAAAATACTAATACTACTACTACTACTTGAGAACGATGCTATAGGTTAAAAGTCGATATTTTGAAAAGAAAAAAAATTGTGGCCGATTTTGGCGATTTTCGGTCTGGAGCCGGATCTACGATTTCTGACGGAAAAAATATTTTTTTCGTATCCAAAAAAATATTTTTTTCAAAATCGATTAAAAAACGTTAATAACCAATGTTTTCGGGGGTAGAATATGCGACTTGAGAACGATGGTATAGGTTAAAAGTCGATATCCTGAAAAGAAAAAAAATTGGGGTCGATTTTGGCGATTTTTGGTCCGGAGCCGGATCTGCGATTTCTGACAGAAAAAATATTTTTTTCGTCGCCAAAAAAATATTTTTTCAAAATCGATTAAAAAAGGGTAATAACCAGTGTTTTCGGGGGTAGAATATGCGACTTATTTCCATTTTTCAGCGTCTGCTTCACTTTTTCCTTTGCTTATTTGTATTGCTTTTATTTCTCGCCTGTTTTCGCTTCATTTAGACGTAAGTTTGGGTCTGTATTCTTTTCACGCTTGCTATGTATTCCTTGCTTTATATTTCTCTGTTACATTAGTCCTTAGGGGACTTTGTCCCAGGACTCAATAAAAATACTACTACTACTACTACTACTTGAGAACGATGCTATAGGTTAAAAGTCGATATTTTGAAAAGAAAAAAAATTGTGGCCGATTTTGGCGATTTTCGGTCCGGAGCCGGATTTACGATTTCTGACGGAAAAAATAGTTTTTTCGTCGCCAAAAAAATATTTTTTTCAAAATCGATTAAAAAACGTTAATAACCAGTGTTTTCGGGGGTAGAATATGCGACTTGAGAACGATGGTATAGGTTAAAAGTCGATATTCTGAAAAGAAAAAAAATTGGGGTCGATTTTGGCGATTTTTGCTCCGGAGCCGGATCTACGATTTCTGACAGAAAAAATATATTTTCGTCGCCAAACAAATATTTTTTCAAAATCGATTAAAAAAGGGTAATAACCAGTGTTTTCGGGGGTAGAATATGCGACTTATTTCCATTTTTCAGCGTCTGCTTCACTTTTTCCTTTGCTTATTTGTATTGCTTTTATTTCTCGCCTGTTTTCGCTTCATTTAGACGTAAGTTTGGGTCTGTATTCTTCTCACGCTTGCTATGTATTCCTTGCTTTATATTTCTCTGTTACATTAGTCCTTAGGGGACTTTGTCCCAGGACTCAATAAAAATACTAATACTACTACTACTACTTGAGAACGATGCTCTAGGTTAAAAGTCGATATCCTGAAAAGAAAAAAAATTGGGGTCGATTTTGGCGATTTTTGGTCCGGAGCCGGATCTACGATTTCTGACAGAAAAAATATATTTTCGTCGCCAAAAAAATATTTTTTCAAAATCGATTAAAAAAGGGTAATAACCAGTGTTTTCGGGGGTAGAATATGCGACTTATTTCCATTTTTCAGCGTCTGCTTCACTTTTTCCTTTGCTTATTTGTATTGCTTTTATTTCTCGCCTGTTTTCGCTTCATTTAGACGTAAGTTTGGGTCTGTATTCTTTTCAAGCTTGCTATGTATTCCTTGCTTTATATTTCTCTGTTACATTAGTCCTTAGGGGACTTTGTCCCAGGACTCAATAAAAATACTAATACTACTACTACTACTTGAGAACGATGCTATAGGTTAAAAGTCGATATTTGGAAAAGAAAAAAAATTGTGGCCGATTTTGGCGATTTTCGGTCTGGAGCCGGATCTACGATTTCTGACCGAAAAAATAGTTTTTTCGTATCCAAAAAAATATTTTTTTCAAAATCGATTAAAAAAGGGTAATAACCAGTGTTTTCGGGGGTAGAATATGCAACTTATTTCCATTTTTCAGCGTCTGCTTCACTTTTTCCTTTGCTTATTTGTATTGCTTTTATTTCTCGCCTGTTTTCGCTTCATTTAGACGTAAGTTTGGGTCTGTATTCTTTTCACGCTTGCTATGTATTCCTTGCTTTATATTTCTCTGTTACATTAGTCCTTAGGGGACTTTGTCCCAGGACTCAATAAAACTACTAATACTACTACTACTACTTGAGAACGATGCTATAGGTTAAAAGTCGATATTTTGAAAAGAAAAAAAATTGTGGCCGATTTTGGCGATTTTCGGTCTGGAGCCGGATCTACGATTTCTGACGGAAAAAATAGTTTTTTCGTATCCAAAAAAATATTTTTTTCAAAATCGATTAAAAAAGCGTTAATAACCAGTGTTTTCGGGGGTAGAATATGCGACTTGAGAACGATGGTATAGGTTAAAAGTCGATATCCTGAAAAGAAAAAAAGTTGGGGTCGATTTTGGCGATTTTTGGTCCGGAGCCGGATCTACGATTTCTGACAGAAAAAATATATTTTCGTCGCCAAAAAAATATTTTTTCAAAATCGATTAAAAAAGGGTAAGAACCAGTGTTTTCGGGGGTAGAATATGCGACTTATTTCCATTTTTCAGCGTCTGCTTCACTTTTTCCTTTGCTTATTTGTATTGCTTTTATTTCTCGCCTGTTTTCGCTTCATTTAGACGTAAGTTTGGGTCTGTATTCTTTTCACGCTTGCTATGTATTCCTTGCTTTATATTTCTCTGTTACATTAGTCCTTAGGGGACTTTGTCCCAGGACTCAATAAAAATACTACTACTACTACTACTACTTGAGAACGATGCTATAGGTTAAAAGTCGATATTTTGAAAAGAAAAAAAATTGTGGCCGATTTTGGCGATTTTCGGTCCGGAGCCGGATTTACGATTTCTGACGGAAAAAATAGTTTTTTCGTCGCCAAAAAAATATTTTTTTCAAAATCGATTAAAAAACGTTAATAACCAGTGTTTTCGGGGGTAGAATATGCGACTTGAGAACGATGGTATAGGTTAAAAGTCGATATTCTGAAAAGAAAAAAAATTGGGGTCGATTTTGGCGATTTTTGCTCCGGAGCCGGATCTACGATTTCTGACAGAAAAAATATATTTTCGTCGCCAAACAAATATTTTTTCAAAATCGATTAAAAAAGGGTAATAACCAGTGTTTTCGGGGGTAGAATATGCGACTTATTTCCATTTTTCAGCGTCTGCTTCACTTTTTCCTTTGCTTATTTGTATTGCTTTTATTTCTCGCCTGTTTTCGCTTCATTTAGACGTAAGTTTGGGTCTGTATTCTTCTCACGCTTGCTATGTATTCCTTGCTTTATATTTCTCTGTTACATTAGTCCTTAGGGGACTTTGTCCCAGGACTCAATAAAAATACTAATACTACTACTACTACTTGAGAACGATGCTCTAGGTTAAAAGTCGATATCCTGAAAAGAAAAAAAATTGGGGTCGATTTTGGCGATTTTTGGTCCGGAGCCGGATCTACGATTTCTGACAGAAAAAATATATTTTCGTCGCCAAAAAAATATTTTTTCAAAATCGATTAAAAAAGGGTAATAACCAGTGTTTTCGGGGGTAGAATATGCGACTTATTTCCATTTTTCAGCGTCTGCTTCACTTTTTCCTTTGCTTATTTGTATTGCTTTTATTTCTCGCCTGTTTTCGCTTCATTTAGACGTAAGTTTGGGTCTGTATTCTTTTCAAGCTTGCTATGTATTCCTTGCTTTATATTTCTCTGTTACATTAGTCCTTAGGGGACTTTGTCCCAGGACTCAATAAAAATACTAATACTACTACTACTACTTGAGAACGATGCTATAGGTTAAAAGTCGATATTTGGAAAAGAAAAAAAATTGTGGCCGATTTTGGCGATTTTCGGTCTGGAGCCGGATCTACGATTTCTGACCGAAAAAATAGTTTTTTCGTATCCAAAAAAATATTTTTTTCAAAATCGATTAAAAAAGGGTAATAACCAGTGTTTTCGGGGGTAGAATATGCAACTTATTTCCATTTTTCAGCGTCTGCTTCACTTTTTCCTTTGCTTATTTGTATTGCTTTTATTTCTCGCCTGTTTTCGCTTCATTTAGACGTAAGTTTGGGTCTGTATTCTTTTCACGCTTGCTATGTATTCCTTGCTTTATATTTCTCTGTTACATTAGTCCTTAGGGGACTTTGTCCCAGGACTCAATAAAACTACTAATACTACTACTACTACTTGAGAACGATGCTATAGGTTAAAAGTCGATATTTTGAAAAGAAAAAAAATTGTGGCCGATTTTGGCGATTTTCGGTCTGGAGCCGGATCTACGATTTCTGACGGAAAAAATAGTTTTTTCGTATCCAAAAAAATATTTTTTTCAAAATCGATTAAAAAAGCGTTAATAACCAGTGTTTTCGGGGGTAGAATATGCGACTTGAGAACGATGGTATAGGTTAAAAGTCGATATCCTGAAAAGAAAAAAAGTTGGGGTCGATTTTGGCGATTTTTGGTCCGGAGCAGGATCTACGATTTCTGACAGAAAAAATATATTTTCGTCGCCAAAAAAATATTTTTTCAAAATCGATTAAAAAAGGGTAAGAACCAGTGTTTTCGGGGGTAGAATATGCGACTTATTTCCATTTTTCAGCGTCTGCTTCACTTTTTCCTTTGCTTATTTGTATTGCTTTTATTTCTCGCCTGTTTTCGCTTCATTTAGACGTAAGTTTGGGTCAGTATTCTTTTCACGCTTGCTATGTATTCCTTGCTTTATATTTCTCTGTTACATTAGTCCTTAGGGGACTTTGTCCCAGGACTCAATAAAAATACTACTACTACTACTACTACTTGAGAACGATGCTATAGGTTAAAAGTCGATATTTTGAAAAGAAAAAAAATTGTGGCCGATTTTGGCGATTTTCGGTCCGGAGCCGGATTTACGATTTCTGACGGAAAAAATAGTTTTTTCGTCGCCAAAAAAATATTTTTTTCAAAATCGATTAAAAAACGTTAATAACCAGTGTTTTCGGGGGTAGAATATGCGACTTGAGAACGATGGTATAGGTTAAAAGTCGATATTCTGAAAAGAAAAAAAATTGGGGTCGATTTTGGCGATTTTTGGTCCGGAGCCGGATCTACGATTTCTGACAGAAAAAATATATTTTCGTCGCCAAAAAAATATTTTTTCAAAATCGATTAAAAAAGGGTAATAACCAGTGTTTTCGGGGGTAGAATATGCGACTTATTTCCATTTTTCAGCGTCTGCTTCACTTTTTCCTTTGCTTATTTGTATTGCTTTTATTTCTCGCCTGTTTTCGCTTCATTTAGACGTAAGTTTGGGTCTGTATTCTTTTCACGCTTGCTATGTATTCCGTGCTTTATATTTCTCTGTTACATTAGTCCTTAGGGGACTTTGTCCCAGGACTCAATAAAAATACTAATACTACTACTACTACTTGAGAACGATGGTATAGGTTAAAAGTCGAAATTTTGAAAAGAAAAAAAATTGGGGTCGATTTTGGCGATTTTTGGTCCGGAGCCGGATCTACGATTTCTGACAGAAAAAATATTTTTTTCGTCGCCAAAAAAAATATTTTTTTCAAAATCGATTAAAAAAGGGTAATAACCAGTGTTTTCGGGGGTAGAATATGCGACTTATTTCCATTTTTCAGCGTCTGCTTCACTTTTTCCTTTGCTTATTTGTATTGCTTTTATTTCTCGCCTGTTTTCGCTTCATTTAGACGTAAGTTTGGGTCTGTATTCTTCTCACGCTTGCTATGTATTCCTTGCTTTATATTTCTCTGTTACATTAGTCCTTAGGGGACTTTGTCCCAGGACTCAATAAAAATACTACTACTACTACTACTACTTGAGAACGATGCTATAGGTTAAAAGTCGATATTTTGAAAAGAAAAAAAATTGTGGCCGATTTTGGCGATGTTCGGTCCGGAGCCGGATCTACGATTTCTGACAGAAAAAATATTTTTTTCGTCGTCAAAAAAATATTTTTTTCAAAATCGATTAAAAAAGGGTAATAACCAGTGTTTTCGGGGGTAGAATATGCGACTTATTTCCATTTTTCAGCGTCTGCTTCACTTTTTCCTTTGCTTATTTGTATTGCTTTTATTTCTCGCCTGTTTTCGCTTCATTTAGACGTAAGTTTGGGTCTGTATTCTTTTCACGCTTGCTATGTATTCCTTGCTTTATATTTCTCTGTTACATTAGTCCTTAGGGGACTTTGTCCCAGGACTCAATAAAACTACTAATACTACTACTACTACTTGAGAACGATGCTATAGGTTAAAAGTCGATATTTTGAAAAGAAAAAAAATTGTGGCCGATTTTGGCGATTTTCGGTCTGGAGCCGGATCTACGATTTCTGACGGAAAAAATAGTTTTTTCGTATCCAAAAAAATATTTTTTTCAAAATCGATTAAAAAAGGGTAATAACCAGTGTTTTCGGGGGTAGAATATGCGACTTATTTCCATTTTTCAGCGTCTGCTTCACTTTTTCCTTTGCTTATTTGTATTGCTTTTATTTCTCGCCTGTTTTCGCTTCACTTAGACGTAAGTTTGGGTCTGTATTCTTTTCACGCTTGCTATGTATTCCTTGCTTTATATTTCTCTGTTACATTAGTCCTTAGGGGACTTTGTCCCAGGACTCAATAAAACTACTAATACTACTACTACTACTTGAGAACGATGCTATAGGTTAAAAGTCGATATTTTGAAAAGAAAAAAAATTGTGGCCGATTTTGGCGATTTTCGGTCTGGAGCCGGATCTACGATTTCTGACGGAAAAAATAGTTTTTTCGTATCCAAAAAAATATTTTTTTCAAAATCGATTAAAAAAGGGTAATAACCAGTGTTTTCGGGGGTAGAATATGCGACTTATTTCCATTTTTCAGCGTCTGCTTCACTTTTTCCTTTGCTTATTTGTATTGCTTTTATTTCTCGCCTGTTTTCGCTTCACTTAGACGTAAGTTTGGGTCTGTATTCTTTTCACGCTTGCTATGTATTCCTTGCTTTATATTTCTCTGTTACATTAGTCCTTAGGGGACTTTGTCCCAGGACTCAATAAAAATACTAATACTACTACTACTACTTGAGAACGATGCTATAGGTTAAAAGTCGATATTTTGAAAAGAAAAAAAATTGTGGCCGATTTTGGCGATGTTCGGTCCGGAGCCGGATCTACGATTTCTGACAGAAAAAATATTTTTTTCGTCGTCAAAAAAATATTATTTTCAAAATCGATTAAAAAAGGGTAATAACCAGTGTTTTCGGGGGTAGAATATGCGACTTATTTCCATTTTTCAGCGTCTGCTTCACTTTTTCCTTTGCTTATTTGTATTGCTTTTATTTCTCGCCTGTTTTCGCTTCATTTAGACGTAAGTTTGGGTCTGTATTCTTTTCACGCTTGCTATGTATTCCTTGCTTTATATTTCTCTGTTACATTAGTCCTTAGGGGACTTTGTCCCAGGACTCAATAAAACGACTAATACTACTACTACTACTTGAGAACGATGCTATAGGTTAAAAGTCGATATTTTGAAAAGAAAAAAAATTGTGGCCGATTTTGGCGATTTTCGGTCTGGAGCCGGATCTACGATTTCTGACGGAAAAAATAGTTTTTTCGTATCCAAAAAAATATTTTTTTCAAAATCGATTAAAAAAGGGTAATAACCAGTGTTTTCGGGGGTAGAATATGCGACTTATTTCCATTTTTCAGCGTCTGCTTTACTTTTTCCTTTGCTTATTTGTATTGCTTTTATTTCTCGCCTGTATTCGCTTCATTTAGACGTAAGTTTGGGTCTGTATTCTTTTCACGCTTGCTATGTATTCCTTGCTTTATATTTCTCTGTTACATTAGTCCTTAGGGGACTTTGTCCCAGGACTCAATAAAAATACTAATACTACTACTACTACTTGAGAACGATGCTATAGGTTAAAAGTCGATATTTGGAAAAGAAAAAAAATTGTGGCCGATTTTGGCGATTTTCGGTCTGGAGCCGGATCTACGATTTCTGACCGAAAAAATAGTTTTTTCGTATCCAAAAAAATATTTTCTACAAAATCGATTAAAAAACGTTAATAAACAGTGTTTTCGGGGGTAGAATATGCGACTTGAGAACGATGGTATAGGTTAAAAGTCGATATCCTGAAAAGAAAAAAAATTGGGGTCGATTTTGGCGATTTTTGGTCCGGAGCCGGATCTGCGATTTCTGACAGAAAAAATATTTTTTTCGTCGCCAAAAAAATATTTTTTTCAAAATCGATTAAAAAAGGGTAATAACCAGTGTTTTCGGGGGTAGAATATGCGACTTATTTCCATTTTTCAGCGTCTGCTTCACTTTTTCCTTTGCTTATTTGTATTGCTTTTATTTCTCGCCTGTTTTCGCTTCATTTAGACGTAAGTTTGGGTCTGTATTCTTTTCACGCTTGCTATGTATTCCTTGCTTTATATTTCTCTGTTACATTAGTCCTTAGGGGACTTTGTCCCAGGACTCAATAAAAATACTACTACTACTACTACTACTTGAGAAAGATGCTATAGGTTAAAAGTCGATATTTTGAAAAGAAAAAAAATTGTGGCCGATTTTGGCGATGTTCGGTCCGGAGCCGGATCTACGATTTCTGACAGAAAAAATATTTTTTTCGTCGTCAAAAAAATATTTTTTTCAAAATCGATTAAAAAAGGGTAATAACCAGTGTTTTCGGGGGTAGAATATGCGACTTATTTCCATTTTTCAGCGTCTGCTTCACTTTTTCCTTTGCTTATTTGTATTGCTTTTATTTCTCGCCTGTTTTCGCTTCATTTAGACGTAAGTTTGGGTCTGTATTCTTTTCACGCTTGCTATGTATTCCTTGCTTTATATTTCTCTGTTACATTAGTCCTTAGGGGACTTTGTCCCAGGACTCAATAAAACTACTAATACTACTACTACTTGAGAACGATGCTATAGGTTAAAAGTCGATATCCTGAAAAGAAAAAAAATTGGGGTCGATTTTGGCAATTTTTGGTCCGGAGCCGGATCTACGATTTCTAACAGAAAAAATATTTTTTTCGTCGCCAAAAAAATATTTTTTTCAAAATCGATTAAAAAAGGGTAATAACCAGTGTTTTCGGGGGTAGAATATGCGACTTATTTCCATTTTTCAGCGTCTGCTTTACTTTTTCCTTTGCTTATTTGTATTGCTTTTATTTCTCGCCTGTATTCGCTTCATTTAGACGTAAGTTTGGGTCTGTATTCTTTTCACGCTTGCTATGTATTCCTTGCTTTATATTTCTCTGTTACATTAGTCCTTAGGGGACTTTGTCCCAGGACTCAATAAAAATACTAATACTACTACTACTACTTGAGAACGATGCTATAGGTTAAAAGTCGATATTTGGAAAAGAAAAAAAATTGTGGCCGATTTTGGCGATTTTCGGTCTGGAGCCGGATCTACGATTTCTGACCGAAAAAATAGTTTTTTCGTATCCAAAAAAATATTTTCTACAAAATCGATTAAAAAACGTTAATAACCAGTGTTTTCGGGGGTAGAATATGCGACTTGAGAACGATGGTATAGGTTAAAAGTCGATATCCTGAAAAGAAAAAAAATTGGGGTCGATTTTGGCGATTTTTGGTCCGGAGCCGGATCTGCGATTTCTGACAGAAAAAATATTTTTTTCGTCGCCAAAAAAATATTTTTTCAAAATCGATTAAAAAAGGGTAATAACCAGTGTTTTCGGGGGTAGAATATGCGACTTGAGAACGATGGTATAGGTTAAAAGTCGATATCCTGAAAAGAAAAAAAATTGGGGTCGATTTTGGCGATTTTTGGTCCGGAGCCGGATCTGCGATTTCTGACAGAAAAAATATTTTTTTCGTCGCCAAAAAAATATTTTTTCAAAATCGATTAAAAAAGGGTAATAACCAGTGTTTTCGGGGGTAGAATATGCGACTTATTTCCATTTTTCAGCGTCTGCTTCACTTTTTCCTTTGCTTATTTGTATTGCTTTTATTTCTCGCCTGTTTTCGCTTCATTTAGACGTAAGTTTGGGTCTGTATTCTTTTCACGCTTGCTATGTATTCCTTGCTTTATATTTCTCTGTTACATTAGTCCTTAGGGGACTTTGTCCCAGGACTCAATAAAAATACTACTACTACTACTACTACTTGAGAACGATGCTATAGGTTAAAAGTCGATATTTTGAAAAGAAAAAAAATTGTGGCCGATTTTGGCGATGTTCGGTCCGGAGCCGGATCTACGATTTCTGACAGAAAAAATATTTTTTTCGTCGTCAAAAAAATATTTTTTTCAAAATCGATTAAAAAAGGGTAATAACCAGTGTTTTCGGGGGTAGAATATGCGACTTATTTCCATTTTTCAGCGTCTGCTTTACTTTTTCCTTTGCTTATTTGTATTGCTTTTATTTCTCGCCTGTATTCGCTTCATTTAGACGTAAGTTTGGGTCTGTATTCTTTTCACGCTTGCTATGTATTCCTTGCTTTATATTTCTCTGTTACATTAGTCCTTAGGGGACTTTGTCCCAGGACTCAATAAAAATACTAATACTACTACTACTACTTGAGATCGATGCTATAGGTTAAAAGTCGATATTTTGAAAAGAAAAAAAATTGTGGCCGATTTTGGCGATTTTCGGTCTGGAGCCGGATCTACGATTTCTGACGGAAAAAATAGTTTTTTCGTATCCAAAAAAATATTTTTTTCAAAATCGATTAAAAAAGGGTAATAACCAGTGTTTTCGGGGGTAGAATATGCGACTTATTTCCATTTTTCAGCGTCTGCTTCACTTTTTCCTTTGCTTATTTGTATTGCTTTTATTTCTCGCCTGTTTTCGCTTCATTTAGACGTAAGTTTGGGTCTGTATTCTTTTCAAGCTTGCTATGTATTCCTTGCTTTATATTTCTCTGTTACATTAGTCCTTAGGGGACTTTGTCCCAGGACTCAATAAAAATACTAATACTACTACTACTACTTGAGAACGATGCTATAGGTTAAAAGTCGATATTTTGAAAAGAAAAAAAATTGTGGCCGATTTTGGCGATTTTCGGTCTGGAGCGGGATCTACGATTTCTGACGGAAAAAATAGTTTTTTCGTATACAAAAAAATATTTTTTTCAAAATCGATTAAAAAACGTTAATAACCAATGTTTTCGGGGGTAGAATATGCGACTTGAGAACGATGGTATAGGTTAAAAGTCGATATCCTGAAAAGAAAAAAAATTGGGGTCGATTTTGGCGATTTTTGGTCCGGAGCCGGATCTACGATTTCTGACAGAAAAAATATATTTTCGTCGCCAAAAAAATATTTTTTCAAAATCGATTAAAAAAGGGTAATAACCAGTGTTTTCGGGGGTAGAATATGCGACTTATTTCCATTTTTCAGCGTCTGCTTCACTTTTTCCTTTGCTTATTTGTATTGCTTTTATTTCTCGCCTGTTTTCGCTTCATTTAGACGTAAGTTTGGGTCTGTATTATTTTCACGCTTGCTATGTATTCCTTGCTTTATATTTCTCTGTTACATTAGTCCTTAGGGGACTTTGTCCCAGGACTCAATAAAAATACTACTACTACTACTACTACTTGAGAACGATGCTATAGGTTAAAAGTCGATATTTTGAAAAGAAAAAAAATTGTGGCCGATTTTGGCGATTTTCGGTCCGGAGCCGGATTTACGATTTCTGACGGAAAAAATAGTTTTTTCGTCGCCAAAAAAATATTTTTTTCAAAATCGATTAAAAAACGTTAATAACCAGTGTTTTCGGGGGTAGAATATGCGACTTGAGAACGATGGTATAGGTTAAAAGTCGATATTTTGAAAAGAAAAAAAATTGGGGTCGATTTTGGCGATTTTTGGTCCGGAGCCGGATCTACGATTTCTGACAGAAAAAATATTTTTTTCGTCGATAAAAAAAATATTTTTTTCAAAATCGATTAAAAAAGGGTAATAACCAGTGTTTTCGGGGGTAGAATATGCGACTTATTTCCATTTTTCAGCGTCTGCTTCACTTTTTCCTTTGCTTATTTGTATTGCTTTTATTTCTCGCCTGTTTTCGCTTCATTTAGACATAAGTTTGGGTCTGTATTCTTCTCACGCTTGCTATGTATTCCTTGCTTTATATTTCTCTGTTACATTAGTCCTTAGGGGACTTTGTCCCAGGACTCAATAAAAATACTACTACTACTACTACTACTTGAGAACGATGCTATAGGTTAAAAGTCGATATTTTGAAAAGAAAAAAAATTGTGGCCGATTTTGGCGATGTTCGGTCCGGAGCCGGATCTACGATTTCTGACAGAAAAAATATTTTTTTCGTCGCCAAAAAAATATTTTTTTCAAAATCGATTAAAAAAGGGTAATAACCAGTGTTTTCGGGGGTAGAATATGCGACTTATTTCCATTTTTCAGCGTCTGCTTTACTTTTTCCTTTGCTTATTTGTATTGCTTTTATTTCTCGCCTGTTTTTGCTTCATTTAGACGTAAGTTTGGGTCTGTATTCTTTTCACGCTTGCTATGTATTCCTTGCTTTATATTTCTCTGTTACATTAGTCCTTAGGGGACTTTGTCCCAGGACTCAATAAAAATACTAATACTACTACTACTACTTGAGAACGATGCTCTAGGTTAAAAGTCGATATCCTGAAAAGAAAAAAAATTGGGGTCGATTTTGGCGATTTTTGGTCCGGAGCCGGATCTACGATTTCTGACAGAAAAAATATTTTTTTCGTCGCCAAAAAAATATTTTTTTCAAAATCGATTAAAAAAGGGTAATAACCAGTGTTTTCGGGGGTAGAATATGCGACTTATTTCCATTTTTCAGCGTCTGCTTCACTTTTTCCTTTGCTTATTTGTATTGCTTTTATTTCTCGCCTGTTTTCGCTTCACTTAGACGTAAGTTTGGGTCTGTATTCTTTTCACGCTTGCTATGTATTCCTTGCTTTATATTTCTCTGTTACATTAGTCCTTAGGGGACTTTGTCCCAGGACTCAATAAAAATACTAATACTACTACTACTACTTGAGAACGATGCTATAGGTTAAAAGTCGATATTTTGAAAAGAAAAAAAATTGTGGCCGATTTTGGCGATTTTCGGTCTGGAGCGGGATCTACGATTTCTGACGGAAAAAAATAGTTTTTTCGTCGCCAAAAAAATATTTTTTTCAAAATCGATTAAAAAACGTTAATAACCAGTGTTTTCGGGGGTAGAATATGCGACTTGAGAACGATGGTATAGGTTAAAAGTCGATATCCTGAAAAGAAAAAAAATTGGGGTCGATTTTGGCGATTTTTGGTCCGGAGCCGGATCTACGATTTCTGACAGAAAAAATATATTTTCGTCGCCAAAAAAATATTTTTTCAAAATCGATCAAAAAAGGGTAAGAACCAGTGTTTTCGGGGGTAGAATATGCGACTTATTTCCATTTTTCAGCGTCTGCTTCACTTTTTCCTTTGCTTATTTGTATTGCTTTTATTTCTCGCCTGTTTTCGCTTCATTTAGACGTAAGTTTGGGTCAGTATTCTTTTCACGCTTGCTATGTATTCCTTGCTTTATATTTCTCTGTTACATTAGTCCTTAGGGGACTTTGTCCCAGGACTCAATAAAAATACTACTACTACTACTACTACTTGAGAACGATGCTATAGGTTAAAAGTCGATATTTTGAAAAGAAAAAAAATTGTGGCCGATTTTGGCGATTTTCGGTCCGGAGCCGGATTTACGATTTCTGACGGAAAAAATAGTTTTTTCGTCGCCAAAAAAATATTTTTTTCAAAATCGATTAAAAAACGTTAATAACCAGTGTTTTCGGGGGTAGAATATGCGACTTGAGAACGATGGTATAGGTTAAAAGTCGATATTCTGAAAAGAAAAAAAATTGGGGTCGATTTTGGCGATTTTTGGTCCGGAGCCGGATCTACGATTTCTGACAGAAAAAATATATTTTCGTCGCCAAAAAAATATTTTTTCAAAATCGATTAAAAAAGGGTAATAACCAGTGTTTTCGGGGGTAGAATATGCGACTTATTTCCATTTTTCAGCGTCTGCTTCACTTTTTCCTTTGCTTATTTGTATTGCTTTTATTTCTCGCCTGTTTTCGCTTCATTTAGACGTAAGTTTGGGTCTGTATTCTTTTCACGCTTGCTATGTATTCCTTGCTTTAAATTTCTCTGTTACATTAGTCCTTAGGGGACTTTGTCCCAGGACTCAATAAAACTACTAATACTACTACTACTACTTGAGAACGATGCTATAGGTTAAAAGTCGATATTTTGAAAAGAAAAAAAATTGTGGCCGATTTTGGCGATTTTCGGTCTGGAGCCGGATCTACGATTTCTGACCGAAAAAATAGTTTTTTCGTATCCAAAAAAATATTTTTTTCAAAATCGATTAAAAAAGGGTAATAACCAGTGTTTTCGGGGGTAGAATATGCGACTTATTTCCATTTTTCAGCGTCTGCTTCACTTTTTCCTTTGCTTATTTGTATTGCTTTTATTTCTCGCCTGTTTTCGCTTCATTTAGACGTAAGTTTGGGTCTGTATTCTTTTCACGCTTGCTATGTATTCCTTGCTTTATATTTCTCTGTTACATTAGTCCTTAGGGGACTTTGTCCCAGGACTCAATAAAACTACTAATACTACTACTACTACTTGAGAACGATGCTATAGGTTAAAAGTCGATATTTTGAAAAGAAAAAAAATTGTGGCCGATTTTGGCGATTTTCGGTCTGGAGCCGGATCTACGATTTCTGACGGAAAAAATAGTTTTTTCGTATCCAAAAAAATATTTTTTTCAAAATCGATTAAAAAAGGGTAATAACCAGTGTTTTCGGGGGTAGAATATGCGACTTATTTCCATTTTTCAGCGTCTGCTTCACTTTTTCCTTTGCTTATTTGTATTGCTTTTATTTCTCGCCTGTTTTCGCTTCACTTAGACGTAAGTTTGGGTCTGTATTCTTTTCACGCTTGCTATGTATTCCTTGCTTTATATTTCTCTGTTACATTAGTCCTTAGGGGACTTTGTCCCAGGACTCAATAAAAATACTAATACTACTACTACTACTTGAGAACGATGCTATAGGTTAAAAGTCGATATTTTGAAAAGAAAAAAAATTGTGGCCGATTTTGGCGATTTTCGGTCTGGAGCGGGATCTACGATTTCTGACGGAAAAAAATAGTTTTTTCGTCGCCAAAAAAATATTTTTTTCAAAATCGATTAAAAAACGTTAATAACCAGTGTTTTCGGGGGTAGAATATGCGACTTGAGAACGATGGTATAGGTTAAAAGTCGATATCCTGAAAAGAAAAAAAATTGGGGTCGATTTTGGCGATTTTTGGTCCGGAGCCGGATCTACGATTTCTGACAGAAAAAATATATTTTCGTCGCCAAAAAAATATTTTTTCAAAATCGATTAAAAAAGGGTAAGAACCAGTGTTTTCGGGGGTAGAATATGCGACTTATTTCCATTTTTCAGCGTCTGCTTCACTTTTTCCTTTGCTTATTTGTATTGCTTTTATTTCTCGCCTGTTTTCGCTTCATTTAGACGTAAGTTTGGGTCAGTATTCTTTTCACGCTTGCTATGTATTCCTTGCTTTATATTTCTCTGTTACATTAGTCCTTAGGGGACTTTGTCCCAGGACTCAATAAAAATACTACTACTACTACTACTACTTGAGAACGATGCTATAGGTTAAAAGTCGATATTTTGAAAAGAAAAAAAATTGTGGCCGATTTTGGCGATTTTCGGTCCGGAGCCGGATTTACGATTTCTGACGGAAAAAATAGTTTTTTCGTCGCCAAAAAAATATTTTTTTCAAAATCGATTAAAAAACGTTAATAACCAGTGTTTTCGGGGGTAGAATATGCGACTTGAGAACGATGGTATAGGTTAAAAGTCGATATTCTGAAAAGAAAAAAAATTGGGGTCGATTTTGGCGATTTTTGGTCCGGAGCCGGATCTACGATTTCTGACAGAAAAAATATATTTTCGTCGCCAAAAAAATATTTTTTCAAAATCGATTAAAAAAGGGTAATAACCAGTGTTTTCGGGGGTAGAATATGCGACTTATTTCCATTTTTCAGCGTCTGCTTCACTTTTTCCTTTGCTTATTTGTATTGCTTTTATTTCTCGCCTGTTTTCGCTTCATTTAGACGTAAGTTTGGGTCTGTATTCTTTTCACGCTTGCTATGTATTCCTTGCTTTAAATTTCTCTGTTACATTAGTCCTTAGGGGACTTTGTCCCAGGACTCAATAAAACTACTAATACTACTACTACTACTTGAGAACGATGCTATAGGTTAAAAGTCGATATTTTGAAAAGAAAAAAAATTGTGGCCGATTTTGGCGATTTTCGGTCTGGAGCCGGATCTACGATTTCTGACGGAAAAAATAGTTTTTTCGTATCCAAAAAAATATTTTTTTCAAAATCGATTAAAAAAGGGTAATAACCAGTGTTTTCGGGGGTAGAATATGCGACTTATTTCCATTTTTCAGCGTCTGCTTCACTTTTTCCTTTGCTTATTTGTATTGCTTTTATTTCTCGCCTGTTTTCGCTTCATTTAGACGTAAGTTTGGGTCTGTATTCTTTTCAAGCTTGCTATGTATTCCTTGCTTTATATTTCTCTGTTACATTAGTCCTTAGGGGACTTTGTCCCAGGACTCAATAAAAATACTAATACTACTACTACTACTTGAGAACGATGCTATAGGTTAAAAGTCGATATTTTGAAAAGAAAAAAAATTGTGGCCGATTTTGGCGATTTTCGGTCTGGAGCCGGATCTACGATTTCTGACAGAAAAAATATTTTTTTCGTCGTCAAAAAAATATTTTTTTCAAAATCGATTAAAAAAGGGTAATAACCAGTGTTTTCGGGGGTAGAATATGCGACTTATTTCCATTTTTCAGCGTCTGCTTCACTTTTTCCTTTGCTTATTTGTATTGCTTTTATTTCTCGCCTGTTTTCGCTTCATTTAGACGTAAGTTTGGGTCTGTATTCTTTTCACGCTTGCTATGTATTCCTTGCTTTATATTTCTCTGTTACATTAGTCCTTAGGGGACTTTGTCCCAGGACTCAATAAAACTACTAATACTACTACTACTACTTGAGAACGATGCTATAGGTTAAAAGTCGATATTTTGAAAAGAAAAAAAATTGTGGCCGATTTTGGCGATTTTCGGTCTGGAGCCGGATCTACGATTTCTGACGGAAAAAATAGTTTTTTCGTATCCAAAAAAATATTTGTTTCAAAATCGATTAAAAAAGGGTAATAACCAGTGTTTTCGGGGGTAGAATATGCGACTTATTTCCATTTTTCAGCGTCTGCTTCACTTTTTCCTTTGCTTATTTGTATTGCTTTTATTTCTCGCCTGTTTTCGCTTCACTTAGACGTAAGTTTGGGTCTGTATTCTTTTCACGCTTGCTATGTATTCCTTGCTTTATATTTCTCTGTTACATTAGTCCTTAGGGGACTTTGTCCCAGGACTCAATAAAACTACTAATACTACTACTACTACTTGAGAACGATGCTATAGGTTAAAAGTCGATATTTTGAAAAGAAAAAAAATTGTGGCCGATTTTGGCGATTTTCGGTCTGGAGCCGGATCTACGATTTCTGACGGAAAAAATAGTTTTTTCGTATCCAAAAAAATATTTTTTTCAAAATCGATTAAAAAAGGGTAATAACCAGTGTTTTCGGGGGTAGAATATGCGACTTATTTCCATTTTTCAGCGTCTGCTTCACTTTTTCCTTTGCTTATTTGTATTGCTTTTATTTCTCGCCTGTTTTCGCTTCATTTAGACGTAAGTTTGGGTCTGTATTCTTTTCACGCTTGCTATGTATTCCTTGCTTTATATTTCTCTGTTACATTAGTCCTTAGGGGACTTTGTCCCAGGACTCAATAAAACTACTAATACTACTACTACTACTTGAGAACGATGCTATAGGTTAAAAGTCGATATTTTGAAAAGAAAAAAAATTGTGGCCGATTTTGGCGATTTTCGGTCTGGAGCCGGATCTACGATTTCTGACGGAAAAAATAGTTTTTTCGTATCCAAAAAAATATTTTTTTCAAAATCGATTAAAAAAGGGTAATAACCAGTGTTTTCGGGGGTAGAATATGCGACTTATTTCCATTTTTCAGCGTCTGCTTTACTTTTTCCTTTGCTTATTTGTATTGCTTTTATTTCTCGCCTGTATTCGCTTCATTTAGACGTAAGTTTGGGTCTGTATTCTTTTCACGCTTGCTATGTATTCCTTGCTTTATATTTCTCTGTTACATTAGTCCTTAGGGGACTTTGTCCCAGGACTCAATAAAAATACTAATACTACTACTACTACTTGAGAACGATGCTATAGGTTAAAAGTCGATATTTGGAAAAGAAAAAAAATTGTGGCCGATTTTGGCGATTTTCGGTCTGGAGCCGGATCTACGATTTCTGACCGAAAAAATAGTTTTTTCGTATCCAAAAAAATATTTTCTACAAAATCGATTAAAAAACGTTAATAAACAGTGTTTTCGGGGGTAGAATATGCGACTTGAGAACGATGGTATAGGTTAAAAGTCGATATCCTGAAAAGAAAAAAAATTGGGGTCGATTTTGGCGATTTTTGGTCCGGAGCCGTATCTGCGATTTCTGACAGAAAAAATATTTTTTTCGTCGCCAAAAAAATATTTTTATCAAAATCGATTAAAAAAGGGTAATAACCAGTGTTTTCGGGGGTAGAATATGCGACTTATTTCCATTTTTCAGCGTCTGCTTCACTTTTTCCTTTGCTTATTTGTATTGCTTTTATTTCTCGCCTGTTTTCGCTTCATTTAGACGTAAGTTTGGGTCTGTATTCTTTTCACGCTTGCTATGTATTCCTTGCTTTATATTTCTCTGTTACATTAGTCCTTAGGGGACTTTGTCCCAGGACTCAATAAAAATACTACTACTACTACTACTACTTGAGAAAGATGCCATAGGTTAAAAGTCGATATTTTGAAAAGAAAAAAAATTGTGGCCGATTTTGGCGATGTTCGGTCCGGAGCCGGATCTACGATTTCTGACAGAAAAAATATTTTTTTCGTCGTCAAAAAAATATTTTTTTCAAAATCGATTAAAAAAGGGTAATAACCAGTGTTTTCGGGGGTAGAATATGCGACTTATTTCCATTTTTCAGCGCCTGCTTCACTTTTTCCTTTGCTTATTTGTATTGCTTTTATTTCTCGCCTGTTTTCGCTTCATTTAGACGTAAGTTTGGGTCTGTATTCTTTTCACGCTTGCTATGTATTCCTTGCTTTATATTTCTCTGTTACATTAGTCCTTAGGGGACTTTGTCCCAGGACTCAATAAAACTACTAATACTACTACTACTTGAGAACGATGCTATAGGTTAAAAGTCGATATCCTGAAAAGAAAAAAAATTGGGGTCGATTTTGGCAATTTTTGGTCCGGAGCCGGATCTACGATTTCTGACAGAAAAAATATTTTTTTCGTCGCCAAAAAAATATTTTTTTCAAAATCGATTAAAAAAGGGTAATAACCAGTGTTTTCGGGGGTAGAATATGCGACTTATTTCCATTTTTCAGCGTCTGCTTTACTTTTTCCTTTGCTTATTTGTATTGCTTTTATTTCTCGCCTGTATTCGCTTCATTTAGACGTAAGTTTGGGTCTGTATTCTTTTCACGCTTGCTATGTATTCCTTGCTTTATATTTCTCTGTTACATTAGTCCTTAGGGGACTTTGTCCCAGGACTCAATAAAAATACTAATACTACTACTACTACTTGAGAACGATGCTATAGGTTAAAAGTCGATATTTGGAAAAGAAAAAAAATTGTGGCCGATTTTGGCGATTTTCGGTCTGGAGCCGGATCTACGATTTCTGACCGAAAAAATAGTTTTTTCGTATCCAAAAAAATATTTTCTACAAAATCGATTAAAAAACGTTAATAACCAGTGTTTTCGGGGGTAGAATATGCGACTTGAGAACGATGGTATAGGTTAAAAGTCGATATCCTGAAAAGAAAAAAAATTGGGGTCGATTTTGGCGATTTTTGGTCCGGAGCCGGATCTGCGATTTCTGACAGAAAAAATATTTTTTTCGTCGCCAAAAAAATATTTTTTCAAAATCGATTAAAAAAGGGTAATAACCAGTGTTTTCGGGGGTAGAATATGCGACTTATTTCCATTTTTCAGCGTCTGCTTCACTTTTTCCTTTGCTTATTTGTATTGCTTTTATTTCTCGCCTGTTTTCGCTTCATTTAGACGTAAGTTTGGGTCTGTATTCTTTTCACGCTTGCTATGTATTCCTTGCTTTATATTTCTCTGTTACATTAGTCCTTAGGGGACTTTGTCCCAGGACTCAATAAAAATACTACTACTACTACTACTACTTGAGAACGATGCTATAGGTTAAAAGTCGATATTTTGAAAAGAAAAAAAATTGTGGCCGATTTTGGCGATGTTCGGTCCGGAGCCGGATCTACGATTTCTGACAGAAAAAATATTTTTTTCGTCGTCAAAAAAATATTTTTTTCAAAATCGATTAAAAAAGGGTAATAACCAGTGTTTTCGGGGGTAGAATATGCGACTTATTTCCATTTTTCAGCGTCTGCTTTACTTTTTCCTTTGCTTATTTGTATTGCTTTTATTTCTCGCCTGTATTCGCTTCATTTAGACGTAAGTTTGGGTCTGTATTCTTTTCACGCTTGCTATGTATTCCTTGCTTTATATTTCTCTGTTACATTAGTCCTTAGGGGACTTTGTCCCAGGACTCAATAAAAATACTAATACTACTACTACTACTTGAGAACGATGCTATAGGTTAAAAGTCGATATTTGGAAAAGAAAAAAAATTGTGGCCGATTTTGGCGATTTTCGGTCTGGAGCCGGATCTACGATTTCTGACCGAAAAAATAGTTTTTTCGTATCCAAAAAAATATTTTCTACAAAATCGATTAAAAAACGTTAATAACCAGTGTTTTCGGGGGTAGAATATGCGACTTGAGAACGATGGTATAGGTTAAAAGTCGATATCCTGAAAAGAAAAAAAATTGGGGTCGATTTTGGCGATTTTTGGTCCGGAGCCGGATCTGCGATTTCTGACAGAAAAAATATTTTTTTCGTCGCCAAAAAAATATTTTTTCAAAATCGATTAAAAAAGGGTAATAACCAGTGTTTTCGGGGGTAGAATATGCGACTTATTTCCATTTTTCAGCGTCTGCTTCACTTTTTCCTTTGCTTATTTGTATTGCTTTTATTTCTCGCCTGTTTTCGCTTCATTTAGACGTAAGTTTGGGTCTGTATTCTTCTCACGCTTGCTATGTATTCCTTGCTTTATATTTCTCTGTTACATTAGTCCTTAGGGGACTTTGTCCCAGGACTCAATAAAAATACTACTACTACTACTACTACTTGAGAACGATGCTATAGGTTAAAAGTCGATATTTTGAAAAGAAAAAAAATTGTGGCCGATTTTGGCGATGTTCGGTCCGGAGCCGGATCTACGATTTCTGACAGAAAAAATATTTTTTTCGTCGTCAAAAAAATATTTTTTTCAAAATCGATTAAAAAAGGGTAATAACCAGTGTTTTCGGGGGTAGAATATGCGACTTATTTCCATTTTTCAGCGTCTGCTTCACTTTTTCCTTTGCTTATTTGTATTGCTTTTATTTCTCGCCTGTTTTCGCTTCATTTAGACGTAAGTTTGGGTCTGTATTCTTTTCACGCTTGCTATGTATTCCTTGCTTTATATTTCTCTGTTACATTAGTCCTTAGGGGACTTTGTCCCAGGACTCAATAAAAATACTAATACTACTACTACTACTTGAGATCGATGCTATAGGTTAAAAGTCGATATTTTGAAAAGAAAAAAAATTGTGGCCGATTTTGGCGATTTTCGGTCTGGAGCCGGATCTACGATTTCTGACGGAAAAAATAGTTTTTTCGTATCCAAAAAAATATTTTTTTCAAAATCGATTAAAAAAGGGTAATAACCAGTGTTTTCGGGGGTAGAATATGCGACTTATTTCCATTTTTCAGCGTCTGCTTCACTTTTTCCTTTGCTTATTTGTATTGCTTTTATTTCTCGCCTGTTTTCGCTTCATTTAGACGTAAGTTTGGGTCTGTATTCTTTTCAAGCTTGCTATGTATTCCTTGCTTTATATTTCTCTGTTACATTAGTCCTTAGGGGACTTTGTCCCAGGACTCAATAAAAATACTAATACTACTACTACTACTTGAGAACGATGCTATAGGTTAAAAGTCGATATTTTGAAAAGAAAAAAAATTGTGGCCGATTTTGGCGATTTTCGGTCTGGAGCGGGATCTACGATTTCTGACGGAAAAAATAGTTTTTTCGTATACAAAAAAATATTTTTTTCAAAATCGATTAAAAAACGTTAATAACCAATGTTTTCGGGGGTAGAATATGCGACTTGAGAACGATGGTATAGGTTAAAAGTCGATATCCTGAAAAGAAAAAAAATTGGGGTCGATTTTGGCGATTTTTGGTCCGGAGCCGGATCTACGATTTCTGACAGAAAAAATATATTTTCGTCGCCAAAAAAATATTTTTTCAAAATCGATTAAAAAAGGGTAATAACCAGTGTTTTCGGGGGTAGAATATGCGACTTATTTCCATTTTTCAGCGTCTGCTTCACTTTTTCCTTTGCTTATTTGTATTGCTTTTATTTCTCGCCTGTTTTCGCTTCATTTAGACGTAAGTTTGGGTCTGTATTATTTTCACGCTTGCTATGTATTCCTTGCTTTATATTTCTCTGTTACATTAGTCCTTAGGGGACTTTGTCCCAGGACTCAATAAAAATACTACTACTACTACTACTACTTGAGAACGATGCTATAGGTTAAAAGTCGATATTTTGAAAAGAAAAAAAATTGTGGCCGATTTTGGCGATTTTCGGTCCGGAGCCGGATTTACGATTTCTGACGGAAAAAATATTTTTTTCGTCGCCAAAAAAATATTTTTTTCAAAATCGATTAAAAAACGTTAATAACCAGTGTTTTCGGGGGTAGAATATGCGACTTGAGAACGATGGTATAGGTTAAAAGTCGATATTTTGAAAAGAAAAAAAATTGGGGTCGATTTTGGCGATTTTTGGTCCGGAGCCGGATCTACGATTTCTGACAGAAAAAATATTTTTTTCGTCGATAAAAAAAATATTTTTTTCAAAATCGATTAAAAAAGGGTAATAACCAGTGTTTTCGGGGGTAGAATATGCGACTTATTTCCATTTTTCAGCGTCTGCTTTACTTTTTCCTTTGCTTATTTGTATTGCTTTTATTTCTCGCCTGTATTCGCTTCATTTAGACGTAAGTTTGGGTCTGTATTCTTTTCACGCTTGCTATGTATTCCTTGCTTTATATTTCTCTGTTACATTAGTCCTTAGGGGACTTTGTCCCAGGACTCAATAAAAATACTAATACTACTACTACTACTTGAGAACGATGCTATAGGTTAAAAGTCGATATTTGGAAAAGAAAAAAAATTGTGGCCGATTTTGGCGATTTTCGGTCTGGAGCCGGATCTACGATTTCTGACCGAAAAAATAGTTTTTTCGTATCCAAAAAAATATTTTCTACAAAATCGATTAAAAAACGTTAATAACCAGTGTTTTCGGGGGTAGAATATGCGACTTGAGAACGATGGTATAGGTTAAAAGTCGATATCCTGAAAAGAAAAAAAAATTGGGGTCGATTTTGGCGATTTTTGGTCCGGAGCCGGATCTGCGATTTCTGACAGAAAAAATATTTTTTTCGTCGCCAAAAAAATATTTTTTCAAAATCGATTAAAAAAGGGTAATAACCAGTGTTTTCGGGGGTAGAATATGCGACTTATTTCCATTTTTCAGCGTCTGCTTCACTTTTTCCTTTGCTTATTTGTATTGCTTTTATTTCTCGCCTGTTTTCGCTTCATTTAGACGTAAGTTTGGGTCTGTATTCTTTTCACGCTTGCTATGTATTCCTTGCTTTATATTTCTCTGTTACATTAGTCCTTAGGGGACTTTGTCCCAGGACTCAATAAAAATACTACTACTACTACTACTACTTGAGAACGATGCTATAGGTTAAAAGTCGATATTTTGAAAAGAAAAAAAATTGTGGCCGATTTTGGCGATGTTCGGTCCGGAGCCGGATCTACGATTTCTGACAGAAAAAATATTTTTTTCGTCGTCAAAAAAATATTTTTTTCAAAATCGATTAAAAAAGGATAATAACCAGTGTTTTCGGGGGTAGAATATGCGACTTATTTCCATTTTTCAGCGTCTGCTTTACTTTTTCCTTTGCTTATTTGTATTGCTTTTATTTCTCGCCTGTATTCGCTTCATTTAGACGTAAGTTTGGGTCTGTATTCTTTTCACGCTTGCTATGTATTCCTTGCTTTATATTTCTCTGTTACATTAGTCCTTAGGGGACTTTGTCCCAGGACTCAATAAAAATACTAATACTACTACTACTACTTGAGAACGATGCTATAGGTTAAAAGTCGATATTTGGAAAAGAAAAAAAATTGTGGCCGATTTTGGCGATTTTCGGTCTGGAGCCGGATCTACGATTTCTGACCGAAAAAATAGTTTTTTCGTATCCAAAAAAATATTTTCTACAAAATCGATTAAAAAACGTTAATAACCAGTGTTTTCGGGGGTAGAATATGCGACTTGAGAACGATGGTATAGGTTAAAAGTCGATATCCTGAAAAGAAAAAAAATTGGGGTCGATTTTGGCGATTTTTGGTCCGGAGCCGGATCTGCGATTTCTGACAGAAAAAATATTTTTTTCGTCGCCAAAAAAATATTTTTTCAAAATCGATTAAAAAAGGGTAATAACCAGTGTTTTCGGGGGTAGAATATGCGACTTGAGAACGATGGTATAGGTTAAAAGTCGATATCCTGAAAAGAAAAAAAATTGGGGTCGATTTTGGCGATTTTTGGTCCGGAGCCGGATCTGCGATTTCTGACAGAAAAAATATTGTTTTCGTCGCCAAAAAAATATTTTTTCAAAATCGATTAAAAAAGGGTAATAACCAGTGTTTTCGGGGGTAGAATATGCGACTTATTTCCATTTTTCAGCGTCTGCTTCACTTTTTCCTTTGCTTATTTGTATTGCTTTTATTTCTCGCCTGTTTTCGGTTCATTTAGACGTAAGTTTGGGTCTGTATTCTTTTCACGCTTGCTATGTATTCCTTGCTTTATATTTCTCTGTTACATTAGTCCTTAGGGGACTTTGTCCCAGGACTCAATAAAAATACTACTACTACTACTACTACTTGAGAACGATGCTATAGGTTAAAAGTCGATATTTTGAAAAGAAAAAAAATTGTGGCCGATTTTGGCGATGTTCGGTCCGGAGCCGGATCTACGATTTCTGACAGAAAAAATATTTTTTTCGTCGTCAAAAAAATATTTTTTTCAAAATCGATTAAAAAAGGGTAATAACCAGTGTTTTCGGGGGTAGAATATGCGACTTATTTCCATTTTTCAGCGTCTGCTTTACTTTTTCCTTTGCTTATTTGTATTGCTTTTATTTCTCGCCTGTATTCGCTTCATTTAGACGTAAGTTTGGGTCTGTATTCTTTTCACGCTTGCTATGTATTCCTTGCTTTATATTTCTCTGTTACATTAGTCCTTAGGGGACTTTGCCCCAGGACTCAATAAAAATACTAATACTACTACTACTACTTGAGAACGATGCTATAGGTTAAAAGTCGATATTTGGAAAAGAAAAAAAATTGTGGCCGATTTTGGCGATTTTCGGTCTGGAGCCGGATCTACGATTTCTGACCGAAAAAATAGTTTTTTCGTATCCAAAAAAATATTTTCTACAAAATCGATTAAAAAACGTTAATAACCAGTGTTTTCGGGGGTAGAATATGCGACTTGAGAACGATGGTATAGGTTAAAAGTCGATATCCTGAAAAGAAAAAAAATTGGGGTCGATTTTGGCGATTTTTGGTCCGGAGCCGGATCTGCGATTTCTGACAGAAAAAATATTTTTTTCGTCGCCAAAAAAATATTTTTTCAAAATCGATTAAAAAAGGGTAATAACCAGTGTTTTCGGGGGTAGAATATGCGACTTATTTCCATTTTTCAGCGTCTGCTTCACTTTTTCCTTTGCTTATTTGTATTGCTTTTATTTCTCGCCTGTTTTCGCTTCATTTAGACGTAAGTTTGGGTCTGTATTCTTTTCACGCTTGCTATGTATTCCTTGCTTTATATTTCTCTGTTACATTAGTCCTTAGGGGACTTTGTCCCAGGACTCAATAAAAATACTAATACTACTACTACTACTTGAGAACGATGGTATAGGTTAAAAGTCGATATTTTGAAAAGAAAAAAAATTGGGGTCGATTTTGGCGATTTTTGGTCCGGAGCCGGATCTACGATTTCTGACAGAAAAAATATTTTTTTCGTCGCCAAAAAAATATTTTTTTCAAAATCGATTAAAAAAGGGTAATAACCAGTGTTTCGGGGGTAGAATATGCGACTTATTTCCATTTTTCAGCGTCTGCTTCACTTTTTCCTTTGCTTATTTGTATTGCTTTTATTTCTCGCCTGTTTTCGCTTCATTTAGACGTAAGTTTGGGTCTGTATTCTTCTCACGCTTGCTATGTATTCCTTGCTTTATATTTCTCTGTTACATTAGTCCTTAGGGGACTTTGTCCCAGGACTCAATAAAAATACTACTACTACTACTACTACTTGAGAACGATGCTATAGGTTAAAAGTCGATATTTTGAAAAGAAAAAAAATTGTGGCCGATTTTGGCGATGTTCGGTCCGGAGCCGGATCTACGATTTCTGACAGAAAAAATATTTTTTTCGTCGTCAAAAAAATATTTTTTTCAAAATCGATTAAAAAAGGGTAATAACCAGTGTTTTCGGGGGTAGAATATGCGACTTATTTCCATTTTTCAGCGTCTGCTTCACTTTTTCCTTTGCTTATTTGTATTGCTTTTATTTCTCGCCTGTTTTCGCTTCATTTAGACGTAAGTTTGGGTCTGTATTCTTTTCACGCTTGCTATGTATTCCTTGCTTTATATTTCTCTGTTACATTAGTCCTTAGGGGACTTTGTCCCAGGACTCAATAAAAATACTAATACTACTACTACTACTTGAGAACGATGCTATAGGTTAAAAGTCGATATTTGGAAAAGAAAAAAAATTGTGGCCGATTTTGGCGATTTTCGGTCTGGAGCCGGATCTACGATTTCTGACCGAAAAAATAGTTTTTTCGTATCCAAAAAAATATTTTCTACAAAATCGATTAAAAAACGTTAATAACCAGTGTTTTCGGGGGTAGAATATGCGACTTGAGAACGATGGTATAGGTTAAAAGTCGATATCCTGAAAAGAAAAAAAATTGGGGTCGATTTTGGCGATTTTTGGTCCGGAGCCGGATCTGCGATTTCTGACAGAAAAAATATTTTTTTCGTCGCCAAAAAAATATTTTTTTCAAAATCGATTAAAAAAGGGTAATAACCAGTGTTTTCGGGGGTAGAATATGCGACTTATTTCCATTTTTCAGCGTCTGCTTCACTTTTTCCTTTGCTGATTTGTATTGCTTTTATTTCTCGCCTGTTTTCGCTTCATTTAGACGTAAGTTTGGGTCTGTATTCTTTTCACGCTTGCTATGTATTCCTTGCTTTATATTTCTCTGTTACATTAGTCCTTAGGGGACTTTGTCCCAGGACTCAATAAAAATACTAATACTACTACTACTACTTGAGATCGATGCTATAGGTTAAAAGTCGATATTTTGAAAAGAAAAAAAATTGTGGCCGATTTTGGCGATTTTCGGTCTGGAGCCGGATCTACGATTTCTGACGGAAAAAATAGTTTTTTCGTATCCAAAAAAATATTTTTTTCAAAATCGATTAAAAAAGGGTAATAACCAGTGTTTTCGGGGGTAGAATATGCGACTTATTTCCATTTTTCAGCGTCTGCTTCACTTTTTCCTTTGCTTATTTGTATTGCTTTTATTTCTCGCCTGTTTTCGCTTCATTTAGACGTAAGTTTGGGTCTGTATTCTTTTCAAGCTTGCTATGTATTCCTTGCTTTATATTTCTCTGTTACATTAGTCCTTAGGGGACTTTGTCCCAGGACTCAATAAAAATACTAATACTACTACTACTACTTGAGAACGATGCTATAGGTTAAAAGTCGATATTTTGAAAAGAAAAAAAATTGTGGCCGATTTTGGCGATTTTCGGTCTGGAGCGGGATCTACGATTTCTGACGGAAAAAATAGGTTTTTCGTATCCAAAAAAATATTTTTTTCAAAATCGATTAAAAAACGTTAATAACCTATGTTTTCGGGGGTAGAATATGCGACTTGAGAACGATGGTATAGGTTAAAAGTCGATATCCTGAAAAGAAAAAAAATTGGGGTCGATTTTGGCGATTTTTGGTCCGGATCCGGATCTACGATTTCTGACAGAAAAAATATATTTTCGTCGCCAAAAAAATATTTTTTCAAAATCGATTAAAAAAGGGTAATAACCAGTGTTTTCGGGGGTAGAATATGCGACTTATTTCCATTTTTCAGCGTCTGCTTCACTTTTTCCTTTGCTTATTTGTATTGCTTTTATTTCTCGCCTGTTTTCGCTTCATTTAGACGTAAGTTTGGGTCTGTATTATTTTCACGCTTGCTATGTATTCCTTGCTTTATATTTCTCTGTTACATTAGTCCTTAGGGGACTTTGTCCCAGGACTCAATAAAAATACTACTACTACTACTACTACTTGAGAACGATGCTATAGGTTAAAAGTCGATATTTTGAAAAGAAAAAAAATTGTGGCCGATTTTGGCGATTTTCGGTCCGGAGCCGGATTTACGATTTCTGACGGAAAAAATAGTTTTTTCGTCGCCAAAAAAATATTTTTTTCAAAATCGATTAAAAAACTTTAATAACCAGTGTTTTCGGGGGTAGAATATGCGACTTGAGAACGATGGTATAGGTTAAAAGTCGATATTTTGAAAAGAAAAAAAATTGGTGTCGATTTTGGCGATTTTTGGTCCGGAGCCGGATCTACGATTTCTGACAGAAAAAATATTTTTTTCGTCGATAAAAAAAATATTTTTTTCAAAATCGATTAAAAAAGGGTAATAACCAGTGTTTTCGGGGGTAGAATATGCGACTTATTTCCATTTTTCAGCGTCTGCTTCACTTTTTCCTTTGCTTATTTGTATTGCTTTTATTTCTCGCCTGTTTTCGCTTCATTTAGACATAAGTTTGGGTCTGTATTCTTCTCACGCTTGCTATGTATTCCTTGCTTTATATTTCTCTGTTACATTAGTCCTTAGGGGACTTTGTCCCAGGACTCAATAAAAATACTACTACTACTACTACTACTTGAGAACGATGCTATAGGTTAAAAGTCGATATTTTGAAAAGAAAAAAAATTGTGGCCGATTTTGGCGATGTTCGGTCCGGAGCCGGATCTACGATTTCTGACAGAAAAAATATTTTTTTCGTCGCCAAAAAAATATTTTTTTCAAAATCGATTAAAAAAGGGTAATAACCAGTGTTTTCGGGGGTAGAATATGCGACTTATTTCCATTTTTCAGCGTCCGCTTTACTTTTTCCTTTGCTTATTTGTATTGCTTTTATTTCTCGCCTGTTTTCGCTTCATTTAGACGTAAGTTTGGGTCTGTATTCTTTTCACGCTTGCTATGTATTCCTTGCTTTATATTTCTCTGTTACATTAGTCCTTAGGGGACTTTGTCCCAGGACTCAATAAAAATACTAATACTACTACTACTACTTGAGAACGATGCTCTAGGTTAAAAGTCGATATCCTGAAAAGAAAAAAAATTGGGGTCGATTTTGGCGATTTTTGGTCCGGAGCCGGATCTACGATTTCTGACAGAAAAAATATTTTTTTCGTCGCCAAAAAAATATTTTTTTCAAAATCGATTAAAAAAGGGTAATAACCAGTGTTTTCGGGGGTAGAACATGCGACTTATTTCCATTTTTCAGCGTCTGCTTTACTTTTTCCTTTGCTTATTTGTATTGCTTTTATTTCTCGCCTGTATTCGCTTCATTTAGACGTAAGTTTGGGTCTGTATTCTTTTCACGCTTGCTATGTATTCCTTGCTTTATATTTCTCTGTTACATTAGTCCTTAGGGGACTTTGTCCCCTAAGGACTAATGTAACATAGTTTATTGTTAATAGTTTTATTGAGTACAGGACTCAATAAAACTACTAATACTACTACTACTTGAGAACGATGCTATAGGTTAAAAGTCGATATCCTGAAAAGAAAAAAAATTGGGGTCGATTTTGGCAATTTTTGGTCCGGAGCCGGATCTACGATTTCTGACAGAAAAAATATTTTTTTCGTCGCCAAAAAAATATTTTTTTCAAAATCGATTAAAAAAGGGTAATAACCAGTGTTTTCGGGGGTAGAATATGCGACTTATTTCCATTTTTCAGCGTCTGCTTTACTTTTTCCTTTGCTTATTTGTATTGCTTTTATTTCTCGCCTGTATTCGCTTCATTTAGACGTAAGTTTGGGTCTGTATTCTTTTCACGCTTGCTATGTATTCCTTGCTTTATATTTCTCTGTTACATTAGTCCTTAGGGGACTTTGTCCCAGGACTCAATAAAAATACTAATACTACTACTACTACTTGAGAACGATGCTATAGGTTAAAAGTCGATATTTGGAAAAGAAAAAAAATTGTGGCCGATTTTGGCGATTTTCGGTCTGGAGCCGGATCTACGATTTCTGACCGAAAAAATAGTTTTTTCGTATCCAAAAAAATATTTTCTACAAAATCGATTAAAAAACGTTAATAACCAGTGTTTTCGGGGGTAGAATATGCGACTTGAGAACGATGGTATAGGTTAAAAGTCGATATCCTGAAAAGAAAAAAAAATTGGGGTCGATTTTGGCGATTTTTGGTCCGGAGCCGGATCTGCGATTTCTGACAGAAAAAATATTTTTTTCGTCGCCAAAAAAATATTTTTTCAAAATCGATTAAAAAAGGGTAATAACCAGTGTTTTCGGGGGTAGAATATGCGACTTATTTCCATTTTTCAGCGTCTGCTTCACTTTTTCCTTTGCTTATTTGTATTGCTTTTATTTCTCGCCTGTTTTCGCTTCATTTAGACGTAAGTTTGGGTCTGTATTCTTTTCACGCTTGCTATGTATTCCTTGCTTTATATTTCTCTGTTACATTAGTCCTTAGGGGACTTTGTCCCAGGACTCAATAAAAATACTACTACTACTACTACTACTTGAGAACGATGCTATAGGTTAAAAGTCGATATTTTGAAAAGAAAAAAAATTGTGGCCGATTTTGGCGATGTTCGGTCCGGAGCCGGATCTACGATTTCTGACAGAAAAAATATTTTTTTCGTCGTCAAAAAAATATTTTTTTCAAAATCGATTAAAAAAGGGTAATAACCAGTGTTTTCGGGGGTAGAATATGCGACTTATTTCCATTTTTCAGCGTCTGCTTTACTTTTTCCTTTGCTTATTTGTATTGCTTTTATTTCTCGCCTGTATTCGCTTCATTTAGACGTAAGTTTGGGTCTGTATTCTTTTCACGCTTGCTATGTATTCCTTGCTTTATATTTCTCTGTTACATTAGTCCTTAGGGGACTTTGTCCCAGGACTCAATAAAAATACTAATACTACTACTACTACTTGAGAACGATGCTATAGGTTAAAAGTCGATATTTGGAAAAGAAAAAAAATTGTGGCCGATTTTGGCGATTTTCGGTCTGGAGCCGGATCTACGATTTCTGACCGAAAAAATAGTTTTTTCGTATCCAAAAAAATATTTTCTACAAAATCGATTAAAAAACGTTAATAACCAGTGTTTTCGGGGGTAGAATATGCGACTTGAGAACGATGGTATAGGTTAAAAGTCGATATCCTGAAAAGAAAAAAAATTGGGGTCGATTTTGGCGATTTTTGGTCCGGAGCCGGATCTGCGATTTCTGACAGAAAAAATATTTTTTTCGTCGCCAAAAAAATATTTTTTCAAAATCGATTAAAAAAGGGTAATAACCAGTGTTTTCGGGGGTAGAATATGCGACTTGAGAACGATGGTATAGGTTAAAAGTCGATATCCTGAAAAGAAAAAAAATTGGGGTCGATTTTGGCGATTTTTGGTCCGGAGCCGGATCTGCGATTTCTGACAGAAAAAATATTGTTTTCGTCGCCAAAAAAATATTTTTTCAAAATCGATTAAAAAAGGGTAATAACCAGTGTTTTCGGGGGTAGAATATGCGACTTATTTCCATTTTTCAGCGTCTGCTTCACTTTTTCCTTTGCTTATTTGTATTGCTTTTATTTCTCGCCTGTTTTCGCTTCATTTAGACGTAAGTTTGGGTCTGTATTCTTTTCACGCTTGCTATGTATTCCTTGCTTTATATTTCTCTGTTACATTAGTCCTTAGGGGACTTTGTCCCAGGACTCAATAAAAATACTACTACTACTACTACTACTTGAGAACGATGCTATAGGTTAAAAGTCGATATTTTGAAAAGAAAAAAAATTGTGGCCGATTTTGGCGATGTTCGGTCCGGAGCCGGATCTACGATTTCTGACAGAAAAAATATTTTTTTCGTCGTCAAAAAAATATTTTTTTCAAAATCGATTAAAAAAGGGTAATAACCAGTGTTTTCGGGGGTAGAATATGCGACTTATTTCCATTTTTCAGCGTCTGCTTTACTTTTTCCTTTGCTTATTTGTATTGCTTTTATTTCTCGCCTGTATTCGCTTCATTTAGACGTAAGTTTGGGTCTGTATTCTTTTCACGCTTGCTATGTATTCCTTGCTTTATATTTCTCTGTTACATTAGTCCTTAGGGGACTTTGTCCCAGGACTCAATAAAAATACTAATACTACTACTACTACTTGAGAACGATGCTATAGGTTAAAAGTCGATATTTGGAAAAGAAAAAAAATTGTGGCCGATTTTGGCGATTTTCGGTCTGGAGCCGGATCTACGATTTCTGACCGAAAAAATAGTTTTTTCGTATCCAAAAAAATATTTTCTACAAAATCGATTAAAAAACGTTAATAACCAGTGTTTTCGGGGGTAGAATATGCGACTTGAGAACGATGGTATAGGTTAAAAGTCGATATCCTGAAAAGAAAAAAAAATTGGGGTCGATTTTGGCGATTTTTGGTCCGGAGCCGGATCTGCGATTTCTGACAGAAAAAATATTTTTTTCGTCGCCAAAAAAATATTTTTTCAAAATCGATTAAAAAAGGGTAATAACCAGTGTTTTCGGGGGTAGAATATGCGACTTATTTCCATTTTTCAGCGTCTGCTTCACTTTTTCCTTTGCTTATTTGTATTGCTTTTATTTCTCGCCTGTTTTCGCTTCATTTAGACGTAAGTTTGGGTCTGTATTCTTTTCACGCTTGCTATGTATTCCTTGCTTTATATTTCTCTGTTACATTAGTCCTTAGGGGACTTTGTCCCAGGACTCAATAAAAATACTACTACTACTACTACTACTTGAGAACGATGCTATAGGTTAAAAGTCGATATTTTGAAAAGAAAAAAAATTGTGGCCGATTTTGGCGATGTTCGGTCCGGAGCCGGATCTACGATTTCTGACAGAAAAAATATTTTTTTCGTCGTCAAAAAAATATTTTTTTCAAAATCGATTAAAAAAGGGTAATAACCAGTGTTTTCGGGGGTAGAATATGCGACTTATTTCCATTTTTCAGCGTCTGCTTTACTTTTTCCTTTGCTTATTTGTATTGCTTTTATTTCTCGCCTGTATTCGCTTCATTTAGACGTAAGTTTGGGTCTGTATTCTTTTCACGCTTGCTATGTATTCCTTGCTTTATATTTCTCTGTTACATTAGTCCTTAGGGGACTTTGTCCCAGGACTCAATAAAAATACTAATACTACTACTACTACTTGAGAACGATGCTATAGGTTAAAAGTCGATATTTGGAAAAGAAAAAAAATTGTGGCCGATTTTGGCGATTTTCGGTCTGGAGCCGGATCTACGATTTCTGACCGAAAAAATAGTTTTTTCGTATCCAAAAAAATATTTTCTACAAAATCGATTAAAAAACGTTAATAACCAGTGTTTTCGGGGGTAGAATATGCGACTTGAGAACGATGGTATAGGTTAAAAGTCGATATCCTGAAAAGAAAAAAAATTGGGGTCGATTTTGGCGATTTTTGGTCCGGAGCCGGATCTGCGATTTCTGACAGAAAAAATATTTTTTTCGTCGCCAAAAAAATATTTTTTCAAAATCGATTAAAAAAGGGTAATAACCAGTGTTTTCGGGGGTAGAATATGCGACTTGAGAACGATGGTATAGGTTAAAAGTCGATATCCTGAAAAGAAAAAAAATTGGGGTCGATTTTGGCGATTTTTGGTCCGGAGCCGGATCTGCGATTTCTGACAGAAAAAATATTGTTTTCGTCGCCAAAAAAATATTTTTTCAAAATCGATTAAAAAAGGGTAATAACCAGTGTTTTCGGGGGTAGAATATGCGACTTATTTCCATTTTTCAGCGTCTGCTTCACTTTTTCCTTTGCTTATTTGTATTGCTTTTATTTCTCGCCTGTTTTCGCTTCATTTAGACGTAAGTTTGGGTCTGTATTCTTTTCACGCTTGCTATGTATTCCTTGCTTTATATTTCTCTGTTACATTAGTCCTTAGGGGACTTTGTCCCAGGACTCAATAAAAATACTACTACTACTACTACTACTTGAGAACGATGCTATAGGTTAAAAGTCGATATTTTGAAAAGAAAAAAAATTGTGGCCGATTTTGGCGATGTTCGGTCCGGAGCCGGATCTACGATTTCTGACAGAAAAAATATTTTTTTCGTCGTCAAAAAAATATTTTTTTCAAAATCGATTAAAAAAGGGTAATAACCAGTGTTTTCGGGGGTAGAATATGCGACTTATTTCCATTTTTCAGCGTCTGCTTTACTTTTTCCTTTGCTTATTTGTATTGCTTTTATTTCTCGCCTGTATTCGCTTCATTTAGACGTAAGTTTGGGTCTGTATTCTTTTCACGCTTGCTATGTATTCCTTGCTTTATATTTCTCTGTTACATTAGTCCTTAGGGGACTTTGCCCCAGGACTCAATAAAAATACTAATACTACTACTACTACTTGAGAACGATGCTATAGGTTAAAAGTCGATATTTGGAAAAGAAAAAAAATTGTGGCCGATTTTGGCGATTTTCGGTCTGGAGCCGGATCTACGATTTCTGACCGAAAAAATAGTTTTTTCGTATCCAAAAAAATATTTTCTACAAAATCGATTAAAAAACGTTAATAACCAGTGTTTTCGGGGGTAGAATATGCGACTTGAGAACGATGGTATAGGTTAAAAGTCGATATCCTGAAAAGAAAAAAAATTGGGGTCGATTTTGGCGATTTTTGGTCCGGAGCCGGATCTGCGATTTCTGACAGAAAAAATATTTTTTTCGTCGCCAAAAAAATATTTTTTCAAAATCGATTAAAAAAGGGTAATAACCAGTGTTTTCGGGGGTAGAATATGCGACTTATTTCCATTTTTCAGCGTCTGCTTCACTTTTTCCTTTGCTTATTTGTATTGCTTTTATTTCTCGCCTGTTTTCGCTTCATTTAGACGTAAGTTTGGGTCTGTATTCTTTTCACGCTTGCTATGTATTCCTTGCTTTATATTTCTCTGTTACATTAGTCCTTAGGGGACTTTGTCCCAGGACTCAATAAAAATACTAATACTACTACTACTACTTGAGAACGATGGTATAGGTTAAAAGTCGATATTTTGAAAAGAAAAAAAATTGGGGTCGATTTTGGCGATTTTTGGTCCGGAGCCGGATCTACGATTTCTGACAGAAAAAATATTTTTTTCGTCGCCAAAAAAATATTTTTTTCAAAATCGATTAAAAAAGGGTAATAACCAGTGTTTCGGGGGTAGAATATGCGACTTATTTCCATTTTTCAGCGTCTGCTTCACTTTTTCCTTTGCTTATTTGTATTGCTTTTATTTCTCGCCTGTTTTCGCTTCATTTAGACGTAAGTTTGGGTCTGTATTCTTCTCACGCTTGCTATGTATTCCTTGCTTTATATTTCTCTGTTACATTAGTCCTTAGGGGACTTTGTCCCAGGACTCAATAAAAATACTACTACTACTACTACTACTTGAGAACGATGCTATAGGTTAAAAGTCGATATTTTGAAAAGAAAAAAAATTGTGGCCGATTTTGGCGATGTTCGGTCCGGAGCCGGATCTACGATTTCTGACAGAAAAAATATTTTTTTCGTCGTCAAAAAAATATTTTTTTCAAAATCGATTAAAAAAGGGTAATAACCAGTGTTTTCGGGGGTAGAATATGCGACTTATTTCCATTTTTCAGCGTCTGCTTCACTTTTTCCTTTGCTTATTTGTATTGCTTTTATTTCTCGCCTGTTTTCGCTTCATTTAGACGTAAGTTTGGGTCTGTATTCTTTTCACGCTTGCTATGTATTCCTTGCTTTATATTTCTCTGTTACATTAGTCCTTAGGGGACTTTGTCCCAGGACTCAATAAAAATACTAATACTACTACTACTACTTGAGAACGATGCTATAGGTTAAAAGTCGATATTTGGAAAAGAAAAAAAATTGTGGCCGATTTTGGCGATTTTCGGTCTGGAGCCGGATCTACGATTTCTGACCGAAAAAATAGTTTTTTCGTATCCAAAAAAATATTTTCTACAAAATCGATTAAAAAACGTTAATAACCAGTGTTTTCGGGGGTAGAATATGCGACTTGAGAACGATGGTATAGGTTAAAAGTCGATATCCTGAAAAGAAAAAAAATTGGGGTCGATTTTGGCGATTTTTGGTCCGGAGCCGGATCTGCGATTTCTGACAGAAAAAATATTTTTTTCGTCGCCAAAAAAATATTTTTTTCAAAATCGATTAAAAAAGGGTAATAACCAGTGTTTTCGGGGGTAGAATATGCGACTTATTTCCATTTTTCAGCGTCTGCTTCACTTTTTCCTTTGCTGATTTGTATTGCTTTTATTTCTCGCCTGTTTTCGCTTCATTTAGACGTAAGTTTGGGTCTGTATTCTTTTCACGCTTGCTATGTATTCCTTGCTTTATATTTCTCTGTTACATTAGTCCTTAGGGGACTTTGTCCCAGGACTCAATAAAAATACTAATACTACTACTACTACTTGAGATCGATGCTATAGGTTAAAAGTCGATATTTTGAAAAGAAAAAAAATTGTGGCCGATTTTGGCGATTTTCGGTCTGGAGCCGGATCTACGATTTCTGACGGAAAAAATAGTTTTTTCGTATCCAAAAAAATATTTTTTTCAAAATCGATTAAAAAAGGGTAATAACCAGTGTTTTCGGGGGTAGAATATGCGACTTATTTCCATTTTTCAGCGTCTGCTTCACTTTTTCCTTTGCTTATTTGTATTGCTTTTATTTCTCGCCTGTTTTCGCTTCATTTAGACGTAAGTTTGGGTCTGTATTCTTTTCAAGCTTGCTATGTATTCCTTGCTTTATATTTCTCTGTTACATTAGTCCTTAGGGGACTTTGTCCCAGGACTCAATAAAAATACTAATACTACTACTACTACTTGAGAACGATGCTATAGGTTAAAAGTCGATATTTTGAAAAGAAAAAAAATTGTGGCCGATTTTGGCGATTTTCGGTCTGGAGCGGGATCTACGATTTCTGACGGAAAAAATAGGTTTTTCGTATCCAAAAAAATATTTTTTTCAAAATCGATTAAAAAACGTTAATAACCTATGTTTTCGGGGGTAGAATATGCGACTTGAGAACGATGGTATAGGTTAAAAGTCGATATCCTGAAAAGAAAAAAAATTGGGGTCGATTTTGGCGATTTTTGGTCCGGAGCCGGATCTACGATTTCTGACAGAAAAAATATATTTTCGTCGCCAAAAAAATATTTTTTCAAAATCGATTAAAAAAGGGTAATAACCAGTGTTTTCGGGGGTAGAATATGCGACTTATTTCCATTTTTCAGCGTCTGCTTCACTTTTTCCTTTGCTTATTTGTATTGCTTTTATTTCTCGCCTGTATTCGCTTCATTTAGACGTAAGTTTGGGTCTGTATTCTTTTCACGCTTGCTATGTATTCCTTGCTTCATATTTCTCTGTTACATTAGTCCTTAGGGGACTTTGTCCCAGGACTCAATAAAAATACTAATACTACTACTACTACTTGAGAACGATGCTATAGGTTAAAAGTCGATATTTTGAAAAGAAAAAAAATTGTGGCCGATTTTGGCGATTTTCGGTCTGGAGCCGGATCTACGATTTCTGACAGAAAAAATATTTTTTTCGTCGCCAAAAAAATATTTTTTTCAAAATCGATTAAAAAAGGGTAATAACCAGTGTTTTCGGGGGTAGAATATGCGACTTATTTCCATTTTTCAGCGTCTGCTTCACTTTTTCCTTTGCTGATTTGTATTGCTTTTATTTCTCGCCTGTTTTCGCTTCATTTAGACGTAAGTTTGGGTCTGTATTCTTTTCACGCTTGCTATGTATTCCTTGCTTTATATTTCTCTGTTACATTAGTCCTTAGGGGACTTTGTCCCAGGACTCAATAAAAATACTACTACTACTACTACTACTTGAGAACGATGGTATAGGTTAAAAGTCGATATTTTGAAAAGAAAAAAAATTGGGGTCGATTTTGGCGATTTTTGGTCCGGAGCCGGATCTACGATTTCTGACAGAAAAAATATTTTTTTCGTCGCCAAAAAAAATATTTTTTTCAAAATCGATTAAAAAAGGGTAATAACCAGTGTTTTCGGGGGTAGAATATGCGACTTATTTCCATTTTTCAGCGTCTGCTTCACTTTTTCCTTTGCTTATTTGTATTGCTTTTATTTCTCGCCTGTTTTCGCTTCACTTAGACGTAAGTTTGGGTCTGTATTCTTTTCACGCTTGCTATGTATTCCTTGCTTTATATTTCTCTGTTACATTAGTCCTTAGGGGACTTTGTCCCAGGACTCAATAAAAATACTAATACTACTACTACTACTTGAGAACGATGCTATAGGTTAAAAGTCGATATTTTGAATAGAAAAAAAATTGTGGCCGATTTTGGCGATTTTCGGTCCGGAGCCGGATCTACGATTTCTGACGGAAAAAATAGTTTTTTCGTCGCCAAAAAAATATTTTTTTCAAAATCGATTAAAAAACGTTAATAACCAGTGTTTTCGGGGGTAGAATATGCGACTTGAGAACGATGGTATAGGTTAAAAGTCGATATCCTGAAAAGAAAAAAAATTGGGGTCGATTTTGGCGATTTTTGCAGCGGACATGCAATGCTGTTGTCCGCTATGTGCTTGGGATTCGGCGCGACGACCACATTGGAGTGTCCGTTGCACGGCGCTCGTTCGGCTGGCTCTCGGTAGCTAACAGGAGGAAATATTTCATGGGCTCCCTTTTCTTTTCATTGGTTCACTCGGGTGTCCCGTCTTACCTGGCCGATCGGCTTGTCTTTCGGGCCAGGGCTGACACTCGGGCTGCCAGGGTTATGACCCTTTCGCTGTCTGCGCCGGCCGTGCGAACGTCGCTCTATCGGAAATCGTTTTTGGTTAGCGGGACGCATTTCTGGAACAGACTTCCGCTCTCGGTCACGGAGTCTCCATCGCTAGGTGCGTTTAAAGCTCGTCTTTTGCGGCATCTTTTGGAGCTCGAGCAGCGTGACGCTCGGGCTGACGGTTGAGCGTGTGTGCTTGTGCGGCGTATCCGGTTTTTCGATGCATTTTTCATTCCATTGTAATTTTTATTTTTTATTTTATTTTTTTTATTTTTATTCTCACCTTTGTTCCGCTTTATGTTAGTTTTTAAGCTTCGCTTTTGTTTCGCTTTTTTAGTCCTATGCTTCATCTCTGTACTCTTGTTTTTACTTGCTTTTGTTTCTTGCGCTGTATTTGTGTGGCTGAGGTCCTTAGGGGACTTGTCCCAGGATCTAATAAAGATACTGATACTGATACTGATACTGATTTTTGGTCCGGAGCCGGATCTACGATTTCTGACAGAAAAAATATTTTTTTCGTCGCCAAAAAAATATTTTTTTCAAAATCGATTAAAAAAGGGTAATAACCAGTGTTTTCGGGGGTAGAATATGCGACTTATTTCCATTTTTCAGCGTCTGCTTTACTTTTTCCTTTGCTTATTTGTATTGCTTTTATTTCTCGCCTGTTTTCGCTTCATTTAGACGTAAGTTTGGGTCTGTATTCTTTTCACGCTTGCTATGTATTCCTTGCTTTATATTTCTCTGTTACATTAGTCCTTAGGGGACTTTGTCCCAGGACTCAATAAAACTACTAATACTACTACTACTACTTGAGAACGATGCTATAGGTTAAAAGTCGATATTTTGAAAAGAAAAAAAATTGTGGCCGATTTTGGCGATTTTCGGTCTGGAGCCGGATCTACGATTTCTGACGGAAAAAATAGTTTTTTCGTATCCAAAAAAATGTTTTTTTCAAAATCGATTAAAAAAGGGTAATAACCAGTGTTTTCGGGGGTAGAATATGCGACTTATTTCCATTTTTCAGCGTCTGCTTTACTTTTTCCTTTGCTTATTTGTATTGCTTTTATTTCTCGCCTGTATTCGCTTCATTTAGACGTAAGTTTGGGTCTGTATTCTTTTCACGCTTGCTATGTATTCCTTGCTTCATATTTCTCTGTTACATTAGTCCTTAGGGGACTTTGTCCCAGGACTCAATAAAAATACTAATACTACTACTACTACTTGAGAACGATGCTATAGGTTAAAAGTCGATATTTTGAAAAGAAAAAAAATTGTGGCCGATTTTGGCGATTTTCGGTCTGGAGCCGGATCTACGATTTCTGACAGAAAAAATATTTTTTTCGTCGCCAAAAAAATATTTTTTTCAAAATCGATTAAAAAAGGGTAATAACCAGTGTTTTCGGGGGTAGAATATGCGACTTATTTCCATTTTTCAGCGTCTGCTTCACTTTTTCCTTTGCTGATTTGTATTGCTTTTATTTCTCGCCTGTTTTCGCTTCATTTAGACGTAAGTTTGGGTCTGTATTCTTTTCACGCTTGCTATGTATTCCTTGCTTTATATTTCTCTGTTACATTAGTCCTTAGGGGACTTTGTCCCAGGACTCAATAAAAATACTACTACTACTACTACTACTTGAGAACGATGCTATAGGTTAAAAGTCGATATTTTGAAAAGAAAAAAAATTGTGGCCGATTTTGGCGATTTTCGGTCTGGAGCCGGATCTACGATTTCGGACGGAAAAAATAGTTTTTTCGTATCCAAAAAAATATTTTTTTCAAAATCGATTAAAAAACGTTAATAACCAGTGTTTTCGGGGGTAGAATATGCGACTTGAGAACGATGGTATAGGTTAAAAGTCGATATCCTGAAAAGAAAAAAAATTGGGGTCGATTTTGGCGATTTTTGGTCCGGAGCCGGATCTGCGATTTCTGACAGAAAAAATATTTTTTTCGTCGCCAAAAAAATATTTTTTTCAAAATCGATTAAAAAAGGGTAATAACCAGTGTTTTCGGGGGTAAAATATGCGACTTATTTCCATTTTTAGCGTCTGCTTCACTTTTTCCTTTGCTTATTTGTATTGCTTTTATTTCTCGCCTGTTTTCGCTTCATTTAGACGTAAGTTTGGGTCTGTATTCTTTTCACGCTTGCTATGTATTCCTTGCTTTATATTTCTCTGTTACATTAGTCCTTAGGGGACTTTGTCCCAGGACTCAATAAAAATACTGCTACTACTAATACTACTTGAGAACGATGCTATAGGTTAAAAGTCGATATTTTGAAAAGAAAAAAAATTGTGGCCGATTTTGGCGATTTTCGGTCCGGAGCCGTATCTACGATTTCTGACGGAAAAAATAGTTTTTTCGTCGCCAAAAAAATATTTTCTTCAAAATCGATTAAAAAACGTTAATAACCAGTGTTTTCGGGGGTAGAATTTGCGACTTGAGAACGATGGTATAGGTTAAAAGTCGATATCCTGAAAAGAAAAAAAATTCGGGTCTCTTTTGGCGATTTTTGGTCCGGAGATGGATCTACGATTTCTGACAGAAAAAATATTTTTTTCGTCGCCAAAAAAATATTTTTTTCAAAATCGATTAAAAAAGGGTAATAACCAGTGTTTTCGGGGGTAAAATATGCTACTTATTTCCATTTTTCAGCGTCTGCTTCACTTTTTCCTTTGCTTATTTGTATTGCTTTTATTTCTCGCCTGTTTTCGCTTCATTTAGACGTAAGTTTGGGTCTGTATTCTTTTCACGCTTGCTATGTATTCCTTGCTTTATATTTCTCTGTTACATTAGTCCTTAGGGGACTTTGTCCCAGGACTCAATAAAACTACTAATACTACTACTACTACTTGAGAACGATGCTATAGGTTAAAAGTCGATATTTTGAAAAGAAAAAAAATTGTGGCCGATTTTGGCGATTTTCGGTCTGGAGCCGGATCTACGATTTCGGACGGAAAAAATAGTTTTTTCGTATCCAAAAAAATATTTTTTTCAAAATCGATTAAAAAACGTTAATAACCAGTGTTTTCGGGGGTAGAATATGCGACTTGAGAACGATGGTATAGGTTAAAAGTCGATATCCTGAAAAGAAAAAAAATTGGGGTCGATTTTGGCGATTTTTGGTCCGGAGCCGGATCTGCGATTTCTGACAGAAAAAATATTTTTTTCGTCGCCAAAAAAATATTTTTTTCAAAATCGATTAAAAAAGGGTAATAACCAGTGTTTTCGGGGGTAAAATATGCGACTTATTTCCATTTTTAGCGTCTGCTTCACTTTTTCCTTTGCTTATTTGTATTGCTTTTATTTCTCGCCTGTTTTCGCTTCATTTAGACGTAAGTTTGGGTCTGTATTCTTTTCACGCTTGCTATGTATTCCTTGCTTTATATTTCTCTGTTACATTAGTCCTTAGGGGACTTTGTCCCAGGACTCAATAAAAATACTGCTACTACTAATACTACTTGAGAACGATGCTATAGGTTAAAAGTCGATATTTTGAAAAGAAAAAAAATTGTGGCCGATTTTGGCGATTTTCGGTCCGGAGCCGTATCTACGATTTCTGACGGAAAAAATAGTTTTTTCGTCGCCAAAAAAATATTTTCTTCAAAATCGATTAAAAAACGTTAATAACCAGTGTTTTCGGGGGTAGAATTTGCGACTTGAGAACGATGGTATAGGTTAAAAGTCGATATCCTGAAAAGAAAAAAAAATTGGTGTCTCTTTTGGCGATTTTTGGTCCGGAGCCGGATCTACGATTTCTGACAGAAAAAATATTTTTTTCGTCGCCAAAAAAATATTTTTTTCAAAATCGATTAAAAAACGTTAATAACCAGTGTTTTCGGGGGTAGAATATGCGACTTCGCGTACAGGGACTTGCAGGCGATTGATGGGGATTCGCTTTCTGCACTCTTGTCCAGCCAGGACTGGTCGCCCTTTACGACATCCGTTTCGCTAGATGATAAGGTTGAATTTTTTGCGGCTAGGGTTCGGGAGGCGGTTGATGTACTCGCGCCGTTGCGCACTGTGCGACTTGCTCGGCCGCCGGCGCCATGGATTAATTCTTCCGTGCGTGCGCGGATGCGTGCTCGTGATCAGGCCTACCGCCGCCTCCACAGGTGCTCCCTAGATTCTCGTTTGCGGCCTATTCTTTTGGAGACTTTTCGGCAGCTTCGTAATGTCGCTCAAAGCTGTTTGCTCGCTGCTAAGCGAAGCTATGCGTGTGCTCGAATTGTTTCCTGCTGGGGCTCGCGGGAGGCCTGGTCTGAGCTTCGTCGTATGGGCCTGTTAGCTGATAAGCGGGCAGGGGCGCCTATCGCTTTTTCGCCGGATGAGCTCAATAACGCTTTTTGCTCGGTTTTTACCCCCTCGGCTCCTTTCTCTCCTTCCACAGCTTGGCTTGCAGGTCCCTCCACCCCTCCTTCTCTGCCTGAGCTTTCCTATCCTCGTTTCTCTCTCTCTGCCGTCTCCCCCGCTCAAGTTTCTGCCTTTTTGTCTCGCTCGTCCTCCAATTCGGCAGGGGTTGACCTCGTCTCTGGGTCCGTTTTACGTCTTATTTCCTCGGCTCTGCTACCTCAAGTTGTCGACTTGGTCAACCTCTCCTTCGCTTCTTCATCCTTCCCCTCTGTCTGGCGCTTCTCTTTCATTACCCCCATCAGCAAAGTTCCTAATCCTTCGTCCCCGCTAGATTTTCGTCCCATCTCCTTGCTGTGTTCTTTGTCGAAAGTAGTCGAGCGGTTGGTCCATGCGCAGCTCACTGGTTGGCTCCAGGCTCATCGGCTGTTTGATCCGCTGCAGGCTGGTTTCAGGGAGGGGCATAGCACGCAAACAGCCCTACTTAAATTCACGGATGATGTGAGGCTTGGGGTCGATAAGCGTTTGCTGATTGTCGCGGTCTTTTTTGATTTCAGCAAGGCGTTCGATACGGTCTGTCATCGGACGCTTTTGGGCAAGCTCTCGACTCTGGGCCTCGCGTCATCGGCGTTGGCCTGGTTCTCGTCTTACCTTCGCGGAAGATCGCAGGCGGTCCGTTTGCCGGATGGGCGTGTCTCTGGGTGGGCGCCGGTCACTTCCGGTGTTCCTCAGGGCAGCGTGCTTGGCCCTCTGCTTTTTAGTCTTTATCTCTCTGACCTGCCTGCTGTCTTCCGCGATTGTACGCATCTGCTCTATGCCGATGACCTCGTGGTTTATCGGCAGTGTGCTCTGGGCGACCTCGGGGCCTCGTTGGGCCTCCTATCTGGTGACATTGCACGGATTCACGGCTGGGCAGTGGCGAATTCGCTGTCTCTTAATGCCTCGAAAACCGACGCTATGATTTTGGGTGCTGCGTGGTACCTTAATCACCTCGACTTTGCCTCTCTCCCCCGCCTCAGTGTCGGGACGCGGCCTATTGAGTTTGTCTCATCGAAGCGCTACCTCGGCGTTATTATTACTCCCACGCTTGGGTGGGGAGAGCAGGTGTCGTCGGTCCGGCGTCGCGTTTTCGGGGCGCTCGCGCAGCTCAGGCGTTCTTCGGCGCTTTTTGATGTAGGCACTCGCGCGCGTCTTGCGCGGGCTGTACTTCTGCCGCATCTTGACTACTGCTCGGCTGTGCTGTGTGATGTCACTGGTGTGCTTAATGTTAAGCTGCAGCGTACCTGCAACGCTGTTGTTCGCTATGTTCTCGGAATTCGGCGTAATGTTCACGAGGGCGTTTCTGTGGGACGGTGTTCGCTTGGCTGGCTCTCGGTTTCGAACAGGCGGAACTATTTTGTGGGCTGCCTGTTCTATTCGTTTATTCATTCGGGGGTTCCGTCGTATCTGGCTGACCAGCTCGTCTTACGGGAGAGGACTGGTACTCGGGCTGCTAGTGCGTCAACTCTTTCGCTTTCGGTGCCGGCTGTGCGGACGTCGTTGTACAGAAAATCGTTTTTGGTCAGCGGTACGCACTTTTGGAATAGGCTCCCGCTCGCTGTCTCGGGGGCTCCTTCCTTGGGTGCGTTTAAAGGGCGGCTCTTGAAGCATTTGTTAGAGCTTGAGCGGGGAGTTATCTTTGCCGAAATGTAGATTTTTGATCGTGCGTCTTGCGTCATGCGCCATTTTTCATTTTTCATTTTAATTTCACTTTGTTTCTTTTTTCTTAATTTTTGTTTCTATGCTTTTATGTATGTATTCTCACCCCATTTACTTATAAGCTCGGCTCTGTACTCTTTTCACGCCTGCTGTGTTTTCGTGCTTTGTATTCCTTGTCACTTTAGTCCTTAGGGGATTTTGTCCCAGGACTTAATAAAATACTACTACTACTACTACTACTTGAGAACGATGGTATAGGTTAAAAGTCGATATCCTGAAAAGAAAAAAAATTGGGGTCGATTTTGGCGATTTTTGGTCCGGAGCCGGATCTACGATTTCTGACAGAAAAAATATATTTTCGTCGCCAAAAAAATATTTTTTCAAAATCGATTAAAAAAGGGTAATAACCAGTGTTTTCGGGGGTAGAATATGCGACTTATTTCCATTTTTCAGCGTCTGCTTCACTTTTTCCTTTGCTTATTTGTATTGCTTTTATTTCTCGCCTGTTTTCGCTTCACTTAGACGTAAGTTTGGGTCTGTATTCTTTTCACGCTTGCTATGTATTCCTTGCTTTATATTTCTCTGTTACATTAGTCCTTAGGGGACTTTGTCCCAGGACTCAATAAAAATACTTATACTACTACTACTACTTGAGAACGATGCTATAGGTTAAAAGTCGATATTTTGAAAAGAAAAAAAATTGTGGCCGATTTTGGCGATTTTCGGTCCGGAGCCGGATCTACGATTTCTGACGGAAAAAATAGTTTTTTCGTATCCAAAAAAATATTTTTTTCAAAATCGATTAAAAAACGTTAATAACCAGTGTTTTCGGGGGTAGAATATGCGACTTGAGAACGATGGTATAGGTTAAAAGTCGATATCCTGAAAAGAAAAAAAATTGGGGTCGATTTTGGCGATGTTCGGTCCGGAGCCGGATCTACGATTTCTGACAGAAAAAATATTTTTTTCGTCGTCAAAAAAATATTTTTTTCAAAATCGATTAAAAAAGGGTAATAACCAGTGTTTTCGGGGCTAGAATATGCGACTTATTTCTATTTTTCAGCGTCTGCTTCACTTTTTCCTTTGCTTATTTGTATTGCTTTTATTTCTCGCCTGTTTTCGCTTCATTTAGACGTAAGTTTGGGTCTGTATTCTTTTCACGCTTGCTATGTATTCCTTGCTTTATATTTCTCTGTTACATTAGTCCTTAGGGGACTTTGTCCCAGGACTCAATAAAAATACTACTACTACTACTTGAGAACGATGCTATAGGGTAAAAGTCGATATTTTGAAAAGAAAAAAAATTGTGGTCGATTTTGGCGATTTTCGGTCCGGAGCCGGATCTACGATTTCTGACAGAAAAAATATTTTTTTCGTCGTCAAAAAAATATTTTTTTCAAAATCGATTAAAGAAGGGTAATAACCAGTGTTTTCGGGGGTAGAATATGCGACTTATTTCCATTTTTCAGCGTCTGCTTCACTTTTTCCTTTGCTTATTTGTATTGCTTTTATTTCTCGCCCGTTTTCGCTTCACTTAGACGTAAGTTTGGGTCTGTATTCTTTTCACGCTTGCTATGTATTCCTTGCTTTATATTTCTCTGTTACATTAGTCCTTAGGGGACTTTGTCCCAGGACTCAATAAAAATACTACTACTACTACTACTACTTGAGAACGATGCTATAGGTTAAAAGTCGATATTTTGAAAAGAAAAAAAATTGTGGCCGATTTTGGCGATTTTCGGTCCGGAGCCGGATCTACGATTTCTGACGGAAAAAATAGTTTTTTCGTCGCCAAAAAAATATTTTTTTCAAAATCGATTAAAAAACGTTAATAACCAGTGTTTTCGGGGGTAGAATATGCGACTTATTTCCATTTTTCAGCGTCTGCTTCACTTTTTCCTTTGCTTATTTGTATTGCTTTTATTTCTCGCCTGTTTTCGCTTCATTTAGACGTAAGTTTGGGTCTGTATTCTTTTCACGCTTGCTATGTATTCCTTGCTGTATATTTCTCTGTTACATTAGTCCTTAGGGGACTTTGTCCCAGGACTCAATAAAAATACTACTACTACTACTACTACTTGAGAACGATGCTATAGGTTAAAAGTCGATATTTTGAAAAGAAAAAAAATTGTGGCCGATTTTGGCGATGTTCGGTCCGGAGCCGGATCTACGATTTCTGACAGAAAAAATATTTTTTTCGTCGTCAAAAAAATATTTTTTCAAAATCGATTAAAAAAGGGTAATAACCAGTGTTTTCGGGGGTAGAATATGCGACTTATTTCCATTTTTCAGCGTCTGCTTCACTTTTTCCTTTGCTTATTTGTATTGCTTTTATTTCTCGCCTGTTTTCGCTTCATTTAGACGTAAGTTTGGGTCTGTATTCTTTTCACGCTTGCTATGTATTCCTTGCTTTATATTTCTCTGTTACATTAGTCCTTAGGGGACTTTGTCCCAGGACTCAATAAAAATACTAATACTACTACTACTACTTGAGAACGATGGTATAGGTTAAAAGTCGATATCCTGAAAAGAAAAAAAATTGGGGTCGATTTTGGCGATTTTTGGTCCGGAGCCGGATCTACGATTTCTGACAGAAAAAATATATTTTCGTCGCCAAAAAAATATTTTTTTCAAATTCGATTAAAAAAGGGTAATAACCAGTGTTTTCGGGGGTAGAATATGCGACTTATTTCCATTTTTCAGCGTCTGCTTCACTTTTTCCTTTGCTTATTTGTATTGCTTTTATTTCTCGCCTGTTTTCGCTTCATTTAGACGTAAGTTTGGGTCTGTATTCTTTTCACGCTTGCTATGTATTCCTTGCTTTATATTTCTCTGTTACATTAGTCCTTAGGGGACTTTGTCCCAGGACTCAATAAAAATACTACTACTACTACTACTACTTGAGAACGATGCTATAGGTTAAAAGTCGATATTTTGAAAAGAAAAAAAATTGTGGCCGATTTTGGCGATGTTCGGTCCGGAGCCGGATCTACGATTCCTGACAGAAAAAATATTTTTTTCGTCGTCAAAAAAATATTTTTTTCAAAATCGATTAAAAAAGGGTAATAACCAGTGTTTTTGGGGGTAGAATATGCGACTTATTTCCATTTTTCAGCGTCTGCTTCACTTTTTCCTTTGCTTATTTGTATTGCTTTTATTTCTCGCCTGTTTTCGCTTCATTTAGACGTAAGTTTGGGTCTGTATTCTTTTCACGCTTGCTATGTATTCCTTGCTTTATATTTCTCTGTTACATTAGTCCTTAGGGGACTTTGTCCCAGGACTCAATAAAAATACTACTACTACTACTACTTGAGAACGATGCTAAAGGTTAAAAGTCGATATTTTGAAAGAAAAAAAAATTGTGGCCGATTTTGTCGATTTTCTGTCCGGAGCCGAATCTACGATTTCTGACGGAAAAAATAGTTTTTTCGTCGCCAAAAAAATATTTTTTTCAAAATCGATTAAAAAAGGGTAATAACCAGTGTTTTCGGGGGTAAAATATGCTACTTATTTCCATTTTTCAGCGTCTGCTTCACTTTTTCCTTTGCTTATTTGTATTGCTTTTATTTCTCGCCTGTTTTCGCTTCATTTAGACGTAAGTTTGGGTCTGTATTCTTTTCACGTCTGCTATGTATTCCTTGCTTTATATTTCTCTGTTACAATAGTCCTTAGGGGACTTTGTCCCAGGACTCAATAAAAATACTACTACTACTACTACTACTTGAGAACGATGCTATAGGTTAAAAGTTGATATTTTGAAAAGAAAAAAAATTGTGGCCGATTTTGGCGATTTTCGGTCCGGAGCCGGATCTACGATTTCTGACGGAAAAAATAGTTTTTTCGTCGCCAAAAAAATATTTTTTTCAAAATCGATTAAAAAACGTTAATAAACAGTGTTTTCGGGGGTAGAATATGCGACTTGAGAACGATGGTATAGGTTAAAAGTCGATATCCTGAAAAGAAAAAAAATTGGGGTCGATTTTGGCGATTTTTGGTCCGGAGCCGGATCTACGATTTCTGACAGAAAAAATATATTTTCGTCGCCAAAAAAATATTTTTTCTAAATCGATTAAAAAAGGGTAATAACCAGTGTTTTCGGGGGTAGAATATGCGACTTATTTCCATTTTTCAGCATCTGCTTCACTTTTTCCTTTGCTTATTTGTATTGCTTTTATTTCTCGCCTGTTTTCGCTTCATTTAGACGTAAGTTTGGGTCTGTATTCTTTTCACGCTTGCTATGTATTCCTTGCTTTATATTTCTCTGTTACATTAGTCCTTAGGGGACTTTGTCCCAGGACTCAATAAAAATACTACTACTACTACTACTTGAGAACGATGCTAAAGGTTAAAAGTCGATATTTTGAAAGAAAAAAAAATTGTGGCCGATTTTGTCGATTTTCGGTCCGGAGCCGAATCTACGATTTCTGACGGAAAAAATAGTTTTTTCGTCGCCAAAAAAATATTTTTTTCAAAATCGATTAAAAAAGGGTAATAACCAGTGTTTTCGGGGGTAGAATATGCGACTTATTTCCATTTTTCAGCGTCTGCTTCACTTTTTCCTTTGCTTATTTGTATTGCTTTTATTTCTCGCCTGTTTTCGCTTCATTTAGACGTAAGTTTGGGTCTGTATTCTTTTCACGCTTGCTATGTATTCCTTGCTTTATATTTCTCTGTTACATTAGTCCTTAGGGGACTTTGTCCCAGGACTCAATAAAAATACTACTACTACTACTACTACTTGAGAACGATGCTATAGGTTAAAAGTCGATATTTTGAAAAGAAAAAAAATTGTGGCCGATTTTGGCGATTTTCGGTCCGGAGCCGGATCTACGATTTCTGACAGAAAAAATATTTTTTTCGTCGTCAAAAAAATATTTTTTTCAAAATCGATTAAAAAACGTTAATAACCAGTATTTTCGGGGGTAGAATATGCGACTTGAGAACGATGGTATAGGTTAAAAGTCGATATCCTGAAAAGAAAAAAATTGGGGTCGATTTTGGCGATGTTCGGTCCGGAGCCGGATCTACGATTTCTGACAGAAAAAATATTTTTTTCGTCGTCAAAAAAATATTTTTTTCAAAATCGATTAAAAAAGGGTAATAACCAGTGTTTTCGGGGGTAAAATATGCGACTTATTTCCATTTTTCAGCGTCTGCTTCACTTTTTCCTTTGCTTATTTGTATTGCTTTTATTTCTCGCCCGTTTTCGCTTCATTTAGACGTAAGTTTGGGTCTGTATTCTTCTCACGCTTGCTATGTATTCCTTGCTTTATATTTCTCTGTTACTTTAGTCCTTAGGTGACTTTGTCCCAGGACTCAATAAAAATACTAATACTACTACTACTACTTGAGAACGATGCTATAGGTTAAAAGTCGATATTTTGAAAAGAAAAAAAATTGTGGCCGATTTTGGCGATTTTCGGTCCGGAGCCGGATCTACGATTTCTGACGGAAAAAACAGTTTTTTCGTCGCCAAAAAAATATATTTTTCAAAATCGATTAAAAAACGTTAATAACCAGTGTTTTCGGGGGTAGAATATGCGACTTATTTCCATTTTTCAGCGTCTGCTTCACTTTTTCCTTTGCTTATTTGTATTGCTTTTATTTCTCGCCTGTTTTCGCTTCATTTAGACGTAAGTTTGGGTCTGTATTCTTTTCACGCTTGCTATGTATTCCTTGCTTTATATTTCTCTGTTACATTAGTCCTTAGGGGACTTTGTCCCAGGACTCAATAAAAATACTACTACTACTACTACTACTTGAGAACGATGCTATAGGTTAAAAGTCGATATTTTGAAAAGAAAAAAAATTGTGGCCGATTTTGGCGATGTTCGGTCCGGAGCCGGATCTACGATTCCTGACAGAAAAAATATTTTTTTCGTCTTCAAAAAAATATTTTTTTCAAAATCGATTAAAAAAGGGTAATAACCAGTGTTTTTGGGGGTAGAATATGCGACTTATTTCCATTTTTCAGCGTCTGCTTCACTTTTTCCTTTGCTTATTTGTATTGCTTTTATTTCTCGCCTGTTTTCGCTTCATTTAGACGTAAGTTTGGGTCTGTATTCTTTTCACGCTTGCTATGTATTCCTTGCTTTATATTTCTCTGTTACATTAGTCCTTAGGGGACTTTGTCCCAGGACTCAATAAAAATACTACTACTACTACTACTTGAGAACGATGCTAAAGGTTAAAAGTCGATATTTTGAAAGAAAAAAAAAATTGTGGCCGATTTTGTCGATTTTCGGTCCGGAGCCGAATCTACGATTTCTGACGGAAAAAATAGTTTTTTCGTCGCCAAAAAAATATTTTTTTCAAAATCGATTAAAAAAGGGTAATAACCAGTGTTTTCGGGGGTAAAATATGCTACTTATTTCCATTTTTCAGCGTCTGCTTCACTTTTTCCTTTGCTTATTTGTATTGCTTTTATTTCTCGCCTGTTTTCGCTTCATTTAGACGTAAGTTTGGGTCTGTATTCTTTTCACGTCTGCTATGTATTCCTTGCTTTATATTTCTCTGTTACAATAGTCCTTAGGGGACTTTGTCCCAGGACTCAATAAAAATACTACTACTACTACTACTACTTGAGAACGATGCTATAGGTTAAAAGTTGATATTTTGAAAAGAAAAAAAATGGTGGCCGATTTTGGCGATTTTCGGTCCGGAGCCGGATCTACGATTTCTGACAGAAAAAATATTTTTTTCGTCGTCAAAAAAATATTTTTTTCAAAATCGATTAAAAAACGTTAATAACCAGTATTTTCGGGGGTAGAATATGCGACTTGAGAACGATGGTATAGGTTAAAAGTCGATATCCTGAAAAGAAAAAAATTGGGGTCGATTTTGGCGATGTTCGGTCCGGAGCCGGATCTACGATTTCTGACAGAAAAAATATTTTTTTCGTCGTCAAAAAAATATTTTTTTCAAAATCGATTAAAAAAGGGTAATAACCAGTGTTTTCGGGGGTAGAATATGCGACTTATTTCCATTTTTCAGCGTCTGCTTCACTTTTTCCTTTGCTTATTTGTATTGCTTTTATTTCTCGCCTGTTTTCGCTTCATTTAGACGTAAGTTTGGGTCTGTATTCTTCTCACGCTTGCTATGTATTCCTTGCTTTATATTTCTCTGTTACTTTAGTCCTTAGGTGACTTTGTCCCAGGACTCAATAAAAATACTACTACTACTACTACTACTTGAGAACGATGCTATAGGTTAAAAGTTGATATTTTGAAAAGAAAAAAAATGGTGGCCGATTTTGGCGATTTTCGGTCCGGAGCCGGATCTACGATTTCTGACAGAAAAAATATTTTTTTCGTCGTCAAAAAAATATTTTTTTCAAAATCGATTAAAAAACGTTAATAACCAGTATTTTCGGGGGTAGAATATGCGACTTGAGAACGATGGTATAGGTTAAAAGTCGATATCCTGAAAAGAAAAAAATTGGGGTCGATTTTGGCGATGTTCGGTCCGGAGCCGGATCTACGATTTCTGACAGAAAAAATATTTTTTTCGTCGTCAAAAAAATATTTTTTTCAAAATCGATTAAAAAAGGGTAATAACCAGTGTTTTCGGGGGTAGAATATGCGACTTATTTCCATTTTTCAGCGTCTGCTTCACTTTTTCCTTTGCTTATTTGTATTGCTTTTATTTCTCGCCTGTTTTCGCTTCATTTAGACGTAAGTTTGGGTCTGTATTCTTCTCACGCTTGCTATGTATTCCTTGCTTTATATTTCTCTGTTACTTTAGTCCTTAGGTGACTTTGTCCCAGGACTCAATAAAAATACTAATACTACTACTACTACTTGAGAACGATGCTATAGGTTAAAAGTCGATATTTTGAAAAGAAAAAAAATTGTGGCCGATTTTGGCGATTTTCGGTCCGGAGCCGGATCTACGATTTCTGACGGAAAAAACAGTTTTTTCGTCGCCAAAAAAATATATTTTTCAAAATCGATTAAAAAACGTTAATAACCAGTGTTTTCGGGGGTAGAATATGCGACTTATTTCCATTTTTCAGCGTCTGCTTCACTTTTTCCTTTGCTTATTTGTATTGCTTTTATTTCTCGCCCGTTTTCGCTTCATTTAGACGTAAGTTTGGGTCTGTATTCTTCTCACGCTTGCTATGTATTCCTTGCTTTATATTTCTCTGTTACTTTAGTCCTTAGGTGACTTTGTCCCAGGACTCAATAAAAATACTAATACTACTACTACTACTTGAGAACGATGCTATAGGTTAAAAGTCGATATTTTGAAAAGAAAAAAAATTGTGGCCGATTTTGGCGATTTTCGGTCCGGAGCCGGATCTACGATTTCTGACGGAAAAAACAGTTTTTTCGTCGCCAAAAAAATATATTTTTCAAAATCGATTAAAAAACGTTAATAACCAGTGTTTTCGGGGGTAGAATATGCGACTTATTTCCATTTTTCAGCGTCTGCTTCACTTTTTCCTTTGCTTATTTGTATTGCTTTTATTTCTCGCCCGTTTTCGCTTCACTTAGACGTAAGTTTGGGTCTGTATTCTTTTCACGCTTGCTATGTATTCCTTGCTTTATATTTCTCTGTTACATTAGTCCTTAGGGGACTTTGTCCCAGGACTCAATAAAAATACTAATACTACTACTACTACTTGAGAACGATGCTATAGGTTAAAAGTCGATATTTTGAAAGAAAAAAAATTGTGGCCGATTTTAGCGATTTTCGGTCCGGAGCCGGATCTACGATTTCTGACGGAAAAAATAGTTTTTTCGTCGCCAAGAAAATATTTTTTTCAAAATCGATTTAAAAAGGGTAATAACCAGTGTTTTCGGGGGTAGAATATGCGACTTGTTTCCATTTTTCAGCGTCTGCTTCACTTTTTCCTTTGCTTATTTGTATTGCTTTTATTTCTCGCCCGTTTTCGCTTCACTTAGACGTAAGTTTGGGTCTGTATTCTTTTCACGCTTGCTATGTATTCCTTGCTTTATATTTCTCTGTTACATTAGTCCTTAGGGGACTTTGTCCCAGGACTCAATAAAAATACTAATACTACTACTACTACTTGAGAACGATGCTATAGGTTAAAAGTCGATATTTTGAAAAGAAAAAAAAATTGTGGCCGATTTTGGCGATTTTCGGTCCGGAGCCGGATCAACGATTTCTGACGGAAAAAATAGTTTTTTCGTCGCCAAAAAAATATTTTTTTCAAAATCGATTAAAAACGTTAATAACCAGTGTTTTCGGGGGTAGAATATGCGACTTGAGAACGATGGTATAGGTTAAAAGTCGATATCCTGAAAAGAAAAAAAATTGGGGTCGATTTTGGCGATGTTCGGTCCGGAGCCGGATCTACGATTTCTGACAGAAAAAATATTTTTTTCGTCGTCAAAAAAATATTTTTTTCAAAATCGATTAAAAAAGGGTAATAACCAGTGTTTTCGGGGGTAGAATATGCGACTTATTTCCATTTTTCAGCGTCTGCTTCACTTTTTCCTTTGCTTATTTGTATTGCTTTTATTTCTCGCCTGTTTTCGCTTCATTTAGACGTAAGTTTGGGTCTGTATTCTTCTCACGCTTGCTATGTATTCCTTGCTTTATATTTCTCTGTTACATTAGTCCTTAGGGGACTTTGTCCCAGGACTCAATAAAAATACTACTACTACTACTACTACTTGAGAACGATGCTAAAGGTTAAAAGTCGATATTTTGAAAGAAAAAAAAATTGTGGCCGATTTTGTCGATTTTCGGTCCGGAGCCGGATCTACGATTTCTGACAGAAAAAATATATTTTCGTCGCCAAAAAAATATTTTTTCTAAATCGATTAAAAAAGGGTAATAACCAGTGTTTTCGGGGGTAGAATATGCGACTTATTTCCATTTTTCAGCGTCTGCTTCACTTTTTCCTTTGCTTATTTGTATTGCTTTTATTTCTCGCCTGTTTTCGCTTCATTTAGACGTAAGTTTGTGTCTGTATTCTTTTCACGCTTGCTATGTATTCCTTGCTTTATATTTCTCTGTTACATTAGTCCTTAGGGGACTTTGTCCCAGGACTCAATAAAAATACTACTACTACTACTACTTGAGAACGATGCTAAAGGTTAAAAGTCGATATTTTGAAAGAAAAAAAAATTGTGGCCGATTTTGTCGATTTTCGGTCCGGAGCCGAATCTACGATTTCTGACGGAAAAAATAGTTTTTTCGTCGCCAAAAAAATATTTTTTTCAAAATCGATTAAAAAAGGGTAATAACCAGTGTTTTCGGGGGTAAAATATGCTACTTATTTCCATTTTTCAGCGTCTGCTTCACTTTTTCCTTTGCTTATTTGTATTGCTTTTATTTCTCGCCTGTTTTCGCTTCATTTAGACGTAAGTTTGGGTCTGTATTCTTTTCACGCTTGCTATGTATTCCTTGCTTTATATTTCTCTGTTACATTAGTCCTTAGGGGACTTTGTCCCAGGACTCAATAAAAATACTACTACTACTACTACTACTTGAGAACGATGCTGTAGGTTAAAAGTCGATATTTTGAAAAGAAAAAAAATTGTGGCCTATTTTGGCGATGTTCGGTCCGGAGCCGGATCTACGATTTCTGACAGAAAAAATATTTTTTTCGTCGTCAAAAAAATATTTTTTTCAAAATCGATTAAAAAAGGGTAATAACCAGTGTTTTCGGGGGTAGAATATGCGACTTATTTCCATTTTTCAGCGTCTGCTTCACTTTTTCCTTTGCTTATTTGTATTGCTTTTATTTCTCGCCTGTTTTCGCTTCATTTAGACGTAAGTTTGGGTCTGTATTCTTTTCACGCTTGCTATGTATTCCTTGCTTTATATTTCTCTGTTACATTAGTCCTTAGGGGACTTTGTCCCAGGACTCAATAAAAATACTACTACTACTACTACTACTTGAGAACGATGCTATAGGTTAAAAGTCGATATTTTGAAAAGAAAAAAAATTGTGGCCGATTTTGGCGATGTTCGGTCCGGAGCCGGATCTACGATTTCTGACAGAAAAAATATTTTTTTCGTCGTCAAAAAATTTTTTTTTTCAAAATCGATTAAAAAAGGGTAATAACCAGTGTTTTCGGGGGTAGAATATGCGACTTATTTCCATTTTTCAGCGTCTGCTTCACTTTTTCCTTTGCTTATTTGTATTGCTTTTATTTCTCGCCTGTTTTCGCTTCATTTAGACGTAAGTTTGGGTCTGTATTCTTTTCACGCTTGCTATGTATTCCTTGCTTTATATTTCTCTGTTACATTAGTCCTTAGGGGACTTTGTCCCAGGACTCAATAAAAATACTACTACTACTACTACTACTTGAGAACGATGCTATAGGTTAAAAGTCGATATTTTGAAAAGAAAAAAAATTGTGGCCGATTTTGGCGATTTTCGGTCCGGAGCCGGATCTACGATTTCTGACAGAAAAAATATTTTTTTTGTCGTCAAAAAAATATTTTTTTCAAAATCGATTAAAAAACGTTAATAACCAGTATTTTCGGGGGTAGAATATGCGACTTGAGAACGATGGTATAGGTTAAAAGTCGATATCCTGAAAAGAAAAAAATTGGGGTCGATTTTGGCGATGTTCGGTCCGGAGCCGGATCTACGATTTCTGACAGAAAAAATATTTTTTTCGTCGTCAAAAAAATATTTTTTTCAAAATCGATTAAAAAAGGGTAATAACCAGTGTTTTCGGGGGTAGAATATGCGACTTATTTCCATTTTTCAGCGTCTGCTTCACTTTTTCCTTTGCTTATTTGTATTGCTTTTATTTCTCGCCCGTTTTCGCTTCACTTAGACGTAAGTTTGGGTCTGTATTCTTTTCACGCTTGCTATGTATTCCTTGCTTTATATTTCTCTGTTACATTAGTCCTTAGGGGACTTTGTCCCAGGACTCAATAAAAATACTAATACTACTACTACTACTTGAGAACGATGCTATAGGTTAAAAGTCGATATTTTGAAAGAAAAAAAATTGTGGCCGATTTTATCGATTTTCGGTCCGGAGCCGGATCTACGATTTCTGACGGAAAAAATAGTTTTTTCGTCGCCAAGAAAATATTTTTTTCAAAATCGATTTAAAAAGGGTAATAACCAGTGTTTTCGGGGGTAGAATATGCGACTTGTTTCCATTTTTCAGCGTCTGCTTCACTTTTTCCTTTGCTTATTTGTATTGCTTTTATTTCTCGCCCGTTTTCGCTTCACTTAGACGTAAGTTTGGGTCTGTATTCTTTTCACGCTTGCTATGTATTCCTTGCTTTATATTTCTCTGTTACATTAGTCCTTAGGGGACTTTGTCCCAGGACTCAATAAAAATACTAATACTACTACTACTACTTGAGAACGATGCTATAGGTTAAAAGTCGATATTTTGAAAAGAAAAAAAATTGTGGCCGATTTTGGCGATTTTCGGTCCGGAGCCGGATCTACGATTTCTGACGGAAAAAATAGTTTTTTCGTCGCCAAAAAAATATTTTTTTCAAAATCGATTAAAAACGTTAATAACCAGTGTTTTCGGGGGTAGAATATGCGACTTGAGAACGATGGTATAGGTTAAAAGTCGATATCCTGAAAAGAAAAAAAATTGGGGTCGATTTTGGCGATGTTCGGTCCGGAGCCGGATCTACGATTTCTGACAGAAAAAATATTTTTTTCGTCGTCAAAAAAATATTTTTTTCAAAATCGATTAAAAAAGGGTAATAACCAGTGTTTTCGGGGGTAGAATATGCGACTTATTTCCATTTTTCAGCGTCTGCTTCACTTTTTCCTTTGCTTATTTGTATTGCTTTTATTTCTCGCCCGTTTTCGCTTCACTTAGACGTAAGTTTGGGTCTGTATTCTTTTCACGCTTGCTATGTATTCCTTGCTTTATATTTCTCTGTTACATTAGTCCTTAGGGGACTTTGTCCCAGGACTCAATAAAAATACTAATACTACTACTACTACTTGAGAACGATGCTATAGGTTAAAAGTCGATATTTTGAAAGAAAAAATATTGTGGCCGATTTTATCGATTTTCGGTCCGGAGCCGGATCTACGATTTCTGACGGAAAAAATAGTTTTTTCGTCGCCAAGAAAATATTTTTTTCAAAATCGATTTAAAAAGGGTAATAACCAGTGTTTTCGGGGGTAGAATATGCGACTTGTTTCCATTTTTCAGCGTCTGCTTCACTTTTTCCTTTGCTTATTTGTATTGCTTTTATTTCTCGCCCGTTTTCGCTTCACTTAGACGTAAGTTTGGGTCTGTATTCTTTTCACGCTTGCTATGTATTCCTTGCTTTATATTTCTCTGTTACATTAGTCCTTAGGGGACTTTGTCCCAGGACTCAATAAAAATACTAATACTACTACTACTACTTGAGAACGATGCTATAGGTTAAAAGTCGATATTTTGAAAAGAAAAAAAATTGTGGCCGATTTTGGCGATTTTCGGTCCGGAGCCGGATCTACGATTTCTGACGGAAAAAATAGTTTTTTCGTCGCCAAAAAAATATTTTTTTCAAATTCGATTAAAAAAGGGTAATAACCAGTGTTTTCGGGGGTAGCATATGCGACTTATTTCCATTTTTCAGCGTCTACTTCACTTTTTCCTTTGCTTATTTGTATTGCTTTTATTTCTCGCCTGTTTTCGCTTCATTTAGACGTAAGTTTGGGTCTGTATTCTTTTCACGCTTGCTATGTATTCCTTGCTTTATATTTCTCTGTTACATTAGTCCTTAGGGGAGTTTGTCCCAGGACTCAATAAAAATACTACTACTACTACTACTACTTGAGAACGATGCTATAGGTTAAAAGTCGATATTTTGAAAAGAAAAAAAATTGTGGCTGATTTTGGCGATGTTCGGTCCGGAGCCGGATCTACGATTTCTGACAGAAAAAATATTTTTTTCGTCGTCAAAAAAATATTTTTTTCAAAATCGATTAAAAAAGGGTAATAACCAGTGTTTTCAGGGGTAGAATATGCGACTTATTTCCATTTTTCAGCGTCTGCTTCACTTTTTCCTTTGCTTATTTGTATTGCTTTTATTTCTCGCCTGTTTTCGCTTCATTTAGACGTAAGTTTGGGTCTGTATTCTTTTCACGCTTGCTATGTATTCCTTGCTTTATATTTCTCTGTTACATTAGTCCTTAGGGGACTTTGTCCCAGGACTCAATAAAAATACTACTACTACTACTACTACTACTACTTGAGAACGATGCTGTTTGGAGAACTCAAAAGGATACTGCGGAGAGAGTGGAAGAGAGATGGAAAAGGTGCGGCTGCTGAGGCTTCGAGAAATAACCGAGGACGCGTTTAAGAAATCGAGACTCCCTTTTATTTCGAAAATGCGTGCGAACAGTAAGCCTCGCTTGAAGCCACTGACCGTAGGTCAAGCGCTCTCGTTATTCGGCGAGAGCGAGTATAACTGTGTGGGTGTGTGCATGTATAGGTGCGAACGCGGCGATCGCAAGGTGACTATTGTCGCGCGGATGTAAACAGCGCATCGAAACCGCTGCTCAGCTGTCGGAGCGAATGTTTCCGAGAATATTAAATGCGAGAGGTTGATGAACTTGGTCAGCTGAGAGCTCGTGGACGGAATATTTTGCACGCTCGAGTTTTATGCCGCGAGAGCGATTCCTTTGCCGAAACAGATGCTATAGGTTAAAAGTCGATATTTTGAAAAGAAAAAAAATTGTGGCCGATTTTGGCGATTTTCGGTCCGGAGCCGGATCTACGATTTCTGACGTAAAAAATAGTTTTTTCGTCGCCAAAAAAATATTTTTTTCAAAATCGATTAAAAAAGGTTAATAACCAGTGTTTTCACATACTAGGACACGGACACGGACACGGACACGGACACGGACACGGACACGGACACTCACACGGACACGGACACGGACACGGACACGGACACGGACACGGACACGGACACGGACACGGACTAGGACACGGACTAGGACACGGACTAGGACACGGACACGGACACGGACACGGACACGGACACGGACACGGACACCTACACGGACACGGATACGGACACGGAGACGGACACGGACGACGAAAAAAATATTTTTGGCGACGAAAAAAATATTTTTTCTGTCAGAAATCGTAGATCCGGCTCCGGACCGAAAATCGCCAAAATCGACCCCAATTTTTTTTCTTTTCAAAATATCGACTTTTAACCTATAGCATCGTTCTCAAGTTATAGTAGTAGTAGTAGTATTTTATTAAGTCCTGGGACAAAATCCCCTAAGGAGTAAAGTAACAAGGAATACAAAGCACGAAAACACAGCAGGCGTGAAAAGAGTACAGTGCCGAGCTTATAAGTAAATGAGGTGAAAATACATACATAAAAGCACAGAAACAAAATTAAGAAAAAAGAAACAAAGTAAAATTGAAATGAACAAGCAACCCGGCGCCCCTTCGGGGCGCCGGGTTTCCTGTTGGGGGGCTTCGCCCCCCAAGCCCCCGATTGGGGGGCTCTGCCCCCCAAGCCCCCCGGAAATGACACTGCGGAAAAAATGTCCCTTCGGGACATTTTTCCCTGGTGTCATTTTAAGGCACTCACTTGGACGTCGCGCTTCGCGCTCCGTACGGTTTGGACGTCGCGCTTCGCGCTCCGTATGGTTTGAACGTCGGGCTTCGCGCTCCGCATGGTTTGAGCGTCGCGCTTCGCGCTCCGAACGGTTTGGACGTCGCGCTTCGCGCTCCGTACGGTTTGGACGGCGTGCTTCAAGCTCCGTATGATTTGAACGTCGCGCTTCAAGCTCCGAACGGTTTAAATATGATTTAAAAAATAATCCTAACAAAATACCGATGCCATATAATCATTTAGGAGTACGCAGCAACTTTCAGAAAAATTGTTTCATTGACTGCGAAGATTGAGACATATACATATATTTCGACCTGAAAAACTGTATTGTGATAGGTTAACACTATTTAAAAATAATCTAAAAAAGTTGCAAAGTAGAACTTTGCACATTGGTTCCTCATTAATTTCCCTTTTTCACAAAGCCACCTCTATGAAGAAGCTTATTTATTAACTTTGGCTTCCTCATAGAGGAAGCTTTGTGAAAAAGAGAAATTAATAAGGAAGCAATGTGCAAAGTTCTACTTTGCAACTTTTTTTTATTCGAACAAAAGAAAACTCCCTTACAAACACCGTTACATCTAATTTCGATTATCTCCAAATTTTTATGTTACTTTCCTAACTTTTGTGGAAGTAATAGCGGAAATCTATGTTTTTTAAAATTCAAAATGTCATAAAATCCCAACGACTTTACCGATCATTTCAGTTCATTTGTTTGTTTCAAGTAGAACATTTCAGTTAATTTGTTTATATTCAATGTGATTTAGGGCAAAATGCGTTTTTTTTCGTAAAATTCAAAATTCAATCAAATCCGAACCACTTTAAGGATTTCGTTGAAATGCAATAGCGAACTCTATTGAAAGTGTGTTTAGTTATGAAGAACTATTTAACTTAATCGTTGATTTTTTACGAAAGTTAGAGAGTGTACGACATTTTTTCGAAAAATGAAATATTTTATGTATTCTGTATTCATGTATACATTTTTTCAAAAATCACAACACTTGAAGAGCAGTTACCACTCTACTTGCATGCCAAATTTGACGCACGCACTCAAATTTCGCGCACGCACGCACGCACGCACGCACGCACACACACATACGGCCATTTTTTCTAAACCATTTTTCTGGGCGTTTTAGGTGATTCTGAACATATTGACATGAAAATCTCGAAAAAAAAAAATTCACGAAAACAAAGCTTCCTCAATGAGGAAGCAAAAATAATGTAAAAAAGTGCCTTTGCGTTAGAGGAATTTAGGAGTACGCAGCAAGTTTCAGAATAATTGTTTTATCGACTTCGAAGATTGTGACCTGTGCATACATTTCAAGCTGAAAAAGTGTATATGGTATGTTAACACTATTTAAAACAAAGTACCTCTGCGTTAAAGTAATTTAGGAGTACGCAGAAAGTTATAGGAAAATTGTTCTGTCGACTGCGAAGATTGTGACAAGTACATACATTTCAACCTGAGAAATTGTATCGTGGTATGTTAACACTATTTTAAAAAGTACCTCTGCGTTCAATTAATTTAGGAGTACGCAGCAAGTATAAGAAAAATGGTTCTGACGACTGAGAAGATTGATAAATGTACATACATTTCAACCTGAAAAACTATATCGTGGTAGGTTAAAACTATTTGATAAAAATACCTCTTCGTTAAAGTAAATTAGGAGTATGCAGCAAGTTTCAGAAAAATTGTTCTTGCGACTGCGAAGATTGAGACCTGTACATACATTTTGGCCTGAAATACTGTACCGTGGTAGGTTAACACTATTAAAAAATGATCTGAAAAATAATCTAAAAAAAGTGTTTCAGAATTAAGGTAATTCAGAATTATGTAGCAATTTTCAGCCAAATTCACCTATTGACTGCGAAGAATGTGAGCCGGACACAATTTTAGACTCCAAAATGCCAATTTTCTTGAAATAAACACCTCTATAAAAATAGAGAATAATTTCCATACTTCATGGGCATACTTCGCAATGCTAGATTAAGAAGTATTCCAAATTTCAACTTGTTCGGTCCATTCAGTCCAGACCCCCTGAGTGATACGGACGTCCGAATAACACAAAATCTAGTCTACGCAGCCAATCATATTTAGTAATGAAATTTCTATATTCTGTTACACCAAGACTGTGTATTTTACTATGTTTAAGAAATCTGCTGTAAAAAAAGTAAATAAATTGAAATTACAGTAACATTTTCTTATAAAAACTTAATTTAGTCGGTGAAGCGCGAATTCAATAGGCACTTTCTGCGTTTCTTCAAAACGTGAGTGCCTAAAAATGAAAAATGGCGCATGACGCAAGACGCACGATCATAAATCTATCTTTCGGCAAAGATAATTCCCCGCTCAAGCTCTAACAAATGCCGCAAGAGTCGCCCTTTAAAAGCACCCAAGGAAGGAGCCCCCGAGACAGCGAGCGGGAGCCCATTCCAAAAGTGCGTACCGCTGACTAAAAACGATTTTCTATACAACGACGTCCGCACAGCCGGCACCGAAAGCGAAAGGGTTGACGCACTAGCAGCCCGAGTACCAGTCCTCTCCCGCAAGGCGAGCTGGTCAGCCAGATACGACGGAACCCCCGAATGAATAAACGAATAGAACAGGCGGCCCACAAAATAGTTCCGCCTGTTCGAAACCGAGAGCCAGCCAAGCGAACACCGTCCCACAGAAACGCCCTCGTGAACATTACGCCGAATTCCGAGAACATAGCGAACAACAGCGTTGCAGGTACGCTGCAGCTTAACATTAAGCACACCAGTGACTTCACACAGCACAGCCGAGCAGTAGTCAAGGTGCGGCAGAAGTACAGCCCGCGCAAGACGCGCGCGTGTGCCTACATCAAAAAGCGCCGAAGAACGCCTGAGCTGCGCGAGCGCCCCGAAAACGCGACGCCGGACCGACGACACCTGCTCTCCCCACCCAAGCGTGGGAGTGATAATAACGCCGAGGTAGCGCTTCGATGAGACGAATTCAATAGGCTGCGTCGCGACACTGAGGCGGGGGAGAGAGGCAAAGTCGAGGTGATTAAGGTACCACGCAGCACCCAAAATCATAGCGTCGGTTTTCGAGGCATTAAGAGACAGCGAATTCGCTACTGCCCAGCCGTGAATCCGTGCAATGTCACCAGATAGGAGGCCCAACGAGGTCCCGAGGTTTCCCGGAGCACACTGCCGATAAATCACGAGGTCATCGGCATAGAGCAGATGCGTACAATCACGGAAGACAGCAGGCAGGTCAGAGAGATACACTCAGCAAAAAAATTAAGGGAGCAGTTAAATTTTACCGTTATTTCACTGATTTTTGAAGCACTGTAAGTTTGTGAAAAATGGTCGAATCGTAATAAAACAAAATGCGTTTTAAAGCTTCATATCTCTAGTTGGAAAATCCATGCAGTCTTTTTTTTTAAGCAACACGCTCGGCATGAACATAAGGAATAGCGGGAAGAAAATGTTCTCAAATTTTTTGTCGTTTTCAAAGTCGTCCACGGGCACAAAAAATTTTTTTCTGGCTTTGTCAATACCGGGGTCCTTTAGCCTGGTTCTCTAGCTTCAAAATGGTGTTTTGTTCATCTCTGTACGACCATTTGTAGCTGAGATATGGGCATTTAAAGGAAAAAGGAGCTTTTTTCGTAGATCATCAATATCTCATGAACGATATCTCATCAAGATCGCACAGCGAGCTAAAGGTAGGTTTTGTAAACTGGAAGAAATGCTCTAAAAGTACCTTCTGGTACTTTAGAGATTTTATTTTTTTATGTAACCTTAATATTGATTTGAAAAAGACCAAAAAAATGAACTTTTTCACCGTTTTGGAAAATCCACGTCAACTTGGCAGATATTGCGATAATGACTCACGTTTTTAGGATTTTTTTTAGTTCAATACATGCCCAACGACCCCCAAGATTAAAAAATTGATGTGCTGAACTGTTGTTTTTTCCCGAAGCGTCAAAATTTTATCAAAAATTAAAGGAACACTTATTGTTCCTTAAATGTCATTTAATGATGACTAAAATTAAAAAAAAAACTTTTCCGTTGTTTTTCTCACGGTTTCGCAATAACTACTCTTTTAATCTTTGAAAAAGAGAAAAATTAAAAATTTTGAAATTTTTTGCTTAAAAAACGGTATTTTTCTCGCAATTTCTTATGAACAATCTTTGAAATGAAAAAAAAAAAAAAAAGTTCGTAGTCATTTTTTGTCAGGCGTGCGTGCGTGCGTGCGTGCGTGGAAAAATATTGATTGAACATTTTTTTCTCAACATTTGAAAAAAAGAAATTACTCATGAAAGAATATTCAAATGTAAAAAAACTGTTTCAACAACTTTTTTTCATTTTTGCTTCCTCATAGAGGAAGCCTTGTTTTCGTGAAAATTTTTTTTTTCGAGATTTTCATGTCAGTACACTCAGCATGGTCCAAAACGTCGAGAAAAGTGGTTTGTGTTAAATGTCTGTATGTGTGTGTGTGTGTGCGTGCGTGCGTGCGTGCGTGCGTGCGTGCGTGCGTGCGTGCGTGCGTGCGTGCGTGCGTGCGTGCGTGCGTGCGTGCGTGCGTGCGTGCGTGCGTGCGTGTGTGTGTGTTTTTTTGTTTACACGATAACTGCCGTAATTTTTTAAGAATATTCTTCAAATTTGGCACGCACGTTCGCTATCATAGAATACATTATGGGATTGTAGTTGACGCGAATCGGTTAGGAAATTCAGATTTTACAGCATTTTGAAAATTTGGCAAAAATCGTTTTCGCGCTATAACTTCCGCAAATTGAGAGATATCGGGATGAAATTTTGTACGACAATAGACCACCTTAAAACCATGATTTGTATCAAATTTGGCGAAAATCGGCAAAGCAGTTCTCATGTTATTGCAATTTCATTATTTTTTCAAATGTCTGTAAGTACTATAGCTCCTGTAAATTATGAGACATCCGATTCCAATTTCGAACATGTCATTACGTTCATTGATTATTAACGATGAATTTCGTCAAGGAAACTACCGTTATGTCGGTAAATTTGGATTTTGCTGCATGAAAAACAAAAAAAAGCCGGCACCCAAAAAAAAATCGGAAAAAAATTTTTACAGAATTTTCTCAAATTTGATTCACGTATGGACAACCATGGACCACGTTTCAAGTACAGATTTGACGCCGATCTGAAAAGCCGTTCAAATTTTATGGCATTTAGAACATTTTGAAAAATCTCGTTATCACGCTGGATTATGCAAATTACAAGGTACCGGCTTCTAATTTGGTCCACACATTCACTATCATGAACCAAGGGTTGGGTACAAATTTGAGGGAAATCGGTTCGGTGGTTAAAATCTTACATTTTTATTTATTAAAAAAAAACAGCCGAAAAAACCTGCAAAGTAGAACCTTGCAAATTGCTTCCTCAATATTTTACACTTTTGACGATGCTTCCTCTATGAGGAAGCCAGAATTGATCAACATACTTCCTCATAGAGGTAGCATCGTCAAAAGTGTAAAATACTGAGGAAGCAATTTGCAAGGTTCTACTTTGCAGGTTTTTAGGCACTCACATTTTGAAGAAACACAGAAAGTGCCTATTGAATTCGCGCTCCACCGACTAAATTACGTTTTTATAGGAAAATGTTGATATCATTTAAATTTATTTACTTTTTTTACAGCAGATTTCTTAAACATAGTAAAATACATAATCTTGGTGTAACATAACATAGAAATTTCATTACTAAATATAATTGGCTGCGTAGACTAGATTTTATGTTATTCGGACGTCCGTATCACTCAGGGGGTCTGGACTGAATGGACCGAACAAGTTGAAATTTGGAATATTTCTTAATCTGGCATTGTGAAGTATGCCCATGAAGTATGGAAATAATTCTCTGTTTTTATAGAGGTGTTTATTTCAAGAAAATTGGCATTTTGGAGTCTAAAATTGTGTCCGGCTCATATTCTTCGCAGTCAACAGATGAATTTGGCTGAAAATTGCTACATAATTCTGAATTACCTTAATTCTGAAACACTTTTTTTAGATTATTTTTCAGATCATTTTTTAATAGTGTTAACCTACCACGATACAGTATTTCCGGTCAAAATGTATGTACAGGTCTCAATCTTCGCAGTTGCAAGAACAATTTTTCTGAAACTTGCTGCGTACTCCTAATTTACTTTAACAAAAAGGTATTTTTATCAAATAGTTTTAACCTACCACAATATAGCTTATCAGGTTGAGTTGTATGTACAGGTATCAATTTTCGCAGCCGTCAGAACCATTTTTCTTATACTTGCTGCGTACGCCTAAATTGAACGCAGAGGTACTTTTTAGAATAGTGTTAACATACCACGATACAATTTTTCAGGTTGCAATGTATGTATCAGTCACATTCTTCGCAGTCAATGGAACAATTTTTCTGAAACTTGCTGCGTACTCCTGATTTACTTTAACGCAGAGGTATTTTTTAAAAACAATTTTAAACTACCACGATATACATTTTCAGACCGAAATGTATGTAACGTTCTCAATCTTTACAGTCGTCAGAACAATTATTCTGATACTTGCTACATACTCCTAAATTACTTTAACGCAAAGGCACTTTTTTAGATTATATTTGCTTCCTCATTGAGGAAGCTTTGTTTTCGAGAATTTTTTTTTTTTCGGGATTATCATGTCAGTATGTTCAGAATCACCTAAAACACCCAGAAAAATGGTTTAGAAAAAGTGGCCGTATGTGTGCGTGCGTGCGTGCGTGCCTGCGTCAAATTTGGCATGCAAGTAGAGTGGTAACTGCTCTTCAAGTGTTGTGATTTTTGAAAAAATGTATACATGAATACAGAATATATAGAATATTTAATTTTTCGAAAAAATGTCGTACACTCTCTAACTTTCGTAAAAAATCAACGACTCAGCTAAATAGTTCTTCATAACTAAAGACACTTTGAGTGGAGTTCGCTATTGCATTTCGACGAAATCGTTAAAGCGGTTCGGATTTGATTGAATTTTGAATTTTACGAAAAAAATGCATTTTGCCCTAAATCACGTTGAATATAAACAAATGAACTGAAGTGTTCTACTTGAAGCAAACAAATGAACTGAAATGATCGGTAAAGTCGTTGGGATTTTACGACATTTTGAATTTAAAAAAAATAGATTTCCGCTATTACTTCCACAAAAATTAGGAAAGTAACACAACAATTTGGAGATAATCGAAATGAGATGTAACGGAGTTTTCTTTTGTTCGAATAAAAAAGAGTTGCAAAGTAGAACTTTGCACATTGCTTCCTTATTAATTTCTCTTTTTCACAAAGCTTCCTCTATGAGGAAGCCAAAGTTAATAAATAAGCTTCTGCATAGAGGTGGCTTTGTGAAAAAGGGAAATTAATGAGGAACCAATGTGCAAAGTTCTACTTTGCAACTTTTTTCGATTATTTTTAAATTGTGTTAACCTATCACAATACAGTTTTTCAGGTCGAAATATATGTATATGTCTCAATCTTCGCAGTCAATGAAACAATTTTTCTGAAAGTTGCTGCGTACTCCTAAATGATTATATGGCATCGGTATTTTGTTAGGATTATTTTTTAAATCATATTTAAACCGTTCGGAGCGCGAAGCGCGACGTTCAAACCATACGGAGCGCGAAGCACGACGTCCAAACCGTACGGAGCGCGAAGCGCGACGTCCAAACCGTTCGGAGCGCGAAGCGCGACGTTCAAACCATACGGAGCGCGAAGCACGACGTCCAAACCGTACGGAGCGCGAAGCGCGACGTCCAAACCGTTCGGAGCGCGAACCGCGACGTTCAAACCATACGGAGCGCGAAGCGCGACGTTCAAACCATACGGAGCGCGAAGCGCGACGTCCAAACCATACGGAGCGCGAAGCGCGACGTCCAAACCATACGGAGCGCGAAGCGCGACGTCCAAGTGAGTGCCTTAAAATGACACCAGGGAAAAATGTCCCGAAAGGACATTTTTGCCGCAGGGTCATTTTCCGGGGGGCTTGGGGGGCAGAGCCCCCCAATCGGGGGCTTGGGGGTCGAGGACCCCCAACAGGAAACCCGACGCCCCGAAGGGGCGCCGGGTTGCTTGTTTCTTTTTAAACCGTTTTGAAATTTCTTTGAAATCATTGCTTCTTCAGTGGTGGTACGAATTTTTCGTTTGTATGCCACACGGAAAAAAAAGTTTGGTTGTGCCAACTAATCGTGCACAATGCTGTATCTCAATTTTTCTTGATTAGTTGCGGCAACGAATAAGTTCATTGCCACAACCACGTTGAATGGTTGTGGTAACTATTCGCGATTTGTTTTGATGAAATAATAAGCAGAAGCAACCGAATAGTTGAGGCTACTATTCGAATCTTTGGCATTACAACGAATCGTCTGCTCGTACGACAAATGCCCGTAGTTGTTGTGGCAAGTGCTTCGAGTGGTACGCACCACTATTGGCTTGGTTGCCAGTCCGAATCTGTCGTACGAAATATTCGACCGGCGTGAAAAATGTGTGAAAGTGTGGTGACAAAGCAGTCGGTAAGTAAACAATTTTACATTACAAGGTGCGGATTTTCACCGTAAAAGATATTGCACGCAATATTGCTCGCCTGTTTACAGATGATTGTAAACGTGCCGGTATAACCTAATTTTTATACCGCCCCAACCGATAATGCAGTCTCGAGTGTCGTCGTATATTTGAATATTCGTATCGTTTTTGTTACACTTATTTAGAATACGATGAAAAGTTGCTTAAAACGTATTTTGATATTGACAGATGAAGCATGGATGAAGTTTGCTGACCCAGTGGGGATTTGAAGAAGTGATGCCGCAATTCAAAGGTATAAATTATTTGAATTTATGTCATCATGTAATAGTTTTTTTATAACTGTCATCACATAGAAAGAAATAATTTCCAATTATTTGTATGAGCTTTTTTTGTATAAGAATATATTCTGTATTAGAAATTGCATGAGAATAGCTCCTATGCTGCTGCGTAGGAGCTATTCTCAGGAGCTATTCAATATCTGCGAATAGCTCCTACGCAGCAGCATGGGAGCCAATAGCTGTGAATTGCTCCTACGCAGCAGCGTAGAAGCCAATAGCTGTGAATTGCTCCTACGCAGCAGCGTAGAAGCCAATAGCTACGAATAGCTCCTACGCAGCAGCATAGGAGCCAATAGCTGCGAATAGCTCCTACGCAGCAGCGTAGGAGTCAATAACTGCGAATACCTTCTACGCAAACTGCAAAGGGCAACTTGCGTTGGAGCTATTCGCAGCTGTTCGCTGATTATATGATAGGCAGTGGACAAAGGTTCGTAACTGTAAAACATTCTCTGTAAGTCGACGCGTTTTAATAAAACTTTTACACTACGTGAAAATTTGTTGTGTTATTCTATTATAACCTATTTATTTCTTCTCCTTCTCCTTCTCCTCCTTCTATAGTATATAGTTATTATGTAAATTGTAATTAAATGTGAAAGTGTGTAATAACATCAAACATTTTTCGAAGCCGTTCGAAGCGCGAATTATGTCGGCACGTAACCTAAAGTGAAGTTCTATTTCGTAAATGAATGACGTGATTGGTAGGGGCAAGGAATTGGATGCTTGTGCTCCTGCCTACTCGAATAGTTGTATCAACCATTCGGTTGGTTGCTGCAACTATGAGGTTATTTACCAACAAACGATGGTTCGTGCAACCATTCCTGTCGGCTGGCGCAACGAAGCCGAGTTGTAAGAAAATCAGAATAATCGATTGGTTGTATCAACTGATTTCTTGGTTGCGCCAACTGATTATTTTTTTCCGTGCAGAAGTTGTCGAGGTGAAATTAACTGCATTAAATAAAGTTGATAATCTCAAGCACATTCCCATGCATTTTTCACAAACATCGGTATCGGATTATCAATCACACGTTTTCCGCTCCTAAGCATCTCAAAACGCAGTTTTGTTTGCAGACCTCGCATTTTTCTGTTAAACAAGCAATGCCCTATTTTTGCTAATTTTTTTTACGCAATCATGGTGAGACGGCATTTGTCGGAAGTTGAAGTTGCTCGGCTAGTCACTCTCATTGAGCAGGGTCACTCATTTCAACTTCAACTTCCGACAAATGCCGTCTCACCATGATTGCGTAAAAAAATTAGCAAAAATAGGGCATTTCTTGTTTAACAGAAAAATGCGAGGTCTGCAAACAAAACTGCGTTTTGAGATGCTTAGGAGCGGAAAGCGTGTGATTGATAATCCGATAGCGATGTTTGTGAAAAATGCATGGGAATGTGCTTGAGGCTATCAACTTTATTTAATGCAGTTAATTTCACCTCGACTACTGATGGCATGCAAACGAAAAATTCGTACCACCACTGAAGAAGCAATGATTTCAAAGAAATTTCAAAACGGTTTAAAAAGAAAAAAATGAAAAAAAAGTTGTTGAAACAGTTTTTTTACATTTGTATATTCTTTCATGAGTAATTTCTTTTTTTCAAATGTTGAGAAAAAAATATTCAATCAATATTTTTTTCCACGCACGCACGCACGCCTGACAAAAAATGCCTACGAACTTTTTTTTTTTTTTTCATTTCAAAGATTGTTCATAAGAAATTGTGAGAAAAATACCGTTTTTTAAGCAAAAAATTTCAAAATTTTTAATTTTTCTCTTCTTCAAAGATTAAAAGAGTAGTTATTGCGAAACCGTGAGAAAAACAACGGAAAAGTTTTTTTTTTAATTTTAGTCATCATTAAATGACATTTAAGGAACAATAAGTGTTCCTTTAATTTTTGATAAAACTTTGACGCTTCGGGAAAAAACAACGGTTCAGCACATCAATTTTTTAATCTTGGGGAGTCGTTGGGCATGTATTGAACTAAAAAAAATCCTAAAAACATGAGTCATTATCGCAATATCTGCCAAGTTGACGTGGATTTTCCAAAACGGGGAAAAAGTTCATTTTTGCTTCCTCATAGAGGAAGCTTTGTTTTCGTGAAAATTTTTTTTTTCGAGATTTTCATGTTAACATACTTAGAATCACCTAAAACGTCGAGAAAAGTGGTCTAGAATATATGTCTGTATGTGTGTATGTGTGTGTGTGTGTGTGTGTGTGTGTGTGTGTGTATGTATGTATGTATGGTCCAGGCACCGAACATTCAATTGTTCATAACTCAGGAATGGCATGGTGGAACGAGCTAAAAATTGGCACGGAAGTAGAGTATTAAATCCTCTGTAATTCACATCTTTTTAAAATTAAATATATCCATGTATACAAATTTTATCGAATTTTTAATTTTTCAAAAAAATGGCGTGATCGCTCTAACTTTTGTAAAAGTTCGACGACTCAGCTATATACTTCATCATAAATAAAGACACGTTCAATGTTGTTTGGTATTGAATTTCAGCGAAATCGGTAAAGCGGTTCCGGTTTTGTAGAATTTTGCATTTTTCGAAAAAAATAAATTTTGCTCTATATCACGTCGAATCTCATCAACTGAACCAAAATATTCAACAGTCAAAAAATAACATACAGCGCTGCCACGTATAAAATTTGGTGACGATTGGTAAAGTCGTTCGGATTTTACGCTGTTATGAATTTTTTAAAAAATTAAGATTTTCGCTGTAACTTATAGAAAAGTTATTAAAGTAAGTCAAAACTTTGTATCTAATCAAAATTAGATGTAACGGTGTTTGTAACGGAGTTTTTTTTTGTTCAAATTTAAAAAAAGTGCAAAGATTTGTTCAAATAAAAAAAAAGTTGCAAAGTAGAACTTTGCACACTGCTTCCTCATTAATTCCCCTTTTTCACAAAGCTTCCTCTATGAGGAAGCCAAAGTTAATAAATAAGCTTCTTCATAAAGGTGGCTTTGTGAAAAAGGGGAATTAATGAGGAAGCAGTGTGCAAAGTTCTACTTTGTTTTGGTCTTTTTCAAATCAATATTAAGGTTACATAAAAAAATAAAATCTCTAAAGTACCAGAAGGTACTTTTAGAGCATTTCTTCCAGTTTACAAAACCTACCTTTAGCTCGCTGTGCGATCATTAGTTCATGAGATATTGATGATCTACAAAAAAGCTCCTTTTTCCTTTAAATGCCCATATCTCAGCGACAAATTGTCGTACAGAGATGAACAAAACACCATTTTGAAGCTAGAGAACCAGGCTAAAGGACCCCAGTATTGACAAAGCCAGAAATTTTTTTTTGTGCCCGTGGACGACTTTGAAAACGACAAAAAATTTGAGAAAATTTTCTTCCCGCTATTCCTTAGGTTCATGCCGAGCGTGTTGCTTAAAAAAAAAGACTGCATGGATTTTCAAACTAGAGATATGAAGCTTTAAAACGCATTTTGTTTTATTACGATTCGACCATTTTTCACAAACTTACAGCGCTTCAAAAATCAGTGAAAAAACGGTAAAATTTAACTGCTCCCTTAATTTTTTTGCTGAGTGTAGGAGTAAAATCAAGTTTTTTTCAAAAAATTGAAAATGCCATAAAATTTGAACGGTTCTACCGATTCTTCCCAAATTCAATAGCGGGCATTAGTTTGTAATAGTTCAACTTTTTACCAAATTTCAACCCGATATCTAAAAAAATGTGGAAGAGACAGAGCGTACAGAGAATTTTTGAAAAATTAAAAGTGCCCTAAAAAACAAACGACTGCATAGATTTTGCTAAAAATTGCACCCAAGAAGAGGCAGTGACCACCCAATATGTGGTATAAATTTCAGCTTGATATCTCAAACCGTTCTCAAGTTATTAAGGTTTAATCATGTGCACACACAGCACACACACACATACACCCAGACATTTTTTCAAAATGTGTTTTCTCGACGTTTTGGAACATTCTGAACACGTTGACATCAAAATCTCGAAAAAAAAAATTTTCACTAAAACAAAGCTTCTTGAGGAAGCAAAATAAATCAAATATCTCAGGAATGAACCGTAACGAACAAAAATGACTACATTAATAACAATAAAAATTAAATTTCATTAAAAAAACAGAAATATATATGAAAAAAGAGTTAAAAAAGCGAACTACTTCTATCCCAACCTAACAAATCTAATGTAATCAAACCGAACCGAAATAAAACAAACCTTACAAACCTAAGAAGAAATTAAAAAAAACCGAACTACTTCTTCAGGTTAAGTTCGTTTAGGTATTATTTTTATCCTTTTTCTATTTTCAGAATCTATTTTTTCATAGAAAAAATCTTTTTTTTTCCAGACTGCGCTGAAATGGCGTGTTCTCGCCCCTGAAAAGTGGAAAGAAAATAGTCGATTTTTTACTTCGAGCAGTGCGCATGCGCAGCGGGCAAAAATAGCGGCCAAAGGGCATCTTGCTAATTTTTTTTTACCAGCGCGCAGTTCTCAGCGTGACCGCCGCAGCGCTCGCAACGACTGAGAGAGACGCCATCAGGCAACGATCGGGAAGCACGCGCTTAGACGTGTATGGCTGAGCGACTGGCGGTTGAGTATCATTAAAAAATTTCTGTGTCTTCAGAGGGGGGGGGGGGCGGGCTCCGCCCCCCCATCCCCCCACCGGGGCTTCGCCCCGGACCCCACCAGGGGCTTCGCCCCTGGACCCCGCATTTCAGTCTAGTCGGAAAAAGTATCGTATGCTACGCGGGAGGGAGCGCCATTTTAATCTCGCACTCGGCGAAAGTAGTGCTCTTCCCTCCCTTGTAGAATAATGTACTATTATTCCCGACTACGCTGAAATGACATTGAATCCGCCATATTGAAGTTTTGTTTATGGTCATATTCGTAACGAACACCCTCAATAAGCATTATATACTGTAACGGAACGGCTATACCCCCGACGAGTTTCTCCGAAAAGTCGTCACTATTCGGGGAATCTCGTCGCGGAGCCGAGTGTTCGAGCGCTCCCCACTCCTCGCTTCGCGCGACGCCTCGATCATCGGAGGCAGCGAGCGTCACTCACTCACTTACTACCTGCCTTACCGCACAGATGTGCCCCCACCTAACAATAAGTCCTGTGTGGCCCGCGTGATCGCCCCGCCCGCCACACTGTCCTACTGGGAATAGCCCAGATTTCCGTTTTGTTCCTGTTTATTGTTGTTGAGTCCTAAGTGATTCGATCCTTGAGCCTTGCTCCTCAACAACAACCGTAAAATGTCTTTTGTGATCTGTTCACCTATTTCCTCTCCTTTTTCCCTACAGTTCAATGATGATAAGTCAATCGCACTCGTAGACCGGAGGGAATTAATTTTCTTATTCCGAAGAACGAGGCGAATGACTGCTGAGGACGCCTCCAAAACACATAGATTCTCGGGTCCAGTACACGATCCCTGTCGCTTCCCGATAGTGGAAATTACTAGTAAATTAGGATTTCGAGTATCCTAACTCGCGATTTCAATAAAATTCAATTTTATTGAAATCGCGAAACGTTTCAATACCAAATCTCAATAAAATCGTACGCAGGAAAGTCACAGACGAAAATGTCGTAAATCGTATGAATTAAAATATTAAAAAATAAATATCTTGGAAACTAAAGCAGTTAGGACCATAGTTCATATGACTTTTTTTCTTCCCCACAAAAAGTACTACAAGAATCCATCGTCAAATCTTGGCGCCCCGGATATCGTACTCTCCGCCAGCCTTATATTCTACCTCAAATTCGTGCTCCGACAGTTTTATTTTCCATCTCATGAGCCGGGAACCTAGGTCCTTTTGGCTAAACAACCAGGTGAGCGGCTGGTGGTTCGTAATTACCTTGAACCGCGTACCGTAGATGTACGGACGGAATTGCGCGATTGCCCACACTATCGCGAGCAGCTCTCTCTCGGTGGTGCTGTAATTTAACTCCGCCTTCGAGAGCGTGCGGCTCGCGTAGCATATCGGCAGGTCCTCGCCGACTTTGCCTTGAGATAAGATCGCCCCGATGGCCTTTCCTGATGCGTCCGTCGTTACCAGGAATTGCTTCTCAAAGTCCGGGTATTGTAGTACTGGAGCTGTGGTCAGGGCTGTTTTTAATTCCTCAAACGCAGCGTCTCGTACCGCCGTCCACTCGAAGGCGGTGTTTTTCTTTATCAGCTCTGTCAGTGGTTAGGCGATTTCTGAAAAATTCCTTACAAATTTCCGGTAGTAGCCGGCGAGCCCGAGAAACGACTGAGCTTGCTTTACGCTTCTCGGCACCGGGTAATCTCGGACTGCCTCGAGTTTGACGGGATCCGCTCTCACGCCCTCCTTGGAAATTATGTGTCCCAGGTACGTTGTTTCCTTCCGCAGAAATTGGCACTTCCCGGGCTGGACAGAGAGGTTCGCTTCTTTTAGTCGCCGGAAAACCTCCTCAAGTCGTTCGTTGTGTTCACGCTGATTTTTTCCGTAAACCACGACGTCGTCCAGGTAAACATAGCATTTTATGCCCTGGATACCGGCCAGAACGGAATTCATCAGCCTTTGAAATGTGGGCGGCGCGTTTTTCAACCCGAAGGGCATTCGATTGTACTCGAAATGTCCGTTCGGCGTCGAAAAAGCCGTCTTTTCCTTATCCTCGCTCGCCATTGGGATTTGATGAAACCCCGAGGCGAGGTCGAGGGTGGAAAAGTAGTGCGCTTTCCCCAGCTGATCGAGTACCTCCGTGATGTTCGGCAGGGGATACGAGTCGCCGACGGTTACTTCATTCAGTTTTCGGAAGTCCACGACTACTCGCATTCGTTGTACCCCGACCGCGTCGGGTTTTTTGGCCACTACAAGCAGAGGAGCGTTCCACTGGCTGCGGCTCGGCTGAATTATTCCGTCCGCCAGCATCTCCTCCATCTGCCGCTCGACTTCCCGTTTGTGCGTTTCCGGAAGTCGATAAGGCGGCACTTTTATCGGCTGCGCACCGCTTTTTAGGGGGATGTTGTGTTCCACGGCATGCGTGCACGGCAGAACATCTCCCTTTAAATGGAAAATCCGCTCGTATCGGTTGACGATTTTCAGAAGTTCGTCTCGCTCTTCGCTGTTGAGGTGACTCAGGCCGAGCTCCTGTTTCAGCCGCTCCAGTCGTTGGGCCCCCCTTTCCACCTGCACCGGGCTTACGAGCAGTGCCTTGGCGTTCGCGTCGAGCTCGGCCTCGGTTATCTCGATCGGCTCAAGTGTCACCGTCGGCCGCTCTATCACCACCTCGTGCTCGGTAGTGTTAGCGAGGCTCACCACACAGCTATTCCCTCGTGGCTGTGTGTAACACGCGCCGAGTATTACGCCTTTGCTTACCTCCGTGCGCGAGACTAAACCGACGTATTTACTCGTCGTCGCGACGTAGGCTATTTTTTCCGAGCGAGGCGCGATCGTTAGCTTCGAGCGTCCGTCTATTAGCGGCATGCTGTGGCCGAACAATTTAAAGGTTTCGCCGCTGAGGATGTCGGCCTTGTGTTTTTTTTAATGAAATCCATCCCCAGCAGCCCGTGCACAGCCAACGGCGCGTCGTCCGGCACGACGTAAAACCAATGCTGCACGGAAACTCGCGGTGTTTTCAGCGTGATCTCGGCCTTGCAGAGAGGAGAAAATTTACTTGACCCTGCCCTTTGCAACTCGGCGTCGCTGTCCGCGATTCGCGCCTCGGCCTTCAGGCAGCTGTACTTGACGATACTGCATTGGGCTCCGGTGTCAGCCTTGAGGGTCAAGAGCCCGCGAGCGGCAGTAGGGCAAGCGATATCGAAGTCGGCGGCGGTGTCGCCCGCCGTATCGCGCGCGGCCGGGAGCGTTATCTGCAATACTCGCAGCGTCCCCCTCTCGGCCGCGGCCGTCTCGCTCCGGCCTTGCGCTACGTGCCGGACGGCCAGTGTGTTGACCTGCAGGGTGCCCAGCGTACGCGCGGCCCCGCGGCTGACGTTGCTCTTGGCGGCCATGCTGGATGCCTGAGGCTTATCGTTCCCCGCCGGCTGATTACTCGCCGCTTTGTTTTGCTGCTGCGGTCCTTGACCGTTTTCCTTCTTCTTCTTCAGCCTCTTCCGGCATTCCTGCCAGGTGTGGCCCTTTATTTTGCAGTACGTGCAGACGATGTCCACCTGGTTAATTTTCTTGTCGTTTGGACCGGCCATTGGCAGGCTCACGCGGCCCAATTTCCGCGTGCAGTCCCGGGCCAGGTGCCCCGCATTTCCGCAGTTGTAGCAGGTTTTTGCCCCCTGCGCCAGAGCTGCTGTTAACCGCCGGTTGTTGTGCCCCTGCCCGGCGGTGCCGCCTTTCGGCTACACCATGTTGCTGATTTCGATCGCCCCGGCTACCGATTCGTGCAGCGTGGCGAAATTTCACGAGCGGACGAGAATTTGGACCTGCCCGTGCAGGCCATTCTCGAAATTCGCCTGGCCGCACTTCCGCGTGACTTTCTCAATTGTCAGCGCGTCGTGCTCGGACGAGACGACATCGCAGAGTTTCTCGATCACCTCGATCGTGAGTTTCTCTGTCCGGGCCGCGTACGCGGCGATGTCCTCGCCCTGTCCCTGGCGGAGGGCGTTAAACTCCAACTGCAGGGCTGCCAGGGACTTGCGCTGCCCGTACAGGGATTCTAATTCGGTTTTGAGCTCACTCACCGAATTTATGGTCTTGTGCTTGAGCTCACGGGTGGCTTGGCCACCGATTTTGCTGCTCAGCACGAGCTTAAGCAATATTCCGTGCCTGCTGGGAGAGACCATCTCGAATACGGTCTCGCAGCTGGTAATGAAGCGGTCGAGCTCCGTGGGCTTGCTACCATCGAAGGTCTTGATATTCTTCAAGGCCAAACCCAAATCGAGAGTGTCCGCGTCCCGTCTCGGGGGATAGTTGGGCGCGTCCGGATGATAGCCGTACGGCAGCTCCCAGCCGTTCTGGGCCGGGGAACCCCGCGAGTTCCTGTTCGGCGGGACCGGCAGATTTCCCGTAGCGCCCGGCGTATTTTCCGTAGCGCCCGGCGTATGTCCCGTAGCGCCCGGCGTATTACCCGAAGCGCCCGGCGGATTTCCCCCCGCCGCGAGGGAGGGTCCCTCCATTTTCCCCTTTAGAGCTTGCAGCTCGCACGTGAGGGTCGCAACCTGCTCCTGCAGACGGCAGATGAGGTCTATCTCATCGCCCCCCAACTCCTGCAGGGCCTGCACCACCCTCCTCCGCGCGCTTGCCTGGGGATCATCCTCCCGAACCCTCGATCGTTCTTCCCGGATCCGCCTCTCCTCCATCGTCTCCAGACGGTAGCTGTCATCTCCGCCGTCCTCCGACCGACCGGACCCTTGAGGGGAGGGCCCCGCAGCGCCCCCAGCCGCCCCCCGGTTGGTGGCGTCCAGCTGGGCGCGGAGTTCCTCAATGCCCCGATCCACCATCGCGTCGGTCACGCGTTGGGTGTCATCCCTGCGGGGGGTCCATTAGGCTGTCGTCGGGGCCGCCGAACGCGGTATCCCGGAAGGTGTTGACGCCGAAAGGCGCGCGCAAGCTAGCAGCTAGCGCTGCTTCTGTGGCCGCCGGTAGTCGCCCTGTCGGCGAGTTTTCCAGCAGGGCCCGCCGGGTCCGGAAGGTGATATCGTGGACCGCGGACTCTAACCCGGTGATCGGAGTAACGGGCTCAGCCGGCAAGGTCGAGTCCTCGGAATTCGCCCTCCTCTTTGGCAACGAGGCACGACCTCCGGGCATGTGTTGGCCCCCCGGGACTACCCGCGCTTCCCCTCGCGTTTATTTTATTTTTTGTTTTAATTATGTTGGACAGTGGTTGGTGTTAGCCTGGCCTCCTGTATTTCGCGAATTAATACCGTGAATCCGCGTAAGTTGCTACAAACTTATTTGGATTCACGAGTAAGGGTCTCGATTTTTTTTAACGAGAGATCTGGGCTCGCGGGCTCAGTCCCACGGGTTTACGCGATTTTTTTTTTTTTAGTTCGAGAAACAAATTTTTTGGCTCTGGTTTTTTTTTTAAAAAGGCTAGCACATGCACTCAGTAATCGCCACTTACAGTATCAGCATCCTTCCCATGGCGCTGTTGGTCGTCAGGGCTGTCGTCCTCGGTGCCGTGTTGGCCTGGACGTTGACCCCTGGCTGCGGCGTCTGGATTTCCTTGGTCGGCCCGATCGTCCTCTCCGGCGCGGTCGACCCTTTCCCTTTATCCTCGTCCGTCGGTAGCTCTCGTCGCCGGCGGTCCGCGGCCAACGAGCGTATCGGTCGCGTCCTCCTGGTCGCGCTCCCGATCGTCTGACGATCTGACGACTGCGTGTCAGACCGCACCAGGTCCTTTGCCCCAACGTCTGCGTGTCGGGTTTGACTCTGGGTTTTTTCGTGCGAGGGAAATGTGGCCCCCCGACACGAGATCGTTCGCCTCAAGATTATCTTCGTGGCGTGTCCGGTTCGCTTACGGCAGATCCCACCGCTGCCACCAAAATGTTGTGCCTGGCGACTCGGTAAGTGATCAGGTTACGAGTCGAAGGGTAATTGTTTGTTTTATTGGGATCGTTTGCTGATTAAAGAGTTGGACTCACGCGAACTCGGGTTTACCTTAAAGACAATTTATTCGAAGAAAAGATATTTCTGATTTACGTTACAGTTTGTTATTTCCAGTTACCAGTTTCTATTTGTTTTACAACGTGAGGGTACCCGAGTCTAAGACGAGCCTGACTGCTCGGCTCCGAGTCTGTCTCTAGACTGCTGGTGAATTGCAGTGGATCACTGCGATTCACCGAAAATCGGTGCGTAAGCATTTCGTGCCAATTCGCTCGATTTCGGCATCGGCGAATTCCGGCACGCGCTCGAACGTTCACCCCGACCAGGCGTTCGATTTAAGCAATAGAAATTTCTTCATTGCCTCGTCATGGAATTAAAATATTCCGGGGTGCAACACAGCTGTGGCGAACGAAACTTTGAAGAACACCAAAATCGTGATATCGGTTTACGGAAAATTCCCCGAAAAGCAATTTCCCGAAAGACAATTTCCCGAAAACAATTTCCCGAAAGACAATTTCCCGAAAACAATTTCCCGATAACAATTCCCCGAAAATACAATTACCCGAAAACAATTTCCCGAAAATATAATTTCCCGAAAACAATTTTCCAAAAGTACAATTTCCCGAAAACATTTTCCCGAAAACACAATTCCCCAAAAACAATTCCCCAAAAACAATTCCCCAAAAACAATTCCCCGAAAATACAATTTCCCGAAAAGACAATTTCCCCAAAACAATTTCCCGAAAGTACAATTCCCCGAAAATAATTTACCGAAAATACAATTTCCGGAAAAAACAATTTCCCGAAAAGACAATTCCCCGAAAGGACAATTCCCCGAAAAGACAATTTCCCGAAAGGACAATTTCCCGAAAAAACAATTTCCCGAAAAGACAATTTCCCGAAAGGACATTTCCCCGAAAAGACAATTTCCCGAAAGGACAATTTCCCGAAAAAACAATTTCCCGAAAATACAATTTCCCGAAAAGACAATTTCCCGAAAACAATTTCCCGAAAGTATGTATGTATGTATGTATGTGTTTATTGTTTCCCCGTAGGGTTTACAAGACCTCCGTTTCCTCCATCCTTACAATTCTCTTATATTCTATGTTCTTATCCTACCTTATTCTATTACATTTCCTCTCTTAATCTATGTCTTATATTACCTTAATCTACTCCTTATCCTATCTTACTTTATTCCATCCTTCCTCTTAGCCTATTTTATTTTATTTTATTTTTATTTTTTATATACATTTTCCGTTTTCCTTCTCTCCTTCCTTTCTCTCGCACGCTCTTTCGCTCGCTCGCCCGCTCGCACGCTCGCCCGACCCCTCTCGCGCCCTTCTTCGCTCTCTCTCTCTCCGCTTTCGCCTTCCGTTTCCGTTTCATTCTCTCCATTCCTTCTTTCATTCTCTTCATCCTTTTCCCTCGTTTCTCTTTTCCTCTCCAGGTCCTTCATCCACTTCTCCCCTCCCCCTCCTTCATGCAGTATCTCCTTCACTTTTTCTACTATCCCGCTCCCTTCTTCTTCCTCTCCCCCACACCTCTCCAGCACGTGCTCCGAGGTTTCCTCTTCCTTCCCACATACTCTACACCTCCTCCCTTCCTCTTCCTCCCAGTATCTCCCCTCTTTCATCTCATTTCCCATCCTATACCTTGCTATTCTTCTATACCTTTCCTCTTTCCATCCTTCCTTCAGGTACCTGGGTACCCCCTCCACTCGTATCTCCCTATACCACTTGTTGTACCTAGACCTTCTTATTTTCTCCTCTCTTTCCTCTTCCTGTCTTCTCCTATCTTCTTTCTCCATTTCCTCGTACACCTTTTCCTCTCCTCCTCCCCTCCTACTTTCCCTGAATTCCTTCCTCTCTTTTTCCCAGCTCGATTCGTTCTTTTCTTCCCTTCTTTCCCCCTCTTTCATTTCCTCCATGCATTCCCTTGCCAGCTCACTTCCCTCTCCTCTCTTCAGCTTCTCCTCGTACCTCCACGCTCTCCGCCCTGCTCTTACCCTAATCTTATCTCTCTTCACCTCCTCTCTCACCATGTACCCCGGCGTCCTCCAGTCCACCCCCAGCGACCACCTTATGTACCTCTCCTGTATCGCTTCTACCTCCTTTCTCTCTTCCCATCCCCAGATTTCCGCCCCATATCCCATAACCGCCCACACCAGTGTGTCAAACAACCACATCCTTCTGCTCCAGTCTCTCCCGAACTTTCTCTTTCCTATTCCCCACGCTTGCCTCATCACCGCTGCTGCTTTCCTCGCCCTTTCCTTTACATGCGCTCCCTGCTTTCCGTTCTTCTTGAACACGTATCCCAAGTATTTAAACTCCTCCACTTCCTCCAGCTTCTTTCCTTTCCATCTCCACCCTACTTTCTTACTTCTCCCTCCCCCTTTCCTGAATCTCATAACCTTCGTCTTTCCCACATTCACCTCCAGCCTTCTTTTCTCAAAATACCCCTCCAGCCTTCTTAACATACTCTCCATTTCCTCTTCTCTCTCCGCCAAAATTACCACATCGTCCGCGTACGCCAGTGTGCAGATCCGTCTCCCGCCTACCCTCACACCCCCCCACCTTCCTTTACTCAACTCCTCCTCCATGTCCGCCGTCAGTAAGTTAAACAGTATCGGGCTTAGCGGGCATCCCTGCCTTACTCCTCTCGCTGTCCAAAACTCCTCTCCCACCTTGTCTCCGACCTTCACTCTGCTTATCGTTTCCCCGTATACCTCTTCTATTCTTTCCCTTAGCTCTTTCCTCACTCCTCTCCTTTCTAGTGCCTCCCATAGTACCTTCCTATCTACCGAGTCAAAAGCCGCCTTTAAATCCACAAACGTCGCTATCAATTTCCCGTTCTTCCTTGCCACCTGCCTGTTTACTATATAGTTCAATACGTATATGTTGTCAATCGTCCCTATTCCTCTTCTGAATCCTGTTTGATTCGGTGGAATCATTCCCTTTTCCTCCACCTCCTCCTCGAGCCTCTTTGCCAGTATCGTCGTATATATTTTGTACGTTGACGGCATCAGCGTCACTCCCCTATAATCTCCCACCCTGCTCCCTTCTCCTTTTTTTTACTATCGGCGCAATTATTCCCTCTTTCCACTGTTGCGGCCAGCCTTCCCCTCTCCATACGCTCCCACATATCTCGTGTGCCATCCGCTCTGTTCCTTCCCCACCCCATTTCCACGACTCATTCGGTATCCCGTCCGCCCCCATCGCCTTTTCTTCTCTCAGCTTTCCTATCGTTCTCCTAATCTCCTCTATGCTTATTTCCTCCTCTTCCCCTTCTCTTTTCGGTACCTCTACTCCTGTCCGCACTTCCTCCCCTACCCCTCCCAGTAGCTCCATAAAATACTCCTTCCACTCCTCGCTCCCAATCGCTTCGTTCACTCTTTTCCTGTTCCTCCTCCCTCTATTCACTATCTCCCACACCTGATTCTCCGTTCTTGCTTCCGCCACTTCTCTTATCAATCTCTCCCTCTCCTCCTCTTTTTTCCTTTCCCCCATTTCCTCGTATTCTTTCTTCTTTTCCTTGTACTCCTCCTTCGTAATCTTCCTTTTTCTCCATTTTCTTAGCTCCTTCCTCACCTCCTTTTTCTTCTCTCTACATTCCTCGTCCCACCATCCCTCTTTTCTTACCTTCCTTTCCTTGCCCCTCGCTTCTTCACTCTCTTTCATCTCTTTTTTCATTTTCTCCTCCGCCTTCCTTACCACCTCCTCTACATCCTTCCCCTCTACTTCCATCCTTTCCGTCCTTCTCCTGTACTCCCCTTTCATCTCCTCCGACCACTTCCCGCTTCCTATCTTCCTTTCCCTTTTCTCCTCTTTCTTTCTCTCCTCTCTGCCCCTCTTTATCGTGACCACCAACGGGTGGTGATCCGAATCCACGCGGTCCCCTACCTCCATTCTCTCTATTCCTTCCCTCGTGTTCTCGTCCCCCAGTACATAATCTATCACAGTCGCGCTTTTTCCTCCTGTGAACGTGTATTCTCCTTCCTCATTCCCCTTTATGTTTCCGTTAAAAATCTCCCATCCCTCTTCCTCTATTAGTTTGACTAGCTTTTTTCCCTCCCCGTTTACCCTCTTGTGCTTCGACCTTCGTCCTCCCTCCTCCTCTTCTTCCCCTCTTACTCTTCCCCCTTTTTCCCCAACCCACGCGTTGAAATCCCCCCCTATTATTATCTTTCCTTCCTTCCTTTGCACTTCCATCCACCCTCTCATCGCTTCTATCTTTCTTTCCATATCTCCGTTTACGTATACCGCTACCACTATCCATTCCTCCCCCCCTGCCATCACTTTCCTTACCATCAGCCCTTCTTCCTCCTTTTGCCTCTCTTCCTCTTCCTCCATTCCCATCTCTTCCCTTACCCCTATCATCATTCCTCCTATCCCTCTCCCTTTCTTCTTCTCCTTCCTCGCCCACTGCGTCGTCCATTTGTACCCCCTCGGCAATCTGGCCCTTACCCTTTCCCATTGTTTTTCCTCTATCCATGTCTCCATCATCACTACTACCTCCCACTCCTCTATCCCTTTGAAAAACTCCTTATCTTTATTCATTACTCCGTGCATGTTCCAGAACCCGATTTTCCACCTTTTTTCCTCTCTTCCTCTTTCTCTCCGCCCCCACCCCTCTTGTCGCCTCTCCCCTCTTCTCCCCTTCTCCTCCTCTACCTGCCTCCTCCGTTTTTTGCCCGGTCTTCCTTCTGTCCCCCCTCGCTCTCGTCTATTCTTACTATCTCTATCTCCCTTCCTCTTTCCTCTTCTCTTCGTCTCCTGGTCATATCCCTTCCCCTCCCGTCCTTCAGCGTTTCCTCTCTTTCGTCCCAATACCACCACGTCCCGTCAATCCTTATCTTCCCGTGTCCGATCCTTATGTCTTTCCCTCTCGCCACTTCCTCTTCTCCTAGTTCACTTAGCCGCCATTGCGTCCTCTTCTCCCCCCAGGTCAGATCATCTTCCACCCTTATTCTCCTGTCTCCTATGTTCTTTCTCCTCCTCATCACCTCTTTTTTTTCTTCTAAGCTCTCCAACTTTACCTCAATCGCCGTCTCCCTCCCTCTTCCTATCTCCTTTACGTCCGCTATCCTCACCTGCGCCCCTATCCTCTCCATCAGTCTCATCACCGTCCACCTTGCCTGCCCTTGCGCTGCCACTCCCTTGATTATTATACTGTTTCTCTTTCTCTCCCTTTCTTTCGTTTCTATCTTCCATTCTAGCTCCTTTATCCTCTTTTCCATCTCCTCTCTCTCCCCCCCCTTATTTTCTTCCGCCATTACTCCGCTATCCCCCCCACCGGTCTTTTCTTTTCTTTCCCTCTCCCTCTCTAGTTCCATTATTCTTCCTTGCATCTCTTCCACTCTCCTATTTCTCTCTTCTTCGGCTCTCTCCATTTCCTCTATTCTTTTCTCTAAGCTCTCTTTCTGCTGCTTCCACCTCCTCTCCCCCTCCTTCAGTTCCTCCCTCAGCTTTTGTATATCCCCCCTTGACCCCCCGTCCTTCTCTCTCCCCTCCCCCTTCAACGCTATCAGCTCCTCTTTTACCTTTCTCAACACCTTTTCCATGTCTTCTACTCTTTTCTCCAGCCTCGCTTCCCCCCGTCTTCCCGCTCTTTTGGCGACCTTTGCGTTTTCCTACTTTTTTGGAATGCCCTTTTCTCTTCGCCCTCCTCCCCTGGACCTTCCCCCTCCTCTTCCTCTCTTTTTCTTTTCCACAAATCTGTCACGCTTTCCATATTTCCTACACTTGCACTTCTCTCCCTCCCTAACCTCTCCACGTTCGTTTTCCTACCTCTCTTTTTCGCCGCTTCCTCTCTCCCATCCCCCCAGTCTATTAAGTCCTCCTCCTCCTTCTTCCCTTCCCCCGTACCCTCTGCGCCTGGCATCTCTGTCTCTCTCCCTTTCTATTTTCCTATTGTTCTTCTTTATTTATTTTACTTTTATTTTATTTATTTATTTTTATTTTATTTTCTTCTATTTTATTCAATATTGTTTACTTATTCCTATCTATTTTTCCATTTATTTTCATTTACTTTAATTTAATTTAATTTGATTTAATTTTACTTAATTTTATTGAATTTAATTTAATTTAATTTAATTTTATTTTATTTGCTTGTTCTATCTCGCGTCTCGCTCTTATATTTCCCTCCCTTGTTCGTTTCTATCCACGCTCTCGCCCGTCGCTGCCACCGCCCGCTCCCCTCTGTCCCCCCACCACCACTGTATCCGCCCGCTCTCCTGGTTTCCTTGCTCGCTTCGCCGTGTTCCCCCACCTTGTCTCCCCTCCCTCTTCCCGTATGCTGCCGCGCTCACCCGTCCTACGCGCCTCTGCCTTCGCCCGTCCGATGGCGCCACCTACCCGTCTTTCTCGCCGTCTCGCTCCTTGCTCCTTTCGCTGCTGTTCCTCCCCTCAGCCCACTTACCGCTCGTCAGCTGTCTTCCCTAACCTCTTTCGCCTTCTGTTTTCCTTTATCCCTAACCCGTTCTACTCCCCGAACCCTCTTATTTTATCTCTCCGTTCTCTTTATTCTCTCTCCTTACTATCACTCCCACTCTTCTCACCACTTCCTCCGCTCTTCTCCTTTTTTCCGTGTTTTTCTCTCACTCTCGCTCACACTCGTCCTCACTCACTCGCACCGGAAACGGAAGTCCCAATTTCCCGAAAGTACAATTTCCGGAAAAAAACAATTTCCCGAAAAGACAATTCCCCGAAAGGACAATTCCCCGAAAAGACAATTTCCCGAAAGGACAATTTCCCGAAAAAACAATTTCCCGAATGGACAATTCCCCGAAAGGACAATTCCCCGAAAAGACAATTTCCCGAAAACAATATCCCGAAAGTTGCGAAGTAAAGTAAAGTAAAAGTAAAAGTAAAATAAAGTAATGTAAAGTAAAATAATGTAAAATAAAATAAAATAAAGCAAAATAAATAAATACAGTAAAGTAAAGTAAAGTAAAGTATATAAAGCAAATAAAGTAAATAAAGTAAATCGATTAAATAAAGTAAAGAAGATAAATAAAGTAAATAAAGTAGAGTAAAGTAAAGTAATGTGCTCGGTGTTGCCTAACCCTCGTAAAGGGGGGCGGGTAACTCGGTTGAGCTGCCAACCGAGCGCGTCTCCGGGTGGCGGATAGGAGGGGCCAGGGTTTCGGGGACCTCTGCGGTCGCGTGGACTGGGGCGTCGTAAGATGACCAGAACACAAGACGGGAGCTCTGCTGGGTCTGGCCTGCGGGTGCTATACGTGAACCCGGCGGGATAAAATCCGTCTTGGGGGAACTAAGGCCCTGCCGCGGACCACCTCCCCAATCCCACGGTGTAAGCTATCGTGCCAACGGGATGCATGGCACTAGGGGAGTAGTGTCGCGTACGATGCCCTTTGGGTACCAGGCGCCCCCCAATTGTATACAGCCTTACCCCCCTAAGCAGGCTCTGGGGGGGCGGACCTTTTTTCCTCGCAACTCGTGGGACTTAATGTGGTGCTTTAGTCACAATATTGAGCCCATGGAGGAGGTGGAGGCCCCGGAAGGGGACACCGCACCCTCTAACGACGCAGACGGCATGACTGCGGAGCCCACCTGGGGCGAAGGAGTTTCGGCCCTTATGAACCAGGAGGGCATCCATTGCATGACCTCTGAGTTTTCCGAGAAGGAAGAGGGTTCAGCGCAAGCCGGTCCTACTGACTCCTCAATCTGCAGGCCGAAGAAGGGACGCAGCGGGGCGGCGAGGAGGAGGGCACGCAAGGCCAAATTGGCGGCGCAGGGCTCGACCTCGGAGCAGCCTAGCAGCGACACCACGGAAGCCTCGCTCAACTATCTGTGAACCTGGGCACGTCTGCGGTACCTACGACTGCGGGACGGACCAAGGTTTCGCAGATTAACTTGCAGCACTGCAAAGCGACCACGGCTCTTCTGAGCCGGGACCTTGATAGGCTGCAAGTAGACATATCCCTGATACAAGAACCCTGGATACACAGGGGACTAGTAAAAGGGATAAGTACAGATTCAGGATCACTGATCTACGATAGCGCAGAACCGGGTCCGAGGGCCTGTCTCTTCATCAATAAGAGACATGGTGCCCTCAAGTTGAACCGATTCTGCACCAGAGACCTTGCAGCAGCTACCATCAAGATTCGCGTGGGAGGAGTAATAACCGAGCTGGTAATAGCCTCGGCGTACCTCCCGTACGACTCTGAGGACCCTCCCCCTACGAGGGAACTCAGAGAACTGGTGGACTACTGTAAAAACAAGGGGCTGAACTTACTGGTGGGGTGCGATGCTAACTCGCACCACATCATATGGGGCAGCTCCAACACAAATGAGAGGGGTACTGCTCTTCTAGAGTATCTCTCTACAACGGATCTTGAGATTCTGAACAGAGGATCCAAGCCCACTTTTGTCACCTCACGTAGACAGGAGGTGATTGACATAACGATGGGCTCACCAAGAGTGGCCCAAACGATAACAAACTGGCAGGTTAGTGAAGAGGACACTCTTTCGGACCACCGGTTGATAACCTTCGAATTGGCAGGGAGTGATAGCCAGATCCCGACGGAGACCTACAGGAACCCTAGGACCGCGGACTGGCCCAGCTTCCAAGCAGGGCTAAGAAGCAGGCTCGGGGACACCGGTGGGTGGCCGCGGACGGAGGGCGCGATCGAGCGGGAGGCAGATCTACTGCAGACCGCCCTGGTCGGGTCCTTCGAGGCTGCATGCCCGCTAAGGAGAAGGAAAACTAGCAAAAAGGTGGCCTGGTGGAGCGGTGAGCTGAACCAGTTCCGCTCCCGCTCCCGTAGGCTGCTAAACAGAGCCCTGAGGACAAAAACGGACAACGACTGGGACGCCTACAGGAAGGCCCAGAGAGAGTATAAGAAGCTCATAAAGAAGTCCAAAGAAGCGGCCTGGAGGAGATTCTGCGGGGAGATCGAGGCCCTACCTTTAGTGGCCAGGCTCCGCAAAGTGTTTGCATCAGGCCCGCAAAACAAACTCGAGGGACTCACACTGCCTGATGGCGGGACAACTGAGAACCACGAGGAAGTACTGGCGCACCTTTTTGAGGTACATTTCCCGGGTTCGGAACTTACGGACCGGGGACAGCCTCAAGGGGAGGCGCCCTCAATCAAAAAACCGGGTGATTGGGTGACGGCAGCCAAGGTTGTCACACCGAGCAGGATAGACTGGGCGATTAAGACTTTTGACCGGTACAAAAGTCCAGGGGTGGATGGGATTTTCCCCGTCCTCCTACAAGAGGGAGGGGAGCCTCTCATCAAGCGCCTGAACCGTATCTTTCGGTCCTGTTTGGCACTAAGATACGTGCCTAAAGCTTGGCGTGAGGTCAGGGTAGTTTTTATCCCAAAGCCGGGTAAAAGCAGCTATGACCAGGCCAAGTCATTCAGACCGATCAGCCTGACGTCTTTCCTCCTTAAACGCTGGAGAGACTGGGTGATAGGTACATTAGAGAGGGAGCACTGGTTGATAGACCGGTGCAAACCTCACAGCACGCCTACCAGGCCGGCAAGTCTGTCGAGACCGCCCTCCACTGTATTGTTAAAGATATAGAGAGGACGCTCGTCAGGAAGGAGTCGGCCCTATGCGTGTTCTTGGACGTCGAAGGAGCGTTTGACAACACCTCCTTCGACGCCATATGCGAGGCTGCAAGGGAATTCAGGGTAGATGAGTCTATCATCGAATGGATACACCTAATGCTTCGCACAAGAACGGTTACCGCAGGGCTCAGAGGGTCAACCGCGAGGGCGCACGTTAAGCGGGGCTGACCGCAGGGGGGGGGTACTATCCCCCCTCCTGTGGACAATGGTCGTTGACGGGCTACTGGCGGCGCTCGATGGGCTCAGGGTAAACGTGGTGGGTTATGCTGATGACATTATGATAATGGTCAGAGGCTCCCACTCAGCAGAGATGACGTGGAGAATGCAGCGCACACTCCACCTCATGCAAGAATGGTGCACCTCCAAGTCGCTGAGGGTTAACCCGAGCAAGACGGAGATGATGCTATTTACACGGAGGAGAGGTTTTCAACCAAAACCCCCCTACATATTTGGAACTGAGCTGCAATACTCCTCGGAGGTACGCTACCTGGGCGTCACCCTGGATAGCAAGCTCAGCTGGAAAAGCCACATCGCCAGACAGGCTACGAAAGCCACTGCCACTTTCTGGGCCTGTAGGCGAATGTTTGGACAAACATGGGGCTTAAAACCGGAAATGGTCAAGTGGATATACACGGCCATCCTGGTTCCCCAAATAACGTACGCTTCCCTGGTTTGGTGGCCCGCTTTGCAGAAGGCCACCAACAGGAAGACACTGGATAAAATTTATAGATTAGTGGGCCTTGGAATCACGGGGGCGATGAGAACGACCCCGACCTTGGCCATGGGGGCCCTTTTGAACATGGCGCCCCCTCACATCTTAGTCGAGGCTAACGCCAAAAATGCTGCGTTACGCCTACACTTCAGTGGTAAGTGGAAGAGGGCAGAGGCGGGCCACGCGTCACTACTGCAGCGCGATGGGGACCTTGAAGGGATCCTAGCGCGAGGAGGGGATTGCTGTGACCGCTTCCACCAATTCGACCACAATTACCAAGTCCTCTATCCCAGTAGGCAGGAATGGATGGAGGAACAAGACAAACTTCTGTCTCCTGGTGGGCTCGTCTGGTACACAGATGGATCCAAAACAGGAACAGGATCAGGAGCGGGAATATGGAGCAGTGGACCCAAAACAAGGATATCCTTGGCGCTGGGAGACACTGCCTCGGTGCTCCAAGTAGAGGTGTACGCCATCTGGACCTGTGCCAGGCTCATCCTGGACAAGGGATACAGTGGCAAGCACATATATATATGCAGTGACAGTCGGGCGGCGATCGGGGCACTCCACCATGTGGTGAAGAAGTCCGGACTGGTGCTTGACTGCAATGCGCTGTTGTCGCAGGTTGCCTGCAGCAACAAAGTAAAAGTTCTATGGGTGCCTGGACACGTGGGCATCCAGGGAAACGAAGAGGCGAATATTCTTGCCAGGGCCGGGGCTACGGTTACTGATCCGGCAAGGATTTGCCATGTCCCAATTGCCATGGATCATATTAAGACCCTGTCGAAACAGTGGGTGGAGGGACGATTTGCGGACCTCTGGCTACGGACAGAAGGCATGGGACACTCGAGGGCCTTGTTTAAAGGTCCCTCGGGCAAGCTAGGCTCTGTATTAATTGGCCTAGACAGATATCAGCTCAAGGCTGTAGTGGGCCTTGTCACTGGACATTGGCACACAGGGAAGCATCTAAGACGACTGGGGCTAAGTGAAGAACCATTCTGTCCGAGATGTAAGGAGGAGGAAGAAACACCGCTCCACGTGATTACGAGATGCGGGGCGCTGGAGGACATTCGCAGGAATGTACTTGGGGCGCCCGTACTCGAATCTCTGGACCTTGAGGAGGTCGGGGTGCGCGCCCTTCGGCACTTTGCAAAGGAGGCTCGCCTAACCGACTATCCTACATAATCGGATACCCTCCCGTGAATGGGCACGAGCACAATGGTCCGTACAGGACTGAGCGCTCGGAAACTTTACATAACATAACAAAGTAATATGAATAAAGTAGAGTAAAAGTTGCAAAGTCGAACTTTGCACATTGCTTCCTCATTCATTTTCGTTTTTCACAAAGCCACCTCTATGAAGAAGCTTGTTTATCATTTCTGGCTTCCTCATAGAGGAAGCTTTGTGAAAAACGAAAATAAATGAGGAAGCAATGTGCAAAGTTCGACTTTGCAACTTTTTCAATAAATTAAAAAATCACGTAAAATACGAACCACTTTACCGATCATCACCAAATTTCGTACGTGGTAGCGCTATATGTTATTTTTCGACTACAGAACATTCTAGTTCAATTGTTAAAATTCTACGTAATTTTTAGACATTTTTTTTTTTTTCGAAAAATTCAAAATTTTATCAAATCCGAACCGCTTGACCGATTTCGCCGAAATGCAATACCATACAACATTGAACGTATCTCTAGATATGAAGAACTATTTAGCTAAATCGGCGAACTTTTACGAAAGTTAGAGCAACCACGCCCTTTTTTCAACAAATTAAAAATTACATAAAAACTTAATTACTATATATATTTTTTCAAAAATTGCATTATTTAAAGGGGGACGACTACTCTACTTGCGTGCCAAATTTGAGCCCGATCGCTCAGACGGTTACTGAGTGAGAGGCGATTGAATTTTCGAAGCCCTGCACACACACACACACACACACACACACACACACACACACACACATACATACGGACATTTTTTCTAGACCACTTTTCTCGACGTTTTGGGTGATTCTAAGCATACTGGCATGAAAATCGCAAAAAATTTTTTTTTCACGAAAACAAAGCTTCCTCTATGAGGAAGCAAAAGCAAAGTAAACTGAAATAAAGTGAAGTAAAGTAAAATGAATTAAAACGAAGTATAGTAAGTTCGTTATTTGTAATCGCAAAGCTTTTGTCACTATAAAAATCGATAACTTGGATTTTATAATTATACAAAACCGTTTGACAACTTAATATTTTTTTCTTTTATTGCAGTATCATTACGTAAACACAAGGTCGACTACAAAAATATATTCGGTGTTAAATATCAATTAATTTCATTCTCGTCACTTTATTTTTGTATTTTTCTGTATTTCCCGATTCACCAAACGTCATCACGTTTGGTTACTAATTAATATTTTGCCAAACTAATTACGTTTCTTTTCATTCATCAAAACAACAAATACGTGTTCAACAACACATATAAAATGATCACTTAGTATGAATTTTCAAAAGGGAGTCGGAATCCACCTCTAAATAAACTGAAGACAATAAAAAACGTAGAATCGGTATTATTTAAACTCACCTCACCCTTAGATCTTAATTTTAGCACTTGAGCTTACCGGACCACAATTCATGCGAGGTATAATCGCCCCAGCGTTTGAACGTTCCGCCAATACATTACTCTGACTATCATTGTTTCTCGTCGTACCCTCTCAGGTTTATATCTCTTGTTACTTGGTGCTATTGATTGACTCAAGATTGCAAAATTCTTTTAGACACCGACAATGCCGTTGGAATACATCGAAAGTGAAAAGGATAAGCCGCGGTTAAAATCCAAAGGCTTCGTGTATCATTGGGACAGTGAACACAATGGTGTCACATACTGGCGATGTATCCACCAACGAAAAACATCGAGTGGAATAACTCATTGCCCCGGTCGTGCCGTGACTAGCAATGGCGAAATAACGAAGGAAACCGATCACAATCACAGTGGGGAAGCATCTTTTATTGCTAAAGAATATTCCGTCAACGAAATGAAAAATGTTGCTCTAACTACCACAAAGAGTGGTCACGAGATAATAGCTGAAGCAACTATGTCCATGAGTGAAAGTGTAGTGCCTCTTTTACCGTCGACATCCTCCCTCAAGCGGACGTTTCGTCACATTCGCAATGTTCAAGAAAATCATCCTGAACATCCAATGCATCGCGAAGATATTGTTCTTCCACCGCAATTTCAAGAAACTGAGAAAAACGCGAACTTCTTGCTGTACGATAAGGGTCAGGTGGAGGATCGCGTCCTTATATTCGGAACGGAAGAAAATTTGAGTTTGATGGCCAGCGCAAACCATTGGTTTGCTAATGGAACCTTCGACGCGTGTACATCACTCTTCGCACAACTGTATACAATTCACGCTATGATCGAGGACAGAATCATACCATTGGTATACATTTTGATGCCAGGGAAAAACGAAGCGATGTACCATGAGGCTTTTGAGCAACTCAAAACAATAAATCCCGAACTACATCCTACGTCAATCATAATTGACATGGAACGGGCTGCAGCACAGGCGTTCATAAGCGTCTTTCCAGAAGTGAAAATACGGTTTTGCAATTTTCACTTTAATCAAGCAGTGTACAGGAAAATCGCTTCCCACAATTTAAAAACGCAATACGGCACTGACCCTGATTTTGCAACTAAGATGAAGCATTTTTCAGCACTGGCGTTCGTTCCAATCAAGAACGTAGAAGATCTGTTCGATCGAATCGTCAAAGACTTATTTCCAGCTCCGGACGAAGACATTGATGAATTTATTCTCTCATTCGAAGAACAGTACATCGGTCGTACAGACCGCAGGGGAATTCGTCGAGCCGGAAAATTCCCGATAAGGTTCTGGAATCATTACGAATCGTGTCAAGAGCAGCTGCCTCGAACGAACGTTGTGGCATCTCCTCACTTGCTTGAAGACCGAACAGTCGAGAACCGAGTTTGTGATAAGCCAGATTCGTAATGCCGTTCCAAGGGAGCCACAAAAGAAAAGATACAAAGATCTCAATGCACAATTGGTTTCCATCGTAAAGGGCTACGATAACCCAATCTACAACAACAAGATGGACTATCTCAAAGCGATCGCGAACCATCTGTCACTGTAAAAACCGAGTACTTGGTTTTTATGATTACGAAAAAATAAGAGAATTCGTTTTGTTCATAAAAGTAATTAGATAAAAACCATTTCGAAATCAAATATTAAAAAACAAATTAAAAAAAGAGAAAAGAAAAAAAAGAAAAAAAGAAAAAAAAGATGAGAACACAGTCCACGTTCGTTGAGCCCAAGAAAACAGAGAAAGAGGTCCACAACGAACATGTAAAAATATAATCACGAAAAGAAAAAAAAAATTAAAAAAGAAAAAAAAGAAAAAAAAAGATGAGAACACAGTCCACGTTCGTTGATCCCAAGAAAACAGAGAAAGAGGTCCACAACGAACATGTAAAAATATAATCACCAAAAAAAGAGAAAAGAAAAAAAATTAAAAAAGAAAAAAAGAAAAAAAAAAGATGTGAACACAGTCCACGTTCGTTGAGCCCAAGAAAACAGAGAAAGAGGTCCACAACGAATATGTAAAAATATAATCACCAAAAAAAGAGAAAAGAAAAAAAATTAAAAAAGAAAAAAAGAAAAAAAAAGATGAGAACACAGTCCACGTTCGTTGAGCCCAAGAAAACAGAGAAAGAGGTCCACAACGAACATGTAAAAATATAATCACCAAAAAAAGAGAAAAGAAAAACAATTAAAAAAGAAAAAATGAATAAAAAAAGATGAGACACAGTCCACGTTCGTTGAGCCCAAGAAAACAGAGAAAGAGGTAAACAACGAACATGTAAAAATATAATCACCAAAAAAAGAGAATGTATGTAATGTATGTAATGTAAGATTTCCGAGCGCTCAGTCCTATACGGACCATTGTGCTCGTGCCCATTCACGGGAGGGTATCCGATTATGTAGGATAGTCGGTTAGGCGAGCCTCCTTTGCAAAGTGCAGGAGGGCGCGCACCCCAACCTTCTCAAGGTCCAGAGATTCGAGTACGGGCGCCCCAAGTACATTCCTGCGAATGTCCTCCAGCGCCCTGCATCTCGTAATCACGTGGAGAGGTGTTTCTTCCTCCTCCGTACATCTCGGACAGAATGGTTCTTCACTTAGCCCCAGTCGTCTTAGATGCTTCCCTGTGTGCCAATGTCCAGTGACAAGGCCCACTACAGCCTTGAGCTGATATCTGTCTAGGCCAATTAATACAGAGCCTAGCTTGCCCGAGGGACCTTTAAACAAGGCCCTCGAGTGTCCCATGCCTTCTGTCCGTAGCCAGAGGTCCGCAAATCGTCCCTCCACCCACTGTTTCGACAGGGTCTTAATATGATCCATGGCAATTGGGACATGGCAAATCCTTGCCGGATCAGTAACCGTAGCCCCGGCCCTGGCAAGAATATTCGCCTCTTCGTTTCCCTGGATGCCCACGTGTCCAGGCACCCATAGAACTTTTACTTTGTTGCTGCAGGCAACCTGCGACAACAGCGCATTGCAGTCAAGCACCAATCCGGACTTCTTCACCACATGGTGGAGTGCCCCGATCGCCGCCCGACTGTCACTGCATATATATATGTGCTTGCCACTGTATCCCTTGTCCAGGATGAGCCTGGCACAGGTCCAGATGGCGTACACCTCTGCTTGGAGCACCGAGGCAGTGTCTCCCAGCGCCAAGGATATCCTTGTTCTGGGTCCACTGCTCCATATTCCCGCTCCTGATCCTGTTCCTGTTTTGGATCCATCTGTGTACCAGACGAGCCCACCAGGAGACAGAAGTTTGTCTTGTTCCTCCATCCATTCCTGCCTGCTGGGATAGAGCACTTGGTAATTGTGGTCGAATTGGTGGAAGCGGTCACAGCAATCCCCTCCTCGCGCTAGGATCCCTTCAAGGTCCCCATCGCGCTGCAGTAGTGACGCGTGGCCCGCCTCTGCCCTCTTCCACTTACCACTGAAGTGTAGGCGTAACGCAGCATTTTTGGCGTTAGCCTCGACTAAGATGTGAGGGGGCGCCATGTTCAAAAGGGCCCCCATGGCCAAGGTCGGGGTCGTTCTCATCGCCCCCGTGATTCCAAGGCCCACTAATCTATACATTTTATCCAGTGTCTTCCTGTTGGTGGCCTTCTGCAAAGCGGGCCACCAAACCAGGGAAGCGTACGTTATTTGGGGAACCAGGATGGCCGTGTATATCCACTTGACCATTTCCGGTTTTAAGCCCCATGTTTGTCCAAACATTCGCCTACAGGCCCAGAAAGTGGCAGTGGCTTTCGTAGCCTGTCTGGCGATGTGGCTTTTCCAGCTGAGCTTGCTATCCAGGGTGACGCCCAGGTAGCGTACCTCCGAGGAGTATTGCAGCTCAGTTCCAAATATGTAGGGGGGTTTTGGTTGAAAACCTCTCCTCCGTGTAAATAGCATCATCTCCGTCTTGCTCGGGTTAACCCTCAGCGACTTGGAGGTGCACCATTCTTGCATGAGGTGGAGTGCGCGCTGCATTCTCCACGTCATCTCTGCTGAGTGGGAGCCTCTGACCATTATCATAATGTCATCAGCATAACCCACCACGTTTACCCTGAGCCCATCGAGCGCCGCCAGTAGCCCGTCAACGACCATTGTCCACAGGAGGGGGGATAGTACCCCCCCCCCCCCCCCCTGCGGACAGCCCCGCTTAACGTGCGCCCTCGCGGTTGACCCTCTGAGCCCTGCGGTAACCGTTCTTGTGCGAAGCATTAGGTGTATCCATTCGATGATAGACTCATCTACCCTGAATTCCCTTGCAGCCTCGCATATGGCGTCGAAGGAGGTGTTGTCAAACGCTCCTTCGACGTCCAAGAACACGCATAGGGCCGACTCCTTCCTGACGAGCGTCCTCTCTATATCTTTAACAATACAGTGGAGGGCGGTCTCGACAGACTTGCCGGCCTGGTAGGCGTGCTGTGAGGTTTGCACCGGTCTATCAACCAGTGCTCCCTCTCTAATGTACCTATCAACCAGTCTCTCCAGCGTTTTAAGGAGGAAAGACGTCAGGCTGATCGGTCTGAATGACTTGGCCTGGTCATAGCTGCTTTTACCCGGCTTTGGGATAAAAACTACCCTGACCTCACGCCAAGCTTTAGGCACGTATCTTAGTGCCAAACAGGACCGAAAGATACTGTAACAAGTCCCTGTCCACTACCTATTTTTTCCCTTTTCCACCGACACTCCGTACCTCTGGCCCACGGGCCTGCATTCCTAATTTATCGCTTCCTGACCTGCGGCCCGGCTCGACGCGACGCACTACGTCTCCATAGGTCCCCTAAACGCAGCTACTATCGCCTGCATCATAATACCGCCACTCGCGTGGCCTACGTGACTTTTCCCGAATCCCTTTTTATCGCTAGTTTCCCATGCACGCTGCACCTATCTAAACAACCGCCTTTTCCCGGAATCCAGTCACACAAGTGTCCGTCTCCCGCCGAAGCTTCCAGACTCCTCTCAAATTCTTATCCACGTCCCTTTTTATCGCCTGTTTCCCACGCACGCCTCGCCTAATCAGCTATGCGTCTTTCCAGGAAACCAGCCACACGTGCGCTCTTTTCCGCCGAACTTTCCAGACTCTTCCCCAAAATCCCTCCCCACTATCATCATTTTCCCACAGTTCACTCCCATATAAGCGCCTCCCGCGTTACCTCTTTAGTCAGTAATCACCGAAACTCTGCGCGACACTGTAACGCTGCCAGATTTTGTACACAAGAATAAATGTCTTGAGCAGTTCAACAACGTGTTAACCGAGTCCCTCCGTCCTAAAACCGCGTTCTGTAGCACAGTTGGCTACTCGATATAACAAAAACCCTGAATTATCCCTTCGCGACATCACAATTGGTGCTAAGTGTGGGGTGGTCAACTGAACATTGCTGGGAACATAGGACCGATCGACGACACCGAGAATCTGCAAAAGGCAACCAAATTCAACACTGGACTCGTACAAAAAATCGGTGAGTAAAAACCAATTTACTCAATACCGCGTACCCGTGAATATCGCGACCGATTCAGAAACTGATTCAACGAAAACAAGCAACATGTCGCTCACGAAGATTAACGAATCAATTAAAGACGCCGTGAACAGAGTTCTCGAGCGACAATCGGAATTCGGAGAACATCAAAGAAACGAACAACGATCGCGAACAAACAGCGTCATATCCGAGGAACAGTTTGAAGAAATAACGCCACAAGAGGCAATTGAATTAATAAAAGAATTCAACGGAAAAAATATTGGTGTCGAAGGATTCATCGCTTCTATCGAAAGTGTGCGACAACAAGTGACGCGTCAAGATTATCTGCGCCGACTAATAATCGCGAAACGAATCGTTGGTGACGCGGCATGTGAACTTCAGGAGTACGAGACCGACTCCTACGAAAAATTATTCGGTGCGCTACGAATCCTGTTCGGAAATTTACAGCCGGTTAGTGTGTTTCGTGATAGGCGTTCGCGTACGTTTCAAGGACGAAACGAAACAGTTTCGAGATTTACAAACCGATTTCTCGAAGTACAAAATCAAGTGCTAGCCGTTCTCGCGAACTCCACCGCGGATGAAACGCGACGCAAATTTATTATCGAGTACGAACGCGAACAAGGCCTCGAACAGTATCTCCTGGGTCTTCGAAAAGAAATATCCACCGAAGTGCGCGCACAACGTCCAGAAAATATTCGAGCAGCCATCGCGAAGGCTCAAGCCGCCGAAGCCTACGATTACACGAGAGAGATGATGACGCGAAACCTTAACGTCGCTGAACGCAACCCAGGCACGCAACGACCGCCGACACAGTCAACAACCAGGCCACTCGCCGCATCGTCTTCAACGCAGCGCCCGCAGGTTACCTGCAGCTACTGCCAGCGACAGGGCCACCTCGAGAGGGACTGCCGCACGAAAATTTACGATACGCAGCGAAGATCTGAGACACAACCATCGGGTTTTCGGAAGGACATGCCTCCACCCCGTCCACCATTAAGAATCAACCACCTACCGCCGGAGAAAATACACGAAACCGAAGCAGCAGAGCGATCCCTCGAGTTAACGCCGTGGGAAGCGCAAAACGAGTCATCAAGCTCTCCATGCGAGACATCAGAGGACCAGGGAGATTTCTATTAGACACCGGTGCCGCCATCAGCCTTATAAAATTAGGCAGCCTCAAAGGCACCTCTCTTGTCGACAGAAAAGTCAACACGGAATTTAGGATGGGCAACGATTTACATAGATCGCTGTTCGTCACCCAACAGGAGTACGAAGGACGGAAACAAATCTTCCACGTCATCCATGATGACTTTCCTCTGGAGGAAGATGGTTTGATTGGCATTCTCTTCATGGAAAAATATCAAACATATATCGGCATCGGAAAGGACAACTTCCTGCAGTTTGACAGAAAACGCCTCAGGTTCGAACCACTCACCATCACTGTACCCGCGAGGTCCATCAATTTTATCACCGTGCCAACGAACATTTCGAACGGACCAGCCATCACGAGTGAAGAAAATTCAGATTCCATAGTGCCTTGCGTGTTCCAAGCCAAGGACTATGAAGCCCGAGTGCCAGTAATCAACGACTCGGAAGAACCCAAACGGGTTATAGTGGACTTAGTGCGGGAGCTGCCCTTTGAGGGACCTACCTCTTCACCGGCGGAGGCGCGCCAAGACGCACCGACGGACGCACTAAGGATCCACCACATTAAAGAGCACAACTCGGCAGACAGAATCCGAGCCTTGAAAGAAAACGTGCGTCTACAGCACGTGCCACCAGAGCTAGCGGAACAGGTGTGGGACATCGTGTCGTCCTACCCCGACGTGTTCGCTCTACCTGGCGACCCACTGCCAGGCACAAAAGCGGTCAAACACCGCATCATAACCAGTGATGACGTTCCAATAAACGTCAAGCAGTACCGATACCCTCCGGCACACAAGGAGGAAATCGACAGACAAATCAACGACATGCTGGAGCAAAAGCTTATCGAGCCCAGCGACTCACCGTACAACGCCCCACTCTGGGTTGTACCAAAGAAATCTGATGCCTCAGGGAAGAAGAAGTGGCGAATAGTCATTGACTTCCGAAAATTAAATGAGAAGACTGCCCACGACGCATACCCCTTGCCATGCATCGACGAAATTTTGGATCAGCTCGGAAGAGCCAAGTACTTCTCCGCTTTCGACCTCGCCTCTGGATTCCACCAGATACCGATGGACGAACGGGACAAACAGAAGACAGCCTTCTCGACGCCATCAGGACACTTCCACTACAACCGGATGCCTTTTGGTCTCAAAAACGCACCTGCAACGTTCCAACGAATGATGAACAATGCATTGCGTGGACTGATCGGCAACACGTGCTTCGTTTATCTCGACGACATAATTATTTACGGGAACACAATGGAAGAACACAACAAAAAACTAACCGACGTCTTGAACCGTCTACGTGAAGCAGACCTCAAACTACAACCGGATAAATGCGAATTTCTTCGTCCGGAATTGGAGTTCTTGGGTCACGTCATATCAGAGGAAGGTGTAAAACCAAATCCCAAGAAAGTTGAAGCTGTCGCGAATTTTCCGACCCCTAAGGAACCCAAACACATAAAACAATTCCTCGGACTCGCAGGATATTATCGGAAGTTCATCAAGGACTTCAGTAAAATGGCAAAACCACTGACCGAATTGTTGAAGAAGGACGTCACGTGGACATGGAGTGAAAAGCAGGAGCAAGCATTCCAGTTACTACGTACCGCGCTGACAACTGCGCCTGTACTACAGTACCCCGACTTCGAAAAAGAATTCGTCCTAACCATCGACGCAAGTAACCACGCGGTCGGTGCAGTATTATCCCAGGGACCGATCGGAAAGGATCGGCCGGTCGCCTACGCCTCGCGTACCCTGAACAAGGCAGAGCAACGCTACTCTACCACCGAAAGGGAAATGCTCGCGATTACCTGGGCAACGAAGCATTTCCGTCAATACTTGTACGGAAAACAATTCAAAATCGTAACCGACCACAAGCCTCTCATCTGGATTTTAAAAGCCACTGACCCTCCGACGAACAGCCGCTTGATGCGACTCCGAATGAAAGTAGAGGAATATGAGTACGAGCCTATTTACAAGAAAGGCTCTCTCAACACAAACGCAGACGCGCTTTCTCGAATTTACGCAGTGACCACCCGAAGTCAACGACAATCGAAAGTTATGGAAGAAGAGAAAAACGCAGAACACAGGAACAACAGCAACAACGACAAATCACCGGAGGAACAAGAAGAAGAAAAGTCAACAAAAGACCCGCCGCTGTACATGGAATTTGAGCTTTCTGAAAATGTTCCTCTAGTTCCCGAAATCAGCGAAGACACCCCACCAAAAGATATTTCCGCTCTAAAAATAGTGGACACACCGAGTGACTCCGCGGATTGTCTCCACGTTGATTTCACCGAAGACGAAATCGACTGGTTCAACCGAATCGCAGCAGCCTTAATGAAACTGAAAAAGACGACGAAGATTTACTTGGGCTGCGATCACCTTCGCGCACATCCGGGAATAAAAAGCCGGATTAAACAGATGATTAATTTCATATGGTCAACCAGAGAGGATCGCCCATTATTGTACCTGTACGACAAGGAGCTCTACGAGCCAGGTACAGAGGAAGAACGACAGCGTATAATAAAAGAACATCACGGAACAAAAGCTACTGGACACTTCGGCATCGCCAAAACTCTCGATCGTATAAAAACCGTTGCTACTTGGCCGAATCTACAACGAGACATTGAGGACTACATCCGAAAATGCGATACCTGTCAGAAGATAAAGCTAGTGCGCGTGCGGCCTCAAGCTGAAGCCGTAATTACCGACACGCCCGAACGACCGAATGACAAAATAGCGTTGGATCTCGTAGGACCCATACCCGAGTCAACAGATGGCTACAAGTACATAATGTCGATACAGGACCAGCTTACGAAATATATTACGTTGATCCCTCTCAAGACTCAAGATGCACAAGCCACCGTGAATGCACTCGTTGAACATTTTATTTACATTCACGGTGCACCAAAGAAAATTCTCACAGACGGAGGTCGCAACTTCATCAGCCAGACGTTTAAGCACATGGAAAAACTCTTCAAGATTTCGCACATGACAACGACCACGTTCTACCCTCAAAGCAACGGAAGTTTAGAGAGAGCCCACGGACCGATCAAGGAACAAATTAAGGCTCTCATTCACGACCACCGCGAGGACTGGGATAAGAAGCTGAAATTCGTTTCCATGGCATACAACACGGCGAAACAAGAAGGCATAGGACTCACACCGTTTGAGATGCAGTTCGGACGGAAACCGAACATCCCGAACAGCATCCCTATCCACCGAACAAACGCAACGATCGACGAATACTTCGAGGGACTTCGCGCGGATCACGAACGAATTTTGAAGAAAGGACGCGATCATCTGGTTGCAGCAAAAGAACGTTACAAGAACAACCAAGACGCTCACATCCACCGACCTGCTCCGATCTTCAACAAGGGCGACGAAGTACTCGTTGCTCAGGAACGAGACAAATCTCCACTCGCTCCGAAGTGGGAAGGTCCCGCGATAATTCTCGAAAGAACGTCCGACGTCAATTACGAAATATTACTGAGAAATCGAAAGAAATTGATTCATGTCAACAAGCTCAAACCCTATTTCAGAAACTAATATTTATTTTATGTCCAGGTCACAATTTATCCACTGTCCATACTCTCATTCGGTTAAACGTAGCACAGCAGCAGGCAGACCACGTCGACCTCAGGGTACCTCCGGGACCAGGCATTCTGCAATATCTCCATGACAAAGACACGAGGATCGACCTGACCACGATCACTACGATACCCGTAATCGTACAGCAAAAGAAAAATGAAGCCACAAATGAATCAAGAAAATAAAATAAAAGCGCCACACCCAACTTCACAGAAATAAAAAATGTGTAAATGTCATGCGGATTCTTACCGCTTGTATAGCTGTAAAATTCCAATATTGTAAATTAATGCGAACTACTGTAAAACTTCCTCGTTTCCGTAACACCCAATAGCCACTCTGTAAATTTTTGAACCGCTTGTCATTGTAACTCCGCATTGTAATTCGATTTGACAGAATTATTCATGTTATACGCGCCACCAGCAAACAATGTACTACTGCTAAGAAAATTCATTTTTTTGTTATATGAATTTTCTAAAATAAGGGGGGAGGTGTAACAAGTCCCTGTCCACTACCTATTTTTTCCCTTTTCCACCGACTCTCCGTACCTCTGGCCCACGGGCCTGCATTCCTAATTTATCGCTTCCTGACCTGCGGCCCGGCTCGACGCGACGCACTACGTCTCCATAGGTCCCCTAAACGCAGCTATTATCGCCTGCATCATAATACCGCCACTCGCGTGGCCTACGTGACTTTTCCCGAATCCCTTTTTATCGCTAGTTTCCCATGCACGCTGCACCTATCTAAACAACCGCCTTTTCCCGGAATCCAGTCACACAAGTGTCCGTCTCCCGCCGAAGCTTCCAGACTCCTCTCAAATTCTTATCCACGTCCCTTTTTATCGCCTGTTTCCCACGCACGCCTCGCCTAATCAGCTATGCGTCTTTCCAGGAAACCAGCCACACGTGCGCCCTTTTCCGCCGAACTTTCCAGACTCTTCCCCAAAATCCCTCCCCACTATCATCATTTTCCCACAGTTCACTCCCATATAAGCGCCTCCCGCGTTACCTCTTTAGTCAGTAATCACCGAAACTCTGCGCGACACTGTAACGCTGCCAGATTTTGTACACAAGAATAAATGTCTTGAGCAGTTCAACAACGTGTTAACCGAGTCCCTCCGTCCGCGTTCTGTAGCACAGTTGGCTACTCGATATAACAAAAACCCTGAATTATCCCTTCGCGACATCACAATACGGTTCAGGCGCTTGATGAGAGGCTCCCCTCCCTCTTGTAGGAGGGCGGGGAAAATCCCATCCACCCCTGGACTTTTGTACCGGTCAAAAGTCTTAATCGCCCAGTCTATCCTGCTTGGTGTGACAACCTTGGCTGCCGTCACCCAATCACCCGGTTTTTTGATTGAGGGCGCCTCCCCTTGAGGCTGTCCCCGGTCCGTAAGTTCCGAGCCCGGGAAATGTACCTCAAAAAGGTGCGCCAGTACTTCCTCGTGGTTCTCAGTTGTCCCGCCATCAGGCAGTGTGAGTCCCTCGAGTTTGTTTTGCGGGCCTGATGCAAACACTTTGCGGAGTCTGGCCACTAAAGGTAGGGCCTCGATCTCCCCGCAGAATCTCCTCCAGGCCGCTTCTTTGGACTTCTTCACGAGCTTCTTATACTCTCTCTGAGCCTTCCTGTAGGCGTCCCAGTCGTTGTCCGTTTTTGTCCTCAGGGCTCTGTTTAGCAGCCTACGGGAGCGGGAGCGGAACTGGTTCAGCTCACCGCTCCACCAGGCCACCTTTTTGCTTGTTTTCTTTCTCCTCAGCGGGCATGCAGCCTCGAAGGACCCGACCAGGGCGGTCTGCAGTATATCTGCCTCCCGCTCGATCGCGCCCTCCGTCCGCGGCCACCCACCGGTGTCCCCGAGCCTGCTTCTTAGCCCTGCTTGGAAGCTGGGCCAGTCCGCGGTCCTAGGGTTCCTGTAGGTCTCCGTCGGAATCTGGCTATCACTCCCTGCCAATTCGAAGGTTATCATCCGGTGGTCCGAAAGAGTGTCCTCTTCACTAACCTGCCAGTTTGTTATCGTTTGGGCCACTCTTGGTGAGCCCATCGTTATGTCAATCACCTCCTGTCTACGTGAGGTGACAAAGGTGGGCTTGGATCCTCTGTTCAGAATCTCAAGATCCGTTGTAGAGAGATACTCTAAAAGAGCAGTACCCTCATTCGTAACTCTCATTCGTGTTGGAGCTGCCCCATATAGTGTGGTGCGAGTTAGCATCGCAACCCACCACTAAGTTCAGCCCCTTATTTTTACAGTAGTCCACCAGTTCTCTGAGTTCCCTCGTAGGGGGAGGGTCCTCAGAGTCGTACGGGAGGTACGCCGAGGCTGTTACCAGCTCGGTCATTACTCCTCCCACGCGAATCCTGATGGTAGCTGCTGCAAGGTCTCTGGTGCAGAATCGGTTCAACTTGAGGGCATCATGTCTCTTATTGATGAAGAGACAGGCCCGAGCTGTCGCCGAGCTGGGCGACGGGGGCTGGCCCTGAGGGGCCAGGGCCAGCACTCTTTGAGTGCCCACCCTTGTCCCCTCAGCGCCCTCCCTCGCCACCGTCTGCGCAGCGCTGGGTCTGCCCCTTGGCGCTTTGGAGCCCCGGCTTGCCGGTGGTCCCCCGCGTCCACGGGACCTGGTGGTTTTGTCCACCCCAGTCCCGGTCGCAGGAGCCCTTCCCTTCAGCCAGTACTCCTTGGGGTGCCTGGAGGCGCTGGGCATGTTCGCCTTTGCTGGCGCCATATGCCCCGCACGTCCTGACCCCCCGTGCGCTCCCCTTGGAGCCGGCCGCACCGAGGGCCGCAGGATGGGTGTCCCGCTTCCTCGGACTGCCCGCGAGTCCACGCGGTCGCCCGGCGGTGGGTCGCTGCGCTTCACGGGCGCCCCCGGCCTGGACCTGCCTGCTCCCTGTGCCCCTTTAACCGGAGCCCTGGGTGCCTGCGAGGTCTCTGTCGAGGGTCCCGCGACCGTTTGCGTCCCCGCAGCCGTCGAATCCGCCCGTCCTCCACCACCTCTACCACCACCGGATCCGGCGCCGACCCGATAAAAACGAGCCCGCGCCAGCCCAAAGTGGGGGCTGAGGCCGACGCCCTCCAACACCCCTAGTGAGGAGGCGTCCACGCCCATCACGAGATGGACCACGTCGTTTGCCGTCCTCCTGTCCCACACTCTCCACATGGGAGTGCGCAGTCAAGGGTTCTGGCGCTGTAGTCGTTGGAGGATTTCCTCCGTCGACTTCCCCGTTGCGTCGTGGAGAGCGGCCGTCATCTTTGTCAGCCTCGGCAGTGCCTCCCTCCCCAGTGCGAGGAGGGTGGCTCCGTCCCAAGGCTTCAAATCTGGGGTCACTCTCCCCAGCCACAACCTGGCCCCCTCGTCGGCGCAGGTCACCCACAGGGCTCCCTGGTCATAGCGGTAGCCATCGAAGCGCGGTACCTCGTCCCCGATAGGGGCCGAGTCCAGCACTCCGAGTAGCGCCGCTACGACCAGCTCGCTCTCCTTCTGGCTGAGGACCGCACTGGGATAGCCAGATGGTACAATGGCCATCTTTCTATCCGCAGTAACCGCGTCCCCATAACCAATCGGTCGTGGTATGACCCTAGCCTTCTTGAGGTCCTTTAGGGCTTCCGGCGGGGTATAGTTCGCTGGTCTGGGTCTTTTCGAGACCCTTCCCATGGTCGCGCCCCCGCCCGTGTTTTCGCGCGCGCCACTGTCAGGGTTCCCGGGAACCAGTTCCCCCGATCCAGCGGCGAGCGCAGAGGCTTCCGTGGTGTCGCTGCCGGTCTGCTCCGAGGACGGGTCCTGCATCACCAGTTTGGCTTTGCGTGTGCTCCTCCTCGCCGCCCCGCTGCGTCCCTTCTTCTGCCTCTTATCTGAGGAGTCCGTGTGACCGGCTTTCGCTGATCCCTCTTTCTCCTCTAAAATGTCATCCGCCACGCTGCGGTCGTCCTCCTGGTCCAAAGGAACTGGAATTCCTTCGCCCCGGTAGTCCCCCACAGTCGTGACGTCTGCGTGGTTTGAGGGTGCAGAGTCCCCTTCCGGGTCCCCTACCATCTCCATGGGATTTTCGTGACTAAAATTCGCCATTCAGTCCCACGAGTAGCTAGGAAAAACTGTCCACCCCCCCAGAGCCTGCTTAGGGGGGTAAGGCTAAATACCTTTGGGGGGCGCCTGGTACCCAAAGGGCATCGTACGCGACACTACTCCCTAGTGCCATGCATCCCGTTGGCACGATGGCTTACACCGTGGGATTGGGGAGGTGGTCCGCGGCAGGGCCTTATGGTCCCCCAGAACGGATTTTATCCCGCCGGGTTCCCGTATAGCACCCGCAGGCCATGCCCAGAAGGACTCCCGTCTTGTATCCTGGTCGCCTTACGACGCCCCAGTCCACGCGACCGCAGAGCTCCCCGGGCATGGTCCCTCCTATCCGCCACCCGGAGACGCGCTCGGTTGGCAGCTCAACCGAGTTGCCCGCCCCCCATTACGAGGGTTAGGCAACATCCGAGAAAAAAAAGAGAAAAGAAAAAAAAATTAAAAAAGAAAAAAAAAGATGAGAACACAGTCCACGTACGTTGAGCCCAAGAAAACAGAGAAAGAGGTCCACAACGAACATGTAAAAATATAATCAACAAAAACTAAACATGTAAACAGAAAGAAAACGGAGAAAGAGATCCACAACGAACATGTAAAAATATAATCACTAAAAAAAAAGAAAAGAAAAAAAAGGGGTCAGAATCCACCACGTCCACGTTCGTTGACCCTGGGTAACGCTAAGAGTGGGAGCAAAAGTACGGTATCCGTGGCGCCAAGAATTAACCATGGATTTACGATCGTTGGGATCTTTGTTCGGGAAAGTACAATTCCCCGAAAAGGCAGTTCTACGATAACTGTGGCGCCAAGATCTGAAGGTGGTTCCTTATAGTACTTTTCGCGGGGGGCAAAAAAGTTCCTATAGTCCCCGGGAAAAAAAGTCTAAGAAAATGTACTAAGAAAAACAGTGGGGAAATGCTATGTAGAATTTATTTATGCTGTATATGGCAATTATTTAGGAATATGGATTGAATAAATGAAACACAGATTGTTTAATTATCGATGGATTTTCTTTTACTTCTCGTTACGGTTACATCTTGCTCGCGTGGTCACTACGGAAGTGTCTCCTCGAAGGGTCTGGGCTGACCACCGCGGTCCCGATTAGGCTCCGCCCCCTTACTTCCGTCGCCTTACATCTAATTTTCACGTGTAGTCAGTCAGGCGCGTTTACAAATTACTACATGTATAAAGTTTTTAAATGAACCTTAAAGTTCGTGTCTGCACAGGTTCGTGTGCGCATAGTTCGCATCTGTGTGATGTGGGAGTAATTCGCGTCTGCACAGATTCGTGTGCGCGTAGTTCGCATCTGTGTGATGTGGGAGTAATTCGCGTCTGCACAGGTTCGTGTGCGCGTAGTTCGCATCTGTGTGATGTGGGAGCAATTCGAGTCTGCACAGGTTCGTGTGCGCGTAGTTCGCATCTGTGTGATGTGGGAGCAATTCGTGTCTGCACAGGTTCGTGTGCGCGTAGTTCGCATCTGTGTGATGTGGGAGCAATTCGTGTCTGCACAGGTTCGTGTGCGCGTAGTTCGCATCTGTGTGATGTGGGAGCAATTCGTGTCTGCACGGGTTCGTGTGCGCGTAGTTCGCATCTGTGTGATGTGGGAGTAATTCGCGTCTGCACAGGTTCGTGTGCGCGTAGTTCGCATCTGTGTGATGTGGGAGCAATTCGTGTCTGCACAGGTTCGTGTGCGCGTAGTTCGCATCTGTGTGATGTGGGAGCAATTGCGTGTCTGCACAGGTTCGTGTGCGCGTAGTTCGCATCTGTGTGATGTGGGAGCAATTCGTGCCTGGGCAGGTTCGTGTGCGCGAGGCGGGTTCGAAGTTCCGAATGTTGAAAGATACGATAGATTCAAATTTCTACCTTTAATGTTACGACCAATGAGATTTACGATGTGTTTTTGTTTCAAAAGTGTATTGAATCCATTCATAAAACCGCAGAATAATGTTTGATACTACAAAAAGATCATTCGAAATACATTTTTCAAACGACTCCATTTTCGACGGCGCACAGAACCGACTCTCCAATTGTCGAAACCGATAGGATCGCAAATTTACACATAGAATGTGTGGGTTTAGAATAATAATAATTGGAAATGTTATTTATAGAGAAGCGAAGAGTCCAAGAGCCTGATTATACGAAACATGTTTTTGGCATAACAATCATTTTCAGGAAGGTGCAAAAATACGAAAATAAAGATTTCGAAAGGGTGAGTGCACAAATATTAACTTTCCGAAAGGTCAAAACTTCGAAAGTTGATTACGCGATAAGGTAACAATCTGATAGTTAATTCTCCGAAAGGGCATAAGTCCGAAAGTAGATATAGGGCTATAAGCCAACTATCCGACAGTGAACCCTTCGACAGACCACAATTCCTAAAATAGCTATTTACGGTGGACGCGTATTCAGTTCAAACGCCTGCAGATGGCACCACTATTAACTAATCAGCGAACGGGGCCTCACGCCGCGAGCAACTATGCGGGGCTGGAATTATGCATCGGAACTGTATATTTAAACATCGATGCGTTTTGAATGCCAAATGGATGGAATGTCTGATAACTGTTATCTTTATGCTTTGGTCTGTAACCTTTAAATACGTGCTGGATCTCGAATATATGGAAGTGAGGTACAAAAAATACCCGCTATGTTTATTCGTCTTCTAACGAACACTGAATCTCCCTTCAATCGCTTATAGTTAAGTATTTCTTTAGTTATAGTGGTCTAATACGAATTTAAAAAAATGATCAACGATGGCAGATTGTAATTTCGTATGAAACTATAGTAAACACCAAGTGGTAAAGATGGTCTCGTGGAAGGCTCAGAGGACGAAAGCCTCTTGTCGACGGTCAGGATTCGTCGTTCAAGGAGCGATAATTAAACCCGTTCAACCAATGTCTCACAAATATAAGTTTTATTGTTCATAAATGTCTACGCGTTTCACAAAATTACGCACGGAATGAATGATCGCGCTATCGCGCGAGGTGAATAAATGAAAGATTGTCGCTGAAATTCTTATCGCTAACATTTACGTTCTTTTTCTCAAATAATCATTCTCTATATACCAATTATAATTATATTGTCGTTAGTAGACGAATGCAGTGTTGAATATTATTTCTCGTTTACTCGTCTAAAAAATGTTTTGCATATGAGTGTATGTGCACTAAAGTTAAAAGGTAGGTAAACATTTATATTCCTGAATTTTTTTTTTTGCTTATTTCACGACCGATAGATTCAGTGCTCATTATATAATTTCTTTAAGATGATTATTCAATACAAAACGTGGTCTACACAATCGACAAAGGTAGGTAAAAGTTTATATTGATGACATTTTCTTTCCTAATTTTATCTCCAACGAAGAATGGCGTGTTCAAGAATTGTCACTAAGCAATATCTGTCCAAGTCCGTACGTGTATGAACAGAACTGGCAGAAAATAGTTTGGCAGATTTAGTGCTCTATTATCTTACTTCAAGTAACATACGTAATAAAAATAACAGCAAATGATACAAATAAAAATTCTGTTAATGAAATTGTATGTGGGGTGCACATACAATTTCATAACTCCAAACTTGTATCGTGCTACCAATTCCTTTTGGTTGACAAAACGTAACCGAGTTGTAGTAAAATCAGAATAACCGACTGGTTGTGTCAACTGATTTCTTAGTTGTGCCAGCCGACTATTTTTTCGTGTTGATTTGCAACTTTTTTGCAGAGTAGAACTTCAATATGAATTTGCGAATCACGTCTCGGGGAATAAATCAGTGAATGCTAGATTCGCTGATTTATTCCCCGAGATAATTATAATAATAAAAACATTTTGGCTAATTCCAAATCTGGCTCAGTTTTTCCCTTCGTCGGCTGAGAAACCCAACTGGAAAATATTTTGGTTCAATCAAAGATCACTCGACTAATAAAAAAAAAATTTCTGGATCGACAACTTTTTTCAGTCGACGAATGAAAAATCTAAGTTTGACAGAAAATATCTTGGCCGATTCAAAATTTGGCTCAGTTTTCCCTTCGTCGACTGATAAACCAATCTGAGCTAGACAGAAAATAATTTAGTTCGGTAATTTTTTTTCTTTGTAGAGTGACTTCAGTTTGACCGAGAAATTCATTCACTGCACTAGTGATCTTGGTTGCCCTCTCTGCTGTGCCTTCGCTACCCTCTCCGCTGAGTCTTTACTGCTCTCTCAGCTATCCTCTCCGCTGAGTCTTATCAGCCCTCTCCGCTGAGTTTTTTCTACCCTCTTAGCTGACTCTTCGCTGTCCTCTCCGCTGAATCTTGGTTGCCCTCTCTGCTGTGCCTTCGCTACCCTCTCCGCTGAGTCTTTACTGCCCTCTTCGCTGAGTCTTATCAGCCCTTTCCGCTGAGTTTTTTCTACCCTCTTAGCTGACTCTTCGCTGTCCTCTCCGGTGAGTCTTGGCTGCCCTCTCTGCTGTGCTTTCGCTACCCTCCCTGCTAAGTCTTTGCTGCCCTATGCACGGAGTCTTTATTGCTCTCTACATTGAGTCTTCGCTGCCCTCTCCACTGAGTCTTCACTGCCCTCTCTGCTGAACTCATTTGGAATTACTTATCTCGACAAATGCTTTTTTAAACGCATGTCGAACCGCAACGCCGAAACGGCATTAACAGTATCCATTCTGCCTACAATTTGTCAGATTCTCGTGAATTTACATGATTATACTTTAAATCGCGACGAATAAAACAATGTATACGTTATTTTGTTAAAGGCGTTTAATTTATAGTAAAGTGCAGTTGCTTGGCGACACTTAGTACAAGCTACGTGACAACCCGTTAAGAAATACCGACGGCGGTAAAAAAAAGTAATCAACGTTTTTTACACATTTGCGTTTACAGCTAAAACAAGAAATTCATTCACTGCACTAGTGATATTCGCAGTGAATGAAGTTTTACTTTTAGCTGTAAATACAAATATGCGTAAGAAAAGTTGATTACAGTTTTTGATACCGACTGGGTTCGGTGTGGATGTTTCACATGCTTTTAAAACGCCGATGCCCTAGCGGCAGCCGCCCCTAGCCGCCGCTAGGGCATCGGCGTTCTTTTCTGCGCTAGTGGGGACGTACAGTCCCAACAAGTATGTACTGCTCACCAGTTGGCGCCTCTGCCCAGTTACAGCGTCATTATGAAATTTGAATAGGACGCCGGCTTCGCGCGCTTTCAACCCAGCGTTTATTGCGTCACACCTCGAGATGTGCTTCGCAAATTTACACGATGAAAATGAAAATATTGACATATAGAATGTCTTTACCGTGATTTTAATCTCGGAATCTTCCAGAAAGATTTAAATGAAATGTACAAACGGATTTCGGGTGATGCTTTCGCGCGCACTTTCGTCAGCCAATCGCAGATTCACGATACGGAAGACCCAGGTTCGTGATTGGCTGTCGTAGCTATGCTACTAACGGGCAGTGAGGCATTTTGTTAATGTGCCAGTAATGGGAATGTAATTTAAATAATAATAGTTTGATTCCGAGATTTTTAGTTCAGAATTGGCTTGTAAACAAATTCAAACTTGAACTTGGCAAATAAGTGTTCGATGAAACGTTAGAAGCTAGCGCGAAGAAGGTCTCTTTACCTCCCCCATCCACCCAACCCTTCCTGGCGCGCCGCACTGTCATTCTCGCTCAACGTGTTGGAAGAATTTAACGCGTTTTTCTGTGCTGTGTCTTGCATTATTTTCTTCTCGCGTCTGTGTCGCTTTTTCTGTGTGTTTCCTTTATTTTCTTTTCGCGCCTGTGTTGTAATTTGCCGTGCGACAATGTAATTGCGTTTCTTGGATAGCAATTTGCATTCAATAATGCCGGGTCGTCGTGGTCAACGGGTTAATCTCCCGTTGACCGAGCGAATAAAGGACGGACGCATTTTCGCAGTTAGCAGGAGAACCCAAAAAGGCGTTACGTAAGAATTGACATTCAAACATTTATTCAAGAATTGATATTTGACATTTAAATAACAAATCGACCATTCTAAGCAAAACGTAAAAGTGATAAATTGCATGAATTAATTACAATTAATGTCTAGATCGGTTTTCTCGGACGTTGTTTGTCGCGATATTGTGACACAAGACCATTTCGCATCTTCGTAAATATATTGCATTTATTTTAACGGGTATAAGTCGATTTTCGTGACGGTTATAATGTTTATTCAGTGCGCGTACTTTTGCGAACCGACATGATTTAACACGTAACAACGCGTACGCGTACGAACGGGTCTGTCTGAAAATAGTCATGTACACTCAGTGTGCAGTTTAGAAAATATTTGAGTTTTCATAGATAAAAAGATGATTGGCATAATAATTCAGTTCAGCAATTAATTTGAAACGTATTTAAACGGGTTTCGTCTCTGAGAATAAGCTATCGATAATAAACGAAGATGACAGTTTTCTTTCTCGTCTACAACGAAAACAAGCGAGAAGCCGGCGTAAACAGTCTCGCTACCTCCCCCATATCCCGCCCCTCCCCACACGCCACATTGGATTCTCGCTGCAGAACGCGCTCAAAGCATTTGGCGCGGTTTTCCGATGGTCACACGATAGCAGCGGCGCTAACGTGCATCTATTTGTCATTTCGACTGCGTTGTGTTTACCTTTTGATTTTTTCTCGTGCCCATTTATTCAATTCGCCGCGTCGATACAATCACATTTTTCAGATAGAAATTTGCATTCGATAATACCGGGTCTTCGTGGTCAACGGAGACCCGGCATTATTAATCTGCCGTTGACTGAGCGAATAAAGGACGGACACATCTTTACAGTCAGCAGGAGAACACACAAGGGTGTTACGTAAGAATAATGATATTTGGCATTTAGATAACAAATCAAGCATTGTGAACAAAATATAGAAACGATAAAATGCATGAATTAAAGAAAATATTTAGTTCGCGTCTCTTGGATGCTTGCCGCCATATCCAGACACCAGATCATTTTGCACATGTAAAATAGTGATTACACTTTGCATTCATTTAAACCGCTATAAGTCTGTGTTTCTTGCATTTATTTTTCGCTGGGTCTTCTCTGCCGTCTCCGCTGAGTCTCGTCAGCCCTCTCTGCTGTGCTTTCGCTAACCTCTCCTGAATTTTTTCTACCCTCTTAGCTGACTCTTCGCTGTCCTCTCCGCTGAATCTTGGTTGCTCTCTCTGCTGTGCCTTCGCTACCCTCTCTGCTGAGTCTTTACTGCCCTCTCCGCTGAGTCTTTACTCTTCTCTCAGCTATCCTCTCCGCTGAGTCTTATCAGCCCTCTCCGCTGAATTTTTTCTACCCTCTTAGCTGACTCTTCGCTGTCCTCTCCGCTGAATCTTGGTTGCCCTCTCTGCTGTGCCTTCGCTACCCTCTCCGCTGAGTATTTACTGCCCTCTCCGCTGAGTCTTTACTGCTCTCTCAGCTATCCTCTCCGCTGAGTCTTATCAGCTCTCTCCGCTGAGTTTTTTTCTACCCTCTTAGCTGACTCTTCGCTGTCCTCTTCGCTGAGTCTTGGCTGCCCTCTCCGCTGTGCCTTCGCTACCCTCCCTGCTAAGTCTTTGCTGCCCTATGCACGGAGCCTTTATTGCTCTCTACATTGAGTCTTCGCTGCCCTCTTTACTGAGTCTTCACTGCCCTCTCTGCTGAATTCATTTGGAATTACTTATCTCGACAAATGCTTTTTTAAACGCACGTCCGCACGAACCGCAACGCCGAAACGGCATTAACATTCTGCCTACAATTTGCGTTTCAAGCATCGCTACCTTTGAAAAGTTTTCATGCAGGAGGACTTTGCAGCATGATAATTTTTTAGCTAATTTTGTTTTTATTTCTGTGAGTGTGCTGTTCAAGAAAATTGTCGTTAACCTTACGCTCGTCAAAACTATACAAAACTACATTTTTACCTACATTCATTTTTTATTATTTTGCATGATACTGATCGATATTTATCGACGTTTGCGGATTTACTGGAATGCAATGTACTTTATTGCAGTTACCTTCGTTGCCAAACAAGGCACTGCCGTGGTACTGCGAAAAAACTCGGCAATGGGGACATCGTTCTATCGCGAAACCATTCCTCAGTCTGCTACGAAGACGAAATGTGCCAGATGAGGGCTGATTTCTTAAACGCACTGAAGACCGCCTTGAAAAGAAATTTTTGGAGGCTAAAGGTCCTTTATGAAACGGTAGCTGCAATGTAAGTATTCATTTTCTTCTTAGTCTCAATACAATAAGAAATTAATTACCTTTAATATTTTCTTCGATACGGAGGTGAGGATTTCATCGGGGCACGAATTTATATGGGGATTCAGTTACCCTCGTACGCCAAATAAATAGAAAAACATGTAATGTTTGCTCTCAACTTTTGTTTCTTGAAATCAAATTTGTACATCACGAAAGTCTTGCTTTTTATTAACAGAGTTCTCCGCCTTATACTCACAAATTGCCTGTTAAAAATATTATTTACTTCAGTGTTTCAAAGACTATATATTGTAACGGAACGGCTTACCCCCGACGAACTTCTGCGAAAAGTCGTCACTTTTCGGGGAATTTCGTCGCGGAGCCGAGTATTCGAGCTCTCCCCACTCCTCGCTTCGCGCGACGTCTCGATCATCGGAGACAGCGGGCGTTTCGTCACTCATTATCCAAAAATCCTACCGCACAGACGTGCCACAATCCTTAGTCTAGCTACGCTCGTAGCGTGGTACTCGGCATTGCGCCCGCCTACCACGCTATCTCTGAGCATAGCCCAGGCTCACCCGTTCAATGTAAATACAGGGCTCGATATCGCATCGACACCTGTATTTTAATTGTCCTCCGTTAATTGTGATTAATTCACGTTTTTGTCCTTCCGTGAGCACGCCCAGCTCAATTAATCACAACCGTAAAAATGTCTTTTGTGATCTGTCCACCTTTTCCGTTCTTTTATCCTTTCTGTTCGGTGATGATTATATCAATCGAATTCGAATATCGGAGGGAATTAATTTTCTCATCACGAAGATCGAGCCGACTGATTTCTGAGGACGCTACCAAAACACTATAAAATTATCCTCAGGTCCTGAACTTGATCCCTGTCGCTTCCCGATAGCGGAGATAAATAGAAATTAGGATTTCGAGTATCCTAATTCGCGATTTCAATAAAATTAAATTTTATTGAAATCGCGAAACGTTACAATATAATTGCCAAAAAAAATGTCTTGATGCAAATAAATACCTGTAATTTGATTCACAACTATTGTATAAGACAGCCACTTTTTTGTTTTAATTTCTTTAAACTGCCAGTATGAATAAATTAAAGCGTAATAGAATAATTTTTGTCGATTTGGAAAAAGATAGAATATAACTATGATAGGAGGTATCTTCCATTCATTACAAAGAAGTTGTACATTAGTAGTGTTACGTCGCGAATTGCTATTTTTGAGACACAAATGATAAAAGGCAAAGGGAAGAAAATCTCCCCCTATTGCTCTGCGGTATCAATGTGACTCGGCAAAACGCGGAGGTGTTCCGTTTAGAGCCTACCCTTTCGGGCAAAAGCTCGGGAAGGAACTTGAAAAAGTAATTCTGACTTCACATTAAATCACAAAAATAAAGACTAAAATGAATGAAATAAAAAACTTATCCGTGTGGCGAAAATGGGCGAATATCGGATGGAACCGTGTGATTGATGAATAACAAGATGAATGAAAGGTGAGAATCAGAACGATCCCAATGATCCAACGCTGGCGATAACCCTCCGGCTGTCCACTCGAATATCAGATGAATAGAATTTTCCGATGACAAGGAAGGGCGATGGTGTGGTTCTTTCGGATTTAAACACTGGTCGTAATTCACTGGTAAAATTGATTTTTATTCTGCCCGTTCAGTTTGTCAGGGCAATGTCAAAATAATATTTCACAAAAAGTTTCAGTTCACAATTCGAAATTTGGATTATTGGCTGTTTCACAATTTCACAATTAAATTCTTGAAAATCGGAAATAAAAATATAATTCGTAATTTAGTTCACCATATTTGATTTTAACAGGTCGATTCAGCACTCGAGATTTGGTTTTAAAGAAGGTAAAGTTCACAGTTCCACAAATACGGCGTATTAGAAATGTCGAAGTTCGCAATTTCGAATTTGGATTAAAAGTGTCAAAGTTCACTATTACAGAAATACGGAGTTTTAATCACAAGATCAAAGAAAGGTTGGATTTCCGATATAAAGTCCGAACTATATTATTTAAAATATCGATGGTTTACAATTTTTAATGTTGGAGAGATTTAAGATCTCAAATTCACAAATTCACGATTTTAATTTCCTAAGTTGATCTGACAGATAATTCGGTGACAAAAATGGTTCGATTCGGGTCCGGAATATTAATGAGCTCCGTCGCCTTTTGCGGCTCATTAAATAACCTCCTCGCTATTTCCCCGCTGTCGCCTTAAGGAAGGGGTGACGGTCGAGCGGTGCGTTACGCGTCTTACCGTCCCCTCACGCTTCATACCTGACGGCTACTCTTATCGGTTTCTTACTATAGCTGTCGAACGGTGCGTTGCGCCTACCGTCCCCTCACGCCTCATACCTACCGGGCTACTCCCATCGCGCTTAGTCGCACTACCGCTATTTTAACTTTATTTTATCTGAATAATTAACTATGTAAAAAATCCTTTCACTTCATATGAATGATTTACCGATGTTCCTTACTGATTAAACCCTTAATTATAAATAATTACCTAATTAATCAATATTTTCCATTTAAATAATTTCTTCCCAAAATGTTAATAAACGTATTGATCCCCTAACTATTAATAATCTATCTTAAATATCGCCGTGCATTGATAATAAATTACAATATTTTGTCCATTATCATAACAGATCGTGCAGGTCACCGATGATCCCTCCCATGTGGTATTCTTGCTTTCATCCCTCCTTCCTTCTTTCTGATTTGATGGTTGTGATATTGCGTGACTTTATTTCTCCTCCTTCGATCTGGAGGGGATGTTGCTAGGTGCTTCAATTTCTTTTGTCGTCCATTCTTCTTGGGTGGTGTTTCTGCGTCGTGGATTGGAATTTTTCTGCACTGGATGGTGTGTTGTTTCACACCACCGACGATAAGTCGCACTTCGTTATTTCTTTCTTCGGTTTCAAAAATCGATATTACCATTTACCGGGTGTTTAACATTTGGATAATTATGATTTAATATTCATTCAATATTCATATTTTTCGTTATCTTCTGTTTGTTTATTTGTTTTTCTAATGTTTTTGTTTACCCAACTGTCTCGACTTGACCCGTAGATTTTTAATTCATAAACAAACTCAATTAATTTATTATTTTATTTACAACTGTTTCCCCACTAATTCACCATTAATTCACAAATCACGGCAACATAAGGAAAGGCACCACAAATATAATCCGTTTAGGTCAGTGGAGTACGAAAATGAGTGGAGATTACGAAAATGATATGATTCACACATTTTTGGTCACCCGGTAGACGCATCGCGAATCCCCGCGAAGAGTCACTGGAACGCACTGTCTTTCGGTTACTCGGTCGGGACAATACCTGACCCATTCGATATGATAAGATTCACCGATGCACGCCCGACTCGTTATACTTGCGATCTCCGGTGCCACATGACGCACCTCATATATATGGGTGACGCGTGTATGTGTGTCCACCTACGGTCGCTACTCACACTCTCTCCTCTTTGCCTTATTTATTCCATATAAAAAGGATATATTACCGTAATTGATTTTTCAGTTAAAACGTGTAGTCCCGAAAAGTCACGGGACGTAACAGTAGAACCAGTACAATTACGCAGTACTATTGAGGCAATTTCGATTCAATCACAAAAGAAGGCTATTAAACGATATCGTAATCATTCAAATAGGTACCCGCCTGACATACAACAACAGATACCGTACAACAGTGTCCTGAGCTCACTGAAGCGTTGGAGGAGGGCTATGTACCCGCCCAATCCAACCACCTTGGAAGAAATGGCAACGCAGTTGGGGTTACCTGAGAACAGCCGGTTACTGGAGTACGATGTTGGATGTCTGACGTCAAGACGATTAATCGACAGTAACGGGGATATCCACGTTCTACTGTACGATCGTCAATTCGTTGAAAGTACGTTCCATTCGGTCACACGACTGTTCATAGACGGAACATTCCAAACGACCCCGAGATTGCGCGACGTGTATCAACTTGTCACGATATTAGGCGTCACTTATGATCACGTAAGTTGAAAGAAATGATTAACAATTCATTTTTTAAGTGTATTTGTAAGTATAATAATGCTTTGACTTTAATTATATTTATCTGAGACTCCAGAAAAGTGGATACTTCGTAATTAGAGTAAATCGTAATCGGAAAGTAGTAAAGATTCAGTTTATCCCCAGATACCGATATTTTTCGGGATACTATATATGCTATCTTTTTTATAGAAATAATTTTTTACTTTCATATCGGCCACGTTGTCGTTTCTTATTTTTTCAAACACTAAATTCATAATAACAGTTCCTTAGGTGCAGACTATCATTGTAGATTTTAGTAAACAAAATATATATTAAGGTAGTATCAGCACATTGACTGACGTCGCATAAGTTCGTGGGAGTTTGAGAGATAATTACGGACAGTTGTCGATGAGATAAGAATCTGGAAAAAATATCATATGGAAGGTGCTAAAGAGATTACTTTTGACAATAATAATTAAAAAATGTTATTAGCAAATTACTGAAACAAATAATTGTTAAACAAAACACCCGGAAACCTATCTTTTTCTGTTATGAAAGTGATCTTTTCATTTTTCTGCATATGTATACATTTTTTCCTAAATTTGTGTGATGTTTGAAAATCGCGTTTTTATTATGAAAAAAATAAAAATCAAAGAAAATTCTTAACTATTATGCTTGACCTTGGTTGAAGAAATCGACAATTGAAATATATCAATAATTTCAACTCTTAGCCTTAATATAACATTTACATTTTTGTCTTCAATGTGAAATCCTTCTGCGAATTAGGCATATTGACAACCAGTAAGTATTGTATTTCAATTATTTGCAGGCACTACCGTTCGCGCATATCTTGATGTCCAAAAAAACGGAAGCTGCTTACACAGTAGTATTGAACGAGGTTGCGAGCTTGATAGATAGTGCAGGAGTTGCCATCGTCATGACGGATTTTGAACAGGCACTGCGCAACGCTACCAAAGCTTCCTTTTCGAGAGCCCACGTCACTGGTTGCAACGTGCATTATGATCGGGTAGGATTCTTTTTCTGTGCATCATAACATTACTGTCAGGACTTGAACAAACCTATGAGTTTTATTACAATTTTACCATACGATGTCTTCATAGAATTTGATTGTCACATTTTTCTTTGGCCATTTAATAGTAAGCACAGCAATGAATGAATTTATCGAACGAAAGAACAAAAAATGCGTGGTTTCACTTATTTACCTATACAATTGAATCTTTCGTTTTTTTTTAATTTAGTTGAACCGTTTATTTGCACAGAGCTCAGTTTCAAGATCTGATTTAGTTAGATCATTTAAGTTACTTCGATTTCTAATTAAGAATTTATATTAAGGCATTATTGGCCAAGATCAAGAAGCTGCAGTTGACATCGCGCATACGAGAAAACGAAGACGCCAGAATGTTTTTAAAAAAACTGATGGCTCTTGCCTACCTGCCGCAAGAGTCAATTCTGGCGGAATACAGGCGTCTGAAAAGCGACCTCGCGCCGGCATTAAGGACTGCGTTCCAAAGCTTCTTGACCTATTACGAACGTCAATGGTTGCGCATCGTAAAACCTGGTGGTTTCAGCGTCCACGGCTTAACTCGGCGGACAAATAATGTGACCGAGTCCTATAACAGCGTGCTTGCCGACGAGATGGGGACGCATCCGAGTGCGTGGACGTTTTTAGGTTTGTAATTTGTTTAAAGTTTGTTCTTATATCCCTAGAAATCAACAATAATGTTCATGAATTACTACTACTATTTTTTTTCATCTGTGATAGTTAAACTCGTCAAATTGACGTCGAAAGCTCGGAACGACGTGCAGAGCCTTGTGCGCAGCAAACGAATAAGCCGTCACCCGCGGTATTCGACCATATTCAAACGCAACGAATTAGTTAAAGGTTCGTCGCCACGTGAAGCAATTTTTTCATGATTTCTTTGTAGAGGAATATTACAGCCTTAAAGATGAAGTTATTTATAATTGAAGAAATTAATTGAATGATTAAATGAATTGAATGTCTGGCATTCAATTTTAGCGAAATCTACATACAGGTTAAGATCTTATATAATTGTGAATTTGATGAAAAACTGTCTTTCTTCACATAACTTCTTTCAAGTTCAAGCAAATAAATTATAATTTTGTATAGAAATGCACTAAGGTGTAACAGTCCGAGATAATTCAGGTTGAAAAGATCATCGCTCGAGTTTTGAACTTGTAAAAATTTGAACTTTGCCCGCTTGCCCGTTCTACTTTCAAAACTATTAGCAACGCACAGATTTTAAAATAATGAGGAAAAATATATACAAAGGTCAACTTTATTTTACCTTTTACATTGGAATTTTTTCATGCGATGGGGATAAATCACTAAAAAATATTTATAACAATCTTAATTAATTTCATTAGCGTGGAAACAACTCTACTCGGGCGATATCACCAGCACGGAATTCCTTTGCATAGCGGCATCGCTTAAAGGCCACGTGACAGCAAGACTGCAGCAAATTGCTGACATTCCCATCGAGGAAGATGTGGAAATCCTCGAAATCACCGATAACATTCCTGCTGGTAAAAATAATTGAATCTATGAAAATACAGAAGTAAGCAAACCACACATGTGGACGAAGAATCAGTTAATCTCATAATCAAAATCGCATGGAAATAGTTCTTAAGAACTTTCACAAAAAATTCATAAAAGACTTGATTATCGAATTCATATATAGCTGTTTTCTTACATTAATTGGTGACAATTTCTTACATAAGGCGATGACCCAGATTTCGACCACGAGATATTCGATGGGCTACGCTTCGACGATATCAACCATCCTGATGGAACGGGTGGATCTGATAATCACGGTAAACTATGAAACCCCATTTTTAAGAGCTACATTAAGAAGCATGCTTCAGAGATTATGGAAGTGCCGCTTATTCGATTACTGAGGCAATATTTCGTTATACCAGACGATCGATTATAGACATTTCAAATATTAGTTTCAGAGTCAGACATGGACGATTCGTCCGGTGACACCGACGATGACTCTGGTAAGAAGACTGATTAACAAATTTTTAGTGAAGTAAAATTAGATAGCTAATGAATGATAGTGATGAATGATAGTTAATGTTGTCTCAACCACAGTTGAGAAAACAACATTAAGGTGCTTGATGGAAGTGTCTAATGATAGTTACGTACTTTACATAATATTCAAGAATCCGAAGATGGGATCTTCACACCGCGGCAGGGTCACGAGAGAAGATCTCGAGTTCAGATGACACGCCCAATAGAAGCGTTCAGCGAAGACGAGGTCGAGGGAGTGGAAGCGCCGCGAGAACGCGCGATGGAAGTTGCGCGGCATGGCGAACACGAGGAGACGCTGCCACGAGAACTCGAGGAAAGGCGGCAACCAGAACTCGAGCAATCGCGGCAACGAGAACTGGAGCAATCGCGACAACGAGAACTCGTGGAGGCGCAGCAACGAGAAATTGAGGAGACGCGACTACGAGAACTGGGGATGGTGCAACGAGAAATCGAGACGCGGCAAAGAAATCTCGAGGAGACGCGACAACGAGATCTCGAAGCAGTGCGGCAACGAGACCTGGAGACAATGCGGCAGCGCGTCCTCGAGGCGACGGAACGACGCAGAATGGAGATGTCACACGCGACTGGATCGGAAACTGGAGTTGAAGCCGCGCGAACTCGCGAGCTAGAAACCGCGCAAACTCGCGAGCTAGAAACTGCGCAAACTCGCGAGCTCGAAGCCGCGCGAACTCGCGAGCTGGAATCCGCGCAAACTCGCGAGCTCGAAGCCGCGCGAACCCGCGAGCTCGAAGCCGCGCGAACCCACGAGCTCGAAGCCGCGCGAACCCGCGAGCTGGAATCCGCGCAAACTCGCGAACTGGTATCCGCGCAAACTCGCGAGATCGAAGCCGTGCGAACTCTCGAGTTCGAAGCCGCGCAAACTCGCAAGCTGGAAGCCGCGCAAACTCGCGAGATCGAAGTTGCGCGACCTCGCGAGCTTGATGCAATGCAACAAAGGGTGATCATCACTGATATTGGTAAATATCTTTCATCAAAATTTCGTTCACGGAAATGGATTACAAGACTCCATTCGGTGTTAAGAGCTTGTACCTTAACGAATATATTTATTAATTATTATTATGTAGAACGTAGTTCTACTTCATAATCAGTAATGAAATTATTTAATCGGTAAGATTAAATAAGTTTATTACTGATTTCATATCCTTTTCTCACATTTCAGCTATAGTTCACGCAGGCGCAAATCGAGGTGTCGAGACGAGCCAAAGACACGAATCAAGGACTCGTGGTGAAATGAGGCACGAACTCGAGGCAACGCGACGACGCGAAATAGTCGAAATTATTGATAGCGGTAAATATCTGTGTTGTCTCGTTATTGGAATCCCTGTAAAATTAATAAACTTAATTACAACGTAAAATCTCACTTATCAAAATATTCAGTATTATGTATTAAGTTTTTCTTCAAGGTGAAGGTTGTAACGGGTCAGGTGTTGGAGGATGCCGAAAGAATATATATAATGGTGAACGAAAGAATGTTTATTGAAAAATAGTAATTTGGTAGAGACGATATTGACGAGTGGGTGGTCGAGGAAGAACTGAAGAGTTCTCCTACGCTCTTGGGGCCCGTGGTCCCCGCGGGAGTGTTAAGGCGCGCTGATAAGGGCAGCCGTTGCGCGCTCGGTGGCTGCGCGGCTCTGGGTCCATACCGTGGGACTGCTGAGGTAAGCAGTCTCACGGTTCGAGGGAGCGATAGCGCTATGCGACCGTTACACATCCCCTCTTTCAGAACGATGCTCCGCATCGTAGGGTTATTTTCGGTGACTCTATATAATTCAAAAGGTGTGCGCTTTGTTGATTACATTTTGTGTTGGCTCTACTTTTGTGTATTAATTTCTCTCTTTTGTATCTAAGTGTTCTTTTCTTGTTGTTTACAATTTCCTTGTACATTTTCTTTTGTTTTTGAGTGTGATTCTATACAATAAAATGGGGTAGATTCTATACAATCGAAAAAGTTCAAATTAAAAAGTGAAATCATGTGTTTTTTATTTTTATTTTTTTTAATTTTTTTTAATTTTTATTTTTTAAGATTTTAACGTATGTTTGGTGTTTAGTGGTCATTTTTTTTATGTTATTTTGTTGAGTTTAGGTCGTCGGTGTTCGTTCGTTTGTGTACGTGGGGTTCTAGAAGATCATGTGGTTTGTTGATTGATCGTTGATCCTTCCTTCTTGTGTTATTGGGTTACAAATTGAGGTGTCGTCTATTTTGGTTGGGTCGATTTCGTTAGAAGGTTCCGAAATTTGTCCTGTATTCTTTTCAAATGTCGGTTGTTTTATACCTGAAACTAACTGAAATGCGCATTATTTTGTGTTAGTGGGTGCGGTTTGTTATGTGGATAGGGTTGGGTTCGGGTTGTTTCAATGATGTATGCAAATAATGATACGGTGTTGCGGCTGCATCCACGACTGGCTTCTTATGGATATTTTCCTAGATTTAGTGGTTGGTCCAAATAATTATTCCTTGAATTTCTCTTTTTCCATTATTTGTGCTGGTAACAATCCTTGATTTCCTGTAAATTCTCTTTTTCCTTTCATTTTGGGTCGTTTAGTAATTATCCCGAAGCTGTTGTAAATTCTGGAAGAGTCTAAATTGATTAGTTTCAAGGGAAGTTAGTGGGTAATGACATGTTATCTGGATGCTATGGATTTGGATGTACTATGGAGTTGTTGATTTGTGCCAGGTTAAAAAAAGAATGGTGAATACTATTTTGTTTAGTCACAAGCGTGTATTTTTCATGTGAGTTTTGTGCATGTTTTGCAAAAACGTGGGGTTTAAAAACAATCCATGAGAGAAGAAAAAAAAACAAACAAAAGAAAGAAACGCGTCAATGCGGTTAATTACTTAAAACTGTAATTAAAATATTTTTTATTGTTGTTGAATGAATGAATAAATCAAAGAGAGAAAAAGAAAAATGCGATCTTATCGAACTATGTGTCTTAAGATTATGATTATATGTGTGGGTTATAGTGTACTATGCTAAGATTATATAGTGTTTGTTTAAAAAGGGGTATAAAGTATAAAAATTGTATATAATAATAATAGGGATAGTATACTTAAGATTATGATTACATGTGGAGTATATAGTAAAATGGTAATAATGGTAACATTGAGTGGGAATGAATGGTGTCTTTTCGTCTAATTGTTGTGTACGTGGTTTTGTGGTTTGACTTTATGTATGATTGTGTTTGGCCGAAAAGGGAAAAAAAATTAAAATAAGTAAAAATTTGTTGTCGTTTATGGGTATGTTTGTGTTTCCGTCCTGTGTGGCTTTGTTTATTTTCGCAGGACTCTCTTCGCGAGGTTCTTATTTTCCAACAAAAATTTGATGGCGTTTACTCTCTGCCATACGCGCGTTATCGTCGCCTCGTCCTGCTGCTCCAGCCAGCTCATTAGCAGGTCTTCTGCCGATCCCGCCGTTGTGGCCTGGTCTTCTGACCCTGCCGCCTCATCCTCTCCGTCGGATGATTCCGACGATGAAGAGCTTGTCAGCGTCTGTACTTTTTGCTTTTTTAGCTCCCGTACTTCTTCCTCCGATGAGCTCGACTCATCGTCGTCTTCTTCGGGGCTCTCTGGCTCTAGTTTAATGTTGCGTCTGTGTGTATGTCGGTGTTGTCCTTTTGTTCGCGATGTTGTTGGTTCCATTTCGTTAGTCTGTCTGTTGGTTGTGTTTGTTGTTGTAGGTTTGGTTGAGTCGAGTGGTTTTGTTGTTGTTGTTTTTGTTGGTTCCGTCAGGCTAACTTGTTGTAGCTGTTTTATTACGGCTGTCGGTTCAGTCGGTCTCGTCAAGTTTGCAGCTATTTTGGTCAGTGGTTGTCCTTGTTTTAGTGCTGTCATCTTTGTTGTTGTTGTCGTCTTCGTTGCTGTTGTTTTCGGTGTTGTTGTCTTCGGGTTTGAAGTTGGCGGCTGTGCGCCGATTCTGACCCAGTAGGCGGCGCAGAGATCGATGTGGTCTAGCATCCGCTTCAAGGGGAAGACGCTCCAGCACAGTTGGCACGGCGCGTCGTGCTCTGGGCGTTCCGCTATGCTCGGGGCGAGGCGGAATTTGCACGTTGCTATGTGCGTTGCGAGTCTTGGCAACTGCCCCTTCCTCATGCAGATGGGACAGTTGACCTGTATTTTCTTCGCGGCTTCCATGTCTGCTTTTTTTTCTTTTTTTTTTAGCTGGGGGAATTCATTCATATATAAATTCTGTATTTTTATTTGCGTTTTTCCCAATTCGAGGGTGGCCTTATCAGGGGTTGTCTCATGCGCTCACTTCCTGTGGGCGCTTCCCTTCCTGGGAATTGTTGTATCACACAATGGTTGTCGGTTGCAAGTGGTGTAACAGGTGTATTGTCTTGGTTATGTAGCTGTGTTAATTGTGCTGTTGTGTGTGAATTGTTTTGCATGCAGCAAGCAGGATGCTATGTGGCATAGGATGGGTAATTTTTCTTTCGCGGGTTGCTCAAAACAGAATGTCCCGTTAACCATGGGTAATGAGGTTTTAGCGTTTCTAACTTGTATCATCAGAGTGGGGATTCGTGGGTGCCTTTCTTTGTGGGGTCGCGGTCAGGTCATACCATAGTGACGGAATGCTCCGTTTTCTATTCGTCGAGTGGGTCCACGTACACGGCCATCAAGGCATATACGGGAACGAGATTGAGGACAGCCTCGCTAGGCAAAGCCAGGAGCGACATTAATCAGTTATCTTATTACTATGGTTTGGCATGTTCCTTTAATAAACTAATTAGATTAATCACGTTTCTTATATTGCTAAATTGAGTAGGTATTGCATGTTTATCAAGTTCCTTATATTGCTAAGATGAATAGGTATTGCATGTTTGTTAAGTTACTGAGTACCCAGGCTATAGCGGGATGTTATGCGATAGCATATTGCAACAAGCTTTCACCGATCGCAGGTTTCTCTGTAGTTGACGATGGTTTCTGTCCATTTTGTTGGTATTGGAGGCGATCGGAAATTGGGTGGAACCGGTTGTTGCGCATGGTCGTCATTTTTTGTGTTCAGGTTTTTATGTTCTGGAGTTGGTGGTGACCTAAATGTTGGGCGCACTGCCGGTTCGTATGCGTTTTGATCATCAGGCGCTTCTCCGATTAGTGCTGATGATGGTGTGCTTCCGAGTCTGGTGGATCCTCCCTTCTCAGTCGCTGTCTCGTTTTCCGATTCTTTTCTGTTTTCGTGAGCCTGGATGTCGTCGTTATGTTTTGAAGTCGGTTGGTTGTGCCTCGTTGGGCTAGTAGTAGGGGTGTGCCTCGTTGGGCTAGTAGTAGTGGTGTGCCTCGTTGGGCTAGTAGTAGTGGTGTGCCTCGTTGGGCTAGTAGTAGTTTCGTCGCGCCTCGTTGGGCCTCCTTCTTCGTCGTGCTTATAACTAATTTTTGTTGTGAGTTCTTCCTCTTCCGTTGATGATTCGTCGTCTATCGATGAGTGGTGTTTTACTTGTGTACTCTCATTATATTGTCTTGTTGTCTTCTTGTTTGTTGTTTGCTTTGTTGCTTGTTCTGGGGTTCCTTGTTTTCTTAAGTCAGTTTCGTGTTGTATCTCAGGGTTTCCTGGTGCCATATTCATTTCGATTTGGTGAAAACCTGACGGCGGGTCCAACACTGTGAAGTAACTAGTGTTGTCCAGCTGGTCAAGGATTTCTTCGATGCTGGGCAGCGGGTACTCATCCGGCGTTGTTTTGTAGTTTAACTTGCGAAAGTCCATGACCATTCGCCATCTCATGTTGCCTTCACAGTCTGGCTTCTTCGGCACGATCCAGACGGGAGAATTGAATGGTGATGTTGACTGTAGTATGATGCCGTTATCCAAGAAGTAATGGACTTGCCTGCGAATTTCGTCCTTATGCATGGGCGGGAAACGGTATGGTTTGGTGTTGGTGGGTTTGTCGTCTGCAATGTGTATTTCGTATTTGGTTTGAGGGGAACTGTTGTTGCACATAACTATGGTGGTGTGGCCCAGCAGTTCTCCGGGCAGGGCGAACAAGTTTGAATGTTGTTGGACGAGATTGAGTGCGTGGTCCTTCTCTGTGACATCTAGGTCGTCTAGTTGCAAGAGTGGTTTTATAGCCTCGAATCTGTCTTTCTTTGTTGCCACTGTAGAGATTTCTGCATGATATTCAGCCTGAATTTCATGAGAATCATTTGCCTCGGATTTTGCTGGCCACTCCCAGTCTTGATTTGGAAGTTTGGATTCTGGGGTTGGGATTTCATAGATTTTTTCTATTGGTTCAAGGTCTATGGTCGGGACTGCGAGATGGATGTTAAAGTTATTGTCGTTAATTGCGACTAAATATGCAATGCCGTTGTTGTTTTTAACGATTGCGTCGCCGATGTACAGGCGACGCAATCGTACAGTTCGCCAACGTTCAGTCGTGGTATATATCCCTCCGACAGCGTGTTGTTAACGCGAACGTGGATTATGCATTTTGTCTGTGCTGGGATTGTGATTTTTTCCTGTGTTTCGAATGGGATGGTGTAGTTGCCAAACGAAACGCACGATTGAGCGAATGAAACGTCAGCCGGGGTTCCCTTAAAGAAGATGTCTCCCAATACGGCTTCTTGTTTGATTGGAAAATCATTGTCGACCACTTGGAATTCGATGTAAAGGTTCTTAATACCGATTATGACCATGCCGGTTGTGTAGATGATACCGTCTGTAATACCCGAAAGTTCATAGATGATGCATTTTTCAATCTGTACGTGGTTTGGAACTGTTTCTCTTTTGATGATGTTTATTTCTGATCCGGTGTCTGCAAGGAATTTAGCGCTATTGTTTTGTAGGTCTGGAGAGTGTATCACTACTGTTGGAGGTTTGTGTCTTTTCGTGAGACCAAGTGCGATTGTGGCTTTCCTGATGATAATCAAGGGCTCCTTGGGTTTAAATTTGACACAATTGACTTTGCTGGTGGTATTTTCTCGTGAATTGTCGCGTGGACCATTGCGGTATTTGCTGCGCGATTCGTCGCGATATCTGCTGCGCGAGTTGTTGTGGTATCGATCTCGTGAGTCGTTGCGATATCTGTTGCGCGATTCGTCGCGATATCTGCTGCGCGATTCGTCGCGATATCTGCTGCGTGAGTTGTTGTGATGTCGATCTCGTGAGTCGTTGCGATATCTGTTGTCATTGTGTCTGCCACGGGAGTTGTCGCCGTATCTGTTGTCGTAGTATCTGCCACGGGAGTCGTCGCGATATCTGTTGTCATTGTACCTGCCGCGGTTGTTGTCGCCGTATCTGTTGTCATAGTATCTGCCACGGGAGTCGTCGCGATATCTATCGCGCGACGATCTGTCGTGTGAACCGTTTCGCGGGGCGTTCTCGCGGTATCCGTCCCGAGAGTTGTTGCGTTAGATGTCTTGGTATCGGCTGCTCGAATTGTGGCGGTACCTGTCTCTTGAATCGCTGTGGTATCGCATTGTGCACGTTAGGAATTCTTATACTGTTGTTATTTTTTGCCATTTCGTCAGCTTTTGTTTTTACGTTTTTCGTAGAGTGATCGTACGGAACAGTTGGGCACGAATGTAGCGGTATTCTTTTGGGTGGTATGCTGCTGGTGTTTTAACTTTTCGGATTTTATTCGGAAACTCCATTTTGAGAGAAAGATTTCGTTGAAAAACTTGTTTTGATCATTTGTTGTTTATTAATATATTATTATTTACTAATATCTGATGAAAAGTAGGAAAGAAAATAAAATGTTGTTGAGAATGGACTATAGTTAATGTTCTGAATTTTTTTTTTTTTTTTTTTTTTTGCGAAAATTTTATTTGGACTGTTTATTGCTTGCAAGATTATTGTGGTTGAATAATACTACTTGGGAAAACGAGTGATTTGTTAATGAATAAAATAAATTTTTAAATAGTGGTGTTCAATGTTTCGGAATTTTAATTTAATATTTATTTAGGATTTATTTATTTATGATTGTCGGTACGATTATTTAATAATATCGGGAAACAATTAATTTTCATTAAAACGGTAGTACTGTGTTTCGAGATATAGTCGCAATTGGGTTTCTCAGAAATTTCGAATGTATCGGAAAAATGTATCTTGTTTGTTGTTGTGACAGAACCATTGCGAAAGGGAGCCGAATCGGAGGAGAGGGCGCAGAAATGAACTTCGTACACGCACGTAACTAACAACAACAAAAAAAACTAATTTATTCATTTAATCTGAGAACTACAGAGAAGGAGGTGCGTGCGACCCGAGAGCCTTTAGCGTTGGTGGTGACTGACTCCTCGACGGTACCCCCGCTCTCGCCAGAGCTCACGACCCCCGATCCCAGCGTCGATCAGCTGACACCCTATAGGCCCGCAGTGAGGTGATCGGCCGGAGGGCAACGACCCGAGCGTAGCGTTTCGGCGCTCTCGTTGCGCGGCGAGTACCCGCGGCATTGCCCGATCCCGAACATCCCGCCCGCCTTCGTCGGACGACGAAAGAGAAACAGGGTTCACTTCACCCTTACTCGCTGGCTCCTTCGAGGTCGTCCTTCCGGGAGAGGAGGCTGAGCTTCACGACCGGTCTCTTCAGCGTCGAGGTAGCTGTCTTCACGGAAACGACGCGAACATGGCCGTCGTCGCCTGGGTGAATGGCGATGACGCGAGCAAGCGGCCACTTGGTCGGCGGAGAAACCTCGTTGACGACGAGGACCAAATCGCCCGCACGTAGCGAGGGCTGGGGCTGATGCCACTTGGGTCGGGCTTGAAGTTGGTGGAGGTACTCGGCGGACCACCGCCGCCAAAAACTGTCGCGCATCTGTTACACGACCTGCCATCGCGACAGGCGGCCGCACGGGAGCTCCGTGAGTGTCGGCTCGGGAACGGATGACAGAGGAGCTCCGACCAGGAAATGACCCGGGGTGAGCGCGTTGAGGTCGTCAGGGTCGTCGGTGAGAGCGTTGATCGGTTGGGAATTGAGGCACGCCTCGATCTGTGTAAGGAGCGTTGCCATCTCTTCGAAGGTGAGGAGAGTGTCGCCGATGACCCGCCGAAGATGATGTTTGACGGATTTTACCGCCGCTTCCCACAGGCCTCCGAAGTGAGGAGCCGACGGCGGGTTGAACCTCCACTCGACGCCGTCTCGCGACAGCGCGCTCGCGATGGTGGCAGATTCCGCTGATGCTGAGGCAAAGAGCGCTCGGAGTTCGGCGTCCGCTCCGACGAAATTCGTGCCACAGTCACTGGAGATTGTTCGACAAAGACCGCGGCGCGATGTAAAGCGCTTGTAAGCGGCGAGAAAGGCGTCTGTCGAGTATTCCGAGACCGCTTCGAGATGCACGGCCTTAGTGGCGAAGCACACGAATACCGCGATGTAGCCATTGGAAGTTGTAGCCGAGCGCCCGCGGCCTTTCGCCGTTCTCAATTGCACTGGTCCCGCGTAATCAACTCCCGCGTGGTAGAAGGGCCTGGACGGCGTGACTCGCTCTCTCGGCAAGTCGCCCATCATCTGTGTCACTGTTGACGCGCGGAATCGACGACAGCGGAGGCAGCGCCCGACGAACGCCTTCACCAGGGGGTCGTCCCGAGAGAACCCAGAATCGCTGCTGAAGAGTTGCGAGCGTCAGCTGCGTTCCCCCATGCAGAGTACGCCGATGTGCCTGGTCGATGAGCAGCGACGAAAGCGGTGATTCAGCCGGAACGATGATCGGGTGTTTTTCGTCGGCGTCGAGAATGGCATGCTTCAAGCGGCCGCCGACGCGCAGAAGACCGTCCTCGTCAGCGAACGGGTTCAGCCGAAGCAGAGGGCCTCGAGAGACCGCGGAACGTGTGCGCGCAGCCGCAATCTCGTTTGGGAAGCATCGCCGTTGCTCAATCCGGATGACGCACGCGAGCGCGGCTGAGAGTTCCGTAGGAAGAAGCGTGCGATTGGCAGAGCTCTTTGCGTCATGCACCCGTGCGATCGAGAGGACGCGGCGGCACCAGGCGACCACGCGCTGAAGACGTTCCACCGACGAATAACGGGTGAGCAACTCGATTGGGTCCTCGCCCTGCTTCACTGCCACGTTCGAGTGAATGCGCTGCTCGGGGGGGTCGGTACACTCGAGACCGGAAGGCGGCAGCCACGCCTCGCGGGGGTTGCGAAGCCACAGCGGGCCGCTCCACCAGAGATCATGATTGCGGAGATCCGACGCAGGCAAACCCCGTGACGCACAATCCGCTGGATTCTCCTTCGAATCGACGTGTCGCCAGATCGCGTCGGGCAGGGTGCGCTGGATCTCAGACACCCGATTTGCGACGTAGGTTGTCCAACGCACGGGGTGCCCGCGAATCCAGGCGAGCGTGACGGTTGAATCCGACCACAGATAGACCGAACCCGTGTGACCAAGAACCTCCGCCACGCGGCGGACCAGCTTCGCGAGCAGCTGCGCTGCACAGAGCTCGAGCCGGGGAAGCGAGACCTGCTTCACCGGAGCCACCTTCGTCTTGGCGGCCACAAGAGTTACCGAACGTGTTGGGCTGATGAGGTACAGTACGGCGGCGTAAGCTCTTTCCGACGCGTCGGAAAATCCGTGAAGTTCGATGCCCTGAGCTGTGGACTGTATCTGGAGCCAGCGAGGAATCCGAACGTCGGAGAGGCAGGAGAGGCGCGAGTAGAAAGTGAGCCACTCGTGAGATTGAGCAGCAGGTAGCGGATCGTCCCAGTCGAGTTTTAAGAGCCACATCGATTGAAGAAAAATTTTGGCGCTGACGATGACCGGTGAGAGCCAGCCGAGAGGGTCGAATAACTCGGCGACAGCCGAGAGAACTTTCCTCTTGGTAAGCAGAAGCTCGAGACGTCGAGGCTTGATGCGGAAGACGAAACAGTCGCTCTCTGGCCGCCATGAGAGGCCGAGAACGCGAAGCTCGGTCTCTGAAGGAATCGCGAGATGAGCTCCTGCCGCAAGCTGTGAGGGCGCGAGGTGAGAGAGGATATCGACGGAGTTCGATGCCCATTTCCGGAGGGAGATGCCGCCCGCCCTGAGTAGCCCGATTATCTCGCGCTGCTTCGCGAGTGCCGAGGCCACGTCATCTGCGCCGGAGAGTACGTCGTCCACGTAGACGTCGGAAAGGAGCGCTGCTGACCCCTGCGGGAACCTATCCCGCTCGTCAAGCGCGAGCTGCCGAACGGCGCGCAACGCGAGGTACGGCGCGCACGCGAGCCCATAGGTGACGGTTCGGAGGCGGTATACGGCGGGTTGAGAGCTTGGGTCCGTTCGCCAGAGGATCCTCTGAAGGTCGCGATCATCCGGATGGAGGAGAACCTGTCGGTACATCTTCTCCATGTCTGCTGCAAAGACAATTGCGTGCTGCCGCCACCGAAGCACGACGTCGACGAGCTCGGGAAGGATGGTCGGTCCCACGTGTACGCAGTCATTCAACGAAATGCCCAGACTCGTCTTTTGTGATCCGTTAAACACCACTCGGAGCTTCGTGGTCTCGCTCGACTCTCGCAGGACACCGTGATGTGGCAGGTAGTACACGCGAGTTGGTTCTTCGGTCGCTGAGGGCACCAGCTCCATGTGACCGAGCTCCTCATACTCGCTTAGAAACTCGGCGTAACGCGTCGCGAACTCCACATCCCGACAAAAGCGCCGCTCCATCCGCAGGAGCATGCGCGACGCGGCCGTGACCGAGTCCCCGAACGTGGCCACAGGCTCCTTGAACGGAAGTCTGACGACGTACCTCCCGCTCGTGTCGCGACTGTGCGTCGCCGTGAAGTGCTCCTCGCACCTCGACTCTTCCTCCGTGAGCGGCAGCGACGACGGAACCTCCCCCTGCTCCCAGAAGCGCTGAAGCGCCGCTGAGAGTGAATAGTCGACTGACAACTGATGGCTCGTACACGCCGCGCTAACCTCGTCCTGTTGAGACACAAGCCCGGAGAGCACCCACCCGAGCTGCGTGTTCTGCGCGATCGGCGCGCCGGCGGGGCCCTTTCGAACTCCGGGCAGCAGAAGCTGAGAGAAAACATCCGCCCCGAGGAGTAGGTCGATACGGAGAGTCGACGAAAAATCAGGGTCGGCGAAGGACAGCCCGTTGAGGTGCGCCCAGTGGACCGACGAGACTGACCGCGGGGGCAAGTACGAGGTCAATCGAGGAAGGACGAGTGCTGAAACGTCCATCGCGAATCGCGTATCCACGCACGATGCAACCCTCAACGCGACACGCCCGTGCGAGACGACGGTCGGACTCGCGCCAACCCCTGTAACAGCGACCGACGCGGATGCACGCGGAAGTCTCAATCGTTGCGTGAGAGACTCTGAAATGAATGATGCCTCCGACCCTTGATCAAGGAGTGCTCTCACGCGAATAGGCGAACCGCCCGCCGTTAATGCGTGCACCATCGCAGTGGCGAGAAGGATGCGAGTGGCCGGCCGAGGTCTGCTGCATTGCGCGCTCAGCGCTGTCACATCGGCCTCTTGAGATGAACTCTGCTGCTCCGTTGCCGCGAGCTGCGACGAAGTTCCCCCTGATGCTCCTGATGAGCTCGCAAGAGGGACATTCGCTCCGTGAATCAACGTGTTATGCCTCAATTTGCACACGCGACACGTTCTCTCCGACTGGCACTCGCGTACAAAGTGTCGACCGAGGCAATTCAGGCAGAGATTATTTGTGAGGGCGAAGGCCCGCCGTTCGTCCACTGGCTTAGCTCGGAACGCCTCACAGCTTGTAATCGAGTGTTCCTGCTTACAAAAGCTGCACTTCCTCGGGATGTTAGATGCACTCGTCGTCTGGTGGGAGCGAACGCGGCTGCCGGTGCTGCTCTTCGATTGGCTCGTCGTCTCCCCTGAGGTTTCGCTCGTCGACGCGACGGCGTCGTCAGACTCGAGCGCCTCGACCGTGCATATCCGATTTTCGAGGAATTCTTTCAGCTCCCCGAACTGTGGTGGACTCTCTTGGACCCCACGGACGTTTCCCATTCGCGTCTGGATTGTCTGTCGAGCTTGTGCACGGTGAGGTGCACGAGGAAGTCGTCGTACCCATCGACAGGGCGACCAAGAGCGCGCAGGGCCGCCACGGCGTTTACCGTTCCATTGAACAGCGCCCTGAGCTCCGAGGAAGACTCGCTCTCGACAGGCGACAGCGAGAAGATAGCTGTGATTTGCGCGGCAGTGAGAAGACGTTTATTTTCGTACCGAGCGACGAGCCGTTTCCACGCAGCGTCCAGGTTGTCCGTCGTGAGTGGAAGCGCGGCGATGAGGGCCGCTGGCTCGCCCACGAGGCTCGTCTTGAGATAGTGGAGCTTCTCGATCGGAGTAAGGGACTGGTTATCGCCCACCATCGAGGCAAATAGATCGCGGAACTCCGGCCACTGGGCGAACTGACCGGAAAACTGGGGCATCTTGATCCTCTCAAGGTGCTGCGTTGACGAAGTAGCCTTCGTTGCCTGCTCCTCCCCGCCTCTGAAGCGCCGCACGAGATCGAGCAACTTCCCTTTGCTCAAGGTGTACCCATCTTCCGTCGTTGAAAAGAGGTCCTCGACGAAGTAGGGCCGCTTCCGGTCCACCGCGGTGGCTTGAGCTTCGAGTTGGTCGTGGGCGAGAACAAAAGCGTTCCATCGTTGCTCTACCAGATTGATCTTCGTTTCAATGACTCCTTGCGTGATATTCGCCTGCCCGAGCTTCTTCAAGTTGTCGAACGCTCGCACGATTCGACCCGAGAGTTGCTCCTGTGCTGCAATAGCGCTCTCCATTGTGCATGTAGCCGGCTGTCGAAATCACCTGCCGAAATTGCGCGCGTGGGTGCACCGTCCCTCGCGAAAGGAACCGTCGAGCGAGCGAGAGCGGCGCAGCGCACCGAGCACCGAAAACACAGGTGCGCGGCGTCCACGAGTGAGAGAGAGACAGAACGACTTGACGCGCGACACCGGCACACGGACAGCTCACAGACGCACTCACACCTGCGGAGCCCCAGTCGCGCGAAGGACGAGTCTCGATCACCGATTGCGCGGTATATCTATATCGACCAAGAGCAATGCTCGCCGAAAGATAGGCCAGCCAAGGACGCGCGCGATGTAAACAACGCGACGAGCCCGAGAGTCTCGCTACTGACGCGAACCGCCGATTCGAACTGTCACAACGGTCGCGTTGCCCGCGCGTCCGCAAGTCTGTTCACTTCTCGAACCTCGAAACGTCACTTTCGATCGAACGAACTCTATTGACTCCGACCATTTATTGACCATCCACTGCACCGTACCGGCTGTACCCGCGCGCGATACCGTTAGCGATTTGAATTGCTCTCGTACCCGAACTCCTAGTCACTCCGATCCGGCTCGAAGGACCAAAAAATGTGACAGAACCATTGCGAAAGGGAGCCGAATCGGAGGAGAGGGCGCAGAAATGAACTTCGTACACGCACGTAACTAACAACAACAAAAAAAAACTAATTTATTCATTTAATCTGAGAACTTCTTACGTCAAAAGTGTCGTTGATTTTACTCGAGCGACAAATTTACACGTATTAGTGCGGTTCAGCGTGATTACCCGTGCTCTGGTCAAGAAGGAAGGCTCCTCCCTATACCACATCTGACGAAGTACACTAAACGCGCAAGCTCTGTTTCGAGTCTAATCTTTCGGAAAATTACTCGGGGACGAGCTGCGAATGCTTCTTCAAAGGGAATTTGACTGAGGTCTGAGATGATGATGATGTGATGATGGCTCGAGACAATGCGCGGATGATATTTCACCGATATAATTAAAAATTTCACTTACCCTTTTTTGTATTGAACTGGATGCTGATGCTGCAGATGGAAAGGACACGATCGTAAAGAAACGGTGACACTGAATTTAAGAATGCAACCGTCGAATTTTATTCGTAAAACGAGGGAATTAAATAAACCGATTTTTCTCAACAAAGAATGTTAACATGTAATTAATCGTGATGATGTTCACAAAAATCGGCACCTCGTGGTGTAACAAAATTCAGAGTTCGGATGTACAAATTTCTCGAAATACGAAGCGTGCGAAATTATAAAATACAATACAAAATTGGTCGATGCCCGAGAATACAAAACTGTAGTCTTATTTAAGTCTATGAACTCCTAAGTCCCCGTTTAGGACAAAGGTTCGAATTACGAAAAATGAAAATCTTGGCGAAGAACGGAATGAATCTAAGTCCGCGTTACGATTTAATTTCGGAGCTGATTTTCTTCAAAGTCCGCGATGTGATTTACCTTCGGGGCTGATTTTCTTCTAAGTCCGCGATATGATTTAAATTCGAAACTGATTTTCTTCTAAGTCCGCGATATGATTTAAATTCGAAGCTGATTTTTTTCTAAGTCCGCGATATGATTTAAATGATTTTTTTCTAAGTCCGCGTTCGATTTAAATGATTTTTCTTAAGTCCGCGTTCGATTTAAATGATTTTTTCTAAGTCCGCGGTCGGGCAGAAATTCGTCGTTAATTCGATTTTAAAGTTTCGGTCTATGCTCGGGCAGAGATTCGGTGTGGGCAGATCTAATTTTCGGGGCGCACTGTGTCTTGTCGATACCCTTTTGTCTTTTTATATGATTGGGTCCCTTGTCTTTTGATTGAGCGATGGTAGGGGTAGTACCCACGTGATCTTCGACTCCCTAGCTCATGTTAGAGGAGGACACCGCACTTTTCGGGTCGCGCGTGGCTCCCGTCCCCCCGCGCCTGTCCCTTGCCCTGGCTCCACATTTACGACTTCCTCTTTCGTCAATGTCTTCTCGATGTTTCGACCAGGTGTTCACGCTTTTCGTTGGAACTATTTCGTTGTTGCCTTATTTGGACTTCTTCGCTTATAAGCTTATAAGTTTGCTATAGAGTACATTGTCTGAGTCCTTGAATTTTTAACAAGATCGCATTGACCCGGATTTGAATTTACAGACTGTAATTCTCGAATTTGTTGAAAGTTCATCTTCGTTTGTCGTTGTTAATACGCGTTGTTATAAATTTTGTATAAAATTGCAGTTACATATTCTCGTGGGGACGTATCTTGACTTTCTTAATTATTCTAATTGTGTAAATCCCAATTTATAAATTGTTGAACCTTTCACCCTTTTATATTAACAAGTATACTTCCGAATGTTATACTTTTAAAAGTTATTCATATTTAAATGTATGTATCCCGATTTTATAGACTATTAATCCTTTCACCATTTTCTTATGTTAACAAATTACCGTTTTCGTAGGTTAACAAATTATCTTGTCGAATTATATATTCCTTACGGTTGTTCATAGGCTTTTTAATCATTTTACCTCGTTATCTTACGGGGCTCCGTCTTTTGAGTTCCAAAGGTTCTTTTGAGACATTGATTATTTCGTCTCGTGGCATCCTCTTATTCTTTAATTTGTGCATTTACGGGGGTCTTCAAGAAGAGCGGAAGAATAGTTTTTATTACTTGGCCAAATTATAATTCCGTCATGTCCAAATCATGATTTCCGAGACGAAAAATGCAACGACGATTTTGGTGGACCGTAGGGCATTCACCCGGTGTCCCCAATAATCTTCGAGCTCTCAGGGCTAAGTAGAGTTCTTTTATTTCCCTTTTTTGTCATCACAGGCCGGGCTCGGTTGCAACGAGTGATCGAGGATCGTTGAGAGGCGTGGTCACGCAAGGCCCGCGGCTGGCGGTCGATAACCGACCCGCCCGCTGCCTCTAGTTTCGTCTATCCCCGCTCGCTCGAGGGGCGTAGGTGACACTTTCTAGAGAGCTAGGTGTTCCGAAAAATCGGGCCCTGTTGTACCATCATCCGCACTCTTTTACCTCGACTTTTACCTCGACTGCCCCAGCGCTATCTGTCAACAGATATTGTAATTTCCGGGGCCTGCAGGGACCGTTGCTCGTATTATTGTCTACCGAATGCCCCCTTTCACCTGAAGTCTCGAAACTCATGACTGAACTATGGGTGCGTTTGTGCGAGTAGCGCGAAGTTACGGCCTGACGTAACAAACTACAGAGAAGGAGGTGCGTGCGACCCGAGAGCCTTTAGCGTTGGTGGTGACTGACTCCTCGACGGTACCCCCGCTCTCGCCAGAGCTCACGACCCCCGATCCCAGCGTCGATCAGCTGACACCCTATAGGCCCGCAGTGAGGTGATCGGCCGGAGGGCAACGACCCGAGCGTAGCGTTTCGGCGCTCTCGTTGCGCGGCGAGTACCCGCGGCATTGCCCGATCCCGAACAGTTGTCGTTCGCTTGATCGTCATTTGGGATTTTTGGAAGAGAAGGAGGAATAATTGTTCCGCTTATACGAGTTTAAAATTTGGTGTTTCCGAGATATTTTCAATTTTCGGAAATATTGTCTTGTTTGTTAAGGCACGAGATTTTATTGGAATATTTTTCCTTGATTTTTCCACTTAAATTTTGTTACTTGGTGAAAAAGAATTTAATTAATAGTTTGGGCAACTGGACAATCTGCCTTTCGCGCTTTCCCGAGAAAAAAAAATCGGAAAGTACGTAGTGGCTTGAAACTTTTGAGCGTTACTGTACTGTACCGGGACAATGAGTAGAGCACTGTTAGCCGTAGGCTGTGAGAGTGAGTGAGAGGGGTGCGCGTGGTTGCGTCAGCGGCAGCGCGCGTAGGTGAGACGGCGTACGCCCGCGCTCGGTGCACGCGTCGGACAAGGACAGCGCTAGCCACGCGCCGAGAATAAAGGGACAAAGCGAGAGCATGGGAATTTTCGTAACGCCATGCCGAAATTAATAAAATTGCAGGTTTTAATGCTTTTAAATTGCTTACAGTGCCAGGAGGTATGTGACGATTTTTCCAAAATTAATTCGCCTCGTTCTCTTGCGGTTTGTGTAGTTAGTTTGCGGAAATTTCCTGGGTTTTCACTTCCTTCCTTCCTTCTTTATAAAATGTGGTTGTTTTGGTCGGTTGGTTGGTGGAAGTTGGTGCTGGTGTTGTTGCTTTTGGTGACGTCCACTTTTAACGTCACTTTCACTTTTGGTTTTTTTTGTTTTGTTTTGTGTTTTGTGTGTTTTCTTTTTGTTTTGTTTTTGAGTGCGCGTGGTTTGCGTATTCGCGTCACTTCTGACACCAATGTAACGGGTCAGGTGTTGGAGGATGCCGAAAGAATATATATAATGGTGAACGAAAGAATGTTTATTGAAAAATAGTAATTTGGTAGAGACGATATTGACGAGTGGGTGGTCGAGGAAGAACTGAAGAGTTCTCCTACGCTCTTGGGGCCCTTGGTCCCCGCGGGAGTGTTAAGGCGCGCTGATAAGGGCAGCCGTTGCGCGCTCGGTGGCTGCGCGGCTCTGGGTCCATACCGTGGGACTGCTGAGGTAAGCAGTCTCACGGTTCGAGGGAGCGATAGCGCTATGCGACCGTTACAAGGTCTATGCATTTTTTCAAGTGTTTGAGGGCTGAATTTCTAGTCGTAAGTTCAATCTTAAGATCCCACTTGAGTACGCAAAAGATGGATGAAAGTAAAAGTTCGATTTTAAGATTGATCTTATGAAAAAAAAAATTTGTCCCCAGTCCGATTAAGTACACAGTTATCCATGACAATGTTCATTAAAAAACAACCGTCATAATGAAAATCAAACCTTACTATACGTAACATTTTCTCATATTTTTCTGATGGTAAACGTATAGACGAAGAACAAGACTTGGAGGTCAGACAAGGTCTCGAAACAACGCGCGAACACAATGGAGTGCAACAAATTGAAGCCATGATTACCGTCGACATAACCGAGGATACCAGTGGTAAGTCATATATTTATGGAATCTTTAAATCTTGATAAGGGACCTTCTATTCTGAATACAAGTAGGCTTAATGATTCACTGCTGACGCCGTTCCACGAATTTTAAATAGTGTTCACTTGCATTCACTGTCCAGCCACAAAAAGAATGTTCTCGAAGAATTTTGAATTTCTTAGTAGAATTTTTCAGTATTTAAAGAATTGTCTTTTCAAGCAGAGATTTTACAAACGGTGTATCCGATCTAAAATTAAAAAATGAAGAAATACTGTCACTCTTAAATAAACCTGATTCAATTAATTTTTAACCTCTAGATGATGACGTCATAGAAATCGAGGGGATGGTTTCTGACAGAAATGATGCGGAGGAGCAAAATGCTAACAATAACGGTAACAGAAAAAACTCATGGATGTAATAAGTAACTGTAGGAGTTTATTTCATAAGATTTACGTTACTAGTTAAAGACAGAACTTGCATCATAATAAAATATATATTGTAACGTAGATGCGGCCATAGCAGCAGGAAATGCATCTCGAAAAGGTACAGTAATCGATCAAATGAATTGTAAGAATGTTTTTATTCATTTAGGTAGTAATATATTAATTATCTGTAGCGGCTCGAAGTAGGAAAAAGAATCAGCGACTAAAGCGACGTCGACAGATGAAGAAGCTGGAAGGCGGTGATGCACGACCTCGACCCTATGGGCATAAGCGTCGAAGAAGCAAAAATGAAGCAAAAAAAGGTAACATTACATTTATTGTGGATGCGAAGTTCATTTACGTCATTGCGTCTTTGCGTTATTTGAATACATGAAAAATCTTACATGAAAAATCTTACATAAAAAACGACGGCGACGAGAAGGCTATTTAATAAAAGCCCCAATGTTATACTGCCGAATATATTGTAACCGTTAAAAAATATTTTTAAAGCGTCGTAATTCTGTCGGCAAAATAGTAGTTAAAGCACATTGTTAGTCATTGTTATTCATTTCAAAAACACTTCTTCTATTTGGTATTTAAGATGCAATTGCGATTACGAGTTAACAGTACGAACGTGAATTGCGGATCGCGATAAATGAACTTCGCGTGTGTAATGTTACTGGTGTATATTTTTTTATTAAAAAAATTAATATTATTTTAACCTAGGCAAAACAAAAAAAAAGATGAAAAAAAATGATAGACGATTAATAAAAGTACAAGACCCAATACGATGGAAGTAAAGAAATGTCAAGCTATACAGATAGAAATAGAGACTAATACAAACTAATTCTGATAGAGAAATCCCAGACTAAAAAGTCACCGTCTGTAACAAATATTTCACCGTTTTATTGTTCAAAATAAGGCGCAGTTCTATAAACAAATGCGTTTTATGTACAAATATTCAGAGAGCCTTACACAGCCCGCAGGATAATGTGAAAAAATGGTCAACAGTCAATGTAATTATTGGAACAAATGTTCAAATGACGACTTTTGATTTATAAATCGTTTTTGGACATGTCGTACGCATGCAGAAATCCAGCCGAGAGCACGTCTGCTATGCTTTTTGTATAGTAGCACTGTATGCTTTTGCCCACATTTTTCGGAGTGTGGATGTAAGACGATGGGGTTCAATCTACGATTTTTCGATCGGAGTGTAATTTGTTCCTCCGTTATTCACATACAACTGAATAGACTGTTCAAATTGTACTAAAGTAAATTGAAGACAATAAATACGAACCTCAAATGTTAAACGTAACAGAGATCACAGTTAACTACTTTTTAATATTTTGTTATTGGCAGTCAATGTAATTATTGGAACAAATGTTCAAATTACGACTTTTGATTTATAAATCGTTTTTGGACATGTCGTACGCATGCAGAAATGCAGCCGAGAGCACGTCTGCTATGCTTTTTGTATAGTAGCACTGTATGCTTTTGCCCACATTTTTCGGAGTGTGGATGTAAGACGATGGGGTTCAATCTACGATTTACGATCGGAGTGTAATTTGTTCCTCCGTTATTCACATACAACTGAATAGACTGTTCAAAGTGTACTTAAGTAAATTAAAGACACTAAATACGAACCTCAAATGTTAAACGTAACAGAGATCACAGTTAACTACTTTTTAATATTTTGTTATTGGCAGTCAATGTAATTATTGGAACAAATGTTCAAATTACGACTTTTGATTTATAAATCGTTTTTGGACATGTCGTACGCATGCAGAAATGCAGCCGAGAGCACGTCTGCTATGCTTTTTGTATAGTAGCACTGTATGCTTTTGCCCACATTTTTCGGAGTGTGGATGTAAGACGATGGGGTTCAATCTACGATTTACGATCGGAGTGTAATTTGTGCCGCCGTAACATACATAAAACTGCATAGACTGCGCGAAAATGTCAATTTCTAGTCATTAAGCACGTGAAAAGTCTGTCCCTTTCATGTACAGGAAAAGTCCGAAAAGTGTGCGTCCAAATCAGAAAGCGATATTTTGACGTCGGTGTTAGCAATTAATTACGCGAAAAGCACGTGAAAACTCCATGACACGTCGCGTTGTGGTAAAAATCGTTTTCGACTGCGCGTCAACAACTCAGTACGCAAAAAGTATAGAAGTCCCGAAAATGTCCGTTCTTATTGATAAGCGATATTTTAAAGTTAGTTTCAGCAATTGATTACGCGAAAAGCATGTGAAAACTCCGTGACACATCCCGTTGCGTTAGAAATCGTTTCTGAGTCCGCGTCAACAATCGAGTACACAAAAAGTACGGAAGTCTAGAAAGTGTCCGTTCGTATCGGAAAGCCATATATTGAAGTTGGTGTCAGCAATTAATTACGCGAAAAGCACGCGAAAACTCCGTGACACGTCCCGTTGCCTTAGAAATCGTTTTCGACTCCGCGTCAACAATCGGGTACATAATAAGTACAGAAGTCCGGAACATGTCCCTTCAAATCAGAAATCGATATATTCAAGTCGGTGTCAGCAATTAATTACGCAAAAAGCACGTGGAAACTTCGTGACACGTCCCGTTGCGTTAGAAATCGTTTTCGACTCCGCGTCAACAATCCAGTACGCAAAAAGTACAGAAGAAATGCGGAAAGTGCCCGTTCGTATCGGAAAGCGATATATTCAAGTCGGTGTCAGCAATTAATTACGCGAAAAGCACGTGAAAACTCCATGACACGTCGCGTTGTGGTAAAAATCGTTTTCGACTGCGCGTCAACAACTCAGTACGCAAAAAGTATAGAAGTCCCGAAAATGTCCGTTCTTATTGATAAGCGATATTTTTAAGTTAGTTTCAGCAATTGATTACGCGAAAAGCACGTGAAAACTCCGTGACACGTCCCGTTGCGTTAGAAATCGTTTCTGAGTCCGCGTCAACAATCGAGTACACAAAAAGTACGGAAGTCTAGAAAGTGTCCGTTCGTATCGGAAAGCCATATATTGAAGTTGGTGTCAGCAATTAATTACGCGAAAAGCACGTGAAAACTCCGTGACACGTCCCGTTGCCTTAGAAATCGTTTTCGACTCCGCGTCAACAATCGGGTACATAATAAGTACAGAAGTCCGGAATATGTCCGTTCAAATCAGAAATCGATATATTCAAGTCGGTGTCAGCAATTAATTACGCGAAAAGAACGTGAAAACTCCGTGACGCGTCCCTTTGCGTGGGAAATCGTTTTCGACCCTGCACCAGCAATCCAGTACGCATAAAGTAGAGAAGAATTCAGGAAACTGAAATCTCGACGCCAGCAGAAAATTACGCGAAAATTACGTAATCCGTCCATTTGCGTTAGAAGCATTTTTTGACAGCGCGTCAACAATTAAATACGCAAGTCCGGAAAATATCTGTTCTTATCGAAGAGTGATATTTTTTTTATCTTGGCATCAGCAATTAATTACGTGAAAAGCACGTGAAATCTCCGTGACACGTTCCGTTGCGTTAGAAATCGTTTTTGACTCCGCGTCAACAATCGAGTACATAATAAATACATAAGTCCGGAATATGTCCGTTCAAATCAGAAATCGATATATTCAAGTCGATGTTAGCAAGAAATTACGCGAAAAGCACGCGAAAACTCCGTAACACGTCCCTTTGCGTTAGCAATCGTTTTTGACCTCGCGTCAACAATCGTGTACACAAAAAGTCCAGAAGTGCGGAAAGCGTCCGTTCCAATCGGAAAGCGACATATTCAAGTCGGTGTCAGGTTTTATTTATTAATATGTGTAAAGGTTAGGTTTATTAATATGTGCATACAGAAATACTGTGATTTAAACAGTGCATAAACCAAAATAAAGTTTTCACAGAGGCGCGTAACATATCTCAATGTTGCATTGTACGGTATTTTCGGAACTCCGGCTTTTCGGAACCTTGTTTATCGATATTTTACCGTTCGTAACGTTGAGCCGTCGACCTGCTGTCTTTCGAAATTCTGAGCTTTCGACATTTTTCCTTTCAGAATTTCTAACTTTCAATTTTTTTCCCTTCGTAATTTTTATATGTCGGCGTTCTTCCTTTCGTAATGATGAAATATCTATTTTTAGAGCTTTCGTATTTATTAGTTGTCAATTCACCAACCTTTTGCTTTTTCTATATTCTGTACTATTCATTTCTACACTTTGATCGGTCGATACTCTTTGTTTCAAATATTTTTCCGTAGAAAAGTGGACTATTTCTGAACTAGTCTTTGCCGTATTCGGATTTCGGACTTTTAAGCTTTTCGATTATTGGTATTTGGATTTTGTCATGTAGGAAAGCTGATTATCTGCGTCGTTTCACTCTAATTATTGTTCTTTCTAAATCTTATCCTTTCATGTTTAATTTTTTTAGGAATAAAAACTGTTCTGTACAAAAAATGTTGTCAATCATAATTTATATAAAATCAAATAAGTCTAAAGAATAATGGGGTCGTAGACCATTCAGAACATTCATCATTCGGAATTTCAAACCCGCCTCGAAAAGTGGACTATTTCTGAACTAGTCTTTGCCGTATTCGGATTTCGGACTTTTAAGCTTTTCGATTATTGGTATTTGGATTTTGTCATGTAGGAAAGCTGATTATCTGCGTCGTTTCACTCTAATTATTGTTCTTTCTAAATCTTATCCTTTCATGTTTAATTTTTATAGGAATAAAAACTGTTCTGTACAAAAAATGTTGTCAATCATAATTTATATAAAATCAAATAAGTCTAAAGAATAATGGGGTCGTAGACCATTCTGAACATTCATCATTCGGAATTTCAAACCCGCCTCATGTGCGCGTAGTTCGCATCTGTGTGATGTGAGAGCAATTCGTGTCTGCACAGGTTCGTGTGCGCGTAGTTCGCATCTGTGTGATGTGGGAGTAACTCGCGTCTGCACAGGTTCGTGTGCGCGTAGTTCGCATCTGTGTGATGTGGGACCGATTCGTGTCTGCACAGGTTTGTGTGCGCGTAGTTCGCATCTGCGTGATGCGGGAGCAATTCCGTGTCTGCACAGGTTCGTGTGCGCGTAGTTCGCATCTGTGTGATGTGGGAGCAATTCGTGCCTGCACAGGTTCGTGTGCGCGTAGTTCGCATCTGTGTGATGTGAGAGCAATTCGTGTCTGCACAGGTTCGTGTGCGCGTAGTTCGCATCTGTGTGATGTGGGAGTAACTCGCATCTGCACAGGTTCGTGTGCGCGTAGTTCGCATCTGTGTGATGTGGGAGCGATTCGTGTCTGCACAGGTTTGTGTGCGCGTAGTTCGCATCTGCGTGATGTGGGAGCGGTTCGTGTCTGCACAGGTTCGTGTGCGCGTAGTTCGCATGTGTGTGATGTGGGAGCAATTCGTGTCTGCACGGGTTCGTATGCGCGTAGTTCGCATCTATGTGATGTGGGAGCGATTCGTGTGTGCACAGGTTCGTGTGCGCGTAGTTCGCATCTGTGTGATGTGGGAGCGATTCGTGTCTGCACAGGTTTGTGTGTGCGTAGTTCGCATCTGTGTGATGTGGGAGCGGTTCGTGTCTGCACAGGTTCGTGTGCGCGTAGTTCGCATCTGTGTGGTGTGGAAGCGGTTAGTGTCTAAAAGGGAGTTTTTCTTAAATAACAGTTATTCGCTCGATGAGTTTTCTTATGAGGGAGATTTTTTTTTCAAAAGGAAAGGGGGGAGGTGGGGGGGGGTTGTAAGGAGGATTCGTTTCGTCGATTACCGGACGACAGACGACAAGCCAACAATCGGAATCGTAAAAATTAAATATCTCGGAAACTAAAGCAGTTATCACCATAGTCTATAGGAGCTTTTTTGCGCCCCGTGAAAAGTACTACAAAAAAGCATCTTCAGATCTTGGTGCCACAGTTATCGTAGAATCCCCGAAGATGTGATAATACCAAATACAATCTTTAAAAAATAAATGACTAGAAAACAAAAGAAGATAGGACCACAGTCCATATTAACTTTATGCTTTCCGCGGGAAGTGCTACAAGACACAGGAGTCAAATCTTGACGCCACGGAGATCGTAATCTCCCCGAAATTGGTTTCGGAGAATTAAACTTTCGGGAAATTAATTTCGGGAAACTGTACTGTCGGGAAATTAATTTCGGGAAACTGTACATTCGGGAAATTGTCCTTTCGGGAAATTGTACTTTCGGGAAATTGTACTTTCGGGAAATTGTACTTTCGGGAAATTGTACTTTCGGGAAATCGTACTTTCGGGAAATTGTACTTTCGGGAAATTGTACTATCGGGAAATTGTACTTTCGGGAAATTGAACTTTCGGGAAATTGTCCTTTCGGGAAAATGTTTTCGGGGATGTTTCGGGGTACTTTTGTGAATTTGTACTTTCGGGAAACTGTTTTCGGGAAACTGTATTCGGGAAATTGTATTTTCGGGAAATTGTTTTCGGGAAATTGTATTTTCGGGGAATTGTTTTCGGGAAACAGTTTTTTTGAGAAATTGTTTTCGGGAAATTGTATTTTCGGGGAATTGTTTTCGGGAAACAGTTTTTTTGAGAAATTGTTTTCGGGAAATTGTATTTTCGGGAAATTGTTCTTTCGGGAAAATGTTTTCGGGAAATTGTTTTCGGGAAATTGTTTTTCGGGGAATTTTCCGGGTACCTCTCAGAAACGCTCGAAACACGCGACATCACGATTTTGGTGCTGTTCAAAGTTTCGTTCACCACAGCTGTGCCAGACAACTTTTAACACATGGATCTTGTGTATTTGAGTAGAATGAAGGTTTTTGACACATTTACACCGAGCTGTGCTCTCAGAAACGTTCGAAACACGCGATATCACGATTTTGGTGTTCTTCAATTTTTCGTTCGCCACAGCTGTGCCAGACAACTTTTAACGCATGCATATTAGGCATTTGAGTAGAATGAAGATTTTTGATTCATTTGCACCGAGCTGTGCTCTCAGAAACGCTCGAAACACGCGATATCACTATTTTGGTGTTCTTCGATGTTTCGTACGCCACAGCTGAGCCAGACAACTTTTAACACATGGATCGTGTGTATTTGAGTAGAATGAAGGTTTTTGACACATTTACACCGAGCTGTGGTCTCAGAAACGCTCGAACCACGAGTAATCACGATTTTGGTGTTCTTCAATGTTTCGTTCGACACAGCTGTGCCAGACAACTTTTAACGCATGGATCGTATGTATTTGAGTAGAATGAAGGTTTTTGTCACATTTATACCGAGCTGTGCTCTCAGAAACGCTCGAACCACGAGTAATCACGAGTTTGGTGTTCTTCAATGTTTCGTTCGCCACAGCTGTGCCAGACAACTCTTAACGAATGAATCTTGTGCATTTGAGTAGAATAAAGGTTTTTGACTCATTTGCACCGAGCTGTGCTCTCAGAAAAGCTCGAAACACGCGACATCACGATTTTGGTACTGTTCAAAGTTTCGTTCGCCACAGCGGTGTCAGATGACGTTTAACGCATGGATCGTGTGTATTTGAGTAGAATGAAGGTTTTTGACACATTTACACCGAGCTGTGCTCTCAGAAAAGCTCGAAACACGCGACATCACGATTTTGGTATTCTTCAATGTTTCGTTCGCCACAGCTGTGCCAGACAATTTTTAACGCATGCATATTGTGCATTTGAGAAGAATGAAAGTTTTTGATACGTTTACACCGAGCTGTGATCCCAGAAACGCTCGAAACACGCGATATCACGATTTTGGTGCTGTTCAATGTTTCGTTTACCACAGCGGTGCCAGACAACTCTTAACGAATGCATATTGTGCATTTGAGTAGAATGAAAGTTTTTGACACGTTTACATCGAGCTGTGATCCCAGAAACGCTCGAAACACGCGATATCACGATTTTGGTGTTCTTCGATGTTTCGTTCGCCACAGCTGAGCCAGACAACTTTTAACACATGGATCGTCTGTATTTGAGTAGAATGAAGGTTTTTGACACATTTACACCGAGCTGTGATCCCAGAAACGCTCGAAACACGCGATATCACAATTTTGGTGTTCTTCAATGTTTCGTTCGCCACAGCTGTGCCATACAAGTTTTAAGACATGGATCTTGTGTATTTGAGTAGAATGAAGGTTTTTGACACATTTACACCCAGCTGAGATCCCAGAAATGCTCGAAACACGCGATATCACGATTTTGGTACTGTTCAAAGTTTCTTTCGCCACAGCTGTGCCAGATGAGGTTTAACGCAAGTATGTTTTGTACTTTCGACACGTTTACACCGAGCTGTGATCCCAGAAACGCTAGAAACACGCGATATCACGATTTTGGTGCTGTTCAATGTGTAACGGGTCAGGTGTTGGATGCCGAAAGAAATATATATAGGTTTAAGTGGAACAATGGTCTTTATTATAGAGAGTGCAAGTAAAAGTGACGAGATGAATGCGTAGGCGGTCGAGGAAGAACTGAAGAGTTCTCCTACGCTCTCGGGGCCCTTGGTCCCCCGCGCGGTGTTACTCCGCGCTGATAAGGGCCGCCGCCGCGCGCTCGGTGGCTGCGCGGCGCTCGGTCCACACCGTGAGAATGCTGAGCTAAGCAATCTCACGGTTCGGAGAAGCGATAGCACTATGCAACCGTTACAAATGTTTCGTTCACCACAGCTGTGAAAGACAACTCTTAACGAATGAATATTGTGCATTTGAGTAGAATAAAGGTTTTTGACTCATTTGCACAGAGCTGTGCTCTCAGAAACGCTCGAAACACGCGACATCACCATTTTGGTGTTCTTCAATGTTTCGTTCGCCACAGCTGTGCCAGACAACTTTTAACGAATGCATATTAGGCATTTGAGTAGAATGAAGGTTTTTGACACATTTGCACCGAGCTGTGCTCTCAGAAACGCTCGAAACACGCGACATCACGATTTTGGTACTGTTCAAAGTTTCGTTCGCCACAGCGGTGTCAGATGACGTTTAACGCATGGATCGTGTGTATTTGAGTAGAATGAAGGTTTTTGACACATTTGCACCGATCTGTGCGCTCAGAAACGCTCGAAACGCGCGATATCACGATTTTGGTGTTCTTCAATGTTTCGTTCGCCACAGCTGTGCCAGACAACTTTTAACGAATGGATAATGTGCAATTGAGTAGAATGAAGATGTTTTGACACTTTTAAACCGAGCTGTGCTCTCAGAAACGCTCGAAACACGACTAATCACGATTTTGGTATTCTTCAATGTTTCGTTCGCCACAGCTGTGCCAGACAATTTTTAACGCATGCATATTGTGCATTTGAGAAGAATGAAAGTTTTTGACACGTTTACACCAAGCTGTGATCCCAGAAACGCTCGAAACACGCGATATCACGATTTTGGTGCTGTTCAATGTTTCGTTCACCACAGCTGTGCCAGACAACTCTTAACGAATGAATATTGTGCATTTGAGTAGAATAAAGGTTTTTGACTCATTTGCACCGAGCTGTGCTCTCAGAAACGCTCGAAACACGCGACATCACGATTTTGGTACTGTTCAAAGTTTCGTTCGCCACACCTGTGTCAGATGACGTTTAACGCATGGATCGTGTGTATTTGAGTAGAATGAAAGTTTTTGACACGTTTACACCGAGCTGTGATCCCAGAAACGCTCGAAACACGCGATATCACGATTTTGGTGTTCTTCAATGTTTCGTTCGCCACAGCTGTGCCATACAAGTTTTAAGACATGGATCTTGTGCATTTGAGTAGAATGAAGGTTTTTGACACATTTACACCGAGCTGTGCTCTCAGAAAAGCTCGAAACACGCGACATCACGATTTTGGTATTCTTCAATGTTTTGTTCGCCACAGCTGTGCCAGACAATTTTTAACGAATGGATAACGTGCAATTGAGTAGAATGAAGATGTTTTGACACTTTTAAACCGAGCTGTGCTCTCAGAAACGCTCGAAACACGCGACATCACGATTTTGGTACTGTTCAAAGTTTCGTTCGCCACACCTGTGTCAGATGACGTTTAACGCATGGATCGTGTGTATTTGAGTAGAATGGAGGTTTTTGACACATTTACACCGAACTGTGATCCCAGAAATGCTCGAAACACGCGATATCACGATTTTGGTGCTGTTCAATGTTTCGTTCACCACAGCTGTGCCAGACAACTCTTAACGAATGAATCTTGTGCATTTGAGTAGAATAAAGGTTTTTGACTCATTTGCACCGAGCTGTGCTCTCAGAAACGCTCGAAACACGAGTAATCACGATTTTGGTGTCCTTCAATGTTTCGTTCGCCACAGCGGTGCCAGACAATTTTTAACGCATGCATATTGTGCATTTGAGTAGAATGAAAGTTTTTGACACGTTTACACCGAGCTGTGATCCCAGAAACGCTCGAAACACGCGATATCACGATTTTGGTGTTCTTCGATGTTTCGTTCGCCACAGCTGAGCCAGACAACTTTTAACACATGGATCGTCTGTATTTGAGTAGAATGAAGGTTTTTGACACATTTACACCGAGCTGTGATCCCAGAAACGCTCGAAACACGCGATATCACAATTTTGGTGTTCTTCAATGTTTCGTTCGCCACAGCTGTGCCATACAAGTTTTAAGACATGGATCTTGTGTATTCGAGTAGAATGAAGGTTTTTGACACATTTACACCCAGCTGAGATCCCAGAAATGCTCGAAACACGCGATATCACGATTTTGGTACTGTTCAAAGTTTCTTTCGCCACAGCTGTGCCAGATGAGGTTTAACGCAAGTATGTTTTGTACTTTCGACACGTTTACACCGAGCTGTGATCCCAGAAACGCTCGAAACACGCGATATCACGATTTTGGTGCTGTTCAATGTTTCGTTCACCACAGCTGTGCCAGACAACTCTTAACGAATGAATATTGTGCATTTGAGTAGAATAAAGGTTTTTGACTCATTTGCACAGAGCTGTGCTCTCAGAAACGCTCGAAACACGCGACATCACCATTTTGGTGTTCTTCAATGTTTCGTTCGCCACAGCTGTGCCAGACAACTTTTAACGAATGCATATTAGGCATTTGAGTAGAATGAAGGTTTTTGACACATTTGCACCGAGCTGTGCTCTCAGAAACGCTCGAAACACGCGACATCACGATTTTGGTACTGTTGAAAGTTTCGTTCGCCACAGCTGTGTCAGATGACGTTTAACGCATGGATCGTGTGTATTTGAGTAGAATGGAGGTTTTTGACACATTTACACCGAGCTGTTCTCTCAGAAACGCTCGAAACACGTGATATCACGATTTTGGTGTTCTTCGATGTTTCGTTCGCCACACCTGAGCCAGACAACGTTTAACACACGGATCTTGTGCATTTGAGTAGAATGAAGGTTTTTGACACATTTACACCGAGCTGTGGTCTCAGAAACGCTCGAACCACGCGATATCACGATTTTGGTGGTCTTCAATGTTATGTTCGCCACAGCTGTGCCAGACAACTTTTAACGCATGGATCGTATGTATTTGAGTAGAATGAAGGTTTTTGTCACATTTACACCGAGCTGTGCTCTCAGAAACGATCGAAACACGCGACATCACGATTTTGGTGCTGTTCAAAGTTTCGTTCGCTACAGCGGTGTCAGATGACGTTTAACGCATGGATCGTGTGTATTTGAGTAGAATGAAGGTTTTTGACACATTTGCACCGATCTGTGCGCTCAGAAACGCTCGAAACACGCGATATCACGATTTTGGTGTTCTTCAATGGTTCGTTCGCCACAGCTGTGCCAGACAACTTTTAACGAATGGATAATGTGCAATTGAGTAGAATGAAGATTTTTTGACACTTTTAAACCGAGCTGTGCTCTCAGAAACGCTCGAAACACGACTAATCACGATTTTGGTATTCTTCAATGTTTCGTTCGCCACAGCTGTGCCAGACAAGTTTTAACGAATGGATATTTTGCAATTGAGTAGACTAAAGGTTTTTGACACTTTTAAACCGACCTGTGCTCTCAGAAACGTTCGAAACACGACTAATCACGATTTTGGTACTGTTCAAAGTTTCGTTCGCCACAGATGTGCCAGATGACGTTTAACGCGTGCCTGTTGTGTATTTGAGTAGAATGAAGGTTTCTGACACTTTTACTCTGAGCTGTGCTCTCAGAAGCGCTCGAAACACGCGACATCACGATTTTGGTGTTCTTCAATATTTCGTTCGCCACAGCTGTGATAAACAATTTTTAACGAATGGATATTGTGCATTTGAGTAGAATAAAGGTTTTTGACACATTTGCACCGAGCTGTGCGCTCAGAAACATTCGAAACACGCGATATCACGATTTTGGTGTTCTTCAATGTTTCGTTCGCCACAGCTGTGCCAGATAAGTTTCAACGAATGGATATTGTGCAATTGAGTAGACGGACGGTTTTTGACACTTTTAAACCGAGCTGTGCTCTCAGAACCGCTAGAAACACGACTAATCACGATTTTGGTATTCTTGAATGTTTCGTTCGCCACAGCTGTGCCAGACAATTTTTAACGCATGCATATTGTGCATTTGAGTAGAATGAAAGTTTTTGACACGTTTGCACCGAGCTGTGATCCCAGAAACGCTCGAAACACGCGATATCACGATTTTGGTGTTCTTCAATGTTTCGTTCGCCACAGCTGTGCCAGACAAGTTTTAAGACATGGATCTTGTGCATTTGAGTAGAATGAAGGTTTTTGACACATTTACACCGATCTGTGCGCTCAGAAACGCTCGAAACACGCGATATCACGATTTTGGTATTCTTCGATGTTTCGTTCACCACAGCTGAGCCAGACAACTTTTAACACATGGATCGTCTGTATTTGAGTAGAATGAAGGTTTTTGACACATTTGCACCGAGATGTGCGCTCAGAAACGCTCGAAACACGCGATATCACGATTTTGGTGTTCTTCAATGTTTCGTTCGCCACAGCTGTGCCAGATAAGTTTCAACGAATGGATATTGTGCAATTGAGTAGACTGACGGGTTTTGACACTTTTAAACCGAGCTGTGCTCTCAGAACCGCTCGAAACACGACTAATCACGATTTTGGTGTTCTTCAATGTTTCGTTCGCCACAGCTGTGCCAGATAAGTTTCAACGAATGGATATTGTGCAATTGAGTAGACTGACGGGTTTTGACACTTTTAAACCGAGCTGTGCTCTCAGAACCGCTCGAAACACGACTAATCACGATTTTGGTATTCTTCAATGTTTCGTTCGCCACAGCTGTGCCAGATAACTTTTAACGAATGGATATTGTGCAATTGAGTAGACTGACGGTTCTTGACACTTTTAAACCGAGCTGTGCTCTCAGAACCGCTCGAAACACGCGTTATCACGATTTTGGTGCTGTTCAATGTTTCGTTCACCACAGCTGTGCCAGACAACTCTTAACGAATGAATATTGTGCATTTGAGTAGAATAAAGGTTTTTGACTCATTTGCACCGAGCTGTGCTCTCAGAAACGCTCGAAACACGCGACATCACGATTTTGGTACTGTTCAAAGTTTCGTTCGCCACACCTGTGTCAGATGACGTTTAACGCATGGAGCGTGTGTATTTGAGTAGAATGGAGGTTTTTGACACATTTACACCGAACTGTGATCCCAGAAATGCTCGAAACACGCGATATCACGATTTTGGTGTTCTTCGATGTTTCGTTCGCCACAGCTGTGCCATACAAGTTTTAAGACATGGATCTTGTGCATTTGAGTAGAATGAAGGTTTTTGACACATTTACACCGAGCTGTGCTCTCAGAAAAGCTCGAAACACGCGACATCACGATTTTGGTATTCTTCAATGTTTCGTTCGCCACAGCTGTGCCAGACAATTTTTAACGAATGGATAATGTGCAATTGAGTAGAATGAAGATGTTTTGACACTTTTAAACCGAGCTGTGCTCTCAGAAACGCTCGAAACACGACTAATCACGATTTTGGTATTCTTCAATGTTTCGTTCGCCACAGCTGTGCCAGACAAGTTTTAACGAATGGATATTTTGCAATTGAGTAGAATAAAGGTTTTTGACACTTTTAAACCGACCTGTGCTCTCAGAAACGCTCGAAACACGACTAATCACGATTTTGGTACTGTTCAAAGTTTCGTTCGCCACAGATGTGCCAGATGACGTTTAACGCGTGCCTGTTGTGTATTTGAGTAGAATGAAGGTTTCTGACACTTTTACTCTGAGCTGTGCTCTCAGAAGCGCTCGAAACACGCGACATCACGATTTTGGTGTTCTTCAATATTTCGTTCGCCACAGCTGTGATAAACAATTTTTAACGAATGGATATTGTGCATTTGAGTAGAATAAAGGTTTTTGACACATTTGCACCGAGCTGTGCGCTCAGAAACATTCGAAACACGCGATATCACGATTTTGGTGTTCTTCAATGTTTCGTTCGCCACAGCTGTGCCAGATAAGTTTCAACGAATGGATATTGTGCAATTGAGTAGACGGACGGTTTTTGACACTTTTAAACCGAGCTGTGCTCTCAGAACCGCTAGAAACACGACTAATCACGATTTTGGTATTCTTGAATGTTTCGTTCGCCACAGCTGTGCCAGACAATTTTTAACGCATGCATATTGTGCATTTGAGTAGAATGAAAGTTTTTGACACGTTTGAACCGAGCTGTGATCCCAGAAACGCTCGATACACGCGATATCACGATTTTGGTGTTCTTCAATGTTTCGTTCGCCACAGCTGTGCCAGACAAGTTTTAAGACATGGATCTTGTGCATTTGAGTAGAATGAAGGTTTTTGACACATTTACACCGAGCTGTGCTCTCAGAAAAGCTCGAAACACGCGACATCACGATTTTGGTACTGTTCAAAGTTTCGTTCGCCACAGCGGTGTCAGATGACGTTTAACGCATGGATCGTGTGTATTTGAGTAGAATGAATGTTTTTGACACATTTGCACCGATCTGTGCGCTCAGAAACGCTCGAAACACGCGATATCACGATTTTGGTGTTCTTCAATGTTTCGTTCGCCACAGCTGTGCCAGACAACTTTTAACGAATGGATAATGTGCAATTGAGTAGAATGAAGATTTTTTGACACTTTTAAACCGAGCTGTGCTCTCAGAAACGCTCGAAACACGACTAATCACGATTTTGGTATTCTTCAATGTTTCGTTCGCCACAGCTGTGCCAGACAATTTTTAACGCATGCATATTGTGCATTTGAGAAGAATGAAAGTTTTTGACACGTTTACACCGAGCTGTGATCCCAGAAACGCTCGAAACACGCGATATCACGATTTTGGTGCTGTTCAATGTTTCGTTCACCACAGCTGAGCCAGACAACTCTTAACGAATGAATCTTGTGCATTTGAGTAGAATAAAGGTTTTTGACTCATTTGCACCGAGCTGTGCTCTCAGAAACGCTCGAAACACGAGTAATCACGATTTTGGTGTCCTTCAATGTTTCGTTCGCCACAGCTGTGCCATACAAGTTTTAAGACATGGATCTTGTGCATTTGAGTAGAATGAAGGTTTTTGACACATTTACACCGAGCTGTGCTCTCAGAAACGCTCGAAACACGCGACATCACGATTTTGGTACTGTTCAAAGTTTCGTTCGCCACAGCGGTGTCAGATGACGTTTAACGCATGGATCGTGTGTATTTGAGTAGAATGAAGGTTTTTGACACATTTGCACCGATCTGTGCGCTCAGAAACGCTCGAAACACGCGATATCACGATTTTGGTGCTGTTCAATGTTTCGTTCGCCACAGCTGTGCCAGACAACTTTTAACGAATGGATAATGTGCAATTGAGTAGAATGAGGATTTTTTGACACTTTTAAACCGAGCTGTGCTCTCAGAAACGCTCGAAACACGACTAATCACGATTTTGGTGTTCTTCAATGTGTCGTTCGCCACAGCTGTGCCAGACAACTTTTAACGCATACATATTGTGCATTTGCGTAGAATGAAGGTTTTTGACACATTTACACCGAGCTGTGATTCCAGAAATGCTCGAAACACGCGATATCACGATTTTTTTTCTGTTCAATGTTTCGTTCACCACATTTCTGCCAGACAACTTTTAACGCATGGGTATTGTGTAATTGAGTAGAATGAAGGTTTTTGACACATTTACACCGAGCTGTGATCCCAGAAACGCTCGAAACACGCGACGTCACGATTTTGGTACGGTTCAAAGTTTCGTTCACCACAGCTGTGCCAGACAACTTTTAACACATGGATCTTGTGTATTTGAGTAGAATGAAGGTTTTTGACACATTTACACCGAGCTGTGCTCTCAGAAACGTTCGAAACACGCGATATCACGATTTTGGTGTTCTTCAATGTTTCGTTCGCCACAGCTGAGCCAGACAACTTTTAACACATGGATCGTCTGTATTTGAGTAGAATGAAGGTTTTTGACACATTTACACCGAGCTGTGATCCCAGAAATGCTCGAAACACGCGATATCACGATTTTGGTGTTCTTCAATGTTTCGTTCGCCACAGCTGTGCGAGACAAGTTTTAAGACATGGATCTTGTGCATTTGAGTAGAATGACGGTTTTTGACACATTTACACCGAGCTGTGCTCTCAGAAACGCTCGAAACACGACTAATCACGATTTTGGTACTGTTCAAAGTTTCGTTCGCCACAGCTGTGCCAGATGACGTTTAACGCGTGCCTGTTGTGTATTTGAGAAGAATGAAGGTTTCTGACACTTTTACTCTGAGCTGTGCTCTCAGAAGCGCTCGTAACACGCGACATCACGATTTTGGTGTTCTTCTATATTTCGTTCGCCACAGCTGTGATAAACAGTTTTTAACGAATGGATATTGTGCATTTGAGTAGAATAAAGGTTTTTGACACATTTACACCGAGCTGTGCTCTCAGTAACGCTCGAAACACGCGATATCACGATTTTGGTGCTGTTCAATGTTTCGTTCACCACATTTCTGCCAGACAACTTTTAACGCATGGGTATTGTGTATTTGAGTATAATGAAGGTTTTTGACACATTTGCACCGATCTGTGCGCTCAGAAACGCTCGAAACACGACTAATCACGATTTTGGTATTCTTCAATGTTTCGTTCGCCACAGCTGTGCCAGACAATTTTTGACGCATGCATATTGTGCATTTGAGAATAATGAAAGTTTTTGACACGTTTACACCGAGCTGTGATCCCAGAAACGCTCGAAACACGCGATATCACGATTTTGGTGCTGTTCAATGTTTCGTTCACCACAGCTGTGCCAGACAACTCTTAACGAATGAATATTGTGCATTTGAGTAGAATAAAGGTTTTTGACTCATTTGCACAGAGCTGTGCTCTCAGAAACGCTCGAAACACGCGACATCACCATTTTGGTGTTCTTCAATGTTTCGTTCGCCACAGCTGTGCCAGACAACTTTTAACGAATGCATATTAGGCATTTGAGTAGAATGAAGGTTTTTGACACATTTGCACCGAGCTGTGCTCTCAGAAACGCTCGAAACACGCGACATCACGATTTTGGTACTGTTGAAAGTTTCGTTCGCCACAGCTGTGTCAGATGACGTTTAACGCATGGATCGTGTGTATTTGAGTAGAATGGAGGTTTTTGACACATTTACACCGAGCTGTTCTCTCAGAAACGCTCGAAACACGTGATATCACGATTTTGGTGTTCTTCGATGTTTCGTTCGCCACACCTGAGCCAGACAACTTTTAACACACGGATCTTGTGCATTTGAGTAGAATGAAGGTTTTTGACACATTTACACCGAGCTGTGGTCTCAGAAACGCTCGAACCACGCGATATCACGATTTTGGTGGTCTTCAATGTTATGTTCGCCACAGCTGTGCCAGACAACTTTTAACGCATGGATCGTATGTATTTGAGTAGAATGAAGGTTTTTGTCACATTTACACCGAGCTGTGCTCTCAGAAACGATCGAAACACGCGACATCACGATTTTGGTGCTGTTCAAAGTTTCGTTCGCTACAGCGGTGTCAGATGACGTTTAACGCATGGATCGTGTGTATTTGAGTAGAATGAAGGTTTTTGACACATTTGCACCGATCTGTGCGCTCAGAAACGCTCGAAACACGCGATATCACGATTTTGGTGTTCTTCAATGGTTCGTTCGCCACAGCTGTGCCAGACAACTTTTAACGAATGGATAATGTGCAATTGAGTAGAATGAAGATTTTTTGACACTTTTAAACCGAGCTGTGCTCTCAGAAACGCTCGAAACACGACTAATCACGATTTTGGTATTCTTCAATGTTTCGTTCGCCACAGCTGTGCCAGACAAGTTTTAACGAATGGATATTTTGCAATTGAGTAGACTAAAGGTTTTTGACACTTTTAAACCGACCTGTGCTCTCAGAAACGTTCGAAACACGACTAATCACGATTTTGGTACTGTTCAAAGTTTCGTTCGCCACAGATGTGCCAGATGACGTTTAACGCGTGCCTGTTGTGTATTTGAGTAGAATGAAGGTTTCTGACACTTTTACTCTGAGCTGTGCTCTCAGAAGCGCTCGAAACACGCGACATCACGATTTTGGTGTTCTTCAATATTTCGTTCGCCACAGCTGTGATAAACAATTTTTAACGAATGGATATTGTGCATTTGAGTAGAATAAAGGTTTTTGACACATTTGCACCGAGCTGTGCGCTCAGAAACATTCGAAACACGCGATATCACGATTTTGGTGTTCTTCAATGTTTCGTTCGCCACAGCTGTGCCAGATAAGTTTCAACGAATGGATATTGTGCAATTGAGTAGACGGACGGTTTTTGACACTTTTAAACCGAGCTGTGCTCTCAGAACCGCTAGAAACACGACTAATCACGATTTTGGTATTCTTGAATGTTTCGTTCGCCACAGCTGTGCCAGACAATTTTTAACGCACGCATATTGTGCATTTGAGTAGAATGAAAGTTTTTGACACGTTTGCACCGAGCTGTGATCCCAGAAACGCTCGAAACACGCGATATCACGATTTTGGTGTTCTTCAATATTTCGTTCGCCACAGCTGTGCCAGACAAGTTTTAAGACATGGATCTTGTGCATTTGAGTAGAATGAAGGTTTTTGACACATTTACACCGATCTGTGCGCTCAGAAACGCTCGAAACACGCGATATCACGATTTTGGTATTCTTCGATGTTTCGTTCACCACAGCTGAGCCAGACAACTTTTAACACATGGATCGTCTGTATTTGAGTAGAATGAAGGTTTTTGACACATTTGCACCGAGATGTGCGCTCAGAAACGCTCGAAACACGCGATATCACGATTTTGGTGTTCTTCAATGTTTCGTTCGCCACAGCTGTGCCAGATAAGTTTCAACGAATGGATATTGTGCAATTGAGTAGACTGACGGGTTTTGACACTTTTAAACCGAGCTGTGCTCTCAGAACCGCTCGAAACACGACTAATCACGATTTTGGTGTTCTTCAATGTTTCGTTCGCCACAGCTGTGCCAGATAAGTTTCAACGAATGGATATTGTGCAATTGAGTAGACTGACGGGTTTTGACACTTTTAAACCGAGCTGTGCTCTCAGAACCGCTCGAAACACGACTAATCACGATTTTGGTATTCTTCAATGTTTCGTTCGCCACAGCTGTGCCAGATAAATTTTAACGAATGGATATTGTGCAATTGAGTAGACTGACGGTTCTTGACACTTTTAAACCGAGCTGTGCTCTCAGAACCGCTCGAAACACGAGTAATCACGACTTTGGTGTTCTTCAATGTTTCGTTCGCCACAGCTGTGCCAGACAACTTTTAACGCATGCATATTGTGCATTTGCGTAGAATGAAGGTTTTTGACACATTTACACCGAGCTGTGCTCTCAGAAACGCACGAAACACGTGATATCACGATTTTGGTGTTCTTCGATGTTTCGTTCGCCACAGCGGAGCCAGACAACTTTTAACACATGGATCGTCTGTATTTGAGTAGAATGAAGGTTTTTGACACATTTACACCGAGCTGTGATCCCAGAAATGCTCGAAACACGCGATATCACGATTTTGGTGTTCTTCAATGTTTCGTTCGCCACAGCCGTGCCAGACAACTTTTAAGACATGGATCGTCTGTATCTGAGTAGAATGAAGGTTTTTGACACATTTACACCGAGCTGTGATCCCAGAAGTGCTCGAAACACGCGATATCTCGATTTTGGTGTTCTTCAATGTTTCGTTCGCCACAGCCGTGCCAGACAACTTTTAAGACATGGATCTTGTGCATTTGAATAGAATGAAGGTTTTTGACACATTTACACCGAGCTGTGCTCTCAGAAACGCTCGAAACACGCGACATCACGATTTTGGTACTGTTCAAAGTTTCGTTCGCCACAGCTGTGTCAGACAACTTTTAAGACATGGATCTTGTGCATTTGAGTAGAATGAAGGTTTTTGACACATTTACACCGAGCTCTGCTCTCAGAAACGCTCGAAACACGCGACATCACGATTTTGGTGTTCTTCGATGTTTCGTTCGCCACAGCTGAGCCAGACAACTTTTAACACATGGATCGTCTGTATTTAGTAGAATGAAGGTTTTTGACACATTTGCACCGAGCTGTGCGCTCAGAAACGCTCGAAACACGCGATATCACGATTTTGGTGTTCTTCGATGTTTCGTTCGCCACAGCTGAGCCAGACAACTTTTAACACATGGATCGTCTGTATCTGAGTAGAATGAAGGTTTTTGACACATTTACACCGAGCTGTGATCCCAGAAGTGCTCGAAACACGCGATATCACGATTTTGGTGTTCTTCAATGTTTCGTTCGCCACAGCTGTGCCAGACAACTTTTAACACATGGATATTGGGTAATTGAGTAGAATGAAGGTTTTTGACACACTTACACCGAGCTGTGCTCTCAGAAACGCTCGAAACACGCGACATCACGATTTTGGTACTGTTCAAAGTTTCGTTCGCCACAGCTGTGTCAGATAACGTTTAACGCATGGATCTTGTGTATTTGAGTAGAATGGAGGTTTTTGACACATTTACACCGAGCTGTGCTCTCAGAAACGCACGAAACACGTGATATCACGATTTTGGTGTTCTTCGGTGTTTCGTTCGCCACAGCTGAGCCAGACAACTTTTAACACATGGATCGTCTGTATTTAGGAGAATGAAGGTTTTTGACACATTTACACCGAGCTGTGATCCCAGAAATGCTCGAAACACGCGATATCACGATTTTGGTGTTCTTCAATGTTTCGTTCGACACAGCTGTGCCAGACAACTTTTAACGCATGGATCGTATGTATTTGAGTAGAATGAAGGTTTTTATCACATTTACACCGAGCTGTGCTCTCAGAAACGCTCGAACCACGAGTAATCACGATTTTGGTGTTCTTCAATGTTTCGTTCGCCACAGCCGTGCCAGACAACTTTTAAGACATGGATCTTGTGCATTTGAGTAGAATGAAGGTTTTTGACACATTTACACCGAGCTCTGCTCTCAGAAACGCTCGAAACACGCGACATCACGATTTTGGTACTGTTCAAAGTTTCGTTCGCCACAGCTGTGTCAGATAACGTTTAACGCATGGATCGTGTGCATTTGAGTATAATGAAGGTTTTTGACACATTTACACCGAGCTGTGCTCTCAGAAACGCTCGAAACACGCGACATCACGATTTTGGTACTGTTCAAAGTTTCGTTCGCCACAGCTGTGTCAGATGACGTTTAACGCATGGATCGTGTGTATTTGAGTAGAATGAAGGTTTTTGACACATTTACACCGAGCTGTGCTCTCAGAAACGCTCAAAACACGTGATATCACGATTTTGGTGTTCTTCGATATTTCGTTCGCCACAGCTGAGCCAGACAACTTTTAACACATGGATCGTCTGTATCTGAGTAGAATGAAGGTTTTTGACACATTTACACCGAGCCGTGATCCCAGAAATGCTCGAAACACGCGATATCACGATTTTGGTGTCCTTCAATGTTTCGTTCGCCACAGCCGTGCCAGACAACTTTTAAGACATGGATCGTGTGCATTTGAGTAGAATGAAGGTTTATGACACATTTACACCGAGCTCTGCTCTCAGAAACGCCCGAAACACGCGACATCACGATTTTGGTGTTCTTCAATGTTTCGTTCGCCACAGCTGTGCCAGACAACTTTTAACGAATGGATAATGTGCAATTGAGTAGAATGAAGATGTTTTGACACTTTTAAACCGAGCTGTGCTCTCAGAAACGCTCGAAACACGACTAATCACGATTTTGGTATTCTTCAATGTTTCGTTCGCCACAGCTGTGCCAGACAATTTTTAACGCATGCATATTGTGCATTTGAGTAGAATGAAAGTTTTTGACACGTTTACACCGAGCTGTGATCCCAGAAACGCTCGAAACACGCGATATCACGATTTTGGTGCTGTTCAATGTTTCGTTCACCACAGCTGTGCCAGACAACTCTTAACGAATGAATCTTGTGCATTTGAGTAGAATAAAGGTTTTTGACTCATTTGCACCGAGCTGTGCTCTCAGAAACGCTCGAAACACGAGTAATCACGATTTTGGTGTCCTTCAATGTTTCGTTCGCCACAGCGGTGCCAGACAATTTTTAACGCATGCATATTGTGCATTTGAGTAGAATGAAAGTTTTTGACACGTTTACACCGAGCTGTGATCCCAGAAACGCTCGAAACACGCGATATCACGATTTTGGTGTTCTTCGATGTTTCGTTCGCCACAGCTGAGCCAGACAACTTTTAACACATGGATCGTCTGTATTTGAGTAGAATGAAGGTTTTTGACACATTTACACCGAGCTGTGATCCCAGAAACGCTCGAAACACGCGATATCACGATTTTGGTGTTCTTCAATGTTTCGTTCGCCACAGCTGTGCCATACAAGTTTTAAGACATGGATCTTGTGTATTTGAGTAGAATGCAGGTTTTTGACACATTTACACCCAGCTGAGATCCCAGAAATGCTCGAAACACGCGATATCACGATTTTGGTACTGTTCAAAGTTTCTTTCGCCACAGCTGTGCCAGATGACGTTTAACGCAAGTATGGTTTGTACTTTCGACACGTTTACACCGAGCTGTGATCCCAGAAACGCTCGAAACACGCGATATCACGATTTTGGTGCTGTTCAATGTTTCGTTCACCACAGCTGTGCCAGGCAACTCTTAACGAATGAATATTGTGCATTTGAGTAGAATAAAGGTTTTTGACTCATTTGCACAGAGCTGTGCTCTCAGAAACGCTCGAAACACGCGACATCACCATTTTGGTGTTCTTCAATGTTTCGTTCGCCACAGCTGTGCCAGACAACTTTTAACGAATGCATATTAGGCATTTGAGTAGAATGAAGGTTTTTGACACATTTGCACCGAGCTGTGCTCTCAGAAACGCTCGAAACACGACTAATCACGATTTTGGTATTCTTCAATGTTTCGTTCGCCACAGCTGTGCCAGACAATTTTTAACGCATGCATATTGTGCATTTGAGAAGAATGAAAGTTTTTGACACGTTTACACCAAGCTGTGATCCCAGAAACGCTCGAAACACGCGTTATCACGATTTTGGTGCTGTTCAATGTTTCGTTCACCACAGCTGTGCCAGACAACTCTTAACGAATGAATATTGTGCATTTGAGTAGAATAAAGGTTTTTGACACGTTTACACCGAGCTGTGATCCCAGAAACGCTCGAAACACGCGATATCACGATTTTGGTGTTCTTCGATGTTTCGTTCGCCACACCTGTGTCAGATGACGTTTAACGCATGGAGCGTGTGTATTTGAGTAGAATGGAGGTTTTTGACACATTTACACCGAACTGTGATCCCAGAAATGCTCGAAACACGCGATATCACAATTTTGGTGTTCTTCAATGTTTCGTTCGCCACAGCTGTGCCATACAAGTTTTAAGACATGGATCTTGTGTATTCGAGTAGAATGAAGGTTTTTGACACATTTACACCGAGCTGTGCTCTCAGAAAAGCTCGAAACACGCGACATCACGATTTTGGTATTCTTCAATGTTTCGTTCGCCACAGCTGTGCCAGATGAGGTTTAACGCAAGTATGTTTTGTACTTTCGACACGTTTACACCGAGCTGTGATCCCAGAAACGCTCGAAACACGCGATATCACGATTTTGGTGCTGTTCAATGTTTCGTTCACCACAGCTGTGCCAGACAACTCTTAACGAATGAATATTGTGCATTTGAGTAGAATAAAGGTTTTTGACTCATTTGCACAGAGCTGTGCTCTCAGAAACGCTCGAAACACGCGACATCACCATTTTGGTGTTCTTCAATGTTTCGTTCGCCACAGCTGTGCCAGACAACTTTTAACGAATGCATATTAGGCATTTGAGTAGAATGAAGGTTTTTGACACATTTGCACCGAGCTGTGCTCTCAGAAACGCTCGAAACACGCGACATCACGATTTTGGTACTGTTGAAAGTTTCGTTCGCCACAGCTGTGTCAGATGACGTTTAACGCATGGATCGTGTGTATTTGAGTAGAATGGAGGTTTTTGACACATTTACACCGAGCTGTTCTCTCAGAAACGCTCGAAACACGTGATATCACGATTTTGGTGTTCTTCGATGTTTCGTTCGCCACACCTGAGCCAGACAACTTTTAACACACGGATCTTGTGCATTTGAGTAGAATGAAGGTTTTTGACACATTTACACCGAGCTGTGGTCTCAGAAACGCTCGAACCACGCGATATCACGATTTTGGTGGTCTTCAATGTTATGTTCGCCACAGCTGTGCCAGACAACTTTTAACGCATGGATCGTATGTATTTGAGTAGAATGAAGGTTTTTGTCACATTTACACCGAGCTGTGCTCTCAGAAACGATCGAAACACGCGACATCACGATTTTGGTGCTGTTCAAAGTTTCGTTCGCTACAGCGGTGTCAGATGACGTTTAACGCATGGATCGTGTGTATTTGAGTAGAATGAAGGTTTTTGACACATTTGCACCGATCTGTGCGCTCAGAAACGCTCGAAACACGCGATATCACGATTTTGGTGTTCTTCAATGGTTCGTTCGCCACAGCTGTGCCAGACAACTTTTAACGAATGGATAATGTGCAATTGAGTAGAATGAAGATTTTTTGACACTTTTAAACCGAGCTGTGCTCTCAGAAACGCTCGAAACACGACTAATCACGATTTTGGTATTCTTCAATGTTTCGTTCGCCACAGCTGTGCCAGACAAGTTTTAACGAATGGATATTTTGCAATTGAGTAGACTAAAGGTTTTTGACACTTTTAAACCGACCTGTGCTCTCAGAAACGTTCGAAACACGACTAATCACGATTTTGGTACTGTTCAAAGTTTCGTTCGCCACAGATGTGCCAGATGACGTTTAACGCGTGCCTGTTGTGTATTTGAGTAGAATGAAGGTTTCTGACACTTTTACTCTGAGCTGTGCTCTCAGAAGCGCTCGAAACACGCGACATCACGATTTTGGTGTTCTTCAATATTTCGTTCGCCACAGCTGTGATAAACAATTTTTAACGAATGGATATTGTGCATTTGAGTAGAATAAAGGTTTTTGACACATTTGCACCGAGCTGTGCGCTCAGAAACATTCGAAACACGCGATATCACGATTTTGGTGTTCTTCAATGTTTCGTTCGCCACAGCTGTGCCAGATAAGTTTCAACGAATGGATATTGTGCAATTGAGTAGACGGACGGTTTTTGACACTTTTAAACCGAGCTGTGCTCTCAGAACCGCTAGAAACACGACTAATCACGATTTTGGTATTCTTGAATGTTTCGTTCGCCACAGCTGTGCCAGACAATTTTTAACGCATGCATATTGTGCATTTGAGTAGAATGAAAGTTTTTGACACGTTTGCACCGAGCTGTGATCCCAGAAACGCTCGAAACACGCGATATCACGATTTTGGTGTTCTTCAATATTTCGTTCGCCACAGCTGTGCCAGACAAGTTTTAAGACATGGATCTTGTGCATTTGAGTAGAATGAAGGTTTTTGACACATTTACACCGATCTGTGCGCTCAGAAACGCTCGAAACACGCGATATCACGATTTTGGTATTCTTCGATGTTTCGTTCACCACAGCTGAGCCAGACAACTTTTAACACATGGATCGTCTGTATTTGAGTAGAATGAAGGTTTTTGACACATTTGCACCGAGATGTGCGCTCAGAAACGCTCGAAACACGCGATATCACGATTTTGGTGTTCTTCAATGTTTCGTTCGCCACAGCTGTGCCAGATAAGTTTCAACGAATGGATATTGTGCAATTGAGTAGACTGACGGGTTTTGACACTTTTAAACCGAGCTGTGCTCTCAGAACCGCTCGAAACACGACTAATCACGATTTTGGTGTTCTTCAATGTTTCGTTCGCCACAGCTGTGCCAGATAAGTTTCAACGAATGGATATTGTGCAATTGAGTAGACTGACGGGTTTTGACACTTTTAAACCGAGCTGTGCTCTCAGAACCGCTCGAAACACGACTAATCACGATTTTGGTATTCTTCAATGTTTCGTTCGCCACAGCTGTGCCAGATAAATTTTAACGAATGGATATTGTGCAATTGAGTAGACTGACGGTTCTTGACACTTTTAAACCGAGCTGTGCTCTCAGAACCGCTCGAAACACGAGTAATCACGACTTTGGTGTTCTTCAATGTTTCGTTCGCCACAGCTGTGCCAGACAACTTTTAACGCATGCATATTGTGCATTTGCGTAGAATGAAGGTTTTTGACACATTTACACCGAGCTGTGCTCTCAGAAACGCACGAAACACGTGATATCACGATTTTGGTGTTCTTCGATGTTTCGTTCGCCACAGCGGAGCCAGACAACTTTTAACACATGGATCGTCTGTATTTGAGTAGAATGAAGGTTTTTGACACATTTACACCGAGCTGTGATCCCAGAAATGCTCGAAACACGCGATATCACGATTTTGGTGTTCTTCAATGTTTCGTTCGCCACAGCCGTGCCAGACAACTTTTAAGACATGGATCGTCTGTATCTGAGTAGAATGAAGGTTTTTGACACATTTACACCGAGCTGTGATCCCAGAAGTGCTCGAAACACGCGATATCTCGATTTTGGTGTTCTTCAATGTTTCGTTCGCCACAGCCGTGCCAGACAACTTTTAAGACATGGATCTTGTGCATTTGAATAGAATGAAGGTTTTTGACACATTTACACCGAGCTGTGCTCTCAGAAACGCTCGAAACACGCGACATCACGATTTTGGTACTGTTCAAAGTTTCGTTCGCCACAGCTGTGTCAGATGACGTTTAACGCATGGATCGTGTGTATTTGAGTAGAATGGAGGTTTTTGACACATTTACACCGAGCTGTGCGCTCAGAAACGCTCGAAACACGCGATATCACGATTTTGGTGTTCTTCAATGTTTCGTTCGCCACAGCCGTGCCAGACAACTTTTAAGACATGGATCTTGTGCATTTGAGTAGAATGAAGGTTTTTGACACATTTACACCGAGCTCTGCTCTCAGAAACGCTCGAAACACGCGACATCACGATTTTGGTGTTCTTCGATGTTTCGTTCGCCACAGCTGAGCCAGACAACTTTTAACACATGGATTGTCTGTATTTAGTAGAATGAAGGTTTTTGACACATTTGCACCGAGCTGTGCGCTCAGAAACGCTCGAAACACGCGATATCACGATTTTGGTGTTCTTCAATGTTTCGTTCGCCACAGCTGTGCCAGATAAGTTTCAACGAATGGATATTGTGCAATTGAGTAGACGGACGGTTTTTGACACTTTTAAACCGAGCTGTGCTCTCAGAACCGCTAGAAACACGACTAATCACGATTTTGGTATTCTTGAATGTTTCGTTCGCCACAGCTGTGCCAGACAATTTTTAACGCATGCATATTGTGCATTTGAGTAGAATGAAAGTTTTTGACACGTTTGCACCGAGCTGTGATCCCAGAAACGCTCGAAACACGCGATATCACGATTTTGGTGTTCTTCAATATTTCGTTCGCCACAGCTGTGCCAGACAAGTTTTAAGACATGGATCTTGTGCATTTGAGTAGAATGAAGGTTTTTGACACATTTACACCGATCTGTGCGCTCAGAAACGCTCGAAACACGCGATATCACGATTTTGGTATTCTTCGATGTTTCGTTCACCACAGCTGAGCCAGACAACTTTTAACACATGGATCGTCTGTATTTGAGTAGAATGAAGGTTTTTGACACATTTGCACCGAGATGTGCGCTCAGAAACGCTCGAAACACGCGATATCACGATTTTGGTGTTCTTCAATGTTTCGTTCGCCACAGCTGTGCCAGATAAGTTTCAACGAATGGATATTGTGCAATTGAGTAGACTGACGGGTTTTGACACTTTTAAACCGAGCTGTGCTCTCAGAACCGCTCGAAACACGACTAATCACGATTTTGGTGTTCTTCAATGTTTCGTTCGCCACAGCTGTGCCAGATAAGTTTCAACGAATGGATATTGTGCAATTGAGTAGACTGACGGGTTTTGACACTTTTAAACCGAGCTGTGCTCTCAGAACCGCTCGAAACACGACTAATCACGATTTTGGTATTCTTCAATGTTTCGTTCGCCACAGCTGTGCCAGATAAATTTTAACGAATGGATATTGTGCAATTGAGTAGACTGACGGTTCTTGACACTTTTAAACCGAGCTGTGCTCTCAGAACCGCTCGAAACACGAGTAATCACGACTTTGGTGTTCTTCAATGTTTCGTTCGCCACAGCTGTGCCAGACAACTTTTAACGCATGCATATTGTGCATTTGCGTAGAATGAAGGTTTTTGACACATTTACACCGAGCTGTGCTCTCAGAAACGCACGAAACACGTGATATCACGATTTTGGTGTTCTTCGATGTTTCGTTCGCCACAGCGGAGCCAGACAACTTTTAACACATGGATCGTCTGTATTTGAGTAGAATGAAGGTTTTTGACACATTTACACCGAGCTGTGATCCCAGAAATGCTCGAAACACGCGATATCACGATTTTGGTGTTCTTCAATGTTTCGTTCGCCACAGCCGTGCCAGACAACTTTTAAGACATGGATCGTCTGTATCTGAGTAGAATGAAGGTTTTTGACACATTTACACCGAGCTGTGATCCCAGAAGTGCTCGAAACACGCGATATCTCGATTTTGGTGTTCTTCAATGTTTCGTTCGCCACAGCCGTGCCAGACAACTTTTAAGACATGGATCTTGTGCATTTGAATAGAATGAAGGTTTTTGACACATTTACACCGAGCTGTGCTCTCAGAAACGCTCGAAACACGCGACATCACGATTTTGGTACTGTTCAAAGTTTCGTTCGCCACAGCTGTGTCAGACAACTTTTAAGACATGGATCTTGTGCATTTGAGTAGAATGAAGGTTTTTGACACATTTACACCGAGCTCTGCTCTCAGAAACGCTCGAAACACGCGACATCACGATTTTGGTGTTCTTCGATGTTTCGTTCGCCACAGCTGAGCCAGACAACTTTTAACACATGGATCGTCTGTATTTAGTAGAATGAAGGTTTTTGACACATTTGCACCGAGCTGTGCGCTCAGAAACGCTCGAAACACGCGATATCACGATTTTGGTGTTCTTCGATGTTTCGTTCGCCACAGCTGAGCCAGACAACTTTTAACACATGGATCGTCTGTATCTGAGTAGAATGAAGGTTTTTGACACATTTACACCGAGCTGTGATCCCAGAAGTGCTCGAAACACGCGATATCACGATTTTGGTGTTCTTCAATGTTTCGTTCGCCACAGCTGTGCCAGACAACTTTTAACACATGGATATTGGGTAATTGAGTAGAATGAAGGTTTTTGACACACTTACACCGAGCTGTGCTCTCAGAAACGCTCGAAACACGCGACATCACGATTTTGGTACTGTTCAAAGTTTCGTTCGCCACAGCTGTGTCAGATAACGTTTAACGCATGGATCTTGTGTATTTGAGTAGAATGGAGGTTTTTGACACATTTACACCGAGCTGTGCTTTCAGAAACGCACGAAACACGTGATATCACGATTTTGGTGTTCTTCGATGTTTCGTTCGCCACAGCTGAGCCAGACAACTTTTAACACATGGATCGTCTGTATTTAGGAGAATGAAGGTTTTTGACACATTTACACCGAGCTGTGATCCCAGAAATGCTCGAAACACGCGATATCACGATTTTGGTGTTCTTCAATGTTTCGTTCGACACAGCTGTGCCAGACAACTTTTAACGCATGGATCGTATGTATTTGAGTAGAATGAAGGTTTTTATCACATTTACACCGAGCTGTGCTCTCAGAAACGCTCGAACCACGAGTAATCACGATTTTGGTGTTCTTCAATGTTTCGTTCGCCACAGCCGTGCCAGACAACTTTTAAGACATGGATCTTGTGCATTTGAGTAAAATGAAGGTTTTTGACACATTTACACCGAGCTCTGCTCTCAGAAACGCTCGAAACACGCGACATCACGATTTTGGTACTGTTCAAAGTTTCGTTCGCCACAGCTGTGTCAGATAACGTTTAACGCATGGATCGTGTGCATTTGAGTATAATGAAGGTTTTTGACACATTTACACCGAGCTGTGCTCTCAGAAACGCTCGAAACACGCGACATCACGATTTTGGTACTGTTCAAAGTTTCGTTCGCCACAGCTGTGTCAGATGACGTTTAACGCATGGATCGTGTGTATTTGAGTAGAATGAAGGTTTTTGACACATTTACACCGAGCTGTGCTCTCAGAAACGCTCAAAACACGTGATATCACGATTTTGGTGTTCTTCGATATTTCGTTCGCCACAGCTGAGCCAGACAACTTTTAACACATGGATCGTCTGTATCTGAGTAGAATGAAGGTTTTTGACACATTTACACCGAGCCGTGATCCCAGAAATGCTCGAAACACGCGATATCACGATTTTGGTGTCCTTCAATGTTTCGTTCGCCACAGCCGTGCCAGACAACTTTTAAGACATGGATCGTGTGCATTTGAGTAGAATGAAGGTTTATGACACATTTACACCGAGCTCTGCTCTCAGAAACGCCCGAAACACGCGACATCACCATTTTGGTGTTCTTCGATATTTCGTTCGCCACAGCTGAGAAAGACAACTTTTAACACATGGATCGTCTGTATCTGAGTAGAATGAAGGTTTTTGACACATTTACACCGAGCTGTGATCCCAGAAGTGCTCGAAACACGCGATATCACGATTTTGGTGTTCTTCAATGTTTCGTTTTCCACAGCCGTGCCAGACAACTTTTAAGACATGGATCTTGTGCATTTGAGTAGAATGAAGGTTTTTGACACATTTACACCGAGCTGTGCTCTCAGAAACGCTCGAAACACGCGACATCACGATTTTGGTACTGTTCAAAGTTTCGTTCGCCACAGCTGTGTCAGATAACGTTTAACGCATGGATCGTGTGTATTTGAGTAGAATGGAGGTTTTTGACACATTTACACCGAGCTGTGCTCTCAGAAACGCACGAAACACGTGATATCACGATTTTGGTGTTCTTCGATGTTTCGTTCGCCACAGCTGAGCCAGACAACTTTTAACACATGGATCGTCTGTATTTAGGAGAATGAAGGTTTTTGACACATTTACACTGAGCTGTGATCCCAGAAATGCTCGAAACACGCGATATCACGATTTTGGTGTTCTTCAATGTTTCGTTCGACACAGCTGTGCCAGACAACTTTTAACGCATGGATCGTATGTATTTGAGTAGAATGAAGGTTTTTATCACATTTACACCGTGCTGTGCTCTCAGAAACGCTCGAACCACGAGTAATCACGATTTTGGTGTTCTTCAATGTTTCGTTCGCCACAGCCGTGCCAGACAACTTTTAAGACATGGATCTTGTGCATTTGAGTAGAATGAAGGTTTTTGACACATTTACACCGAGCTCTGCTCTCAGAAACGCTCGAAACACGCGACATCACGATTTTGGTACCGTTCAAAGTTTCGTTCGCCACAGCTGTTTCAGATGACGTTTAACGCGTGGATCGTGTGTATTTGAGTAGAATGAAGGTTTTTGACACATTTACACCGAGCTGTGCTCTCAGAAACGCTCGAACCACGAGTAATCACGATTTTGGTGTTCTTCAATGTTTCGTTCGCCACAGCCGTGCCAGACAACTTTTAAGACATGGATCTTGTGCATTTGAGTAGAATGAAGGTTAATGACACATTTACACCGAGCTCTGCTCTCAGAAACGCCCGAAACACGCGACATCACGATTTTGGTGTTCTTCGATATTTCGTTCGCCACAGCTGAGCCAGACAACTATTAACACATGGATCGTCTGTATCTGAGTAGAATGAAGGTTTTTGACACATTTACACCGAGCTGTGATCCCAGAAGTGCTCGAAACACGCGATATCACGATTTTGGTGTTCTTCAATGTTTCGTTTTCCACAGCCGTGCCAGACAACTTTTAAGACATGGATCTTGTGCATTTGAGTAGAATGAAGGTTTTTGACACATTTACAACAAGCTCTGCTCTCAGAAACGCTCGAAACACGCGACATCACGATTTTGGTGTTCTTCGATGTTTCGTTCGCCACAGCTGAGCCAGACAACTTTTAACACATGGATCGTCTGTATTTAGTAGAATGAAGGTTTTTGACACATTTGCACCGAGCTGTGCGCTCAGAAACGCTCGAAACACGCGATATCACGATTTTGGTGTTCTTCGATGTTTCGTTCGCCACAGCTGAGCCAGACAACTTTTAACACATGGATCGTCTGTATCTGAGTAGAATGAAGGTTTTTGACACATTTACACCGAGCTGTGATCCCAGAAGTGCTCGAAACACGCGATATCACGATTTTGGTGTTCTTCAATGTTTCGTTCGCCACAGCTGTGCCAGACAACTTTTAACACATGGATATTGGGTAATTGAGTAGAATGAAGGTTTTTGACACACTTACACCGAGCTGTGCTCTCAGAAACGCTCGAAACACGCGACATCACGATTTTGGTACTGTTCAAAGTTTCGTTCGCCACAGCTGTGTCAGATGACGTTTAAAGCATGGATCGTGTGTATTTGAGTAGAATGGAGGTTTCTGACACTTTTACTCTGAGCTGTGCTCTCAGAAGCGCTCGAAACACGCGACATCACGATTTTGGTGTTCTTCAATATTTCGTTCGCCACAGCTGTGATAAACAGTTTTTAACGAATGGATATTGTGCATTTGAGTAGAATAAAGGTTTTTGACACATTTACACCGAGCTGTGATCCCAGAAATGCTCGAAACACGCGATATCACGATTTTGGTGTTCTTCAATGTTTCGTTCGCCACAGCCGTGCCAGACAACTTTTAAGACATGGATCGTCTGTATCTGAGTAGAATGAAGGTTTTTGACACATTTACACCGAGCTGTGATCCCAGAAGTGCTCGAAACACGCGATATCACGATTTTGGTGTTCTTCAATGTTTCGTTCGCCACAGCCGTGCCAGACAACTTTTAAGACATGGATCTTGTGCATTTGAATAGAATGAAGGTTTTTGACACATTTACACCGAGCTCTGCTCTCAGAAACGCTCGAAACACGCGACATCACGATTTTGGTGTTCTTCGATGTTTCGTTCGCCACAGCTGAGCCAGACAACTTTTAACAGATGGATCGTCTGTATTTAGTAGAATGAAGGTTTTTGACATATTTGCACCGAGCTGTGCGCTCAGAAACGCTCGAAACACACGATATCACGATTTTGGTGTTCTTCAATGTTTCGTTCGCCACAGCCGTGCCAGACAACTTTTAAGAAATGGATCTTGTGCATTTGAGTAGAATGAAGGTTTTTGACACATTTACACCGAGCTCTGCTCTCAGAAACGCTCGAAACACGCGACATCACGATTTTGGTACTGTTCAAAGTTTCGTTCGCCACAGCTGTGTCAGATAACGTTTAACGCATGGATCGTGTGCATTTGAGAATAATGAAGGTTTTTGACACATTTACACCGAGCTGTGCTCTCAGAAACGCTCGAAACACGCGACATCACGATTTTGGTACTGTTCAAAGTTTCGTTCGCCACAGCTGTGTCAGATGACGTTTAACGCATGGATCGTGTGTATTTGAGTAGAATGGAGGTTTTTGACACATTTACACCGAGCTGTGCTCTCAGAAACGCTCAAAACACGTGATATCACGATTTTGGTGTTCTTCGATATTTCGTTCGCCACAGCTGAGCCAGACAACTTTTAACACATGGATCGTCTGTAACTGAGTAGAATGAAGGTTTTTGACACATTTACACCGAGCCGTGATCCCAGAAATGCTCGAAACACGCGATATCACGATTTTGGTGTCCTTCAATGTTTCGTTCGCCACAGCCGTGCCAGACAACTTTTAAGACATGGATCGTGTGCATTTGAGTATAATGAAGGTTTTTGACACATTTACACCGAGCTGTGCTCTCAGAAACGCTCGAAACACGCGACATCACGATTTTGGTACTGTTCAAAGTTTCGTTCGCCACAGCTGTGTCAGATGACGTTTAACGCATGGATCGTGTGTATTTGAGTAGAATGGAGGTTTTTGATACATTTACACCGAGCTGTGCTCTCAGAAACGCTCGAAACACGCGACATCACGATTTTGGTACTGTTCAAAGTTTCGTTCGCCACAGCTGTGTCAGATAACGTTTAACGCATGGATCGTGTGTATTTGAGTAGAATGGAGGTTTTTCACACATTTACACCGAGCTGTGCTCTCAGATACGCACGAAACACGTGATATCACTATTTTGGTGTTCTTCGATGTTTCGTACGCCACAGCTGAGCCAGACAACTTTTAACACATGGATCGTGTGTATTTGAGTAGAATGAAGGTTTTTGACACATTTACACCGAGCTGTGGTCTCAGAAACGCTCGAACCACGAGTAATCACGATTTTGGTGTTCTTCAATGTTTCGTTCGACACAGCTGTGCCAGACAACTTTTAACGCATGGATCGTATGTATTTGAGTAGAATGAAGGTTTTTGTCACATTTATACCGAGCTGTGCTCTCAGAAACGCTCGAACCACGAGTAATCACGAGTTTGGTGTTCTTCAATGTTTCGTTCGCCACAGCTGTGCCAGACAACTTTTAACGCATACTGTGCATTTGCGTAGAATGAAGGTTTTTGACACATTTACACCGAGCTGTGATTCCAGAAATGCTCGAAACACGCGATATCACGATTTTGGTACTGTTCAATGTTTCGTTCACCACATTTCTGCCAGACAACTTTTAACGCATGGGTATTGTGTAATTGAGTAGAATGAAGGTTTTTGACACATTTACACCGAGCTGTGATCCCAGAAATGCTCGAAACACGCGATATCACGATTTTGGTGTTCTTCAATGTTTCGTTCGCCACAGCTGTGCCAGACAAGTTTTAAGACATGGATCGTGTGTATTTGAGTAGAATGAACGTTTTTGACACATTTGCACCGATCTGTGCGCTCAGAAACGCTCGAAACGCGCGATATCACGATTTTGGTGTTCTTCAATGTTTCGTTCGCCACAGCTGTGCCAGACAACTTTTAACGAATGGATAATGTGCAATTGAGTAGAATGAAGATGTTTTGACACTTTTAAACCGAGCTGTGCTCTCAGAAACGCTCGAAACACGACTAATCACGATTTTGGTATTCTTCAATGTTTCGTTCGCCACAGCTGTGCCAGACAATTTTTAACGCATGCATATTGTGCATTTGAGTAGAATGAAAGTTTTTGACACGTTTACACCGAGCTGTGATCCCAGAAACGCTCGAAACACGCGATATCACGATTTTGGTGCTGTTCAATGTTTCGTTCACCACAGCTGTGCCAGACAACTCTTAACGAATGAATCTTGTGCATTTGAGTAGAATAAAGGTTTTTGACTCATTTGCACCGAGCTGTGCTCTCAGAAACGCTCGAAACACGAGTAATCACGATTTTGGTGTCCTTCAATGTTTCGTTCGCCACAGCGGTGCCAGACAATTTTTAACGCATGCATATTGTGCATTTGAGTAGAATGAAAGTTTTTGACACGTTTACACCGAGCTGTGATCCCAGAAACGCTCGAAACACGCGATATCACGATTTTGGTGTTCTTCGATGTTTCGTTCGCCACAGCTGAGCCAGACAACTTTTAACACATGGATCGTCTGTATTTGAGTAGAATGAAGGTTTTTGACACATTTACACCGAGCTGTGATCCCAGAAACGCTCGAAACACGCGATATCACGATTTTGGTGTTCTTCAATGTTTCGTTCGCCACAGCTGTGCCATACAAGTTTTAAGACATGGATCTTGTGTATTTGAGTAGAATGCAGGTTTTTGACACATTTACACCCAGCTGAGATCCCAGAAATGCTCGAAACACGCGATATCACGATTTTGGTACTGTTCAAAGTTTCTTTCGCCACAGCTGTGCCAGATGACGTTTAACGCAAGTATGGTTTGTACTTTCGACACGTTTACACCGAGCTGTGATCCCAGAAACGCTCGAAACACGCGATATCACGATTTTGGTGCTGTTCAATGTTTCGTTCACCACAGCTGTGCCAGACAACTCTTAACGAATGAATATTGTGCATTTGAGTAGAATAAAGGTTTTTGACTCATTTGCACAGAGCTGTGCTCTCAGAAACGCTCGAAACACGCGACATCACCATTTTGGTGTTCTTCAATGTTTCGTTCGCCACAGCTGTGCCAGACAACTTTTAACGAATGCATATTAGGCATTTGAGTAGAATGAAGGTTTTTGACACATTTGCACCGAGCTGTGCTCTCAGAAACGCTCGAAACACGACTTATCACGATTTTGGTATTCTTCAATGTTTCGTTCGCCACAGCTGTGCCAGACAATTTTTAACGCATGCATATTGTGCATTTGAGAAGAATGAAAGTTTTTGACACGTTTACACCAAGCTGTGATCCCAGAAACGCTCGAAACACGCGTTATCACGATTTTGGTGCTGTTCAATGTTTCGTTCACCACAGCTGTGCCAGACAACTCTTAACGAATGAATATTGTGCATTTGAGTAGAATAAAGGTTTTTGACTCATTTGCACCGAGCTGTGCTCTCAGAAACGCTCGAAACACGCGACATCACGATTTTGGTACTGTTCAAAGTTTCGTTCGCCACACCTGTGTCAGATGACGTTTAACGCATGGAGCGTGTGTATTTGAGTAGAATGGAGGTTTTTGACACATTTACACCGAACTGTGATCCCAGAAATGCTCGAAACACGCGATATCACGATTTTGGTGTTCTTCAATGTTTCGTTCGCCACAGCTGTGCCATACAAGTTTTAAGACATGGATCTTGTGCATTTGAGTAGAATGAAGGTTTTTGACACATTTATACCGAGCTGTGCTCTCAGAAAAGCTCGAAACACGCGACATCACGATTTTGGTATTCTTCAATGTTTCGTTCGCCACAGCTGTGCCAGACAATTTTTAACGAATGGATAATGTGCAATTGAGTAGAATGAAGATGTTTTGACACTTTTAAACCGAGCTGTGCTCTCAGAAACGCTCGAAACACGCGACATCACGATTTTGGTACTGTTCAAAGTTTCGTTCGCCACACCTGTGTCAGATGACGTTTAACGCATGGATCGTGTGTATTTGAGTAGAATGGAGGTTTTTGACACATTTACACCGAACTGTGATCCCAGAAATGCTCGAAACACGCGATATCACGATTTTGGTGCTGTTCAATGTTTCGTTCACCACAGCTGTGCCAGACAACTCTTAACGAATGAATCTTGTGCATTTGAGTAGAATAAAGGTTTTTGACTCATTTGCACCGAGCTGTGCTCTCAGAAACGCTCGAAACACGAGTAATCACGATTTTGGTGTCCTTCAATGTTTCGTTCGCCACAGCGGTGCCAGACAATTTTTAACGCATGCATATTGTGCATTTGAGTAGAATGAAAGTTTTTGACACGTTTACACCGAGCTGTGATCCCAGAAACGCTCGAAACACGCGATATCACGATTTTGGTGTTCTTCGATGTTTCGTTCGCCACAGCTGAGCCAGACAACTTTTAACACATGGATCGTCTGTATTTGAGTAGAATGAAGGTTTTTGACACATTTACACCGTGCTGTGAACCCAGAAACGCTCGAAACACGCGATATCACAATTTTGGTGTTCTTCAATGTTTCGTTCGCCACAGCTGTGCCATACAAGTTTTAAGACATGGATCTTGTGTATTTGAGTAGAATGAAGGTTTTTGACACATTTACACCCAGCTGAGATCCCAGAAATGCTCGAAACACGCGATATCACGATTTTGGTACTGTTCAAAGTTTCTTTCGCCACAGCTATGCCAGATGAGGTTTAACGCAAGTATGTTTTGTACTTTCGACACGTTTACACCGAGCTGTGATCCCAGAAACGCTCGAAACACGCGATATCACGATTTTGGTGCTGTTCAATTTTTCGTTCACCACAGCTGTGCCAGACAACTCTTAACGAATGAATATTGTGCATTTGAGTAGAATAAAGGTTTTTGACTCATTTGCACAGAGCTGTGCTCTCAGAAACGCTCGAAACACGCGACATCACCATTTTGGTGTTCTTCAATGTTTCGTTCGCCACAGCTGTGCCAGACAACTTTTAACGAATGCATATTAGGCATTTGAGTAGAATGAAGGTTTTTGACACATTTGCACCGAGCTGTGCTCTCAGAAACGCTCGAAACACGCGACATCACGATTTTGGTACTGTTGAAAGTTTCGTTCGCCACAGCTGTGTCAGATGACGTTTAACGCATGGATCGTGTGTATTTGAGTAGAATGGAGGTTTTTGACACATTTACACCGAGCTGTTCTCTCAGAAACGCTCGAAACACGTGATATCACGATTTTGGTGTTCTTCGATGTTTCGTTCGCCACACCTGAGCCAGACAACTTTTAACACATGGATCTTGAGCATTTGAGTAGAATGAAGGTTTTTGACACATTTACACCGAGCTGTGGTCTCAGAAACGCTCGAACCACGCGATATCACGATTTTGGTGGTCTTCAATGTTATGTTCGCCACAGCTGTGCCAGACAACTTTTAACGCATGGATCGTATGTATTTGAGTAGAATGAAGGTTTTTGTCACATTTACACCGAGCTGTGCTCTCAGAAACGATCGAAACACGCGACATCACGATTTTGGTGAAGTTCAAAGTTTCGTTCGCTACAGCGGTGTCAGATGACGTTTAACGCATGGATCGTGTGTATTTGAGTAGAATGAAGGTTTTTGACACATTTGCACCGATCTGTGCGCTCAGAAACGCTCGAAACACGCGATATCACGATTTTGGTGTTCTTCAATGTTTCGTTCGCCACAGCTGTGCCAGACAACTTTTAACGAATGGATAATGTGCAATTGAGTAGAATGAAGATTTTTTGACACTTTTAAACCGAGCTGTGCTCTCAGAAACGCTCGAAACACGACTAATCACGATTTTGGTATTCTTCAATGTTTCGTTCGCCACAGCTGTGCCAGACAAGTTTTAACGAATGGATATTTTGCAATTGAGTAGACTAAAGGTTTTTGACACTTTTAAACCGACCTGTGCTCTCAGAAACGCTCGAAACACGACTAATCACGATTTTGGTACTGTTCAAAGCTTCGTTCGCCACAGATGTGCCAGATGACGTTTAACGCGTGCCTGTTGTGTATTTGAGTAGAATGAAGGTTTCTGACACTTTTACTCTGAGCTGTGCTCTCAGAAGCGCTCGAAACACGCGACATCACGATTTTGGTGTTCTTCAATATTTCGTTCGCCACAGCTGTGATAAACAATTTTTAACGAATGGATATTGTGCATTTGAGTAGAATAAAGGTTTTTGACACATTTGCACCGAGCTGTGCGCTCAGAAACATTCGAAACACGCGATATCACGATTTTGGTGTTCTTCAATGTTTCGTTCGCCACAGCTGTGCCAGATAAGTTTCAACGAATGGATATTGTGCAATTGAGTAGACGGACGGTTTTTGACACTTTTAAACCGAGCTGTGCTCTCAGAACCGCTAGAAACACGACTAATCACGATTTTGGTATTCTTGAATGTTTCGTTCGCCACAGCTGTGCCAGACAATTTTTAACGCATGCATATTGTGCATTTGAGTAGAATGAAAGTTTTTGACACGTTTGCACCGAGCTGTGATCCCAGAAACGCTCGAAACACGCGATATCACGATTTTGGTGTTCTTCAATATTTCGTTCGCCACAGCTGTGCCAGACAAGTTTTAAGACATGGATCTTGTGCATTTGAGTAGAATGAAGGTTTTTGACACATTTACACCGATCTGTGCGCTCAGAAACGCTCGAAACACGCGATATCACGATTTTGGTATTCTTCGATGTTTCGTTCACCACAGCTGAGCCAGACAACTTTTAACACATGGATCGTCTGTATTTGAGTAGAATGAAGGTTTTTGACACATTTGCAACGAGATGTGCGCTCAGAAACGCTCGAAACACGCGATATCACGATTTTGGTGTTCTTCAATGTTTCGTTCGCCACAGCTGTGCCAGATAAGTTTCAACGAATGGATATTGTGCAATTGAGTAGACTGACGGGTTTTGACACTTTTAAACCGAGCTGTGCTCTCAGAACCGCTCGAAACACGACTAATCACGATTTTGGTGTTCTTCAATGTTTCGTTCGCCACAGCTGTGCCAGATAAGTTTCAACGAATGGATATTGTGCAATTGAGTAGACTGACGGGTTTTGACACTTTTAAACCGAGCTGTGCTCTCAGAACCGCTCGAAACACGACTAATCACGATTTTGGTATTCTTCAATGTTTCGTTCGCCACAGCTGTGCCAGATAAATTTTAACGAATGGATATTGTGCAATTGAGTAGACTGACGGTTCTTGACACTTTTAAACCGAGCTGTGCTCTCAGAACCGCTCGAAACACGAGTAATCACGACTTTGGTGTTCTTCAATGTTTCGTTCGCCACAGCTGTGCCAGACAACTTTTAACGCATGCATATTGTGCATTTGCGTAGAATGAAGGTTTTTGACACATTTACACCGAGCTGTGCTCTCAGAAACGCACGAAACACGTGATATCACGATTTTGGTGTTCTTCGATGTTTCGTTCGCCACAGCGGAGCCAGACAACTTTTAACACATGGATCGTCTGTATTTGAGTAGAATGAAGGTTTTTGACACATTTACACCGAGCTGTGATCCCAGAAATGCTCGAAACACGCGATATCACGATTTTGGTGTTCTTCAATGTTTCGTTCGCCACAGCCGTGCCAGACAACTTTTAAGACATGGATCGTCTGTATCTGAGTAGAATGAAGGTTTTTGACACATTTACACCGAGCTGTGATCCCAGAAGTGCTCGAAACACGCGATATCTCGATTTTGGTGTTCTTCAATGTTTCGTTCGCCACAGCCGTGCCAGACAACTTTTAAGACATGGATCTTGTGCATTTGAATAGAATGAAGGTTTTTGACACATTTACACCGAGCTGTGCTCTCAGAAACGCTCGAAACACGCGACATCACGATTTTGGTACTGTTCAAAGTTTCGTTCGCCACAGCTGTGTCAGATGACGTTTAACGCATGGATCGTGTGTATTTGAGTAGAATGGAGGTTTTTGACACATTTACACCGAGCTGTGCGCTCAGAAACGCTCGAAACACGCGATATCACGATTTTGGTGTTCTTCAATGTTTCGTTCGCCACAGCCGTGCCAGACAACTTTTAAGACATGGATCTTGTGCATTTGAGTAGAATGAAGGTTTTTGACACATTTACACCGAGCTCTGCTCTCAGAAACGCTCGAAACACGCGACATCTAGATTTTGGTGTTCTTCGATGTTTCGTTCGCCACAGCTGAGCCAGACAACTTTTAACACATGGATCGTCTGTATTTAGTAGAATGAAGGTTTTTGACACATTTGCACCGAGCTGTGCGCTCAGAAACGCTCGAAACACGCGATATCACGATTTTGGTGTTCTTCGATGTTTCGTTCGCCACAGCTGAGCCAGACAACTTTTAACACATGGATCGTCTGTATCTGAGTAGAATGAAGGTTTTTGACACATTTACACCGAGCTGTGATCCCAGAAGTGCTCGAAACACGCGATATCACGATTTTGGTGTTCTTCAATGTTTCGTTCGCCACAGCTGTGCCAGACAACTTTTAACACATGGATATTGGGTAATTGAGTAGAATGAAGGTTTTTGACACACTTACACCGAGCTGTGCTCTCAGAAACGCTCGAAACACGCGACATCACGATTTTGGTACTGTTCAAAGTTTCGTTCGCCACAGCTGTGTCAGATAACGTTTAACGCATGGATCTTGTGTATTTGAGTAGAATGGAGGTTTTTGACACATTTACACCGAGCTGTGCTCTCAGAAACGCACGAAACACGTGATATCACGATTTTGGTGTTCTTCGGTGTTTCGTTCGCCACAGCTGAGCCAGACAACTTTTAACACATGGATCGTCTGTATTTAGGAGAATGAAGGTTTTTGACACATTTACACCGAGCTGTGATCCCAGAAATGCTCGAAACACGCGATATCACGATTTTGGTGTTCTTCAATGTTTCGTTCGACACAGCTGTGCCAGACAACTTTTAACGCATGGATCGTATGTATTTGAGTAGAATGAAGGTTTTTATCACATTTACACCGAGCTGTGCTCTCAGAAACGCTCGAACCACGAGTAATCACGATTTTGGTGTTCTTCAATGTTTCGTTCGCCACAGCCGTGCCAGACAACTTTTAAGACATGGATCTTGTGCATTTGAGTAGAATGAAGGTTTTTGACACATTTACACCGAGCTCTGCTCTCAGAAACGCTCGAAACACGCGACATCACGATTTTGGTACTGTTCAAAGTTTCGTTCGCCACAGCTGTGTCAGATAACGTTTAACGCATGGATCGTGTGCATTTGAGTAGAATGAAGGTTTTTGACACATTTGCACCAAGCTGTGCGCTCAGAAACGCTCGAAACACGCGATATCACGATTTTGGTGTTCTTCAATGTTTCGTTAGCCACAGCTGTGCCAGATAAATTTTAACGAATGGATATTGTGCAATTGAGTAGACTGACGGTTCTTGACACTTTTAAACCGAGCTGTGCTCTCAGAACCGCTCGAAACACGAGTAATCACGACTTTGGTGTTCTTCAGTGTTTCGTTCGCCACAGCTGTGCCAGCCAACTTTTAACGCATGCATATTGTGCATTTGCGTAGAATGAAGGTTTTTGACACATTTACACCCAGCTGTGATTCCAGAAATGCTGGAAACACGCGATATCACGATTTTGGTACTGTTCAAAGTTTCATTCGCCACAGCAGTGCCAGATGACGTTTAACGCGTGCCTGTTGTGTATTTGAGTAGAATGAAGGTTTCTGACACTTTTACTCTGAGCTGTGCTCTCAGAAGCGCTCGAAACACGCGACATCACGATTTTGGTGTTCTTCAATATTTCGTTCGCCACAGCTGTGATAAACAGTTTTTAACGAATGGATATTGTGCATTTGAGTAGAATAAAGGTTTTTGACACATTTACACCGAGCTGTGATCCCAGAAATGCTCGAAACACGCGATATCACGATTTTGGTGTTCTTCAATGTTTCGTTCGCCACAGCCGTGCCAGACAACTTTTAAGACATGGATCGTCTGTATCTGAGTAGAATGAAGGTTTTTGACACATTTACACCGAGCTGTGATCCCAGAAGTGCTCGAAACACGCGATATCACGATTTTGGTGTTCTTCAATGTTTCGTTCGCCACAGCCGTGCCAGACAACTTTTAAGACATGGATCTTGTGCATTTGAATAGAATGAAGGTTTTTGACACATTTACACCGAGCTGTGCTCTCAGAAACGCACGAAACACGCGACATCACGATTTTGGTGTTGTTCAAAGTTTCGTTCGCCACAGCTGTGCCAGACAACTTTTAACACATGGATCTTGTGTATTTGAGTAGAATGAAGGTTTTTGACACATTTACACCGAGCTGTGCTCGAAGAAACGTTCGAAACACGCGACATCACGATTTTGGTGTTCTTCAATGTTTCGTTCGCCACAGCTGTGCCAGACAACTTTTAACGAATGGATAATGTGCAATTGAGTAGAATGAAGATTTTTTGACACTTTTAAACCGAGCTGTGCTCTCAGAAACGCTCGAAACACGACTAATCACGATTTTGGTATTCTTCAATGTTTCGTTCGCCACAGCTGTGCCAGACAATTTTTAACGCATGCATATTGTGCATTTGAGTAGAATGAAGGTTTTTGACACATTTACACCGAGCTCTGCTCTCAGAAACGCTCGAAACACGCGACATCACGATTTTGGTACCGTTCAAAGTTTCGTTCGCCACAGCTGTTTCAGATGACGTTTAACGCATGGATCGTGTGTATTTGAGTAGAATGAAGGTTTTTGACACATTTGCACCGAGCTGTGCGCTCAGAAACGCTCGAAACACGCGATATCACGATTTTGGTGTTCTTCAATGTTTCGTTCGCCACAGCCGTGCCAGACAACTTTTAAGACATGGATCTTGTGCATTTGAGTAGAATGAAGGTTTTTGACACATTTACACCGAGCTCTGCTCTCAGAAACGCTCGAAACACGCGACATCACGATTTTGGTACTGTTCAAAGTTTCGTTCGCCACAGCTGTGTCAGATAACGTTTAACGCATGGATCGTGTGCATTTGAGTATAATGAAGGTTTTTGACACATTTACACCGAGCTGTGCTCTCAGAAACGCTCGAAACACGCGACATCACGATTTTGGTACTGTTCAAAGTTTCGTTCGCCACAGCTGTGTCAGATGACGTTTAACGCATGGATCGTGTGTATTTGAGTAGAATGAAGGTTTTTGACACATTTACACCGAGCTGTGCTCTCAGAAACGCTCAAAACACGTGATATCACGATTTTGGTGTTCTTCGATATTTCGTTCGCCACAGCTGAGCCAGACAACTTTTAACACATGGATCGTCTGTATCTGAGTAGAATGAAGGTTTTTGACACATTTACACCGAGCCGTGATCCCAGAAATGCTCGAAACACGCGATATCACGATTTTGGTGTCCTTCAATGTTTCGTTCGCCACAGCCGTGCCAGACAACTTTTAAGACATGGATCGTGTGCATTTGAGTAGAATGAAGGTTTATGACACATTTACACCGAGCTCTGCTCTCAGAAACGCCCGAAACACGCGACATCACGATTTTGGTGTTCTTCAATGTTTCGTTCGCCACAGCCGTGCCAGACAACTTTTAAGACATGGATCTTGTGCATTTGAGTAGAATGAAGGTTTTTGACACATTTACACCGAGCTCTGCTCTCAGAAACGCTCGAAACACGCGACATCACGATTTTGGTACTGTTCAAAGTTTCGTTCGCCACAGCTGTGTCAGATAACGTTTAACGCATGGATCGTGTGCATTTGAGTATAATGAAGGTTTTTGACACATTTACACCGAGCTGTGCTCTCAGAAACGCTCGAAACACGCGACATCACGATTTTGGTACTGTTCAAAGTTTCGTTCGCCACAGCTGTGTCAGATGACGTTTAACGCATGGATCGTGTGTATTTGAGTAGAATGAAGGTTTTTGACACATTTACACCGAGCTGTGCTCTCAGAAACGCTCAAAACACGTGATATCACGATTTTGGTGTTCTTCGATATTTCGTTCGCCACAGCTGAGCCAGACAACTTTTAACACATGGATCGTCTGTATCTGAGTAGAATGAAGGTTTTTGACACATTTACACCGAGCCGTGATCCCAGAAATGCTCGAAACACGCGATATCACGATTTTGGTGTCCTTCAATGTTTCGTTCGCCACAGCCGTGCCAGACAACTTTTAAGACATGGATCGTGTGCATTTGAGTAGAATGAAGGTTTATGACACATTTACACCGAGCTCTGCTCTCAGAAACGCCCGAAACACGCGACATCACGATTTTGGTGTTCTTCAATGTTTCGTTCGCCACAGCTGTGCCAGACAACTTTTAACGAATGGATAATGTGCAATTGAGTAGAATGAAGATGTTTTGACACTTTTAAACCGAGCTGTGCTCTCAGAAACGCTCGAAACACGCGATATCACGATTTTGGTGCTGTTCAATGTTTCGTTCACCACAGCTGTGCCAGACAACTCTTAACGAATGAATCTTGTGCATTTGAGTAGAATAAAGGTTTTTGACTCATTTGCACCGAGCTGTGCTCTCAGAAACGCTCGAAACACGAGTAATCACGATTTTGGTGTCCTTCAATGTTTCGTTCGCCACAGCGGTGCCAGACAATTTTTAACGCATGCATATTGTGCATTTGAGTAGAATGAAAGTTTTTGACACGTTTACACCGAGCTGTGATCCCAGAAACGCTCGAAACACGCGATATCACGATTTTGGTGTTCTTCGATGTTTCGTTCGCCACAGCTGAGCCAGACAACTTTTAACACATGGATCGTCTGTATTTGAGTAGAATGAAGGTTTTTGACACATTTACACCGAGCTGTGATCCCAGAAACGCTCGAAACACGCGATATCACGATTTTGGTGTTCTTCAATGTTTCGTTCGCCACAGCTGTGCCATACAAGTTTTAAGACATGGATCTTGTGTATTTGAGTAGAATGCAGGTTTTTGACACATTTACACCCAGCTGAGATCCCAGAAATGCTCGAAACACGCGATATCACGATTTTGGTACTGTTCAAAGTTTCTTTCGCCACAGCTGTGCCAGATGACGTTTAACGCAAGTATGGTTTGTACTTTCGACACGTTTACACCGAGCTGTGATCCCAGAAACGCTCGAAACACGCGATATCACGATTTTGGTGCTGTTCAATGTTTCGTTCACCACAGCTGTGCCAGACAACTCTTAACGAATGAATATTGTGCATTTGAGTAGAATAAAGGTTTTTGACTCATTTGCACAGAGCTGTGCTCTCAGAAACGCTCGAAACACGCGACATCACCATTTTGGTGTTCTTCAATGTTTCGTTCGCCACAGCTGTGCCAGACAACTTTTAACGAATGCATATTAGGCATTTGAGTAGAATGAAGGTTTTTGACACATTTGCACCGAGCTGTGCTCTCAGAAACGCTCGAAACACGACTAATCACGATTTTGGTATTCTTCAATGTTTCGTTCGCCACAGCTGTGCCAGACAATTTTTAACGCATGCATATTGTGCATTTGAGAAGAATGAAAGTTTTTGACACGTTTACACCAAGCTGTGATCCCAGAAACGCTCGAAACACGCGTTATCACGATTTTGGTGCTGTTCAATGTTTCGTTCACCACAGCTGTGCCAGACAACTCTTAACGAATGAATATTGTGCATTTGAGTAGAATAAAGGTTTTTGACACGTTTACACCGAGCTGTGATCCCAGAAACGCTCGAAACACGCGATATCACGATTTTGGTGTTCTTCGATGTTTCGTTCGCCACACCTGTGTCAGATGACGTTTAACGCATGGAGCGTGTGTATTTGAGTAGAATGGAGGTTTTTGACACATTTACACCGAACTGTGATCCCAGAAATGCTCGAAACACGCGATATCACAATTTTGGTGTTCTTCAATGTTTCGTTCGCCACAGCTGTGCCATACAAGTTTTAAGACATGGATCTTGTGTATTCGAGTAGAATGAAGGTTTTTGACACATTTACACCGAGCTGTGCTCTCAGAAAAGCTCGAAACACGCGACATCACGATTTTGGTATTCTTCAATGTTTCGTTCGCCACAGCTGTGCCAGATGAGGTTTAACGCAAGTATGTTTTGTACTTTCGACACGTTTACACCGAGCTGTGATCCCAGAAACGCTCGAAACACGCGATATCACGATTTTGGTGCTGTTCAATGTTTCGTTCACCACAGCTGTGCCAGACAACTCTTAACGAATGAATATTGTGCATTTGAGTAGAATAAAGGTTTTTGACTCATTTGCACAGAGCTGTGCTCTCAGAAACGCTCGAAACACGCGACATCACCATTTTGGTGTTCTTCAATGTTTCGTTCGCCACAGCTGTGCCAGACAACTTTTAACGAATGCATATTAGGCATTTGAGTAGAATGAAGGTTTTTGACACATTTGCACCGAGCTGTGCTCTCAGAAACGCTCGAAACACGCGACATCACGATTTTGGTACTGTTGAAAGTTTCGTTCGCCACAGCTGTGTCAGATGACGTTTAACGCATGGATCGTGTGTATTTGAGTAGAATGGAGGTTTTTGACACATTTACACCGAGCTGTTCTCTCAGAAACGCTCGAAACACGTGATATCACGATTTTGGTGTTCTTCGATGTTTCGTTCGCCACACCTGAGCCAGACAACTTTTAACACACGGATCTTGTGCATTTGAGTAGAATGAAGGTTTTTGACACATTTACACCGAGCTGTGGTCTCAGAAACGCTCGAACCACGCGATATCACGATTTTGGTGGTCTTCAATGTTATGTTCGCCACAGCTGTGCCAGACAACTTTTAACGCATGGATCGTATGTATTTGAGTAGAATGAAGGTTTTTGTCACATTTACACCGAGCTGTGCTCTCAGAAACGATCGAAACACGCGACATCACGATTTTGGTGCTGTTCAAAGTTTCGTTCGCTACAGCGGTGTCAGATGACGTTTAACGCATGGATCGTGTGTATTTGAGTAGAATGAAGGTTTTTGACACATTTGCACCGATCTGTGCGCTCAGAAACGCTCGAAACACGCGATATCACGATTTTGGTGTTCTTCAATGGTTCGTTCGCCACAGCTGTGCCAGACAACTTTTAACGAATGGATAATGTGCAATTGAGTAGAATGAAGATTTTTTGACACTTTTAAACCGAGCTGTGCTCTCAGAAACGCTCGAAACACGACTAATCACGATTTTGGTATTCTTCAATGTTTCGTTCGCCACAGCTGTGCCAGACAAGTTTTAACGAATGGATATTTTGCAATTGAGTAGACTAAAGGTTTTTGACACTTTTAAACCGACCTGTGCTCTCAGAAACGTTCGAAACACGACTAATCACGATTTTGGTACTGTTCAAAGTTTCGTTCGCCACAGATGTGCCAGATGACGTTTAACGCGTGCCTGTTGTGTATTTGAGTAGAATGAAGGTTTCTGACACTTTTACTCTGAGCTGTGCTCTCAGAAGCGCTCGAAACACGCGACATCACGATTTTGGTGTTCTTCAATATTTCGTTCGCCACAGCTGTGATAAACAATTTTTAACGAATGGATATTGTGCATTTGAGTAGAATAAAGGTTTTTGACACATTTGCACCGAGCTGTGCGCTCAGAAACATTCGAAACACGCGATATCACGATTTTGGTGTTCTTCAATGTTTCGTTCGCCACAGCTGTGCCAGATAAGTTTCAACGAATGGATATTGTGCAATTGAGTAGACGGACGGTTTTTGACACTTTTAAACCGAGCTGTGCTCTCAGAACCGCTAGAAACACGACTAATCACGATTTTGGTATTCTTGAATGTTTCGTTCGCCACAGCTGTGCCAGACAATTTTTAACGCATGCATATTGTGCATTTGAGTAGAATGAAAGTTTTTGACACGTTTGCACCGAGCTGTGATCCCAGAAACGCTCGAAACACGCGATATCACGATTTTGGTGTTCTTCAATATTTCGTTCGCCACAGCTGTGCCAGACAAGTTTTAAGACATGGATCTTGTGCATTTGAGTAGAATGAAGGTTTTTGACACATTTACACCGATCTGTGCGCTCAGAAACGCTCGAAACACGCGATATCACGATTTTGGTATTCTTCGATGTTTCGTTCACCACAGCTGAGCCAGACAACTTTTAACACATGGATCGTCTGTATTTGAGTAGAATGAAGGTTTTTGACACATTTGCACCGAGATGTGCGCTCAGAAACGCTCGAAACACGCGATATCACGATTTTGGTGTTCTTCAATGTTTCGTTCGCCACAGCTGTGCCAGATAAGTTTCAACGAATGGATATTGTGCAATTGAGTAGACTGACGGGTTTTGACACTTTTAAACCGAGCTGTGCTCTCAGAACCGCTCGAAACACGACTAATCACGATTTTGGTGTTCTTCGATGTTTCGTTCGCCACAGCTGTGCCAGATAAGTTTCAACGAATGGATATTGTGCAATTGAGTAGACTGACGGGTTTTGACACTTTTAAACCGAGCTGTGCTCTCAGAACCGCTCGAAACACGACTAATCACGATTTTGGTATTCTTCAATGTTTCGTTCGCCACAGCTGTGCCAGATAAATTTTAACGAATGGATATTGTGCAATTGAGTAGACTGACGGTTCTTGACACTTTTAAACCGAGCTGTGCTCTCAGAACCGCTCGAAACACGAGTAATCACGACTTTGGTGTTCTTCAATGTTTCGTTCGCCACAGCTGTGCCAGACAACTTTTAACGCATGCATATTGTGCATTTGCGTAGAATGAAGGTTTTTGACACATTTACACCGAGCTGTGCTCTCAGAAACGCACGAAACACGTGATATCACGATTTTGGTGTTCTTCGATGTTTCGTTCGCCACAGCGGAGCCAGACAACTTTTAACACATGGATCGTCTGTATTTGAGTAGAATGAAGGTTTTTGACACATTTACACCGAGCTGTGATCCCAGAAATGCTCGAAACACGCGATATCACGATTTTGGTGTTCTTCAATGTTTCGTTCGCCACAGCCGTGCCAGACAACTTTTAAGACATGGATCGTCTGTATCTGAGTAGAATGAAGGTTTTTGACACATTTACACCGAGCTGTGATCCCAGAAGTGCTCGAAACACGCGATATCTCGATTTTGGTGTTCTTCAATGTTTCGTTCGCCACAGCCGTGCCAGACAACTTTTAAGACATGGATCTTGTGCATTTGAATAGAATGAAGGTTTTTGACACATTTACACCGAGCTGTGCTCTCAGAAACGCTCGAAACACGCGACATCACGATTTTGGTACTGTTCAAAGTTTCGTTCGCCACAGCTGTGTCAGATGACGTTTAACGCATGGATCGTGTGTATTTGAGTAGAATGGAGGTTTTTGACACATTTACACCGAGCTGTGCGCTCAGAAACGCTCGAAACACGCGATATCACGATTTTGGTGTTCTTCAATGTTTCGTTCGCCACAGCCGTGCCAGACAACTTTTAAGACATGGATCTTGTGCATTTGAGTAGAATGAAGGTTTTTGACACATTTACACCGAGCTCTGCTCTCAGAAACGCTCGAAACACGCGACATCACGATTTTGGTGTTCTTCGATGTTTCGTTCGCCACAGCTGAGCCAGACAACTTTTAACACATGGATCGTCTGTATTTAGTAGAATGAAGGTTTTTGACACATTTGCACCGAGCTGTGCGCTCAGAAACGCTCGAAACACGCGATATCACGATTTTGGTGTTCTTCAATGTTTCGTTCGCCACAGCTGTGCCAGATAAGTTTCAACGAATGGATATTGTGCAATTGAGTAGACGGACGGTTTTTGACACTTTTAAACCGAGCTGTGCTCTCAGAACCGCTAGAAACACGACTAATCACGATTTTGGTATTCTTGAATGTTTCGTTCGCCACAGCTGTGCCAGACAATTTTTAACGCATGCATATTGTGCATTTGAGTAGAATGAAAGTTTTTGACACGTTTGCACCGAGCTGTGATCCCAGAAACGCTCGAAACACGCGATATCACGATTTTGGTGTTCTTCAATATTTCGTTCGCCACAGCTGTGCCAGACAAGTTTTAAGACATGGATCTTGTGCATTTGAGTAGAATGAAGGTTTTTGACACATTTACACCGATCTGTGCGCTCAGAAACGCTCGAAACACGCGATATCACGATTTTGGTATTCTTCGATGTTTCGTTCACCACAGCTGAGCCAGACAACTTTTAACACATGGATCGTCTGTATTTGAGTAGAATGAAGGTTTTTGACACATTTGCACCGAGATGTGCGCTCAGAAACGCTCGAAACACGCGATATCACGATTTTGGTGTTCTTCAATGTTTCGTTCGCCACAGCTGTGCCAGATAAGTTTCAACGAATGGATATTGTGCAATTGAGTAGACTGACGGGTTTTGACACTTTTAAACCGAGCTGTGCTCTCAGAACCGCTCGAAACACGACTAATCACGATTTTGGTGTTCTTCAATGTTTCGTTCGCCACAGCTGTGCCAGATAAGTTTCAACGAATGGATATTGTGCAATTGAGTAGACTGACGGGTTTTGACACTTTTAAACCGAGCTGTGCTCTCAGAACCGCTCGAAACACGACTAATCACGATTTTGGTATTCTTCAATGTTTCGTTCGCCACAGCTGTGCCAGATAAATTTTAACGAATGGATATTGTGCAATTGAGTAGACTGACGGTTCTTGACACTTTTAAACCGAGCTGTGCTCTCAGAACCGCTCGAAACACGAGTAATCACGACTTTGGTGTTCTTCAATGTTTCGTTCGCCACAGCTGTGCCAGACAACTTTTAACGCATGCATATTGTGCATTTGCGTAGAATGAAGGTTTTTGACACATTTACACCGAGCTGTGCTCTCAGAAACGCACGAAACACGTGATATCACGATTTTGGTGTTCTTCGATGTTTCGTTCGCCACAGCGGAGCCAGACAACTTTTAACACATGGATCGTCTGTATTTGAGTAGAATGAAGGTTTTTGACACATTTACACCGAGCTGTGATCCCAGAAATGCTCGAAACACGCGATATCACGATTTTGGTGTTCTTCAATGTTTCGTTCGCCACAGCCGTGCCAGACAACTTTTAAGACATGGATCGTCTGTATCTGAGTAGAATGAAGGTTTTTGACACATTTACACCGAGCTGTGATCCCAGAAGTGCTCGAAACACGCGATATCTCGATTTTGGTGTTCTTCAATGTTTCGTTCGCCACAGCCGTGCCAGACAACTTTTAAGACATGGATCTTGTGCATTTGAATAGAATGAAGGTTTTTGACACATTTACACCGAGCTGTGCTCTCAGAAACGCTCGAAACACGCGACATCACGATTTTGGTACTGTTCAAAGTTTCGTTCGCCACAGCTGTGTCAGACAACTTTTAAGACATGGATCTTGTGCATTTGAGTAGAATGAAGGTTTTTGACACATTTACACCGAGCTCTGCTCTCAGAAACGCTCGAAACACGCGACATCACGATTTTGGTGTTCTTCGATGTTTCGTTCGCCACAGCTGAGCCAGACAACTTTTAACACATGGATCGTCTGTATTTAGTAGAATGAAGGTTTTTGACACATTTGCACCGAGCTGTGCGCTCAGAAACGCTCGAAACACGCGATATCACGATTTTGGTGTTCTTCGATGTTTCGTTCGCCACAGCTGAGCCAGACAACTTTTAACACATGGATCGTCTGTATCTGAGTAGAATGAAGGTTTTTGACACATTTACACCGAGCTGTGATCCCAGAAGTGCTCGAAACACGCGATATCACGATTTTGGTGTTCTTCAATGTTTCGTTCGCCACAGCTGTGCCAGACAACTTTTAACACATGGATATTGGGTAATTGAGTAGAATGAAGGTTTTTGACACACTTACACCGAGCTGTGCTCTCAGAAACGCTCGAAACACGCGACATCACGATTTTGGTACTGTTCAAAGTTTCGTTCGCCACAGCTGTGTCAGATAACGTTTAACGCATGGATCTTGTGTATTTGAGTAGAATGGAGGTTTTTGACACATTTACACCGAGCTGTGCTCTCAGAAACGCACGAAACACGTGATATCACGATTTTGGTGTTCTTCGATGTTTCGTTCGCCACAGCTGAGCCAGACAACTTTTAACACATGGATCGTCTGTATTTAGGAGAATGAAGGTTTTTGACACATTTACACCGAGCTGTGATCCCAGAAATGCTCGAAACACGCGATATCACGATTTTGGTGTTCTTCAATGTTTCGTTCGACACAGCTGTGCCAGACAACTTTTAACGCATGGATCGTATGTATTTGAGTAGAATGAAGGTTTTTATCACATTTACACCGAGCTGTGCTCTCAGAAACGCTCGAACCACGAGTAATCACGATTTTGGTGTTCTTCAATGTTTCGTTCGCCACAGCCGTGCCAGACAACTTTTAAGACATGGATCTTGTGCATTTGAGTAGAATGAAGGTTTTTGACACATTTACACCGAGCTCTGCTCTCAGAAACGCTCGAAACACGCGACATCACGATTTTGGTACTGTTCAAAGTTTCGTTCGCCACAGCTGTGTCAGATAACGTTTAACGCATGGATCGTGTGCATTTGAGTAGAATGAAGGTTTTTGACACATTTGCACCAAGCTGTGCGCTCAGAAACGCTCGAAACACGCGATATCACGATTTTGGTGTTCTTCAATGTTTCGTTAGCCACAGCTGTGCCAGATAAATTTTAACGAATGGATATTGTGCAATTGAGTAGACTGACGGTTCTTGACACTTTTAAACCGAGCTGTGCTCTCAGAACCGCTCGAAACACGAGTAATCACGACTTTGGTGTTCTTCAATGTTTCGTTCGCCACAGCTGTGCCAGCCAACTTTTAACGCATGCATATTGTGCATTTGCGTAGAATGAAGGTTTTTGACACATTTACACCCAGCTGTGATTCCAGAAATGCTGGAAACACGCGATATCACGATTTTGGTACTGTTCAAAGTTTCATTCGCCACAGCAGTGCCAGATGACGTTTAACGCGTGCCTGTTGTGTATTTGAGTAGAATGAAGGTTTCTGACACTTTTACTCTGAGCTGTGCTCTCAGAAGCGCTCGAAACACGCGACATCACGATTTTGGTGTTCTTCAATATTTCGTTCGCCACAGCTGTGATAAACAGTTTTTAACGAATGGATATTGTGCATTTGAGTAGAATAAAGGTTTTTGACACATTTACACCGAGCTGTGATCCCAGAAATGCTCGAAACACGCGATATCACGATTTTGGTGTTCTTCAATGTTTCGTTCGCCACAGCCGTGCCAGACAACTTTTAAGACATGGATCGTCTGTATCTGAGTAGAATGAAGGTTTTTGACACATTTACACCGAGCTGTGATCCCAGAAGTGCTCGAAACACGCGATATCACGATTTTGGTGTTCTTCAATGTTTAGTTCGCCACAGCCGTGCCAGACAACTTTTAAGACATGGATCTTGTGCATTTGAATAGAATGAAGGTTTTTGACACATTTACACCGAGCTGTGCTCTCAGAAACGCACGAAACACGCGACATCACGATTTTGGTGTTGTTCAAAGTTTCGTTCGCCACAGCTGTGCCAGACAACTTTTAACACATGGATCTTGTGTATTTGAGTAGAATGAAGGTTTTTGACACATTTACACCGAGCTGTGCTCACAGAAACGTTCGAAACACGCGACATCACGATTTTGGTGTTCTTCAATGTTTCGTTCGCCACAGCTGTGCCAGACAACTTTTAACGAATGGATAATGTGCAATTGAGTAGAATGAAGATTTTTTGACACTTTTAAACCGAGCTGTGCTCTCAGAAACGCTCGAAACACGACTAATCACGATTTTGGTATTCTTCAATGTTTCGTTCGCCACAGCTGTGCCAGACAATTTTTAACGCATGCATATTGTGCATTTGAGTAGAATGAAGGTTTTTGACACATTTACACCGAGCTCTGCTCTCAGAAACGCTCGAAACACGCGACATCACGATTTTGGTACCGTTCAAAGTTTCGTTCGCCACAGCTGTTTCAGATGACGTTTAACGCATGGATCGTGTGTATTTGAGTAGAATGAAGGTTTTTGACACATTTGCACCGAGCTGTGCGCTCAGAAACGCTCGAAACACGCGATATCACGATTTTGGTGTTCTTCAATGTTTCGTTCGCCACAGCCGTGCCAGACAACTTTTAAGACATGGATCTTGTGCATTTGAGTAGAATGAAGGTTTTTGACACATTTACACCGAGCTCTGCTCTCAGAAACGCTCGAAACACGCGACATCACGATTTTGGTACTGTTCAAAGTTTCGTTCGCCACAGCTGTGTCAGATAACGTTTAACGCATGGATCGTGTGCATTTGAGTATAATGAAGGTTTTTGACACATTTACACCGAGCTGTGCTCTCAGAAACGCTCGAAACACGCGACATCACGATTTTGGTACTGTTCAAAGTTTCGTTCGCCACAGCTGTGTCAGATGACGTTTAACGCATGGATCGTGTGTATTTGAGTAGAATGAAGGTTTTTGACACATTTACACCGAGCTGTGCTCTCAGAAACGCTCAAAACACGTGATATCACGATTTTGGTGTTCTTCGATATTTCGTTCGCCACAGCTGAGCCAGACAACTTTTAACACATGGATCGTCTGTATCTGAGTAGAATGAAGGTTTTTGACACATTTACACCGAGCCGTGATCCCAGAAATGCTCGAAACACGCGATATCACGATTTTGGTGTCCTTCAATGTTTCGTTCGCCACAGCCGTGCCAGACAACTTTTAAGACATGGATCGTGTGCATTTGAGTAGAATGAAGGTTTATGACACATTTACACCGAGCTCTGCTCTCAGAAACGCCCGAAACACGCGACATCACGATTTTGGTGTTCTTCAATGTTTCGTTCGCCACAGCCGTGCCAGACAACTTTTAAGACATGGATCTTGTGCATTTGAGTAGAATGAAGGTTTTTGACACATTTACACCGAGCTCTGCTCTCAGAAACGCTCGAAACACGCGACATCACGATTTTGGTACTGTTCAAAGTTTCGTTCGCCACAGCTGTGTCAGATAACGTTTAACGCATGGATCGTGTGCATTTGAGTATAATGAAGGTTTTTGACACATTTACACCGAGCTGTGCTCTCAGAAACGCTCGAAACACGCGACATCACGATTTTGGTACTGTTCAAAGTTTCGTTCGCCACAGCTGTGTCAGATGACGTTTAACGCATGGATCGTGTGTATTTGAGTAGAATGAAGGTTTTTGACACATTTACACCGAGCTGTGCTCTCAGAAACGCTCAAAACACGTGATATCACGATTTTGGTGTTCTTCGATATTTCGTTCGCCACAGCTGAGCCAGACAACTTTTAACACATGGATCGTCTGTATCTGAGTAGAATGAAGGTTTTTGACACATTTACACCGAGCCGTGATCCCAGAAATGCTCGAAACACGCGATATCACGATTTTGGTGTCCTTCAATGTTTCGTTCGCCACAGCCGTGCCAGACAACTTTTAAGACATGGATCGTGTGCATTTGAGTAGAATGAAGGTTTATGACACATTTACACCGAGCTCTGCTCTCAGAAACGCCCGAAACACGCGACATCACGATTTTGGTGTTCTTCGATATTTCGTTCGCCACAGCTGAGAAAGACAACTTTTAACACATGGATCGTCTGTATCTGAGTAGAATGAAGGTTTTTGACACATTTACACCGAGCTGTGATCCCAGAAGTGCTCGAAACACGCGATATCACGATTTTGGTGTTCTTCAATGTTTCGTTTTCCACAGCCGTGCCAGACAACTTTTAAGACATGGATCTTGTGCATTTGAGTAGAATGAAGGTTTTTGACACATTTACAACGAGCTCTGCTCTCAGAAACGCTCGAAACACGCGACATCACGATTTTGGTGTTCTTCGATGTTTCGTTCGCCACAGCTGAGCCAGACAACTTTTAACAGATGGATCGTCTGTATTTAGTAGAATGAAGGTTTTTGACATATTTGCACCGAGCTGTGCGCTCAGAAACGCTCGAAACACACGATATCACGATTTTGGTGTTCTTCAATGTTTCGTTCGCCACAGCCGTGCCAGACAACTTTTAAGACATGGATCTTGTGCATTTGAGTAGAATGAAGGTTTTTGACACATTTACACCGAGCTCTGCTCTCAGAAACGCTCGAAACACGCGACATCACGATTTTGGTACTGTTCAAAGTTTCGTTCGCCACAGCTGTGTCAGATAACGTTTAACGCATGGATCGTGTGCATTTGAGTATAATGAAGGTTTTTGACACATTTACACCGAGCTGTGCTCTCAGAAACGCTCGAAACACGCGACATCACGATTTTGGTACTGTTCAAAGTTTCGTTCGCCACAGCTGTGTCAGATGACGTTTAACGCATGGATCGTGTGTATTTGAGTAGAATGGAGGTTTTTGACACATTTACACCGAGCTGTGCTCTCAGAAACGCTCAAAACACGTGATATCACGATTTTGGTGTTCTTCGATATTTCGTTCGCCACAGCTGAGCCAGACAACTTTTAACACATGGATCGTCTGTAACTGAGTAGAATGAAGGTTTTTGACACATTTACACCGAGCCGTGATCCCAGAAATGCTCGAAACACGCGATATCACGATTTTGGTGTCCTTCAATGTTTCGTTCGCCACAGCCGTGCCAGACAACTTTTAAGACATGGATCGTGTGCATTTGAGTATAATGAAGGTTTTTGACACATTTACACCGAGCTGTGCTCTCAGAAACGCTCGAAACACGCGACATCACGATTTTGGTACTGTTCAAAGTTTCGTTCGCCACAGCTGTGTCAGATGACGTTTAACGCATGGATCGTGTGTATTTGAGTAGAATGGAGGTTTTTGATACATTTACACCGAGCTGTGCTCTCAGAAACGCTCGAAACACGCGACATCACGATTTTGGTACTGTTCAAAGTTTCGTTCGCCACAGCTGTGTCAGATAACGTTTAACGCATGGATCGTGTGTATTTGAGTAGAATGGAGGTTTTTCACACATTTACACCGAGCTGTGCTCTCAGATACGCACGAAACACGTGATATCACGATTTTGGTGTTCTTCGATGTTTCGTTCGCCACAGCTGAGCCAGACAACTTTTAACACATGGAACGTCTGTATTTAGTAGAATGAAGGTTTTTTACACATTTACAAAGAGCTGTGATCCCAGAAATGCTCGAAACACGCGATATCACGATTTTGGTGTTCTTCAATGTTTCGTTCGACACAGCTGTGCCAGACAACTTTTAACGCATGGATCGTATGTATTTGAGTAGAATGAAGGTTTTTGTCACATTTACACCGAGCTGTGATCCCAGAAACGCTCGAAACACGCGATATCACGATTTTGGTGTTCTTCGATGTTTCGTTCGCCACAGCTGAGCCAGACAACTTTTAACACATGGATCGTCTGTATTTGAGTAGAATGAAGGTTTTTGACACATTTACACCGAGCTGTGATCCCAGAAACGCTCGAAACACGCGATATCACGATTTTGGTGTTCTTCAATGTTTCGTTCGCCACAGCTGTGCCATACAAGTTTTAAGACATGGATCTTGTGTATTTGAGTAGAATGAAGGTTTTTGACACCTTTACACCCAGCTGAGATCCCAGAAATGCTCGAAACACGCGATATCACGATTTTGGTACTGTTCAAAGTTTCTTTCGCCACAGCTGTGCCAGATGACGTTTAACGCAAGTATGTTTTGTACTTTCGACACGTTTACACCGAGCTGTGATCCCAGAAACGCTCGAAACACGCGATATCACGATTTCGGTGTTCTTCGATGTTTCGTTCGCCACAGCTGAGCCAGACAACTTTTAACACATGGATCGTCTGTATTTGAGTAGAATGAAGGTTTTTGACACATTTACACCGAGCTGTGATCCCAGAAACGCTCGAAACACGCGATATCACTATTTTGGTGTTCTTCGATGTTTCGTACGCCACAGCTGAGCCAGACAACTTTTAACACATGGATCGTGTGTATTTGAGTAGAATGAAGGTTTTTGACACATTTACACCGAGCTGTGGTCTCAGAAACGCTCGAACCACGAGTAATCACGATTTTGGTGTTCTTCAATGTTTCGTTCGACACAGCTGTGCCAGACAACTTTTAACGCATGGATCGTATGTATTTGAGTAGAATGAAGGTTTTTGTCACATTTATACCGAGCTGTGCTCTCAGAAACGCTCGAACCACGAGTAATCACGAGTTTGGTGTTCTTCAATGTTTCGTTCGCCACAGCTGTGCCAGACAACTTTTAACGCATACTGTGCATTTGCGTAGAATGAAGGTTTTTGACACATTTACACCGAGCTGTGATTCCAGAAATGCTCGAAACACGCGATATCACGATTTTGGTACTGTTCAATGTTTCGTTCACCACATTTCTGCCAGACAACTTTTAACGCATGGGTATTGTGTAATTGAGTAGAATGAAGGTTTTTGACACATTTACACCGAGCTGTGATCCCAGAAATGCTCGAAACACGCGATATCACGATTTTGGTGTTCTTCAATGTTTCGTTCGCCACAGCTGTGCCAGACAAGTTTTAAGACATGGATCGTGTGTATTTGAGTAGAATGAACGTTTTTGACACATTTGCACCGATCTGTGCGCTCAGAAACGCTCGAAACGCGCGATATCACGATTTTGGTGTTCTTCAATGTTTCGTTCGCCACAGCTGTGCCAGACAACTTTTAACGAATGGATAATGTGCAATTGAGTAGAATGAAGATGTTTTGACACTTTTAAACCGAGCTGTGCTCTCAGAAACGCTCGAAACACGACTAATCACGATTTTGGTATTCTTCAATGTTTCGTTCGCCACAGCTGTGCCAGACAATTTTTAACGCATGCATATTGTGCATTTGAGTAGAATGAAAGTTTTTGACACGTTTACACCGAGCTGTGATCCCAGAAACGCTCGAAACACGCGATATCACGATTTTGGTGCTGTTCAATGTTTCGTTCACCACAGCTGTGCCAGACAACTCTTAACGAATGAATCTTGTGCATTTGAGTAGAATAAAGGTTTTTGACTCATTTGCACCGAGCTGTGCTCTCAGAAACGCTCGAAACACGAGTAATCACGATTTTGGTGTCCTTCAATGTTTCGTTCGCCACAGCGGTGCCAGACAATTTTTAACGCATGCATATTGTGCATTTGAGTAGAATGAAAGTTTTTGACACGTTTACACCGAGCTGTGATCCCAGAAACGCTCGAAACACGCGATATCACGATTTTGGTGTTCTTCGATGTTTCGTTCGCCACAGCTGAGCCAGACAACTTTTAACACATGGATCGTCTGTATTTGAGTAGAATGAAGGTTTTTGACACATTTACACCGAGCTGTGATCCCAGAAACGCTCGAAACACGCGATATCACGATTTTGGTGTTCTTCAATGTTTCGTTCGCCACAGCTGTGCCATACAAGTTTTAAGACATGGATCTTGTGTATTTGAGTAGAATGCAGGTTTTTGACACATTTACACCCAGCTGAGATCCCAGAAATGCTCGAAACACGCGATATCACGATTTTGGTACTGTTCAAAGTTTCTTTCGCCACAGCTGTGCCAGATGACGTTTAACGCAAGTATGGTTTGTACTTTCGACACGTTTACACCGAGCTGTGATCCCAGAAACGCTCGAAACACGCGATATCACGATTTTGGTGCTGTTCAATGTTTCGTTCACCACAGCTGTGCCAGACAACTCTTAACGAATGAATATTGTGCATTTGAGTAGAATAAAGGTTTTTGACTCATTTGCACAGAGCTGTGCTCTCAGAAACGCTCGAAACACGCGACATCACCATTTTGGTGTTCTTCAATGTTTCGTTCGCCACAGCTGTGCCAGACAACTTTTAACGAATGCATATTAGGCATTTGAGTAGAATGAAGGTTTTTGACACATTTGCACCGAGCTGTGCTCTCAGAAACGCTCGAAACACGACTAATCACGATTTTGGTATTCTTCAATGTTTCGTTCGCCACAGCTGTGCCAGACAATTTTTAACGCATGCATATTGTGCATTTGAGAAGAATGAAAGTTTTTGACACGTTTACACCAAGCTGTGATCCCAGAAACGCTCGAAACACGCGTTATCACGATTTTGGTGCTGTTCAATGTTTCGTTCACCACAGCTGTGCCAGACAACTCTTAACGAATGAATATTGTGCATTTGAGTAGAATAAAGGTTTTTGACTCATTTGCACCGAGCTGTGCTCTCAGAAACGCTCGAAACACGCGACATCACGATTTTGGTACTGTTCAAAGTTTCGTTCGCCACACCTGTGTCAGATGACGTTTAACGCATGGAGCGTGTGTATTTGAGTAGAATGGAGGTTTTTGACACATTTACACCGAACTGTGATCCCAGAAATGCTCGAAACACGCGATATCACGATTTTGGTGTTCTTCAATGTTTCGTTCGCCACAGCTGTGCCATACAAGTTTTAAGACATGGATCTTGTGCATTTGAGTAGAATGAAGGTTTTTGACACATTTACACCGAGCTGTGCTCTCAGAAAAGCTCGAAACACGCGACATCACGATTTTGGTATTCTTCAATGTTTCGTTCGCCACAGCTGTGCCAGACAATTTTTAACGAATGGATAATGTGCAATTGAGTAGAATGAAGATGTTTTGACACTTTTAAACCGAGCTGTGCTCTCAGAAACGCTCGAAACACGCGACATCACGATTTTGGTACTGTTCAAAGTTTCGTTCGCCACACCTGTGTCAGATGACGTTTAACGCATGGATCGTGTGTATTTGAGTAGAATGGAGGTTTTTGACACATTTACACCGAACTGTGATCCCAGAAATGCTCGAAACACGCGATATCACGATTTTGGTGCTGTTCAATGTTTCGTTCGCCACAGCTGAGCCAGACAACTTTTAACACATGGATCGTCTGTATTTGAGTAGAATGAAGGTTTTTGACACATTTACACCGTGCTGTGAACCCAGAAACGCTCGAAACACGCGATATCACAATTTTGGTGTTCTTCAATGTTTCGTTCGCCACAGCTGTGCCATACAAGTTTTAAGACATGGATCTTGTGTATTTGAGTAGAATGAAGGTTTTTGACACATTTACACCCAGCTGAGATCCCAGAAATGCTCGAAACACGCGATATCACGATTTTGGTACTGTTCAAAGTTTCTTTCGCCACAGCTGTGCCAGATGAGGTTTAACGCAAGTATGTTTTGTACTTTCGACACGTTTACACCGAGCTGTGATCCCAGAAACGCTCGAAACACGCGATATCACGATTTTGGTGCTGTTCAATTTTTCGTTCACCACAGCTGTGCCAGACAACTCTTAACGAATGAATATTGTGCATTTGAGTAGAATAAAGGTTTTTGACTCATTTGCACAGAGCTGTGCTCTCAGAAACGCTCGAAACACGCGACATCACCATTTTGGTGTTCTTCAATGTTTCGTTCGCCACAGCTGTGCCAGACAACTTTTAACGAATGCATATTAGGCATTTGAGTAGAATGAAGGTTTTTGACACATTTGCACCGAGCTGTGCTCTCAGAAACGCTCGAAACACGCGACATCACGATTTTGGTACTGTTGAAAGTTTCGTTCGCCACAGCTGTGTCAGATGACGTTTAACGCATGGATCGTGTGTATTTGAGTAGAATGGAGGTTTTTGACACATTTACACCGAGCTGTTCTCTCAGAAACGCTCGAAACACGTGATATCACGATTTTGGTGTTCTTCGATGTTTCGTTCGCCACACCTGAGCCAGACAACTTTTAACACATGGATCTTGTGCATTTGAGTAGAATGAAGGTTTTTGACACATTTACACCGAGCTGTGGTCTCAGAAACGCTCGAACCACGCGATATCACGATTTTGGTGGTCTTCAATGTTATGTTCGCCACAGCTGTGCCAGACAACTTTTAACGCATGGATCGTATGTATTTGAGTAGAATGAAGGTTTTTGTCACATTTACACCGAGCTGTGCTCTCAGAAACGATCGAAACACGCGACATCACGATTTTGGTGAAGTTCAAAGTTTCGTTCGCTACAGCGGTGTCAGATGACGTTTAACGCATGGATCGTGTGTATTTGAGTAGAATGAAGGTTTTTGACACATTTGCACCGATCTGTGCGCTCAGAAACGCTCGAAACACGCGATATCACGATTTTGGTGTTCTTCAATGTTTCGTTCGCCACAGCTGTGCCAGACAACTTTTAACGAATGGATAATGTGCAATTGAGTAGAATGAAGATTTTTTGACACTTTTAAACCGAGCTGTGCTCTCAGAAACGCTCGAAACACGACTAATCACGATTTTGGTATTCTTCAATGTTTCGTTCGCCACAGCTGTGCCAGACAAGTTTTAACGAATGGATATTTTGCAATTGAGTAGACTAAAGGTTTTTGACACTTTTAAACCGACCTGTGCTCTCAGAAACGCTCGAAACACGACTAATCACGATTTTGGTACTGTTCAAAGTTTCGTTCGCCACAGATGTGCCAGATGACGTTTAACGCGTGCCTGTTGTGTATTTGAGTAGAATGAAGGTTTCTGACACTTTTACTCTGAGCTGTGCTCTCAGAAGCGCTCGAAACACGCGACATCACGATTTTGGTGTTCTTCAATATTTCGTTCGCCACAGCTGTGATAAACAATTTTTAACGAATGGATATTGTGCATTTGAGTAGAATAAAGGTTTTTGACACATTTGCACCGAGCTGTGCGCTCAGAAACATTCGAAACACGCGATATCACGATTTTGGTGTTCTTCAATGTTTCGTTCGCCACAGCTGTGCCAGATAAGTTTCAACGAATGGATATTGTGCAATTGAGTAGACGGACGGTTTTTGACACTTTTAAACCGAGCTGTGCTCTCAGAACCGCTAGAAACACGACTAATCACGATTTTGGTATTCTTGAATGTTTCGTTCGCCACAGCTGTGCCAGACAATTTTTAACGCATGCATATTGTGCATTTGAGTAGAATGAAAGTTTTTGACACGTTTGAACCGAGCTGTGATCCCAGAAACGCTCGAAACACGCGATATCACGATTTTGGTGTTCTTCAATGTTTCGTTCGCCACAGCTGTGCCAGACAAGTTTTAAGACATGGATCTTGTGCATTTGAGTAGAATGAAGGTTTTTGACACATTTACACCGAGCTGTGCTCTCAGAAAAGCTCGAAACACGCGACATCACGATTTTGGTACTGTTCAAAGTTTCGTTCGCCACAGCGGTGTCAGATGACGTTTAACGCATGGATCGTGTGTATTTGAGTAGAATGAATGTTTTTGACACATTTGCACCGATCTGTGCGCTCAGAAACGCTCGAAACACGCGATATCACGATTTTGGTGTTCTTCAATGTTTCGTTCGCCACAGCTGTGCCAGACAACTTTTAACGAATGGATAATGTGCAATTGAGTAGAATGAAGATTTTTTGACACTTTTAAACCGAGCTGTGCTCTCAGAAACGCTCGAAACACGACTAATCACGATTTTGGTATTCTTCAATGTTTCGTTCGCCACAGCTGTGCCAGACAATTTTTAACGCATGCATATTGTGCATTTGAGAAGAATGAAAGTTTTTGACACGTTTACACCGAGCTGTGATCCCAGAAACGCTCGAAACACGCGATATCACGATTTTGGTGCTGTTCAATGTTTCGTTCACCACAGCTGAGCCAGACAACTCTTAACGAATGAATCTTGTGCATTTGAGTAGAATAAAGGTTTTTGACTCATTTGCACCGAGCTGTGCTCTCAGAAACGCTCGAAACACGAGTAATCACGATTTTGGTGTCCTTCAATGTTTCGTTCGCCACAGCTGTGCCATACAAGTTTTAAGACATGGATCTTGTGCATTTGAGTAGAATGAAGGTTTTTGACACATTTACACCGAGCTGTGCTCTCAGAAACGCTCGAAACACGCGACATCACGATTTTGGTACTGTTCAAAGTTTCGTTCGCCACAGCGGTGTCAGATGACGTTTAACGCATGGATCGTGTGTATTTGAGTAGAATGAAGGTTTTTGACACATTTGCACCGATCTGTGCGCTCAGAAACGCTCGAAACACGCGATATCACGATTTTGGTGCTGTTCAATGTTTCGTTCGCCACAGCTGTGCCAGACAACTTTTAACGAATGGATAATGTGCAATTGAGTAGAATGAGGATTTTTTGACACTTTTAAACCGAGCTGTGCTCTCAGAAACGCTCGAAACACGACTAATCACGATTTTGGTGTTCTTCAATGTGTCGTTCGCCACAGCTGTGCCAGACAACTTTTAACGCATACATATTGTGCATTTGCGTAGAATGAAGGTTTTTGACACATTTACACCGAGCTGTGATTCCAGAAATGCTCGAAACACGCGATATCACGATTTTTTTTCTGTTCAATGTTTCGTTCACCACATTTCTGCCAGACAACTTTTAACGCATGGGTATTGTGTAATTGAGTAGAATGAAGGTTTTTGACACATTTACACCGAGCTGTGATCCCAGAAACGCTCGAAACACGCGACGTCACGATTTTGGTACGGTTCAAAGTTTCGTTCACCACAGCTGTGCCAGACAACTTTTAACACATGGATCTTGTGTATTTGAGTAGAATGAAGGTTTTTGACACATTTACACCGAGCTGTGCTCTCAGAAACGTTCGAAACACGCGATATCACGATTTTGGTGTTCTTCAATGTTTCGTTCGCCACAGCTGTGCGAGACAAGTTTTAAGACATGGATCTTGTGCATTTGAGTAGAATGACGGTTTTTGACACATTTACACCGAGCTGTGCTCTCAGAAACGCTCGAAACACGACTAATCACGATTTTGGTACTGTTCAAAGTTTCGTTCGCCACAGCTGTGCCAGATGACGTTTAACGCGTGCCTGTTGTGTATTTGAGAAGAATGAAGGTTTCTGACACTTTTACTCTGAGCTGTGCTCTCAGAAGCGCTCGTAACACGCGACATCACGATTTTGGTGTTCTTCTATATTTCGTTCGCCACAGCTGTGATAAACAGTTTTTAACGAATGGATATTGTGCATTTGAGTAGAATAAAGGTTTTTGACACATTTACACCGAGCTGTGCTCTCAGTAACGCTCGAAACACGCGATATCACGATTTTGGTGCTGTTCAATGTTTCGTTCACCACATTTCTGCCAGACAACTTTTAACGCATGGGTATTGTGTATTTGAGTATAATGAAAGTTTTTGACACATTTGCACCGATCTGTGCGCTCAGAAACGCTCGAAACACGACTAATCACGATTTTGGTATTCTTCAATGTTTCGTTCGCCACAGCTGTGCCAGACAATTTTTGACGCATGCATATTGTGCATTTGAGAATAATGAAAGTTTTTGACACGTTTACACCGAGCTGTGATCCCAGAAACGCTCGAAACACGCGATATCACGATTTTGGTGCTGTTCAATGTTTCGTTCACCACAGCTGTGCCAGACAACTCTTAACGAATGAATATTGTGCATTTGAGTAGAATAAAGGTTTTTGACTCATTTGCACCGAGCTGTGCTCTCAGAAACGCTCGAAACACGCGACATCACGATTTTGGTACTGTTCAAAGTTTCGTTCGCCACAGCTGTGTCAGATGACGTTTAACGCATGGATCGTGTGTATTTGAGTAGAATGAAGGTTTTTGACACATTTGCACCGAGCTGTAGGCTCAGAAACGCTCGAAACACGCGATATCACGATTTTGGTGTTCTTCAATGTTTCGTTCGCCACAGCTGTGCCAGATAAGTTTCAACGAATGGATATTGCGCAATTGAGTAGACTGACGGTTTTTGACACTTTTAAACCGAGCTGTGCTCTCAGAAACGCTCGAAACACGCGACATCACGATTTTGGTACTGTTCAAAGTTTCGTTCGCCACAGCTGTGTCAGATGACGTTTAACGCATGGATCGTGTGTATTTGAGTAGAATGGAGGTTTTTGACACATTTACACCGAGCTGTGCGCTCAGAAACGCTCGAAACACGCGATATCACGATTTTGGTGTTCTTCAATGTTTCGTTCGCCACAGCCGTGCCAGACAACTTTTAAGACATGGATCTTGTGCATTTGAGTAGAATGAAGGTTTATGACACATTTACACCGAGCTCTGCTCTCAGAAACGCTCGAAACACGCGACATCACGATTTTGGTGTTCTTCGATGTTTCGTTCGCCACAGCTGAGCCAGACAACTTTTAACACATGGATCGTCTGTATTTAGTAGAATGAAGGTTTTTGACACATTTGCACCGAGCTGTGCGCTCAGAAACGCTCGAAACACGCGATATCACGATTTTGGTGTTCTTCGATGTTTCGTTCGCCACAGCTGAGCCAGACAACTTTTAACACATGGATCGTCTGTATCTGAGTAGAATGAAGGTTTTTGACACATTTACACCGAGCTGTGATCCCAGAAGTGCTCGAAACACGCGATATCACGATTTTGGTGTTCTTCAATGTTTCGTTCGCCACAGCTGTGCCAGACAACTTTTAACACATGGATATTGGGTAATTGAGTAGAATGAAGGTTTTTGACACACTTACACCGAGCTGTGCTCTCAGAAACGCTCGAAACACGCGACATCACGATTTTGGTACTGTTCATAGTTTCGTTCGCCACAGCTGTGTCAGATAACGTTTAACGCATGGATCTTGTGTATTTGAGTAGAATGGAGGTTTTTGACACATTTACACCGAGCTGTGCTCTCAGAAACGCACGAAACACGTGATATCACGATTTTGGTGTTCTTCGATGTTTCGTTCGCCACAGCTGAGCCAGACAACTTTTAACACATGGATCGTCTGTATTTAGGAGAATGAAGGTTTTTGACACATTTACACCGAGCTGTGATCCCAGAAATGCTCGAAACACGCGATATCACGATTTTGGTGTTCTTCAATGTTTCGTTCGACACAGCTGTGCCAGACAACTTTTAACGCATGGATCGTATGTATTTGAGTAGAATGAAGGTTTTTATCACATTTACACCGAGCTGTGCTCTCAGAAACGCTCGAACCACGAGTAATCACGATTTTGGTGTTCTTCAATGTTTCGTTCGCCACAGCCGTGCCAGACAACTTTTAAGACATGGATCTTGTGCATTTGAGTAGAATGAAGGTTTTTGACACATTTACACCGAGCTCTGCTCTCAGAAACTTTCGAAACACGCGACATCACGATTTTGGTACTGTTCAAAGTTTCGTTCGCCACAGCTGTGTCAGATAACGTTTAACGCATGGATCGTGTGCATTTGAGTATAATGAAGGTTTTTGACACATTTACACCGAGCTGTGCTCTCAGAAACGCTCGAAACACGCGACATCACGATTTTGGTACTGTTCAAAGTTTCGTTCGCCACAGCTGTGTCAGATGACGTTTAACGCATGGATCGTGTGTATTTGAGTAGAATGGAGGTTTTTGACACATTTACACCGAGCTGTGCTCTCAGAAACGCTCAAAACACGTGATATCACGATTTTGGTGTTCTTCGATATTTCGTTCGCCACAGCTGAGCCAGACAACTTTTAAAACATGGGTCGTCTGTATCTGAGTAGAATGAAGGTTTTTGACACATTTACACCGAGCTGTGCTCCCAGAAGTGCTCGAAACACGCGATATCACGATTTTGGTGTTCTTCAATGTTTCGTTCGCCACAGCCGTGCCAGACAACTTTTAAGACATGGATCTTGTGCATTTGAGTAGAATGAAGGTTTTTGACACATTTACACCGAGCTGTGATTCCAGAAATGCTCGAAACACGCGATATCACGATTTTGGTACTGTTCAATGTTTCGTTCACCACATTTCTGCCAGACAACTTTTAACGCATGGGTATTGTGTAATTGAGTAGAATGAAGGTTTTTGACACATTTACACCGAGCTGTGATCCCAGAAATGCTCGAAACACGCGATATCACGATTTTGGTGTTCTTCAATGTTTCGTTCGCCACAGCTGTGCCAGACAAGTTTTAAGACATGGATCTTGTGCATTTGAGTAGAATGAAGGTTTTTGACACATTTACACCGAGCTGTGCTCTCAGAAACGCTCGAAACACGCGACATCACGATTTTGGTACTGTTCAAAGTTTCGTTCGCCACAGCGGTGTCAGATGACGTTTAACGCATGGATCGTGTGTATTTGAGTAGAATGAAGGTTTTTGACACATTTACACCGAGCTGTGCTCTCAGAAAAGCTCGAAACACGCGACATCACGATTTTGGTATTCTTCAATGTTTCGTTCGCCACAGCTGTGCCAGACAATTTTTAACGCATGCATATTGTGCATTTGAGAAGAATGAAAGTTTTTGATACGTTTACACTGAGCTGTGATCCCAGAAACGCTCGAAACACGCGATATCACGATTTTGGTGCTGTTCAATGTTTCGTTTACCACAGCGGTGCCAGACAACTCTTAACGAATGCATATTGTGCATTTGAGTAGAATGAAAGTTTTTGACACGTTTACATCGAGCTGTGATCCCAGAAACGCTCGAAACACGCGATATCACGATTTTGGTGTTCTTCGATGTTTCGTTCGCCACAGCTGAGCCAGACAACTTTTAACACATGGATCGTCTGTATTTGAGTAGAATGAAGGTTTTTGACACATTTACACCGAGCTGTGATCCCAGAAACGCTCGAAACACGCGATATCACAATTTTGGTGTTCTTCAATGTTTCGTTCGCCACAGCTGTGCCATACAAGTTTTAAGACATGGATCTTGTGTATTTGAGTAGAATGAAGGTTTTTGACACATTTACACCCAGCTGAGATCCCAGAAATGCTCGAAACACGCGATATCACGATTTTGGTACTGTTCAAAGTTTCTTTCGCCACAGCTGTGCCAGATGAGGTTTAACGCAAGTATGTTTTGTACTTTCGACACGTTTACACCGAGCTGTGATCCCAGAAACGCTAGAAACACGCGATATCACGATTTTGGTGCTGTTCAATGTTTCGTTCACCACAGCTGTGAAAGACAACTCTTAACGAATGAATATTGTGCATTTGAGTAGAATAAAGGTTTTTGACTCATTTGCACAGAGCTGTGCTCTCAGAAACGCTCGAAACACGCGACATCACCATTTTGGTGTTCTTCAATGTTTCGTTCGCCACAGCTGTGCCAGACAACTTTTAACGAATGCATATTAGGCATTTGAGTAGAATGAAGGTTTTTGACACATTTGCACCGAGCTGTGCTCTCAGAAACGCTCGAAACACGCGACATCACGATTTTGGTACTGTTCAAAGTTTCGTTCGCCACAGCGGTGTCAGATGACGTTTAACGCATGGATCGTGTGTATTTGAGTAGAATGAAGGTTTTTGACACATTTGCACCGATCTGTGCGCTCAGAAACGCTCGAAACGCGCGATATCACGATTTTGGTGTTCTTCAATGTTTCGTTCGCCACAGCTGTGCCAGACAACTTTTAACGAATGGATAATGTGCAATTGAGTAGAATGAAGATGTTTTGACACTTTTAAACCGAGCTGTGCTCTCAGAAACGCTCGAAACACGACTAATCACGATTTTGGTATTCTTCAATGTTTCGTTCGCCACAGCTGTGCCAGACAATTTTTAACGCATGCATATTGTGCATTTGAGAAGAATGAAAGTTTTTGACACGTTTACACCAAGCTGTGATCCCAGAAACGCTCGAAACACGCGATATCACGATTTTGGTGCTGTTCAATGTTTCGTTCACCACAGCTGTGCCAGACAACTCTTAACGAATGAATATTGTGCATTTGAGTAGAATAAAGGTTTTTGACTCATTTGCACCGAGCTGTGCTCTCAGAAACGCTCGAAACACGCGACATCACGATTTTGGTACTGTTCAAAGTTTCGTTCGCCACACCTGTGTCAGATGACGTTTAACGCATGGATCGTGTGTATTTGAGTAGAATGGAGGTTTTTGACACATTTACACCGAACTGTGATCCCAGAAATGCTCGAAACACGCGATATCACGATTTTGGTGTTCTTCAATGTTTCGTTCGCCACAGCTGTGCCATACAAGTTTTAAGACATGGATCTTGTGCATTTGAGTAGAATGAAGGTTTTTGACACATTTACACCGAGCTGTGCTCTCAGAAAAGCTCGAAACACGCGACATCACGATTTTGGTATTCTTCAATGTTTTGTTCGCCACAGCTGTGCCAGACAATTTTTAACGAATGGATAACGTGCAATTGAGTAGAATGAAGATGTTTTGACACTTTTAAACCGAGCTGTGCTCTCAGAAACGCTCGAAACACGCGACATCACGATTTTGGTACTGTTCAAAGTTTCGTTCGCCACACCTGTGTCAGATGACGTTTAACGCATGGATCGTGTGTATTTGAGTAGAATGGAGGTTTTTGACACATTTACACCGAACTGTGATCCCAGAAATGCTCGAAACACGCGATATCACGATTTTGGTGCTGTTCAATGTTTCGTTCACCACAGCTGTGCCAGACAACTCTTAACGAATGAATCTTGTGCATTTGAGTAGAATAAAGGTTTTTGACTCATTTGCACCGAGCAGTGCTCTCAGAAACGCTCGAAACACGAGTAATCACGATTTTGGTGTCCTTCAATGTTTCGTTCGCCACAGCGGTGCCAGACAATTTTTAACGCATGCATATTGTGCATTTGAGTAGAATGAAAGTTTTTGACACGTTTACACCGAGCTGTGATCCCAGAAACGCTCGAAACACGCGATATCACGATTTTGGTGTTCTTCGATGTTTCGTTCGCCACAGCTGAGCCAGACAACTTTTAACACATGGATCGTCTGTATTTGAGTAGAATGAAGGTTTTTGACACATTTACACCGAGCTGTGATCCCAGAAACGCTCGAAACACGCGATATCACAATTTTGGTGTTCTTCAATGTTTCGTTCGCCACAGCTGTGCCATACAAGTTTTAAGACATGGATCTTGTGTATTCGAGTAGAATGAAGGTTTTTGACACATTTACACCCAGCTGAGATCCCAGAAATGCTCGAAACACGCGATATCACGATTTTGGTACTGTTCAAAGTTTCTTTCGCCACAGCTGTGCCAGATGAGGTTTAACGCAAGTATGTTTTGTACTTTCGACACGTTTACACCGAGCTGTGATCCCAGAAACGCTCGAAACACGCGATATCACGATTTTGGTGCTGTTCAATGTTTCGTTCACCACAGCTGTGCCAGACAACTCTTAACGAATGAATATTGTGCATTTGAGTAGAATAAAGGTTTTTGACTCATTTGCACAGAGCTGTGCTCTCAGAAACGCTCGAAACACGCGACATCACCATTTTGGTGTTCTTCAATGTTTCGTTCGCCACAGCTGTGCCAGACAACTTTTAACGAATGCATATTAGGCATTTGAGTAGAATGAAGGTTTTTGACACATTTGCACCGAGCTGTGCTCTCAGAAACGCTCGAAACACGCGACATCACGATTTTGGTACTGTTGAAAGTTTCGTTCGCCACAGCTGTGTCAGATGACGTTTAACGCATGGATCGTGTGTATTTGAGTAGAATGGAGGTTTTTGACACATTTACACCGAGCTGTTCTCTCAGAAACGCTCGAAACACGTGATATCACGATTTTGGTGTTCTTCGATGTTTCGTTCGCCACACCTGAGCCAGACAACTTTTAACACACGGATCTTGTGCATTTGAGTAGAATGAAGGTTTTTGACACATTTACACCGAGCTGTGGTCTCAGAAACGCTCGAACCACGCGATATCACGATTTTGGTGGTCTTCAATGTTATGTTCGCCACAGCTGTGCCAGACAACTTTTAACGCATGGATCGTATGTATTTGAGTAGAATGAAGGTTTTTGTCACATTTACACCGAGCTGTGCTCTCAGAAACGATCGAAACACGCGACATCACGATTTTGGTGCTGTTCAAAGTTTCGTTCGCTACAGCGGTGTCAGATGACGTTTAACGCATGGATCGTGTGTATTTGAGTAGAATGAAGGTTTTTGACACATTTGCACCGATCTGTGCGCTCAGAAACGCTCGAAACACGCGATATCACGATTTTGGTGTTCTTCAATGGTTCGTTCGCCACAGCTGTGCCAGACAACTTTTAACGAATGGATAATGTGCAATTGAGTAGAATGAAGATTTTTTGACACTTTTAAACCGAGCTGTGCTCTCAGAAACGCTCGAAACACGACTAATCACGATTTTGGTATTCTTCAATGTTTCGTTCGCCACAGCTGTGCCAGACAAGTTTTAACGAATGGATATTTTGCAATTGAGTAGACTAAAGGTTTTTGACACTTTTAAACCGACCTGTGCTCTCAGAAACGTTCGAAACACGACTAATCACGATTTTGGTACTGTTCAAAGTTTCGTTCGCCACAGATGTGCCAGATGACGTTTAACGCGTGCCTGTTGTGTATTTGAGTAGAATGAAGGTTTCTGACACTTTTACTCTGAGCTGTGCTCTCAGAAGCGCTCGAAACACGCGACATCACGATTTTGGTGTTCTTCAATATTTCGTTCGCCACAGCTGTGATAAACAATTTTTAACGAATGGATATTGTGCATTTGAGTAGAATAAAGGTTTTTGACACATTTGCACCGAGCTGTGCGCTCAGAAACATTCGAAACACGCGATATCACGATTTTGGTGTTCTTCAATGTTTCGTTCGCCACAGCTGTGCCAGATAAGTTTCAACGAATGGATATTGTGCAATTGAGTAGACGGACGGTTTTTGACACTTTTAAACCGAGCTGTGCTCTCAGAACCGCTAGAAACACGACTAATCACGATTTTGGTATTCTTGAATGTTTCGTTCGCCACAGCTGTGCCAGACAATTTTTAACGCATGCATATTGTGCATTTGAGTAGAATGAAAGTTTTTGACACGTTTGCACCGAGCTGTGATCCCAGAAACGCTCGAAACACGCGATATCACGATTTTGGTGTTCTTCAATGTTTCGTTCGCCACAGCTGTGCCAGACAAGTTTTAAGACATGGATCTTGTGCATTTGAGTAGAATGAAGGTTTTTGACACATTTACACCGATCTGTGCGCTCAGAAACGCTCGAAACACGCGATATCACGATTTTGGTATTCTTCGATGTTTCGTTCACCACAGCTGAGCCAGACAACTTTTAACACATGGATCGTCTGTATTTGAGTAGAATGAAGGTTTTTGACACATTTGCACCGAGATGTGCGCTCAGAAACGCTCGAAACACGCGATATCACGATTTTGGTGTTCTTCAATGTTTCGTTCGCCACAGCTGTGCCAGATAAGTTTCAACGAATGGATATTGTGCAATTGAGTAGACTGACGGGTTTTGACACTTTTAAACCGAGCTGTGCTCTCAGAACCGCTCGAAACACGACTAATCACGATTTTGGTGTTCTTCAATGTTTCGTTCGCCACAGCTGTGCCAGATACGTTTCAACGAATGGATATTGTGCAATTGAGTAGACTGACGGGTTTTGACACTTTTAAACCGAGCTGTGCTCTCAGAACCGCTCGAAACACGACTAATCACGATTTTGGTATTCTTCAATGTTTCGTTCGCCACAGCTGTGCCAGATAAATTTTAACGAATGGATATTGTGCAATTGAGTAGACTGACGGTTCTTGACACTTTTAAACCGAGCTGTGCTCTCAGAACCGCTCGAAACACGAGTAATCACGACTTTGGTGTTCTTCAATGTTTCGTTCGCCACAGCTGTGCCAGACAACTTTTAACACATGCATATTGTGCATTTGCGTAGAATGAAGGTTTTTGACACATTTACACCGAGCTGTGCTCTCAGAAACGCACGAAACACGTGATATCACGATTTTGGTGTTCTTCGATGTTTCGTTCGCCACAGCGGAGCCAGACAACTTTTAACACATGGATCGTCTGTATTTGAGTAGAATGAAGGTTTTTGACACATTTACACCGAGCTGTGATCCCAGAAATGCTCGAAACACGCGATATCACGATTTTGGTGTTCTTCAATGTTTCGTTCGCCACAGCCGTGCCAGACAACTTTTAAGACATGGATCGTCTGTATCTGAGTAGAATGAAGGTTTTTGACACATTTACACCGAGCTGTGATCCCAGAAGTGCTCGAAACACGCGATATCTCGATTTTGGTGTTCTTCAATGTTTCGTTCGCCACAGCCGTGCCAGACAACTTTTAAGACATGGATCTTGTGCATTTGAATAGAATGAAGGTTTTTGACACATTTACACCGAGCTGTGCTCTCAGAAACGCTCGAAACACGCGACATCACGATTTTGGTACTGTTCAAAGTTTCGTTCGCCACAGCTGTGTCAGATGACGTTTAACGCATGGATCGTGTGTATTTGAGTAGAATGGAGGTTTTTGACACATTTACACCGAGCTGTGCGCTCAGAAACGCTCGAAACACGCGATATCACGATTTTGGTGTTCTTCAATGTTTCGTTCGCCACAGCCGTGCCAGACAACTTTTAAGACATGGATCTTGTGCATTTGAGTAGAATGAAGGTTTTTGACACATTTACACCGAGCTCTGCTCTCAGAAACGCTCGAAACACGCGACATCACGATTTTGGTGTTCTTCGATGTTTCGTTCACCACAGCTGAGCCAGACAACTTTTAACACATGGATCGTCTGTATTTAGGAGAATGAAGGTTTTTGACACATTTACACCGAGCTGTGATCCCAGAAATGCTCGAAACACGCGATATCACGATTTTGGTGTTCTTCAATGTTTCGTTCGACACAGCTGTGCCAGACAACTTTTAACGCATGGATCGTATGTATTTGAGTAGAATGAAGGTTTTTATCACATTTACACCGAGCTGTGCTCTCAGAAACGCTCGAACCACGAGTAATCACGATTTTGGTGTTCTTCAATGTTTCGTTCGCCACAGCCGTGCCAGACAACTTTTAAGACATGGATCTTGTGCATTTGAGTAGAATGAAGGTTTTTGACACATTTACACCGAGCTCTGCTCTCAGAAACGCTCGAAACACGCGACATCACGATTTTGGTACTGTTCAAAGTTTCGTTCGCCACAGCTGTGTCAGATAACGTTTAACGCATGGATCGTGTGCATTTGAGTAGAATGAAGGTTTTTGACACATTTGCACCAAGCTGTGCGCTAAGAAACGCTCGAAACACGCGATATCACGATTTTGGTGTTCTTCAATGTTTCGTTAGCCACAGCTGTGCCAGATAAATTTTAACGAATGGATATTGTGCAATTGAGTAGACTGACGGTTCTTGACACTTTTAAACCGAGCTGTGCTCTCAGAACCGCTCGAAACACGAGTAATCACGACTTTGGTGTTCTTCAATGTTTCGTTCGCCACAGCTGTGCCAGCCAACTTTTAACGCATGCATATTGTGCATTTGCGTAGAATGAAGGTTTTTGACGCATTTACACCCAGCTGTGATTCCAGAAATGCTGGAAACACGCGATATCACGATTTTGGTACTGTTCAAAGTTTCATTCGCCACAGCAGTGCCAGATGACGTTTAACGCGTGCCTGTTGTGTATTTGAGTAGAATGAAGGTTTCTGACACTTTTACTCTGAGCTGTGCTCTCAGAAGCGCTCGAAACACGCGACATCACGATTTTGGTGTTCTTCAATATTTCGTTCGCCACAGCTGTGATAAACAGTTTTTAACGAATGGATATTGTGCATTTGAGTAGAATAAAGGTTTTTGACACATTTACACCGAGCTGTGATCCCAGAAATGCTCGAAACACGCGATATCACGATTTTGGTGTTCTTCAATGTTTCGTTCGCCACAGCCGTGCCAGACAACTTTTAAGACATGGATCGTCTGTATCTGAGTAGAATGAAGGTTTTTGACACATTTACACCGAGCTGTGATCCCAGAAGTGCTCGAAACACGCGATATCACGATTTTGGTGTTCTTCAATGTTTCGTTCGCCACAGCCGTGCCAGACAACTTTTAAGACATGGATCTTGTGCATTTGAATAGAATGAAGGTTTTTGACACATTTACACCGAGCTGTGCTCTCAGAAACGCACGAAACACGCGACATCACGATTTTGGTGTTGTTCAAAGTTTCGTTCGCCACAGCTGTGCCAGACAACTTTTAACACATGGATCTTGTGTATTTGAGTAGAATGAAGGTTTTTGACACATTTACACCGAGCTGTGCTCACAGAAACGTTCGAAACACGCGACATCACGATTTTGGTGTTCTTCAATGTTTCGTTCGCCACAGCTGTGCCAGACAACTTTTAACGAATGGATAATGTGCAATTGAGTAGAATGAAGATTTTTTGACACTTTTAAACCGAGCTGTGCTCTCAGAAACGCTCGAAACACGACTAATCACGATTTTGGTATTCTTCAATGTTTCGTTCGCCACAGCTGTGCCAGACAATTTTTAACGCATGCATATTGTGCATTTGAGTAGAATGAAGGTTTTTGACACATTTACACCGAGCTCTGCTCTCAGAAACGCTCGAAACACGCGACATCACGATTTTGGTACCGTTCAAAGTTTCGTTCGCCACAGCTGTTTCAGATGACGTTTAACGCATGGATCGTGTGTATTTGAGTAGAATGAAGGTTTTTGACACATTTGCACCGAGCTGTGCGCTCAGAAACGCTCGAAACACGCGATATCACGATTTTGGTGTTCTTCAATGTTTCGTTCGCCACAGCCGTGCCAGACAACTTTTAAGACATGGATCTTGTGCATTTGAGTAGAATGAAGGTTTTTGACACATTTACACCGAGCTCTGCTCTCAGAAACGCTCGAAACACGCGACATCACGATTTTGGTACTGTTCAAAGTTTCGTTCGCCACAGCTGTGTCAGATAACGTTTAACGCATGGATCGTGTGCATTTGAGTATAATGAAGGTTTTTGACACATTTACACCGAGCTGTGCTCTCAGAAACGCTCGAAACACGCGACATCACGATTTTGGTACTGTTCAAAGTTTCGTTCGCCACAGCTGTGTCAGATGACGTTTAACGCATGGATCGTGTGTATTTGAGTAGAATGAAGGTTTTTGACACATTTACACCGAGCTGTGCTCTCAGAAACGCTCAAAACACGTGATATCACGATTTTGGTGTTCTTCGATATTTCGTTCGCCACAGCTGAGCCAGACAACTTTTAACACATGGATCGTCTGTATCTGAGTAGAATGAAGGTTTTTGACACATTTACACCGAGCCGTGATCCCAGAAATGCTCGAAACACGCGATATCACGATTTTGGTGTCCTTCAATGTTTCGTTCGCCACAGCCGTGCCAGACAACTTTTAAGACATGGATCGTGTGCATTTGAGTAGAATGAAGGTTTATGACACATTTACACCGAGCTCTGCTCTCAGAAACGCCCGAAACACGCGACATCACGATTTTGGTGTTCTTCAATGTTTCGTTCGCCACAGCCGTGCCAGACAACTTTTAAGACATGGATCTTGTGCATTTGAGTAGAATGAAGGTTTTTGACACATTTACACCGAGCTCTGCTCTCAGAAACGCTCGAAACACGCGACATCACGATTTTGGTACTGTTCAAAGTTTCGTTCGCCACAGCTGTGTCAGATAACGTTTAACGCATGGATCGTGTGCATTTGAGTATAATGAAGGTTTTTGACACATTTACACCGAGCTGTGCTCTCAGAAACGCTCGAAACACGCGACATCACGATTTTGGTACTGTTCAAAGTTTCGTTCGCCACAGCTGTGTCAGATGACGTTTAACGCATGGATCGTGTGTATTTGAGTAGAATGAAGGTTTTTGACACATTTACACCGAGCTGTGCTCTCAGAAACGCTCAAAACACGTGATATCACGATTTTGGTGTTCTTCGATATTTCGTTCGCCACAGCTGAGCCAGACAACTTTTAACACATGGATCGTCTGTATCTGAGTAGAATGAAGGTTTTTGACACATTTACACCGAGCCGTGATCCCAGAAATGCTCGAAACACGCGATATCACGATTTTGGTGTCCTTCAATGTTTCGTTCGCCACAGCCGTGCCAGACAACTTTTAAGACATGGATCGTGTGCATTTGAGTAGAATGAAGGTTTATGACACATTTACACCGAGCTCTGCTCTCAGAAACGCCCGAAACACGCGACATCACGATTTTGGTGTTCTTCGATATTTCGTTCGCCACAGCTGAGAAAGACAACTTTTAACACATGGATCGTCTGTATCTGAGTAGAATGAAGGTTTTTGACACATTTACACCGAGCTGTGATCCCAGAAGTGCTCGAAACACGCGATATCACGATTTTGGTGTTCTTCAATGTTTCGTTTTCCACAGCCGTGCCAGACAACTTTTAAGACATGGATCTTGTGCATTTGAGTAGAATGAAGGTTTTTGACACATTTACACCGAGCTGTGCTCTCAGAAACGCTCGAAACACGCGACATCACGATTTTGGTACTGTTCAAAGTTTCGTTCGCCACAGCTGTGTCAGATAACGTTTAACGCATGGATCGTGTGTATTTGAGTAGAATGGAGGTTTTTGACACATTTACACCGAGCTGTGCTCTCAGAAACGCACGAAACACGTGATATCACGATTTTGGTGTTCTTCGATGTTTCGTTCGCCACAGCTGAGCCAGACAACTTTTAACACATGGATCGTCTGTATTTAGGAGAATGAAGGTTTTTGACACATTTACACTGAGCTGTGATCCCAGAAATGCTCGAAACACGCGATATCACGATTTTGGTGTTCTTCAATGTTTCGTTCGACACAGCTGTGCCAGACAACTTTTAACGCATGGATCGTATGTATTTGAGTAGAATGAAGGTTTTTATCACATTTACACCGTGCTGTGCTCTCAGAAACGCTCGAACCACGAGTAATCACGATTTTGGTGTTCTTCAATGTTTCGTTCGCCACAGCCGTGCCAGACAACTTTTAAGACATGGATCTTGTGCATTTGAGTAGAATGAAGGTTTTTGACACATTTACACCGAGCTCTGCTCTCAGAAACGCTCGAAACACGCGACATCACGATTTTGGTACCGTTCAAAGTTTCGTTCGCCACAGCTGTTTCAGATGACGTTTAACGCGTGGATCGTGTGTATTTGAGTAGAATGAAGGTTTTTGACACATTTACACCGAGCTGTGCTCTCAGAAACGCTCGAACCACGAGTAATCACGATTTTGGTGTTCTTCAATGTTTCGTTCGCCACAGCCGTGCCAGACAACTTTTAAGACATGGATCTTGTGCATTTGAGTAGAATGAAGGTTTATGACACATTTACACCGAGCTCTGCTCTCAGAAACGCCCGAAACACGCGACATCACGATTTTGGTGTTCTTCGATATTTCGTTCGCCACAGCTGAGCCAGACAACTATTAACACATGGATCGTCTGTATCTGAGTAGAATGAAGGTTTTTGACACATTTACACCGAGCTGTGATCCCAGAAGTGCTCGAAACACGCGATATCACGATTTTGGTGTTCTTCAATGTTTCGTTTTCCACAGCCGTGCCAGACAACTTTTAAGACATGGATCTTGTGCATTTGAGTAGAATGAAGGTTTTTGACACATTTACAACGAGCTCTGCTCTCAGAAACGCTCGAAACACGCGACATCACGATTTTGGTGTTCTTCGATGTTTCGTTCGCCACAGCTGAGCCAGATAACTTTTAACACATGGATCGTCTGTATCTGAGTAGAATGAAGGTTTTTGACACATTTACACCGAGCTGTGATCCCAGAAGTGCTCGAAACACGCGATATCACGATTTTGGTGTTCTTCAATGTTTCGTTCGCCACAGCTGTGCCAGACAACTTTTAACACATGGATATTGGGTAATTGAGTAGAATGAAGGTTTTTGACACACTTACACCGAGCTGTGCTCTCAGAAACGCTCGAAACACGCGACATCACGATTTTGGTACTGTTCAAAGTTTCGTTCGCCACAGCTGTGTCAGATAACGTTTAACGCATGGATCGTCTGTATTTAGGAGAATGAAGGTTTTTGACACATTTACACCGAGCTGTGATCCCAGAAATGCTCGAAACACGCGATATCACGATTTTGGTGTTCTTCAATGTTTCGTTCGACACAGCTGTGCCAGACAACTTTTAACGCATAGATCGTATGTATTTGAGTAGAATGAAGGTTTTTATCACATTTACACCGTGCTGTGCTCTCAGAAACGCTCGAACCACGAGTAATCACGATTTTGGTGTTCTTCAATGTTTCGTTCGCCACAGCCGTGCCAGACAACTTTTAAGACATGGATCTTGTGCATTTGAGTAGAATGAAGGTTTTTGACACATTTACACCGAGCTCTGCTCTCAGAAACGCTCGAAACACGCGACATCACGATTTTGGTACCGTTCAAAGTTTCGTTCGCCACAGCTGTTTCAGATGACGTTTAACGCATGGATCGTGTGTATTTGAGTAGAATGAAGGTTTTTGACACATTTACACCGAGCTGTGCTCTCAGAAACGCTCGAACCACGAGTAATCACGATTTTGGTGTTCTTCAATGTTTCGTTCGCCACAGCCGTGCCAGACAACTTTTAAGACATGGATCTTGTGCATTTGAGTAGAATGAAGGTTTATGACACATTTACACCGAGCTCTGCTCTCAGAAACGCCCGAAACACGCGACATCACGATTTTGGTGTTCTTCGATATTTCGTTCGCCACAGCTGAGCCAGACAACTTTTAACACATGGATCGTCTGTATCTGAGTAGAATGAAGGTTTTTGACACATTTACACCGAGCTGTGATCCCAGAAGTGCTCGAAACACGCGATATCACGATTTTGGTGTTCTTCAATGTTTCGTTTTCCACAGCCGTGCCAGACAACTTTTAAGACATGGATCTTGTGCATTTGAGTAGAATGAAGGTTTTTGACACATTTACACCGAGCTCTGCTCTCAGAAACGCTCGAAACACGCGACATCACGATTTTGGTGTTCTTCGATGTTTCGTTCGCCACAGCTGAGCCAGACAACTTTTAACACATGGATCGTCTGTATTTAGTAGAATGAAGGTTTTTGACACATTTGCACCGAGCTGTGCGCTCAGAAACGCTCGAAACACGCGATATCACGATTTTGGTGTTCTTCGATGTTTCGTTCGCCACAGCTGTGATAAACAGTTTTTAACGAATGGATATTGTGCATTTGAGTAGAATAAAGGTTTTTGACACATTTACACCGAGCTGTGCTCTCAGAAACGCACGAAACACGTGATATCACGATTTTGGTGTTCTTCGATGTTTCGTTCGCCACAGCTGAGCCAGACAACTTTTAACACATGGATCGTCTGTATTTGAGTAGAATGAAGGTTTTTGACACATTTACACCGAGCTGTGATCCCAGAAATGCTCGAAACACGCGATATCACGATTTTGGTGTTCTTCAATGTTTCGTTCGCCACAGCCGTGCCAGACAACTTTTAACACATGGATCGTCTGTATTTGAGTAGAATGAAGGTTTTTGACACATTTACACCGAGCTGTGATCCCAGAAATGCTCGAAACACGCGATATCACGATTTTGGTGTTCTTCAATGTTTCGTTCGCCACAGCCGTGCCAGACAACTTTTAAGACATGGATCGTCTGTATCTGAGTAGAATGAAGGTTTTTGACACATTTACACCGAGCTGTGAACCCAGAAGTGCTCGAAACACGCGATATCACGATTTTGGTGTTCTTCAATGTTTCGTTCGCCACAGCCGTGCCAGACAACTTTTAAGACATGGATCTTGTGCATTTGAATAGAATGAAGGTTTTTGACACATTTACACCGAGCTCTGCTCTCAGAAACGCTCGAAACACGCGACATCACGATTTTGGTGTTCTTCGATGTTTCGTTCGCCACAGCTGAGCCAGACAACTTTTAACAGATGGATCGTCTGTATTTAGTAGAATGAAGGTTTTTGACACATTTGCACCGAGCTGTGCGCTCAGAAACGCTCGAAACACGCGATATCACGATTTTGGTGTTCTTCAATGTTTCGTTCGCCACAGCTGTGCCAGACAACTTTTAACACATGGATATTGGGTAATTGAGTAGAATGAACGTTTTTGACACACTTACACCGAGCTGTGATCCCAGAAATGCTCGAAACACGCGTTATCACTATTTTGGTGTTCTTCAATGTTTCGTTCGCCACAGCTGTGCCAGACAACTTTTAACACATGGATATTGGGTAATTGAGTAGAATGAAGGTTTTTGACACACTTACACCGAGCTGTGCTCTCAGAAACGCTCGAAACACGCGACATCACGATTTTGGTACTGTTCAAAGTTTCGTTCGCCACAGCTGTGTCAGATAACGTTTAACGCATGGATCGTGTGTATTTGAGTAGAATGGAGGTTTTTGACACATTTACACCGAGCTGTGCTCTCAGAAACGCACGAAACACGTGATATCACGATTTTGGTGTTATTCGATGTTTCGTTCGCCACAGCTGAGCCAGACAACTTTTAACACATGGATCGTCTGTATTTAGTAGAATGAAGGTTTTTGACACATTTGCACCGAGCTGTGATCCCAGAAATGCTCGAAACACGCGATATCACGATTTTGGTGTTCTTCAATGTTTCGTTCGCCACAGCCGTGCCAGACAACTTTTAAGACATGGATCTTGTGCATTTGAGTAGAATGAAGGTTTTTGACTCATTTACACCGAGCTCTGCTCTCAGAAACGCTCGAAACACGCGACATCACGATTTTGGTACCGTTGAAAGTTTCGTTCGCCACAGCTGAGCCAGACAACTTTTAACACATGGATCGTCTGTATTTAGTAGAATGAAGGTTTTTGACACATTTACACCGAGCTGTGATCCCAGAAATGCTCGAAACACGCGATATCACGATTTTGGTGTTCTTCAATGTTTCGTTCGACACAGCTGTGCCAGACAACTTTTAACGCATGGATCGTATGTATTTGAGTAGAATGAAGGTTTTTGTCACATTTACACCGAGCTGTGCTCTCAGAAACGCTCGAACCACGAGTAATCACGATTTTGGTGTTCTTCAATGTTTCGTTCGCCACAGCCGTGCCAGACAACTTTTAAGACATGGATCTTGTGCATTTGAGTAGAATGAAGGTTTTTGACACATTTACACCGAGCTCTGCTCTCAGAAACGCTCGAAACACGCGACATCACGATTTTGGTACTGTTCAAAGTTTCGTTCGCCACAGCTGTGTCAGATGACCTTTAACGCATGGATCGTGTGTATTTGAGTAGAATGAAGGTTTTTGACACATTTGCACCGAGCTGTGCGCTCAGAAACGCTCGAAACACGCGATATCACGATTTTGGTGTTCTTCAATGTTTCGTTCGCCACAGCTGTGCCAGATAAGTTTCAACGAATGGATATTGTGCAATTGAGTAGACTGACGGGTTTTGACACTTTTAAACCGAGCTGTGCTCTCAGAACCGCTCGAAACACGACTAATCACGATTTTGGTATTCTTCAATGTTTCGTTCGCCACACCTGTGCCAGACAATTTTTATCGCATGCATATTGTGCATTTGAGTAGAATGAAAGTTTTTGACACGTTTACACCGAGCTGTGATCCCAGAAACGCTCGAAACACGCGATATCACGATTTTGGTGCTGTTCAATGTTTCGTTCACCACAGCTGTGCCAGACAACTCTTAACGAATGAATATTGTGCATTTGAGTAGAATAAAGTTTTTTGACTCATTTGCACCGAGCTGTGCTCTCAGAAACGTTCGAAACACGCGATATCACGATTTTGGTGTTCTTCAATGTTTCGTTCGCCACAGCTATGCCAGACAACTTTTAACACATGGATCGTGTGTATTTGAGTAGAATGATGGTTTTTGACACATTTACACCGAGCTGTGGTCTCAGAAACGCTCTAACCACGAGTAATCACGATTTTGGTGTTCTTCAATGTTTCGTTCGACACAGCTGTGCCAGACAACTTTTAACGCATGGATCGTATGTATTTGAGTAGAATGAAGGTTTTTGTCACATTTACACCGAGCTGTGCTCTCAGAAACGCTCGAACCACGAGTAATCACGACTTTGGTGTTCTTCAATGTGTCGTTCGCCACAGCTGTGCCAGACAACTTTTAACGCATACATATTGTGCATTTGCGTAGAATGAAGGTTTTTGACACATTTACACCGAGCTGTGATTCCAGAAATGCTCGAAACACGCGATATCACGATTTTGGTACTGTTCAATGTTTCGTTCACCACATTTCTGCCAGACAACTTTTAACGCATGGGTATTGTGTAATTGAGTAGAATGAAGGTTTTTGACACATTTACACCGAGCTGTGCTCTCAGAAACGCTCGAAACACGCGACATCACGATTTTGGTACTGTTCAAAGTTTCGTTCGCCACAGCTGTGTCAGATGACGTTTAACGCATGGATCGTGTGAATTTGAGTAGAATGGAGGTTTTTGACACATTTACACCGAGCTGTGCTCTCAGAAACGCTCAAAACACGTGATATCACGATTTTGGTGTTCTTCGATATTTCGTTCGCCACAGCTGAGCCAGACAACTTTCAACACATGGATCGTCTGTATCTGAGTAGAATGAAGGTTTTTGACACATTTACACCGAGCTGTGATCCCAGAAGTGCTCGAAACACGCGATATCACGATTTTGGTGTTCTTCAATGTTTCGTTCGCCACAGCTGTGCCAGACAACTTTTAACACATGGATATTGGGTAATTGAGTAGAATGAAGGTTTTTGACACACTTACACCGAGCTGTGCTCTCAGAAACGCTCGAAACACGCGACATCACGATTTTGGTACTGTTCAAAGTTTCGTTCGCCACAGCTGTGTCAGATGACGTTTAAAGCATGGATCGTGTGTATTTGAGTAGAATGGAGGTTTTTGACACATTTACACCGAGCTGTGCTCTCAGAAACGCTCGAAACACGTGGTATCACGATTTTCGTGTTATTCGATGTTTCGTTAGCCACAGCTGTGCCAGACAACTTTTAACGCATGCATATTAGGCATTCGAGTAGAATGAAGGTTTTTGACTCATTTACACCGAGCTGTGCTCTCAGAAACGCTCAAAACACGTGATATCACGATTTTGGTGTTCTTCGATATTTCGTTCGCCACAGCTGAGCCAGACAACTTTTAACACATGGATCGTCTGTATCTGAGTAGAATGAAGGTTTTTGACACACTTACACCGAGCTGTGCTCTCAGAAACGCTCGAAACACGCGACATCACGATTTTGGTACTGTTCAAAGTTTCGTTCGCCACAGCTGTGTCAGATGACGTTTAAAGCATGGATCGTGTGTATTTGAGTAGAATGGAGGTTTTTGACACATCTACACCGAGCTGTGCTCTCAGAAACGCTCGAAACACGCGATATCACGATTTTGGTGCTGTTCAATGTTTCGTTCACCACAGCTGTGCCAGACAACTTTTAAGACATGGATCTTGTGCATTTGAGTAGAATGAAGGTTTTTGACACATTTACACCGAGCTGTGCTCTCAGAAACGCTCGAAACACGCGACATCACGATTTTGGTACTGTTCAAAGTTTCGTTCGCCACAGCTGTGTCAGATGACGTTTAACGCATGGATCGTGTGTATTTGAGTAGAATGGAGGTTTTTGACACATTTACACCGAGCTGTGCTCTCAGAAACGCTCGAAACATGCGACATCACGATTTTGGTACTGTTCAAAGTTTCGTTCGCCACAGCTGTGTCAGATAACGTTTAACGCATGGATCGTGTGTATTTGAGTAGAATGGAGGTTTTTCACACATTTACACCGAGCTGTGCTCTCAGATACGCACGAAACACGTGATATCACGATTTTGGTGTTCTTCGATGTTTCGTTCGCCACAGCTGAGCCAGACAACTTTTAACACATGGAACGTCTGTATTTAGTAGAATGAAGGTTTTTTACACATTTACAAAGAGCTGTGATCCCAGAAATGCTCGAAACACGCGATATCACGATTTTGGTGTTCTTCAATGTTTCGTTCGACACAGCTGTGCCAGACAACTTTTAACGCATGGATCGTATGTATTTGAGTAGAATGAAGGTTTTTGTCACATTTACACCGAGCTGTGCTCTCAGAAACGCTCGAACCACGAGTAATCACGATTTTGGTGTTCTTCAATGTTTCGTTCGCCACAGCCGTGCCAGACAACTTTTAAGACATGGATCTTGTGCATTTGAGTAGAATGAAGGTTTTTGACTCATTTACACCGAGCTCTGCTCTCAGAAACGCTCGAAACACGCGACATCACGATTTTGGTACCGTTCAAAGTTTCGTTCGCCACAGCTGTGTCAGATGACGTTTAACGCATGGATCGTGTGTATTTGAGTAGAATGAAGGTTTTTGACACATTTGCACCGAGCTGTGCGCTCAGAAACGCTCGAAACACGCGATATCACGATTTTGGTGTTCTTCAATGTTTCGTTCGCCACAGCCGTGCCAGACAACTTTTAAGACATGGATCTTGTGCATTTGAGTAGAATGAAGGTTTATGACACATTTACACCGAGCTCTGCTCTCAGAAACGCCCGAAACACGCGAAATCACGATTTTGGTGTTCTTCGATATTTCGTTCGCCACAGCTGAGCCAGACAACTTTTAACACATGGATCGTCTGTATTTAGTAGAATGAAGGTTTTTGACACATTTACACCGAGCTGTGATCCCAGAAATGCTCGAAACACGCGATATCACGATTTTGGTGTTCTTCAATGTTTCGTTCGACACAGCTGTGCCAGACAACTTTTAACGCATGGATCGTATGTATTTGAGTAGAATGAAGGTTTTTGTCACATTTACACCGAGCTGTGCGCTCAGAAACGCTCGAAACACGCGATATCACGATTTTGGTGTTCTTCAATGTTTCGTTCGCCACAGCTGTGCCAGACAACTTTTAACACATGGATATTGGGTAATTGAGTAGAATGAACGTTTTTGACACACTTACACCGAGCTGTGATCCCAGAAATGCTCGAAACACGCGATATCACTATTTTGGTGTTCTTCAATGTTTCGTTCGCCACAGCTGTGCCAGACAACTTTTAACACATGGATATTGGGTAATTGAGTAGAATGAAGGTTTTTGACACACTTACACCGAGCTGTGCTCTCAGAAACGCTCGAAACACGCGACATCACGATTTTGGTACTGTTCAAAGTTTCGTTCGCCACAGCTGTGTCAGATAACGTTTAATGCATGGATCGTGTGTATTTGAGTAGAATGGAGGTTTTTGACACATTTACACCGAGCTGTGCTCTCAGAAACGCACGAAACACGTGATATCACGATTTTGGTGTTATTCGATGTTTCGTTCGCCACAGCTGAGCCAGACAACTTTTAACACATGGATCGTCTGTATTTAGTAGAATGAAGGTTTTTGACACATTTGCACCGAGCTGTGATCCCAGAAATGCTCGAAACACGCGATATCACGATTTTGGTGTTCTTCAATGTTTCGTTCGCCACAGCCGTGCCAGACAACTTTTAAGACATGGATCTTGTGCATTTGAGTAGAATGAAGGTTTTTGACTCATTTACACCGAGCTCTGCTCTCAGAAACGATCGAAACACGCGACATCACGATTTTGGTACCGTTCAAAGTTTCGTTCGCCACAGCTGAGCCAGACAACTTTTAACACATGGATCGTCTGTATTTAGTAGAATGAAGGTTTTTGACACATTTACACCGAGCTGTGATCCCAGAAATGCTCGAAACACGCGATATCACGATTTTGGTGTTCTTCAATGTTTCGTTCGACACAGCTGTGCCAGACAACTTTTAACGCATGGATCGTATGTATTTGAGTAGAATGAAGGTTTTTGACACGTTTACACCGAGCTGTGATCCCAGAAACGCTCGAAACACGCGATATCACGATTTTGGTGCTGTTCAATGTTTCGTTCACCACAGCTGTGCCAGACAACTCTTAACGAATGAATATTGTGCATTTGAGTAGAATAAAGTTTTTTGACTCATTTGCACCGAGCTGTGCTCTCAGAAACGTTCGAAACACGCGATATCACGATTTTGGTGTTCTTCAATGTTTCGTTCGCCACAGCTATGCCAGACAACTTTTAACACATGGATCGTGTGTATTTGAGTAGAATGATGGTTTTTGACACATTTACACCGAGCTGTGGTCTCAGAAACGCTCTAACCACGAGTAATCACGATTTTGGTGTTCTTCAATGTTTCGTTCGACACAGCTGTGCCAGACAACTTTTAACGCATGGATCGTATGTATTTGAGTAGAATGAAGGTTTTTGTCACATTTACACCGAGCTGTGCTCTCAGAAACGCTCGAACCACGAGTAATCACGACTTTGGTGTTCTTCAATGTGTCGTTCGCCACAGCTGTGCCAGACAACTTTTAACGCATACATATTGTGCATTTGCGTAGAATGAAGGTTTTTGACACATTTACACCGAGCTGTGATTCCAGAAATGCTCGAAACACGCGATATCACGATTTTGGTACTGTTCAATGTTTCGTTCACCACATTTCTGCCAGACAACTTTTAACGCATGGGTATTGTGTAATTGAGTAGAATGAAGGTTTTTGACACATTTACACCGAGCTGTGCTCTCAGAAACGCTCGAAACACGCGACATCACGATTTTGGTACTGTTCAAAGTTTCGTTCGCCACAGCTGTGTCAGATGACGTTTAACGCATGGATCGTGTGTATTTGAGTAGAATGGAGGTTTTTGACACATTTACACCGAGCTGTGCTCTCAGAAACGCTCGAAACACGCGACATCACGATTTTGGTACTGTTCAAAGTTTCGTTCGCCACAGCTGTGTCAGATAACGTTTAACGCATGGATCGTGTGTATTTGAGTAGAATGGAGGTTTTTCACACATTTACACCGAGCTGTGCTCTCAGAAACGCACGAAACACGTGATATCACGATTTTGGTGTTCTTCGATGTTTCGTTCGCCACAGCTGAGCCAGACAACTTTTAACACATGGAACGTCTGTATTTAGTAGAATGAAGGTTTTTTACACATTTACAAAGAGCTGTGATCCCAGAAATGCTCGAAACACGCGATATCACGATTTTGGTGTTCTTCAATGCTTCGTTCGACACAGCTGTGCCAGACAACTTTTAACGCATGGATCGTATGTATTTGAGTAGAATGAAGGTTTTTGTCACATTTACACCGAGCTGTGCTCTCAGAAACGCTCGAACCACGAGTAATCACGATTTTGGTGTTCTTCAATGTTTCGTTCGCCACAGCCGTGCCAGACAACTTTTAAGACATGGATCTTGTGCATTTGAGTAGAATGAAGCTTTTTGACACATTTACACCGAGCTCTGCTCTCAGAAACGCTCGAAACACGCGACATCACGATTTTGGTACCGTTCAAAGTTTCGTTCGCCACAGCTGTGTCAGATGACGTTTAACGCATGGATCGTGTGTATTTGAGTAGAATGAAGGTTTTTGACACATTTGCACCGAGCTGTGCGCTCAGAAACGCTCGAAACACGCGATATCACGATTTTGGTGTTCTTCAATGTTTCGTTCGCCACAGCCGTGCCAGACAAATTTTAAGACATGGATCTTGTGCATTTGAGTAGAATTAAGGTTTATGACACATTTACACCGAGCTCTGCTCTCAGAAACGCCCGAAACACGCGACATCACGATTTTGGTGTTCTTCGATATTTCGTTCGCCACAGCTGAGAAAGACAACTTTTAACACATGGATCGTCTGTATCTGAGTAGAATGAAGGTTTTTGACACATTTACACCGAGCTGTGATCCCAGAAGTGCTCGAAACACGCGATATCACGATTTTGGTGTTCTTCAATGTTTCGTTTTCCACAGCCGTGCCAGACAACTTTTAAGACATGGATCTTGTGCATTTGAGTAGAATGAAGGTTTTTGACACATTTACACCGAGCTCTGCTCTCAGAAACGCTCGAAACACGCGACATCACGATTTTGGTGTTCTTCGATGTTTCGTTCGCCACAGCTGAGCCAGACAACTTTTAACACATGGATCGTCTGTATTTAGTAGAATGAAGGTTTTTGACACATTTGCACCGAGCTGTGATCCCAGAAATGCTCGAAACACGCGATATCACGATTTTGGTGTTCTTCAATGTTTCGTTCGCCACAGCCGTGCCAGACAACTTTTAAGACATGGATCTTGTGCATTTGAGTAGAATGAAGGTTTTTGACTCATTTACACCGAGCTCTGCTCTCAGAAACGATCGAAACACGCGACATCACGATTTTGGTACCGTTCAAAGTTTCGTTCGCCACAGCTGAGCCAGACAACTTTTAACACATGGATCGTCTGTATTTAGTAGAATGAAGGTTTTTGACACATTTACACCGAGCTGTGATCCCAGAAATGCTCGAAACACGCGATATCACGATTTTGGTGTTCTTCAATGTTTCGTTCGACACAGCTGTGCCAGACAACTTTTAACGCATGGATCGTATGTATTTGAGTAGAATGAAGGTTTTTGACACGTTTACACCGAGCTGTGATCCCAGAAACGCTCGAAACACGCGATATCACGATTTTGGTGCTGTTCAATGTTTCGTTCACCACAGCTGTGTCAGATGACGTTTAAAGCATGGATCGTGTGTATTTGAGTAGAATGGAGGTTTTTGACACATTTACACCGAGCTGTGCTCTCAGAAACGCTCGAAACACGCGATATCACGATTTTGGTGCAGTTCAATGTTTCGTTCACCACAGCTGTGCCAGACAACTTTTAAGACATGGATCTTGTGCATTTGAGTAGAATGAAGGTTTTTGACACATTTACACCGAGCTGTGCTCTCAGAAACGCTCGAAACACGCGACATCACGATTTTGGTACTGTTCAAAGTTTCGTTCGCCACAGCTGTGTCTGATGACGTTTAACGCATGGATCGTGTGTATTTGAGTAGAATGGAGGTTTTTGACACATTTACACCGAGCTGTGCTCTCAGAAACGCTCGAAACATGCGACATCACGATTTTGGTACTGTTCAAAGTTTCGTTCGCCACAGCTGTGTCAGATAACGTTTAACGCATGGATCGTGTGTATTTGAGTAGAATGGAGGTTTTTCACACATTTACACCGAGCTGTGCTCTCAGATACGCACGAAACACGTGATATCACGATTTTGGTGTTCTTCGATGTTTCGTTCGCCACAGCTGAGCCAGACAACTTTTAACACATGGAACGTCTGTATTTAGTAGAATGAAGGTTTTTTACACATTTACAAAGAGCTGTGATCCCAGAAATGCTCGAAACACGCGATATCACGATTTTGGTGTTCTTCAATGTTTCGTTCGACACAGCTGTGCCAGACAACTTTTAACGCATGGATCGTATGTATTTGAGTAGAATGAAGGTTTTTGTCACATTTACACCGAGCTGTGCTCTCAGAAACGCTCGAACCACGAGTAATCACGATTTTGGTGTTCTTCAATGTTTCGTTCGCCACAGCCGTGCCAGACAACTTTTAAGACATGGATCTTGTGCATTTGAGTAGAATGAAGGTTTTTGACTCATTTACACCGAGCTCTGCTCTCAGAAACGCTCGAAACACGCGACATCACGATTTTGGTACCGTTCAAAGTTTCGTTCGCCACAGCTGTGTCAGATGACGTTTAACGCATGGATCGTGTGTATTTGAGTAGAATGAAGGTTTTTGACACATTTGCACCGAGCTGTGCGCTCAGAAACGCTCGAAACACGCGATATCACGATTTTGGTGTTCTTCAATGTTTCGTTCGCCACAGCCGTGCCAGACAACTTTTAAGACATGGATCTTGTGCATTTGAGTAGAATGAAGGTTTATGACACATTTACACCGAGCTCTGCTCTCAGAAACGCCCGAAACACGCGAAATCACGATTTTGGTGTTCTTCGATATTTCGTTCGCCACAGCTGAGCCAGACAACTTTTAACACATGGATCGTCTGTATCTGAGTAGAATGAAGGTTTTTGACACATTTACACCGAGCTGTGATCCCAGAAGTGCTCGAAACACGCGATATCACGATTTTGGTGTTCTTCAATGTTTCGTTTTCCACAGCCGTGCCAGACAACTTTTAAGACATGGATCTTGTGCATTTGAGTAGAATGAAGGTTTTTGACACATTTACACCGAGCTCTGCTCTCAGAAACGCTCGAAACACGCGACATCACGATTTTGGTGTTCTTCGATGTTTCGTTCGCCACAGCTGAGCCAGATAACTTTTAACACATGGATCGTCTGTATCTGAGTAGAATGAAGGTTTTTGACACATTTACACCGAGCTGTGATCCCAGAAGTGCTCGAAACACGCGATATCACGATTTTGGTGTTCTTCAATGTTTCGTTCGCCACAGCTGTGCCAGACAACTTTTAACACATGGATATTGGGTAATTGAGTAGAATGAAGGTTTTTGACACACTTACACCGAGCTGTGCTCTCAGAAACGCTCGAAACACGCGACATCACGATTTTGGTACTGTTCAAAGTTTCGTTCGCCACAGCTGTGTCAGATAACGTTTAACGCATGGATCGTCTGTATTTAGGAGAATGAAGGTTTTTGACACATTTACACCGAGCTGTGATCCCAGAAATGCTCGAAACACGCGATATCACGATTTTGGTGTTCTTCAATGTTTCGTTCGACACAGCTGTGCCAGACAACTTTTAACGCATGGATCGTATGTATTTGAGTAGAATGAAGGTTTTTATCACATTTACACCGTGCTGTGCTCTCAGAAACGCTCGAACCACGAGTAATCACGATTTTGGTGTTCTTCAATGTTTCGTTCGCCACAGCCGTGCCAGACAACTTTTAAGACATGGATCTTGTGCATTTGAGTAGAATGAAGGTTTTTGACACATTTACACCGAGCTCTGCTCTCAGAAACGCTCGAAACACGCGACATCACGATTTTGGTACCGTTCAAAGTTTCGTTCGCCACAGCTGTTTCAGATGACGTTTAACGCATGGATCGTGTGTATTTGAGTAGAATGAAGGTTTTTGACACATTTACACCGAGCTGTGCTCTCAGAAACGCTCGAACCACGAGTAATCACGATTTTGGTGTTCTTCAATGTTTCGTTCGCCACAGCCGTGCCAGACAACTTTTAAGACATGGATCTTCTGCATTTGAGTAGAATGAAGGTTTATGACACATTTACACCGAGCTCTGCTCTCAGAAACGCCCGAAACACGCGACATCACGATTTTGGTGTTCTTCGATATTTCGTTCGCCACAGCTGAGCCAGACAACTTTTAACACATGGATCGTCTGTATCTGAGTAGAATGAAGGTTTTTGACACATTTACACCGAGCTGTGATCCCAGAAGTGCTCGAAACACGCGATATCACGATTTTGGTGTTCTTCAATGTTTCGTTTTCCACAGCCGTGCCAGACAACTTTTAAGACATGGATCTTGTGCATTTGAGTAGAATGAAGGTTTTTGACACATTTACACCGAGCTCTGCTCTCAGAAACGCTCGAAACACGCGACATCACGATTTTGGTGTTCTTCGATGTTTCGTTCGCCACAGCTGAGCCAGACAACTTTTAACACATGGATCGTCTGTATTTAGTAGAATGAAGGTTTTTGACACATTTGCACCGAGCTGTGCGCTCAGAAACGCTCGAAACACGCGATATCACGATTTTGGTGTTCTTCGATGTTTCGTTCGCCACAGCTGTGATAAACAGTTTTTAACGAATGGATATTGTGCATTTGAGTAGAATAAAGGTTTTTGACACATTTACACCGAGCTGTGCTCTCAGAAACGCACGAAACACGTGATATCACGATTTTGGTGTTCTTCGATGTTTCGTTCGCCACAGCTGAGCCAGACAACTTTTAACACATGGATCGTCTGTATTTGAGTAGAATGAAGGTTTTTGACACATTTACACCGAGCTGTGATCCCAGAAATGCTCGAAACACGCGATATCACGATTTTGGTGTTCTTCAATGTTTCGTTCGCCACAGCCGTGCCAGACAACTTTTAACACATGGATCGTCTGTATTTGAGTAGAATGAAGGTTTTTGACACATTTACACCGAGCTGTGATCCCAGAAATGCTCGAAACACGCGATATCACGATTTTGGTGTTCTTCAATGTTTCGTTCGCCACAGCCGTGCCAGACAACTTTTAAGACATGGATCGTCTGTATCTGAGTAGAATGAAGGTTTTTGACACATTTACACCGAGCTGTGAACCCAGAAGTGCTCGAAACACGCGATATCACGATTTTGGTGTTCTTCAATGTTTCGTTCGCCACAGCCGTGCCAGACAACTTTTAAGACATGGATCTTGTGCATTTGAATAGAATGAAGGTTTTTAACACATTTACACCGAGCTCTGCTCTCAGAAACGCTCGAAACACGCGACATCACGATTTTGGTGTTCTTCGATGTTTCGTTCGCCACAGCTGAGCCAGACAACTTTTAACAGATGGATCGTCTGTATTTAGTAGAATGAAGGTTTTTGACACATTTGCACCGAGCTGTGCGCTCAGAAACGCTCGAAACACGCGATATCACGATTTTGGTGTTCTTCAATGTTTCGTTCGCCACAGCCGTGCCAGACAACTTTTAAGACATGGATCTTGTGCATTTGAGTAGAATGAAGGTTTTTGACACATTTACACCGAGCTCTGCTCTCAGAAACGCTCGAAACACGCGACATCACGATTTTGGTACTGTTCAAAGTTTCGTTCGCCACAGCTGTGTCAGATAACGTTTAACGCATGGATCGTGTGCATTTGAGTATAATGAAGGTTTTTGACACATTTACACCGAGCTGTGCTCTCAGAAACGCTCGAAACACGCGACATCACGATTTTGGTGTTCTTCAATGTTTCGTTCGCCACAGCCGTGCCAGACAACTTTTAAGACATGGATCTTGTGCATTTGAGTAGAATGAAGGTTTTTGACACATTTACACCGAGCTCTGCTCTCAGAAACGCTCGAAACACGCGACATCACGATTTTGGTACCGTTCAAAGTTTCGTTCGCCACAGCTGAGCCAGACAACTTTTAACACATGGATCGTCTGTATTTAGTAGAATGAAGGTTTTTGACACATTTACACCGAGCTGTGATCCCAGAAATGCTCGAAACACGCGATATCACGATTTTGGTGTTCTTCAATGTTTCGTTCGACACAGCTGTGCCAGACAACTTTTAACGCATGGATCGTATGTATTTGAGTAGAATGAAGGTTTTTGTCACATTTACACCGAGCTGTGCGCTCAGAAACGCTCGAAACACGCGATATCACGATTTTGGTGTTCTTCAATGTTTCGTTCGCCACAGCTGTGCCAGACAACTTTTAACACATGGATATTGGGTAATTGAGTAGAATGAACGTTTTTGACACACTTACACCGAGCTGTGATCCCAGAAATGCTCGAAACACGCGATATCACTATTTTGGTGTTCTTCAATGTTTCGTTCGCCACAGCTGTGCCAGACAACTTTTAACACGTGGATATTGGGTAATTGAGTAGAATGAAGGTTTTTGACACACTTACACCGAGCTGTGCTCTCAGAAACGCTCGAAACACGCGACATCACGATTTTGGTACTGTTCAAAGTTTCGTTCGCCACAGCTGTGTCAGATAACGTTTAACGCATGGATCGTGTGTATTTGAGTAGAATGGAGGTTTTTGACACATTTACACCGAGCTGTGCTCTCAGAAACGCACGAAACACGTGATATCACGATTTTGGTGTTATTCGATGTTTCGTTCGCCACAGCTGAGCCAGACAACTTTTAACACATGGATCGTCTGTATTTAGTAGAATGAAGGTTTTTGACACATTTGCACCGAGCTGTGATCCCAGAAATGCTCGAAACACGCGATATCACGATTTTGGTGTTCTTCAATGTTTCGTTCGCCACAGCCGTGCCAGACAACTTTTAAGACATGGATCTTGTGCATTTGAGTAGAATGAAGGTTTTTGACTCATTTACACCGAGCTCTGCTCTCAGAAACGCTCGAAACACGCGACATCACGATTTTGGTACCGTTCAAAGTTTCGTTCGCCACAGCTGAGCCAGACAACTTTTAACACATGGATCGTCTGTATTTAGTAGAATGAAGGTTTTTGACACATTTACACCGAGCTGTGATCCCAGAAATGCTCGAAACACGCGATATCACGATTTTGGTGTTCTTCAATGTTTCGTTCGACACAGCTGTGCCAGACAACTTTTAACGCATGGATCGTATGTATTTGAGTAGAATGAAGGTTTTTGTCACATTTACACCGAGCTGTGCTCTCAGAAACGCTCGAACCACGAGTAATCACGATTTTGGTGTTCTTCAATGTTTCGTTCGCCACAGCCGTGCCAGACAACTTTTAAGACATGGATCTTGTGCATTTGAGTAGAATGAAGGTTTTTGACACATTTACACCGAGCTCTGCTCTCAGAAACGCTCGAAACACGCGACATCACGATTTTGGTACTGTTCAAAGTTTCGTTCGCCACAGCTGTGTCAGATGACCTTTAACGCATGGATCGTGTGTATTTGAGTAGAATGAAGGTTTTTGACACATTTGCACCGAGCTGTGCGCTCAGAAACGCTCGAAACACGCGATATCACGATTTTGGTGTTCTTCAATGTTTCGTTCGCCACAGCTGTGCCAGATAAGTTTCAACGAATGGATATTGTGCAATTGAGTAGACTGACGGGTTTTGACACTTTTAAACCGAGCTGTGCTCTCAGAACCGCTCGAAACACGACTAATCACGATTTTGGTATTCTTCAATGTTTCGTTCGCCACACCTGTGCCAGACAATTTTTATCGCATGCATATTGTGCATTTGAGTAGAATGAAAGTTTTTGACACGTTTACACCGAGCTGTGATCCCAGAAACGCTCGAAACACGCGATATCACGATTTTGGTGCTGTTCAATGTTTCGTTCACCACAGCTGTGCCAGACAACTCTTAACGAATGAATATTGTGCATTTGAGTAGAATAAAGTTTTTTGACTCATTTGCACCGAGCTGTGCTCTCAGAAACGTTCGAAACACGTGATATCACGATTTTCGTGTTCTTCGATGTTTCGTTAGCCACAGCTGTGCCAGACAACTTTTAACGCATGCATATTAGGCATTCGAGTAGAATGAAGGTTTTTGACTCATTTACACCGAGCTGTGCTCTCAGAAACGCTCAAAACACGTGATATCACGATTTTGGTGTTCTTCGATATTTCGTTCGCCACAGCTGAGCCAGACAACTTTTAACACATGGATCGTCTGTATCTGAGTAGAATGAAGGTTTTTGACACACTTACACCGAGCTGTGCTCTCAGAAACGCTCGAAACACGCGACATCACGATTTTGGTACTGTTCAAAGTTTCGTTCGCCACAGCTGTGTCAGATGACGTTTAAAGCATGGATCGTGTGTATTTGAGTAGAATGGAGGTTTTTGACACATTTACACCGAGCTGTGCTCTCAGAAACGCTCGAAACACGCGATATCACGATTTTGGTGCTGTTCAATGTTTCGTTCACCACAGCTGTGCCAGACAACTCTTAACGAATGAATATTGTGCATTTGAGTAGAATAAAGGTTTTTGACTCATTTGCACCGAGCTGTGCTCTCAGAAACGCTCGAAACACGCGACATCACGATTTTGGTAATGTTCAAAGTTTCGTTCGCCACAGCTGTGTCAGATGACGTTTAACGCATGGATCGTGTGTATTTGAGTAGAATGGAGGTTTTTGACACATTTACACCGAACTGTGCTCTCAGAAACTCTCGAAACACGCGACATCACGATTTTGGTACTGTTCAAAGTTTCGTTCACCACAGCTGTGCCAGACAAGTTTTAAGACATGGATCTTGTGCATTTGAGTAGAATGAAGGTTTTTGACACATTTGCACCGAGCTGTGCTCTCAGAAACGCTCGAAACACGCGACATCACGATTTTGGTACTGTTCAAAGTTTCGTTCGCCACAGCTGTGTCAGATGAAGTTTAACGCATCGATCGTGTGTATTTGAGTAGAATGGAGGTTTTTGACACATTTACACCGAGCTGTGCTCTCAGAAACGCTCGAAACACGTGATATCACGATTTTGGTGTTCTTCGATGTTTCGTTCGCCACAGCTGAGCCAGACAACTTTTAACACATGCATCGTCTGTATTTGAGTAGAATGAAGGTTTTTGACACATTTGCACCGAGCTGTGCGCTCAGAAACGCTCGAAACACGCGATATCACGATTTTGGTGTTCTTCAATGTTTCGTTCGCCACAGCTATGCCAGACAACTTTTAAGACATGGATCTTGTGCATTTGAGTAGAATGAAGGTTTTTGACACATTTACACCGAGCTCTGCTCTCAGAAACGCTCGAAACACGCGACATCACGATTTTGGTACTGTTCAAAGTTTCGTTCGCCACAGCTGTGTCAGATAACGTTTAACGCATGGATCGTGTGCATTTGAGTATAATGAAGGTTTTTGACACATTTACACCGAGCTGTGCTCTCAGAAACGCTCGAAACACGCGACATCACGATTTTGGTACTGTTCAAAGTTTCGTTCGCCACAGCTGTGTCAGATGACGTTTAACGCATGGATCGTGTGTATTTGAGTAGAATGAAGGTTTTTGACACATTTACACCGAGCTGTGCTCTCAGAAACGCTCAAAACACGTGATATCACGATTTTGGTGTTCTTCGATATTTCGTTCGCCACAGCTGAGCCAGACAACTTTTAACACATGGATCGTCTGTATCTGTGTAGAATGAAGGTTTTTGACACATTTACACCGAGCCGTGATCCCAGAAATGCTCGAAACACGCGATATCACGATTTTGGTGTCCTTCAATGTTTCGTTCGCCACAGCCGTGCCAGACAACTTTTAAGACATGGATCGTGTGCATTTGAGTATAATGAAGGTTTTTGACACATTTACACCGAGCTATGCTCTCAGAAACGCTCGAAACACGCGACATCACGATTTTGGTACTGTTCAAAGTTTCGTTCGCCACAGCTGTGTCAGATGACGTTTAACGCATGGATCGTGTGTATTTGAGTAGAATGGAGGTTTTTTACACATTTACACCGAGCTGTGCTCTCAGAAACGCTCAAAACACGTGATATCACGATTTTGGTGTTCTTCGATATTTCGTTCGCCACAGCTGAGCCAGACAACTTTTAACACATGGATCGTCTGTATCTGAGTAGAATGAAGGTTTTTGACACATTTACACCGAGCTGTGATCCCAGAAGTGCTCGAAACACGCGATATCACGATTTTGGTGTTCTTCAATGTTTCGTTCGCCACAGCCGTGCCAGACAACTTTTAAGACATGGATCTTGTGCATTTGAGTAGAATGAAGGTTTTTGACACATTTACACCGAGCTGTGCTCTCAGAAACGCTCGAAACACGCGACATCACGATTTTGGTACTGTTCAAAGTTTCGTTCGCCACAGCTGTGTCAGATGACGTTTAACGCATGGATCGTGTGTATTTGAGTAGAATGGAGGTTTTTGACACATTTACACCGAGCTGTGCTCTCAGAAACGCTCGAAACACGCGACATCACGATTTTGGTACTGTTCAAAGTTTCGTTCGCCACAGCTGTGTCAGATAACGTTTAACGCATGGATCGTGTGTATTTGAGTAGAATGGAGGTTTTTCACACATTTACACCGAGCTGTGCTCTCAGAAACGCACGAAACACGTGATATCACGATTTTGGTGTTCTTCGATGTTTCGTTCGCCACAGCTGAGCCAGACAACTTTTAACACATGGAACGTCTGTATTTAGTAGAATGAAGGTTTTTTACACATTTACAAAGAGCTGTGATCCCAGAAATGCTCGAAACACGCGATATCACGATTTTGGTGTTCTTCAATGCTTCGTTCGACACAGCTGTGCCAGACAACTTTTAACGCATGGATCGTATGTATTTGAGTAGAATGAAGGTTTTTGTCACATTTACACCGAGCTGTGCTCTCAGAAACGCTCGAACCACGAGTAATCACGATTTTGGTGTTCTTCAATGTTTCGTTCGCCACAGCCGTGCCAGACAACTTTTAAGACATGGATCTTGTGCATTTGAGTAGAATGAAGCTTTTTGACACATTTACACCGAGCTCTGCTCTCAGAAACGCTCGAAACACGCGACATCACGATTTTGGTACCGTTCAAAGTTTCGTTCGCCACAGCTGTGTCAGATGACGTTTAACGCATGGATCGTGTGTATTTGAGTAGAATGAAGGTTTTTGACACATTTGCACCGAGCTGTGCGCTCAGAAACGCTCGAAACATGCGATATCACGATTTTGGTGTTCTTCAATGTTTCGTTCGCCACAGCCGTGCCAGACAAATTTTAAGACATGGATCTTGTGCATTTGAGTAGAATTAAGGTTTATGACACATTTACACCGAGCTCTGCTCTCAGAAACGCCCGAAACACGCGACATCACGATTTTGGTGTTCTTCGATATTTCGTTCGCCACAGCTGAGAAAGACAACTTTTAACACATGGATCGTCTGTATCTGAGTAGAATGAAGGTTTTTGACACATTTACACCGAGCTGTGATCCCAGAAGTGCTCGAAACACGCGATATCACGATTTTGGTGTTCTTCAATGTTTCGTTTTCCACAGCCGTGCCAGACAACTTTTAAGACATGGATCTTGTGCATTTGAGTAGAATGAAGGTTTTTGACACATTTACACCGAGCTCTGCTCTCAGAAACGCTCGAAACACGCGACATCACGATTTTGGTGTTCTTCGATGTTTCGTTCGCCACAGCTGAGCCAGACAACTTTTAACACATGGATCGTCTGTATTTAGTAGAATGAAGGTTTTTGACACATTTGCACCGAGCTGTGCGCTCAGAAACGCTCGAAACACGCGATATCACGATTTTTCTGTTCTTCAATGTTTCGTTCGCCACAGCTGAGCCAGACAACTTTTAACACATGGATCGTCTGTATCTGAGTAGAATGAAGGTTTTTGACACATTTACACCGAGCTGTGATCCCAGAAGTGCTCGAAACACGCGATATCACGATTTTGGTGTTCTTCAATGTTTCGTTCGCCACAGCTGTGCCAGACAACTTTTAACACATGGATATTGGGTAATTGAGTAGAATGAAGGTTTTTGACACACTTACACCGAGCTGTGCTCTCAGAAACGCTCGAAACACGCGACAACACGATTTTGGTACCGTTCAAAGTTTCGTTCGCCACAGCTGTTTCAGATGACGTTTAACGCATGGATCGTGTGTATTTGAGTAGAATGAAGGTTTTTGACACATTTACACCGAGCTGTGCTCTCAGAAACGCTCCAACCACGAGTAATCACGATTTTGGTGTTCTTCAATGTTTCGTTCGCCACAGCCGTGCCAGACAACTTTTAAGACATGGATCTTGTGCATTTGAGTAGAATGAAGGTTTTTGACACATTTACACCGAGCTCTGCTCTCAGAAACGCTCGAAACACGCGACATCACGATTTTGGTACCGTTCAAAGTTCCGTTCGCCACAGCTGTTTCAGATGACGTTTAACGCATGGATCGTGTGTATTTGCGTAGAATGAAGGTTTTTGACACATTTGCACCGAGCTGTGCGCTCAGAAACGCTCGAAACACGCGATATCACGATTTTGGTGTTCTTCAATGTTTCGTTCGCCACAGCCGTGCCAGACAACTTTTAAGACATGGATCTTGTGCATTTGCGTAGAATGAAGGTTTTTGACACATTTACACCGAGCTCTGCTCTCAGAAACGCTCGAAACACGCGACATCACGATTTTGGTACTGTTCAAAGTTTCGTTCGCCACAGCTGTGTCAGATAACGTTTAACGCATGGATCGTGTGCATTTGAGTATAATGAAGGTTTTTGACACATTTACACCGAGCTGTGCTCTCAGAAACGCTCGAAACACGCGACATCACGATTTTGGTACTGTTCAAAGTTTCGTTCGCCACAGCTGTGTCAGATGACGTTTAACGCATGGATCGTGTGTATTTGAGTAGAATGGAGGTTTTTGACACATTTACACCGAGCTGTGCTCTCAGAAACGCTCAAAACACGTGATATCACGATTTTGGTGTTCTTCGATATTTCGTTCGCCACAGCTGAGCCAGACAAATTTTAACACATGGATCGTCTGTATCTGAGTAGAATGAAGGTTTTTGACACATTTACACCGAGCTGTGATCCCAGAAGTGCTCGAAACACGCGATATAACGATTTTGGTGTTCTTCAATGTTTCGTTCGCCACAGCCGTGCCAGACAACTTTTAAGACATGGATCTTGTGCATTTGAGTAGAATGAAGGTTTTTGACACATTTACACCGAGCTGTGCTCTCAGAAACGCTCGAAACACGCGACATCTCGATTTTGGTACTGTTCAAAGTTTCGTTCGCCACAGCTGTGTCAGATGACGTTTAACGCATGGATCGTGTGGATTTGAGTAGAATGGAGGTTTTTGACACATTTACACCGAGCTGTGCTCTCAGAAACGCACGAAACACGTGATATCACGATTTTGGTGTTCTTCGATGTTTCGTTCGCCACAGCTGAGCCAGACAACTTTTAAGACATGGATCGTGTGCATTTGAGTATAATGAAGGTTTTTGACACATTTACACCGAGCTGTGCTCTCAGAAACGCTCGAAACACGCGACATCACGATTTTGGTACTGTTCAAAGTTTCGTTCGCCACAGCTGTGTCAGATGACGTTTAACGCATGGATCGTGTGTATTTGAGTAGAATGGAGGTTTTTGACACATTTACACCGAGCTGTGCTCTCAGAAACGCTCAAAACACGTGATATCACGATTTTGGTTTTCTTCGATATTTCGTTCGCCACAGCTGAGCCAGACAACTTTTAACACATGGATCGTCTGTATCTGAGTAGAATGAAGGTTTTTGACACATTTACACCGAGCTGTGATCCCAGAAGTGCTCGAAACACGCGATATAACGATTTTGGTGTTCTTCAATGTTTCGTTCGCCACAGCCGTGCCAGACAACTTTTAAGACATGGATCTTGTGCATTTGAGTAGAATGAAGGTTTTTGACACATTTACACCGAGCTGTGCTCTCAGAAACGCTCGAAACACGCGACATCTCGATTTTGGTACTGTTCAAAGTTTCGTTCGCCACAGCTGTGTCAGATGACGTTTAACGCATGGATCGTGTGGATTTGAGTAGAATGGAGGTTTTTGACACATTTACACCGAGCTGTGCTCTCAGAAGCGCACGAAACACGTGATATCACGATTTTGGTGTTCTTCGATGTTTCGTTCGCCACAGCTGAGCCAGACAACTTTTAAGACATGGATCGTGTGCATTTGAGTATAATGAAGGTTTTTGACACATTTACACCGAGCTGTGCTCTCAGAAACGCTCGAAACACGCGACATCACGATTTTGGTACTGTTCAAAGTTTCGTTCGCCACAGCTGTGTCAGATGACGTTTAACTCATGGATCGTGTGTATTTGAGTAGAATGGAGGTTTTTTACACATTTACACCGAGCTGTGCTCTCAGAAACGCTCAAAACACGTGATATCACGATTTTGGTGTTCTTCGATATTAAGTTCGCCACAGCTGAGCCAGACAACTTTTAACACATGGATCGTCTGTATTTAGTAGAATGAAGGTTTTTGACACATTTACACCGAGCTGTGATCCCAGAAATGCTCGAAACACGCGATATCACTATTTTGGTGTTCTTCAATGTTTCGTTCGCCACAGCTGTGCCAGACAACTTTTAACACATGGATATTGGGTAATTGAGTAGAATGAATTTTTTTGACACACTTACACCGAGCTGTGCTCTCAGAAACGCTCGAAACACGCGACATCACGATTTTGGTACTGTTCAAAGTTTCGTTCGCCACAGCTGTGTCAGATAACGTTTAACGCATGGATCGTGTGTATTTGAGTAGAATGGAGGTTTTTGACACATTTACACCGAGCTGTGCTCTCAGAAACGCTCTAAACACGCGACATCACGATTTTGGTACCGTTCAAAGTTTCGTTCGCCACAACTGCGTCAGATGACGTTTAACGCATGGGTCGTGTGTATTTGAGTAGAATGAAGGTTTTTGACACATTTGCACCGAGCTGTGCGCTCAGAAACGCTCGAAACACGCGATATCACGATTTTGGTGTTCTTCAATGTTTCGTTCGCCACAGCTGTGCCAGACAACTTTTAACACATGGATATTGGGTAATTGAGTAGAATGAAGGTTTTTGACACACTTACACCGAGCTGTGCTCTCAGAAACGCTCGAAACACGCGACATCACGATTTTGGTACTGTTCAAAGTTTCGTTCGCCACAGCTGTGTCAGATAACGTTTAACGCATGAATCGTGTGTATTTGAGTAGAATGGAGGTTTTTGACACATTTACACCGAGCTGTGCTCTCAGAAACGCACGAAACACGTGATATCACGATTTTGGTGTTCTTCGATGTTTCGTTCGCCACAACTGAGCCAGACAACTTTTAACACATGGATCGTCTGTATTTAGTAGAATGAAGGTTTTTGACACATTTACACCGAGCTGTGATCCCAGAAATGCTCGAAACACGCGATATCACGATTTTGGTGTTCTTCAATGTTTCGTTCGCCACAGCCGTGCCAGACAACTTTTAAGACATGGATCTTGTGCATTTGAGTAGAATGAAGGTTTTTGACACATTTACACCGAGCTCTGCTCTCAGAAACGCTCGAAACACGCGACATCACGATTTTGGTACCGTTCAAAGTTTCGTTCGCCACAGCTGAGCCAGACAACTTTTAACACATGGATCGTCTGTATTTAGTAGAATGAAGGTTTTTGACACATTTACACCGAGCTGTGATCCCAGAAATGCTCGAAACACGCGATATCACGATTTTGGTGTTCTTCAATGTTTCGTTCGACACAGCTGTGCCAGACAACTTTTAACGCATGGATCGTATGTATTTGAGTAGAATGAAGGTTTTTGTCACATTTACACCGAGCTGTGCGCTCAGAAACGCTCGAAACACGCGATATCACGATTTTGGTGTTCTTCAATGTTTCGTTCGCCACAGCTGTGCCAGACAACTTTTAACACATGGATATTGGGTAATTGAGTAGAATGAACGTTTTTGACACACTTACACCGAGCTGTGATCCCAGAAATGCTCGAAACACGCGATATCACTATTTTGGTGTTCTTCAATGTTTCGTTCGCCACAGCTGTGCCAGACAACTTTTAACACATGGATATTGGGTAATTGAGTAGAATGAAGGTTTTTGACACACTTACACCGAGCTGTGCTCTCAGAAACGCTCGAAACACGCGACATCACGATTTTGGTACTGTTCAAAGTTTCGTTCGCCACAGCTGTGTCAGATAACGTTTAATGCATGGATCGTGTGTATTTGAGTAGAATGGAGGTTTTTGACACATTTACACCGAGCTGTGCTCTCAGAAACGCACGAAACACGTGATATCACGATTTTGGTGTTATTCGATGTTTCGTTCGCCACAGCTGAGCCAGACAACTTTTAACACATGGATCGTCTGTATTTAGTAGAATGAAGGTTTTTGACACATTTGCACCGAGCTGTGATCCCAGAAATGCTCGAAACACGCGATATCACGATTTTGGTGTTCTTCAATGTTTCGTTCGCCACAGCCGTGCCAGACAACTTTTAAGACATGGATCTTGTGCATTTGAGTAGAATGAAGGTTTTTGACTCATTTACACCGAGCTCTGCTCTCAGAAACGATCGAAACACGCGACATCACGATTTTGGTACCGTTCAAAGTTTCGTTCGCCACAGCTGAGCCAGACAACTTTTAACACATGGATCGTCTGTATTTAGTAGAATGAAGGTTTTTGACACATTTACACCGAGCTGTGATCCCAGAAATGCTCGAAACACGCGATATCACGATTTTGGTGTTCTTCAATGTTTCGTTCGACACAGCTGTGCCAGACAACTTTTAACGCATGGATCGTATGTATTTGAGTAGAATGAAGGTTTTTGACACGTTTACACCGAGCTGTGATCCCAGAAACGCTCGAAACACGCGATATCACGATTTTGGTGCTGTTCAATGTTTCGTTCACCACAGCTGTGCCAGGCAACTCTTAACGAATGAATATTGTGCATTTGAGTAGAATAAAGTTTTTTGACTCATTTGCACCGAGCTGTGCTCTCAGAAACGTTCGAAACACGCGATATCACGATTTTGGTGTTCTTCAATGTTTCGTTCGCCACAGCTATGCCAGACAACTTTTAACACATGGATCGTGTGTATTTGAGTAGAATGATGGTTTTTGACACATTTACACCGAGCTGTGGTCTCAGAAACGCTCTAACCACGAGTAATCACGATTTTGGTGTTCTTCAATGTTTCGTTCGACACAGCTGTGCCAGACAACTTTTAACGCATGGATCGTATGTATTTGAGTAGAATGAAGGTTTTTGTCACATTTACACCGAGCTGTGCTCTCAGAAACGCTCGAACCACGAGTAATCACGACTTTGGTGTTCTTCAATGTGTCGTTCGCCACAGCTGTGCCAGACAACTTTTAACGCATACATATTGTGCATTTGCGTAGAATGAAGGTTTTTGACACATTTACACCGAGCTGTGATTCCAGAAATGCTCGAAACACGCGATATCACGATTTTGGTACTGTTCAATGTTTCGTTCACCACATTTCTGCCAGACAACTTTTAACGCATGGGTATTGTGTAATTGAGTAGAATGAAGGTTTTTGACACATTTACACCGAGCTGTGCTCTCAGAAACGCTCGAAACACGCGACATCACGATTTTGGTACTGTTCAAAGTTTCGTTCGCCACAGCTGTGTCAGATGACGTTTAACGCATGGATCGTGTGAATTTGAGTAGAATGGAGGTTTTTGACACATTTACACCGAGCTGTGCTCTCAGAAACGCTCAAAACACGTGATATCACGATTTTGGTGTTCTTCGATATTTCGTTCGCCACAGCTGAGCCAGACAACTTTCAACACATGGATCGTCTGTATCTGAGTAGAATGAAGGTTTTTGACACATTTACACCGAGCTGTGATCCCAGAAGTGCTCGAAACACGCGATATCACGATTTTGGTGTTCTTCAATGTTTCGTTCGCCACAGCTGTGCCAGACAACTTTTAACACATGGATATTGGGTAATTGAGTAGAATGAAGGTTTTTGACACACTTACACCGAGCTGTGCTCTCAGAAACGCTCGAAACACGCGACATCACGATTTTGGTACTGTTCAAAGTTTCGTTCGCCACAGCTGTGTCAGATGACGTTTAAAGCATGGATCGTGTGTATTTGAGTAGAATGGAGGTTTTTGACACATTTACACCGAGCTGTGCTCTCAGAAACGCTCGAAACACGTGGTATCACGATTTTCGTGTTATTCGATGTTTCGTTAGCCACAGCTGTGCCAGACAACTTTTAACGCATGCATATTAGGCATTCGAGTAGAATGAAGGTTTTTGACTCATTTACACCGAGCTGTGCTCTCAGAAACGCTCAAAACACGTGATATCACGATTTTGGTGTTCTTCGATATTTCGTTCGCCACAGCTGAGCCAGACAACTTTTAACACATGGATCGTCTGTATCTGAGTAGAATGAAGGTTTTTGACACACTTACACCGAGCTGTGATCCCAGAAGTGCTCGAAACACGCGATATCACGATTTTGGTGTTCTTCAATGTTTCGTTCGCCACAGCTGTGCCAGACAACTTTTAACACATGGATATTGGGTAATTGAGTAGAATGAAGGTTTTTGACACACTTACACCGAGCTGTGCTCTCAGAAACGCTCGAAACACGCGACATCACGATTTTGGTACTGTTCAAAGTTTCGTTCGCCACAGCTGTGTCAGATGACGTTTAAAGCATGGATCGTGTGTATTTGAGTAGAATGGAGGTTTTTGACACATTTACACCGAGCTGTGCTCTCAGAAACGCTCGAAACACGTGGTATCACGATTTTCGTGTTATTCGATGTTTCGTTAGCCACAGCTGTGCCAGACAACTTTTAACGCATGCATATTAGGCATTCGAGTAGAATGAAGGTTTTTGACTCATTTACACCGAGCTGTGCTCTCAGAAACGCACGAAACACGTGATATCACGATTTTGGTGTTCTTCGATGTTTCGTTCGCCACAGCTGAGCCAGACAACTTTTAAGACATGGATCGTGTGCATTTGAGTATAATGAAGGTTTTTGACACATTTACACCGAGCTGTGCTCTCAGAAACGCTCGAAACACGCGACATCACGATTTTGGTACTGTTCAAAGTTTCGTTCGCCACAGCTGTGTCAGATGACGTTTAACGCATGGATCGTGTGTATTTGAGTAGAATGGAGGTTTTTCACACATTTACACCGAGCTGTGCTCTCAGATACGCACGAAACACGTGATATCACGATTTTGGTGTTCTTCGATGTTTCGTTCGCCACAGCTGAGCCAGACAACTTTTAACACATGGAACGTCTGTATTTAGTAGAATGAAGGTTTTTTACACATTTACAAAGAGCTGTGATCCCAGAAATGCTCGAAACACGCGATATCACGATTTTGGTGTTCTTCAATGTTTCGTTCGACACAGCTGTGCCAGACAACTTTTAACGCATGGATCGTATGTATTTGAGTAGAATGAAGGTTTTTGTCACATTTACACCGAGCTGTGCTCTCAGAAACGCTCGAACCACGAGTAATCACGATTTTGGTGTTCTTCAATGTTTCGTTCGCCACAGCCGTGCCAGACAACTTTTAAGACATGGATCTTGTGCATTTGAGTAGAATGAAGGTTTTTGACTCATTTACACCGAGCTCTGCTCTCAGAAACGCTCGAAACACGCGACATCACGATTTTGGTACCGTTCAAAGTTTCGTTCGCCACAGCTGTGTCAGATGACGTTTAACGCATGGATCGTGTGTATTTGAGTAGAATGAAGGTTTTTGACACATTTGCACCGAGCTGTGCGCTCAGAAACGCTCGAAACACGCGATATCACGATTTTGGTGTTCTTCAATGTTTCGTTCGCCACAGCCGTGCCAGACAACTTTTAAGACATGGATCTTGTGCATTTGAGTAGAATGAAGGTTTATGACACATTTACACCGAGCTCTGCTCTCAGAAACGCCCGAAACACGCGAAATCACGATTTTGGTGTTCTTCGATATTTCGTTCGCCACAGCTGAGCCAGACAACTTTTAACACATGGATCGTCTGTATCTGAGTAGAATGAAGGTTTTTGACACATTTACACCGAGCTGTGATCCCAGAAGTGCTCGAAACACGCGATATCACGATTTTGGTGTTCTTCAATGTTTCGTTTTCCACAGCCGTGCCAGACAACTTTTAAGACATGGATCTTGTGCATTTGAGTAGAATGAAGGTTTTTGACACATTTACACCGAGCTCTGCTCTCAGAAACGCTCGAAACACGCGACATCACGATTTTGGTGTTCTTCGATGTTTCGTTCGCCACAGCTGAGCCAGATAACTTTTAACACATGGAGCGTCTGTATCTGAGTAGAATGAAGGTTTTTGACACATTTACACCAAGCTGTGATCCCAGAAGTGCTCGAAACACGCGATATCACGATTTTGGTGTTCTTCAATGTTTCGTTCGCCACAGCTGTGCCAGACAACTTTTAACACATGGATATTGGGTAATTGAGTAGAATGAAGGTTTTTGACACACTTACACCGAGCTGTGCTCTCAGAAACGCTCGAAACACGCGACATCACGATTTTGGTACTGTTCAAAGTTTCGTTCGCCACAGCTGTGTCAGATAACGTTTAACGCATGGATCGTCTGTATTTAGGAGAATGAAGGTTTTTGACACATTTACACCGAGCTGTGATCCCAGAAATGCTCGAAACACGCGATATCACGATTTTGGTGTTCTTCAATGTTTCGTTCGACACAGCTGTGCCAGACAACTTTTAACGCATGGATCGTATGTATTTGAGTAGAATGAAGGTTTTTATCACATTTACACCGTGCTGTGCTCTCAGAAACGCTCGAACCACGAGTAATCACGATTTTGGTGTTCTTCAATGTTTCGTTCGCCACAGCCGTGCCAGACAACTTTTAAGACATGGATCTTGTGCATTTGAGTAGAATGAAGGTTTTTGACACATTTACACCGAGCTCTGCTCTCAGAAACGCTCGAAACACGCGACATCACGATTTTGGTACCGTTCAAAGTTTCGTTCGCCACAGCTGTTTCAGATGACGTTTAACGCATGGATCGTGTGTATTTGAGTAGAATGAAGGTTTTTGACACATTTACACCGAGCTGTGCTCTCAGAAACGCTCGAACCACGAGTAATCACGATTTTGGTGTTCTTCAATGTTTCGTTCGCCACAGCCGTGCCAGACAACTTTTAAGACATGGATCTTGTGCATTTGAGTAGAATGAAGGTTTATGACACATTTACACCGAGCTCTGCTCTCAGAAACGCCCGAAACACGCGACATCACGATTTTGGTGTTCTTCGATATTTCGTTCGCCACAGCTGAGCCAGACAACTTTTAACACATGGATTGTCTGTATCTGAGTAGAATGAAGGTTTTTGACACATTTACACCGAGCTGTGATCCCAGAAGTGCTCGAAACACGCGATATCACGATTTTGGTGTTCTTCAATGTTTCGTTTTCCACAGCCGTGCCAGACAACTTTTAAGACATGGATCTTGTGCATTTGAGTAGAATGAAGGTTTTTGACACATTTACACCGAGCTCTGCTCTCAGAAACGCTCGAAACACGCGACATCACGATTTTGGTGTTCTTCGATGTTTCGTTCGCCACAGCTGAGCCAGACAACTTTTAACACATGGATCGTCTGTATTTAGTAGAATGAAGGTTTTTGACACATTTGCACCGAGCTGTGCGCTCAGAAACGCTCGAAACACGCGATATCACGATTTTGGTGTTCTTCGATGTTTCGTTCGCCACAGCTGTGATAAACAGTTTTTAACGAATGGATATTGTGCATTTGAGTAGAATAAAGGTTTTTGACACATTTACACCGAGCTGTGCTCTCAGAAACGCACGAAACACGTGATATCACGATTTTGGTGTTCTTCGATGTTTCGTTCGCCACAGCTGAGCCAGACAACTTTTAACACATGGATCGTCTGTATTTGAGTAGAATGAAGGTATTTGACACATTTACACCGAGCTGTGATCCCAGAAATGCTCGAAACACGCGATATCACGATTTTGGTGTTCTTCAATGTTTCGTTCGCCACAGCCGTGCCAGACAACTTTTAACACATGGATCGTCTGTATTTGAGTAGAATGAAGGTTTTTGACACATTTACACCGAGCTGTGATCCCAGAAATGCTCGAAACACGCGATATCACGATTTTGGTGTTCTTCAATGTTTCGTTCGCCACAGCCGTGCCAGACAACTTTTAAGACATGGATCGTCTGTATCTGAGTAGAATGAAGGTTTTTGACACATTTACACCGAGCTGTGAACCCAGAAGTGCTCGAAACACGCGATATCACGATTTTGGTGTTCTTCAATGTTTCGTTCGCCACAGCCGTGCCAGACAACTTTTAAGACATGGATCTTGTGCATTTGAATAGAATGAAGGTTTTTGACACATTTACACCGAGCTCTGCTCTCAGAAACGCTCGAAACACGCGACATCACGATTTTGGTGTTCTTCGATGTTTCGTTCGCCACAGCTGAGCCAGACAACTTTTAACAGATGGATCGTCTGTATTTAGTAGAATGAAGGTTTTTGACACATTTGCACCGAGCTGTGCGCTCAGAAACGCTCGAAACACGCGATATCACGATTTTGGTGTTCTTCAATGTTTCGTTCGCCACAGCCGTGCCAGACAACTTTTAAGACATGGATCTTGTGCATTTGAGTAGAATGAAGGTTTTTGACACATTTACACCGAGCTCTGCTCTCAGAAACGCTCGAAACACGCGACATCACGATTTTGGTACTGTTCAAAGTTTCGTTCGCCACAGCTGTGTCAGATAACGTTTAACGCATGGATCGTGTGCATTTGAGTATAATGAAGGTTTTTGACACATTTACACCGAGCTGTGCTCACAGAAACGCTCGAAACACGCGACATCACGATTTTGGTGTTCTTCAATGTTTCGTTCGCCACAGCCGTGCCAGACAACTTTTAAGACATGGATCTTGTGCATTTGAGTAGAATGAAGGTTTTTGACACATTTACACCGAGCTCTGCTCTCAGAAACGCTCGAAACACGCGACATCACGATTTTGGTACCGTTCAAAGTTTCGTTCGCCACAGCTGAGCCAGACAACTTTTAACACATGGATCGTCTGTATTTAGTAGAATGAAGGTTTTTGACACATTTACACCGAGCTGTGATCCCAGAAATGCTCGAAACACGCGATATCACGATTTTGGTGTTCTTCAATGTTTCGTTCGACACAGCTGTGCCAGACAACTTTTAACGCATGGATCGTATGTATTTGAGTAGAATGAAGGTTTTTGTCACATTTACACCGAGCTGTGCGCTCAGAAACGCTCGAAACACGCGATATCACGATTTTGGTGTTCTTCAATGTTTCGTTCGCCACAGCTGTGCCAGACAACTTTTAACACATGGATATTGGGTAATTGAGTAGAATGAACGTTTTTGACACACTTACACCGAGCTGTGATCCCAGAAATGCTCGAAACACGCGTTATCACTATTTTGGTGTTCTTCAATGTTTCGTTCGCCACAGCTGTGCCAGACAACTTTTAACACATGGATATTGGGTAATTGAGTAGAATGAAGGTTTTTGACACACTTACACCGAGCTGTGCTCTCAGAAACGCTCGAAACACGCGACATCACGATTTTGGTACTGTTCAAAGTTTCGTTCGCCACAGCTGTGTCAGATAACGTTTAACGCATGGATCGTGTGTATTTGAGTAGAATGGAGGTTTTTGACACATTTACACCGAGCTGTGCTCTCAGAAACGCACGAAACACGTGATATCACGATTTTGGTGTTATTCGATGTTTCGTTCGCCACAGCTGAGCCAGACAACTTTTAACACATGGATCGTCTGTATTTAGTAGAATGAAGGTTTTTGACACATTTGCACCGAGCTGTGATCCCAGAAATGCTCGAAACACGCGATATCACGATTTTGGTGTTCTTCAATGTTTCGTTCGCCACAGCCGTGCCAGACAACTTTTAAGACATGGATCTTGTGCATTTGAGTAGAATGAAGGTTTTTGACTCATTTACACCGAGCTCTGCTCTCAGAAACGCTCGAAACACGCGACATCACGATTTTGGTACCGTTCAAAGTTTCGTTCGCCACAGCTGAGCCAGACAACTTTTAACACATGGATCGTCTGTATTTAGTAGAATGAAGGTTTTTGACACATTTACACCGAGCTGTGATCCCAGAAATGCTCGAAACACGCGATATCACGATTTTGGTGTTCTTCAATGTTTCGTTCGACACAGCTGTGCCAGACAACTTTTAACGCATGGATCGTATGTATTTGAGTAGAATGAAGGTTTTTGTCACATTTACACCGAGCTGTGCTCTCAGAAACGCTCGAACCACGAGTAATCACGATTTTGGTGTTCTTCAATGTTTCGTTCGCCACAGCCGTGCCAGACAACTTTTAAGACATGGATCTTGTGCATTTGAGTAGAATGAAGGTTTTTGACACATTTACACCGAGCTCTGCTCTCAGAAACGCTCGAAACACGCGACATCACGATTTTGGTACCGTTCAAAGTTTCGTTCGCCACAGCTGAGCCAGACAACTTTTAACACATGGATCGTCTGTATTTAGTAGAATGAAGGTTTTTGACACATTTACACCGAGCTGTGATCCCAGAAATGCTCGAAACACGCGATATCACGATTTTGGTGTTCTTCAATGTTTCGTTCGACACAGCTGTGCCAGACAACTTTTAACGCATGGATCGTATGTATTTGAGTAGAATGAAGGTTTTTGTCACATTTACACCGAGCTGTGCGCTCAGAAACGCTCGAAACACGCGATATCACGATTTTGGTGTTCTTCAATGTTTCGTTCGCCACAGCTGTGCCAGACAACTTTTAACACATGGATATTGGGTAATTGAGTAGAATGAACGTTTTTGACACACTTACACCGAGCTGTGATCCCAGAAATGCTCGAAACACGCGATATCACTATTTTGGTGTTCTTCAATGTTTCGTTCGCCACAGCTGTGCCAGACAACTTTTAACACATGGATATTGGGTAATTGAGTAGAATGAAGGTTTTTGACACACTTACACCGAGCTGTGCTCTCAGAAACGCTCGAAACACGCGACATCACGATTTTGGTACTGTTCAAAGTTTCGTTCGCCACAGCTGTGTCAGATAACGTTTAATGCATGGATCGTGTGTATTTGAGTAGAATGGAGGTTTTTGACACATTTACACCGAGCTGTGCTCTCAGAAACGCACGAAACACGTGATATCACGATTTTGGTGTTATTCGATGTTTCGTTCGCCACAGCTGAGCCAGACAACTTTTAACACATGGATCGTCTGTATTTAGTAGAATGAAGGTTTTTGACACATTTGCACCGAGCTGTGATCCCAGAAATGCTCGAAACACGCGATATCACGATTTTGGTGTTCTTCAATGTTTCGTTCGCCACAGCCGTGCCAGACAACTTTTAAGACATGGATCTTGTGCATTTGAGTAGAATGAAGGTTTTTGACTCATTTACACCGAGCTCTGCTCTCAGAAACGATCGAAACACGCGACATCACGATTTTGGTACCGTTCAAAGTTTCGTTCGCCACAGCTGAGCCAGACAACTTTTAACACATGGATCGTCTGTATTTAGTAGAATGAAGGTTTTTGACACATTTACACCGAGCTGTGATCCCAGAAATGCTCGAAACACGCGATATCACGATTTTGGTGTTCTTCAATGTTTCGTTCGACACAGCTGTGCCAGACAACTTTTAACGCATGGATCGTATGTATTTGAGTAGAATGAAGGTTTTTGACACGTTTACACCGAGCTGTGATCCCAGAAACGCTCGAAACACGCGATATCACGATTTTGGTGCTGTTCAATGTTTCGTTCACCACAGCTGTGCCAGACAACTCTTAACGAATGAATATTGTGCATTTGAGTAGAATAAAGTTTTTTGACTCATTTGCACCGAGCTGTGCTCTCAGAAACGTTCGAAACACGCGATATCACGATTTTGGTGTTCTTCAATGTTTCGTTCGCCACAGCTATGCCAGACAACTTTTAACACATGGATCGTGTGTATTTGAGTAGAATGATGGTTTTTGACACATTTACACCGAGCTGTGGTCTCAGAAACGCTCTAACCACGAGTAATCACGATTTTGGTGTTCTTCAATGTTTCGTTCGACACAGCTGTGCCAGACAACTTTTAACGCATGGATCGTATGTATTTGAGTAGAATGAAGGTTTTTGTCACATTTACACCGAGCTGTGCTCTCAGAAACGCTCGAACCACGAGTAATCACGACTTTGGTGTTCTTCAATGTGTCGTTCGCCACAGCTGTGCCAGACAACTTTTAACGCATACATATTGTGCATTTGCGTAGAATGAAGGTTTTTGACACATTTACACCGAGCTGTGATTCCAGAAATGCTCGAAACACGCGATATCACGATTTTGGTACTGTTCAATGTTTCGTTCACCACATTTCTGCCAGACAACTTTTAACGCATGGGTATTGTGTAATTGAGTAGAATGAAGGTTTTTGACACATTTACACCGAGCTGTGCTCTCAGAAACGCTCGAAACACGCGACATCACGATTTTGGTACTGTTCAAAGTTTCGTTCGCCACAGCTGTGTCAGATGACGTTTAACGCATGGATCGTGTGAATTTGAGTAGAATGGAGGTTTTTGACACATTTACACCGAGCTGTGCTCTCAGAAACGCTCAAAACACGTGATATCACGATTTTGGTGTTCTTCGATATTTCGTTCGCCACAGCTGAGCCAGACAACTTTCAACACATGGATCGTCTGTATCTGAGTAGAATGAAGGTTTTTGACACATTTACACCGAGCTGTGATCCCAGAAGTGCTCGAAACACGCGATATCACGATTTTGGTGTTCTTCAATGTTTCGTTCGCCACAGCTGTGCCAGACAACTTTTAACACATGGATATTGGGTAATTGAGTAGAATGAAGGTTTTTGACACACTTACACCGAGCTGTGCTCTCAGAAACGCTCGAAACACGCGACATCACGATTTTGGTACTGTTCAAAGTTTCGTTCGCCACAGCTGTGTCAGATGACGTTTAAAGCATGGATCGTGTGTATTTGAGTAGAATGGAGGTTTTTGACACATTTACACCGAGCTGTGCTCTCAGAAACGCTCGAAACACGTGGTATCACGATTTTCGTGTTATTCGATGTTTCGTTAGCCACAGCTGTGCCAGACAACTTTTAACGCATGCATATTAGGCATTCGAGTAGAATGAAGGTTTTTGACTCATTTACACCGAGCTGTGCTCTCAGAAACGCTCAAAACACGTGATATCACGATTTTGGTGTTCTTCGATATTTCGTTCGCCACAGCTGAGCCAGACAACTTTTAACACATGGATCGTCTGTATCTGAGTAGAATGAAGGTTTTTGACACACTTACACCGAGCTGTGCTCTCAGAAACGCTCGAAACACGCGACATCACGATTTTGGTACTGTTCAAAGTTTCGTTCGCCACAGCTGTGTCAGATGACGTTTAAAGCATGGATCGTGTGTATTTGAGTAGAATGGAGGTTTTTGACACATTTACACCGAGCTGTGCTCTCAGAAACGCTCGAAACACGCGATATCACGATTTTGGTGCTGTTCAATGTTTCGTTCACCACAGCTGTGCCAGACAACTTTTAAGACATGGATCTTGTGCATTTGAGTAGAATGAAGGTTTTTGACACATTTACACCGAGCTGTGCTCTCAGAAACGCTCGAAACACGCGACATCACGATTTTGGTACTGTTCAAAGTTTCGTTCGCCACAGCTGAGCCAGACAACTTTTAACACATGGATCGTCTGTATTTAGTAGAATGAAGGTTTTTGACACATTTACACCGAGCTGTGATCCCAGAAATGCTCGAAACACGCGATATCACGATTTTGGTGTTCTTCAATGTTTCGTTCGACACAGCTGTGCCAGACAACTTTTAACGCATGGATCGTATGTATTTGAGTAGAATGAAGGTTTTTGTCACATTTACACCGAGCTGTGCGCTCAGAAACGCTCGAAACACGCGATATCACGATTTTGGTGTTCTTCAATGTTTCGTTCGCCACAGCTGTGCCAGACAACTTTTAACACATGGATATTGGGTAATTGAGTAGAATGAACGTTTTTGACACACTTACACCGAGCTGTGATCCCAGAAATGCTCGAAACACGCGATATCACTATTTTGGTGTTCTTCAATGTTTCGTTCGCCACAGCTGTGCCAGACAACTTTTAACACATGGATATTGGGTAATTGAGTAGAATGAAGGTTTTTGACACACTTACACCGAGCTGTGCTCTCAGAAACGCTCGAAACACGCGACATCACGATTTTGGTACTGTTCAAAGTTTCGTTCGCCACAGCTGTGTCAGATAACGTTTAATGCATGGATCGTGTGTATTTGAGTAGAATGGAGGTTTTTGACACATTTACACCGAGCTGTGCTCTCAGAAACGCACGAAACACGTGATATCACGATTTTGGTGTTATTCGATGTTTCGTTCGCCACAGCTGAGCCAGACAACTTTTAACACATGGATCGTCTGTATTTAGTAGAATGAAGGTTTTTGACACATTTGCACCGAGCTGTGATCCCAGAAATGCTCGAAACACGCGATATCACGATTTTGGTGTTCTTCAATGTTTCGTTCGCCACAGCCGTGCCAGACAACTTTTAAGACATGGATCTTGTGCATTTGAGTAGAATGAAGGTTTTTGACTCATTTACACCGAGCTCTGCTCTCAGAAACGATCGAAACACGCGACATCACGATTTTGGTACCGTTCAAAGTTTCGTTCGCCACAGCTGAGCCAGACAACTTTTAACACATGGATCGTCTGTATTTAGTAGAATGAAGGTTTTTGACACATTTACACCGAGCTGTGATCCCAGAAATGCTCGAAACACGCGATATCACGATTTTGGTGTTCTTCAATGTTTCGTTCGACACAGCTGTGCCAGACAACTTTTAACGCATGGATCGTATGTATTTGAGTAGAATGAAGGTTTTTGACACGTTTACACCGAGCTGTGATCCCAGAAACGCTCGAAACACGCGATATCACGATTTTGGTGCTGTTCAATGTTTCGTTCACCACAGCTGTGCCAGACAACTCTTAACGAATGAATATTGTGCATTTGAGTAGAATAAAGTTTTTTGACTCATTTGCACCGAGCTGTGCTCTCAGAAACGTTCGAAACACGCGATATCACGATTTTGGTGTTCTTCAATGTTTCGTTCGCCACAGCTATGCCAGACAACTTTTAACACATGGATCGTGTGTATTTGAGTAGAATGATGGTTTTTGACACATTTACACCGAGCTGTGGTCTCAGAAACGCTCTAACCACGAGTAATCACGATTTTGGTGTTCTTCAATGTTTCGTTCGACACAGCTGTGCCAGACAACTTTTAACGCATGGATCGTATGTATTTGAGTAGAATGAAGGTTTTTGTCACATTTACACCGAGCTGTGCTCTCAGAAACGCTCGAACCACGAGTAATCACGACTTTGGTGTTCTTCAATGTGTCGTTCGCCACAGCTGTGCCAGACAACTTTTAACGCATACATATTGTGCATTTGCGTAGAATGAAGGTTTTTGACACATTTACACCGAGCTGTGATTCCAGAAATGCTCGAAACACGCGATATCACGATTTTGGTACTGTTCAATGTTTCGTTCACCACATTTCTGCCAGACAACTTTTAACGCATGGGTATTGTGTAATTGAGTAGAATGAAGGTTTTTGACACATTTACACCGAGCTGTGCTCTCAGAAACGCTCGAAACACGCGACATCACGATTTTGGTACTGTTCAAAGTTTCGTTCGCCACAGCTGTGTCAGATGACGTTTAACGCATGGATCGTGTGAATTTGAGTAGAATGGAGGTTTTTGACACATTTACACCGAGCTGTGCTCTCAGAAACGCTCAAAACACGTGATATCACGATTTTGGTGTTCTTCGATATTTCGTTCGCCACAGCTGAGCCAGACAACTTTCAACACATGGATCGTCTGTATCTGAGTAGAATGAAGGTTTTTGACACATTTACACCGAGCTGTGATCCCAGAAGTGCTCGAAACACGCGATATCACGATTTTGGTGTTCTTCAATGTTTCGTTCGCCACAGCTGTGCCAGACAACTTTTAACACATGGATATTGGGTAATTGAGTAGAATGAAGGTTTTTGACACACTTACACCGAGCTGTGCTCTCAGAAACGCTCGAAACACGCGACATCACGATTTTGGTACTGTTCAAAGTTTCGTTCGCCACAGCTGTGTCAGATGACGTTTAAAGCATGGATCGTGTGTATTTGAGTAGAATGGAGGTTTTTGACACATTTACACCGAGCTGTGCTCTCAGAAACGCTCGAAACACGTGGTATCACGATTTTCGTGTTATTCGATGTTTCGTTAGCCACAGCTGTGCCAGACAACTTTTAACGCATGCATATTAGGCATTCGAGTAGAATGAAGGTTTTTGACTCATTTACACCGAGCTGTGCTCTCAGAAACGCTCAAAACACGTGATATCACGATTTTGGTGTTCTTCGATATTTCGTTCGCCACAGCTGAGCCAGACAACTTTTAACACATGGATCGTCTGTATCTGAGTAGAATGAAGGTTTTTGACACACTTACACCGAGCTGTGCTCTCAGAAACGCTCGAAACACGCGACATCACGATTTTGGTACTGTTCAAAGTTTCGTTCGCCACAGCTGTGTCAGATGACGTTTAAAGCATGGATCGTGTGTATTTGAGTAGAATGGAGGTTTTTGACACATTTACACCGAGCTGTGCTCTCAGAAACGCTCGAAACACGCGATATCACGATTTTGGTGCTGTTCAATGTTTCGTTCACCACAGCTGTGCCAGACAACTTTTAAGACATGGATCTTGTGCATTTGAGTAGAATGAAGGTTTTTGACACATTTACACCGAGCTGTGCTCTCAGAAACGCTCGAAACACGCGACATCACGATTTTGGTACTGTTCAAAGTTTCGTTCGCCACAGCTGTGTCAGATGACGTTTAACGCATGGATCGTGTGTATTTGAGTAGAATGGAGGTTTTTGACACATTTACACCGAGCTGTGCTCTCAGAAACGCTCGAAACATGCGACATCACGATTTTGGTACTGTTCAAAGTTTCGTTCGCCACAGCTGTGTCAGATAACGTTTAACGCATGGATCGTGTGTATTTGAGTAGAATGGAGGTTTTTCACACATTTACACCGAGCTGTGCTCTCAGATACGCACGAAACACGTGATATCACGATTTTGGTGTTCTTCGATGTTTCGTTCGCCACAGCTGAGCCAGACAACTTTTAACACATGGAACGTCTGTATTTAGTAGAATGAAGGTTTTTTACACATTTACAAAGAGCTGTGATCCCAGAAATGCTCGAAACACGCGATATCACGATTTTGGTGTTCTTCAATGTTTCGTTCGACACAGCTGTGCCAGACAACTTTTAACGCATGGATCGTATGTATTTGAGTAGAATGAAGGTTTTTGTCACATTTACACCGAGCTGTGCTCTCAGAAACGCTCGAACCACGAGTAATCACGATTTTGGTGTTCTTCAATGTTTCGTTCGCCACAGCCGTGCCAGACAACTTTTAACACATGGATCGTCTGTATCTGAGTAGAATGAAGGTTTTTGACACATTTACACCGAGCTGTGATCCCAGAAGTGCTCGAAACACGCGATATCACGATTTTGGTGTTCTTCAATGTTTCGTTTTCCACAGCCGTGCCAGACAACTTTTAAGACATGGATCTTGTGCATTTGAGTAGAATGAAGGTTTTTGACACATTTACACCGAGCTCTGCTCTCAGAAACGCTCGAAACACGCGACATCACGATTTTGGTGTTCTTCGATGTTTCGTTCGCCACAGCTGAGCCAGATAACTTTTAACACATGGATCGTCTGTATCTGAGTAGAATGAAGGTTTTTGACACATTTACACCGAGCTGTGATCCCAGAAGTGCTCGAAACACGCGATATCACGATTTTGGTGTTCTTCAATGTTTCGTTCGCCACAGCTGTGCCAGACAACTTTTAACACATGGATATTGGGTAATTGAGTAGAATGAAGGTTTTTGACACACTTACACCGAGCTGTGCTCTCAGAAACGCTCGAAACACGCGACATCACGATTTTGGTACTGTTCAAAGTTTCGTTCGCCACAGCTGTGTCAGATAACGTTTAACGCATGGATCGTCTGTATTTAGGAGAATGAAGGTTTTTGACACATTTACACCGAGCTGTGATCCCAGAAATGCTCGAAACACGCGATATCACGATTTTGGTGTTCTTCAATGTTTCGTTCGACACAGCTGTGCCAGACAACTTTTAACGCATGGATCGTATGTATTTGAGTAGAATGAAGGTTTTTATCACATTTACACCGTGCTGTGCTCTCAGAAACGCTCGAACCACGAGTAATCACGATTTTGGTGTTCTTCAATGTTTCGTTCGCCACAGCCGTGCCAGACAACTTTTAAGACATGGATCTTGTGCATTTGAGTAGAATGAAGGTTTTTGACACATTTACACCGAGCTCTGCTCTCAGAAACGCTCGAAACACGCGACATCACGATTTTGGTACCGTTCAAAGTTTCGTTCGCCACAGCTGTTTCAGATGACGTTTAACGCATGGATCGTGTGTATTTGAGTAGAATGAAGGTTTTTGACACATTTACACCGAGCTGTGCTCTCAGAAACGCTCGAACCACGAGTAATCACGATTTTGGTGTTCTTCAATGTTTCGTTCGCCACAGCCGTGCCAGACAACTTTTAAGACATGGATCTTGTGCATTTGAGTAGAATGAAGGTTTATGACACATTTACACCGAGCTCTGCTCTCAGAAACGCCCGAAACACGCGACATCACGATTTTGGTGTTCTTCGATATTTCGTTCGCCACAGCTGAGCCAGACAACTTTTAACACATGGATCGTCTGTATCTGAGTAGAATGAAGGTTTTTGACACATTTACACCGAGCTGTGATCCCAGAAGTGCTCGAAACACGCGATATCACGATTTTGGTGTTCTTCAATGTTTCGTTTTCCACAGCCGTGCCAGACAACTTTTAAGACATGGATCTTGTGCATTTGAGTAGAATGAAGGTTTTTGACACATTTACACCGAGCTCTGCTCTCAGAAACGCTCGAAACACGCGACATCACGATTTTGGTGTTCTTCGATGTTTCGTTCGCCACAGCTGAGCCAGACAACTTTTAACACATGGATCGTCTGTATTTAGTAGAATGAAGGTTTTTGACACATTTGCACCGAGCTGTGCGCTCAGAAACGCTCGAAACACGCGATATCACGATTTTGGTGTTCTTCGATGTTTCGTTCGCCACAGCTGTGATAAACAGTTTTTAACGAATGGATATTGTGCATTTGAGTAGAATAAAGGTTTTTGACACATTTACACCGAGCTGTGCTCTCAGAAACGCACGAAACACGTGATATCACGATTTTGGTGTTCTTCGATGTTTCGTTCGCCACAGCTGAGCCAGACAACTTTTAACACATGGATCGTCTGTATTTGAGTAGAATGAAGGTTTTTGACACATTTACACCGAGCTGTGATCCCAGAAATGCTCGAAACACGCGATATCACGATTTTGGTGTTCTTCAATGTTTCGTTCGCCACAGCCGTGCCAGACAACTTTTAACACATGGATCGTCTGTATTTGAGTAGAATGAAGGTTTTTGACACATTTACACCGAGCTGTGATCCCAGAAATGCTCGAAACACGCGATATCACGATTTTGGTGTTCTTCAATGTTTCGTTCGCCACAGCCGTGCCAGACAACTTTTAAGACATGGATCGTCTGTATCTGAGTAGAATGAAGGTTTTTGACACATTTACACCGAGCTGTGAACCCAGAAGTGCTCGAAACACGCGATATCACGATTTTGGTGTTCTTCAATGTTTCGTTCGCCACAGCCGTGCCAGACAACTTTTAAGACATGGATCTTGTGCATTTGAATAGAATGAAGGTTTTTGACACATTTACACCGAGCTCTGCTCTCAGAAACGCTCGAAACACGCGACATCACGATTTTGGTGTTCTTCGATGTTTCGTTCGCCACAGCTGAGCCAGACAACTTTTAACAGATGGATCGTCTGTATTTAGTAGAATGAAGGTTTTTGACACATTTGCACCGAGCTGTGCGCTCAGAAACGCTCGAAACACGCGATATCACGATTTTGGTGTTCTTCAATGTTTCGTTCGCCACAGCCGTGCCAGACAACTTTTAAGACATGGATCTTGTGCATTTGAGTAGAATGAAGGTTTTTGACACATTTACACCGAGCTCTGCTCTCAGAAACGCTCGAAACACGCGACATCACGATTTTGGTACTGTTCAAAGTTTCGTTCGCCACAGCTGTGTCAGATAACGTTTAACGCATGGATCGTGTGCATTTGAGTATAATGAAGGTTTTTGACACATTTACACCGAGCTGTGCTCTCAGAAACGCTCGAAACACGCGACATCACGATTTTGGTGTTCTTCAATGTTTCGTTCGCCACAGCCGTGCCAGACAACTTTTAAGACATGGATCTTGTGCATTTGAGTAGAATGAAGGTTTTTGACACATTTACACCGAGCTCTGCTCTCAGAAACGCTCGAAACACGCGACATCACGATTTTGGTACCGTTCAAAGTTTCGTTCGCCACAGCTGAGCCAGACAACTTTTAACACATGGATCGTCTGTATTTAGTAGAATGAAGGTTTTTGACACATTTACACCGAGCTGTGATCCCAGAAATGCTCGAAACACGCGATATCACGATTTTGGTGTTCTTCAATGTTTCGTTCGACACAGCTGTGCCAGACAACTTTTAACGCATGGATCGTATGTATTTGAGTAGAATGAAGGTTTTTGTCACATTTACACCGAGCTGTGCGCTCAGAAACGCTCGAAACACGCGATATCACGATTTTGGTGTTCTTCAATGTTTCGTTCGCCACAGCTGTGCCAGACAACTTTTAACACATGGATATTGGGTAATTGAGTAGAATGAACGTTTTTGACACACTTACACCGAGCTGTGATCCCAGAAATGCTCGAAACACGCGTTATCACTATTTTGGTGTTCTTCAATGTTTCGTTCGCCACAGCTGTGCCAGACAATTTTTAACACATGGATATTGGGTAATTGAGTAGAATGAAGGTTTTTGACACACTTACACCGAGCTGTGCTCTCAGAAACGCTCGAAACACGCGACATCACGATTTTGGTACTGTTCAAAGTTTCGTTCGCCACAGCTGTGTCAGATAACGTTTAACGCATGGATCGTGTGTATTTGAGTAGAATGGAGGTTTTTGACACATTTACACCGAGCTGTGCTCTCAGAAACGCACGAAACACGTGATATCACGATTTTGGTGTTATTCGATGTTTCGTTCGCCACAGCTGAGCCAGACAACTTTTAACACATGGATCGTCTGTATTTAGTAGAATGAAGGTTTTTGACACATTTGCACCGAGCTGTGATCCCAGAAATGCTCGAAACACGCGATATCACGATTTTGGTGTTCTTCAATGTTTCGTTCGCCACAGCCGTGCCAGACAACTTTTAAGACATGGATCTTGTGCATTTGAGTAGAATGAAGGTTTTTGACTCATTTACACCGAGCTCTGCCCTCAGAAACGCTCGAAACACGCGACATCACGATTTTGGTACCGTTCAAAGTTTCGTTCGCCACAGCTGAGCCAGACAACTTTTAACACATGGATCGTCTGTATTTAGTAGAATGAAGGTTTTTGACACATTTACACCGAGCTGTGATCCCAGAAATGCTCGAAACACGCGATATCACGATTTTGGTGTTCTTCAATGTTTCGTTCGACACAGCTGTGCCAGACAACTTTTAACGCATGGATCGTATGTATTTGAGTAGAATGAAGGTTTTTGTCACATTTACACCGAGCTGTGCTCTCAGAAACGCTCGAACCACGAGTAATCACGATTTTGGTGTTCTTCAATGTTTCGTTCGCCACAGCCGTGCCAGACAACTTTTAAGACATGGATCTTGTGCATTTGAGTAGAATGAAGGTTTTTGACACATTTACACCGAGCTCTGCTCTCAGAAACGCTCGAAACACGCGACATCACGATTTTGGTACTGTTCAAAGTTTCGTTCGCCACAGCTGTGTCAGATGACCTTTAACGCATGGATCGTGTGTATTTGAGTAGAATGAAGGTTTTTGACACATTTGCACCGAGCTGTGCGCTCAGAAACGCTCGAAACACGCGATATCACGATTTTGGTGTTTTTCAATGTTTCGTTCGCCACAGCTGTGCCAGATAAGTTTCAACGAATGGATATTGTGCAATTGAGTAGACTGACGGGTTTTGACACTTTTAAACCGAGCTGTGCTCTCAGAACCGCTCGAAACACGACTAATCACGATTTTGGTATTCTTCAATGTTTCGTTCGCCACACCTGTGCCAGACAATTTTTATCGCATGCATATTGTGCATTTGAGTAGAATGAAAGTTTTTGACACGTTTACACCGAGCTGTGATCCCAGAAACGCTCGAAACACGCGATATCACGATTTTGGTGCTGTTCAATGTTTCGTTCACCACAGCTGTGCCAGACAACTCTTAACGAATGAATATTGTGCATTTGAGTAGAATAAAGTTTTTTGACTCATTTGCACCGAGCTGTGCTCTCAGAAACGTTCGAAACACGCGATATCACGATTTTGGTGTTTTTCAATGTTTCGTTCGCCACAGCTATGCCAGACAACTTTTAACACATGGATCGTGTGTATTTGAGTAGAATGATGGTTTTTGACACATTTACACCGAGCTGTGGTCTCAGAAACGCTCTAACCACGAGTAATCACGATTTTGGTGTTCTTCAATGTTTCGTTCGACACAGCTGTGCCAGACAACTTTTAATTGATGGTGAAGGTTTCGGCATAGGAACGGTCCGAAGAAAGAAAAACCAGAAACGTTACGTTTCGACCCTCATCCGGGTCCTCTTCAGAAATGTATTTTTGACATCTATAATACCAAATACAAAAAATAATAGAAAATGTGATACAAATGTGCTACTACAGTGAAGTTACAATTATTAATACAAAATTATGAATCTTTTCCCTAAATACAGCAAGTAACTCACCAATGCGCATCAATCAATAGCGCCTTGCGCCACAAACCACAGCGTTCATTTATTGTGAAGGATAAATGAGCCCTGGATTGTTGATGCTCATTGTTGCTCCAAATCCACTAAACAAAATTCAAGCCCTTAAGGGGAAAAAAGACAACCACTCGTTCGTCAACCGGGTCCTCCGGTTGAAATTTTCCAGCCTCTTGGTGTTTTCGAGGTGACGAGTGACAGGTTAGGGGGCTAACAAACGCAATAAACAACGCAAGAAATAAACATTATTATAGGAAAAACACAATGACTCGATGCAGAAAGCCACTCTCACTCACCTAACTATCCTTTCCCTCTTTTTTACAGACAAATTACACTACATTTTTAAGAAAATTTCAACCGGAGAAGCCGGTTGCACGTGTCTACCGCAGCTGATCAGCCGCCAAAATCGAGCTCAGTGCCGACCCAACGACACCATCGCACCCCAACCCGCCGCGACATGGAAACGCAACCATGCCCTAAAGCACATATTCATAACATTTTTGAATTAACAATTGCCTCTACACTATGTTATTAATAAAACCATACGTCTAAACCATTTCTGAAAACCCGAAAATATTATATACCCAATCACAACGGTGCGACTGGTAATGTAACCGCGGAAATATCCGTCTGTAATTTATATTCCCAATCGCTGCAGTACGACTGGTAACGCAACAACCACAACGTCTGTTTTACAGAACTGACAGAAATCCGCATTTAACATTAATCGCTGCGGTACAACTCGTTACGCGGTTACAGAAACCACTGTTACCGACAAATTTTCAATTTACCAGTATTATCTAAAACTAATTATTAAACAAGAAACCTTAATACTACTTATTAAACGGAAAAGCATTATACACCCAATCGCAGTAGTGCAACTGGTCGCGAGACCACAGAAACATCAATCAGTAATTTGTATCCCCAATCGCTGCGGCGCGACTGGTCACATACTTATGGAAATCCAAGTTACCGACCGATATTTCCGTTACTCTTATTATCTTATGTAACTAATTATTACTATTGTTAATGCTATGCCTGAACTTAAACAATACCACCACACGTCTCACTGCTCCAGAACAAGCCACGTGACCAAATCGATAACATTTTTGTGTCTATTAACTTAACAACAATAACTGTGCAAAGAGAACTATTCGTCAACATCCCCCCCGCGGGTCCAGAAGAATCTGATTAACACCAATCGCAACCAAATATATAATAACAACAATCTATTACTAAAACCGTTCCAAAACAACAGGAAAGAAGATGGAAAAATGACCACCCATAAATGACCGCACTCTCATCGGCATCTTTAAATTATGATTATGCGACAACCCTTCGGCCGATTTTCCCCTCCCGGATTCGGACTAGTACTACTGACAATTGCGCATTTATTGATACCAACCGCCACCGGATCTGATGGGCCAATCTCTCAAAACAAATCGTCAAACCCAGGAAAGAAAAATCGCACCTCGATAAATCACCGCCTACCCCGACATTTCGAATCATAATTTGAGAACGCATTTATACATAAGAAAAAAACCTTTTTTGCCGATTAACACGCACGGGCTTATACTAATAATTATCTATAACATCTCAATCCCTGTCACTTTTATAAAACGGAGTTGTAAATGATACTTAATTTTTCAATATCGGTTCTGTAGTTGACCGAGTTTTCGTCCTTTTTAATCCAAATCATTTCTAGTAAAATTCTTTTAGTGGTCACCGGTTCTATAGCTAAGATCTTAACATCATCGAAGTTAAATATATGGTTGTTGGTTCTCGCGTGCGAGGAAAGCGCCGAATGTTCCTGAGACACGTGGTTCAATCTACTAATGTGTTCCCTTACTCTAACTTTAAGATAACGCTCCGTCTGCCCAATGTAAGTAGCGTCACACGCACCACACGGAATGCTATACACCACCTTCGATTGCAATAATTTTTCAATTTTATCCTTCGTAGATCCGATCACAGAGAAGATATTATGACTGTTGTTCGTTATTATGTGGAGATCAAACTCACGCAGCAGTCTCACGAGCGGATAGTGCAGATGTTCAATATAAGGAAAATTCAAAATTCTCCCCAGGTCAAGAGCCGGTTTTTCCATGCTGCCATCACTCCTACTCATCGACCGTCGCCTGATTCCAATGTATTTCTTAATAAAATACTCAGGATAGCAATTACGAACAAGGGTGTTCTCAATCAGCTGTAAATTCTCCTGCCAAAATCTGTGATGCGACAACTTCAAAGCTCGATCGACTAGCATGTAAATGATACGTATCTTTTGTTTGATCGGATGACTCGAAAAGAAGTTTATAAACCGGCCTGACCACGTCGGCTTCCTATACCAATTAGTAACGATCTTGTTGTCCTCTCTTATCAGAAGTAAGTCCAAGAAAGGAATCTTGCACTCCACTTCTCTCTCTATTGTGAACTGGAGTTTGGGGTGGTAAGAGTTAAACGTTGTTAGTATCGTTTGGATCTGATCCTCAGGCAATGCGACAATAATGTCGTCCACGTATCGCTTATATAAAACCGGAACAAAGTCTAGCTTTGAGAGACAACTCTCTTCTAGATCAATCATAACTATGTTTGAAAGTATCGGTGCCAACGGTGACCCCATCGGGAGGCCAGACACTTGCTTATAGATCTTATTCTTGAAGCTGAAATACGTGGACGACATTACAATTTCTATCGCCTTTTTTAACTCATCAAGTGAGGTAGTAGCCCCAAATAATCCCCTCCTCCTCTCCAAACTCTCCATCACCAGTTCTATCGGAACATTGGTATAGAGGGAGGTGACGTCCAACGAGATCAAAACATGCGCGTCCGGAATTACTAAGGTTGACAACATTTCACTAAGTGAGAAACTATCTTTTACATACGAATCCGCTCTAGTACCTTTTACATATTCACCAATTTTCTTATGAATGAAGTCGGCAATTCTGTGTGTCGGACTATTTATCGACGAAACAATCGGTCTCATCGGTAAGTTGACCTTATGAATCTTCGGCAGCGTATACATTCTCGCTAGGTTTGTGTTAACTGGTTTCAAGTAATCGAACACACGCTCTTTTATAAATCTATCTCTCTTCCATCTCTCTAAAACTTTCGTGATGACCTTCTGCGTGCTGCTCACCGGATCTCTACTTATTTCCTTGTACGTCGATGCATCGTTCAGCAAAACAAGTGTCTTCTCGATGTAATCAGTTTCGTTCATTACGACAGTACTATTCCCTTTGTCCGCTCTCGTCACGATCAACTGAGGATTCTCTATTAGAAATCTTTTCGTGTCTGACACCTCTTTGTTTGTGTGCTTTTTTAAATTGCTGTTATTATTCCTGCTGAGAATATTAGTGAGAGAACCTCTGACGGTGTCAAGTTTATCCTTGGGAACGAGAAACGAACGGGATTCGAATTCACAAATTACCTTGTGATTCGCCGGCTTTTGGTCTTTCGCGCTCGCATAGGGAAAACAAAACTTCGGCCCCAGAGAGAGAAACAGTTCGACGTGTGGTGGTATCGTAACACCCGTTAAATTAATAAGTCAGCCTTTTTTGTCCTCGACTGAGCTACGCACTCCTCTATTACCTTGTAAAATCAATCTAAACGGATCCTGCTCGTTAAACCTACCCGCATCATTAGCATTATTATTATTAGTGTGGTCGTTAACACCATTAATATTATTCTGCGTTCGCGTAGTGCTTTCCCCATCACCCTCGCTGTTACCCCGATTAATCTGATGGTTACCATTATCATCCGATAAATTTTCATTATTGCTGTCGACCACGTCGTTGTTTGTATAAAAAAGATTATTATTATTATCGTCACTAATTGAAACGTCAATGCTATGCGCGTCAAAATTATTCAAACCCTGAGCGTCCAAATCAACAATTAAATTCCTGTTATTTCTCTGCGAGTAGATGCTCGTCAAAAAATCCCTACCAGTAAAATTGTACGAATACAATTGAATATTTCTACGGTCCCGTAAGTTCTGAAGCTTCCTCTGATGTTTCCAGTAGAATTGAACCGCCAAACGCGACAATCTATTCTTTTCAAACTCGAAAAATCTACAATAAATGTCCACTGGAATGCCGCGAATCCTAGGTAAAGTCCCTCTGATTTGGTGGTCGACAAGCTTTTTTTTGAAAATTATATCGTCGATCTCTAAATTTAAGATTTTCCTTTGCGCGTGGTTCAGCACTTTTTAAAGTTTTTCCTGATTGCCTCTATTAACTAAAGTTGGTACGTTACTTGCTGCTAATTCCAAATGCTTGGGTATAAGACCCTCCTGTCGACAGCGAAGAAGAAATTTTTGTTGTTCGTGCAATCGTACTCTCCTTTCGCTGAACTTGAGACAACTTTTAACGCATGGATCGTATGTATTTGAGTAGAATGAAGGTTTTTGTCACATTTACACCGAGCTGTGCTCTCAGAAACGCTCGAACCACGAGTAATCACGACTTTGGTGTTCTTCAATGTGTCGTTCGCCACAGCTGTGCCAGACAACTTTTAACGCATACATATTGTGCATTTGCGTAGAATGAAGGTTTTTGACACATTTACACCGAGCTGTGATTCCAGAAATGCTCGAAACACGCGATATCACGATTTTGGTACTGTTCAATGTTTCGTTCACCACATTTCTGCCAGACAACTTTTAACGCATGGGTATTGTGTAATTGAGTAGAATGAAGGTTTTTGACACATTTACACCGAGCTGTGCTCTCAGAAACGCTCGAAACACGCGACATCACGATTTTGGTACTGTTCAAAGTTTCGTTCGCCACAGCTGTGTCAGATGACGTTTAACGCATGGATCGTGTGAATTTGAGTAGAATGGAGGTTTTTGACACATTTACACCGAGCTGTGCTCTCAGAAACGCTCAAAACACGTGATATCACGATTTTGGTGTTCTTCGATATTTCGTTCGCCACAGCTGAGCCAGACAACTTTCAACACATGGATCGTCTGTATCTGAGTAGAACGAAGGTTTTTGACACATTTACACCGAGCTGTGATCCCAGAAGTGCTCGAAACACGCGATATCACGATTTTGGTGTTCTTCAATGTTTCGTTCGCCACAGCTGTGCCAGACAACTTTTAACACATGGATATTGGGTAATTGAGTAGAATGAAGGTTTTTGACACACTTACACCGAGCTGTGCTCTCAGAAACGCTCGAAACACGCGACATCACGATTTTGGTACTGTTCAAAGTTTCGTTCGCCACAGCTGTGTCAGATGACGTTTAAAGCATGGATCGTGTGTATTTGAGTAGAATGGAGGTTTTTGACACATTTACACCGAGCTGTGCTCTCAGAAACGCTCGAAACACGTGATATCACGATTTTCGTGTTCTTCGATGTTTCGTTAGCCACAGCTGTGCCAGACAACTTTTAACGCATGCATATTAGGCATTCGAGTAGAATGAAGGTTTTTGACTCATTTACACCGAGCTGTGCTCTCAGAAACGCTCAAAACACGTGATATCACGATTTTGGTGTTCTTCGATATTTCGTTCGCCACAGCTGAGCCAGACAACTTTTAACACATGGATCGTCTGTATCTGAGTAGAATGAAGGTTTTTGACACACTTACACCGAGCTGTGCTCTCAGAAACGCTCGAAACACGCGACATCACGATTTTGGTACTGTTCAAAGTTTCGTTCGCCACAGCTGTGTCAGATGACGTTTAAAGCATGGATCGTGTGTATTTGAGTAGAATGGAGGTTTTTGACACATTTACACCGAGCTGTGCTCTCAGAAACGCTCGAAACACGCGATATCACGATTTTGGTGCTGTTCAATGTTTCGTTCACCACAGCTGTGCCAGACAACTCTTAACGAATGAATATTGTGCATTTGAGTAGAATAAAGGTTTTTGACTCATTTGCACCGAGCTGTGCTCTCAGAAACGCTCGAAACACGCGACATCACGATTTTGGTAATGTTCAAAGTTTCGTTCGCCACAGCTGTGTCAGATGACGTTTAACGCATGGATCGTGTGTATTTGAGTAGAATGGAGGTTTTTGACACATTTACACCGAACTGTGCTCTCAGAAACTCTCGAAACACGCGACATCACGATTTTGGTACTGTTCAAAGTTTCGTTCACCACAGCTGTGCAAGACAAGTTTTAAGACATGGATCTTGTGCATTTGAGTAGAATGAAGGTTTTTGACACATTTGCACCGAGCTGTGCTCTCAGAAACGCTCGAAACACGCGACATCACGATTTTGGTACTGTTCAAAGTTTCGTTCGCCACAGCTGTGTCAGATGAAGTTTAACGCATCGATCGTGTGTATTTGAGTAGAATGGAGGTTTTTGACACATTTACACCGAGCTGTGCTCTCAGAAACGCTCGAAACACGTGATATCACGATTTTGGTGTTCTTCGATGTTTCGTTCGCCACAGCTGAGCCAGACAACTTTTAACACATGGATCGTCTGTATTTGAGTAGAATGAAGGTTTTTGACACATTTGCACCGAGCTGTGCGCTCAGAAACGCTCGAAACACGCGATATCACGATTTTGGTGTTCTTCAATGTTTCGTTCGCCACAGCTGTGCCAGATAAGTTTCAACGAATGGATATTGTGCAATTGAGTAGACTGACGGGTTTTGACACTTTTAAACCGAGCTGTGCTCTTAGAACCGCTCGAAACACGACTAATCACGATTTTGGTATTCTTCAATGTTTCGTTCGCCACAGCTGTGCCAGACAATTTTTATCGCATGCATATTGTGCATTTGAGTAGAATGAAAGTTTTTGACACGTTTACACCGAGCTGTGATCCCAGAAACGCTCGAAACACGCGATATCACGATTTTGGTGCTGTTCAATGTTTCGTTCACCACAGCTGTGCCAGACAACTCTTAACGAATGAATATTGTGCATTTGAGTAGAATAAAGGTTTTTGACTCATTTGCACCGAGCTGTGCTCTCAGAAACGTTCGAAACACGCGATATCACGATTTTGGTGTTCTTCAATGTTTCGTTCGCCACAGCTATGCCAGACAACTTTTAACACATGGATCATGTGTATTTGAGTAGAATGATGGTTTTTGACACATTTACACCGAGCTGTGGTCTCAGAAACGCTCTAACCACGAGTAATCACGATTTTGGTGTTCTTCAATGTTTCGTTCGACACAGCTGTGCCAGACAACTTTTAACGCATGGATCGTAAGTATTTGAGTAGAATGAAGGTTTTTGTCACATTTACACCGAGCTGTGCTCTCAGAAACGCTCGAACCACGAGTAATCACGACTTTGGTGTTCTTCAATGTGTCGTTCGCCGCAGCTGTGCCAGACAACTTTTAACACATGGATCGTGTGTATTTGAGTAGAATGATTGTTTTTGACACATTTACACCGAGCTGTGGTCTCAGAAACGCTCTAACCACGAGTAATCACGATTTTGGTGTTCTTCAATGTTTCGTTCGACACAGCTGTGCCAGACAACTTTTAACGCATGGATCGTATGTATTTGAGTAGAATGAAGGTTTTTGTCACATTTACACCGAGCTGTGCTCTCAGAAACGCTCGAACCACGAGTAATCACGACTTTGGTGTTCTTCAATGTGTCGTTCGCCGCAGCTGTGCCAGACAACTTTTAACGCATACATATTGTGCATTTGCGTAGAATGAAGGTTTTTGACACATTTACACCGAGCTGTGATTCCAGAAATGCTCGAAACACGCGATATCACGATTTTGGTACTGTTCAATGTTTCGTTCACCACATTTCTGCCAGACAACTTTTAACGCATGGGTATTGTGTAATTGAGTAGAATGAAGGTTTTTGACACATTTACACCGAGCTGTGATCCCAGAAACGCTCGAAACACGCGACGTCACGATTTTGGTACGTTTCAAAGTTTCGTTCACCACAGCTGTGCCAGACAACTTTTAACACATGGATCTTGTGTATTTGAGTAGAATGAAGGTTTTTGACACATTTACACCGAGCTGTGCTCTCAGAAACGTTCGAAACACGCGATATCACGATTTTGGTGTTCTTCATTGTTTCGTTCGCCACAGCTGAGCCAGACAACTTTTAACACATGGATCGTCTGTATTTGAGTAGAATGAAGGTTTTTGACACATTTACACCGAGCTGTGATCCCAGAAATGCTCGAAACACGCGATATCACGATTTTGGTGTTCTTCAATGTTTCGTTCGCCACAGCTGTGCCAGACAAGTTTTAAGACATGGATCTTGTGCATTTGAGTAGAATGAAGGTTTTTGACACATTTACACCGAGCTCTGCTCTCAGAAACGCTCGAAACACGAAACATCACGATTTTGGTACTGTTCAAAGTTTCGTTCGCCACAGCTGTGTCAGATAACGTTTAACGCATGGATCGTGTGCATTTGAGTATAATGAAGGTTTTTGACACATTTACACCGAGCTGTGCTCTCAGAAACGCTCGAAACACGCGACATCACGATTTTGGTACTGTTCAAAGTTTCGTTCGCCACAGCTGTGTCAGATGACGTTTAACGCATGGATCGTGTGAATTTGAGTAGAATGGAGGTTTTTGACACATTTACACCGAGCTGTGCTCTCAGAAACGCTCAAAACACGTGATATCACGATTTTGGTGTTCTTCGATATTTCGTTCGCCACAGCTGAGCCAGACAACTTTCAACACATGGATCGTCTGTATCTGAGTAGAATGAAGGTTTTTGACACATTTACACCGAGCTGTGATCCCAGAAGTGCTCGAAACACGCGATATCACGATTTTGGTGTTCTTCAATGTTTCGTTCGCCACAGCCGTGCTAGACAACTTTTAAGACATGGATCTTGTGCATTTGAGTAGAATGAAGGTTTTTGACACATTTACACCGAGCTCTGCTCTCAGAAACGCTCGAAACACGCGACATCACGATTTTGGTACCGTTCAAAGTTTCGTTCGCCACAGCTGTTTCAGATGACGTTTAACGCATGGATCGTGTGTATTTGAGTAGAATGAAGGTTTTTGACACATTTGCACCGAGCTGTGCGCTCAGAAACGCTCGAAACACGCGATATCACAATTTTGGTGTTCTTCAATGTTTCGTTCGCCACAGCCGTGCCAGACAACTTTTAAGACATGGATCTTGTGCATTTGAGTAGAATGAAGGTTTTTGACACATTTACACCGAGCTCTGCTCTCAGAAACGCTCGAAACACGCGACATCACGATTTTGGTACTGTTCAAAGTTTCGTTCGCCACAGCTGTGTCAGATAACGTTTAACGCATGGATCGTGTGCATTTGAGTATAATGAAGGTTTTTGACACATTTACACCGAGCTGTGCTCTCAGAAACGCTCGAAACACGCGACATCACGATTTTGGTACTGTTCAAAGTTTCGTTCGCCACAGCTGTGTCAGATGACGTTTAACGCATGGATCGTGTGTATTTGAGTAGAATGGAGGATTTTGACACATTTACACCGAGCTGTGCTCTCAGAAACGCTCAAAACACGTGATATCACGATTTTGGTGTTCTTCGATATTTCGATCGCCACAGCTAAGCCAGACAACTTTTAACACATGGATCGTCTGTATCTGAGTAGAATGAAGGTTTTTGACACATTTACACCGAGCTGTGATCCCAGAAGTGCTCGAAACACGCGATATCACGATTTTGGTGTTCTTCAATGTTTCGTTCGCCACAGCTGTGCCAGACAACTTTTAACACATGGATATTGGGTAATTGAGTAGAATGAAGATTTTTGACACACTTACACCGAGCTGTGCTCTCAGAAACGCTCGAAACACGCGACATCACGATTTTGGTACTGTTCTAAGTTTCGTTCGCCACAGCTGTGTCAGATGACGTTTAAAGCATGGATCGTGTGTATTTGAGTAGAATGGAGGTTTTTGACACATTTACACCGAGCTGTGCTCTCAGAAACGCTCGAAACACGCGACATCACGATTTTGGTACTGTTCAAAGTTTCGTTCGCCACAGCAGTGTCAGATGACGTTTAAAGCATGGATCGTGTGTATTTGAGTAGAATGGAGGTTTTTGACACATTTACACCGAGCTGTGCTCTCAGAAACGCACGAAACACGTGATATCGCGATTTTGGTGTTCTTCGATGTTTCGTTCGCCACAGCTGAGCCAGACAACTTTTAACACATGGATCGTCTGTATTTAGTAGAATGAAGGTTTTTGACACATTTACACCGAGCTGTGATCCCAGAAATGCTCGAAACACGCGATATCACGATTTTGGTGTTCTTCAATGTTTCGTTCGACACAGCTGTGCCAGACAACTTTTAACGCATGGATCGTATGTATTTGAGTAGAATGAAGGTTTTTGTCACATCTACACCGAGCTGTGCTCTCAGAAACGCTCGAACCACGAGTAATCACGATTTTGGTGTTCTTCAATGTTTCGTTCGCCACAGCCGTGCCAGACAACTTTTAAGACATGGATCTTGTGCATTTGAGTAGAATGAAGGTTTTTGACACATTTACACCGAGCTCTGCTCTCAGAAACGCTCGAAACACGCGACATCACGATTTTGGTACTGTTCAAAGTTTCGTTCGCCACAGCTGTGTCAGATGACGTTTAACGCATGGATCGTGTGTATTTGAGTAGAATGAAGGTTTTTGACACATTTGCACCGAGCTGTGCGCTCAGAAACGCTCGAACCACGCGATATCACGATTTTGGTGTTCTTCAATGGTTCGTTCGCCACAGCTGTGCCAGATAAGTTTCAACGAATGGATATTGTGCAATTGAGTAGACTGACGGGTTTTGACACTTTTAAACCGAGCTGTGCTCTCAGAACCGCTCGAAACACGACTAATCACGATTTTGGAATTCTTCAATGTTTCGTTCGCCACAGCTGTGCCAGACAATTTTTATCGCATGCATATTAGGCATTCGAGTAGAATGAAGGTTTTTGACTCGTTTACACCGAGCTGTGCTCTCAGAAACGCTCAAAACACGTGATATCACGATTTTGGTGTTCTTCGATGTTTCGTTAGCCACAGCTGTGCCAGACAACTTTTAACGCATGCATATTAGGCATTCGAGTAGAATGAAGGTTTTTGACTCGTTTACACCGAGCTGTGCTCTCAGAAACGCTCAAAACACGTGATATCACGATTTTGGTGTTCTTCGATATTTCGTTCGCCACAGCTGAGCCAGACAACTTTTAACACATAGATCGTCTGTATCTGAGTAGAATGAAGGTTTTTGACACATTTACACCGAGCTGTGATCCCAGAAGTGCTCGAAACACGCGATATCACGATTTTGGTGTTCTTCAATGTTTCGTTCGCCACAGCTGTGCCAGACAACTTTTAACACATGGATATTGGGTAATTGAGTAGAATGAAGATTTTTGACACACTTACACCGAGCTGTGCTCTCAGAAACGCTCGAAACACGCGACATCACGATTTTGGTACTGTTCAAAGTTTCGTTCGCCACAGCTGTGTCAGATGACGTTTAAAGCATGGATCGTGTGTATTTGAGTAGAATGGAGGTTTTTGACACATTTACACCGAGCTGTGCTCTCAGAAACGCTCGAAACACGCGACATCACGATTTTGGTACTGTTCAAAGTTTCGTTCGCCACAGCTGTGTCAGATGACGTTTAAAGCATGGATCGTGTGTATTTGAGTAGAATGGAGGTTTTTGACACATTTACACCGAGCTGTGCTCTCAGAAACGCACGAAACACGTGATATCGCGATTTTGGTGTTCTTCGATGTTTCGTTCGCCACAGCTGAGCCAGACAACTTTTAACACATGGATCGTCTGTATTTAGTAGAATGAAGGTTTTTGACACATTTACACCGAGCTGTGATCCCAGAAATGCTCGAAACACGCGATATCACGATTTTGGTGTTCTTCAATGTTTCGTTCGACACAGCTGTGCCAGACAACTTTTAACGCATGGATCGTATGTATTTGAGTAGAATGAAGGTTTTTGTCACATCTACACCGAGCTGTGCTCTCAGAAACGCTCGAACCACGAGTAATCACGATTTTGGTGTTCTTCAATGTTTCGTTCGCCACAGCCGTGCCAGACAACTTTTAAGACATGGATCTTGTGCATTTGAGTAGAATGAAGGTTTTTGACACATTTACACCGAGCTCTGCTCTCAGAAACGCTCGAAACACGCGACATCACGATTTTGGTACTGTTCAAAGTTTCGTTCGCCACAGCTGTGTCAGATGACGTTTAACGCATGGATCGTGTGTATTTGAGTAGAATGAAGGTTTTTGACACATTTGCACCGAGCTGTGCGCTCAGAAACGCTCGAAACACGCGATATCACGATTTTGGTGTTCTTCAATGGTTCGTTCGCCACAGCTGTGCCAGATAAGTTTCAACGAATGGATATTGTGCAATTGAGTAGACTGACGGGTTTTGACACTTTTAAACCGAGCTGTGCTCTCAGAACCGCTCGAAACACGACTAATCACGATTTTGGAATTCTTCAATGTTTCGTTCGCCACAGCTGTGCCAGACAATTTTTATCGCATGCATATTGTGCATTTGAGTAGAATGAAAGTTTTTGACACGTTTACACCGAGCTGTGATCCCAGAAACGCTCGAAACACGCGATATCACGATTTTGGTGCTGTTCAATGTTTCGTTCACCACAGCTGTGCCAGACAACTCTTAACGAATGAATATTGTGCATTTGAGTAGAATAAAGGTTTTTGACTCATTTGCACCGAGCTGTGCTCTCAGAAGCGCTCGAAACACGCGACATCACGATTTTGGTGTTCTTCAATATTTCGTTCGCCACAGCTGTGATAAACAGTTTTTAACGAATGGATATTGTGCATTTGAGTAGAATAAAGGTTTTTGACACATTTACACCGAGCTGTGCTCTCAGAAACGCACGAAACACGTGATATCACGATTTTGGTGTTCTTCGATGTTTCGTTCGCCACAGCTGAGCCAGACAACTTTTAACACATGGATCGTCTGTATTTGAGTAGAATGAAGGTTTTTGACACATTTACACCGAGCTGTGATCCCAGAAATGCTCGAAACACGCGATATCACGATTTTGGTGTTCTTCAATGTTTCGTTCGCCACAGCCGTGCCAGACAACTTTTAAGACATGGATCGTCTGTATCTGAGTAGAATGAAGGTTTTTGACACATTTACACCGAGCTGTGATCCCAGAAGTGCTCGAAACACGCGATATCACGATTTTGGTGTTCTTCAATGTTTCGTTCGCCAGACAACTTTTAAGACATGGATTTTGTGCATTTGAATAGAATGAAGGTTTTTGACACATTTACACCGAGCTGTGCTCTCAGAAACGCTCGAAACACGCGACATCACGATTTTGGTACTGTTCAAAGTTTCGTTCGCCACAGCTGTGTCAGATAACGTTTAACGCATGGATCGTGTGTATTTGAGTAGAATGGAGGTTTTTCACACATTTACACCGAGCTGTGCTCTCAGATACGCACGAAACACGTGATATCACGATTTTGGTGTTCTTCGATGTTTCGTTCGCCACAGCTGAGCCAGACAACTTTTAACACATGGAACGTCTGTATTTAGTAGAATGAAGGTTTTTTACACATTTACAAAGAGCTGTGATCCCAGAAATGCTCGAAACACGCGATATCACGATTTTGGTGTTCTTCAATGTTTCGTTCGACACAGCTGTGCCAGACAACTTTTAACGCATGGATCGTATGTATTTGAGTAGAATGAAGGTTTTTGTCACATTTACACCGAGCTGTGCTCTCAGAAACGCTCGAACCACGAGTAATCACGATTTTGGTGTTCTTCAATGTTTCGTTCGCCACAGCCGTGCCAGACAACTTTTAAGACATGGATCTTGTGCATTTGAGTAGAATGAAGGTTTTTGACACATTTACACCGAGCTCTGCTCTCAGAAACGCTCGAAACACGCGACATCACGATTTTGGTACCGTTCAAAGTTTCGTTCGCCACAGCTGTGTCAGATGACGTTTAACGCATGGATCGTGTGTATTTGAGTAGAATGAAGGTTTTTGACACATTTGCACCGAGCTGTGCGCTCAGAAACGCTCGAAACACGCGATATCACGATTTTGGTGTTCTTCAATGTTTCGTTCGCCACAGCTGTGCCAGACAACTTTTAACACATGGATATTGGGTAATTGAGTAGAATGAAGGTTTTTGACACACTTACACCGAGCTGTGCTCTCAGAAACGCTCGAAACACGCGACATCACGATTTTGGTACTGTTCAAAGTTTCGTTCGCCACAGCTGTGTCAGATAACGTTTAACGCATGGATCGTGTGTATTTGAGTAGAATGGAGGTTTTTGACACATTTACACCGAGCTGTGCTCTCAGAAACGCACGAAACACGTGATATCACGATTTTGGTGTTCTTCGATGTTTCGTTCGCCACAGCTGTGCCAGACAACTTTTAACACATGGATCGTCTGTATTTAGGAGAATGAAGGTTTTTGACACATTTACACCGAGCTGTGATCCCAGAAATGCTCGAAACACGCGATATCACGATTTTGGTGTTCTTCAATGTTTCGTTCGACCCAGCTGTGCCAGACAACTTTTAACGCATGGATCGTATGTATTTGAGTAGAATGAAGGTTTTTATCACATTTACACCGAGCTGTGCTCTCAGAAACGCTCGAACCACGAGTAATCACGATTTTGGTGTTCTTCAATGTTTCGTTCGCCACAGCCGTGCCAGACAACTTTTAAGACATGGATCTTGTGCATTTGAGTAGAATGAAGGTTTTTGACACATTTACACTGTAAGCCTGAAAATAAAAAAATTCCACAACGTGTGCGGGGCCCTTTGCGAGAGGCACGGCCCTGACCGGAGAAGAAGTAGAAGAGAAGTCAGTCGTCGCCTGGCGAGCGAAGAGAACGCAAGCGAGCGTGCGCACGACTCAGCGAGAAACTATATCGTAAATAATAAACGTTAATATTCCTGACAAATCCCAGTGTGCTTTATTCTACCATCTCGTCGTCACCAAGAGGAGGATTCCTCTTACAATTTCAGAAGTGGGATCACCGCGATATGAACGCGAAGTAGTCGAAACGTACGCGAGTGATAGACGCGGGATTTGTCGAGTGATGTGGGTTAGCCGTAGCTGTGTGTCGGCGTAACAGGACTCGGGCTGTGTGCTGTTTCAGAAAAGTGGAATCTGAAAAGAGTCAAAGCATCAAGGCAGTCGTGCGCGTGGAAAAGCACGAGACAGTTACAGTGGGAGAGATCGCGCTCGAAGCTTCGAGAAGGATCTGGCCGCCATTGTGGGACGCCGCCAACGGTCGCTGAGTTTCGAGAACCTTCGTGACGCCGAGAACAGTTGCCAGTGCGGCCGCGAGGAGGCGAGACTGCGGGTAGCGACGCGTCGGTTGAAAACGTTGCGAGTGGCGAGCGGTAGGCTCCGCCGTAGTCGCGCGGACGAGTGACGTAGGCGAGTCGACTCGGTGTAACGACCAATTGCGACGCGCGGTGGATATTCGGGTACGAGCGCGACGAGAAAAAAGATCGCGACGTGTTCGGGGTATACCGAAGCGAAAAAAAAAAAAAAAAAAAAAGATCGCGACGTGTTCGGGGTATACCGAAGCGGGAAAAAAAAAGATCGCGACGTGTTCGGGGTATACCGAAACGGGAATAATCGCGGAGTGCGGTTTGTACGAAAAATCGTAACGAACAGGACGAGTGCGAGTGTCGGTCTCACTGCGATTCGTAAATACGATCGGGACATTTCGGTTCGCGGCGGTCGGCGTCGTGTACCGCGCGCGGGCAGTGAGACATCGCGACGGCAGTGCATTGTTTGCCGCGCGCTGGACAATTAGTCTCTATCGTGAAAAAAAAAGTGTTTTGCTGTCAACGCGATGGCTGATCCGAATAAATTTACGGTCCCTTAGTTAAAAGAGATATGTCGGGCTCGCGATTTGGTCGCGACGGGAAACAAACCGGATTTGATTCGTCGATTGATGGACTTCGATCCAACGGGAGAGTGGATGACAGGGGACGATATTCTCGAAGACCCCGAGTCCAACACAGGCGATGGTGGAATACCAATAGATGCGAACGTCGTAGTAGCTGACAGAAACCCGGAAAATCTGCTTCGAGAGCTCGAGATGATGCGTCGAGAGAAGGCGCTCATGGAAAGAGAGGTCGCGTTAATGAATCGGGAATTACAGCTGGCGCGTGCGTCGTCCAGTGAGTACGGTGATACCGTATCGTCAACGGCTCGTCCAACGGCGAATGTGAAGGCAGTGAGCGAGCTTCTGCCCGAGTTCAACGGAAGTGACGGTAATTTTGACGAATGGGAAAAACAGTTCACGCTAATCTGTGCGACGTATAAGCTGGACGACAACACAGCGAAAATCCTAATGAGCTCGAGACTGAAGGGGAAAGCGATTCAGTGGTTCCACTCAAAAAGTGAGTATATTCAGATGCCCTTGGCTAGCCTTTTGGCGGAAATGAGGAAAGCCTTCGATCATCGGCCGAGCAGGGTCGATCGGAGGAAGAAATTCGAACGGAGAACGTGGACTCCGGGCGAGAGTTTCAGCGACTATTATTACGACAAAGTGATACTCGCCAATCAAGTGCCGATTGATGCGGAGGATATTGTCGACTACGTCATCGACGCGATACCCGATCGACAGTTGCAGAACCAGGCGCGAATGCAGGGATTTAAATCCGGGTCTGCGTTGCTGGAAGCGTTTTCCAAGATATCGCTGCACGCCGAGAGAAGTCGTCCGAGACGAGATGGTCCATCGGAGGAAAGTTCGACATCGAAGTCAACGAAAAAAACCGAGGACAAGGATGGCGAGGAGAATACGAAGAAATTACGCTGCTACAACTGCAAGAAGGGAGGACACACATCGAGAGACTGCGAAGCACCGAAGAAGAATCGCGCGTGTTTTAAATGCGGCGAAGAGGGGCACATAAAGAAAGATTGCCCGAAGCAGAAGTCAACTTCGCAGGTCGCCAACGTCAACAGAGAACCTCCGGACGAAACGCGGAAGATGGTCACGTTTGTATCTAGGCAGGATAGCGTAAGTCGTAGCGTGAGTCTCAATAGCCAGCTTGACACAGGTAGTCCGGTGAGTTTTATTAAAGAAACTTTTGTACCAATCGGTCTTACAGAGAACGCGGTTGAGGAAGCGAACAAGTATAACGGACTCAACGAGTCGCCGTTAAAGATTTCCGGCAAAAGCGCGTTCGACATCGAAATCGAGGGGGTTAAGACAGAAAATCTGGAACTTTTCGTGGTACCTCCGTCGACGATGACTGTACCGGCAGTGCTAGGTAGAGACGTGTTAAAGAAATTCGGGTACAAGCTTGTGCGGCCAGAAGACAACGTTGTCGACGCGAATAATAGCACGGATGAAGTAGACATCGTCGAGAGCGCAATATCAGATATTTTGAATATAGACGTGTGTGAGCCTAACGAGATAGTCGACGCGATAGAGATCAATCCGAAGATTCCGTGGAAGTATCAGGAAAGATTTAGGTCATTGTTCACGGAGGAGTATGTCAATGCAGAGCGGCCGGCTGAACCGGAAGTGAAAATGGAGCTGAAGTTGCACCTCGAGAATGCTCAGCCGTTTCATTTCGGGCCAAGACGATTGTCCTACGCAGAAAGAGACAAACTGATTGACATAATTGATGATCTGTCCGAGAGAAAGATAATTAGGCCGAGTGAGTCGAGCTACGCGTCACCAATCGTCTTGGTGAAGAAACCAAACGGCGCGCTGAGAATGTGTGTCGATTTCCGGGTTTTAAACAAGCGACTCGCGAGAGATAATTATCCGTTGCCGTTGATCGAGGATCATCTCGCGATGTTGAATGGTAAAAAGTATTTCAGTCTGATGGATCTGCGTGACGGTTTTCATCACATAGGCGTTGAGGAAGAGTCCGTGAAATATACATCCTTTGTCACTCCAGTCGGTCAATATGAGTATCTCAAGATGCCGTTCGGGCTCAAGACGGCTCCGGCTAGGTTTCAAAGATTCGTGAACGAAGCGCTGGCGGGTATGATCAAAACCGGAAACGTAATCGTGTACATGGATGATATTTTGGTCGCGACGGATACGTTGGAAAGTCACTTTGAGGTTTTGAGGGAACTGTTCAGGACGTTAGTGCGTAACAAGATGGAGCTTAAGGCCAGTAAGTGCAAGTTTTTGCTCCAGGAGGTCCGTTACCTTGGTTATATGATATCGGAAAGCGGAATTCGTCCGACTGACGACGGGCTCGAGGCAGTAACAAAATTTCCAGTTCCTCAGAACGTGCACCAGGTACAGAGTTTCATCGGTCTGTGTTCGTATTTTCGAAAATTCATCGAGGGTTTCTCGTTGATAGCTAAGCCGTTATACGATTTGACGAGGAGAGGAGCGGAATTCAGGTTCGGTGAGCAAGAAAGCAAAGCGTTCGAGACTCTTAAGGCAAAGTTAACTGCGTCGCCGATCCTCGCGATTTATAATCCAAGAGACGAAACCGAACTCCACTGCGATGCCAGTTCGTTGGGCTTTGGCGCCGTGCTGATGCAACGAAAAGCGGATTTGAAGATGCATCCAGTGTTTTATTTTTCAAAGAGAACTACGGATTTCGAGAGTAAACTGCATAGTTTTGAGCTCGAGGCTCTCGCGATAGTGTACGCGCTCCGTCGATTTCGCGTGTACGTTCAGGGACTCAAATTCAAGATCTTCACCGATTGTGATTCACTCAGAATGGCGTTGAGTAAGCAAGAGATAAATCCGAGAATCGCGAGGTGGGCTTTAGAGTTACAAAATTACGATTATACGGTAGAGCATCGCCCGGGAAAGAGTATGAGGCACGTAGACGCTCTCAGTCGACCGGCAGGGATTTTGATAGTCGAAGACAATCCCTTCGAGTTTAATTTGTCGGTAAGTCAAAGTTCGGATCCGGTAATCAAAGAGTTGATTGATAGGCTCGAGAAATCGGAAGACAAACTCTACGAGATGCGGAACGGCCTCGTTTATCGGAAGAAAAACGGCGATCTCCGATTTTATGTACCTCGCGACATGGAAAACAATGTAATAGTTCATTACCACGACCAGATGGGTCACTTCGGCGCCGAGAAAACGAGCGAAACGATATCGAGGAACTACTGGTTCCCAAAAATGCGTAAGAAAGTAGCGACGCATGTGCGAAACTGCTTAAAGTGTATCTCGTATAATCCGCCTTCGGGCAAGGCGCAAGGGTATTTGCATTGTATACCAAAGGGAAACGTGCCGTTTGACACTATCCACATCGACCACCTCGGTCCAATAGACAGATCGCGACCGATCAAGCAACATGTATTTCTGATTGTCGACGGATTTACAAAATATGTAAAATTGTATGCTACGAAGAGTACGTCTAGCAAGGAGGCAATTGCGTGCCTGCGCGAATACTTCAGTAATTATAGCCGACCGAAAACGATTGTATCTGATAGGGGAAGTGCGTTCACTTCGAAGGAATTCGACGAGTTTGTATCAGAATGCGGTGTAAGTCACGTGAAGATTGCAACTGGCTCACCACAAGCAAACGGCCAGGTAGAGCGGGTTAACAGAGTTATAACACCAATGCTAGCCAAACTCGATGCCAAAAGTCCCGGTAACCACTGGTATCAGATACTAGGAGACGTAGAGTATGCGTTAAACAATTCAGTAAACAAAAGTACTGGAACGACAGCGAGCTCACTCTTGTTTGGGGTTGATCAGCGGGGTAAGACGGTCGACAATCTCAAGGAAATTCTTCGCGAAGACGCGGAAATCGAGACGAGAGATTTAATTGCGATGAGATCGACCGCCGCGGAAAAGATTCAGTCGTCCCAAGAGTCAAACAAAATTCAGTATGATAAACATCGCAGAGAGCCGCAGAAATATGATGTAGGAGACCGAGTAATGATAAAGAATTTCGAGAGTTCTGCTGGCACAGCGTTTAAGCTGATACCACGCTTCAAAGGCCCATATGAGGTCTGTAAAGTGTTAAAAAACGATCGATATTTGATCGCGGACATTCCCGGATTTCAGAATACGCAGAGACGATATCAAGGTGTATGGGAAGCGGCGAATATGCGTCCGTGGCGCAAAGACGACGAGGCGTCGGAGTAGATGATAAGAGCTAGATTTAAGATATTTTTAAAAATGTAATAGATACCAAATGTTTTTACTGTATGTTTTTATGTATTGTACGACGAACCGCTTAGTTCGTGGACGAACTGCCGTCAGGACGGCCGAAACTGTAAGCCTGAAAATAAAAAAATTCCACAACGTGTGCGGGGCCCTTTGCGAGAGGCACGGCCCTGACCGGAGAAGAAGTAGAAGAGAAGTCAGTCGTCGCCTGGCGAGCGAAGAGAACGCAAGCGAGCGTGCGCACGACTCAGCGAGAAACTATATCGTAAATAATAAACGTTAATATTCCTGACAAATCCCAGTGTGCTTTATTCTACCATCTCGTCGTCACCAAGAGGAGGATTCCTCTTACAACACCGAGCTCTGCACTCAGAAACGCTCGAAACACGCGACATCACGATTTTGGTACCGTTCAAAGTTTCGTTCGCCACAGCTGTTTCAGATGACGTTTAACGCATGGATCGTGTGTATTTGAGTAGAATGAAGGTTTTTGACACATTTACACCGAGCTGTGCTCTCAGAAACGCTCGAACCACGAGTAATCACGATTTTGGTGTTCTTCAATGTTTCGTTCGCCACAGCCGTGCCAGACAACTTTTAAGACATGGATCTTGTGCATTTGAGTAGAATGAAGGTTTTTGACACATTTACACCGAGCTCTGCTCTCAGAAACGCTCGAAACACGCGACATCACGATTTTGGTACTGTTCAAAGTTTCGTTCGCCACAGCTGTGTCAGATAACGTTTAACGCATGGATCGTGTGCATTTGAGTATAATGAAGGTTTTTGACAAATTTACACCGAGCTCTGCTCTCAGAAACGCTCGAAACACGCGACATCACGATTTTGGTACCGTTCAAAGTTTCGTTCGCCACAGCTGTTTCAGATGACGTTTAACGCATGGATCGTGTGTATTTGAGTAGAATGAAGGTTTTTGACACATTTGCACCGAGCTGTGCGCTCAGAAACGCTCGAAACACGCGATATCACGATTTTGGTGTTCTTCAATGTTTCGTTCGCCACAGCCGTGCCAGACAACTTTTAAGACATGGATCTTGTGCATTTGAGTAGAATGAAGGTTTTTGACACATTTACACCGAGCTCTGCTCTCAGAAACGCACGAAACACGCGACATCACGATTTTGGTACTGTTCAAAGTTTCGTTCGCCACAGCTGTGTCAGATAACGTTTAACGCATGGATCGTGTGCATTTGAGTATAATGAAGGTTTTTGACACATTTACACCGAGCTGTGCTCTCAGAAACGCTCGAAACACGCGACATCACGATTTTGGTACTGTTCAAAGTTTCGTTCGCCACAGCTGTGTCAGATGACGTTTAACGCATGGATCGTGTGTATTTGAGTAGAATGGAGGTTTTTGACACATTTACACCGAGCTGTGCTCTCAGAAACGCTCAAAACACGTGATATCACGATTTTGGTGTTCTTCGATATTTCGTTCGCCACAGCTGAGCCAGACAACTTTTAACACATGGATCGTCTGTATCTGAGTAGAATGAAGGTTTTTGACACATTTACACCGAGCCGTGATCCCAGAAATGCTCGAAACACGCGATGTCACGATTTTGGTGTCCTTCAATGTTTCGTTTGCCACAGCCGTGCCAGACAACTTTTAAGACATGGATCGTGTGCATTTGAGTATAATGAAGGTTTTTGACACATTTACACCGAGCTGTGCTCTCAGAAACGCTCGAAACACGCGACATCACGATTTTGGTACTGTTCAAAGTTTCGTTCGCCACAGCTGTGTCAGATGACGTTTAACGCATGGATCGTGTGTATTTGAGTAGAATGGAGGTTTTTGACACATTTACACCGAGCTGTGCTCTCCGAAACGCTCAAAACACGTGATATCACGATTTTGGTGTTCTTCGATATTTCGTTCGCCACAGCTGAGCCAGACAACTTTTAACACATGGATCGTCTGTATCTGAGTAGAATGAAGGTTTTTGACACATTTACACCGAGCTGTGATCCAAGAAGTGCTCGAAACACGCGATATCACGATTTTGGTGTTCTTCAATTTTTCGTTCGCCACAGCCGTGCCAGACAACTTTTAAGACATGGATCTTGTGCATTTGAATAGAATGAAGGTTTTTGACTCATTTACACCGAGCTGTGCTCTCAGAAACGCTCGAAACACGCGACATCACGATTTTGGTACCGTTCAAAGTTTCGTTCGCCACAGCTGTTTCAGATGACGTTTAACGCATGGATCGTGTGTATTTGAGTAGAATGAAGGTTTTTGACACATTTGCACCGAGCTGTGCGCTCAGAAACGCTCGAAACACGCGATATCACGATTTTGGTGTTCTTCAATGTTTCGTTCGCCACAGCCGTGCCAGACAACTTTTAAGACATGGATCTTGTGCATTTGAGTAGAATGAAGGTTTTTGACACATTTACACCGAGCTCTGCTCTCAGAAACGCTCGAAACACGCGACATCACGATTTTGGTACTGTTCAAAGTTTCGTTCGCCACAGCTGTGTCAGATAACGTTTAACGCATGGATCGTGTGCATTTGAGTATAATGAAGGTTTTTGACACATTTACACCGAGCTGTGCTCTCAGAAACGCTCGAAACACGCGACATCACGATTTTGGTACTGTTCAAAGTTTCGTTCGCCACAGCTGTGTCAGATGACGTTTAACGCATGGATCGTGTGTATTTGAGTAGAATGGAGGTTTTTGACACATTTACACCGAGCTGTGCTCTCAGAAACGCTCGAAACACGTGATATCACGATTTTCGTGTTCTTCGATGTTTCGTTAGCCACAGCTGTGCCAGACAACTTTTAACGCATGCTGTGACGAGGCGTTATCACGCGCTCGCCCCGCGCGTAAGCCGCGAGACTCGCCCGAGCCGAACCGTACGGTCGCCGTGCAGCCGCTGGGTCGCTCTTCGCCAACGGCGACGATATTCACGTGAGCGAGTGACTGCCGGCCCACGGCTCGTGTTCCAGACAAGGTCCAATCGCCGCACGCGCTGGAGCGGGGAAGCCGGACGTAAGGGGCAGGGAGGAACGACGGCGACGAGCGCGGCCGAGAGCGTCGCGCGAGACGAAGACGATCCCCACCCCGGAGATCCCGAGCCGCCGAGCGGCGTACGCGAGAGGAAGGGTCGAGCACGCCCGAGCGCACGCGAGGACCCGGCAGTTAGCCACGGAAATTAGGAGGCTAATGGGTAGCGTAGATAAAGAAAGAGAATAGAGAATAAGCGAGAGTAATTGTAATAAGTGTGAGGAGTACCGCGGGAAGATCGGTGTGAGATCGCGCATAGCTGAGCCCGGACGAGCGAACGGCCACGAGGCGAGCCGAAGCGCGGACGAACCGGAGAACCGAAATCCGAAATACCAGCAAGGTAGGCGCACGTGGTGCACCCCGTTATAATTTTCCGCGTGTACCCGTCGGCGGTAGACGTCGCGCGGTAGCGGGACCTCCTCGGCCGACCCGGCTTCTCCGGAAAAACATCGGCGATCGCGCTCGCGCCCAAATTTGTAACGACTGTCGGACTCGAGTCACCTTTTTGTACGAAATTATTATTACCGAGCGGACTATCGATCACGCGTAATAAACGTGTGCTGGGCTAGCTGCCCCGTATTGAGCCGGATTCGAGTTATTTTTTTGCGTCATTACGTCCCCGAACTGCGCCCCCTTTCCAGCTAGCCGGAGGAAGGAACTGCTAAGGTAAGGTCCGGACTACCTCCCTGGCGATCGGGAGCGATAATTGATCGCCTGGCGCCCAGCGGTCGAGGCGTGGAAGTGCGGGAAGGCGATCGGGCGTCGTCACATTTTGGGCGGGTGGCTCGACGCGAGTGCCGAAATACTTGCGGAACGAGCCCGTCACAATTTATGGCGCCCAACGTGGGGCAGTGACAATAAATTTCGGTATATTCGTGACCGAATACGAATTTTCCGGACAATCGGTGCACGCAGCAAACCCACCCCGTGAGGGTATCGCGACCGCCGGGAAGTAAACAGTGCCGTAGATTGCGTTCGGCCCGAGCCTCGAGCGTCCGCGCGTGACCGAGACGTCAACAACGCGCGTAGATACTCGGCCGGGCCAGTTACCAGTGCGCGGAACAGAAACGCGGGTAGAAAAACGAGTCGCGAAATAATATTTGAGAACTTTCCGACGTCGCGTAAAATAACTGGAAATGACGGACAGTGACGTGCCGAGTGTGCCGGCGCGCGGGAGCGGCGACGATGCCGAACGAGCCGACCGTAGCGCGGCAGACGACCCACCGGGTGGTCCGCGACACCAATTCCCGTGGATCGCGGGCCTACCGGACCAACAAGTTCGGAAATTGCTACGTACTGCTAATGTCAGTATCGAAGGGAATAGTGCCGCGATCCGTGACCGGTTACGACGCCACGAGCTCCGCGAGCTCGGGACGAGAAACGTGCCGTGGACGGAGGAGGACGTTAGCCCGATAGTGGACCCGTTGGCGGCTCCGGAGCTCACGGCGGTCGATGAGATGACCATACCGAAGGTCCGTGAAACACTCCGCGCGCTCCTGCTGAGTCCAAACGGAACTCCAGCCGTCGCACGTAACAGGCTACGTCAAGTCATCGAGAGGCTTGTGCGCGAGCCGACCAGCGGACTCACATCGAGACCGACGAGTCCGGCGGGGGCAGCGCTCGGCGGGCCGTCACAGCGCCGGGTGGTTATTAACGAAAACAGCCAGCAGACGAAATCCCCGCCCCGACGGCGAAGCGTGGTGCCGGCCAAGTGGGACGGAGAGGACGACCCAGAGTTCCGCGAGTTTCAAAGACGAAGCTCACACGTCACCTACCGACGAAGCGAGGCCCCGCGAAGAGTCCGGGTGGACATGCCAGGGGGAACGCGGAGCGAGGTGACGGGGTGTCGGGAGCCAAGCTCGCCGAGAACCGAGAAAACTGAACGCCGGCGCAAGGACGCCGAAACCCAAACGGACAGCGACACGAGTCGACGAGGCAGTCGAGGGCGCGGGCGGCGACACAGGCGAACCGCGGACAACCGCGCAAGAGACAGCGAAGGTGCCCGCTCGAGAGGGAGTCGCCATCGCAACGCACGGGCCGCGACGAGCGACGAGACGTCCTCCTCAGCCAGCGAGACGATCAGCGAGGAGTCGACCGACGTCGACAGCGAAACCGACACGAGCGGTCGATGGAGCCCCGTACAGCGGCGAAGGAGACATCGGACCGAGGAAGACCGACGGTCATCATCGCGAGGGGCGCGCCGAGCGAGTCGGTCATCGCCGAGACCACGGAGGAGACATGGCCGGGACATCGGAGACGTAGCTCGGAAGTGGAAGCTCGGATTCTCGGGTGAGGACGACTTCGGCTGCGAGGAGTTCATCGAACAACTACGCGAAAAATTCGAAACGTCGGACGTGCGACGAGAAGACCGCCTGCAAGTCCTCCCCGAAGTGCTACGAGGCCGAGCCCTTCTCTGGTACCGGTCGAACCGAAGGAACTGGATGTCGTGGCGCGAGTTCCTCGACGAGTTCCGAGCGTGGTTCAGTGTCGACCGCGACCAACAGGGACTGAAAGACGACATTCGGAAACGGACCCAAGGCCCAGAAGTACCAGCCAAGGACTACTTGATCTGCATCCAAGGGCTGTACAATCGGCTGAGAAAACGCCGGAGCGTGCGCAGCCAGCTGGATCAAGCATACGCGGGTCTGCGACCCGAATACTGGGACAGAATAGCACGAGAAGACGTGAGGTCGTACGCCGACCTCGTCGAGAGGACAACGCGCGCGGAGCAGCGGTGGGCACGGGCTCAGGCTCGACGCCCCCCTCCGACTCGCAACGAATCTCACGCGAAGGAATTCGCGTGGACGGGAGAGCCCGCGGCTCCCGCGAAGAACCGCGCGTCCACCAGGCCGAACGGGCCACTGCCGTACCGGACACCAACCCGGCGAATCGACGCAGTCGAAACGGACGAAAGTGACGCGGCGGAAGCGGTCGAGCCAGAAGCCCCGAAGAGACGCAGACGAAGAAAGAAGACCGCAGATGGCGACGAGGCCGCGGAAGCCAGCGCGACCCCCGCACCACCAACGTACGCACGGGCTGCAGCGTCACCACCGACGCGCGCGAACGGCCAGCCAGCGACGCGCGGCAGTGAAACGAGACCTGCGCAATCGAGGCCGACGGCGAACGGAGGTGGCCAGAGCGACGGACACGAACGGACCGACCGCGCCGAAACGACGGCCGAGCAGCGATCGGCGCCGTCGCGTGGACCGCCGAGCTTCACCAGGAGGCCCCCGCCGTTTTGTTTCAACTGCGGTGAGGTTGGCCACTTCGGGAGAGACTGCAACAGCCCGCGAGCACTGCTGTGCACCGCTTGCGGCCGCCAAGGAGTGACCAGTGAAACGTGTGGATGCGCGTTATCAAAAAACGCGCACCGGGCCTGGCAACAGCGGGAGAGCCAGCGCGCCGGTTAGACGAAAGCCCGCGAGAACGAAGCGAGCCGACGAGAGGGCCGGACCTGCCGACCCCCTCCCCTGTCCTATTCCAAAATGCAGTTCGGGTAGGAAACGCGAGCGCGCGCGTAGGCGCGCAAGGTGAAGCGAGCACATCAGGTGCCTCGTATACCCCGGTTTCCGCACGAGCCGAGGCGATAGGGACAGGTGAGTCTCTCGATAGGCCGACCGGTATTTGGACGTTGGATAGCACGGACGAATCCGAGGTAGAGGAAGAGACGCGAGAGGTGATCGGTGACGCAATGGCGACCGATAGAAACCGCGGCGCGACTCTCACTAGCGACGGACCAAACGAGACTCGCGAAGTAGCGAGTAGCGCAGTACCGGCGGGTGATGGGATCGCGAGCGAGGCGCAATTTTCGGGTAACGCGACATTTTTCGAGACGTTTCCGCCGCCCCCAACTGAGTGGAAGCGCGAAGGGGGACGGGTACGGATATTCGTAGAATTGGTAATCGGGGGAAAATCACTCGAAGCGCTGGTAGATACGGGCGCGACTATCTCGGTGTTTGGCCGCGTGGGCAGACTGATAGTCAGCGAACTCGGACTGCCGTACCGAGTATATGGACCGGAGCGAAACGATTTCGTGACGATGGCCAACGGCACGCCGGAGCGAGTTCTCGGGGAAGCGCTGTTCCCGATCGAGCTCGACGGAGTGCAGCATTGGTTCACGTCCATTATCGTGCGACAACTAAAATCAAATTGCTTGCTGGGAATGGACTTTATTCAAAAGTTCGGGATTAACGTGTTCGGGAAGCGCGGGACGTGGGCCGTCGCGGACGTGGGAATAGAGCACCCGATAGCTCGCTCGAGCGACGAACTCGCGACACTGGGGGCATGCTTCGGACTGCAAGAACTCGTTGACGATCAGCCCGAGCGACTGCAGGCCGAGCTCGCGAAGATCATCCCGACGATGCCGCGCGACTTTAATGTAGCCGTGAAGCTCACCGAACACGTGATTGACGCGCCGCGAGACCGAGCCGTCAGACAGCGAATGTATCGACGCTCGCCGATCGTAGTCGAGAAGTTGCACGCGGAAGTAGACCGGATGTTGACCGGAAACATTATCGAGCGTTCGCAGAGCGACTGGGCGAGTCCACCGGTAATGGTCGCAAAACCGAACGGCAAGTGGAGATTTTGCGTTGACTATCGCGAACTTAATAAAGTAACGCGCAAGGATGCGTACCCTCTCCCACGAATGGATACAATTTTGAGTAAGTTGCAAGAGGCCGTGTATATTACCACGCTGGACATGAGCGCCGCGTACCATCAAATAATGGTGGAAGAGCATAGCCGGCATTTCACCGCGTTTATTGTCGAAGGGAGAGGCTTGTTCCAATTTCGACGCATGCCGTACGGTTTGTGTAACGCCCCCGCGACATTTCAGCGTTTGATGGACCGTTTGATTGGCCCCGAACTAGAGCCGCACGCGTTCGCGTATCTCGACGACATAATAATCGTCAATCGAACGTTCGAGCAACACCTTCGGTGGCTCAACAAAATACTCGGTATCATTCGCGACGCGGGATTGATCCTGAATTTCGAAAAGAGCGAATTTTGTTGCAGCGAAGTACGATATCTCGGGTTTCTCGTGAACCGCGACGGCCTGCGGCCCGACCCGGAGAAAATCCGTCCGATACTAGAATACCCGCGGCCGCGAAACGCGACGGAATTGCGTAGGTTCAATGGAATGGTGAACTGGTACCATCGGCACTTGAGAAATATATCACGCGTGGCCGGACCCCTCAATCGCCTCACGAGTAAGACCGTACCGTGGGAATGGACGGACGTTGAGGAGGCGGCTTTCCGCGCCGTGAAAGACGAAATAATAAACGCCGCGATTTTGACGTTTCCCAATTACGATTTGCCGTTCATCGTGTACACCGACGCGAGCGATAAGGGACTCGGCGCGGTGCTGACACAACTCGGCCCGGACGGGGAACGGTTGATCGAGTGCGCGAGTCGGGTTATGACGGGACCCGAGACAAGATACACCGTAACGGAGAAAGAATGTCTGGCGGTACTGTGGTCCGTACGTAAATTCCGTCCGTATTTAGAGGCGTACGAGTTTACGGTGGTGACCGACCACAGCAGCCTACGGTGGCTGTACAACCTCGCGGACCCGGTCGGGAGGCTCGCGCGCTGGGCGTTCGAGTTGTCGGGGCACAAAATGAAAATCGTGTATCGGAAAGGGACGGAAAACGAAGCCGCGGACGCGCTATCGCGAATGTTCGGAGACATAGAGCCGGATTGGGACGCGCAGGTAGATTCACTAGGCGAAAGTTTCGAAGTCGATTGGTATCAGGAGCGGCTCGACGCCGTGCGCCGACACCCCCGATCGTTTCCCGAATGGCAGATCGAAAGTAACGCGCTGTACTTTTTCCGACCGGACGCGACGAAAGAGGCGGCAGGCGAAGATCCCGATGCGTGGAAACTCGTCGTCCCCTCGGAGGACCAAGAACGAATGCTGTGGCACGCGCACGATCACGAACAAGCCGGACATCCGGGAGTAGAGCGGACGTATCGACGACTCGCGACGTACTACTACTGGCCCGGGATGTACCGCGACGTAAAACGCTACGTCGGAAAATGCGTAACGTGCGCGATGCATAAAACCGATCAGACAAGACCGATGGGACTGATGGGACCCCGGGAAATCGCGCAGCCGTGGGATGTCGTCGCGTCGGACGTAATGGGACCGTACCCGCGATCGAAGGCGGGAAACCGATACTTAATCGTCTTCGAAGACATGTTTACGCGTTGGATAGAGTGCGTGCCAGCGGCCGCTGCGAACGGGAAAACGATAACCGAGGCATTCCGCGCGCGCGTGCTGTGCCGATGGGGAACCCCGCGAGTGCTATTGACCGACAACGGGACCGAATACGTGAACCAGACGGTAAAGAAAATGGCAAACGAGTACGGGATAGAACGCGCGACGACTCCGCCGTATCACGCGCAAGCGAACCCGGTCGAGCGGGTGAACCGAAACCTGAAAACGATGATCGCGAGTTATGTTTCCGCGGACCACAGCGAGTGGGACTGGAGGATCGCGGAATTTCAGTTCGCGTATAATACCTCGGTGCATTCGTCGTTGGGGGTGAGCCCAGCATTTTTGAATTTGGGCCGCGAACCGAAACCGGCACAGTACTGGAGGAACATGATCGAGAACGACGTCGCGCCGAACGCGCCGGACCGCGCGAAATGGATCGCGCGAATGGGAAAACTCGTAGAGCTGCGCGACCTCGTTACCCGCAGGATGCATGATGCGTCATGTAAACAAGCCGCGTACTATAATCGGAAGCGCCGCGACGTACCGCTCCACGTGGGAGATCGCGTGTATAGACGATACCGCGTACTGTCAAAAGCTGCGAACAATTTAACGTCGAAGTTCGCGAAGAAGTACGCTGGTCCGTTCGAAATCGTGAGAGTCGCGTCGCCGAACGTAGTGGAGTTAGCGAGTCCGGACGGGAGGCCTGCCGGAAGATGGCACGTCAAGGACCTCAAGTTGGTGAACCACGCGCGAGAATGACACGAGGGAGGCTGTTAGCTTTAAGGACAGAACGTTTGTTTTGGATCCGGTTTGAAAAAAAGAGACCGTGAATTTTTATTTCTATTTTTGCGTTTGTTGGATTACGGACGGAAAATCACCGCCGACGAGATTTTGAAAATTTGTTTGTATTATTTCTTTTGTATTTGCGATGGCAGCACGCGTCATGATTGTTCCCTTTTGGTTGATTACGCTGTTTCACCGGATGAGCTCCGCGAGATTCGTTGGAGAGGAATAAACGAGATTTGAATGAAAATGTGGGATTTGTGGATTGGTGAAGGGAAACGGAGCGTTGAGCGAGGAGGGATCCCGCGGCAAACACGCGAGAGGGGTGCATCGGCGGCGGCCTACCGCGCTTCGCGAGGTAGCCCGGGCCTAGCGGGGGGGTGTGACGAGGCGTTATCACGCGCTCGCCCCGCGCGTAAGCCGCGAGACTCGCCCGAGCCGAACCGTACGGTCGCCGTGCAGCCGCTGGGTCGCTCTTCGCCAACGGCGACGATATTCACGTGAGCGAGTGACTGCCGGCCCACGGCTCGTGTTCCAGACAAGGTCCAATCGCCGCACGCGCTGGAGCGGGGAAGCCGGACGTAAGGGGCAGGGAGGAACGACGGCGACGAGCGCGGCCGAGAGCGTCGCGCGAGACGAAGACGATCCCCACCCCGGAGATCCCGAGCCGCCGAGCGGCGTACGCGAGAGGAAGGGTCGAGCACGCCCGAGCGCACGCGAGGACCCGGCAGTTAGCCACGGAAATTAGGAGGCTAATGGGTAGCGTAGATAAAGAAAGAGAATAGAGAATAAGCGAGAGTAATTGTAATAAGTGTGAGGAGTACCGCGGGAAGATCGGTGTGAGATCGCGCATAGCTGAGCCCGGACGAGCGAACGGCCACGAGGCGAGCCGAAGCGCGGACGAACCGGAGAACCGAAATCCGAAATACCAGCAAGGTAGGCGCACGTGGTGCACCCCGTTATAATTTTCCGCGTGTACCCGTCGGCGGTAGACGTCGCGCGGTAGCGGGACCTCCTCGGCCGACCCGGCTTCTCCGGAAAAACATCGGCGATCGCGCTCGCGCCCAAATTTGTAACGACTGTCGGACTCGAGTCACCTTTTTGTACGAAATTATTATTACCGAGCGGACTATCGATCACGCGTAATAAACGTGTGCTGGGCTAGCTGCCCCGTATTGAGCCGGATTCGAGTTATTTTTTTGCGTCATTACGTCCCCGAACTGCGCCCCCTTTCCAGCTAGCCGGAGGAAGGAACTGCTAAGGTAAGGTCCGGACTACCTCCCTGGCGATCGGGAGCGATAATTGATCGCCTGGCGCCCAGCGGTCGAGGCGTGGAAGTGCGGGAAGGCGATCGGGCGTCGTCACATTTTGGGCGGGTGGCTCGACGCGAGTGCCGAAATACTTGCGGAACGAGCCCGTCACAATGCATATTAGGCATTCGAGTAGAATGAAGGTTTTTGACTCATTTACACCGAGCTGTGCTCTCAGAAACGCTCAAAACACGTGATATCACGATTTTGGTGTTCTTCGATATTTCGTTCGCCACAGCTGAGCCAGACAACTTTTAACACATGGATCGTCTGTATCTGAGTAGAATGAAGGTTTTTGACACACTTACACCGAGCTGTGCTCTCAGAAACGCTCGAAACACGCGACATCACGATTTTGGTACTGTTCAAAGTTTCGTTCGCCACAGCTGTGTCAGATGACGTTTAAAGCATGGATCGTGTGTATTTGAGTAGAATGGAGGTTTTTGACACATTTACACCGAGCTGTGCTCTCAGAAACGCTCGAAACACGCGATATCACGATTTTGGTGCTGTTCAATGTTTCGTTCACCACAGCTGTGCCAGACAACTCTTAACGAATGAATATTGTGCATTTGAGTAGAATAAAGGTTTTTGACTCATTTGCACCGAGCTGTGCTCTCAGAAACGCTCGAAACACGCGACATCACGATTTTGGTAATGTTCAAAGTTTCGTTCGCCACAGCTGTGTCAGATGACGTTTAACGCATGGATCGTGTGTATTTGAGTAGAATGGAGGTTTTTGACACATTTACACCGAACTGTGCTCTCAGAAACTCTCGAAACACGCGACATCACGATTTTGGTACTGTTCAAAGTTTCGTTCGCCACAGCTGTGCCAGACAAGTTTTAAGACATGGATCTTGTGCATTTGAGTAGAATGAAGGTTTTTGACACATTTGCACCGAGCTGTGCTCTCAGAAACGCTCGAAACACGCGACATCACGATTTTGGTACTGTTCAAAGTTTGGTTCGCCACAGCTGTGTCAGATGAAGTTTAACGCATCGATCGTGTGTATTTGAGTAGAATGGAGGTTTTTGACACATTTACACCGAGCTGTGCTCTCAGAAACGCTCGAAACACGTGATATCACGATTTTGGTGTTCTTCGATGTTTCGTTCGCCACAGCTGAGCCAGACAACTTTTAACACATGGATCGTCTGTATTTGAGTAGAATGAAGGTTTTTGACACATTTGCACCGAGCTGTGCGCTCAGAAACGCTCGAAACACGCGATATCACGCTTTTGGTGTTCTTCAATGTTTCGTTCGCCACAGCTGTGCCAGACAACTTTTAAGACATGGATCTTGTGCATTTGAGTAGAATGAAGGTTTTTGACACATTTACACCGAGCTCTGCTCTCAGAAACGCTCGAAACACGCGACATCACGATTTTGGTACTGTTCAAAGTTTCGTTCGCCACAGCTGTGTCAGATAACGTTTAACGCATGGATCGTGTGCATTTGAGTATAATGAAGGTTTTTGACACATTTACACCGAGTTGTGCTCTCAGAAACGCTCGAAACACGCGACATCACGATTTTGGTACTGTTCAAAGTTTCGTTCGCCACAGCTGTGTCAGATGACGTTTAACGCATGGATCGTGTGTATTTGAGTAGAAAGGAGGTTTTTGACACATTTACACCGAGCTGTGCTCTCAGAAACGCTCGAAACACGTGATATCACGATTTTCGTGTTCTTCGATGTTTCGTTAGCCACAGCTGTGCCAGACAACTTTTAACGCATGCATATTAGGCATTCGAGTAGAATGAAGGTTTTTGACTCGTTTACACCGAGCTGTGCTCTCAGAAACGCTCAAAACACGTGATATCACGATTTTGGTGTTCTTCGATATTTCGTTCGCCACAGCTGAGCCAGACAACTTTTAACACATGGATCGTCTGTATCTGAGTAGAATGAAGGTTTTTGACACATTTACACCGAGCTGTGATCCCAGAAGTGCTCGAAACACGCGATATCACGATTTTGGTGTTCTTCAATGTTTCGTTCGCCACAGCTGTGCCAGACAACTTTTAACACATGGATATTGGGTAATTGAGTAGAATGAAGGTTTTTGACACACTTACACCGAGCTGTGCTCTCAGAAACGCTCGAAACACGCGACATCACGATTTTGGTACTGTTCAAAGTTTCGTTCGCCACAGCTGTGTCAGATGACGTTTAAAGCATGGATCGTGTGTATTTGAGTAGAATGGAGGTTTTTGACACATTTACACCGAGCTGTGCTCTCAGAAACGCTCGAAACACGCGACATCACGATTTTGGTACTGTTCAAAGTTTCGTTCGCCACAGCTGTGTCAGATGACGTTTAAAGCATGGATCGTGTGTATTTGAGTAGAATGGAGGTTTTTGACACATTTACACCGAGCTGTGCTCTCAGAAACGCACGAAACACGTGATATCGCGATTTTGGTGTTCTTCGATGTTTCGTTCGCCACAGCTGAGCCAGACAACTTTTAACACATGGATCGTCTGTATTTAGTAGAATGAAGGTTTTTGACACATTTACACCGAGCTGTGATCCCAGAAATGCTCGAAACACGCGATATCACGATTTTGGTGTTCTTCAATGTTTCGTTCGCCACAGCCGTGCCAGACAACTTCTAAGACATGGATCGTCTGTATCTGAGTAGAATGAAGGTTTTTGACACATTTTCACCGAGCTGTGATCCCAGAAGTGCTCGAAACACGCGATATCACGATTTTGGTGTTCTTCAATGTTTCGTTCGCCACAGCCGTGCCAGACAACTTTTAAGACATGGATTTTGTGCATTTGAATAGAATGAAGGTTTTTGACACATTTACACCGAGCTGTGCTCTCAGAAACGCTCGAAACACGCGACATCACGATTTTGGTACTGTTCAAAGTTTCGTTCGCCACAGCTGTGTCAGATGACGTTTAACTCATGGATCGTGTGTATTTGAGTAGAATGGAGGTTTTTGACACATTTACACCGAGCCGTGATCCCAGAAATGCTCGAAACACGCGATATCACGATTTTGGTGTCCTTCAATGTTTCGTTCGCCGCAGCCGTGCCAGACAACTTTTAAGACATGGATCGTGTGCATTTGAGTATAATGAAGGTTTTTGACACATTTACACCGAGCTGTGCTCTCAGAAACGCTCGAAACACGCGACATCACGATTTTGGTACTGTTCAAAGTTTCGTTCGCCACAGCTGTGTCAGATGACGTTTAACGCATGGATCGTGTGTATTTGAGTAGAATGGAGGTTTTTGACACATTTACACCGAGCTGTGCTCTCAGAAACGCTCAAAACACGTGATATCACGATTTTGGTGTTCTTCGATATTTCGTTCGCCACAGCTGAGCCAGACAACTTTTAACACATGGATCGTCTGTATCTGAGTAGAATGAAGGTTTTTGACACATTTACACCGAGCTGTGATCCCAGAAGTGCTCGAAACATGCGATATCACGATTTTGGTGTTCTTCAATGTTTCGTTCGCCACAGCCGTGCCAGACAACTTTTAAGACATGGATCTTGTGCATTTGAGTAGAATGAAGGTTTTTGACACATTTACACCGAGCTGTGCTCTCAGAAACGCTCGAAACACGCGACATCACGATTTTGGTACTGTTCAAAGTTTCGTTCGCCACAGCTGTGTCAGATAACGTTTAACGCATGGATCGTGTGTATTTGAGTAGAATGGAGGTTTTTGACACATTTACACCGAGCTGTGCTCTCTGAAACGCACGAAACACGTGATATCACGATTTTGGTGTTCTTCGATGTTTCGTTCGCCACAGCTGAGCCAGACAACTTTTAACACATGGATCGTCTGTATTTAGGAGAATGAAGGTTTTTGACACATTTACAAAGAGCTGTGATCCCAGAAATGCTCGAAACACGCGATATCACGATTTTGGTGTTCTTCAATGTTTCGTTCGACACAGCTGTGCCAGACAACTTTTAACGCATGGATCGTATGTATTTGAGTAGAATGAAGGTTTTTGTCACATTTACACCGAGCTGTGCTCTCAGAAACGCTCGAACCACGAGTAATCACGATTTTGGTGTTCTTCAATGTTTCGTTCGCCACAGCCGTGCCAGACAACTTTTAAGACATGGATCTTGTGCATTTGAGTCGAATGAAGGTTTTTGACACATTTACACCGAGCTCTGCTCTCAGAAACGCTCGAAACACGCGACATCACGATTTTGGTACCGTTCAAAGTTTCGTTCGCCACAGCTGTGCCAGACAACTCTTAACGAATGAATATTGTGCATTTGAGTAGAATAAAGGTTTTTGACTCATTTGCACCGAGCTGTGCTCTCAGAAACGTTCGAAACACGCGATATCACGATTTTGGTGTTCTTCAATGTTTCGTTCGCCACAGCTATGCCAGACAACTTTTAACACATGGATCGTGTGTATTTGAGTAGAATGATGGTTTTTGACACATTTACACCGAGCTGTGGTCTCAGAAACGCTCTAACCACGAGTAATCACGATTTTGGTGTTCTTCAATGTTTCGTTCGACACAGCTGTGCCAGACAACTTTTAACGCATGGATCGTATGTATTTGAGTAGAATGAAGGTTTTTGTCACATTTACACCGAGCTGTGCTCTCAGAAACGCTCGAACCACGAGTAATCACGACTTTGGTGTTCTTCAATGTGTCGTTCGCCGCAGCTGTGCCAGACAACTTTTAACGCATACATATTGTGCATTTGCGTAGAATGAAGGTTTTTGACACATTTACACCGAGCTGTGATTCCAGAAATGCACGAAACACGCGACGTCACGATTTTGGTACGTTTCAAAGTTTCGTTCACCACAGCTGTGCCACACAACTTTTAACACATGGATCTTGTGTATTTGAGTAGAATGAAGGTTTTTGACACATTTACACCGAGCTGTGCTCTCAGAAACGTTCGAAACACGCGATATCACGATTTTGGTGTTCTTCATTTTTTCGTTCGCCACAGCTGAGCCAGACAACTTTTAACACATGGATCGTCTGTATTTGAGTAGAATGAAGGTTTTTGACACATTTACACCGAGCTGTGATCCCAGAAATGCTCGAAACACGCGATATCACGATTTTGGTGTTCTTCAATGTTTCGTTCGCCACAGCTGTGCCAGACAAGTTTTAAGACATGGATCTTGTGCATTTGAGTAGAATGAAGGTTTTTGACACATTTACACCGAGCTCTGCTCTCAGAAACGCTCGAAACACGAAACATCACGATTTTGGTACTGTTCAAAGTTTCGTTCGCCACAGCTGTGTCAGATGACGTTTAACGCATGGATCGTGTGAATTTGAGTAGAATGGAGGTTTTTGACACATTTACACCGAGCTGTGCTCTCAGAAACGCTCAAAACACGTGATATCACGATTTTGGTGTTCTTCGATATTTCGTTCGCCACAGCTGAGCCAGACAACTTTCAACACATGGATCGTCTGTATCTGAGTAGAATGAAGGTTTTTGACACATTTACACCGAGCTGTGATCCCAGAAGTGCTCGAAACACGCGATATCACGATTTTGGTGTTCTTCAATGTTTCGTTCGCCACAGCCGTGCCAGACAACTTTTAAGACATGGATCTTGTGCATTTGAGTAGAATGAAGGTTTTTGACACATTTACACCGAGCTCTGCTCTCAGAAACGCTCGAAACACGCGACATCACGATTTTGGTACCGTTCAAAGTTTCGTTCGCCACAGCTGTTTCAGATGACGTTTAACGCATGGATCGTGTGTATTTGAGTAGAATGAAGGTTTTTGACACATTTGCACCGAGCTGTGCGCTCAGAAACGCTCGAAACACGCGATATCACGATTTTGGTGTTCTTCAATGTTTCGTTCGCCACAGCCGTGCCAGACAACTTTTAAGACATGGATCTTGTGCATTTGAGTAGAATGAAGGTTTTTGACACATTTACACCGAGCTCTGCTCTCAGAAACGCTCGAAACACGCGACATCACGATTTTGGTACTGTTCAAAGTTTCGATCGCCACAGCTGTGTCAGATAACGTTTAACGCATGGATCGTGTGCATTTGAGTATAATGAAGGTTTTTGACACATTTACACCGAGTTGTGCTCTCAGAAACGCTCGAAACACGCGACATCACGATTTTGGTACTGTTCAAAGTTTCGTTCGCCACAGCTGTGTCAGATGACGTTTAACGCATGGATCGTGTGTATTTGAGTAGAAAGGAGGTTTTTGACACATTTACACCGAGCTGTGCTCTCAGAAACGCTCGAAACACGTGATATCACGATTTCGTGTTCTTCGATGTTTCGTTAGCCACAGCTGTGCCAGACAACTTTTAACGCATGCATATTAGGCATTCGAGTAGAATGAAGGTTTTTGACTCGTTTACACCGAGCTGTGCTCTCAGAAACGCTCAAAACACGTGATATCACGATTTTGGTGTTCTTCGATATTTCGTTCGCCACAGCTGAGCCAGACAACTTTTAACACATGGATCGTCTGTATCTGAGTAGAATGAAGGTTTTTGACACATTTACACCGAGCTGTGATCCCAGAAGTGCTCGAAACACGCGATATCACGATTTTGGTGTTCTTCAATGTTTCGTTCGCCACAGCTGTGCCAGACAACTTTTAAGACATGGATCTTGTGCATTTGAGTAGAATGAAGGTTTTTGACACATTTACACCGAGCTGTGCTCTCAGAAACGCTCGAAACACGCGACATCACGATTTTGGTACTGTTCAAAGTTTCGTTCGCCACAGCTGTGTTAGATAACGTTTAACGCATGGATCGTGTGTATTTGAGTAGAATGGAGGTTTTTGACACATTTACACCGAGCTGTGCTCTCTGAAACGCACGAAACACGTGATATCACGATTTTGGTGTTCTTCGATGTTTCGTTCGCCACAGCTGAGCCAGACAACTTTTAACACATGGATCGTCTGTATTTAGGAGAATGAAGGTTTTTGACACATTTACACCGAGCTGTGATCCCAGAAATGCTCGAAACACGCGATATCACGATTTTGGTGTTCTTCAATGTTTCGTTCGCCACAGCCGTGCCAGACAACTTTTAAGACATGGATCTTGTGCATTTGAGTAGAATGAAGGTTTTTGACACATTTACACCGAGCTCTGCTCTCAGAAACGCTCGAAACACGCGACATCACGATTTTGGTACTGTTCAAAGTTTCGTTCGCCACAGCTGTGTCAGATGACGTTTAACGCATGGATCGTGTGTATTTGAGTAGAATGGAGGTTTTTGACACATTTACACCGAGCTGTGCTCTCAGAAACGCTCAAAACACGTGATATCACGATTTTGGTGTTCTTCGATATTTCGTTCGCCACAGCTGAGCCAGACAACTTTTAACACATGGATCGTCTGTATCTGAGTAGAATGAAGGTTTTTGACACATTTACACCGAGCTGTGATCCCAGAAATGCTCGAAACACGTGATATCACGATTTTGGTGTCCTTCAATGTTTCGTTCGCCACAGCCGTGCCAGATAAGTTTCAACGAATGGATATTGTGCAATTGAGTAGACTGACGGGTTTTGACACTTTTAAACCGAGCTGTGCTCTCAGAACCGCTCGAAACACGACTAATCACGATTTTCGTATTCTTCAATGTTTCGTTCGCCACAGCTGTGCCAGACAATTTTTATCGCATCCATATTGTGCATTTGAGTAGAATGAAAGTTTTTGACACGTTTACACCGAGCTGTGATCCCAGAAACGCTCGAAACACGCGATATCACGATTTCGGTGCTGTTCAATGTTTCGTTCACCACAGCTGTGCCAGACAACTCTTAACGAATGAATATTGTGCATTTGAGTAGAATAAAGGTTTTTGACTCATTTGCACCGAGCTGTGCTCTCAGAAACGTTCGAAACACGCGATATCACGATTTTGGTGTTCTTCAATGTTTCGTTCGCCACAGCTATGCCAGACAACTTTTAACACATGGATCGTGTGTATTTGAGTAGAATGATGGTTTTTGACACATTTACACCGAGCTGTGGTCTCAGAAACGCTCTAACCACGAGTAATCACGATTTTGGTGTTCTTCAATGTTTCGTTCGACACAGCTGTGCCAGACAACTTTTAACGCATGGATCGTATGTATTTGAGTAGAATGAAGGTTTTTGTCACATTTAAACCGAGCTGTGCTCTCAGAAACGCTCGAACCACGAGTAATCACGACTTTGGTGTTCTTCAATGTGTCGTTCGCCGCAGCTGTGCCAGACAACTTTTAACGCATACATATTGTGCATTTGCGTAGAATGAAGGTTTTTGACACATTTACACCGAGCTGTGATTCCAGAAATGCACGAAACACGCGACGTCACGATTTTGGTACGTTTCAAAGTTTCGTTCACCACAGCTGTGCCACACAACTTTTAACACATGGATCTTGTGTATTTGAGTAGAATAAAGGTTTTTGACACATTTACACCGAGCTGTGCTCTCAGAAACGTTCGAAACACGCGATATCACGATTTTGGTGTTCTTCATTTTTTCGTTCGCCACAGCTGAGCCAGACAACTTTTAACACATGGATCGTCTGTATTTGAGTAGAATGAAGGTTTTTGACACATTTACACCGAGCTGTGATCCCAGAAATGCTCGAAACACGCGATATCACGATTTTGGTGTTCTTCAATGTTTCGTTCGCCACAGCTGTGCCAGACAAGTTTTAAGACATGGATCTTGTGCATTTGAGTAGAATGAAGGTTTTTGACACATTTACACCGAGCTCTGCTCTCAGAAACGCTCGAAACACGAAACATCACGATTTTGGTACTGTTCAAAGTTTCGTTCGCCACAGCTGTGTCAGATGACGTTTAACGCATGGATCGTGTGAATTTGAGTAGAATGGAGGTTTTTGACACATTTACACCGAGCTGTGCTCTCAGAAACGCTCAAAACACGTGATATCACGATTTTGGTGTTCTTCGATATTTCGTTCGCCACAGCTGAGCCAGACAACTTTCAACACATGGATCGTCTGTATCTGAGTAGAATGAAGGTTTTTGACACATTTACACCGAGCTGTGATCCCAGAAGTGCTCGAAACACGCGACATCACGATTTTGGTACTGTTCAAAGTTTCGTTCGCCACAGCTGTGTCAGATAACGTTTAACGCATGGATCGTGTGTATTTGAGTAGAATGGAGGTTTTTGACACATTTACACCGATCTGTGCTCTCTGAAACGCACGAAACACGTGATATCACGATTTTGGTGTTCTTCGATGTTTCGTTCGCCACAGCTGAGCCAGACAACTTTTAACACATGGATTGTCTGTATTTAGGAGAATGAAGGTTTTTGACACATTTACACCGAGCTGTGATCCCAGAAATGCTCGAAACACGCGATATCACGATTTTGGTGTTCTTCAATGTTTCGTTCGCCACAGCCGTGCCAGACAACTTTTAAGACATGGATCTTGTGCATTTGAGTAGAATGAAGGTTTTTGACACATTTACACCGAGCTCTGCTCTCAGAAACGCTCGAAACACGCGACATCACGATTTTGGTACTGTTCAAAGTTTCGTTCGCCACAGCTGTGTCAGATAACGTTTAACGCATGGATCGTGTGCATTTGAGTATAATGAAGGTTTTTGACACATTTACACCGAGCTGTGCTCTCAGAAACGCTCGAAACACGCGACATCACGATTTTGGTACTGTTCAAAGTTTCGTTCGCCACAGCTGTGTCAGATGACGATTAACGCATGGATCGTGTGTATTTGAGTAGAATGGAGGTTTTTGACACATTTACACCGAGCTGTGCTCTCAGAAACGCTCTTAACACGTGATATCACGATTTTCGTGTTCTTCGATGTTTCGTTAGCCACAGCTGTGCCAGACAACTTTTAACGCATGCATATTAGGCATTCGAGTAGAATGAAGGTTTTTGACTCATTTACACCGAGCTGTGCTCTCAGAAACGCTCAAAACACTTGATATCACGATTTTGGTGTTCTTCGATATTTCGTTCGCCACAGCTGAGCCAGACAACTTTTAACACATGGATCGTCTGTATCTGAGTAGAATGAAGGTTTTTGACACACTTACACCGAGCTGTGCTCTCAGAAACGCTCGAAACACGCGACATCACGATTTTGGTACTGTTCAAAGTTTCGTTCGCCACAGCTGTGTCAGATGACGTTTAAAGCATGGATCGTGTGTATTTGAGTAGAATGGAGGTTTTTGACACATTTACACCGAGCTGTGCTCTCAGAAACGCTCGAAACACGCGATATCACGATTTTGGTGCTGTTCAATGTTTCGTTCACCACAGCTGTGCCAGACAACTCTTAACGAATGAATATTGTGCATTTGAGTAGAATAAAGGTTTTTGACTCATTTGCACCGAGCTGTGCTCTCAGAAACGCTCGAAACACGCGACATCACGATTTTGGTAATGTTCAAAGTTTCGTTCGCCACAGCTGTGTCAGATGACGTTTAACGCATGGATCGTGTGTATTTGAGTAGAATGGAGGTTTTTGACACATTTACACCGAACTGTGCTCTCAGAAACTCTCGAAACACGCGACATCACGATTTTGGTACTGTTCAAAGTTTCGTTCGCCACAGCTGTGCCAGACAAGTTTTAAGACATGGATCTTGTGCATTTGAGTAGAATGAAGGTTTTTGACACATTTGCACCGAGCTGTGCTCTCAGAAACGCTCGAAACACGCGACATCACGATTTTGGTACTGTTCAAAGTTTGGTTCGCCACAGCTGTGTCAGATGAAGTTTAACGCATCGATCGTGTGTATTTGAGTAGAATGGAGGTTTTTGACACATTTACACCGAGCTGTGCTCTCAGAAACGCTCGAAACACGTGATATCACGATTTTGGTGTTCTTCGATGTTTCGTTCGCCACAGCTGAGCCAGACAACTTTTAACACATGGATCGTCTGTATTTGAGTAGAATGAAGGTTTTTGACACATTTGCACCGAGCTGTGCGCTCAGAAACGCTCGAAACACGCGATATCACGCTTTTGGTGTTCTTCAATGTTTCGTTCGCCACAGCTGTGCCAGACAACTTTTAAGACATGGATCTTGTGCATTTGAGTAGAATGAAGGTTTTTGACACATTTACACCGAGCTCTGCTCTCAGAAACGCTCGAAACACGCGACATCACGATTTTGGTACTGTTCAAAGTTTCGTTCGCCACAGCTGTGTCAGATAACGTTTAACGCATGGATCGTGTGCATTTGAGTATAATGAAGGTTTTTGACACATTTACACCGAGTTGTGCTCTCAGAAACGCTCGAAACACGCGACATCACGATTTTGGTACTGTTCAAAGTTTCGTTCGCCACAGCTGTGTCAGATGACGTTTAACGCATGGATCGTGTGTATTTGAGTAGAAAGGAGGTTTTTGACACATTTACACCGAGCTGTGCTCTCAGAAACGCTCGAAACACGTGATATCACGATTTTCGTGTTCTTCGATGTTTCGTTAGCCACAGCTGTGCCAGACAACTTTTAACGCATGCATATTAGGCATTCGAGTAGAATGAAGGTTTTTGACTCGTTTACACCGAGCTGTGCTCTCAGAAACGCTCAAAACACGTGATATCACGATTTTGGTGTTCTTCGATATTTCGTTCGCCACAGCTGAGCCAGACAACTTTTAACACATGGATCGTCTGTATCTGAGTAGAATGAAGGTTTTTGACACATTTACACCGAGCTGTGATCCCAGAAGTGCTCGAAACACGCGATATCACGATTTTGGTGTTCTTCAATGTTTCGTTCGCCACAGCTGTGCCAGACAACTTTTAACACATGGATATTGGGTAATTGAGTAGAATGAAGGTTTTTGACACACTTACACCGAGCTGTGCTCTCAGAAACGCTCGAAAAACGCGACATCACGATTTTGGTACTGTTCAAAGTTTCGTTCGCCACAGCTGTGTCAGATGACGTTTAAAGCATGGATCGTGTGTATTTGAGTAGAATGGAGGTTTTTGACACATTTACACCGAGCTGTGCTCTCAGAAACGCTCGAAACACGCGACATCACGATTTTGGTACTGTTCAAAGTTTCGTTCGCCACAGCTGTGTCAGATGACGTTTAAAGCATGGATCGTGTGTATTTGAGTAGAATGGAGGTTTTTGACACATTTACACCGAGCTGTGCTCTCAGAAACGCACGAAACACGTGATATCGCGATTTTGGTGTTCTTCGATGTTTCGTTCGCCACAGCTGAGCCAGACAACTTTTAACACATGGATCGTCTGTATTTAGTAGAATGAAGGTTTTTGACACATTTACACCGAGCTGTGATCCCAGAAATGCTCGAAACACGCGATATCACGATTTTGGTGTTCTTCAATGTTTCGTTCGCCACAGCCGTGCCAGACAACTTCTAAGACATGGATCGTCTGTATCTGAGTAGAATGAAGGTTTTTGACACATTTTCACCGAGCTGTGATCCCAGAAGTGCTCGAAACACGCGATATCACGATTTTGGTGTTCTTCAATGTTTCGTTCGCCACAGCCGTGCCAGACAACTTTTAAGACATGGATTTTGTGCATTTGAATAGAATGAAGGTTTTTGACACATTTACACCGAGCTGTGCTCTCAGAAACGCTCGAAACACGCGACATCACGATTTTGGTACTGTTCAAAGTTTCGTTCGCCACAGCTGTGTCAGATGACGTTTAACTCATGGATCGTGTGTATTTGAGTAGAATGGAGGTTTTTGACACATTTACACCGAGCCGTGATCCCAGAAATGCTCGAAACACGCGATATCACGATTTTGGTGTCCTTCAATGTTTCGTTCGCCGCAGCCGTGCCAGACAACTTTTAAGACATGGATCGTGTGCATTTGAGTATAATGAAGGTTTTTGACACATTTACACCGAGCTGTGCTCTCAGAAACGCTCGAAACACGCGACATCACGATTTTGGTACTGTTCAAAGTTTCGTTCGCCACAGCTGTGTCAGATGACGTTTAACGCATGGATCGTGTGTATTTGAGTAGAATGGAGGTTTTTGACACATTTACACCGAGCTGTGCTCTCAGAAACGCTCAAAACACGTGATATCACGATTTCGGTGTTCTTCGATATTTCGTTCGCCACAGCTGAGCCAGACAACTTTTAACACATGGATCGTCTGTATCTGAGTAGAATGAAGGTTTTTGACACATTTACACCGAGCTGTGATCCCAGAAGTGCTCGAAACATGCGATATCACGATTTTGGTGTTCTTCAATGTTTCGTTCGCCACAGCCGTGCCAGACAACTTTTAAGACATGGATCTTGTGCATTTGAGTAGAATGAAGGTTTTTGACACATTTACACCGAGCTGTGCTCTCAGAAACGCTCGAAACACGCGACATCACGATTTTGGTACTGTTCAAAGTTTCGTTCGCCACAGCTGTGTCAGATAACGTTTAACGCATGGATCGTGTGTATTTGAGTAGAATGGAGGTTTTTGACACATTTACACCGAGCTGTGCTCTCTGAAACGCACGAAACACGTGATATCACGATTTTGGTGTTCTTCGATGTTTCGTTCGCCACAGCTGAGCCAGACAACTTTTAACACATGGATCGTCTGTATTTAGGAGAATGAAGGTTTTTGACACATTTACAAAGAGCTGTGATCCCAGAAATGCTCGAAACACGCGATATCACGATTTTGGTGTTCTTCAATGTTTCGTTCGACACAGCTGTGCCAGACAACTTTTAACGCATGGATCGTATGTATTTGAGTAGAATGAAGGTTTTTGTCACATTTACACCGAGCTGTGCTCTCAGAAACGCTCGAACCACGAGTAATCACGATTTTGGTGTTCTTCAATGTTTCGTTCGCCACAGCCGTGCCAGACAACTTTTAAGACATGGATCTTGTGCATTTGAGTCGAATGAAGGTTTTTGACACATTTACACCGAGCTCTGCTCTCAGAAACGCTCGAAACACGCGACATCACGATTTTGGTACCGTTCAAAGTTTCGTTCGCCACAGCTGTGCCAGACAACTCTTAACGAATGAATATTGTGCATTTGAGTAGAATAAAGGTTTTTGACTCATTTGCACCGAGCTGTGCTCTCAGAAACGTTCGAAACACGCGATATCACGATTTTGGTGTTCTTCAATGTTTCGTTCGCCACAGCTATGCCAGACAACTTTTAACACATGGATCGTGTGTATTTGAGTAGAATGATGGTTTTTGACACATTTACACCGAGCTGTGGTCTCAGAAACGCTCTAACCACGAGTAATCACGATTTTGGTGTTCTTCAATGTTTCGTTCGACACAGCTGTGCCAGACAACTTTTAACGCATGGATCGTATGTATTTGAGTAGAATGAAGGTTTTTGTCACATTTACACCGAGCTGTGCTCTCAGAAACGCTCGAACCACGAGTAATCACGACTTTGGTGTTCTTCAATGTGTCGTTCGCCGCAGCTGTGCCAGACAACTTTTAACGCATACATATTGTGCATTTGCGTAGAATGAAGGTTTTTGACACATTTACACCGAGCTGTGATTCCAGAAATGCACGAAACACGCGACGTCACGATTTTGGTACGTTTCAAAGTTTCGTTCACCACAGCTGTGCCACACAACTTTTAACACATGGATCTTGTGTATTTGAGTAGAATGAAGGTTTTTGACACATTTACACCGAGCTGTGCTCTCAGAAACGTTCGAAACACGCGATATCACGATTTTGGTGTTCTTCATTTTTTCGTTCGCCACAGCTGAGCCAGACAACTTTTAACACATGGATCGTCTGTATTTGAGTAGAATGAAGGTTTTTGACACATTTACACCGAGCTGTGATCCCAGAAATGCTCGAAACACGCGATATCACGATTTTGGTGTTCTTCAATGTTTCGTTCGCCACAGCTGTGCCAGACAAGTTTTAAGACATGGATCTTGTGCATTTGAGTAGAATGAAGGTTTTTGACACATTTACACCGAGCTCTGCTCTCAGAAACGCTCGAAACACGAAACATCACGATTTTGGTACTGTTCAAAGTTTCGTTCGCCACAGCTGTGTCAGATGACGTTTAACGCATGGATCGTGTGAATTTGAGTAGAATGGAGGTTTTTGACACATTTACACCGAGCTGTGCTCTCAGAAACGCTCAAAACACGTGATATCACGATTTTGGTGTTCTTCGATATTTCGTTCGCCACAGCTGAGCCAGACAACTTTCAACACATGGATCGTCTGTATCTGAGTAGAATGAAGGTTTTTGACACATTTACACCGAGCTGTGATCCCAGAAGTGCTCGAAACACGCGATATCACGATTTTGGTGTTCTTCAATGTTTCGTTCGCCACAGCCGTGCCAGACAACTTTTAAGACATGGATCTTGTGCATTTGAGTAGAATGAAGGTTTTTGACACATTTACACCGAGCTCTGCTCTCAGAAACGCTCGAAACACGCGACATCACGATTTTGGTACCGTTCAAAGTTTCGTTCGCCACAGCTGTTTCAGATGACGTTTAACGCATGGATCGTGTGTATTTGAGTAGAATGAAGGTTTTTGACACATTTGCACCGAGCTGTGCGCTCAGAAACGCTCGAAACACGCGATATCACGATTTTGGTGTTCTTCAATGTTTCGTTCGCCACAGCCGTGCCAGACAACTTTTAAGACATGGATCTTGTGCATTTGAGTAGAATGAAGGTTTTTGACACATTTACACCGAGCTCTGCTCTCAGAAACGCTCGAAACACGCGACATCACGATTTTGGTACTGTTCAAAGTTTCGATCGCCACAGCTGTGTCAGATAACGTTTAACGCATGGATCGTGTGCATTTGAGTATAATGAAGGTTTTTGACACATTTACACCGAGTTGTGCTCTCAGAAACGCTCGAAACACGCGACATCACGATTTTGGTACTGTTCAAAGTTTCGTTCGCCACAGCTGTGTCAGATGACGTTTAACGCATGGATCGTGTGTATTTGAGTAGAAAGGAGGTTTTTGACACATTTACACCGAGCTGTGCTCTCAGAAACGCTCGAAACACGTGATATCACGATTTCGTGTTCTTCGATGTTTCGTTAGCCACAGCTGTGCCAGACAACTTTTAACGCATGCATATTAGGCATTCGAGTAGAATGAAGGTTTTTGACTCGTTTACACCGAGCTGTGCTCTCAGAAACGCTCAAAACACGTGATATCACGATTTTGGTGTTCTTCGATATTTCGTTCGCCACAGCTGAGCCAGACAACTTTTAACACATGGATCGTCTGTATCTGAGTAGAATGAAGGTTTTTGACACATTTACACCGAGCTGTGATCCCAGAAGTGCTCGAAACACGCGATATCACGATTTTGGTGTTCTTCAATGTTTCGTTCGCCACAGCTGTGCCAGACAACTTTTAAGACATGGATCTTGTGCATTTGAGTAGAATGAAGGTTTTTGACACATTTACACCGAGCTGTGCTCTCAGAAACGCTCGAAACACGCGACATCACGATTTTGGTACTGTTCAAAGTTTCGTTCGCCACAGCTGTGTTAGATAACGTTTAACGCATGGATCGTGTGTATTTGAGTAGAATGGAGGTTTTTGACACATTTACACCGAGCTGTGCTCTCTGAAACGCACGAAACACGTGATATCACGATTTTGGTGTTCTTCGATGTTTCGTTCGCCACAGCTGAGCCAGACAACTTTTAACACATGGATCGTCTGTATTTAGGAGAATGAAGGTTTTTGACACATTTACACCGAGCTGTGATCCCAGAAATGCTCGAAACACGCGATATCACGATTTTGGTGTTCTTCAATGTTTCGTTCGCCACAGCCGTGCCAGACAACTTTTAAGACATGGATCTTGTGCATTTGAGTAGAATGAAGGTTTTTGACACATTTACACCGAGCTCTGCTCTCAGAAACGCTCGAAACACGCGACATCACGATTTTGGTACTGTTCAAAGTTTCGTTCGCCACAGCTGTGTCAGATGACGTTTAACGCATGGATCGTGTGTATTTGAGTAGAATGGAGGTTTTTGACACATTTACACCGAGCTGTGCTCTCAGAAACGCTCAAAACACGTGATATCACGATTTTGGTGTTCTTCGATATTTCGTTCGCCACAGCTGAGCCAGACAACTTTTAACACATGGATCGTCTGTATCTGAGTAGAATGAAGGTTTTTGACACATTTACACCGAGCTGTGATCCCAGAAATGCTCGAAACACGTGATATCACGATTTTGGTGTCCTTCAATGTTTCGTTCGCCACAGCCGTGCCAGATAAGTTTCAACGAATGGATATTGTGCAATTGAGTAGACTGACGGGTTTTGACACTTTTAAACCGAGCTGTGCTCTCAGAACCGCTCGAAACACGACTAATCACGATTTTCGTATTCTTCAATGTTTCGTTCGCCACAGCTGTGCCAGACAATTTTTATCGCATCCATATTGTGCATTTGAGTAGAATGAAAGTTTTTGACACGTTTACACCGAGCTGTGATCCCAGAAACGCTCGAAACACGCGATATCACGATTTCGGTGCTGTTCAATGTTTCGTTCACCACAGCTGTGCCAGACAACTCTTAACGAATGAATATTGTGCATTTGAGTAGAATAAAGGTTTTTGACTCATTTGCACCGAGCTGTGCTCTCAGAAACGTTCGAAACACGCGATATCACGATTTTGGTGTTCTTCAATGTTTCGTTCGCCACAGCTATGCCAGACAACTTTTAACACATGGATCGTGTGTATTTGAGTAGAATGATGGTTTTTGACACATTTACACCGAGCTGTGGTCTCAGAAACGCTCTAACCACGAGTAATCACGATTTTGGTGTTCTTCAATGTTTCGTTCGACACAGCTGTGCCAGACAACTTTTAACGCATGGATCGTATGTATTTGAGTAGAATGAAGGTTTTTGTCACATTTAAACCGAGCTGTGCTCTCAGAAACGCTCGAACCACGAGTAATCACGACTTTGGTGTTCTTCAATGTGTCGTTCGCCGCAGCTGTGCCAGACAACTTTTAACGCATACATATTGTGCATTTGCGTAGAATGAAGGTTTTTGACACATTTACACCGAGCTGTGATTCCAGAAATGCACGAAACACGCGACATCACGATTTTGGTACGTTTCAAAGTTTCGTTCACCACAGCTGTGCCACACAACTTTTAACACATGGATCTTGTGTATTTGAGTAGAATAAAGGTTTTTGACACATTTACACCGAGCTGTGCTCTCAGAAACGTTCGAAACACGCGATATCACGATTTTGGTGTTCTTCATTTTTTCGTTCGCCACAGCTGAGCCAGACAACTTTTAACACATGGATCGTCTGTATTTGAGTAGAATGAAGGTTTTTGACACATTTACACCGAGCTGTGATCCCAGAAATGCTCGAAACACGCGATATCACGATTTTGGTGTTCTTCAATGTTTCGTTCGCCACAGCTGTGCCAGACAAGTTTTAAGACATGGATCTTGTGCATTTGAGTAGAATGAAGGTTTTTGACACATTTACACCGAGCTCTGCTCTCAGAAACGCTCGAAACACGAAACATCACGATTTTGGTACTGTTCAAAGTTTCGTTCGCCACAGCTGTGTCAGATGACGTTTAACGCATGGATCGTGTGAATTTGAGTAGAATGGAGGTTTTTGACACATTTACACCGAGCTGTGCTCTCAGAAACGCTCAAAACACGTGATATCACGATTTTGGTGTTCTTCGATATTTCGTTCGCCACAGCTGAGCCAGACAACTTTCAACACATGGATCGTCTGTATCTGAGTAGAATGAAGGTTTTTGACACATTTACACCGAGCTGTGATCCCAGAAGTGCTCGAAACACGCGACATCACGATTTTGGTACTGTTCAAAGTTTCGTTCGCCACAGCTGTGTCAGATAACGTTTAACGCATGGATCGTGTGTATTTGAGTAGAATGGAGGTTTTTGACACATTTACACCGATCTGTGCTCTCTGAAACGCACGAAACACGTGATATCACGATTTTGGTGTTCTTCGATGTTTCGTTCGCCACAGCTGAGCCAGACAACTTTTAACACATGGATCGTCTGTATTTAGGAGAATGAAGGTTTTTGACACATTTACACCGAGCTGTGATCCCAGAAATGCTCGAAACACGCGATATCACGATTTTGGTGTTCTTCAATGTTTCGTTCGCCACAGCCGTGCCAGACAACTTTTAAGACATGGATCTTGTGCATTTGAGTAGAATGAAGGTTTTTGACACATTTACACCGAGCTCTGCTCTCAGAAACGCTCGAAACACGCGACATCACGATTTTGGTACTGTTCAAAGTTTCGTTCGCCACAGCTGTGTCAGATAACGTTTAACGCATGGATCGTGTGCATTTGAGTATAATGAAGGTTTTTGACACATTTACACCGAGCTGTGCTCTCAGAAACGCTCGAAACACGCGACATCACGATTTTGGTACTGTTCAAAGTTTCGTTCGCCACAGCTGTGTCAGATGACGATTAACGCATGGATCGTGTGTATTTGAGTAGAATGGAGGTTTTTGACACATTTACACCGAGCTGTGCTCTCAGAAACGCTCGAAACACGTGATATCACGATTTTCGTGTTCTTCGATGTTTCGTTAGCCACAGCTGTGCCAGACAACTTTTAACGCATGCATATTAGGCATTCGAGTAGAATGAAGGTTTTTGACTCATTTACACCGAGCTGTGCTCTCAGAAACGCTCAAAACACTTGATATCACGATTTTGGTGTTCTTCGATATTTCGTTCGCCACAGCTGAGCCAGACAACTTTTAACACATGGATCGTCTGTATCTGAGTAGAATGAAGGTTTTTGACACACTTACACCGAGCTGTGCTCTCAGAAACGCTCGAAACACGCGACATCACGATTTTGGTACTGTTCAAAGTTTCGTTCGCCACAGCTGTGTCAGATGACGTTTAAAGCATGGATCGTGTGTATTTGAGTAGAATGGAGGTTTTTGACACATTTACACCGAGCTGTGCTCTCAGAAACGCTCGAAACACGCGATATCACGATTTTGGTGCTGTTCAATGTTTCGTTCACCACAGCTGTGCCAGACAACTCTTAACGAATGAATATTGTGCATTTGAGTAGAATAAAGGTTTTTGACTCATTTGCACCGAGCTGTGCTCTCAGAAACGCTCGAAACACGCGACATCACGATTTTGGTAATGTTCAAAGTTTCGTTCGCCACAGCTGTGTCAGATGACGTTTAACGCATGGATCGTGTGTATTTGAGTAGAATGGAGGTTTTTGACACATTTACACCGAACTGTGCTCTCAGAAACTCTCGAAACACGCGACATCACGATTTTGGTACTGTTCAAAGTTTCGTTCGCCACAGCTGTGCCAGACAAGTTTTAAGACATGGATCTTGTGCATTTGAGTAGAATGAAGGTTTTTGACACATTTGCACCGAGCTGTGCTCTCAGAAACGCTCGAAACACGCGACATCACGATTTTGGTACTGTTCAAAGTTTGGTTCGCCACAGCTGTGTCAGATGAAGTTTAACGCATCGATCGTGTGTATTTGAGTAGAATGGAGGTTTTTGACACATTTACACCGAGCTGTGCTCTCAGAAACGCTCGAAACACGTGATATCACGATTTTGGTGTTCTTCGATGTTTCGTTCGCCACAGCTGAGCCAGACAACTTTTAACACATGGATCGTCTGTATTTGAGTAGAATGAAGGTTTTTGACACATTTGCACCGAGCTGTGCGCTCAGAAACGCTCGAAACACGCGATATCACGCTTTTGGTGTTCTTCAATGTTTCGTTCGCCACAGCTGTGCCAGACAACTTTTAAGACATGGATCTTGTGCATTTGAGTAGAATGAAGGTTTTTGACACATTTACACCGAGCTCTGCTCTCAGAAACGCTCGAAACACGCGACATCACGATTTTGGTACTGTTCAAAGTTTCGTTCGCCACAGCTGTGTCAGATAACGTTTAACGCATGGATCGTGTGCATTTGAGTATAATGAAGGTTTTTGACACATTTACACCGAGTTGTGCTCTCAGAAACGCTCGAAACACGCGACATCACGATTTTGATACTGTTCAAAGTTTCGTTCGCCACAGCTGTGTCAGATGACGTTTAACGCATGGATCGTGTGTATTTGAGTAGAAAGGAGGTTTTTGACACATTTACACCGAGCTGTGCTCTCAGAAACGCTCGAAACACGTGATATCACGATTTTCGTGTTCTTCGATGTTTCGTTAGCCACAGCTGTGCCAGACAACTTTTAACGCATGCATATTAGGCATTCGAGTAGAATGAAGGTTTTTGACTCGTTTACACCGAGCTGTGCTCTCAGAAACGCTCAAAACACGTGATATCACGATTTTGGTGTTCTTCGATATTTCGTTCGCCACAGCTGAGCCAGACAACTTTTAACACATGGATCGTCTGTATCTGAGTAGAATGAAGGTTTTTGACACATTTACACCGAGCTGTGATCCCAGAAGTGCTCGAAACACGCGATATCACGATTTTGGTGTTCTTCAATGTTTCGTTCGCCACAGCTGTGCCAGACAACTTTTAACACATGGATATTGGGTAATTGAGTAGAATGAAGGTTTTTGACACACTTACACCGAGCTGTGCTCTCAGAAACGCTCGAAAAACGCGACATCACGATTTTGGTACTGTTCAAAGTTTCGTTCGCCACAGCTGTGTCAGATGACGTTTAAAGCATGGATCGTGTGTATTTGAGTAGAATGGAGGTTTTTGACACATTTACACCGAGCTGTGCTCTCAGAAACGCTCGAAACACGCGACATCACGATTTTGGTACTGTTCAAAGTTTCGTTCGCCACAGCTGTGTCAGATGACGTTTAAAGCATGGATCGTGTGTATTTGAGTAGAATGGAGGTTTTTGACACATTTACACCGAGCTGTGCTCTCAGAAACGCACGAAACACGTGATATCGCGATTTTGGTGTTCTTCGATGTTTCGTTCGCCACAGCTGAGCCAGACAACTTTTAACACATGGATCGTCTGTATTTAGTAGAATGAAGGTTTTTGACACATTTACACCGAGCTGTGATCCCAGAAATGCTCGAAACACGCGATATCACGATTTTGGTGTTCTTCAATGTTTCGTTCGCCACAGCCGTGCCAGACAACTTTTAAGACATGGATCGTCTGTATCTGAGTAGAATGAAGGTTTTTGACACATTTTCACCGAGCTGTGATCCCAGAAGTGCTCGAAACACGCGATATCACGATTTTGGTGTTCTTCAATGTTTCGTTCGCCACAGCCGTGCCAGACAACTTTTAAGACATGGATTTTGTGCATTTGAATAGAATGAAGGTTTTTGACACATTTACACCGAGCTGTGCTCTCAGAAACGCTCGAAACACGCGACATCACGATTTTGGTACTGTTCAAAGTTTCGTTCGCCACAGCTGTGTCAGATGACGTTTAACTCATGGATCGTGTGTATTTGAGTAGAATGGAGGTTTTTGACACATTTACACCGAGCCGTGATCCCAGAAATGCTCGAAACACGCGATATCACGATTTTGGTGTCCTTCAATGTTTCGTTCGCCGCAGCCGTGCCAGACAACTTTTAAGACATGGATCGTGTGCATTTGAGTATAATGAAGGTTTTTGACACATTTACACCGAGCTGTGCTCTCAGAAACGCTCGAAACACGCGACATCACGATTTTGGTACTGTTCAAAGTTTCGTTCGCCACAGCTGTGTCAGATGACGTTTAACGCATGGATCGTGTGTATTTGAGTAGAATGGAGGTTTTTGACACATTTACACCGAGCTGTGCTCTCAGAAACGCTCAAAACACGTGATATCACGATTTCGGTGTTCTTCGATATTTCGTTCGCCACAGCTGAGCCAGACAACTTTTAACACATGGATCGTCTGTATCTGAGTAGAATGAAGGTTTTTGACACATTTACACCGAGCTGTGATCCCAGAAGTGCTCGAAACATGCGATATCACGATTTTGGTGTTCTTCAATGTTTCGTTCGCCACAGCCGTGCCAGACAACTTTTAAGACATGGATCTTGTGCATTTGAGTAGAATGAAGGTTTTTGACACATTTACACCGAGCTGTGCTCTCAGAAACGCTCGAAACACGCGACATCACGATTTTGGTACTGTTCAAAGTTTCGTTCGCCACAGCTGTGTCAGATAACGTTTAACGCATGGATCGTGTGTATTTGAGTAGAATGGAGGTTTTTGACACATTTACACCGAGCTGTGCTCTCTGAAACGCACGAAACACGTGATATCACGATTTTGGTGTTCTTCGATGTTTCGTTCGCCACAGCTGAGCCAGACAACTTTTAACACATGGATCGTCTGTATTTAGGAGAATGAAGGTTTTTGACACATTTACAAAGAGCTGTGATCCCAGAAATGCTCGAAACACGCGATATCACGATGTTGGTGTTCTTCAATGTTTGGGTTCGACACAGCTGTGCCAGACAACTTTTAACGCATGGATCGTATGTATTTGAGTAGAATGAAGGTTTTTGTCACATTTACACCGAGCTGTGCTCTCAGAAACGCTCGAACCACGAGTAATCACGATTTTGGTGTTCTTCAATGTTTCATTCGCCACAGCCGTGCCAGACAACTTTTAAGACATGGATCTTGTGCATTTGAGTCGAATGAAGGTTTTTGACACATTTACACCGAGCTCTGCTCTCAGAAACGCTCGAAACACGCGACATCACGATTTTGGTACCGTTCAAAGTTTCGTTCGCCACAGCTGTGTCAGATGACGTTTAACGCATGGATCGTGTGTATTTGAGTAGAATGAAGGTTTTTGACACATTTGCACCGAGCTGTGCGCTCAGAAACGCTCGAAACACGCGATATCACGATTTTGGAGTTCTTCAATGTTTCGTTCGCCACAGCCGTGCCAGACAACTTTTAAGACATGGATCTTTTGCATTTGAGTAGAATGAAGGTTTTTGACACATTTACACCGAGCTCTGCTCTCAGAAACGCTCGAAACACGCGACTTCACGATTTTGGTACTGATCAAAGTTTCGTTCGCCACAGCTGTGTCAGATAACGTTTAACGCATGGATCGTGTGCATTTGAGTATAATGAAGGTTTTTGACACATTTACACCGAGCTGTGCTCTCAGAAACGCTCAAAACACGTGATATCACGATTTTGGTGTTCTTCGATATTTCGTTCGCCACAGCTGAGCCAGACAACTTTTAACACATGGATCGTCTGTATCTGAGTAGAATGAAGGTTTTTGACACATTTACACCGAGCCGTGATCCCAGAAATGCTCGAAACACGTGATATCACGATTTTGGTGTCCTTCAATGTTTCGTTCGCCACAGCCGTGCCAGATAAGTTTCAACGAATGGATATTGTGCAATTGAGTAGACTGACGGGTTTTGACACTTTTAAACCGAGCTGTGCTCTCAGAACCGCTCGAAACACGACTAATCACGATTTTCGTATTCTTCAATGTTTCGTTCGCCACAGCTGTGCCAGACAATTTTTATCGCATCCATATTGTGCATTTGAGTAGAATGAAAGTTTTTGACACGTTTACACCGAGCTGTGATCCCAGAAACGCTCGAAACACGCGATATCACGATTTCGGTGCTGTTCAATGTTTCGTTCACCACAGCTGTGCCAGACAACTCTTAACGAATGAATATTGTGCATTTGAGTATAATGAAGGTTTTTGACACATTTACACCGAGCTGTGCTCTCAGAAACGCTCAAAACACGTGATATCACGATTTTGGTGTTCTTCGATATTTCGTTCGCCACAGCTGAGCCAGACAACTTTTAACACATGGATCGTCTGTATCTGAGTAGAATGAAGGTTTTTGACACATTTACACCGAGCCGTGATCCCAGAAATGCTCGAAACACGTGATATCACGATTTTGGTGTCCTTCAATGTTTCGTTCGCCACAGCCGTGCCAGATAAGTTTCAACGAATGGATATTGTGCAATTGAGTAGACTGACGGGTTTTGACACTTTTAAACCGAGCTGTGCTCTCAGAACCGCTCGAAACACGACTAATCACGATTTTCGTATTCTTCAATGTTTCGTTCGCCACAGCTGTGCCAGACAATTTTTATCGCATCCATATTGTGCATTTGAGTAGAATGAAAGTTTTTGACACGTTTACACCGAGCTGTGATCCCAGAAACGCTCGAAACACGCGATATCACGATTTCGGTGCTGTTCAATGTTTCGTTCACCACAGCTGTGCCAGACAACTCTTAACGAATGAATATTGTGCATTTGAGTAGAATAAAGGTTTTTGACTCATTTGCACCGAGCTGTGCTCTCAGAAACGTTCGAAACACGCGATATCACGATTTTGGTGTTCTTCAATGTTTCGTTCGCCACAGCTATGCCAGACAACTTTTAACACATGGATCGTGTGTATTTGAGTAGAATGATGGTTTTTGACACATTTACACCGAGCTGTGGTCTCAGAAACGCTCTAACCACGAGTAATCACGATTTTGGTGTTCTTCAATGTTTCGTTCGACACAGCTGTGCCAGACAACTTTTAACGCATGGATCGTATGTATTTGAGTAGAATGAAGGTTTTTGTCACATTTACACCGAGCTGTGCTCTCAGAAACGCTCGAACCACGAGTAATCACGACTTTGGTGTTCTTCAATGTGTCGTTCGCCGCAGCTGTGCCAGACAACTTTTAACGCATACATATTGTGCATTTGCGTAGAATGAAGGTTTTTGACACATTTACACCGAGCTGTGATTCCAGAAATGCACGAAACACGCGACGTCACGATTTTAGTACGTTTCAAAGTTTCGTTCACCACAGCTGTGCCACACAACTTTTAACACATGGATCTTGTGTATTTGAGTAGAATGAAGGTTTTTGACACATTTACACCGAGCTGTGCTCTCAGAAACGTTCGAAACACGCGATATCACGATTTTGGTGTTCTTCATTTTTTCGTTCGCCACAGCTGAGCCAGACAACTTTTAACACATGGATCGTCTGTATTTGAGTAGAATGAAGGTTTTTGACACATTTACACCGAGCTGTGATCCCAGAAATGCTCGAAACACGCGATATCACGATTTTGGTGTTCTTCAATGTTTCGTTCGCCACAGCTGTGCCAGACAAGTTTTAAGACATGGATCTTGTGCATTTGAGTAGAATGAAGGTTTTTGACACATTTACACCGAGCTCTGCTCTCAGAAACGCTCGAAACACGAAACATCACGATTTTGGTACTGTTCAAAGTTTCGTTCGCCACAGCTGTGTCAGATGACGTTTAACGCATGGATCGTGTGAATTTGAGTAGAATGGAGGTTTTTGACACATTTACACCGAGCTGTGCTCTCTGAAACGCACGAAACACGCGATATCACGATTTTGGTGTTCTTCAATGTTTCGTTCGCCACAGCCGTGCCAGACAACTTTTAAGACATGGATCTTGTGCATTTGAATAGAATGAAGGTTTTTGACTCATTTACACCGAGCTGTGCTCTCAGAAACGCTCGAAACACGCGACATCACGATTTTGGTACTGTTCTAAGTTTCGTTCGCCACAGCTGTGTCAGATGACGTTTAACGTCATCTGATCGTCTGTATTTGAGTAGAATGGAGGTTTTTGACACATTTACACCGAGCTGTGCGCTCAGAAACGCTCGAAACACGCGATATCACGATTTTGGTGTTCTTCAATGTTTCGTTCGCCACAGCCGTGCCAGACAACTTTTAAGACATGGATCTTGTGCATTTGAGTAGAATGAAGGTTTTTGACACATTTACACCGAGCTCTGCTCTCAGAAACGCTCGAAACACGCGACATCACGATTTTGGTGTTCTTCGATGTTTCGTTCGCCACAGCTGAGCCAGACAACTTTTAACACATGGATCGTCTGTATTTAGTAGAATGAAGGTTTTTGACACATTTGCACCGAGCTGTGCGCTCAGAAACGCTCGAAACACGCGATATCACGATTTTGGTGTTCTTCGATGTTTCGTTCGCCACAGCTGAGCCAGACAACTTTTAACACATGGATCGTCTGTATCTGAGTAGAATGAAGGTTTTTGACACATTTACACCGAGCTGTGATCCCAGAAGTGCTCGAAACACGCGATATCACGATTTTGGTGTTCTTCAATGTTTCGTTCGCCACAGCTGTGCCAGACAACTTTTAACACATGGATATTGGGTAATTGAGTAGGTTGAAGGTTTTTGACACACTTACACCGAGCTGTGCTCTCAGAAACGCTCCAAACACGCGACATCACGATTTTGGTACTGTTCAAAGTTTCGTTCGCCACAGCTGTTTCAGATGACGTTTAACGCATGGATCGTGTGTATTTGAGTAGAATGAAGGTTTTTGACACATTTGCACCGAGCTGTGCGCTCAGAAACGCTCGAAACACGCGATATCACGATTTTGGTGTTCTTCAATGTTTCGTTCGCCACAGCAGTGCCAGACAACTTTTAACACATGGATCGTCTGTATTTAGTAGAATGAAGGTTTTTGACACATTTGCACCGAGCTGTGCGCTCAGAAACGCTCGAAACACGCGATATCACGATTTTGGTGTTCTTCGATGTTTCGTTCGCCACAGCTGAGCCAGACAACTTTTAACACATGGATCGTCTGTATCTGAGTAGAATGAAGGTTTTTGACACATTTACACCGAGCTGTGATCCCAGAAGTGCTCGAAACACGCGATATCACGATTTTGGTGTTCTTCAATGTTTCGTTCGCCACAGCTGTGCCAGACAACTTTTAACACATGGATATTGGGTAATTGAGTAGGTTGAAGGTTTTTGACACACTTACACCGAGCTGTGCTCTCAGAAACGCTCCAAACACGCGACATCACGATTTTGGTACTGTTCAAAGTTTCGTTCGCCACAGCTGTTTCAGATGACGTTTAACGCATGGATCGTGTGTATTTGAGTAGAATGAAGGTTTTTGACACATTTGCACCGAGCTGTGCGCTCAGAAACGCTCGAAACACGCGACATCACGATTTTGGTACTGTTCAAAGTTTCGTTCGCCACAGCTGTGTCAGATAACGTTTAACGCATGGATCGTGTGCATTTGAGTATAATGAAGGTTTTTGACACATTTACACCGAGCTGTGCTCTCAGAAACGCTCGAAACACGCGACATCACGATTTTGGTACTGTTCAAAGTTTCGTTCGCCACAGCTGTGTCAGATGACGTTTAACTCATGGATCGTGTGTATTTGAGTAGAATGGAGGTTTTTGACACATTTACACCGAGCCGTGATCCCAGAAATGCTCGAAACACGCGATATCACGATTTTGGTGTCCTTCAATGTTTCGTTCGCCGCAGCCGTGCCAGACAACTTTTAAGACACGGATCGTGTGCATTTGAGTATAATGAAGGTTTTTGACACATTTACACCGAGCTGTGCTCTAAGAAACGCTCGAAACACGCGACATCACGATTTTGGTACTGTTCAAAGTTTCGTTCGCCACAGCTGTGTCAGATGACGTTTAACGCATGGATCGTGTGTATTTGAGTAGAATGGAGGTTTTTGACACATTTACACCGAGCTGTGCTCTCAGAAACGCTCAAAACACGTGATATCACGATTTTGGTGTTCTTCGATATTTCGTTCGCCACAGCTGAGCCAGACAACTTTTAACACATGGATCGTCTGTATCTGAGTAGAATGAAGGTTTTTGACACATTTACACCGAGCTGTGATCCCAGAAGTGCTCGAAACATGCGATATCACGATTTTGGTGTTCTTCAATGTTTCGTTCGCCACAGCCGTGCCAGACCACTTTTAAGACATGGATCTTGTGCATTTGAGTAGAATGAAGGTTTTTGACACATTTTCACCGAGCTGTGATCCCAGAAGTGCTCGAAACACGCGATATCACGATTTTGGTGTTCTTCAATGTTTCGTTCGCCACAGCCGTGCCAGACAACTTTTAAGACATGGATTTTGTGCATTTGAATAGAATGAAGGTTTTTGACACATTTACACCGAGCTGTGCTCTCAGAAACGCTCGAAACACGCGACATCACGATTTTGGTACTGTTCAAAGTTTCGTTCGCCACAGCTGTGTCAGATGACGTTTAACTCATGGATCGTGTGTATTTGAGTAGAATGGAGGTTTTTGACACATTTACACCGAGCCGTGATCCCAGAAATGCTCGAAACACGCGATATCACGATTTTGGTGTCCTTCAATGTTTCGTTCGCCGCAGCCGTGCCAGACAACTTTTAAGACATGGATCGTGTGCATTTGAGTATAATGAAGGTTTTTGACACATTTACACCGAGCTGTGCTCTCAGAAACGCTCGAAACACGCGACATCACGATTTTGGTACTGTTCAAAGTTTCGTTCGCCACAGCTGTGTCAGATGACGTTTAACGCATGGATCGTGTGTATTTGAGTAGAATGGAGGTTTTTGACACATTTACACCGAGCTGTGCTCTCAGAAACGCTCAAAACACGTGATATCACGATTTCGGTGTTCTTCGATATTTCGTTCGCCACAGCTGAGCCAGACAACTTTTAACACATGGATCGTCTGTATCTGAGTAGAATGAAGGTTTTTGACACATTTACACCGAGCTGTGATCCCAGAAGTGCTCGAAACATGCGATATCACGATTTTGGTGTTCTTCAATGTTTCGTTCGCCACAGCCGTGCCAGACAACTTTTAAGACATGGATCTTGTGCATTTGAGTAGAATGAAGGTTTTTGACACATTTACACCGAGCTGTGCTCTCAGAAACGCTCGAAACACGCGACATCACGATTTTGGTACTGTTCAAAGTTTCGTTCGCCACAGCTGTGTCAGATAACGTTTAACGCATGGATCGTGTGTATTTGAGTAGAATGGAGGTTTTTGACACATTTACACCGAGCTGTGCTCTCTGAAACGCACGAAACACGTGATATCACGATTTTGGTGTTCTTCGATGTTTCGTTCGCCACAGCTGAGCCAGACAACTTTTAACACATGGATCGTCTGTATTTAGGAGAATGAAGGTTTTTGACACATTTACAAAGAGCTGTGATCCCAGAAATGCTCGAAACACGCGATATCACGATTTTGGTGTTCTTCAATGTTTCGTTCGACACAGCTGTGCCAGACAACTTTTAACGCATGGATCGTATGTATTTGAGTAGAATGAAGGTTTTTGTCACATTTACACCGAGCTGTGCTCTCAGAAACGCTCGAACCACGAGTAATCACGATTTTGGTGTTCTTCAATGTTTCGTTCGCCACAGCCGTGCCAGACAACTTTTAAGACATGGATCTTGTGCATTTGAGTCGAATGAAGGTTTTTGACACATTTACACCGAGCTCTGCTCTCAGAAACGCTCGAAACACGCGACATCACGATTTTGGTACCGTTCAAAGTTTCGTTCGCCACAGCTGTGCCAGACAACTCTTAACGAATGAATATTGTGCATTTGAGTAGAATAAAGGTTTTTGACTCATTTGCACCGAGCTGTGCTCTCAGAAACGTTCGAAACACGCGATATCACGATTTTGGTGTTCTTCAATGTTTCGTTCGCCACAGCTATGCCAGACAACTTTTAACACATGGATCGTGTGTATTTGAGTAGAATGATGGTTTTTGACACATTTACACCGAGCTGTGGTCTCAGAAACGCTCTAACCACGAGTAATCACGATTTTGGTGTTCTTCAATGTTTCGTTCGACACAGCTGTGCCAGACAACTTTTAACGCATGGATCGTATGTATTTGAGTAGAATGAAGGTTTTTGTCACATTTACACCGAGCTGTGCTCTCAGAAACGCTCGAACCACGAGTAATCACGACTTTGGTGTTCTTCAATGTGTCGTTCGCCGCAGCTGTGCCAGACAACTTTTAACGCATACATATTGTGCATTTGCGTAGAATGAAGGTTTTTGACACATTTACACCGAGCTGTGATTCCAGAAATGCACGAAACACGCGACGTCACGATTTTGGTACGTTTCAAAGTTTCGTTCACCACAGCTGTGCCACACAACTTTTAACACATGGATCTTGTGTATTTGAGTAGAATGAAGGTTTTTGACACATTTACACCGAGCTGTGCTCTCAGAAACGTTCGAAACACGCGATATCACGATTTTGGTGTTCTTCATTTTTTCGTTCGCCACAGCTGAGCCAGACAACTTTTAACACATGGATCGTCTGTATTTGAGTAGAATGAAGGTTTTTGACACATTTACACCGAGCTGTGATCCCAGAAATGCTCGAAACACGCGATATCACGATTTTGGTGTTCTTCAATGTTTCGTTCGCCACAGCTGTGCCAGACAAGTTTTAAGACATGGATCTTGTGCATTTGAGTAGAATGAAGGTTTTTGACACATTTACACCGAGCTCTGCTCTCAGAAACGCTCGAAACACGAAACATCACGATTTTGGTACTGTTCAAAGTTTCGTTCGCCACAGCTGTGTCAGATGACGTTTAACGCATGGATCGTGTGAATTTGAGTAGAATGGAGGTTTTTGACACATTTACACCGAGCTGTGCTCTCAGAAACGCTCAAAACACGTGATATCACGATTTTGGTGTTCTTCGATATTTCGTTCGCCACAGCTGAGCCAGACAACTTTCAACACATGGATCGTCTGTATCTGAGTAGAATGAAGGTTTTTGACACATTTACACCGAGCTGTGATCCCAGAAGTGCTCGAAACACGCGATATCACGATTTTGGTGTTCTTCAATGTTTCGTTCGCCACAGCCGTGCCAGACAACTTTTAAGACATGGATCTTGTGCATTTGAGTAGAATGAAGGTTTTTGACACATTTACACCGAGCTCTGCTCTCAGAAACGCTCGAAACACGCGACATCACGATTTTGGTACCGTTCAAAGTTTCGTTCGCCACAGCTGTTTCAGATGACGTTTAACGCATGGATCGTGTGTATTTGAGTAGAATGAAGGTTTTTGACACATTTGCACCGAGCTGTGCGCTCAGAAACGCTCGAAACACGCGATATCACGATTTTGGTGTTCTTCAATGTTTCGTTCGCCACAGCCGTGCCAGACAACTTTTAAGACATGGATCTTGTGCATTTGAGTAGAATGAAGGTTTTTGACACATTTACACCGAGCTCTGCTCTCAGAAACGCTCGAAACACGCGACATCACGATTTTGGTACTGTTCAAAGTTTCGATCGCCACAGCTGTGTCAGATAACGTTTAACGCATGGATCGTGTGCATTTGAGTATAATGAAGGTTTTTGACACATTTACACCGAGTTGTGCTCTCAGAAACGCTCGAAACACGCGACATCACGATTTTGGTACTGTTCAAAGTTTCGTTCGCCACAGCTGTGTCAGATGACGTTTAACGCATGGATCGTGTGTATTTGAGTAGAAAGGAGGTTTTTGACACATTTACACCGAGCTGTGCTCTCAGAAACGCTCGAAACACGTGATATCACGATTTCGTGTTCTTCGATGTTTCGTTAGCCACAGCTGTGCCAGACAACTTTTAACGCATGCATATTAGGCATTCGAGTAGAATGAAGGTTTTTGACTCGTTTACACCGAGCTGTGCTCTCAGAAACGCTCAAAACACGTGATATCACGATTTTGGTGTTCTTCGATATTTCGTTCGCCACAGCTGAGCCAGACAACTTTTAACACATGGATCGTCTGTATCTGAGTAGAATGAAGGTTTTTGACACATTTACACCGAGCTGTGATCCCAGAAGTGCTCGAAACACGCGATATCACGATTTTGGTGTTCTTCAATGTTTCGTTCGCCACAGCTGTGCCAGACAACTTTTAAGACATGGATCTTGTGCATTTGAGTAGAATGAAGGTTTTTGACACATTTACACCGAGCTGTGCTCTCAGAAACGCTCGAAACACGCGACATCACGATTTTGGTACTGTTCAAAGTTTCGTTCGCCACAGCTGTGTTAGATAACGTTTAACGCATGGATCGTGTGTATTTGAGTAGAATGGAGGTTTTTGACACATTTACACCGAGCTGTGCTCTCTGAAACGCACGAAACACGTGATATCACGATTTTGGTGTTCTTCGATGTTTCGTTCGCCACAGCTGAGCCAGACAACTTTTAACACATGGATCGTCTGTATTTAGGAGAATGAAGGTTTTTGACACATTTACACCGAGCTGTGATCCCAGAAATGCTCGAAACACGCGATATCACGATTTTGGTGTTCTTCAATGTTTCGTTCGCCACAGCCGTGCCAGACAACTTTTAAGACATGGATCTTGTGCATTTGAGTAGAATGAAGGTTTTTGACACATTTACACCGAGCTCTGCTCTCAGAAACGCTCGAAACACGCGACATCACGATTTTGGTACTGTTCAAAGTTTCGTTCGCCACAGCTGTGTCAGATGACGTTTAACGCATGGATCGTGTGTATTTGAGTAGAATGGAGGTTTTTGACACATTTACACCGAGCTGTGCTCTCAGAAACGCTCAAAACACGTGATATCACGATTTTGGTGTTCTTCGATATTTCGTTCGCCACAGCTGAGCCAGACAACTTTTAACACATGGATCGTCTGTATCTGAGTAGAATGAAGGTTTTTGACACATTTACACCGAGCTGTGATCCCAGAAATGCTCGAAACACGTGATATCACGATTTTGGTGTCCTTCAATGTTTCGTTCGCCACAGCCGTGCCAGATAAGTTTCAACGAATGGATATTGTGCAATTGAGTAGACTGACGGGTTTTGACACTTTTAAACCGAGCTGTGCTCTCAGAACCGCTCGAAACACGACTAATCACGATTTTCGTATTCTTCAATGTTTCGTTCGCCACAGCTGTGCCAGACAATTTTTATCGCATCCATATTGTGCATTTGAGTAGAATGAAAGTTTTTGACACGTTTACACCGAGCTGTGATCCCAGAAACGCTCGAAACACGCGATATCACGATTTCGGTGCTGTTCAATGTTTCGTTCACCACAGCTGTGCCAGACAACTCTTAACGAATGAATATTGTGCATTTGAGTAGAATAAAGGTTTTTGACTCATTTGCACCGAGCTGTGCTCTCAGAAACGTTCGAAACACGCGATATCACGATTTTGGTGTTCTTCAATGTTTCGTTCGCCACAGCTATGCCAGACAACTTTTAACACATGGATCGTGTGTATTTGAGTAGAATGATGGTTTTTGACACATTTACACCGAGCTGTGGTCTCAGAAACGCTCTAACCACGAGTAATCACGATTTTGGTGTTCTTCAATGTTTCGTTCGACACAGCTGTGCCAGACAACTTTTAACGCATGGATCGTATGTATTTGAGTAGAATGAAGGTTTTTGTCACATTTAAACCGAGCTGTGCTCTCAGAAACGCTCGAACCACGAGTAATCACGACTTTGGTGTTCTTCAATGTGTCGTTCGCCGCAGCTGTGCCAGACAACTTTTAACGCATACATATTGTGCATTTGCGTAGAATGAAGGTTTTTGACACATTTACACCGAGCTGTGATTCCAGAAATGCACGAAACACGCGACATCACGATTTTGGTACGTTTCAAAGTTTCGTTCACCACAGCTGTGCCACACAACTTTTAACACATGGATCTTGTGTATTTGAGTAGAATAAAGGTTTTTGACACATTTACACCGAGCTGTGCTCTCAGAAACGTTCGAAACACGCGATATCACGATTTTGGTGTTCTTCATTTTTTCGTTCGCCACAGCTGAGCCAGACAACTTTTAACACATGGATCGTCTGTATTTGAGTAGAATGAAGGTTTTTGACACATTTACACCGAGCTGTGATCCCAGAAATGCTCGAAACACGCGATATCACGATTTTGGTGTTCTTCAATGTTTCGTTCGCCACAGCTGTGCCAGACAAGTTTTAAGACATGGATCTTGTGCATTTGAGTAGAATGAAGGTTTTTGACACATTTACACCGAGCTCTGCTCTCAGAAACGCTCGAAACACGAAACATCACGATTTTGGTACTGTTCAAAGTTTCGTTCGCCACAGCTGTGTCAGATGACGTTTAACGCATGGATCGTGTGAATTTGAGTAGAATGGAGGTTTTTGACACATTTACACCGAGCTGTGCTCTCAGAAACGCTCAAAACACGTGATATCACGATTTTGGTGTTCTTCGATATTTCGTTCGCCACAGCTGAGCCAGACAACTTTCAACACATGGATCGTCTGTATCTGAGTAGAATGAAGGTTTTTGACACATTTACACCGAGCTGTGATCCCAGAAGTGCTCGAAACACGCGACATCACGATTTTGGTACTGTTCAAAGTTTCGTTCGCCACAGCTGTGTCAGATAACGTTTAACGCATGGATCGTGTGTATTTGAGTAGAATGGAGGTTTTTGACACATTTACACCGATCTGTGCTCTCTGAAACGCACGAAACACGTGATATCACGATTTTGGTGTTCTTCGATGTTTCGTTCGCCACAGCTGAGCCAGACAACTTTTAACACATGGATCGTCTGTATTTAGGAGAATGAAGGTTTTTGACACATTTACACCGAGCTGTGATCCCAGAAATGCTCGAAACACGCGATATCACGATTTTGGTGTTCTTCAATGTTTCGTTCGCCACAGCCGTGCCAGACAACTTTTAAGACATGGATCTTGTGCATTTGAGTAGAATGAAGGTTTTTGACACATTTACACCGAGCTCTGCTCTCAGAAACGCTCGAAACACGCGACATCACGATTTTGGTACTGTTCAAAGTTTCGTTCGCCACAGCTGTGTCAGATAACGTTTAACGCATGGATCGTGTGCATTTGAGTATAATGAAGGTTTTTGACACATTTACACCGAGCTGTGCTCTCAGAAACGCTCGAAACACGCGACATCACGATTTTGGTACTGTTCAAAGTTTCGTTCGCCACAGCTGTGTCAGATGACGATTAACGCATGGATCGTGTGTATTTGAGTAGAATGGAGGTTTTTGACACATTTACACCGAGCTGTGCTCTCAGAAACGCTCGAAACACGTGATATCACGATTTTCGTGTTCTTCGATGTTTCGTTAGCCACAGCTGTGCCAGACAACTTTTAACGCATGCATATTAGGCATTCGAGTAGAATGAAGGTTTTTGACTCATTTACACCGAGCTGTGCTCTCAGAAACGCTCAAAACACTTGATATCACGATTTTGGTGTTCTTCGATATTTCGTTCGCCACAGCTGAGCCAGACAACTTTTAACACATGGATCGTCTGTATCTGAGTAGAATGAAGGTTTTTGACACACTTACACCGAGCTGTGCTCTCAGAAACGCTCGAAACACGCGACATCACGATTTTGGTACTGTTCAAAGTTTCGTTCGCCACAGCTGTGTCAGATGACGTTTAAAGCATGGATCGTGTGTATTTGAGTAGAATGGAGGTTTTTGACACATTTACACCGAGCTGTGCTCTCAGAAACGCTCGAAACACGCGATATCACGATTTTGGTGCTGTTCAATGTTTCGTTCACCACAGCTGTGCCAGACAACTCTTAACGAATGAATATTGTGCATTTGAGTAGAATAAAGGTTTTTGACTCATTTGCACCGAGCTGTGCTCTCAGAAACGCTCGAAACACGCGACATCACGATTTTGGTAATGTTCAAAGTTTCGTTCGCCACAGCTGTGTCAGATGACGTTTAACGCATGGATCGTGTGTATTTGAGTAGAATGGAGGTTTTTGACACATTTACACCGAACTGTGCTCTCAGAAACTCTCGAAACACGCGACATCACGATTTTGGTACTGTTCAAAGTTTCGTTCGCCACAGCTGTGCCAGACAAGTTTTAAGACATGGATCTTGTGCATTTGAGTAGAATGAAGGTTTTTGACACATTTGCACCGAGCTGTGCTCTCAGAAACGCTCGAAACACGCGACATCACGATTTTGGTACTGTTCAAAGTTTGGTTCGCCACAGCTGTGTCAGATGAAGTTTAACGCATCGATCGTGTGTATTTGAGTAGAATGGAGGTTTTTGACACATTTACACCGAGCTGTGCTCTCAGAAACGCTCGAAACACGTGATATCACGATTTTGGTGTTCTTCGATGTTTCGTTCGCCACAGCTGAGCCAGACAACTTTTAACACATGGATCGTCTGTATTTGAGTAGAATGAAGGTTTTTGACACATTTGCACCGAGCTGTGCGCTCAGAAACGCTCGAAACACGCGATATCACGCTTTTGGTGTTCTTCAATGTTTCGTTCGCCACAGCTGTGCCAGACAACTTTTAAGACATGGATCTTGTGCATTTGAGTAGAATGAAGGTTTTTGACACATTTACACCGAGCTCTGCTCTCAGAAACGCTCGAAACACGCGACATCACGATTTTGGTACTGTTCAAAGTTTCGTTCGCCACAGCTGTGTCAGATAACGTTTAACGCATGGATCGTGTGCATTTGAGTATAATGAAGGTTTTTGACACATTTACACCGAGTTGTGCTCTCAGAAACGCTCGAAACACGCGACATCACGATTTTGATACTGTTCAAAGTTTCGTTCGCCACAGCTGTGTCAGATGACGTTTAACGCATGGATCGTGTGTATTTGAGTAGAAAGGAGGTTTTTGACACATTTACACCGAGCTGTGCTCTCAGAAACGCTCGAAACACGTGATATCACGATTTTCGTGTTCTTCGATGTTTCGTTAGCCACAGCTGTGCCAGACAACTTTTAACGCATGCATATTAGGCATTCGAGTAGAATGAAGGTTTTTGACTCGTTTACACCGAGCTGTGCTCTCAGAAACGCTCAAAACACGTGATATCACGATTTTGGTGTTCTTCGATATTTCGTTCGCCACAGCTGAGCCAGACAACTTTTAACACATGGATCGTCTGTATCTGAGTAGAATGAAGGTTTTTGACACATTTACACCGAGCTGTGATCCCAGAAGTGCTCGAAACACGCGATATCACGATTTTGGTGTTCTTCAATGTTTCGTTCGCCACAGCTGTGCCAGACAACTTTTAACACATGGATATTGGGTAATTGAGTAGAATGAAGGTTTTTGACACACTTACACCGAGCTGTGCTCTCAGAAACGCTCGAAAAACGCGACATCACGATTTTGGTACTGTTCAAAGTTTCGTTCGCCACAGCTGTGTCAGATGACGTTTAAAGCATGGATCGTGTGTATTTGAGTAGAATGGAGGTTTTTGACACATTTACACCGAGCTGTGCTCTCAGAAACGCTCGAAACACGCGACATCACGATTTTGGTACTGTTCAAAGTTTCGTTCGCCACAGCTGTGTCAGATGACGTTTAAAGCATGGATCGTGTGTATTTGAGTAGAATGGAGGTTTTTGACACATTTACACCGAGCTGTGCTCTCAGAAACGCACGAAACACGTGATATCGCGATTTTGGTGTTCTTCGATGTTTCGTTCGCCACAGCTGAGCCAGACAACTTTTAACACATGGATCGTCTGTATTTAGTAGAATGAAGGTTTTTGACACATTTACACCGAGCTGTGATCCCAGAAATGCTCGAAACACGCGATATCACGATTTTGGTGTTCTTCAATGTTTCGTTCGCCACAGCCGTGCCAGACAACTTTTAAGACATGGATCGTCTGTATCTGAGTAGAATGAAGGTTTTTGACACATTTTCACCGAGCTGTGATCCCAGAAGTGCTCGAAACACGCGATATCACGATTTTGGTGTTCTTCAATGTTTCGTTCGCCACAGCCGTGCCAGACAACTTTTAAGACATGGATTTTGTGCATTTGAATAGAATGAAGGTTTTTGACACATTTACACCGAGCTGTGCTCTCAGAAACGCTCGAAACACGCGACATCACGATTTTGGTACTGTTCAAAGTTTCGTTCGCCACAGCTGTGTCAGATGACGTTTAACTCATGGATCGTGTGTATTTGAGTAGAATGGAGGTTTTTGACACATTTACACCGAGCCGTGATCCCAGAAATGCTCGAAACACGCGATATCACGATTTTGGTGTCCTTCAATGTTTCGTTCGCCGCAGCCGTGCCAGACAACTTTTAAGACATGGATCGTGTGCATTTGAGTATAATGAAGGTTTTTGACACATTTACACCGAGCTGTGCTCTCAGAAACGCTCGAAACACGCGACATCACGATTTTGGTACTGTTCAAAGTTTCGTTCGCCACAGCTGTGTCAGATGACGTTTAACGCATGGATCGTGTGTATTTGAGTAGAATGGAGGTTTTTGACACATTTACACCGAGCTGTGCTCTCAGAAACGCTCAAAACACGTGATATCACGATTTCGGTGTTCTTCGATATTTCGTTCGCCACAGCTGAGCCAGACAACTTTTAACACATGGATCGTCTGTATCTGAGTAGAATGAAGGTTTTTGACACATTTACACCGAGCTGTGATCCCAGAAGTGCTCGAAACATGCGATATCACGATTTTGGTGTTCTTCAATGTTTCGTTCGCCACAGCCGTGCCAGACAACTTTTAAGACATGGATCTTGTGCATTTGAGTAGAATGAAGGTTTTTGACACATTTACACCGAGCTGTGCTCTCAGAAACGCTCGAAACACGCGACATCACGATTTTGGTACTGTTCAAAGTTTCGTTCGCCACAGCTGTGTCAGATAACGTTTAACGCATGGATCGTGTGTATTTGAGTAGAATGGAGGTTTTTGACACATTTACACCGAGCTGTGCTCTCTGAAACGCACGAAACACGTGATATCACGATTTTGGTGTTCTTCGATGTTTCGTTCGCCACAGCTGAGCCAGACAACTTTTAACACATGGATCGTCTGTATTTAGGAGAATGAAGGTTTTTGACACATTTACAAAGAGCTGTGATCCCAGAAATGCTCGAAACACGCGATATCACGATGTTGGTGTTCTTCAATGTTTGGGTTCGACACAGCTGTGCCAGACAACTTTTAACGCATGGATCGTATGTATTTGAGTAGAATGAAGGTTTTTGTCACATTTACACCGAGCTGTGCTCTCAGAAACGCTCGAACCACGAGTAATCACGATTTTGGTGTTCTTCAATGTTTCATTCGCCACAGCCGTGCCAGACAACTTTTAAGACATGGATCTTGTGCATTTGAGTCGAATGAAGGTTTTTGACACATTTACACCGAGCTCTGCTCTCAGAAACGCTCGAAACACGCGACATCACGATTTTGGTACCGTTCAAAGTTTCGTTCGCCACAGCTGTGTCAGATGACGTTTAACGCATGGATCGTGTGTATTTGAGTAGAATGAAGGTTTTTGACACATTTGCACCGAGCTGTGCGCTCAGAAACGCTCGAAACACGCGATATCACGATTTTGGAGTTCTTCAATGTTTCGTTCGCCACAGCCGTGCCAGACAACTTTTAAGACATGGATCTTTTGCATTTGAGTAGAATGAAGGTTTTTGACACATTTACACCGAGCTCTGCTCTCAGAAACGCTCGAAACACGCGACTTCACGATTTTGGTACTGATCAAAGTTTCGTTCGCCACAGCTGTGTCAGATAACGTTTAACGCATGGATCGTGTGCATTTGAGTATAATGAAGGTTTTTGACACATTTACACCGAGCTGTGCTCTCAGAAACGCTCAAAACACGTGATATCACGATTTTGGTGTTCTTCGATATTTCGTTCGCCACAGCTGAGCCAGACAACTTTTAACACATGGATCGTCTGTATCTGAGTAGAATGAAGGTTTTTGACACATTTACACCGAGCCGTGATCCCAGAAATGCTCGAAACACGTGATATCACGATTTTGGTGTCCTTCAATGTTTCGTTCGCCACAGCCGTGCCAGATAAGTTTCAACGAATGGATATTGTGCAATTGAGTAGACTGACGGGTTTTGACACTTTTAAACCGAGCTGTGCTCTCAGAACCGCTCGAAACACGACTAATCACGATTTTCGTATTCTTCAATGTTTCGTTCGCCACAGCTGTGCCAGACAATTTTTATCGCATCCATATTGTGCATTTGAGTAGAATGAAAGTTTTTGACACGTTTACACCGAGCTGTGATCCCAGAAACGCTCGAAACACGCGATATCACGATTTCGGTGCTGTTCAATGTTTCGTTCACCACAGCTGTGCCAGACAACTCTTAACGAATGAATATTGTGCATTTGAGTATAATGAAGGTTTTTGACACATTTACACCGAGCTGTGCTCTCAGAAACGCTCAAAACACGTGATATCACGATTTTGGTGTTCTTCGATATTTCGTTCGCCACAGCTGAGCCAGACAACTTTTAACACATGGATCGTCTGTATCTGAGTAGAATGAAGGTTTTTGACACATTTACACCGAGCCGTGATCCCAGAAATGCTCGAAACACGTGATATCACGATTTTGGTGTCCTTCAATGTTTCGTTCGCCACAGCCGTGCCAGATAAGTTTCAACGAATGGATATTGTGCAATTGAGTAGACTGACGGGTTTTGACACTTTTAAACCGAGCTGTGCTCTCAGAACCGCTCGAAACACGACTAATCACGATTTTCGTATTCTTCAATGTTTCGTTCGCCACAGCTGTGCCAGACAATTTTTATCGCATCCATATTGTGCATTTGAGTAGAATGAAAGTTTTTGACACGTTTACACCGAGCTGTGATCCCAGAAACGCTCGAAACACGCGATATCACGATTTCGGTGCTGTTCAATGTTTCGTTCACCACAGCTGTGCCAGACAACTCTTAACGAATGAATATTGTGCATTTGAGTAGAATAAAGGTTTTTGACTCATTTGCACCGAGCTGTGCTCTCAGAAACGTTCGAAACACGCGATATCACGATTTTGGTGTTCTTCAATGTTTCGTTCGCCACAGCTATGCCAGACAACTTTTAACACATGGATCGTGTGTATTTGAGTAGAATGATGGTTTTTGACACATTTACACCGAGCTGTGGTCTCAGAAACGCTCTAACCACGAGTAATCACGATTTTGGTGTTCTTCAATGTTTCGTTCGACACAGCTGTGCCAGACAACTTTTAACGCATGGATCGTATGTATTTGAGTAGAATGAAGGTTTTTGTCACATTTACACCGAGCTGTGCTCTCAGAAACGCTCGAACCACGAGTAATCACGACTTTGGTGTTCTTCAATGTGTCGTTCGCCGCAGCTGTGCCAGACAACTTTTAACGCATACATATTGTGCATTTGCGTAGAATGAAGGTTTTTGACACATTTACACCGAGCTGTGATTCCAGAAATGCACGAAACACGCGACGTCACGATTTTAGTACGTTTCAAAGTTTCGTTCACCACAGCTGTGCCACACAACTTTTAACACATGGATCTTGTGTATTTGAGTAGAATGAAGGTTTTTGACACATTTACACCGAGCTGTGCTCTCAGAAACGTTCGAAACACGCGATATCACGATTTTGGTGTTCTTCATTTTTTCGTTCGCCACAGCTGAGCCAGACAACTTTTAACACATGGATCGTCTGTATTTGAGTAGAATGAAGGTTTTTGACACATTTACACCGAGCTGTGATCCCAGAAATGCTCGAAACACGCGATATCACGATTTTGGTGTTCTTCAATGTTTCGTTCGCCACAGCTGTGCCAGACAAGTTTTAAGACATGGATCTTGTGCATTTGAGTAGAATGAAGGTTTTTGACACATTTACACCGAGCTCTGCTCTCAGAAACGCTCGAAACACGAAACATCACGATTTTGGTACTGTTCAAAGTTTCGTTCGCCACAGCTGTGTCAGATGACGTTTAACGCATGGATCGTGTGAATTTGAGTAGAATGGAGGTTTTTGACACATTTACACCGAGCTGTGCTCTCTGAAACGCACGAAACACGCGATATCACGATTTTGGTGTTCTTCAATGTTTCGTTCGCCACAGCCGTGCCAGACAACTTTTAAGACATGGATCTTGTGCATTTGAATAGAATGAAGGTTTTTGACTCATTTACACCGAGCTGTGCTCTCAGAAACGCTCGAAACACGCGACATCACGATTTTGGTACTGTTCTAAGTTTCGTTCGCCACAGCTGTGTCAGATGACGTTTAACGTCATCTGATCGTCTGTATTTGAGTAGAATGGAGGTTTTTGACACATTTACACCGAGCTGTGCGCTCAGAAACGCTCGAAACACGCGATATCACGATTTTGGTGTTCTTCAATGTTTCGTTCGCCACAGCCGTGCCAGACAACTTTTAAGACATGGATCTTGTGCATTTGAGTAGAATGAAGGTTTTTGACACATTTACACCGAGCTCTGCTCTCAGAAACGCTCGAAACACGCGACATCACGATTTTGGTGTTCTTCGATGTTTCGTTCGCCACAGCTGAGCCAGACAACTTTTAACACATGGATCGTCTGTATTTAGTAGAATGAAGGTTTTTGACACATTTGCACCGAGCTGTGCGCTCAGAAACGCTCGAAACACGCGATATCACGATTTTGGTGTTCTTCGATGTTTCGTTCGCCACAGCTGAGCCAGACAACTTTTAACACATGGATCGTCTGTATCTGAGTAGAATGAAGGTTTTTGACACATTTACACCGAGCTGTGATCCCAGAAGTGCTCGAAACACGCGATATCACGATTTTGGTGTTCTTCAATGTTTCGTTCGCCACAGCTGTGCCAGACAACTTTTAACACATGGATATTGGGTAATTGAGTAGGTTGAAGGTTTTTGACACACTTACACCGAGCTGTGCTCTCAGAAACGCTCCAAACACGCGACATCACGATTTTGGTACTGTTCAAAGTTTCGTTCGCCACAGCTGTTTCAGATGACGTTTAACGCATGGATCGTGTGTATTTGAGTAGAATGAAGGTTTTTGACACATTTGCACCGAGCTGTGCGCTCAGAAACGCTCGAAACACGCGATATCACGATTTTGGTGTTCTTCAATGTTTCGTTCGCCACAGCAGTGCCAGACAACTTTTAACACATGGATCGTCTGTATTTAGTAGAATGAAGGTTTTTGACACATTTGCACCGAGCTGTGCGCTCAGAAACGCTCGAAACACGCGATATCACGATTTTGGTGTTCTTCGATGTTTCGTTCGCCACAGCTGAGCCAGACAACTTTTAACACATGGATCGTCTGTATCTGAGTAGAATGAAGGTTTTTGACACATTTACACCGAGCTGTGATCCCAGAAGTGCTCGAAACACGCGATATCACGATTTTGGTGTTCTTCAATGTTTCGTTCGCCACAGCTGTGCCAGACAACTTTTAACACATGGATATTGGGTAATTGAGTAGGTTGAAGGTTTTTGACACACTTACACCGAGCTGTGCTCTCAGAAACGCTCCAAACACGCGACATCACGATTTTGGTACTGTTCAAAGTTTCGTTCGCCACAGCTGTTTCAGATGACGTTTAACGCATGGATCGTGTGTATTTGAGTAGAATGAAGGTTTTTGACACATTTGCACCGAGCTGTGCGCTCAGAAACGCTCGAAACACGCGACATCACGATTTTGGTACTGTTCAAAGTTTCGTTCGCCACAGCTGTGTCAGATAACGTTTAACGCATGGATCGTGTGCATTTGAGTATAATGAAGGTTTTTGACACATTTACACCGAGCTGTGCTCTCAGAAACGCTCGAAACACGCGACATCACGATTTTGGTACTGTTCAAAGTTTCGTTCGCCACAGCTGTGTCAGATGACGTTTAACTCATGGATCGTGTGTATTTGAGTAGAATGGAGGTTTTTGACACATTTACACCGAGCCGTGATCCCAGAAATGCTCGAAACACGCGATATCACGATTTTGGTGTCCTTCAATGTTTCGTTCGCCGCAGCCGTGCCAGACAACTTTTAAGACACGGATCGTGTGCATTTGAGTATAATGAAGGTTTTTGACACATTTACACCGAGCTGTGCTCTAAGAAACGCTCGAAACACGCGACATCACGATTTTGGTACTGTTCAAAGTTTCGTTCGCCACAGCTGTGTCAGATGACGTTTAACGCATGGATCGTGTGTATTTGAGTAGAATGGAGGTTTTTGACACATTTACACCGAGCTGTGCTCTCAGAAACGCTCAAAACACGTGATATCACGATTTTGGTGTTCTTCGATATTTCGTTCGCCACAGCTGAGCCAGACAACTTTTAACACATGGATCGTCTGTATCTGAGTAGAATGAAGGTTTTTGACACATTTACACCGAGCTGTGATCCCAGAAGTGCTCGAAACATGCGATATCACGATTTTGGTGTTCTTCAATGTTTCGTTCGCCACAGCCGTGCCAGACCACTTTTAAGACATGGATCTTGTGCATTTGAGTAGAATGAAGGTTTTTGACACATTTACACCGAGCTGTGCTCTCAGAAACGCTCGAAACACGCGACATCACGATTTTGGTACTGTTCAAAGTTTCGTTCGCCACTTCTGTGTCAGATAACGTTTAACGCATGGATCGTGTGTATTTGAGTAGAATGGAGGTTTTTGACACATTTACACCGAGCTGTGCTCTCTGAAACGCACGAAACACGTGATATCACGATTTTGGTGTTCTTCGATGTTTCGTTCGCCACAGCTGAGCCAGACAACTTTTAACACATGGATCGTCTGTATTTAGGAGAATGAAGGTTTTTTACACATTTACAAAGAGCTGTGATCCCAGAAATGCTCGAAACACGCGATATCACGATTTTGGTGTTCTTCAATGTTTCGTTCGACACAGCTGTGCCAGACAACTTTTAACGCATGGATCGTATGTATTTGAGTAGAATGAAGGTTTTTGTCACATTTACACCGAGCTGTGCTCTCAGAAACGCTCGAACCACGAGTAATCACGATTTTGGTGTTCTTCAATGTTTCGTTCGCCACAGCCGTGCCAGACAACTTTTAAGGCATGGATCTTGTGCATTTGAGTAGAATGAAGGTTTTTGACACATTTACACCGAGCTCTGCTCTCAGAAACGCCCGAAACATGCGACATCACGATTTTGGTGTTCTTCGATATTTCGTTCGCCACAGCTGAGCCAGACAACTTTTAACACATGGATCGTCTGTATCTGAGTAGAATGAAGGTTTTTGACACATTTACACCGAGCTGTGATCCCAGAAGTGCTCGAAACACGCGATATCACGATTTTGGTGTTCTTCAATGTTTCGTTTTCCACAGCCGTGCCAGACAACTTTTAAGACATGGATCTTGTGCATTTGAGTAGAATGAAGGTTTTTGACACATTTACACCGAGCTCTGCTCTCAGAAACGCTCGAAACACGCGACATCACGATTTTGGTGTTCTTCGATGTTTCGTTCGCCACAGCTGAGCCAGACAACTTTTAACACATGGATCGTCTGTATTTAGTAGAATGAAGGTTTTTGACACATTTGCACCGAGCTGTGCGCTCAGAAACGCTCGAAACACGCGATATCACGATTTTGGTGTTCTTCGATGTTTCGTTCGCCACAGCTGAGCCAGACAACTTTTAACACATGGATCGTCTGTATCTGAGTAGAATGAAGGTTTTTGACACATTTACACCGAGCTGTGATCCCAGAAGTGCTCGAAACACGCGATATCACGATTTTGGTGTTCTTCAATGTTTCGTTCGCCACAGCTGTGCCAGACAACTTTTAACACATGGATATTGGGTAATTGAGTAGAATGAAGGTTTTTGACACACTTACACCGAGCTGTGCTCTCAGAAACGCTCGAAACACGCGACATCACGATTTTGGTACTGTTCAAAGTTTCGTTCGCCACAGCTGTGTCAGATAACGTTTAACGCATGGATCGTGTGTATTTGAGTAGAATGGAGGTTTTTGACACATTTACACCGAGCTGTGCTCTCAGAAACGCTCAAAACACGTGATATCACGATTTTGGTGTTCTTCGATATTTCGTTCGCCACAGCTGAGCCAGACAACTTTTAACACATGGATCGTCTGTTTCTGAGTAGAATGAAGGTTTTTGACACATTTACACCGAGCTGTGATCCCAGAAGTGCTCGAAACACGCGATATCACGATTTTGGTGTTCTTCAATGTTTCGTTCGCCACAGCCGTGCCAGACAACTTTTAAGACATGGATCTTGTGCATTTGAGTAGAATGAAGGTTTTTGACACATTTACACCGAGCTGTGCTCTCAGAAACGCTCGAAACACGCGACATCACGATTTTGGTACCGTTCAAAGTTTCGTTCGCCACAGCTGTGTCAGATGACGTTTAACGCATGGATCGTGTGTATTTGAGTAGAATGGAGGTTTTTGACACATTTACACCGAGCTGTGCTCTCAGAAACGCACGAAACACGTGATATCACGATTTTGGTGTTCTTCGATGTTTCGTTCGCCACAGCTGAGCCAGACAACTTTTAACACATGGAACGTCTGTATTTAGTAGAATGAAGGTTTTTTACACATTTACAAAGAGCTGTGATCCCAGAAATGCTCGAAACACGCGATATCACGATTTTGGTGTTCTTCAATGTTTCGTTCGACACAGCTGTGCCAGACAACTTTTAACGCATGGATCGTATGTATTTGAGTAGAATGAAGGTTTTTGTCACATTTACACCGAGCTGTGATCCCAGAAATGCTCGAAACACGCGATATCACGATTTTGGTGTTCTTCAATGTTTCGTTCGACACAGCTGTGCCAGACAACTTTTAACGCATGGATCGTATGTATTTGAGTAGAATGAAGGTTTTTGTCACATTTACACCGAGCTGTGCTCTCAGAAACGCTCGAACCACGAGAAATCACGATTTTGGTGTTCTTCAATGTTTCGTTCGCCACAGCCGTGCCAGACAACTTTTAAGACATGGATCTTGTGCATTTGAGTAGAATGAAGGTTTTTGACACATTTACACCGAGCTCTGCTCTCAGAAACGCTCGAAACACGCGCCATCACGATTTTGGTACTGTTCAAAGTTTCGTTCGCCACAGCTGTGTCAGATGACCTTTAACGCATGGATCGTGTGTATTTGAGTAAAATGAAGGTTTTTGACACATTTGCACCGAGCTGTGCGCTCAGAAACGCTCGAAACACTCGATATCACGATTTTGGTGTTCTTCAATGTTTCGTTCGCCACAGCTGTGCCAGATAAGTTTCAACGAATGGATATTGTGCAATTGAGTAGACTGACGGGTTTTGACACTTTTAAACCGAGCTGTGCTCTCAGAACCGCTCGAAACACGACTAATCACGATTTTGGTATTCTTCAATGTTTCGTTCGCCACAGCTGTGCCAGACAATTTTTATCGCATGCATATTGTGCATTTGAGTAGAATGAAAGTTTTTGACACGTTTACACCGAGCTGTGATCCCAGAAACGCTCGAAACACGCGACATCACGATTTTGGTACTGTTCAAAGTTTCGTTCGCCACAGCTGTGTCAGATAACGTTTAACGCATGGATCGTGTGTATTTGAGTAGAATGGAGGTTTTTGACACATTTACACCGAGCTGTGCTCTCTGAAACGCACGAAACACGTGATATCACGATTTTGGTGTTCTTCGATGTTTCGTTCGCCACAGCTGAGCCAGACAACTTTTAACACATGGATCGTCTGTATTTAGGAGAATGAAGGTTTTTGACACATTTACAAAGAGCTGTGATCCCAGAAATGCTCGAAACACGCGATATCACGATGTTGGTGTTCTTCAATGTTTGGGTTCGACACAGCTGTGCCAGACAACTTTTAACGCATGGATCGTATGTATTTGAGTAGAATGAAGGTTTTTGTCACATTTACACCGAGCTGTGCTCTCAGAAACGCTCGAACCACGAGTAATCACGATTTTGGTGTTCTTCAATGTTTCATTCGCCACAGCCGTGCCAGACAACTTTTAAGACATGGATCTTGTGCATTTGAGTCGAATGAAGGTTTTTGACACATTTACACCGAGCTCTGCTCTCAGAAACGCTCGAAACACGCGACATCACGATTTTGGTACCGTTCAAAGTTTCGTTCGCCACAGCTGTGTCAGATGACGTTTAACGCATGGATCGTGTGTATTTGAGTAGAATGAAGGTTTTTGACACATTTGCACCGAGCTGTGCGCTCAGAAACGCTCGAAACACGCGATATCACGATTTTGGAGTTCTTCAATGTTTCGTTCGCCACAGCCGTGCCAGACAACTTTTAAGACATGGATCTTTTGCATTTGAGTAGAATGAAGGTTTTTGACACATTTACACCGAGCTCTGCTCTCAGAAACGCTCGAAACACGCGACTTCACGATTTTGGTACTGATCAAAGTTTCGTTCGCCACAGCTGTGTCAGATAACGTTTAACGCATGGATCGTGTGCATTTGAGTATAATGAAGGTTTTTGACACATTTACACCGAGCTGTGCTCTCAGAAACGCTCAAAACACGTGATATCACGATTTTGGTGTTCTTCGATATTTCGTTCGCCACAGCTGAGCCAGACAACTTTTAACACATGGATCGTCTGTATCTGAGTAGAATGAAGGTTTTTGACACATTTACACCGAGCCGTGATCCCAGAAATGCTCGAAACACGTGATATCACGATTTTGGTGTCCTTCAATGTTTCGTTCGCCACAGCCGTGCCAGATAAGTTTCAACGAATGGATATTGTGCAATTGAGTAGACTGACGGGTTTTGACACTTTTAAACCGAGCTGTGCTCTCAGAACCGCTCGAAACACGACTAATCACGATTTTCGTATTCTTCAATGTTTCGTTCGCCACAGCTGTGCCAGACAATTTTTATCGCATCCATATTGTGCATTTGAGTAGAATGAAAGTTTTTGACACGTTTACACCGAGCTGTGATCCCAGAAACGCTCGAAACACGCGATATCACGATTTCGGTGCTGTTCAATGTTTCGTTCACCACAGCTGTGCCAGACAACTCTTAACGAATGAATATTGTGCATTTGAGTATAATGAAGGTTTTTGACACATTTACACCGAGCTGTGCTCTCAGAAACGCTCAAAACACGTGATATCACGATTTTGGTGTTCTTCGATATTTCGTTCGCCACAGCTGAGCCAGACAACTTTTAACACATGGATCGTCTGTATCTGAGTAGAATGAAGGTTTTTGACACATTTACACCGAGCCGTGATCCCAGAAATGCTCGAAACACGTGATATCACGATTTTGGTGTCCTTCAATGTTTCGTTCGCCACAGCCGTGCCAGATAAGTTTCAACGAATGGATATTGTGCAATTGAGTAGACTGACGGGTTTTGACACTTTTAAACCGAGCTGTGCTCTCAGAACCGCTCGAAACACGACTAATCACGATTTTCGTATTCTTCAATGTTTCGTTCGCCACAGCTGTGCCAGACAATTTTTATCGCATCCATATTGTGCATTTGAGTAGAATGAAAGTTTTTGACACGTTTACACCGAGCTGTGATCCCAGAAACGCTCGAAACACGCGATATCACGATTTCGGTGCTGTTCAATGTTTCGTTCACCACAGCTGTGCCAGACAACTCTTAACGAATGAATATTGTGCATTTGAGTAGAATAAAGGTTTTTGACTCATTTGCACCGAGCTGTGCTCTCAGAAACGTTCGAAACACGCGATATCACGATTTTGGTGTTCTTCAATGTTTCGTTCGCCACAGCTATGCCAGACAACTTTTAACACATGGATCGTGTGTATTTGAGTAGAATGATGGTTTTTGACACATTTACACCGAGCTGTGGTCTCAGAAACGCTCTAACCACGAGTAATCACGATTTTGGTGTTCTTCAATGTTTCGTTCGACACAGCTGTGCCAGACAACTTTTAACGCATGGATCGTATGTATTTGAGTAGAATGAAGGTTTTTGTCACATTTACACCGAGCTGTGCTCTCAGAAACGCTCGAACCACGAGTAATCACGACTTTGGTGTTCTTCAATGTGTCGTTCGCCGCAGCTGTGCCAGACAACTTTTAACGCATACATATTGTGCATTTGCGTAGAATGAAGGTTTTTGACACATTTACACCGAGCTGTGATTCCAGAAATGCACGAAACACGCGACGTCACGATTTTAGTACGTTTCAAAGTTTCGTTCACCACAGCTGTGCCACACAACTTTTAACACATGGATCTTGTGTATTTGAGTAGAATGAAGGTTTTTGACACATTTACACCGAGCTGTGCTCTCAGAAACGTTCGAAACACGCGATATCACGATTTTGGTGTTCTTCATTTTTTCGTTCGCCACAGCTGAGCCAGACAACTTTTAACACATGGATCGTCTGTATTTGAGTAGAATGAAGGTTTTTGACACATTTACACCGAGCTGTGATCCCAGAAATGCTCGAAACACGCGATATCACGATTTTGGTGTTCTTCAATGTTTCGTTCGCCACAGCTGTGCCAGACAAGTTTTAAGACATGGATCTTGTGCATTTGAGTAGAATGAAGGTTTTTGACACATTTACACCGAGCTCTGCTCTCAGAAACGCTCGAAACACGAAACATCACGATTTTGGTACTGTTCAAAGTTTCGTTCGCCACAGCTGTGTCAGATGACGTTTAACGCATGGATCGTGTGAATTTGAGTAGAATGGAGGTTTTTGACACATTTACACCGAGCTGTGCTCTCTGAAACGCACGAAACACGCGATATCACGATTTTGGTGTTCTTCAATGTTTCGTTCGCCACAGCCGTGCCAGACAACTTTTAAGACATGGATCTTGTGCATTTGAATAGAATGAAGGTTTTTGACTCATTTACACCGAGCTGTGCTCTCAGAAACGCTCGAAACACGCGACATCACGATTTTGGTACTGTTCTAAGTTTCGTTCGCCACAGCTGTGTCAGATGACGTTTAACGTCATCTGATCGTCTGTATTTGAGTAGAATGGAGGTTTTTGACACATTTACACCGAGCTGTGCGCTCAGAAACGCTCGAAACACGCGATATCACGATTTTGGTGTTCTTCAATGTTTCGTTCGCCACAGCCGTGCCAGACAACTTTTAAGACATGGATCTTGTGCATTTGAGTAGAATGAAGGTTTTTGACACATTTACACCGAGCTCTGCTCTCAGAAACGCTCGAAACACGCGACATCACGATTTTGGTGTTCTTCGATGTTTCGTTCGCCACAGCTGAGCCAGACAACTTTTAACACATGGATCGTCTGTATTTAGTAGAATGAAGGTTTTTGACACATTTGCACCGAGCTGTGCGCTCAGAAACGCTCGAAACACGCGATATCACGATTTTGGTGTTCTTCGATGTTTCGTTCGCCACAGCTGAGCCAGACAACTTTTAACACATGGATCGTCTGTATCTGAGTAGAATGAAGGTTTTTGACACATTTACACCGAGCTGTGATCCCAGAAGTGCTCGAAACACGCGATATCACGATTTTGGTGTTCTTCAATGTTTCGTTCGCCACAGCTGTGCCAGACAACTTTTAACACATGGATATTGGGTAATTGAGTAGGTTGAAGGTTTTTGACACACTTACACCGAGCTGTGCTCTCAGAAACGCTCCAAACACGCGACATCACGATTTTGGTACTGTTCAAAGTTTCGTTCGCCACAGCTGTTTCAGATGACGTTTAACGCATGGATCGTGTGTATTTGAGTAGAATGAAGGTTTTTGACACATTTGCACCGAGCTGTGCGCTCAGAAACGCTCGAAACACGCGATATCACGATTTTGGTGTTCTTCAATGTTTCGTTCGCCACAGCAGTGCCAGACAACTTTTAACACATGGATCGTCTGTATTTAGTAGAATGAAGGTTTTTGACACATTTGCACCGAGCTGTGCGCTCAGAAACGCTCGAAACACGCGATATCACGATTTTGGTGTTCTTCGATGTTTCGTTCGCCACAGCTGAGCCAGACAACTTTTAACACATGGATCGTCTGTATCTGAGTAGAATGAAGGTTTTTGACACATTTACACCGAGCTGTGATCCCAGAAGTGCTCGAAACACGCGATATCACGATTTTGGTGTTCTTCAATGTTTCGTTCGCCACAGCTGTGCCAGACAACTTTTAACACATGGATATTGGGTAATTGAGTAGGTTGAAGGTTTTTGACACACTTACACCGAGCTGTGCTCTCAGAAACGCTCCAAACACGCGACATCACGATTTTGGTACTGTTCAAAGTTTCGTTCGCCACAGCTGTTTCAGATGACGTTTAACGCATGGATCGTGTGTATTTGAGTAGAATGAAGGTTTTTGACACATTTGCACCGAGCTGTGCGCTCAGAAACGCTCGAAACACGCGACATCACGATTTTGGTACTGTTCAAAGTTTCGTTCGCCACAGCTGTGTCAGATAACGTTTAACGCATGGATCGTGTGCATTTGAGTATAATGAAGGTTTTTGACACATTTACACCGAGCTGTGCTCTCAGAAACGCTCGAAACACGCGACATCACGATTTTGGTACTGTTCAAAGTTTCGTTCGCCACAGCTGTGTCAGATGACGTTTAACTCATGGATCGTGTGTATTTGAGTAGAATGGAGGTTTTTGACACATTTACACCGAGCCGTGATCCCAGAAATGCTCGAAACACGCGATATCACGATTTTGGTGTCCTTCAATGTTTCGTTCGCCGCAGCCGTGCCAGACAACTTTTAAGACACGGATCGTGTGCATTTGAGTATAATGAAGGTTTTTGACACATTTACACCGAGCTGTGCTCTAAGAAACGCTCGAAACACGCGACATCACGATTTTGGTACTGTTCAAAGTTTCGTTCGCCACAGCTGTGTCAGATGACGTTTAACGCATGGATCGTGTGTATTTGAGTAGAATGGAGGTTTTTGACACATTTACACCGAGCTGTGCTCTCAGAAACGCTCAAAACACGTGATATCACGATTTTGGTGTTCTTCGATATTTCGTTCGCCACAGCTGAGCCAGACAACTTTTAACACATGGATCGTCTGTATCTGAGTAGAATGAAGGTTTTTGACACATTTACACCGAGCTGTGATCCCAGAAGTGCTCGAAACATGCGATATCACGATTTTGGTGTTCTTCAATGTTTCGTTCGCCACAGCCGTGCCAGACCACTTTTAAGACATGGATCTTGTGCATTTGAGTAGAATGAAGGTTTTTGACACATTTACACCGAGCTGTGCTCTCAGAAACGCTCGAAACACGCGACATCACGATTTTGGTACTGTTCAAAGTTTCGTTCGCCACTTCTGTGTCAGATAACGTTTAACGCATGGATCGTGTGTATTTGAGTAGAATGGAGGTTTTTGACACATTTACACCGAGCTGTGCTCTCTGAAACGCACGAAACACGTGATATCACGATTTTGGTGTTCTTCGATGTTTCGTTCGCCACAGCTGAGCCAGACAACTTTTAACACATGGATCGTCTGTATTTAGGAGAATGAAGGTTTTTTACACATTTACAAAGAGCTGTGATCCCAGAAATGCTCGAAACACGCGATATCACGATTTTGGTGTTCTTCAATGTTTCGTTCGACACAGCTGTGCCAGACAACTTTTAACGCATGGATCGTATGTATTTGAGTAGAATGAAGGTTTTTGTCACATTTACACCGAGCTGTGCTCTCAGAAACGCTCGAACCACGAGTAATCACGATTTTGGTGTTCTTCAATGTTTCGTTCGCCACAGCCGTGCCAGACAACTTTTAAGGCATGGATCTTGTGCATTTGAGTAGAATGAAGGTTTTTGACACATTTACACCGAGCTCTGCTCTCAGAAACGCCCGAAACATGCGACATCACGATTTTGGTGTTCTTCGATATTTCGTTCGCCACAGCTGAGCCAGACAACTTTTAACACATGGATCGTCTGTATCTGAGTAGAATGAAGGTTTTTGACACATTTACACCGAGCTGTGATCCCAGAAGTGCTCGAAACACGCGATATCACGATTTTGGTGTTCTTCAATGTTTCGTTTTCCACAGCCGTGCCAGACAACTTTTAAGACATGGATCTTGTGCATTTGAGTAGAATGAAGGTTTTTGACACATTTACACCGAGCTCTGCTCTCAGAAACGCTCGAAACACGCGACATCACGATTTTGGTGTTCTTCGATGTTTCGTTCGCCACAGCTGAGCCAGACAACTTTTAACACATGGATCGTCTGTATTTAGTAGAATGAAGGTTTTTGACACATTTGCACCGAGCTGTGCGCTCAGAAACGCTCGAAACACGCGATATCACGATTTTGGTGTTCTTCGATGTTTCGTTCGCCACAGCTGAGCCAGACAACTTTTAACACATGGATCGTCTGTATCTGAGTAGAATGAAGGTTTTTGACACATTTACACCGAGCTGTGATCCCAGAAGTGCTCGAAACACGCGATATCACGATTTTGGTGTTCTTCAATGTTTCGTTCGCCACAGCTGTGCCAGACAACTTTTAACACATGGATATTGGGTAATTGAGTAGAATGAAGGTTTTTGACACACTTACACCGAGCTGTGCTCTCAGAAACGCTCGAAACACGCGACATCACGATTTTGGTACTGTTCAAAGTTTCGTTCGCCACAGCTGTGTCAGATAACGTTTAACGCATGGATCGTGTGTATTTGAGTAGAATGGAGGTTTTTGACACATTTACACCGAGCTGTGCTCTCAGAAACGCTCAAAACACGTGATATCACGATTTTGGTGTTCTTCGATATTTCGTTCGCCACAGCTGAGCCAGACAACTTTTAACACATGGATCGTCTGTTTCTGAGTAGAATGAAGGTTTTTGACACATTTACACCGAGCTGTGATCCCAGAAGTGCTCGAAACACGCGATATCACGATTTTGGTGTTCTTCAATGTTTCGTTCGCCACAGCCGTGCCAGACAACTTTTAAGACATGGATCTTGTGCATTTGAGTAGAATGAAGGTTTTTGACACATTTACACCGAGCTGTGCTCTCAGAAACGCTCGAAACACGCGACATCACGATTTTGGTACCGTTCAAAGTTTCGTTCGCCACAGCTGTGTCAGATGACGTTTAACGCATGGATCGTGTGTATTTGAGTAGAATGGAGGTTTTTGACACATTTACACCGAGCTGTGCTCTCAGAAACGCACGAAACACGTGATATCACGATTTTGGTGTTCTTCGATGTTTCGTTCGCCACAGCTGAGCCAGACAACTTTTAACACATGGAACGTCTGTATTTAGTAGAATGAAGGTTTTTTACACATTTACAAAGAGCTGTGATCCCAGAAATGCTCGAAACACGCGATATCACGATTTTGGTGTTCTTCAATGTTTCGTTCGACACAGCTGTGCCAGACAACTTTTAACGCATGGATCGTATGTATTTGAGTAGAATGAAGGTTTTTGTCACATTTACACCGAGCTGTGATCCCAGAAATGCTCGAAACACGCGATATCACGATTTTGGTGTTCTTCAATGTTTCGTTCGACACAGCTGTGCCAGACAACTTTTAACGCATGGATCGTATGTATTTGAGTAGAATGAAGGTTTTTGTCACATTTACACCGAGCTGTGCTCTCAGAAACGCTCGAACCACGAGAAATCACGATTTTGGTGTTCTTCAATGTTTCGTTCGCCACAGCCGTGCCAGACAACTTTTAAGACATGGATCTTGTGCATTTGAGTAGAATGAAGGTTTTTGACACATTTACACCGAGCTCTGCTCTCAGAAACGCTCGAAACACGCGCCATCACGATTTTGGTACTGTTCAAAGTTTCGTTCGCCACAGCTGTGTCAGATGACCTTTAACGCATGGATCGTGTGTATTTGAGTAAAATGAAGGTTTTTGACACATTTGCACCGAGCTGTGCGCTCAGAAACGCTCGAAACACTCGATATCACGATTTTGGTGTTCTTCAATGTTTCGTTCGCCACAGCTGTGCCAGATAAGTTTCAACGAATGGATATTGTGCAATTGAGTAGACTGACGGGTTTTGACACTTTTAAACCGAGCTGTGCTCTCAGAACCGCTCGAAACACGACTAATCACGATTTTGGTATTCTTCAATGTTTCGTTCGCCACAGCTGTGCCAGACAATTTTTATCGCATGCATATTGTGCATTTGAGTAGAATGAAAGTTTTTGACACGTTTACACCGAGCTGTGATCCCAGAAACGCTCGAAACACGCGATATCACGATTTTGGTGCTGTTCAATGTTTCGTTCACCACATTTCTGCCAGACAACTTTTAATTGGAATTGGGGTTTCGGCATCGAACGAAAAAAAAAAAAAAAAAAAAAAAAAAAAAACCGTTCGATGCCGAAACCCCAATTCCAATAAACAACAGCGGTCGAAACCAATTTCAACATTTGAGACAACTTTTAACGCATGGGTATTGTGTAATTGAGTATAATGAAGGTTTTTGACACATTTACACCGAGCTGTGCTCTCAGAAACGCTCGAAACACGCGACATCACGATTTTGGTACTGTTCAAAGTTTCGTTCGCCACAGCTGTGTCAGATGACGTTTAACGCATGGATCGTGTGTATTTGAGTAGAATGGAGGTTTTTGACACATTTACACCGAGCTGTGCTCTCAGAAACGCTCAAAACACGTGATATCACGATTTTGGTGTTCTTCGATATTTCGTTCGCCACAGCTGAGCCAGACAACTTTTAACACATGGATCGTCTGTATCTGAGTAGAATGAAGGTTTTTGACACATTTACACCGAGCTGTGATCCCAGAAGTGCTCGAAACACGCGATATCACGATTTTGGTGTTCTTCAATGTTTCGTTCGCCACAGCCGTGCCAGACAACTTTTAAGACATGGATCTTGTGCATTTGAATAGAATGAAGGTTTTTGACTCATTTACACCGAGCTGTGCTCTCAGAAACGCTCGAAACACGCGACATCACGATTTTGGTACTGTTCAAAGTTTCGTTCGCCACAGCTGTGTCAGATAACGTTTAACGCATGGATCGTGTGTATTTGAGTAGAATGGAGGTTTTTGACACATTCACACCGAGCTGTACTCTCAGAAACGCTCGAAACACGCGATATCACGATTTTGGTGTTCTTCGATGTTTCGTCCGCGACAGCTGTGCCAGACGACTTTAACCGCATGTATATTGTGCATTTGAGTAGAATGAAGGATTTTGACGCATTTACACCGATCTGTGCTCTCAGAAACGCTCGAAACACTCGATATCACGATTTTGGTACTGTTCAACGTTTCGTTCGCCACAGCTGTGCCAGACGACTTTTAACACATGGATCTTGTGTATTTGAGTAGAATGAAGGTTTTTGACACATTTACACCGAGCTGTGCTCTCAGAAACGCTCGAAACAGGCGATATCACGATTTTTGTACTGTTCAAAGTTTCATTCGCCACAGCTGTGCCAGACAACTTTGAACACATGGATCTTGTGTATTTGAGTAGAATGAAGGTTTTTGACACATTTTGTTACGTCAAAAGTGTCGTTGATTTTACTCGAGCGACAAATTTACACGTATTAGTGCGGTTCAGCGTGATTACCCGTGCTCTGGTCAAGAAGGAAGGCTCCTCCCTATACCACATCTGACGAAGTACACTAAACGCGCAAGCTCTGTTTCGCGTCTAACCTTTCGGAAAATTACTCGGGGACGAGCTGCGAATGCTTCTCCAAAGGGAATTTGACTGAGGTCTGAGATGATGATGATGTGATGATGACTCGAGACAATGCGCGGATGATATTTCACCGATATAATTAAAAATGTCACTTACCCTTTTTGTATTGAACTGGATGCTGATGCTGCAGATGGAAAGGACACGATCGTAAAGAAACGGTGACACTGAATTTGAGAATGCAACCGTCGAATTTTATTCGTAAAACGAGGGAATTAGATAAACCGATTTTTCTCAACAAAGAATGTTAACATGTAATTAATCGTGATGATGTTCACAAAAATCGGCACCTCGTGGTGTAACAAAATTCAGAGTTCGGATGTACAAATTTCTCGAAATACGAAGCGTGCGAAATTATAAAATAAAATACAAAATTGGTCGATGCCCGAGAATACAAAACTGTAGTCTTATTTAAGTCTATGAACTCCTAAGTCCCCGTTTAGGACAAAGGTTCGAATTACGAAAAATGAAAATCTTGGCGAAGAACGGAATGACTCTAAGTCCGCGGTCGAATTAAAATTCGATGATGATTGGAGCTCGAGATTTCCTAAGTCCACGTTACGATTTAATTTCGGAGCTGATTTTCTTCAAAGTCCGCGATGTGATTTAAATTCGGGGCTGAGTTTCTTCTAAGTCCGCGATATGATTTAAATTCGAAGCTGATTTTTTTCTAAGTCCGCGATCGGTTTAAATGATTTTTTTCTAAGTCCGCGTTCGATTTAAATGATTTTTTCTAAGTCCGCGGTCGGGCAGAAATTCGTCGTTAATTCGATTTTAAAGTTTCGGTCTATGCTCGGGCAGAGATTCGGTGTGGGCAGATCTAATTTTCGGGGCGCACTGTCTACTTGTCGATACCCTTTTGTCTTTTTATATGATTGGGTCCCTTGTCTTTTGATTGAGCGATGGTAGGGGTAGTACCCACGTGATCTTCGACTCCCTAGCTCATGTTAGAGGAGGACACCGCACTTTTCGGGTCGCGCGTGGCTCCCGTCCCCCCGCGCCTGTCCCTTGCCCTGGCTCCACATTTACGACTTCCTCTTTCGTCAATGTCTTCTCGATGTTTCGACCAGGTGTTCACGCTTTTCGTTGGAACTATTTCGTTGTTGCCTTATTTGGACTTCTTCGCTTATAAGCTTATAAGTTTGCTATAGAGTACATTGTCTGAGTCCTTGAATTTTTAACAAGATCGCATTGACCCGGATTTGAATTTACAGACTGTAATTCTCGAATTTGTTGAAAGTTCATCTTCGCTTGTCGTTGTTAATACGCGTTGTTATAAATTTTGTATAAAATTGCAGTTACATATTCTCGTGGGGACGTATCTTGACTTTCTTAATTATTCTAATTGTGTAAATCCCAATTTATAAATTGTTGAACCTTTCACCCTTTTGTTTATATTAACAAGTATACTTCCGAATGTTATACTTTTCAAAAGTTATCCGTATTTAAATGTATGAATCCCGATTTTATAAACTTATTAATCCCTTTACCATTTTCTTATGTTAACAAATTATCATGTCGAATGTTATAACTTTTAAAAGTTATTCATATTTAAATGTATGTATCCCGATTTTATAGACTATTAATCCTTTCACCATTTTCTTATGTTAACAAATTCTCATGTCGAATGTTATAACCTTTAAAAGTTATTCATATTTAAATGTATGTATCCCGATTTTATAGACTATTAATCCTTTCACCATTTTCTTATGTTAACAAATTACCGTTTTCGTATGTTAACAAATTATCTTGTCGAATTATATATTCCTTATGGTTGTTCATAGGCTTTTTAATCATTTTGCCTCGTTATCTTACGGGGCTCCGTCTTTTGAGTTCCAAAGGTTCTTTGAGACATTGATTATTTCGTCTCGTGGCATCCTCTTATTCTTTAATCTGTGCATTTACGGGGGTCTTCAAGAAAAGCGGAAGAATAATTTTTATTACTTGGCCAAGTTATAATTCCGTCATGTCCAAATCATGATTTCCGAGACGAAAAATGCAACGACGATTTTGGTGAACCGTAGGGCATTCACCCGGTGTCCCCAATAATCTTCGAGCTCTCAGGGCTAAGTAGAGTTCTTTTATTTCCCTTTTTGTGATCACAGGCCGGGCTCGGCTGCAACGAGTGATCGAGGATCGTTGAGAGGCGTGGTCACGCAAGGCCCGCGGCTGGCGGTCGATAACCGACCCGCCCGCTGCCTCTAGTTTCGTCTATCCCCGCTCGCTCGAGGGGCGTAGGTGACACTTTCTAGAGAGCTAGGTGTTCCGAAAAATCGGGCCCTGTTGTACCATCATCCGCACTCTTTTACCTCGACTTTTACCTCGACTGCCCCAGCGCTATCTGTCAACAGATATTGTAATTTCCGGGGCCTGCAGGGACCGTTGCTCGTATTATTGTCTACCGAATGCCCCCTTTCACGCATGACGACTTTTAACGCATGAATATTGTGCAATTGAGTAGAATGAAGGTTTTTCATACGTTTACACCGAGCCGTACTCTCAGAAACGCTCGAAACCCGCGATATCACGATTTTGGTGTTCTTCGATTTTTCGTTCGCCACAGCTGTGGCAGACGACTTTTAGCGCATGGATAATGTGCATTTGAGTAGAATGAAGGTTTTTGACACATTTACACCTAGCTGTGCTCTCAGAAACGCTCGAAACACGCGATATCACGATTTTGGTGTTCTTCGATGTTTCGTTCGCGACAGCTGTGCCAGACGACTTTAACCGCATGGATATTGTGCATTTGAGTAGAATGAAGGTTTTTACACCGGACGCATTTACACCGAGCTGTGCTCTCAGAAACGCTTGAAACACGCGATATCACGATTTTGGTACTGTTCAACGTTTCGTTCGCCACAGCTGTGCCAGACGACTTTTAACACATGGATCTTGTGTATTTGAGTAGAATGAAGGTTTCTGACATATTTACACCGAGCTGTGCTCTCAGGAACGCTCGAAACACGCGATATCACGATTTTGGTCCTGGTCAAAGTTTCGTTCGCCACAGCTGTGCCAGACAACTTTTAACACGTGGATCTTGTGTATTTGAGTAGAATGAAGGTTTTTGACACATTTACACCGAGCTGTACTCTCAGAAACGCTCGAAACACGAGATATCACGATTTTGGTGTTCTTCGATGTTTCGTCCGCGACAGCTGTGCCAGACGACTTTAATCGCATGTATATTGTGCATTTGAGTAGAATGAAGGATTTTAACGCATTTACACCGAGCTGTGCTCTCAGAAACGCTCGAAACACTCGATATCACGATTTTGGTACTGTTCAACGTTTCGTTCGCCACAGCTGTGCCAGACGACTTTTAACACATGGATCTTGTGTATTTGAGTAGAATGAAGGTTTTTTACACATTTACACCGAGCTGTGCTCTCAGGAACAATCGAAACACGCGATATCATGATTTTGGTCCTGTTCAAAGTTTCGTTCGCCACAGCTGTGCCAGACAACTTTTAACACGTGGATCTTGTGTATTTGAGTAGAATGAAGGTTTTTGACACATTTACACCGAGCTGTGCTCTCAGAAACGCTCGAAACACGCGATATCACGATTTTTGTACTGTTCAAAGTTTCATTCGCCACAGCTGTGCCAGACAACTTTTAACACATGGATCTTGTGTATTTGAGTAGAATAAAGATTTTTGACACATTTACACCGAGCTGTGCTCACAGAAACGTTCGAAACACGCGATATCACGATTTTGGTGTTCTTCAATGTTTCGTTCGCCACAGCTGTGCCAGACAACTTTTAACACATGGATCTTGTGTATTTGAGTAGAATGAAGGTTTTTGACACATTTGCACCGAGCTGTGCTCTCAGAAACGCTCGAAACACGCGATGTTACGATTTTGGTGTTCTTCGATGTTTCGTCCGCGACAGCTGTGCCAGACGACTTTGACGGCATGTATATTGTGCATTTGAGTAGAATGAAGGATTTTGACGCATTTACACCGAGCTGTGCTCTCAGAAACGCTCGAAACACGCGATATCACGATTTTGGTACTGTTCAACGTTTCGTTCGCCACAGCTGTGCCAGACGACTTTTAACATATGGATCTTGTGTATTTGAGTAGAATGAAGGTTTTCGACACATTTACACCGAGCTGTGCTCTCAGGAACGCTCGAAACACGCGATATCACGATTTTGGTCCTGTTTAAAGTTTCGTTCGCCACAGCTGTGCCAGACAACTTTTAACACGTGGATCTTGTGTATTTGAGTAGAATGAAGGTTTTTGACACATTTACACCGAGCTGTGCTCTCAGGAACGCTCGAAACACGCGATATCACGATTTTGGTCCTGTTTAAAGTTTCGTTCGCCACAGCTGTGCCAGACAACTTTTAACACGTGGATCTTGTGTATTTGAGTAGAATGAAGGTTTTTGACACATTCACACCGAGCTGTACTCTCAGAAACGCTCGAAACACGCGATATCACGATTTTGGTGTTCTTCGATGTTTCGTCCGCGACAGCTGTGCCAGACGACTTTAACCGCATGTATATTGTGCATTTGAGTAGAATGAAGGATTTTGACGCATTTACACCGAGCTGTGCTCTCAGAAACGCTCGAAACACGCGATATCACGATTTTGGTGTTCTTCAATGTTTCGTTCGCCACAGCTGTGCCAGACGACTTTTAACACATGGATCTTGTGTATTTGAGTAGAATGAAGGTTTTTGACACATTTATACCGAGCTGTGCTCTGAGATACGCTCGAAACACGCGATACACGATTTTGGTGTTCTTCAATGTTTCGTTCGCCACAGCTGTGCCAGACAACTTTTAACACGTGGATCTTGTGTATTTGAGTAGAATGAAGGTTTTTGACACATTTGCACCGAGCTGTGCTCTCAGAAATGCTCGAAACACGCGATATCACGATTTTGGTACTGGTCAACGTTTCGTTCGCCACAGCTGTGCCAGACGACTTTTAACACATGGATCTTGTGTATTTGAGTAGAATGAAGGTTTTTGACACATTTATACCGAGCTGTGCTCTGAGATACGCTCGAAACACGCGATATCACGATTTTGGAACTGTTCAATGTTTCGTTCGCCACAGCTGTGCCAGACGACTTTTAACACATGGATGTTGTGTATTTGAGTAGAATGAAGGTTTTTGACACATTTACACCGAGCTGTGCTCTCAGGAACGCTCGAAACACGCGATATCACGATTTTGGTCCTGTTCAAAGTTTCGTTTGCCACAGCTGTGCCAGACAACTTTTAACACGTGGATCTTGTGTATTTGAGTAGAATGAAGGTTTTTGGCACATTTACACCAAGCTGTACTCTCAGAAACGCTCGAAACACGCGATGTTACGATTTTGGTGTTCTTCGATGTTTCGTCCGCGACAGCTGTGCCAGACGACTTTGACCGCATGTATATTGTGCATTTGAGTAGAATGAAGGATTTTGACGCATTTACACCGAGCTGTGCTCTCAGAAACGCTCGAAACACGCGATATCACGATTTTGGTACTGTTCAACGTTTCGTTCGCCACAGCTGTGCCAGACGACTTTTAACATATGGATCTTGTGTATTTGAGTAGAATGAAGGTTTTCGACACATTTACACCGAGCTGTGCTCTCAGGAACGCTCGAAACACGCGATATCACGATTTTGGTCCTGTTTAAAGTTTCGTTCGCCACAGCTGTGCCAGACAACTTTTAACACGTGGATCTTGTGTATTTGAGTAGAATGAAGGTTTTTGACACATTTACACCGAGCTGTACTCTCAGAAACGCTCGAAACACGAGATATCACTATTTTGGTGTTCTTCGATGTTTCGTCCGCGACAGCTGTGCCAGACGACTTTAACCGCATGTATATTGTGCATTTGAGTAGAATGAAGGATTTTAACGCATTTACACCGAGCTGTGCTCTCAGAAACGCTCGAAACACTCGATATCACGATTTTGGTACTGTTCAACGTTTCGTTCGCCACAGCTGTGCCAGACGACTTTTAACACATGGATCTTGTGTATTTGAGTAGAATGAAGGTTTTTGACACATTTACACCGAGCTGTGCTCTCAGGAACAATCGAAACACGCGATATCACGATTTTGGTCCTGTTCAAAGTTTCGTTCGCCACAGCTGTGCCAGACAACTTTTAACACGTGGATCTTGTGTATTTGAGTAGAATGAAGGTTTTTGACACATTTACACCGAGCTGTGCTCTCAGAAACGCTCGAAACACGCGATATCACGATTTTTGTACTGTTCAAAGTTTCATTCGCCACAGCTGTGCCAGACAACTTTTAACACATGGATCTTGTGTATTTGAGTAGAATAAAGATTTTTGACACATTTACACCGAGCTGTGCTCACAGAAACGTTCGAAACACGCGATATCACGATTTTGGTGTTCTTCAATGTTTCGTTCGCCACAGCTGTGCCAGACAACTTTTAACACATGGATCTTGTGTATTTGAGTAGAATGAAGGTTTTTGACACATTTGCACCGAGCTGTGCTCTCAGAAATGCTCGAAACACGCGATATCACGATTTTGGTACTGGTCAACGTTTCGTTCGCCACAGCTGTGCCAGACGACTTTTAACACATGGATCTTGTGTATTTGAGTAGAATGAAGGTTTTTGACACATTTACACCGAGCTGTGCTCTGAGATACGCTCGAAACACGCGATATCACGATTTTGGAACTGTTCAACGTTTCGTTCGCCACAGCTGTGCCAGGCGACTTTTAACACATGGATCTTGTGTATTTGAGTAGAATGAAGGTTTTTGATACATTTATACCGAGCTGTGCTCCGAGATACGCTCGAAACACGCGATATCACGATTTTGGAGTTCGTCGATTTTTCGTTCGCCACAGCTGTGCCAGACGACTTTTAACGCATGAATATTGTGCATTTGAGTAGATTGAATTTTTTTGACACATTTATACCGAGCTGTGCTCTGAGATACGCTCGAAACACGCGATATCACGATTTTGGTGTTCGTCGATTTTTCGTTCGCCACAGCTGTGCCAGACGACTTTTAACGCATGAATATTGTGCATTTGAGTAGAATGAAGGTTTTTGACACATTTACACCGAGCTGTACTCTCAGAAACGTTCGAAACACGCGATATCACAATTTTGGTGTTCTTCAATGTTTCGTTCGCCACAGCTGTGCCAGACAACTTTTAACACATGGATCTTGTGTATTTGAGTAGAATGAAGGTTTTTGACACATTTGCACCGAGCTGTGCTCTCAGAAATGCTCGAAACACGCGATATCACGATTTTGGTACTGGTCAACGTTTCGTTCGCCACAGCTGTGCCAGACGACTTTTAACACATGGATCTTGTGTATTTGAGTAGAATGAAGGTTTTTGACACATTTATACCGAGCTGTGCTCTGAGATACGCTCGAAACACGCGATATCACGATTTTGGAACTGTTCAACGTTTCGTTCGCCACAGCTGTGCCAGGCAACTTTTAACACATGGATCTTGTGTATTTGAGTAGAATGAAGGTTTTTGATACATTTATACCGAGCTGTGCTCCGAGATACGCTCGAAACACGCGATATCACGATTTTGGTACTGGTCAACGTTTCGTTCGCCACAGCTGTGCCAGACGACTTTTAACACATGGATCTTGTGTATTTGAGTAGAATGAAGGTTTTTGACACATTTATACCGAGCTGTGCTCTGAGATACGCTCGAAACACGCGATATCACGATTTTGGAACTGTTCAACGTTTCGTTCGCCACAGCTGTGCCAGGCAACTTTTAACACATGGATCTTGTGTATTTGAGTAGAATGAAGGTTTTTGATACATTTATACCGAGCTGTGCTCCGAGATACGCTCGAAACACGCGATATCACGATTTTGGTGTTCGTCGATTTTTCGTTCGCCACAGCTGTGCCAGACGACTTTTAACGCATGAATATTGTGCATTTGAGTAGAATGAAGGTTTTTGACACATTTACACCGAGCTGTACTCTCAGAAACGCTCGAAACCGGCGATATCACGATTTTGGTGTTCTTCGATTTTTCGTGCGCCACAGCTGTGGCAGGCGACTTTTAACGCATGGATAATGTGCATTTGAGTAGAATGAAGGTTTTTCATACATTTACACCGAGCTGTGCTCTCAGAAATGTTCGAAACACGCGATATCACGATTTTGGAACTGTTGAACGTTTCGTACGCCACAGCTGTGCCAGACGACTTTTAACACATGGATCTTGTGTATTTGAGTAGAATGAAGGTTTTTCATACATTTACACCGAGCTGTGCTCTCAGAAACGTTCGAAACACGCGATATCACGATTTTTGTACTGTTCAACGTTTCGTTCGCCACAGCTGTTCCAGATGACTTTTAACAAATGGATCTTGTGTATTTGAGTAGAATGAAGGTTTTTGACACATTTATACCGAGCTGTGCTCTGAGAAACTCTCGAAACACGCAATATCACGATTTTGGTGTTCGTCGATGTTTCGTTCGCCACAGCTGTGCCAGACAACTTTTAACGCATGCATATTAGGCATTTGAGTAGAATGAAGGTTTTTGACACATTTGCACCGAGCAGAGCTCTCAGAAACGCTCGAAACACGCGATATCACGATTTTTGTACTATTCAAAGTTTCATACGCCGCAGCTGTGCCAGACAAATTTTAACACATGGATCTTGTGTATTTGAGTAGAATGAAGGTTTTTTACACATTTACACCGAGCTGTGCTCACAGAAACGTTCGAAACACGCGATATCACGATTTTGGTGTTCTTCAATGTTTCGTTCGCCACAGCTGTGCCAGACAACTTTTAACACGTGGATCTTGTGTATTTGAGTAGAATGAAGGTTTTTGACACATTTACACCGAGCTGTACTCTCAGAATCGCTCGAAACCCGCGATATCACGATTTTGTTGTTCTTCGATTTTTCGTTCGCCACAGCTGTGGCAGACGACTTTTAGCGCATGGATAATGTGCATTTGAGTAGAATGAAGGTTTTTGACACATTTACACCGAGCTGTGCTCTCAGAAACGCTCGAAACACGCGATATCACGATTTTGGTACTGTTCAACGTTTCGTTCGCCACAGCTGTGCCAGACGACTTTTAACACATGGATCTTGTGTATTTGAGTAGAATGAAGGTTTTTGACACATTTACACCGAGCTGTGCTCTCAGGAACGCTCGAAACACGCGATATCACGATTTTGGTGATGGTCAACGTTTCGTTCGCCACAGCTGTGCCAGACGACTTTTAACACATGGATCTTGTGTATTTGAGTAGAATGAAGGTTTTTGACACATTTATACCGAGCTGTGCTCTGAGAAACTCTCGAAACACGCAATATCACGATTTTGGTGTTCGTCGATGTTTCGTTCGCCACAGCTGTGCCAGACAACTTTTAACGCATGCATATTAGGCATTTGAGTAGAATGAAGGTTTTTGACACATTTATACCGAGCTGTGCTCAAAGATACGCTCGAAACACGCGATATCACGATTTTGGTGTTCGTCGATTTTTCGTTCGCCACAGCTGTGCCAGACGACTTTTAACGCATGAATATTGTGCAATTGAGTAGAATGAAGGTTTTTCATACGTTTACACCGAGCCGTACTCTCAGAAACGCTCGAAACCCGCGATATCACGATTTTGGTGTTCTTCGATTTTTCGTTCGCCACAGCTGTGGCAGACGACTTTTAGCGCATGGATAATGTGCATTTGAGTAGAATGAAGGTTTTTGACACATTTACACCTAGCTGTGCTCTCAGAAACGCTCGAAACACGCGATATCACGATTTTGGTGTTCTTCGATGTTTCGTTCGCGACAGCTGTGCCAGACGACTTTAACCGCATGGATATTGTGCATTTGAGTAGAATGAAGGTTTTTACACCGGACGCATTTACACTAAGCTGTGCTCTCAGAAACGCTCGAAACACGCGATATCACGATTTTGGTACTGTTCAACGTTTCGTTCGCCACAGCTGTGCCAGACGACTTTTAACACATGGATCTTGTGTATTTGAGTAGAATGAAGGTTTCTGACATATTTACACCGAGCTGTGCTCTCAGGAACGCTCGAAACACGCGATATCACGATTTTGGTCCTGGTCAAAGTTTCGTTCGCCACAGCTGTGCCAGACAACTTTTAACACGTGGATCTTGTGTATTTGAGTAGAATGAAGGTTCTTGACACATTTACACCGAGCTGTGCTCTCAGAAACGCTCGAAACACGCGATATCACGATTTTGGAACTGTTCAACGTTTCATTCGCCACAGCTGTGCCAGACAACTTTGAACACATGGATCTTGTGTATTTGAGTAGAATGAAGGTTTTTAACACATTTACACCGAACTGTGCTCACAGAAACGTTCGAAACACGCGATATCACGATTTTGGTGTTCTTCAATGTTTCGTTCGCCACAGCTGTGCCAGACAACTTTTAACACATGGATCTTGTGTATTTGAGTAGAATGAAGGTTTTTCATACATTTACACCGAGCTGTGCTCTCAGAAATGTTCGAAACACGCGATATCACGATTTTGGTACTGTTCAACGTTTCGTTCGCCACAGCTGTGCCAGACAACTTTTAACGCATGCATATTAGGCATTTGAGTAGAATGAAGGTTTTTGACACATTTATACCGAGCTGTGCTCTGAGATAAGCTCGAAACACGCGATATCACTATTTTGGTGTTCGTCGATTTTTCGTTCGCCACAGCTGTGCCAGACGGCTTTTAACGCATGAATATTGTGCATTTGAGTAGAATGAAGGTTTTTGACACATTTACACCGAGCTGTGCTCTCAGAAACGCTCGAAACACGCGATATCACGATTTTGATGTTCGTCGATTTTTCGTTCGCCACAGCTGTGCCAGACGACTTTTAACACATGGATCTTGTGTATTTGAGTAGAATGAAGGTTTCTGACATATTTACACCGAGCTGTGCTCTCAGGAACGCTCGAAACACGCGATATCACGATTTTGGTCCTGTTCAAAGTTTCGTTCGCCACAGCTGTGCCAGACAACTTTTAACACGTGGATCTTGTGTATTTGAGTAGAATGAAGGTTTTTGACACATTTACACCGAGCTGTGCTCTCAGAAACGTTCGAAACACGCGATATCACGATTTTGGTGTTCTTCAATGTTTCGTTCGCCACAGCTGTGCCAGACGACTTTTAACACATGGATCTTGTGTATTTGAGTAGAATGAAGGTTTTTGACACATTTATACCGAGCTGTGCTCTGAGATACGCTCGAAACACGCGATACACGATTTTGGTGTTCTTCAATGTTTCGTTCGCCACAGCTGTGCCAGACAACTTTTAACACGTGGATCTTGTGTATTTGAGTAGAATGAAGGTTTTTGACACATTTACACCGAGCTGTACTCTCAGAAACGTTCGAAACACGCGATATCACAATTTTGGTGTTCTTCAATGTTTCGTTCGCCACAGCTGTGCCAGACAACTTTTAACACATGGATCTTGTGTATTTGAGTAGAATGAAGGTTTTTGACACATTTGCACCGAGCTGTGCTCTCAGAAATGCTCGAAACACGCGATATCACGATTTTGGTACTGGTCAACGTTTCGTTCGCCACAGCTGTGCCAGACGACTTTTAACACATGGATCTTGTGTATTTGAGTAGAATGAAGGTTTTTGACACATTTATACCGAGCTGTGCTCTGAGATACGCTCGAAACACGCGATATCACGATTTTGGAACTGTTCAACGTTTCGTTCGCCACAGCTGTGCCAGGCAACTTTTAACACATGGATCTTGTGTATTTGAGTAGAATGAAGGTTTTTGATACATTTATACCGAGCTGTGCTCCGAGATACGCTCGAAACACGCGATATCACGATTTTGGTACTGGTCAACGTTTCGTTCGCCACAGCTGTGCCAGACGACTTTTAACACATGGATCTTGTGTATTTGAGTAGAATGAAGGTTTTTGACACATTTATACCGAGCTGTGCTCTGAGATACGCTCGAAACACGCGATATCACGATTTTGGAACTGTTCAACGTTTCGTTCGCCACAGCTGTGCCAGGCAACTTTTAACACATGGATCTTGTGTATTTGAGTAGAATGAAGGTTTTTGATACATTTATACCGAGCTGTGCTCCGAGATACGCTCGAAACACGCGATATCACGATTTTGGTGTTCGTCGATTTTTCGTTCGCCACAGCTGTGCCAGACGACTTTTAACGCATGAATATTGTGCATTTGAGTAGAATGAAGGTTTTTGACACATTTACACCGAGCTGTACTCTCAGAAACGCTCGAAACCGGCGATATCACGATTTTGGTGTTCTTCGATTTTTCGTGCGCCACAGCTGTGGCAGGCGACTTTTAACGCATGGATAATGTGCATTTGAGTAGAATGAAGGTTTTTCATACATTTACACCGAGCTGTGCTCTCAGAAATGTTCGAAACACGCGATATCACGATTTTGGAACTGTTGAACGTTTCGTACGCCACAGCTGTGCCAGACGACTTTTAACACATGGATCTTGTGTATTTGAGTAGAATGAAGGTTTTTCATACATTTACACCGAGCTGTGCTCTCAGAAACGTTCGAAACACGCGATATCACGATTTTTGTACTGTTCAACGTTTCGTTCGCCACAGCTGTTCCAGATGACTTTTAACAAATGGATCTTGTGTATTTGAGTAGAATGAAGGTTTTTGACACATTTATACCGAGCTGTGCTCTGAGAAACTCTCGAAACACGCAATATCACGATTTTGGTGTTCGTCGATGTTTCGTTCGCCACAGCTGTGCCAGACAACTTTTAACGCATGCATATTAGGCATTTGAGTAGAATGAAGGTTTTTGACACATTTGCACCGAGCAGAGCTCTCAGAAACGCTCGAAACACGCGATATCACGATTTTTGTACTATTCAAAGTTTCATACGCCGCAGCTGTGCCAGACAAATTTTAACACATGGATCTTGTGTATTTGAGTAGAATGAAGGTTTTTTACACATTTACACCGAGCTGTGCTCACAGAAACGTTCGAAACACGCGATATCACGATTTTGGTGTTCTTCAATGTTTCGTTCGCCACAGCTGTGCCAGACAACTTTTAACACGTGGATCTTGTGTATTTGAGTAGAATGAAGGTTTTTGACACATTTACACCGAGCTGTACTCTCAGAATCGCTCGAAACCCGCGATATCACGATTTTGTTGTTCTTCGATTTTTCGTTCGCCACAGCTGTGGCAGACGACTTTTAGCGCATGGATAATGTGCATTTGAGTAGAATGAAGGTTTTTGACACATTTACACCGAGCTGTGCTCTCAGAAACGCTCGAAACACGCGATATCACGATTTTGGTACTGTTCAACGTTTCGTTCGCCACAGCTGTGCCAGACGACTTTTAACACATGGATCTTGTGTATTTGAGTAGAATGAAGGTTTTTGACACATTTACACCGAGCTGTGCTCTCAGGAACGCTCGAAACACGCGATATCACGATTTTGGTGATGGTCAACGTTTCGTTCGCCACAGCTGTGCCAGACGACTTTTAACACATGGATCTTGTGTATTTGAGTAGAATGAAGGTTTTTGACACATTTATACCGAGCTGTGCTCTGAGAAACTCTCGAAACACGCAATATCACGATTTTGGTGTTCGTCGATGTTTCGTTCGCCACAGCTGTGCCAGACAACTTTTAACGCATGCATATTAGGCATTTGAGTAGAATGAAGGTTTTTGACACATTTATACCGAGCTGTGCTCAAAGATACGCTCGAAACACGCGATATCACGATTTTGGTGTTCGTCGATTTTTCGTTCGCCACAGCTGTGCCAGACGACTTTTAACGCATGAATATTGTGCAATTGAGTAGAATGAAGGTTTTTCATACGTTTACACCGAGCCGTACTCTCAGAAACGCTCGAAACCCGCGATATCACGATTTTGGTGTTCTTCGATTTTTCGTTCGCCACAGCTGTGGCAGACGACTTTTAGCGCATGGATAATGTGCATTTGAGTAGAATGAAGGTTTTTGACACATTTACACCTAGCTGTGCTCTCAGAAACGCTCGAAACACGCGATATCACGATTTTGGTGTTCTTCGATGTTTCGTTCGCGACAGCTGTGCCAGACGACTTTAACCGCATGGATATTGTGCATTTGAGTAGAATGAAGGTTTTTACACCGGACGCATTTACACTAAGCTGTGCTCTCAGAAACGCTCGAAACACGCGATATCACGATTTTGGTACTGTTCAACGTTTCGTTCGCCACAGCTGTGCCAGACGACTTTTAACACATGGATCTTGTGTATTTGAGTAGAATGAAGGTTTCTGACATATTTACACCGAGCTGTGCTCTCAGGAACGCTCGAAACACGCGATATCACGATTTTGGTCCTGGTCAAAGTTTCGTTCGCCACAGCTGTGCCAGACAACTTTTAACACGTGGATCTTGTGTATTTGAGTAGAATGAAGGTTCTTGACACATTTACACCGAGCTGTGCTCTCAGAAACGCTCGAAACACGCGATATCACGATTTTGGAACTGTTCAACGTTTCATTCGCCACAGCTGTGCCAGACAACTTTGAACACATGGATCTTGTGTATTTGAGTAGAATGAAGGTTTTTAACACATTTACACCGAACTGTGCTCACAGAAACGTTCGAAACACGCGATATCACGATTTTGGTGTTCTTCAATGTTTCGTTCGCCACAGCTGTGCCAGACAACTTTTAACACATGGATCTTGTGTATTTGAGTAGAATGAAGGTTTTTCATACATTTACACCGAGCTGTGCTCTCAGAAATGTTCGAAACACGCGATATCACGATTTTGGTACTGTTCAACGTTTCGTTCGCCACAGCTGTGCCAGACAACTTTTAACGCATGCATATTAGGCATTTGAGTAGAATGAAGGTTTTTGACACATTTATACCGAGCTGTGCTCTGAGATAAGCTCGAAACACGCGATATCACTATTTTGGTGTTCGTCGATTTTTCGTTCGCCACAGCTGTGCCAGACGGCTTTTAACGCATGAATATTGTGCATTTGAGTAGAATGAAGGTTTTTGACACATTTACACCGAGCTGTGCTCTCAGAAACGCTCGAAACACGCGATATCACGATTTTGATGTTCGTCGATTTTTCGTTCGCCACAGCTGTGCCAGACGACTTTTAACACATGGATCTTGTGTATTTGAGTAGAATGAAGGTTTCTGACATATTTACACCGAGCTGTGCTCTCAGGAACGCTCGAAACACGCGATATCACGATTTTGGTCCTGTTCAAAGTTTCGTTCGCCACAGCTGTGCCAGACAACTTTTAACACGTGGATCTTGTGTATTTGAGTAGAATGAAGGTTTTTGACACATTTACACCGAGCTGTGCTCTCAGAAACGTTCGAAACACGCGATATCACGATTTTGGTGTTCTTCAATGTTTCGTTCGCCACAGCTGTGCCAGACGACTTTTAACACATGGATCTTGTGTATTTGAGTAGAATGAAGGTTTTTGACACATTTATACCGAGCTGTGCTCTGAGATACGCTCGAAACACGCGATACACGATTTTGGTGTTCTTCAATGTTTCGTTCGCCACAGCTGTGCCAGACAACTTTTAACACGTGGATCTTGTGTATTTGAGTAGAATGAAGGTTTTTGACACATTTACACCGAGCTGTACTCTCAGAATCGCTCGAAACCCGCGATATCACGATTTTGTTGTTCTTCGATTTTTCGTTCGCCACAGCTGTGGCAGACGACTTTTAGCGCATGGATAATGTGCATTTGAGTAGAATGAAGGTTTTTGACACATTTACACCGAGCTGTGCTCTCAGAAACGCTCGAAACACGCGATATCACGATTTTGGTACTGTTCAACGTTTCGTTCGCCACAGCTGTGCCAGACGACTTTTAACACATGGATCTTGTGTATTTGAGTAGAATGAAGGTTTTTGACACATTTACACCGAGCTGTGCTCTCAGGAACGCTCGAAACACGCGATATCACGATTTTGGTACTGTTCAACGTTTCGTTCGCCACAGCTGTGCCAGACGACTTTTAACACATGGATCTTGTGTATTTGAGTAGAATGAAGGTTTCTGACATATTTACACCGAGCTGTGCTCTCAGGAACGCTCGAAACACGCGATATCACGATTTTGGTCCTGGTCAAAGTTTCGTTCGCCACAGCTGTGCCAGACAACTTTTAACACGTGGATCTTGTGTATTTGAGTAGAATGAAGGTTCTTGACACATTTACACCGAGCTGTGCTCTCAGAAACGCTCGAAACACGCGATATCACGATTTTGGAACTGTTCAACGTTTCGTTCGCCACAGCTGTGCCAGACGACTTTTAACACATGGATCTTGTGTATTTGAGTAGAATGAAGGTTTTTCATACATTTACACCGAGCTGTGCTCTCAGAAACGTTCGAAACACGCGATATCACGATTTTGGTACTGTTTAACGTTTCGTTCGCCACAGCTGTGCCAGACGACTTTTAACACATGGATCTTGTGTATTTGAGTAGTATGAAGGTTTTTGACACATTTATACCGAGCTGTGCTCTGAGAGACGCTCGAAACACGCGATATCACGATTTTTGTACTATTCAAAGTTTCATACGCCACAGCTGTGCCAGACGACTTTTAACACATGGATCTTGCGTATTTGAGTAGAATGAAGGTTTTTGACACATTTACACCGAGCTGTGCTCTCAGAAACGCTCGAAACACGCGATATCACGATTTTTGTACTGTTCAAAGTTTCATTCGCCACAGCTGTGCCAGACAACTTTGAACACATGGATCTTGTGTATTTGAGTAGAATAAAGGTTTTTGACACATTTACACCGAGCTGTGCTCACAGAAACGTTCGAAACACGCGATATCACGATTTTGGTGTTCTTCAATGTTTCGTTCGCCACAGCTGTGCCAGACAACTTTTAACACATGGATCTTGTGTATTTGAGTAGAATGAAGGTTTTTCATACATTTACACCGAGCTGTGCTCTCAGAAATGTTCGAAACACGCGATATCACGATTTTGGTACTGTTCAACGTTTCGTTCGCCACAGCTGTGCCAGACGACTTTTAACACATGGATCTTGTGTATTTGAGTAGAATGAAGGTTTTTGACACATTTATACCGAGCTGTGCTCTGAGAAACTCTCGAAACACGCAATATCACGATTTTGGTGTTCGTCGATGTTTCGTTCGCCACAGCTGTGCCAGACAACTTTTAACGCATGCATATTAGGCATTTGAGTAGAATGAAGGTTTTTGTCACATTTGCACCGAGCTGTGCTCTGAGATACGCTCGAAACACGCGATATCACGATTTTGGTACTGTTCAACGTTTCGTTCGCCACAGCTGTGCCAGACGACTTTTAACACATGGATCTTGTGTATTTGAGTAGAATGAAGGTTTTTGACACATTTATACCGAGCTGTGCTCTGAGAAACTCTCGAAACACGCAATATCACGATTTTGGTGTTCGTCGATATTTCGTTCGCCACAGCTGTGCCAGACAACTTTTAACGCATGCATATTAGGCATTTGAGTAGAATGAAGGTTTTTGACACATTTGCACCGAGCTGAGCTCTCAGAAACGCTCGAAACACGCGATATCACGATTTTTGTACTATTCAAAGTTTCATACGCCACAGCTGTGCCAGACGACTTTTAACACAAAGATCTTGTGTATTTGAGTAGAATGAAGGTTTTTGACACATTTATACCGAGCTGTGCTCTGAGATACGCTCGAAACACGCGATATCACTATTTTGGTGTTCGTCGATTTTTCGTTCGCCACAGCTGTGCCAGACGGCTTTTAACGCATGAATATTGTGCATTTGAGTAGAATGAAGGTTTTTGACACATTTACACCGAGCTGGGCTCTCAGAAACGCTCGAAACACGCGATATCACGATTTTGATGTTCGTCGATTTTTCGTTCGCCACAGCTGTGCCAGACGACTTTTAACGCATGGATATTGTGCATCTGAGTAGAATGACGGTTTTTGACACATTTACACCGAGCTGTGCTCTCAGAAACGCTCGAAACACGCGATATCACGATTTTGGTACTGTTCAAAGTTTCGTTCGCCACAGCTGTGCCAGACAACTTTTAACACGTGGATCTTGTGTATTTGAGCAGAATGAAGGTTTTTGACGCATTTACACCGAACTGTGCTCTCAGAAACGCTCGAAACACTCTATATCACGATTTTGGTACTGTTCAACGTTTCGTTCGCCACAGCTGTGCCAGACGACTTTTAACACATGGATCTTGTGTATTTGAGTAGAATGAAGGTTTTTGACACATTTACACCGAGCTGTGCTCTCAGGAACGCTCGAAACACGCGATATCACGATTTTGGTCCTGTTTAAAGTTTCGTTCGCCACAGCTGTGCCAGACAACTTTTAACACGTGGATCTTGTGTATTTGAGTAGAATGAAAGTTTTTGACACATTCACACCGAGCTGTACTCTCAGAAACGCTCGAAACACGCGATATCACGATTTTGGTGATCTTCGATGTTTCGTCCGCGACAGCTGTGCCAGACGACTTTAACCGCATGTATATTGTGCATTTGAGTAGAATGAAGGATTTTGACGCATTTACACCGAGCTGTGCTCTCAGAAACGCTCGAAACACTCGATATCACGATTTTGGTACTGTTCAACGTTTCGTTCGCCACAGCTGTGCCAGACGACTTTTAACACATGGATCTTGTGTATTTGAGTAGAATGAAGGTTTTTGACACATTTACACCGAGCTGTGCTCTCAGAAACGCTCGAAACACGCGATATCACGATTTTTGTACTGTTCAAAGTTTCATTCGCCACAGCTGTGCCAGACAACTTTGAACACATGGATCTTGTGTATTTGAGTAGAATGAAGGTTTTTGACACATTTACACCGAGCTGTGCTCTCAGGAACGCTCGAAACACGCGATATCACGATTTTGGTCCTGTTCAAAGTTTCGTTCGCCACAGCTGTGCCAGACAACTTTTAACACGTGGATCTTGTGTATTTGAGTAGAATGAAGGTTTTTGACACATTTACACCGAGCTGTACTCTCAGAAACGCTCGAAACCGGCGATATCACGATTTTGGTGTTCTTCGATTTTTCGTGCGCCACAGCTGTGGCAGACGACTTTTAACGCATGGATAATGTGCATTTGAGTAGAATGAAGGTTTTTCATACATTTACACCGAGCTGTGCTCTCAGAAATGTTCAAAACACGCGATATCACGATTTTGGAACTGTTGAACGTTTCGTTCGCCACAGCTGTGCCAGACGACTTTTAACACATGGATCTTGTGTATTTGAGTAGAATGAAGGTTTTTCATACATTTACACCGAGCTGTGCTCTCAGAAACGTTCGAAACACGCGATATCACGATTTTTGTACTGTTCAACGTTTCGTTCGCCACAGCTGTGCCAGATGACTTTTAACAAATGGATCTTGTGTATTTGAGTAGAATGAAGGTTTTTGACACATTTATACCGAGCTGTGCTCTGAGAAACTCTCGAAACACGCAATATCACGATTTTGGTGTTCGTCGATGTTTCGTTCGCCACAGCTGTGCCAGACAACTTTTAACGCATGCATATTAGGCATTTGAGTAGAATGAAGGTTTTTGACACATTTGCACCGAGCAGAGCTCTCAGAAACGCTCGAAACACGCGATATCACGATTTTTGTACTATTCAAAGTTTCATACGCCGCAGCTGTGCCAGACAAATTTTAACACATGGATCTTGTGTATTTGAGTAGAATGAAGGTTTTTTACACATTTACACCGAGCTGTGCTCACAGAAACGTTCGAAACACGCGATATCACGATTTTTGTGTTCTTCAATGTTTCGTTCGCCACAGCTGTGCCAGACAACTTTTAACACGTGGATCTTGTGTATTTGAGTAGAATGAAGGTTTTTGACACATTTACACCGAGCTGTACTCTCAGAATCGCTCGAAACCCGCGATATCACGATTTTGGTGTTCTTCGATTTTTCGTTCGCCACAGCTGTGCCAGACGACTTTTAACACAAAGATCTTGTGTATTTGAGTAGAATGAAGGTTTTTGACACATTTATACCGAGCTGTGCTCTGAGATACGCTCGAAACACGCGATATCACTATTTTGGTGTTCGTCGATTTTTCGTTCGCCACAGCTGTGCCAGACGGCTTTTAACGCATGAATATTGTGCATTTGAGTAGAATGAAGGTTTTTGACACATTTACACCGAGCTGTGCTCTCAGAAACGCTCGAAACACGCGATATCACGATTTTGATGTTCGTCGATTTTTCGTTCGCCACAGCTGTGCCAGACGACTTTTAACACATGGATCTTGTGTATTTGAGTAGAATGAAGGTTTCTGACATATTTACACCGAGCTGTGCTCTCAGGAACGCTCGAAACACGCGATATCACGATTTTGGTGTTCTTCAATGTTTCGTTCGCCACAGCTGTGCCAGACGACTTTTAACACATGGATCTTGTGTATTTGAGTAGAATGAAGGTGTTTGACACATTTATACCGAGCTGTGCTCTGAGATACGCTCGAAACACGCGATACACGATTTTGGTGTTCTTCAATGTTTCGTTCGCCACAGCTGTGCCAGACAACTTTTAACACGTGGATCTTGTGTATTTGAGTAGAATGAAGGTTTTTGACACATTTGCACCGAGCTGTGCTCTCAGAAATGCTCGAAACACGCCATTTCACGATTTTGGTGATGGTCAACGTTTCGTTCGCCACAGCTGTGCCAGACGACTTTTAACACATGGATCTTGTGTATTTGAGTAGAATGAAGGTTTTTCATACGTTTACACCGAGCTGTGCTGTCAGAAACGCTCGAAACACGCGATATCACGATTTTGGTGTTCTTCAATGTTTCGTTCGCCACAGCTGTGCCAGACAACTTTTAACACATGGATCTTGTGTATTTGAGTAGAATGAAAGTTTTTAACACATATACACCGAGCCGTACTCTCAGAAACGCTCGAAACCCGCGATATCACGATTTTGGTGTTCTTCGATTTTTCGTTCGCCACAGCTGTGGCAGACGACTTTTAGCGCATGGATAATGTGCATTTGAGTAGAATGAAGGTTTTTGACACATTTACACCTAGCTGTGCTCTCAGAAACGCTCGAAACACGCGATATCACGATTTTGGTGTTCTTCGATGTTTCGTTCGCGACAGCTGTGCCAGACGACTTTAACCGCATGGATATTGTGCATTTGAGTAGAATGAAGGTTTTTACACCGGACGCATATACACCCAGCTGTGCTCTCAGAAACGCTCGAAACACGCGATATCACGATTTTGGTACTGTTCAACGTTTCGTTCGCCACAGCTGTGCCAGACGACTTTTAACACATGGATCTTGTGTATTTGAGTAGAATGAAGGTTTCTGACATATTTACACCGAGCTGTGCTCTCAGGAACGCTCGAAACACGCGATATCACGATTTTGGTCCTGGTCAAAGTTTCGTTCGCCACAGCTGTGCCAGACAACTTTTAACACGTGGATCTTGTGTATTTGAGTAGAATGAAGTTTCTTGACACATTTACACCGAGCTGTGCTCTCAGAAACGCTCGAAACACGCGATATCACGATTTTGGAACTGTTCAACGTTTCGTTCGCCACAGCTGTGCCAGACGACTTTTAACACATGGATCTTGTGTATTTGAGTAGAATGAAGGTTTTTCATACATTTACACCGAGCTGTGCTCTCAGAAACGTTCGAAACACGCGATATCACGATTTTGGTACTGTTTAACGTTTCGTTCGCCACAGCTGTGCCAGACGACTTTTAACACATGGATCTTGTGTATTTGAGTAGTATGGAGGTTTTTGACACATTTATACCGAGCTGTGCTCTGAGAGACGCTCGAAACACGCGAAATCACGATTTTGGTGTTCGTCGATTTTTCGTTCGCCACAGCTGTGCCAGACGACTTTTAACACATGGATCTTGCGTATTTGAGTAGAATGAAGGTTTTCGACACATTTACACCGAGCTGTGCTCTCAGGAACGCTCGAAACACGCGATATCACGATTTTGGTCCTGTTTAAAGTTTCGTTCGCCACAGCTGTGCCAGACAACTTTTAACACGTGGATCTTGTGTATTTGAGTAGAATGAAGGTTTTTGACACATTCACACCGAGCTGTACTCTCAGAAACGCTCGAAACACGCGATATCACGATTTTGGTGTTCTTCGATGTATCGTCCGCGACAGCTGTGCCAGACGACTTTAACCGCATGTTTATTGTGCATTTGAGTAGAATGAAGGATTTTGACGCATTTACACCGAGCTGTGCTCTCAGAAACGCTCGAAACACTCGATATCACGATTTTGGTACTGTTCAACGTTTCGTTCGCCACAGCTGTGCCAGACGACTTTTAACACATGGATCTTGTGTACTTGAGTAGAATGAAGGTTTTTGACACATTTACACCGAGCTGTGCTCTCAGAAACGCTCGAAACACGCGATATCACGATTTTTGTACTGTGCAAAGTTTCATTCGCCACAGCTGTGCCAGACAACTTTGAACACATGGATCTTGTGTATTTGAGTAGAATAAAGGTTTTTGACACATTTACACCGAGCTGTGCTCACAGAAACGTTCGAAACACGCGATATCACGATTTTGGTGTTCTTCAATGTTTCGTTCGCCACAGCTGTGCCAGACAACTTTTAACACATGGATCTTGTGTATTTGAGTAGAATGAAGGTTTTTCATACATTTACACCGAGCTGTGCTCTCAGAAATGTTCGAAACACGCGATATCACGATTTTGGTACTGTTCAACGTTTCGTTCGCCACAGCTGTGCCAGACGACTTTTAACACATGGATCTTGTGTATTTGAGTAGAATGAAGGTTTTTGACACATTTATACCGAGCTGTGCTCTGAGAAACTCTCGAAACACGCAATATCACGATTTTGGTGTTCGTCGATGTTTCGTTCGCCACAGCTGTGCCAGACAACTTTTAACGCATGCATATTAGGCATTTGAGTAGAATGAAGGTTTTTGACACATTTGCACCGAGCTGAGCTCTCAGAAACGCTCGAAACACGCGATATCACGATTTTTGTACTATTCAAAGTTTCATACGCCACAGCTGTGCCAGACTTTTAACACAAAGATCTTGTGTATTTGAGTAGAATGAAGGTTTTTGACACATTTATACCGAGCTGTGCTCTGAGATACGCTCGAAACACGCGATATCACTATTTTGGTGTTCGTCGATTTTTCGTTCGCCACAGCTGTGCCAGACGGCTTTTAACGCATGAATATTGTGCATTTGAGTAGAATGAAGGTTTTTGACACATTTACACCGAGCTGGGCTCTCAGAAACGCTCGAAACACGCGATATCACGATTTTGATGTTCGTCGATTTTTCGTTCGCCACAGCTGTGCCAGACGACTTTTAACACATGGATCTTGTGTATTTGAGTAGAATGAAGGTTTCTGACATATTTACACCGAGCTGTGCTCTCAGGAACGCTCGAAACACGCGATATCACGATTTTGGTCCTGGTCAAAGTTTCGTTCGCCACAGCTGTGCCAGACAACTTTTAACACGTGGATCTTGTGTATTTGAGTAGAACGAAGGTTCTTGACACATTTACACCGAGCTGTGCTCTCAGAAACGCTCGAAACACGCGATATCACGATTTTGGAACTGTTCAACGTTTCGTTCGCCACAGCTGTGCCAGACGACTTTTAACACATGGATCTTGTGTATTTGAGTAGTATGAAGGTTTTTGACACATTTATACCGAGCTGTGCTCTGAGAGACGCTCGAAACACGCGATATCACGATTTTTGTACTATTCAAAGTTTCATACGCCACAGCTGTGCCAGACGACTTTTAACACATGGATCTTGCGTATTTGAGTAGAATGAAGGTTTTCGACACATTTACACCGAGCTGTGCTCTCAATAACGCTCGAAACACGCGATATCACGATTTTGGTTCTGTTTAAAGTTTCGTTCGCCACAGCTGTGCCAGACAACTTTTAACACGTGGATCTTGTGTATTTGAGTAGAATGAAGGTTTTTGACACATTCACACCGAGCTGTACTCTCAGAAACGCTCGAAACACGCGATATCACGATTTTGGTGTTCTTCGATGTATCGTCCGCGACAGCTGTGCCAGACGACTTTAACCGCATGTATATTGTGCATTTGAGTAGAATGAAGGATTTTGACGCATTTACACCGAGCTGTGCTCTCAGAAACGCTCGAAACACTCGATATCACGATTTTGGTACTGCTCAACGTTTCGTTCGCCACAGCTGTGCCAGACGACTTTTAACACATGGATCTTGTGTATTTGAGTAGAATGAAGGTTTTTGACACATTTACACCGAGCTGTGCTCTCAGAAACGCTCGAAACACGCGATATCACGATTTTTGTACTGTTCAAAGTTTCATTCGCCACAGCTGTGCCAGACAACTTTGAACACATGGATCTTGTGTATTTGAGTAGAATAAAGGTTTTTGACACATTTACACCGAGCTGTGCTCACAGAAACGTTCGAAACACGCGATATCACGATTTTGGTGTTCTTCAATGTTTCGTTCGCCACAGCTGTGCCAGACAACTTTTAACACATGGATCTTGTGTATTTGAGTAGAATGAAGGTTTTTCATACATTTACACCGAGCTGTGCTCTCAGAAATGTTCGAAACACGCGATATCACGATTTTGGTACTGTTCAACGTTTCGTTCGCCACAGCTGTGCCAGACGACTTTTAACACATGGATCTTGTGTATTTGAGTAGAATGAAGGTTTTTGACACATTTACACCGAGCTGTGCTCTGAGATACGCTCGAAACACGCGATATCACGATTTTGGTACTGTTCAAAGTTTCGTTCGCCACAGCTGTGCCAGACGACTTTTAACACATGGATCTTGTGTATTTGAGTAGAATGAAGGTTTTTGACACATTTATACCGAGCTGTGCTCTGAGAAACTCTCGAAACACGCAATATCACGATTTTGGTGTTCGTCGATATTTCGTTCGCCACAGCTGTGCCAGACAACTTTTAACGCATGCATATTAGGCATTTGAGTAGAATGAAGGTTTTTGACACATTTGCACCGAGCTGAGCTCTCAGAAACGCTCGAAACACGCGATATCACGATTTTTGTACTATTCAAAGTTTCATACGCCACAGCTGTGCCAGACGACTTTTAACACAAAGATCTTGTGTATTTGAGTAGAATGAAGGTTTTTGACACATTTATACCGAGCTGTGCTCTGAGATACGCTCGAAACACGCGATATCACTATTTTGGTGTTCGTCGATTTTTCGTTCGCCACAGCTGTGCCAGACGGCTTTTAACGCATGAATATTGTGCATTTGAGTAGAATGAAGGTTTTTGACACATTTACACCGAGCTGTGCTCTGAGATACGCTCGAAACACGCGATATCACTATTTTGGTGTTCGTCGATTTTTCGTTCGCCACAGCTGTGCCAGACGGCTTTTAACGCATGAATATTGTGCATTTGAGTAGAATGAAGGTTTTTGACACATTTACACCGAGCTGGGCTCTCAGAAACGCTCGAAACACGCGATATCACGATTTTGATGTTCGTCGATTTTTCGTTCGCCACAGCTGTGCCAGACGACTTTTAACGCATGGATATTGTGCATCTGAGTAGAATGACGGTTTTTGACACATTTACACCGAGCTGTGCTCTCAGAAACGCTCGAAACACGCGATATCACGATTTTGGTACTGTTCAAAGTTTCGTTCGCCACAGCTGTGCCAGACAACTTTTAACACGTGGATCTTGTGTATTTGAGCAGAATGAAGGTTTTTGACGCATTTACACCGAGCTGTGCTCTCAGAAACGCTCGAAACACTCTATATCACGATTTTGGTACTGTTCAACGTTTCGTTCGCCACAGCTGTGCCAGACGACTTTTAACACATGGATCTTGTGTATTTGAGTAGAATGAAGGTTTTTGACACATTTACACCGAGCTGTGCTCTCAGGAACGCTCGAAACACGCGATATCACGATTTTGGTCCTGTTTAAAGTTTCGTTCGCCACAGCTGTGCCAGACAACTTTTAACACGTGGATCTTGTGTATTTGAGTAGAATGAAAGTTTTTGACACATTCACACCGAGCTGTACTCTCAGAAACGCTCGAAACACGCGATATCACGATTTTGGTGATCTTCGATGTTTCGTCCGCGACAGCTGTGCCAGACGACTTTAACCGCATGTATATTGTGCATTTGAGTAGAATGAAGGATTTTGACGCATTTACACCGAGCTGTGCTCTCAGAAACGCTCGAAACACTCGATATCACGATTTTGGTACTGTTCAACGTTTCGTTCGCCACAGCTGTGCCAGACGACTTTTAACACATGGATCTTGTGTATTTGAGTAGAATGAAGGTTTTTGACACATTTACACCGAGCTGTGCTCTCAGAAACGCTCGAAACACGCGATATCACGATTTTTGTACTGTTCAAAGTTTCATTCGCCACAGCTGTGCCAGACAACTTTGAACACATGGATCTTGTGTATTTGAGTAGAATGAAGGTTTTTGACACATTTACACCGAGCTGTGCTCTCAGGAACGCTCGAAACACGCGATATCACGATTTTGGTCCTGTTCAAAGTTTCGTTCGCCACAGCTGTGCCAGACAACTTTTAACACGTGGATCTTGTGTATTTGAGTAGAATGAAGGTTTTTGACACATTTACACCGAGCTGTACTCTCAGAAACGCTCGAAACCGGCGATATCACGATTTTGGTGTTCTTCGATTTTTCGTGCGCCACAGCTGTGGCAGACGACTTTTAACGCATGGATAATGTGCATTTGAGTAGAATGAAGGTTTTTCATACATTTACACCGAGCTGTGCTCTCAGAAATGTTCGAAACACGCGATATCACGATTTTGGAACTGTTGAACGTTTCGTTCGCCACAGCTGTGCCAGACGACTTTTAACACATGGATCTTGTGTATTTGAGTAGAATGAAGGTTTTTCATACATTTACACCGAGCTGTGCTCTCAGAAACGTTCGAAACACGCGATATCACGATTTTTGTACTGTTCAACGTTTCGTTCGCCACAGCTGTGCCAGATGACTTTTAACAAATGGATCTTGTGTATTTGAGTAGAATGAAGGTTTTTGACACATTTATACCGAGCTGTGCTCTGAGAAACTCTCGAAACACGCAATATCACGATTTTGGTGTTCGTCGATGTTTCGTTCGCCACAGCTGTGCCAGACAACTTTTAACGCATGCATATTAGGCATTTGAGTAGAATGAAGGTTTTTGACACATTTGCACCGAGCAGAGCTCTCAGAAACGCTCGAAACACGCGATATCACGATTTTTGTACTATTCAAAGTTTCATACGCCGCAGCTGTGCCAGACAAATTTTAACACATGGATCTTGTGTATTTGAGTAGAATGAAGGTTTTTTACACATTTACACCGAGCTGTGCTCACAGAAACGTTCGAAACACGCGATATCACGATTTTGGTGTTCTTCAATGTTTCGTTCGCCACAGCTGTGCCAGACAACTTTTAACACGTGGATCTTGTGTATTTGAGTAGAATGAAGGTTTTTGACACATTTACACCGAGCTGTACTCTCAGAATCGCTCGAAACCCGCGATATCACGATTTTGGTGTTCTTCGATTTTTCGTTCGCCACAGCTGTGCCAGACGACTTTTAACACAAAGATCTTGTGTATTTGAGTAGAATGAAGGTTTTTGACACATTTATACCGAGCTGTGCTCTGAGATACGCTCGAAACACGCGATATCACTATTTTGGTGTTCGTCGATTTTTCGTTCGCCACAGCTGTGCCAGACGGCTTTTAACGCATGAATATTGTGCATTTGAGTAGAATGAAGGTTTTTGACACATTTACACCGAGCTGTGCTCTCAGAAACGCTCGAAACACGCGATATCACGATTTTGATGTTCGTCGATTTTTCGTTCGCCACAGCTGTGCCAGACGACTTTTAACACATGGATCTTGTGTATTTGAGTAGAATGAAGGTTTCTGACATATTTACACCGAGCTGTGCTCTCAGGAACGCTCGAAACACGCGATATCACGATTTTGGTGTTCTTCAATGTTTCGTTCGCCACAGCTGTGCCAGACGACTTTGAACACATGGATCTTGTGTATTTGAGTAGAATGAAGGTGTTTGACACATTTATACCGAGCTGTGCTCTGAGATACGCTCGAAACACGCGATACACGATTTTGGTGTTCTTCAATGTTTCGTTCGCCACAGCTGTGTAAGACAACTTTTAACACGTGGATCTTGTGTATTTGAGTAGAATGAAGGTTTTTGACACATTTGCACCGAGCTGTGCTCTCAGAAATGCTCGAAACACGCCATTTCACGATTTTGGTGATGGTCAACGTTTCGTTCGCCACAGCTGTGCCAGACGACTTTTAACACATGGATCTTGTGTATTTAAGTAGAATGAAGGTTTTTCATACGTTTACACCGAGCTGTGCTGTCAGAAACGCTCGAAACACGCGATATCACGATTTTGTTGTTCTTCAATGTTTCGTTCGCCACAGCTGTGCCAGACAACTTTTAACACATGGATCTTGTGTATTTGAGTAGAATGAAAGTTTTTAACACATATACACCGAGCCGTACTCTCAGAAACGCTCGAAACCCGCGATATCACGATTTTGGTGTTCTTCGATTTTTCGTTCGCCACAGCTGTGGCAGACGACTTTTAGCGCATGGATAATGTGCATTTGAGTAGAATGAAGGTTTTTGACACATTTACACCTAGCTGTGCTCTCAGAAACGCTCGAAACACGCGATATCACGATTTTGGTGTTCTTCGATGTTTCGTTCGCGACAGCTGTGCCAGACGACTTTAACCGCATGGATATTGTGCATTTGAGTAGAATGAAGGTTTTTACACCGGACGCATTTACACCGAGCTGTGCTCTCAGAAACGCTCGAAACACGCGATATCACGATTTTGGTACTGTTCAACGTTTCGTTCGCCACAGCTGTGCCAGACGACTTTTAACACATGGATCTTGTGTATTTGAGTAGAATGAAGGTTTCTGACATATTTACACCGAGCTGTGCTCTCAGGAACGCTCGAAACACGCGATATCACGATTTTGGTCCTGGTCAAAGTTTCGTTCGCCACAGCTGTGCCAGACAACTTTTAACACGTGGATCTTGTGTATTTGAGTAGAATGAAGTTTCTTGACACATTTACACCGAGCTGTGCTCTCAGAAACGCTCGAAACACGCGATATCACGATTTTGGAACTGTTCAACGTTTCGTTCGCCACAGCTGTGCCAGACGACTTTTAACACATGGATCTTGTGTATTTGAGTAGAATGAAGGTTTTTCATACATTTACACCGAGCTGTGCTCTCAGAAACGTTCGAAACACGCGATATCACGATTTTGGTACTGTTTAACGTTTCGTTCGCCACAGCTGTGCCAGACGACTTTTAACACATGGATCTTGTGTATTTGAGTAGTATGAAGGTTTTTGACACATTTATACCGAGCTGTGCTCTGAGAGACGCTCGAAACACGCGATATCACGATTTTGGTGTTCGTCGATTTTTCGTTCGCCACAGCTGTGCCAGACGACTTTTAACACATGGATCTTGCGTATTTGAGTAGAATGAAGGTTTTCGACACATTTACACCGAGCTGTGCTCTCAGGAACGCTCGAAACACGCGATATCACGATTTTGGTCCTGTTTAAAGTTTCGTTCGCCACAGCTGTGCCAGACAACTTTTAACACGTGGATCTTGTGTATTTGAGTAGAATGAAGGTTTTTGACACATTCACACCGAGCTGTACTCTCAGAAACGCTCGAAACACGCGATATCACGATTTTGGTGTTCTTCGATGTATCGTCCGCGACAGCTGTGCCAGACGACTTTAACCGCATGTTTATTGTGCATTTGAGTAGAATGAAGGATTTTGACGCATTTACACCGAGCTGTGCTCTCAGAAACGCTCGAAACACTCGATATCACGATTTTGGTACTGTTCAACGTTTCGTTCGCCACAGCTGTGCCAGACGACTTTTAACACATGGATCTTGTGTACTTGAGTAGAATGAAGGTTTTTGACACATTTACACCGAGCTGTGCTCTCAGAAACGCTCGAAACACGCGATATCACGATTTTTGTACTGTTCAAAGTTTCATTCGCCACAGCTGTGCCAGACAACTTTGAACACATGGATCTTGTGTATTTGAGTAGAATAAAGGTTTTTGACACATTTACACCGAGCTGTGCTCACAGAAACGTTCGAAACACGCGATATCACGATTTTGGTGTTCTTCAATGTTTCGTTCGCCACAGCTGTGCCAGACAACTTTTAACACATGGATCTTGTGTATTTGAGTAGAATGAAGGTTTTTCATACATTTACACCGAGCTGTGCTCTCAGAAATGTTCGAAACACGCGATATCACGATTTTGGTACTGTTCAACGTTTCGTTCGCCACAGCTGTGCCAGACGACTTTTAACACATGGATCTTGTGTATTTGAGTAGAATGAAGGTTTTTGACACATTTATACCGAGCTGTGCTCTGAGAAACTCTCGAAACACGCAATATCACGATTTTGGTGTTCGTCGATGTTTCGTTCGCCACAGCTGTGCCAGACAACTTTTAACGCATGCATATTAGGCATTTGAGTAGAATGAAGGTTTTTGACACATTTGCACCGAGCTGAGCTCTCAGAAACGCTCGAAACACGCGATATCACGATTTTTGTACTATTCAAAGTTTCATACGCCACAGCTGTGCCAGACTTTTAACACAAAGATCTTGTGTATTTGAGTAGAATGAAGGTTTTTGACACATTTATACCGAGCTGTGCTCTGAGATACGCTCGAAACACGCGATATCACTATTTTGGTGTTCGTCGATTTTTCGTTCGCCACAGCTGTGCCAGACGGCTTTTAACGCATGAATATTGTGCATTTGAGTAGAATGAAGGTTTTTGACACATTTACACCGAGCTGGGCTCTCAGAAACGCTCGAAACACGCGATATCACGATTTTGATGTTCGTCGATTTTTCGTTCGCCACAGCTGTGCCAGACGACTTTTAACGCATGGATATTGTGCATCTGAGTAGAATGACGGTTTTTGACACATTTACACGGAGCTGTGCTCTCAGGAACGCTCGAAACACGCGATATCACGATTTTGGTCCTGTTTAAAGTTTCGTTCGCCACAGCTGTGCCAGACAACTTTTAACACGTGGATCTTGTGTATTTGAGTAGAATGAAGGTTTTTGACACATTCACACCGAGCTGTACTCTCAGAAACGCTCGAAACACGCGATATCACGATTTTGGTGTTCTTCGATGTTTCGTCCGCGACAGCTGTGCCAGACGACTTTAACCGCACGTATATTGTGCATTTGAGTAGAATGAAGGATTTTGACGCATTTACACCGAGCTGTGCTCTCAGAAACGCTCGAAACACGCGATATCACGATTTTGGTGTTCGTCGATGTTTCGTTCGCCACAGCTGTGCCAGACAACTTTTAACGCATGCATATTAGGCATTTGAGTAGAATGAAGGTTTTTGACACATTTGCACCGAGCAGAGCTCTCAGAAACGCTCGAAACACGCGATATCACGATTTTTGTACTATTCAAAGTTTCATACGCCGCAGCTGTGCCAGACAAATTTTAACACATGGATCTTGTGTATTTGAGTAGAATGAAGGTTTTTTACACATTTACACCGAGCTGTGCTCACAGAAACGTTCGAAACACGCGATATCACGATTTTGGTGTTCTTCAATGTTTCGTTCGCCACAGCTGTGCCAGACAACTTTTAACACGTGGATCTTGTGTATTTGAGTAGAATGAAGGTTTTTGACACATTTACACCGAGCTGTACTCTCAGAATCGCTCGAAACACGCGATATCACGATTTTGGTACTGTTCAACGTTTCGTTCGCCACAGCTGTGCCAGACGACTTTTAACACATGGATCTTGTGTATTTGAGTAGAATGAAGGTTTTTGACACATTTACACCGAACTGTGCTCTCAGGAACGCTCGAAACACGCGATATCACGATTTTGGTACTGTTCAACGTTTCGTTCGCCACAGCTGTGCCAGACGACTTTTAACACATGGATCTTGTGTATTTGAGTAGAATGAAGGTTTCTGACATATTTACACCGAGCTGTGCTCTCAGGAACGCTCGAAACACGCGATATCACGATTTTGGTCCTGGTCAAAGTTTCGTTCGCCACAGCTGTGCCAGACAACTTTTAACACGTGGATCTTGTGTATTTGAGTAGAATGAAGGTTCTTGACACATTTACACCGAGCTGTGCTCTCAGAAACGCTCGAAACACGCGATATCACGATTTTGGAACTGTTCAACGTTTCGTTCGCCACAGCTGTGCCAGACGACTTTTAACACATGGATCTTGTGTATTTGAGTAGAATGAAGGTTTTTCATACATTTACACCGAGCTGTGCTCTCAGAAACGTTCGAAACACGCGATATCACGATTTTGGTACTGTTTAACGTTTCGTTCGCCACAGCTGTGCCAGACGACTTTTAACACATGGATCTTGTGTATTTGAGTAGTATGAAGGTTTTTGACACATTTATACCGAGCTGTGCTCTGAGAGACGCTCGAAACACGCGATATCACGATTTTTGTACTATTCAAAGTTTCATACGCCACAGCTGTGCCAGACGACTTTTAACACATGGATCTTGCGTATTTGAGTAGAATGAAGGTTTTCGACACATTTACACCGAGCTGTGCTCTCAATAACGCTCGAAACACGCGATATCACGATTTTGGTCCTGTTTAAAGTTTCGTTCGCCACAGCTGTGCCAGACAACTTTTAACACGTGGATCTTGTGTATTTGAGTAGAATGAAGGTTTTTGACACATTCACACCGAGCTGTACTCTCAGAAACGCTCGAAACACGCGATATCACGATTTTGGTGTTCTTCGATGTATCGTCCGCGACAGCTGTGCCAGACGACTTTAACCGCATGTATATTGTGCATTTGAGTAGAATGAAGGATTTTGACGCATTTACACCGAGCTGTGCTCTCAGAAACGCTCGAAACACTCGATATCACGATTTTGGTACTGCTCAACGTTTCGTTCGCCACAGCTGTGCCAGACGACTTTTAACACATGGATCTTGTGTATTTGAGTAGAATGAAGGTTTTTGACACATTTACACCGAGCTGTGCTCTCAGAAACGCTCGAAACACGCGATATCACGATTTTTGTACTGTTCAAAGTTTCATTCGCCACAGCTGTGCCAGACAACTTTGAACACATGGATCTTGTGTATTTGAGTAGAATAAAGGTTTTTGACACATTTACACCGAGCTGTGCTCACAGAAACGTTCGAAACACGCGATATCACGATTTTGGTGTTCTTCAATGTTTCGTTCGCCACAGCTGTGCCAGACAACTTTTAACACATGGATCTTGTGTATTTGAGTAGAATGAAGGTTTTTCATACATTTACACCGAGCTGTGCTCTCAGAAATGTTCGAAACACGCGATATCACGATTTTGGTACTGTTCAACGTTTCGTTCGCCACAGCTGTGCCAGACGACTTTTAACACATGGATCTTGTGTATTTGAGTAGAATGAAGGTTTTTGACACATTTATACCGAGCTGTGCTCTGAGAAACTCTCGAAACACGCAATATCACGATTTTGGTGTTCGTCGATGTTTCGTTCGCCACAGCTGTGCCAGACAACTTTTAACGCATGCATATTAGGCATTTGAGTAGAATGAAGGTTTTTGTCACATTTGCACCGAGCTGAGCTCTCAGAAACGCTCGAAACGCGCGATATCACGATTTTTGTACTATTCAAAGTTTCATACGCCACAGCTGTGCCAGACGACTTTTAACACAAAGATCTTGTGTATTTGAGTAGAATGAAGGTTTTTGACACATTTATACCGAGCTGTGCTCTGAGATACGCTCGAAACACGCGATATCACTATTTTGGTGTTCGTCGATTTTTCGTTCGCCACAGCTGTGCCAGACGGCTTTTAACGCATGAATATTCTGCATTTGAGTAGAATGAAGGTTTTTGACACATTTACACCGAGCTGGGCTCTCAGAAACGCTCGAAACACGCGATATCACGATTTTGATGTTCGTCGATTTTTCGTTCGCCACAGCTGTGCCAGACGACTTTTAACGCATGGATATTGTGCATCTGAGTAGAATGACGGTTTTTGACACATTTACACCGAGCTGTGCTCTCAGAAACGCTCGAAACACGCGATATCACGATTTTGGTACTGTTCAAAGTTTCGTTCGCCACAGCTGTGCCAGACAACTTTTAACACGTGGATCTTGTGTATTTGAGCAGAATGAAGGTTTTTGACGCATTTACACCGAGCTGTGCTCTCAGAAACGCTCGAAACACTCTATATCACGATTTTGGTACTTTTCAACGTTTCGTTCGCCACAGCTGTGCCAGACGACTTTTAACACATGGATCTTGTGTATTTGAGTAGAATGAAGGTTTTTGACACATTTACACCGAGCTGTGCTCTCAGGAACGCTCGAAACACGCGATATCACGATTTTGATGTTCGTCGATTTTTCGTTCGCCACAGCTGTGCCAGACGACTTTTAACACATGGATCTTGTGTATTTGAGTAGAATGAAGGTTTCTGACATATTTACACCGAGCTGTGCTCTCAGGAACGCTCGAAACACGCGATATCACGATTTTGGTCCTGTTCAAAGTTTCGTTCGCCACAGCTGTGCCAGACAACTTTTAACACGTGGATCTTGTGTATTTGAGTAGAATGAAGGTTTTTGACACATTTACACCGAGCTGTGCTCTCAGAAACGTTCGAAACACGCGATATCACGATTTTGGTGTTCTTCAATGTTTCGTTCGCCACAGCTGTGCCAGACGACTTTTAACACATGGATCTTGTGTATTTGAGTAGAATGAAGGTTTTTGACACATTTATACCGAGCTGTGCTCTGAGATACGCTCGAAACACGCGATACACGATTTTGGTGTTCTTCAATGTTTCGTTCGCCACAGCTGTGCCAGACAACTTTTAACACGTGGATCTTGTGTATTTGAGTAGAATGAAGGTTTTTGACACATTTACACCGAGCTGTGCTCTCAGAAATGTTCGAAACACGCGATATCACGATTTTGGTACTGTTCAACGTTTCGTTCGCCACAGCTGTGCCAGACGACTTTTAACACATGGATCTTGTGTATTTGAGTAGAATGAAGGTTTTTGACACATTTATACCGAGCTGTGCTCTGAGAAACTCTCGAAACACGCAATATCACGATTTTGGTGTTCGTCGATGTTTCGTTCGCCACAGCTGTGCCAGACAACTTTTAACGCATGCATATTAGGCATTTGAGTAGAATGAAGGTTTTTGACACATTTATACCGAGCTGTGCTCTAAGATACGCTCGAAACACGCGATATCACGATTTTGGTGTTCGTCGATTTTTCGTTCGCCACAGCTGTGCCAGACGACTTTTAACGCATGAATATTGTGCAATTGAGTAGAATGAAGGTTTTTCATACGTTTACACCGAGCTGTGCTGTCAGAAACGCTCGAAACACGCGATATCACGATTTTGGTGTTCTTCAATGTTTCGTTCGCCACAGCTGTGCCAGACAACTTTTAACACATGGATCTTGTGTATTTGAGTAGAATGAAAGTTTTTAACACATATACACCGAGCCGTACTCTCAGAAACGCTCGAAACACGCGATATCACGATTTTGGTGTTCTTCGATGTTTCGTTCGCGACAGCTGTGCCAGACGACTTTAACCGCATGGATATTGTGCATTTGAGTAGAATGAAGGTTTTTACACCGGACGCATTTACACCGAGCTGTGCTCTCAGAAACGCTCGAAACACGCGATATCGCGATTTTGGTACTGTTCAACGTTTCGTTCGCCACAGCTGTGCCAGACGACTTTTAACACATGGATCTTGTGTATTTGAGTAGAATGAAGGTTTCTGACATATTTACACCGAGCTGTGCTCTCAGGAACGCTCGAAACACGCGATATCACGATTTTGGTCCTGGTCAAAGTTTCGTTCGCCACAGCTGTGCCAGACAACTTTTAACACGTGGATATTGTGTATTTGAGTAGAATGAAGGTTCTTGACACATTTACACCGAGCTGTGCTCTCAGAAACGCTCGAAACACGCGATATCACGATTTTGGAACTGTTCAACGTTTCGTTCGCCACAGCTGTGCCAGACGACTTTTAACACATGGATCTTGTGTATTTGAGTAGAATGAAGGTTTTTCATACATTTACACCGAGCTGTGCTCTCAGAAACGTTCGAAACACGCGATATCACGATTTTGGTACTGTTTAACGTTTCGTTCGCCACAGCTGTGCCAGACGACTTTTAACACATGGATCTTGTGTATTTGAGTAGTATGAAGGTTTTTGACACATTTATACCGAGCTGTGCTCTGAGAGACGCTCGAAACACGCGATATCACGATTTTGGTGTTCGTCGATTTTTCGTTCGCCACAGCTGTGCCAGACGACTTTTAACACATGGATCTTGCGTATTTGAGTAGAATGAAGGTTTTCGACACATTTACACCGAGCTGTGCTCTCAGGAACGCTCGAAACACGCGATATCACGATTTTGGTCCTGTTTAAAGTTTCGTTCGCCACAGCTGTGCCAGACAACTTTTAACACGTGGATCTTATGTATTTGAGTAAAATGAAGGTTTTTGACACATTCACACCGAGCTGTACTCTCAGAAACGCTCGAAACACGCGATATCACGATTTTGGTGTTCTTCGATGTATCGTCCGCGACAGCTGTGCCAGACGACTTTAACCGCATGTATATTGTGCATTTGAGTAGAATGAAGGATTTTGACGCATTTACACCGAGCTGTGCTCTCAGAAACGCTCGAAACACTCGATATCACGATTTTGGTACTGTTCAACGTTTCGTTCGCCACAGCTGTGCCAGACGACTTTTAACACATGGATCTTGTGTATTTGAGTAGAATGAAGGTTTTTGACACATTTACACCGAGCTGTGCTCTCAGAAACGCTCGAAACACGCGATATCACGATTTTTGTACTGTTCAAAGTTTCATTCGCCACAGCTGTGCCAGACAACTTTGAACACATGGATCTTGTGTATTTGAGTAGAATGAAGGTTTTTAACACATTTACACCGAGCTGTGCTCACAGAAACGTTCGAAACACGCGATATCACGATTTTGGTGTTCTTCAATGTTTCGTTCGCCACAGCTGTGCCAGACAACTTTTAACACATGGATCTTGTGTATTTGAGTAGAATGAAGGTTTTTCATACATTTACACCGAGCTGTGCTCTCAGAAATGTTCGAAACACGCGATATCACGATTTTGGTACTGTTCAACGTTTCGTTCGCCACAGCTGTGCCAGACAACTTTTAACGCATGCATATTAGGCATTTGAGTAGAATGAAGGTTTTTGACACATTTATACCGAGCTGTGCTCTGAGATACGCTCGAAACACGCGATATCACTATTTTGGTGTTCGTCGATTTTTCGTTCGCCACAGCTGTGCCAGACGGCTTTTAACGCATGAATATTGTGCATTTGAGTAGAATGAAGGTTTTTGACACATTTACACCGAGCTGTGCTCTCAGAAACGCTCGAAACACGCGATATCACGATTTTGATGTTCGTCGATTTTTCGTTCGCCACAGCTGTGCCAGACGACTTTTAACACATGGATCTTGTGTATTTGAGTAGAATGAAGGTTTCTGACATATTTACACCGAGCTGTGCTCTCAGGAACGCTCGAAACACGCGATATCACGATTTTGGTCCTGTTCAAAGTTTCGTTCGCCACAGCTGTGCCAGACAACTTTTAACACGTGGATCTTGTGTATTTGAGTAGAATGAAGGTTTTTGACACATTTACACCGAGCTGTGCTCTCAGAAACGTTCGAAACACGCGATATCACGATTTTGGTGTTCTTCAATGTTTCGTTCGCCACAGCTGTGCCAGACGACTTTTAACACATGGATCTTGTGTATTTGAGTAGAATGAAGGTTTTTGACACATTTATACCGAGCTGTGCTCTGAGATACGCTCGAAACACGCGATACACGATTTTGGTGTTCTTCAATGTTTCGTTCGCCACAGCTGTGCCAGACAACTTTTAACACGTGGATATTGTGCATCTGAGTAGAATGACGGTTTTTGACACATTTACACCGAGCTGTGCTCTCAGAAACGCTCGAAACACGCGATATCACGATTTTGGTACTGTTCAAAGTTTCGTTCGCCACAGCTGTGCCAGACAACTTTTAACACGTGGATCTTGTGTATTTGAGCAGAATGAAGGTTTTTGACGCATTTACACCGAGCTGTACTCTCAGAAACGCTCGAAACACGCGATATCACGATTTTGGTGTTCTTCGATGTTTCGTCCGCGACAGCTGTGCCAGACGACTTTAACCGCACGTATATTGTGCATTTGAGTAGAATGAAGGATTTTGACGCATTTACACCGAGCTGTGCTCTCAGAAACGCTCGAAACACGCGATATCACGATTTTGGTACTGTTCAACGTTTCGTTCGCCACAGCTGTGCCAGACGACTTTTAACACATGGATCTTGTGTATTTGAGTAGAATGAAGGTTTTTGACACATTTACACCGAGCTGTGCTCTCAGGAACGCTCGAAACACGCGATATCACGATTTTGGTCCTGTTCAAAGTTTCGTTCGCCACAGCTGTGCCAGACAACTTTTAACACGTGGATCTTGTGTATTTGAGTAGAATGAAGGTTTTTGACACATTTACACCGAGCTGTACTCTCAGAAACGCTCGAAACCGGCGATATCACGATTTTGGTGTTCTTCGATTTTTCGTGCGCCACAGCTGTGGCAGACGACTTTTAACGCATGGATAATGTGCATTTGAGTAGAATGAAGGTTTTTCATACATTTACACCGAGCTGTGCTCTCAGAAATGTTCGAAACACGCGATATCACGATTTTGGAACTGTTGAACGTTTCGTTCGCCACAGCTGTGCCAGACGACTTTTAACACATGGATCTTGTGTATTTGAGTAGAATGAAGGTTTTTCATACATTTACACCGAGCTGTGCTCTCAGAAACGTTCGAAACACGCGATATCACGATTTTTGTACTGTTCAACGTTTCGTTCGCCACAGCTGTGCCAGATGACTTTTAACAAATGGATCTTGTGTATTTGAGTAGAATGAAGGTTTTTGACACATTTATACCGAGCTGTGCTCTGAGAAACTCTCGAAACACGCAATATCACGATTTTGGTGTTCGTCGATGTTTCGTTCGCCACAGCTGTGCCAGACAACTTTTAACGCATGCATATTAGGCATTTGAGTAGAATGAAGGTTTTTGACACATTTGCACCGAGCAGAGCTCTCAGAAACGCTCGAAACACGCGATATCACGATTTTTGTACTATTCAAAGTTTCATACGCCGCAGCTGTGCCAGACAAATTTTAACACATGGATCTTGTGTATTTGAGTAGAATGAAGGTTTTTTACACATTTACACCGAGCTGTGCTCACAGAAACGTTCGAAACACGCGATATCACGATTTTGGTGTTCTTCAATGTTTCGTTCGCCACAGCTGTGCCAGACAACTTTTAACACGTGGATCTTGTGTATTTGAGTAGAATGAAGGTTTTTGACACATTTACACCGAGCTGTACTCTCAGAATCGCTCGAAACCCGCGATATCACGATTTTGGTGTTCTTCGATTTTTCGTTCGCCACAGCTGTGCCAGACGACTTTTAACACAAAGATCTTGTGTATTTGAGTAGAATGAAGGTTTTTGACACATTTATACCGAGCTGTGCTCTGAGATACGCTCGAAACACGCGATATCACTATTTTGGTGTTCGTCGATTTTTCGTTCGCCACAGCTGTGCCAGACGGCTTTTAACGCATGAATATTGTGCATTTGAGTAGAATGAAGGTTTTTGACACATTTACACCGAGCTGTGCTCTCAGAAACGCTCGAAACACGCGATATCACGATTTTGATGTTCGTCGATTTTTCGTTCGCCACAGCTGTGCCAGACGACTTTTAACACATGGATCTTGTGTATTTGAGTAGAATGAAGGTTTCTGACATATTTACACCGAGTTGTGCTCTCAGGAACGCTCGAAACACGCGATATCACGATTTTGGTGTTCTTCAATGTTTCGTTCGCCACAGCTGTGCCAGACGACTTTTAACACATGGATCTTGTGTATTTGAGTAGAATGAAGGTGTTTGACACATTTATACCGAGCTGTGCTCTGAGATACGCTCGAAACACGCGATACACGATTTTGGTGTTCTTCAATGTTTCGTTCGCCACAGCTGTGCCAGACAACTTTTAACACGTGGATCTTGTGTATTTGAGTAGAATGAAGGTTTTTGACACATTTGCACCGAGCTGTGCTCTCAGAAATGCTCGAAACACGCCATTTCACGATTTTGGTGATGGTCAACGTTTCGTTCGCCACAGCTGTGCCAGACGACTTTTAACACATGGATCTTGTGTATTTGAGTAGAATGAAGGTTTTTCATACGTTTACACCGAGCTGTGCTGTCAGAAACGCTCGAAACACGCGATATCACGATTTTGGTGTTCTTCAATGTTTCGTTCGCCACAGCTGTGCCAGACAACTTTTAACACATGGATCTTGTGTATTTGAGTAGAATGAAAGTTTTTAACACATATACACCGAGCCGTACTCTCAGAAACGCTCGAAACCCGCGATATCACGATTTTGGTGTTCTTCGATTTTTCGTTCGCCACAGCTGTGGCAGACGACTTTTAGCGCATGGATAATGTGCATTTGAGTAGAATGAAGGTTTTTGACACATTTACACCTAGCTGTGCTCTCAGAAACGCTCGAAACACGCGATATCACGATTTTGGTGTTCTTCGATGTTTCGTTCGCGACAGCTGTGCCAGACGACTTTAACCGCATGGATATTGTGCATTTGAGTAGAATGAAGGTTTTTACACCGGACGCATTTACACCGAGCTGTGCTCTCAGGAACGCTCGAAACACGCGATATCACGATTTTGGTCCTGGTCAAAGTTTCGTTCGCCACAGCTGTGCCAGACAACTTTTAACACGTGGATCTTGTGTATTTGAGTAGAATGAAGTTTCTTGACACATTTACACCGAGCTGTGCTCTCAGAAACGCTCGAAACACGCGATATCACGATTTTGGAACTGTTAAACGTTTCGTTCGCCACAGCTGTGCCAGACGACTTTTAACACATGGATCTTGTGTATTTGAGTAGAATGAAGGTTTTTCATACATTTACACCGAGCTGTGCTCTCAGAAACGTTCGAAACACGCGATATCACGATTTTGGTACTGTTTAACGTTTCGTTCGCCACAGCTGTGCCAGACGACTTTTAACACATGGATCTTGTGTATTTGAGTAGTATGAAGGTTTTTGACACATTTATACCGAGCTGTGCTCTGAGAGACGCTCGAAACACGCGATATCACGATTTTGGTGTTCGTCGATTTTTCGTTCGCCACAGCTGTGCCAGACGACTTTTAACACATGGATCTTGCGTATTTGAGTAGAATGAAGGTTTTCGACACATTTACACCGAGCTGTGCTCTCAGGAACGCTCGAAACACGCGATATCACGATTTTGGTCCTGTTTAAAGTTTCGTTCGCCACAGCTGTGCCAGACAACTTTTAACACGTGGATCTTGTGTATTTGAGTAGAATGAAGGTTTTTGACACATTCACACCGAGCTGTACTCTCAGAAACGCTCGAAACACGCGATATCACGATTTTGGTGTTCTTCGATGTATCGTCCGCGACAGCTGTGCCAGACGACTTTAACCGCATGTTTATTGTGCATTTGAGTAGAATGAAGGATTTTGACGCATTTACACCGAGCTGTGCTCTCAGAAACGCTCGAAACACTCGATATCACGATTTTGGTACTGTTCAACGTTTCGTTCGCCACAGCTGTGCCAGACGACTTTTAACACATGGATCTTGTGTACTTGAGTAGAATGAAGGTTTTTGACACATTTACACCGAGCTGTGCTCTCAGAAACGCTCGAAACACGCGATATCACGATTTTTGTACTGTTCAAAGTTTCATTCGCCACAGCTGTGCCAGACAACTTTGAACACATGGATCTTGTGTATTTGAGTAGAATAAAGGTTTTTGACACATTTACACCGAGCTGTGCTCACAGAAACGTTCGAAACACGCGATATCACGATTTTGGTGTTCTTCAATGTTTCGTTCGCCACAGCTGTGCCAGACAACTTTTAACACATGGATCTTGTGTATTTGAGTAGAATGAAGGTTTTTCATACATTTACACCGAGCTGTGCTCTCAGAAATGTTCGAAACACGCGATATCACGATTTTGGTACTGTTCAACGTTTCGTTCGCCACAGCTGTGCCAGACGACTTTTAACACATGGATCTTGTGGATTTGAGTAGAATGAAGGTTTTTGACACATTTATACCGAGCTGTGCTCTGAGAAATTCTCGAAACACGCAATATCACGATTTTGGTGTTCGTCGATGTTTCGTTCGCCACAGCTGTGCCAGACAACTTTTAACGCATGCATATTAGGCATTTGAGTAGAATGAAGGTTTTTGACACATTTGCACCGAGCTGAGCTCTCAGAAACGCTCGAAACACGCAATATCACGATTTTTGTACTATTCAAAGTTTCATACGCCACAGCTGTGCCAGACTTTTAACACAAAGATCTTGTGTATTTGAGTAGAATGAAGGTTTTTGACACATTTATACCGAGCTGTGCTCTGAGATACGCTCGAAACACGCGATATCACTATTTTGGTGTTCGTCGATTTTTCGTTCGCCACAGCTGTGCCAGACGGCTTTTAACGCATGAATATTGTGCATTTGAGTAGAATGAAGGTTTTTGACACATTTACACCGAGCTGGGCTCTCAGAAACGCTCGAAACACGCGATATCACGATTTTGATGTTCGTCGATTTTTCGTTCGCCACAGCTGTGCCAGACGACTTTTAACGCATGGATATTGTGCATCTGAGTAGAATGACGGTTTTTGACACATTTACACGGAGCTGTGCTCTCAGGAACTTTCGAAACACGCGATATCACGATTTTGGTCCTGTTTAAAGTTTCGTTCGCCACAGCTGTGCCAGACAACTTTTAACACGTGGATCTTGTGTATTTGAGTAGAATGAAGGTTTTTGACACATTCACACCGAGCTGTACTCTCAGAAACGCTCGAAACACGCGATATCACGATTTTGGTGTTCTTCGATGTTTCGTCCGCGACAGCTGTGCCAGACGACTTTAACCGCATGTATATTGTGCATTTGAGTAGAATGAAGGATTTTGACGCATTTACACCGAGCTGTGCTCTCAGAAACGCTCGAAACACTCGATATCACGATTTTGGTACTGTTCAACGTTTCGTTCGCCACAGCTGTGCCAGACGACTTTTAACACATGGATCTTGTGTATTTGAGTAGAATGAAGGTTTTTGACACATTTACACCGAGCTGTGCTCTCAGAAACGCTCGAAACACGCGATATCACGATTTTTGTACTGTTCAAAGTTTCATTCGCCACAGCTGTGCCAGACAACTTTGAACACATGGATCTTGTGTATTTGAGTAGAATGAAGGTTTTTAACACATTTACAACGAGCTGTGCTCACAGAAACGTTCGAAACACGCGATATCACGATTTTGGTGTTCTTCAATGTTTCGTTCGCCACAGCTGTGCCAGACAACTTTTAACACATGGATCTTGTGTATTTGAGTAGAATGAAGGTTTTTCATACATTTACACCGAGCTGTGCTCTCAGAAATGTTCGAAACACGCGATATCACGATTTTGGTACTGTTCAACGTTTCGTTCGCCACAGCTGTGCCAGACAACTTTTAACGCATGCATATTAGGCATTTGAGTAGAATGAAGGTTTTTGACACATTTATACCGAGCTGTGCTCTGAGATACGCTCGAAACACGCGATATCACTATTTTGGTGTTCGTTGATTTTTCGTTCGCCACAGCTGTGCCAGACGGCTTTTAACGCATGAATATTGTGCATTTGAGTAGAATGAAGGTTTTTGACACATTTACACCGAGCTGTGCTCTGAGAAACGCTCGAAACACGCGATATCACGATTTTGATGTTCGTCGATTTTTCGTTCGCCACAGCTGTGCCAGACGACTTTTAACACATGGATCTTGTGTATTTGAGTAGAATGAAGGTTTCTGACATATTTACACCGAGCTGTGCTCTCAGGAACGCTCGAAACACGCGATATCACGATTTTGGTCCTGTTCAAAGTTTCGTTCGCCACAGCTGTGCCAGACAACTTTTAACACGTGGATCTTGTGTATTTGAGTAGAATGAAGGTTTTTGACACATTTACACCGAGCTGTGCTCTCAGAAACGTTCGAAACACGCGATATCACGATTTTGGTGTTCTTCAATGTTTCGTTCGCCACAGCTGTGCCAGACGACTTTTAACACATGGATCTTGTGTATTTGAGTAGAATGAAGGTTTTTGACACATTTATACCGAGCTGTGCTCTGAGATAAGCTCGAAACACGCGATACACGATTTTGGTGTTCTTCAATGTTTCGTTCGCCACAGCTGTGCCAGACAACTTTTAACACGTGGATCTTGTGTATTTGAGTAGAATGAAGGTTTTTGACACATTTACACCGAGCTGTACTCTCAGAATCGCTCGAAACCCGCGATATCACGATTTTGTTGTTCTTCGATTTTTCGTTCGCCACAGCTGTGGCAGACGACTTTTAGCGCATGGATAATGTGCATTTGAGTAGAATGAAGGTTTTTGACACATTTACACCGAGCTGTGCTCTCAGAAACGCACGAAACACGCGATATCACGATTTTGGTACTGTTCAACGTTTCGTTCGCCACAGCTGTGCCAGACGACTTTTAACACATGGATCTTGTGTATTTGAGTAGAATGAAGGTTTTTGACACATTTACACCGAGCTGTGCTCTGAGATACGCTCGAAACACGCGATATCACGATTTTGGTGTTCGTCGATTTTTCGTTCGCCACAGCTGTGCCAGACGGCTTTTAACGCATGAATATTGTGCATTTGAGTAGAATGAAGGTTTTTGACACATTTATACCGAGCTGTGCTCTGAGATACGCTCGAAACACGCGATATCACTATTTTGGTGTTCGTCGATTTTTCGTTCGCCACAGCTGTGCCAGACGGCTTTTAACGCATGAATATTGTGCATTTGAGTAGAATGAAGGTTTTTGACACATTTACACTGAGCTGTGCTCTCAGAAACGCTCGAAACACGCGATATCACGATTTTGATGTTCGTCGATTTTTCGTTCGCCACAGCTGTGCCAGACGACTTTTAACACATGGATCTTGTGTATTTGAGTAGAATGAAGGTTTCTGACATATTTACACCGAGCTGTGCTCTCAGGAACGCTCGAAACACGCGATATCACGATTTTGGTCCTGTTCAAAGTTTCGTTCGCCACAGCTGTGCCAGACAACTTTTAACACGTGGATCTTGTGTATTTGAGTAGAATGAAGGTTTTTGACACATTTACACCGAGCTGTGCTCTCAGAAACGTTCGAAACACGCGATATCACGATTTTGGTGTTCTTCAATGTTTCGTTCGCCACAGCTGTGCCAGACGACTTTTAACACATGGATCTTGTGTATTTGAGTAGAATGAAGGTTTTTGACACATTTATACCGAGCTGTGCTCTGAGATACGCTCGAAACACGCGATACACGATTTTGGTGTTCTTCAATGTTTCGTTCGCCACAGCTGTGCCAGACAACTTTTAACACGTGGATCTTGTGTATTTGAGTAGAATGAAGGTTTTTGACACATTTACACCGAGCTGTACTCTCAGAATCGCTCGAAACCCGCGATATCACGATTTTGTTGTTCTTCGATTTTTCGTTCGCCACAGCTGTGGCAGACGACTTTTAGCGCATGGATAATGTGCATTTGAGTAGAATGAAGGTTTTTGACACATTTACACCGAGCTGTGCTCTCAGAAACGCTCGAAACACGCGATATCACGATTTTGGTACTGTTCAATGTTTCGTTCGCCACAGCTGTGCCAGACGACTTTTAACACATGGATCTTGTGTATTTGAGTAGAATGAAGGTTTTTGACACATTTACACCGAGCTGTGCTCTGAGATACGCTCGAAACACGCGATATCACGATTTTGGTACTGTTCAACGTTTCGTTCGCCACAGCTGTGCCAGACGACTTTTAACACATGGATCTTGTGTATTTGAGTAGAATGAAGGTTTTTGACACATTTATACCGAGCTGTGCTCTGAGAAACTCTCGAAACACGCAATATCACGATTTTGGTGTTCGTCGATATTTCGTTCGCCACAGCTGTGCCAGACAACTTTTAACGCATGCATATTAGGCATTTGAGTAGAATGAAGGTTTTTGACACATTTGCACCGAGCTGAGCTCTCAGAAACGCTCGAAACACGCGATATCACGATTTTTGTACTATTCAAAGTTTCATACGCCACAGCTGTGCCAGACGACTTTTAACACAAAGATCTTGTGTATTTGAGTAGAATGAAGGTTTTTGACACATTTATACCGAGCTGTGCTCTGAGATACGTTCGAAACACGCGATATCACTATTTTGGTGTTCGTCGATTTTTCGTTCGCCACAGCTGTGCCAGACGGCTTTTAACGCATGAATATTGTGCATTTGAGTAGAATGAAGGTTTTTGACACATTTACACCGAGCTGGGCTCTCAGAAACGCTCGAAACACGCGATATCACGATTTTGATGTTCGTCGATTTTTCGTTCGCCACAGCTGTGCCAGACGACTTTTAACGCATGGATATTGTGCATCTGAGTAGAATGACGGTTTTTGACACATTTACACCGAGCTGTGCTCTCAGAAACGCTCGAAACACGCGATATCACGATTTTGGTACTGTTCAAAGTTTCGTTCGCCACAGCTGTGCCAGACAACTTTTAACACGTGGATCTTGTGTATTTGAGCAGAATGAAGGTTTTTGACGCATTTACACCGAGCTGTGCTCTCAGAAACGCTCGAAACACTCTATATCACGATTTTGGTACTGTTCAACGTTTCGTTCGCCACAGCTGTGCCAGACGACTTTTAACACATGGATCTTGTGTATTTGAGTAGAATGAAGGTTTTTGACACATTTACACCGAGCTGTGCTCTCAGGAACGCTCGAAACACGCGATATCACGATTTTGGTCCTGTTTAAAGTTTCGTTCGCCACAGCTGTGCCAGACAACTTTTAACACGTGGATCTTGTGTATTTGAGTAGAATGAAGGTTTTTGACACATTCACACCGAGCTGTACTCTCAGAAACGCTCGAAACACGCGATATCACGATTTTGGTGTTCTTCGATGTTTCGTCCGCGACAGCTGTGCCAGACGACTTTAACCGCATGTATATTGTGCATTTGAGTAGAATGAAGGATTTTGACGCATTTACACCGAGCTGTGCTCTCAGAAACGCTCGAAACACTCGATATCACGATTTTGGTACTGTTCAACGTTTCGTTCGCCACAGCTGTGCCAGACGACTTTTAACACATGGATCTTGTGTATTTGAGTAGAATGAAGGTTTTTGACACATTTACACCGAGCTGTGCTCTCAGAAACACTCGAAACACGCGATATCACGATTTTTGTACTGTTCAAAGTTTCATTCGCCACAGCTGTGCCAGACAACTTTGAACACATGGATCTTGTGTATTTGAGTAGAATGAAGGTTTTTAACACATTTACACCGAGCTGTGCTCACAGAAACGTTCGAAACACGCGATATCACGATTTTGGTACTGTTCAACGTTTCGTTCGCCACAGCTGTGCCAGACGGCTTTTAACGCATGAATATTGTGCATTTGAGTAGAATGAAGGTTTTTGACACATTTACACCGAGCTGTGCTCTCAGAAACGCTCGAAACACGCGATATCACGATTTTGATGTTCGTCGATTTTTCGTTCGCCACAGCTGTGCCAGACGACTTTTAACACATGGATCTTGTGTATTTGAGTAGAATGAAGGTTTCTGACATATTTACACCGAGCTGTGCTCTCAGGAACGCTCGAAACACGCGATATCACGATTTTGGTCCTGTTCAAAGTTTCGTTCGCCACAGCTGTGCCAGACAACTTTTAACACGTGGATCTTGTGTATTTGAGTAGAATGAAGGTTTTTGACACATTTACACCGAGCTGTGCTCTCAGAAACGTTCGAAACACGCGATATCACGATTTTGGTGTTCTTCAATGTTTCGTTCGCCACAGCTGTGCCAGACGACTTTTAACACATGGATCTTGTGTATTTGAGTAGAATGAAGGTTTTTGACACATTTATACCGAGCTGTGCTCTGAGATACGCTCGAAACACGCGATACACGATTTTGGTGTTCTTCAATGTTTCGTTCGCCACAGCTGTGCCAGACAACTTTTAACACGTGGATATTGTGCATCTGAGTAGAATGACGGTTTTTGACACATTTACACCGAGCTGTGCTCTCAGAAACGCTCGAAACACGCGATATCACGATTTTGGTACTGTTCAAAGTTTCGTTCGCCACAGCTGTGCCAGACAACTTTTAACACGTGGATCTTGTGTATTTGAGCAGAATGAAGGTTTTTGACGCATTTACACCGAGCTGTACTCTCAGAAACGCTCGAAACACGCGATATCACGATTTTGGTGTTCTTCGATGTTTCGTCCGCGACAGCTGTGCCAGACGACTTTAACCGCACGTATATTGTGCATTTGAGTAGAATGAAGGATTTTGACGCATTTACACCGAGCTGTGCTCTCAGAAACGCTCGAAACACGCGATATCACGATTTTGGTGTTCGTCGATGTTTCGTTCGCCACAGCTGTGCCAGACAACTTTTAACGCATGCATATTAGGCATTTGAGTAGAATGAAGGTTTTTGACACATTTGCACCGAGCAGAGCTCTCAGAAACGCTCGAAACACGCGATATCACGATTTTTGTACTATTCAAAGTTTCATACGCCGCAGCTGTGCCAGACAAATTTTAACACATGGATCTTGTGTATTTGAGTAGAATGAAGGTTTTTTACACATTTACACCGAGCTGTGCTCACAGAAACGTTCGAAACACGCGATATCACGATTTTGGTGTTCTTCAATGTTTCGTTCGCCACAGCTGTGCCAGACAACTTTTAACACGTGGATCTTGTGTATTTGAGTAGAATGAAGGTTTTTGACACATTTACACCGAGCTGTACTCTCAGAATCGCTCGAAACCCGCGATATCACGATTTTGTTGTTCTTCGATTTTTCGTTCGCCACAGCTGTGGCAGACGACTTTTAGCGCATGGATAATGTGCATTTGAGTAGAATGAAGGTTTTTGACACATTTACACCGAGCTGTGCTCTCAGAAACGCTCGAAACACGCGATATCACGATTTTGGTACTGTTCAACGTTTCGTTCGCCACAGCTGTGCCAGACGACTTTTAACACATGGATCTTGTGTATTTGAGTAGAATGAAGGTTTTTGACACATTTACACCGAGCTGTGCTCTCAGGAACGCTCGAAACACGCGATATCACGATTTTGGTACTGTTCAACGTTTCGTTCGCCACAGCTGTGCCAGACGACTTTTAACACATGGATCTTGTGTATTTGAGTAGAATGAAGGTTTCTGACATATTTACACCGAGCTGTGCTCTCAGGAACGCTCGAAACACGCGATATCACGATTTTGGTCCTGGTCAAAGTTTCGTTCGCCACAGCTGTGCCAGACAACTTTTAACACGTGGATCTTGTGTATTTGAGTAGAATGAAGGTTCTTGACACATTTACACCGAGCTGTGCTCTCAGAAACGCTCGAAACACGCGATATCACGATTTTGGAACTGTTCAACGTTTCGTTCGCCACAGCTGTGCCAGACGACTTTTAACACATGGATCTTGTGTATTTGAGTAGAATGAAGGTTTTTCATACATTTACACCGAGCTGTGCTCTCAGAAACGTTCGAAACACGCGATATCACGATTTTGGTACTGTTTAACGTTTCGTTCGCCACAGCTGTGCCAGACGACTTTTAACACATGGATCTTGTGTATTTGAGTAGTATGAAGGTTTTTGACACATTTATACCGAGCTGTGCTCTGAGAGACGCTCGAAACACGCGATATCACGATTTTTGTACTATTCAAAGTTTCATACGCCACAGCTGTGCCAGACGACTTTTAACACATGGATCTTGCGTATTTGAGTAGAATGAAGGTTTTCGACACATTTACACCGAGCTGTGCTCTCAATAACGCTCGAAACACGCGATATCACGATTTTGGTCCTGTTTAAAGTTTCGTTCGCCACAGCTGTGCCAGACAACTTTTAACACGTGGATCTTGTGTATTTGAGTAGAATGAAGGTTTTTGACACATTCACACCGAGCTGTACTCTCAGAAACGCTCGAAACACGCGATATCACGATTTTGGTGTTCTTCGATGTATCGTCCGCGACAGCTGTGCCAGACGACTTTAACCGCATGTATATTGTGCATTTGAGTAGAATGAAGGATTTTGACGCATTTACACCGAGCTGTGCTCTCAGAAACGCTCGAAACACTCGATATCACGATTTTGGTACTGCTCAACGTTTCGTTCGCCACAGCTGTGCCAGACGACTTTTAACACATGGATCTTGTGTATTTGAGTAGAATGAAGGTTTTTGACACATTTACACCGAGCTGTGCTCTCAGAAACGCTCGAAACACGCGATATCACGATTTTTGTACTGTTCAAAGTTTCATTCGCCACAGCTGTGCCAGACAACTTTGAACACATGGATCTTGTGTATTTGAGTAGAATAAAGGTTTTTGACACATTTACACCGAGCTGTGCTCACAGAAACGTTCGAAACACGCGATATCACGATTTTGGTGTTCTTCAATGTTTCGTTCGCCACAGCTGTGCCAGACAACTTTTAACACATGGATCTTGTGTATTTGAGTAGAATGAAGGTTTTTCATACATTTACACCGAGCTGTGCTCTCAGAAATGTTCGAAACACGCGATATCACGATTTTGGTACTGTTCAACGTTTCGTTCGCCACAGCTGTGCCAGACGACTTTTAACACATGGATCTTGTGTATTTGAGTAGAATGAAGGTTTTTGACACATTTATACCGAGCTGTGCTCTGAGAAACTCTCGAAACACGCAATATCACGATTTTGGTGTTCGTCGATGTTTCGTTCGCCACAGCTGTGCCAGACAACTTTTAACGCATGCATATTAGGCATTTGAGTAGAATGAAGGTTTTTGTCACATTTGCACCGAGCTGAGCTCTCAGAAACGCTCGAAACGCGCGATATCACGATTTTTGTACTATTCAAAGTTTCATACGCCACAGCTGTGCCAGACGACTTTTAACACAAAGATCTTGTGTATTTGAGTAGAATGAAGGTTTTTGACACATTTATACCGAGCTGTGCTCTGAGATACGCTCGAAACACGCGATATCACTATTTTGGTGTTCGTCGATTTTTCGTTCGCCACAGCTGTGCCAGACGGCTTTTAACGCATGAATATTCTGCATTTGAGTAGAATGAAGGTTTTTGACACATTTACACCGAGCTGGGCTCTCAGAAACGCTCGAAACACGCGATATCACGATTTTGATGTTCGTCGATTTTTCGTTCGCCACAGCTGTGCCAGACGACTTTTAACGCATGGATATTGTGCATCTGAGTAGAATGACGGTTTTTGACACATTTACACCGAGCTGTGCTCTCAGAAACGCTCGAAACACGCGATATCACGATTTTGGTACTGTTCAAAGTTTCGTTCGCCACAGCTGTGCCAGACAACTTTTAACACGTGGATCTTGTGTATTTGAGCAGAATGAAGGTTTTTGACGCATTTACACCGAGCTGTGCTCTCAGAAACGCTCGAAACACTCTATATCACGATTTTGGTACTTTTCAACGTTTCGTTCGCCACAGCTGTGCCAGACGACTTTTAACACATGGATCTTGTGTATTTGAGTAGAATGAAGGTTTTTGACACATTTACACCGAGCTGTGCTCTCAGGAACGCTCGAAACACGCGATATCACGATTTTGGTCCTGTTTAAAGTTTCGTTCGCCACAGCTGTGCCAGACAACTTTTAACACGTGGATCTTGTGTATTTGAGTAGAATGAAGGTTTTTGACACATTCACACCGAGCTGTACTCTCAGAAACGCTCGAAACACGCGATATCACGATTTTGGTGTTCTTCGATGTTTCGTCCGCGACAGCTGTGCCAGACGACTTTAACCGCATGTATATTGTGCATTTTTGAGTAGAATGAAGGATTTTGACGCATTTACACCGAGCTGTGCTCTCAGAAACGCTCGAAACACTCGATATCACGATTTTGGTACTGTTCAACGTTTCGTTCGCCACAGCTGTGCCAGACGACTTTTAACACATGGATCTTGTGTATTTGAGTAGAATGAAGGTTTTTGACACATTTACACCGAGCTGTGCTCTCAGAAACACTCGAAACACGCGATATCACGATTTTTGTACTGTTCAAAGTTTCATTCGCCACAGCTGTGCCAGACAACTTTGAACACATGGATCTTGTGTATTTGAGTAGAATGAAGGTTTTTAACACATTTACACCGAACTGTGCTCTCAGAAACGCTCGAAACACTCGATATCACGATTTTGGTACTGTTCAACGTTTCGTTCGCCACAGCTGTGCCAGACGACTTTTAACACATGGATCTTGTGTATTTGAGTAGAATGAAGGTTTTTGACACATTTACACCGAGCTGTGCTCTCAGAAACACTCGAAACACGCGATATCACGATTTTTGTACTGTTCAAAGTTTCATTCGCCACAGCTGTGCCAGACAACTTTGAACACATGGATCTTGTGTATTTGAGTAGAATGAAGGTTTTTAACACATTTACACCGAGCTGTGCTCACAGAAACGTTCGAAACACGCGATATCACGATTTTGGTACTGTTCAACGTTTCGTTCGCCACAGCTGTGCCAGACGGCTTTTAACGCATGAATATTGTGCATTTGAGTAGAATGAAGGTTTTTGACACATTTACACCGAGCTGTGCTCTCAGAAACGCTCGAAACACGCGATATCACGATTTTGATGTTCGTCGATTTTTCGTTCGCCACAGCTGTGCCAGACGACTTTTAACACATGGATCTTGTGTATTTGAGTAGAATGAAGGTTTCTGACATATTTACACCGAGCTGTGCTCTCAGGAACGCTCGAAACACGCGATATCACGATTTTGGTCCTGTTCAAAGTTTCGTTCGCCACAGCTGTGCCAGACAACTTTTAACACGTGGATCTTGTGTATTTGAGTAGAATGAAGGTTTTTGACACATTTACACCGAGCTGTGCTCTCAGAAACGTTCGAAACACGCGATATCACGATTTTGGTGTTCTTCAATGTTTCGTTCGCCACAGCTGTGCCAGACGACTTTTAACACATGGATCTTGTGTATTTGAGTAGAATGAAGGTTTTTGACACATTTATACCGAGCTGTGCTCTGAGATACGCTCGAAACACGCGATACACGATTTTGGTGTTCTTCAATGTTTCGTTCGCCACAGCTGTGCCAGACAACTTTTAACACGTGGATATTGTGCATCTGAGTAGAATGACGGTTTTTGACACATTTACACCGAGCTGTGCTCTCAGAAACGCTCGAAACACGCGATATCACGATTTTGGTACTGTTCAAAGTTTCGTTCGCCACAGCTGTGCCAGACAACTTTTAACACGTGGATCTTGTGTATTTGAGCAGAATGAAGGTTTTTGACGCATTTACACCGAGCTGTACTCTCAGAAACGCTCGAAACACGCGATATCACGATTTTGGTGTTCTTCGATGTTTCGTCCGCGACAGCTGTGCCAGACGACTTTAACCGCACGTATATTGTGCATTTGAGTAGAATGAAGGATTTTGACGCATTTACACCGAGCTGTGCTCTCAGAAACGCTCGAAACACGCGATATCACGATTTTGGTGTTCGTCGATGTTTCGTTCGCCACAGCTGTGCCAGACAACTTTTAACGCATGCATATTAGGCATTTGAGTAGAATGAAGGTTTTTGACACATTTGCACCGAGCAGAGCTCTCAGAAACGCTCGAAACACGCGATATCACGATTTTTGTACTATTCAAAGTTTCATACGCCGCAGCTGTGCCAGACAAATTTTAACACATGGATCTTGTGTATTTGAGTAGAATGAAGGTTTTTTACACATTTACACCGAGCTGTGCTCACAGAAACGTTCGAAACACGCGATATCACGATTTTGGTGTTCTTCAATGTTTCGTTCGCCACAGCTGTGCCAGACAACTTTTAACACGTGGATCTTGTGTATTTGAGTAGAATGAAGGTTTTTGACACATTTACACCGAGCTGTACTCTCAGAATCGCTCGAAACCCGCGATATCACGATTTTGTTGTTCTTCGATTTTTCGTTCGCCACAGCTGTGGCAGACGACTTTTAGCGCATGGATAATGTGCATTTGAGTAGAATGAAGGTTTTTGTCACATTTACACCGAGCTGTGCTCTCAGAAACGCTCGAAACACGCGATATCACGATTTTGGTACTGTTCAACGTTTCGTTCGCCACAGCTGTGCCAGACGACTTTTAACACATGGATCTTGTGTATTTGAGTAGAATGAAGGTTTTTGACACATTTACACCGAGCTGTGCTCTCAGGAACGCTCGAAACACGCGATATCACGATTTTGGTACTGTTCAACGTTTCGTTCGCCACAGCTGTGCCAGACGACTTTTAACACATGGATCTTGTGTATTTGAGTAGAATGAAGGTTTCTGACATATTTACACCGAGCTGTGCTCTCAGGAACGCTCGAAACACGCGATATCACGATTTTGGTCCTGGTCAAAGTTTCGTTCGCCACAGCTGTGCCAGACAACTTTTAACACGTGGATCTTGTGTATTTGAGTAGAATGAAGGTTCTTGACACATTTACACCGAGCTGTGCTCTCAGAAACGCTCGAAACACGCGATATCACGATTTTGGAACTGTTCAACGTTTCGTTCGCCACAGCTGTGCCAGACGACTTTTAACACATGGATCTTGTGTATTTGAGTAGAATGAAGGTTTTTCATACATTTACACCGAGCTGTGCTCTCAGAAACGTTCGAAACACGCGATATCACGATTTTGGTACTGTTTAACGTTTCGTTCGCCACAGCTGTGCCAGACGACTTTTAACACATGGATCTTGTGTATTTGAGTAGTATGAAGGTTTTTGACACATTTATACCGAGCTGTGCTCTGAGAGACGCTCGAAACACGCGATATCACGATTTTTGTACTATTCAAAGTTTCATACGCCACAGCTGTGCCAGACGACTTTTAACACATGGATCTTGCGTATTTGAGTAGAATGAAGGTTTTCGACACATTTACACCGAGCTGTGCTCTCAATAACGCTCGAAACACGCGATATCACGATTTTGGTCCTGTTTAAAGTTTCGTTCGCCACAGCTGTGCCAGACAACTTTTAACACGTGGATCTTGTGTATTTGAGTAGAATGAAGGTTTTTGACACATTCACACCGAGCTGTACTCTCAGAAACGCTCGAAACACGCGATATCACGATTTTGGTGTTCTTCGATGTATCGTCCGCGACAGCTGTGCCAGACGACTTTAACCGCATGTATATTGTGCATTTGAGTAGAATGAAGGATTTTGACGCATTTACACCGAGCTGTGCTCTCAGAAACGCTCGAAACACTCGATATCACGATTTTGGTACTGCTCAACGTTTCGTTCGCCACAGCTGTGCCAGACGACTTTTAACACATGGATCTTGTGTATTTGAGTAGAATGAAGGTTTTTGACACATTTACACCGAGCTGTGCTCTCAGAAACGCTCGAAACACGCGATATCACGATTTTTGTACTGTTCAAAGTTTCATTCGCCACAGCTGTGCCAGACAACTTTGAACACATGGATCTTGTGTATTTGAGTAGAATAAAGGTTTTTGACACATTTACACCGAGCTGTGCTCACAGAAACGTTCGAAACACGCGATATCACGATTTTGGTGTTCTTCAATGTTTCGTTCGCCACAGCTGTGCCAGACAACTTTTAACACATGGATCTTGTGTATTTGAGTAGAATGAAGGTTTTTCATACATTTACACCGAGCTGTGCTCTCAGAAATGTTCGAAACACGCGATATCACGATTTTGGTACTGTTCAACGTTTCGTTCGCCACAGCTGTGCCAGACGACTTTTAACACATGGATCTTGTGTATTTGAGTAGAATGAAGGTTTTTGACACATTTATACCGAGCTGTGCTCTGAGAAACTCTCGAAACACGCAATATCACGATTTTGGTGTTCGTCGATGTTTCGTTCGCCACAGCTGTGCCAGACAACTTTTAACGCATGCATATTAGGCATTTGAGTAGAATGAAGGTTTTTGTCACATTTGCACCGAGCTGAGCTCTCAGAAACGCTCGAAACGCGCGATATCACGATTTTTGTACTATTCAAAGTTTCATACGCCACAGCTGTGCCAGACGACTTTTAACACAAAGATCTTGTGTATTTGAGTAGAATGAAGGTTTTTGACACATTTATACCGAGCTGTGCTCTGAGATACGCTCGAAACACGCGATATCACTATTTTGGTGTTCGTCGATTTTTCGTTCGCCACAGCTGTGCCAGACGGCTTTTAACGCATGAATATTCTGCATTTGAGTAGAATGAAGGTTTTTGACACATTTACACCGAGCTGGGCTCTCAGAAACGCTCGAAACACGCGATATCACGATTTTGATGTTCGTCGATTTTTCGTTCGCCACAGCTGTGCCAGACGACTTTTAACGCATGGATATTGTGCATCTGAGTAGAATGACGGTTTTTGACACATTTACACCGAGCTGTGCTCTCAGAAACGCTCGAAACACGCGATATCACGATTTTGGTACTGTTCAAAGTTTCGTTCGCCACAGCTGTGCCAGACAACTTTTAACACGTGGATCTTGTGTATTTGAGCAGAATGAAGGTTTTTGACGCATTTACACCGAGCTGTGCTCTCAGAAACGCTCGAAACACTCTATATCACGATTTTGGTACTTTTCAACGTTTCGTTCGCCACAGCTGTGCCAGACGACTTTTAACACATGGATCTTGTGTATTTGAGTAGAATGAAGGTTTTTGACACATTTACACCGAGCTGTGCTCTCAGGAACGCTCGAAACACGCGATATCACGATTTTGGTCCTGTTTAAAGTTTCGTTCGCCACAGCTGTGCCAGACAACTTTTAACACGTGGATCTTGTGTATTTGAGTAGAATGAAGGTTTTTGACACATTCACACCGAGCTGTACTCTCAGAAACGCTCGAAACACGCGATATCACGATTTTGGTGTTCTTCGATGTTTCGTCCGCGACAGCTGTGCCAGACGACTTTAACCGCATGTATATTGTGCATTTTTGAGTAGAATGAAGGATTTTGACGCATTTACACCGAGCTGTGCTCTCAGAAACGCTCGAAACACTCGATATCACGATTTTGGTACTGTTCAACGTTTCGTTCGCCACAGCTGTGCCAGACGACTTTTAACACATGGATCTTGTGTATTTGAGTAGAATGAAGGTTTTTGACACATTTACACCGAGCTGTGCTCTCAGAAACACTCGAAACACGCGATATCACGATTTTTGTACTGTTCAAAGTTTCATTCGCCACAGCTGTGCCAGACAACTTTGAACACATGGATCTTGTGTATTTGAGTAGAATGAAGGTTTTTAACACATTTACACCGAACTGTGCTCACAGAAACGTTCGAAACACGCGATATCACGATTTTGGTGTTCTTCAATGTTTCGTTCGCCACAGCTGTGCCAGACAACTTTTAACACATGGATCTTGTGTATTTGAGTAGAATGAAGGTTTTTGACACATTTATACCGAGCTGTGCTCTCAGAAACGCTCGAAACACGCGATATCACGATTTTGATGTTCGTCGATTTTTCGTTCGCCACAGCTGTGCCAGACGACTTTTAACACATGGATCTTGTGTATTTGAGTAGAATGAAGGTTTCTGACATATTTACACCGAGCTGTGCTCTCAGGAACGCTCGAAACACGCGATATCACGATTTTGGTCCTGTTCAAAGTTTCGTTCGCCACAGCTGTGCCAGACAACTTTTAACACGTGGATCTTGTGTATTTGAGTAGAATGAAGGTTTTTGACACATTTACACCGAGCTGTGCTCTCAGAAACGTTCGAAACACGCGATATCACGATTTTGGTGTTCTTCAATGTTTCGTTCGCCACAGCTGTGCCAGACGACTTTTAACACATGGATCTTGTGTATTTGAGTAGAATGAAGGTTTTTGACACATTTATACCGAGCTGTGCTCTGAGATACGCTCGAAACACGCGATACACGATTTTGGTGTTCTTCAATGTTTCGTTCGCCACAGCTGTGCCAGACAACTTTTAACACGTGGATCTTGTGTATTTGAGTAGAATGAAGGTTTTTGACACATTTACACCGAGCTGTGCTCTCAGAAATGTTCGAAACACGCGATATCACGATTTTGGTACTGTTCAACGTTTCGTTCGCCACAGCTGTGCCAGACGACTTTTAACACATGGATCTTGTGTATTTGAGTAGAATGAAGGTTTTTGACACATTTATACCGAGCTGTGCTCTGAGAAACTCTCGAAACACGCAATATCACGATTTTGGTGTTCGTCGATGTTTCGTTCGCCACAGCTGTGCCAGACAACTTTTAACGCATGCATATTAGGCATTTGAGTAGAATGAAGGTTTTTGACACATTTATACCGAGCTGTGCTCTAAGATACGCTCGAAACACGCGATATCACGATTTTGGTGTTCGTCGATTTTTCGTTCGCCACAGCTGTGCCAGACGACTTTTAACGCATGAATATTGTGCAATTGAGTAGAATGAAGGTTTTTCATACGTTTACACCGAGCTGTGCTGTCAGAAACGCTCGAAACACGCGATATCACGATTTTGGTGTTCTTCAATGTTTCGTTCGCCACAGCTGTGCCAGACAACTTTTAACACATGGATCTTGTGTATTTGAGTAGAATGAAAGTTTTTAACACATATACACCGAGCCGTACTCTCAGAAACGCTCGAAACACGCGATATCACGATTTTGGTGTTCTTCGATGTTTCGTTCGCGACAGCTGTGCCAGAGGACTTTAACCGCATGGATATTGTGCATTTGAGTAGAATGAAGGTTTTTACACCGGACGCATTTACACCGAGCTGTGCTCTCAGAAACGCTCGAAACACGCGATATCGCGATTTTGGTACTGTTCAACGTTTCGTTCGCCACAGCTGTGCCAGACGACTTTTAACACATGGATCTTGTGTATTTGAGTAGAATGAAGGTTTCTGACATATTTACACCGAGCTGTGCTCTCAGGAACGCTCGAAACACGCGATATCACGATTTTGGTCCTGGTCAAAGTTTCGTTCGCCACAGCTGTGCCAGACAACTTTTAACACGTGGATCTTGTGTATTTGAGTAGAATGAAGGTTTTCGACACATTTACACCGAGCTGTGCTCTCAGGAACGCTCGAAACACGCGATATCACGATTTTGGTCCTGTTTAAAGTTTCGTTCGCCACAGCTGTGCCAGACAACTTTTAACACGTGGATCTTGTGTATTTGAGTAAAATGAAGGTTTTTGACACATTCACACCGAGCTGTACTCTCAGAAACGCTCGAAACACGCGATATCACGATTTTGGTGTTCTTCGATGTATCGTCCGCGACAGCTGTGCCAGACGACTTTAACCGCATGTATATTGTGCATTTGAGTAGAATGAAGGATTTTGACGCATTTACACCGAGCTGTGCTCTCAGAAACGCTCGAAACACTCGATATCACGATTTTGGTACTGTTCAACGTTTCGTTCGCCACAGCTGTGCCAGACGACTTTTAACACATGGATCTTGTGTATTTGAGTAGAATGAAGGTTTTTGACACATTTACACCGAGCTGTGCTCTCAGAAACGCTCGAAACACGCGATATCACGATTTTTGTACTGTTCAAAGTTTCATTCGCCACAGCTGTGCCAGACAACTTTGAACACATGGATCTTGTGTATTTGAGTAGAATGAAGGTTTTTAACACATTTACACCGAGCTGTGCTCACAGAAACGTTCGAAACACGCGATATCACGATTTTGGTGTTCTTCAATGTTTCGTTCGCCACAGCTGTGCCAGACAACTTTTAACACATGGATCTTGTGTATTTGAGTAGAATGAAGGTTTTTCATACATTTACACCGAGCTGTGCTCTCAGAAATGTTCGAAACACGCGATATCACGATTTTGGTACTGTTCAACGTTTCGTTCGCCACAGCTGTGCCAGACAACTTTTAACGCATGCATATTAGGCATTTGAGTAGAATGAAGGTTTTTGACACATTTATACCGAGCTGTGCTCTGAGATACGCTCGAAACACGCGATATCACTATTTTGGTGTTCGTCGATTTTTCGTTCGCCACAGCTGTGCCAGACGGCTTTTAACGCATGAATATTGTGCATTTGAGTAGAATGAAGGTTTTTGACACATTTACACCGAGCTGTGCTCTCAGAAACGCTCGAAACACGCGATATCACGATTTTGATGTTCGTCGATTTTTCGTTCGCCACAGCTGTGCCAGACGACTTTTAACACATGGATCTTGTGTATTTGAGTAGAATGAAGGTTTCTGACATATTTACACCGAGCTGTGCTCTCAGGAACGCTCGAAACACGCGATATCACGATTTTGGTCCTGTTCAAAGTTTCGTTCGCCACAGCTGTGCCAGACAACTTTTAACACGTGGATCTTGTGTATTTGAGTAGAATGAAGGTTTTTGACACATTTACACCGAGCTGTGCTCTCAGAAACGTTCGAAACACGCGATATCACGATTTTGGTGTTCTTCAATGTTTCGTTCGCCACAGCTGTGCCAGACGACTTTTAACACATGGATCTTGTGTATTTGAGTAGAATGAAGGTTTTTGACACATTTATACCGAGCTGTGCTCTGAGATACGCTCGAAACACGCGATACACGATTTTGGTGTTCTTCAATGTTTCGTTCGCCACAGCTGTGCCAGACAACTTTTAACACGTGGATATTGTGCATCTGAGTAGAATGACGGTTTTTGACACATTTACACCGAGCTGTGCTCTCAGAAACGCTCGAAACACGCGATATCACGATTTTGGTACTGTTCAAAGTTTCGTTCGCCACAGCTGTGCCAGACAACTTTTAACACGTGGATCTTGTGTATTTGAGCAGAATGAAGGTTTTTGACGCATTTACACCGAGCTGTACTCTCAGAAACGCTCGAAACACGCGATATCACGATTTTGGTGTTCTTCGATGTTTCGTCCGCGACAGCTGTGCCAGACGACTTTAACCGCACGTATATTGTGCATTTGAGTAGAATGAAGGATTTTGACGCATTTACACCGAGCTGTGCTCTCAGAAACGCTCGAAACACGCGATATCACGATTTTGGTACTGTTCAACGTTTCGTTCGCCACAGCTGTGCCAGACGACTTTTAACACATGGATCTTGTGTATTTGAGTAGAATGAAGGTTTTTGACACATTTACACCGAGCTGTGCTCTCAGGAACGCTCGAAACACGCGATATCACGATTTTGGTCCTGTTCAAAGTTTCGTTCGCCACAGCTGTGCCAGACAACTTTTAACACGTGGATCTTGTGTATTTGAGCAGAATGAAGGTTTTTGACGCATTTACACCGAGCTGTACTCTCAGAAACGCTCGAAACACGCGATATCACGATTTTGGTGTTCTTCGATGTTTCGTCCGCGACAGCTGTGCCAGACGACTTTAACCGCACGTATATTGTGCATTTGAGTAGAATGAAGGATTTTGACGCATTTACACCGAGCTGTGCTCTCAGAAACGCTCGAAACACGCGATATCACGATTTTGGTACTGTTCAACGTTTCGTTCGCCACAGCTGTGCCAGACGACTTTTAACACATGGATCTTGTGTATTTGAGTAGAATGAAGGTTTTTGACACATTTACACCGAGCTGTGCTCTCAGGAACGCTCGAAACACGCGATATCACGATTTTGGTCCTGTTCAAAGTTTCGTTCGCCACAGCTGTGCCAGACAACTTTTAACACGTGGATCTTGTGTATTTGAGTAGAATGAAGGTTTTTGACACATTTACACCGAGCTGTACTCTCAGAAACGCTCGAAACCGGCGATATCACGATTTTGGTGTTCTTCGATTTTTCGTGCGCCACAGCTGTGGCAGACGACTTTTAACGCATGGATAATGTGCATTTGAGTAGAATGAAGGTTTTTCATACATTTACACCGAGCTGTGCTCTCAGAAATGTTCGAAACACGCGATATCACGATTTTGGAACTGTTGAACGTTTCGTTCGCCACAGCTGTGCCAGACGACTTTTAACACATGGATCTTGTGTATTTGAGTAGAATGAAGGTTTTTCATACATTTACACCGAGCTGTGCTCTCAGAAACGTTCGAAACACGCGATATCACGATTTTTGTACTGTTCAACGTTTCGTTCGCCACAGCTGTGCCAGATGACTTTTAACAAATGGATCTTGTGTATTTGAGTAGAATGAAGGTTTTTGACACATTTATACCGAGCTGTGCTCTGAGAAACTCTCGAAACACGCAATATCACGATTTTGGTGTTCGTCGATGTTTCGTTCGCCACAGCTGTGCCAGACAACTTTTAACGCATGCATATTAGGCATTTGAGTAGAATGAAGGTTTTTGACACATTTGCACCGAGCAGAGCTCTCAGAAACGCTCGAAACACGCGATATCACGATTTTTGTACTATTCAAAGTTTCATACGCCGCAGCTGTGCCAGACAAATTTTAACACATGGATCTTGTGTATTTGAGTAGAATGAAGGTTTTTGACACATTTACACCGAGCTGTGCTCTGAGATACGCTCGAAACACGCGATATCACGATTTTGGTACTGTTCAAAGTTTCGTTCGCCACAGCTGTGCCAGACAACTTTTAACACGTGGATCTTGTGTATTTGAGCAGAATGAAGGTTTTTGACGCATTTACACCGAGCTGTGCTCTCAGAAACGCTCGAAACACTCTATATCACGATTTTGGTACTGTTCAACGTTTCGTTCGCCACAGCTGTGCCAGACGACTTTTCACACATGGATCTTGTGTATTTGAGTAGAATGAAGGTTTTTGACACATTTACACCGAGCTGGGCTCTCAGGAACGCTCGAAACACGCGATATCACGATTTTGATGTTCGTCGATTTTTCGTTCGCCACAGCTGTGCCAGACAACTTTTAACGCATGCATATTAGGCATTTGAGTAGAATGAAGGTTTTTGACACATTTGCACCGAGCTGAGCTCTCAGAAACGCTCGAAACACGCGATATCACGATTTTTGTACTATTCAAAGTTTCATACGCCACAGCTGTGCCAGACGACTTTTAACACAAAGATCTTGTGTATTTGAGTAGAATGAAGGTTTTTGACACATTTATACCGAGCTGTGCTCTGAGATACGCTCTAAACACGCGATATCACTATTTTGGTGTTCGTCGATTTTTCGTTCGCCACAGCTGTGCCAGACGGCTTTTAACGCATGAATATTGTGCATTTGAGTAGAATGAAGGTTTTTGACACATTTACACCGAGCTGTGCTCTCAGAAACGCTCGAAACACGCGATATCACGATTTTGATGTTCGTCGATTTTTCGTTCGCCACAGCTGTGCCAGACGACTTTTAACACATGGATCTTGTGTATTTGAGTAGAATGAAGGTTTCTGACATATTTACACCGAGCTGTGCTCTCAGGAACGCTCGAAACACGCGATATCACGATTTTGGTCCTGTTCAAAGTTTCGTTCGCCACAGCTGTGCCAGACAACTTTTAACACGTGGATCTTGTGTATTTGAGTAGAATGAAGGTTTTTGACACATTTACACCGAGCTGTGCTCTCAGAAACGTTCGAAACACGCGATATCACGATTTTGGTGTTCTTCAATGTTTCGTTCGCCACAGCTGTGCCAGACGACTTTTAACACATGGATCTTGTGTATTTGAGTAGAATGAAGGTTTTTGACACATTTATACCGAGCTGTGCTCTGAGATACGCTCGAAACACGCGATACACGATTTTGGTGTTCTTCAATGTTTCGTTCGCCACAGCTGTGCCAGACAACTTTTAACACGTGGATCTTGTGTATTTGAGTAGAATGAAGGTTTTTGACACATTTACACCGAGCTGTACTCTCAGAATCGCTCGAAACCCGCGATATCACGATTTTGTTGTTCTTCGATTTTTCGTTCGCCACAGCTGTGGCAGACGACTTTTAGCGCATGGATAATGTGCATTTGAGTAGAATGAAGGTTTTTGACACATTTACACCGAGCTGTGCTCTCAGAAACGCTCGAAACACGCGATATCACGATTTTGGTACTGTTCAACGTTTCGTTCGCCACAGCTGTGCCAGACGACTTTTAACACATGGATCTTGTGTATTTGAGTAGAATGAAGGTTTTTGACACATTTACACCGAGCTGTGCTCTGAGATACGCTCGAAACACGCGATATCACGATTTTGGTACTGTTCAACGTTTCGTTCGCCACAGCTGTGCCAGACGACTTTTAACACATGGATCTTGTGTATTTGAGTAGAATGAAGGTTTTTGACACATTTATACCGAGCTGTGCTCTGAGAAACTCTCGAAACACGCAATATCACGATTTTGGTGTTCGTCGATATTTCGTTCGCCACAGCTGTGCCAGACAACTTTTAACGCATGCATATTAGGCATTTGAGTAGAATGAAGGTTTTTGACACATTTGCACCGAGCTGAGCTCTCAGAAACGCTCGAAACACGCGATATCACGATTTTTGTACTATTCAAAGTTTCATACGCCACAGCTGTGCCAGACGACTTTTAACACAAAGATCTTGTGTATTTGAGTAGAATGAAGGTTTTTGACACATTTATACCGAGCTGTGCTCTGAGATACGCTCGAAACACGCGATATCACTATTTTGGTGTTCGTCGATTTTTCGTTCGCCACAGCTGTGCCAGACGGCTTTTAACGCATGAATATTGTGCATTTGAGTAGAATGAAGGTTTTTGACACATTTACACCGAGCTGGGCTCTCAGAAACGCTCGAAACACGCGATATCACGATTTTGATGTTCGTCGATTTTTCGTTCGCCACAGCTGTGCCAGACGACTTTTAACGCATGGATATTGTGCATCTGAGTAGAATGACGGTTTTTGACACATTTACACGGAGCTGTGCTCTCAGGAACGCTCGAAACACGCGATATCACGATTTTGGTCCTGTTTAAAGTTTCGTTCGCCACAGCTGTGCCAGACAACTTTTAACACGTGGATCTTGTGTATTTGAGTAGAATGAAGGTTTTTGACACATTCACACCGAGCTGTACTCTCAGAAACGCTCGAAACACGCGATATCACGATTTTGGTGTTCTTCGATGTTTCGTCCGCGACAGCTGTGCCAGACGACTTTAACCGCATGTATATTGTGCATTTGAGTAGAATGAAGGATTTTGACGCATTTACACCGAGCTGTGCTCTCAGAAACGCTCGAAACACTCGATATCACGATTTTGGTACTGTTCAACGTTTCGTTCGCCACAGCTGTGCCAGACGACTTTTAACACATGGATCTTGTGTATTTGAGTAGAATGAAGGTTTTTGACACATTTACACCGAGCTGTGCTCTCAGAAACGCTCGAAACACGCGATATCACGATTTTTGTACTGTTCAAAGTTTCATTCGCCACAGCTGTGCCAGACAACTTTGAACACATGGATCTTGTGTATTTGAGTAGAATGAAGGTTTTTAACACATTTACAACGAGCTGTGCTCACAGAAACGTTCGAAACACGCGATATCACGATTTTGGTGTTCTTCAATGTTTCGTTCGCCACAGCTGTGCCAGACAACTTTTAACACATGGATTTTGTGTATTTGAGTAGAATGAAGGTTTTTCATACATTTACACCGAGCTGTGCTCTCAGAAATGTTCGAAACACGCGATATCACGATTTTGGTACTGTTCAACGTTTCGTTCGCCACAGCTGTGCCAGACAACTTTTAACGCATGCATATTAGGCATTTGAGTAGAATGAAGGTTTTTGACACATTTATACCGAGCTGTGCTCTGAGATACGCTCGAAACACGCGATATCACTATTTTGGTGTTCGTTGATTTTTCGTTCGCCACAGCTGTGCCAGACGGCTTTTAACGCATGAATATTGTGCATTTGAGTAGAATGAAGGTTTTTGACACATTTACACCGAGCTGTGCTCTCAGAAACGCTCGAAACACGCGATATCACGATTTTGATGTTCGTCGATTTTTCGTTCGCCACAGCTGTGCCAGACGACTTTTAACACATGGATCTTGTGTATTTGAGTAGAATGAAGGTTTCTGACATATTTACACCGAGCTGTGCTCTCAGGAACGCTCGAAACACGCGATATCACGATTTTGGTCCTGTTCAAAGTTTCGTTCGCCACAGCTGTGCCAGACAACTTTTAACACGTGGATCTTGTGTATTTGAGTAGAATGAAGGTTTTTGACACATTTACACCGAGCTGTGCTCTCAGAAACGTTCGAAACACGCGATATCACGATTTTGGTGTTCTTCAATGTTTCGTTCGCCACAGCTGTGCCAGACGACTTTTAACACATGGATCTTGTGTATTTGAGTAGAATGAAGGTTTTTGACACATTTATACCGAGCTGTGCTCTGAGATAAGCTCGAAACACGCGATACACGATTTTGGTGTTCTTCAATGTTTCGTTCGCCACAGCTGTGCCAGACAACTTTTAACACGTGGATCTTGTGTATTTGAGTAGAATGAAGGTTTTTGACACATTTACACCGAGCTGTACTCTCAGAATCGCTCGAAACCCGCGATATCACGATTTTGTTGTTCTTCGATTTTTCGTTCGCCACAGCTGTGGCAGACGACTTTTAGCGCATGGATAATGTGCATTTGAGTAGAATGAAGGTTTTTGACACATTTACACCGAGCTGTGCTCTCAGAAACGCACGAAACACGCGATATCACGATTTTGGTACTGTTCAACGTTTCGTTCGCCACAGCTGTGCCAGACGACTTTTAACACATGGATCTTGTGTATTTGAGTAGAATGAAGGTTTTTGACACATTTACACCGAGCTGTGCTCTGAGATACGCTCGAAACACGCGATATCACGATTTTGGTACTGTTCAAAGTTTCGTTCGCCACAGCTGTGCCAGACAACTTTTAACACGTGGATCTTGTGTATTTGAGCAGAATGAAGGTTTTTGACGCATTTACACCGAGCTGTGCTCTCAGAAACGCTCGAAACACTCTATATCACGATTTTGGTACTGTTCAACGTTTCGTTCGCCACAGCTGTGCCAGACGACTTTTCACACATGGATCTTGTGTATTTGAGTAGAATGAAGGTTTTTGACACATTTACACCGAGCTGGGCTCTCAGGAACGCTCGAAACACGCGATATCACGATTTTGATGTTCGTCGATTTTTCGTTCGCCACAGCTGTGCCAGACAACTTTTAACGCATGCATATTAGGCATTTGAGTAGAATGAAGGTTTTTGACACATTTGCACCGAGCTGAGCTCTCAGAAACGCTCGAAACACGCGATATCACGATTTTTGTACTATTCAAAGTTTCATACGCCACAGCTGTGCCAGACGACTTTTAACACAAAGATCTTGTGTATTTGAGTAGAATGAAGGTTTTTGACACATTTATACCGAGCTGTGCTCTGAGATACGCTCGAAACACGCGATATCACTATTTTGGTGTTCGTCGATTTTTCGTTCGCCACAGCTGTGCCAGACGGCTTTTAACGCATGAATATTGTGCATTTGAGTAGAATGAAGGTTTTTGACACATTTACACCGAGCTGTGCTCTCAGAAACGCTCGAAACACGCGATATCACGATTTTGATGTTCGTCGATTTTTCGTTCGCCACAGCTGTGCCAGACGACTTTTAACACATGGATCTTGTGTATTTGAGTAGAATGAAGGTTTCTGACATATTTACACCGAGCTGTGCTCTCAGGAACGCTCGAAACACGCGATATCACGATTTTGGTCCTGTTCAAAGTTTCGTTCGCCACAGCTGTGCCAGACAACTTTTAACACGTGGATCTTGTGTATTTGAGTAGAATGAAGGTTTTTGACACATTTACACCGAGCTGTGCTCTCAGAAACGTTCGAAACACGCGATATCACGATTTTGGTGTTCTTCAATGTTTCGTTCGCCACAGCTGTGCCAGACGACTTTTAACACATGGATCTTGTGTATTTGAGTAGAATGAAGGTTTTTGACACATTTATACCGAGCTGTGCTCTGAGATACGCTCGAAACACGCGATACACGATTTTGGTGTTCTTCAATGTTTCGTTCGCCACAGCTGTGCCAGACAACTTTTAACACGTGGATCTTGTGTATTTGAGTAGAATGAAGGTTTTTGACACATTTACACCGAGCTGTACTCTCAGAATCGCTCGAAACCCGCGATATCACGATTTTGTTGTTCTTCGATTTTTCGTTCGCCACATCTGTGGCAGACGACTTTTAGCGCATGGATAATGTGCATTTGAGTAGAATGAAGGTTTTTGACACATTTACACCGAGCTGTGCTCTCAGAAACGCTCGAAACACGCGATATCACGATTTTGGTACTGTTCAACGTTTCGTTCGCCACAGCTGTGCCAGACGACTTTTAACACATGGATCTTGTGTATTTGAGTAGAATGAAGGTTTTTGACACATTTACACCGAGCTGTGCTCTGAGATACGCTCGAAACACGCGATATCACGATTTTGGTACTGTTCAACGTTTCGTTCGCCACAGCTGTGCCAGACGACTTTTAACACATGGATCTTGTGTATTTGAGTAGAATGAAGGTTTTTGACACATTTATACCGAGCTGTGCTCTGAGAAACTCTCGAAACACGCAATATCACGATTTTGGTGTTCGTCGATATTTCGTTCGCCACAGCTGTGCCAGACAACTTTTAACGCATGCATATTAGGCATTTGAGTAGAATGAAGGTTTTTGACACATTTGCACCGAGCTGAGCTCTCAGAAACGCTCGAAACACGCGATATCACGATTTTTGTACTATTCAAAGTTTCATACGCCACAGCTGTGCCAGACGACTTTTAACACAAAGATCTTGTGTATTTGAGTAGAATGAAGGTTTTTGACACATTTATACCGAGCTGTGCTCTGAGATACGCTCGAAACACGCGATATCACTATTTTGGTGTTCGTCGATTTTTCGTTCGCCACAGCTGTGCCAGACGGCTTTTAACGCATGAATATTGTGCATTTGAGTAGAATGAAGGTTTTTGACACATTTACACCGAGCTGGGCTCTCAGAAACGCTCGAAACACGCGATGTCACGATTTTGATGTTCGTCGATTTTTCGTTCGCCACAGCTGTGCCAGACGACTTTTAACGCATGGATATTGTGCATCTGAGTAGAATGACGGTTTTTGACACATTTACACCGAGCTGTGCTCTCAGAAACGCTCGAAACACGCGATATCACGATTTTGGTACTGTTCAAAGTTTCGTTCGCCACAGCTGTGCCAGACAACTTTTAACGCATGCATATTAGGCATTTGAGTAGAATGAAGGTTTTTGACACATTTGCACCGAGCAGAGCTCTCAGAAACGCTCGAAACACGCGATATCACGATTTTTGTACTATTCAAAGTTTCATACGCCGCAGCTGTGCCAGACAAATTTTAACACATGGATCTTGTGTATTTGAGTAGAATGAAGGTTTTTTACACATTTACACCGAGCTGTGCTCACAGAAACGTTCGAAACACGCGATATCACGATTTTGGTGTTCTTCAATGTTTCGTTCGCCACAGCTGTGCCAGACAACTTTTAACACGTGGATCTTGTGTATTTGAGTAGAATGAAGGTTTTTGACACATTTACACCGAGCTGTACTCTCAGAATCGCTCGAAACCCGCGATATCACGATTTTGTTGTTCTTCGATTTTTCGTTCGCCACAGCTGTGGCAGACGACTTTTAGCGCATGGATAATGTGCATTTGAGTAGAATGAAGGTTTTTGACACATTTACACCGAGCTGTGCTCTCAGAAACGCTCGAAACACGCGATATCACGATTTTGGTACTGTTCAACGTTTCGTTCGCCACAGCTGTGCCAGACGACTTTTAACACATGGATCTTGTGTATTTGAGTAGAATGAAGGTTTTTGACACATTTACACCGAGCTGTGCTCTCAGGAACGCTCGAAACACGCGATATCACGATTTTGGTACTGTTCAACGTTTCGTTCGCCACAGCTGTGCCAGACGACTTTTAACACATGGATCTTGTGTATTTGAGTAGAATGAAGGTTTCTGACATATTTACACCGAGCTGTGCTCTCAGGAACGCTCGAAACACGCGATATCACGATTTTGGTCCTGGTCAAAGTTTCGTTCGCCACAGCTGTGCCAGACAACTTTTAACACGTGGATCTTGTGTATTTGAGTAGAATGAAGGTTCTTGACACATTTACACCGAGCTGTGCTCTCAGAAACGCTCGAAACACGCGATATCACGATTTTGGAACTGTTCAACGTTTCGTTCGCCACAGCTGTGCCAGACGACTTTTAACACATGGATCTTGTGTATTTGAGTAGAATGAAGGTTTTTCATACATTTACACCGAGCTGTGCTCTCAGAAACGTTCGAAACACGCGATATCACGATTTTGGTACTGTTTAACGTTTCGTTCGCCACAGCTGTGCCAGACGACTTTTAACACATGGATCTTGTGTATTTGAGTAGTATGAAGGTTTTTGACACATTTATACCGAGCTGTGCTCTGAGAGACGCTCGAAACACGCGATATCACGATTTTTGTACTATTCAAAGTTTCATACGCCACAGCTGTGCCAGACGACTTTTAACACATGGATCTTGCGTATTTGAGTAGAATGAAGGTTTTCGACACATTTACACCGAGCTGTGCTCTCAATAACGCTCGAAACACGCGATATCACGATTTTGGTCCTGTTTAAAGTTTCGTTCGCCACAGCTGTGCCAGACAACTTTTAACACGTGGATCTTGTGTATTTGAGTAGAATGAAGGTTTTTGACACATTCACACCGAGCTGTACTCTCAGAAACGCTCGAAACACGCGATATCACGATTTTGGTGTTCTTCGATGTATCGTCCGCGACAGCTGTGCCAGACGACTTTAACCGCATGTATATTGTGCATTTGAGTAGAATGAAGGATTTTGACGCATTTACACCGAGCTGTGCTCTCAGAAACGCTCGAAACACTCGATATCACGATTTTGGTACTGCTCAACGTTTCGTTCGCCACAGCTGTGCCAGACGACTTTTAACACATGGATCTTGTGTATTTGAGTAGAATGAAGGTTTTTGACACATTTACACCGAGCTGTGCTCTCAGAAACGCTCGAAACACGCGATATCACGATTTTTGTACTGTTCAAAGTTTCATTCGCCACAGCTGTGCCAGACAACTTTGAACACATGGATCTTGTGTATTTGAGTAGAATAAAGGTTTTTGACACATTTACACCGAGCTGTGCTCACAGAAACGTTCGAAACACGCGATATCACGATTTTGGTGTTCTTCAATGTTTCGTTCGCCACAGCTGTGCCAGACAACTTTTAACACATGGATCTTGTGTATTTGAGTAGAATGAAGGTTTTTCATACATTTACACCGAGCTGTGCTCTCAGAAATGTTCGAAACACGCGATATCACGATTTTGGTACTGTTCAACGTTTCGTTCGCCACAGCTGTGCCAGACGACTTTTAACACATGGATCTTGTGTATTTGAGTAGAATGAAGGTTTTTGACACATTTATACCGAGCTGTGCTCTGAGAAACTCTCGAAACACGCAATATCACGATTTTGGTGTTCGTCGATGTTTCGTTCGCCACAGCTGTGCCAGACAACTTTTAACGCATGCATATTAGGCATTTGAGTAGAATGAAGGTTTTTGTCACATTTGCACCGAGCTGAGCTCTCAGAAACGCTCGAAACGCGCGATATCACGATTTTTGTACTATTCAAAGTTTCATACGCCACAGCTGTGCCAGACGACTTTTAACACAAAGATCTTGTGTATTTGAGTAGAATGAAGGTTTTTGACACATTTATACCGAGCTGTGCTCTGAGATACGCTCGAAACACGCGATATCACTATTTTGGTGTTCGTCGATTTTTCGTTCGCCACAGCTGTGCCAGACGGCTTTTAACGCATGAATATTCTGCATTTGAGTAGAATGAAGGTTTTTGACACATTTACACCGAGCTGGGCTCTCAGAAACGCTCGAAACACGCGATATCACGATTTTGATGTTCGTCGATTTTTCGTTCGCCACAGCTGTGCCAGACGACTTTTAACGCATGGATATTGTGCATCTGAGTAGAATGACGGTTTTTGACACATTTACACCGAGCTGTGCTCTCAGAAACGCTCGAAACACGCGATATCACGATTTTGGTACTGTTCAAAGTTTCGTTCGCCACAGCTGTGCCAGACAACTTTTAACACGTGGATCTTGTGTATTTGAGCAGAATGAAGGTTTTTGACGCATTTACACCGAGCTGTGCTCTCAGAAACGCTCGAAACACTCTATATCACGATTTTGGTACTTTTCAACGTTTCGTTCGCCACAGCTGTGCCAGACGACTTTTAACACATGGATCTTGTGTATTTGAGTAGAATGAAGGTTTTTGACACATTTACACCGAGCTGTGCTCTCAGGAACGCTCGAAACACGCGATATCACGATTTTGGTCCTGTTTAAAGTTTCGTTCGCCACAGCTGTGCCAGACAACTTTTAACACGTGGATCTTGTGTATTTGAGTAGAATGAAGGTTTTTGACACATTCACACCGAGCTGTACTCTCAGAAACGCTCGAAACACGCGATATCACGATTTTGGTGTTCTTCGATGTTTCGTCCGCGACAGCTGTGCCAGACGACTTTAACCGCATGTATATTGTGCATTTTTGAGTAGAATGAAGGATTTTGACGCATTTACACCGAGCTGTGCTCTCAGAAACGCTCGAAACACTCGATATCACGATTTTGGTACTGTTCAACGTTTCGTTCGCCACAGCTGTGCCAGACGACTTTTAACACATGGATCTTGTGTATTTGAGTAGAATGAAGGTTTTTGACACATTTACACCGAGCTGTGCTCTCAGAAACACTCGAAACACGCGATATCACGATTTTTGTACTGTTCAAAGTTTCATTCGCCACAGCTGTGCCAGACAACTTTGAACACATGGATCTTGTGTATTTGAGTAGAATGAAGGTTTTTAACACATTTACACCGAACTGTGCTCACAGAAACGTTCGAAACACGCGATATCACGATTTTGGTGTTCTTCAATGTTTCGTTCGCCACAGCTGTGCCAGACAACTTTTAACACATGGATCTTGTGTATTTGAGTAGAATGAAGGTTTTTGACACATTTATACCGAGCTGTGCTCTCAGAAACGCTCGAAACACGCGATATCACGATTTTGATGTTCGTCGATTTTTCGTTCGCCACAGCTGTGCCAGACGACTTTTAACACATGGATCTTGTGTATTTGAGTAGAATGAAGGTTTCTGACATATTTACACCGAGCTGTGCTCTCAGGAACGCTCGAAACACGCGATATCACGATTTTGGTCCTGTTCAAAGTTTCGTTCGCCACAGCTGTGCCAGACAACTTTTAACACGTGGATCTTGTGTATTTGAGTAGAATGAAGGTTTTTGACACATTTACACCGAGCTGTGCTCTCAGAAACGTTCGAAACACGCGATATCACGATTTTGGTGTTCTTCAATGTTTCGTTCGCCACAGCTGTGCCAGACGACTTTTAACACATGGATCTTGTGTATTTGAGTAGAATGAAGGTTTTTGACACATTTATACCGAGCTGTGCTCTGAGATACGCTCGAAACACGCGATACACGATTTTGGTGTTCTTCAATGTTTCGTTCGCCACAGCTGTGCCAGACAACTTTTAACACGTGGATCTTGTGTATTTGAGTAGAATGAAGGTTTTTGACACATTTACACCGAGCTGTGCTCTCAGAAATGTTCGAAACACGCGATATCACGATTTTGGTACTGTTCAACGTTTCGTTCGCCACAGCTGTGCCAGACGACTTTTAACACATGGATCTTGTGTATTTGAGTAGAATGAAGGTTTTTGACACATTTATACCGAGCTGTGCTCTGAGAAACTCTCGAAACACGCAATATCACGATTTTGGTGTTCGTCGATGTTTCGTTCGCCACAGCTGTGCCAGACAACTTTTAACGCATGCATATTAGGCATTTGAGTAGAATGAAGGTTTTTGACACATTTATACCGAGCTGTGCTCTAAGATACGCTCGAAACACGCGATATCACGATTTTGGTGTTCGTCGATTTTTCGTTCGCCACAGCTGTGCCAGACGACTTTTAACGCATGAATATTGTGCAATTGAGTAGAATGAAGGTTTTTCATACGTTTACACCGAGCTGTGCTGTCAGAAACGCTCGAAACACGCGATATCACGATTTTGGTGTTCTTCAATGTTTCGTTCGCCACAGCTGTGCCAGACAACTTTTAACACATGGATCTTGTGTATTTGAGTAGAATGAAAGTTTTTAACACATATACACCGAGCCGTACTCTCAGAAACGCTCGAAACACGCGATATCACGATTTTGGTGTTCTTCGATGTTTCGTTCGCGACAGCTGTGCCAGACGACTTTAACCGCATGGATATTGTGCATTTGAGTAGAATGAAGGTTTTTACACCGGACGCATTTACACCGAGCTGTGCTCTCAGAAACGCTCGAAACACGCGATATCGCGATTTTGGTACTGTTCAACGTTTCGTTCGCCACAGCTGTGCCAGACGACTTTTAACACATGGATCTTGTGTATTTGAGTAGAATGAAGGTTTCTGACATATTTACACCGAGCTGTGCTCTCAGGAACGCTCGAAACACGCGATATCACGATTTTGGTCCTGGTCAAAGTTTCGTTCGCCACAGCTGTGCCAGACAACTTTTAACACGTGGATCTTGTGTATTTGAGTAGAATGAAGGTTTTCGACACATTTACACCGAGCTGTGCTCTCAGGAACGCTCGAAACACGCGATATCACGATTTTGGTCCTGTTTAAAGTTTCGTTCGCCACAGCTGTGCCAGACAACTTTTAACACGTGGATCTTGTGTATTTGAGTAAAATGAAGGTTTTTGACACATTTACACCGAGCTGTACTCTCAGAAACATTCGAAACACGCGATATCACGATTTTGGTGTTCTTCAATGTTTCGTTCGCCACAGCTGTGCCAGACGACTTTTAACACATGGATCTTGTGTATTTGAGTAGAATGAAGGTTTTTGACACATTTATACCGAGCTGTGCTCTGAGATACGCTCGAAACACGCGATATCACGATTTTGGTGTTCTTCAATATTTCGTTCGCCACAGCTGTGCCAGACAACTTTTAACACGTGGATCTTGTGTATTTGAGTAGAATGAAGGTTTTTGACACATTTACACCGAGCTGTGCTCACAGAAACGTTCGAAACACGCGATATCACGATTTTGGTGTTCTTCAATGTTTCGTTCGCCACAGCTGTGCCAGACAACTTTTAACACGTGGATCTTGTGTATTTGAGTAGAATGAAGGTTTTAGACACATTTACACCGAGCTGTACTCTCAGAAACGCTCGAAACCCGCGATATCACGATTTTGGTGTTCTTCGATTTTTCGTTCGCCGCAGCTGTGGCAGACGACTTTTAACGCATGGATAATGTGCATTTGAGTAGAATGAAGGTTTTTCATACATTTACACCGAGCTGTGCTCTCAGAATCGTTCGAAACACGCGATATCACGATTTTGGAACTGTTCAACGTTTCGTTCGCCACAGCTGTGCCAGACGACTTTTAACACATGGATCTTGTGTATTTGAGTAGAATGAAGGTTTTTCATACATTTACACCGAGCTGTGCTCTCAGAAACGTTCGAAACACGCGATATCACGACTTTTTTACTGTTCAAAGTTTCGTTCGCCACAGCTGTGCCAGACAACTTTTAACACGTGGATCTTGTGTATTTGAGTAGAATGAAGGTTTTTGACACATTTACACCGAGTTGTACTCTCAGAAACGCTCGAAACCCGCGATATCACGATTTTGGTGTTCTTCGATTTTTCGTTCGCCGCAGCTGTGGCAGACGACTTTTAACGCATGGATAATGTGCATTTGAGTAGAATGAAGGTTTTTCATACATTTACACCGAGCTGTGCTCTCAGGATCGTTCGAAACACGCGATATCACGATTTTGGTACCGTTCAACGTTTCGTTCGCCACAGCTGTGCCAGACGACTTTTAACACATGGATCTTGTGTATTTGAGTAGTATGAAGGTTTTTGACACATTTATACCTAGCTGTGCTCTGAGAGACGCTCGAAACACGCGATATCACGATTTTGGTGTTCGTCGATTTTTCGTTCGCCACAGCTGTGCCAGACGACTTTTAACACATGGATCTTGTGTATTTGAGTAGAATGAAGGTTTTTGACACATTTACACCGAGCTGTGCTCTCAGGAACGCTCGAAACACGCGATATCACGATTTTGGTCCTGTTCAAAGTTTCGTTCGCCGCAGCTGTGCCAGACAACTTTTAAAACGTGGATCTTGTGTATTTGAGCAGAATGAAGGTTTTTGACACATTTACACCGAGCTGTACTCTCAGAAACGCTCGAAACACGCGATATCACGATTTTGGTGTTCTTCGATGTTTCGTCCGCGACAGCTGTGCCAGACAACTTTAACCGCATGTATATTGTGCATTTGAGTAGAATGAAGGATTTTGACGCATTTACACCGAGCTGTGCTCTCAGAAACGCTCGAAACACGCGATATCACGATTTTGGTGTTCGTCGATTTTTCGTTCGCCACAGCTGTGCCAGACGACTTTTAACGCATGAATATTGTGCATTTGAGTAGAATGAAGGTTTTTGACACATTTGCACCGAGCTGAGCTCTCAGAAACGCTCGAAACACGCGATATCACGATTTTGGAACTGTTCAACGTTTCGTTCGCCACAGCTGTGCCAGACGACTTTTAACACATGGATCTTGTGTATTTGAGTAGAATGAAGGTTTTTGACACATTTACACCGAGCTGTGCTCTCAGAAACGCTCGAAACACGCGATATCACGATTTTTGTACTGTTCAAAGTTTCATTCGCCACAGCTGTGCCAGAAGACTTTAACTCCGTTCCATGCCGAAACCCAACTTCCAATAAACAACAGCGGTCAAAATCAATTTCAACATAGAAGACTTTAACCGCATGTATATTGTGCATTTGAGTAGAATGAAGGATTTTGACGCATTTACACCGAGCTGTGCTCTCAGAAACGCTCGAAACACTCGATATCACGATTTTGGTACTGTTCAACGTTTCGTTCGAAACAGCTGTGCCAGACGACTTTTAACACATGGATCTTGTGTATTTGAGTAGAATGAAGGTTTTTGACACATTTACACCGAGCTGTGCTCTCAGAAACGCTCGAAACACGCGATATCACGATTTTGGTACTGTTCAACGTTTCGTTCGCCACAGCTGTGCCAGACGACTTTTAACACATGGATCTTGTGTATTTGAGTAGTATGAAGGTTTTTGACACATTTATACCGAGCTGTGCTCTGAGAGACGCTCGAAACGCGCGATATCACGATTTTGGTGTTCGTCGATTTTTCGTTCGCCACAGCTGTGCCAGACGACTTTTAACACATGGATCTTGTGTATTTGAGTAGAATGAAGGTTTTCGACACATTTACACCGAGCTGTGCTCTCAGGAACGCTCGAAACACGCGATATCACGATTTTGGTCCTGTTTAAAGTTTCGTTCGCCACAGCTGTGCCCGACAACTTTTAACACGTGGATCTTGTGTATTTGAGTAGAATGAAGGTTTTTGACACATTTACACCGAGCTGTACTCTCAGAAACATTCGAAACACGCGATATCACGATTTTGGTGTTCTTCAATGTTTCGTTCGCCACAGCTGTGCCAGACGACTTTTAACACATGGATCTTGTGTATTTGAGTAGAATGAAGGTTTTTGACACATTTATACCGAGCTGTGCTCTGAGATACGCTCGAAACACGCGATATCACGATTTTGGTGTTCTTCAATATTTCGTTCGCCACAGCTGTGCCAGACAACTTTTAACACGTGGATCTTGTGTATTTGAGTAGAATGAAGGTTTTTGACACATTTACACCGAGCTGTGCTCACAGAAACGTTCGAAACACGCGATATCACGATTTTGGTGTTCTTCAATGTTTCGTTCGCCACAGCTGTGCCAGACAACTTTTAACACGTGGATCTTGTGTATTTGAGTAGAATGAAGGTTTTAGACACATTTACACCGAGCTGTACTCTCAGAAACGCTCGAAACCCGCGATATCACGATTTTGGTGTTCTTCGATTTTTCGTTCGCCGCAGCTGTGGCAGACGACTTTTAACGCATGGATAATGTGCATTTGAGTAGAATGAAGGTTTTTCATACATTTACACCGAGCTGTGCTCTCAGAATCGTTCGAAACACGCGATATCACGATTTTGGAACTGTTCAACGTTTCGTTCGCCACAGCTGTGCCAGACGACTTTTAACACATGGATCTTGTGTATTTGAGTAGAATGAAGGTTTTTCATACATTTACACCGAGCTGTGCTCTCAGAAACGTTCGAAACACGCGATATCACGACTTTTTTACTGTTCAAAGTTTCGTTCGCCACAGCTGTGCCAGACAACTTTTAACACGTGGATCTTGTGTATTTGAGTAGAATGAAGGTTTTTGACACATTTACACCGAGTTGTACTCTCAGAAACGCTCGAAACCCGCGATATCACGATTTTGGTGTTCTTCGATTTTTCGTTCGCCGCAGCTGTGGCAGACGACTTTTAACGCATGGATAATGTGCATTTGAGTAGAATGAAGGTTTTTCATACATTTACACCGAGCTGTGCTCTCAGGATCGTTCGAAACACGCGATATCACGATTTTGGTACCGTTCAACGTTTCGTTCGCCACAGCTGTGCCAGACGACTTTTAACACATGGATCTTGTGTATTTGAGTAGTATGAAGGTTTTTGACACATTTATACCTAGCTGTGCTCTGAGAGACGCTCGAAACACGCGATATCACGATTTTGGTGTTCGTCGATTTTTCGTTCGCCACAGCTGTGCCAGACGACTTTTAACACATGGATCTTGTGTATTTGAGTAGAATGAAGGTTTTTGACACATTTACACCGAGCTGTGCTCTCAGGAACGCTCGAAACACGCGATATCACGATTTTGGTCCTGTTCAAAGTTTCGTTCGCCGCAGCTGTGCCAGACAACTTTTAAAACGTGGATCTTGTGTATTTGAGCAGAATGAAGGTTTTTGACACATTTACACCGAGCTGTACTCTCAGAAACGCTCGAAACACGCGATATCACGATTTTGGTGTTCTTCGATGTTTCGTCCGCGACAGCTGTGCCAGACAACTTTAACCGCATGTATATTGTGCATTTGAGTAGAATGAAGGATTTTGACGCATTTACACCGAGCTGTGCTCTCAGAAACGCTCGAAACACGCGATATCACGATTTTGGTGTTCGTCGATTTTTCGTTCGCCACAGCTGTGCCAGACGACTTTTAACGCATGAATATTGTGCATTTGAGTAGAATGAAGGTTTTTGACACATTTGCACCGAGCTGAGCTCTCAGAAACGCTCGAAACACGCGATATCACGATTTTGGAACTGTTCAACGTTTCGTTCGCCACAGCTGTGCCAGACGACTTTTAACACATGGATCTTGTGTATTTGAGTAGAATGAAGGTTTTTGACACATTTACACCGAGCTGTGCTCTCAGAAACGCTCGAAACACGCGATATCACGATTTTTGTACTGTTCAAAGTTTCATTCGCCACAGCTGTGCCAGAAGACTTTAACTCCGTTCCATGCCGAAACCCAACTTCCAATAAACAACAGCGGTCAAAATCAATTTCAACATAGAAGACTTTAACCGCATGTATATTGTGCATTTGAGTAGAATGAAGGATTTTGACGCATTTACACCGAGCTGTGCTCTCAGAAACGCTCGAAACACTCGATATCACGATTTTGGTACTGTTCAACGTTTCGTTCGAAACAGCTGTGCCAGACGACTTTTAACACATGGATCTTGTGTATTTGAGTAGAATGAAGGTTTTTGACACATTTACACCGAGCTGTGCTCTCAGAAACGCTCGAAACACGCGATATCACGATTTTGGTACTGTTCAACGTTTCGTTCGCCACAGCTGTGCCAGACGACTTTTAACACATGGATCTTGTGTATTTGAGTAGTATGAAGGTTTTTGACACATTTATACCGAGCTGTGCTCTGAGAGATGCTCGAAACGCGCGATATCACGATTTTGGTGTTCGTCGATTTTTCGTTCGCCACAGCTGTGCCAGACGACTTTTAACACATGGATCTTGTGTATTTGAGTAGAATGAAGGTTTTCGACACATTTACACCGAGCTGTGCTCTCAGGAACGCTCGAAACACGCGATATCACGATTTTGGTCCTGTTTAAAGTTTCGTTCGCCACAGCTGTGCCAGACAACTTTTAACACGTGGATCTTGTGTATTTGAGTAGAATGAAGGTTTTTGACACATTCACACCGAGCTGCACTCTCAGAAACGCTCGAATCACGCGATATCACGATTTTGGTGTTCTTCGATGTTTCGTCCGCGACAGCTGTGCCAGACGACTTTAACCGCATGTATATTGTGCATTTGAGTAGAATGAAGGATTTTGACGCATTTACACCGAGCTGTGCTCTCAGAAACGCTCGAAACACTCGATATCACGATTTTGGTACTGTTCAACGTTTCGTTCGAAACAGCTGTGCCAGACGACTTTTAACACATGGATCTTGTGTATTTGAGTAGAATGAAGGTTTTTGACACATTTACACCGAGCTGTGCTCTCAGAAACGCTCGAAACACGCGATATCACGATTTTTGTACTGTTCAAAGTTTCATTCGCCACAGCTGTGCCAGACAACTTTGAACACATGGATCTTGTGTATTTGAGTAGAATGAAGGTTTTTGACACATTTACACCGAGCTGTACTCTCAGAAACGCTCGAAACACGCGATATCACGATTTTGGAACTGTTCAACTTTTCGTTCGCCACAGCTGTGCCAGACGACTTTTAACACATCTATCTTGTGTATTTGAGTAGAATGAAGGTTTTTGACGCATTTACACCGAGCTGTGCTCTCAGAAACGCTCGAAACACGCGATATCACGATTTTGGAACTGTTCAACGATTCGTTCGCCACAGCTGTGCCAGACGACTTTTAACACATGGATCTTGTGTATTTGAGTAGAATGAAGGTTTTTCATACACTTACACCGAGCTGTGCTCTCAGAAACGCTCGAAACACGCGATATTACGATTTTGGTGTTCTTCGATGTTTCGTCCGCGACAGCTGTGCCAGACGACTTTAACCGCATGTATATTGTGCATTTGAGTAAAATGAAGGATTTTGACGCATTTACACCGAGCTGTGCTCTCAGAAACGCTCGAAACACGCGATATCACGATTTTGGTACTGTACAACGATTCGTTCGCCACAGCTGTGCCAGACGACTTTTAACACATGGATCTTGTGTATTTGAGTAGAATGAAGGTTTTTCATACATTTACACCGAGCTGTGCTCTCAGAAACGCTCGAAACACGCGATATCACGATTTTGGTGTTCGTCGATTTATCGTTCGCCACAGCTGTGCCAGACGACTTTTAACGCATGAATATTGTGCATTTGAGTAGAATGAAGGTTTTTGACACATTTACAACGAGCTGTGCTCTCAGGAACAATCGAAACAGGCGATATCACGATTTTGGTCCTGTTCAAAGTTTCGTTCGCCACAGCTGTGCCAGACAACTTTTAACACGTGGATCTTGTGTATTTGAGTAGAATGAAGGTTTTTGACACATTTACACCGAGCTGTACTCTCAGAAACGCTCGAAACCCGCGATATCACGATTTTGGTGTTCTTCGATTTTTCGTTCGCCGCAGCTGTGGCAGACGACTTTTAACGCATGGATAATGTGCATTTGAGTAGAATGAAGGTTTTTCATACATTTACACCGAGCTGTGCTCTCAGAAACGCTCGAAACACGCGATATTACGATTTTGGTGTTCTTCGATGTTTCGTCCGCGACAGCTGTGCCAGACGACTTTAACCGCATGTATATTGTGCATTTGAGTAAAATGAAGGATTTTGACGCATTTACACCGAGCTGTGCTCTCAGAAACGTTCGAAACACGCGATATCACGATTTTGGTGTTCTTCAATGTTTCGTTCGCCACTGCTGTGCCAGACAACTTTTAACACATGGATCTTGTGTATTTGAGTAGAATGAAGGTTTTTGACACATTTGCACCGAGCTGTGCTCTCAGAAATGCTCGAAACACGCGATATCACGATTTTGGTACTGGTCAACGTTTCGTTCGCCACAGCTGTGCCAGACGACTTTTAACACATGGATCTTGTGTATTTGAGTAGAATGAAGGTTTTTGACACATTTATACCGAGCTGTGCTCTGAGATACGCTCGAAACACGCGATATCACGATTTTGGAACTGTTCAACGTTTCGTTCGCCACAGCTGTGCCAGACGACTTTTAACACATCTATCTTGTGTATTTGAGTAGAATGAAGGTTTTTGACGCATTTACACCGAGCTGTGCTCTCAGAAACGCTCGAAACACGCGATATCACGATTTTGGAACTGTTCAACGATTCGTTCGCCACAGCTGTGCCAGACGACTTTTAACACATGGATCTTGTGTATTTGAGTAGAATGAAGGTTTTTCATACACTTACACCGAGCTGTGCTCTCAGAAACGCTCGAAACACGCGATATTACGATTTTGGTGTTCTTCGATGTTTCGTCCGCGACAGCTGTGCCAGACGACTTTAACCGCATGTATATTGTGCATTTGAGTAAAATGAAGGATTTTGATGCATTTACACCGAGCTGTGCTCTCAGAAACGCTCGAAACACGCGATATCACGATTTTGGTACTGTACAACGATTCGTTCGCCACAGCTGTGCCAGACGACTTTTAACACATGGATCTTGTGTATTTGAGTAGAATGAAGGTTTTTCATACATTTACACCGAGCTGTGCTCTCAGAAACGCTCGAAACACGCGATATCACGATTTTGGTGTTCGTCGATTTTTCGTTCGCCACAGCTGTGCCAGACGACTTTTAACGCATGAATATTGTGCATTTGAGTAGAATGAAGGTTTTTGACACATTTACAACGAGCTGTGCTCTCAGGAACAATCGAAACAGGCGATATCACGATTTTGGTCCTGTTCAAAGTTTCGTTCGCCACAGCTGTGCCAGACAACTTTTAACACGTGGATCTTGTGTATTTGAGTAGAATGAAGGTTTTTGACACATTTACACCGAGCTGTACTCTCAGAAACGCTCGAAACCCGCGATATCACGATTTTGGTGTTCTTCGATTTTTCGTTCGCCGCAGCTGTGGCAGACGACTTTTAACGCATGGATAATGTGCATTTCAGTAGAATGAAGGTTTTTCATACATTTACACCGAGCTGTGCTCTCAGAATCGTTCGAAACACGCGATATCACGATTTTGGAACTGTTCAACGTTTCGTTCGCCACAGCTGTGCCAGACGACTTTTAACACATGGATCTTGTGTATTTGAGTAGAATGAAGGGTTTTCATACATTTACACCGAGCTGTGCTCTCAGAAACGTTCGAAACACGCGATATCACGACTTTGGTACTGTTCAACGTTTCGTTCGCCACAGCTGTGCCAGACGACTTTTAACACATGGATCTTGTGTATTTGAGTAGGATGAAGGTTTTTGACACATTTATACCGAGCTGTGCTCTGAGAGACGCTCGAAACACGCGATATCACGATTTTGGTCCTGTTCAAAGTTTCGTTCGCCACAGCTGTGCCCGACAACTTTTAACACGTGGATCTTGTGTATTTGAGTAGAATGAAGGTTTTTGACACATTTACACCGAGCTGTACTCTCAGAAACATTCGAAACACGCGATATCACGATTTTGGTGTTCTTCAATGTTTCGTTCGCCACAGCTGTGCCAGACGACTTTTAACACATGGATCTTGTGTATTTGAGTAGAATGAAGGTTTTTGACACATTTATACCGAGCTGTGCTCTGAGTTACGCTCGAAACACGCGATATCACGATTTTGGTGTTCTTCAATATTTCGTTCGCCACAGCTGTGCCAGACAACTTTTAACACGTGGATCTTGTGTATTTGAGTAGAATGAAGGTTTTTGACACATTTACACCGAGCTGTGCTCACAGAAACGTTCGAAACACGCGATATCACGATTTTGGTGTTCTTCAATGTTTCGTTCGCCACAGCTGTGCCAGACAACTTTTAACACGTGGATCTTGTGTATTTGAGTAGAATGAAGGTTTTAGACACATTTACACCGAGCTGTACTCTCAGAAACGCTCGAAACCCGCGATATCACGATTTTGGTGTTCTTCGATTTTTCGTTCGCCGCAGCTGTGGCAGACGACTTTTAACGCATGGATAATGTGCATTTGAGTAGAATGAAGGTTTTTCATACATTTACACCGAGCTGTGCTCGCAGAATCGTTCGAAACACGCGATATCACGATTTTGGAACTGTTCAACGTTTCGTTCGCCACAGCTGTGCCAGACGACTTTTAACACATGGATCTTGTGTATTTGAGTAGAATGAAGGTTTTTCATACATTTACACCGAGCTGTGCTCTCAGAAACGTTCGAAACACGCGATATCACGACTTTTTTACTGTTCAACGTTTCGTTCGCCAGAGCTGTGCCAGACGACTTTTAACACATGGATCTTGTGTATTTGAGTAGTATGAAGGTTTTTGACACATTTATACCGAGCTGTGCTCTGAGAGACGCTCGAAACACGCGATATCACGATTTTGGTGTTCGTCGATTTTTCGTTCGCCACAGCTGTGCCAGACGACTTTTAACACATGGATCTTGTGTATTTGAGTAGAATGAAGGTTTTCGACACATTTACACCGAGCTGTGCTCTCAGGAACGCTCGAAACACGCGATATCACGATTTTGCTACTGTTCAACGTTTCGTTCGCCACAGCTGTGCCAGACGACTTTTAACACATGGATCTTGTGTATTTGAGTAGAATGAAGGTTTTTGATACATTTATACCGAGCTGTGCTCTGAGATACGCTCGAAACACGCGATATCACGATTTTGGTGTTCGTCGATTTTTCGTTCGCCACAGCTGTGCCAGACGACTTTTAACGCATGAATATTGTGCATTTGAGTAGAATGAAGGTTTTTGACACATTTACAACGAGCTGTGCTCTCAGGAACAATCGAAACAGGCGATATCACGATTTTGGTCCTGTTCAAAGTTTCGTTCGCCACAGCTGTGCCAGACAACTTTTAACACGTGGATCTTGTGTATTTGAGTAGAATGAAGGTTTTTGACACATTTACACCGAGCTGTACTCTCAGAAACGCTCGAAACCCGCGATATCACGATTTTGGTGTTCTTCGATTTTTCGTTCGCCGCAGCTGTGGCAGACGACTTTTACCGCATGGATAATGTGCATTTGAGTAGAATGAAGGTTTTTCATACATTTACACCGAGCTGTGCTCTCAGAAACGCTCGAAACACTCGATATCACGATTTTGGTACTGTTCAACGTTTCGTTCGAAACAGCTGTGCCAGACGACTTTTAACACATGGATCTTGTGTATTTGAGTAGAATGAAGGTTTTTGACACATTTACACCGAGCTGTGCTCTCAGAAACGCTCGAAACACGCGATATCACGATTTTGGTACTGTTCAACGTTTCGTTCGCCACAGCTGTGCCAGACGACTTTTAACACATGGATCTTGTGTATTTGAGTAGTATGAAGGTTTTTGACACATTTATACCGAGCTGTGCTCTGAGAGATGCTCGAAACGCGCGATATCACGATTTTGGTGTTCGTCGATTTTTCGTTCGCCACAGCTGTGCCAGACGACTTTTAACACATGGATCTTGTGTATTTGAGCAGAATGAAGGTTTTCGACACATTTACACCGAGCTGTGCTCTCAGGAACGCTCGAAACACGCGATATCACGATTTTGGTCCTGTTTAAAGTTTCGTTCGCCACAGCTGTGCCAGACAACTTTTAACACGTGGATCTTGTGTATTTGAGTAGAATGAAGGTTTTTGACACATTCACACCGAGCTGCACTCTCAGAAACGCTCGAATCACGCGATATCACGATTTTGGTGTTCTTCGATGTTTCGTCCGCGACAGCTGTGCCAGACGACTTTAACCGCATGTATATTGTGCATTTGAGTAGAATGAAGGATTTTGACGCATTTACACCGAGCTGTGCTCTCAGAAACGCTCGAAACACTCGATATCACGATTTTGGTACTGTTCAACGTTTCGTTCGAAACAGCTGTGCCAGACGACTTTTAACACATGGATCTTGTGTATTTGAGTAGAATGAAGGTTTTTGACACATTTACACCGAGCTGTGCTCTCAGAAACGCTCGAAACACGCGATATCACGATTTTTGTACTGTTCAAAGTTTCATTCGCCACAGCTGTGCCAGACAACTTTGAACACATGGATCTTGTGTATTTGAGTAGAATGAAGGTTTTTGACACATTTACACCGAGCTGTACTCTCAGAAACGCTCGAAACACGCGATATCACGATTTTGGAACTGTTCAACTTTTCGTTCGCCACAGCTGTGCCAGACGACTTTTAACACATCTATCTTGTGTATTTGAGTAGAATGAAGGTTTTTGACGCATTTACACCGAGCTGTGCTCTCAGAAACGCTCGAAACACGCGATATCACGATTTTGGAACTGTTCAACGATTCGTTCGCCACAGCTGTGCCAGACGACTTTTAACACATGGATCTTGTGTATTTGAGTAGAATGAAGGTTTTTCATACACTTACACCGAGCTGTGCTCTCAGAAACGCTCGAAACACGCGATATTACGATTTTGGTGTTCTTCGATGTTTCGTCCGCGACAGCTGTGCCAGACGACTTTAACCGCATGTATATTGTGCATTTGAGTAAAATGAAGGATTTTGACGCATTTACACCGAGCTGTGCTCTCAGAAACGCTCGAAACACGCGATATCACGATTTTGGTACTGTACAACGATTCGTTCGCCACAGCTGTGCCAGACGACTTTTAACACATGGATCTTGTGTATTTGAGTAGAATGAAGGTTTTTCATACATTTACACCGAGCTGTGCTCTCAGAAACGCTCGAAACACGCGATATCACGATTTTGGTGTTCGTCGATTTATCGTTCGCCACAGCTGTGCCAGACGACTTTTAACGCATGAATATTGTGCATTTGAGTAGAATGAAGGTTTTTGACACATTTACAACGAGCTGTGCTCTCAGGAACAATCGAAACAGGCGATATCACGATTTTGGTCCTGTTCAAAGTTTCGTTCGCCACAGCTGTGCCAGACAACTTTTAACACGTGGATCTTGTGTATTTGAGTAGAATGAAGGTTTTTGACACATTTACACCGAGCTGTACTCTCAGAAACGCTCGAAACCCGCGATATCACGATTTTGGTGTTCTTCGATTTTTCGTTCGCCGCAGCTGTGGCAGACGACTTTTAACGCATGGATAATGTGCATTTGAGTAGAATGAAGGTTTTTCATACATTTACACCGAGCTGTGCTCTCAGAAACGCTCGAAACACGCGATATTACGATTTTGGTGTTCTTCGATGTTTCGTCCGCGACAGCTGTGCCAGACGACTTTAACCGCATGTATATTGTGCATTTGAGTAAAATGAAGGATTTTGACGCATTTACACCGAGCTGTGCTCTCAGAAACGTTCGAAACACGCGATATCACGATTTTGGTGTTCTTCAATGTTTCGTTCGCCACTGCTGTGCCAGACAACTTTTAACACATGGATCTTGTGTATTTGAGTAGAATGAAGGTTTTTGACACATTTGCACCGAGCTGTGCTCTCAGAAATGCTCGAAACACGCGATATCACGATTTTGGTACTGGTCAACGTTTCGTTCGCCACAGCTGTGCCAGACGACTTTTAACACATGGATCTTGTGTATTTGAGTAGAATGAAGGTTTTTGACACATTTATACCGAGCTGTGCTCTGAGATACGCTCGAAACACGCGATATCACGATTTTGGAACTGTTCAACGTTTCGTTCGCCACAGCTGTGCCAGACGACTTTTAACACATCTATCTTGTGTATTTGAGTAGAATGAAGGTTTTTGACGCATTTACACCGAGCTGTGCTCTCAGAAACGCTCGAAACACGCGATATCACGATTTTGGAACTGTTCAACGATTCGTTCGCCACAGCTGTGCCAGACGACTTTTAACACATGGATCTTGTGTATTTGAGTAGAATGAAGGTTTTTCATACACTTACACCGAGCTGTGCTCTCAGAAACGCTCGAAACACGCGATATTACGATTTTGGTGTTCTTCGATGTTTCGTCCGCGACAGCTGTGCCAGACGACTTTAACCGCATGTATATTGTGCATTTGAGTAAAATGAAGGATTTTGATGCATTTACACCGAGCTGTGCTCTCAGAAACGCTCGAAACACGCGATATCACGATTTTGGTACTGTACAACGATTCGTTCGCCACAGCTGTGCCAGACGACTTTTAACACATGGATCTTGTGTATTTGAGTAGAATGAAGGTTTTTCATACATTTACACCGAGCTGTGCTCTCAGAAACGCTCGAAACACGCGATATCACGATTTTGGTGTTCGTCGATTTTTCGTTCGCCACAGCTGTGCCAGACGACTTTTAACGCATGAATATTGTGCATTTGAGTAGAATGAAGGTTTTTGACACATTTACAACGAGCTGTGCTCTCAGGAACAATCGAAACAGGCGATATCACGATTTTGGTCCTGTTCAAAGTTTCGTTCGCCACAGCTGTGCCAGACAACTTTTAACACGTGGATCTTGTGTATTTGAGTAGAATGAAGGTTTTTGACACATTTACACCGAGCTGTACTCTCAGAAACGCTCGAAACCCGCGATATCACGATTTTGGTGTTCTTCGATTTTTCGTTCGCCGCAGCTGTGGCAGACGACTTTTAACGCATGGATAATGTGCATTTCAGTAGAATGAAGGTTTTTCATACATTTACACCGAGCTGTGCTCTCAGAATCGTTCGAAACACGCGATATCACGATTTTGGAACTGTTCAACGTTTCGTTCGCCACAGCTGTGCCAGACGACTTTTAACACATGGATCTTGTGTATTTGAGTAGAATGAAGGGTTTTCATACATTTACACCGAGCTGTGCTCTCAGAAACGTTCGAAACACGCGATATCACGACTTTGGTACTGTTCAACGTTTCGTTCGCCACAGCTGTGCCAGACGACTTTTAACACATGGATCTTGTGTATTTGAGTAGGATGAAGGTTTTTGACACATTTATACCGAGCTGTGCTCTGAGAGACGCTCGAAACACGCGATATCACGATTTTGGTGTTCGTCGATTTTTCGTTCGCCACAGCTGTGCCAGACGACTTTTAACACATGGATCTTGTGTATTTGAGTAGAATGAAGGTTTTCGACACATTTACACCGAGCTGTGCTCTCAGGAACGCTCGAAACACGCGATATCACGATTTTGGTCCTGTTCAAAGTTTCGTTCGCCACAGCTGTGCCCGACAACTTTTAACACGTGGATCTTGTGTATTTGAGTAGAATGAAGGTTTTTGACACATTTACACCGAGCTGTACTCTCAGAAACATTCGAAACACGCGATATCACGATTTTGGTGTTCTTCAATGTTTCGTTCGCCACAGCTGTGCCAGACGACTTTTAACACATGGATCTTGTGTATTTGAGTAGAATGAAGGTTTTTGACACATTTATACCGAGCTGTGCTCTGAGATACGCTCGAAACACGCGATATCACGATTTTGGTGTTCTTCAATATTTCGTTCGCCACAGCTGTGCCAGACAACTTTTAACACGTGAATCTTGTGTATTTGAGTAGAATGAAGGTTTTTGACACATTTACACCGAGCTGTGCTCACAGAAACGTTCGAAACACGCGATATCACGATTTTGGTGTTCTTCAATGTTTCGTTCGCCACAGCTGTGCCAGACAACTTTTAACACGTGGATCTTGTGTATTTGAGTAGAATGAAGGTTTTAGACACATTTACACCGAGCTGTACTCTCAGAAACGCTCGAAACCCGCGATATCACGATTTTGGTGTTCTTCGATTTTTCGTTCGCCGCAGCTGTGGCAGACGACTTTTAACGCATGGATAATGTGCATTTGAGTAGAATGAAGGTTTTTCATACATTTACACCGAGCTGTGCTCGCAGAATCGTTCGAAACACGCGATATCACGATTTTGGAACTGTTCAACGTTTCGTTCGCCACAGCTGTGCCAGACGACTTTTAACACATGGATCTTGTGTATTTGAGTAGAATGAAGGTTTTTCATACATTTACACCGAGCTGTGCTCTCAGAAACGTTCGAAACACGCGATATCACGACTTTTTTACTGTTCAACGTTTCGTTCGCCAGAGCTGTGCCAGACGACTTTTAACACATGGATCTTGTGTATTTGAGTAGTATGAAGGTTTTTGACACATTTATACCGAGCTGTGCTCTGAGAGACGCTCGAAACACGCGATATCACGATTTTGGTGTTCGTCGATTTTTCGTTCGCCACAGCTGTGCCAGACGACTTTTAACACATGGATCTTGTGTATTTGAGTAGAATGAAGGTTTTCGACACATTTACACCGAGCTGTGCTCTCAGGAACGCTCGAAACACGCGATATCACGATTTTGCTACTGTTCAACGTTTCGTTCGCCACAGCTGTGCCAGACGACTTTTAACACATGGATCTTGTGTATTTGAGTAGAATGAAGGTTTTTGATACATTTATACCGAGCTGTGCTCTGAGATACGCTCGAAACACGCGATATCACGATTTTGGTGTTCGTCGATTTTTCGTTCGCCACAGCTGTGCCAGACGACTTTTAACGCATGAATATTGTGCATTTGAGTAGAATGAAGGTTTTTGACACATTTACAACGAGCTGTGCTCTCAGGAACAATCGAAACAGGCGATATCACGATTTTGGTCCTGTTCAAAGTTTCGTTCGCCACAGCTGTGCCAGACAACTTTTAACACGTGGATCTTGTGTATTTGAGTAGAATGAAGGTTTTTGACACATTTACACCGAGTTGTACTCTCAGAAACGCTCGAAACCCGCGATATCACGATTTTGGTGTTCTTCGATTTTTCGTTCGCCGCAGCTGTGGCAGACGACTTTTAACGCATGGATAATGTGCATTTGAGTAGAATGAAGGTTTTTCATACATTTACACCGAGCTGTGCTCTCAGGATCGTTCGAAACACGCGATATCACGATTTTGGTACCGTTCAACGTTTCGTTCGCCACAGCTGTGCCAGACGACTTTTAACACATGGATCTTGTGTATTTGAGTAGTATGAAGGTTTTTGACACATTTATACCTAGCTGTGCTCTGAGAGACGCTCGAAACACGCGATATCACGATTTTGGTGTTCGTCGATTTTTCGTTCGCCACAGCTGTGCCAGACGACTTTTAACACATGGATCTTGTGTATTTGAGTAGAATGAAGGTTTTTGACACATTTACACCGAGCTGTGCTCTCAGGAACGCTCGAAACACGCGATATCACGATTTTGGTCCTGTTCAAAGTTTCGTTCGCCGCAGCTGTGCCAGACAACTTTTAAAACGTGGATCTTGTGTATTTGAGCAGAATGAAGGTTTTTGACACATTTACACCGAGCTGTACTCTCAGAAACGCTCGAAACACGCGATATCACGATTTTGGTGTTCTTCGATGTTTCGTCCGCGACAGCTGTGCCAGACAACTTTAACTGTTTTAAAAGATGTTTTTGAATTCGAATCCGGAATTGATCGTGACGAGGGCTGATAAAGGGAATAGTACCGTCGTCTTGAATGCAACGGATTACTTAAACAAGACGCTTGATTTATTAAATGATGAAACGACATATAAAATAATAACTAGAGATCCGGTTCAGAGCACACAGAATTTGATAAAAAGGGTATTGGATGGGTGGAAAAGAGACAAATATATAAAGGACAGCGTGTATGAGTTTTTGAAGCCCACGAACACCAACTTGGCTAGAATGTACACGTTACCAAAAATTCACAAAAACAACTTTCCGATGAGGCCGATTGTCTCGTCTATCAATAGTCCGACGCACAGAATTGCTGATTTTGTTCACAAACAAATTGTACAATGGGTTAAGGTTACGAGAGCCGATTCATACGTAAAGGATAGCTTTTCTCTCAAGGACATGGTGTCGACGTTAAATCTACCTGACTCGCACGTTCTCATTTCGTTGGATGTTACCTCCCTCTATACCAATGTTCCGATCGAGTTAGTAATGGCAAGTCTGGAAAAAAGAAGGGCCTTATTCTTCAGGGACGCGTGGCTGGATGAGTTGAAGCGAGCGATTGAGATAATAATGTCGTCCACATATTTCAGTTTTAACAACAAGATCTACAAGCAGGTGTCGGGTCTCCCCATGGGGTCCCCTCTCGCGCCGATACTGTCAAATATAGTAATGATTGATCTGGAGGAGAGTTGTCTATCCAAGCTCACGTTCACTCCGGTACTATATAAAAGATATGTGGACGATATTATAGTCGCGTTGCCCGAAGATCAGGTGCAGTCGATGTTAACAACTTTCAACTCGTATCACCCTAAACTCCAGTTCACGATTGAATATGAAGTAGACGGTAAAATTCCTTTCTTGGACCTGTTGCTAATTCGGGAGGACAGAAAGATCGTCACGAATTGGTATAGGAAACCAACGTGGTCGGGTAGATTTATCAATTTTTTCTCGAGTCATCCGTTGAAACAAAAAGTTGGCATTATTTATATGCTGGTGGATCGGGCACTGAAATTGTCGCATCGTCGATTTTGGGAGCAGAATTTAGCTTTAATAGAGACAACTCTGATTCGCAACTGTTATCCGGTTAATTTCGTTCAAAAACACGTCAGAATAAGACGACAATTGATAATTAGTGAGGCGAAGCCTGTGGAGGACAAACCGGAGTTGGACTTGAAGAGAATGATGAATTTCCCCTTCATAGAACATTTACATTACCCATTGGTCAGGTTACTTCGAGAATTTGATATCCGGTTAATTACTAACAATAGTCATAACATTTTTTCCATAGTTGGTTCCACAAAAGACAAAATTGAGAAGTTAAAGCAGTCCAAAGTAGTTTACAGTATTCCGTGTGGTAACTGCGATGCCACATACGTGGGACAGACGCAGCGTTATTTGAAAGTTAGGGTACAGGAACATATAAGTAGATTAAATCATTTGTCTCAGGAACACTCCGGGTTGTCCTCACACGCGAGATCAGCGAATCATGTTTTCAAGTTCGATGATGTTAAAATTTTGGCGATCGAACCTGTTTTGAGTAAGCGACTCATTTTAGAGATGATCTGGATCAAGAAGGAGAAGAATTCGGTAAATTACAGGACAGATATAGAGAGATTAAGTATTATTTACAATTCGGTAATTTAATGATTAAACGGGTTTTGGAATTGACACCTGGGGTGGGCTGGGTTATTAATTAATTAAAGTTTGAGTCAGATGCATTAATTTATCGGTTGTTGTGAGCAAGCTCTGAGTAACACGTGTCTCGGTCGGTAACTGCGTTCGGTAACGATGGTTTTGGTTGTTCCACTCGCCGTCGTACTGAGTTAGTTAGTTAATGTAGCATAATCATAGTGTATATATATCCTTTTTTACGTGTAAAAAGTATCTATAAGGCAAGAGAGATTGTTAACACTTAAGGCGCTAATAACACGGGTCTCTGTCCGAAAATGACCGGTAATTTGGTAATATAACTTGTAACTTTGGGTTAGGGTTGTTTTTCTGAGTGAATGGCTTTGTGAGATCTTGTTATATATAGGGATGAATGATATTAGTGCTTCACACTGACTTATTTGCTAATAACTGGGGAATAGTTACTTCTATGGGGATAATTAGTTTGTTGATTCGAATTTCGGTCGTTTGCGAGCAGAGATCTGTGGTACATACACCATTCTCGACGTGTAAAAATTATGTATAAGGTAGTCGAGATCGTTAATACTTAAGGCGCTGTTGACACGGATTTCTGTCCGTAAATGACCGGAAATTTGGTAATATAACTTGTAACTTTTGGTTATTGCTGTTTATCCCAGTGAATTGTTTTGTATAATCTTGTTATTCATGCGGAAGTATGATATTAGTGCTTCGCACTTGCTTATTGTTAATTGCTGGGAAATAGTGAATTTTATAGGGATAATTAGTTGGCTCAATTGAATTTCGGTCGTTTTCGAGCAGAGATCCGTCGTTTGTTTGTCGTTTTCGACCTCTCCACTAAGATTCGTTCGTTCTCACCTATTATTACTAAGAAATGGATTCGGGGGGGTGCATCAGTCGTGTTTTTGCTGTTGGAAATGTTTTTTGGAAAAAATTTTGTGGTTTTTCTCTTTCGAGAATTCGCGCCTTTCCGTAGCGGTAGGCCGGGGCGATACGGTGAATCGACCGGCACTGAACTAGATCCTCGCGGCGGATCAGCTGCGACGAACACGTGCAACCGGCTTCTCCGGTTGAAACTTTTGGTAAAAAATGTAATTAATTAGTGGTAAATTCAGTGAAAAACAGTAAGAGGTGAGAGCAAAAGTTTGTTTCGTTATAATAGACCATTCTCGGCTGTCTCGTCCGTTCGTGACACTTCAATTTGCGCTTTACAGTTTTCTCTAACCTCACACTCGACGACCCGTCACCAACAAGGGAGTCAAAAGTTTCAACCGGAGGACCCGGTTGCAGAACGAGTTATTGTTTCTTGATTTTTCTTTCCCCTTAAGGGCTTCAGTTTTTGTTTTATATAATATTTCGTCAGCAATTAGCATCAATGAGGCCAGGCCTCATTTATCTTACTAAGTAAATGAGCGCTGAGGGTTGGTGTCGCAGGCACTACTGATTGATGTGTGTTGGTGAGTCGCTAGCTTTACATTAAAATGACTGTTAATTTAGGTATTATTCTTGGCTAACTGATATTGTTCATTATAATTAATTAGGTTCTTTCACACTTGCTATTACTTTTGTGTATATCATTTATAGATGTCGAAAATATATTTCTGAGGAGGACTCCGATGAGAGTCGAAACGTAAATTTGGCTTGGATTTATTACTACGGACCGTTCGATGCCGAAACCCCAATTCCAATAAACAACAGCGGTCGAAACCAATTTCAATATTTGAGACAACTTTAACCGCATGTATATTGTGCATTTGAGTAGAATGAAGGATTTTGACGCATTTACACCGAGCTGTGCTCTCAGAAACGCTCGAAACACTCGATATCACGATTTTGGTACTGTTCAACGTTTCGTTCGCCACAGCTGTGCCAGACGACTTTTAACACATGGATCTTGTGTATTTGAGTAGAATGAAGGTTTTTGACACATTTACACCGAGCTGTGCTCTCAGGAACAATCGAAACGCGATATCACGATTTTGGTCCTGTTCAAAGTTTCGTTCGCCACAGCTGTGCCAGACGACTTTTAACACATGGATCTTGTGTATTTGAGTAGTATGAAGGTTTTTGACACATTTATACCGAGCTGTGCTCACAGAAACGTTCGAAACACGCGATATCACGATTTTGGTGTTCTTCAATGTTTCGTTCGCCACAGCTGTGCCAGACAACTTTTAACACGTGGATCTTGTGTATTTGAGTAGAATGAAGGTTTTTGACACATTTACACCGAGCTGTACTCTCAGAATCGCTCGAAACCCGCGATATCACGATTTTGGTGTTCTTCGATTTTTCGTTCGCCACAGCTGTGGCAGACGACTTTTAACGCATGGATAATGTGCATTTGAGTAGAATGAAGGTTGTTCATACATTTACACCGAGCTGTGCTCTCAGAAACGTTCGAAACACGCGATATCACGATTTTGGAACTGTTCAACGTTTCGTTCGCCACAGCTGTGCCAGACGACTTTTAACACATGGATCTTGTGTATTTGAGTAGAATGAAGGTTTTTGATACATTTATACCGAGCTGTGCTCTGAGATACGCTCGAAACACGCGATATCACGATTTTGGTGTTCGTCGATTTTTCGTTCGCCACAGCTGTGCCAGACGACTTTTAACGCATGAATATTGTGCATTTGAGTAGAATGAAGGTTTTTGACACATTTACACCGAGCTGTGCTCTCAGGAACGCTCGAAACACGCGATATCACGATTTTGGTCCAGTTCAAAGTTTCGTTCGCCACAGCTGTGCCAGACAACTTTTAACACGTGGATCTTGTGTATTTGAGTAGAATGAAGGTTTTTGACACATTTACACCGAGCTGTACTCTCAGAAACGGTCGAAACCGGCGATATCACGATTTTGGTGTTCTTCGATTTTTCGTTCGCCGCAGCTGTGGCAGACGACTTTTAACGCATGGATAATGTGCATTTGAGTAGAATGAAGGTTTTTCATACATTTACACCGAGCTGTGCTCTCAGGATCGTTCGAAACACGCGATATCACGATTTTGGTACCGTTCAACGTTTCGTTCGCCACAGCTGTGCCAGACGACTTTTAACACATGGATCTTGTGTATTTGAGTAGTATGAAGGTTTTTGACACATTTATACCTAGCTGTGCTCTGAGAGACGCTCGAAACACGCGATATCACGATTTTGGTGTTCGTCGATTTTTCGTTCGCCACAGCTGTGTCAGACGACTTTTAACACATGGATCTTGTGTATTTGAGTAGAATGAAGGTTTTTGACACATTTACACCGAGCTGTGCTCTCAGGAACGCTCGAAACACGCGATATCACGATTTTGGTCCTGTTCAAAGTTTCGTTCGCCGCAGCTGTGCCAGACAACTTTTAAAACGTGGATCTTGTGTATTTGAGCAGAATGAAGGTTTTTGACACATTTACACCGAGCTGTACTCTCAGAAACGCTCGAAACACGCGATATCACGATTTTGGTGTTCTTCGATGTTTCGTCCGCGACAGCTGTGCCAGACAACTTTAACCGCATGTATATTGTGCATTTGAGTAGAATGAAGGATTTTGACGCATTTACACCGAGCTGTGCTCTCAGAAACGCTCGAAACACGCGATATCACGATTTTGGTGTTCGTCGATTTTTCGTTCGCCACAGCTGTGCCAGACGACTTTTAACGCATGAATATTGTGCATTTGAGTAGAATGAAGGTTTTTGACACATTTGCACCGAGCTGAGCTCTCAGAAACGCTCGAAACACGCGATATCACGATTTTGGAACTGTTCAACGTTTCGTTCGCCACAGCTGTGCCAGACGACTTTTAACACATGGATCTTGTGTATTTGAGTAGAATGAAGGTTTTTGACACATTTACACCGAGCTGTGCTCTGAGAAACTCTCGAAACACGCAATATCACGATTTTGGTGTTCGTCGATGTTTCGTTCGCCACAGCTGTGCCAGACAACATTTAACGCATGCATATTAGGCATTTGAGTAGAATGAAGGTTTTTGACACATTTGCACCGAGCTGAGCTCTCAGAAACGCTCGAAACACGCGATATCACGATTTTTGTACTATTCAAAGTTTCATACGCCACAGCTGTGCCAGACGACTTTTAACACAAAGATCTTGTGTATTTGAGTAGAATGAACGTTTTTGACACATTTATACCGAGCTGTGCTCTGAGATACGCTCGAAACACGCGATATCACTATTTTGGTGTTCGTCGATTTTTCGTTCGCCACAGCTGTGCCAGACGGCTTTTAACGCATGAATATTGTGCATTTGAGTAGAATGAAGGTTTTTGACACATTTACACCGAGCTGTGCTCTCAGAAACGCTCCAAACACGCGATATCACGATTTTGATGTTCGTCGATTTTTCGTTCGCTACAGCTGTGCCAGACGACTTTTAACGCATGGATATTGTGCATCTGAGTAGAATGACGGTTTTTGACACATTTACACCGAGCTGTGCTCTCAGAAACGCTCGAAACACTCTATATCACGATTTTGGTACTGTTCAACGTTTCGTTCGCCACAGCTGTGCCAGACGACTTTTAACACATGGATCTTGTGTATTTGAGTAGAATGAAGGTTTTTGACACATTTACACCGAGCTGTGCTCTCAGGAACGCTCGAAACACGCGATATCACGATTTTGGGGTTCTTCGATGTTTCGTCCGCGACAGCTGTGCCAGACGACTTTAACCGCATGTATATTGTGCATTTGAGTAAAATGAAGGATTTTGACGCATTTACACCGAGCTGTGCTCTCAGAAACGTTCGAAACACGCGATATCACGATTTTGGTGTTCTTCAATGTTTCGTTCGCCACAGCTGTGCCAGACGACTTTTAACACATGGATCTTGTGTATTTGAGTAGAATGAAGGTTTTTGACACATTTACACCGAGCTGTGCTCTCAGGAACGCTCGAAACACGCGATATCACGATTTTGGGGTTCTTCGATGTTTCGTCCGCGACAGCTGTGCCAGACGACTTTAACCGCATGTATATTGTGCATTTGAGTAAAATGAAGGATTTTGACGCATTTACACCGAGCTGTGCTCTCAGAAACGTTCGAAACACGCGATATCACGATTTTGGTGTTCTTCAATGTTTCGTTCGCCACAGCTGTGCCAGACAACTTTTAACACATGGATCTTGTGTATTTGAGTAGAATGAAGGTTTTTGACACATTTGCACCGAGCTGTGCTCTCAGAAATGCTCGAAACACGCGATATCACGATTTTGGTACTGGTCAACGTTTCGTTCGCCACAGCTGTGCCAGACGACTTTTAACGCATGAATATTGTGCATTTGAGTAGAATGAAGGTTTTTGACACATTTACAACGAGCTGTGCTCTCAGGATCAATCGAAACAGGCGATATCACGATTTTGGTCCTGTTCAAAGTTTCGTTCGCCACAGCTGTGCCAGACAACTTTTAACACGTGGATCTTGTGTATTTGAGTAGAATGAAGGTTTTTGACACATTTACACCGAGCTGTACTCTCAGAAACGCTCGAAACCCGCGATATCACGATTTTGGTGTTCTTCGATTTTTCGTTCGCCGCAGCTGTGGCAGACGACTTTTAACGCATGGATAATGTGCATTTGAGTAGAATGAAGGTTTTTCATACATTTACACCGAGCTGTGCTCTCAGAATCGTTCGAAACACGCGATATCACGATTTTGGAACTGTTCAACGTTTCGTTCGCCACAGCTGTGCCAGACGACTTTTAACACATGGATCTTGTGTATTTGAGTAGAATGAAGGGTTTTCATACATTTACACCGAGCTGTGCTCTCAGAAACGTTCGAAACACGCGATATCACGACTTTGGTACTGTTCAACGTTTCGTTCGCCACAGCTGTGCCAGACGACTTTTAACACATGGATCTTGTGTATTTGAGTAGAATGAAGGTTTTTGACACATTTATACCGAGCTGTGCTCTGAGAGACGCTCGAAACACGCGATATCACGATTTTGGTGTTCGTCGATTTTTCGTTCGCCACAGCTGTGCCAGACGACTTTTAACACATGGATCTTGTGTATTTGAGTAGAATGAAGGTTTTCGACACATTTACACCGAGCTGTGCTCTCAGGAACGCTCGAAACAGGCGATATCACGATTTTGGTCCTGTTTAAAGTTTCGTTCGCCACAGCTGTGCCAGACAACTTTTAACACGTGGATCTTGTGTATTTGAGTAGAATGAAGGTTTTTGACACATTTATACCGAGCTGTGCTCTGAGAAACTCTCGAAACACGCAATATCACGATTTTGGTGTTCGTCGATGTTTCGTTCGCCACAGCTGTGCCAGACAACATTTAACGCATGCATATTAGGCATTTGAGTAGAATGAAGGTTTTTGACACATTTGCACCGAGCTGAGCTCTCAGAAACGCTCGAAACACGCGATATCACGATTTTTGTACTATTCAAAGTTTCATACGCCACAGCTGTGCCAGACGACTTTTAACACAAAGATCTTGTGTATTTGAGTAGAATGAACGTTTTTGACACATTTATACCGAGCTGTGCTCTGAGATACGCTCGAAACACGCGATATCACTATTTTGGTGTTCGTCGATTTTTCGTTCGCCACAGCTGTGCCAGACGGCTTTTAACGCATGAATATTGTGCATTTGAGTAGAATGAAGGTTTTTGACACATTTACACCGAGCTGTGCTCTCAGAAACGCTCGAAACACGCGATATCACGATTTTGATGTTCGTCGATTTTTCGTTCGCTACAGCTGTGCCAGACGACTTTTAACGCATGGATATTGTGCATCTGAGTAGAATGACGGTTTTTGACACATTTACACCGAGCTGTGCTCTCAGGAACGCTCGAAACACGCGATATCACGATTTTGGTCCAGTTCAAAGTTTCGTTCGCCACAGCTGTGCCAGACAACTTTTAACACGTGGATCTTGTGTATTTGAGTAGAATGAAGGTTTTTGACACATTTACACCGAGCTGTACTCTCAGAAACGCTCGAAACCGGCGATATCACGATTTTGGTGTTCTTCGATTTTTCGTTCGCCACAGCTGTGGCAGACGACTTTTAACGCATGGATAATGTGCATTTGAGAAGAATGAAGGTTTTTCATACATTTACACCGAGCTGTGCTCTCAGAAATGTTCGAAACACGCGATATCACGATTTTGGAACTGTTGAACGTTTCGTTCGCCGCAGCTGTGCCAGACGACTTTTAACACATGGATCTTGTGTATTTGAGTAGAATGAAGGTTTCTCATACATTTACACCGAGCTGTGCTCTCAGAAACGCTCGAAACACGCGATATTACGATTTTGGTGTTCTTCGATGTTTCGTCCGCGACAGCTGTGCCAGACGACTTTAACCGCATGTATATTGTGCATTTGAGTAAAATGAAGGATTTTGACGCATTTACACCGAGCTGTGCTCTCAGAAACGTTCGAAACACGCGATATCACGATTTTGGTGTTCTTCAATGTTTCGTTCGCCACAGCTGTGCCAGACAACTTTTAACACATGGATCTTGTGTATTTGAGTAGAATGAAGGTTTTTGACACATTTGCACCGAGCTGTGCTCTCAGAAATGCTCGAAACACGCGATATCACGATTTTGGTACTGGTCAACGTTTCGTTCGCCACAGCTGTGCCAGACGACTTTTAACACATGGATCTTGTGTATTTGAGTAGAATGAAGGTTTTTGACACATTTGCACCGAGCTGTGCTCTCAGAAATGCTCGAAACACGCGATATCACGATTTTGGTACTGGTCAACGTTTCGTTCGCCACAGCTGTGCCAGACGACTTTTAACACATGGATCTTGTGTATTTGAGTAGAATGAAGGTTTTTGACACATTTATACCGAGCTGTGCTCTGAGATACGCTCGAAACACGCGATATCACGATTTTGGAACTGTTCAACGTTTCGTTCGCCACAGCTGTGCCAGACGACTTTTAACACATCTATCTTGTGTATTTGAGTAGAATGAAGGTTTTTGACGCATTTACACCGAGCTGTGCTCTCAGAAACGCTCGAAACACGCGATATCACGATTTTGGAACTGTTCAAAGTTTCATTCGCCACAGCTGTGCCAGACAACTTTGAACACATGGATCTTGTGTATTTGAGTAGAATGAAGGTTTTTGACACATTTACACCGAGCTGTACTCTCAGAAACGCTCGAAACACGCGATATCACGATTTTTGTGTTCTTCGATGTTTCGTCCGCGACAGCTGTGCCAGAAGACTTTAACTCCGTTCCATGCCGAAACCCAACTTCCAATAAACAACAGCGGTCAAAATCAATTTCAACATAGAAGACTTTAACCGCATGTATATTGTGCAATTGAGTAGAATGAAGGATTTTGACGCATTTACACCGAGCTGTGCTCTCAGAAACGCTCGAAACACTCGATATCACGATTTTGGTACTGTTCAACGTTTCGTTCGAAACAGCTGTGCCAGACGACTTTTAACACATGGATCTTGTGTATTTGAGTAGAATGAAGGTTTTTGACACATTTACACCGAGCTGTGCTCTCAGAAACGCTCGAAACACGCGATATCACGATTTTTGTACTGTTCAAAGTTTCATTCGCCACAGCTGTGCCAGACAACTTTGAACACATGGATCTTGTGTATTTGAGTAGAATGAAGGTTTTTGACACATTTACACCGAGCTGTACTCTCAGAAACGCTCGAAACACGCGATATCACGATTTTGGAACTGTTCAACTTTTCGTTCGCCACAGCTGTGCCAGACGACTTTTAACACATCTATCTTGTGTATTTGAGTAGAATGAAGGTTTTTGACGCATTTACACCGAGCTGTGCTCTCAGAAACGCTCGAAACACGCGATATCACGATTTTGGAACTGTTCAACGATTCGTTCGCCACAGCTGTGCCAGACGACTTTTAACACATGGATCTTGTGTATTTGAGTAGAATGAAGGTTTCTCATACATTTACATCGAGCTGTGCTCTCAGAAACGCTCGAAACACGCGATATTACGATTTTGGTGTTCTTCGATGTTTCGTCCGCGACAGCTGTGCCAGACGACTTTAACCGCATGTATATTGTGCATTTGAGTAAAATGAAGGATTTTGACGCATTTACACCGAGCTGTGCTCTCAGAAACGTTCGAAACACGCGATATCACGATTTTGGTGTTCTTCAATGTTTCGTTCGCCACAGCTGTGCCAGACAACTTTTAACACATGGATCTTGTGTATTTGAGTAGAATGAAGGTTTTTGACACATTTATACCGAGCTGTGCTCTGAGATACGCTCGAAACACGCGATATCACGATTTTGGAACTGTTCAACGTTTCGTTCGCCACAGCTGTGCCAGACGACTTTTAACACATCTATCTTGTGTATTTGAGTAGAATGAAGGTTTTTGACGCATTTACACCGAGCTGTGCTCTCAGAAACGCTCGAAACACGCGATATCACGATTTTGGAACTGTTCAAAGTTTCATTCGCCACAGCTGTGCCAGACAACTTTGAACACATGGATCTTGTGTATTTGAGTAGAATGAAGGTTTTTGACACATTTACACCGAGCTGTACTCTCAGAAACGCTCGAAACACGCGATATCACGATTTTTGTGTTCTTCGATGTTTCGTCCGCGACAGCTGTGCCAGAAGACTTTAACTCCGTTCCATGCCGAAACCCAACTTCCAATAAACAACAGCGGTCAAAATCAATTTCAACATAGAAGACTTTAACCGCATGTATATTGTGCAATTGAGTAGAATGAAGGATTTTGACGCATTTACACCGAGCTGTGCTCTCAGAAACGCTCGAAACACTCGATATCACGATTTTGGTACTGTTCAACGTTTCGTTCGAAACAGCTGTGCCAGACGACTTTTAACACATGGATCTTGTGTATTTGAGTAGAATGAAGGTTTTTGACACATTTACACCGAGCTGTGCTCTCAGAAACGCTCGAAACACGCGATATCACGATTTTTGTACTGTTCAAAGTTTCATTCGCCACAGCTGTGCCAGACAACTTTGAACACATGGATCTTGTGTATTTGAGTAGAATGAAGGTTTTTGACACATTTACACCGAGCTGTACTCTCAGAAACGCTCGAAACACGCGATATCACGATTTTGGAACTGTTCAACTTTTCGTTCGCCACAGCTGTGCCAGACGACTTTTAACACATCTATCTTGTGTATTTGAGTAGAATGAAGGTTTTTGACGCATTTACACCGAGCTGTGCTCTCAGAAACGCTCGAAACACGCGATATCACGATTTTGGAACTGTTCAACGATTCGTTCGCCACAGCTGTGCCAGACGACTTTTAACACATGGATCTTGTGTATTTGAGTAGAATGAAGGTTTCTCATACATTTACACCGAGCTGTGCTCTCAGAAACGCTCGAAACACGCGATATTACGATTTTGGTGTTCTTCGATGTTTCGTCCGCGACAGCTGTGCCAGACGACTTTAACCGCATGTATATTGTGCATTTGAGTAAAATGAAGGATTTTGACGCATTTACACCGAGCTGTGCTCTCAGAAACGTTCGAAACACGCGATATCACGATTTTGGTGTTCTTCAATGTTTCGTTCGCCACAGCTGTGCCAGACAACTTTTAACACATGGATCTTGTGTATTTGAGTAGAATGAAGGTTTTTGACACATTTGCACCGAGCTGTGCTCTCAGAAACGCTCGAAACACTCGATATCACGATTTTGGTACTGTTCAACGTTTCGTTCGAAACAGCTGTGCCAGACGACTTTTAACACATGGATCTTGTGTATTTGAGTAGAATGAAGGTTTTTGACACATTTACACCGAGCTGTGCTCTCAGAAACGCTCGAAACACGCGATATCACGATTTTGGTACTGTTCAACGTTTCGTTCGCCACAGCTGTGCCAGACGACTTTTAACACATGGATCTTGTGTATTTGAGTAGTATGAAGGTTTTTGACACATTTATACCGAGCTGTGCTCTGAGAGATGCTCGAAACGCGCGATATCACGATTTTGGTGTTCGTCGATTTTTCGTTCGCCACAGCTGTGCCAGACGACTTTTAACACATGGATCTTGTGTATTTGAGCAGAATGAACGGTTTTCGACACATTTACACCGAGCTGTGCTCTCAGGAACGCTCGAAACACGCGATATCACGATTTTGGTCCTGTTTAAAGTTTCGTTCGCCACAGCTGTGCCAGACAACTTTTAACACGTGGATCTTGTGTATTTGAGTAGAATGAAGGTTTTTGACACATTCACACCGAGCTGCACTCTCAGAAACGCTCGAATCACGCGATATCACGATTTTGGTGTTCTTCGATGTTTCGTCCGCGACAGCTGTGCCAGACGACTTTAACCGCATGTATATTGTGCATTTGAGTAGAATGAAGGATTTTGACGCATTTACACCGAGCTGTGCTCTCAGAAACGCTCGAAACACTCGATATCACGATTTTGGTACTGTTCAACGTTTCGTTCGAAACAGCTGTGCCAGACGACTTTTAACACATGGATCTTGTGTATTTGAGTAGAATGAAGGTTTTTGACACATTTACACCGAGCTGTGCTCTCAGAAACGCTCGAAACACGCGATATCACGATTTTTGTACTGTTCAAAGTTTCATTCGCCACAGCTGTGCCAGACAACTTTGAACACATGGATCTTGTGTATTTGAGTAGAATGAAGGTTTTTGACACATTTACACCGAGCTGTACTCTCAGAAACGCTCGAAACACGCGATATCACGATTTTGGAACTGTTCAACTTTTCGTTCGCCACAGCTGTGCCAGACGACTTTTAACACATCTATCTTGTGTATTTGAGTAGAATGAAGGTTTTTGACGCATTTACACCGAGCTGTGCTCTCAGAAACGCTCGAAACACGCGATATCACGATTTTGGAACTGTTCAACGATTCGTTCGCCACAGCTGTGCCAGACGACTTTTAACACATGGATCTTGTGTATTTGAGTAGAATGAAGGTTTTTCATACACTTACACCGAGCTGTGCTCTCAGAAACGCTCGAAACACGCGATATTACGATTTTGGTGTTCTTCGATGTTTCGTCCGCGACAGCTGTGCCAGACGACTTTAACCGCATGTATATTGTGCATTTGAGTAAAATGAAGGATTTTGACGCATTTACACCGAGCTGTGCTCTCAGAAACGCTCGAAACACGCGATATCACGATTTTGGTACTGTACAACGATTCGTTCGCCACAGCTGTGCCAGACGACTTTTAACACATGGATCTTGTGTATTTGAGTAGAATGAAGGTTTTTCATACATTTACACCGAGCTGTGCTCTCAGAAACGCTCGAAACACGCGATATCACGATTTTGGTGTTCGTCGATTTATCGTTCGCCACAGCTGTGCCAGACGACTTTTAACGCATGAATATTGTGCATTTGAGTAGAATGAAGGTTTTTGACACATTTACAACGAGCTGTGCTCTCAGGAACAATCGAAACAGGCGATATCACGATTTTGGTCCTGTTCAAAGTTTCGTTCGCCACAGCTGTGCCAGACAACTTTTAACACGTGGATCTTGTGTATTTGAGTAGAATGAAGGTTTTTGACACATTTACACCGAGCTGTACTCTCAGAAACGCTCGAAACCCGCGATATCACGATTTTGGTGTTCTTCGATTTTTCGTTCGCCGCAGCTGTGGCAGACGACTTTTAACGCATGGATAATGTGCATTTGAGTAGAATGAAGGTTTTTCATACATTTACACCGAGCTGTGCTCTCAGAAACGCTCGAAACACGCGATATTACGATTTTGGTGTTCTTCGATGTTTCGTCCGCGACAGCTGTGCCAGACGACTTTAACCGCATGTATATTGTGCATTTGAGTAAAATGAAGGATTTTGACGCATTTACACCGAGCTGTGCTCTCAGAAACGTTCGAAACACGCGATATCACGATTTTGGTGTTCTTCAATGTTTCGTTCGCCACTGCTGTGCCAGACAACTTTTAACACATGGATCTTGTGTATTTGAGTAGAATGAAGGTTTTTGACACATTTGCACCGAGCTGTGCTCTCAGAAATGCTCGAAACACGCGATATCACGATTTTGGTACTGGTCAACGTTTCGTTCGCCACAGCTGTGCCAGACGACTTTTAACACATGGATCTTGTGTATTTGAGTAGAATGAAGGTTTTTGACACATTTATACCGAGCTGTGCTCTGAGATACGCTCGAAACACGCGATATCACGATTTTGGAACTGTTCAACGTTTCGTTCGCCACAGCTGTGCCAGACGACTTTTAACACATCTATCTTGTGTATTTGAGTAGAATGAAGGTTTTTGACGCATTTACACCGAGCTGTGCTCTCAGAAACGCTCGAAACACGCGATATCACGATTTTGGAACTGTTCAACGATTCGTTCGCCACAGCTGTGCCAGACGACTTTTAACACATGGATCTTGTGTATTTGAGTAGAATGAAGGTTTTTCATACACTTACACCGAGCTGTGCTCTCAGAAACGCTCGAAACACGCGATATTACGATTTTGGTGTTCTTCGATGTTTCGTCCGCGACAGCTGTGCCAGACGACTTTAACCGCATGTATATTGTGCATTTGAGTAAAATGAAGGATTTTGATGCATTTACACCGAGCTGTGCTCTCAGAAACGCTCGAAACACGCGATATCACGATTTTGGTACTGTACAACGATTCGTTCGCCACAGCTGTGCCAGACGACTTTTAACACATGGATCTTGTGTATTTGAGTAGAATGAAGGTTTTTCATACATTTACACCGAGCTGTGCTCTCAGAAACGCTCGAAACACGCGATATCACGATTTTGGTGTTCGTCGATTTTTCGTTCGCCACAGCTGTGCCAGACGACTTTTAACGCATGAATATTGTGCATTTGAGTAGAATGAAGGTTTTTGACACATTTACAACGAGCTGTGCTCTCAGGAACAATCGAAACAGGCGATATCACGATTTTGGTCCTGTTCAAAGTTTCGTTCGCCACAGCTGTGCCAGACAACTTTTAACACGTGGATCTTGTGTATTTGAGTAGAATGAAGGTTTTTGACACATTTATACCGAGCTGTGCTCTGAGATACGCTCGAAACACGCGATATCACGATTTTGGAACTGTTCAACGTTTCGTTCGCCACAGCTGTGCCAGACGACTTTTAACACATCTATCTTGTGTATTTGAGTAGAATGAAGGTTTTTGACGCATTTACACCGAGCTGTGCTCTCAGAAACGCTCGAAACACGCGATATCACGATTTTGGAACTGTTCAACGATTCGTTCGCCACAGCTGTGCCAGACGACTTTTAACACATGGATCTTGTGTATTTGAGTAGAATGAAGGTTTTTCATACACTTACACCGAGCTGTGCTCTCAGAAACGCTCGAAACACGCGATATTACGATTTTGGTGTTCTTCGATGTTTCGTCCGCGACAGCTGTGCCAGACGACTTTAACCGCATGTATATTGTGCATTTGAGTAAAATGAAGGATTTTGATGCATTTACACCGAGCTGTGCTCTCAGAAACGCTCGAAACACGCGATATCACGATTTTGGTACTGTACAACGATTCGTTCGCCACAGCTGTGCCAGACGACTTTTAACACATGGATCTTGTGTATTTGAGTAGAATGAAGGTTTTTCATACATTTACACCGAGCTGTGCTCTCAGAAACGCTCGAAACACGCGATATCACGATTTTGGTGTTCGTCGATTTTTCGTTCGCCACAGCTGTGCCAGACGACTTTTAACGCATGAATATTGTGCATTTGAGTAGAATGAAGGTTTTTGACACATTTACAACGAGCTGTGCTCTCAGGAACAATCGAAACAGGCGATATCACGATTTTGGTCCTGTTCAAAGTTTCGTTCGCCACAGCTGTGCCAGACAACTTTTAACACGTGGATCTTGTGTATTTGAGTAGAATGAAGGTTTTTGACACATTTACACCGAGCTGTACTCTCAGAAACGCTCGAAACCCGCGATATCACGATTTTGGTGTTCTTCGATTTTTCGTTCGCCGCAGCTGTGGCAGACGACTTTTAACGCATGGATAATGTGCATTTCAGTAGAATGAAGGTTTTTCATACATTTACACCGAGCTGTGCTCTCAGAATCGTTCGAAACACGCGATATCACGATTTTGGAACTGTTCAACGTTTCGTTCGCCACAGCTGTGCCAGACGACTTTTAACACATGGATCTTGTGTATTTGAGTAGAATGAAGGGTTTTCATACATTTACACCGAGCTGTGCTCTCAGAAACGTTCGAAACACGCGATATCACGACTTTGGTACTGTTCAACGTTTCGTTCGCCACAGCTGTGCCAGACGACTTTTAACACATGGATCTTGTGTATTTGAGTAGGATGAAGGTTTTTGACACATTTATACCGAGCTGTGCTCTGAGAGACGCTCGAAACACGCGATATCACGATTTTGGTGTTCGTCGATTTTTCGTTCGCCACAGCTGTGCCAGACGACTTTTAACACATGGATCTTGTGTATTTGAGTAGAATGAAGGTTTTCGACACATTTACACCGAGCTGTGCTCTCAGGAACGCTCGAAACACGCGATATCACGATTTTGGTCCTGTTCAAAGTTTCGTTCGCCACAGCTGTGCCCGACAACTTTTAACACGTGGATCTTGTGTATTTGAGTAGAATGAAGGTTTTTGACACATTTACACCGAGCTGTACTCTCAGAAACATTCGAAACACGCGATATCACGATTTTGGTGTTCTTCAATGTTTCGTTCGCCACAGCTGTGCCAGACGACTTTTAACACATGGATCTTGTGTATTTGAGTAGAATGAAGGTTTTTGACACATTTATACCGAGCTGTGCTCTGAGATACGCTCGAAACACGCGATATCACGATTTTGGTGTTCTTCAATATTTCGTTCGCCACAGCTGTGCCAGACAACTTTTAACACGTGGATCTTGTGTATTTGAGTAGAATGAAGGTTTTTGACACATTTACACCGAGCTGTGCTCACAGAAACGTTCGAAACACGCGATATCACGATTTTGGTGTTCTTCAATGTTTCGTTCGCCACAGCTGTGCCAGACAACTTTTAACACGTGGATCTTGTGTATTTGAGTAGAATGAAGGTTTTAGACACATTTACACCGAGCTGTACTCTCAGAAACGCTCGAAACCCGCGATATCACGATTTTGGTGTTCTTCGATTTTTCGTTCGCCGCAGCTGTGGCAGACGACTTTTAACGCATGGATAATGTGCATTTGAGTAGAATGAAGGTTTTTCATACATTTACACCGAGCTGTGCTCGCAGAATCGTTCGAAACACGCGATATCACGATTTTGGAACTGTTCAACGTTTCGTTCGCCACAGCTGTGCCAGACGACTTTTAACACATGGATCTTGTGTATTTGAGTAGAATGAAGGTTTTTCATACATTTACACCGAGCTGTGCTCTCAGAAACGTTCGAAACACGCGATATCACGACTTTTTTACTGTTCAACGTTTCGTTCGCCAGAGCTGTGCCAGACGACTTTTAACACATGGATCTTGTGTATTTGAGTAGTATGAAGGTTTTTGACACATTTATACCGAGCTGTGCTCTGAGAGACGCTCGAAACACGCGATATCACGATTTTGGTGTTCGTCGATTTTTCGTTCGCCACAGCTGTGCCAGACGACTTTTAACACATGGATCTTGTGTATTTGAGTAGAATGAAGGTTTTCGACACATTTACACCGAGCTGTGCTCTCAGGAACGCTCGAAACACGCGATATCACGATTTTGCTACTGTTCAACGTTTCGTTCGCCACAGCTGTGCCAGACGACTTTTAACACATGGATCTTGTGTATTTGAGTAGAATGAAGGTTTTTGATACATTTATACCGAGCTGTGCTCTGAGATACGCTCGAAACACGCGATATCACGATTTTGGTGTTCGTCGATTTTTCGTTCGCCACAGCTGTGCCAGACGACTTTTAACGCATGAATATTGTGCATTTGAGTAGAATGAAGGTTTTTGACACATTTACAACGAGCTGTGCTCTCAGGAACAATCGAAACAGGCGATATCACGATTTTGGTCCTGTTCAAAGTTTCGTTCGCCACAGCTGTGCCAGACAACTTTTAACACGTGGATCTTGTGTATTTGAGTAGAATGAAGGTTTTTGACACATTTACACCGAGCTGTACTCTCAGAAACGCTCGAAACCCGCGATATCACGATTTTGGTGTTCTTCGATTTTTCGTTCGCCGCAGCTGTGGCAGACGACTTTTACCGCATGGATAATGTGCATTTGAGTAGAATGAAGGTTTTTCATACATTTACACCGAGCTGTGCTCTCAGAAACGCTCGAAACACTCGATATCACGATTTTGGTACTGTTCAACGTTTCGTTCGAAACAGCTGTGCCAGACGACTTTTAACACATGGATCTTGTGTATTTGAGTAGAATGAAGGTTTTTGACACATTTACACCGAGCTGTGCTCTCAGAAACGCTCGAAACACGCGATATCACGATTTTGGTACTGTTCAACGTTTCGTTCGCCACAGCTGTGCCAGACGACTTTTAACACATGGATCTTGTGTATTTGAGTAGTATGAAGGTTTTTGACACATTTATACCGAGCTGTGCTCTGAGAGATGCTCGAAACGCGCGATATCACGATTTTGGTGTTCGTCGATTTTTCGTTCGCCACAGCTGTGCCAGACGACTTTTAACACATGGATCTTGTGTATTTGAGCAGAATGAACGGTTTTCGACACATTTACACCGAGCTGTGCTCTCAGGAACGCTCGAAACACGCGATATCACGATTTTGGTCCTGTTTAAAGTTTCGTTCGCCACAGCTGTGCCAGACAACTTTTAACACGTGGATCTTGTGTATTTGAGTAGAATGAAGGTTTTTGACACATTCACACCGAGCTGCACTCTCAGAAACGCTCGAATCACGCGATATCACGATTTTGGTGTTCTTCGATGTTTCGTCCGCGACAGCTGTGCCAGACGACTTTAACCGCATGTATATTGTGCATTTGAGTAGAATGAAGGATTTTGACGCATTTACACCGAGCTGTGCTCTCAGAAACGCTCGAAACACTCGATATCACGATTTTGGTACTGTTCAACGTTTCGTTCGAAACAGCTGTGCCAGACGACTTTTAACACATGGATCTTGTGTATTTGAGTAGAATGAAGGTTTTTGACACATTTACACCGAGCTGTGCTCTCAGAAACGCTCGAAACACGCGATATCACGATTTTTGTACTGTTCAAAGTTTCATTCGCCACAGCTGTGCCAGACAACTTTGAACACATGGATCTTGTGTATTTGAGTAGAATGAAGGTTTTTGACACATTTACACCGAGCTGTACTCTCAGAAACGCTCGAAACACGCGATATCACGATTTTGGAACTGTTCAACTTTTCGTTCGCCACAGCTGTGCCAGACGACTTTTAACACATCTATCTTGTGTATTTGAGTAGAATGAAGGTTTTTGACGCATTTACACCGAGCTGTGCTCTCAGAAACGCTCGAAACACGCGATATCACGATTTTGGAACTGTTCAACGATTCGTTCGCCACAGCTGTGCCAGACGACTTTTAACACATGGATCTTGTGTATTTGAGTAGAATGAAGGTTTTTCATACACTTACACCGAGCTGTGCTCTCAGAAACGCTCGAAACACGCGATATTACGATTTTGGTGTTCTTCGATGTTTCGTCCGCGACAGCTGTGCCAGACGACTTTAACCGCATGTATATTGTGCATTTGAGTAAAATGAAGGATTTTGACGCATTTACACCGAGCTGTGCTCTCAGAAACGCTCGAAACACGCGATATCACGATTTTGGTACTGTACAACGATTCGTTCGCCACAGCTGTGCCAGACGACTTTTAACACATGGATCTTGTGTATTTGAGTAGAATGAAGGTTTTTCATACATTTACACCGAGCTGTGCTCTCAGAAACGCTCGAAACACGCGATATCACGATTTTGGTGTTCGTCGATTTATCGTTCGCCACAGCTGTGCCAGACGACTTTTAACGCATGAATATTGTGCATTTGAGTAGAATGAAGGTTTTTGACACATTTACAACGAGCTGTGCTCTCAGGAACAATCGAAACAGGCGATATCACGATTTTGGTCCTGTTCAAAGTTTCGTTCGCCACAGCTGTGCCAGACAACTTTTAACACGTGGATCTTGTGTATTTGAGTAGAATGAAGGTTTTTGACACATTTACACCGAGCTGTACTCTCAGAAACGCTCGAAACCCGCGATATCACGATTTTGGTGTTCTTCGATTTTTCGTTCGCCGCAGCTGTGGCAGACGACTTTTAACGCATGGATAATGTGCATTTGAGTAGAATGAAGGTTTTTCATACATTTACACCGAGCTGTGCTCTCAGAAACGCTCGAAACACGCGATATTACGATTTTGGTGTTCTTCGATGTTTCGTCCGCGACAGCTGTGCCAGACGACTTTAACCGCATGTATATTGTGCATTTGAGTAAAATGAAGGATTTTGACGCATTTACACCGAGCTGTGCTCTCAGAAACGTTCGAAACACGCGATATCACGATTTTGGTGTTCTTCAATGTTTCGTTCGCCACTGCTGTGCCAGACAACTTTTAACACATGGATCTTGTGTATTTGAGTAGAATGAAGGTTTTTGACACATTTGCACCGAGCTGTGCTCTCAGAAATGCTCGAAACACGCGATATCACGATTTTGGTACTGGTCAACGTTTCGTTCGCCACAGCTGTGCCAGACGACTTTTAACACATGGATCTTGTGTATTTGAGTAGAATGAAGGTTTTTGACACATTTATACCGAGCTGTGCTCTGAGATACGCTCGAAACACGCGATATCACGATTTTGGAACTGTTCAACGTTTCGTTCGCCACAGCTGTGCCAGACGACTTTTAACACATCTATCTTGTGTATTTGAGTAGAATGAAGGTTTTTGACGCATTTACACCGAGCTGTGCTCTCAGAAACGCTCGAAACACGCGATATCACGATTTTGGAACTGTTCAACGATTCGTTCGCCACAGCTGTGCCAGACGACTTTTAACACATGGATCTTGTGTATTTGAGTAGAATGAAGGTTTTTCATACACTTACACCGAGCTGTGCTCTCAGAAACGCTCGAAACACGCGATATTACGATTTTGGTGTTCTTCGATGTTTCGTCCGCGACAGCTGTGCCAGACGACTTTAACCGCATGTATATTGTGCATTTGAGTAAAATGAAGGATTTTGATGCATTTACACCGAGCTGTGCTCTCAGAAACGCTCGAAACACGCGATATCACGATTTTGGTACTGTACAACGATTCGTTCGCCACAGCTGTGCCAGACGACTTTTAACACATGGATCTTGTGTATTTGAGTAGAATGAAGGTTTTTCATACATTTACACCGAGCTGTGCTCTCAGAAACGCTCGAAACACGCGATATCACGATTTTGGTGTTCGTCGATTTTTCGTTCGCCACAGCTGTGCCAGACGACTTTTAACGCATGAATATTGTGCATTTGAGTAGAATGAAGGTTTTTGACACATTTACAACGAGCTGTGCTCTCAGGAACAATCGAAACAGGCGATATCACGATTTTGGTCCTGTTCAAAGTTTCGTTCGCCACAGCTGTGCCAGACAACTTTTAACACGTGGATCTTGTGTATTTGAGTAGAATGAAGGTTTTTGACACATTTACACCGAGCTGTACTCTCAGAAACGCTCGAAACCCGCGATATCACGATTTTGGTGTTCTTCGATTTTTCGTTCGCCGCAGCTGTGGCAGACGACTTTTAACGCATGGATAATGTGCATTTCAGTAGAATGAAGGTTTTTCATACATTTACACCGAGCTGTGCTCTCAGAATCGTTCGAAACACGCGATATCACGATTTTGGAACTGTTCAACGTTTCGTTCGCCACAGCTGTGCCAGACGACTTTTAACACATGGATCTTGTGTATTTGAGTAGAATGAAGGGTTTTCATACATTTACACCGAGCTGTGCTCTCAGAAACGTTCGAAACACGCGATATCACGACTTTGGTACTGTTCAACGTTTCGTTCGCCACAGCTGTGCCAGACGACTTTTAACACATGGATCTTGTGTATTTGAGTAGGATGAAGGTTTTTGACACATTTATACCGAGCTGTGCTCTGAGAGACGCTCGAAACACGCGATATCACGATTTTGGTGTTCGTCGATTTTTCGTTCGCCACAGCTGTGCCAGACGACTTTTAACACATGGATCTTGTGTATTTGAGTAGAATGAAGGTTTTCGACACATTTACACCGAGCTGTGCTCTCAGGAACGCTCGAAACACGCGATATCACGATTTTGGTCCTGTTCAAAGTTTCGTTCGCCACAGCTGTGCCCGACAACTTTTAACACGTGGATCTTGTGTATTTGAGTAGAATGAAGGTTTTTGACACATTTACACCGAGCTGTACTCTCAGAAACATTCGAAACACGCGATATCACGATTTTGGTGTTCTTCAATGTTTCGTTCGCCACAGCTGTGCCAGACGACTTTTAACACATGGATCTTGTGTATTTGAGTAGAATGAAGGTTTTTGACACATTTATACCGAGCTGTGCTCTGAGATACGCTCGAAACACGCGATATCACGATTTTGGTGTTCTTCAATATTTCGTTCGCCACAGCTGTGCCAGACAACTTTTAACACGTGGATCTTGTGTATTTGAGTAGAATGAAGGTTTTTGACACATTTACACCGAGCTGTGCTCACAGAAACGTTCGAAACACGCGATATCACGATTTTGGTGTTCTTCAATGTTTCGTTCGCCACAGCTGTGCCAGACAACTTTTAACACGTGGATCTTGTGTATTTGAGTAGAATGAAGGTTTTAGACACATTTATACCGAGCTGTACTCTCAGAAACGCTCGAAACCCGCGATATCACGATTTTGGTGTTCTTCGATTTTTCGTTCGCCGCAGCTGTGGCAGACGACTTTTAACGCATGGATAATGTGCATTTGAGTAGAATGAAGGTTTTTCATACATTTACACCGAGCTGTGCTCGCAGAATCGTTCGAAACACGCGATATCACGATTTTGGTCCTGTTTAAAGTTTCGTTCGCCACAGCTGTGCCAGACAACTTTTAACACGTGGATCTTGTGTATTTGAGTAGAATGAAGGTTTTTGACACATTCACACCGAGCTGCACTCTCAGAAACGCTCGAATCACGCGATATCACGATTTTGGTGTTCTTCGATGTTTCGTCCGCGACAGCTGTGCCAGACGACTTTAACCGCATGTATATTGTGCATTTGAGTAGAATGAAGGATTTTGACGCATTTACACCGAGCTGTGCTCTCAGAAACGCTCGAAACACTCGATATCACGATTTTGGTACTGTTCAACGTTTCGTTCGAAACAGCTGTGCCAGACGACTTTTAACACATGGATCTTGTGTATTTGAGTAGAATGAAGGTTTTTGACACATTTACACCGAGCTGTGCTCTCAGAAACGCTCGAAACACGCGATATCACGATTTTTGTACTGTTCAAAGTTTCATTCGCCACAGCTGTGCCAGACAACTTTGAACACATGGATCTTGTGTATTTGAGTAGAATGAAGGTTTTTGACACATTTACACCGAGCTGTACTCTCAGAAACGCTCGAAACACGCGATATCACGATTTTGGAACTGTTCAACTTTTCGTTCGCCACAGCTGTGCCAGACGACTTTTAACACATCTATCTTGTGTATTTGAGTAGAATGAAGGTTTTTGACGCATTTACACCGAGCTGTGCTCTCAGAAACGCTCGAAACACGCGATATCACGATTTTGGAACTGTTCAACGATTCGTTCGCCACAGCTGTGCCAGACGACTTTTAACACATGGATCTTGTGTATTTGAGTAGAATGAAGGTTTTTCATACACTTACACCGAGCTGTGCTCTCAGAAACGCTCGAAACACGCGATATTACGATTTTGGTGTTCTTCGATGTTTCGTCCGCGACAGCTGTGCCAGACGACTTTAACCGCATGTATATTGTGCATTTGAGTAAAATGAAGGATTTTGACGCATTTACACCGAGCTGTGCTCTCAGAAACGCTCGAAACACGCGATATCACGATTTTGGTACTGTACAACGATTCGTTCGCCACAGCTGTGCCAGACGACTTTTAACACATGGATCTTGTGTATTTGAGTAGAATGAAGGTTTTTCATACATTTACACCGAGCTGTGCTCTCAGAAACGCTCGAAACACGCGATATCACGATTTTGGTGTTCGTCGATTTATCGTTCGCCACAGCTGTGCCAGACGACTTTTAACGCATGAATATTGTGCATTTGAGTAGAATGAAGGTTTTTGACACATTTACAACGAGCTGTGCTCTCAGGAACAATCGAAACAGGCGATATCACGATTTTGGTCCTGTTCAAAGTTTCGTTCGCCACAGCTGTGCCAGACAACTTTTAACACGTGGATCTTGTGTATTTGAGTAGAATGAAGGTTTTTGACACATTTACACCGAGCTGTACTCTCAGAAACGCTCGAAACCCGCGATATCACGATTTTGGTGTTCTTCGATTTTTCGTTCGCCGCAGCTGTGGCAGACGACTTTTAACGCATGGATAATGTGCATTTGAGTAGAATGAAGGTTTTTCATACATTTACACCGAGCTGTGCTCTCAGAAACGCTCGAAACACGCGATATTACGATTTTGGTGTTCTTCGATGTTTCGTCCGCGACAGCTGTGCCAGACGACTTTAACCGCATGTATATTGTGCATTTGAGTAAAATGAAGGATTTTGACGCATTTACACCGAGCTGTGCTCTCAGAAACGTTCGAAACACGCGATATCACGATTTTGGTGTTCTTCAATTTTTCGTTCGCCACTGCTGTGCCAGACAACTTTTAACACATGGATCTTGTGTATTTGAGTAGAATGAAGGTTTTTGACACATTTGCACCGAGCTGTGCTCTCAGAAATGCTCGAAACACGCGATATCACGATTTTGGTACTGGTCAACGTTTCGTTCGCCACAGCTGTGCCAGACGACTTTTAACACATGGATCTTGTGTATTTGAGTAGAATGAAGGTTTTTGACACATTTATACCGAGCTGTGCTCTGAGATACGCTCGAAACACGCGATATCACGATTTTGGAACTGTTCAACGTTTCGTTCGCCACAGCTGTGCCAGACGACTTTTAACACATCTATCTTGTGTATTTGAGTAGAATGAAGGTTTTTGACGCATTTACACTGAGCTGTGCTCTCAGAAACGCTCGAAACACGCGATATCACGATTTTGGAACTGTTCAACGATTCGTTCGCCACAGCTGTGCCAGACGACTTTTAACACATGGATCTTGTGTATTTGAGTAGAATGAAGGTTTTTCATACACTTACACCGAGCTGTGCTCTCAGAAACGCTCGAAACACGCGATATTACGATTTTGGTGTTCTTCGATGTTTCGTCCGCGACAGCTGTGCCAGACGACTTTAACCGCATGTATATTGTGCATTTGAGTAAAATGAAGGATTTTGATGCATTTACACCGAGCTGTGCTCTCAGAAACGCTCGAAACACGCGATATCACGATTTTGGTACTGTACAACGATTCGTTCGCCACAGCTGTGCCAGACGACTTTTAACACATGGATCTTGTGTATTTGAGTAGAATGAAGGTTTTTCATACATTTACACCGAGCTGTGCTCTCAGAAACGCTCGAAACACGCGATATCACGATTTTGGTGTTCGTCGATTTTTCGTTCGCCACAGCTGTGCCAGACGACTTTTAACGCATGAATATTGTGCATTTGAGTAGAATGAAGGTTTTTGACACATTTACAACGAGCTGTGCTCTCAGGAACAATCGAAACAGGCGATATCACGATTTTGGTCCTGTTCAAAGTTTCGTTCGCCACAGCTGTGCCAGACAACTTTTAACACGTGGATCTTGTGTATTTGAGTAGAATGAAGGTTTTTGACACATTTACACCGAGCTGTACTCTCAGAAACGCTCGAAACCCGCGATATCACGATTTTGGTGTTCTTCGATTTTTCGTTCGCCGCAGCTGTGGCAGACGACTTTTAACGCATGGATAATGTGCATTTCAGTAGAATGAAGGTTTTTCATACATTTACACCGAGCTGTGCTCTCAGAATCGTTCGAAACACGCGATATCACGATTTTGGAACTGTTCAACGTTTCGTTCGCCACAGCTGTGCCAGACGACTTTTAACACATGGATCTTGTGTATTTGAGTAGAATGAAGGGTTTTCATACATTTACACCGAGCTGTGCTCTCAGAAACGTTCGAAACACGCGATATCACGACTTTGGTACTGTTCAACGTTTCGTTCGCCACAGCTGTGCCAGACGACTTTTAACACATGGATCTTGTGTATTTGAGTAGGATGAAGGTTTTTGACACATTTATACCGAGCTGTGCTCTGAGAGACGCTCGAAACACGCGATATCACGATTTTGGTGTTCGTCGATTTTTCGTTCGCCACAGCTGTGCCAGACGACTTTTAACACATGGATCTTGTGTATTTGAGTAGAATGAAGGTTTTCGACACATTTACACCGAGCTGTGCTCTCAGGAACGCTCGAAACACGCGATATCACGATTTTGGTCCTGTTCAAAGTTTCGTTCGCCACAGCTGTGCCCGACAACTTTTAACACGTGGATCTTGTGTATTTGAGTAGAATGAAGGTTTTTGACACATTTACACCGAGCTGTACTCTCAGAAACATTCGAAACACGCGATATCACGATTTTGGTGTTCTTCAATGTTTCGTTCGCCACAACTGTGCCAGACGACTTTTAACACATGGATCTTGTGTATTTGAGTAGAATGAAGGTTTTTGACACATTTATACCGAGCTGTGCTCTGAGATACGCTCGAAACACGCGATATCACGATTTTGGTGTTCTTCAATATTTCGTTCGCCACAGCTGTGCCAGACAACTTTTAACACGTGGATCTTGTGTATTTGAGTAGAATGAAGGTTTTTGACACATTTACACCGAGCTGTGCTCACAGAAACGTTCGAAACACGCGATATCACGATTTTGGTGTTCTTCAATGTTTCGTTCGCCACAGCTGTGCCAGACAACTTTTAACACGTGGATCTTGTGTATTTGAGTAGAATGAAGGTTTTAGACACATTTACACCGAGCTGTACTCTCAGAAACGCTCGAAACCCGCGATATCACGATTTTGGTGTTCTTCGATTTTTCGTTCGCCGCAGCTGTGGCAGACGACTTTTAACGCATGGATAATGTGCATTTGAGTAGAATGAAGGTTTTTCATACATTTACACCGAGCTGTGCTCGCAGAATCGTTCGAAACACGCGATATCACGATTTTGGAACTGTTCAACGTTTCGTTCGCCACAGCTGTGCCAGACGACTTTTAACACATGGATCTTGTGTATTTGAGTAGAATGAAGGTTTTTCATACATTTACACCGAGCTGTGCTCTCAGAAACGTTCGAAACACGCGATATCACGACTTTTTTACTGTTCAACGTTTCGTTCGCCAGAGCTGTGCCAGACGACTTTTAACACATGGATCTTGTGTATTTGAGTAGTATGAAGGTTTTTGACACATTTATACCGAGCTGTGCTCTGAGAGACGCTCGAAACACGCGATATCACGATTTTGGTGTTCGTCGATTTTTCGTTCGCCACAGCTGTGCCAGACGACTTTTAACACATGGATCTTGTGTATTTGAGTAGAATGAAGGTTTTCGACACATTTACACCGAGCTGTGCTCTCAGGAACGCTCGAAACACGCGATATCACGATTTTGCTACTGTTCAACGTTTCGTTCGCCACAGCTGTGCCAGACGACTTTTAACACATGGATCTTGTGTATTTGAGTAGAATGAAGGTTTTTGATACATTTATACTGAGCTGTGCTCTGAGATACGCTCGAAACACGCGATATCACGATTTTGGTGTTCGTCGATTTTTCGTTCGCCACAGCTGTGCCAGACGACTTTTAACGCATGAATATTGTGCATTTGAGTAGAATGAAGGTTTTTGACACATTTACAACGAGCTGTGCTCTCAGGAACAATCGAAACAGGCGATATCACGATTTTGGTCCTGTTCAAAGTTTCGTTCGCCACAGCTGTGCCAGACAACTTTTAACACGTGGATCTTGTGTATTTGAGTAGAATGAAGGTTTTTGACACATTTACACCGAGTTGTACTCTCAGAAACGCTCGAAACCCGCGATATCACGATTTTGGTGTTCTTCGATTTTTCGTTCGCCGCAGCTGTGGCAGACGACTTTTAACGCATGGATAATGTGCATTTGAGTAGAATGAAGGTTTTTCATACATTTACACCGAGCTGTGCTCTCAGGATCGTTCGAAACACGCGATATCACGATTTTGGTACCGTTCAACGTTTCGTTCGCCACAGCTGTGCCAGACGACTTTTAACACATGGATCTTGTGTATTTGAGTAGTATGAAGGTTTTTGACACATTTATACCTAGCTGTGCTCTGAGAGACGCTCGAAACACGCGATATCACGATTTTGGTGTTCGTCGATTTTTCGTTCGCCACAGCTGTGCCAGACGACTTTTAACACATGGATCTTGTGTATTTGAGTAGAATGAAGGTTTTTGACACATTTACACCGAGCTGTGCTCTCAGGAACGCTCGAAACACGCGATATCACGATTTTGGTCCTGTTCAAAGTTTCGTTCGCCGCAGCTGTGCCAGACAACTTTTAAAACGTGGATCTTGTGTATTTGAGCAGAATGAAGGTTTTTGACACATTTACACCGAGCTGTACTCTCAGAAACGCTCGAAACACGCGATATCACGATTTTGGTGTTCTTCGATGTTTCGTCCGCGACAGCTGTGCCAGACAACTTTAACCGCATGTATATTGTGCATTTGAGTAGAATGAAGGATTTTGACGCATTTACACCGAGCTGTGCTCTCAGAAACGCTCGAAACACTCGATATCACGATTTTGGTACTGTTCAACGTTTCGTTCGCCACAGCTGTGCCAGACGACTTTTAACACATGGATCTTGTGTATTTGAGTAGAATGAAGGTTTTTGACACATTTACACCGAGCTGTGCTCTCAGGAACAATCGAAACGCGATATCACGATTTTGGTCCTGTTCAAAGTTTCGTTCGCCACAGCTGTGCCAGACGACTTTTAACACATGGATCTTGTGTATTTGAGTAGTATGAAGGTTTTTGACACATTTATACCGAGCTGTGCTCACAGAAACGTTCGAAACACGCGATATCACGATTTTGGTGTTCTTCAATGTTTCGTTCGCCACAGCTGTGCCAGACAACTTTTAACACGTGGATCTTGTGTATTTGAGTAGAATGAAGGTTTTTGACACATTTACACCGAGCTGTACTCTCAGAATCGCTCGAAACCCGCGATATCACGATTTTGGTGTTCTTCGATTTTTCGTTCGCCACAGCTGTGGCAGACGACTTTTAACGCATGGATAATGTGCATTTGAGTAGAATGAAGGTTGTTCATACATTTACACCGAGCTGTGCTCTCAGAAACGTTCGAAACACGCGATATCACGATTTTGGAACTGTTCAACGTTTCGTTCGCCACAGCTGTGCCAGACGACTTTTAACACATGGATCTTGTGTATTTGAGTAGAATGAAGGTTTTTGATACATTTATACCGAGCTGTGCTCTGAGATACGCTCGAAACACGCGATATCACGATTTTGGTGTTCGTCGATTTTTCGTTCGCCACAGCTGTGCCAGACGACTTTTAACGCATGAATATTGTGCATTTGAGTAGAATGAAGGTTTTTGACACATTTACACCGAGCTGTGCTCTCAGGAACGCTCGAAACACGCGATATCACGATTTTGGTCCAGTTCAAAGTTTCGTTCGCCACAGCTGTGCCAGACAACTTTTAACACGTGGATCTTGTGTATTTGAGTAGAATGAATTTTTTTGACACATTTACACCGAGCTGTACTCTCAGAAACGGTCGAAACCGGCGATATCACGATTTTGGTGTTCTTCGATTTTTCGTTCGCCGCAGCTGTGGCAGACGACTTTTAACGCATGGATAATGTGCATTTGAGTAGAATGAAGGTTTTTCATACATTTACACCGAGCTGTGCTCTCAGGATCGTTCGAAACACGCGATATCACGATTTTGGTACCGTTCAACGTTTCGTTCGCCACAGCTGTGCCAGACGACTTTTAACACATGGATCTTGTGTATTTGAGTAGTATGAAGGTTTTTGACACATTTATACCTAGCTGTGCTCTGAGAGACGCTCGAAACACGCGATATCACGATTTTGGTGTTCGTCGATTTTTCGTTCGCCACAGCTGTGTCAGACGACTTTTAACACATGGATCTTGTGTATTTGAGTAGAATGAAGGTTTTTGACACATTTACACCGAGCTGTGCTCTCAGGAACGCTCGAAACACGCGATATCACGATTTTGGTCCTGTTCAAAGTTTCGTTCGCCGCAGCTGTGCCAGACAACTTTTAAAACGTGGATCTTGTGTATTTGAGCAGAATGAAGGTTTTTGACACATTTACACCGAGCTGTACTCTCAGAAACGCTCGAAACACGCGATATCACGATTTTGGTGTTCTTCGATGTTTCGTCCGCGACAGCTGTGCCAGACAACTTTAACCGCATGTATATTGTGCATTTGAGTAGAATGAAGGATTTTGACGCATTTACACCGAGCTGTGCTCTCAGAAACGCTCGAAACACGCGATATCACGATTTTGGTGTTCGTCGATTTTTCGTTCGCCACAGCTGTGCCAGACGACTTTTAACGCATGAATATTGTGCATTTGAGTAGAATGAAGGTTTTTGACACATTTGCACCGAGCTGAGCTCTCAGAAACGCTCGAAACACGCGATATCACGATTTTGGAACTGTTCAACGTTTCGTTCGCCACAGCTGTGCCAGACGACTTTTAACACATGGATCTTGTGTATTTGAGTAGAATGAAGGTTTTTGACACATTTACACCGAGCTGTGCTCTCAGAAACGCTCGAAACACGCGATATCACGATTCTTGTACTGTTCAAAGTTTCATTCGCCACAGCTGTGCCAGAAGACTTTAACTCCGTTGCATGCCGAAACCCAACTTCCAATAAACAACAGCGGTCAAAATCAATTTCAACATAGAAGACTTTAACCGCATGTATATTGTGCATTTGAGTGGAATGAAGGATTTTGACGCATTTACACCGAGCTGTGCTCTCAGAAACGCTCGAAACACTCGATATCACGATTTTGGTACTGTTCAACGTTTCGTTCGAAACAGCTGTGCCAGACGACTTTTAACACATGGATCTTGTGTATTTGAGTAGAATGAAGGTTTTTGACACATTTACACCGAGCTGTGCTCTCAGAAACGCTCGAAACACGCGATATCACGATTTTGGTACTGTTCAACGTTTCGTTCGCCACAGCTGTGCCAGACGACTTTTAACACATGGATCTTGTGTATTTGAGTAGTATGAAGGTTTTTGACACATTTATACCGAGCTGTGCTCTGAGAGATGCTCGAAACGCGCGATATCACGATTTTGGTGTTCGTCGATTTTTCGTTCGCCACAGCTGTGCCAGACGACTTTTAACACATGGATCTTGTGTATTTGAGTAGAATGAAGGTTTTCGACACATTTACACCGAGCTGTGCTCTCAGGAACGCTCGAAACACGCGATATCACGATTTTGGTCCTGTTTAAAGTTTCGTTCGCCACAGCTGTGCCAGACAACTTTTAACACGTGGATCTTGTGTATTTGAGTAGAATGAAGGTTTTTGATACATTTACACCGAGCTGTACTCTCAGAAACGCTCGAATCACGCGATATCACGATTTTGGTGTTCTTCGATGTTTCGTCCGCGACAGCTGTGCCAGACGACTTTAACCGCATGTATATTGTGCATTTGAGTAGAATGAAGGATTTTGACGCATTTACACCGAGCTGTGCTCTCAGAAACGCTCGAAACACTCGATATCACGATTTTGGTACTGTTCAACGTTTCGTTCGAAACAGCTGTGCCAGACGACTTTTAACACATGGATCTTGTGTATTTGAGTAGAATGAAGGTTTTTGACACATTTACACCGAGCTGTGCTCTCAGAAACGCTCGAAACACGCGATATCACGATTTTTGTACTGTTCAAAGTTTCATTCGCCACAGCTGTGCCAGACAACTTTGAACACATGGATCTTGTGTATTTGAGTAGAATGAAGGTTTTTGACACATTTACACCGAGCTGTACTCTCAGAAACGCTCGAAACACGCGATATCACGATTTTGGAACTGTTCAACTTTTCGTTCGCCACAGCTGTGACAGACGACTTTTAACACATCTATCTTGTGTATTTGAGTAGAATGAAGGTTTTTGACGCATTTACACCGAGCTGTGCTCTCAGAAACGCTCGAAACACGCGATATCACGATTTTGGAACTGTTCAACGATTCGTTCGCCACAGCTGTGCCAGACGACTTTTAACACATGGATCTTGTGTATTTGAGTAGAATGAAGGTTTTTCATACATTTACACCGAGCTGTGCTCTCAGAAACGCTCGAAACACGCGATATTACGATTTTGGGGTTCTTCGATGTTTCGTCCGCGACAGCTGTGCCAGACGACTTTAACCGCATGTATATTGTGCATTTGAGTAAAATGAAGGATTTTGACGCATTTACACCGAGCTGTGCTCTCAGAAACGTTCGAAACACGCGATATCACGATTTTGGTGTTCTTCAATGTTTCGTTCGCCACAGCTGTGCCAGACAACTTTTAACACATGGATCTTGTGTATTTGAGTAGAATGAAGGTTTTTGACACATTTGCACCGAGCTGTGCTCTCAGAAATGCTCGAAACACGCGATATCACGATTTTGGTACTGGTCAACGTTTCGTTCGCCACAGCTGTGCCAGACGACTTTTAACACATGGATCTTGTGTATTTGAGTAGAATGAAGGTTTTTGACACATTCATACCGAGCTGTGCTCTGAGATACGCTCGAAACACGCGATATCACGATTTTGGAACTGTTCAACGTTTCGTTCGCCACAGCTGTGCCAGACAACTTTTAACACGTGGATCTTGTGTATTTGAGTAGAATGAAGGTTTTTGACACATTTACACCGAGCTGTACTCTCAGAAACGCTCGAAACCCGCGATATCACGATTTTGGTGTTCTTCGATTTTTCGTTCGCCGCAGCTGTGGCAGACGACTTTTAACGCATGGATAATGTGCATTTGAGTAGAATGAAGGTTTTTCATACATTTACACCGAGCTGTGCTCTCAGAATCGTTCGAAACACGCGATATCACGATTTTGGAACTGTTCAACGTTTCGTTCGCCACAGCTGTGCCAGACGACTTTTAACACATGGATCTTGTGTATTTGAGTAGAATGAAGGGTTTTCATACATTTACACCGAGCTGTGCTCTCAGAAACGTTCGAAACACGCGATATCACGACTTTGGTACTGTTCAACGTTTCGTTCGCCACAGCTGTGCCAGACGACTTTTAACACATGGATCTTGTGTATTTGAGTAGAATGAAGGTTCTTGACACATTTATACCGAGCTGTGCTCTGAGAGACGCTCGAAACACGCGATATCACGATTTTGGTGTTCGTCGATTTTTCGTTCGCCACAGCTGTGCCAGACGACTTTTAACACATGGATCTTGTGTATTTGAGTAGAATGAAGGTTTTCGACACATTTACACCGAGCTGTGCTCTCAGGAACGCTCGAAACACGCGATATCACGATTTTGGTCCTGTTTAAAGTTTCGTTCGCCACAGCTGTGCCAGACAACTTTTAACACGTGGATCTTGTGTATTTGAGTAGAATGAAGGTTTTTGACACATTTATACCGAGCTGTGCTCTGAGAAACTCTCGAAACACGCAATATCACGATTTTGGTGTTCGTCGATGTTTCGTTCGCCACAGCTGTGCCAGACAACATTTAACGCATGCATATTAGGCATTTGAGTAGAATGAAGGTTTTTGACACATTTGCACCGAGCTGAGCTCTCAGAAACGCTCGAAACACGCGATATCACGATTTTTGTACTATTCAAAGTTTCATACGCCACAGCTGTGCCAGACGACTTTTAACACAAAGATCTTGTGTATTTGAGTAGAATGAACGTTTTTGACACATTTATACCGAGCTGTGCTCTGAGATACGCTCGAAACACGCGATATCACTATTTTGGTGTTCGTCGATTTTTCGTTCGCCACAGCTGTGCCAGACGGCTTTTAACGCATGAATATTGTGCATTTGAGTAGAATGAAGGTTTTTGACACATTTACACCGAGCTGTGCTCTCAGAAACGCTCGAAACACGCGATATCACGATTTTGATGTTCGTCGATTTTTCGTTCGCTACAGCTGTGCCAGACGACTTTTAACGCATGGATATTGTGCATCTGAGTAGAATGACGGTTTTTGACACATTTACACCGAGCTGTGCTCTCAGAAACGCTCGAAACACTCTATATCACGATTTTGGTACTGTTCAACGTTTCGTTCGCCACAGCTGTGCCAGACGACTTTTAACACATGGATCTTGTGTATTTGAGTAGAATGAAGGTTTTTGACACATTTACACCGAGCTGTGCTCTCAGGAACGCTCGAAACACGCGATATCACGATTTTGGGGTTCTTCGATGTTTCGTCCGCGACAGCTGTGCCAGACGACTTTAACCGCATGTATATTGTGCATTTGAGTAAAATGAAGGATTTTGACGCATTTACACCGAGCTGTGCTCTCAGAAACGTTCGAAACACGCGATATCACGATTTTGGTGTTCTTCAATGTTTCGTTCGCCACAGCTGTGCCAGACAACTTTTAACACATGGATCTTGTGTATTTGAGTAGAATGAAGGTTTTTGACACATTTGCACCGAGCTGTGCTCTCAGAAATGCTCGAAACACGCGATATCACGATTTTGGTACTGGTCAACGTTTCGTTCGCCACAGCTGTGCCAGACGACTTTTAAAACATGGATCTTGTGTATTTGAGTAGAATGAAGGTTTTTGACACATTCATACCGAGCTGTGCTCTGAGATACGCTCGAAACACGCGATATCACGATTTTGGAACTGTTCAACGTTTCGTTCGCCACAGCTGTGCCAGACGACTTTTAACACATCTATCTTGTGTATTTGAGTAGAATGAAGGTTTTTGACGCATTTACACCGAGCTGTGCTCTCAGAAACGCTCGAAACACGCGATATCACGATTTTGGAACTGTTCAACGATTCGTTCGCCACAGCTGTGCCAGACGACTTTTAACACATGGATCTTGTGTATTTGAGTAGAATGAAGGTTTTTCATACACTTACACCGAGCTGTGCTCTCAGAAACGCTCGAAACACGCGATATTACGATTTTGGTGTTCTTCGATGTTTCGTCCGCGACAGCTGTGCCAGACGACTTTAACCGCATGGATATTGTGCATTTGAGTAAAATGAAGGATTTTGACGCATTTACACCGAGCTGTGCTCTCAGAAACGCTCGAAACACGCGATATCACGATTTTGGTACTGTACAACGATTCGTTCGCCACAGCTGTGCCAGACGACTTTTAACACATGGATCTTGTGTATTTGAGTAGAATGAAGGTTTTTCATACATTTACACCGAGCTGTGCTCTCAGGAACGCTCGAAACACGCGATATCACGATTTTGGTGTTCGTCGATTTTTCGTTCGCCACAGCTGTGCCAGACGACTTTTAACGCATGAATATTGTGCATTTGAGTAGAATGAAGGTTTTTGACACATTTACAACGAGCTGTGCTCTCAGGATCAATCGAAACAGGCGATATCACGATTTTGGTCCTGTTCAAAGTTTCGTTCGCCACAGCTGTGCCAGACAACTTTTAACACGTGGATCTTGTGTATTTGAGTAGAATGAAGGTTTTTGACACATTTACACCGAGCTGTACTCTCAGAAACGCTCGAAACCCGCGATATCACGATTTTGGTGTTCTTCGATTTTTCGTTCGCCGCAGCTGTGGCAGACGACTTTTAACGCATGGATAATGTGCATTTGAGTAGAATGAAGGTTTTTCATACATTTACACCGAGCTGTGCTCTCAGAATCGTTCGAAACACGCGATATCACGATTTTGGAACTGTTCAACGTTTCGTTCGCCACAGCTGTGCCAGACGACTTTTAACACATGGATCTTGTGTATTTGAGTAGAATGAAGGGTTTTCATACATTTACACCGAGCTGTGCTCTCAGAAACGTTCGAAACACGCGATATCACGACTTTGGTACTGGTCAACGTTTCGTTCGCCACAGCTGTGCCAGACGACTTTTAACACATGGATCTTGTGTATTTGAGTAGAATGAAGGTTTTTGACACATTTATACCGAGCTGTGCTCTGAGAGACGCTCGAAACACGCGATATCACGATTTTGGTGTTCGTCGATTTTTCGTTCGCCACAGCTGTGCCAGACGACTTTTAACACGTGGATCTTGTGTATTTGAGTAGAATGAAGGTTTTTGACACATTTACACCGAGTTGTACTCTCAGAAACGCTCGAAACCCGCGATATCACGATTTTGGTGTTCTTCGATTTTTCGTTCGCCGCAGCTGTGGCAGACGACTTTTAACGCATGGATAATGTGCATTTGAGTAGAATGAAGGTTTTTCATACATTTACACCGAGCTGTGCTCTCAGGATCGTTCGAAACACGCGATATCACGATTTTGGTACCGTTCAACGTTTCGTTCGCCACAGCTGTGCCAGACGACTTTTAACACATGGATCTTGTGTATTTGAGTAGTATGAAGGTTTTTGACACATTTATACCTAGCTGTGCTCTGAGAGACGCTCGAAACACGCGATATCACGATTTTGGTGTTCGTCGATTTTTCGTTCGCCACAGCTGTGCCAGACGACTTTTAACACATGGATCTTGTGTATTTGAGTAGAATGAAGGTTTTTGACACATTTACACCGAGCTGTGCTCTCAGGAACGCTCGAAACACGCGATATCACGATTTTGGTCCTGTTCAAAGTTTCGTTCGCCGCAGCTGTGCCAGACAACTTTTAAAACGTGGATCTTGTGTATTTGAGCAGAATGAAGGTTTTTGACACATTTACACCGAGCTGTACTCTCAGAAACGCTCGAAACACGCGATATCACGATTTTGGTGTTCTTCGATGTTTCGTCCGCGACAGCTGTGCCAGACAACTTTAACCGCATGTATATTGTGCATTTGAGTAGAATGAAGGATTTTGACGCATTTACACCGAGCTGTGCTCTCAGAAACGCTCGAAACACTCGATATCACGATTTTGGTACTGTTCAACGTTTCGTTCGCCACAGCTGTGCCAGACGACTTTTAACACATGGATCTTGTGTATTTGAGTAGAATGAAGGTTTTTGACACATTTACACCGAGCTGTGCTCTCAGGAACAATCGAAACGCGATATCACGATTTTGGTCCTGTTCAAAGTTTCGTTCGCCACAGCTGTGCCAGACGACTTTTAACACATGGATCTTGTGTATTTGAGTAGTATGAAGGTTTTTGACACATTTATACCGAGCTGTGCTCACAGAAACGTTCGAAACACGCGATATCACGATTTTGGTGTTCTTCAATGTTTCGTTCGCCACAGCTGTGCCAGACAACTTTTAACACGTGGATCTTGTGTATTTGAGTAGAATGAAGGTTTTTGACACATTTACACCGAGCTGTACTCTCAGAATCGCTCGAAACCCGCGATATCATGATTTTGGTGTTCTTCGATTTTTCGTTCGCCACAGCTGTGGCAGACGACTTTTAACGCATGGATAATGTGCATTTGAGTAGAATGAAGGTTGTTCATACATTTACACCGAGCTGTGCTCTCAGAAACGTTCGAAACACGCGATATCACGATTTTGGAACTGTTCAACGTTTCGTTCGCCACAGCTGTGCCAGACGACTTTTAACACATGGATCTTGTGTATTTGAGTAGAATGAAGGTTTTTGATACATTTATACCGAGCTGTGCTCTGAGATACGCTCGAAACACGCGATATCACGATTTTGGTGTTCGTCGATTTTTCGTTCGCCACAGCTGTGCCAGACGACTTTTAACGCATGAATATTGTGCATTTGAGTAGAATGAAGGTTTTTGACACATTTACACCGAGCTGTGCTCTCAGGAACGCTCGAAACACGCGATATCACGATTTTGGTCCAGTTCAAAGTTTCGTTCGCCACAGCTGTGCCAGACAACTTTTAACACGTGGATCTTGTGTATTTGAGTAGAATGAAGGTTTTTGACACATTTACACCGAGCTGTACTCTCAGAAACGGTCGAAACCGGCGATATCACGATTTTGGTGTTCTTCGATTTTTCGTTCGCCGCAGCTGTGGCAGACGACTTTTAACGCATGGATAATGTGCATTTGAGTAGAATGAAGGTTTTTCATACATTTACACCGAGCTGTGCTCTCAGGATCGTTCGAAACACGCGATATCACGATTTTGGTACCGTTCAACGTTTCGTTCGCCACAGCTGTGCCAGACGACTTTTAACACATGGATCTTGTGTATTTGAGTAGTATGAAGGTTTTTGACACATTTATACCTAGCTGTGCTCTGAGAGACGCTCGAAACACGCGATATCACGATTTTGGTGTTCGTCGATTTTTCGTTCGCCACAGCTGTGTCAGACGACTTTTAACACATGGATCTTGTGTATTTGAGTAGAATGAAGGTTTTTGACACATTTACACCGAGCTGTGCTCTCAGGAACGCTCGAAACACGCGATATCACGATTTTGGTCCTGTTCAAAGTTTCGTTCGCCGCAGCTGTGCCAGACAACTTTTAAAACGTGGATCTTGTGTATTTGAGCAGAATGAAGGTTTTTGACACATTTACACCGAGCTGTACTCTCAGAAACGCTCGAAACACGCGATATCACGATTTTGGTGTTCTTCGATGTTTCGTCCGCGACAGCTGTGCCAGACAACTTTAACCGCATGTATATTGTGCATTTGAGTAGAATGAAGGATTTTGACGCATTTACACCGAGCTGTGCTCTCAGAAACGCTCGAAACACGCGATATCACGATTTTGGAACTGTTCAACGTTTCGTTCGCCACAGCTGTGCCAGACGACTTTTAACACATGGATCTTGTGTATTTGAGTAGAATGAAGGTTTTTGACACATTTACACCGAGCTGTGCTCTCAGAAACGCTCGAAACACGCGATATCACGATTTTTGTACTGTTCAAAGTTTCATTCGCCACAGCTGTGCCAGAAGACTTTAACTCCGTTGCATGCCGAAACCCAACTTCCAATAAACAACAGCGGTCAAAATCAATTTCAACATAGAAGACTTTAACCGCATGTATATTGTGCATTTGAGTGGAATGAAGGATTTTGACGCATTTACACCGAGCTGTGCTCTCAGAAACGCTCGAAACACTCGATATCACGATTTTGGTACTGTTCAACGTTTCGTTCGAAACAGCTGTGCCAGACGACTTTTAACACATGGATCTTGTGTATTTGAGTAGAATGAAGGTTTTTGACACATTTACACCGAGCTGTGCTCTCAGAAACGCTCGAAACACGCGATATCACGATCTTGGTACTGTTCAACGTTTCGTTCGCCACAGCTGTGCCAGACGACTTTTAACACATGGATCTTGTGTATTTGAGTAGTATGAAGGTTTTTGACACATTTATACCGAGCTGTGCTCTGAGAGATGCTCGAAACGCGCGATATCACGATTTTGGTGTTCGTCGATTTTTCGTTCGCCACAGCTGTGCCAGACGACTTTTAACACATGGATCTTGTGTATTTGAGTAGAATGAAGGTTTTCGACACATTTACACCGAGCTGTGCTCTCAGGAACGCTCGAAACACGCGATATCACGATTTTGGTCCTGTTTAAAGTTTCGTTCGCCACAGCTGTGCCAGACAACTTTTAACACGTGGATCTTGTGTATTTGAGTAGAATGAAGGTTTTTGATACATTTACACCGAGCTGTACTCTCAGAAACGCTCGAATCACGCGATATCACGATTTTGGTGTTCTTCGATGTTTCGTCCGCGACAGCTGTGCCAGACGACTTTAACCGCATGTATATTGTGCATTTGAGTAGAATGAAGGATTTTGACGCATTTACACCGAGCTGTGCTCTCAGAAACGCTCGAAACACTCGATATCACGATTTTGGTACTGTTCAACGTTTCGTTCGAAACAGCTGTGCCAGACGACTTTTAACACATGGATCTTGTGTATTTGAGTAGAATGAAGGTTTTTGACACATTTACACCGAGCTGTACTCTCAGAAACGCTCGAAACACGCGATATCATGATTTTGGAACTGTTCAACTTTTCGTTCGCCACAGCTGTGACAGACGACTTTTAACACATCTATCTTGTGTATTTGAGTAGAATGAAGGTTTTTGACGCATTTACACCGAGCTGTGCTCTCAGAAACGCTCGAAACACGCGATATCACGATTTTGGAACTGTTCAACGATTCGTTCGCCACAGCTGTGCCAGACGACTTTTAACACATGGATCTTGTGTATTTGAGTAGAATGAAGGTTTTTCATACATTTACACCGAGCTGTGCTCTCAGAAACGCTCGAAACACGCGATATTACGATTTTGGGGTTCTTCGATGTTTCGTCCGCGACAGCTGTGCCAGACGACTTTAACCGCATGTATATTGTGCATTTGAGTAAAATGAAGGATTTTGACGCATTTACACCGAGCTGTGCTCTCAGAAACGTTCGAAACACGCGATATCACGATTTTGGTGTTCTTCAATGTTTCGTTCGCCACAGCTGTGCCAGACAACTTTTAACACATGGATCTTGTGTATTTGAGTAGAATGAAGGTTTTTGACACATTTGCACCGAGCTGTGCTCTCAGAAATGCTCGAAACACGCGATATCACGATTTTGGTACTGGTCAACGTTTCGTTCGCCACAGCTGTGCCAGACGACTTTTAACACATGGATCTTGTGTATTTGAGTAGAATGAAGGTTTTTGACACATTCATACCGAGCTGTGCTCTGAGATACGCTCGAAACACGCGATATCACGATTTTGGAACTGTTCAACGTTTCGTTCGCCACAGCTGTGCCAGACAACTTTTAACACGTGGATCTTGTGTATTTGAGTAGAATGAAGGTTTTTGACACATTTACACCGAGCTGTACTCTCAGAAACGCTCGAAACCCGCGATATCACGATTTTGGTGTTCTTCGATTTTTCGTTCGCCGCAGCTGTGGCAGACGACTTTTAACGCATGGATAATGTGCATTTGAGTAGAATGAAGGTTTTTCATACATTTACACCGAGCTGTGCTCTCAGAATCGTTCGAAACACGCGATATCACGATTTTGGAACTGTTCAACGTTTCGTTCGCCACAGCTGTGCCAGACGACTTTTAACACATGGATCTTGTGTATTTGAGTAGAATGAAGGGTTTTCATACATTTACACCGAGCTGTGCTCTCAGAAACGTTCGAAACACGCGATATCACGACTTTGGTACTGTTCAACGTTTCGTTCGCCACAGCTGTGCCAGACGACTTTTAACACATGGATCTTGTGTATTTGAGTAGAATGAAGGTTCTTGACACATTTATACCGAGCTGTGCTCTGAGAGACGCTCGAAACACGCGATATCACGATTTTGGTGTTCGTCGATTTTTCGTTCGCCACAGCTGTGCCAGACGACTTTTAACACATGGATCTTGTGTATTTGAGTAGAATGAAGGTTTTCGACACATTTACACCGAGCTGTGCTCTCAGGAACGCTCGAAACACGCGATATCACGATTTTGGTCCTGTTTAAAGTTTCGTTCGCCACAGCTGTGCCAGACAACTTTTAACACGTGGATCTTGTGTATTTGAGTAGAATGAAGGTTTTTGACACATTTATACCGAGCTGTGCTCTGAGAAACTCTCGAAACACGCAATATCACGATTTTGGTGTTCGTCGATGTTTCGTTCGCCACAGCTGTGCCAGACAACATTTAACGCATGCATATTAGGCATTTGAGTAGAATGAAGGTTTTTGACACATTTGCACCGAGCTGAGCTCTCAGAAACGCTCGAAACACGCGATATCACGATTTTTGTACTATTCAAAGTTTCATACGCCACAGCTGTGCCAGACGACTTTTAACACAAAGATCTTGTGTATTTGAGTAGAATGAACGTTTTTGACACATTTATACCGAGCTGTGCTCTGAGATACGCTCGAAACACGCGATATCACTATTTTGGTGTTCGTCGATTTTTCGTTCGCCACAGCTGTGCCAGACGGCTTTTAACGCATGAATATTGTGCATTTGAGTAGAATGAAGGTTTTTGACACATTTACACCGAGCTGTGCTCTCAGAAACGCTCGAAACACGCGATATCACGATTTTGATGTTCGTCGATTTTTCGTTCGCTACAGCTGTGCCAGACGACTTTTAACGCATGGATATTGTGCATCTGAGTAGAATGACGGTTTTTGACACATTTACACCGAGCTGTGCTCTCAGAAACGCTCGAAACACTCTATATCACGATTTTGGTACTGTTCAACGTTTCGTTCGCCACAGCTGTGCCAGACGACTTTTAACACATGGATCTTGTGTATTTGAGTAGACTGAAGGTTTTTGACACATTTACACCGAGCTGTGCTCTCAGGAACGCTCGAAACACGCGATATCACGATTTTGGGGTTCTTCGATGTTTCGTCCGCGACAGCTGTGCCAGACGACTTTAACCGCATGTATATTGTGCATTTAAGTAAAATGAAGGATTTTGACGCATTTACACCGAGCTGTGCTCTCAGAAACGTTCGAAACACGCGATATCACGATTTTGGTGTTCTTCAATGTTTCGTTCGCCACAGCTGTGCCAGACAACTTTTAACACATGGATCTTGTGTATTTGAGTAGAATGAAGGTTTTTGACACATTTGCACCGAGCTGTGCTCTCAGAAATGCTCGAAACACGCGATATCACGATTTTGGTACTGGTCAACGTTTCGTTCGCCACAGCTGTGCCAGACGACTTTTAACACATGGATCTTGTGTATTTGAGTAGAATGAAGGTTTTTGACACATTCATACCGAGCTGTGCTCTGAGATACGCTCGAAACACGCGATATCACGATTTTGGAACTGTTCAACGTTTCGTTCGCCACAGCTGTGCCAGACGACTTTTAACACATCTATCTTGTGTATTTGAGTAGAATGAAGGTTTTTGACGCATTTACACCGAGCTGTGCTCTCAGAAACGCTCGAAACACGCGATATCACGATTTTGGAACTGTTCAACGATTCGTTCGCCACAGCTGTGCCAGACGACTTTTAACACATGGATCTTGTGTATTTGAGTAGAATGAAGGTTTTTCATACACTTACACCGAGCTGTGCTCTCAGAAACGCTCGAAACACGCGATATTACGATTTTGGTGTTCTTCGATGTTTCGTCCGCGACAGCTGTGCCAGACGACTTTAACCGCATGGATATTGTGCATTTGAGTAAAATGAAGGATTTTGACGCATTTACACCGAGCTGTGCTCTCAGAAACGCTCGAAACACGCGATATCACGATTTTGGTACTGTACAACGATTCGTTCGCCACAGCTGTGCCAGACGACTTTTAACACATGGATCTTGTGTATTTGAGTAGAATGAAGGGTTTTCATACATTTACACCGAGCTGTGCTCTCAGAAACGTTCGAAACACGCGATATCACGACTTTGGTACTGTTCAACGTTTCGTTCGCCACAGCTGTGCCAGACGACTTTTAACACATGGATCTTGTGTATTTGAGTAGAATGAAGGTTCTTGACACATTTATACCGAGCTGTGCTCTGAGAGACGCTCGAAACACGCGATATCACGATTTTGGTCCTGTTTAAAGTTTCGTTCGCCACAGCTGTGCCAGACAACTTTTAACACGTGGATCTTGTGTATTTGAGTAGAATGAAGGTTTTTGACACATTTATACCGAGCTGTGCTCTGAGAAACTCTCGAAACACGCAATATCACGATTTTGGTGTTCGTCGATGTTTCGTTCGCCACAGCTGTGCCAGACAACATTTAACGCATGCATATTAGGCATTTGAGTAGAATGAAGGTTTTTGACACATTTGCACCGAGCTGAGCTCTCAGAAACGCTCGAAACACGCGATATCACGATTTTTGTACTATTCAAAGTTTCATACGCCACAGCTGTGCCAGACGACTTTTAACACAAAGATCTTGTGTATTTGAGTAGAATGAACGTTTTTGACACATTTATACCGAGCTGTGCTCTGAGATACGCTCGAAACACGCGATATCACTATTTTGGTGTTCGTCGATTTTTCGTTCGCCACAGCTGTGCCAGACGGCTTTTAACGCATGAATATTGTGCATTTGAGTAGAATGAAGGTTTTTGACACATTTACACCGAGCTGTGCTCTCAGAAACGCTCGAAACACGCGATATCACGATTTTGATGTTCGTCGATTTTTCGTTCGCTACAGCTGTGCCAGACGACTTTTAACGCATGGATATTGTGCATCTGAGTAGAATGACGGTTTTTGACACATTTACACCGAGCTGTGCTCTCAGAAACGCTCGAAACACTCTATATCACGATTTTGGTACTGTTCAACGTTTCGTTCGCCACAGCTGTGCCAGACGACTTTTAACACATGGATCTTGTGTATTTGAGTAGAATGAAGGTTTTTGACACATTTACACCGAGCTGTGCTCTCAGGAACGCTCGAAACACGCGATATCACGATTTTGGGGTTCTTCGATGTTTCGTCCGCGACAGCAGTGCCAGACGACTTTAACCGCATGTATATTGTGCATTTGAGTAAAATGAAGGATTTTGACGCATTTACACCGAGCTGTGCTCTCAGAAACGTTCGAAACACGCGATATCACGATTTTGGTGTTCTTCAATGTTTCGTTCGCCACAGCTGTGCCAGACAACTTTTAACACATGGATCTTGTGTATTTGAGTAGAATGAAGGTTTTTGACACATTTGCACCGAGCTGTGCTCTCAGAAATGCTCGAAACACGCGATATCACGATTTTGGTACTGGTCAACGTTTCGTTCGCCACAGCTGTGCCAGACGACTTTTAACACATGGATCTTGTGTATTTGAGTAGAATGAAGGTTTTTGACACATTCATACCGAGCTGTGCTCTGAGATACGCTCGAAACACGCGATATCACGATTTTGGAACTGTTCAACGTTTCGTTCGCCACAGCTGTGCCAGACGACTTTTAACACATCTATCTTGTGTATTTGAGTAGAATGAAGGTTTTTGACGCATTTACACCGAGCTGTGCTCTCAGAAACGCTCGAAACACGCGATATCACGATTTTGGAACTGTTCAACGATTCGTTCGCCACAGCTGTGCCAGACGACTTTTAACACATGGATCTTGTGTATTTGAGTAGAATGAAGGTTTTTCATACACTTACACCGAGCTGTGCTCTCAGAAACGCTCGAAACACGCGATATTACGATTTTGGTGTTCTTCGATGTTTCGTCCGCGACAGCTGTGCCAGACGACTTTAACCGCATGGATATTGTGCATTTGAGTAAAATGAAGGATTTTGACGCATTTACACCGAGCTGTGCTCTCAGAAACGCTCGAAACACGCGATATCACGATTTTGGTACTGTACAACGATTCGTTCGCCACAGCTGTGCCAGACGACTTTTAACACATGGATCTTGTGTATTTGAGTAGAATGAAGGTTTTTCATACATTTACACCGAGCTGTGCTCTCAGGAACGCTCGAAACACGCGATATCACGATTTTGGTGTTCGTCGATTTTTCGTTCGCCACAGCTGTGCCAGACGACTTTTAACGCATGAATATTGTGCATTTGAGTAGAATGAAGGTTTTTGACACATTTACAACGAGCTGTGCTCTCAGGATCAATCGAAACAGGCGATATCACGATTTTGGTCCTGTTCAAAGTTTCGTTCGCCACAGCTGTGCCAGACAACTTTTAACACGTGGATCTTGTGTATTTGAGTAGAATGAAGGTTTTTGACACATTTACACCGAGCTGTACTCTCAGAAACGCTCGAAACCCGCGATATCACGATTTTGGTGTTCTTCGATTTTTCGTTCGCCGCAGCTGTGGCAGACGACTTTTAACGCATGGATAATGTGCATTTGAGTAGAATGAAGGTTTTTCATACATTTACACCGAGCTGTGCTCTCAGAATCGTTCGAAACACGCGATATCACGATTTTGGAACTGTTCAACGTTTCGTTCGCCACAGCTGTGCCAGACGACTTTTAACACATGGATCTTGTGTATTTGAGTAGAATGAAGGGTTTTCATACATTTACACCGAGCTGTGCTCTCAGAAACGTTCGAAACACGCGATATCACGACTTTGGTACTGTTCAACGTTTCGTTCGCCACAGCTGTGCCAGACGACTTTTAACACATGGATCTTGAGTATTTGAGTAGAATGAAGGTTTTTGACACATTTATACCGAGCTGTGCTCTGAGAGACGCTCGAAACACGCGATATCACGATTTTGGTGTTCGTCGATTTTTCGTTCGCCACAGCTGTGCCAGACGACTTTTAACACATGGATCTTGTGTATTTGAGTAGAATGAAGGTTTTCGACACATTTACACCGAGCTGTGCTCTCAGGAACGCTCGAAACAGGCGATATCACGATTTTGGTCCTGTTTAAAGTTTCGTTCGCCACAGCTGTGCCAGACAACTTTTAACACGTGGATCTTGTGTATTTGAGTAGAATGAAGGTTTTTGACACATTTATACCGAGCTGTGCTCTGAGAAACTCTCGAAACACGCAATATCACGATTTTGGTGTTCGTCGATGTTTCGTTCGCCACAGCTGTGCCAGACAACATTTAACGCATGCATATTAGGCATTTGAGTAGAATGAAGGTTTTTGACACATTTGCACCGAGCTGAGCTCTCAGAAACGCTCGAAACACGCGATATCACGATTTTTGTACTATTCAAAGTTTCATACGCCACAGCTGTGCCAGACGACTTTTAACACAAAGATCTTGTGTATTTGAGTAGAATGAACGTTTTTGACACATTTATACCGAGCTGTGCTCTGAGATACGCTCCAAACACGCGATATCACTATTTTGGTGTTCGTCGATTTTTCGTTCGCCACAGCTGTGGCAGACGACTTTTAACGCATGGATAATGTGCATTTGAGAAGAATGAAGGTTTTTCATACATTTACACCGAGCTGTGCTCTCAGAAATGTTCGAAACACGCGATATCACGATTTTGGAACTGTTGAACGTTTCGTTCGCCGCAGCTGTGCCAGACGACTTTTAACACATGGATCTTGTGTATTTGAGTAGAATGAAGGTTTCTCATACATTTACACCGAGCTGTGCTCTCAGAAACGCTCGAAACACGCGATATTACGATTTTGGTGTTCTTCGATGTTTCGTCCGCGACAGCTGTGCCAGACGACTTTAACCGCATGTATATTGTGCATTTGAGTAGAATGAACGATTTTGACGCATTTACACCGAGCTGTGCTCTCAGAAACGCTCGAAACACGCGATATCACGATTTTGGTACTGTTCAACGTTTCGTTCGCCACAGCTGTGTCAGACGACTTTTAACACATGGATCTTGTGTATTTGAGTAGAATGAATGTTTTTGACACATTTACACCGAGCTGTGCTCTCAGGAACGCTCGAAACACGCGATATCACGATTTTGGTCCTGTTCAACGTTTCGTTCGCCACAGCTGTGCCCGACAACTTTTAACACGTGGATCTTGTGTATTTGAGTAGAATGAAGGTTTTTGACACATTTACACCGAGCTGTACTCTCAGAAACGCTCGAAACACGCGATATCACGATTGTGGTGTTCTTCGATGTTTCGTCCGCGACAGCTGTGCCAGACAACTTTAACCGCATGTATATTGTGCATTTGAGTAGAATGAAGGATTTTGACGCATTTACACCGAGCTGTGCTCTCAGAAACGCTCGAAACACTCGATATCACGATTTTGGTACTGTTCAACGTTTCGTTCGCCACAGCTGTGCCAGACGACTTTTAACACATGGATCTTGTGTATTTGAGTAGAATGAAGGTTTTTGACACATTTACACCGAGCTGTGCTCTCAGGAACAATCGAAACACGCGATATCACGATTTTTTTCCTGTTCAAAGTTTCGTTCGCCACAGCTGTGCCAGACGACTTTTAACACGTGGATCTTGTGTATTTGAGTAGAATGAAGGTTTTTGACACATTTACACCGAGCTGTACTCTCAGAAACGCTCGAAACACGCGATATCACGATTTTGGTGTTCGTCGATTTTTCGTTCGCCACAGCTGTGCCAGACGACTTTTAACGCATGAATATTGTGCATTTGAGTAGAATGAAGGTTTTTGACACATTTACAACGAGCTGTGCTCTCAGGAACAATCGAAACAGGCGATATCACGATTTTGGTCCTGTTCAAAGTTTCGTTCGCCACAGCTGTGCCAGACAACTTTTAACACGTGGATCTTGTGTATTTGAGTAGAATGAAGGTTTTTGACACATTTACACCGAGCTGTACTCTCAGAAACGCTCGAAACCCGCGATATCACGATTTTGGTGTTCTTCGATTTTTCGTTCGCCGCAGCTGTGGCAGACGACTTTTAATGCATGGATAATGTGCATTTGAGTAGAATGAAGGTTTTTCATACATTTACACCGAGATGTGCTCTCAGAATCGTTCGAAACACGCGATATCACGATTTTGGTACTGTTCAACGTTTCGTTCGCCACAGCTGTGCCAGACGACTTTTAGCACATGGATCTTGTGTATTTGAGTAGTATGAAGGTTTTTGACACATTTATACCTAGCTGTGCTCTGAGAGACGCTCGAAACACGCGATATCACGATTTTGGTGTTCGTCGATTTTTCGTTCGCCACAGCTGTGCCAGACGACTTTTAGCACATGGATCTTGTGTATTTGAGTAGTATGAAGGTTTTTGACACATTTATACCTAGCTGTGCTCTGAGAGACGCTCGAAACACGCGATATCACGATTTTGGTGTTCGTCGATTTTTCGTTCGCCACAGCAGTGCCAGACAACTTTTAACACGTGGATCTTGTGTATTTGAGCAGAATGAAGGTTTTTGACACATTTACACCGAGCTGTGCTCTCAGGAACAATCGAAACACGCGATATCACGATTTTGGTCCTGTTCACAGTTTCGTTCGCCACAGCTGTGCCAGACAACTTTTAACACGTGGATCTTGTGTATTTGAGTAGAATGAAGGTTTTTGACACATTTACACCGAGCTGTGCTCTCAGAAACGCTCGAAACACGCGATATCACGATTTTTGTACTGTTCAAAGTTTCATTCGCCACAGCTGTGCCAGACAACTTTGAACACATGGATCTTGTGAATTTGAGTAGAATGAAGGTTTCTGACACATTTACACCGAGCTGTGCTCTCAGAAATGCTCGAAACACGCGATATCACGATTTTGGTGTTCTTCAATGTTTCGTTCGCCACAGCTGTGCCAGACAACTTTTAACACATGGATCTTGTGTATTTGAGTAGAATGAAGGTTTTTGACACATTTGCACCTAGCTGTGCTCTCAGAAATGCTCGAAACACGCGATATCACGATTTTGGTACTGGTCAACGTTTCGTTCGCCACAGCTGTGCCAGACGACTTTTAACACATGGATCTTGTGTATTTGAGTAGAATGAAGGTTTTTCATACATTTACACCGAGCTGTGCTCTCAGAAACGCTCGAAACACGCGATATCACGATTGTGGTGTTCTTCGATGTTTCGTCCGCGACAGCTGTGCCAGACAACTTTAACCGCATGTATATTGTGCATTTGAGTAGAATGAAGGATTTTGACGCATTTACACCGAGCTGTGCTCTCAGAAACGCTCGAAACACTCGATATCACGATTTTGGTACTGTTCAACGTTTCGTTCGCCACAGCTGTGCCAGACGACTTTTAACACATGGATCTTGTGTATTTGAGTAGAATGAAGGTTTTTGACACATTTACACCGAGCTGTGCTCTCAGAAACGCTCGAAACACGCGATATCACGATTTTTGTACTGTTCAACGTTTCGTTCGCCACAGCTGTGCCAGACGACTTTTAACACATGGATCTTGTGTATTTGAGTAGTATGAAGGTTTTTGACACATTTATACCGAGCTGTGCTCTGAGAGATGCTCGAAACGCGCGATATCACGATTTTGGTGTTCGTCGATTTTTCGTTCGCCACAGCTGTGCCAGACGACTTTTAACACATGGATCTTGTGTATTTGAGTAGAATGAAGGTTTTCGACACATTTACACCGAGCTGTGCTCTCAGGAACGCTCGAAACACGCGATATCACGATTTTGGTCCTGTTTAAAGTTTCGTTCGCCACAGCTGTGCCAGACAACTTTTAACACGTGGATCTTGTGTATTTGAGTAGAATGAAGGTTTTTGATACATTTACACCGAGCTGTACTCTCAGAAACGCTCGAATCACGCGATATCACGATTTTGGTGTTCTTCGATGTTTCGTCCGCGACAGCTGTGCCAGACGACTTTAACCGCATGTATATTGTGCATTTGAGTAGAATGAAGGATTTTGACGCATTTACACCGAGCTGTGCTCTCAGAAAGTCTCGAAACACTCGATATCACGATTTTGGTACTGTTCAACGTTTCGTTCGAAACAGCTGTGCCAGACGACTTTTAACACATGGATCTTGTGTATTTGAGTAGAATGAAGGTTTTTGACACATTTACACCGAGCTGTGCTCTCAGAAACGCTCGAAACACGCGATATCACGATTTTTGTACTGTTCAAAGTTTCATTCGCCACAGCTGTGCCAGACAACTTTGAACACATGGATCTTGTGTATTTGAGTAGAATGAAGGTTTTTGACACATTTACACCGAGCTGTACTCTCAGAAACGCTCGAAACACGCGATATCACGATTTTGGAACTGTTCAACTTTTCGTTCGCCACAGCTGTGACAGACGACTTTTAACACATCTATCTTGTGTATTTGAGTAGAATGAAGGTTTTTGACGCATTTACACCGAGCTGTGCTCTCAGAAACGCTCGAAACACGCGATATCACGATTTTGGAACTGTTCAACGATTCGTTCGCCACAGCTGTGCCAGACGACTTTTAACACATGGATCTTGTGTATTTGAGTAGAATGAAGGTTTTTCATACATTTACACCGAGCTGTGCTCTCAGAAACGCTCGAAACACGCGATATTACGATTTTGGGGTTCTTCGATGTTTCGTCCGCGACAGCTGTGCCAGACGACTTTAACCGCATCTATATTGTGCATTTGAGTAAAATGAAGGATTTTGACGCATTTACACCGAGCTGTGCTCTCAGAAACGTTCGAAACACGCGATATCACGATTTTGGTGTTCTTCAATGTTTCGTTCGCCACAGCTGTGCCAGACAACTTTTAACACATGGATCTTGTGTATTTGAGTAGAATGAAGGTTTTTGACACATTTGCACCGAGCTGTGCTCTCAGAAATGCTCGAAACACGCGATATCACGATTTTGGTACTGGTCAACGTTTCGTTCGCCACAGCTGTGGAAGACGACTTTTAACACATGGATCTTGTGTATTTGAGTAGAATGAAGGTTTTTGACACATTCATACCGAGCTGTGCTCTGAGATACGCTCGAAACACGCGATATCACGATTTTGGAACAGTTCAACGTTTCGTTCGCCACAGCTGTGCCAGACAACTTTTAACACGTGGATCTTGTGTATTTGAGTAGAATGAAGGTTTTTGACACATTTACACCGAGCTGTACTCTCAGAAACGCTCGAAACCCGCGATATCACGATTTTGGTGTTCTTCGATTTTTCGTTCGCCGCAGCTGTGGCAGACGACTTTTAACGCATGGATAATGTGCATTTGAGTAGAATGAAGGTTTTTCATACATTTACACCGAGCTGTGCTCTCAGAATCGTTCGAAACACGCGATATCACGATTTTGGAACTGTTCAACGTTTCGTTCGCCACAGCTGTGCCAGACGACTTTTAATATGTTGTTGGGGCTGTGGCCGTGAATGGTAATGTTGCTGCAGCTTCGGCGACGGTCGGCCTTCTCGAATAACTCCTCGTTATTTTTACGTTTCGCCCTCTGGTCGAAAGAGGGCCCTCTGGTTGTTGCCAGAGGGCCCTCTGGCCCTCTGGCAACAAATGATAGATAAATATGTAGGCAAAAGAATAGCTACTATCTTGTCAGGAATTGGAACAGATGACAGACCGGAGTTCGACACAAAAAGAATGATGAATTTTCCTTATGTAGAGCAGATTCACCATCCACTTTTACGATTGCTAAAACCGTTGGACATTAATATGATTAACAACAACAAACACAACATACACACAATAACAGGTACCACGAAAGATAAAATTTCCCCATTAATGAGGTCAAATTTAGTGTATAGAATTCCGTGCAAAGACTGCCAAGGAACGTACATTGGTCAGACGAAAAGATACTTGAAAAAAAGGATAATTGAACACAAATCGAGGGCTAACCACCCAAATTCGGACCATACAGCGTTAACAGAGCATGTGAAAAACACACAGCACAGTTTTGACTTTGATAACACTAAAATCTTGGCGTTAGAACCGTTTTATCATAAAAGATTAATCAGGGAGATGATCCAGATAAAGGCAGATAAAAATTCGATTAACCGTAGAACTGACATTGAGAAATTAAGTATTGCGTACAATTCTATTTTATAAGGTTGTTTATTTTATAAGGTCTGTTATCTAACATAATAATTTATTACAATAAGGACTAGGTATTACAGTAGAAGCTCGGTTTTTTTAAAATTTGCCGCCATGAGTGAGCGAGATAACACCGGCCGCCGCATCGACCAAATATATCGATTTCATAGGTGTGATTACGGTTGTAAACTGACGCGACACGCAGTACCTCGAAAAATGTGACGGCACGTGCACCGGGTTCTCCGGTCGATAGATCTTTTGGTGGTTCTACATTTATAAATAGTGATCCACGCATTTGAACATCTGCGTAAAGGTAATGGGTTTCTTTTCAACTGACACATAGTTTTAACTGGGATGATTTTTACGTATTGTTTTTAATATGATGACATAGCAGATCGAGCATAACCTCCCATTTTCCATCGACGACCGGAGGTCTCGGAAACCTGGGAAAAAAGAAAAAAAGGAGAAAAAAGCATTAATAACGTCACATGTAACAACATCGAGATGAGTGAAAAACAAGAACAAATCGCAATTTAGAATGTCAAATAATATCGGTGAGCAAAAATGAATTAATTCGTATATTCAACTAACACATATAAAATATAGAGATTCCAACGGCCGGTAATCGGTTACCGACGGCGGGTCGGCGGAATTCCCGAATACTTACCACTTACCGGACATCGCTGTAATCTAACAGTCGATTAGTAGGGTTACCGACCGCGGATCAGCGGGATTAAAGATACTTACCACTTGCCGTATATTACCGTAATCTAACCGTCGATAAAGCGAGTTTCCATTTGCGGGTTGGCGCATTACTGTAACATAAAATATTAAATGTAAATTCACATGATAGATGATAAGAGAAGTTATATTGTTTAGATAAATAAGTAATCTGTTATTTTGTACAATTCAATACAGACAATAAACATTTTCTGAAGAGGCCCCGACCAGAGGGCGAAACGTAAAAATAACGAGGAGTTATTCGAGAAGGCCGACCGTCGCCGAAGCTGCAGCAACAAGACGACTTTTAACACATGGATCTTGTGTATTTGAGTAGAATGAAGGGTTTTCATACATTTACACCGAGCTGTGCTCTCAGAAACGTTCGAAACACGCGATATCACGACTTTGGTACTGTTCAACGTTTCGTTCGCCACAGCTGTGCCAGACGACTTTTAACACATGGATCTTGTGTATTTGAGTAGAATGAAGGTTCTTGACACATTTATACCGAGCTGTGCTCTGAGAGACGCTCGAAACACGCGATATCACGATTTTGGTGTTCGTCGATTTTTCGTTCGCCACAGCTGTGCCAGACGACTTTTAACACATGGATCTTGTGTATTTGAGTAGAATGAAGGTTTTCGACACATTTACACCGAGCTGTGCTCTCAGGAACGCTCGAAACACGCGATATCACGATTTTGGTCCTGTTTAAAGTTTCGTTCGCCACAGCTGTGCCAGACAACTTTTAACACGTGGATCTTGTGTATTTGAGTAGAATGAAGGTTTTTGACACATTTATACCGAGCTGTGCTCTGAGAAACTCTCGAAACACGCAATATCACGATTTTGGTGTTCGTCGATGTTTCGTTCGCCACAGCTGTGCCAGACAACATTTAACGCATGCATATTAGGCATTTGAGTAGAATGAAGGTTTTTGACACATTTGCACCGAGCTGAGCTCTCAGAAACGCTCGAAACACGCGATATCACGATTTTTGTACTATTCAAAGTTTCATACGCCACAGCTGTGCCAGACGACTTTTAACACAAAGATCTTGTGTATTTGAGTAGAATGAACGTTTTTGACACATTTATACCGAGCTGTGCTCTGAGATACGCTCGAAACACGCGATATCACTATTTTGGTGTTCGTCGATTTTTCGTTCGCCACAGCTGTGCCAGACGGCTTTTAACGCATGAATATTGTGCATTTGAGTAGAATGAAGGTTTTTGACACATTTACACCGAGCTGTGCTCTCAGAAACGCTCGAAACACGCGATATTACGATTTTGGTGTTCTTCGATGTTTCGTCCGCGACAGCTGTGCCAGACGACTTTAACCGCATGGATATTGTGCATTTGAGTAAAATGAAGGATTTTGACGCATTTACACCGAGCTGTGCTCTCAGAAACGCTCGAAACACGCGATATCACGATTTTGGTACTGTACAACGATTCGTTCGCCACAGCTGTGCCAGACGACTTTTAACACATGGATCTTGTGTATTTGAGTAGAATGAAGGTTTTTCATACATTTACACCGAGCTGTGCTCTCAGGAACGCTCGAAACACGCGATATCACGATTTTGGTGTTCGTCGATTTTTCGTTCGCCACGGCTGTGCCAGACGACTTTTAACGCATGAATATTGTGCATTTGAGTAGAATGAAGGTTTTTGACACATTTACAACGAGCTGTGCTCTCAGGATCAATCGAAACAGGCGATATCACGATTTTGGTCCTGTTCAAAGTTTCGTTCGCCACAGCTGTGCCAGACAACTTTTAACACGTGGATCTTGTGTATTTGAGTAGAATGAAGGTTTTTGACACATTTACACCGAGCTGTACTCTCAGAAACGCTCGAAACCCGCGATATCACGATTTTGGTGTTCTTGGATTTTTCGTTCGCCGCAGCTGTGGCAGACGACTTTTAACGCATGGATAATGTGCATTTGAGTAGAATGAAGGTTTTTCATACATTTACACCGAGCTGTGCTCTCAGAATCGTTCGAAACACGCGATATCACGATTTTGGAACTGTTCAACGTTTCGTTCGCCACAGCTGTGCCAGACGACTTTTAACACATGGATCTTGTGTATTTGAGTAGAATGAAGGGCTTTCATACATTTACACCGAGCTGTGCTCTCAGAAACGTTCGAAACACGCGATATCACGACTTTGGTACTGTTCAACGTTTCGTTCGCCACAGCTGTGCCAGACGACTTTTAACACATGGATCTTGTGTATTTGAGTAGAATGAAGGTTTTTGACACATTTATACCGAGCTGTGCTCTGAGAGACGCTCGAAACACGCGATATCACGATTTTGGTGTTCGTCGATTTTTCGTTCGCCACAGCTGTGCCAGACGACTTTTAACACATGGATCTTGTGTATTTGAGTAGAATGAAGGTTTTCGACACATTTACACCGAGCTGTGCTCTCAGGAACGCTCGAAACAGGCGATATCACGATTTTGGTCCTGTTTAAAGTTTCGTTCGCCACAGCTGTGCCAGACAACTTTTAACACGTGGATCTTGTGTATTTGAGTAGAATGAAGGTTTTTGACACATTTATACCGAGCTGTGCTCTGAGAAACTCTCGAAACACGCAATATCACGATTTTGGTGTTCGTCGATGTTTCGTTCGCCACAGCTGTGCCAGACAACATTTAACGCATGCATATTAGGCATTTGAGTAGAATGAAGGTTTTTGACACATTTGCACCGAGCTGAGCTCTCAGAAACGCTCGAAACACGCGATATCACGATTTTTGTACTATTCAAAGTTTCATACGCCACAGCTGTGCCAGACGACTTTTAACACAAAGATCTTGTGTCTTTGAGTAGAATGAACGTTTTTGACACATTTATACCGAGCTGTGCTCTGAGATACGCTCGAAACACGCGATATCACTATTTTGGTGTTCGTCGATTTTTCGTTCGCCACAGCTGTGCCAGACGGCTTTTAACGCATGAATATTGTGCATTTGAGTAGAATGAAGGTTTTTGACACATTTACACCGAGCTGTGCTCTCAGAAACGCTCGAAACACGCGATATCACGATTTGATGTTCGTCGATTTTTCGTTCGCTACAGCTGTGCCAGACGACTTTTAACGCATGGATATTGTGCATCTGAGTAGAATGACGGTTTTTGACACATTTACACCGAGCTGTGCTCTCAGGAACGCTCGAAACACGCGATATCACGATTTTGGTCCAGTTCAAAGTTTCGTTCGCCACAGCTGTGCCAGACAACTTTTAACACGTGGATCTTGTGTATTTGAGTAGAATGAAGGTTTTTGACACATTTACACCGAGCTGTACTCTCAGAAACGCTCGAAACCGGCGATATCACGATTTTGGTGTTCTTCGATTTTTCGTTCGCCACAGCTGTGGCAGACGACTTTTAACGCATGGATAATGTGCATTTGAGAAGAATGAAGGTTTTTCATACATTTACACCGAGCTGTGCTCTCAGAAATGTTCGAAACACGCGATATCACGATTTTGGAACTGTTGAACGTTTCGTTCGCCGCAGCTGTGCCAGACGACTTTTAACACATGGATCTTGTGTATTTGAGTAGAATGAAGGTTTCTCATACATTTACACCGAGCTGTGCTCTCAGAAACGCTCGAAACACGCGATATTACGATTTTGGTGTTCTTCGATGTTTCGTCCGCGACAGCTGTGCCAGACGACTTTAACCGCATGTATATTGTGCATTTGAGTAGAATGAAGGATTTTGACGCATTTACACCGAGCTGTGCTCTCAGAAACGCTCGAAACACGCGATATCACGATTTTGGTACTGTTCAACGTTTCGTTCGCCACAGCTGTGTCAGACGACTTTTAACACATGGATCTTGTGTATTTGAGTAGAATGAATGTTTTTGACACATTTACACCGAGCTGTGCTCTCAGGAACGCTCGAAACACGCGATATCACGATTTTGGTCCTGTTCAACGTTTCGTTCGCCACAGCTGTGCCCGACAACTTTTAACACGTGGATCTTGTGTATTTGAGTAGAATGAAGGTTTTTGACACATTTACACCGAGCTGTACTCTCAGAAACGCTCGAAACACGCGATATCACGATTGTGGTGTTCTTCGATGTTTCGTCCGCGACAGCTGTGCCAGACAACTTTAACCGCATGTATATTGTGCATTTGAGTAGAATGAAGGATTTTGACGCATTTACACCGAGCTGTGCTCTCAGAAACGCTCGAAACACTCGATATCACGATTTTGGTACTGTTCAACGTTTCGTTCGCCACAGCTGTGCCAGACGACTTTTAACACATGGATCTTGTGTATTTGAGTAGAATGAAGGTTTTTGACACATTTACACCGAGCTGTGCTCTCAGGAACAATCGAAACACGCGATATCACGATTTTGGTCCTGTTCAAAGTTTCGTTCGCCACAGCTGTGCCAGACGACTTTTAACACGTGGATCTTGTGTATTTGAGTAGAATGAAGGTTTTTGACACATTTACACCGAGCTGTACTCTCAGAAACGCTCGAAACACGCGATATCACGATTTTGGTGTTCGTCGATTTTTCGTTCGCCACAGCTGTGCCAGACGTCTTTTAACGCATGAATATTGTGCATTTGAGTAGAATGAAGGTTTTTGACACATTTACAACGAGCTGTGCTCTCAGGAACAATCGAAACAGGCGATATCACGATTTTGGTCCTGTTCAAAGTTTCGTTCGCCACAGCTGTGCCAGACGACTTTTAACACATGGATCTTGTGTATTTGAGTAGAATGAAGGGTTTTCATACATTTACACCGAGCTGTGCTCTCAGAAACGTTCGAAACACGCGATATCACGACTTTGGTACTGTTCAACGTTTCGTTCGCCACAGCTGTGCCAGACGACTTTTAACACATGGATCTTGTGTATTTGAGTAGAATGAAGGTTTTTGACACATTTATACCGAGCTGTGCTCTGAGAGACGCTCGAAACACGCGATATCACGATTTTGGTGTTCGTCGATTTTTCGTTCGCCACAGCTGTGCCAGACGACTTTTAACACATCTATCTTGTGTATTTGTGTAGAATGAAGGTTTTTGACGCATTTACACCGAGCTGTGCTATCAGAAACGCTCGAAACACGGGATATCACGATTTTGGAACTGTTCAACGATTCGTTCGCCACAGCTGTGCCAGACGAATTTTAACACATGGATCTTGTGTATTTGAGTAGAATGAAGGTTTTTCATACATTTACACCGAGCTGTGCTCTCAGAAATGCTCGAAACACGCGATATCACGATTTTGGTGTTCTTCAATGTTTCGTTCGCCACAGCTGTGCCAGACAACTTTTAACACATGGATCTTGTGTATTTGAGTAGAATGAAGGTTTTTGACACATTTGCACCGAGCTGTGCTCTCAGAAATGCTCGAAACACGCGATATCACGATTTTGGTACTGGTCAACGTTTCGTTCGCCACAGCTGTGCCAGACGACTTTTAACACATGGATCTTGTGTATTTGAGTAGAATGAAGGTTTTTCATACATTTACACCGAGCTGTGCTCTCAGAAACGCTCGAAACACGCGATATCACGATTGTGGTGTTCTTCGATGTTTCGTCCGCGACAGCTGTGCCAGACAACTTTAACCGCATGTATATTGTGCATTTGAGTAGAATGAAGGATTTTGACGCATTTACACCGAGCTGTGCTCTCAGAAACGCTCGAAACACTCGATATCACGATTTTGGTACTGTTCAACGTTTCGTTCGCCACAGCTGTGCCAGACGACTTTTAACACATGGATCTTGTGTATTTGAGTAGAATGAAGGTTTTTGACACATTTACACCGAGCTGTACTCTCAGAAACGCTCGAAACACGCGATATCACGATTTTGGTACTGGTCAACGTTTCGTTCGCCACAGCTGTGGCAGACGACTTTTAACACATGGATCTTGTGTATTTGAGTAGAATGAAGGTTTTTGACACATTTACACCGAGCTGTGCTCACAGAAACGTTCGAAACACGCGATATCACGATTTTGGTGTTCTTCAATGTTTCGTTCGCCACAGCTGTGCCAGACAACTTTTAACACATGGATCTTGTGTATTTGAGTAGAATGAAGGTTTTTGACACATTTGTACCGAGCTGTGCTCTCAGAAATGCTCGAAACACGCGATATCACGATTTTGGTACTGTTCAACGTTTCGTTCGCCACAGTTGTGCCAGACGACTTTTAACACATGGATCTTGTGTATTTGAGTAGAATGAAGGTTCTTGACACATTTATACCGAGCTGTGCTCTGAGATACGCTCGAAACACGCGATATCACGATTTTGAACTGTTCAACGTTTCGTTCGCCACAGCTGTGCCAGACGACTTTTAACACATCTATCTTGTGTATTTGTGTAGAATGAAGGTTTTTGACGCATTTACACCGAGCTGTGCTCTCAGAAACGATCGAAACACGCGATATCACGATTTTTGTACTGTTCAAAGTTTCGTTCGCCACAGCTGTGCCAGACGACTTTTAACACATGGATCTTGTGTATTTGAGTAGTATGAAGGTTTTTGACACATTTATACCGAGCTGTGCTCTGAGAGACGCTCGAAACACGCGATATCACGATTTTGGTGTTCTTCGATGTTTCGTCCGCGACAGCTGTGCCAGACGACTTTAAACGCATGTATATTGTGTATTTGAGTAGAATGAAGGTTTTTGACGCATTTACACCGAGCTGTGCTCTCAGAAACGCTCGAAACACGCGATATCACGATTTTGGAACTGTTCAACGATTCGTTCGCCACAGCTGTGCCAGACGAATTTTAACACATGGATCTTGTGTATTTGAGTAGAATGAAGGTTTTTCATACATTTACACCGAGCTGTGCTCTCAGAAACGCTCGAAACACGCGATATTACGATTTTGGTGTTCTTCGATGTTTCGTCCGCGACAGCTGTGCCAGACGACTTTAACCGCATGTATATTGTGCATTTGAGTAAAATGAAGGATATTGACGCATTTACACCGAGCTGTGCTCTCAGAAACGTTCGAAACACGCGATATCATGATTTTGGTGTTCTTCAATGTTTCGTTCGCCACAGCTGTGCCAGACAACTTTTAACACATGGATCTTGTGTATTTGAGTAGAATGAAGGATTTTGACGCATTTACACCGAGCTGTGCTCTCAGAAATGCTCGAAACACGCGATATCACGATTTTGGTGTTCTTCAATGTTTCGTTCGCCACAGCTGTGCCAGACAACTTTTAACACATGGATCTTGTGTATTTGAGTAGAATGAAGGTTTTTGACACATTTGCACCGAGCTGTGCTCTCAGAAATGCTCGAAACACGCGATATCACGATTTTGGTACTGGTCAACGTTTCGTTCGCCACAGCTGTGCCAGACGACTTTTAACACATGGATCTTGTGTATTTGAGTAGAATGAAGGTTTTTCATACATTTACACCGAGCTGTGCTCTCAGAAACGCTCGAAACACGCGATATCACGATTGTGGTGTTCTTCGATGTTTCGTCCGCGACAGCTGTGCCAGACAACTTTAACCGCATGTATATTGTGCATTTGAGTAGAATGAAGGATTTTGACGCATTTACACCGAGCTGTGCTCTCAGAAACGCTCGAAACACTCGATATCACGATTTTGGTACTGTTCAACGTTTCGTTCGCCACAGCTGTGCCAGACGACTTTTAACACATGGATCTTGTGTATTTGAGTAGAATGAAGGTTTTTGACACATTTACACCGAGCTGTACTCTCAGAAACGCTCGAAACACGCGATATCACGATTTTGGTACTGGTCAACGTTTCGTTCGCCACAGCTGTGGCAGACGACTTTTAACACATGGATCTTGTGTATTTGAGTAGAATGAAGGTTTTTGACACATTTACACCGAGCTGTGCTCACAGAAACGTTCGAAACACGCGATATCACGATTTTGGTGTTCTTCAATGTTTCGTTCGCCACAGCTGTGCCAGACAACTTTTAACACATGGATCTTGTGTATTTGAGTAGAATGAAGGTTTTTGACACATTTGTACCGAGCTGTGCTCTCAGAAATGCTCGAAACACGCGATATCACGATTTTGGTACTGTTCAACGTTTCGTTCGCCACAGTTGTGCCAGACGACTTTTAACACATGGATCTTGTGTATTTGAGTAGAATGAAGGTTCTTGACACATTTATACCGAGCTGTGCTCTGAGATACGCTCGAAACACGCGATATCACGATTTTGAACTGTTCAACGTTTCGTTCGCCACAGCTGTGCCAGACGACTTTTAACACATCTATCTTGTGTATTTGTGTAGAATGAAGGTTTTTGACGCATTTACACCGAGCTGTGCTCTCAGAAACGATCGAAACACGCGATATCACGATTTTTGTACTGTTCAAAGTTTCGTTCGCCACAGCTGTGCCAGACGACTTTTAACACATGGATCTTGTGTATTTGAGTAGTATGAAGGTTTTTGACACATTTATACCGAGCTGTGCTCTGAGAGACGCTCGAAACACGCGATATCACGATTTTGGTGTTCTTCGATGTTTCGTCCGCGACAGCTGTGCCAGACGACTTTAAACGCATGTATATTGTGTATTTGAGTAGAATGAAGGTTTTTGACGCATTTACACCGAGCTGTGCTCTCAGAAACGCTCGAAACACGCGATATCACGATTTTGGAACTGTTCAACGATTCGTTCGCCACAGCTGTGCCAGACGAATTTTAACACATGGATCTTGTGTATTTGAGTAGAATGAAGGTTTTTCATACATTTACACCGAGCTGTGCTCTCAGAAACGCTCGAAACACGCGATATTACGATTTTGGTGTTCTTCGATGTTTCGTCCGCGACAGCTGTGCCAGACGACTTTAACCGCATGTATATTGTGCATTTGAGTAAAATGAAGGATATTGACGCATTTACACCGAGCTGTGCTCTCAGAAACGTTCGAAACACGCGATATCATGATTTTGGTGTTCTTCAATGTTTCGTTCGCCACAGCTGTGCCAGACAACTTTTAACACATGGATCTTGTGTATTTGAGTAGAATGAAGGGTTTTGACGCATTTACACCGAGCTGTGCTCTCAGAAACGTTCGAAACACGCGATATCACGATTTTGGTGTTCTTCAATGTTTCGTTCGCCACAGCTGTGCCAGACAACTTTTAACACATGGATCTTGTGTATTTGAGTAGAATGAAGGTTTTTGACACATTTACACCGAGCTGTGCTCTCAGAAATGTTCGAAACACGCGATATCACGATTTTTGAACTGTTGAACGCTTCGTTCGCCACAGCTGTGCCAGACGACTTTTAACACATGGATCTTGTGTATTTGAGTAGAATGAAGGTTTTTGATACATTTATACCGAGCTGTGCTCTGAGATACGCTCGAAACACGCGATATCACGATTTTGGTGTTCGTCGATTTTTCGTTCGCCACAGCTGTGCCAGACGACTTTTAACGCATGAAAATTGTGCATTTGAGTAGAATGAAGGTTTTTGACACATTTACAACGAGCTGTGCTCTCAGGAACAATCGAAACAGGCGATATCACGATTTTGGTCCTGTTCAAAGTTTCGTTCGCCACAGCTGTGCCAGACAACTTTTAACACGTGGATCTTGTGTATTTGAGTAGAATGAAGGTTTTTGACACATTTACACCGAGCTGTACTCTCAGAAACGCTCGAAACCCGCGATATCACGATTTTGGTGTTCTTCGATTTTTCGTTCGCCGCAGCTGTGGCAGACGACTTTTAACGCATGGATAATGTGCATTTGAGTAGAATGAAGGTTTTTCATACATTTACACCGAGCTGTGCTCTCAGAATCGTTCGAAACACGCGATATCACGATTTTGGAACTGTTCAACGTTTCGTTCGCCACAGCTGTGCCAGACGACTTTTAACACATGGATCTTGTGTATTTGAGTAGAATGAAGGTTTTTCATACATTTACACCGAGCTGTGCTCTCAGAAACGTTCGAAACACGCGATATCACGACTTTGGTACTGTTCAACGTTTCGTTCGCCACAGCTGTGCCAGACGACTTTTAACACATGGATCTTGTGTATTTGAGTAGTATGAAGGTTTTTGACACATTTATACCGAGCTGTGCTCTGAGAGACGCTCGAAACACGCGATATCACGATTTTGGTGTTCGTCGATTTTTCGTTCGCCACCGCTGTGCCAGACGACTTTTAACACATGGATCTTGTGTATTTGAGTAGAATGAAGGTTTTTGACACATTTACACCGAGCTGTGCTCTCAGGAACGCTCTAAACACGCGATATCACGATTTTGGTCCTGTTCAAATTTTCGTTCGCCACAGCTGTGCCAGACAACTTTTAACACGTGGATCTTGTGTATTTGAGTAGAATGAAGGTTTTTGACACATTTACACCGAGCTGTACTCTCAGAAACGCTCGAAACACGCGATATTACGATTTTGGTGTTCTTCGATGTTTCGTCCGCGACAGCTGTGCCAGACGACTTTAACAGCATGTATATTGTGCATTTGAGTAGAATGAAGGATTTTGACGCATTTACACCGAGCTGTGCTCTCAGAAACGCTCGAAACACGCGATATCACGATTTTGGTACTGTTCAACCTTTCGTTCGCCACAGCTGTGCCAGACGACTTTTAACACATGGATCTTGTGTATTTGAGTAGAATGAAGGTTTTTGACACATTTACACCGAGCTGTGCTCACAGAAACGTTCGAAACACGCGATATCACGATTTTGGTGTTCTTCAATGTTTCGTTCGCCACAGCTGTGCCAGACAACTTTTAACACGTGGATCTTGTGTATTTGAGTAGAATGAAGGTTTTAGACACATTTACACCGAGCTGTACTCTCAGAAACGCTCGAAACCCGCGATATCACGATTTTGGTGTTCTTCGATTTTTCGTTCGCCGCAGCTGTGGCAGACGACTTTTAACGCATGGATAATGTGCATTTGAGTAGAATGAAGGTTTTTCATACATTTACACCGAGCTGTGCTCTCAGAATCGTTCGAAACACGCGATATCACGATTTTGGAACTGTTCAACGTTTCGTTCGCCACAGCTGTGCCAGACGACTTTTAACACATGGATCTTGTGTATTTGAGTAGAATGAAGGTTTTTCATACATTTACACCGAGCTGTGCTCTCAGAAACGTTCGAAACACGCGATATCACGACTTTTTTACTGTTCAACGTTTCGTTCGCCAGAGCTGTGCCAGACGACTTTTAACACATGGATCTTGTGTATTTGAGTAGTATGAAGGTTTTTGACACATTTATACCGAGCTGTGCTCTGAGAGACGCTCGAAACACGCGATATCACGATTTTGGTGTTCGTCGATTTTTCGTTCGCCACAGCTGTGCCAGACGACTTTTAACACATGGATCTTGTGTATTTGAGTAGAATGAAGGTTTTCGACACATTTACACCGAGCTGTGCTCTCAGGAACGCTCGAAACACGCGATATCACGATTTTGCTACTGTTCAACGTTTCGTTCGCCACAGCTGTGCCAGACGACTTTTAACACATGGATCTTGTGTATTTGAGTAGAATGAAGGTTTTTGATACATTTATACCGAGCTGTGCTCTGAGATACGCTCGAAACACGCGATATCACGATTTTGGTGTTCGTCGATTTTTCGTTCGCCACAGCTGTGCCAGACGACTTTTAACGCATGAATATTGTGCATTTGAGTAGAATGAAGGTTTTTGACACATTTACAACGAGCTGTGCTGTCAGGAACAATCGAAACAGGCGATATCACGATTTTGGTCCTGTTCAAAGTTTCGTTCGCCACAGCTGTGCCAGACAACTTTTAACACGTGGATCTTGTGTATTTGAGTAGAATGAAGGTTTTTGACACATTTACACCGAGTTGTACTCTCAGAAACGCTCGAAACCCGCGACATCACGATTTTGGTGTTCTTCGATTTTTCGTTCGCCGCAGCTGTGGCAGACGACTTTTAACGCATGGATAATGTGCATTTGAGTAGAATGAAGGTTTTTCATACATTTACACCGAGCTGTGCTCTCAGGATCGTTCGAAACACGCGATATCACGATTTTGGTACCGTTCAACGTTTCGTTCGCCACAGCTGTGCCAGACGACTTTTAACACATGGATCTTGTGTATTTGAGTAGTATGAAGGTTTTTGACACATTTATACCGAGCTGTGCTCACAGAAACGTTCGAAACACGCGATATCACGATTTTGGTGTTCTTCAATGTTTCGTTCGCCACAGCTGTGCCAGACAACTTTTAACACTTGGATCTTGTGTATTTGAGTAGAATGAATTTTTTTGACACATTTACACCGAGCTGTACTCTCAGAATCGCTCGAAACCCGCGATATCACGATTTTGGTGTTCTTCGATTTTTCGTTCGCCACAGCTGTGGCAGACGACTTTTAACGCATGGATAATGTGCATTTGAGAAGAATGAAGGTTTTTCATACATTTACACCGAGCTGTGCTCTCAGAAATGTTCGAAACACGCGATATCACGATTTTGGAACTGTTGAACGTTTCGTTCGCCGCTGCTGTGCCAGACGACTTTTAACACATGGATCTTGTGTATTTGAGTAGAATGAATTTTTTTCATACATTTACACCGAGCTGTGCTCTCAGAAACGTTCGAAACACGCGATATCACGATTTTGGTACTGTTCAACGTTTCGTTCGCCACAGCTGTGCCAGATGACTTTTAACAAATGGATCTTGTGTATTTGAGTAGAATGAAGGTTTTTGACACATTTGTACCGAGCTGTGCTCTGAGAAACTCTCGAAACACGCAATATCACGATTTTGGTGTTCGTCGATGTTTCGTTCGCCACAGCTGTGCCAGACAACTTTTAACGCATGCATATTAGGCATTTGAGTAGAATGAAGGTTTTTGACACATTTGCACCGAGCTGAGCTCTCAGAAACGCTCGAAACACGCGATATCACGATTTTGGAACTGTTCAACGTTTCGTTCGCCACAGCTGTGCCAGACGACTTTTAACACATGGATCTTGTGTATTTGAGTAGAATGAAGGTTTTTGACACATTTACACCGAGCTGTGCTCTCAGAAACGCTCGAAACACGCGATATCACGATTTTGATGTTCGTCGATTTTTCGTTCGCTACAGCTGTGCCAGACGACTTTTAACGCATGGATATTGTGCATCTGAGTAGAATGACGGTTTTTGACACATTTACACCGAGCTGTGCTCTCAGGAACGCTCGAAACACGCGATATCACGATTTTGGTCCAGTTCAAAGTTTCGTTCGCCACAGCTGTGCCAGACAACTTTTAACACGTGGATCTTGTGTATTTGAGTAGAATGAAGGTTTTTGACACATTTACACCGAGCTGTACTCTCAGAAACGCTCGAAACCGGCGATATCACGATTTTGGTGTTCTTCGATTTTTCGTTCGCCACAGCTGTGGCAGACGACTTTTAACGCATGGATAATGTGCATTTGAGAAGAATGAAGGTTTTTCATACATTTACACCGAGCTGTGCTCTCAGAAATGTTCGAAACACGCGATATCACGATTTTGGAACTGTTGAACGTTTCGTTCGCCGCAGCTGTGCCAGACGACTTTTAACACATGGATCTTGTGTATTTGAGTAGAATGAAGGTTTCTCATACATTTACACCGAGCTGTGCTCTCAGAAACGCTCGAAACACGCGATATTACGATTTTGGTGTTCTTCGATGTTTCGTCCGCGACAGTTGTGCCAGACGACTTTAACCGCATGTATATTGTGCATTTGAGTAGAATGAAGGATTTTGACGCATTTACACCGAGCTGTGCTCTCAGAAACGCTCGAAACACGCGATATCACGATTTTGGTACTGTTCAACGTTTCGTTCGCCACAGCTGTGTCAGACGACTTTTAACACATGGATCTTGTGTATTTGAGTAGAATGAATGTTTTTGACACATTTACACCGAGCTGTGCTCTCAGGAACGCTCGAAACACGCGATATCACGATTTTGGTCCTGTTCAACGTTTCGTTCGCCACAGCTGTGCCCGACGACTTTTAGCACATGGATCTTGTGTATTTGAGTAGTATGAAGGTTTTTGACACATTTATACCTAGCTGTGCTCTGAGAGACGCTCGAAACACGCGATATCACGATTTTGGTGTTCGTCGATTTTTCGTTCGCCACAGCTGTGCCAGACGACTTTTAGCACATGGATCTTGTGTATTTGAGTAGTATGAAGGTTTTTGACACATTTATACCTAGCTGTGCTCTGAGAGACGCTCGAAACACGCGATATCACGATTTTGGTGTTCGTCGATTTTTCGTTCGCCACAGCAGTGCCAGACAACTTTTAACACGTGGATCTTGTGTATTTGAGCAGAATGAAGGTTTTTGACACATTTACACCGAGCTGTGCTCTCAGGAACAATCGAAACACGCGATATCACGATTTTGGTCCTGTTCACAGTTTCGTTCGCCACAGCTGTGCCAGACAACTTTTAACACGTGGATCTTGTGTATTTGAGTAGAATGAAGGTTTTTGACACATTTACACCGAGCTGTGCTCTCAGAAACGCTCGAAACACGCGATATCACGATTTTTGTACTGTTCAAAGTTTCATTCGCCACAGCTGTGCCAGACAACTTTGAACACATGGATCTTGTGTATTTGAGTAGAATGAAGGTTTCTGACACATTTACACCGAGCTGTGCTCTCAGAAATGCTCGAAACACGCGATATCACGATTTTGGTGTTCTTCAATGTTTCGTTCGACACAGCTGTGCCAGACAACTTTTAACACATGGATCTTGTGTATTTGAGTAGAATGAAGGTTTTTGACACATTTGCACCGAGCTGTGCTCTCAGAAATGCTCGAAACACGCGATATCACGATTTTGGTACTGGTCAACGTTTCGTTCGCCACAGCTGTGCCAGACGACTTTTAACACATGGATCTTGTGTATTTGAGTAGAATGAAGGTTTTTCATACATTTACACCGAGCTGTGCTCTCAGAAACGCTCGAAACACGCGATATCACGATTGTGGTGTTCTTCGATGTTTCGTCCGCGACAGCTGTGCCAGACAACTTTAACCGCATGTATATTGTGCATTTGAGTAGAATGAAGGATTTTGACGCATTTACACCGAGCTGTGCTCTCAGAAACGCTCGAAACACTCGATATCACGATTTTGGTACTGTTCAACGTTTCGTTCGCCACAGCTGTGCCAGACGACTTTTAACACATGGATCTTGTGTATTTGAGTAGAATGAAGGTTTTTGACACATTTACACCGAGCTGTGCTCTCAGAAACGCTCGAAACACGCGATATCACGATTTTTGTACTGTTCAAAGTTTCATTCGCCACAGCTGTGCCAGACAACTTTGAACACATGGATCTTGTGTATTTGAGTAGAATGAAGGTTTTTGACACATTTACACCGAGCTGTGCTCACAGAAACGTTCGAAACACGCGATATCACGATTTTGGTGTTCTTCAATGTTTCGTTCGCCACAGCTGTGCCAGACAACTTTTAACACATGGATCTTGTGTATTTGAGTAGAATGAAGGTTTTTGACACATTTGCACCGAGCTGTGCTCTCAGAAATGCTCGAAACACGCGATATCACGATTTTGGTACTGGTCAACGTTTCGTTCGCCACAGTTGTGCCAGACGGCTTTTAACACATGGATCTTGTGTATTTGAGTAGAATGAAGGTTCTTGACACATTTATACCGAGCTGTGCTCTGAGATACGCTCGAAACACGCGATATCACGATTTTGAACTGTTCAACGTTTCGTTCGCCACAGCTGTGCCAGACGACTTTTAACACATCTATCTTGTGTATTTGTGTAGAATGAAGGTTTTTGACGCATTTACACCGAGCTGTGCTATCAGAAACGCTCGAAACACGGGATATCACGATTTTGGAACTGTTCAACGATTCGTTCGCCACAGCTGTGCCAGACGAATTTTAACACATGGATCTTGTGTATTTGAGTAGAATGAAGGTTTTTCATACATTTACACCGAGCTGTGCTCTCAGAAATGCTCGAAACACGCGATATCACGATTTTGGTGTTCTTCAATGTTTCGTTCGCCACAGCTGTGCCAGACAACTTTTAACACATGGATCTTGTGTATTTGAGTAGAATGAAGGTTTTTGACACATTTGCACCGAGCTGTGCTCTCAGAAATGCTCGAAACACGCGATATCACGATTTTGGTACTGGTCAACGTTTCGTTCGCCACAGCTGTGCCAGACGACTTTTAACACATGGATCTTGTGTATTTGAGTAGAATGAAGGTTTTTCATACATTTACACCGAGCTGTGCTCTCAGAAACGCTCGAAACACGCGATATCACGATTGTGGTGTTCTTCGATGTTTCGTCCGCGACAGCGGTGCCAGACAACTTTAACCGCATGTATATTGTGCATTTGAGTAGAATGAAGGATTTTGACGCATTTACACCGAGCTGTGCTCTCAGAAACGCTCGAAACACTCGATATCACGATTTTGGTACTGTTCAACGTTTCGTTCGCCACAGCTGTGCCAGACGACTTTTAACACATGGATCTTGTGTATTTGAGTAGAATGAAGGTTTTTGACACATTTACACCGAGCTGTGCTCTCAGAAACGCTCGAAACACGCGATATCACGATTTTTGTACTGTTCAAAGTTTCATTCGCCACAGCTGTGCCAGACAACTTTGAACACATGGATCTTGTGTATTTGAGTAGAATGAAGGTTTTTGACACATTTACACCGAGCTGTGCTCACAGAAACGTTCGAAACACGCGATATCACGATTTTGGTGTTCTTCAATGTTTCGTTCGCCACAGCTGTGCCAGACAACTTTTAACACATGGATCTTGTGTATTTGAGTAGAATGAAGGTTTTTGACACATTTGCACCGAGCTGTGCTCTCAGAAATGCTCGAAACACGCGATATCACGATTTTGGTACTGGTCAACGTTTCGTTCGCCACAGTTGTGCCAGACGGCTTTTAACACATGGATCTTGTGTATTTGAGTAGTATGAAGGTTTTTGACACATTTATACCGAGCTGTGCTCTGAGAGACGCTCGAAACACGCGATATCACGATTTTGGTGTTCTTCGATGTTTCGTCCGCGACAGCTGTGCCAGACGACTTTAAACGCATGTATATTGTGTATTTGAGTAGAATGAAGGTTTTTGACGCATTTACACCGAGCTGTGCTCTCAGAAACGCTCGAAACACGCGATATCACGATTTTGGAACTGTTCAACGATTCGTTCGCCACAGCTGTGCCAGACGAATTTTAACACATGGATCTTGTGTATTTGAGTAGAATGAAGGTTTTTCATACATTTACACCGAGCTGTGCTCTCAGAAACGCTCGAAACACGCGATATTACGATTTTGGTGTTCTTCGATGTTTCGTCCGCGACAGCTGTGCCAGACGACTTTAACCGCATGTATATTGTGCATTTGAGTAAAATGAAGGATTTTGACGCATTTACACCGAGCTGTGCTCTCAGAAACGTTCGAAACACGCGATATCACGATTTTGGTGTTCTTCAATGTTTCGTTCGCCACAGCTGTGCCAGACAACTTTTAACACATGGATCTTGTGTATTTGAGTAGAATGAAGGATTTTGACGCATTTACACCGAGCTGTGCTCTCAGAAACGTTCGAAACACGCGATATCACGATTTTGGTGTTCTTCAATGTTTCGTTCGCCACAGCTGTGCCAGACAACTTTTAACACATGGATCTTGTGTATTTGAGTAGAATGAAGGTTTTTGACACATTTACACCGAGCTGTGCTCTCAGAAATGTTCGAAACACGCGATATCACGATTTTTGAACTGTTGAACGCTTCGTTCGCCACAGCTGTGCCAGACGACTTTTAACACATGGATCTTGTGTATTTGAGTAGAATGAAGGTTTTTGATACATTTATACCGAGCTGTGCTCTGAGATACGCTCGAAACACGCGATATCACGATTTTGGTGTTCGTCGATTTTTCGTTCGCCACAGCTGTGCCAGACGACTTTTAACGCATGAAAATTGTGCATTTGAGTAGAATGAAGGTTTTTGACACATTTACACCGAGCTGTGCTCTCAGGAACGCTCTAAACACGCGATATCACGATTTTGGTCCTGTTCAAATTTTCGTTCGCCACAGCTGTGCCAGACAACTTTTAACACGTGGATCTTGTGTATTTGAGTAGAATGAAGGTTTTTGACACATTTACACCGAGCTGTACTCTCAGAAACGCTCGAAACACGCGATATTACGATTTTGGTGTTCTTCGATGTTTCGTCCACGACAGCTGTGCCAGACGACTTTAACAGCATGTATATTGTGCATTTGAGTAGAATGAAGGATTTTGACGCATTTACACCGAGCTGTGCTCTCAGGAACAATCGAAACACGCGATATCACGATTTTGGTCCTGTTCACAGTTTCGTTCGCCACAGCTGTGCCAGACAACTTTTAACACGTGGATCTTGTGTATTTGAGTAGAATGAAGGTTTTTGACACATTTACACCGAGCTGTGCTCTCAGAAACGCTCGAAACACGCGATATCACGATTTTTGTACTGTTCAAAGTTTCATTCGCCGCAGCTGTGCCAGACAACTTTGAACACATGGATCTTGTGTATTTGAGTAGAATGAAGGTTTTTGACACATTTACACCGAGCTGTGCTCACAGAAACGTTCGAAACACGCGATATCACGATTTTGGTGTTCTTCAATGTTTCGTTCGCCACAGCTGTGCCAGACAACTTTTAACACATGGATCTTGTGTATTTGAGTAGAATGAAGGTTTTTGACACATTTGTACCGAGCTGTGCTCTCAGAAATGCTCGAAACACGCGATATCACGATTTTGGTACTGTTCAACGTTTCGTTCGCCACAGTTGTGCCAGACGACTTTTAACACATGGATCTTGTGTATTTGAGTAGAATGAAGGTTCTTGACACATTTATACCGAGCTGTGCTCTGAGATACGCTCGAAACACGCGATATCACGATTTTGAACTGTTCAACGTTTCGTTCGCCACAGCTGTGCCAGACGACTTTTAACACATCTATCTTGTGTATTTGTGTAGAATGAAGGTTTTTGACGCATTTACACCGAGCTGTGCTCTCAGAAACGATCGAAACACGCGATATCACGATTTTTGTACTGTTCAAAGTTTCGTTCGCCACAGCTGTGCCAGACGACTTTTAACACATGGATCTTGTGTATTTGAGTAGTATGAAGGTTTTTGACACATTTATACCGAGCTGTGCTCTGAGAGACGCTCGAAACACGCGATATCACGATTTTGGTGTTCTTCGATGTTTCGTCCGCGACAGCTGTGCCAGACGACTTTAAACGCATGTATATTGTGTATTTGAGTAGAATGAAGGTTTTTGACGCATTTACACCGAGCTGTGCTCTCAGAAACGCTCGAAACACGCGATATCACGATTTTGGAACTGTTCAACGATTCGTTCGCCACAGCTGTGCCAGACGAATTTTAACACATGGATCTTGTGTATTTGAGTAGAATGAAGGTTTTTCATACATTTACACCGAGCTGTGCTCTCAGAAACGCTCGAAACACGCGATATTACGATTTTGGTGTTCTTCGATGTTTCGTCCGCGACAGCTGTGCCAGACGACTTTAACCGCATGTATATTGTGCATTTGAGTAAAATGAAGGATTTTGACGCATTTACACCGAGCTGTGCTCTCAGAAACGTTCGAAACACGCGATATCATGATTTTGGTGTTCTTCAATGTTTCGTTCGCCACAGCTGTGCCAGACAACTTTTAACACATGGATCTTGTGTATTTGAGTAGAATGAAGGTTTTTGACACATTTACACCGAGCTGTGCTCTCAGAAATGTTCGAAACACGCGATATCACGATTTTTGAACTGTTGAACGCTTCGTTCGCCACAGCTGTGCCAGACGACTTTTAACACATGGATCTTGTGTATTTGAGTAGAATGAAGGTTTTTGATACATTTATACCGAGCTGTGCTCTGAGATACGCTCGAAACACGCGATATCACGATTTTGGTGTTCGTCGATTTTTCGTTCGCCACAGCTGTGCCAGACGACTTTTAACGCATGAAAATTGTGCATTTGAGTAGAATGAAGGTTTTTGACACATTTACAACGAGCTGTGCTCTCAGGAACAATCGAAACAGGCGATATCACGATTTTGGTCCTGTTCAAAGTTTCGTTCGCCACAGCTGTGCCAGACAACTTTTAACACGTGGATCTTGTGTATTTGAGTAGAATGAAGGTTTTTGACACATTTACACCGAGCTGTACTCTCAGAAACGCTCGAAACCCGCGATATCACGATTTTGGTGTTCTTCGATTTTTCGTTCGCCGCAGCTGTGGCAGACGACTTTTAACGCATGGATAATGTGCATTTGAGTAGAATGAAGGTTTTTCATACATTTACACCGAGCTGTGCTCTCAGAATCGTTCGAAACACGCGATATCACGATTTTGGAACTGTTCAACGTTTCGTTCGCCACAGCTGTGCCAGACGACTTTTAACACATGGATCTTGTGTATTTGAGTAGAATGAAGGTTTTTCATACATTTACACCGAGCTGTGCTCTCAGAAACGTTCGAAACACGCGATATCACGACTTTGGTACTGTTCAACGTTTCGTTCGCCACAGCTGTGCCAGACGACTTTTAACACATGGATCTTGTGTATTTGAGTAGTATGAAGGTTTTTGACACATTTATACCGAGCTGTGCTCTGAGAGACGCTCGAAACACGCGATATCACGATTTTGGTGTTCGTCGATTTTTCGTTCGCCACAGCTGTGCCAGACGACTTTTAACACATGGATCTTGTGTATTTGAGTAGAATGAAGGTTTTTGACACATTTACACCGAGCTGTGCTCTCAGGAACGCTCTAAACACGCGATATCACGATTTTGGTCCTGTTCAAATTTTCGTTCGCCACAGCTGTGCCAGACAACTTTTAACACGTGGATCTTGTGTATTTGAGTAGAATGAAGGTTTTTGACACATTTACACCGAGCTGTACTCTCAGAAACGCTCGAAACACGCGATATTACGATTTTGGTGTTCTTCGATGTTTCGTCCGCGACAGCTGTGCCAGACGACTTTAACAGCATGTATATTGTGCATTTGAGTAGAATGAAGGATTTTGACGCATTTACACCGAGCTGTGCTCTCAGAAACGCTCGAAACACGCGATATCACGATTTTGGTACTGTTCAACCTTTCGTTCGCCACAGCTGTGCCAGACGACTTTTAACACATGGATCTTGTGTATTTGAGTAGAATGAAGGTTTTTGACACATTTACACCGAGCTGTGCTCACAGAAACGTTCGAAACACGCGATATCACGATTTTGGTGTTCTTCAACGTTTCGTTCGCCACAGCTGTGCCCGACAACTTTTAACACGTGGATCTTGTGTATTTGAGTAGAATGAAGGTTTTTGACACATTTACACCGAGCTGTACTCTCAGAAACGCTCGAAACACGCGATATCACGATTGTGGTGTTCTTCGATGTTTCGTCCGCGACAGCTGTGTCAGACAACTTTAACCGCATGTATATTGTGCATTTGAGTAGAATGAAGGATTTTGACGCATTTACACCGAGCTGTGCTCTCAGAATCGTTCGAAACACGCGATATCACGATTTTGGAACTGTTCAACGTTTCGTTCGCCACAGCTGTGCCAGACGACTTTTAACACATGGATCTTGTGTATTTGAGTAGAATGAAGGTTTTTCATACATTTACACCGAGCTGTGCTCTCAGAAACGTTCGAAACACGCGATATCACGACTTTTTTACTGTTCAACGTTTCGTTCGCCAGAGCTGTGCCAGACGACTTTTAACACATGGATCTTGTGTATTTGAGTAGTATGAAGGTTTTTGACACATTTATACCGAGCTGTGCTCTGAGAGACGCTCGAAACACGCGATATCACGATTTTGGTGTTCGTCGATTTTTCGTTCGCCACAGCTGTGCCAGACGACTTTTAACACATGGATCTTGTGTATTTGAGTAGAATGAAGGTTTTCGACACATTTACACCGAGCTGTGCTCTCAGGAACGCTCGAAACACGCGATATCACGATTTTGCTACTGTTCAACGTTTCGTTCGCCACAGCTGTGCCAGACGACTTTTAACACATGGATCTTGTGTATTTGAGTAGAATGAAGGTTTTTGATACATTTATACCGAGCTGTGCTCTGAGATACGCTCGAAACACGCGATATCACGATTTTGGTGTTCGTCGATTTTTCGTTCGCCACAGCTGTGCCAGACGACTTTTAACGCATGAATATTGTGCATTTGAGTAGAATGAAGGTTTTTGACACATTTACAACGAGCTGTGCTGTCAGGAACAATCGAAACAGGCGATATCACGATTTTGGTCCTGTTCAAAGTTTCGTTCGCCACAGCTGTGCCAGACAACTTTTAACACGTGGATCTTGTGTATTTGAGTAGATTGAAGGTTTTTGACACATTTACACCGAGTTGTACTCTCAGAAACGCTCGAAACCCGCGATATCACGATTTTGGTGTTCTTCGATTTTTCGTTCGCCGCAGCTGTGGCAGACGACTTTTAACGCATGGATAATGTGCATTTGAGTAGAATGAAGGTTTTTCATACATTTACACCGAGCTGTGCTCTCAGGATCGTTCGAAACACGCGATATCACGATTTTGGTACCGTTCAACGTTTCGTTCGCCACAGCTGTGCCAGACGACTTTTAACACATGGATCTTGTGTATTTGAGTAGTATGAAGGTTTTTGACACATTTGCACCGAGCTGAGCTCTCAGAAACGCTCGAAACACGCGATATCACGATTTTGGAACTGTTCAACGTTTCGTTCGCCACAGCTGTGCCAGACGACTTTTAACACATGGATCTTGTGTATTTGAGTAGAATGAAGGTTTTTGAAACATTTACACCGAGCTGTGCTCTCAGAAACGCTCGAAACACGCGATATCACGATTTTTGTACTGTTCAAAGTTTCATTCGCCACAGCTGTGCCAGACAACTTTGAACACATGGATCTTGTGTATTTGAGTAGAATGAAGGTTTTTGACACATTTACACCGAGCTGTACTCTCAGAAACGCTCGAAACACGCGATATCACGATTTTGGAACTGTTCAACTTTTCGTTCGCCACAGCTGTGACAGACGACTTTTAACACATCTATCTTGTGTATTTGAGTAGAATGAAGGTTTTTGACGCATTTACACCGAGCTGTGCTCTCAGAAACGCTCGAAACACGCGATATCACGATTTTGGAACTGTTCAACGATTCGTTCGCCACAGCTGTGCCAGACGACTTTTAACACATGGATCTTGTGTATTTGAGTAGAATGAAGGTTTTTCATACATTTACACCGAGCTGTGCTCTCAGAAACGCTCGAAACACGCGATATTACGATTTTGGGGTTCTTCGATGTTTCGTCCGCGACAGCTGTGCCAGACGACTTTAACCGCATGTATATTGTGCATTTGAGTAAAATGAAGGATTTTGACGCATTTACACCGAGCTGTGCTCTCAGAAACGTTCGAAACACGCGATATCACGATTTTGGTGTTCTTCAATGTTTCGTTCGCCACAGCTGTGCCAGACAACTTTTAACACATGGATCTTGTGTATTTGAGTAGAATGAAGGTTTTTGACACATTTACACCGAGCTGTACTCTCAGAAACGCTCGAATCACGCGATATCACGATTTTGGTGTTCTTCGATGTTTCGTCCGCGACAGCTGTGCCAGACGACTTTAACCGCATGTATATTGTGCATTTGAGTAGAATGAAGGATTTTGACGCATTTACACCGAGCTGTGCTCTCAGAAACGCTCGAAACACTCGATATCACGATTTTGGTACTGTTCAACGTTTCGTTCGAAACAGCTGTGCCAGACGACTTTTAACACATGGATCTTGTGTATTTGAGTAGAATGAAGGTTTTTGAAACATTTACACCGAGCTGTGCTCTCAGAAACGCTCGAAACACGCGATATCACGATTTTTGTACTGTTCAAAGTTTCATTCGCCACAGCTGTGCCAGACAACTTTGAACACATGGATCTTGTGTATTTGAGTAGAATGAAGGTTTTTGACACATTTACACCGAGCTGTACTCTCAGAAACGCTCGAAACACGCGATATCACGATTTTGGAACTGTTCAACTTTTCGTTCGCCACAGCTGTGACAGACGACTTTTAACACATCTATCTTGTGTATTTGAGTAGAATGAAGGTTTTTGACGCATTTACACCGAGCTGTGCTCTCAGAAACGCTCGAAACACGCGATATCACGATTTTGGAACTGTTCAACGATTCGTTCGCCACAGCTGTGCCAGACGACTTTTAACACATGGATCTTGTGTATTTGAGTAGAATGAAGGTTTTTCATACATTTACACCGAGCTGTGCTCTCAGAAACGCTCGAAACACGCGATATTACGATTTTGGGGTTCTTCGATGTTTCGTCCGCGACAGCTGTGCCAGACGACTTTAACCGCATGTATATTGTGCATTTGAGTAAAATGAAGGATTTTGACGCATTTACACCGAGCTGTGCTCTCAGAAACGTTCGAAACACGCGATATCACGATTTTGGTGTTCTTCAATGTTTCGTTCGCCACAGCTGTGCCAGACAACTTTTAACACATGGATCTTGTGTATTTGAGTAGAATGAAGGTTTTTGACACATGTAACGGCTGGGCCGAGAATTCGGGGATGTGTGTAGGATGGTCGTGCGGATGAGTTGGCGAAGTTTCGAAGAGAGAAAAGATATGGTGATCTCCGGGACTCGAACCCGGAATGTTCATTCCTTAGTCAGAGCGCTAACCACTGCGCTAATGTCACCTATGCTTTTCTCTCATTCGAATCGTCTTCTTATATGAAGACGGGCCGTTACACACTCCCCCTTAGTGAACTCGACGTCCTCGTCGACTGGGCAGAGCGGGTGTCCGATTACGCGATTGCAGGGGAGACGCTGCGCTCCATCGGTACAAGGCGCAGAGCAGGTAGCCTGTTACGCGATTGCAGTGGAGCGTCGTAGATCTCGCGAAGCCTATCTCCATCGTCGGACCTCTTCCCTCGGCCGTGTTGAGTCCCGCGGTGCAGCTCTTCAGTGCCAGGCCGGGGTCATCTGTACGCCTCCGTCGGTACAAAGGCGCAATTGGGGATCGTGGGCCCGAAAACTTCTGACACCATGTAACGGCTGGGCCGAGAATTCGGGGATGTGTGTAGGATGGTCGTGCGGATGAGTTGGCGAAGTTTCGAAGAGAGAAAAGATATGGTGATCTCCGGGACTCGAACCCGGAATGTTCATTCCTTAGTCAGAGCGCTAACCACTGCGCTAATGTCACCTATGCTTTTCTCTCATTCGAATCGTCTTCTTATATGAAGACGGGCCGTTACACACATTTGCACCGAGCTGTGCTCTCAGAAATGCTCGAAACACGCGATATCACGATTTTGGTACTGGTCAACGTTTCGTTCGCCACAGCTGTGCCAGACGACTTTTAGCACATGGATCTTGTGTATTTGAGTAGAATGAAGGTTTTTGACACATTCATACCGAGCTGTGCTCTGAGATACGCTCGAAACACGCGATATCACGATTTTGGAACTGTTCAACGTTTCGTTCGCCACAGCTGTGCCAGACAACTTTTAACACGTGGATCTTGTGTATTTGAGTAGAATGAAGGTTTTTGACACATTTACACCGAGCTGTACTCTCAGAAACGCTCGAAACCCGCGATATCACGATTTTGGTGTTCTTCGATTTTTCGTTCGCCGCAGCTGTGGCAGACGACTTTTAACGCATGGATAATGTGCATTTGAGTAGAATGAAGGTTTTTCATACATTTACACCGAGCTGTGCTCTCAGAATCGTTCGAAACACGCGATATCACGATTTTGGAACTGTTCAACGTTTCGTTCGCCACAGCTGTGCCAGACAACTTTTAACACGTGGATCTTGTGTATTTGAGTAGAATGAAGGTTTTTGACACATTTACACCGAGCTGTACTCTCAGAAACGCTCGAAACCCGCGATATCACGATTTTGGTGTTCTTCGATTTTTCGTTCGCCGCAGCTGTGGCAGACGACTTTTAACGCATGGATAATGTGCATTTGAGTAGAATGAAGGTTTTTCATACATTTACACCGAGCTGTGCTCTCAGAATCGTTCGAAACACGCGATATCACGATTTTGGAACTGTTCAACGTTTCGTTCGCCACAGCTGTGCCAGACGACTTTTAACACATGGATCTTGTGTATTTGAGTAGAATGAAGGGTTTTCATACATTTACACCGAGCTGTGCTCTCAGAAACGCTCGAAACACGCGATATCACGATTTTGGAACTGTTCAACGATTCGTTCGCCACAGCTGTGCCAGACGACTTTTAACACATGGATCTTGTGTATTTGAGTAGAATGAAGGTTTTTCATACATTTACACCGAGCTGTGCTCTCAGAAACGCTCGAAACACGCGATATTACGATTTTGGGGTTCTTCGATGTTTCGTCCGCGACAGCTGTGCCAGACGACTTTAACCGCATGTATATTGTGCATTTGAGTAAAATGAAGGATTTTGACGCATTTACACCGAGCTGTGCTCTCAGAAACGTTCGAAACACGCGATATCACGATTTTGGTGTTCTTCAATGTTTCGTTCGCCACAGCTGTGCCAGACAACTTTTAACACATGGATCTTGTGTATTTGAGTAGAATGAAGGTTTTTGACACATTTGCACCGAGCTGTGCTCTCAGAAATGCTCGAAACACGCGATATCACGATTTTGGTACTGGTCAACGTTTCGTTCGCCACAGCTGTGCCAGACGACTTTTAACACATGGATCTTGTGTATTTGAGTAGAATGAAGGTTTTTGACACATTCATACCGAGCTGTGCTCTGAGATACGCTCGAAACACGCGATATCACGATTTTGGAACTGTTCAACGTTTCGTTCGCCACAGCTGTGCCAGACAACTTTTAACACGTGGATCTTGTGTATTTGAGTAGAATGAAGGTTTTTGACACATTTACACCGAGCTGTACTCTCAGAAACGCTCGAAACCCGCGATATCACGATTTTGGTGTTCTTCGATTTTTCGTTCGCCGCAGCTGTGGCAGACGACTTTTAACGCATGGATAATGTGCATTTGAGTAGAATGAAGGTTTTTCATACATTTACACCGAGCTGTGCTCTCAGAATCGTTCGAAACACGCGATATCACGATTTTGGAACTGTTCAACGTTTCGTTCGCCACAGCTGTGCCAGACAACTTTTAACACGTGGATCTTGTGTATTTGAGTAGAATGAAGGTTTTTGACACATTTACACCGAGCTGTACTCTCAGAAACGCTCGAAACCCGCGATATCACGATTTTGGTGTTCTTCGATTTTTCGTTCGCCGCAGCTGTGGCAGACGACTTTTAACGCATGGATAATGTGCATTTGAGTAGAATGAAGGTTTTTCATACATTTACACCGAGCTGTGCTCTCAGAATCGTTCGAAACACGCGATAACACGATTTTGGAACTGTTCAACGTTTCGTTCGCCACAGCTGTGCCAGACGACTTTTAACACATGGATCTTGTGTATTTGAGTAGAATGAAGGGTTTTCATACATTTACACCGAGCTGTGCTCTCAGAAACGTTCGAAACACGCGATATCACGACTTTGGTACTGTTCAACGTTTCGTTCGCCACAGCTGTGCCAGACGAATTTTAACACATGGATCTTGTGTATTTGAGTAGAATGAAGGTTTTTGACACATTTATACCGAGCTGTGTTCTGAGAGACGCTCGAAACACGCGATATCACGATTTTGGTGTTCGTCGATTTTTCGTTCGCCACAGCTGTGCCAGACGACTTTTAACACATGGATCTTGTGTATTTGAGTAGAATGAAGGTTTTCGACACATTTACACCGAGCTGTGCTCTCAGGAACGCTCGAAACAGGCGATATCACGATTTTGGTCCTGTTTAAAGTTTCGTTCGCCACAGCTGTGCCAGACAACTTTTAACACGTGGATCTTGTGTATTTGAGTAGAATGAAGGTTTTTGACACATTTATACCGAGCTGTGCTCTGAGAAACTCTCGAAACACGCAATATCACGATTTTGGTGTTCGTCGATGTTTCGTTCGCCACAGCTGTGCCAGACAACATTTAACGCATGCATATTAGGCATTTGAGTAGAATGAAGGTTTTTGACACATTTGCACCGAGCTGAGCTCTCAGAAACGCTCGAAACACGCGATATCACGATTTTTGTACTATTCAAAGTTTCATACGCCACAGCTGTGCCAGACGACTTTTAACACAAAGATCTTGTGTATTTGAGTAGAATGAACGTTTTTGACACATTTATACCGAGCTGTGCTCTGAGATACGCTCGAAACACGCGATATCACTATTTTGGTGTTCGTCGATTTTTCGTTCGCCACAGCTGTGCCAGACGGCTTTTAACGCATGAATATTGTGCATTTGAGTAGAATGAAGGTTTTTGACACATTTACACCGAGCTGTGCTCTCAGAAACGCTCGAAACACGCGATATCACGATTTTGATGTTCGTCGATTTTTCGTTCGCTACAGCTGTGCCAGACGACTTTTAACGCATGGATATTGTGCATCTGAGTAGAATGACGGTTTTTGACACATTTACACCGAGCTGTGCTCTCAGGAACGCTCGAAACACGCGATATCACGATTTTGGTCCAGTTCAAAGTTTCGTTCGCCACAGCTGTGCCAGACAACTTTTAACACGTGGATCTTGTGTATTTGAGTAGAATGAAGGTTTTTGACACATTTACATCGAGCTGTACTCTCAGAAACGCTCGAAACCGGCGATATCACGATTTTGGTGTTCTTCGATTTTTCGTTCGCCACAGCTGTGGCAGACGACTTTTAACGCATGGATAATGTGCATTTGAGAAGAATGAAGGTTTTTCATACATTTACACTGAGCTGTGCTCTCAGAAATGTTCGAAACACGCGATATCACGATTTTGGAACTGTTGAACGTTTCGTTCGCCGCAGCTGTGCCAGACGACTTTTAACACATGGATCTTGTGTATTTGAGTAGAATGAAGGTTTCTCATACATTTACACCGAGCTGTGCTCTCAGAAACGCTCGAAACACGCGATATTACGATTTTGGTGTTCTTCGATGTTTCGTCCGCGACAGCTGTGCCAGACGACTTTAACCGCATGTATATTGTGCATTTGAGTAAAATGAAGGATTTTGACGCATTTACACCGAGCTGTGCTCTCAGAAACGTTCGAAACACGCGATATCACGATTTTGGTGTTCTTCAATGTTTCGTTCGCCACAGCTGTGCCAGACAACTTTTAACACATGGATCTTGTGTATTTGAGTAGAATGAAGGTTTTTGACACATTTGCACCGAGCTGTGCTCTCAGAAATGCTCGAAACACGCGATATCACGATTTTGGTACTGGTCAACGTTTCGTTCGCCACAGCTGTGCCAGACGACTTTTAACACATGGATCTTGTGTATTTGAGTAGAATGAAGGTTTTTGACACATTTGCACCGAGCTGTGCTCTCAGAAATGCTCGAAACACGCGATATCACGATTTTGGTACTGGTCAACGTTTCGTTCGCCACAGCTGTGCCAGACGACTTTTAACACATGGATCTTGTGTATTTGAGTAGAATGAAGGTTTTTGACACATTTATACCGAGCTGTGCTCTGAGATACGCTCGAAACACGCGATATCACGATTTTGGAACTGTTCAACGTTTCGTTCGCCACAGCTGTGCCAGACGACTTTTAACACATCTATCTTGTGTATTTGAGTAGAATGAAGGTTTTTGACGCATTTACACCGAGCTGTGCTCTCAGAAACGCTCGAAACACGCGATATCACGATTTTGGAACTGTTCAAAGTTTCATTCGCCACAGCTGTGCCAGACAACTTTGAACACATGGATCTTGTGTATTTGAGTAGAATGAAGGTTTTTGACACATTTACACCGAGCTGTACTCTCAGAAACGCTCGAAACACGCGATATCACGATTTTTGTGTTCTTCGATGTTTCGTCCGCGACAGCTGTGCCAGAAGACTTTAACTCCGTTCCATGCCGAAACCCAACTTCCAATAAACAACAGCGGTCAAAATCAATTTCAACATAGAAGACTTTAACCGCATGTATATTGTGCAATTGAGTAGAATGAAGGTTTTTGACACATTTACACCGAGCTGTGCTCTCAGAAACGCTCGAAACACGCGATATCACGATTTTTGTACTGTTCAAAGTTTCATTCGCCACAGCTGTGCCAGACAACTTTGAACACATGGATCTTGTGTATTTGAGTAGAATGAAGGTTTTTGACACATTTACACCGAGCTGTGCTCTCAGAAACGCTCGAAACACGCGATATCACGATTTTTGTACTGTTCAAAGTTTCATTCGCCACAGCTGTGCCAGACAACTTTGAACACATGGATCTTGTGTATTTGAGTAGAATGAAGGTTTTTGACACATTTACACCGAGCTGTACTCTCAGAAACGCTCGAAACACGCGATATCACGATTTTGGAACTGTTCAACTTTTCGTTCGCCACAGCTGTGCCAGACGACTTTTAACACATCTATCTTGTGTATTTGAGTAGAATGAAGGTTTTTGACGCATTTACACCGAGCTGTGCTCTCAGAAACGCTCGAAACACGCGATATCACGATTTTGGAACTGTTCAACGATTCGTTCGCCACAGCTGTGCCAGACGACTTTTAACACATGGATCTTGTGTATTTGAGTAGAATGAAGGGTTTTCATACATTTACACCGAGCTGTGCTCTCAGAAACGTTCGAAACACGCGATATCACGACTTTGGTACTGTTCAACGTTTCGTTCGCCACAGCTGTGCCAGACGAATTTTAACACATGGATCTTGTGTATTTGAGTAGAATGAAGGTTTTTGACACATTTATACCGAGCTGTGTTCTGAGAGACGCTCGAAACACGCGATATCACGATTTTGGTGTTCGTCGATTTTTCGTTCGCCACAGCTGTGCCAGACGACTTTTAACACATGGATCTTGTGTATTTGAGTAGAATGAAGGTTTTCGACACATTTACACCGAGCTGTGCTCTCAGGAACGCTCGAAACAGGCGATATCACGATTTTGGTCCTGTTTAAAGTTTCGTTCGCCACAGCTGTGCCAGACAACTTTTAACACGTGGATCTTGTGTATTTGAGTAGAATGAAGGTTTTTGACACATTTATACCGAGCTGTGCTCTGAGAAACTCTCGAAACACGCAATATCACGATTTTGGTGTTCGTCGATGTTTCGTTCGCCACAGCTGTGCCAGACAACATTTAACGCATGCATATTAGGCATTTGAGTAGAATGAAGGTTTTTGACACATTTGCACCGTGCTGAGCTCTCAGAAACGCTCGAAACACGCGATATCACGATTTTTGTACTATTCAAAGTTTCATACGCCACAGCTGTGCCAGACGACTTTTAACACAAAGATCTTGTGTATTTGAGTAGAATGAACGTTTTTGACACATTTATACCGAGCTGTGCTCTGAGATACGCTCGAAACACGCGATATCACTATTTTGGTGTTCGTCGATTTTTCGTTCGCCACAGCTGTGCCAGACGGCTTTTAACGCATGAATATTGTGCATTTGAGTAGAATGAAGGTTTTTGACACATTTACACCGAGCTGTGCTCTCAGAAACGCTCGAAACACGCGATATCACGATTTTGATGTTCGTCGATTTTTCGTTCGCTACAGCTGTGCCAGACGACTTTTAACGCATGGATATTGTGCATCTGAGTAGAATGACGGTTTTTGACACATTTACACCGAGCTGTGCTCTCAGGAACGCTCGAAACACGCGATATCACGATTTTGGTCCAGTTCAAAGTTTCGTTCGCCACAGCTGTGCCAGACAACTTTTAACACGTGGATCTTGTGTATTTGAGTAGAATGAAGGTTTTTGACACATTTACATCGAGCTGTACTCTCAGAAACGCTCGAAACCGGCGATATCACGATTTTGGTGTTCTTCGATTTTTCGTTCGCCACAGCTGTGGCAGACGACTTTTAACGCATGGATAATGTGCATTTGAGAAGAATGAAGGTTTTTCATACATTTACACTGAGCTGTGCTCTCAGAAATGTTCGAAACACGCGATATCACGATTTTGGAACTGTTGAACGTTTCGTTCGCCGCAGCTGTGCCAGACGACTTTTAACACATGGATCTTGTGTATTTGAGTAGAATGAAGGTTTCTCATACATTTACACCGAGCTGTGCTCTCAGAAACGCTCGAAACACGCGATATTACGATTTTGGTGTTCTTCGATGTTTCGTCCGCGACAGCTGTGCCAGACGACTTTAACCGCATGTATATTGTGCATTTGAGTAAAATGAAGGATTTTGACGCATTTACACCGAGCTGTGCTCTCAGAAACGTTCGAAACACGCGATATCACGATTTTGGTGTTCTTCAATGTTTCGTTCGCCACAGCTGTGCCAGACAACTTTTAACACATGGATCTTGTGTATTTGAGTAGAATGAAGGTTTTTGACACATTTGCACCGAGCTGTGCTCTCAGAAATGCTCGAAACACGCGATATCACGATTTTGGTACTGGTCAACGTTTCGTTCGCCACAGCTGTGCCAGACGACTTTTAACACATGGATCTTGTGTATTTGAGTAGAATGAAGGTTTTTGACACATTTGCACCGAGCTGTGCTCTCAGAAATGCTCGAAACACGCGATATCACGATTTTGGTACTGGTCAACGTTTCGTTCGCCACAGCTGTGCCAGACGACTTTTAACACATGGATCTTGTGTATTTGAGTAGAATGAAGGTTTTTGACACATTTATACCGAGCTGTGCTCTGAGATACGCTCGAAACACGCGATATCACGATTTTGGAACTGTTCAACGTTTCGTTCGCCACAGCTGTGCCAGACGACTTTTAACACATCTATCTTGTGTATTTGAGTAGAATGAAGGTTTTTGACGCATTTACACCGAGCTGTGCTCTCAGAAACGCTCGAAACACGCGATATCACGATTTTGGAACTGTTCAAAGTTTCATTCGCCACAGCTGTGCCAGACAACTTTGAACACATGGATCTTGTGTATTTGAGTAGAATGAAGGTTTTTGACACATTTACACCGAGCTGTACTCTCAGAAACGCTCGAAACACGCGATATCACGATTTTTGTGTTCTTCGATGTTTCGTCCGCGACAGCTGTGCCAGAAGACTTTAACTCCGTTCCATGCCGAAACCCAACTTCCAATAAACAACAGCGGTCAAAATCAATTTCAACATAGAAGACTTTAACCGCATGTATATTGTGCAATTGAGTAGAATGAAGGTTTTTGACACATTTACACCGAGCTGTGCTCTCAGAAACGCTCGAAACACGCGATATCACGATTTTTGTACTGTTCAAAGTTTCATTCGCCACAGCTGTGCCAGACAACTTTGAACACATGGATCTTGTGTATTTGAGTAGAATGAAGGTTTTTGACACATTTACACCGAGCTGTGCTCTCAGAAACGCTCGAAACACGCGATATCACGATTTTTGTACTGTTCAAAGTTTCATTCGCCACAGCTGTGCCAGACAACTTTGAACACATGGATCTTGTGTATTTGAGTAGAATGAAGGTTTTTGACACATTTACACCGAGCTGTACTCTCAGAAACGCTCGAAACACGCGATATCACGATTTTGGAACTGTTCAACTTTTCGTTCGCCACAGCTGTGCCAGACGACTTTTAACACATCTATCTTGTGTATTTGAGTAGAATGAAGGTTTTTGACGCATTTACACCGAGCTGTGCTCTCAGAAACGCTCGAAACACGCGATATCACGATTTTGGAACTGTTCAACGATTCGTTCGCCACAGCTGTGCCAGACGACTTTTAACACATGGATCTTGTGTATTTGAGTAGAATGAAGGGTTTTCATACATTTACACCGAGCTGTGCTCTCAGAAACGTTCGAAACACGCGATATCACGACTTTGGTACTGTTCAACGTTTCGTTCGCCACAGCTGTGCCAGACGAATTTTAACACATGGATCTTGTGTATTTGAGTAGAATGAAGGTTTTTGACACATTTATACCGAGCTGTGTTCTGAGAGACGCTCGAAACACGCGATATCACGATTTTGGTGTTCGTCGATTTTTCGTTCGCCACAGCTGTGCCAGACGACTTTTAACACATGGATCTTGTGTATTTGAGTAGAATGAAGGTTTTCGACACATTTACACCGAGCTGTGCTCTCAGGAACGCTCGAAACAGGCGATATCACGATTTTGGTCCTGTTTAAAGTTTCGTTCGCCACAGCTGTGCCAGACAACTTTTAACACGTGGATCTTGTGTATTTGAGTAGAATGAAGGTTTTTGACACATTTATACCGAGCTGTGCTCTGAGAAACTCTCGAAACACGCAATATCACGATTTTGGTGTTCGTCGATGTTTCGTTCGCCACAGCTGTGCCAGACAACATTTAACGCATGCATATTAGGCATTTGAGTAGAATGAAGGTTTTTGACACATTTGCACCGTGCTGAGCTCTCAGAAACGCTCGAAACACGCGATATCACGATTTTTGTACTATTCAAAGTTTCATACGCCACAGCTGTGCCAGACGACTTTTAACACAAAGATCTTGTGTATTTGAGTAGAATGAACGTTTTTGACACATTTATACCGAGCTGTGCTCTGAGATACGCTCGAAACACGCGATATCACTATTTTGGTGTTCGTCGATTTTTCGTTCGCCACAGCTGTGCCAGACGGCTTTTAACGCATGAATATTGTGCATTTGAGTAGAATGAAGGTTTTTGACACATTTACACCGAGCTGTGCTCTCAGAAACGCTCGAAACACGCGATATCACGATTTTGATGTTCGTCGATTTTTCGTTCGCTACAGCTGTGGCAGACGACTTTTAACGCATGGATAATGTGCATCTGAGTAGAATGACGGTTTTTGACACATTTACACCGAGCTGTGCTCTCAGGAACGCTCGAAACACGCGATATCACGATTTTGGTCCAGTTCAAAGTTTCGTTCGCCACAGCTGTGCCAGACAACTTTTAACACGTGGATCTTGTGTATTTGAGTAGAATGAAGGTTTTTGACACATTTACACCGAGCTGTACTCTCAGAAACGCTCGAAACCGGCGATATCACGATTTTGGTGTTCTTCGATTTTTCGTTCGCCACAGCTGTGGCAGACGACTTTTAACGCATGGATAATGTGCATTTGAGAAGAATGAAGGTTTTTCATACATTTACACCGAGCTGTGCTCTCAGAAATGTTCGAAACACGCGATATCACGATTTTGGAACTGTTGAACGTTTCGTTCGCCGCAGCTGTGCCAGACGACTTTTAACACATGGATCTTGTGTATTTGAGTAGAATGAAGGTTTCTCATACATTTACACCGAGCTGTGCTCTCAGAAACGCTCGAAACACGCGATATTACGATTTTGGTGTTCTTCGATGTTTCGTCCGCGACAGCTGTGCCAGACGACTTTAACCGCATGTATATTGTGCATTTGAGTAAAATGAAGGATTTTGACGCATTTACACCGAGCTGTGCTCTCAGAAACGTTCGAAACACGCGATATCACGATTTTGGTGTTCTTCAATGTTTCGTTCGCCACAGCTGTGCCAGACAACTTTTAACACATGGATCTTGTGTATTTGAGTAGAATGAAGGTTTTTGACACATTTGCACCGAGCTGTGCTCTCAGAAATGCTCGAAACACGCGATATCACGATTTTGGTACTGGTCAACGTTTCGTTCGCCACAGCTGTGCCAGACGACTTTTAACACATGGATCTTGTGTATTTGAGTAGAATGAAGGTTTTTGACACATTTGCACCGAGCTGTGCTCTCAGAAATGCTCGAAACACGCGATATCACGATTTTGGTACTGGTCAACGTTTCGTTCGCCACAGCTGTGCCAGACGACTTTTAACACATGGATCTTGTGTATTTGAGTAGAATGAAGGTTTTTGACACATTTATACCGAGCTGTGCTCTGAGATACGCTCGAAACACGCGATATCACTATTTTGGTGTTCGTCGATTTTTCGTTCGCCACAGCTGTGCCAGACGGGTTTTAACGCATGAATATTGTGCATTTGAGTAGAATGAAGGTTTTTGACACATTTACACCGAGCTGTGCTCTCAGAAACGCTCGAAACACGCGATATCACGATTTTGATGTTCGTCGATTTTTCGTTCGCTACAGCTGTGCCAGACGACTTTTAACGCATGGATATTGTGCATCTGAGTAGAATGACGGTTTTTGACACATTTACACCGAGCTGTGCTCTCAGGAACGCTCGAAACACGCGATATCACGATTTTGGTCCAGTTCAAAGTTTCGTTCGCCACAGCTGTGCCAGACAACTTTTAACACGTGGATCTTGTGTATTTGAGTAGAATGAAGGTTTTTGACACATTTACACCGAGCTGTACTCTCAGAAACGCTCGAAACCGGCGATATCACGATTTTGGTGTTCTTCGATTTTTCGTTCGCCACAGCTGTGGCAGACGACTTTTAACGCATGGATAATGTGCATTTGAGAAGAATGAAGGTTTTTCATACATTTACACCGAGCTGTGCTCTCAGAAATGTTCGAAACACGCGATATCACGATTTTGGAACTGTTGAACGTTTCGTTCGCCGCAGCTGTGCCAGACGACTTTTAACACATGCATCTTGTGTATTTGAGTAGAATGAAGGTTTCTCATACATTTACACCGAGCTGTGCTCTCAGAAACGCTCGAAACACGCGATATTACGATTTTGGTGTTCTTCGATGTTTCGTCCGCGACAGCTGTGCCAGACGACTTTAACCGCATGTATATTGTGCATTTGAGTAGAATGAAGGATTTTGACGCATTTACACCGAGCTGTGCTCTCAGAAACGCTCGAAACACGCAATATCACGATTTTGGTGTTCGTCGATGTTTCGTTCGCCACAGCTGTGCCAGACAACATTTAACGCATGCATATTAGGCATTTGAGTAGAATGAAGGTTTTTGACACATTTGCACCGAGCTGAGCTCTCAGAAACGCTCGAAACACGCGATATCACGATTTTTGTACTATTCAAAGTTTCATACGCCACAGCTGTGCCAGACGACTTTTAACACAAAGATCTTGTGTATTTGAGTAGAATGAACGTTTTTGACACATTTATACCGAGCTGTGCTCTGAGATACGCTCGAAACACGCGATATCACTATTTTGGTGTTCGTCGATTTTTCGTTCGCCACAGCTGTGCCAGACGGCTTTTAACGCATGAATATTGTGCATTTGAGTAGAATGAAGGTTTTTGACACATTTACACCGAGCTGTGCTCTCAGAAACGCTCGAAACACGCGATATCACGATTTTGATGTTCGTCGATTTTTCGTTCGCTACAGCTGTGCCAGACGACTTTTAACGCATGGATATTGTGCATCTGAGTAGAATGACGGTTTTTGACACATTTACACCGAGCTGTGCTCTCAGGAACGCTCGAAACACGCGATATCACGATTTTGGTCCAGTTCAAAGTTTCGTTCGCCACAGCTGTGCCAGACAACTTTTAACACGTGGATCTTGTGTATTTGAGTAGAATGAAGGTTTTTGACACATTTACACCGAGCTGTACTCTCAGAAACGCTCGAAACCGGCGATATCACGATTTTGGTGTTCGTCGATTTTTCGTTCGCCACAGCTGTGCCAGACGACTTTTAACACATGGATCTTGTGTATTTGAGTAGAATGAAGGTTTTCGACACATTTACACCGAGCTGTGCTCTCAGGAACGCTCGAAACAGGCGATATCACGATTTTGGTCCTGTTTAAAGTTTCGTTCGCCACAGCTGTGCCAGACAACTTTTAACACGTGGATCTTGTGTATTTGAGTAGAATGAAGGTTTTTGACACATTTATACCGAGCTGTGCTCTGAGAAACTCTCGAAACACGCAATATCACGATTTTGGTGTTCGTCGATGTTTCGTTCGCCACAGCTGTGCCAGACAACATTTAACGCATGCATATTAGGCATTTGAGTAGAATGAAGGTTTTTGACACATTTGCACCGAGCTGAGCTCTCAGAAACGCTCGAAACACGCGATATCACGATTTTTGTACTATTCAAAGTTTCATACGCCACAGCTGTGCCAGACGACTTTTAACACAAAGATCTTGTGTATTTGAGTAGAATGAACGTTTTTGACACATTTATACCGAGCTGTGCTCTGAGATACGCTCGAAACACGCGATATCACTATTTTGGTGTTCGTCGATTTTTCGTTCGCCACAGCTGTGCCAGACGGCTTTTAACGCATGAATATTGTGCATTTGAGTAGAATGAAGGTTTTTGACACATTTACACCGAGCTGTGCTCTCAGAAACGCTCGAAACACGCGATATCACGATTTTGATGTTCGTCGATTTTTCGTTCGCTACAGCTGTGCCAGACGACTTTTAACGCATGGATATTGTGCATCTGAGTAGAATGACGGTTTTTGACACATTTACACCGAGCTGTGCTCTCAGGAACGCTCGAAACACGCGATATCACGATTTTGGTCCAGTTCAAAGTTTCGTTCGCCACAGCTGTGCCAGACAACTTTTAACACGTGGATCTTGTGTATTTGAGTAGAATGAAGGTTTTTGACACATTTACACCGAGCTGTACTCTCAGAAACGCTCGAAACCGGCGATATCACGATTTTGGTGTTCTTCGATTTTTCGTTCGCCACAGCTGTGGCAGACGACTTTTAACGCATGGATAATGTGCATTTGAGAAGAATGAAGGTTTTTCATACATTTACACCGAGCTGTGCTCTCAGAAATGTTCGAAACACGCGATATCACGATTTTGGAACTGTTGAACGTTTCGTTCGCCGCAGCTGTGCCAGACGACTTTTAACACATGCATCTTGTGTATTTGAGTAGAATGAAGGTTTCTCATACATTTACACCGAGCTGTGCTCTCAGAAACGCTCGAAACACGCGATATCACGATTTTGGTACTGTTCAACGTTTCGTTCGCCACAGCTGTGTCAGACGACTTTTAACACATGGATCTTGTGTATTTGAGTAGAATGAATGTTTTTGACACATTTACACCGAGCTGTGCTCTCAGGAACGCTCGAAACACGCGATATCACGATTTTGGTCCTGTTCAACGTTTCGTTCGCCACAGCTGTGCCCGACAACTTTTAACACGTGGATCTTGTGTATTTGAGTAGAATGAAGGTTTTTGACACATTTACACCGAGCTGTACTCTCAGAAACGCTCGAAACACGCGATATCACGATTGTGGTGTTCTTCGATGTTTCGTCCGCGACAGCTGTGTCAGACAACTTTAACCGCATGTATATTGTGCATTTGAGTAGAATGAAGGATTTTGACGCATTTACACCGAGCTGTGCTCTCAGAAACGCTCGAAACACTCGATATCACGATTTTGGTACTGTTCAACGTTTCGTTCGCCACAGCTGTGCCAGACGACTTTTAACACATGGATCTTGTGTATTTGAGTAGAATGAAGGTTTTTGACACATTTACACCGAGCTGTGCTCTCAGGAACAATCGAAACACGCGATATCACGATTTTGGTCCTGTTCAAAGTTTCGTTCGCCACAGCTGTGCCAGACGACTTTTAACACGTGGATCTTGTGTATTTGAGTAGAATGAAGGTTTTTGACACATTTACACCGAGCTGTACTCTCAGAAATGCTCGAAACACGCGATATCACGATTTTGGTGTTCGTCGATTTTTCGTTCGCCACAGCTGTGCCAGACGACTTTTAACGCATGAATATTGTGCATTTGAGTAGAATGAAGGTTTTTGACACATTTACAACGAGCTGTGCTCTCAGGAACAATCGAAACAGGCGATATCACGATTTTGGTCCTGTTCAAAGTTTCGTTCGCCACAGCTGTGCCAGACAACTTTTAACACGTGGATCTTGTGTATTTGAGTAGAATGAAGGATTTTGACACATTTACACCGAGCTGTACTCTCAGAAACGCTCGAAACCCGCGATATCACGATTTTGGTGTTCTTCGATTTTTCGTTCGCCGCAGCTGTGGCAGACGACTTTTAATGCATGGATAATGTGCATTTGAGTAGAATGAAGGTTTTTCATACATTTACACCGAGCTGTGCTCTCAGAATCGTTCGAAACACGCGATATCACGATTTTGGTACTGTTCAACGTTTCGTTCGCCACAGCTGTGCCAGACGACTTTTAGCACATGGATCTTGTATATTTGAGTAGTATGAAGGTTTTTGACACATTTATACCTAGCTGTGCTCTGAGAGACGCTCGAAACACGCGATATCACGATTTTGGTGTTCGTCGATTTTTCGTTCGCCACAGCTGTGCCAGACGACTTTTAGCACATGGATCTTGTGTATTTGAGTAGTATGAAGGTTTTTGACACATTTATACCTAGCTGTGCTCTGAGGGACGCTCGAAACACGCGATATCACGATTTTGGTGTTCGTCGATTTTTCGTTCGCCACAGCAGTGCCAGACAACTTTTAACACGTGGATCTTGTGTATTTGAGCAGAATGAAGGTTTTTGACACATTTACACCGAGCTGTGCTCTCAGGAACAATCGAAACACGCGATATCACGATTTTGGTCCTGTTCACAGTTTCGTTCGCCACAGCTGTGCCAGACAACTTTTAACACGTGGATCTTGTGTATTTGAGTAGAATGAAGGTTTTTGACACATTTGCACCGAGCTGAGCTCTCAGAAACGCTCGAAACACGCGATATCACGATTTTTGTACTATTCAAAGTTTCATACGCCACAGCTGTGCCAGACGACTTTTAACACAAAGATCTTGTGTATTTGAGTAGAATGAACGTTTTTGACACATTTATACCGAGCTGTGCTCTGAGATACGCTCGAAACACGCGATATCACTATTTTGGTGTTCGTCGATTTTTCGTTCGCCACAGCTGTGCCAGACGGCTTTTAACGCATGAATATTGTGCATTTGAGTAGAATGAAGGTTTTTGACACATTTACACCGAGCTGTGCTCTCAGAAACGCTCGAAACACGCGATATCACGATTTTGATGTTCGTCGATTTTTCGTTCGCTACAGCTGTGCCAGACGACTTTTAACGCATGGATATTGTGCATCTGAGTAGAATGACGGTTTTTGACACATTTACACCGAGCTGTGCTCTCAGGAACGCTCGAAACACGCGATATCACGATTTTGGTCCAGTTCAAAGTTTCGTTCGCCACAGCTGTGCCAGACAACTTTTAACACGTGGATCTTGTGTATTTGAGTAGAATGAAGGTTTTTGACACATTTACACCGAGCTGTACTCTCAGAAACGCTCGAAACCGGCGATATCACGATTTTGGTGTTCTTCGATTTTTCGTTCGCCACAGCTGTGGCAGACGACTTTTAACGCATGGATAATGTGCATTTGAGAAGAATGAAGGTTTTTCATACATTTACACCGAGCTGTGCTCTCAGAAATGTTCGAAACACGCGATATCACGATTTTGGAACTGTTGAACGTTTCGTTCGCCGCAGCTGTGCCAGACGACTTTTAACACATGCATCTTGTGTATTTGAGTAGAATGAAGGTTTCTCATACATTTACACCGAGCTGTGCTCTCAGAAACGCTCGAAACACGCGATATTACGATTTTGGTGTTCTTCGATGTTTCGTCCGCGACAGCTGTGCCAGACGACTTTAACCGCATGTATATTGTGCATTTGAGTAGAATGAAGGATTTTGACGCATTTACACCGAGCTGTGCTCTCAGAAACGCTCGAAACACGCGATATCACGATTTTGGTACTGTTCAACGTTTCGTTCGCCACAGCTGTGTCAGACGACTTTTAACACATGGATCTTGTGTATTTGAGTAGAATGAATGTTTTTGACACATTTACACCGAGCTGTGCTCTCAGGAACGCTCGAAACACGCGATATCACGATTTTGGTCCTGTTCAACGTTTCGTTCGCCACAGCTGTGCCCGACAACTTTTAACACGTGGATCTTGTGTATTTGAGTAGAATGAAGGTTTTTGACACATTTACACCGAGCTGTACTCTCAGAAACGCTCGAAACACGCGATATCACGATTGTGGTGTTCTTCGATGTTTCGTCCGCGACAGCTGTGTCAGACAACTTTAACCGCATGTATATTGTGCATTTGAGTAGAATGAAGGATTTTGACGCATTTACACCGAGCTGTGCTCTCAGATACGCTCGAAACACTCGATATCACGATTTTGGTACTGTTCAACGTTTCGTTCGCCACAGCTGTGCCAGACGACTTTTAACACATGGATCTTGTGTATTTGAGTAGAATGAAGGTTTTTGACACATTTACACCGAGCTGTGCTCTCAGGAACAATCGAAACACGCGATATCACGATTTTGGTCCTGTTCAAAGTTTCGTTCGCCACAGCTGTGCCAGACGACTTTTAACACGTGGATCTTGTGTATTTGAGTAGAATGAAGGTTTTTGACACATTTACACCGAGCTGTACTCTCAGAAACGCTCGAAACACGCGATATCACGATTTTGGTGTTCGTCGATTTTTCGTTCGCCACAGCTGTGCCAGACGACTTTTAACGCATGAATATTGTGCATTTGAGTAGAATGAAGGTTTTTGACACATTTACAACGAGCTGTGCTCTCAGGAACAATCGAAACAGGCGATATCACGATTTTGGTCCTGTTCAAAGTTTCGTTCGCCACAGCTGTGCCAGACAACTTTTAACACGTGGATCTTGTGTATTTGAGTAGAATGAAGGATTTTGACACATTTACACCGAGCTGTACTCTCAGAAACGCTCGAAACCCGCGATATCACGATTTTGGTGTTCTTCGATTTTTCGTTCGCCGCAGCTGTGGCAGACGACTTTTAATGCATGGATAATGTGCATTTGAGTAGAATGAAGGTTTTTCATACATTTACACCGAGCTGTGCTCTCAGAATCGTTCGAAACACGCGATATCACGATTTTGGTACTGTTCAACGTTTCGTTCGCCACAGCTGTGCCAGACGACTTTTAGCACATGGATCTTGTATATTTGAGTAGTATGAAGGTTTTTGACACATTTATACCTAGCTGTGCTCTGAGAGACGCTCGAAACACGCGATATCACGATTTTGGTGTTCGTCGATTTTTCGTTCGCCACAGCTGTGCCAGACGACTTTTAGCACATGGATCTTGTGTATTTGAGTAGTATGAAGGTTTTTGACACATTTATACCTAGCTGTGCTCTGAGAGACGCTCGAAACACGCGATATCACGATTTTGGTGTTCGTCGATTTTTCGTTCGCCACAGCAGTGCCAGACAACTTTTAACACGTGGATCTTGTGTATTTGAGCAGAATGAAGGTTTTTGACACATTTACACCGAGCTGTGCTCTCAGGAACAATCGAAACACGCGATATCACGATTTTGGTCCTGTTCACAGTTTCGTTCGCCACAGCTGTGCCAGACAACTTTTAACACGTGGATCTTGTGTATTTGAGTAGAATGAAGGTTTTTGACACATTTACACCGAGCTGTGCTCTCAGAAACGCTCGAAACACGCGATATCACGATTTTTGTACTGTTCAAAGTTTCATTCGCCACAGCTGTGCCAGACAACTTTGAACACATGGATCTTGTGTATTTGAGTAGAATGAAGGTTTCTGACACATTTACACCGAGCTGTGCTCTCAGAAATGCTCGAAACACGCGATATCACGATTTTGGTGTTCTTCAATGTTTCGTTCGCCACAGCTGTGCCAGACAACTTTTAACACATGGATCTTGTGTATTTGAGTAGAATGAAGGTTTTTGACACATTTGCACCGAGCTGTGCTCTCAGAAATGCTCGAAACACGCGATATCACGATTTTGGTACTGGTCAACGTTTCGTTCGCCACAGCTGTGCCAGACGACTTTTAACACATGGATCTTGTGTATTTGAGTAGAATGAAGGTTTTTCATACATTTACACCGAGCTGTGCTCTCAGAAACGCTCGAAACACGCGATATCACGATTTTGGTGTTCGTCGATTTTTCGTTCGCCACAGCAGTGCCAGACAACTTTTAACACGTGGATCTTGTGTATTTGAGCAGAATGAAGGTTTTTGACACATTTACACCGAGCTGTGCTCTCAGGAACAATCGAAACACGCGATATCACGATTTTGGTCCTGTTCAAAGTTTCGTTCGCCACAGCTGTGCCAGACGACTTTTAACACATGGATCTTGTGTATTTGAGTAGAATGAAGGTTTTTGACACATTTACACCGAGCTGTGCTCTCAGGAACGCTCGAAACACGCGATATCACGATTTTGGTCCTGTTCAAAGTTTCGTTCGCCACAGCTGTGCCAGACAACTTTTAACACGTGGATCTTGTGTATTTGAGCAGAATGAAGGTTTTTGACACATTTACACCGAGCTGTACTCTCAGAAACGCTCGAAACACGCGATATCACGATTTTGGTACTGGTCAACGTTTCATTCGCCACAGCTGTGCCAGACGACTTTTAACACATGGATCTTGTGTATTTGAGTAGAATGAAGGTTTTTGACACATTTACACCGAGCTGTGCTCACAGAAACGTTCGAAACACGCGATATCACGATTTTGGTGTTCTTCAATGTTTCGTTCGCCACAGCTGTGCCAGACAACTTTTAACACATGGATCTTGTGTATTTGAGTAGAATGAAGGTTTTTGACACATTTGTACCGAGCTGTGCTCTCAGAAATGCTCGAAACACGCGATATCACGATTTAGGTACTGTTCAACGTTTCGTTCGCCACAGTTGTGCCAGACGACTTTTAACACATGGATCTTGTGTATTTGAGTAGAATGAAGGTTCTTGACACATTTATACCGAGCTGTGCTCTGAGATACGCTCGAAACACGCGATATCACGATTTTGAACTGTTCAACGTTTCGTTCGCCACAGCTGTGGCAGACGACTTTTAACGCATGGATAATGTGCATTTGAGAAGAATGAAGGTTTTTCATACATTTACACCGAGCTGTGCTCTCAGAAATGTTCGAAACACGCGATATCACGATTTTGGAACTGTTGAACGTTTCGTTCGCCGCAGCTGTGCCAGACGACTTTTAACACATGCATCTTGTGTATTTGAGTAGAATGAAGGTTTCTCATACATTTACACCGAGCTGTGCTCTCAGAAACGCTCGAAACACGCGATATTACGATTTTGGTGTTCTTCGATGTTTCGTCCGCGACAGCTGTGCCAGACGACTTTAACCGCATGTATATTGTGCATTTGAGTAGAATGAAGGATTTTGACGCATTTACACCGAGCTGTGCTCTCAGAAACGCTCGAAACACGCGATATCACGATTTTGGTACTGTTCAACGTTTCGTTCGCCACAGCTGTGTCAGACGACTTTTAACACATGGATCTTGTGTATTTGAGTAGAATGAATGTTTTTGACACATTTACACCGAGCTGTGCTCTCAGGAACGCTCGAAACACGCGATATCACGATTTTGGTCCTGTTCAACGTTTCGTTCGCCACAGCTGTGCCCGACAACTTTTAACACGTGGATCTTGTGTATTTGAGTAGAATGAAGGTTTTTGACACATTTACACCGAGCTGTACTCTCAGGAACGCTCGAAACACGCGATATCACGATTGTGGTGTTCTTCGATGTTTCGTCCGCGACAGCTGTGTCAGACAACTTTAACCGCATGTATATTGTGCATTTGAGTAGAATGAAGGATTTTGACGCATTTACACCGAGCTGTGCTCTCAGAAACGCTCGAAACACTCGATATCACGATTTTGGTACTGTTCAACGTTTCGTTCGCCACAGCTGTGCCAGACGACTTTTAACACATGGATCTTGTGTATTTGAGTAGAATGAAGGTTTTTGACACATTTACACCGAGCTGTGCTCTCAGGAACAATCGAAACACGCGATATCACGATTTTGGTCCTGTTCAAAGTTTCGTTCGCCACAGCTGTGCCAGACGACTTTTAACACGTGGATCTTGTGTATTTGAGTAGAATGAAGGTTTTTGACACATTTACACCGAGCTGTACTCTCAGAAATGCTCGAAACACGCGATATCACGATTTTGGTGTTCGTCGATTTTTCGTTCGCCACAGCTGTGCCAGACGACTTTTAACGCATGAATATTGTGCATTTGAGTAGAATGAAGGTTTTTGACACATTTACAACGAGCTGTGCTCTCAGGAACAATCGAAACAGGCGATATCACGATTTTGGTCCTGTTCAAAGTTTCGTTCGCCACAGCTGTGCCAGACAACTTTTAACACGTGGATCTTGTGTATTTGAGTAGAATGAAGGATTTTGACACATTTACACCGAGCTGTACTCTCAGAAACGCTCGAAACCCGCGATATCACGATTTTGGTGTTCTTCGATTTTTCGTTCGCCGCAGCTGTGGCAGACGACTTTTAATGCATGGATAATGTGCATTTGAGTAGAATGAAGGTTTTTCATACATTTACACCGAGCTGTGCTCTCAGAATCGTTCGAAACACGCGATATCACGATTTTGGTACTGTTCAACGTTTCGTTCGCCACAGCTGTGCCAGACGACTTTTAGCACATGGATCTTGTATATTTGAGTAGTATGAAGGTTTTTGACACATTTATACCTAGCTGTGCTCTGAGAGACGCTCGAAACACGCGATATCACGATTTTGGTGTTCGTCGATTTTTCGTTCGCCACAGCTGTGCCAGACGACTTTTAGCACATGGATCTTGTGTATTTGAGTAGTATGAAGGTTTTTGACACATTTATACCTAGCTGTGCTCTGAGAGACGCTCGAAACACGCGATATCACGATTTTGGTGTTCGTCGATTTTTCGTTCGCCACAGCAGTGCCAGACAACTTTTAACACGTGGATCTTGTGTATTTGAGCAGAATGAAGGTTTTTGACACATTTACACCGAGCTGACACGCGATATCACGATTTTGGTCCTGTTCAACGTTTCGTTCGCCACAGCTGTGCCCGACAACTTTTAACACGTGGATCTTGTGTATTTGAGTAGAATGAAGGTTTTTGACACATTTACACCGAGCTGTACTCTCAGAAACGCTCGAAACACGCGATATCACGATTGTGGTGTTCTTCGATGTTTCGTCCGCGACAGCTGTGTCAGACAACTTTAACCGCATGTATATTGTGCATTTGAGTAGAATGAAGGATTTTGACGCATTTACACCGAGCTGTGCTCTCAGAAACGCTCGAAACACTCGATATCACGATTTTGGTACTGTTCAACGTTTCGTTCGCCACAGCTGTGCCAGACGACTTTTAACACATGGATCTTGTGTATTTGAGTAGAATGAAGGTTTTTGACACATTTACACCGAGCTGTGCTCTCAGGAACAATCGAAACACGCGATATCACGATTTTGGTCCTGTTCAAAGTTTCGTTCGCCACAGCTGTGCCAGACGACTTTTAACACGTGGATCTTGTGTATTTGAGTAGAATGAAGGTTTTTGACACATTTACACCGAGCTGTACTCTCAGAAACGCTCGAAACACGCGATATCACGATTTTGGTGTTCGTCGATTTTTCGTTCGCCACAGCTGTGCCAGACGACTTTTAACGCATGAATATTGTGCATTTGAGTAGAATGAAGGTTTTTGACACATTTACAACGAGCTGTGCTCTCAGGAACAATCGAAACAGGCGATATCACGATTTTGGTCCTGTTCAAAGTTTCGTTCGCCACAGCTGTGCCAGACAACTTTTAACACGTGGATCTTGTGTATTTGAGTAGAATGAAGGATTTTGACACATTTACACCGAGCTGTACTCTCAGAAACGCTCGAAACCCGCGATATCACGATTTTGGTGTTCTTCGATTTTTCGTTCGCCGCAGCTGTGGCAGACGACTTTTAATGCATGGATAATGTGCATTTGAGTAGAATGAAGGTTTTTCATACATTTACACCGAGCTGTGCTCTCAGAATCGTTCGAAACACGCGATATCACGATTTTGGTACTGTTCAACGTTTCGTTCGCCACAGCTGTGCCAGACGACTTTTAGCACATGGATCTTGTATATTTGAGTAGTATGAAGGTTTTTGACACATTTATACCTAGCTGTGCTCTGAGAGACGCTCGAAACACGCGATATCACGATTTTGGTGTTCGTCGATTTTTCGTTCGCCACAGCTGTGCCAGACGACTTTTAGCACATGGATCTTGTGTATTTGAGTAGTATGAAGGTTTTTGACACATTTATACCTAGCTGTGCTCTGAGAGACGCTCGAAACACGCGATATCACGATTTTGGTGTTCGTCGATTTTTCGTTCGCCACAGCAGTGCCAGACAACTTTTAACACGTGGATCTTGTGTATTTGAGCAGAATGAAGGTTTTTGACACATTTACACCGAGCTGTGCTCTCAGGAACAATCGAAACACGCGATATCACGATTTTGGTCCTGTTCACAGTTTCGTTCGCCACAGCTGTGCCAGACAACTTTTAACACGTGGATCTTGTGTATTTGAGTAGAATGAAGGTTTTTGACACATTTACACCGAGCTGTGCTCTCAGAAACGCTCGAAACACGCGATATCACGATTTTTGTACTGTTCAAAGTTTCATTCGCCACAGCTGTGCCAGACAACTTTGAACACATGGATCTTGTGTATTTGAGTAGAATGAAGGTTTCTGACACATTTACACCGAGCTGTGCTCTCAGAAATGCTCGAAACACGCGATATCACGATTTTGGTGTTCTTCAATGTTTCGTTCGCCACAGCTGTGCCAGACAACTTTTAACACATGGATCTTGTGTATTTGAGTAGAATGAAGGTTTTTGACACATTTGCACCGAGCTGTGCTCTCAGAAATGCTCGAAACACGCGATATCACGATTTTGGTACTGGTCAACGTTTCGTTCGCCACAGCTGTGCCAGACGACTTTTAACACATGGATCTTGTGTATTTGAGTAGAATGAAGGTTTTTGACACATTTACACCGAGCTGTGCTCTCAGGAACAATCGAAACACGCGATATCACGATTTTGGTCCTGTTCAAAGTTTCGTTCGCCACAGCTGTGCCAGACGACTTTTAACACGTGGATCTTGTGTATTTGAGTAGAATGAAGGTTTTTGACACATTTACACCGAGCTGTACTCTCAGAAACGCTCGAAACACGCGATATCACGATTTTGGTGTTCGTCGATTTTTCGTTCGCCACAGCTGTGCCAGACGACTTTTAACGCATGAATATTGTGCATTTGAGTAGAATGAAGGTTTTTGACACATTTACAACGAGCTGTGCTCTCAGGAACAATCGAAACAGGCGATATCACGATTTTGGTCCTGTTCAAAGTTTCGTTCGCCACAGCTGTGCCAGACAACTTTTAACACGTGGATCTTGTGTATTTGAGTAGAATGAAGGATTTTGACACATTTACACCGAGCTGTACTCTCAGAAACGCTCGAAACCCGCGATATCACGATTTTGGTGTTCTTCGATTTTTCGTTCGCCGCAGCTGTGGCAGACGACTTTTAATGCATGGATAATGTGCATTTGAGTAGAATGAAGGTTTTTCATACATTTACACCGAGCTGTGCTCTCAGAATCGTTCGAAACACGCGATATCACGATTTTGGTACTGTTCAACGTTTCGTTCGCCACAGCTGTGCCAGACGACTTTTAGCACATGGATCTTGTATATTTGAGTAGTATGAAGGTTTTTGACACATTTATACCTAGCTGTGCTCTGAGAGACGCTCGAAACACGCGATATCACGATTTTGGTGTTCGTCGATTTTTCGTTCGCCACAGCTGTGCCAGACGACTTTTAGCACATGGATCTTGTGTATTTGAGTAGTATGAAGGTTTTTGACACATTTATACCTAGCTGTGCTCTGAGAGACGCTCGAAACACGCGATATCACGATTTTGGTGTTCGTCGATTTTTCGTTCGCCACAGCAGTGCCAGACAACTTTTAACACGTGGATCTTGTGTATTTGAGCAGAATGAAGGTTTTTGACACATTTACACCGAGCTGTGCTCTCAGGAACAATCGAAACACGCGATATCACGATTTTGGTCCTGTTCACAGTTTCGTTCGCCACAGCTGTGCCAGACAACTTTTAACACGTGGATCTTGTGTATTTGAGTAGAATGAAGGTTTTTGACACATTTACACCGAGCTGTGCTCTCAGAAACGCTCGAAACACGCGATATCACGATTTTTGTACTGTTCAAAGTTTCATTCGCCACAGCTGTGCCAGACAACTTTGAACACATGGATCTTGTGTATTTGAGTAGAATGAAGGTTTCTGACACATTTACACCGAGCTGTGCTCTCAGAAATGCTCGAAACACGCGATATCACGATTTTGGTGTTCTTCAATGTTTCGTCCGCGACAGCTGTGTCAGACAACTTTAACCGCATGTATATTGTGCATTTGAGTAGAATGAAGGATTTTGACGCATTTACACCGAGCTGTGCTCTCAGATACGCTCGAAACACTCGATATCACGATTTTGGTACTGTTCAACGTTTCGTTCGCCACAGCTGTGCCAGACGACTTTTAACACATGGATCTTGTGTATTTGAGTAGAATGAAGGTTTTTGACACATTTACACCGAGCTGTGCTCTCAGGAACAATCGAAACACGCGATATCACGATTTTGGTCCTGTTCAAAGTTTCGTTCGCCACAGCTGTGCCAGACGACTTTTAACACGTGGATCTTGTGTATTTGAGTAGAATGAAGGTTTTTGACACATTTACACCGAGCTGTACTCTCAGAAACGCTCGAAACACGCGATATCACGATTTTGGTGTTCGTCGATTTTTCGTTCGCCACAGCTGTGCCAGACGACTTTTAACGCATGAATATTGTGCATTTGAGTAGAATGAAGGTTTTTGACACATTTACAACGAGCTGTGCTCTCAGGAACAATCGAAACAGGCGATATCACGATTTTGGTCCTGTTCAAAGTTTCGTTCGCCACAGCTGTGCCAGACAACTTTTAACACGTGGATCTTGTGTATTTGAGTAGAATGAAGGATTTTGACACATTTACACCGAGCTGTACTCTCAGAAACGCTCGAAACCCGCGATATCACGATTTTGGTGTTCTTCGATTTTTCGTTCGCCGCAGCTGTGGCAGACGACTTTTAATGCATGGATAATGTGCATTTGAGTAGAATGAAGGTTTTTCATACATTTACACCGAGCTGTGCTCTCAGAATCGTTCGAAACACGCGATATCACGATTTTGGTACTGTTCAACGTTTCGTTCGCCACAGCTGTGCCAGACGACTTTTAGCACATGGATCTTGTATATTTGAGTAGTATGAAGGTTTTTGACACATTTATACCTAGCTGTGCTCTGAGAGACGCTCGAAACACGCGATATCACGATTTTGGTGTTCGTCGATTTTTCGTTCGCCACAGCTGTGCCAGACGACTTTTAGCACATGGATCTTGTGTATTTGAGTAGTATGAAGGTTTTTGACACATTTATACCTAGCTGTGCTCTGAGAGACGCTCGAAACACGCGATATCACGATTTTGGTGTTCGTCGATTTTTCGTTCGCCACAGCAGTGCCAGACAACTTTTAACACGTGGATCTTGTGTATTTGAGCAGAATGAAGGTTTTTGACACATTTACACCGAGCTGTGCTCTCAGGAACAATCGAAACACGCGATATCACGATTTTGGTCCTGTTCACAGTTTCGTTCGCCACAGCTGTGCCAGACAACTTTTAACACGTGGATCTTGTGTATTTGAGTAGAATGAAGGTTTTTGACACATTTACACCGAGCTGTGCTCTCAGAAACGCTCGAAACACGCGATATCACGATTTTTGTACTGTTCAAAGTTTCATTCGCCACAGCTGTGCCAGACAACTTTGAACACATGGATCTTGTGTATTTGAGTAGAATGAAGGTTTCTGACACATTTACACCGAGCTGTGCTCTCAGAAATGCTCGAAACACGCGATATCACGATTTTGGTGTTCTTCAATGTTTCGTTCGCCACAGCTGTGCCAGACAACTTTTAACACATGGATCTTGTGTATTTGAGTAGAATGAAGGTTTTTGACACATTTGCACCGAGCTGTGCTCTCAGAAATGCTCGAAACACGCGATATCACGATTTTGGTACTGGTCAACGTTTCGTTCGCCACAGCTGTGCCAGACGACTTTTAACACATGGATCTTGTGTATTTGAGTAGAATGAAGGTTTTTCATACATTTACACCGAGCTGTGCTCTCAGAAACGCTCGAAACACGCGATATCACGATTTTGGTGTTCGTCGATTTTTCGTTCGCCACAGCAGTGCCAGACAACTTTTAACACGTGGATCTTGTGTATTTGAGCAGAATGAAGGTTTTTGACACATTTACACCGAGCTGTGCTCTCAGGAACAATCGAAACACGCGATATCACGATTTTGGTCCTGTTCAAAGTTTCGTTCGCCACAGCTGTGCCAGACGACTTTTAACACATGGATCTTGTGTATTTGAGTAGAATGAAGGTTTTTGACACATTTACACCGAGCTGTGCTCTCAGGAACGCTCGAAACACGCGATATCACGATTTTGGTCCTGTTCAAAGTTTCGTTCGCCACAGCTGTGCCAGACAACTTTTAACACGTGGATCTTGTGTATTTGAGCAGAATGAAGGTTTTTGACACATTTACACCGAGCTGTACTCTCAGAAACGCTCGAAACACGCGATATCACGATTTTGGTACTGGTCAACGTTTCATTCGCCACAGCTGTGCCAGACGACTTTTAACACATGGATCTTGTGTATTTGAGTAGAATGAAGGTTTTTGACACATTTACACCGAGCTGTGCTCACAGAAACGTTCGAAACACGCGATATCACGATTTTGGTGTTCTTCAATGTTTCGTTCGCCACAGCTGTGCCAGACAACTTTTAACACATGGATCTTGTGTATTTGAGTAGAATGAAGGTTTTTGACACATTTGTACCGAGCTGTGCTCTCAGAAATGCTCGAAACACGCGATATCACGATTTAGGTACTGTTCAACGTTTCGTTCGCCACAGTTGTGCCAGACGACTTTTAACACATGGATCTTGTGTATTTGAGTAGAATGAAGGTTCTTGACACATTTATACCGAGCTGTGCTCTGAGATACGCTCGAAACACGCGATATCACGATTTTGAACTGTTCAACGTTTCGTTCGCCACAGCTGTGGCAGACGACTTTTAACGCATGGATAATGTGCATTTGAGAAGAATGAAGGTTTTTCATACATTTACACCGAGCTGTGCTCTCAGAAATGTTCGAAACACGCGATATCACGATTTTGGAACTGTTGAACGTTTCGTTCGCCGCAGCTGTGCCAGACGACTTTTAACACATGCATCTTGTGTATTTGAGTAGAATGAAGGTTTCTCATACATTTACACCGAGCTGTGCTCTCAGAAACGCTCGAAACACGCGATATTACGATTTTGGTGTTCTTCGATGTTTCGTCCGCGACAGCTGTGCCAGACGACTTTAACCGCATGTATATTGTGCATTTGAGTAGAATGAAGGATTTTGACGCATTTACACCGAGCTGTGCTCTCAGAAACGCTCGAAACACGCGATATCACGATTTTGGTACTGTTCAACGTTTCGTTCGCCACAGCTGTGTCAGACGACTTTTAACACATGGATCTTGTGTATTTGAGTAGAATGAATGTTTTTGACACATTTACACCGAGCTGTGCTCTCAGGAACGCTCGAAACACGCGATATCACGATTTTGGTCCTGTTCAACGTTTCGTTCGCCACAGCTGTGCCCGACAACTTTTAACACGTGGATCTTGTGTATTTGAGTAGAATGAAGGTTTTTGACACATTTACACCGAGCTGTACTCTCAGGAACGCTCGAAACACGCGATATCACGATTGTGGTGTTCTTCGATGTTTCGTCCGCGACAGCTGTGTCAGACAACTTTAACCGCATGTATATTGTGCATTTGAGTAGAATGAAGGATTTTGACGCATTTACACCGAGCTGTGCTCTCAGAAACGCTCGAAACACTCGATATCACGATTTTGGTACTGTTCAACGTTTCGTTCGCCACAGCTGTGCCAGACGACTTTTAACACATGGATCTTGTGTATTTGAGTAGAATGAAGGTTTTTGACACATTTACACCGAGCTGTGCTCTCAGGAACAATCGAAACACGCGATATCACGATTTTGGTCCTGTTCAAAGTTTCGTTCGCCACAGCTGTGCCAGACGACTTTTAACACGTGGATCTTGTGTATTTGAGTAGAATGAAGGTTTTTGACACATTTACACCGAGCTGTACTCTCAGAAATGCTCGAAACACGCGATATCACGATTTTGGTGTTCGTCGATTTTTCGTTCGCCACAGCTGTGCCAGACGACTTTTAACGCATGAATATTGTGCATTTGAGTAGAATGAAGGTTTTTGACACATTTACAACGAGCTGTGCTCTCAGGAACAATCGAAACAGGCGATATCACGATTTTGGTCCTGTTCAAAGTTTCGTTCGCCACAGCTGTGCCAGACAACTTTTAACACGTGGATCTTGTGTATTTGAGTAGAATGAAGGATTTTGACACATTTACACCGAGCTGTACTCTCAGAAACGCTCGAAACCCGCGATATCACGATTTTGGTGTTCTTCGATTTTTCGTTCGCCGCAGCTGTGGCAGACGACTTTTAATGCATGGATAATGTGCATTTGAGTAGAATGAAGGTTTTTCATACATTTACACCGAGCTGTGCTCTCAGAATCGTTCGAAACACGCGATATCACGATTTTGGTACTGTTCAACGTTTCGTTCGCCACAGCTGTGCCAGACGACTTTTAGCACATGGATCTTGTATATTTGAGTAGTATGAAGGTTTTTGACACATTTATACCTAGCTGTGCTCTGAGAGACGCTCGAAACACGCGATATCACGATTTTGGTGTTCGTCGATTTTTCGTTCGCCACAGCTGTGCCAGACGACTTTTAGCACATGGATCTTGTGTATTTGAGTAGTATGAAGGTTTTTGACACATTTATACCTAGCTGTGCTCTGAGAGACGCTCGAAACACGCGATATCACGATTTTGGTGTTCGTCGATTTTTCGTTCGCCACAGCAGTGCCAGACAACTTTTAACACGTGGATCTTGTGTATTTGAGCAGAATGAAGGTTTTTGACACATTTACACCGAGCTGACACGCGATATCACGATTTTGGTCCTGTTCAACGTTTCGTTCGCCACAGCTGTGCCCGACAACTTTTAACACGTGGATCTTGTGTATTTGAGTAGAATGAAGGTTTTTGACACATTTACACCGAGCTGTACTCTCAGAAACGCTCGAAACACGCGATATCACGATTGTGGTGTTCTTCGATGTTTCGTCCGCGACAGCTGTGTCAGACAACTTTAACCGCATGTATATTGTGCATTTGAGTAGAATGAAGGATTTTGACGCATTTACACCGAGCTGTGCTCTCAGAAACGCTCGAAACACTCGATATCACGATTTTGGTACTGTTCAACGTTTCGTTCGCCACAGCTGTGCCAGACGACTTTTAACACATGGATCTTGTGTATTTGAGTAGAATGAAGGTTTTTGACACATTTACACCGAGCTGTGCTCTCAGGAACAATCGAAACACGCGATATCACGATTTTGGTCCTGTTCAAAGTTTCGTTCGCCACAGCTGTGCCAGACGACTTTTAACACGTGGATCTTGTGTATTTGAGTAGAATGAAGGTTTTTGACACATTTACACCGAGCTGTACTCTCAGAAACGCTCGAAACACGCGATATCACGATTTTGGTGTTCGTCGATTTTTCGTTCGCCACAGCTGTGCCAGACGACTTTTAACGCATGAATATTGTGCATTTGAGTAGAATGAAGGTTTTTGACACATTTACAACGAGCTGTGCTCTCAGGAACAATCGAAACAGGCGATATCACGATTTTGGTCCTGTTCAAAGTTTCGTTCGCCACAGCTGTGCCAGACAACTTTTAACACGTGGATCTTGTGTATTTGAGTAGAATGAAGGATTTTGACACATTTACACCGAGCTGTACTCTCAGAAACGCTCGAAACCCGCGATATCACGATTTTGGTGTTCTTCGATTTTTCGTTCGCCGCAGCTGTGGCAGACGACTTTTAATGCATGGATAATGTGCATTTGAGTAGAATGAAGGTTTTTCATACATTTACACCGAGCTGTGCTCTCAGAATCGTTCGAAACACGCGATATCACGATTTTGGTACTGTTCAACGTTTCGTTCGCCACAGCTGTGCCAGACGACTTTTAGCACATGGATCTTGTATATTTGAGTAGTATGAAGGTTTTTGACACATTTATACCTAGCTGTGCTCTGAGAGACGCTCGAAACACGCGATATCACGATTTTGGTGTTCGTCGATTTTTCGTTCGCCACAGCTGTGCCAGACGACTTTTAGCACATGGATCTTGTGTATTTGAGTAGTATGAAGGTTTTTGACACATTTATACCTAGCTGTGCTCTGAGAGACGCTCGAAACACGCGATATCACGATTTTGGTGTTCGTCGATTTTTCGTTCGCCACAGCAGTGCCAGACAACTTTTAACACGTGGATCTTGTGTATTTGAGCAGAATGAAGGTTTTTGACACATTTACACCGAGCTGTGCTCTCAGGAACAATCGAAACACGCGATATCACGATTTTGGTCCTGTTCACAGTTTCGTTCGCCACAGCTGTGCCAGACAACTTTTAACACGTGGATCTTGTGTATTTGAGTAGAATGAAGGTTTTTGACACATTTACACCGAGCTGTGCTCTCAGAAACGCTCGAAACACGCGATATCACGATTTTTGTACTGTTCAAAGTTTCATTCGCCACAGCTGTGCCAGACAACTTTGAACACATGGATCTTGTGTATTTGAGTAGAATGAAGGTTTCTGACACATTTACACCGAGCTGTGCTCTCAGAAATGCTCGAAACACGCGATATCACGATTTTGGTGTTCTTCAATGTTTCGTTCGCCACAGCTGTGCCAGACAACTTTTAACACATGGATCTTGTGTATTTGAGTAGAATGAAGGTTTTTGACACATTTGCACCGAGCTGTGCTCTCAGAAATGCTCGAAACACGCGATATCACGATTTTGGTACTGGTCAACGTTTCGTTCGCCACAGCTGTGCCAGACGACTTTTAACACATGGATCTTGTGTATTTGAGTAGAATGAAGGTTTTTGACACATTTACACCGAGCTGTGCTCTCAGGAACAATCGAAACACGCGATATCACGATTTTGGTCCTGTTCAAAGTTTCGTTCGCCACAGCTGTGCCAGACGACTTTTAACACGTGGATCTTGTGTATTTGAGTAGAATGAAGGTTTTTGACACATTTACACCGAGCTGTACTCTCAGAAACGCTCGAAACACGCGATATCACGATTTTGGTGTTCGTCGATTTTTCGTTCGCCACAGCTGTGCCAGACGACTTTTAACGCATGAATATTGTGCATTTGAGTAGAATGAAGGTTTTTGACACATTTACAACGAGCTGTGCTCTCAGGAACAATCGAAACAGGCGATATCACGATTTTGGTCCTGTTCAAAGTTTCGTTCGCCACAGCTGTGCCAGACAACTTTTAACACGTGGATCTTGTGTATTTGAGTAGAATGAAGGATTTTGACACATTTACACCGAGCTGTACTCTCAGAAACGCTCGAAACCCGCGATATCACGATTTTGGTGTTCTTCGATTTTTCGTTCGCCGCAGCTGTGGCAGACGACTTTTAATGCATGGATAATGTGCATTTGAGTAGAATGAAGGTTTTTCATACATTTACACCGAGCTGTGCTCTCAGAATCGTTCGAAACACGCGATATCACGATTTTGGTACTGTTCAACGTTTCGTTCGCCACAGCTGTGCCAGACGACTTTTAGCACATGGATCTTGTATATTTGAGTAGTATGAAGGTTTTTGACACATTTATACCTAGCTGTGCTCTGAGAGACGCTCGAAACACGCGATATCACGATTTTGGTGTTCGTCGATTTTTCGTTCGCCACAGCTGTGCCAGACGACTTTTAGCACATGGATCTTGTGTATTTGAGTAGTATGAAGGTTTTTGACACATTTATACCTAGCTGTGCTCTGAGAGACGCTCGAAACACGCGATATCACGATTTTGGTGTTCGTCGATTTTTCGTTCGCCACAGCAGTGCCAGACAACTTTTAACACGTGGATCTTGTGTATTTGAGCAGAATGAAGGTTTTTGACACATTTACACCGAGCTGTGCTCTCAGGAACAATCGAAACACGCGATATCACGATTTTGGTCCTGTTCACAGTTTCGTTCGCCACAGCTGTGCCAGACAACTTTTAACACGTGGATCTTGTGTATTTGAGTAGAATGAAGGTTTTTGACACATTTACACCGAGCTGTGCTCTCAGAAACGCTCGAAACACGCGATATCACGATTTTTGTACTGTTCAAAGTTTCATTCGCCACAGCTGTGCCAGACAACTTTGAACACATGGATCTTGTGTATTTGAGTAGAATGAAGGTTTCTGACACATTTACACCGAGCTGTGCTCTCAGAAATGCTCGAAACACGCGATATCACGATTTTGGTGTTCTTCAATGTTTCGTTCGCCACAGCTGTGCCAGACAACTTTTAACACATGGATCTTGTGTATTTGAGTAGAATGAAGGTTTTTGACACATTTGCACCGAGCTGTGCTCTCAGAAATGCTCGAAACACGCGATATCACGATTTTGGTACTGGTCAACGTTTCGTTCGCCACAGCTGTGCCAGACGACTTTTAACACATGGATCTTGTGTATTTGAGTAGAATGAAGGTTTTTCATACATTTACACCGAGCTGTGCTCTCAGAAACGCTCGAAACACGCGATATCACGATTTTGGTGTTCGTCGATTTTTCGTTCGCCACAGCAGTGCCAGACAACTTTTAACACGTGGATCTTGTGTATTTGAGCAGAATGAAGGTTTTTGACACATTTACACCGAGCTGTGCTCTCAGGAACAATCGAAACACGCGATATCACGATTTTGGTCCTGTTCAAAGTTTCGTTCGCCACAGCTGTGCCAGACGACTTTTAACACATGGATCTTGTGTATTTGAGTAGAATGAAGGTTTTTGACACATTTACACCGAGCTGTGCTCTCAGGAACGCTCGAAACACGCGATATCACGATTTTGGTCCTGTTCAAAGTTTCGTTCGCCACAGCTGTGCCAGACAACTTTTAACACGTGGATCTTGTGTATTTGAGCAGAATGAAGGTTTTTGACACATTTACACCGAGCTGTACTCTCAGAAACGCTCGAAACACGCGATATCACGATTTTGGTACTGGTCAACGTTTCATTCGCCACAGCTGTGCCAGACGACTTTTAACACATGGATCTTGTGTATTTGAGTAGAATGAAGGTTTTTGACACATTTACACCGAGCTGTGCTCACAGAAACGTTCGAAACACGCGATATCACGATTTTGGTGTTCTTCAATGTTTCGTTCGCCACAGCTGTGCCAGACAACTTTTAACACATGGATCTTGTGTATTTGAGTAGAATGAAGGTTTTTGACACATTTGTACCGAGCTGTGCTCTCAGAAATGCTCGAAACACGCGATATCACGATTTAGGTACTGTTCAACGTTTCGTTCGCCACAGTTGTGCCAGACGACTTTTAACACATGGATCTTGTGTATTTGAGTAGAATGAAGGTTCTTGACACATTTATACCGAGCTGTGCTCTGAGATACGCTCGAAACACGCGATATCACGATTTTGAACTGTTCAACGTTTCGTTCGCCACAGCCGTGGCAGACGACTTTTAACGCATGGATAATGTGCATTTGAGAAGAATGAAGGTTTTTCATACATTTACACCGAGCTGTGCTCTCAGAAATGTTCGAAACACGCGATATCACGATTTTGGAACTGTTGAACGTTTCGTTCGCCGCAGCTGTGCCAGACGACTTTTAACACATGCATCTTGTGTATTTGAGTAGAATGAAGGTTTCTCATACATTTACACCGAGCTGTGCTCTCAGAAACGCTCGAAACACGCGATATTACGATTTTGGTGTTCTTCGATGTTTCGTCCGCGACAGCTGTGCCAGACGACTTTAACCGCATGTATATTGTGCATTTGAGTAGAATGAAGGATTTTGACGCATTTACACCGAGCTGTGCTCTCAGAAACGCTCGAAACACGCGATATCACGATTTTGGTACTGTTCAACGTTTCGTTCGCCACAGCTGTGTCAGACGACTTTTAACACATGGATCTTGTGTATTTGAGTAGAATGAATGTTTTTGACACATTTACACCGAGCTGTGCTCTCAGGAACGCTCGAAACACGCGATATCACGATTTTGGTCCTGTTCAACGTTTCGTTCGCCACAGCTGTGCCCGACAACTTTTAACACGTGGATCTTGTGTATTTGAGTAGAATGAAGGTTTTTGACACATTTACACCGAGCTGTACTCTCAGGAACGCTCGAAACACGCGATATCACGATTGTGGTGTTCTTCGATGTTTCGTCCGCGACAGCTGTGTCAGACAACTTTAACCGCATGTATATTGTGCATTTGAGTAGAATGAAGGATTTTGACGCATTTACACCGAGCTGTGCTCTCAGAAACGCTCGAAACACTCGATATCACGATTTTGGTACTGTTCAACGTTTCGTTCGCCACAGCTGTGCCAGACGACTTTTAACACATGGATCTTGTGTATTTGAGTAGAATGAAGGTTTTTGACACATTTACACCGAGCTGTGCTCTCAGGAACAATCGAAACACGCGATATCACGATTTTGGTCCTGTTCAAAGTTTCGTTCGCCACAGCTGTGCCAGACGACTTTTAACACGTGGATCTTGTGTATTTGAGTAGAATGAAGGTTTTTGACACATTTACACCGAGCTGTACTCTCAGAAATGCTCGAAACACGCGATATCACGATTTTGGTGTTCGTCGATTTTTCGTTCGCCACAGCTGTGCCAGACGACTTTTAACGCATGAATATTGTGCATTTGAGTAGAATGAAGGTTTTTGACACATTTACAACGAGCTGTGCTCTCAGGAACAATCGAAACAGGCGATATCACGATTTTGGTCCTGTTCAAAGTTTCGTTCGCCACAGCTGTGCCAGACAACTTTTAACACGTGGATCTTGTGTATTTGAGTAGAATGAAGGATTTTGACACATTTACACCGAGCTGTACTCTCAGAAACGCTCGAAACCCGCGATATCACGATTTTGGTGTTCTTCGATTTTTCGTTCGCCGCAGCTGTGGCAGACGACTTTTAATGCATGGATAATGTGCATTTGAGTAGAATGAAGGTTTTTCATACATTTACACCGAGCTGTGCTCTCAGAATCGTTCGAAACACGCGATATCACGATTTTGGTACTGTTCAACGTTTCGTTCGCCACAGCTGTGCCAGACGACTTTTAGCACATGGATCTTGTATATTTGAGTAGTATGAAGGTTTTTGACACATTTATACCTAGCTGTGCTCTGAGAGACGCTCGAAACACGCGATATCACGATTTTGGTGTTCGTCGATTTTTCGTTCGCCACAGCTGTGCCAGACGACTTTTAGCACATGGATCTTGTGTATTTGAGTAGTATGAAGGTTTTTGACACATTTATACCTAGCTGTGCTCTGAGAGACGCTCGAAACACGCGATATCACGATTTTGGTGTTCGTCGATTTTTCGTTCGCCACAGCAGTGCCAGACAACTTTTAACACGTGGATCTTGTGTATTTGAGCAGAATGAAGGTTTTTGACACATTTACACCGAGCTGTGCTCTCAGGAACAATCGAAACACGCGATATCACGATTTTGGTCCTGTTCACAGTTTCGTTCGCCACAGCTGTGCCAGACAACTTTTAACACGTGGATCTTGTGTATTTGAGTAGAATGAAGGTTTTTGACACATTTACACCGAGCTGTGCTCTCAGAAACGCTCGAAACACGCGATATCACGATTTTTGTACTGTTCAAAGTTTCATTCGCCACAGCTGTGCCAGACAACTTTGAACACATGGATCTTGTGTATTTGAGTAGAATGAAGGTTTCTGACACATTTACACCGAGCTGTGCTCTCAGAAATGCTCGAAACACGCGATATCACGATTTTGGTGTTCTTCAATGTTTCGTTCGCCACAGCTGTGCCAGACAACTTTTAACACATGGATCTTGTGTATTTGAGTAGAATGAAGGTTTTTGACACATTTGCACCGAGCTGTGCTCTCAGAAATGCTCGAAACACGCGATATCACGATTTTGGTACTGGTCAACGTTTCGTTCGCCACAGCTGTGCCAGACGACTTTTAACACATGGATCTTGTGTATTTGAGTAGAATGAAGGTTTTTCATACATTTACACCGAGCTGTGCTCTCAGAAACGCTCGAAACACGCGATATCACGATTTTGGTGTTCGTCGATTTTTCGTTCGCCACAGCAGTGCCAGACAACTTTTAACACGTGGATCTTGTGTATTTGAGCAGAATGAAGGTTTTTGACACATTTACACCGAGCTGTGCTCTCAGGAACAATCGAAACACGCGATATCACGATTTTGGTCCTGTTCAAAGTTTCGTTCGCCACAGCTGTGCCAGACGACTTTTAACACATGGATCTTGTGTATTTGAGTAGAATGAAGGTTTTTGACACATTTACACCGAGCTGTGCTCTCAGGAACGCTCGAAACACGCGATATCACGATTTTGGTCCTGTTCAAAGTTTCGTTCGCCACAGCTGTGCCAGACAACTTTTAACACGTGGATCTTGTGTATTTGAGCAGAATGAAGGTTTTTGACACATTTACACCGAGCTGTACTCTCAGAAACGCTCGAAACACGCGATATCACGATTTTGGTACTGGTCAACGTTTCATTCGCCACAGCTGTGCCAGACGACTTTTAACACATGGATCTTGTGTATTTGAGTAGAATGAAGGTTTTTGACACATTTACACCGAGCTGTGCTCACAGAAACGTTCGAAACACGCGATATCACGATTTTGGTGTTCTTCAATGTTTCGTTCGCCACAGCTGTGCCAGACAACTTTTAACACATGGATCTTGTGTATTTGAGTAGAATGAAGGTTTTTGACACATTTGTACCGAGCTGTGCTCTCAGAAATGCTCGAAACACGCGATATCACGATTTAGGTACTGTTCAACGTTTCGTTCGCCACAGTTGTGCCAGACGACTTTTAACACATGGATCTTGTGTATTTGAGTAGAATGAAGGTTCTTGACACATTTATACCGAGCTGTGCTCTGAGATACGCTCGAAACACGCGATATCACGATTTTGAACTGTTCAACGTTTCGTTCGCCACAGCTGTGCCAGACGACTTTTAACAAATCTATCTTGTGTATTTGTGTAGAATGAAGGTTTTTGACGCATTTACACCGAGCTGTGCTCTCAGAAACGATCGAAACACGCGATATCACGATTTTTGTACTGTTCAAAGTTTCGTTCGCCACAGCTGTGCCAGACGACTTTTAACACATGGATCTTGTGTATTTGAGTAGTATGAAGGTTTTTGACACATTTATACCGAGCTGTGCTCTGAGAGACGCTCGAAACACGCGATATCACGATTTTGGTGTTCTTCGATGTTTCGTCCGCGACAGCTGTGCCAGACGACTTTAAACGCATGTATATTGTGTATTTGAGTAGAATGAAGGTTTTTGACGCATTTACACCGAGCTGTGCTCTCAGAAACGCTCGAAACACGCGATATCACGATTTTGGAACTGTTCAACGATTCGTTCGCCACAGCTGTGCCAGACGAATTTTAACACATGGATCTTGTGTATTTGAGTAGAATGAAGGTTTTTCATACATTTACACCGAGCTGTGCTCTCAGAAACGCTCGAAACACGCGATATTACGATTTTGGTGTTCTTCGATGTTTCGTCCGCGACAGCTGTGCCAGACGACTTTAACCGCATGTATATTGTGCATTTGAGTAAAATGAAGGATTTTGACGCATTTACACCGAGCTGTGCTCTCAGAAACGCTCGAAACACGCGATATCACGATTTTGGTACTGTTCAACGTTTCGTTCGCCACAGCTGTGTCAGACGACTTTTAACACATGGATCTTGTGTATTTGAGTAGAATGAATGTTTTTGACACATTTACACCGAGCTGTGCTCTCAGGAACGCTCGAAACACGCGATATCACGATTTTGGTCCTGTTCAACGTTTCGTTCGCCACAGCTGTGCCCGACAACTTTTAACACGTGGATCTTGTGTATTTGAGTAGAATGAAGGTTTTTGACACATTTACACCGAGCTGTACTCTCAGAAACGCTCGAAACACGCGATATCACGATTGTGGTGTTCTTCGATGTTTCGTCCGCGACAGCTGTGTCAGACAACTTTAACCGCATGTATATTGTGCATTTGAGTAGAATGAAGGATTTTGACGCATTTACACCGAGCTGTGCTCTCAGAAACGCTCGAAACACTCGATATCACGATTTTGGTACTGTTCAACGTTTCGTTCGCCACAGCTGTGCCAGACGACTTTTAACACATGGATCTTGTGTATTTGAGTAGAATGAAGGTTTTTGACACATTTACACCGAGCTGTGCTCTCAGGAACAATCGAAACACGCGATATCACGATTTTGGTCCTGTTCAAAGTTTCGTTCGCCACAGCTGTGCCAGACGACTTTTAACACGTGGATCTTGTGTATTTGAGTAGAATGAAGGTTTTTGACACATTTACACCGAGCTGTACTCTCAGAAACGCTCGAAACACGCGATATCACGATTTTGGTGTTCGTCGATTTTTCGTTCGCCACAGCTGTGCCAGACGACTTTTAACGCATGAATATTGTGCATTTGAGTAGAATGAAGGTTTTTGACACATTTACAACGAGCTGTGCTCTCAGGAACAATCGAAACAGGCGATATCACGATTTTGGTCCTGTTCAAAGTTTCGTTCGCCACAGCTGTGCCAGACAACTTTTAACACGTGGATCTTGTGTATTTGAGTAGAATGAAGGATTTTGACACATTTACACCGAGCTGTACTCTCAGAAACGCTCGAAACCCGCGATATCACGATTTTGGTGTTCTTCGATTTTTCGTTCGCCGCAGCTGTGGCAGACGACTTTTAATGCATGGATAATGTGCATTTGAGTAGAATGAAGGTTTTTCATACATTTACACCGAGCTGTGCTCTCAGAATCGTTCGAAACACGCGATATCACGATTTTGGTACTGTTCAACGTTTCGTTCGCCACAGCTGTGCCAGACGACTTTTAGCACATGGATCTTGTATATTTGAGTAGTATGAAGGTTTTTGACACATTTATACCTAGCTGTGCTCTGAGAGACGCTCGAAACACGCGATATCACGATTTTGGTGTTCGTCGATTTTTCGTTCGCCACAGCTGTGCCAGACGACTTTTAGCACATGGATCTTGTGTATTTGAGTAGTATGAAGGTTTTTGACACATTTATACCTAGCTGTGCTCTGAGAGACGCTCGAAACACGCGATATCACGATTTTGGTGTTCGTCGATTTTTCGTTCGCCACAGCAGTGCCAGACAACTTTTAACACGTGGATCTTGTGTATTTGAGCAGAATGAAGGTTTTTGACACATTTACACCGAGCTGTGCTCTCAGGAACAATCGAAACACGCGATATCACGATTTTGGTCCTGTTCACAGTTTCGTTCGCCACAGCTGTGCCAGACAACTTTTAACACGTGGATCTTGTGTATTTGAGTAGAATGAAGGTTTTTGACACATTTACACCGAGCTGTGCTCTCAGAAACGCTCGAAACACGCGATATCACGATTTTTGTACTGTTCAAAGTTTCATTCGCCACAGCTGTGCCAGACAACTTTGAACACATGGATCTTGTGTATTTGAGTAGAATGAAGGTTTCTGACACATTTACACCGAGCTGTGCTCTCAGAAATGCTCGAAACACGCGATATCACGATTTTGGTGTTCTTCAATGTTTCGTTCGCCACAGCTGTGCCAGACAACTTTTAACACATGGATCTTGTGTATTTGAGTAGAATGAAGGTTTTTGACACATTTGCACCGAGCTGTGCTCTCAGAAATGCTCGAAACACGCGATATCACGATTTTGGTACTGGTCAACGTTTCGTTCGCCACAGCTGTGCCAGACGACTTTTAACACATGGATCTTGTGTATTTGAGTAGAATGAAGGTTTTTCATACATTTACACCGAGCTGTGCTCTCAGAAACGCTCGAAACACGCGATATCACGATTTTGGTGTTCGTCGATTTTTCGTTCGCCACAGCAGTGCCAGACAACTTTTAACACGTGGATCTTGTGTATTTGAGCAGAATGAAGGTTTTTGACACATTTACACCGAGCTGTGCTCTCAGGAACAATCGAAACACGCGATATCACGATTTTGGTCCTGTTCAAAGTTTCGTTCGCCACAGCTGTGCCAGACGACTTTTAACACATGGATCTTGTGTATTTGAGTAGAATGAAGGATTTTGACGCATTTACACCGAGCTGTGCTCTCAGAAACGCTCGAAACACTCGATATCACGATTTTGGTACTGTTCAACGTTTCGTTCGCCACAGCTGTGCCAGACGACTTTTAACACATGGATCTTGTGTATTTGAGTAGAATGAAGGTTTTTGACACATTTACACCGAGCTGTGCTCTCAGGAACAATCGAAACGCGATATCACGATTTTGGTCCTGTTCAAAGTTTCGTTCGCCACAGCTGTGCCAGACGACTTTTAACACATGGATCTTGTGTATTTGAGTAGTATGAAGGTTTTTGACATATTTATACCGAGCTGTGCTCACAGAAACGTTCGAAACACGCGATATCACGATTTTGGTGTTCTTCAATGTTTCGTTCGCCACAGCTGTGCCAGACAACTTTTATCACTTGGATCTTGTGTATTTGAGTAGAATGAAGGTTTTTGACACATTTACACCGAGCTGTACTCTCAGAATCGCTCGAAACCCGCGATATCACGATTTTGGTGTTCTTCGATTTTTCGTTCGCCACAGCTGTGACAGACGACTTTTAACGCATGGATAATGTGCATTTGAGTAGAATGAAGGTTGTTCATACATTTACACCGAGCTGTGATCTCAGAAACGTTCGAAACACGCGATATCACGATTTTGGAACTGTTCAACGTTTCGTTCGCCACAGCTGTGCCAGACGACTTTTAACACATGGATCTTGTGTATTTGAGTAGAATGAAGGTTTTTGATACATTTATACCGAGCTGTGCTCTGAGATACGCTCGAAACACACGATATCACGATTTTGGTGTTCGTCGATTTTTCGTTCGCCACAGCTGTGCCAGACGACTTTTAACGCATGAATATTGTGGATTTGAGTAGAATGAAGGTTTTTGACACATTTACACCGAGCTGTGCTCTCAGGAACGCTCGAAACACGCGATATCACGATTTTGGTCCAGTTCAAAGTTTCGTTCGCCACAGCCGTGCCAGACAACTTTTAACACGTGGATCTTGTGTATTTGAGTAGAATGAAGGTTTTTGACACATTTACACCGAGCTGTACTCTCAGAAACGGTCGAAACCGGCGATATCACGATTTTGGTGTTCTTCGATTTTTCGTTCGCCACAGCTGTGGCAGACGACTTTTAACGCATGGATAATGTGCATTTGAGAAGAATGAAGGTTTTTCATACATTTACACCGAGCTGTGCTCTCAGAAATGTTCGAAACACGCGATATCACGATTTTGGAACTGTTGAACGTTTCGTTCGCCGCTGCTGTGCCAGACGACTTTTAACACATGGATCTTGTGTATTTGAGTAGAATGAATTTTTTTCATACATTTACACCGAGCTGTGCTCTCAGAAACGTTCGAAACACGCGATATCACGATTTTGGTACTGTTCAACGTTTCGTTCGCCACAGCTGTGCCAGATGACTTTTAACAAATGGATCTTGTGTATTTGAGTAGAATGAAGGTTTTTGACACATTTGTACCGAGCTGTACTCTCAGAAACGCTTGAAACACGCGATATCACGATTTTGGTGTTCTTCGATGTTTCGTCCGCGACAGCTGTGCCAGACAACTTTAACCGCATGTATATTGTGCATTTGAGTAGAATGAAGGATTTTGACGCATTTACACCGAGCTGTGCTCTCAGAAACGCTCGAAACACTCGATATCACGATTTTGGTACTGTTCAACGTTTCGTTCGCCACAGCTGTGCCAGACGACTTTTAACACATGGATCTTGTGTATTTGAGTAGAATGAAGGTTTTTGACACATTTACACCGAGCTGTGCTCTCAGGAACAATCGAAACGCGATATCACGATTTTGGTCCTGTTCAAAGTTTCGTTCGCCACTCCTGTGCCAGACGACTTTTAACACATGGATCTTGTGTATTTGAGTAGTATGAAGGTTTTTGACACATTTATACCGAGCTGTGCTCACAGAAACGTTCGAAACACGCGATATCACGATTTTGGTGTTCTTCAATGTTTCGTTCGCCACAGCTGTGCCAGACAACTTTTAACACTTGGATCTTGTGTATTTGAGTAGAATGAAGGTTTTTGACACATTTACACCGAGCTGTACTCTCAGAATCGCTCGAAACCCGCGATATCACGATTTTGGTGTTCTTCGATTTTTCGTTCGCCACAGCTGTGACAGACGACTTTTAACGCATGGATAATGTGCATTTGAGTAGAATGAAGGTTGTTCATACATTTACACCGAGCTGTGATCTCAGAAACGTTCGAAACACGCGATATCACGATTTTGGAACTGTTCAACGTTTCGTTCGCCACAGCTGTGCCAGACGACTTTTAACACATGGATCTTGTGTATTTGAGTAGAATGAAGGTTTTTGATACATTTATACCGAGCTGTGCTCTGAGATACGCTCGAAACACACGATATCACGATTTTGGTGTTCGTCGATTTTTCGTTCGCCACAGCTGTGCCAGACGACTTTTAACGCATGAATATTGTGGATTTGAGTAGAATGAAGGTTTTTGACACATTTACACCGAGCTGTGCTCTCAGGAACGCTCGAAACACGCGATATCACGATTTTGGTCCAGTTCAAAGTTTCGTTCGCCACAGCCGTGCCAGACAACTTTTAACACGTGGATCTTGTGTATTTGAGTAGAATGAAGGTTTTTGACACATTTACACCGAGCTGTACTCTCAGAAACGGTCGAAACCGGCGATATCACGATTTTGGTGTTCTTCGATTTTTCGTTCGCCACAGCTGTGGCAGACGACTTTTAACGCATGGATACTGTGCATTTGAGAAGAATGAAGGTTTTTCATACATTTACACCGAGCTGTGCTCTCAGAAATGTTCGAAACACGCGATATCACGATTTTGGAACTGTTGAACGTTTCGTTCGCCGCTGCTGTGCCAGACGACTTTTAACACATGGATCTTGTGTATTTGAGTAGAATGAATTTTTTTCATACATTTACACCGAGCTGTGCTCTCAGAAACGTTCGAAACACGCGATATCACGATTTTGGTACTGTTCAACGTTTCGTTCGCCACAGCTGTGCCAGATGACTTTTAACAAATGGATCTTGTGTATTTGAGTAGAATGAAGGTTTTTGACACATTTGTACCGAGCTGTGCTCTGAGAAACTCTCGAAACACGCAATATCACGATTTTGGTGTTCGTCGATGTTTCGTTCGCCACAGCTGTGCCAGACAACTTTTAACGCATGCATATTAGGCATTTGAGTAGAATGAAGGTTTTTGACACATTTGCACCGAGCTGAGCTCTCAGAAACGCTCGAAACACGCGATATCACGATTTTGGAACTGTTCAACGTTTCGTTCGCCACAGCTGTGCCAGACGACTTTTAACACATGGATCTTGTGTATTTGAGTAGAATGAAGGTTTTTGACACATTTACACCGAGCTGTGCTCTCAGAAACGCTCGAAACACGCGATATCACGATTTTTGTACTGTTCAAAGTTTCATTCGCCACAGCTGTGCCAGAAGACTTTAACTCCGTTCCATGCCGAAACCCAACTTCCAATAAACAACAGCGGTCAAAATCAATTTCAACATAGAAGACTTTAACCGCATGTATATTGTGCATTTGAGTAGAATGAAGGATTTTGACGCATTTACACCGAGCTGTGCTCTCAGAAACGCTCGAAACACTCGATATCACGATTTTGGTACTGTTCAACGTTTCGTTCGAAACAGCTGTGCCAGACGACTTTTAACACATGGATCTTGTGTATTTGAGTAGAATGAAGGTTTTTGACACATTTACACCGAGCTGTGCTCTCAGAAACGCTCGAAACACGCGATATCACGATTTTGGAACTGTTCAACGATTCGTTCGCCACAGCTGTGCCAGACGACTTTTAACACATGGATCTTGTGTATTTGAGTAGAATGAAGGTTTTTCATACATTTACACCGAGCTGTGCTCTCAGAAACGCTCGAAACACGCGATATTACGATTTTGGGGTTCTTCGATGTTTCGTCCGCGACAGCTGTGCCAGACGACTTTAACCGCATGTATATTGTGCATTTGAGTAAAATGAAGGATTTTGACGCATTTACACCGAGCTGTGCTCTCAGAAACGTTCGAAACACGCGATATCACGATTTTGGTGTTCTTCAATGTTTCGTTCGCCACAGCTGTGCCAGACAACTTTTAACACATGGATCTTGTGTATTTGAGTAGAATGAAGGTTTTTGACACATTTGCACCGAGCTGTGCTCTCTGAAATGCTCGAAACACGCGATATCACGATTTTGGTACTGGTCAACGTTTCGTTCGCCACAGCTGTGCCAGACGACTTTTAACACATGGATCTTGTGTATTTGAGTAGAATGAAGGTTTTTGACACATTCATACCGAGCTGTGCTCTGAGATACGCTCGAAACACGCGATATCACGATTTTGGAACTGTTCAACGTTTCGTTCGCCACAGCTGTGCCAGACAACTTTTAACACGTGGATCTTGTGTATTTGAGTAGAATGAAGGTTTTTGACACATTTACACCGAGCTGTACTCTCAGAAACGCTCGAAACCCGCGATATCACGATTTTGGTGTTCTTCGATTTTTCGTTCGCCGCAGCTGTGGCAGACGACTTTTAACGCATGGATAATGTGCATTTGAGTAGAATGAAGGTTTTTCATACATTTACACCGAGCTGTGCTCTCAGAATCGTTCGAAACACGCGATATCACGATTTTGGAACTGTACAACGTTTCGTTCGCCACAGCTGTGCCAGACGACTTTTAACACATGGATCTTGTGTATTTGAGTAGAATGAAGGGTTTTCATACATTTACACCGAGCTGTGCTCTCAGAAACGTTCGAAACACGCGATATCACGACTTTGGTACTGTTCAACGTTTCGTTCGCCACAGCTGTGCCAGACGACTTTTAACACATGGATCTTGTGTATTTGAGTAGAATGAAGGTTCTTGACACATTTATACCGAGCTGTGCTCTGAGAGACGCTCGAAACACGCGATATCACGATTTTGGTGTTCGTCGATTTTTCGTTCGCCACAGCTGTGCCAGACGACTTTTAACACATGGATCTTGTGTATTTGAGTAGAATGAAGGTTTTCGACACATTTACACCGAGCTGTGCTCTCAGGAACGCTCGAAACACGCGATATCACGATTTTGGTCCTGTTTAAAGTTTCGTTCGCCACAGCTGTGCCAGACAACTTTTAACACGTGGATCTTGTGTATTTGAGTAGAATGAAGGTTTTTGACACATTTATACCGAGCTGTGCTCTGAGAAACTCTCGAAACACGCAATATCACGATTTTGGTGTTCGTCGATGTTTCGTTCGCCACAGCTGTGCCAGACAACATTTAACGCATGCATATTAGGCATTTGAGTAGAATGAAGGTTTTTGACACATTTGCACCGAGCTGAGCTCTCAGAAACGCTCGAAACACGCGATATCACGATTTTTGTACTATTCAAAGTTTCATACGCCACAGCTGTGCCAGACGACTTTTAACACAAAGATCTTGTGTATTTGAGTAGAATGAACGTTTTTGACACATTTATACCGAGCTGTGCTCTGAGATACGCTCGAAACACGCGATATCACTATTTTGGTGTTCGTCGATTTTTCGTTCGCCACAGCTGTGCCAGACGGCTTTTAACGCATGAATATTGTGCATTTGAGTAGAATGAAAGTTTTTGACACATTTACACCGAGCTGTGCTCTCAGAAACGCTCGAAACACGCGATATCACGATTTTTATGTTCGTCGATTTTTCGTTCGCTACAGCTGTGCCAGACGACTTTTAACGCATGGATATTGTGCCTCTGAGTAGAATGACGGTTTTTGACACATTTACACCGAGCTGTGCTCTCAGAAACGCTCGAAACACTCTATATCACGATTTTGGTACTGTTCAACGTTTCGTTCGCCACAGCTGTGCCAGACGACTTTTAACACATGGATCTTGTGTATTTGAGTAGAATGAAGGTTTTTGACACATTTACACCGAGCTGTGCTCTCAGGAACGCTCGAAACACGCGATATCACGATTTTGGGGTTCTTCGATGTTTCGTCCGCGACAGCTGTGCCAGATGACTTTAACCGCATGTATATTGTGCATTTGAGTAAAATGAAGGATTTTGACGCATTTACACCGAGCTGTGCTCTCAGAAACGTTCGAAACACGCGATATCACGATTTTGGTGTTCTTCAATGTTTCGTTCGCCACAGCTGTGCCAGACAACTTTTAACACATGGATCTTGTGTATTTGAGAAGAATGAAGGTTTTTGACACATTTACACCGAGCTGTGCTCTCAGAAACGCTCGAAACACGCGATATCACGATTTTGATGTTCGTCGATTTTTCGTTCGCTACAGCTGTGCCAGACGACTTTTAACGCATGGATATTGTGCATCTGAGTAGAATGACGGTTTTTGACACATTTACACCGAGCTGTGCTCTCAGAAACGCTCGAAACACTCTATATCACGATTTTGGTACTGTTCAACGTTTCGTTCGCCACAGCTGTGCCAGACGACTTTTAACACATGGATCTTGTGTATTTGAGTAGAATGAAGGTTTTTGACACATTTACACCGAGCTGTGCTCTCAGGAACGCTCGAAACACGCGATATCACGATTTTGGGGTTCTTCGATGTTTCGTCCGCGACAGCTGTGCCAGATGACTTTAACCGCATGTATATTGTGCATTTGAGTAAAATGAAGGATTTTGACGCATTTACACCGAGCTGTGCTCTCAGAAACGTTCGAAACACGCGATATCACGATTTTGGTGTTCTTCAATGTTTCGTTCGCCACAGCTGTGCCAGACAACTTTTAACACATGGATCTTGTGTATTTGAGTAGAATGAAGGTTTTTGACACATTTGCACCGAGCTGTGCTCTCAGAAATGCTCGAAACACGCGATATCACGATTTTGGTACTGGTCAACGTTTCGTTCGCCACAGCTGTGCCAGACGACTTTTAACACATGGATCTTGTGGATTTGAGTAGAATGAAGGTTTTTGACACATTCATACCGAGCTGTGCTCTGAGATACGCTCGAAACACGCGATATCACGATTTTGGAACTGTTCAACGTTTCGTTCGCCACAGCTGTGCCAGACGACTTTTAACACATCTATCTTGTGTATTTGAGTAGAATGAAGGTTTTTGACGCATTTACACCGAGCTGTGCTCTCAGAAACGCTCGAAACACGCGATATCACGATTTTGGAACTGTTCAACGATTCGTTCGCCACAGCTGTGCCAGACGACTTTTAACACATGGATCTTGTGTATTTGAGTAGAATGAAGGTTTTTGACACATTTACACCGAGCTGTGCTCTCAGGAACGCTCGAAACACGCGATATCACGATTTTGGGGTTCTTCGATGTTTCGTCCGCGACAGCTGTGCCAGATGACTTTAACCGCATGTATATTGTGCATTTGAGTAAAATGAAGGATTTTGACGCATTTACACCGAGCTGTGCTCTCAGAAACGTTCGAAACACGCGATATCACGATTTTGGTGTTCTTCAATGTTTCGTTCGCCACAGCTGTGCCAGACAACTTTTAACACATGGATCTTGTGTATTTGAGTAGAATGAAGGTTTTTGACACATTTACACCGAGCTGTGCTCTCAGAAACGCTCGAAACACGCGATATCACGATTTTGATGTTCGTCGATTTTTCGTTCGCTACAGCTGTGCCAGACGACTTTTAACGCATGGATATTGTGCATCTGAGTAGAATGACGGTTTTTGACACATTTACACCGAGCTGTGCTCTCAGAAACGCTCGAAACACTCTATATCACGATTTTGGTACTGTTCAACGTTTCGTTCGCCACAGCTGTGCCAGACGACTTTTAACACATGGATCTTGTGTATTTGAGTAGAATGAAGGTTTTTGACACATTTACACCGAGCTGTGCTCTCAGGAACGCTCGAAACACGCGATATCACGATTTTGGGGTTCTTCGATGTTTCGTCCGCGACAGCTGTGCCAGATGACTTTAACCGCATGTATATTGTGCATTTGAGTAAAATGAAGGATTTTGACGCATTTACACCGAGCTGTGCTCTCAGAAACGTTCGAAACACGCGATATCACGATTTTGGTGTTCTTCAATGTTTCGTTCGCCACAGCTGTGCCAGACAACTTTTAACACATGGATCTTGTGTATTTGAGTAGAATGAAGGTTTTTGACACATTTGCACCGAGCTGTGCTCTCAGAAATGCTCGAAACACGCGATATCACGATTTTGGTACTGGTCAACGTTTCGTTCGCCACAGCTGTGCCAGACGACTTTTAACACATGGATCTTGTGTATTTGAGTAGAATGAAGGTTTTTGACACATTCATACCGAGCTGTGCTCTGAGATACGCTCGAAACACGCGATATCACGATTTTGGAACTGTTCAACGTTTCGTTCGCCACAGCTGTGCCAGACGACTTTTAACACATCTATCTTGTGTATTTGAGTAGAATGAAGGTTTTTGACGCATTTACACCGAGCTGTGCTCTCAGAAACGCTCGAAACACGCGATATCACGATTTTGGAACTGTTCAACGATTCGTTCGCCACAGCTGTGCCAGACGACTTTTAACACATGGATCTTGTGTATTTGAGTAGAATGAAGGTTTTTCATACACTTACACCGAGCTGTGCTCTCAGAAACGCTCGAAACACGCGATATTACGATTTTGGTGTTCTTCGATGTTTCGTCCGCGACAGCTGTGCCAGACGACTTTAACCGCATGGATATTGTGCATTTGAGTAAAATGAAGGATTTTGACGCATTTACACCGAGCTGTGCTCTCAGAAACGCTCGAAACACGCGATATCACGATTTTGGTACTGTACAACGATTCGTTCGCCACAGCTGTGCCAGACGACTTTTAACACATGGATCTTGTGTATTTGAGTAGAATGAAGGTTTTTCATACATTTACACCGAGCTGTGCTCTCAGGAACGCTCGAAACACGCGATATCACGATTTTGGTGTTCGTCGATTTTTCGTTCGCCACAGCTGTGCCAGACGACTTTTAACGCATGAATATTGTGCATTTGAGTAGAATGAAGGTTTTTGACACATTTACAACGAGCTGTGCTCTCAGGATCAATCGAAACAGGCGATATCACGATTTTGGTCCTGTTCAAAGTTTCGTTCGCCACAGCTGTGCCAGACAACTTTTAACACGTGGATCTTGTGTATTTGAGTAGAATGAAGGTTTTTGACACATTTACACCGAGCTGTACTCTCAGAAACGCTCGAAACCCGCGATATCACGATTTTGGTGTTCTTCGATTTTTCGTTCGCCGCAGCTGTGGCAGACGACTTTTAACGCATGGATAATGTGCATTTGAGTAGAATGAAGGTTTTTCATACATTTACACCGAGCTGTGCTCTCAGAATCGTTCGAAACACTCTATATCACGATTTTGGTACTGTTCAACGTTTCGTTCGCCACAGCTGTGCCAGACGACTTTTAACACATGGATCTTGTGTATTTGAGTAGAATGAAGGTTTTTGACACATTTACACCGAGCTGTGCTCTCAGGAACGCTCGAAACACGCGATATCACGATTTTGGGGTTCTTCGATGTTTCGTCCGCGACAGCTGTGCCAGATGACTTTAACCGCATGTATATTGTGCATTTGAGTAAAATGAAGGATTTTGACGCATTTACACCGAGCTGTGCTCTCAGAAACGTTCGAAACACGCGATATCACGATTTTGGTGTTCTTCAATGTTTCGTTCGCCACAGCTGTGCCAGACAACTTTTAACACATGGATCTTGTGTATTTGAGTAGAATGAAGGTTTTTGACACATTTGCACCGAGCTGTGCTCTCAGAAATGCTCGAAACACGCGATATCACGATTTTGGTACTGGTCAACGTTTCGTTCGCCACAGCTGTGCCAGACGACTTTTAACACATGGATCTTGTGTATTTGAGTAGAATGAAGGTTTTTGACACATTCATACCGAGCTGTGCTCTGAGATAGGCTCGAAACACGCGATATCACGATTTTGGAACTGTTCAACGTTTCGTTCGCCACAGCTGTGCCAGACGACTTTTAACACATCTATCTTGTGTATTTGAGTAGAATGAAGGTTTTTGACGCATTTACACCGAGCTGTGCTCTCAGAAACGCTCGAAACACGCGATATCACGATTTTGGAACTGTTCAACGATTCGTTCGCCACAGCTGTGCCAGACGACTTTTAACACATGGATCTTGTGTATTTGAGTAGAATGAAGGTTTTTCATACACTTACACCGAGCTGTGCTCTCAGAAACGCTCGAAACACGCGATATTACGATTTTGGTGTTCTTCGATGTTTCGTCCGCGACAGCTGTGCCAGACGACTTTAACCGCATGGATATTGTGCATTTGAGTAAAATGAAGGATTTTGACGCATTTACACCGAGCTGTGCTCTCAGAAACGCTCGAAACACGCGATATCACGATTTTGGTACTGTACAACGATTCGTTCGCCACAGCTGTGCCAGACGACTTTTAACACATGGATCTTGTGTATTTGAGTAGAATGAAGGTTTTTCATACATTTACACCGAGCTGTGCTCTCAGGAACGCTCGAAACACGCGATATCACGATTTTGGTGTTCGTCGATTTTTCGTTCGCCACAGCTGTGCCAGACGACTTTTAACACATGAATATTGTGCATTTGAGTAGAATGAAGGTTTTTGACACATTTACAACGAGCTGTGCTCTCAGGATCAATCGAAACAGGCGATATCACGATTTTGGTCCTGTTCAAAGTTTCGTTCGCCACAGCTGTGCCAGACAACTTTTAACACGTGGATCTTGTGTATTTGAGTAGAATGAAGGTTTTTGACACATTTACACCGAGCTGTACTCTCAGAAACGCTCGAAACCCGCGATATCACGATTTTGGTGTTCTTCGATTTTTCGTTCGCCGCAGCTGTGGCAGACGACTTTTAACGCATGGATAATGTGCATTTGAGTAGAATGAAGGTTTTTCATACATTTACACCGAGCTGTGCTCTCAGAATCGTTCGAAACACGCGATATCACGATTTTGGAACTGTTCAACGTTTCGTTCGCCACAGCTGTGCCAGACGACTTTTAACACATGGATCTTGTGTATTTGAGTAGAATGAAGGGTTTTCATACATTTACACCGAGCTGTGCTCTCAGAAACGTTCGAAACACGCGATATCACAACTTTGGTACTGTTCAACGTTTCGTTCGCCACAGCTGTGCCAGACGACTTTTAACACATGGATCTTGTGTATTTGAGTAGAATGAAGGTTTTTGACACATTTATACCGAGCTGTGTTCTGAGAGACGCTCGAAACACGCGATATCACGATTTTGGTGTTCGTCGATTTTTCGTTCGCCACAGCTGTGCCAGACGACTTTTAACACATGGATCTTGTGTATTTGAGTAGAATGAAGGTTTTCGACACATTTACACCGAGCTGTGCTCTCAGGAACGCTCGAAACAGGCGATATCACGATTTTGGTCCTGTTTAAAGTTTCGTTCGCCACAGCTGTGCCAGACGACTTTTAACACATGGATCTTGTGTATTTGAGTAGAATGAAGGTTTTCGACACATTTACACCGAGCTGTGCTCTCAGAAACGCTCGAAACACGCGATATTACGATTTTGGTGTTCTTCGATGTTTCGTCCGCGACAGCTGTGCCAGACGACTTTAACCGCATGTATATTGTGCATTTGAGTAAAATGAAGGATTTTGACGCATTTACACCGAGCTGTGCTCTCAGAAACGTTCGAAACACGCGATATCACGATTTTGGTGTTCTTCAATGTTTCGTTCGCCACAGCTGTGCCAGACAACTTTTAACACATGGATCTTGTGTATTTGAGTAGAATGAAGGTTTTTGACACATTTACACCGAGCTGTGCTCTCAGAAACGCTCGAAACACGCGATATCACGATTTTGATGTTCGTCGATTTTTCGTTCGCTACAGCTGTGCCAGACGACTTTTAACGCATGGATATTGTGCATCTGAGTAGAATGACGGTTTTTGACACATTTACACCGAGCTGTGCTCTCAGAAACGCTCGAAACACTCTATATCACGATTTTGGTACTGTTCAACGTTTCGTTCGCCACAGCTGTGCCAGACGACTTTTAACACATGGATCTTGTGTATTTGAGTAGAATGAAGGTTTTTGACACATTTACACCGAGCTGTGCTCTCAGGAACGCTCGAAACACGCGATATCACGATTTTGGGGTTCTTCGATGTTTCGTCCGCGACAGCTGTGCCAGATGACTTTAACCGCATGTATATTGTGCATTTGAGTAAAATGAAGGATTTTGACGCATTTACACCGAGCTGTGCTCTCAGAAACGTTCGAAACACGCGATATCACGATTTTGGTGTTCTTCAATGTTTCGTTCGCCACAGCTGTGCCAGACAACTTTTAACACATGGATCTTGTGTATTTGAGTAGAATGAAGGTTTTTGACACATTTGCACCGAGCTGTGCTCTCAGAAATGCTCGAAACACGCGATATCACGATTTTGGTACTGGTCAACGTTTCGTTCGCCACAGCTGTGCCAGACGACTTTTAACACATGGATCTTGTGTATTTGAGTAGAATGAAGGTTTTCGACACATTTACACCGAGCTGTGCTCTCAGAAACGCTCGAAACACGCGATATTACGATTTTGGTGTTCTTCGATGTTTCGTCCGCGACAGCTGTGCCAGACGACTTTAACCGCATGTATATTGTGCATTTGAGTAAAATGAAGGATTTTGACGCATTTACACCGAGCTGTGCTCTCAGAAACGTTCGAAACACGCGATATCACGATTTTGGTGTTCTTCAATGTTTCGTTCGCCACAGCTGTGCCAGACAACTTTTAACACATGGATCTTGTGTATTTGAGTAGAATGAAGGTTTTTGACACATTTGCACCGAGCTGTGCTCTCAGAAATGCTCGAAACACGCGATATCACGATTTTGGTACTGGTCAACGTTTCGTTCGCCACAGCTGTGCCAGACGACTTTTAACACATGTATCTTGTGTATTTGAGTAGAATGAAGGTTTTTGACACATTTGCACCGAGCTGTGCTCTCAGAAATGCTCGAAACACGCGATATCACGATTTTGGTACTGGTCAACGTTTCGTTCGCCACAGCTGTGCCAGACGACTTTTAACACATGGATCTTGTGTATTTGAGTAGAATGAAGGTTTTTGACACATTTATACCGAGCTGTGCTCTGAGATACGCTCGAAACACGCGATATCACGATTTTGGAACTGTTCAAAGTTTCGTTCGCCACAGCTGTGCCAGACGACTTTTAACACATCTATCTTGTGTATTTGAGTAGAATGAAGGTTTTTGACGCATTTACACCGAGCTGTGCTCTCAGAAACGCTCGAAACACGCGATATCACGATTTTGGAACTGTTCAACGATTCGTTCGCCACAGCTGTGCCAGACGACTTTTAACACATGGATCTTGTGTATTTGAGTAGAATGAAGGTTTTTCATACACTTACACCGAGCTGTGCTCTCAGAAACGCTCGAAACACGCGATATTACGATTTTGGTGTTCTTCGATGTTTCGTCCGCGACAGCTGTGCCAGACGACTTTAACCGCATGTATATTGTGCATTTGAGTAAAATGAAGGATTTTGACGCATTTACACCGAGCTGTGCTCTCAGAAACGCTCGAAACACGCGATATCACGATTTTGGTACTGTACAACGATTCGTTCGCCACAGCTGTGCCAGACGACTTTTAACACATGGATCTTGTGTATTTGAGTAGAATGAAGGTTTTTCATACATTTACACCGAGCTGTGCTCTCAGAAACGCTCGAAACACGCGATATCACGATTTTGGTGTTCGTCGATTTTTCGTTCGCCACAGCTGTGCCAGACGACTTTTAACGCATGAATATTGTGCATTTGAGTAGAATGAAGGTTTTTGACACATTTACAACGAGCTGTGCTCTCAGGAACAATCGAAACAGGCGATATCACGATTTTGGTCCTGTTCAAAGTTTCGTTCGCCACAGCTGTGCCAGACGACTTTTAACACATGGATCTTGTGTATTTGAGTAGAATGAAGGGGTTTTCATACATTTACACCGAGCTGTGCTCTCAGAAACGTTCGAAACACGCGATATCACGACTTTGGTACTGTTCAACGTTTCGTTCGCCACAGCTGTGCCAGACGACTTTTAACACATGGATCTTGTGTATTTGAGTAGAATGAAGGTTTTCGACACATTTACACCGAGCTGTGCTCTCAGGAACGCTCGAAACACGCGATATCACGATTTTGGTCCTGTTCAAAGTTTCGTTCGCCACAGCTGTGCCCGACAACTTTTAACACGTGGATCTTGTGTATTTGAGTAGAATGAAGGTTTTTGACACATTTACACCGAGCTGTACTCTCAGAAACATTCGAAACACGCGATATCACGATTTTGGTGTTCTTCAATGTTTCGTTCGCCACAGCTGTGCCAGACGACTTTTAACACATGGATCTTGTGTATTTGAGTAGAATGAAGGTTTTTGACACATTTATACCGAGCTGTGCTCTGAGATACGCTCGAAACACGCGATATCACGATTTTGGTGTTCTTCAATATTTCGTTCGCCACAGCTGTGCCAGACAACTTTTAACACGTGGATCTTGTGTATTTGAGTAGAATGAAGGTTTTTGACACATTTACACCGAGCTGTGCTCACAGAAACGTTCGAAACACGCGATATCACGATTTTGGTGTTCTTCAATGTTTCGTTCGCCACAGCTGTGCCAGACAACTTTTAACACGTGGATCTTGTGTATTTGAGTAGAATGAAGGTTTTAGACACATTTACACCGAGCTGTACTCTCAGAAACGCTCGAAACCCGCGATATCACGATTTTGGTGTTCTTCGATTTTTCGTTCGCCGCAGCTGTGGCAGACGACTTTTAACGCATGGATAATGTGCATTTGAGTAGAATGAAGGTTTTTCATACATTTACACCGAGCTGTGCTCTCAGAATCGTTCGAAACACGCGATATCACGATTTTGGAACTGTTCAACGTTTCGTTCGCCACAGCTGTGCCAGACGACTTTTAACACATGGATCTTGTGTATTTGAGTAGAATGAAGGTTTTTCATACATTTACACCGAGCTGTGCTCTCAGAAACGTTCGAAACACGCGATATCACGACTTTTTTACTGTTCAAAGTTTCGTTCGCCACAGCTGTGCCAGACAACTTTTAACACGTGGATCTTGTGTATTTGAGTAGAATGAAGGTTTTTGACACATTTACACCGAGTTGTACTCTCAGAAACGCTCGAAACCCGCGATATCACGATTTTGGTGTTCTTCGATTTTTCGTTCGCCGCAGCTGTGGCAGACGACTTTTAACGCATGGATAATGTGCATATGAGTAGAATGAAGGTTTTTCATACATTTACACCGAGCTGTGCTCTCAGGATCGTTCGAAACACGCGATATCACGATTTTGGTACCGTTCAACGTTTCGTTCGCCACAGCTGTGCCAGACGACTTTTAACACATGGATCTTGTGTATTTGAGTAGTATGAAGGTTTTTGACACATTTATACCTAGCTGTGCTCTGAGAGACGCTCGAAACACGCGATATCACGATTTTGGTGTTCGTCGATTTTTCGTTCGCCACAGCTGTGCCAGACGACTTTTAACACATGGATCTTGTGTATTTGAGTAGAATGAAGGTTTTTGACACATTTACACCGAGCTGTGCTCTCAGGAACGCTCGAAACACGCGATATCACGATTTTGGTCCTGTTCAAAGTTTCGTTCGCCACAGCTGTGCCAGACGACTTTTAACACATGGATCTTGTGTATTTGAGCAGAATGAAGGTTTTTGACACATTTACACCGAGCTGTACTCTCAGAAACGCTCGAAACACGCGATATCACGATTTTGGTGTTCTTCGATGTTTCGTCCGCGACAGCTGTGCCAGACAACTTTAACCGCATGTATATTGTGCATTTGAGTAGAATGAAGGATTTTGACGCATTTACACCGAGCTGTGCTCTCAGAAACGCTCGAAACACGCGATATCACGATTTTGGTGTTCGTCGATTTTTCGTTCGCCACAGCTGTGCCAGACGACTTTTAACGCATGAATATTGTGCATTTGAGTAGAATGAAGGTTTTTGACACATTTGCACCGAGCTGAGCTCTCAGAAACGCTCGAAACACGCGATATCACGATTTTGGAACTGTTCAACGTTTCGTTCGCCACAGCTGTGCCAGACGACTTTTAACACATGGATCTTGTGTATTTGAGTAGAATGAAGGTTTTTGACACATTTACACCGAGCTGTGCTCTCAGAAACGCTCGAAACACGCGATATCACGATTTTTGTACTGTTCAAAGTTTCATTCGCCACAGCTGTGCCAGAAGACTTTAACTCCGTTCCATGCCGAAACCCAACTTCCAATAAACAACAGCGGTCAAAATCAATTTCAACATAGAAGACTTTAACCGCATGTATATTGTGCATTTGAGTAGAATGAAGGATTTTGACGCATTTACACCGAGCTGTGCTCTCAGAAACGCTCGAAACACTCGATATCACGATTTTGGTACTGTTCAACGTTTCGTTCGAAACAGCTGTGCCAGACGACTTTTAACACATGGATCTTGTGTATTTGAGTAGAATGAAGGTTTTTGACACATTTACACCGAGCTGTGCTCTCAGAAACGCTCGAAACACGCGATATCACGATTTTGGTACTGTTCAACGTTTCGTTCGCCACAGCTGTGCCAGACGACTTTTAACACATGGATCTTGTGTATTTGAGTAGTATGAAGGTTTTTGACACATTTATACCGAGCTGTGCTCTGAGAGATGCTCGAAACGCGCGATATCACGATTTTGGTGTTCGTCGATTTTTCGTTCGCCACAGCTGTGCCAGACGACTTTTAACACATGGATCTTGTGTATTTGAGTAGAATGAAGGTTTTCGACACATTTACACCGAGCTGTGCTCTCAGGAACGCTCGAAACACGCGATATCACGATTTTGGTCCTGTTTAAAGTTTCGTTCGCCACAGCTGTGCCAGACAACTTTTAACACGTGGATCTTGTGTATTTGAGTAGAATGAAGGTTTTTGACACATTCACACCGAGCTGTACTCTCAGAAACGCTCGAATCACGCGATATCACGATTTTGGTGTTCTTCGATGTTTCGTCCGCGACAGCTGTGCCAGACGACTTTAACCGCATGTATATTGTGAATTTGAGTAGAATGAAGGATTTTGACGCATTTACACCGAGCTGTGCTCTCAGAAACGCTCGAAACACTCGATATCACGATTTTGGTACTGTTCAACGTTTCGTTCGAAACAGCTGTGCCAGACGACTTTTAACACATGGATCTTGTGTATTTGAGTAGAATGAAGGTTTTTGACACATTTACACCGAGCTGTGCTCTCAGAAACGCTCGAAACACGCGATATCACGATTTTTGTACTGTTCAAAGTTTCATTCGCCACAGCTGTGCCAAACAACTTTGAACACATGGATCTTGTGTATTTGAGTAGAATGAAGGTTTTTGACACATTTACACCGAGCTGTACTCTCAGAAACGCTCGAAACACGCGATATCACGATTTTGGAACTGTTCAACTTTTCGTTCGCCACAGCTGTGCCAGACGACTTTTAACACATCTATCTTGTGTATTTGAGTAGAATGAAGGTTTTTGACGCATTTACACCGAGCTGTGCTCTCAGAAACGCTCGAAACACGCGATATCACGATTTTGGAACTGTTCAACGATTCGTTCGCCACAGCTGTGCCAGACGACTTTTAACACATGGATCTTGTGTATTTGAGTAGAATGAAGGTTTTTCATACACTTACACCGAGCTGTGCTCTCAGAAACGCTCGAAACACGCGATATCACGATTTTGGTACTGTACAACGATTCGTTCGCCACAGCTGTGCCAGACGACTTTTAACACATGGATCTTGTGTATTTGAGTAGAATGAAGGTTTTTCATACATTTACACCGAGCTGTGCTCTCAGAAACGCTCGAAACACGCGATATCACGATTTTGGTGTTCGTCGATTTATCGTTCGCCACAGCTGTGCCAGACGACTTTTAACGCATGAATATTGTGCATTTGAGTAGAATGAAGGTTTTTGACACATTTACAACGAGCGGTGCTCTCAGGAACAATCGAAACAGGCGATATCACGATTTTGGTCCTGTTCAAAGTTTCGTTCGCCACAGCTGTGCCAGACAACTTTTAACACGTGGATCTTGTGTATTTGAGTAGAATGAAGGTTTTTGACACATTTACACCGAGCTGTACTCTCAGAAACATTCGAAACACGCGATATCACGATTTTGGTGTTCTTCAATGTTTCGTTCGCCACAGCTGTGCCAGACGACTTTTAACACATGGATCTTGTGTATTTGAGTAGAATGAAGGTTTTTGACACATTTATACCGAGCTGTGCTCTGAGATACGCTCGAAACACGCGATATCACGATTTTGGTGTTCTTCAATATTTCGTTCGCCACAGCTGTGCCAGACAACTTTTAACACGTGGATCTTGTGTATTTGAGTAGAATGAAGGTTTTTGACACATTTACACCGAGCTGTGCTCACAGAAACGTTCGAAACACGCGATATCACGATTTTGGTGTTCTTCAATGTTTCGTTCGCCACAGCTGTGCCAGACAACTTTTAACACGTGGATCTTGTGTATTTGAGTAGAATGAAGGTTTTAGACACATTTACACCGAGCTGTACTCTCAGAAACGCTCGAAACCCGCGATATCACGATTTTGGTGTTCTTCGATTTTTCGTTCGCCGCAGCTGTGGCAGACGACTTTTAACGCATGGATAATGTGCATTTGAGTAGAATGAAGGTTTTTCATACATTTACACCGAGCTGTGCTCTCAGAATCGTTCGAAACACGCGATATCACGATTTTGGAACTGTTCAACGTTTCGTTCGCCACAGCTGTGCCAGACGACTTTTAACACATGGATCTTGTGTATTTGAGTAGTATGAAGGTTTTTGACACATTTATACCTAGCTGTGCTCTGAGAGACGCTCGAAACACGCGATATCACGATTTTGGTGTTCGTCGATTTTTCGTTCGCCACAGCTGTGCCAGACGACTTTTAACACATGGATCTTGTGTATTTGAGTAGAATGAAGGTTTTTGACACATTTACACCGAGCTGTGCTCTCAGGAACGCTCGAAACACGCGATATCACGATTTTGGTCCTGTTCAAAGTTTCGTTCGCCACAGCTGTGCCAGACGACTTTTAACATATGGATCTTGTGTATTTGAGCAGAATGAAGGTTTTTGACACATTTACACCGAGCTGTACTCTCAGAAACGCTCGAAACACGCGATATCACGATTTTGGTGTTCTTCGATGTTTCGTCCGCGACAGCTGTGCCAGACAACTTTAACCGCATGTATATTGTGCATTTGAGTAGAATGAAGGATTTTGACGCATTTACACCGAGCTGTGCTCTCAGAAACGCTCGAAACACGCGATATCACGATTTTGGTGTTCGTCGATTTTTCGTTCGCCACAGCTGTGCCAGACGACTTTTAACGCATGAATATTGTGCATTTGAGTAGAATGAAGGTTTTTGACACATTTGCACCGAGCTGAGCTCTCAGAAACGCTCGAAACACGCGATATCACGATTTTGGAACTGTTCAACGTTTCGTTCGCCACAGCTGTGCCAGACGACTTTTAACACATGGATCTTGTGTATTTGAGTAGAATGAAGGTTTTTGACACATTTACACCGAGCTGTGCTCTCAGAAACGCTCGAAACACGCGATATCACGATTTTTGTACTGTTCAAAGTTTCATTCGCCACAGCTGTGCCAGAAGACTTTAACTCCGTTCCATGCCGAAACCCAACTTCCAATAAACAACAGCGGTCAAAATCAATTTCAACATAGAAGACTTTAACCGCATGTATATTGTGCATTTGAGTAGAATGAAGGATTTTGACGCATTTACACCGAGCTGTGCTCTCAGAAACGCTCGAAACACTCGATATCACGATTTTGGTACTGTTCAACGTTTCGTTCGAAACAGCTGTGCCAGACGACTTTTAACACATGGATCTTGTGTATTTGAGTAGAATGAAGGTTTTTGACACCTTTACACCGAGCTGTGCTCTCAGAAACGCTCGAAACACGCGATATCACGATTTTGGTACTGTTCAACGTTTCGTTCGCCACAGCTGTGCCAGACGACTTTTAACACATGGATCTTGTGTATTTGAGTAGAATGAAGGTTTTTGACACATTTATACCGAGCTGTGCTCTGAGATACGCTCGAAACACGCGATATCACGATTTTGGAACTGTTCAACGTTTCGTTCGCCACAGCTGTGCCAGACGACTTTTAACATATCTATCTTGTGTATTTGAGTAGAATGAAGGTTTTTGACGCATTTACACCGAGCTGTGCTCTCAGAAACGCTCGAAACACGCGATATCACGATTTTGGAACTGTTCAACGATTCGTTCGCCACAGCTGTGCCAGACGACTTTTAACACATGGATCTTGTGTATTTGAGTAGAATGAAGGTTTTTCATACACTTACACCGAGCTGTGCTCTCAGAAACGCTCGAAACACGCGATATTACGATTTTGGTGTTCTTCGATGTTTCGTCCGCGACAGCTGTGCCAGACGACTTTAACCGCATGTATATTGTGCATTTGAGTAAAATGAAGGATTTTGACGCATTTACACCGAGCTGTGCTCTCAGAAACGCTCGAAACACGCGATATCACGATTTTGGTACTGTACAACGATTCGTTCGCCACAGCTGTGCCAGACGACTTTTAACACATGGATCTTGTGTATTTGAGTAGAATGAAGGTTTTTCATACATTTACACCGAGCTGTGCTCTCAGAACCGCTCGAAACACGCGATATCACGATTTTGGTGTTCGTCGATTTTTCGTTCGCCACAGCTGTGCCAGACGACTTTTAACGCATGAATATTGTGCATTTGAGTAGAATGAAGGTTTTTGACACATTTACAACGAGCTGTGCTCTCAGGAACAATCGAAACAGGCGATATCACGATTTTGGTCCTGTTCAAAGTTTCGTTCGCCACAGCTGTGCCAGACAACTTTTAACACGTGGATCTTGTGTATTTGAGTAGAATGAAGGTTTTTGACACATTTACACCGAGCTGTACTCTCAGAAACGCTCGAAACCCGCGATATCACGATTTTGGTGTTCTTCGATTTTTCGTTCGCCGCAGCTGTGGCAGACGACTTTTACCGCATGGATAATGTGCATTTGAGTAGAATGAAGGTTTTTCATACATTTACACCGAGCTGTGCTCTCAGAAACGCTCGAAACACGCGATATTACGATTTTGGTGTTCTTCGATGTTTCGTCCGCGACAGCTGTGCCAGACGACTTTAACCGCATGTATATTGTGCATTTGAGTAAAATGAAGGATTTTGACGCATTTACACCGAGCTGTGCTCTCAGAAACGTTCGAAACACGCGATATCACGATTTTGGTGTTCTTCAATGTTTCGTTCGCCACTGCTGTGCCAGACAACTTTTAACACATGGATCTTGTGTATTTGAGTAGAATGAAGGTTTTTGACACATTTGCACCGAGCTGTGCTCTCAGAAATGCTCGAAACACGCGATATCACGATTTTGGTACTGGTCAACGTTTCGTTCGCCACAGCTGTGCCAGACGACTTTTAACACATGGATCTTGTGTATTTGAGTAGAATGAAGGTTTTTCATACATTTACACCGAGCTGTGCTCTCAGAATCGTTCAAAACACGCGATATCACGATTTTGGAACTGTTCAACGTTTCGTTCGCCACAGCTGTGCCAGACGACTTTTAACACATGGATCTTGTGTATTTGAGTAGAATGAAGGGGTTTTCATACATTTACACCGAGCTGTGCTCTCAGAAACGTTCGAAACACGCGATATCACGACTTTGGTACTGTTCAACGTTTCGTTCGCCACAGCTGTGCCAGACGACTTTTAACACATGGATCTTGTGTATTTGAGTAGAATGAAGGTTTTCGACACATTTACACCGAGCTGTGCTCTCAGGAACGCTCGAAACACGCGATATCACGATTTTGGTCCTGTTCAAAGTTTCGTTCGCCACAGCTGTGCCCGACAACTTTTAACACGTGGATCTTGTGTATTTGAGTAGAATGAAGGTTTTTGACACATTTACACCGAGCTGTACTCTCAGAAACATTCGAAACACGCGATATCACGATTTTGGTGTTCTTCAATGTTTCGTTCGCCACAGCTGTGCCAGACGACTTTTAACACATGGATCTTGTGTATTTGAGTAGAATGAAGGTTTTTGACACATTTATACCGAGCTGTGCTCTGAGATACGCTCGAAACACGCGATATCACGATTTTGGTGTTCTTCAATATTTCGTTCGCCACAGCTGTGCCAGACAACTTTTAACACGTGGATCTTGTGTATTTGAGTAGAATGAAGGTTTTTGACACATTTACACCGAGCTGTGCTCACAGAAACGTTCGAAACACGCGATATCACGATTTTGGTGTTCTTCAATGTTTCGTTCGCCACAGCTGTGCCAGACAACTTTTAACACGTGGATCTTGTGTATTTGAGTAGAATGAAGGTTTTAGACACATTTACACCGAGCTGTACTCTCAGAAACGCTCGAAACCCGCGATATCACGATTTTGGTGTTCTTCGATTTTTCGTTCGCCGCAGCTGTGGCAGACGACTTTTAACGCATGGATAATGTGCATTTGAGTAGAATGAAGGTTTTTCATACATTTACACCGAGCTGTGCTCTCAGAATCGTTCGAAACACGCGATATCACGATTTTGGAACTGTTCAACGTTTCGTTCGCCACAGCTGTGCCAGACGACTTTTAACACATGGATCTTGTGTATTTGAGTAGAATGAAGGTTTTTCATACATTTACACCGAGCTGTGCTCTCAGAAACGTTCGAAACACGCGATATCACGACTTTTTTACTGTTCAAAGTTTCGTTCGCCACAGCTGTGCCAGACAACTTTTAACACGTGGATCTTGTGTATTTGAGTAGAATGAAGGTTTTTGACACATTTACACCGAGTTGTACTCTCAGAAACGCTCGAAACCCGCGATATCACGATTTTGGTGTTCTTCGATTTTTCGTTCGCCGCAGCTGTGGCAGACGACTTTTAACGCATGGATAATGTGCATTTGAGTAGAATGAAGGTTTTTCATACATTTACACCGAGCTGTGCTCTCAGGTTCGTTCGAAACACGCGATATCACGATTTTGGTACCGTTCAACGTTTCGTTCGCCACAGCTGTGCCAGACGACTTTTAACACATGGATCTTGTGTATTTGAGTAGTATGAAGGTTTTTGACACATTTATACCTAGCTGTGCTCTGAGAGACGCTCGAAACACGCGATATCACGATTTTGGTGTTCGTCGATTTTTCGTTCGCCACAGCTGTGCCAGACGACTTTTAACACATGGATCTTGTGTATTTGAGTAGAATGAAGGTTTTTGACACATTTACACCGAGCTGTGCTCTCAGGAACGCTCGAAACACGCGATATCACGATTTTGGTCCAGTTCAAAGTTTCGTTCGCCACAGCCGTGCCAGACAACTTTTAACACGTGGATCTTGTGTATTTGAGTAGAATGAAGGTTTTTGACACATTTACACCGAGCTGTACTCTCAGAAACGGTCGAAACCGGCGATATCACGATTTTGGTGTTCTTCGATTTTTCGTTCGCCACAGCTGTGGCAGACGACTTTTAACGCATGGATACTGTGCATTTGAGAAGAATGAAGGTTTTTCATACATTTACACCGAGCTGTGCTCTCAGAAATGTTCGAAACACGCGATATCACGATTTTGGAACTGTTGAACGTTTCGTTCGCCGCTGCTGTGCCAGACGACTTTTAACACATGGATCTTGTGTATTTGAGTAGAATGAATTTTTTTCATACATTTACACCGAGCTGTGCTCTCAGAAACGTTCGAAACACGCGATATCACGATTTTGGTACTGTTCAACGTTTCGTTCGCCACAGCTGTGCCAGATGACTTTTAACAAATGGATCTTGTGTATTTGAGTAGAATGAAGGTTTTTGACACATTTGTACCGAGCTGTGCTCTGAGAAACTCTCGAAACACGCAATATCACGATTTTGGTGTTCGTCGATGTTTCGTTCGCCACAGCTGTGCCAGACAACTTTTAACGCATGCATATTAGGCATTTGAGTAGAATGAAGGTTTTTGACACATTTGCACCGAGCTGAGCTCTCAGAAACGCTCGAAACACGCGATATCACGATTTTGGAACTGTTCAACGTTTCGTTCGCCACAGCTGTGCCAGACGACTTTTAACACATGGATCTTGTGTATTTGAGTAGAATGAAGGTTTTTGACACATTTACACCGAGCTGTGCTCTCAGAAACGCTCGAAACACGCGATATCACGATTTTTGTACTGTTCAAAGTTTCATTCGCCACAGCTGTGCCAGAAGACTTTAACTCCGTTCCATGCCGAAACCCAACTTCCAATAAACAACAGCGGTCAAAATCAATTTCAACATAGAAGACTTTAACCGCATGTATATTGTGCATTTGAGTAGAATGAAGGATTTTGACGCATTTACACCGAGCTGTGCTCTCAGAAACGCTCGAAACACTCGATATCACGATTTTGGTACTGTTCAACGTTTCGTTCGAAACAGCTGTGCCAGACGACTTTTAACACATGGATCTTGTGTATTTGAGTAGAATGAAGGTTTTTGACACATTTACACCGAGCTGTGCTCTCAGAAACGCTCGAAACACGCGATATCACGATTTTGGAACTGTTCAACGATTCGTTCGCCACAGCTGTGCCAGACGACTTTTAACACATGGATCTTGTGTATTTGAGTAGAATGAAGGTTTTTCATACATTTACACCGAGCTGTGCTCTCAGAAACGCTCGAAACACGCGATATTACGATTTTGGGGTTCTTCGATGTTTCGTCCGCGACAGCTGTGCCAGACGACTTTAACCGCATGTATATTGTGCATTTGAGTAAAATGAAGGATTTTGACGCATTTACACCGAGCTGTGCTCTCAGAAACGTTCGAAACACGCGATATCACGATTTTGGTGTTCTTCAATGTTTCGTTCGCCACAGCTGTGCCAGACAACTTTTAACACATGGATCTTGTGTATTTGAGTAGAATGAAGGTTTTTGACACATTTGCACCGAGCTGTGCTCTCTGAAATGCTCGAAACACGCGATATCACGATTTTGGTACTGGTCAACGTTTCGTTCGCCACAGCTGTGCCAGACGACTTTTAACACATGGATCTTGTGTATTTGAGTAGAATGAAGGTTTTTGACACATTCATACCGAGCTGTGCTCTGAGATACGCTCGAAACACGCGATATCACGATTTTGGAACTGTTCAACGTTTCGTTCGCCACAGCTGTGCCAGACAACTTTTAACACGTGGATCTTGTGTATTTGAGTAGAATGAAGGTTTTTGACACATTTACACCGAGCTGTACTCTCAGAAACGCTCGAAACCCGCGATATCACGATTTTGGTGTTCTTCGATTTTTCGTTCGCCGCAGCTGTGGCAGACGACTTTTAACGCATGGATAATGTGCATTTGAGTAGAATGAAGGTTTTTCATACATTTACACCGAGCTGTGCTCTCAGAATCGTTCGAAACACGCGATATCACGATTTTGGAACTGTACAACGTTTCGTTCGCCACAGCTGTGCCAGACGACTTTTAACACATGGATCTTGTGTATTTGAGTAGAATGAAGGGTTTTCATACATTTACACCGAGCTGTGCTCTCAGAAACGTTCGAAACACGCGATATCACGACTTTGGTACTGTTCAACGTTTCGTTCGCCACAGCTGTGCCAGACGACTTTTAACACATGGATCTTGTGTATTTGAGTAGAATGAAGGTTCTTGACACATTTATACCGAGCTGTGCTCTGAGAGACGCTCGAAACACGCGATATCACGATTTTGGTGTTCGTCGATTTTTCGTTCGCCACAGCTGTGCCAGACGACTTTTAACACATGGATCTTGTGTATTTGAGTAGAATGAAGGTTTTCGACACATTTACACCGAGCTGTGCTCTCAGGAACGCTCGAAACACGCGATATCACGATTTTGGTCCTGTTTAAAGTTTCGTTCGCCACAGCTGTGCCAGACAACTTTTAACACGTGGATCTTGTGTATTTGAGTAGAATGAAGGTTTTTGACACATTTATACCGAGCTGTGCTCTGAGAAACTCTCGAAACACGCAATATCACGATTTTGGTGTTCGTCGATGTTTCGTTCGCCACAGCTGTGCCAGACAACATTTAACGCATGCATATTAGGCATTTGAGTAGAATGAAGGTTTTTGACACATTTGCACCGAGCTGAGCTCTCAGAAACGCTCGAAACACGCGATATCACGATTTTTGTACTATTCAAAGTTTCATACGCCACAGCTGTGCCAGACGACTTTTAACACAAAGATCTTGTGTATTTGAGTAGAATGAACGTTTTTGACACATTTATACCGAGCTGTGCTCTGAGATACGCTCGAAACACGCGATATCACTATTTTGGTGTTCGTCGATTTTTCGTTCGCCACAGCTGTGCCAGACGGCTTTTAACGCATGAATATTGTGCATTTGAGTAGAATGAAAGTTTTTGACACATTTACACCGAGCTGTGCTCTCAGAAACGCTCGAAACACGCGATATCACGATTTTTATGTTCGTCGATTTTTCGTTCGCTACAGCTGTGCCAGACGACTTTTAACGCATGGATATTGTGCCTCTGAGTAGAATGACGGTTTTTGACACATTTACACCGAGCTGTGCTCTCAGAAACGCTCGAAACACTCTATATCACGATTTTGGTACTGTTCAACGTTTCGTTCGCCACAGCTGTGCCAGACGACTTTTAACACATGGATCTTGTGTATTTGAGTAGAATGAAGGTTTTTGACACATTTACACCGAGCTGTGCTCTCAGGAACGCTCGAAACACGCGATATCACGATTTTGGGGTTCTTCGATGTTTCGTCCGCGACAGCTGTGCCAGATGACTTTAACCGCATGTATATTGTGCATTTGAGTAAAATGAAGGATTTTGACGCATTTACACCGAGCTGTGCTCTCAGAAACGTTCGAAACACGCGATATCACGATTTTGGTGTTCTTCAATGTTTCGTTCGCCACAGCTGTGCCAGACAACTTTTAACACATGGATCTTGTGTATTTGAGAAGAATGAAGGTTTTTGACACATTTACACCGAGCTGTGCTCTCAGAAACGCTCGAAACACGCGATATCACGATTTTGATGTTCGTCGATTTTTCGTTCGCTACAGCTGTGCCAGACGACTTTTAACGCATGGATATTGTGCATCTGAGTAGAATGACGGTTTTTGACACATTTACACCGAGCTGTGCTCTCAGAAACGCTCGAAACACTCTATATCACGATTTTGGTACTGTTCAACGTTTCGTTCGCCACAGCTGTGCCAGACGACTTTTAACACATGGATCTTGTGTATTTGAGTAGAATGAAGGTTTTTGACACATTTACACCGAGCTGTGCTCTCAGGAACGCTCGAAACACGCGATATCACGATTTTGGGGTTCTTCGATGTTTCGTCCGCGACAGCTGTGCCAGATGACTTTAACCGCATGTATATTGTGCATTTGAGTAAAATGAAGGATTTTGACGCATTTACACCGAGCTGTGCTCTCAGAAACGTTCGAAACACGCGATATCACGATTTTGGTGTTCTTCAATGTTTCGTTCGCCACAGCTGTGCCAGACAACTTTTAACACATGGATCTTGTGTATTTGAGTAGAATGAAGGTTTTTGACACATTTGCACCGAGCTGTGCTCTCAGAAATGCTCGAAACACGCGATATCACGATTTTGGTACTGGTCAACGTTTCGTTCGCCACAGCTGTGCCAGACGACTTTTAACACATGGATCTTGTGGATTTGAGTAGAATGAAGGTTTTTGACACATTCATACCGAGCTGTGCTCTGAGATACGCTCGAAACACGCGATATCACGATTTTGGAACTGTTCAACGTTTCGTTCGCCACAGCTGTGCCAGACGACTTTTAACACATCTATCTTGTGTATTTGAGTAGAATGAAGGTTTTTGACGCATTTACACCGAGCTGTGCTCTCAGAAACGCTCGAAACACGCGATATCACGATTTTGGAACTGTTCAACGATTCGTTCGCCACAGCTGTGCCAGACGACTTTTAACACATGGATCTTGTGTATTTGAGTAGAATGAAGGTTTTTGACACATTTACACCGAGCTGTGCTCTCAGGAACGCTCGAAACACGCGATATCACGATTTTGGGGTTCTTCGATGTTTCGTCCGCGACAGCTGTGCCAGATGACTTTAACCGCATGTATATTGTGCATTTGAGTAAAATGAAGGATTTTGACGCATTTACACCGAGCTGTGCTCTCAGAAACGTTCGAAACACGCGATATCACGATTTTGGTGTTCTTCAATGTTTCGTTCGCCACAGCTGTGCCAGACAACTTTTAACACATGGATCTTGTGTATTTGAGTAGAATGAAGGTTTTTGACACATTTACACCGAGCTGTGCTCTCAGAAACGCTCGAAACACGCGATATCACGATTTTGATGTTCGTCGATTTTTCGTTCGCTACAGCTGTGCCAGACGACTTTTAACGCATGGATATTGTGCATCTGAGTAGAATGACGGTTTTTGACACATTTACACCGAGCTGTGCTCTCAGAAACGCTCGAAACACTCTATATCACGATTTTGGTACTGTTCAACGTTTCGTTCGCCACAGCTGTGCCAGACGACTTTTAACACATGGATCTTGTGTATTTGAGTAGAATGAAGGTTTTTGACACATTTACACCGAGCTGTGCTCTCAGGAACGCTCGAAACACGCGATATCACGATTTTGGGGTTCTTCGATGTTTCGTCCGCGACAGCTGTGCCAGATGACTTTAACCGCATGTATATTGTGCATTTGAGTAAAATGAAGGATTTTGACGCATTTACACCGAGCTGTGCTCTCAGAAACGTTCGAAACACGCGATATCACGATTTTGGTGTTCTTCAATGTTTCGTTCGCCACAGCTGTGCCAGACAACTTTTAACACATGGATCTTGTGTATTTGAGTAGAATGAAGGTTTTTGACACATTTGCACCGAGCTGTGCTCTCAGAAATGCTCGAAACACGCGATATCACGATTTTGGTACTGGTCAACGTTTCGTTCGCCACAGCTGTGCCAGACGACTTTTAACACATGGATCTTGTGTATTTGAGTAGAATGAAGGTTTTTGACACATTCATACCGAGCTGTGCTCTGAGATACGCTCGAAACACGCGATATCACGATTTTGGAACTGTTCAACGTTTCGTTCGCCACAGCTGTGCCAGACGACTTTTAACACATCTATCTTGTGTATTTGAGTAGAATGAAGGTTTTTGACGCATTTACACCGAGCTGTGCTCTCAGAAACGCTCGAAACACGCGATATCACGATTTTGGAACTGTTCAACGATTCGTTCGCCACAGCTGTGCCAGACGACTTTTAACACATGGATCTTGTGTATTTGAGTAGAATGAAGGTTTTTCATACACTTACACCGAGCTGTGCTCTCAGAAACGCTCGAAACACGCGATATTACGATTTTGGTGTTCTTCGATGTTTCGTCCGCGACAGCTGTGCCAGACGACTTTAACCGCATGGATATTGTGCATTTGAGTAAAATGAAGGATTTTGACGCATTTACACCGAGCTGTGCTCTCAGAAACGCTCGAAACACGCGATATCACGATTTTGGTACTGTACAACGATTCGTTCGCCACAGCTGTGCCAGACGACTTTTAACACATGGATCTTGTGTATTTGAGTAGAATGAAGGTTTTTCATACATTTACACCGAGCTGTGCTCTCAGGAACGCTCGAAACACGCGATATCACGATTTTGGTGTTCGTCGATTTTTCGTTCGCCACAGCTGTGCCAGACGACTTTTAACGCATGAATATTGTGCATTTGAGTAGAATGAAGGTTTTTGACACATTTACAACGAGCTGTGCTCTCAGGATCAATCGAAACAGGCGATATCACGATTTTGGTCCTGTTCAAAGTTTCGTTCGCCACAGCTGTGCCAGACAACTTTTAACACGTGGATCTTGTGTATTTGAGTAGAATGAAGGTTTTTGACACATTTACACCGAGCTGTACTCTCAGAAACGCTCGAAACCCGCGATATCACGATTTTGGTGTTCTTCGATTTTTCGTTCGCCGCAGCTGTGGCAGACGACTTTTAACGCATGGATAATGTGCATTTGAGTAGAATGAAGGTTTTTCATACATTTACACCGAGCTGTGCTCTCAGAATCGTTCGAAACACTCTATATCACGATTTTGGTACTGTTCAACGTTTCGTTCGCCACAGCTGTGCCAGACGACTTTTAACACATGGATCTTGTGTATTTGAGTAGAATGAAGGTTTTTGACACATTTACACCGAGCTGTGCTCTCAGGAACGCTCGAAACACGCGATATCACGATTTTGGGGTTCTTCGATGTTTCGTCCGCGACAGCTGTGCCAGATGACTTTAACCGCATGTATATTGTGCATTTGAGTAAAATGAAGGATTTTGACGCATTTACACCGAGCTGTGCTCTCAGAAACGTTCGAAACACGCGATATCACGATTTTGGTGTTCTTCAATGTTTCGTTCGCCACAGCTGTGCCAGACAACTTTTAACACATGGATCTTGTGTATTTGAGTAGAATGAAGGTTTTTGACACATTTGCACCGAGCTGTGCTCTCAGAAATGCTCGAAACACGCGATATCACGATTTTGGTACTGGTCAACGTTTCGTTCGCCACAGCTGTGCCAGACGACTTTTAACACATGGATCTTGTGTATTTGAGTAGAATGAAGGTTTTTGACACATTCATACCGAGCTGTGCTCTGAGATAGGCTCGAAACACGCGATATCACGATTTTGGAACTGTTCAACGTTTCGTTCGCCACAGCTGTGCCAGACGACTTTTAACACATCTATCTTGTGTATTTGAGTAGAATGAAGGTTTTTGACGCATTTACACCGAGCTGTGCTCTCAGAAACGCTCGAAACACGCGATATCACGATTTTGGAACTGTTCAACGATTCGTTCGCCACAGCTGTGCCAGACGACTTTTAACACATGGATCTTGTGTATTTGAGTAGAATGAAGGTTTTTCATACACTTACACCGAGCTGTGCTCTCAGAAACGCTCGAAACACGCGATATTACGATTTTGGTGTTCTTCGATGTTTCGTCCGCGACAGCTGTGCCAGACGACTTTAACCGCATGGATATTGTGCATTTGAGTAAAATGAAGGATTTTGACGCATTTACACCGAGCTGTGCTCTCAGAAACGCTCGAAACACGCGATATCACGATTTTGGTACTGTACAACGATTCGTTCGCCACAGCTGTGCCAGACGACTTTTAACACATGGATCTTGTGTATTTGAGTAGAATGAAGGTTTTTCATACATTTACACCGAGCTGTGCTCTCAGGAACGCTCGAAACACGCGATATCACGATTTTGGTGTTCGTCGATTTTTCGTTCGCCACAGCTGTGCCAGACGACTTTTAACACATGAATATTGTGCATTTGAGTAGAATGAAGGTTTTTGACACATTTACAACGAGCTGTGCTCTCAGGATCAATCGAAACAGGCGATATCACGATTTTGGTCCTGTTCAAAGTTTCGTTCGCCACAGCTGTGCCAGACAACTTTTAACACGTGGATCTTGTGTATTTGAGTAGAATGAAGGTTTTTGACACATTTACACCGAGCTGTACTCTCAGAAACGCTCGAAACCCGCGATATCACGATTTTGGTGTTCTTCGATTTTTCGTTCGCCGCAGCTGTGGCAGACGACTTTTAACGCATGGATAATGTGCATTTGAGTAGAATGAAGGTTTTTCATACATTTACACCGAGCTGTGCTCTCAGAATCGTTCGAAACACGCGATATCACGATTTTGGAACTGTTCAACGTTTCGTTCGCCACAGCTGTGCCAGACGACTTTTAACACATGGATCTTGTGTATTTGAGTAGAATGAAGGGTTTTCATACATTTACACCGAGCTGTGCTCTCAGAAACGTTCGAAACACGCGATATCACAACTTTGGTACTGTTCAACGTTTCGTTCGCCACAGCTGTGCCAGACGACTTTTAACACATGGATCTTGTGTATTTGAGTAGAATGAAGGTTTTTGACACATTTATACCGAGCTGTGTTCTGAGAGACGCTCGAAACACGCGATATCACGATTTTGGTGTTCGTCGATTTTTCGTTCGCCACAGCTGTGCCAGACGACTTTTAACACATGGATCTTGTGTATTTGAGTAGAATGAAGGTTTTCGACACATTTACACCGAGCTGTGCTCTCAGGAACGCTCGAAACAGGCGATATCACGATTTTGGTCCTGTTTAAAGTTTCGTTCGCCACAGCTGTGCCAGACGACTTTTAACACATGGATCTTGTGTATTTGAGTAGAATGAAGGTTTTCGACACATTTACACCGAGCTGTGCTCTCAGAAACGCTCGAAACACGCGATATTACGATTTTGGTGTTCTTCGATGTTTCGTCCGCGACAGCTGTGCCAGACGACTTTAACCGCATGTATATTGTGCATTTGAGTAAAATGAAGGATTTTGACGCATTTACACCGAGCTGTGCTCTCAGAAACGTTCGAAACACGCGATATCACGATTTTGGTGTTCTTCAATGTTTCGTTCGCCACAGCTGTGCCAGACAACTTTTAACACATGGATCTTGTGTATTTGAGTAGAATGAAGGTTTTTGACACATTTACACCGAGCTGTGCTCTCAGAAACGCTCGAAACACGCGATATCACGATTTTGATGTTCGTCGATTTTTCGTTCGCTACAGCTGTGCCAGACGACTTTTAACGCATGGATATTGTGCATCTGAGTAGAATGACGGTTTTTGACACATTTACACCGAGCTGTGCTCTCAGAAACGCTCGAAACACTCTATATCACGATTTTGGTACTGTTCAACGTTTCGTTCGCCACAGCTGTGCCAGACGACTTTTAACACATGGATCTTGTGTATTTGAGTAGAATGAAGGTTTTTGACACATTTACACCGAGCTGTGCTCTCAGGAACGCTCGAAACACGCGATATCACGATTTTGGGGTTCTTCGATGTTTCGTCCGCGACAGCTGTGCCAGATGACTTTAACCGCATGTATATTGTGCATTTGAGTAAAATGAAGGATTTTGACGCATTTACACCGAGCTGTGCTCTCAGAAACGTTCGAAACACGCGATATCACGATTTTGGTGTTCTTCAATGTTTCGTTCGCCACAGCTGTGCCAGACAACTTTTAACACATGGATCTTGTGTATTTGAGTAGAATGAAGGTTTTTGACACATTTGCACCGAGCTGTGCTCTCAGAAATGCTCGAAACACGCGATATCACGATTTTGGTACTGGTCAACGTTTCGTTCGCCACAGCTGTGCCAGACGACTTTTAACACATGGATCTTGTGTATTTGAGTAGAATGAAGGTTTTCGACACATTTACACCGAGCTGTGCTCTCAGAAACGCTCGAAACACGCGATATTACGATTTTGGTGTTCTTCGATGTTTCGTCCGCGACAGCTGTGCCAGACGACTTTAACCGCATGTATATTGTGCATTTGAGTAAAATGAAGGATTTTGACGCATTTACACCGAGCTGTGCTCTCAGAAACGTTCGAAACACGCGATATCACGATTTTGGTGTTCTTCAATGTTTCGTTCGCCACAGCTGTGCCAGACAACTTTTAACACATGGATCTTGTGTATTTGAGTAGAATGAAGGTTTTTGACACATTTGCACCGAGCTGTGCTCTCAGAAATGCTCGAAACACGCGATATCACGATTTTGGTACTGGTCAACGTTTCGTTCGCCACAGCTGTGCCAGACGACTTTTAACACATGTATCTTGTGTATTTGAGTAGAATGAAGGTTTTTGACACATTTGCACCGAGCTGTGCTCTCAGAAATGCTCGAAACACGCGATATCACGATTTTGGTACTGGTCAACGTTTCGTTCGCCACAGCTGTGCCAGACGACTTTTAACACATGGATCTTGTGTATTTGAGTAGAATGAAGGTTTTTGACACATTTATACCGAGCTGTGCTCTGAGATACGCTCGAAACACGCGATATCACGATTTTGGAACTGTTCAAAGTTTCGTTCGCCACAGCTGTGCCAGACGACTTTTAACACATCTATCTTGTGTATTTGAGTAGAATGAAGGTTTTTGACGCATTTACACCGAGCTGTGCTCTCAGAAACGCTCGAAACACGCGATATCACGATTTTGGAACTGTTCAACGATTCGTTCGCCACAGCTGTGCCAGACGACTTTTAACACATGGATCTTGTGTATTTGAGTAGAATGAAGGTTTTTCATACACTTACACCGAGCTGTGCTCTCAGAAACGCTCGAAACACGCGATATTACGATTTTGGTGTTCTTCGATGTTTCGTCCGCGACAGCTGTGCCAGACGACTTTAACCGCATGTATATTGTGCATTTGAGTAAAATGAAGGATTTTGACGCATTTACACCGAGCTGTGCTCTCAGAAACGCTCGAAACACGCGATATCACGATTTTGGTACTGTACAACGATTCGTTCGCCACAGCTGTGCCAGACGACTTTTAACACATGGATCTTGTGTATTTGAGTAGAATGAAGGTTTTTCATACATTTACACCGAGCTGTGCTCTCAGAAACGCTCGAAACACGCGATATCACGATTTTGGTGTTCGTCGATTTTTCGTTCGCCACAGCTGTGCCAGACGACTTTTAACGCATGAATATTGTGCATTTGAGTAGAATGAAGGTTTTTGACACATTTACAACGAGCTGTGCTCTCAGGAACAATCGAAACAGGCGATATCACGATTTTGGTCCTGTTCAAAGTTTCGTTCGCCACAGCTGTGCCAGACGACTTTTAACACATGGATCTTGTGTATTTGAGTAGAATGAAGGGGTTTTCATACATTTACACCGAGCTGTGCTCTCAGAAACGTTCGAAACACGCGATATCACGACTTTGGTACTGTTCAACGTTTCGTTCGCCACAGCTGTGCCAGACGACTTTTAACACATGGATCTTGTGTATTTGAGTAGAATGAAGGTTTTCGACACATTTACACCGAGCTGTGCTCTCAGGAACGCTCGAAACACGCGATATCACGATTTTGGTCCTGTTCAAAGTTTCGTTCGCCACAGCTGTGCCCGACAACTTTTAACACGTGGATCTTGTGTATTTGAGTAGAATGAAGGTTTTTGACACATTTACACCGAGCTGTACTCTCAGAAACATTCGAAACACGCGATATCACGATTTTGGTGTTCTTCAATGTTTCGTTCGCCACAGCTGTGCCAGACGACTTTTAACACATGGATCTTGTGTATTTGAGTAGAATGAAGGTTTTTGACACATTTATACCGAGCTGTGCTCTGAGATACGCTCGAAACACGCGATATCACGATTTTGGTGTTCTTCAATATTTCGTTCGCCACAGCTGTGCCAGACAACTTTTAACACGTGGATCTTGTGTATTTGAGTAGAATGAAGGTTTTTGACACATTTACACCGAGCTGTGCTCACAGAAACGTTCGAAACACGCGATATCACGATTTTGGTGTTCTTCAATGTTTCGTTCGCCACAGCTGTGCCAGACAACTTTTAACACGTGGATCTTGTGTATTTGAGTAGAATGAAGGTTTTAGACACATTTACACCGAGCTGTACTCTCAGAAACGCTCGAAACCCGCGATATCACGATTTTGGTGTTCTTCGATTTTTCGTTCGCCGCAGCTGTGGCAGACGACTTTTAACGCATGGATAATGTGCATTTGAGTAGAATGAAGGTTTTTCATACATTTACACCGAGCTGTGCTCTCAGAATCGTTCGAAACACGCGATATCACGATTTTGGAACTGTTCAACGTTTCGTTCGCCACAGCTGTGCCAGACGACTTTTAACACATGGATCTTGTGTATTTGAGTAGAATGAAGGTTTTTCATACATTTACACCGAGCTGTGCTCTCAGAAACGTTCGAAACACGCGATATCACGACTTTTTTACTGTTCAAAGTTTCGTTCGCCACAGCTGTGCCAGACAACTTTTAACACGTGGATCTTGTGTATTTGAGTAGAATGAAGGTTTTTGACACATTTACACCGAGTTGTACTCTCAGAAACGCTCGAAACCCGCGATATCACGATTTTGGTGTTCTTCGATTTTTCGTTCGCCGCAGCTGTGGCAGACGACTTTTAACGCATGGATAATGTGCATATGAGTAGAATGAAGGTTTTTCATACATTTACACCGAGCTGTGCTCTCAGGATCGTTCGAAACACGCGATATCACGATTTTGGTACCGTTCAACGTTTCGTTCGCCACAGCTGTGCCAGACGACTTTTAACACATGGATCTTGTGTATTTGAGTAGTATGAAGGTTTTTGACACATTTATACCTAGCTGTGCTCTGAGAGACGCTCGAAACACGCGATATCACGATTTTGGTGTTCGTCGATTTTTCGTTCGCCACAGCTGTGCCAGACGACTTTTAACACATGGATCTTGTGTATTTGAGTAGAATGAAGGTTTTTGACACATTTACACCGAGCTGTGCTCTCAGGAACGCTCGAAACACGCGATATCACGATTTTGGTCCTGTTCAAAGTTTCGTTCGCCACAGCTGTGCCAGACGACTTTTAACACATGGATCTTGTGTATTTGAGCAGAATGAAGGTTTTTGACACATTTACACCGAGCTGTACTCTCAGAAACGCTCGAAACACGCGATATCACGATTTTGGTGTTCTTCGATGTTTCGTCCGCGACAGCTGTGCCAGACAACTTTAACCGCATGTATATTGTGCATTTGAGTAGAATGAAGGATTTTGACGCATTTACACCGAGCTGTGCTCTCAGAAACGCTCGAAACACGCGATATCACGATTTTGGTGTTCGTCGATTTTTCGTTCGCCACAGCTGTGCCAGACGACTTTTAACGCATGAATATTGTGCATTTGAGTAGAATGAAGGTTTTTGACACATTTGCACCGAGCTGAGCTCTCAGAAACGCTCGAAACACGCGATATCACGATTTTGGAACTGTTCAACGTTTCGTTCGCCACAGCTGTGCCAGACGACTTTTAACACATGGATCTTGTGTATTTGAGTAGAATGAAGGTTTTTGACACATTTACACCGAGCTGTGCTCTCAGAAACGCTCGAAACACGCGATATCACGATTTTTGTACTGTTCAAAGTTTCATTCGCCACAGCTGTGCCAGAAGACTTTAACTCCGTTCCATGCCGAAACCCAACTTCCAATAAACAACAGCGGTCAAAATCAATTTCAACATAGAAGACTTTAACCGCATGTATATTGTGCATTTGAGTAGAATGAAGGATTTTGACGCATTTACACCGAGCTGTGCTCTCAGAAACGCTCGAAACACTCGATATCACGATTTTGGTACTGTTCAACGTTTCGTTCGAAACAGCTGTGCCAGACGACTTTTAACACATGGATCTTGTGTATTTGAGTAGAATGAAGGTTTTTGACACATTTACACCGAGCTGTGCTCTCAGAAACGCTCGAAACACGCGATATCACGATTTTGGTACTGTTCAACGTTTCGTTCGCCACAGCTGTGCCAGACGACTTTTAACACATGGATCTTGTGTATTTGAGTAGTATGAAGGTTTTTGACACATTTATACCGAGCTGTGCTCTGAGAGATGCTCGAAACGCGCGATATCACGATTTTGGTGTTCGTCGATTTTTCGTTCGCCACAGCTGTGCCAGACGACTTTTAACACATGGATCTTGTGTATTTGAGTAGAATGAAGGTTTTCGACACATTTACACCGAGCTGTGCTCTCAGGAACGCTCGAAACACGCGATATCACGATTTTGGTCCTGTTTAAAGTTTCGTTCGCCACAGCTGTGCCAGACAACTTTTAACACGTGGATCTTGTGTATTTGAGTAGAATGAAGGTTTTTGACACATTCACACCGAGCTGTACTCTCAGAAACGCTCGAATCACGCGATATCACGATTTTGGTGTTCTTCGATGTTTCGTCCGCGACAGCTGTGCCAGACGACTTTAACCGCATGTATATTGTGAATTTGAGTAGAATGAAGGATTTTGACGCATTTACACCGAGCTGTGCTCTCAGAAACGCTCGAAACACTCGATATCACGATTTTGGTACTGTTCAACGTTTCGTTCGAAACAGCTGTGCCAGACGACTTTTAACACATGGATCTTGTGTATTTGAGTAGAATGAAGGTTTTTGACACATTTACACCGAGCTGTGCTCTCAGAAACGCTCGAAACACGCGATATCACGATTTTTGTACTGTTCAAAGTTTCATTCGCCACAGCTGTGCCAAACAACTTTGAACACATGGATCTTGTGTATTTGAGTAGAATGAAGGTTTTTGACACATTTACACCGAGCTGTACTCTCAGAAACGCTCGAAACACGCGATATCACGATTTTGGAACTGTTCAACTTTTCGTTCGCCACAGCTGTGCCAGACGACTTTTAACACATCTATCTTGTGTATTTGAGTAGAATGAAGGTTTTTGACGCATTTACACCGAGCTGTGCTCTCAGAAACGCTCGAAACACGCGATATCACGATTTTGGAACTGTTCAACGATTCGTTCGCCACAGCTGTGCCAGACGACTTTTAACACATGGATCTTGTGTATTTGAGTAGAATGAAGGTTTTTCATACACTTACACCGAGCTGTGCTCTCAGAAACGCTCGAAACACGCGATATCACGATTTTGGTACTGTACAACGATTCGTTCGCCACAGCTGTGCCAGACGACTTTTAACACATGGATCTTGTGTATTTGAGTAGAATGAAGGTTTTTCATACATTTACACCGAGCTGTGCTCTCAGAAACGCTCGAAACACGCGATATCACGATTTTGGTGTTCGTCGATTTATCGTTCGCCACAGCTGTGCCAGACGACTTTTAACGCATGAATATTGTGCATTTGAGTAGAATGAAGGTTTTTGACACATTTACAACGAGCGGTGCTCTCAGGAACAATCGAAACAGGCGATATCACGATTTTGGTCCTGTTCAAAGTTTCGTTCGCCACAGCTGTGCCAGACAACTTTTAACACGTGGATCTTGTGTATTTGAGTAGAATGAAGGTTTTTGACACATTTACACCGAGCTGTACTCTCAGAAACATTCGAAACACGCGATATCACGATTTTGGTGTTCTTCAATGTTTCGTTCGCCACAGCTGTGCCAGACGACTTTTAACACATGGATCTTGTGTATTTGAGTAGAATGAAGGTTTTTGACACATTTATACCGAGCTGTGCTCTGAGATACGCTCGAAACACGCGATATCACGATTTTGGTGTTCTTCAATATTTCGTTCGCCACAGCTGTGCCAGACAACTTTTAACACGTGGATCTTGTGTATTTGAGTAGAATGAAGGTTTTTGACACATTTACACCGAGCTGTGCTCACAGAAACGTTCGAAACACGCGATATCACGATTTTGGTGTTCTTCAATGTTTCGTTCGCCACAGCTGTGCCAGACAACTTTTAACACGTGGATCTTGTGTATTTGAGTAGAATGAAGGTTTTAGACACATTTACACCGAGCTGTACTCTCAGAAACGCTCGAAACCCGCGATATCACGATTTTGGTGTTCTTCGATTTTTCGTTCGCCGCAGCTGTGGCAGACGACTTTTAACGCATGGATAATGTGCATTTGAGTAGAATGAAGGTTTTTCATACATTTACACCGAGCTGTGCTCTCAGAATCGTTCGAAACACGCGATATCACGATTTTGGAACTGTTCAACGTTTCGTTCGCCACAGCTGTGCCAGACGACTTTTAACACATGGATCTTGTGTATTTGAGTAGTATGAAGGTTTTTGACACATTTATACCTAGCTGTGCTCTGAGAGACGCTCGAAACACGCGATATCACGATTTTGGTGTTCGTCGATTTTTCGTTCGCCACAGCTGTGCCAGACGACTTTTAACACATGGATCTTGTGTATTTGAGTAGAATGAAGGTTTTTGACACATTTACACCGAGCTGTGCTCTCAGGAACGCTCGAAACACGCGATATCACGATTTTGGTCCTGTTCAAAGTTTCGTTCGCCACAGCTGTGCCAGACGACTTTTAACATATGGATCTTGTGTATTTGAGCAGAATGAAGGTTTTTGACACATTTACACCGAGCTGTACTCTCAGAAACGCTCGAAACACGCGATATCACGATTTTGGTGTTCTTCGATGTTTCGTCCGCGACAGCTGTGCCAGACAACTTTAACCGCATGTATATTGTGCATTTGAGTAGAATGAAGGATTTTGACGCATTTACACCGAGCTGTGCTCTCAGAAACGCTCGAAACACGCGATATCACGATTTTGGTGTTCGTCGATTTTTCGTTCGCCACAGCTGTGCCAGACGACTTTTAACGCATGAATATTGTGCATTTGAGTAGAATGAAGGTTTTTGACACATTTGCACCGAGCTGAGCTCTCAGAAACGCTCGAAACACGCGATATCACGATTTTGGAACTGTTCAACGTTTCGTTCGCCACAGCTGTGCCAGACGACTTTTAACACATGGATCTTGTGTATTTGAGTAGAATGAAGGTTTTTGACACATTTACACCGAGCTGTGCTCTCAGAAACGCTCGAAACACGCGATATCACGATTTTTGTACTGTTCAAAGTTTCATTCGCCACAGCTGTGCCAGAAGACTTTAACTCCGTTCCATGCCGAAACCCAACTTCCAATAAACAACAGCGGTCAAAATCAATTTCAACATAGAAGACTTTAACCGCATGTATATTGTGCATTTGAGTAGAATGAAGGATTTTGACGCATTTACACCGAGCTGTGCTCTCAGAAACGCTCGAAACACTCGATATCACGATTTTGGTACTGTTCAACGTTTCGTTCGAAACAGCTGTGCCAGACGACTTTTAACACATGGATCTTGTGTATTTGAGTAGAATGAAGGTTTTTGACACCTTTACACCGAGCTGTGCTCTCAGAAACGCTCGAAACACGCGATATCACGATTTTGGTACTGTTCAACGTTTCGTTCGCCACAGCTGTGCCAGACGACTTTTAACACATGGATCTTGTGTATTTGAGTAGAATGAAGGTTTTTGACACATTTATACCGAGCTGTGCTCTGAGATACGCTCGAAACACGCGATATCACGATTTTGGAACTGTTCAACGTTTCGTTCGCCACAGCTGTGCCAGACGACTTTTAACATATCTATCTTGTGTATTTGAGTAGAATGAAGGTTTTTGACGCATTTACACCGAGCTGTGCTCTCAGAAACGCTCGAAACACGCGATATCACGATTTTGGAACTGTTCAACGATTCGTTCGCCACAGCTGTGCCAGACGACTTTTAACACATGGATCTTGTGTATTTGAGTAGAATGAAGGTTTTTCATACACTTACACCGAGCTGTGCTCTCAGAAACGCTCGAAACACGCGATATTACGATTTTGGTGTTCTTCGATGTTTCGTCCGCGACAGCTGTGCCAGACGACTTTAACCGCATGTATATTGTGCATTTGAGTAAAATGAAGGATTTTGACGCATTTACACCGAGCTGTGCTCTCAGAAACGCTCGAAACACGCGATATCACGATTTTGGTACTGTACAACGATTCGTTCGCCACAGCTGTGCCAGACGACTTTTAACACATGGATCTTGTGTATTTGAGTAGAATGAAGGTTTTTCATACATTTACACCGAGCTGTGCTCTCAGAACCGCTCGAAACACGCGATATCACGATTTTGGTGTTCGTCGATTTTTCGTTCGCCACAGCTGTGCCAGACGACTTTTAACGCATGAATATTGTGCATTTGAGTAGAATGAAGGTTTTTGACACATTTACAACGAGCTGTGCTCTCAGGAACAATCGAAACAGGCGATATCACGATTTTGGTCCTGTTCAAAGTTTCGTTCGCCACAGCTGTGCCAGACAACTTTTAACACGTGGATCTTGTGTATTTGAGTAGAATGAAGGTTTTTGACACATTTACACCGAGCTGTACTCTCAGAAACGCTCGAAACCCGCGATATCACGATTTTGGTGTTCTTCGATTTTTCGTTCGCCGCAGCTGTGGCAGACGACTTTTACCGCATGGATAATGTGCATTTGAGTAGAATGAAGGTTTTTCATACATTTACACCGAGCTGTGCTCTCAGAAACGCTCGAAACACGCGATATTACGATTTTGGTGTTCTTCGATGTTTCGTCCGCGACAGCTGTGCCAGACGACTTTAACCGCATGTATATTGTGCATTTGAGTAAAATGAAGGATTTTGACGCATTTACACCGAGCTGTGCTCTCAGAAACGTTCGAAACACGCGATATCACGATTTTGGTGTTCTTCAATGTTTCGTTCGCCACTGCTGTGCCAGACAACTTTTAACACATGGATCTTGTGTATTTGAGTAGAATGAAGGTTTTTGACACATTTGCACCGAGCTGTGCTCTCAGAAATGCTCGAAACACGCGATATCACGATTTTGGTACTGGTCAACGTTTCGTTCGCCACAGCTGTGCCAGACGACTTTTAACACATGGATCTTGTGTATTTGAGTAGAATGAAGGTTTTTCATACATTTACACCGAGCTGTGCTCTCAGAATCGTTCAAAACACGCGATATCACGATTTTGGAACTGTTCAACGTTTCGTTCGCCACAGCTGTGCCAGACGACTTTTAACACATGGATCTTGTGTATTTGAGTAGAATGAAGGGGTTTTCATACATTTACACCGAGCTGTGCTCTCAGAAACGTTCGAAACACGCGATATCACGACTTTGGTACTGTTCAACGTTTCGTTCGCCACAGCTGTGCCAGACGACTTTTAACACATGGATCTTGTGTATTTGAGTAGAATGAAGGTTTTCGACACATTTACACCGAGCTGTGCTCTCAGGAACGCTCGAAACACGCGATATCACGATTTTGGTCCTGTTCAAAGTTTCGTTCGCCACAGCTGTGCCCGACAACTTTTAACACGTGGATCTTGTGTATTTGAGTAGAATGAAGGTTTTTGACACATTTACACCGAGCTGTACTCTCAGAAACATTCGAAACACGCGATATCACGATTTTGGTGTTCTTCAATGTTTCGTTCGCCACAGCTGTGCCAGACGACTTTTAACACATGGATCTTGTGTATTTGAGTAGAATGAAGGTTTTTGACACATTTATACCGAGCTGTGCTCTGAGATACGCTCGAAACACGCGATATCACGATTTTGGTGTTCTTCAATATTTCGTTCGCCACAGCTGTGCCAGACAACTTTTAACACGTGGATCTTGTGTATTTGAGTAGAATGAAGGTTTTTGACACATTTACACCGAGCTGTGCTCACAGAAACGTTCGAAACACGCGATATCACGATTTTGGTGTTCTTCAATGTTTCGTTCGCCACAGCTGTGCCAGACAACTTTTAACACGTGGATCTTGTGTATTTGAGTAGAATGAAGGTTTTAGACACATTTACACCGAGCTGTACTCTCAGAAACGCTCGAAACCCGCGATATCACGATTTTGGTGTTCTTCGATTTTTCGTTCGCCGCAGCTGTGGCAGACGACTTTTAACGCATGGATAATGTGCATTTGAGTAGAATGAAGGTTTTTCATACATTTACACCGAGCTGTGCTCTCAGAATCGTTCGAAACACGCGATATCACGATTTTGGAACTGTTCAACGTTTCGTTCGCCACAGCTGTGCCAGACGACTTTTAACACATGGATCTTGTGTATTTGAGTAGAATGAAGGTTTTTCATACATTTACACCGAGCTGTGCTCTCAGAAACGTTCGAAACACGCGATATCACGACTTTTTTACTGTTCAAAGTTTCGTTCGCCACAGCTGTGCCAGACAACTTTTAACACGTGGATCTTGTGTATTTGAGTAGAATGAAGGTTTTTGACACATTTACACCGAGTTGTACTCTCAGAAACGCTCGAAACCCGCGATATCACGATTTTGGTGTTCTTCGATTTTTCGTTCGCCGCAGCTGTGGCAGACGACTTTTAACGCATGGATAATGTGCATTTGAGTAGAATGAAGGTTTTTCATACATTTACACCGAGCTGTGCTCTCAGGTTCGTTCGAAACACGCGATATCACGATTTTGGTACCGTTCAACGTTTCGTTCGCCACAGCTGTGCCAGACGACTTTTAACACATGGATCTTGTGTATTTGAGTAGTATGAAGGTTTTTGACACATTTATACCTAGCTGTGCTCTGAGAGACGCTCGAAACACGCGATATCACGATTTTGGTGTTCGTCGATTTTTCGTTCGCCACAGCTGTGCCAGACGACTTTTAACACATGGATCTTGTGTATTTGAGTAGAATGAAGGTTTTTGACACATTTACACCGAGCTGTGCTCTCAGGAACGCTCGAAACACGCGATATCACGATTTTGGTCCTGTTCAAAGTTTCGTTCGCCACAGCTGTGCCAGACGACTTTTAACACATGGATCTTGTGTATTTGAGCAGAATGAAGGTTTTTGACACATTTACACCGAGCTGTACTCTCAGAAACGCTCGAAACACGCGATATCACGATTTTGGTGTTCTTCGATGTTTCGTCCGCGACAGCTGTGCCAGACAACTTTAACCGCATGTATATTGTGCATTTGAGTAGAATGAAGGATTTTGACGCATTTACACCGAGCTGTGCTCTCAGAAACGCTCGAAACACGCGATATCACGATTTTGGTGTTCGTCGATTTTTCGTTCGCCACAGCTGTGCCAGACGACTTTTAACGCATGAATATTGTGCATTTGAGTAGAATGAAGGTTTTTGACACATTTGCACCGAGCTGAGCTCTCAGAAACGCTCGAAACACGCGATATCACGATTTTGGAACTGTTCAACGTTTCGTTCGCCACAGCTGTGCCAGACGACTTTTAACACATGGATCTTGTGTATTTGAGTAGAATGAAGGTTTTTGACACATTTACACCGAGCTGTGCTCTCAGAAACGCTCGAAACACGCGATATCACGATTTTTGTACTGTTCAAAGTTTCATTCGCCACAGCTGTGCCAGAAGACTTTAACTCCGTTCCATGCCGAAACCCAACTTCCAATAAACAACAGCGGTCAAAATCAATTTCAACATAGAAGACTTTAACCGCATGTATATTGTGCATTTGAGTAGAATGAAGGATTTTGACGCATTTACACCGAGCTGTGCTCTCAGAAACGCTCGAAACACTCGATATCACGATTTTGGTACTGTTCAACGTTTCGTTCGAAACAGCTGTGCCAGACGACTTTTAACACATGGATCTTGTGTATTTGAGTAGAATGAAGGTTTTTGACACATTTACACCGAGCTGTGCTCTCAGAAACGCTCGAAACACGCGATATCACGATTTTTGTACTGTTCAAAGTTTCATTCGCCACAGCTGTGCCAAACAACTTTGAACACATGGATCTTGTGTATTTGAGTAGAATGAAGGTTTTTGACACATTTACACCGAGCTGTACTCTCAGAAACGCTCGAAACACGCGATATCACGATTTTGGAACTGTTCAACTTTTCGTTCGCCACAGCTGTGCCAGACGACTTTTAACACATCTATCTTGTGTATTTGAGTAGAATGAAGGTTTTTGACGCATTTACACCGAGCTGTGCTCTCAGAAACGCTCGAAACACGCGATATCACGATTTTGGAACTGTTCAACGATTCGTTCGCCACAGCTGTGCCAGACGACTTTTAACACATGGATCTTGTGTATTTGAGTAGAATGAAGGTTTTTCATACACTTACACCGAGCTGTGCTCTCAGAAACGCTCGAAACACGCGATATCACGATTTTGGTACTGTACAACGATTCGTTCGCCACAGCTGTGCCAGACGACTTTTAACACATGGATCTTGTGTATTTGAGTAGAATGAAGGTTTTTCATACATTTACACCGAGCTGTGCTCTCAGAAACGCTCGAAACACGCGATATCACGATTTTGGTGTTCGTCGATTTTTCGTTCGCCACAGCTGTGCCAGACGACTTTTAACGCATGAATATTGTGCATTTGAGTAGAATGAAGGTTTTTGACACATTTACACCGAGCTGTGCTCTCAGGAACGCTCGAAACACGCGATATCACGATTTTGGTCCAGTTCAAAGTTTCGTTCGCCACAGCTGTGCCAGACAACTTTTAACACGTGGATCTTGTGTATTTGAGTAGAATGAAGGTTTTTGACACATTTACACCGAGCTGTACTCTCAGAAACGGTCGAAACCGGCGATATCACGATTTTGGTGTTCTTCAATTTTTCGTTCGCCGCAGCTGTGGCAGACGACTTTTAACGCATGGATAATGTGCATGTGAGTAGAATGAAGGTTTTTCATACATTTACACCGAGCTGTGCTCTCAGGATCGTTCGAAACACGCGATATCACGATTTTGGTACCGTTCAACGTTTCGTTCGCCACAGCTGTGCCAGACGACTTTTAACACATGGATCTTGTGTATTTGAGTAGTATGAAGGTTTTTGACAAATTTATACCTAGCTGTGCTCTGAGAGACGCTCGAAACACGCGATATCACGATTTTGGTGTTCGTCGATTTTTCGTTCGCCACAGCTGTGTCAGACGACTTTTAACACATGGATCTTGTGTATTTGAGTAGAATGAAGGTTTTTGACACATTTACACCGAGCTGTGCTCTCAGGAACGCTCGAAACACGCGATATCACGATTTTGGTCCTGTTCAAAGTTTCGTTCGCCGCAGCTGTGCCAGACAACTTTTAAAACGTGGATCTTGTGTATTTGAGCAGAATGAAGGTTTTTGACACATTTACACCGAGCTGTACTCTCAGAAACGCTCGAAACACGCGATATCACGATTTTGGTGTTCTTCGATGTTTCGTCCGCGACAGCTGTGCCAGACAACTTTAACCGCATGTATATTGTGCATTTGAGTAGAATGAAGGATTTTGACGCATTTACACCGAGCTGTGCTCTCAGAAACGCTCGAAACACGCGATATCACGATTTTGGTGTTCGTCGATTTTTCGTTCGCCACAGCTGTGCCAGACGACTTTTAACGCATGAATATTGTGCATTTGAGTAGAATGAAGGTTTTTGACACATTTGCACCGAGCTGAGCTCTCAGAAACGCTCGAAACACGCGATATCACGATTTTGGAACTGTTCAACGTTTCGTTCGCCACAGCTGTGCCAGACGACTTTTAACACATGGATCTTGTGTATTTGAGTAGAATGAAGGTTTTTGACACATTTACACCGAGCTGTGCTCTCAGAAACGCTCGAAACACGCGATATCACGATTTTTGTACTGTTCAAAGTTTCATTCGCCACAGCTGTGCCAGAAGACTTTAACTCCGTTCCATGCCGAAACCCAACTTCCAATAAACAACAGCGGTCAAAATCAATTTCAACATAGAAGACTTTAACCGCATGTATATTGTGCATTTGAGTGGAATGAAGGATTTTGACGCATTTACACCGAGCTGTGCTCTCAGAAACGCTCGAAACACTCGATATCACGATTTTGGTACTGTTCAACGTTTCGTTCGAAACAGCTGTGCCAGACGACTTTTAACACATGGATCTTGTGTATTTGAGTAGAATGAAGGTTTTTGACACATTTACACCGAGCTGTGCTCTCAGAAACGCTCGAAACACGCGATATCACGATTTTGGTACTGTTCAACGTTTCGTTCGCCACAGCTGTGCCAGACGACTTTTAACACATGGATCTTGTGTATTTGAGTAGAATTAAGGTTTTCGACACATTTACACCGAGCTGTGCTCTCAGGAACGCTCGAAACACGCGATATCACGATTTTGGTCCTGTTTAAAGTTTCGTTCGCCACAGCTGTGCCAGACAACTTTTAACACGTGGATCTTGTGTATTTGAGTAGAATGAAGGTTTTTGACACATTCACACCGAGCTGTACTCTCAGAAACGCTCGAATCACGCGATATCACGATTTTGGTGTTCTTCGATGTTTCGTCCGCGACAGCTGTGCCAGACGACTTTAACCGCATGTATATTGTGCATTTGAGTAGAATGAAGGATTTTGACGCATTTACACCGAGCTGTGCTCTCAGAAACGCTCGAAACACTCGATATCACGATTTTGGTACTGTTCAACGTTTCGTTCGAAACAGCTGTGAAAGACGACTTTTAACACATGGATCTTGTGTATTTGAGTAGAATGAAGGTTTTTGACACATTTACACCGAGCTGTGCTCTCAGAAACGCTCGAAACACGCGATATCACGATTTTTGTACTGTTCAAAGTTTCATTCGCCACAGCTGTGCCAGACAACTTTGAACACATGGATCTTGTGTATTTGAGTAGAATGAAGGTTTTTGACACATTTACACCGAGCTGTACTCTCAGAAACGCTCGAAACACGCGATATCACGATTTTGGAACTGTTCAACTTTTCGTTCGCCACAGCTGTGCCAGACGACTTTTAACACATCTATCTTGTGTATTTGAGTAGAATGAAGGTTTTTGACGCATTTACACCGAGCTGTGCTCTCAGAAACGCTCGAAACACGCGATATCACGATTTTGGAACTGTTCAACGATTCGTTCGCCACAGCTGTGCCAGACGACTTTTAACACATGGATCTTGTGTATTTGAGTAGAATGAAGGTTTTTCATACACTTACACCGAGCTGTGCTCTCAGAAACGCTCGAAACACGCGATATTACGATTTTGGTGTTCTTCGATGTTTCGTCCGCGACAGCTGTGCCAGACGACTTTAACCGCATGTATATTGTGCATTTGAGTAAAATGAAGGATTTTGACGCATTTACACCGAGCTGTGCTCTCAGAAACGCTCGAAACACGCGATATCACGATTTTGGTACTGTACAACGATTCGTTCGCCACAGCTGTGCCAGACGACTTTTAACACATGGATCTTGTGTATTTCAGTAGAATGAAGGTTTTTCATACATTTACACCGAGCTGTGCTCTCAGAAACGCTCGAAACACGCGATATCACGATTTTGGTGTTCGTCGATTTTTCGTTCGCCACAGCTGTGCCAGACGACTTTTAACGCATGAATATTGTGCATTTGAGTAGAATGAAGGTTTTTGACACATTTACAACGAGCTGTGCTCTCAGGAACAATCGAAACAGGCGATATCACGATTTTGGTCCTGTTCAAAGTTTCGTTCGCCACAGCTGTGCCAGACAACTTTTAACACGTGGATCTTGTGTATTTGAGTAGAATGAAGGTTTTTGACACATTTACACCGAGCTGTACTCTCAGAAACGCTCGAAACCCGCGATATCACGATTTTGGTGTTCTTCGATTTTTCGTTCGCCGCAGCTGTGGCAGACGACTTTTACCGCATGGATAATGTGCATTTGAGTAGAATGAAGGTTTTTCATACATTTACACCGAGCTGTGCTCTCAGAAACGCTCGAAACACGCGATATTACGATTTTGGTGTTCTTCGATGTTTCGTCCGCGACAGCTGTGCCAGACGACTTTAACCGCATGTATATTGTGCATTTGAGTAAAATGAAGGATTTTGACGCATTTACACCGAGCTGTGCTCTCAGAAACGTTCGAAACACGCGATATCACGATTTTGGTGTTCTTCAATGTTTCGTTCGCCACTGCTGTGCCAGACAACTTTTAACACATGGATCTTGTGTATTTGAGTAGAATGAAGGTTTTTGACACATTTGCACCGAGCTGTGCTCTCAGAAATGCTCGAAACACGCGATATCACGATTTTGGTACTGGTCAACGTTTCGTTCGCCACAGCTGTGCCAGACGACTTTTAACACATGGATCTTGTGTATTTGAGTAGAATGAAGGTTTTTCATACATTTACACCGAGCTGTGCTCTCAGAATCGTTCAAAACACGCGATATCACGATTTTGGAACTGTTCAACGTTTCGTTCGCCACAGCTGTGCCAGACGACTTTTAACACATGGATCTTGTGTATTTGAGTAGAATGAAGGGGTTTTCATACATTTACACCGAGCTGTGCTCTCAGAAACGTTCGAAACACGCGATATCACGACTTTGGTACTGTTCAACGTTTCGTTCGCCACAGCTGTGCCAGACGACTTTTAACACATGGATCTTGTGTATTTGAGTAGAATGAAGGTTTTCGACACATTTACACCGAGCTGTGCTCTCAGGAACGCTCGAAACACGCGATATCACGATTTTGGTCCTGTTCAAAGTTTCGTTCGCCACAGCTGTGCCCGACAACTTTTAACACGTGGATCTTGTGTATTTGAGTAGAATGAAGGTTTTTGACACATTTACACCGAGCTGTACTCTCAGAAACATTCGAAACACGCGATATCACGATTTTGGTGTTCTTCAATGTTTCGTTCGCCACAGCTGTGCCAGACGACTTTTAACACATGGATCTTGTGTATTTGAGTAGAATGAAGGTTTTTGACACATTTATACCGAGCTGTGCTCTGAGATACGCTCGAAACACGCGATATCACGATTTTGGTGTTCTTCAATATTTCGTTCGCCACAGCTGTGCCAGACAACTTTTAACACGTGGATCTTGTGTATTTGAGTAGAATGAAGGTTTTTGACACATTTACACCGAGCTGTGCTCACAGAAACGTTCGAAACACGCGATATCACGATTTTGGTGTTCTTCAATGTTTCGTTCGCCACAGCTGTGCCAGACAACTTTTAACACGTGGATCTTGTGTATTTGAGTAGAATGAAGGTTTTAGACACATTTACACCGAGCTGTACTCTCAGAAACGCTCGAAACCCGCGATATCACGATTTTGGTGTTCTTCGATTTTTCGTTCGCCGCAGCTGTGGCAGACGACTTTTAACGCATGGATAATGTGCATTTGAGTAGAATGAAGGTTTTTCATACATTTACACCGAGCTGTGCTCTCAGAATCGTTCGAAACACGCGATATCACGATTTTGGAACTGTTCAACGTTTCGTTCGCCACAGCTGTGCCAGACGACTTTTAACACATGGATCTTGTGTATTTGAGTAGAATGAAGGTTTTTCATACATTTACACCGAGCTGTGCTCTCAGAAACGTTCGAAACACGCGATATCACGACTTTTTTACTGTTCAAAGTTTCGTTCGCCACAGCTGTGCCAGACAACTTTTAACACGTGGATCTTGTGTATTTGAGTAGAATGAAGGTTTTTGACACATTTACACCGAGTTGTACTCTCAGAAACGCTCGAAACCCGCGATATCACGATTTTGGTGTTCTTCGATTTTTCGTTCGCCGCAGCTGTGGCAGACGACTTTTAACGCATGGATAATGTGCATTTGAGTAGAATGAAGGTTTTTCATACATTTACACCGAGCTGTGCTCTCAGGTTCGTTCGAAACACGCGATATCACGATTTTGGTACCGTTCAACGTTTCGTTCGCCACAGCTGTGCCAGACGACTTTTAACACATGGATCTTGTGTATTTGAGTAGTATGAAGGTTTTTGACACATTTATACCTAGCTGTGCTCTGAGAGACGCTCGAAACACGCGATATCACGATTTTGGTGTTCGTCGATTTTTCGTTCGCCACAGCTGTGCCAGACGACTTTTAACACATGGATCTTGTGTATTTGAGTAGAATGAAGGTTTTTGACACATTTACACCGAGCTGTGCTCTCAGGAACGCTCGAAACACGCGATATCACGATTTTGGTCCTGTTCAAAGTTTCGTTCGCCACAGCTGTGCCAGACGACTTTTAACACATGGATCTTGTGTATTTGAGCAGAATGAAGGTTTTTGACACATTTACACCGAGCTGTACTCTCAGAAACGCTCGAAACACGCGATATCACGATTTTGGTGTTCTTCGATGTTTCGTCCGCGACAGCTGTGCCAGACAACTTTAACCGCATGTATATTGTGCATTTGAGTAGAATGAAGGATTTTGACGCATTTACACCGAGCTGTGCTCTCAGAAACGCTCGAAACACGCGATATCACGATTTTGGTGTTCGTCGATTTTTCGTTCGCCACAGCTGTGCCAGACGACTTTTAACGCATGAATATTGTGCATTTGAGTAGAATGAAGGTTTTTGACACATTTGCACCGAGCTGAGCTCTCAGAAACGCTCGAAACACGCGATATCACGATTTTGGAACTGTTCAACGTTTCGTTCGCCACAGCTGTGCCAGACGACTTTTAACACATGGATCTTGTGTATTTGAGTAGAATGAAGGTTTTTGACACATTTACACCGAGCTGTGCTCTCAGAAACGCTCGAAACACGCGATATCACGATTTTTGTACTGTTCAAAGTTTCATTCGCCACAGCTGTGCCAGAAGACTTTAACTCCGTTCCATGCCGAAACCCAACTTCCAATAAACAACAGCGGTCAAAATCAATTTCAACATAGAAGACTTTAACCGCATGTATATTGTGCATTTGAGTAGAATGAAGGATTTTGACGCATTTACACCGAGCTGTGCTCTCAGAAACGCTCGAAACACTCGATATCACGATTTTGGTACTGTTCAACGTTTCGTTCGAAACAGCTGTGCCAGACGACTTTTAACACATGGATCTTGTGTATTTGAGTAGAATGAAGGTTTTTGACACATTTACACCGAGCTGTGCTCTCAGAAACGCTCGAAACACGCGATATCACGATTTTTGTACTGTTCAAAGTTTCATTCGCCACAGCTGTGCCAAACAACTTTGAACACATGGATCTTGTGTATTTGAGTAGAATGAAGGTTTTTGACACATTTACACCGAGCTGTACTCTCAGAAACGCTCGAAACACGCGATATCACGATTTTGGAACTGTTCAACTTTTCGTTCGCCACAGCTGTGCCAGACGACTTTTAACACATCTATCTTGTGTATTTGAGTAGAATGAAGGTTTTTGACGCATTTACACCGAGCTGTGCTCTCAGAAACGCTCGAAACACGCGATATCACGATTTTGGAACTGTTCAACGATTCGTTCGCCACAGCTGTGCCAGACGACTTTTAACACATGGATCTTGTGTATTTGAGTAGAATGAAGGTTTTTCATACACTTACACCGAGCTGTGCTCTCAGAAACGCTCGAAACACGCGATATCACGATTTTGGTACTGTACAACGATTCGTTCGCCACAGCTGTGCCAGACGACTTTTAACACATGGATCTTGTGTATTTGAGTAGAATGAAGGTTTTTCATACATTTACACCGAGCTGTGCTCTCAGAAACGCTCGAAACACGCGATATCACGATTTTGGTGTTCGTCGATTTATCGTTCGCCACAGCTGTGCCAGACGACTTTTAACGCATGAATATTGTGCATTTGAGTAGAATGAAGGTTTTTGACACATTTACAACGAGCTGTGCTCTCAGGAACAATCGAAACAGGCGATATCACGATTTTGGTCCTGTTCAAAGTTTCGTTCGCCACAGCTGTGCCAGACAACTTTTAACACGTGGATCTTGTGTATTTGAGTAGAATGAAGGTTTTTGACACATTTACACCGAGCTGTACTCTCAGAATCGCTCGAAACCCGCGATATCACGATTTTGGTGTTCTTCGATTTTTCGTTCGCCACAGCTGTGGCAGACGACTTTTAACGCATGGATAATGTGCATTTGAGTAGAATGAAGGTTGTTCATACATTTACACCGAGCTGTGCTCTCAGAAACGTTCGAAACACGCGATATCACGATTTTGGAACTGTTCAACGTTTCGTTCGCCACAGCTGTGCCAGACGACTTTTAACACATGGATCTTGTGTATTTGAGTAGAATGAAGGTTTTTGATACATTTATACCGAGCTGTGCTCTGAGATACGCTCGAAACACGCGATATCACGATTTTGGTGTTCGTCGATTTTTCGTTCGCCACAGCTGTGCCAGACGACTTTTAACGCATGAATATTGTGCATTTGAGTAGAATGAAGGTTTTTGACACATTTACACCGAGCTGTGCTCTCAGGAACGCTCGAAACACGCGATATCACGATTTTGGTCCAGTTCAAAGTTTCGTTCGCCACAGCTGTGCCAGACAACTTTTAACACGTGGATCTTGTGTATTTGAGTAGAATGAAGGTTTTTGACACATTTACACCGAGCTGTACTCTCAGAAACGGTCGAAACCGGCGATATCACGATTTTGGTGTTCTTCAATTTTTCGTTCGCCGCAGCTGTGGCAGACGACTTTTAACGCATGGATAATGTGCATGTGAGTAGAATGAAGGTTTTTCATACATTTACACCGAGCTGTGCTCTCAGGATCGTTCGAAACACGCGATATCACGATTTTGGTACCGTTCAACGTTTCGTTCGCCACAGCTGTGCCAGACGACTTTTAACACATGGATCTTGTGTATTTGAGTAGTATGAAGGTTTTTGACAAATTTATACCTAGCTGTGCTCTGAGAGACGCTCGAAACACGCGATATCACGATTTTGGTGTTCGTCGATTTTTCGTTCGCCACAGCTGTGTCAGACGACTTTTAACACATGGATCTTGTGTATTTGAGTAGAATGAAGGTTTTTGACACATTTACACCGAGCTGTGCTCTCAGGAACGCTCGAAACACGCGATATCACGATTTTGGTCCTGTTCAAAGTTTCGTTCGCCGCAGCTGTGCCAGACAACTTTTAAAACGTGGATCTTGTGTATTTGAGCAGAATGAAGGTTTTTGACACATTTACACCGAGCTGTACTCTCAGAAACGCTCGAAACACGCGATATCACGATTTTGGTGTTCTTCGATGTTTCGTCCGCGACAGCTGTGCCAGACAACTTTAACCGCATGTATATTGTGCATTTGAGTAGAATGAAGGATTTTGACGCATTTACACCGAGCTGTGCTCTCAGAAACGCTCGAAACACGCGATATCACGATTTTGGTGTTCGTCGATTTTTCGTTCGCCACAGCTGTGCCAGACGACTTTTAACGCATGAATATTGTGCATTTGAGTAGAATGAAGGTTTTTGACACATTTGCACCGAGCTGAGCTCTCAGAAACGCTCGAAACACGCGATATCACGATTTTGGAACTGTTCAACGTTTCGTTCGCCACAGCTGTGCCAGACGACTTTTAACACATGGATCTTGTGTATTTGAGTAGAATGAAGGTTTTTGACACATTTACACCGAGCTGTGCTCTCAGAAACGCTCGAAACACGCGATATCACGATTTTTGTACTGTTCAAAGTTTCATTCGCCACAGCTGTGCCAGAAGACTTTAACTCCGTTCCATGCCGAAACCCAACTTCCAATAAACAACAGCGGTCAAAATCAATTTCAACATAGAAGACTTTAACCGCATGTATATTGTGCATTTGAGTGGAATGAAGGATTTTGACGCATTTACACCGAGCTGTGCTCTCAGAAACGCTCGAAACACTCGATATCACGATTTTGGTACTGTTCAACGTTTCGTTCGAAACAGCTGTGCCAGACGACTTTTAACACATGGATCTTGTGTATTTGAGTAGAATGAAGGTTTTTGACACATTTACACCGAGCTGTGCTCTCAGAAACGCTCGAAACACGCGATATCACGATTTTGGTACTGTTCAACGTTTCGTTCGCCACAGCTGTGCCAGACGACTTTTAACACATGGATCTTGTGTATTTGAGTAGAATTAAGGTTTTCGACACATTTACACCGAGCTGTGCTCTCAGGAACGCTCGAAACACGCGATATCACGATTTTGGTCCTGTTTAAAGTTTCGTTCGCCACAGCTGTGCCAGACAACTTTTAACACGTGGATCTTGTGTATTTGAGTAGAATGAAGGTTTTTGACACATTCACACCGAGCTGTACTCTCAGAAACGCTCGAATCACGCGATATCACGATTTTGGTGTTCTTCGATGTTTCGTCCGCGACAGCTGTGCCAGACGACTTTAACCGCATGTATATTGTGCATTTGAGTAGAATGAAGGATTTTGACGCATTTACACCGAGCTGTGCTCTCAGAAACGCTCGAAACACTCGATATCACGATTTTGGTACTGTTCAACGTTTCGTTCGAAACAGCTGTGAAAGACGACTTTTAACACATGGATCTTGTGTATTTGAGTAGAATGAAGGTTTTTGACACATTTACACCGAGCTGTGCTCTCAGAAACGCTCGAAACACGCGATATCACGATTTTTGTACTGTTCAAAGTTTCATTCGCCACAGCTGTGCCAGACAACTTTGAACACATGGATCTTGTGTATTTGAGTAGAATGAAGGTTTTTGACACATTTACACCGAGCTGTACTCTCAGAAACGCTCGAAACACGCGATATCACGATTTTGGAACTGTTCAACTTTTCGTTCGCCACAGCTGTGCCAGACGACTTTTAACACATCTATCTTGTGTATTTGAGTAGAATGAAGGTTTTTGACGCATTTACACCGAGCTGTGCTCTCAGAAACGCTCGAAACACGCGATATCACGATTTTGGAACTGTTCAACGATTCGTTCGCCACAGCTGTGCCAGACGACTTTTAACACATGGATCTTGTGTATTTGAGTAGAATGAAGGTTTTTCATACACTTACACCGAGCTGTGCTCTCAGAAACGCTCGAAACACGCGATATTACGATTTTGGTGTTCTTCGATGTTTCGTCCGCGACAGCTGTGCCAGACGACTTTAACCGCATGTATATTGTGCATTTGAGTAAAATGAAGGATTTTGACGCATTTACACCGAGCTGTGCTCTCAGAAACGCTCGAAACACGCGATATCACGATTTTGGTACTGTACAACGATTCGTTCGCCACAGCTGTGCCAGACGACTTTTAACACATGGATCTTGTGTATTTCAGTAGAATGAAGGTTTTTCATACATTTACACCGAGCTGTGCTCTCAGAAACGCTCGAAACACGCGATATCACGATTTTGGTGTTCGTCGATTTTTCGTTCGCCACAGCTGTGCCAGACGACTTTTAACGCATGAATATTGTGCATTTGAGTAGAATGAAGGTTTTTGACACATTTACAACGAGCTGTGCTCTCAGGAACAATCGAAACAGGCGATATCACGATTTTGGTCCTGTTCAAAGTTTCGTTCGCCACAGCTGTGCCAGACAACTTTTAACACGTGGATCTTGTGTATTTGAGTAGAATGAAGGTTTTTGACACATTTACACCGAGCTGTACTCTCAGAAACGCTCGAAACCCGCGATATCACGATTTTGGTGTTCTTCGATTTTTCGTTCGCCGCAGCTGTGGCAGACGACTTTTAACGCATGGATAATGTGCATTTGAGTAGAATGAAGGTTTTTCATACATTTACACCGAGCTGTGCTCTCAGAAACGCTCGAAACACGCGATATTACGATTTTGGTGTTCTTCGATGTTTCGTCCGCGACAGCTGTGCCAGACGACTTTAACCGCATGTATATTGTGCATTTGAGTAAAATGAAGGATTTTGACGCATTTACACCGAGCTGTGCTCTCAGAAACGTTCGAAACACGCGATATCACGATTTTGGTGTTCTTCAATGTTTCGTTCGCCACTGCTGTGCCAGACAACTTTTAACACATGGATCTTGTGTATTTGAGTAGAATGAAGGTTTTTGACACATTTGCACCGAGCTGTGCTCTCAGAAATGCTCGAAACACGCGATATCACGATTTTGGTACTGGTCAACGTTTCGTTCGCCACAGCTGTGCCAGACGACTTTTAACACATGGATCTTGTGTATTTGAGTAGAATGAAGGTTTTTGACACATTTATACCGAGCTGTGCTCTGAGATACGCTCGAAACACGCGATATCACGATTTTGGAACTGTTCAACGTTTCGTTCGCCACAGCTGTGCCAGACGACTTTTAACACATCTATCTTGTGTATTTGAGTAGAATGAAGGTTTTTGACGCATTTACACCGAGCTGTGCTCTCAGAAACGCTCGAAACACGCGATATCACGATTTTGGAACTGTTCAACGATTCGTTCGCCACAGCTGTGCCAGACGACTTTTAACACATGGATCTTGTGTATTTGAGTAGAATGAAGGTTTTTCATACACTTACACCGAGCTGTGCTCTCAGAAACGCTCGAAACACACGATATTACGATTTTGGTGTTCTTCGATGTTTCGTCCGCGACAGCTGTGCCAGACGACTTTAACCGCATGTATATTGTGCATTTGAGTAAAATGAAGGATTTTGACGCATTTACACCGAGCTGTGCTCTAGGAAACGCTCGAAACACGCGATATCACGATTTTGGTACTGTACAACGATTCGTTCGCCACAGCTGTGCCAGACGACTTTTAACACATGGATCTTGTGTATTTGAGTAGAATGAAGGTTTTTCATACATTTACACCGAGCTGTGCTCTCAGAAACGCTCGAAACACGCGATATCACGATTTTGGTGTTCGTCGATTTTTCGTTCGCCACAGCTGTGCCAGACGACTTTTAACGCATGTATATTGTGCATTTGAGTAGAATGAAGGTTTTTGACACATTTACAACGAGCTGTGCTCTCAGGAACAATCGAAACAGGCGATATCACGATTTTGGTCCTGTTCAAAGTTTCGTTCGCCACAGCTGTGCCAGACAACTTTTAACACGTGGATCTTGTGTATTTGAGTAGAATGAAGGTTTTTGACACATTTACACCGAGCTGTACTCTCAGAAACGCTCGAAACCCGCGATATCACGATTTTGGTGTCCTTCGATTTTTCGTTCGCCGCAGCTGTGGCAGACGACTTTTAACGCATGGATAATGTGCATTTCAGTAGAATGAAGGTTTTTCATACATTTACACCGAGCTGTGCTCTCAGAATCGTTCGAAACACGCGATATCACGATTTTGGAACTGTTCAACGTTTCGTTCGCCACAGCTGTGCCAGACGACTTTTAACACATGGATCTTGTGTATTTGAGTAGAATGAAGGGTTTTCATACATTTACACCGAGCTGTGCTCTCAGAAACGTTCGAAACACGCGATATCACGACTTTGGTACTGTTCAACGTTTCGTTCGCCACAGCTGTGCCAGACGACTTTTAACATATGGATCTTGTGTATTTGAGTAGGATGAAGGTTTTTGACACATTTATACCGAGCTGTGCTCTGAGAGACGCTCGAAACACGCGATATCACGATTTTGGTGTTCGTCGATTTTTCGTTCGCCACAGCTGTGCCAGACGACTTTTAACACATGGATCTTGTGTATTTGAGTAGAATGAAGGTTTTCGACACATTTACACCGAGCTGTGCTCTCAGGAACGCTCGAAACACGCGATATCACGATTTTGGTCCTGTTCAAAGTTTCGTTCGCCACAGCTGTGCCCGACAACTTTTAACACGTGGATCTTGTGTATTTGAGTAGAATGAAGGTTTTTGACACATTTACACCGAGCTGTACTCTCAGAAACATTCGAAACACGCGATATCACGATTTTGGTGTTCTTCAATGTTTCGTTCGCCACAGCTGTGCCAGACGACTTTTAACACATGGATCTTGTGTATTTGAGTAGAATGAAGGTTTTTGACACATTTATACCGAGCTGTGCTCTGAGATACGCTCGAAACACGCGATATCACGATTTTGGTGTTCTTCAATATTTCGTTCGCCACAGCTGTGCCAGACAACTTTTAACACGTGGATCTTGTGTATTTGAGTAGAATGAAGGTTTTTGACACATTTACACCGAGCTGTGCTCACAGAAACGTTCGAAACACGCGATATCACGATTTTGGTGTTCTTCAATGTTTCGTTCGCCACAGCTGTGCCAGACAACTTTTAACACGTGGATCTTGTGTATTTGAGTAGAATGAAGGTTTTAGACACATTTACACCGAGCTGTACTCTCAGAAACGCTCGAAACCCGCGATATCACGATTTTGGTGTTCTTCGATTTTTCGTTCGCCGCAGCTGTGGCAGACGACTTTTAACGCATGGATAATGTGCATTTGAGTAGAATGAAGGTTTTTCATACATTTACACCGAGCTGTGCTCGCAGAATCGTTCGAAACACGCGATATCACGATTTTGGGACTGTTCAACGTTTCGTTCGCCACAGCTGTGCCAGACGACTTTTAACACATGGATCTTGTGTATTTGAGTAGAATGAAGGTTTTTCATACATTTACACCGAGCTGTGCTCTCAGAAACGTTCGAAACACGCGATATCACGACTTTTTTACTGTTCAACGTTTCGTTCGCCAGAGCTGTGCCAGACGACTTTTAACACATGGATCTTGTGTATTTGAGTAGTATGAAGGTTTTTGACACATTTATACCGAGCTGTGCTCTGAGAGACGCTCGAAACACGCGATATCACGATTTTGGTGTTCGTCGATTTTTCGTTCGCCACAGCTGTGCCAGACGACTTTTAACACATGGATCTTGTGTATTTGAGTAGAATGAAGGTTTTCGACACATTTACACCGAGCTGTGCTCTCAGGAACGCTCGAAACACGCGATATCACGATTTTGCTACTGTTCAACGTTTCGTTCGCCACAGCTGTGCCAGACGACTTTTAACACATGGATCTTGTGTATTTGAGTAGAATGAAGGTTTTTGATACATTTATACCGAGCTGTGCTCTGAGATACGCTCGAAACACGCGATATCACGATTTTGGTGTTCGTCGATTTTTCGTTCGCCACAGCTGTGCCAGACGACTTTTAACGTATGAATATTGTGCATTTGAGTAGAATGAAGGTTTTTGACACATTTACAACGAGCTGTGCTCTCAGGAACAATCGAAACAGGCGATATCACGATTTTGGTCCTGTTCAAAGTTTCGTTCGCCACAGCTGTGCCAGACAACTTTTAACACGTGGATCTTGTGTATTTGAGTAGAATGAAGGTTTTTGACACATTTACACCGAGTTGTACTCTCAGAAACGCTCGAAACCCGCGATATCACGATTTTGGTGTTCTTCGATTTTTCGTTCGCCGCAGCTGTGGCAGACGACTTTTAACGCATGGATAATGTGCATTTGAGTAGAATGAAGGTTTTTCATACATTTACACCGAGCTGTGCTCTCAGGATCGTTCGAAACACGCGATATCACGATTTTGGTACCGTTCAACGTTTCGTTCGCCACAGCTGTGCCAGACGACTTTTAACACATGGATCTTGTGTATTTGAGTAGTATGAAGGTTTTTGACACATTTATACCTAGCTGTGCTCTGAGAGACGCTCGAATCACGCGATATCACGATTTTGGTGTTCGTCGATTTTTCGTTCGCCACAGCTGTGCCAGACGACTTTTAACACATGGATCTTGTGTATTTGAGTAGAATGAAGGTTTTTGACACATTTACACCGAGCTGTGCTGTCAGGAACGCTCGAAACACGCGATATCACGATTTTGGTCCTGTTCAAAGTTTCGTTCGCCGCAGCTGTGCCAGACAACTTTTAAAACGTGGATCTTGTGTATTTGAGCAGAATGAAGGTTTTTGACACATTTACACCGAGCTGTACTCTCAGAAACGCTCGAAACACGCGATATCACGATTTTGGTGTTCTTCGATGTTTCGTCCGCGACAGCTGTGCCAGACAACTTCAACCGCATGTATATTGTGCATTTGAGTAGAATGAATGATTTTGACGCATTTACACCGAGCTGTGCTCTCAGAAACGCTCGAAACACTCGATATCACGATTTTGGTACTGTTCAACGTTTCGTTCGCCACAGCTGTGCCAGACGACTTTTAACACATGGATCTTGTGTATTTGAGTAGAATGAAGGTTTTTGACACATTTACACCGAGCTGTGCTCTCAGGAACAATCGAAACGCGATATCACGATTTTGGTCCTGTTCAAAGTTTCGTTCGCCACAGCTGTGCCAGACGACTTTTAACACATGGATCTTGTGTATTTGAGTAGTATGAAGGCTTTTGACACATTTATACCGAGCTGTGCTCACAGAAACGTTCGAAACACGCGATATCACGATTTTGGTGTTCTTCAATGTTTCGTTCGCCACAGCTGTGCCAGACAACTTTTAACACGTGGATCTTGTGTATTTGAGTAGAATGAAGGTTTTTGACACATTTACACCGAGCTGTACTCTCAGAATCGCTCGAAACCCGCGATATCACGATTTTGGTGTTCTTCGATTTTTCGTTCGCCACAGCTGTGGCAGACGACTTTTAACGCATGGATAATGTGCATTTGAGTAGAATGAAGGTTGTTCATACATTTACACCGAGCTGTGCTCTCAGAAACGTTCGAAACACGCGATATCACGATTTTGGAACTGTTCTACGTTTCGTTCGCCACAGCTGTGCCAGACGACTTTTAACACATGGATCTTGTGTATTTGAGTAGAATGAAGGTTTTTGACACATTTACACCGAGCTGTACTCTCAGAAACGCTCGAAACACGCGATATTACGATTTTGGTGTTCTTCGATGTTTCGTCCGCGACAGCTGTGCCAGACGACTTTAACCGCATGTATATTGTGCATTTGAGTAGAATGAAGGATTTTGACGCATTTACACCGAGCTGTGCTCTCAGAAACGCTCGAAACACGCGATATCACGATTTTGGTACTGTTCAACCTTTCGTTCGCCACAGCTGTGCCAGACGACTTTTAACACATGGATCTTGTGTATTTGAGTAGAATAAAGGTTTTTGACACATTTACACCGAGCTGTGCTCTCAGGAACGCTCGAAACACGCGATATCACGATTTTGGTCCTGTTCAAAGTTTCGTTCGCCACAGCTGTGCCCGACAACTTTTAACACGTGGATCTTGTGTATTTGAGTAGAATGAAGGTTTTTGACACATTTACACCGAGCTGTACTCTCAGAAACATTCTAAACACGCGATATCACGATTTTGGTGTTCTTCAATGTTTCGTTCGCCACAGCTGTGCCAGACGACTTTTAACACATGGATCTTGTGTATTTGAGTAGAATGAAGGTTTTTGACACATTTATACCGAGCTGTGCTCTGAGATACGCTCGAAACACGCGATATCACGATTTTGGTGTTCTTCAATATTTCGTTCGCCACAGCTGTGCCAGACAACTTTTAACACGTGGATCTTGTGTATTTGAGTAGAATGAAGGTTTTTGACACATTTACACCGAGCTGTGCTCACAGAAACGTTCGAAACACGCGATATCACGATTTTGGTGTTCTTCAATGTTTCGTTCGCCACAGCTGTGCCAGACAACTTTTAACACGTGGATCTTGTGTATTTGAGTAGAATGAAGGTTTTAGACACATTTACACCGAGCTGTACTCTCAGAAACGCTCGAAACCCGCGATATCACGATTTTGGTGTTCTTCGATTTTTTGTTCGCCGCAGCTGTGGCAGACGACTTTTAACGCATGGATAATGTGCATTTGAGTAGAATGAAGGTTTTTCATACATTTACACCGAGCTGTGCTCTCAGAATCGTTCGAAACACGCGATATCACGATTTTGGAACTGTTCAACGTTTCGTTCGCCACAGCTGTGCCAGACGACTTTTAACACATGGATCTTGTGTATTTGAGTAGAATGAAGGTTTTTCATACATTTACACCGAGCTGTGCTCTCAGAAACGTTCGAAACACGCGATATCACGACTTTTTTACTGTTCAACGTTTCGTTCGCCAGAGCTGTGCCAGACGACTTTTAACACATGGATCTTGTGTATTTGAGTAGTATGAAGGTTTTTGACACATTTATACCGAGCTGTGCTCTGAGAGACGCTCGAAACACGCGATATCACGATTTTGGTGTTCGTCGATTTTTCGTTCGCCACAGCTGTGCCAGACGACTTTTAACACATGGATCTTGTGTATTTGAGTAGAATGAAGGTTTTTGACACATTTACACCGAGCTGTACTCTCAGAAACATTCGAAACACGCGATATCACGATTTTGGTGTTCTTCAATGTTTCGTTCGCCACAGCTGTGCCAGACGACTTTTAACACATGGATCTTGTGTATTTGAGTAGAATGAAGGTTTTTGACACATTTATACCGAGCTGTGCTCTGAGATACGCTCGAAACACGCGATATCACGATTTTGGTGTTCTTCAATATTTCGTTCGCCACAGCTGTGCCAGACAACTTTTAACACGTGGATCTTGTGTATTTGAGTAGAATGAAGGTTTTTGACACATTTACACCGAGCTGTGCTCACAGAAACGTTCGAAACACGCGATATCACGATTTTGGTGTTCTTCAATGTTTCGTTCGCCACAGCTGTGCCAGACAACTTTTAACACGTGGATCTTGTGTATTTGAGTAGAATGAAGGTTTTAGACACATTTACACCGAGCTGTACTCTCAGAAACGCTCGAAACCCGCGATATCACGATTTTGGTGTTCTTCGATTTTTCGTTCGCCGCAGCTGTGGCAGACGACTTTTAACGCATGGATAATGTGCATTTGAGTAGAATGAAGGTTTTTCATACATTTACACCGAGCTGTGCTCTCAGAATCGTTCGAAACACGCGATATCACGATTTTGGAACTGTTCAACGTTTCGTTCGCCACAGCTGTGCCAGACGACTTTTAACACATGGATCTTGTGTATTTGAGTAGAATGAAGGTTTTCGACACATTTACACCGAGCTGTGCTCTCAGGAACGCTCGAAACACGCGATATCACGATTTTGCTACTGTTCAACGTTTCGTTCGCCACAGCTGTGCCAGACGACTTTTAACACATGGATCTTGTGTATTTGAGTAGAATGAAGGTTTTTGATACATTTATACCGAGCTGTGCTCTGAGATACGCTCGAAACACGCGATATCACGATTTTGGTGTTCGTCGATTTTTCGTTCGCCACAGCTGTGCCAGACGACTTTTAACGCATGAATATTGTGCATTTGAGTAGAATGAAGATTTTTGACACATTTACAATGAGCTGTGCTCTCAGGAACAATCGAAACAGGCGATATCACGATTTTGGTCCTGTTCAAAGTTTCGTTCGCCACAGCTGTGCCAGACAACTTTTAACACGTGGATCTTGTGTATTTGAGTAGAATGAAGGTTTTTGACACATTTACACCGAGTTGTACTCTCAGAAACGCTCGAAACCCGCGATATCACGATTTTGGTGTTCTTCGATTTTTCGTTCGCCGCAGCTGTGGCAGACGACTTTTAACGCATGGATAATGTGCATTTGAGTAGAATGAAGGTTTTTCATACATTTACACCGAGCTGTGCTCTCAGGATCGTTCGAAACACGCGATATCACGATTTTGGTACCGTTCAACGTTTCGTTCGCCACAGCTGTGCCAGACGACTTTTAACACATGGATCTTGTGTATTTGAGTAGTATGAAGGTTTTTGACACATTTATACCTAGCTGTGCTCTGAGAGACGCTCGAAACACGCGATATCACGATTTTGGTGTTCGTCGATTTTTCGTTCGCCACAGCTGTGCCAGACGACTTTTAACACATGGATCTTGTGTATTTGAGTAGAATGAAGGTTTTTGACACATTTACACCGAGCTGTGCTCTCAGGAACGCTCGAAACACGCGATATCACGATTTTGGTCCTGTTCAAAGTTTCGTTCGCCGCAGCTGTGCCAGACAACTTTTAAAACGTGGATCTTGTGTATTTGAGCAGAATGAAGGTTTTTGACACATTTACACCGAGCTGTACTCTCAGAAACGCTCGAAACACGCGATATCACGATTTTGGTGTTCTTCGATGTTTCGTCCGCGACAGCTGTGCCAGACAACTTTAACCGCATGTATATTGTGCATTTGAGTAGAATGAAGGATTTTGACGCATTTACACCGAGCTGTGCTCTCAGAAACGCTCGAAACACTCGATATCACGATTTTGGTACTGTTCAACGTTTCGTTCGCCACAGCTGTGCCAGACGACTTTTAACACATGGATCTTGTGTATTTGAGTAGAATGAAGGTTTTTGACACATTTACACCGAGCTGTGCTCTCAGGAACAATCGAAACGCGATATCACGATTTTGGTCCTGTTCAAAGTTTCGTTCGCCACAGCTGTGCCAGACGACTTTTAACACATGGATCTTGTGTATTTGAGTAGTATGAAGGTTTTTGACACATTTATACCGAGCTGTGCTCACAGAAACGTTCGAAACACGCGATATCACGATTTTGGTGTTCTTCAATGTTTCGTTCGCCACAGCTGTGCCAGACAACTTTTAACACTTGGATCTTGTGTATTTGAGTAGAATGAAGGTTTTTGACACATTTACACCGAGCTGTACTCTCAGAATCGCTCGAAACCCGCGATATCACGATTTTGGAACTGTTCAACGTTTCGTTCGCCACAGCTGTGCCAGACGACTTTTAACACATGGATCTTGTGTATTTGAGTAGAATGAAGGTTTTTGATACATTTATACCGAGCTGTGCTCTGAGATACGCTCGAAACACACGATATCACGATTTTGGTGTTCGTCGATTTTTCGTTCGCCACAGCTGTGCCAGACGACTTTTAACGCATGAATATTGTGGATTTGAGTAGAATGAAGGTTTTTGACACATTTACACCGAGCTGTGCTCTCAGGAACGCTCGAAACACGCGATATCACGATTTTGGTCCAGTTCAAAGTTTCGTTCGCCACAGCCGTGCCAGACAACTTTTAACACGTGGATCTTGTGTATTTGAGTAGAATGAAGGTTTTTGACTCATTTACACCGAGCTGTACTCTCAGAAACGGTCGAAACCGGCGATATCACGATTTTGGTGTTCTTCGATTTTTCGTTCACCACAGCTGTGGCAGACGACTTTTAACGCATGGATAATGTGCATTTGAGAAGAATGAAGGTTTTTCATACATTTACACCGAGCTGTGCTCTCAGAAACGCTCGAAACACTCGATATCACGATTTTGGTACTGTTCAACGTTTCGTTCGAAACAGCTGTGCCAGACGACTTTTAACACATGGATCTTGTGTATTTGAGTAGAATGAAGGTTTTTGACACATTTACACCGAGCTGTGCTCTCAGAAACGCTCGAAACACGCGATATCACGATTTTGGTACTGTTCAACGTTTCGTTCGCCACAGCTGTGCCAGACGACTTTTAACACATGGATCTTGTGTATTTGAGTAGTATGAAGGTTTTTGACACATTTATACCGAGCTGTGCTCTGAGAGATGCTCGAAACGCGCGATATCACGATTTTGGTGTTCGTCGATTTTTCGTTCGCCACAGCTGTGCCAGACGACTTTTAACACATGGATCTTGTGTATTTGAGTGGAATGAAGGTTTTCGACACATTTACACCGAGCTGTGCTCTCAGGAACGCTCGAAACACGCGATATCACGATTTTGGTCCTGTTTAAAGTTTCGTTCGCCACAGCTGTGCCAGACAACTTTTAACACGTGGATCTTGTGTATTTGAGTAGAATGAAGGTTTTTGACACATTCACACCGAGCTGTACTCTCAGAAACGCTCGTATCACGCGATATCACGATTTTGGTGTTCTTCGATGTTTCGTCCGCGACAGCTGTGCCAGACGACTTTAACCGCATGTATATTGTGCATTTGAGTAGAATGAAGGATTTTGACGCATTTACACCGAGCTGTGCTCTCAGAAACGCTCGAAACACTCGATATCACGATTTTGGTACTGTTCAACGTTTCGTTCGAAACAGCTGTGCCAGACGACTTTTAACACATGGATCTTGTGTATTTGAGTAGAATGAAGGTTTTTGACACATTTACACCGAGCTGTGCTCTCAGAAACGCTCGAAACACGCGATATCACGATTTTTGTACTGTTCAAAGTTTCATTCGCCACAGCTGTGCCAGACAACTTTGAACACATGGATCTTGTGTATTTGAGTAGAATGAAGGTTTTTGACACATTTATACCGAGCTGTGCTCAGAGATACGCTCGAAACACGCGATATCACTATTTTGGTGTTCGTCGATGTTTCGTTCGCCACAGCTGTGCCAGACAACTTTTAACGCATGCATATTAGGCATTTGAGTAGAATGAAGGTTTTTGACACATTTGCACCGAGCTGAGCTCTCAGAAACGCTCGAAACACGCGATATCACGATTTTTGTACTATTCAAAGTTTCATACGCCACAGCTGTGCCAGACGACTTTTAACACAAAGATCTTGTGTATTTGAGTAGAATGAAGGTTTTTGACACATTTATACCGAGCTGTGCTCTGAGATACGCTCGAAACACGCGATATCACTATTTTGGTGTTCGTCGATTTTTCGTTCGCCACAGCTGTGCCAGACGGCTTTTAACGCATGAATATTGTGCATTTGAGTAGAATGAAGGTTTTTGACACATTTACACCGAGCTGTGCTCTCCGAAACGCTCGAAACACGCGATATCACGATTTTGGTCCTGTTCAAAGTTTCGTTCGCCACAGCTGTGCCAGACAACTTTTAACACGTGGATCTTGTGTATTTGAGTAGAATGAAGGTTTTTGACACATTTACACCGAGCTGTACTCTCAGAAACGCTCGAAATCGGCGATATCACGTTTTTTGTGTTCTTCGATTTTTCGTTCGCCACAGCTGTGGCAGACGACTTTTAACGCATGGATATTGAGCATTTGAGTAAAATGAAGGATTTTGACGCATTTACACCGAGCTGTGCTCTCAGAAACGTTCGAAACACGCGATATCACGATTTTGGTGTTCTTCAATGTTTCGTTCGCCACAGCTGTGCCAGACAACTTTTAACACATGGATCTTGTGTATTTGAGTAGAATGAAGGTTTTTGACACATTTGCACCGAGCTGTGCTCTCGGAAATGCTCGAAACACGCGATATCACGATTTTGGTACTGGTCAACGTTTCGTTCGCCGCAGCTGTGCCAGACGACTTTTAACACATGGATCTTGTGTATTTGAGTAGAATGAAGGTTTTTCATACATTTACACCGAGCTGTGCTCTCAGAAACGCTCGAAACACGCGATATTACGATTTTGGTGTTCCTCGATGTTTCGTCCGCGACAGCTGTGCCAGACGACTTTAACCGCATGTATATTGTGCATTTGAGTAGAATGAAGGATTTTGACGCATTTACACCGAGCTGTTCTCTCAGAAACGCTCGAAACAAACGATATCACGATTTTGGTACTGTTCAACGTTTCGTTCGCCACAGCTGTGCCAGACGACTTTTAACACATGGATCTTGCGTATTTGAGTAGAATGAAGGTTTTCGACACATTTACACCGAGCTGTGCTCTCAGGAACGCTCGAAACACGCGATATCACGATTTTGGTCCTGTTTAAAGTTTCGTTCGCCACAGCTGTGCCAGACAACTTTTAACACGTGGATCTTGTGTATTTGAGTAGAATGAAGGTTTTTGACACATTCACACCGAGCTGTACTCTCAGAAACGCTCGAAACACGCGATATCACGATTTTGGTGTTCTTCGATGTATCGTCCGCGACAGCTGTGCCAGACGACTTTAACCGCATGTATATTGTGCATTTGAGTAGAATGAAGGATTTTGACGCATTTACACCGAGCTGTGCTCTCAGAAACGCTCGAAACACTCGATATCACGATTTTGGTACTGTTCAACGTTTCGTTCGCCACAGCTGTGCCAGACGACTTTTAACACATGGATCTTGTGTATTTGAGTAGAATGAAGGTTTTTGACACATTTATACCGAGCTGTGCTCTGAGATACGCTCGAAACACGCGATATCACTATTTTGGTGTTCGTCGATGTTTCGTTCGCCACAGCTGAGCCAGACAACTTTTAACGCATGCATATTAGGCATTTGAGTAGAATGAAGGTTTTTGACACATTTGCACCGAGCTGAGCTCTCAGAAACGCTCGAAACACGCGATATCACGATTTTTGTACTATTCAAAGTTTCATACGCCACAGCTGTGCCAGACGACTTTTAACACAAAGATCTTGTGTATTTGAGTAGAATGAAGGTTTTTGACACATTTAGACCGAGCTGTGCTCTGAGATACGCTCGAAACACGCGATATCACTATTTTGGTGTTCGTCAATTTTTCGTTCGCCACAGCTGTGCCAGACGGCTTTTAACGCATGAATATTGTGCATTTGAGTAGAATGAAGGTTTTTGACACATTTACACCGAGCTGTGCTCTCAGAAACGCTCGAAACACGCGATATCACGATTTTGATGTTCGTCGATTTTTCGTTCGCCACAGCTGTGCCAGACGACTTTTAACGCATGGATATTGTGCATCTGAGTAGAATGACGGTTTTTGACACATTTACACCGAGCTGTGCTCTCAGAAACGCTCGAAACACGCGATATCACGATTTTGGTACTGTTCAAAGTTTCGTTCGCCACAGCTGTGCCAGACAACTTTTAACACGTGGATCTTGTGTATTTGAGCAGAATGAAGGTTTTTGACGCATTTACACCGAGCTGTGCTCTCAGAAACGCTCGAAACACTCTATATCACGATTTTGGTACTGTTCAACGTTTCGTTCGCCACAGCTGTGCCAGACGACTTTTAACACATGGATCTTGTGTATTTGAGTAGAATGAAGGTTTTTGACACATTTACACCGAGCTGTGCTCTCAGGAACGCTCGAAACACGCGATATCACGATTTTGGTCCTGTTCAAAGTTTCGTTCGCCACAGCTGTGCCAGACAACTTTTAACACGTGGATCTTGTGTATTTGAGTAGAATGAAGGTTTTTGGCACATTTACACCGAGCTGTACTCTCAGAAACGCTCGAAACACGCGATGTTACGATTTTGGTGTTCTTCGATGTTTCGTCCGCGACAGCTGTGCCAGACGACTTTGACGGCATGTATATTCTGCATTTGAGTAGAATGAAGGATTTTGACGCATTTACACCGAGCTGTGCTCTCAGAAACGCTCGAAACACGCGATATCACGATTTTGGTACTGTTCAACGTTTCGTTCGCCACAGCTGTGCCAGACGACTTTTAACATATGGATCTTGTGTATTTGAGTAGAATGAAGGTTTTCGACACATTTACACCGAGCTGTGCTCTCAGGAACGCTCGAAACACGCGATATCACGATTTTGGTCCTGTTTAAAGTTTCGTTCGCCACAGCTGTGCCAGACAACTTTTAACACGTGGATCTTGTGTATTTGAGTAGAATGAAGGTTTTTGACACATTCACACCGAGCTGTACTCTCAGAAACGCTCGAAACACGCGATATCACGATTTTGGTGTTCTTCGATGTTTCGTCCGCGACAGCTGTGCCAGACGACTTTAACCGCATGTATATTGTGCATTTGAGTAGAATGAAGGATTTTGACGCATTTACACCGTGCTGTGCTCTCAGAAACGCTCGAAACACTCGATATCACGATTTTGGTACTGTTCAACGTTTCGTTCGCCACAGCTGTGTCAGACGACTTTTAACACATGGATCTTGTGTATTTGAGTAGAATGAATGTTTTTGACACATTTACACCGAGCTGTGCTCTCAGGAACGCTCGAAACACGCGATATCACGATTTTGGTCCTGTTCAACGTTTCGTTCGCCACAGCTGTGCCCGACCACTTTTAACACGTGGATGTTGTGTATTTGAGTAGAATGAAGGTTTTTGACACATTTACACCGAGCTGTACTCTCAGAAACGCTCGAAACACGCGATATTACGATTTTGGTGTTCTTCGATGTTTCGTCCGCGACAGCTGTGCCAGACGACTTTAACCGCATGTATATTGTGCATTTGAGTAGAATGAAGGATTTTGACGCATTTACACCGAGCTGTGCTCTCAGAAACGCTCGAAACACGCGATATCACGATTTTGGTACTGTTCAACCTTTCGTTCGCCACAGCTGTGCCAGACGACTTTTAACACATGGATCTTGTGTATTTGAGTAGAATAAAGGTTTTTGACACATTTACACCGAGCTGTGCTCTCAGGAACGCTCGAAACACGCGATATCACGATTTTGGTCCTGTTCAAAGTTTCGTTCGCCACAGCTGTGCCCGACAACTTTTAACACGTGGATCTTGTGTATTTGAGTAGAATGAAGGTTTTTGACACATTTACACCGAGCTGTACTCTCAGAAACATTCTAAACACGCGATATCACGATTTTGGTGTTCTTCAATGTTTCGTTCGCCACAGCTGTGCCAGACGACTTTTAACACATGGATCTTGTGTATTTGAGTAGAATGAAGGTTTTTGACACATTTATACCGAGCTGTGCTCTGAGATACGCTCGAAACACGCGATATCACGATTTTGGTGTTCTTCAATATTTCGTTCGCCACAGCTGTGCCAGACAACTTTTAACACGTGGATCTTGTGTATTTGAGTAGAATGAAGGTTTTTGACACATTTACACCGAGCTGTGCTCACAGAAACGTTCGAAACACGCGATATCACGATTTTGGTGTTCTTCAATGTTTCGTTCGCCACAGCTGTGCCAGACAACTTTTAACACGTGGATCTTGTGTATTTGAGTAGAATGAAGGTTTTAGACACATTTACACCGAGCTGTACTCTCAGAAACGCTCGAAACCCGCGATATCACGATTTTGGTGTTCTTCGATTTTTCGTTCGCCGCAGCTGTGGCAGACGACTTTTAACGCATGGATAATGTTGTTGTGCCCGGCGACTCGGTAATTGATCAGGTTACCAGTCGGTGGGTAATTGTTGTTTATTCGGGATCGTTCGCCGATTAAAGAGTTGGACTCACGCGAACTCGGGTTTACCAGTTAGACAATTTATTTGAGAGTAAGATATTTCTGTGTTACAGTTTCTGTTTCTATTCGTTTACAATTCGTGGGTACCCGAGTCTAAGAGGAGCCGGACTGCTCAGCTCCGAGTCTGGTCTTCGACTGTCGGTGAATTGCAGTGGATCGCTGCGATTCACCGAAAATCGGTGCGTAAGCATTTCGTGTCAATTCGCCCGATTTCAACATCGGCGAATTCCGGCACATGCTCGATCGTTCACCCCGACCGGGCGTTCGATTGAGCAACTGGAATTTCGAAACGAAATTCAAATATTCCGGGGTGCAACACTCCTCCCCCCTTAAGAAAAAAAAAATGTTCTTCTTGTAAGAAAACATTTTTTTTTTTTTTTTCCATTAACCTCTACGCAGCGGCTTAGCTGTAGACTCGGGTTTACATTGACTTTCCTATAATCTAAACCCCGTATTACGTCGATTATTACTGTTATGCCGATGCGGTAATATTTATTGTCGCCGTGCATTGGTCTGGTCTGCAAATCCGAGTCGGCTGTTTCTGGCGGAGCAGGCTCGTTGCAGTTCCGCGTGCAATCGGCTCTCCGGCCGCGCGTCAGGTGACTGCATGTTTATGCTCAGCGAGGGCCGCGGCAGAGTCGTTGCCTCCGCCGACCTTGTCGGTGTCGCGTTACGACCCAGTACGTGCCTGTAGAGCTTGTAGATAGCAAAGCAGACCAATGCTACCGGCGCTATAGCACCCAAGGAATAAAATCCGACATTATGATAATATTGCGGATTATTTTCAAAGTCTTTTTCAATTTGATCACTAATTTCGTTCACACGAGTGCCGAGGTTTTTTAATTCCTCCGGGTTGCGAAGCACATTCACTAACTTCACACTGCTGTTGGCGACTCGCGTGTTGATATTTTTATCGATCGTCGAAAGCGTCAGGTTAAATGACGGCAGGTAGTTTCCGTCGGTCATTTGCGTAACCCGGCGGATCGTTTGGATGCTAAAATCAGGGGCGGTTATAGTACATGTGCCTACCAGAGCCAAAATTCCCGTGTTTTTTAATTTTTCGTGTATCGCGGGTGCGCTGCCGCACGTGATCGAAATGGGTTCCTCGGCGGGCGCGATGTACAACCACTGCCCCGGCTTATTCATAGTGATGATTAGGGTTCGCTCCAACTTTACCGCGCGTTTTGGACAGTTAAGTCCGTTTTGCGTGTCGATTTTCGCGTACGTTAGTACTTCACATGGCGCGTGACCCGTTATTTGTATGGACGGGTGTAACGGCGCGCACAAATATCGGTTATCGAAAGTTTTACATTTTCCGAGGTCGTTGCCGGTCAAACGCAGGTAAGTACGGTGGACCTGGTCGATTACCACGAAGTCCTCCGTAGCGTCGATGTAGTAGTACGTTCCATTGCCTGCGTTTGTTGGTATTGGATATACCCGACTGACGCTGTAGCGTTGCGCTCCTATCAGCGGGATATCAAGTATCAGCACGACGGCGGACCCGTGGCCGTAGGCCCTCGTGTCGATGAGCCGCATGAGTGTGGTCGCCTCGCCGCGCGTTATCGCGACGGGGAAACCCGTGCCGGCCGGCAAGTGTGGTAGTGCGTCGGTGAGGTGCTGCACTAGCTGCCGCGGTGTGAGTACCTCCGCGCTTATCCGCCCGGTGGATATCTCGGCGAGCAGCAACACCAACTCCTTCACGTCAGTGAGGAGCTCCTCCACAATGAAGCTCAAGGCTCCGAGGCTTGCGTCGATTTGTTGTCGCCTTGCAAGGTCGTCAGCCCGCGTGGTCAATGTGTCGCGTATGCTGGCGACGAGGTTGAGCAGCATCACCTCGTTCTGCTTCACTCTTATGGCGGTATCGTTGAAGAGATTAAGGGTCGACTTCACGACCTGCAGCTGATTTTTCAAACCATCCTTCAGCGTTCGCTGGTCCGCCTGCAGCGTCGATATCTCGTCGTGTATCTGCTCGGCGTCAGCGGCGTCCATATTTCCGGTAATCGATTTGACAATCGATCCTAGGCCGTCGATCAACCCCCGACGCGTGCGCGCCGGCTCGGGTTTCACGAGGTCGTGGACCGTGCCCATGCCGTCGTCGATTTTTGCGATCATTCGACGGACGGTTTCGCCCATTTCGGCGCATTGCTCATCATTCCGTCCTTGCTCTTTCTCGCGGCTGCAAATTTCCGTGAGTTGTTGCAGATTCTCGCGGATTGCTTTCTCCCGCCTTGCTAGTGTGGTTAAGTCCATGTTGATGGCCAGCCTCCAGGTTGCCTTTATCACGGAGAGGCTTCCGATGTCCTCGTAGTAGAGACCGGGGCTGCTCGTGAAGGGGGTTAGCTTGTAGTCGCCCGACGCCTCGGCCCACGGTATCAGGCGGAGGAGTAGCGTTACCGTCCTGCAACGTGAAGGTGAGCGTTAGCGGGACTCGGACCGTGCGACTGCTGATTTTGCAGAATTTCGCCCCCACCCCCCGGTTGTCGTCGGGCCTTCGCGACGTCGCCGCGCTACGAGGTGGTCATTACCGATCTATCCACCAAACCTTCAACACGCTCAAAAAAAATTCAAGGAGAAATGGAGTTCCTCGGATATCACGATGAACGCGAGGCGGTCCGCGAGCTGCTGCGGCGGGCGGTAAGTACCACCCCTTTGGGTTTTTTCCCCAAAAACGCCCCCTGACCGGATTTTTAATTTTTCCCCGTTGTTTTGTTTGGTTCCAGTTCGACATGCTCGAGCGTCAGCAGCGCGCCGAGCGGCCTGGCTGGTTAAGGATTTTTATTAACCACGCGAAGGAGGTCAGGCTCCAGAGGGAGTTTCTACGGGCTTGCCGGGACTCCCTCTGGGAGAACGACTTCTGGGGAGGAGCGCCCCCCGAGAACCCCTATTTCCTGGGCCTGCAGCGGCTCTTCGGGGTGGAGCCCGAGGTACGGTGCCCGTTCTGCCGGGCCTATTTCGTCGAGAAAGAGGGCTGCGGCACCCCGCATCGCCCGTCCCGGGAGCAGCTCCGCAGCCTTTCGCCGGCTGACGAGCCGTGGTAGCGCGCAGCGGGCCCGGACCGCAGCGCCCGCCACATTATCCATGGATTTTTTTTTTGTATATTCTCTTACCAAGCGCTGTAGTACAAAAAGCCATCCCCGAGAGGGGGTGGAATAAACGTAAAAAAAAAAAGAAAAAATACCCCATTGTTCACCCGTTACTTCCCCATTAATTTTAGGTTAGTTTTAATAGCGTCCCCCCTCGACTATTGATCTACATAGGGACGGAGGCGGTTTGCATGCACCGTCGTCATCTTCCGTCCCTTTTTTATTTCGTAGTCGACGTCGCCTCTTCTCGCCGTCACGAGAAACGGGCCCGTCCACACCGGCGAGAGCTTCGCGGCCCGACCTCGACGCACGGTGTCATCGTGCAGGAGCACGTGGTCTCCAACCCGGTACTCGGTCTCTCTTGCTCGCACGTCGTACGCCAGCTTGGCTCGTTCCTTCGCGCTGCGGAGATTGTCGCGGGCTATAGCCCAGGCGGCCCGCAGTCGCTCGCGTAGCTCGCTGGCGTAGTCGTGGTGAGTGTAGGTGAGGCGCGGCTCACGTTTCACCGACGTGGGCAGCTCGGCCTCTCGGCCGTATACCAATACATGCGGCGAGAGCCCCGTGGCTGTGTGAGGGGTGGTGTTGTATGTGAACATCGCATACGGCAGCCACTCATCCCAGTCGCACTGGTCCTCGCTGATAAAATTCTTCAGGTATTCAGCCAGGGTCCGGTGCGATCTTTCGAGTGCTCCGTTGCTCTCGGGATGGTAAGCTGTTGTCTGGATCTTCTTTATCCGCAGCAGCTTGCATGCTTCTTTAAACGTAGCACTGAGGAAGTTGGTGCCTCGGTCGGACAGGATGATCTCCGGCGTTCCATGCCGGCAGATTATTTCCTCGACGAGGGCCCTCGCCACGGTTTGGGCCTCCTGGTTTGGTAAGGCCACGGCAGCGCTGAACTTGGTGAGGGCGTCCTGAAAGGTGAGTATGTTTTTGTTTCCTCGATGGGTTTCAGGTAGCGGACCCACGATGTCAACAGCTACCTTCTGGAAGGCTCGATCGGGCGTGTCAGTGATGACCATTGGCGCCCGATTCTTGACCTTCAACTTATTTTTCTGACATTTGGCGCAGGCGGAAATGTAATTTTCTATCTCCTTCTTCATGCCCGGCCAGTTGTACGTGGCGCGAATACGCTTCAGTGTCCGTTTCACCCCCTGGTGTCCACCCAGGGGCGCACTGTGATATTCGCGAAGTATTTCTGGCCGGTCACTTTCGGGCGGACAAGTGACGGCTCGGTCATCCTCGCTCGAGCTGTCAGTTGCCTCGCTGGGCCCCGAGCACGTGCTCGTGCCGTCCCCGCTCCCCTCATACCGGGCGTCGCGCGGGCCTGGTCGGCCGCTAGCACGTATGCTCGTGCCGTCCCCGCTCCCCTCATACCGGCCATCGCGCTGGCGTGCCTGGTTGCTGGGCGACGCAGAGCACGTGGTAGCGCCGTCCTTCTTGCTCTCCTCATACCGGCCATCGCGCTGGCGTGCCTGGTTGCTGGGCGACGCAGAGCACGTGGTAGCGCCGTCCTTCTCGCTCTCCCGCGCGGGCAGAGGCTCTCCCGCTCTCGCCTGTAGTCCAGCGGTAGAGCGAGCGCGACCGTGCGTGACGGCTGGTATAGCGCTGTCCCTCTCGGCAGCGCTCTCCGTCTCCTCGGGTCTCCGCTTTGTGCGGGTCTTCGCGCCGTCCCCACTCCGGCCGCTCGGCCCCGCTGCCTCGTCGCAAGGGCCCCGCCGGCGGTCGGGCGTCTGGACTCTCTCCCTCTCTCTCAACCTCGCGCTTGCCTCCTCTCGCGCTCTCTCTCTCTCTCGCGCGCTTGCTTCTTCCCGCGCGCTTGCTTCTTCTCGCGCGCTAGCTTCCTCCATCTCTCTCGCACGCGCACGGGTCATGATGAAAATGCGGCTAAGCGCGTCGGCGTTGGTATTTCTTTTCCCAGCTTTGTATTCCACCTCAAATTCGTGCTCTGACAATTTGATTTTCCATCTCATGAGCCGGGAACCTGGGTCTTTCTGACTAAACAACCAGGTGAGCGGCTGATGGTCCGTGATTACCTTGAACCGTGTACCGTAGATGTACGGACGGAATTGCGCGATAGCCCACACTATCGCGAGCAGCTCTCTCTCGGTGGTGCTGTAATTTAACTCCGCCTTCGAGAGCGTGCGGCTCGCGTAGCATATTGGCAGGTCCTCGCCGACCTTGCCCTGCGATAATATCGCCCCGATGGCCTTTCCCGACGCGTCGGTCGTTACCAGGAATTGCTTCTCGAAGTCCGGGTATTGTAGCACTGGAGCCGTGGTCAGAGCTGTTTTTAATTCTTCGAACGCAGCATCTCGTACCGCCGTCCACTCAAAGACGGTGTTTTTCTTTATCAGCTCCGTCAGTGGTTTGGCAATTTCCGAGAAATTCTTTATGAACTTTCGGTAGTAGCCGGCTAGCCCGAGAAACGACTGTACTTGCTTCACGCTTCTCGGCACCGGGTAATTTCGGACTGCTTCGAGTTTGACGGGATCTGCTCGCACGCCTTCCTTGGAAATTATGTGTCCTAGGTATGTTGTTTCCTTCCGCAGAAATTGACATTTCCCGGGCTGGACAGAGAGGTTCGCTTCTTTCAGTCGCCGAAAAACCTCCTCAAGTCGCTCGTTGTGCTCTCGCAGATTTTTACCGTATACCACAATGTCGTCCAGGTAAACGTAACATTTTATTCCCTGGATGCCGGCAAGAACGGAATTCATCAGCCGCTGAAATGTGGGGGGCGCGTTTTTCAACCCGAAGGGCATTCGATTGTACTCAAAATGCCCGTTCGGCGTCGAAAAGGCCGTCTTCTCCTTATCCTCGCTCGCCATTGGGATCTGATGAAACCCCGAGGCGAGGTCGAGGGTGGAAAAGTAGTGCGCTTTCCCCAGCTGATCCAGTATTTCCGTGATGTTCGGCAGGGGATACGAGTCGCCGACGGTTACTTCGTTTAATTTGCGGAAGTCCACGACTACTCGCATTCGCTGCACCCCCGCCGCGTCGGGTTTTTTGGCCACCACCAGCAGAGGAGCGTTCCACTGGCTGCGGCTCGGCTGGATTATTCCGTCAGCCAGCATCTCCTCCATCTGCCGCTCGACTTCCCGTTTGTGCATTTCTGGAAGTCGATACGGCGGCACCTTTATCGGCCTCGCACCGCTTTTTAGGGGGATGTTGTGTACCACGGCGTGTGTGCACGGCAGAACGTCCCCCTTTAAGTGGAAAATCCGCTCATATCGATTCACTATTTTCAGGAGTTCGTCTCGTTCCTCGCTGTTGAGGTGACTCAGGCTGAGCTCCTTTTCCAATCGCTCCAGTCGCTGAGCCCCCCTTTCCACCTGCACCGGGCTTACGAGCAGTGCCTTGGCGTTCGCGTCGAGCTCGGCCTCGGTTATCTCGACCGGCTCAAGTGTCACCGTCGGCCGCTCTATCACCACCTCGTGCTCGGTAGTGTTGGCGAGGCTCACCACACAGCTATTCCCTCGTGGTGGTGTGTAGCACGCGCCGAGTATCACGCCTTTGCTCACCTCCGTACGCGAGACTAAACCGACGTATTTACTTGTCGTCGCGACGTAGGCTATTTTTTCCGAGCGAGGTGCAATCGTTATTTTCGAGCGTCCGTCTATTAGCGGCATGCTGTGGCCGAATAATTTAAAAGTTTCGCCGCTGAGGATGTCGGCCTTATGTTTTTTAATAAAGTCCATCCCCAGCAGCCCGTGCACAGCCAACGGCACGTCGTCCGGCACGACGTAAAACCAATGCTGCACGGATACTCTCGGTGTTTTCAGCGTAATTTCGGCCTTGCAGAGAGGAGAAAATTTACTCCCCCCTGCCCCCTGCAACTCAGCGTCGCTGTCCGCGATTCGCGCCTCGGCCTTCAAGCAGCTGTATTTTACGATGCTGCATTGGGCTCCGGTGTCAGCCTTGAGGGTCAAGAGCTCGCGAGCGGCAGTAGGGCAAGCGATATCGAAGTCAGCGGCGGTGTCGCCCGCCGTATCGCTCGCGGCCGGGAGCGTTATCTGCAATACTCGCAGCGTCTCTTTCTCGGCCGCGGCCGTCTCGCTCTGGCCTTGCGCTACGTGCCGGACAGCCAGTGTGTTGACCTGCAGCGTGCCCAGCGTACGCGCGGCCCCGCTGCTGACGTTGCTCTTGGCGGCCATGCTGGATGCCTGAGGCTTATCATTCCCCCCCGGCTGATTATTCGCCGCTTTATTTTGCTGCTGCTGTCCTTGGCCGTTCTCCTTCTTCTTCTTCAGCCTCTTCCGGCATTCCTGCCAGGTGTGGCCTTTGATTTTGCAGTACGTGCAAATGATGTCCACCTGATTTATTTTTTTATCGTTCGGAGCGGCCATTGGCAGGCTCATGCGGCCCGATTTCCGCGTGCAGTCTCGGGCCAGGTGCCCCGCATTTCCGCAGTTGTAGCAGGTCTTTGCCCCCTGCGCCGGAGCTGCTGTTGATCGCCGGTTGTTGTGATTCTGACCGGCGGCGCCGCCCTTCGGCTGCACCATGTTGCTGATTTCGATCGCCCCGGCGATCGATTCGTGCAGTGTGGCGAAATTTCGCGAGCGAACGAGAATTTGGACCTGCCCGTGCAGACCGTTCTCGAAATTCGCCTGGCCGCACTTCCGCGTGACTTCCTCGATAGTCAGCGCGTCACGCTCGGACGAGACGACACCGCAGAGTTTCTCGATCACCTCGATCGTGAGTTTTTCTGTCCGAGCTGCGTACGCGGCGATGTCCTCGCCCTGTCCCTGGCGGAGGGCGTTGAACTCCAACTGTAGGGCGGCCAGGGACTTGCGCTGCCCGTACAGCGATTCCAGTTCGGTTTTGAGCTCGCTCACCGAATTTATGGTTTTGTGCTTGAGCTCACGGGTGGCTTGGCCCCCGATTTTGCTGCTCAGCACAAGCTTCAGCAGTATACCGTGCCTGCTTGGAGAAACCATTTCGAACACGGTCTCGCAGCTGGTGATGAAGCCGTCGAGCTCCGTGGGCTTGCTTCCATCGAAACTCTTGATATTTTTTAAAGCCAGCCCCAAATCGAGTGTGTCCGCGTCCCGTCTTGGGGGGTAGTTCGGCGCGTCCGGGTGATAACCGTACGGCGGCTCCCAGCCGTTCTGGGCCGGGGAACCCCGCGAGTTCCTGTTCGGCGGGACCGGCGGATTACCGGTTGCGCCCGGCGTGTTACCCGAGGCGCCCGGCGGATTTCCCGGAGCGCCCGGCGGATTTCGCCCCCCCGCGAGGGAGGGCCCCCCTATTTGCCCTCTTAGGGCTTGTAGCTCGACCGTGAGGGTGGCAACCTGCTCCTGCAGACGGCAGATGAGGTCTACCTCGTCGCCCCTCATCCCCTGCAGGGCCTGCGCCACCCTCCGCCTCGCGCTCGCCCTGGGGTCGACCTCCCGAACCGTTGTTTGCTCCTCACGGATCCGCCTCTCCTCCATCGTCTCCAGACGATAGCTGTCGTCTCCGTCGTCCTCTGACCGACCGGGCCCTTGAGGGTAGGGCCCCGCTGCGCCCGCAGCAGCCCCCCGGTTGGCGGTGTCCAGCTGGGCGCGGAGCTCCTCGATGCCCTGGTCGACCATCGCGTTGGTTAAGCGTCGCGTGTCATCCCTGCGGGGATCCATCAGGCTGTCGTCGGGGCCGCCGAACGCGGTATCCCGGACGGTGTTGACGCCGAAAGGCGCACGCAAACTAGCGGCTAACGCCGCTTCTGTGGCCGCTGGTAGTCGCCCTGTCGGCGAATTTTCCAGCAGGGCCCGCCGGGTCCGGAATGTGATGTCGTGAACCGCGGCCTCTAACCCGGTGGTCGGGGTAACGGGCTCAGCCGGCAAGGTCGAGTCCTCCGAATTCGCCCTCCTTTTCGGCAACGAGGCTCGACCTCCGGGCATGTGTTGGCCCCCCCCGGGATTACCCGCGCTTCCCCTCGCGTTTATTTTATTTTTATTTTAATTATGATGGACAGTGGTTGGTGTTAGCCTGGCCTCCTGTCTTTCGCGAATTAATACTGTGAATCCGCGTAAGTTGCTACAAACTTATTTGGATTCACAAGTAAGGGTCTCGGTTTTTATTAACGAGAGATCTGGGCTCGCGGGCTCAGTCCCACGGGTTTACGCGATTTTTTTTTTTTTTTTCCCGTTCGAGAATTTTTCCCCTTTTTGGCTCTGGTATATGTTTTTTTTTTTTTACAAAAAAAACCCTAGCACATGTACATAACAATCGCCACTTACTGAATTAGCATCCCTGCCATGGCGCTGTTGGTCGTCAGGGCTGTCGTCCTCGGTGCCGTGTTGGCCTGGACGTTGACCCCTGGCTGCGGCGTCTGGATGTCCTTGGTCGGCCCGATCGTCCTCTTCGGCGTGGTCGACCCTTTATCCTCGTCCGTCGGTAGCTCTCGTCGCCGGCGGTCCTCGGCCAACGAGTGTATCGGTCGCGTCCTCCTGGTCGCGCTCTCGATCGTCTGACGGTCTGACGTCTGCGTGTCAAACCGCACCAGGTCCTTTGCCCCAACGTCTGCGTGTCGGGTTTGACTCTGGGTTTATTTTCGTGCGAGGGAAATGTGGCCCTCCGACACGAGATCTTTCGCCTCAAGATTATCCTCGTGGCGTGTCCGGTTCGCTTACGGCAGATCCCACCGCTGCCACCAAAATGTTGTGCCCGGCGACTCGGTAATTGATCAGGTTACCAGTCGGTGGGTAATTGTTGTTTATTCGGGATCGTTCGCCGATTAAAGAGTTGGACTCACGCGAACTCGGGTTTACCAGTTAGACAATTTATTTGAGAGTAAGATATTTCTGTGTTACAGTTTCTGTTTCTATTCGTTTTACAATTCGTGGGTACCCGAGTCTAAGAGGAGCCTGACTGCTCAGCTCCGAGTCTGGTCTTCGACTGTCGGTGAATTGCAGTGGATCGCTGCGATTCACCGAAAATCGGTGCGTAAGCATTTCGTGTCAATTCGCCCGATTTCAACATCGGCGAATTCCGGCACATGCTCGATCGTTCACCCCGACCGGGCGTTCGATTGAGCAACTGGAATTTCGAAACGAAATTCAAATATTCCGGGGTGCAACAATGTGCATTTGAGTAGAATGAAGGTTTTTCATACATTTACACCGAGCTGTGCTCTCAGAATCGTTCGAAACACGCGATATCACGATTTTGGAACTGTTCAACGTTTCGTTCGCCACAGCTGTGCCAGACGACTTTTAACACATGGATCTTGTGTATTTGAGTAGAATGAAGGTTTTTCATACATTTACACCGAGCTGTGCTCTCAGAAACGTTCGAAACACGCGATATCACGACTTTTTTACTGTTCAACGTTTCGTTCGCCAGAGCTGTGCCAGACGACTTTTAACACATGGATCTTGTGTATTTGAGTAGTATGAAGGTTTTTGACACATTTATACCGAGCTGTGCTCTGAGAGACGCTCGAAACACGCGATATCACGATTTTGGTGTTCGTCGATTTTTCGTTCGCCACAGCTGTGCCAGACGACTTTTAACACATGGATCTTGTGTATTTGAGTAGAATGAAGGTTTTTGACACATTTACACCGAGCTGTACTCTCAGAAACATTCGAAACACGCGATATCACGATTTTGGTGTTCTTCAATGTTTCGTTCGCCACAGCTGTGCCAGACGACTTTTAACACATGGATCTTGTGTATTTGAGTAGAATGAAGGTTTTTGACACATTTATACCGAGCTGTGCTCTGAGATACGCTCGAAACACGCGATATCACGATTTTGGTGTTCTTCAATATTTCGTTCGCCACAGCTGTGCCAGACAACTTTTAACACGTGGATCTTGTGTATTTGAGTAGAATGAAGGTTTTTGACACATTTACACCGAGCTGTGCTCACAGAAACGTTCGAAACACGCGATATCACGATTTTGGTGTTCTTCAATGTTTCGTTCGCCACAGCTGTGCCAGACAACTTTTAACACGTGGATCTTGTGTATTTGAGTAGAATGAAGGTTTTAGACACATTTACACCGAGCTGTACTCTCAGAAACGCTCGAAACCCGCGATATCACGATTTTGGTGTTCTTCGATTTTTCGTTCGCCGCAGCTGTGGCAGACGACTTTTAACGCATGGATAATGTGCATTTGAGTAGAATGAAGGTTTTTCATACATTTACACCGAGCTGTGCTCTCAGAATCGTTCGAAACACGCGATATCACGATTTTGGAACTGTTCAACGTTTCGTTCGCCACAGCTGTGCCAGACGACTTTTAACACATGGATCTTGTGTATTTGAGTAGAATGAAGGTTTTTCATACATTTACACCGAGCTGTGCTCTCAGAAACGTTCGAAACACGCGATATCACGACTTTTTTACTGTTCAACGTTTCGTTCGCCAGAGCTGTGCCAGACGACTTTTAACACATGGATCTTGTGTATTTGAGTAGTATGAAGGTTTTTGACACATTTATACCGAGCTGTGCTCTGAGAGACGCTCGAAACACGCGATATCACGATTTTGGTGTTCGTCGATTTTTCGTTCGCCACAGCTGTGCCAGACGACTTTTAACACATGGATCTTGTGTATTTGAGTAGAATGAAGGTTTTCGACACATTTACACCGAGCTGTGCTCTCAGGAACGCTCGAAACACGCGATATCACGATTTTGCTACTGTTCAACGTTTCGTTCGCCACAGCTGTGCCAGACGACTTTTAACACATGGATCTTGTGTATTTGAGTAGAATGAAGGTTTTTGATACATTTATACCGAGCTGTGCTCTGAGATACGCTCGAAACACGCGATATCACGATTTTGGTGTTCGTCGATTTTTCGTTCGCCACAGCTGTGCCAGACGACTTTTAACGCATGAATATTGTGCATTTGAGTAGAATGAAGGTTTTTGACACATTTACAATGAGCTGTGCTCTCAGGAACAATCGAAACAGGCGATATCACGATTTTGGTCCTGTTCAAAGTTTCGTTCGCCACAGCTGTGCCAGACAACTTTTAACACGTGGATCTTGTGTATTTGAGTAGAATGAAGGTTTTTGACACATTTACACCGAGTTGTACTCTCAGAAACGCTCGAAACCCGCGATATCACGATTTTGGTGTTCTTCGATTTTTCGTTCGCCGCAGCTGTGGCAGACGACTTTTAAGGCATGGATAATGTGCATTTGAGTAGAATGAAGGTTTTTCATACATTTACACCGAGCTGTGCTCTCAGGATCGTTCGAAACACGCGATATCACGATTTTGGTACCGTTCAACGTTTCGTTCGCCACAGCTGTGCCAGACGACTTTTAACACATGGATCTTGTGTATTTGAGTAGTATGAAGGTTTTTGACACATTTATACCTAGCTGTGCTCTGAGAGACGCTCGAAACACGCGATATCACGATTTTGGTGTTCGTCGATTTTTCGTTCGCCACAGCTGTGCCAGACGACTTTTAACACATGGATCTTGTGTATTTGAGTAGAATGAAGGTTTTTGACACATTTACACCGAGCTGTGCTCTCAGGAACGCTCGAAACACGCGATATCACGATTTTGGTCCTGTTCAAAGTTTCGTTCGCCGCAGCTGTGCCAGACAACTTTTAAAACGTGGATCTTGTGTATTTGAGCAGAATGAAGGTTTTTGACACATTTACACCGAGCTGTACTCTCAGAAACGCTCGAAACACGCGATATCACGATTTTGGTGTTCTTCGATGTTTCGTCCGCGACAGCTGTGCCAGACAACTTTAACCGCATGTATATTGTGCATTTGAGTAGAATGAAGGATTTTGACGCATTTACACCGAGCTGTGCTCTCAGAAACGCTCGAAACACTCGATATCACGATTTTGGTACTGTTCAACGTTTCGTTCGCCACAGCTGTGCCAGACGACTTTTAACACATGGATCTTGTGTATTTGAGTAGAATGAAGGTTTTTGACACATTTACACCGAGCTGTGCTCTCAGGAACAATCGAAACGCGATATCACGATTTTGGTCCTGTTCAAAGTTTCGTTCGCCACAGCTGTGCCAGACGACTTTTAACACATGGATCTTGTGTATTTGAGTAGTATGAAGGTTTTTGACACATTTATACCGAGCTGTGCTCACAGAAACGTTCGAAACACGCGATATCACGATTTTGGTGTTCTTCAATGTTTCGTTCGCCACAGCTGTGCCAGACAACTTTTAACACTTGGATCTTGTGTATTTGAGTAGAATGAAGGTTTTTGACACATTTACACCGAGCTGTACTCTCAGAATCGCTCGAAACCCGCGATATCACGATTTTGGTGTTCTTCGATTTTTCGTTCGCCACAGCTGTGGCAGACGACTTTTAACGCATGGATAATGTGCATTTGAGTAGAATGAAGGTTGTTCATACATTTACACCGAGCTGTGATCTCAGAAACGTTCGAAACACGCGATATCACGATTTTGGAACTGTTCAACGTTTCGTTCGCCACAGCTGTGCCAGACGACTTTTAACACATGGATCTTGTGTATTTGAGTAGAATGAAGGTTTTTGATACATTTATACCGAGCTGTGCTCTGAGATACGCTCGAAACACACGATATCACGATTTTGGTGTTCGTCGATTTTTCGTTCGCCACAGCTGTGCCAGACGACTTTTAACGCATGAATATTGTGGATTTGAGTAGAATGAAGGTTTTTGACACATTTACACCGAGCTGTGCTCTCAGGAACGCTCGAAACACGCGATATCACGATTTTGGTCCAGTTCAAAGTTTCGTTCGCCACAGCCGTGCCAGACAACTTTTAACACGTGGATCTTGTGTATTTGAGTAGAATGAAGGTTTTTGACTCATTTACACCGAGCTGTACTCTCAGAAACGGTCGAAACCGGCGATATCACGATTTTGGTGTTCTTCGATTTTTCGTTCGCCACAGCTGTGGCAGACGACTTTTAACGCATGGATAATGTGCATTTGAGAAGAATGAAGGTTTTTCATACATTTACACCGAGCTGTGCTCTCAGAAATGTTCGAAACACGCGATATCACGATTTTGGAACTGTTGAACGTTTCGTTCGCCGCTGCTGTGCCAGACGACTTTTAACACATGGATCTTGTGTATTTGAGTAGAATGAATTTTTTTCATACATTTACACCGAGCTGTGCTCTCAGAAACGTTCGAAACACGCGATATCACGATTTTGGTACTGTTCAACGTTTCGTTCGCCACAGCTGTGCCAGATGACTTTTAACAAATGGATCTTGTGTATTTGAGTAGAATGAAGGTTTTTGACACATTTGTACCGAGCTGTGCTCTGAGAAACTCTCGAAACACGCAATATCACGATTTTGGTGTTCGTCGATGTTTCGTTCGCCACAGCTGTGCCAGACAACTTTTAACGCATGCATATTAGGCATTTGAGTAGAATGAAGGTTTTTGACACATTTGCACCGAGCTGAGCTCTCAGAAACGCTCGAAACACGCGATATCACGATTTTGGAACTGTTCAACGTTTCGTTCGCCACAGCTGTGCCAGACGACTTTTAACACATGGATCTTGTGTATTTGAGTAGAATGAAGGTTTTTGACACATTTACACCGAGCTGTGCTCTCAGGAACGCTCGAAACACGCGATATCACGATTTTGGTCCTGTTCAAAGTTTCGTTCGCCGCAGCTGTGCCAGACAACTTTTAAAACGTGGATCTTGTGTATTTGAGCAGAATGAAGGTTTTTGACACATTTACACCGAGCTGTACTCTCAGAAACGCTCGAAACACGCGATATCACGATTTTGGTGTTCTTCGATGTTTCGTCCGCGACAGCTGTGCCAGACAACTTTAACCGCATGTATATTGTGCATTTGAGTAGAATGAAGGATTCTGACGCATTTACACCGAGCTGTGCTCTCAGAAACGCTCGAAACACGCGATATCACGATTTTGGTGTTCGTCGATTTTTCGTTCGCCACAGCTGTGCCAGACGACTTTTAACGCATGAATATTGTGCATTTGAGTAGAATGAAGGTTTTTGACACATTTGCACCGAGCTGAGCTCTCAGAAACGCTCGAAACACGCGATATCACGATTTTGGAACTGTTCAACGTTTCGTTCGCCACAGCTGTGCCAGACGACTTTTAACACATGGATCTTGTGTATTTGAGTAGAATGAAGGTTTTTGACACATTTACACCGAGCTGTGCTCTCAGAAACGCTCGAAACACGCGATATCACGATTTTTGTACTGTTCAAAGTTTCATTCGCCACAGCTGTGCCAGAAGACTTTAACTCCGTTCCATGCCGAAACCCAACTTCCAATAAACAACAGCGGTCAAAATCAATTTCAACATAGAAGACTTTAACCGCATGTATATTGTGCATTTGAGTAGAATGAAGGATTTTGACGCATTTACACCGAGCTGTGCTCTCAGAAACGCTCGAAACACTCGATATCACGATTTTGGTACTGTTCAACGTTTCGTTCGAAACAGCTGTGCCAGACGACTTTTAACACATGGATCTTGTGTATTTGAGTAGAATGAAGGTTTTTGACACATTTACACCGAGCTGTGCTCTCAGAAACGCTCGAAACACGCGATATCACGATTTTGGTACTGTTCAACGTTTCGTTCGCCACAGCTGTGCCAGACGACTTTTAACACATGGATCTTGTGTATTTGAGTAGTATGAAGGTTTTTGACACATTTATACCGAGCTGTGCTCTGAGAGATGCTCGAAACGCGCGATATCACGATTTTGGTGTTCGTCGATTTTTCGTTCGCCACAGCTGTGCCAGACGACTTTTAACACATGGATCTTGTGTATTTGAGTGGAATGAAGGTTTTCGACACATTTACACAAAGCTGTGCTCTCAGGAACGCTCGAAACACGCGATATCACGATTTTGGTCCTGTTTAAAGTTTCGTTCGCCACAGCTGTGCCAGACAACTTTTAACACGTGGATCTTGTGTATTTGAGTAGAATGAAGGTTTTTGACACATTCACACCGAGCTGTACTCTCAGAAACGCTCGAATCACGCGATATCACGATTTTGGTGTTCTTCGATGTTTCGTCCGCGACAGCTGTGCCAGACGACTTTAACCGCATGTATATTGTGCATTTGAGTAGAATGAAGGATTTTGACGCATTTACACCGAGCTGTGCTCTCAGAAACGCTCGAAACACTCGATATCACGATTTTGGTACTGTTCAACGTTTCGTTCGAAACAGCTGTGCCAGACGACTTTTAACACATGGATCTTGTGTATTTGAGTAGAATGAAGGTTTTTGACACATTTACACCGAGCTGTGCTCTCAGAAACGCTCGAAACACGCGATATCACGATTTTTGTACTGTTCAAAGTTTCATTCGCCACAGCTGTGCCAGACAACTTTGAACACATGGATCTTGTGTATTTGAGTAGAATGAAGGTTTTTGACACATTTACACCGAGCTGTACTCTCAGAAACGCTCGAAACACGCGATATCACGATTTTGGAACTGATCAACTTTTCGTTCGCCACAGCTGTGCCAGACGACTTTTAACACATCTATCTTGTGTATTTGAGTAGAATGAAGGTTTTTGACGCATTTACACCGAGCTGTGCTCTCAGAAACGCTCGAAACACGCGATATCACGATTTTGGAACTGTTCAACGATTCGTTCGCCACAGCTGTGCCAGACGACTTTTAACACATGGATCTTGTGTATTTGAGTAGAATGAAGGTTTTTCATACACTTACACCGAGCTGTGCTCTCAGAAACGCTCGAAACACGCGATATTACGATTTTGGTGTTCTTCGATGTTTCGTCCGCGACAGCTGTGCCAGACGACTTTAACCGCATGTATATTGTGCATTTGAGTAGAATGAAGGTTTTTGACACATTTACAACGAGCTGTGCTCTCAGAAACGCTCGAAACACGCGATATCACGATTTTGGTGTTCGTCGATTTTTCGTTCGCCACAGCTGTGCCAGACGACTTTTAACGCATGAATATTGTGCATTTGAGTAGAATGAAGGTTTTTGACACATTTACAACGAGCTGTGCTCTCAGGAACGCTCGAAACACGCGATATCACGATTTTGGTCCAGTTCAAAGTTTCGTTCGCCACAGCCGTGCCAGACAACTTTTAACACGTGGATCTTGTGTATTTGAGTAGAATGAAGGTTTTTGACTCATTTACACCGAGCTGTACTCTCAGAAACGGTCGAAACCGGCGATATCACGATTTTGGTGTTCTTCGATTTTTCGTTCGCCACAGCTGTGGCAGACGACTTTTAACGCATGGATAATGTGCATTTGAGAAGAATGAAGGTTTTTCATACATTTACACCGAGCTGTGCTCTCAGAAATGTTCGAAACACGCGATATCACGATTTTGGAACTGTTGAACGTTTCGTTCGCCGCTGCTGTGCCAGACGACTTTTAACACATGGATCTTGTGTATTTGAGTAGAATGAATTTTTTTCATACATTTACACCGAGCTGTGCTCTCAGAAACGTTCGAAACACGCGATATCACGATTTTGGTACTGTTCAACGTTTCGTTCGCCACAGCTGTGCCAGATGACTTTTAACAAATGGATCTTGTGTATTTGAGTAGAATGAAGGTTTTTGACACATTTGTACCGAGCTGTGCTCTGAGAAACTCTCGAAACACGCAATATCACGATTTTGGTGTTCGTCGATGTTTCGTTCGCCACAGCTGTGCCAGACAACTTTTAACGCATGCATATTAGGCATTTGAGTAGAATGAAGGTTTTTGACACATTTGCACCGAGCTGAGCTCTCAGAAACGCTCGAAACACGCGATATCACGATTTTGGAACTGTTCAACGTTTCGTTCGCCACAGCTGTGCCAGACGACTTTTAACACATGGATCTTGTGTATTTGAGTAGAATGAAGGTTTTTGACACATTTACACCGAGCTGTGCTCTCAGGAACGCTCGAAACACGCGATATCACGATTTTGGTCCTGTTCAAAGTTTCGTTCGCCGCAGCTGTGCCAGACAACTTTTAAAACGTGGATCTTGTGTATTTGAGCAGAATGAAGGTTTTTGACACATTTACACCGAGCTGTACTCTCAGAAACGCTCGAAACACGCGATATCACGATTTTGGTGTTCTTCGATGTTTCGTCCGCGACAGCTGTGCCAGACAACTTTAACCGCATGTATATTGTGCATTTGAGTAGAATGAAGGATTCTGACGCATTTACACCGAGCTGTGCTCTCAGAAACGCTCGAAACACGCGATATCACGATTTTGGTGTTCGTCGATTTTTCGTTCGCCACAGCTGTGCCAGACGACTTTTAACGCATGAATATTGTGCATTTGAGTAGAATGAAGGTTTTTGACACATTTGCACCGAGCTGAGCTCTCAGAAACGCTCGAAACACGCGATATCACGATTTTGGAACTGTTCAACGTTTCGTTCGCCACAGCTGTGCCAGACGACTTTTAACACATGGATCTTGTGTATTTGAGTAGAATGAAGGTTTTTGACACATTTACACCGAGCTGTGCTCTCAGAAACGCTCGAAACACGCGATATCACGATTTTTGTACTGTTCACAGTTTCATTCGCCACAGCTGTGCCAGAAGACTTTAACTCCGTTCCATGCCGAAACCCAACTTCCAATAAACAACAGCGGTCAAAATCAATTTCAACATAGAAGACTTTAACCGCATGTATATTGTGCATTTGAGTAGAATGAAGGATTTTGACGCATTTACACCGAGCTGTGCTCTCAGAAACGCTCGAAACACTCGATATCACGATTTTGGTACTGTTCAACGTTTCGTTCGAAACAGCTGTGCCAGACGACTTTTAACACATGGATCTTGTGTATTTGAGTAGAATGAAGGTTTTTGACACATTTACACCGAGCTGTGCTCTCAGAAACGCTCGAAACACGCGATATCACGATTTTGGAACTGTTCAACGATTCGTTCGCCACAGCTGTGCCAGACGACTTTTAACACATGGATCTTGTGTATTTGAGTAGAATGAAGGTTTTTCATACACTTACACCGAGCTGTGCTCTCAGAAACGCTCGAAACACGCGATATTACGATTTTGGTGTTCTTCGATGTTTCGTCCGCGACAGCTGTGCCAGACGACTTTAACCGCATGTATATTGTGCATTTGAGTAGAATGAAGGTTTTTGACACATTTACAACGAGCTGTGCTCTCAGAAACGCTCGAAACACGCGATATCACGATTTTGGTGTTCGTCGATTTTTCGTTCGCCACAGCTGTGCCAGACGACTTTTAACGCATGAATATTGTGCATTTGAGTAGAATGAAGGTTTTTGACACATTTACAACGAGCTGTGCTCTCAGGAACGCTCGAAACACGCGATATCACGATTTTGGTCCAGTTCAAAGTTTCGTTCGCCACAGCCGTGCCAGACAACTTTTAACACGTGGATCTTGTGTATTTGAGTAGAATGAAGGTTTTTGACTCATTTACACCGAGCTGTACTCTCAGAAACGGTCGAAACCGGCGATATCACGATTTTGGTGTTCTTCGATTTTTCGTTCGCCACAGCTGTGGCAGACGACTTTTAACGCATGGATAATGTGCATTTGAGAAGAATGAAGGTTTTTCATACATTTACACCGAGCTGTGCTCTCAGAAATGTTCGAAACACGCGATATCACGATTTTGGAACTGTTGAACGTTTCGTTCGCCGCTGCTGTGCCAGACGACTTTTAACACATGGATCTTGTGTATTTGAGTAGAATGAATTTTTTTCATACATTTACACCGAGCTGTGCTCTCAGAAACGTTCGAAACACGCGATATCACGATTTTGGTACTGTTCAACGTTTCGTTCGCCACAGCTGTGCCAGATGACTTTTAACAAATGGATCTTGTGTATTTGAGTAGAATGAAGGTTTTTGACACATTTGTACCGAGCTGTGCTCTGAGAAACTCTCGAAACACGCAATATCACGATTTTGGTGTTCGTCGATGTTTCGTTCGCCACAGCTGTGCCAGACAACTTTTAACGCATGCATATTAGGCATTTGAGTAGAATGAAGGTTTTTGACACATTTGCACCGAGCTGAGCTCTCAGAAACGCTCGAAACACGCGATATCACGATTTTGGAACTGTTCAACGTTTCGTTCGCCACAGCTGTGCCAGACGACTTTTAACACATGGATCTTGTGTATTTGAGTAGAATGAAGGTTTTTGACACATTTACACCGAGCTGTGCTCTCAGGAACGCTCGAAACACGCGATATCACGATTTTGGTCCTGTTCAAAGTTTCGTTCGCCGCAGCTGTGCCAGACAACTTTTAAAACGTGGATCTTGTGTATTTGAGCAGAATGAAGGTTTTTGACACATTTACACCGAGCTGTACTCTCAGAAACGCTCGAAACACGCGATATCACGATTTTGGTGTTCTTCGATGTTTCGTCCGCGACAGCTGTGCCAGACAACTTTAACCGCATGTATATTGTGCATTTGAGTAGAATGAAGGATTCTGACGCATTTACACCGAGCTGTGCTCTCAGAAACGCTCGAAACACGCGATATCACGATTTTGGTGTTCGTCGATTTTTCGTTCGCCACAGCTGTGCCAGACGACTTTTAACGCATGAATATTGTGCATTTGAGTAGAATGAAGGTTTTTGACACATTTGCACCGAGCTGAGCTCTCAGAAACGCTCGAAACACGCGATATCACGATTTTGGAACTGTTCAACGTTTCGTTCGCCACAGCTGTGCCAGACGACTTTTAACACATGGATCTTGTGTATTTGAGTAGAATGAAGGTTTTTGACACATTTACACCGAGCTGTGCTCTCAGAAACGCTCGAAACACGCGATATCACGATTTTTGTACTGTTCACAGTTTCATTCGCCACAGCTGTGCCAGAAGACTTTAACTCCGTTCCATGCCGAAACCCAACTTCCAATAAACAACAGCGGTCAAAATCAATTTCAACATAGAAGACTTTAACCGCATGTATATTGTGCATTTGAGTAGAATGAAGGATTTTGACGCATTTACACCGAGCTGTGCTCTCAGAAACGCTCGAAACACTCGATATCACGATTTTGGTACTGTTCAACGTTTCGTTCGAAACAGCTGTGCCAGACGACTTTTAACACATGGATCTTGTGTATTTGAGTAGAATGAAGGTTTTTGACACATTTACACCGAGCTGTGCTCTCAGAAACGCTCGAAACACGCGATATCACGATTTTGGTACTGTTCAACGTTTCGTTCGCCACAGCTGTGCCAGACGACTTTTAACACATGGATCTTGTGTATTTGAGTAGTATGAAGGTTTTTGACACATTTATACCGAGCTGTGCTCTGAGAGATGCTCGAAACGCGCGATATCACGATTTTGGTGTTCGTCGATTTTTCGTTCGCCACAGCTGTGCCAGACGACTTTTAACACATGGATCTTGTGTATTTGAGTGGAATGAAGGTTTTCGACACATTTACACCGAGCTGTGCTCTCAGGAACGCTCGATACACGCGATATCACGATTTTGGTACTGTTCAACGTTTCGTTCGCCACAGCTGTGCCAGACGACTTTTAACACATGGATCTTGTGTATTTGAGTAGAATGAAGGTTTTTGACACATTTATACCGAGCTGTGCTCTGAGATACGCTCGAAACACGCGATATCACTATTTTGGTGTTCGTCGATGTTTCGTTCGCCACAGCTGAGCCAGACAACTTTTAACGCATGCATATTAGGCATTTGAGTAGAATGAAGGTTTTTGACACATTTGCACCGAGCTGAGCTCTCAGAAACGCTCGAAACACGCGATATCACGATTTTTGTACTATTCAAAGTTTCATACGCCACAGCTGTGCCAGACGACTTTTAACACAAAGATCTTGTGTATTTGAGTAGAATGAAGGTTTTTGACACATTTAGACCGAGCTGTGCTCTGAGATACGCTCGAAACACGCGATATCACTATTTTGGTGTTCGTCAATTTTTCGTTCGCCACAGCTGTGCCAGACGGCTTTTAACGCATGAATATTGTGCATTTGAGTAGAATGAAGGTTTTTGACACATTTACACCGAGCTGTGCTCTCAGAAACGCTCGAAACACGCGATATCACGATTTTGATGTTCGTCGATTTTTCGTTCGCCACAGCTGTGCCAGACGACTTTTAACGCATGGATATTGTGCATCTGAGTAGAATGACGGTTTTTGACACATTTACACCGAGCTGTGCTCTCAGAAACGCTCGAAACACGCGATATCACGATTTTGGTACTGTTCAAAGTTTCGTTCGCCACAGCTGTGCCAGACAACTTTTAACACGTGGATCTTGTGTATTTGAGCAGAATGAAGGTTTTTGACGCATTTACACCGAGCTGTGCTCTCAGAAACGCTCGAAACACTCTATATCACGATTTTGGTACTGTTCAACGTTTCGTTCGCCACAGCTGTGCCAGACGACTTTTAACACATGGATCTTGTGTATTTGAGTAGAATGAAGGTTTTTGACACATTTACACCGAGCTGTGCTCTCAGGAACGCTCGAAACACGCGATATCACGATTTTGGTCCTGTTCAAAGTTTCGTTCGCCACAGCTGTGCCAGACAACTTTTAACACGTGGATCTTGTGTATTTGAGTAGAATGAAGGTTTTTGGCACATTTACACCGAGCTGTACTCTCAGAAACGCTCGAAACACGCGATGTTACGATTTTGGTGTTCTTCGATGTTTCGTCCGCGACAGCTGTGCCAGACGACTTTGACGGCATGTATATTCTGCATTTGAGTAGAATGAAGGATTTTGACGCATTTACACCGAGCTGTGCTCTCAGAAACGCTCGAAACACGCGATATCACGATTTTGGTACTGTTCAACGTTTCGTTCGCCACAGCTGTGCCAGACGACTTTTAACATATGGATCTTGTGTATTTGAGTAGAATGAAGGTTTTCGACACATTTACACCGAGCTGTGCTCTCAGGAACGCTCGAAACACGCGATATCACGATTTTGGTCCTGTTTAAAGTTTCGTTCGCCACAGCTGTGCCAGACAACTTTTAACACGTGGATCTTGTGTATTTGAGTAGAATGAAGGTTTTTGACACATTCACACCGAGCTGTACTCTCAGAAACGCTCGAAACACGCGATATCACGATTTTGGTGTTCTTCGATGTTTCGTCCGCGACAGCTGTGCCAGACGACTTTAACCGCATGTATATTGTGCATTTGAGTAGAATGAAGGATTTTGACGCATTTACACCGTGCTGTGCTCTCAGAAACGCTCGAAACACTCGATATCACGATTTTGGTACTGTTCAACGTTTCGTTCGCCACAGCTGTGTCAGACGACTTTTAACACATGGATCTTGTGTATTTGAGTAGAATGAATGTTTTTGACACATTTACACCGAGCTGTGCTCTCAGGAACGCTCGAAACACGCGATATCACGATTTTGGTCCTGTTCAACGTTTCGTTCGCCACAGCTGTGCCCGACAACTTTTAACACGTGGATGTTGTGTATTTGAGTAGAATGAAGGTTTTTGACACATTTACACCGAGCTGTACTCTCAGAAACGCTCGAAACACGCGATATCACGATTGTGGTGTTCTTCGATGTTTCGTCCGCGACAGCTGTGCCAGACAACTTTAACCGCATGTATATTGTGCATTTGAGTAGAATGAAGGATTTTGACGCATTTACACCGAGCTGTGCTCTCAGAAACGCTCGAAACACTCGATATCACGATTTTGGTACTGTTCAACGTTTCGTTCGCCACAGCTGTGCCAGACGACTTTTAACACATGGATCTTGTGTATTTGAGTAGAATGAAGGTTTTTGACACATTTACACCGAGCTGTGCTCTCAGGAACAATCGAAACACGCGATATCACGATTTTGGTCCTGTTCAAAGTTTCGTTCGCCACAGCTGTGCCAGACGACTTTTAACACGTGGATCTTGTGTATTTGAGTAGAATGAAGGTTTTTGACACATTTACACCGAGCTGTACTCTCAGAAACGCTCGAAACACGCGATATCACGATTTTGGTGTTCGTCGATTTTTCGTTCGCCACAGCTGTGCCAGACGACTTTTAACGCATGAATATTGTGCATTTGAGTAGAATGAAGGTTTTTGACACATTTACAACGAGCTGTGCTCTCAGGAACAATCGAAACAGGCGATATCACGATTTTGGTCCTGTTCAAAGTTTCGTTTGCCACAGCTGTGCCAGACAACTTTTAACACGTGGATCTTGTGTATTTGAGTAGAATGAAGGTTTTTGACACATTTACACCGAGCTGTACTCTCAGAAACGCTCGAAACCCGCGATATCACGATTTTGGTGTTCTTCGATTTTTCGTTCGCCGCAGCTGTGGCAGACGACTTTTAATGCATGGATAATGTGCATTTGAGTAGAATGAAGGTTTTTCATACATTTGCACCGAGCTGTGCTCTCAGAAATGCTCGAAACACGCGATATCACGATTTTGGTACTAGTCAACGTTTCGTTCGCCACAGCTGTGCCAGACGACTTTTAACACATGGATCTTGTGTATTTGAGTAGAATGAAGGTTTTTCATACATTTACACCGAGCTGTGATCTCAGAAATGTTCGAAACACGCGATATCACGATTTTGGAACTGTTGAACGCTTCGTTCGCCACAGCTGTGCCAGACGACTTTTAACACATGGATCTTGTGTATTTGAGTAGAATGAAGGTTTTTGATACATTTATACCGAGCTGTGCTCTGAGATACGCTCGAAACACGCGATATCACGATTTTGGTGTTCGTCGATTTTTCGTTCGCCACAGCTGTGCCAGACGACTTTTAACGCATGAAAATTGTGCATTTGAGTAGAATGAAGGTTTTTGACACATTTACAACGAGCTGTGCTCTCAGGAACAATCGAAACAGGCGATATCACGATTTTGGTCCTGTTCAAAGTTTCGTTCGCCACAGCTGTGCCAGACAACTTTTAACACGTGGATCTTGTGTATTTGAGTAGAATGAAGGTTTTTGACACATTTACACCGAGCTGTACTCTCAGAAACGCTCGAAACCCGCGATATCACGATTTTGGTGTTCTTCGATTTTTCGTTCGCCGCAGCTGTGGCAGACGACTTTTAACGCATGGATAATGTGCATTTGAGTAGAATGAAGGTTTTTCATACATTTACACCGAGCTGTGCTCTCAGAATCGTTCGAAACACGCGATATCACGATTTTGGAACTGTTCAACGTTTCGTTCGCCACAGCTGTGCCAGACGACTTTTAACACATGGATCTTGTGTATTTGAGTAGAATGAAGGTTTTTCATACATTTACACCGAGCTGTGCTCTCAGAAACGTTCGAAACACGCGATATCACGACTTTGGTACTGTTCAACGTTTCGTTCGCCACAGCTGTGCCAGACGACTTTTAACACATGGATCTTGTGTATTTGAGTAGTATGAAGGTTTTCGACACATTTATACCGAGCTGTGCTCTGAGAGACGCTCGAAACACGCGATATCACGATTTTGGTGTTCGTCGATTTTTCGTTCGCCACAGCTGTGCCAGACGACTTTTAACACATGGATCTTGTGTATTTGAGTAGAATGAAGGTTTTTGACACATTTACACCGAGCTGTGCTCTCAGGAACGCTCTAAACACGCGATATCACGATTTTGGTCCTGTTCAAATTTTCGTTCGCCACAGCTGTGCCAGACAACTTTTAACACGTGGATCTTGTGTATTTGAGTAGAATGAAGGTTTTTGACACATTTACACCGAGCTGTACTCTCAGAAACGCTCGAAACACGCGATATTACGATTTTGGTGTTCTTCGATGTTTCGTCCGCGACAGCTGTGCCAGACGACTTTAACAGCATGTATATTGTGCATTTCAGTAGAATGAAGGATTTTGACGCATTTACACCGAGCTGTGCTCTCAGAAACGCTCGAAATACGCGATATCACGATTTTGGTACTGTTCAACCTTTCGTTCGCCACAGCTGTGCCAGACGACTTTTAACACATGGATCTTGTGTATTTGAGTAGAATGAAGGTTTTTGACACATTTACACCGAGCTGTGCTCTCAGGAACGCTCGAAACACGCGATATCACGATTTTGGTCCTGTTCAAAGTTTCGTTCGCCACAGCTGTGCCCGACAACTTTTAACACGTGGATCTTGTGTATTTGAGTAGAATGAAGGTTTTTGACACATTTACACCGAGCTGTACTCTCAGAAACGCTCGAAACACGCGATATCACGATTTTGGTGTTCTTCGATTTTTCGTTCGCCACAGCTGTGCCAGACGACTTTTAACACATGGATCTTGTGTATTTGAGTAGAATGAATTTTTTTCATACATTTACACCGAGCTGTGCTCTCAGAAACGTTCGAAACACGCGATATCACGATTTTGGTACTGTTCAACGTTTCGTTCGCCACAGCTGTGCCAGATGACTTTTAACAAATGGATCTTGTGTATTTGAGTAGAATGAAGGTTTTTGACACATTTACACCGAGCTGTACTCTCAGAAACGCTCGAAACACGCGATATTACGATTTTGGTGTTCTTCGATGTTTCGTCCGCGACAGCTGTGCCAGACGACTTTAACCGCATCTATATTGTGCATTTGAGTAGAATGAAGGATTTTGACGCATTTACACCGAGCTGTGCTCTCAGAAACGCTCGAAACACGCGATATCACGATTTTGGTACTGTTCAACCTTTCGTTCGCCACAGCTGTGCCAGACGACTTTTAACACATGGATCTTGTGTATTTGAGTAGAATGAAGGTTTTTGACACATTTACACCGAGCTGTGCTCTCAGGAACGCTCGAAACACGCGATATCACGATTTTGGTCCTGTTCAAAGTTTCGTTCGCCACAGCTGTGCCCGACAACTTTTAACACGTGGATCTTGTGTATTTGAGTAGAATGAAGGTTTTTGACACATTTACACCGAGCTGTACTCTCAGAAACGTTCGAAACACGCGATATCACGATTTTGGTGTTCTTCAATGTTTCGTTCGCCACAGCTGTGCCAGACGACTTTTAACACATGGATCTTGTGTATTTGAGTAGAATGAAGGTTTTTGACACATTTATACCGAGCTGTGCTCTGAGATACGCTCGAAACACGCGATATCACGATTTTGGTGTTCTTCAATATTTCGTTCGCCACAGCTGTGCCAGACAACTTTTAACACGTGGATCTTGTGTATTTGAGTAGAATGAAGGTTTTTGACACATTTACACCGAGCTGTGCTCACAGAAACGTTCGAAACACGCGATATCACGATTTTGGTGTTCTTCAATGTTTCGTTCGCCACAGCTGTGCCAGACAACTTTTAACACGTGGATCTTGTGTATTTGAGTAGAATGAAGGTTTTAGACACATTTACACCGAGCTGTACTCTCAGAAACGCTCGAAACCCGCGATATCACGATTTTGGTGTTCTTCGATTTTTCGTTCGCCGCAGCTGTGGCAGACGACTTTTAACGCATGGATAATGTGCATTTGAGTAGAATGAAGGTTTTTCATACATTTACACCGAGCTGTGCTCTCAGAATCGTTCGAAACACGCGATATCACGATTTTGGAACTGTTCAACGTTTCGTTCGCCACAGCTGTGCCAGACGACTTTTAACACATGGATCTTGTGTATTTGAGTAGAATGAAGGTTTTCGACACATTTACACCGAGCTGTGCTCTCAGGAACGCTCGAAACACGCGATATCACGATTTTGCTACTGTTCAACGTTTCGTTCGCCACAGCTGTGCCAGACGACTTTTAACACATGGATCTTGTGTATTTGAGTAGAATGAAGGTTTTTGACACATTTACACCGAGCTGTGCTCTCAGGAACAATCGAAACGCGATATCACGATTTTGGTCCTGTTCAAAGTTTCGTTCGCCACAGCTGTGCCAGACGACTTTTAACACATGGATCTTGTGTATTTGAGTAGTATGAAGGTTTTTGACACATTTATACCGAGCTGTGCTCTGAGAGACGCTCGAAACACGCGATATCACGATTTTGGTGTTCGTCGATTTTTCGTTCGCCACAGCTGTGCCAGACGACTTTTAACACATGGATCTTGTGTATTTGAGTAGAATGAAGGTTTTTGACACATTTACACCGAGCTGTGCTCACAGAAACGTTCGAAACACGCGATATCACGATTTTGGTGTTCTTCAATGTTTCGTTCGCCACAGCTGTGCCAGACAACTTTTAACACGTGGATCTTGTGTATTTGAGTAGAATGAAGGTTTTTGACACATTTACACCGAGCTGTACTCTCAGAATCGCTCGAAACCCGCGATATCACGGTTTTGGTGTTCTTCGATTTTTCGTTCGCCGCAGCTGTGGCAGACGACTTTTAACGCATGGATAATGTGCATTTGAGTAGAATGAAGGTTTTTCATACATTTTCACCGAGCTGTGCTCTCAGAATCGTTCGAAACACGCGATATCACGATTTTGGAACTGTTCAACGTTTCGTTCGCCACAGCTGTGCCAGACGACTTTTAACACATGGATCTTGTGTATTTGAGTAGAATGAAGGTTTTTCATACATTTACACCGAGCTGTGCTCTCAGAAACGTTCGAAACACGCGATATCACGACTTTGGTACTGTTCAACGTTTCGTTCGCCACAGCTGTGCCAGACGACTTTTAACACATGGATCTTGTGTATTTGAGTAGTATGAAGGTTTTTGACACATTTATACCGAGCTGTGCTCTGAGAGACGCTCGAAACACGCGATATCACGATTTTGGTGTTCGTCGATTTTTCGTTCGCCACAGCTGTGCCAGACGACTTTTAACACATGGATCTTGTGTATTTGAGTAGAATGAAGGTTTTCGACACATTTACACCGAGCTGTGCTCTCAGGAACGCTCGAAACACGCGATATCACGATTTTGGTCCTGTTTAAAGTTTCGTTCGCCACAGCTGTGCCAGATAACTTTTAACACGTGGATCTTGTGTATTTGAGTAGAATGAAGGTTTTTGACACATTCACACCGAGCTGTACTCTCAGAAACGCTCGAAACACGCGATAACACGATTTTGGTGTTCTTCGATGTTTCGTCCGCGACAGCTGTGCCAGACGACTTTAACCGCATGTATATTGTGCATTTGAGTAGAATGAAGGATTTTGACGCATTTACACCGAGCTGTGCTCCCAGAAACGCTCGAAACACTCGATATCACGATTTTGGTACTGTTCAACGTTTCGTTCGCCACAGCTGTGCCAGACGACTTTTAACACATGGATCTTGTGTATTTGAGTAGAATGAAGGTTTTTGACACATTTACACCGAGCTGTGCTCTCAGAAACGCTCGAAACACGCGATATCACGATTTTTGTACTGTTTAAAGTTTCATTCGCCACAGCTGTGCCAGACAACTTTGAACACATGGATCTTGTGTATTTGAGTAGAATGAAGGTTTTTGACCCATTTACACCGAGCTGTGCTCACAGAAACGTTCGAAACACGCGATATCACGATTTTGGTGTTCTTCAATGTTTCGTTCGCCACAGCTGTGCCAGACAACTTTTAACACATGGATCTTGTGTATTTGAGTAGAATGAAGGTTCTTCATACATTTACACCGAGCTGTGCTCTCAGAAACGCTCGAAACACGCGATATCACGATTTTGGTACTGTTCAACGTTTCGTTCGCCACAGCTGTGCCAGACGACTTTTAACACATGGATCTTGTGTATTTGAGTAGAATGAAGGTTTTTGACACATTTACACCGAGCTGTGCTCTCAGGAACGCTCGAAACACGCGATATCACGATTTTGGTCCAGTTCAAAGTTTCGTTCGCCACAGCTGTGCCAGACAACTTTTAACACGTGGATCTTGTGTATTTGAGTAGAATGAAGGTTTTTGACACATTTACACCGAGCTGTACTCTCAGAAACGGTCGAAACCGGCGATATCACGATTTTGGTGTTCTTCGATTTTTCGTTCGCCACAGCTGTGGCAGACGACTTTTAACGCATGGATAATGTGCATTTGAGAAGAATGAAGGTTTTTCATACATTTACACCGAGCTGTGCTCTCAGAAATGTTCGAAACACGCGATATCACGATTTTGGAACTGTTGAACGTTTCGTTCGCCGCAGCTGTGCCAGACGACTTTTAACACATGGATCTTGTGTATTTGAGTAGAATGAATTTTTTTCATACATTTACACCGAGCTGTGCTCTCAGAAACGTTCGAAACACGCGATATCACGATTTTGGTACTGTTCAACGTTTCGTTCGCCACAGCTGTGCCAGATGACTTTTAACAAATGGATCTTGTGTATTTGAGTAGAATCAAGGTTTTTGACACATTTGTACCGAGCTGTGCTCTGAGAAACTCTCGAAACACGCAATATCACGATTTTGGTGTTCGTCGATGTTTCGTTCGCCACAGCTGTGCCAGACAACTTTTAACGCATGCATATTAGGCATTTGAGTAGAATGAAGGTTTTTGACACATTTGCACCGAGCTGAGCTCTCAGAAACGCTCGAAACACGCGATATCACGATTTTGGAACTGTTCAACGTTTCGTTCGCCACAGCTGTGCCAGACGACTTTTAACACCTGGATCTTGTGTATTTGAGTAGAATGAAGGTTTTTGACACATTTACACCGAGCTGTGCTCTCAGAAACGCTCGAAACACGCGATATCACGATTTTTGTACTGTTCAAAGTTTCATTCGCCACAGCTGTGCCAGACAACTTTGAACACATGGATCTTGTGTATTTGAGTAGAATGAAGGTTTTTGACACATTCACACCGAGCTGTACTCTCAGAAACGCTCGAATCACGCGATATCACGATTTTGGTGTTCTTCGATGTTTCGTCCGCGACAGCTGTGCCAGACGACTTTAACCGCATGTATATTGTGCATTTGAGTAGAATGAAGGATTTTGACGCATTTACACCGAGCTGTGCTCTCAGAAACGCTCGAAACACTCGATATCACGATTTTGGTACTGTTCAACGTTTCGTTCGAAACAGCTGTGCCAGACGACTTTTAACACATGGATCTTGTGTATTTGAGTAGAATGAAGGTTTTTGACACATTTACACCGAGCTGTGCTCTCAGAAACGCTCGAAACACGCGATATCACGATTTTTGTACTGTTCAAAGTTTCATTCGCCACAGCTGTGCCAGACAACTTTGAACACATGGATCTTGTGTATTTGAGTAGAATGAAGGTTTTTGACACATTTACACCGAGCTGTACTCTCAGAAACGCTCGAAACACGCGATATCACGATTTTGGAACTGTTCAACTTTTCGTTCGCCACAGCTGTGCCAGACGACTTTTAACACATCTATCTTGTGTATTTGAGTAGAATGAAGGTTTTTGACGCATTTACACCGAGCTGTGCTCTCAGAAACGCTCGAAACACGCGATATCACGATTTTGGAACTGTTCAACGATTCGTTCGCCACAGCTGTGCCAGACGACTTTTAACACATGGATCTTGTGTATTTGAGTAGAATGAAGGTTTTTCATACATTTACACCGAGCTGTGCTCTCAGAAACGCTCGAAACACGCGATATTACGATTTTGGTGTTCTTCGATGTTTCGTCCGCGACAGCTGTACCAGACGACTTTAACCGCATGTATATTGTGCATTTGAGTAAAATGAAGGATTTTAACGCATTTACACCGAGCTGTGCTCTCAGAAACGTTCGAAACACGCGATATCACGATTTTGGTGTTCTTCAATGTTTCGTTCGCCACAGCTGTGCCAGACAACTTTTAACACATGGATCTTGTGTATTTGAGTAGAATGAAGGTTTTTGACACATTTGCACCGAGCTGTGCTCTCAGAAATGCTCGAAACACGCGATATCACGATTTTGGTACTGGTCAACGTTTCGTTCGCCACAGCTGTGCCAGACGACTTTTAACACATGGATCTTGTGTATTTGAGTAGAATGAAGGTTTTTGACACATTTATACCGAGCTGTGCTCTGAGATACGCTCGAAACACGCGATATCACGATTTTGGAACTGTTCAACGTTTCGTTCGCCACAGCTGTGCCAGACGACTTTTAACACATCTATCTTGTGTATTTGAGTAGAATGAAGGGTTTTGACGCATTTACACCGAGCTGTGCTCTCAGAAACGCTCGAAACACGCGATATCACGATTTTGGAACTGTTCAACGATTCGTTCGCCACAGCTGTGCCAGACGACTTTTAACACATGGATCTTGTGTATTTGAGTAGAATGAAGGTTTTTCATACACTTACACCGAGCTGTGCTCTCAGAAACGCTCGAAACACGCGATATTACGATTTTGGTGTTCTTCGATGTTTCGTCCGCGACAGCTGTGCCAGACGACTTTAACCGCATGGATATTGTGCTTTTGAGTAAAATGAAGGATTTTGACGCATTTACACCGAGCTGTGCTCTCAGAAACGCTCGAAACACGCGATATCACGATTTTGGTACTGTCCAACGATTCGTTCGCCACAGCTGTGCCAGACGACTTTTAACACATGGATCTTGTGTATTTGAGTAGAATGAAGGTTTTTCATACATTTACACCGAGCTGTGCTCTCAGAAACGCTCGAAACACGCGATATCACGATTTTGGTGTTCGTCGATTTTTCGTTCGCCACAGCTGTGCCAAACGACTTTTAACGCATGAATATTGTGCATTTGAGTAGAATGAAGGTTTTTGACACATTTACAACGAGCTGTGCTCTCAGGAACAATCGAAACAGGCGATATCACGATTTTGGTCCTGTTCAAAGTTTCGTTCGCCACAGCTGTGCCAGACAACTTTTAACACGTGGATCTTGTGTATTTGAGTAGAATGAAGGTTTTTGACACATTTACACCGAGCTGTACTCTCAGAAACGCTCGAAACCCGCGATATCACGATTTTGGTGTTCTTCGATTTTTCGTTCGCCGCAGCTGTGGCAGACGACTTTTAACGCATGGATAATGTGCATTTGAGTAGAATGAAGGTTTTTCATACATTTACACCGAGCTGTGCTCTCAGAAACGCTCGAAACACGCGATATTACGATTTTGGTGTTCTTCGATGTTTCGTCCGCGACAGCTGTGCCAGACGACTTTAACCGCATGTATATTGTGCATTTGAGTAAAATGAAGGATTTTGACGCATTTACACCGAGCTGTGCTCTCAGAAACGTTCGAAACACGCGATATCACGATTTTGGTGTTCTTCAATGTTTCGTTCGCCACAGCTGTGCCAGACAACTTTTAACACATGGATCTTGTGTATTTGAGTAGAATGAAGGTTTTTGACACATTTGCACCGAGCTGTGCTCTCAGAAATGCTCGAAACACGCGATATCACGATTTTGGTACTGGTCAACGTTTCGTTCGCCACAGCTGTGCCATACGACTTTTAACACATGGATCTTGTGTATTTGAGTAGAATGAAGGTTTTTGACACATTTATACCGAGCTGTGCTCTGAGATACGCTCGAAACACGCGATATCACGATTTTGGAACTGTTCAACGTTTCGTTCGCCACAGCTGTGCCAGACGACTTTTAACACATCTATCTTGTGTATTTGAGTAGAATGAAGGTTTTTGACGCATTTACACCGAGCTGTGCTCTCAGAAACGCTCGAAACACGCGATATCACGATTTTGGAACTGTTCAACGATTCGTTCGCCACAGCTGTGCCAGACGACTTTTAACACATGGATCTTGTGTATTTGAGTAGAATGAAGGTTTTTCATACACTTACACCGAGCTGTGCTCTCAGAAACGCTCGAAACACGCGATATTACGATTTTGGTGTTCTTCGATGTTTCGTCCGCGACAGCTGTGCCAGACGACTTTAACCGCATGTATATTGTGCATTTGAGTAAAATGAAGGATTTTGACGCATTTACACCGAGCTGTGCTCTCAGAAACGCTCGAAACACGCGATATCACGATTTTGGTACTGTACAACGATTCGTTCGCCACAGCTGTGCCAGACGACTTTTAACACATGGATCTTGTGTATTTGAGTAGAATGAAGGTTTTTCATACATTTACACCGAGCTGTGCTCTCAGAAACGCTCGAAACACGCGATATCACGATTTTGGTGTTCGTCGATTTTTCGTTCGCCACAGCTGTGCCAGACGACTTTTAACGCATGAATATTGTGCATTTGAGTAGAATGAAGGTTTTTGACACATTTACAACGAGCTGTGCTCTCAGGAACAATCGAAACAGGCGATATCACGATTTTGGTCCTGTTCAAAGTTTCGTTCGCCACAGCTGTGCCAGACAACTTTTAACACGTGGATCTTGTGTATTTGAGTAGAATGAAGGTTTTTGACACTTTTACACCGAGCTGTACTCTCAGAAACGCTCGAAACAAGCGATATCACGATTTTGGTGTTCTTCGATTTTTCGTTCGCCGCAGCTGTGGCAGACGACTTTTAACGCATGGATAATGTGCATTTGAGTAGAATGAAGGTTTTTCATACATTTACACCGAGCTGTGCTCTCAGAATCGTTCGAAACACGCGATATCACGATTTTGGAACTGTTCAACGTTTCGTTCGCCACAGCTGTGCCAGACGACTTTTAACACATGGATCTTGTGTATTTGAGTAGAATGAAGGGTTTTCATACATTTACACCGAGCTGTGCTCTCAGAAACGTTCGAAACACGCGATATCACGACTTTGGTACTGTTCAACGTTTCGTTCGCCACAGCTGTGCCAGACGACTTTTAACACATGGATCTTGTGTATTTGAGTAGAATGAAAGTTTTTAACACATATACACCGAGCCGTACTCTCAGAAACGCTCGAAACCCGCGATATCACGATTTTGGTGTTCTTCGATTTTTCGTTCGCCACAGCTGTGGCAGACGACTTTTAGCGCATGGATAATGTGCATTTGAGTAGAATGAAGGTTTTTGACACATTTACACCTAGCTGTGCTCTCAGAAACGCTCGAAACACGCGATATCACGATTTTGGTGTTCTTCGATGTTTCGTTCGCGACAGCTGTGCCAGACGACTTTAACCGCATGGATATTGTGCATTTGAGTAGAATGAAGGTTTTTACACCGGACGCATTTACACCGAGCTGTGCTCTCAGAAACGCTCGAAACACGCGATATCACGATTTTGGTACTGTTCAACGTTTCGTTCGCCACAGCTGTGCCAGACGACTTTTAACACATGGATCTTGTGTATTTGAGTAGAATGAAGGTTTCTGACATATTTACACCGAGCTGTGCTCTCAGGAACGCTCGAAACACGCGATATCACGATTTTGGTCCTGGTCAAAGTTTCGTTCGCCACAGCTGTGCCAGACAACTTTTAACACGTGGATCTTGTGTATTTGAGTAGAATGAAGGTTCTTGACACATTTACACCGAGCTGTGCTCTAAGAAACGCTCGAAACACGCGATATCACGATTTTGGAACTGTTCAACGTTTCGTTCGCCACAGCTGTGCCAGACGACTTTTAACACATGGATCTTGTGTATTTGAGTAGAATGAAGGTTTTTCATACATTTACACCGAGCTGTGCTCTCAGAAACGATCGAAACACGCGATATCACGATTTTGGTACTGTTTAACGTTTCGTTCGCCACAGCTGTGCCAGACGACTTTTAACACATGGATCTTGTGTATTTGAGTAGTATGAAGGTTTTTGACACATTTATACCGAGCTGTGCTCTGAGAGACGCTCGAAACACGCGATATCACGATTTTGGTGTTCGTCGATTTTTCGTTCGCCACAGCTGTGCCAGACGACTTTTAACACATGGATCTTGCGTATTTGAGTAGAATGAAGGTTTTCGACACATTTACACCGAGCTGTGCTCTCAGGAACGCTCGAAACACGCGATATCACGATTTTGGTCCTGTTTAAAGTTTCGTTCGCCACAGCTGTGCCAGACAACTTTTAACACGTGGATCTTGTGTATATGAGTAGAATGAAGGTTTTTGACACATTTACACCGAGCTGTACTCTCAGAAACGCTCGAAATCGGCGATATCACGATTTTGGTGTTCTTCAATGTTTCGTTCGCCACAGCTGTGCCAGACAACTTTTAACACATGGATCTTGTGTATTTGAGTAGAATGAAGGTTTTTGACACATTTGTACCGAGCTGTGCTCTCAGAAATGCTCGAAACACGCGATATCACGATTTTGGTACTGTTCAACGTTTCGTTCGCCACAGTTGTGCCAGACGACTTTTAACACATGGATCTTGTGTATTTGAGTAGAATGAAGGTTCTTGACACATTTATACCGAGCTGTGCTCTGAGATACGCTCGAAACACGCGATATCACGATTTTGAACTGTTCAACGTTTCGTTCGCCACGAACGGGCGATTAGGCATGATATTAATGATGATATTAGGCATTTGAGTAGAATGAAGGTTTTTGACACATTTGCACCGAGCTGAGCTCTCAGAAACGCTCGAAACACGCGATATCACGATTGTGGTGTTCTTCGATGTTTCGTCCGCGACAGCTGTGCCAGACAACTTTAACCGCATGTATATTGTGCATTTGAGTAGAATGAAGGATTTTGACGCATTTACACCGAGCTGTGCTCTCAGAAACGCTCGAAACACTCGATATCACGATTTTGGTACTGTTCAACGTTTCGTTCGCCACAGCTGTGCCAGACGACTTTTAACACATGGATCTTGTGTATTTGAGTAGAATGAAGGTTTTTGACACATTTACACCGAGCTGTGCTCTCAGGAACAATCGAAACACGCGATATCACGATTTTGGTCCTGTTCAAAGTTTCGTTCGCCACAGCTGTGCCAGACGACTTTTAACACGTGGATCTTGTGTATTTGAGTAGAATGAAGGTTTTTGACACATTTACACCGAGCTGTACTCTCAGAAACGCTCGAAACACGCGATATCACGATTTTGGTGTTCGTCGATTTTTCGTTCGCCACAGCTGTGCCAGACGACTTTTAACGCATGAATATTGTGCATTTGAGTAGAATGAAGGTTTTTGACACATTTACAACGAGCTGTGCTCTCAGGAACAATCGAAACAGGCGATATCACGATTTTGGTCCTGTTCAAAGTTTCGTTTGCCACAGCTGTGCCAGACAACTTTTAACACGTGGATCTTGTGTATTTGAGTAGAATGAAGGTTTTTGACACATTTACACCGAGCTGTACTCTCAGAAACGCTCGAAACCCGCGATATCACGATTTTGGTGTTCTTCGATTTTTCGTTCGCCGCAGCTGTGGCAGACGACTTTTAATGCATGGATAATGTGCATTTGAGTAGAATGAAGGTTTTTCATACATTTGCACCGAGCTGTGCTCTCAGAAATGCTCGAAACACGCGATATCACGATTTTGGTACTAGTCAACGTTTCGTTCGCCACAGCTGTGCCAGACGACTTTTAACACATGGATCTTGTGTATTTGAGTAGAATGAAGGTTTTTCATACATTTACACCGAGCTGTGCTCTCAGAAACGCTCGAAACACGCGATATTACGATTTTGGTGTTCTTCGATGTTTCGTCCGCGACAGCTGTGCCAGACGACTTTAACCGCATGTATATTGTGCATTTGAGTAGAATGAAGGATTTTGACGCATTTACACCGAGCTGTGCTCTCAGAAACGCTCGAAACACGCGATATCACGATTTTGGTACTGTTCAACGTTTCGTTCGCCACAGCTGTGTCAGACGACTTTTAACACATGGATCTTGTGTATTTGAGTAGAATGAATGTTTTTGACACATTTACACCGAGCTGTGCTCTCAGGAACGCTCGAAACACGCGATATCACGATTTTGGTCCTGTTCAACGTTTCGTTCGCCACAGCTGTGCCCGACAACTTTTAACACGTGGATCTTGTGTATTTGAGTAGAATGAAGGTTTTTGACACATTTACACCGAGCTGTACTCTCAGAAACGCTCGAAACACGCGATATCACGATTGTGGTGTTCTTCGATGTTTCGTCCGCGACAGCTGTGCCAGACAACTTTAACCGCATGTATATTGTGCATTTGAGTAGAATGAAGGATTTTGACGCATTTACACCGAGCTGTGCTCTCAGAAACGCTCGAAACACTCGATATCACGATTTTGGTACTGTTCAACGTTTCGTTCGCCACAGCTGTGCCAGACGACTTTTAACACATGGATCTTGTGTATTTGAGTAGAATGAAGGTTTTTGACACATTTACACCGAGCTGTGCTCTCAGGAACAATCGAAACACGCGATATCACGATTTTGGTCCTGTTCAAAGTTTCGTTCGCCACAGCTGTGCCAGACGACTTTTAACACGTGGATCTTGTGTATTTGAGTAGAATGAAGGTTTTTGACACATTTACACCGAGCTGTACTCTCAGAAACGCTCGAAACACGCGATATCACGATTTTGGTGTTCGTCGATTTTTCGTTCGCCACAGCTGTGCCAGACGACTTTTAACGCATGAATATTGTGCATTTGAGTAGAATGAAGGTTTTTGACACATTTACAACGAGCTGTGCTCTCAGGAACAATCGAAACAGGCGATATCACGATTTTGGTCCTGTTCAAAGTTTCGTTTGCCACAGCTGTGCCAGACAACTTTTAACACGTGGATCTTGTGTATTTGAGTAGAATGAAGGTTTTTGACACATTTACACCGAGCTGTACTCTCAGAAACGCTCGAAACCCGCGATATCACGATTTTGGTGTTCTTCGATTTTTCGTTCGCCGCAGCTGTGGCAGACGACTTTTAATGCATGGATAATGTGCATTTGAGTAGAATGAAGGTTTTTCATACATTTACACCGAGCTGTGCTCTCAGAATCGTTCGAAACACGCGATATCACGATTTTGGTACTGTTCAACGTTTCGTTCGCCACAGCTGTGCCAGACGACTTTTAGCACATGGATCTTGTGTATTTGAGTAGAATGAAGGTTTTTGATACATTTATACCGAGCTGTACTCTCAGAAACGCTCGAAACACGAGATATCACGATTTTGGTGTTCTTCGATGTTTCGTCCGCGACAGCTGTGCCAGACGACTTTAACCGCATTTATATTGTGCATTTGAGTAGAATGAAGGATTTTAACGCATTTACACCGAGCTGTGCTCTCAGAAACGCTCGAAACACTCGATATCACGATTTTGGTACTGTTCAACGTTTCGTTCGCCACAGCTGTGCCAGACGACTTTTAACACATGGATCTTGTGTATTTGAGTAGAATGAAGGTTTTTGACACATTTACACCGAGCTGTGCTCTCAGGAACAATCGAAACACGCGATATCACGATTTTGGTCCTGTTCAATGTTTCGTTCGCCACAGCTGTGCCAGACAACTTTTAACACGTGGATCTTGTGTATTTGAGTAGAATGAAGGTTTTTGACACATTTACACCGAGCTGTGCTCTCAGAAACGCTCGAAACACGCGATATCACGATTTTTGTACTGTTCAAAGTTTCATTCGCCACAGCTGTGCCAGACAACTTTTAACACATGGATCTTGTGTATTTGAGTAGAATAAAGATTTTTGACACATTTACACCGAGCTGTGCTCACAGAAACGTTCGAAACACGCGATATCACGATTTTGGTGTTCTTCAATGTTTCGTTCGCCACAGCTGTGCCAGAAAACTTTTAACACATGGATCTTGTGTATTTGAGAAGAATGAAGGTTTTTGACACATTTGCACCGAGCTGTGCTCTCAGAAATGCTCGAAACACGCGATATCACGATTTTGGTACTGGTCAACGTTTCGTTCGCCACAGCTGTGCCAGACGACTTTTAACACATGGATCTTGTGTATTTGAGTAGAATGAAGGTTTTTGACACATTTACACCGAGCTGTGCTCTGAGATACGCTCGAAACACGCGATATCACGATTTTGGAACTGTTCAACGTTTCGTTCGCCACAGCTGTGCCAGGCGACTTTTAACACATGGATCTTGTGTATTTGAGTAGAATGAAGGTTTTTGATACATTTATACCGAGCTGTGCTCCGAGATACGCTCGAAACACGCGATATCACGATTTTGGTGTTCGTCGATTTTTCGTTCGCCACAGCTGTGCCAGACGACTTTTAACGCATGAATATTGTGCATTTGAGTAGATTGAATTTTTTTGACACATTTATACCGAGCTGTGCTCTGAGATACGCTCGAAACACGCGATATCACGATTTTGGTGTTCGTCGATTTTTCGTTCGCCACAGCTCTGCCAGACGACTTTTAACGCATGAATATTGTGCATTTGAGTAGAATGAAGGTTTTTGACACATTTACACCGAGCTGTACTCTCAGAAACGCTCGAAACACGCGATATCACGATTTTGGTGTTCTTCGATGTTTCGTCCGCGACAGCTGTGCCAGACGACTTTAACCGCACGTATATTGTGCATTTGAGTAGAATGAAGGATTTTGACACATTTACACCGAGCTGTACTCTCAGAAACGCTCGAAACCGGCATATCACGATTTTGGTGTTCTTCGATTTTTCGTTCGCCACAGCTGTGGCAGACGACTTTTAACGCATGGATAATGTGCATTTGAGTAGAATGAAGGTTTTTCATACATTTACACCGAGCTGTGCTCTCAGAAATGTTCGAAACACGCGATAACACGATTTTGGAACTGATGAACGTTTCGTTCGCCACAGCTGTGCCAGACGACTTTTAACACATGGATCTTGTGTATTTGAGTAGAATGAAGGTTTTTCATACATTTACACCGAGCTGTGCTCTCAGAAACGTTCGAAACACGCGATATCACGATTTTTGTACTGTTCAACGTTTCGTTCGCCACAGCTGTGCCAGATGACTTTTAACAAATGGATCTTGTGTATTTGAGTAGAATGAAGGTTTTTGACACATTTATACCGAGCTGTGCTCTGAGAAACTCTCGAAACACGCAATATCACGATTTTGGTGTTCGTCGATGTTTCGTTCGCCACAGCTGTGCCAGACAACTTTTAACGCATGCATATTAGGCATTTGAGTAGAATGAAGGTTTTTGACACATTTGCACCGAGCAGAGCTCTCAGAAACGCTCGAAACACGCGATATCACGATTTTTGTACCATTCAAAGTTTCATACGCCACAGCTGTGCGAGACAAATTTTAACACATCGATCTTGTGTATTTGAGTAGAATGAAGGTTTTTTACACATTTACACCGAGCTGTGTTCACAGAAACGTTCGAAACACGCGATATCACGATTTTGGTGTTCTTCAATGTTTCGTTCGCCACAGCTGTGCCAGACAACTTTTAACACGTGGATCTTGTGTATTTGAGTAGAATGAAGGTTTTTGACACATTTACACCGAGCTGTACTCTCAGAATCGCTCGAAACCCGCGATATCACGATTTTGGTGTTCTTCGATTTTTCGTTCGCCACAGCTGTGGCAGACGACTTTTAACGCATGGATAATGTGCATTTGAGTAGAATGAAGGTTTTTCATACATTTACACCGAGCTGTGCTCTCAGAAACGTTCGAAACACGCGATATCACGATTTTGGAACTGTTCAACGTTTCGTTCGCCACAGCTGCGCCAGACGACTTTTAACACATGGATCTTGTGTATTTGAGTAGAATGAAGGTTTTTGACACATTTATACCGAGCTGTGCTCTAAGATACGCTCGAAACACGCGATATCACGATTTTGGTGTTCGTCGATTTTTCGTTCGCCACAGCTGTGCCAGACGACTTTTAACGCATGAATATTGTGCAATTGAGTAGAATGAAGGTTTTTCATACGTTTACACCGAGCTGTGCTGTCAGAAACGCTCGAAACACGCGATATCACGATTTTGGTGTTCTTCGATTTTTCGTTCGCCACAGCTGTGGCAGACGACTTTTAACGCATGGATAATGTGCATTTGAGTAGAATGAAGGTTTTTGACACATTTACACCTAGCTGTGCTCTCAGAAACGCTCGAAACACGCGATATCACGATTTTGGTGTTCTTCGATGTTTCGTTCGCGACAGCTGTGCCAGACGACTTTAACCGCATGGATATTGTGCATTTGAGTAGAATGAAGGTTTTTACACCGGACGCATTTACACCGAGCTGTGCTCTCAGAAACGCTCGAAACACGCGATATCACGATTTTGGTACTGTTCAACGTTTCGTTCGCCACAGCTGTGCCAGACGACTTTTAACACATGGATCTTGTGTATTTGAGTAGAATGAAGGTTTCTGACATATTTACACCGAGCTGTGCTCTCAGGAACGCTCGAAACACGCGATATCACGATTTTGGTCCTGGTCAAAGTTTCGTTCGCCACAGCTGTGCCAGACAACTTTTAACACGTGGATCTTGTGTATTTGAGTAGAATGAAGGTTCTTGACACATTTACACCGAGCTGTGCTCTCAGAAACGCTCGAAACACGCGATATCACGATTTTGGAACTGTTCAACGTTTCGTTCGCCACAGCTGTGCCAGACGACTTTTAACACATGGATCTTGTGTATTTGAGTAGTATGAAGGTTTTTGACACATTTATACCGAGCTGTGCTCTGAGAGACGCTCGAAACACGCGATATCACGATTTTGGTGTTCGTCGATTTTTCGTTCGCCACAGCTGTGCCAGACGACTTTTAACACATGGATCTTGCGTATTTGAGTAGAATGAAGGTTTTCGACACATTTACACCGAGCTGTGCTCTCAGGAACGCTCGAAACACGCGATATCACGATTTTGGTCCTGTTTAAAGTTTCGTTCGCCACAGCTGTGCCAGACAACTTTTAACACGTGGATCTTGTGTATATGAGTAGAATGAAGGTTTTTGACACATTCACACCGAGCTGTACTCTCAGAAACGCTCGAAACACGCGATATCACGATTTTGGTGTTCTTCGATGTATCGTCCGCGACAGCTGTGCCAGACGACTTTAACCGCATGTATATTGTGCATTTGAGTAGAATGAAGGATTTTGACGCATTTACACCGAGCTGTGCTCTCAGAAACGCTCGAAACACTCGATATCACGATTTTGGTACTGTTCAACGTTTCGTTCGCCACAGCTGTGCCAGACGACTTTTAACACATGGATCTTGTGTATTTGAGTAGAATGAAGGTTTTTGACACATTTATACCGAGCTGTGCTCAGAGATACGCTCGAAACACGCGATATCACTATTTTGGTGTTCGTCGATGTTTCGTTCGCCACAGCTGTGCCAGACAACTTTTAACGCATGCATATTAGGCATTTGAGTAGAATGAAGGTTTTTGACACATTTGCACCGAGCTGAGCTCTCAGAAACGCTCGAAACACGCGATATCACGATTTTTGTACTATTCAAAGTTTCATACGCCACAGCTGTGCCAGACGACTTTTAACACAAAGATCTTGTGTATTTGAGTAGAATGAAGGTTTTTGACACATTTATACCGAGCTGTGCTCTGAGATACGCTCGAAACACGCGATATCACTATTTTGGTGTTCGTCGATTTTTCGTTCGCCACAGCTGTGCCAGACGGCTTTTAACGCATGAATATTGTGCATTTGAGTAGAATGAAGGTTTTTGACACATTTACACCGAGCTGTGCTCTCCGAAACGCTCGAAACACGCGATATCACGATTTTGGTCCTGTTCAAAGTTTCGTTCGCCACAGCTGTGCCAGACAACTTTTAACACGTGGATCTTGTGTATTTGAGTAGAATGAAGGTTTTTGACACATTTACACCGAGCTGTACTCTCAGAAACGCTCGAAATCGGCGATATCACGTTTTTTGTGTTCTTCGATTTTTCGTTCGCCACAGCTGTGGCAGACGACTTTTAACGCATGGATATTGAGCATTTGAGTAAAATGAAGGATTTTGACGCATTTACACCGAGCTGTGCTCTCAGAAACGTTCGAAACACGCGATATCACGATTTTGGTGTTCTTCAATGTTTCGTTCGCCACAGCTGTGCCAGACAACTTTTAACACATGGATCTTGTGTATTTGAGTAGAATGAAGGTTTTTGACACATTTGCACCGAGCTGTGCTCTCGGAAATGCTCGAAACACGCGATATCACGATTTTGGTACTGGTCAACGTTTCGTTCGCCGCAGCTGTGCCAGACGACTTTTAACACATGGATCTTGTGTATTTGAGTAGAATGAAGGTTTTTCATACATTTACACCGAGCTGTGCTCTCAGAAACGCTCGAAACACGCGATATTACGATTTTGGTGTTCTTCGATGTTTCGTCCGCGACAGCTGTGCCAGACGACTTTAACCGCATGTATATTGTGCATTTGAGTAGAATGAAGGATTTTGACGCATTTACACCGAGCTGTGCTCTCAGAAACGCTCGAAACAAACGATATCACGATTTTGGTACTGTTCAACGTTTCGTTCGCCACAGCTGTGCCAGACGACTTTTAACACATGGATCTTGCGTATTTGAGTAGAATGAAGGTTTTCGACACATTTACACCGAGCTGTGCTCTCAGGAACGCTCGAAACACGCGATATCACGATTTTGGTCCTGTTTAAAGTTTCGTTCGCCACAGCTGTGCCAGACAACTTTTAACACGTGGATCTTGTGTATTTGAGTAGAATGAAGGTTTTTGACACATTCACACCGAGCTGTACTCTCAGAAACGCTCGAAACACGCGATATCACGATTTTGGTGTTCTTCGATGTATCGTCCGCGACAGCTGTGCCAGACGACTTTAACCGCATGTATATTGTGCATTTGAGTAGAATGAAGGATTTTGACGCATTTACACCGAGCTGTGCTCTCAGAAACGCTCGAAACACTCGATATCACGATTTTGGTACTGTTCAACGTTTCGTTCGCCACAGCTGTGCCAGACGACTTTTAACACATGGATCTTGTGTATTTGAGTAGAATGAAGGTTTTTGACACATTTATACCGAGCTGTGCTCTGAGATACGCTCGAAACACGCGATATCACTATTTTGGTGTTCGTCGATGTTTCGTTCGCCACAGCTGAGCCAGACAACTTTTAACGCATGCATATTAGGCATTTGAGTAGAATGAAGGTTTTTGACACATTTGCACCGAGCTGAGCTCTCAGAAACGCTCGAAACACGCGATATCACGATTTTTGTACTATTCAAAGTTTCATACGCCACAGCTGTGCCAGACGACTTTTAACACAAAGATCTTGTGTATTTGAGTAGAATGAAGGTTTTTGACACATTTAGACCGAGCTGTGCTCTGAGATACGCTCGAAACACGCGATATCACTATTTTGGTGTTCGTCAATTTTTCGTTCGCCACAGCTGTGCCAGACGGCTTTTAACGCATGAATATTGTGCATTTGAGTAGAATGAAGGTTTTTGACACATTTACACCGAGCTGTGCTCTCAGAAACGCTCGAAACACGCGATATCACGATTTTGATGTTCGTCGATTTTTCGTTCGCCACAGCTGTGCCAGACGACTTTTAACGCATGGATATTGTGCATCTGAGTAGAATGACGGTTTTTGACACATTTACACCGAGCTGTGCTCTCAGAAACGCTCGAAACACGCGATATCACGATTTTGGTACTGTTCAAAGTTTCGTTCGCCACAGCTGTGCCAGACAACTTTTAACACGTGGATCTTGTGTATTTGAGCAGAATGAAGGTTTTTGACGCATTTACACCGAGCTGTGCTCTCAGAAACGCTCGAAACACTCTATATCACGATTTTGGTACTGTTCAACGTTTCGTTCGCCACAGCTGTGCCAGACGACTTTTAACACATGGATCTTGTGTATTTGAGTAGAATGAAGGTTTTTGACACATTTACACCGAGCTGTGCTCTCAGGAACGCTCGAAACACGCGATATCACGATTTTGGTCCTGTTCAAAGTTTCGTTCGCCACAGCTGTGCCAGACAACTTTTAACACGTGGATCTTGTGTATTTGAGTAGAATGAAGGTTTTTGGCACATTTACACCGAGCTGTACTCTCAGAAACGCTCGAAACACGCGATGTTACGATTTTGGTGTTCTTCGATGTTTCGTCCGCGACAGCTGTGCCAGACGACTTTGACGGCATGTATATTCTGCATTTGAGTAGAATGAAGGATTTTGACGCATTTACACCGAGCTGTGCTCTCAGAAACGCTCGAAACACGCGATATCACGATTTTGGTACTGTTCAACGTTTCGTTCGCCACAGCTGTGCCAGACGACTTTTAACATATGGATCTTGTGTATTTGAGTAGAATGAAGGTTTTCGACACATTTACACCGAGCTGTGCTCTCAGGAACGCTCGAAACACGCGATATCACGATTTTGGTCCTGTTTAAAGTTTCGTTCGCCACAGCTGTGCCAGACAACTTTTAACACGTGGATCTTGTGTATTTGAGTAGAATGAAGGTTTTTGACACATTCACACCGAGCTGTACTCTCAGAAACGCTCGAAACACGCGATATCACGATTTTGGTGTTCTTCGATGTTTCGTCCGCGACAGCTGTGCCAGACGACTTTAACCGCATGTATATTGTGCATTTGAGTAGAATGAAGGATTTTGACGCATTTACACCGTGCTGTGCTCTCAGAAACGCTCGAAACACTCGATATCACGATTTTGGTACTGTTCAACGTTTCGTTCGCCACAGCTGTGTCAGACGACTTTTAACACATGGATCTTGTGTATTTGAGTAGAATGAATGTTTTTGACACATTTACACCGAGCTGTGCTCTCAGGAACGCTCGAAACACGCGATATCACGATTTTGGTCCTGTTCAACGTTTCGTTCGCCACAGCTGTGCCCGACAACTTTTAACACGTGGATGTTGTGTATTTGAGTAGAATGAAGGTTTTTGACACATTTACACCGAGCTGTACTCTCAGAAACGCTCGAAACACGCGATATCACGATTGTGGTGTTCTTCGATGTTTCGTCCGCGACAGCTGTGCCAGACAACTTTAACCGCATGTATATTGTGCATTTGAGTAGAATGAAGGATTTTGACGCATTTACACCGAGCTGTGCTCTCAGAAACGCTCGAAACACTCGATATCACGATTTTGGTACTGTTCAACGTTTCGTTCGCCACAGCTGTGCCAGACGACTTTTAACACATGGATCTTGTGTATTTGAGTAGAATGAAGGTTTTTGACACATTTACACCGAGCTGTGCTCTCAGGAACAATCGAAACACGCGATATCACGATTTTGGTCCTGTTCAAAGTTTCGTTCGCCACAGCTGTGCCAGACGACTTTTAACACGTGGATCTTGTGTATTTGAGTAGAATGAAGGTTTTTGACACATTTACACCGAGCTGTACTCTCAGAAACGCTCGAAACACGCGATATCACGATTTTGGTGTTCGTCGATTTTTCGTTCGCCACAGCTGTGCCAGACGACTTTTAACGCATGAATATTGTGCATTTGAGTAGAATGAAGGTTTTTCATACATTTGCACCGAGCTGTGCTCTCAGAAATGCTCGAAACACGCGATATCACGATTTTGGTACTAGTCAACGTTTCGTTCGCCACAGCTGTGCCAGACGACTTTTAACACATGGATCTTGTGTATTTGAGTAGAATGAAGGTTTTTCATACATTTACACCGAGCTGTGCTCTCAGAAACGTTCGAAACACGCGATATCACGACTTTGGTACTGTTCAACGTTTCGTTCGCCACAGCTGTGCCAGACGACTTTTAACACATGGATCTTGTGTATTTGAGTAGTATGAAGGTTTTCGACACATTTATACCGAGCTGTGCTCTGAGAGACGCTCGAAACACGCGATATCACGATTTTGGTGTTCGTCGATTTTTCGTTCGCCACAGCTGTGCGAGACGACTTTTAACACATGGATCTTGTGTATTTGAGTAGAATGAAGGTTTTTGACACATTTACACCGAGCTGTGCTCTCAGGAACGCTCTAAACACGCGATATCACGATTTTGGTCCTGTTCAAATTTTCGTTCGCCACAGCTGTGCCAGACAACTTTTAACACGTGGATCTTGTGTATTTGAGTAGAATGAAGGTTTTTGACACATTCACACCGAGCTGTACTCTCAGAAACGCTCGAAACACGCGATAACACGATTTTGGTGTTCTTCGATGTTTCGTCCGCGACAGCTGTGCCAGACGACTTTAACCGCATGTATATTGTGCATTTGAGTAGAATGAAGGATTTTGACGCATTTACACCGAGCTGTGCTCCCAGAAACGCTCGAAACACTCGATATCACGATTTTGGTACTGTTCAACGTTTCGTTCGCCACAGCTGTGCCAGACGACTTTTAACACATGGATCTTGTGTATTTGAGTACAATGAAGGTTTTTGACACATTTACACCGAGCTGTGCTCTCAGAAACGCTCGAAACACGCGATATCACGATTTTTGTACTGTTTAAAGTTTCATTCGCCACAGCTGTGCCAGACAACTTTGAACACATGGATCTTGTGTATTTGAGTAGAATGAAGGTTTTTGACCCATTTACACCGAGCTGTGCTCACAGAAACGTTCGAAACACGCGATATCACGATTTTGGTGTTCTTCAATGTTTCGTTCGCCACAGCTGTGCCAGACAACTTTTAACACATGGATCTTGTGTATTTGAGTAGAATGAAGGTTCTTCATACATTTACACCGAGCTGTGCTCTCAGAAACGCTCGAATCACGCGATATCACGATTTTGGTACTGTTCAACGTTTCGTTCGCCACAGCTGTGCCAGACGACTTTTAACACATGGATCTTGTGTATTTGAGTAGAATGAAGGTTTTTGACACATTTACACCGAGCTGTGCTCTCAGGAACGCTCGAAACACGCGATATCACGATTTTGGTCCAGTTCAAAGTTTCGTTCGCCACAGCTGTGCCAGACAACTTTTAACACGTGGATCTTGTGTATTTGAGTAGAATGAAGGTTTTTGACACATTTACACCGAGCTGTACTCTCAGAAACGGTCGAAACCGGCGATATCACGATTTTGGTGTTCTTCGATTTTTCGTTCGCCACAGCTGTGGCAGACGACTTTTAACGCATGGATAATGTGCATTTGAGAAGAATGAAGGTTTTTCATACATTTACACCGAGCTGTGCTCTCAGAAATGTTCGAACACGCGATATCACGATTTTGGAACTGTTGAACGTTTCGTTCGCCGCAGCTGTGCCAGACGACTTTTAACACATGGATCTTGTGTATTTGAGTAGAATGAATTTTTTTCATACATTTACACCGAGCTGTGCTCTCAGAAACGTTCGAAACACGCGATATCACGATTTTGGTACTGTTCAACGTTTCGTTCGCCACAGCTGTGCCAGATGACTTTTAACAAATGGATCTTGTGTATTTGAGTAGAATGAAGGTTTTTGACACATTTGTACCGAGCTGTGCTCTGAGAAACTCTCGAAACACGCAATATCACGATTTTGGTGTTCGTCGATGTTTCGTTCGCCACAGCTGTGCCAGACAACTTTTAACGCATGCATATTAGGCATTTGAGTAGAATGAAGGTTTTTGACACATTTGCACCGAGCTGAGCTCTCAGAAACGCTCGAAACACGCGATATCACGATTTTGGAACTGTTCAACGTTTCGTTCGCCACAGCTGTGCCAGACGACTTTTAACACCTGGATCTTGTGTATTTGAGTAGAATGAAGGTTTTTGACACATTTACACCGAGCTGTGCTCTCAGAAACGCTCGAAACACGCGATATCACGATTTTTGTACTGTTCAAAGTTTCATTCGCCACAGCTGTGCCAGACAACTTTGAACACATGGATCTTGTGTATTTGAGTAGAATGAAGGTTTTTGACACATTCACACCGAGCTGTACTCTCAGAAACGCTCGAATCACGCGATATCACGATTTTGGTGTTCTTCGATGTTTCGTCCGCGACAGCTGTGCCAGACGACTTTAACCGCATGTATATTGTGCATTTGAGTAGAATGAAGGATTTTGACGCATTTACACCGAGCTGTGCTCTCAGAAACGCTCGAAACACTCGATATCACGATTTTGGTACTGTTCAACGTTTCGTTCGAAACAGCTGTGCCAGACGACTTTTAACACATGGATCTTGTGTATTTGAGTAGAATGAAGGTTTTTGACACATTTACACCGAGCTGTGCTCTCAGAAACGCTCGAAACACGCGATATCACGATTTTTGTACTGTTCAAAGTTTCATTCGCCACAGCTGTGCCAGACAACTTTGAACACATGGATCTTGTGTATTTGAGTAGAATGAAGGTTTTTGACACATTTACACCGAGCTGTACTCTCAGAAACGCTCGAAACACGCGATATCACGATTTTGGAACTGTTCAACTTTTCGTTCGCCACAGCTGTGCCAGACGACTTTTAACACATCTATCTTGTGTATTTGAGTAGAATGAAGGTTTTTGACGCATTTACACCGAGCTGTGCTCTCAGAAACGCTCGAAACACGCGATATCACGATTTTGGAACTGTTCAACGATTCGTTCGCCACAGCTGTGCCAGACGACTTTTAACACATGGATCTTGTGTATTTGAGTAGAATGAAGGTTTTTCATACATTTACACCGAGCTGTGCTCTCAGAAACGCTCGAAACACGCGATATTACGATTTTGGTGTTCTTCGATGTTTCGTCCGCGACAGCTGTGCCAGACGACTTTAACCGCATGTATATTGTGCATTTGAGTAAAATGAAGGATTTTGACGCATTTACACCGAGCTGTGCTCTCAGAAACGTTCGAAACACGCGATATCACGATTTTGGTGTTCTTCAATGTTTCGTTCGCCACAGCTGTGCCAGACAACTTTTAACACATGGATCTTGTGTATTTGAGTAGAATGAAGGTTTTTGACACATTTGCACCGAGCTGTGCTCTCAGAAATGCTCGAAACACGCGATATCACGATTTTGGTACTGGTCAACGTTTCGTTCGCCACAGCTGTGCCAGACGACTTTTAACACATGGATCTTGTGTATTTGAGTAGAATGAAGGTTTTTGACACATTTATACCGAGCTGTGCTCTGAGATACGCTCGAAACACGCGATATCACGATTTTGGAACTGTTCAACGTTTCGTTCGCCACAGCTGTGCCAGACGACTTTTAACACATCTATCTTGTGTATTTGAGTAGAATGAAGGGTTTTGACGCATTTACACCGAGCTGTGCTCTCAGAAACGCTCGAAACACGCGATATCACGATTTTGGAACTGTTCAACGATTCGTTCGCCACAGCTGTGCCAGACGACTTTTAACACATGGATCTTGTGTATTTGAGTAGAATGAAGGTTTTTCATACACTTACACCGAGCTGTGCTCTCAGAAACGCTCGAAACACGCGATATTACGATTTTGGTGTTCTTCGATGTTTCGTCCGCGACAGCTGTGCCAGACGACTTTAACCGCATGGATATTGTGCTTTTGAGTAAAATGAAGGATTTTGACGCATTTACACCGAGCTGTGCTCTCAGAAACGCTCGAAACACGCGATATCACGATTTTGGTACTGTCCAACGATTCGTTCGCCACAGCTGTGCCAGACGACTTTTAACACATGGATCTTGTGTATTTGAGTAGAATGAAGGTTTTTCATACATTTACACCGAGCTGTGCTCTCAGAAACGCTCGAAACACGCGATATCACGATTTTGGTGTTCGTCGATTTTTCGTTCGCCACAGCTGTGCCAAACGACTTTTAACGCATGAATATTGTGCATTTGAGTAGAATGAAGGTTTTTGACACATTTACAACGAGCTGTGCTCTCAGGAACAATCGAAACAGGCGATATCACGATTTTGGTCCTGTTCAAAGTTTCGTTCGCCACAGCTGTGCCAGACAACTTTTAACACGTGGATCTTGTGTATTTGAGTAGAATGAAGGTTTTTGACACATTTACACCGAGCTGTACTCTCAGAAACGCTCGAAACCCGCGATATCACGATTTTGGTGTTCTTCGATTTTTCGTTCGCCGCAGCTGTGGCAGACGACTTTTAACGCATGGATAATGTGCATTTGAGTAGAATGAAGGTTTTTCATACATTTACACCGAGCTGTGCTCTCAGAAACGCTCGAAACACGCGATATTACGATTTTGGTGTTCTTCGATGTTTCGTCCGCGACAGCTGTGCCAGACGACTTTAACCGCATGTATATTGTGCATTTGAGTAAAATGAAGGATTTTGACGCATTTACACCGAGCTGTGCTCTCAGAAACGTTCGAAACACGCGATATCACGATTTTGGTGTTCTTCAATGTTTCGTTCGCCACAGCTGTGCCAGACAACTTTTAACACATGGATCTTGTGTATTTGAGTAGAATGAAGGTTTTTGACACATTTGCACCGAGCTGTGCTCTCAGAAATGCTCGAAACACGCGATATCACGATTTTGGTACTGGTCAACGTTTCGTTCGCCACAGCTGTGCCATACGACTTTTAACACATGGATCTTGTGTATTTGAGTAGAATGAAGGTTTTTGACACATTTATACCGAGCTGTGCTCTGAGATACGCTCGAAACACGCGATATCACGATTTTGGAACTGTTCAACGTTTCGTTCGCCACAGCTGTGCCAGACGACTTTTAACACATCTATCTTGTGTATTTGAGTAGAATGAAGGTTTTTGACGCATTTACACCGAGCTGTGCTCTCAGAAACGCTCGAAACACGCGATATCACGATTTTGGAACTGTTCAACGATTCGTTCGCCACAGCTGTGCCAGACGACTTTTAACACATGGATCTTGTGTATTTGAGTAGAATGAAGGTTTTTCATACACTTACACCGAGCTGTGCTCTCAGAAACGCTCGAAACACGCGATATTACGATTTTGGTGTTCTTCGATGTTTCGTCCGCGACAGCTGTGCCAGACGACTTTAACCGCATGTATATTGTGCATTTGAGTAAAATGAAGGATTTTGACGCATTTACACCGAGCTGTGCTCTCAGAAACGCTCGAAACACGCGATATCACGATTTTGGTACTGTACAACGATTCGTTCGCCACAGCTGTGCCAGACGACTTTTAACACATGGATCTTGTGTATTTGAGTAGAATGAAGGTTTTTCATACATTTACACCGAGCTGTGCTCTCAGAAACGCTCGAAACACGCGATATCACGATTTTGGTGTTCGTCGATTTTTCGTTCGCCACAGCTGTGCCAGACGACTTTTAACGCATGAATATTGTGCATTTGAGTAGAATGAAGGTTTTTGACACATTTACAACGAGCTGTGCTCTCAGGAACAATCGAAACAGGCGATATCACGATTTTGGTCCTGTTCAAAGTTTCGTTCGCCACAGCTGTGCCAGACAACTTTTAACACGTGGATCTTGTGTATTTGAGTAGAATGAAGGTTTTTGACACATTTACACCGAGCTGTACTCTCAGAAACGCTCGAAACCCGCGATATCACGATTTTGGTGTTCTTCGATTTTTCGTTCGCCGCAGCTGTGGCAGACGACTTTTAACGCATGGATAATGTGCATTTGAGTAGAATGAAGGTTTTTCATACATTTACACCGAGCTGTGCTCTCAGAATCGTTCGAAACACGCGATATCACGATTTTGGAACTGTTCAACGTTTCGTTCGCCACAGCTGTGCCAGACGACTTTTAACACATGGATCTTGTGTATTTGAGTAGAATGAAGGGTTTTCATACATTTACACCGAGCTGTGCTCTCAGAAACGTTCGAAACACGCGATATCACGACTTTGGTACTGTTCAACGTTTCGTTCGCCACAGCTGTGCCAGACGACTTTTAACACATGGATCTTGTGTATTTGAGTAGTATGAAGGTTTTTGACACATTTATACCGAGCTGTGCTCTGAGAGACGCTCGAAACACGCGATATCACGATTTTGGTGTTCGTCGATTTTTCGTTCGCCACAGCTGTGCCAGACGACTTTTAACACATGGATCTTGTGTATTTGAGTAGAATGAAGGTTTTCGACACATTTACACCGAGCTGTGCTCTCAGGAACGCTCGAAACACGCGATATCACGATTTTGGTCCTGTTTAAAGTTTCGTTCGCCACAGCTGTGCCAGACAACTTTTAACACGTGGATCTTGTGTATTTGAGTAGAATGAAGGTTTTTGACACATTTATACCGAGCTGTGCTCTGAGAAACTCTCGAAACACGCAATATCACGATTTTGGTGTTCGTCGATGTTTCGTTCGCCACAGCTGTGCCAGACAACATTTAACGCATGCATATTAGGCATTTGAGTAGAATGAAGGTTTTTGACACATTTGCACCGAGCTGAGCTCTCAGAAACGCTCGAAACACGCGATATCACGATTTTTGTACTATTCAGTTTCATACGCCACAGCTGTGCCAGACGACTTTTAACACAAAGATCTTGTGTATTTGAGTAGAATGAACGTTTTTGACACATTTCTACCGAGCTGTGCTCTGAGATACGCTCGAAACACCCGATATCACTATTTTGGTGTTCGTCGATTTTTCGTTCGCCACAGCTGTGCCAGACGGCTTTTAACGCATGAATATTGTGCATTTGAGTAGAATGAAGGTTTTTGACACATTTACACCGAGCTGTGCTCTCAGAAACGCTCGAAACACGCGATATCACGATTTTGATGTTCGTCGATTTTTCGTTCGCTACAGCTGTGCCAGACGACTTTTAACGCATGGATATTGTGCATCTGAGTAGAATGACGGTTTTTGACACATTTACACCGAGCTGTGCTCTCAGAAACGCTCGAAACACGCGATATCACGATTTTGGTACTGTTCAAAGTTTCGTTCGCCACAGCTGTGCCAGACAACTTTTAACACGTGGATCTTGTGTATTTGAGCAGAATGAAGGTTTTTGACGCATTTACACCGAGCTGTGCTCTCAGAAACGCTCGAAACACTCTATATCACGATTTTGGTACTGTTCAACGTTTCGTTCGCCACAGCTGTGCCAGACGACTTTTAACACATGGATCTTGTGTATTTGAGTAGAATGAAGGTTTTTGACACATTTACACCGAGCTGTGCTCTCAGGAACGCTCGAAACACGCGATATCACGATTTTGGTCCTGTTCAAAGTTTCGTTCGCCACAGCTGTGCCAGACAACTTTTAACACGTGGATCTTGTGTATTTGAGTAGAATGAAGGTTTTTGACACATTTACACCGAGCTGTACTCTCAGAGACGCTCGAAACACGCGATATCACGATTTTGGTGTTCTTCGATGTTTCTTCCGCGACAGCTGTGCCAGACGACTTTAACCGCATGTATATTGTGCATTTGAGTAGAATGAAGGATTTTGACGCATTTACACCGAGCTGTGCTCTCAGAAACGCTCGAAACACGCGATATCACGATTTTGGTGCTGTTCAACGTTTCGTTCGCCACAGCTGTGCCAGACGACTTTTAACACATGGATCTTGTGTATTTGAGTAGAATGAAGGTTTTTGACACATTTACACCGAGCTGTGCTCTCAGGAACGCTCGAAACACGCGATATCACGATTTTGGTCCAGTTCAAAGTTTCGTTCGCCACAGCTGTGCCAGACAACTTTTAACACGTGGATCTTGTGTATTTGAGTAGAATGAAGGTTTTTGACACATTTACACCGAGCTGTACTCTCAGAAACGCTCGAAACCGGCCATATCACGATTTTGGTGTTCTTCGATTTTTCGTTCGCCACAGCTGTGGCAGACGACTTTTAACGCATGGATAATGTGCATTTGAGAAGAATGAAGGTTTTTCATACATTTACACCGAGCTGTGCTCTCAGAAATGTTCGAAACACGCGATATCACGATTTTGGAACTGTTGAACGTTTCGTTCGCCGCAGCTGTGCCAGACGACTTTTAACACATGGATCTTGTGTATTTGAGTAGAATGAATTTTTTTTCATACATTTACACCGAGCTGTGCTCTCAGAAACGTTCGAAACACGCGATATCACGATTTTGGTACTGTTCAACGTTTCGTTCGCCACAGCTGTGCCAGATGACTTTTAACAAATGGATCTTGTGTATTTGAGTAGAATGAAGGTTTTTGAGACATTTGTACCGAGCTGTGCTCTGAGAAACTCTCGAAACACGCAATATCACGATTTTGGTGTTCGTCGATGTTTCGTTCGCCACATCTGTGCCAGACAACTTTTAACGCATGCATATTAGGCATTTGAGTAGAATGAAGGTTTTTGACACATTTGCACCGAGCTGAGCTCTCAGAAACGCTCGAAACACGCGATATCACGATTTTGGAACTGTTCAACGTTTCGTTCGCCACAGCTGTGCCAGACGACTTTTAACACATGGATCTTGTGTATTTGAGTAGAATGAAGGTTTTTGACACATTTGCACCGAGCTGTGCTCTCAGAAATGCTCGAAACACGCGATATCACGATTTTGGTACTGGTCAACGTTTCGTTCGCCACAGCTGTGCCAGACGACTTTTAACACATGGATCTTGTGTATTTGAGTAGAATGAAGGTTTTTGACACATTTATACCGAGCTGTGCTCTGAGATACGCTCGAAACACGCGATATCACGATTTTGGAACTGTTCAACGTTTCGTTCGCCACAGCTGTGCCAGACGACTTTTAACACATCTATCTTGTGTATTTGAGTAGAATGAAGGTTTTTGACGCATTTACACCGAGCTGTGCTCTCAGAAACGCTCGAAACACGCGATATCACGATTTTGGAACTGTTCAATGATTCGTTCGCCACAGCTGTGCCAGACGACTTTTAACACATGGATCTTGTGTATTAGAGTAGAATGAAGGTTTTTCATACATTTACACCGAGCTGTGCTCTCAGAATCGTTCGAAACACGCGATATCACGATTTTTGAACTGTTCAACGTTTCGTTCGCCACAGCTGTGCCAGACGACTTTTAACACATGGATCTTGTGTATTTGAGTAGAATGAAGGTTTTTCATACATTTACACCGAGCTGTGCTCTCAGAAACGTTCGAAACACGCGATATCACGACTTTGGTACTGTTCAACGTTTAATTCGCCACAGCTGTGCCAGACGACTTTTAACACATGGATCTTGTGTATTTGAGTAGTATGAAGGTTTTTGACACATTTATACCGAGCTGTGCTCTGAGAGACGCTCGAAACACGCGATATCACGATTTTGGTGTTCGTCGATTTTTCGTTCGCCACAGCTGTGCCAGACGACTTTTAACACATGGATCTTGTGTATTTGAGTAGAATGAAGGTTTTCGACACATTTACACCGAGCTGTGCTCTCAGGAACGCTCGAAACACGCGATGTCACGATTTTGGTCCTGTTTAAAGTTTCGTTCGCCACAGCTGTGCCAGACAACTTTTAACACGTGGATCTTGTGTATTTGAGTAGAATGAAGGTTTTTGACACATTCACACCGAGCTGTACTCTCAGAAACGCTCGAAACACGCGATATCACTATTTTGGTGTTCTTCGATGTTTCGTCCGCGACAGCTGTGCCAGACGACTTTAACCGCATGTATATTGTGCATTTGAGTAGAATGAAGGATTTTGACGCATTTACACCGAGCTGTGCTCTCAGAAACGCTCGAAACACTCGATATCACGATTTTGGTACTGTTCAACGTTTCGTTCGCCACAGCTGTGCCAGACGACTTTTAACACATGGATCTTGTGTATTTGAGTAGAATGAAGGTTTTTGACACATTTACACCGAGCTGTGCTCTCAGGAACGCTCGAAACACGCGATATCACGATTTTGGTCCTGTTTAAAGTTTCGTTCGCCACAGCTGTGCCAGACAACTTTTAACACGTGGATCTTGTGTATTTGAGTAGAATTAAGGTTTTTGACACATTCACACCGAGCTGTACTCTCAGAAACGCTCGAAACACGCGATATCACGATTTTGGTGTTCTTCGATGTTTCGTCCGCGACAGCTGTGCCAGACGACTTTAACCGCATGTATATTGTGCATTTGAGTAGAATGAAGGATTTTGACGCATTTACACCGAGCTGTGCTCTCAGAAACGCTCGAAACACTCGATATCACGATTTTGGTACTGTTCAACGTTTCGTTCGCCACAGCTGTGCCAGACGACTTTTAACACATGGATCTTGTGTATTTGAGTAGAATGAAGGTTTTTGACACATTTACACCGAGCTGTGCTCTCAGAAACGCTCGAAACTCGCGATATCACGATTTTTGTACTGTTCAAAGTTTCATTCGCCACAGCTGTGCCAGACAACTTTGAACACATGGATCTTGTGTATTTGAGTAGAATGAAGGTTTTTAACACATTTACACCGAGCTGTGCTCACAGAAACGTTCGAAACACGCGATATCACGATTTTGGTGTTCTTCAATGTTTCGTTCGCCACAGCTGTGCCAGACAACTTTTAACACGTGGATCTTGTGTATTTGAGTAGAATGAAAGTTTTTGACACATTTACACCGAGCTGTGCTCTCAGAAACGTTCGAAACACGCGATATCACGACTTTGGTGTTCTTCAATGTTTCGTTCGCCACAGCTGTGCCAGACGACTTTTAACAAATGGATCTTGTGTATTTGAGTAGAATGAAGGTTTTTGACACATTTATACCGAGCTGTGCTCTGAGATACGCTCGAAACACGCGATACACGATTTTGGTGTTCTTCAATGTTTCGTTCGCCACAGCTGTGCCAGACAACTTTTAACACGTGGATCTTGTGTATTTGAGTAGAATGAAGGTTTTTGACACATTTACACCGAGCTGTACTCTCAGAATCGCTCGAAACCCGCGATATCACGATTTTGTTGTTCTTCGATTTTTCGTTCGCCACAGCTGTGGCAGACGACTTTTAGCGCATGGATAATGTGCATTTGAGTAGAATGAAGGTTTTTGACACATTTACACCGAGCTGTGCTCTCAGAAACGCTCGAAACACGCGATATCACGATTTTGGTACTGTTCAACGTTTCGTTCGCCACAGCTGTGCCAGACGACTTTTAACACATGGATCTTGTGTATTTGAGTAGAATGAAGGTTTTTGACACATTTACACCGAGCTGTGCTCTCAGGAACGCTCGAAACACGCGATATCACGATTTTGGTCCTGTTCAAAGTTTCGTTCGCCACAGCTGTGCCAGACAACTTTTAACACGTGGATCTTGTGTGTTTGAGTAGAATGAAGGTTTTTGACACATTTACACCGAGCTGTACTCTCAGAAACGCTCGAAACCCGCGATATCACGATTTTGGTGTTCTTCGATTTTTCGTTCGCCACAGCTGTGGCAGACGACTTTTAGCGCATGGATAATGTGCATTTGAGTAGAATGAAGGTTTTTGACACATTTACACCTAGCTGTGCTCTCAGAAACGCTCGAAACACGCGATATCACGATTTTGGTACTGTTCAACGTTTCGTTCGCCACAGCTGTGCTAGACGACTTTTAACACATGGATCTTGTGTATTTGAGTAGAATGAAGGTTTCTGACATATTTACACCGAGCTGTGCTCTCAGGAACGCTCGAAACACGCGATATCACGATTTTGGTCCTGGTCAAAGTTTCGTTCGCCACAGCTGTGCCAGACAACTTTTAACACGTGGATCTTGTGTATTTGAGTAGAATGAAGGTTCTTGACACATTTACACCGAGCTGTGCTCTCAGAAACGCTCGAAACACGCGATATCACGATTTTGGAACTGTTCAACGTTTCGTTCGCCACAGCTGTGCCAGACGACTTTTAACACATGGATCTTGTGTATTTGAGTAGAATGAAGGTTTTTCATACATTTACACCGAGCTGTGCTCTCAGAAACGATCGAAACACGCGATATCACGATTTTGGTACTGTTTAACGTTTCGTTCGCCACAGCTGTGCCAGACGACTTTTAACACATGGATCTTGTGTATTTGAGTAGTATGAAGGTTTTTGACACATTTATACCGAGCTGTGCTCTGAGAGACGCTCGAAACACGCGATATCACGATTTTGGTGTTCGTCGATTTTTCGTTCGCCACAGCTGTGCCAGACGACTTTTAACACATGGATCTTGCGTATTTGAGTAGAATGAAGGTTTTCGACACATTTACACCGAGCTGTGCTCTCAGGAACGCTCGAAACACGCGATATCACGATTTTGGTCCTGTTTAAAGTTTCGTTCGCCACAGCTGTGCCAGACAACTTTTAACACGTGGATCTTGTGTATATGAGTAGAATGAAGGTTTTTGACACATTTACACCGAGCTGTACTCTCAGAAACGCTCGAAACACGCGATATCACGATTTTGGTGTTCGTCGATTTTTCGTTCGCCACAGCTGTGCCAGACGACTTTTAACGCATGAATATTGTGCATTTGAGTAGAATGAAGGTTTTTGACACATTTACAACGAGCTGTGCTCTCAGGAACAATCGAAACAGGCGATATCACGATTTTGGTCCTGTTCAAAGTTTCGTTTGCCACAGCTGTGCCAGACAACTTTTAACACGTGGATCTTGTGTATTTGAGTAGAATGAAGGTTTTTGACACATTTACACCGAGCTGTACTCTCAGAAACGCTCGAAACCCGCGATATCACGATTTTGGTGTTCTTCGATTTTTCGTTCGCCGCAGCTGTGGCAGACGACTTTTAATGCATGGATAATGTGCATTTGAGTAGAATGAAGGTTTTTCATACATTTACACCGAGCTGTGCTCTCAGAATCGTTCGAAACACGCGATATCACGATTTTGGTACTGTTCAACGTTTCGTTCGCCACAGCTGTGCCAGACGACTTTTAGCACATGGATCTTGTGTATTTGAGTAGAATGAAGGTTTTTGATACATTTATACCGAGCTGTACTCTCAGAAACGCTCGAAACACGAGATATCACGATTTTGGTGTTCTTCGATGTTTCGTCCGCGACAGCTGTGCCAGACGACTTTAACCGCATTTATATTGTGCATTTGAGTAGAATGAAGGATTTTAACGCATTTACACCGAGCTGTGCTCTCAGAAACGCTCGAAACACTCGATATCACGATTTTGGTACTGTTCAACGTTTCGTTCGCCACAGCTGTGCCAGACGACTTTTAACACATGGATCTTGTGTATTTGAGTAGAATGAAGGTTTTTGACACATTTACACCGAGCTGTGCTCTCAGGAACAATCGAAACACGCGATATCACGATTTTGGTCCTGTTCAATGTTTCGTTCGCCACAGCTGTGCCAGACAACTTTTAACACGTGGATCTTGTGTATTTGAGTAGAATGAAGGTTTTTGACACATTTACACCGAGCTGTGCTCTCAGAAACGCTCGAAACACGCGATATCACGATTTTTGTACTGTTCAAAGTTTCATTCGCCACAGCTGTGCCAGACAACTTTTAACACATGGATCTTGTGTATTTGAGTAGAATAAAGATTTTTGACACATTTACACCGAGCTGTGCTCACAGAAACGTTCGAAACACTCGATATCACGATTTTGGTGTTCTTCAATGTTTCGTTCGCCACAGCTGTGCCAGAAAACTTTTAACACATGGATCTTGTGTATTTGAGTAGAATGAAGGTTTTTGACACATTTGCACCGAGCTGTGCTCTCAGAAATGCTCGAAACACGCGATATCACGATTTTGGTACTGGTCAACGTTTCGTTCGCCACAGCTGTGCCAGACGACTTTTAACACATGGATCTTGTGTATTTGAGTAGAATGAAGGTTTTTGACACATTTACACCGAGCTGTGCTCTGAGATACGCTCGAAACACGCGATATCACGATTTTGGAACTGTTCAACGTTTCGTTCGCCACAGCTGTGCCAGGCGACTTTTAACACATGGATCTTGTGTATTTGAGTAGAATGAAGGTTTTTGATACATTTATACCGAGCTGTGCTCCGAGATACGCTCGAAACACGCGATATCACGATTTTGGTGTTCGTCGATTTTTCGTTCGCCACAGCTGTGCCAGACGACTTTTAACGCATGAATATTGTGCATTTGAGTAGATTGAATTTTTTTGACACATTTATACCGAGCTGTGCTCTGAGATACGCTCGAAACACGCGATATCACGATTTTGGTGTTCGTCAATTTTTCGTTCGCCACAGCTGTGCCAGACGACTTTTAACGCATGAATATTGTGCATTTGAGTAGAATGAAGGTTTTTGACACATTTACACCGAGCTGTACTCTCAGAAACGTTCGAAACACGCGATATCACGATTTTGGTGTTCTTCAATGTTTCGTTCGCCACAGCTGTGCCAGACAACTTTTAACACATGGATCTTGTGTATTTGAGTAGAATGAAGGTTTTTGACACATTTGCACGGAGCTGTGCTCTCAGAAATGCTCGAAACACGCGATATCACGATTTTGGTACTGGTCAACGTTTCGTTCGCCACAGCTGTGCCAGACGACTTTTAACACATGGATCTTGTGTATTTGAGTAGAATGAAGGTTTTTGACACATTTATACCGAGCTGTGCTCTGAGATACGCTCGAAACACGCGATATCACGATTTTGGAACTGTTCAACGTTTCGTTCGCCACAGCTGTGCCAGGCGACTTTTAACACATGGATCTTGTGTATTTGAGTAGAATGAAGGTTTTTGATACATTTATACCGAGCTGTGCTCCGAGATACGCTCGAAACACGCGATATCACGATTTTGGTGTTCGTCGATTTTTCGTTCGCCACAGCTGTGCCAGACGACTTTTAACGCATGAATATTGTGCATTTGAGTAGATTGAATTTTTTTGACACATTTATACCGAGCTGTGCTCTGAGATACTCTCGAAACACGCGATATCACGATTTTGGTGTTCGTCGATTTTTCGTTCGCCACAGCTGTGCCAGACGACTTTTAACGCATGAATATTGTGCATTTGAGTAGAATGAAGGTTTTTGACACATTTACACCGAGCTGTACTCTCAGAAACGCTCAAACACGCGATATCACGATTTTGGTGTTTTTCGATGTTTCGTCCGCGACAGCTGTGCCAGACGACTTTAACCGCACGTATATTGTGCATTTGAGTAGAATGAAGGATTTTGACACATTTACACCGAGCTGTACTCTCAGAAACGCTCGAAACCGGCGATATCACGATTTTGGTGTTCTTCGATTTTTCGTTCGCCACAGCTGTGGCAGACGACTTTTAACGCATGGATAATGTGCATTTGAGTAGAATGAAGGTTTTTCATACATTTACACCGAGCTGTGCTCTCAGAAATGTTCGAAACACGCGATAACACGATTTTGGACCTGATGAACGTTTCGTTCGCCACAGCTGTGCCAGACGACTTTTAACACATGGATCTTGTGTATTTGAGTAGAATGAAGGTTTTTCATACATTTACACCGAGCTGTGCTCTCAGAAACGTTCGAAACACGCGATATCACGATTTTTGTACTGTTCAACGTTTCGTTCGCCACAGCTGTGCCAGATGACTTTTAACAAATGGATCTTGTGTATTTGAGTAGAATGAAGGTTTTTGACACATTTATACCGAGCTGTGCTCTGAGAAGCTCTCGAAACACGCAATATCACGATTTTGGTGTTCGTCGATGTTTCGTTCGCCACAGCTGTGCCAGACAACTTTTAACGCATGCATATTAGGCATTTGAGTAGAATGAAGGTTTTTGACACATTTGCACCGAGCAGAGCTCTCAGAAACGCTCGAAACACGCGATATCACGATTTTTGTACCATTCAAAGTTTCATACGCCACAGCTGTGCCAGACAAATTTTAACACATGGATCTTGTGTATTTGAGTAGAATGAAGGTTTTTTACACATTTACACCGAGCTGTGTTCACAGAAACGTTCGAAACACGCGATATCACGATTTTGGTGTTCTTCAATGTTTCGTTCGCCACAGCTGTGCCAGACAACTTTTAACACGTGGATCTTGTGTATTTGAGTAGAATGAAGGTTTTTGACACATTTACACCGAGCTGTACTCTCAGAATCGCTCGAAACCCGCGATATCACGATTTTGGTGTTCTTCGATTTTTCGTTCGCCACAGCTGTGGCAGACGACTTTTAACGCATGGATAATGTGCATTTGAGTAGAATGAAGGTTTTTCATACATTTGCACCGAGCTGTGCTCTCAGAAACGTTCGAAACACGCGATATCACGATTTTGGAACTGTTCAACGTTTCGTTCGCCACAGCTGCGCCAGACGACTTTTAACACATGGATCTTGTGTATTTGAGTAGAATGAAGGTTTTTGACACATTTATACCGAGCTGTGCTCTAAGATACGCTCGAAACACGCGATATCACGATTTTGGTGTTCGTCGATTTTTCGTTCGCCACAGCTGTGCCAGACGACTTTTAACGCATGAATATTGTGCAATTGAGTAGAATGAAGGTTTTTCATACGTTTACACCGAGCTGTGCTGTCAGAAACGCTCGAAACACGCGATATCACGATTTTGGTGTTCTTCGATTTTTCGTTCGCCACAGCTGTGGCAGACGACTTTTAACGCATGGATAATGTGCATTTGAGTAGAATGAAGGTTTTTCATACATTTACACCGAGCTGTGCTCTCAGAAATGTTCGAAACACGCGATAACACGATTTTGGAACTGTTGAACGTTTCGTTCGCCACAGCTGTGCCAGACGACTTTTAACACATGGATCTTGTGTATTTGAGTAGAATGAAGGTTTTTCATACATTTACACCGAGCTGTGCTCTCAGAAACGTTCGAAACACGCGATATCACGATTTTTGTACTGTTCAACGTTTCGTTCGCCACAGCTGTGCCAGACGACTTTTAACACATGGATCTTGTGTATTTGAGTAGAATGAAGGTTTTTGACACATTTATACCGAGCTGTGCTCTGAGAAACTCTCGAAACACGCAATATCACGATTTTGGTGTTCGTCGATGTTTCGTTCGCCACAGCTGTGCCAGACAACTTTTAACGCATGCATATTAGGCATTTGAGTAGAATGAAGGTTTTTGACACATTTGCACCGAGCTGAGCTCTCAGAAACGCTCGAAACACGCGATATCACGATTTTGGTGTTCTTCAATGTTTCGTTCGCCACAGCTGTGCCAGACAACTTTTAACACATGGATCTTGTGTATTTGAGTAGAATGAAAGTTTTTAACACATATACACCGAGCCGTACTCTCAGAAACGCTCGAAACCCGCGATATCACGATTTTGGTGTTCTTCGATTTTTCGTTCGCCACAGCTGTGGCAGACGACTTTTAGCGCATGGATAATGTGCATTTGAGTAGAATGAAGGTTTTTGACACATTTACACCTAGCTGTGCTCTCAGAAACGCTCGAAACACGCGATATCACGATTTTGGTGTTCTTCGATGTTTCGTTCGCGACAGCTGTGCCAGACGACTTTAACCGCATGGATATTGTGCATTTGAGTAGAATGAAGGTTTTTACACCGGACGCATTTACACCGAGCTGTGCTCTCAGAAACGCTCGAAACACGCGATATCACGATTTTGGTACTGTTCAACGTTTCGTTCGCCACAGCTGTGCCAGACGACTTTTAACACATGGATCTTGTGTATTTGAGTAGAATGAAGGTTTCTGACATATTTACACCGAGCTGTGCTCTCAGGAACGCTCGAAACACGCGATATCACGATTTTGGTCCTGGTCAAAGTTTCGTTCGCCACAGCTGTGCCAGACAACTTTTAACACGTGGATCTTGTGTATTTGAGTAGAATGAAGGTTCTTGACACATTTACACCGAGCTGTGCTCTCAGAAACGCTCGAAACACGCGATATCACGATTTTGGAACTGTTCAACGTTTCGTTCGCCACAGCTGTGCCAGACGACTTTTAACACATGGATCTTGTGTATTTGAGTAGAATGAAGGTTTTTCATACATTTACACCGAGCTGTGCTCTCAGAAACGATCGAAACACGCGATATCACGATTTTGGTACTGTTTAACGTTTCGTTCGCCACAGCTGTGCCAGACGACTTTTAACACATGGATCTTGTGTATTTGAGTAGTATGAAGGTTTTTGACACATTTATACCGAGCTGTGCTCTGAGAGACGCTCGAAACACGCGATATCACGATTTTGGTGTTCGTCGATTTTTCGTTCGCCACAGCTGTGCCAGACGACTTTTAACACATGGATCTTGCGTATTTGAGTAGAATGAAGGTTTTCGACACATTTACACCGAGCTGTGCTCTCAGGAACGCTCGAAACACGCGATATCACGATTTTGGTCCTGTTTAAAGTTTCGTTCGCCACAGCTGTGCCAGACAACTTTTAACACGTGGATCTTGTGTATATGAGTAGAATGAAGGTTTTTGACACATTTACACCGAGCTGTACTCTCAGAAACGCTCGAAATCGGCGATATCACGATTTTGGTGTTCTTCAATGTTTCGTTCGCCACAGCTGTGCCAGACAACTTTTAACACATGGATCTTGTGTATTTGAGTAGAATGAAGGTTTTTGACACATTTGTACCGAGCTGTGCTCTCAGAAATGCTCGAAACACGCGATATCACGATTTTGGTACTGTTCAACGTTTCGTTCGCCACAGTTGTGCCAGACGACTTTTAACACATGGATCTTGTGTATTTGAGTAGAATGAAGGTTCTTGACACATTTATACCGAGCTGTGCTCTGAGATACGCTCGAAACACGCGATATCACGATTTTGAACTGTTCAACGTTTCGTTCCCCACGAACGGGCGATTAGGCATGATATTAATGATGATATTAGGCATTTGAGTAGAATGAAGGTTTTTGACACATTTGCACCGAGCTGAGCTCTCAGAAACGCTCGAAACACGCGATATCACGATTGTGGTGTTCTTCGATGTTTCGTCCGCGACAGCTGTGCCAGACAACTTTAACCGCATGTATATTGTGCATTTGAGTAGAATGAAGGATTTTGACGCATTTACACCGAGCTGTGCTCTCAGAAACGCTCGAAACACTCGATATCACGATTTTGGTACTGTTCAACGTTTCGTTCGCCACAGCTGTGCCAGACGACTTTTAACACATGGATCTTGTGTATTTGAGTAGAATGAAGGTTTTTGACACATTTACACCGAGCTGTGCTCTGAGATACGCTCGAAACACGCGATATCACGATTTTGGAACTGTTCAACGTTTCGTTCGCCACAGCTGTGCCAGGCGACTTTTAACACATGGATCTTGTGTATTTGAGTAGAATGAAGGTTTTTGATACATTTATACCGAGCTGTGCTCCGAGATACGCTCGAAACACGCGATATCACGATTTTGGTGTTCGTCGATTTTTCGTTCGCCACAGCTGTGCCAGACGACTTTTAACGCATGAATATTGTGCATTTGAGTAGATTGAATTTTTTTGACACATTTATACCGAGCTGTGCTCTGAGATACGCTCGAAACACGCGATATCACGATTTTGGTGTTCGTCAATTTTTCGTTCGCCACAGCTGTGCCAGACGACTTTTAACGCATGAATATTGTGCATTTGAGTAGAATGAAGGTTTTTGACACATTTACACCGAGCTGTACTCTCAGAAACGTTCGAAACACGCGATATCACGATTTTGGTGTTCTTCAATGTTTCGTTCGCCACAGCTGTGCCAGACAACTTTTAACACATGGATCTTGTGTATTTGAGTAGAATGAAGGTTTTTGACACATTTGCACGGAGCTGTGCTCTCAGAAATGCTCGAAACACGCGATATCACGATTTTGGTACTGGTCAACGTTTCGTTCGCCACAGCTGTGCCAGACGACTTTTAACACATGGATCTTGTGTATTTGAGTAGAATGAAGGTTTTTGACACATTTATACCGAGCTGTGCTCTGAGATACGCTCGAAACACGCGATATCACGATTTTGGAACTGTTCAACGTTTCGTTCGCCACAGCTGTGCCAGGCGACTTTTAACACATGGATCTTGTGTATTTGAGTAGAATGAAGGTTTTTGATACATTTATACCGAGCTGTGCTCCGAGATACGCTCGAAACACGCGATATCACGATTTTGGTGTTCGTCGATTTTTCGTTCGCCACAGCTGTGCCAGACGACTTTTAACGCATGAATATTGTGCATTTGAGTAGATTGAATTTTTTTGACACATTTATACCGAGCTGTGCTCTGAGATACGCTCGAAACACGCGATATCACGATTTTGGTGTTCGTCGATTTTTCGTTCGCCACAGCTGTGCCAGACGACTTTTAACGCATGAATATTGTGCATTTGAGTAGAATGAAGGTTTTTGACACATTTACACCGAGCTGTACTCTCAGAAACGCTCAAACACGCGATATCACGATTTTGGTGTTTTTCGATGTTTCGTCCGCGACAGCTGTGCCAGACGACTTTAACCGCACGTATATTGTGCATTTGAGTAGAATGAAGGATTTTGACACATTTACACCGAGCTGTACTCTCAGAAACGCTCGAAACCGGCGATATCACGATTTTGGTGTTCTTCGATTTTTCGTTCGCCACAGCTGTGGCAGACGACTTTTAACGCATGGATCTTGTGTATTTGAGTAGAATGAAGGTTTTTCATACATTTACACCGAGCTGTGCTCTCAGAAACGTTCGAAACACGCGATATCACGATTTTTGTACTGTTCAACGTTTCGTTCGCCACAGCTGTGCCAGATGACTTTTAACAAATGGATCTTGTGTATTTGAGTAGAATGAAGGTTTTTGACACATTTATACCGAGCTGTGCTCTGAGAAACTCTCGAAACACGCAATATCACGATTTTGGTGTTCGTCGATGTTTCGTTCGCCACAGCTGTGCCAGACAACTTTTAACGCATGCATATTAGGCATTTGAGTAGAATGAAGGTTTTTGACACATTTGCACCGAGCAGAGCTCTCAGAAACGCTCGAAACACGCGATATCACGATTTTTGTACCATTCAAAGTTTCATACGCCACAGCTGTGCCAGACAAATTTTAACACATGGATCTTGTGTATTTGAGTAGAATGAAGGTTTTTTACACATTTACACCGAGCTGTGTTCACAGAAACGTTCGAAACACGCGATATCACGATTTTGGTGTTCTTCAATGTTTCGTTCGCCACAGCTGTGCCAGACAACTTTTAACACGTGGATCTTGTGTATTTGAGTAGAATGAAGGTTTTTGACACATTTACACCGAGCTGTACTCTCAGAATCGCTCGAAACCCGCGATATCACGATTTTGGTGTTCTTCGATTTTTCGTTCGCCACAGCTGTGGCAGACGACTTTTAACGCATGGATAATGTGCATTTGAGTAGAATGAAGGTTTTTCATACATTTGCACCGAGCTGTGCTCTCAGAAACGTTCGAAACACGCGATATCACGATTTTGGAACTGTTCAACGTTTCGTTCGCCACAGCTGCGCCAGACGACTTTTAACACATGGATCTTGTGTATTTGAGTAGAATGAAGGTTTTCGACACATTTATACCGAGCTGTGCTCTAAGATACGCTCGAAACACGCGATATCACGATTTTGGTGTTCGTCGATTTTTCGTTCGCCACAGCTGTGCCAGACGACTTTTAACGCATGAATATTGTGCAATTGAGTAGAATGAAGGTTTTTCATACGTTTACACCGAGCTGTGCTGTCAGAAACGCTCGAAACACGCGATATCACGATTTTGGTGTTCTTCGATTTTTCGTTCGCCACAGCTGTGGCAGACGACTTTTAACGCATGGATAATGTGCATTTGAGTAGAATGAAGGTTTTTCATACATTTACACCGAGCTGTGCTCTCAGAAATGTTCGAAACACGCGATAACACGATTTTGGAACTGTTGAACGTTTCGTTCGCCACAGCTGTGCCAGACGACTTTTAACACATGGATCTTGTGTATTTGAGTAGAATGAAGGTTTTTCATACATTTACACCGAGCTGTGCTCTCAGAAACGTTCGAAACACGCGATATCACGATTTTTGTACTGTTCAACGTTTCGTTCGCCACAGCTGTGCCAGACGACTTTTAACACATGGATCTTGTGTATTTGAGTAGAATGAAGGTTTTTGACACATTTATACCGAGCTGTGCTCTGAGAAACTCTCGAAACACGCAATATCACGATTTTGGTGTTCGTCGATGTTTCGTTCGCCACAGCTGTGCCAGACAACTTTTAACGCATGCATATTAGGCATTTGAGTAGAATGAAGGTTTTTGACACATTTGCACCGAGCTGAGCTCTCAGAAACGCTCGAAACACGCGATATCACGATTTTGGTGTTCTTCAATGTTTCGTTCGCCACAGCTGTGCCAGACAACTTTTAACACATGGATCTTGTGTATTTGAGTAGAATGAAAGTTTTTAACACATATACACCGAGCCGTACTCTCAGAAACGCTCGAAACCCGCGATATCACGATTTTGGTGTTCTTCGATTTTTCGTTCGCCACAGCTGTGGCAGACGACTTTTAGCGCATGGATAATGTGCATTTGAGTAGAATGAAGGTTTTTGACACATTTACACCTAGCTGTGCTCTCAGAAACGCTCGAAACACGCGATATCACGATTTTGGTGTTCTTCGATGTTTCGTTCGCGACAGCTGTGCCAGACGACTTTAACCGCATGGATATTGTGCATTTGAGTAGAATGAAGGTTTTTACACCGGACGCATTTACACCGAGCTGTGCTCTCAGAAACGCTCGAAACACGCGATATCACGATTTTGGTACTGTTCAACGTTTCGTTCGCCACAGCTGTGCCAGACGACTTTTAACACATGGATCTTGTGTATTTGAGTAGAATGAAGGTTTCTGACATATTTACACCGAGCTGTGCTCTCAGGAACGCTCGAAACACGCGATATCACGATTTTGGTCCTGGTCAAAGTTTCGTTCGCCACAGCCGTGCCAGACAACTTTTAACACGTGGATCTTGTGTATTTGAGTAGAATGAAGGTTCTTGACACATTTACACCGAGCTGTGCTCTCAGAAACGCTCGAAACACGCGATATCACGATTTTGGAACTGTTCAACGTTTCGTTCGCCACAGCTGTGCCAGACGACTTTTAACACATGGATCTTGTGTATTTGAGTAGAATGAAGGTTTTTCATACATTTACACCGAGCTGTGCTCTCAGAAACGATCGAAACACGCGATATCACGATTTTGGTACTGTTTAACGTTTCGTTCGCCACAGCTGTGCCAGACGACTTTTAACACATGGATCTTGTGTATTTGAGTAGTATGAAGGTTTTTGACACATTTATACCGAGCTGTGCTCTGAGAGACGCTCGAAACACGCGATATCACGATTTTGGTGTTCGTCGATTTTTCGTTCGCCACAGCTGTGCCAGACGACTTTTAACACATGGATCTTGCGTATTTGAGTAGAATGAAGGTTTTCGACACATTTACACCGAGCTGTGCTCTCAGGAACGCTCGAAACACGCGATATCACGATTTTGGTCCTGTTTAAAGTTTCGTTCGCCACAGCTGTGCCAGACAACTTTTAACACGTGGATCTTGTGTATATGAGTAGAATGAAGGTTTTTGACACATTTACACCGAGCTGTACTCTCAGAAACGCTCGAAATCGGCGATATCACGATTTTGGTGTTCTTCAATGTTTCGTTCGCCACAGCTGTGCCAGACAACTTTTAACACATGGATCTTGTGTATTTGAGTAGAATGAAGGTTTTTGACACATTTGTACCGAGCTGTGCTCTCAGAAATGCTCGAAACACGCGATATCACGATTTTGGTACTGTTCAACGTTTCGTTCGCCACAGTTGTGCCAGACGACTTTTAACACATGGATCTTGTGTATTTGAGTAGAATGAAGGTTCTTGACACATTTATACCGAGCTGTGCTCTGAGATACGCTCGAAACACGCGATATCACGATTTTGAACTGTTCAACGTTTCGTTCGCCACGAACGGGCGATTAGGCATGATATTAATGATGATATTAGGCATTTGAGTAGAATGAAGGTTTTTGACACATTTGCACCGAGCTGAGCTCTCAGAAACGCTCGAAACACGCGATATCACGATTGTGGTGTTCTTCGATGTTTCGTCCGCGACAGCTGTGCCAGACAACTTTAACCGCATGTATATTGTGCATTTGAGTAGAATGAAGGATTTTGACGCATTTACACCGAGCTGTGCTCTCAGAAACGCTCGAAACACTCGATATCACGATTTTGGTACTGTTCAACGTTTCGTTCGCCACAGCTGTGCCAGACGACTTTTAACACATGGATCTTGTGTATTTGAGTAGAATGAAGGTTTTTGACACATTTACACCGAGCTGTGCTCTCAGGAACAATCGAAACACGCGATATCACGATTTTGGTCCTGTGCAAAGTTTCGTTCGCCACAGCTGTGCCAGACGACTTTTAACACGTGGATCTTGTGTATTTGAGTAGAATGAAGGTTTTTGACACATTTACACCGAGCTGTACTCTCAGAAACGCTCGAAACACGCGATATCACGATTTTGGTGTTCGTCGATTTTTCGTTCGCCACAGCTGTGCCAGACGACTTTTAACGCATGAATATTGTGCATTTGAGTAGAATGAAGGTTTTTGACACATTTACAACGAGCTGTGCTCTCAGGAACAATCGAAACAGGCGATATCACGATTTTGGTCCTGTTCAAAGTTTCGTTTGCCACAGCTGTGCCAGACAACTTTTAACACGTGGATCTTGTGTATTTGAGTAGAATGAAGGTTTTTGACACATTTACACCGAGCTGTACTCTCAGAAACGCTCGAAACCCGCGATATCACGATTTTGGTGTTCTTCGATTTTTCGTTCGCCGCAGCTGTGGCAGACGACTTTTAATGCATGGATAATGTGCATTTGAGTAGAATGAAGGTTTTTCATACATTTGCACCGAGCTGTGCTCTCAGAAATGCTCGAAACACGCGATATCACGATTTTGGTACTAGTCAACGTTTCGTTCGCCACAGCTGTGCCAGACGACTTTTAACACATGGATCTTGTGTATTTGAGTAGAATGAAGGTTTTTCATACATTTACACCGAGCTGTGCTCTCAGAAACGCTCGAAACACGCGATATTACGATTTTGGTGTTCTTCGATGTTTCGTCCGCGACAGCTGTGCCAGACGACTTTAACCGCATGTATATTGTGCATTTGAGTAGAATGAAGGATTTTGACGCATTTACACCGAGCTGTGCTCTCAGAAACGCTCGAAACACGCGATATCACGATTTTGGTACTGTTCAACGTTTCGTTCGCCACAGCTGTGTCAGACGACTTTTAACACATGGATCTTGTGTATTTGAGTAGAATGAATGTTTTTGACACATTTACACCGAGCTGTGCTCTCAGGAACGCTCGAAACACGCGATATCACGATTTTGGTCCTGTTCAACGTTTCGTTCGCCACAGCTGTGCCCGACAACTTTTAACACGTGGATCTTGTGTATTTGAGTAGAATGAAGGTTTTTGACACATTTACATCGAGCTGTACTCTCAGAAACGCTCGAAACACGCGATATCACGATTGTGGTGTTCTTCGATGTTTCGTCCGCGACAGCTGTGCCAGACAACTTTAACCGCATGTATATTGTGCATTTGAGTAGAATGAAGGATTTTGACGCATTTACACCGAGCTGTGCTCTCAGAAACGCTCGAAACACTCGATATCACGATTTTGGTACTGTTCAACGTTTCGTTCGCCACAGCTGTGCCAGACGACTTTTAACACATGGATCTTGTGTATTTGAGTAGAATGAAGGTTTTTGACACATTTATACCGAGCTGTGCTCAGAGATACGCTCGAAACACGCGATATCACTATTTTGGTGTTCGTCGATGTTTCGTTCGCCACAGCTGTGCCAGACAACTTTTAACGCATGCATATTAGGCATTTGAGTAGAATGAAGGTTTTTGACACATTTGCACCGAGCTGAGCTCTCAGAAACGCTCGAAACACGCGATATCACGATTTTTGTACTATTCAAAGTTTCATACGCCACAGCTGTGCCAGACGACTTTTAACACATGGATCTTGTGTATTTGAGTAGTATGAAGGTTTTTGACACATTTATACCGAGCTGTGCTCTGAGAGACGCTCGAAACACGCGATATCACGATTTTGGTGTTCGTCGATTTTTCGTTCGCCACAGCTGTGCCAGACGACTTTTAACACATGGATCTTGTGTATTTGAGTAGAATGAAGGTTTTCGACACATTTACACCGAGCTGTGCTCTCAGGAACGCTCGAAACACGCGATATCACGATTTTGGTCCTGTTTAAAGTTTCGTTCGCCACAGCTGTGCCAGACAACTTTTAACACGTGGATCTTGTGTATTTGAGTAGAATGAAGGTTTTTGACACATTCACACCGAGCTGTACTCTCAGAAACGCTCGAAACACGCGATATCACGATTTTGGTGTTCGTCGATTTTTCGTTCGCCACAGCTGTGCCAGACGACTTTTAACGCATGAATATTGTGCATTTGAGTAGAATGAAGGTTTTTGACACATTTACAACGAGCTGTGCTCTCAGGAACAATCGAAACAGGCGATATCACGATTTTGGTCCTGTTCAAAGTTTCGTTCGCCACAGCTGTGCCAGACAACTTTTAACACGTGGATCTTGTGTATTTGAGTAGAATGAAGGTTTTTGACACATTTACACCGAGCTGTACTCTCAGAAACGCTCGAAACCCGCGATATCACGATTTTGGTGTTCTTCGATTTTTCGTTCGCCGCAGCTGTGGCAGACGACTTTTAACGCATGGATAATGTGCATTTGAGTAGAATGAAGGTTTTTCATACATTTACACCGAGCTGTGCTCTCAGAATCGTTCGAAACACGCGATATCACGATTTTGGAACTGTTCAACGTCTCGTTCGCCACAGCTGTGCCAGACGACTTTTAACACATGGATCTTGTGTATTTGAGTAGAATGAAGGGTTTTCATACATTTACACCGAGCTGTGCTCTCAGAAACGTTCGAAACACGCGATATCACGACTTTGGTACTGTTCAACGTTTCGTTCGCCACAGCTGTGCCAGACGACTTTTAACACATGGATCTTGTGTATTTGAGTAGTATGAAGGTTTTTGACACATTTATACCGAGCTGTGCTCTGAGAGACGCTCGAAACACGCGATATCACGATTTTGGTGTTCGTCGATTTTTCGTTCGCCACAGCTGTGCCAGACGACTTTTAACACATGGATCTTGTGTATTTGAGTAGAATGAAGGTTTTCGACACATTTACACCGAGCTGTGCTCTCAGGAACGCTCGAAACACGCGATATCACGATTTTGGTCCTGTTTAAAGTTTCGTTCGCCACAGCTGTGCCAGACAACTTTTAACACGTGGATCTTGTGTATTTGAGTAGAATGAAGGTTTTTGACACATTTATACCGAGCTGTGCTCTGAGAAACTCTCGAAACACGCAATATCACGATTTTGGTGTTCGTCGATGTTTCGTTCGCCACAGCTGTGCCAGAAAACATTTAACGCATGCATATTAGGCATTTGAGTAGAATGAAGGTTTTTGACACATTTGCACCGAGCTGAGCTCTCAGAAACGCTCGAAACACGCGATATCACGATTTTTGTACTATTCAGTTTCATACGCCACAGCTGTGCCAGACGACTTTTAACACAAAGATCTTGTGTATTTGAGTAGAATGAACGTTTTTGACACATTTCTACCGAGCTGTGCTCTGAGATACGCTCGAAACACCCGATATCACTATTTTGGTGTTCGTCGATTTTTCGTTCGCCACAGCTGTGCCAGACGGCTTTTAACGCATGAATATTGTGCATTTGAGTAGAATGAAGGTTTTTGACACATTTACACCGAGCTGTGCTCTCAGAAACGCTCGAAACACGCGATATCACGATTTTGATGTTCGTCGATTTTTCGTTCGCTACAGCTGTGCCAGACGACTTTTAACGCATGGATATTGTGCATCTGAGTAGAATGACGGTTTTTGACACATTTACACCGAGCTGTGCTCTCAGAAACGCTCGAAACACGCGATATCACGATTTTGGTACTGTTCAAAGTTTCGTTCGCCACAGCTGTGCCAGACAACTTTTAACACGTGGATCTTGTGTATTTGAGCAGAATGAAGGTTTTTGACGCATTTACACCGAGCTGTGCTCTCAGAAACGCTCGAAACACTCTATATCACGATTTTGGTACTGTTCAACGTTTCGTTCGCCACAGCTGTGCCAGACGACTTTTAACACATGGATCTTGTGTATTTGAGTAGAATGAAGGTTTTTGACACATTTACACAGAGCTGTGCTCTCAGGAACGCTCGAAACACGCGATATCACGATTTTGGTCCTGTTCAAAGTTTCGTTCGCCACAGCTGTGCCAGACAACTTTTAACACGTGGATCTTGTGTATTTGAGTAGAATGAAGGTTTTTGACACATTTACACCGAGCTGTACTCTCAGAGACGCTCGAAACACGCGATATCACGATTTTGGTGTTCTTCGATGTTTCGTCCGCGACAGCTGTGCCAGACGACTTTAACCGCATGTATATTGTGCATTTGAGTAGAATGAAGGATTTTGACGCATTTACACCGAGCTGTGCTCTCAGAAACGCTCGAAACACGCGATATCACGATTTTGGTGCTGTTCAACGTTTCGTTCGCCACAGCTGTGCCAGACGACTTTTAACACATGGATCTTGTGTATTTGAGTAGAATGAAGGTTTTTGACACATTTACACCGAGCTGTGCTCTCAGGAACGCTCGAAACACGCGATATCACGATTTTGGTCCAGTTCAAAGTTTCGTTCGCCACAGCTGTGCCAGACAACTTTTAACACGTGGATCTTGTGTATTTGAGTAGAATGAAGGTTTTTGACACATTTACACCGAGCTGTACTCTCAGAAACGCTCGAAACCGGCCATATCACGATTTTGGTGTTCTTCGATTTTTCGTTCGCCACAGCTGTGGCAGACGACTTTTAACGCATGGATAATGTGCATTTGAGAAGAATGAAGGTTTTTCATACATTTACACCGAGCTGTGCTCTCAGAAATGTTCGAAACACGCGATATCACGATTTTGGAACTGTTGAACGTTTCGTTCGCCGCAGCTGTGCCAGACGACTTTTAACACATGGATCTTGTGTATTTGAGTAGAATGAATTTTTTTTCATACATTTACACCGAGCTGTGCTCTCAGAAACGTTCGAAACACGCGATATCACGATTTTGGTACTGTTCAACGTTTCGTTCGCCACAGCTGTGCCAGATGACTTTTAACAAATGGATCTTGTGTATTTGAGTAGAATGAAGGTTTTTGAGACATTTGTACCGAGCTGTGCTCTGAGAAACTCTCGAAACACGCAATATCACGATTTTGGTGTTCGTCGATGTTTCGTTCGCCACATCTGTGCCAGACAACTTTTAACGCATGCATATTAGGCATTTGAGTAGAATGAAGGTTTTTGACACATTTGCACCGAGCTGAGCTCTCAGAAACGCTCGAAACACGCGATATCACGATTTTGGAACTGTTCAACGTTTCGTTCGCCACAGCTGTGCCAGACGACTTTTAACACATGGATCTTGTGTATTTGAGTAGAATGAAGGTTTTTGACACATTTGCACCGAGCTGTGCTCTCAGAAATGCTCGAAACACGCGATATCACGATTTTGGTACTGGTCAACGTTTCGTTCGCCACAGCTGTGCCAGACGACTTTTAACACATGGATCTTGTGTATTTGAGTAGAATGAAGGTTTTTGACACATTTATACCGAGCTGTGCTCTGAGATACGCTCGAAACACGCGATATCACGATTTTGGAACTGTTCAACGTTTCGTTCGCCACAGCTGTGCCAGACGACTTTTAACACATCTATCTTGTGTATTTGAGTAGAATGAAGGTTTTTGACGCATTTACACCGAGCTGTGCTCTCAGAAACGCTCGAAACACGCGATATCACGATTTTGGAACTGTTCAATGATTCGTTCGCCACAGCTGTGCCAGACGACTTTTAACACATGGATCTTGTGTATTAGAGTAGAATGAAGGTTTTTCATACATTTACACCGAGCTGTGCTCTCAGAATCGTTCGAAACACGCGATATCACGATTTTTGAACTGTTCAACGTTTCGTTCGCCACAGCTGTGCCAGACGACTTTTAACACATGGATCTTGTGTATTTGAGTAGAATGAAGGTTTTTCATACATTTACACCGAGCTGTGCTCTCAGAAACGTTCGAAACACGCGATATCACGACTTTGGTACTGTTCAACGTTTCGTTCGCCACAGCTGTGCCAGACGACTTTTAACACATGGATCTTGTGTATTTGAGTAGTATGAAGGTTTTTGACACATTTATACCGAGCTGTGCTCTGAGAGACGCTCGAAACACGCGATATCACGATTTTGGTGTTCGTCGATTTTTCGTTCGCCACAGCTGTGCCAGACGACTTTTAACACATGGATCTTGTGTATTTGAGTAGAATGAAGGTTTTCGACACATTTACACCGAGCTGTGCTCTCAGGAACGCTCGAAACACGCGATGTCACGATTTTGGTCCTGTTTAAAGTTTCGTTCGCCACAGCTGTGCCAGACAACTTTTAACACGTGGATCTTGTGTATTTGAGTAGAATGAAGGTTTTTGACACATTCACACCGAGCTGTACTCTCAGAAACGCTCGAAACACGCGATATCACTATTTTGGTGTTCTTCGATGTTTCGTCCGCGACAGCTGTGCCAGACGACTTTAACCGCATGTATATTGTGCATTTGAGTAGAATGAAGGATTTTGACGCATTTACACCGAGCTGTGCTCTCAGAAACGCTCGAAACACTCGATATCACGATTTTGGTACTGTTCAACGTTTCGTTCGCCACAGCTGTGCCAGACGACTTTTAACACATGGATCTTGTGTATTTGAGTAGAATGAAGGTTTTTGACACATTTACACCGAGCTGTGCTCTCAGGAACGCTCGAAACACGCGATATCACGATTTTGGTCCTGTTCAAAGTTTCGTTCGCCACAGCTGTGCCAGACAACTTTTAACACGTGGATCTTGTGCATTTGAGTAGAATGAAGGATTTTAACGCATTTACACCGAGCTGTGCTTTCAGAAACGCTCGAAACACTCGATATCACGATTTTGGTACTGTTCAACGTTTCGTTCGCCACAGCTGTGCCAGACGACTTTTAACACATGGATCTTGTGCACGGAGAGAAAAGTTTGGGGTTCTCCCCCAAATTTATTTAGTAATCGAAAGCTATGTTGTAAATCTGCGATTCAGGCCTAAATATTTGTGGAGCATTAAAATGCGTATCTCGCTGTACTACAGACGAGAATATTAATTGTTACCATAATTCGCACACACAAATGCTAGGAGTTATCGGCCAACGCATATTATATACATAAACATAATTTCTTACAGACAACACAAAATTTACTTGCAGCTTATATAAAGTTCGCAGTTTCTTGCTATATGCGAGTGATAATAAAAACAGCTACTCGGCAATGAGGATACACCGTCATTTCGAGAGTTGTTTCTTATATGTCGGGGTTTAGTCCAGCGGGCACAGGGGTCGAACTGCGCCAGACTTTGTGCGGCACTCTACCGCCGGCGGTTCGTTGGTGCGCTCCAGCAGTTGATGGCTGAGCCCTAGACGATTTCGCGCGAGCTCCTAGCCGATAGAGCATAGCGATTTTCGACTGACGCGTCATTACCGGAGAAGAAAATAAAACCGTTAGTCGCTCGTGAGACGCTGCGTTGTTGTGACGTGCTGTTGTCGTGTGCTCGATCGACATCGATCGAGCACACGACCGATTGGGCGATAAAAATGCATTCGTTATTCTAAGCAAAGCGATAAGTGAATGTTACTTCGACGCGCATGCCCAAGCTTTTAAAGTCTGGGATATTACAAATTTCGAAACAAAATTAATATTTCGGAATGACTTGGCTTCCGCAACGATCAGTTACGTCAATAAAATAAGTAACGGTTTTCATTATATTAATAAAAACTGGATATAATGCGGAAATAAATGGTATGATCTCAAAGAGAAATAATTGTTATATTTATTATTATTCCTAGTCCCACATATTCCAATTATGAAAATTATGCGTCTATAGCATACGGCTACATAGTGCGTAGCGTAGCATACGACAGTTGAGGGATGATACACAGACCGTCTCGGGATCTCACATTTTAATAGTCTGGATTCCCTATATTGTTTAGGTTACGATTGAACACTTTTATGTCGCAAAACTTTATGTTTTCCTCGTGTATTCCTCGAGTTTTGCTGTTTATTGGCTATACGCCTTTGGGGGGCCAGAAAACGGTGCACGGCGTAACACTTACGTGTAGCCCGCTATAAGCACAATCTGCGCTGACATTACAAACGAGAGTTTGTGGCTGAGCCCCAGACAGTATTGCGGGAACTCACGACTGTATAGATGCGCCAATTATTTCGTTTCTATCAACAGCATAGGACACAACCCCAGACTGCCGACTTATCTTTCAATTACTAAACTGTCTGTGGATAATACCCAAACATTTTTGTGTGTGATTGCTAGTTTTTTCTCTCCGTGTGTATTTGATTAGAATGAAGGTTTTTGACACATTTACACCGAGCTGTGCTCTCAGGAACAATCGAAACACGCGATATCACGATTTTGGTCCTGTTCAATGTTTCATTCGCCACAGCTGTGCCAGACAACTTTTAACACATGGATCTTGTGTATTTGAGTAGAATAAAGATTTTTGACACATTTACACCGAGCTGTGCTCACAGAAACGTTCGAAACTCGCGATATCACGATTTTGGTGTTCTTCAATGTTTCGTTCGCCACAGATGTGCCAGACAACTTTTAACACATGGATCTTGTGTATTTGAGTAGAATGAAGGTTTTTGACACATTTGCACCGAGCTGTGCTCTCAGAAATGCTCGAAACACGCGATATCACGATTTTGGTACTGGTCAACGTTTCGTTCGCCACAGCTGTGCCAGACGACTTTTAACACATGGATCTTGTGTATTTGAGTAGAATGAAGGTTTTTGACACATTTACACCGAGCTGTGCTCTGAGATACGCTCGAAACACGCGATATCACGATTTTGGAACTGTTCAACGTTTCGTTCGCCACAGCTGTGCCAGGCGACTTTTAACACATGGATCTTGTGTATTTGAGTAGAATGAAGGTTTTTGATACATTTATACCGAGCTGTGCTCCGAGATACGCTCGAAACACGCGATATCACGATTTTGGTGTTCGTCGATTTTTCGTTCGCCACAGCTGTGCCAGACGACTTTTAACGCATGAATATTGTGCATTTGAGTAGAATGAAGGTTTTTGACACATTTACACCGAGCTGTACTCTCAGAAACGTTCGAAACACGCGATATCACGATTTTGGTGTTCTTCAATGTTTCGTTCGCCACAGCTGTGCCAGACAACTTTTAACAGATGGATCTTGTGTATTTAAGTAGAATGAAGGTTTTTGACACATTTGCACCGAGCTGTGCTCTCAGAAATGCTCGAAACACGCGATATCACGATTTTGGTACTGGTCAACGTTTCGTTCGCCACAGCTGTGCCAGACGACTTTTAACACATGGATCTTGTGTATTTGAGTAGAATGAAGGTTTTTGACACATTTATACCGAGCTGTGCTCTGAGATACGCTCGAAACACGCGATATCACGATTTTGGAACTGTTCAACGTTTCGTTCGCCACAGCTGTGCCATTCGACTTTTAACACATGGATCTTGTGTATTTGAGTAGAATGAAGGTTTTTGATACATTTATACCGAGCTGTACTCTCAGAATCGCTCGAAACCCGCGATATCACGATTTTGGTGTTCTTCGATTTTTCGTTCGCCACAGCTGTGGCAGACGACTTTTAACGCATGGATAATGTGCATTTGAGTAGAATGAAGGTTTTTCATACATTTACACCGAGCTGTGCTCTCAGAAACGTTCGAAACACGCGATATCACGATTTTGGAACTGTTCAACGTTTCGTTCGCCACAGCTGCGCCAGACGACTTTTAACACATGGATCTTGTGTATTTGAGTAGAATGAAGGTTTTTGACACATTTATACCGAGCTGTGCTCTAAGATACGCTCGAAACACGCGATATCACGATTTTGGTGTTCTTCGATTTTTCGTTCGCCACAGCTGTGGCAGACGACTTTTAACGCATGGATAATGTGCATTTGAGTAGAATGAAGGTTTTTCATACATTTACACCGAGCTGTGCTCTCAGAAATGTTCGAAACACGCGATAACACGATTTTGGAACTGTTGAACGTTTCGTTCGCCACAGCTGTGCCAGACGACTTTTAACACATGGATCTTGTGTATTTGAGTAGAATGAAGGTTTTTCATACATTTACACCGAGCTGTGCTCTCAGAAACGTTCGAAACACGCGATATCACGATTTTTGTACTGTTCAACGTTTCGTTCGCCACAGCTGTGCCAGACGACTTTTAACACATGGATCTTGTGTATTTGAGTAGAATGAAGGTTTTTGACACATTTATACCGAGCTGTGCTCTGAGAAACTCTCGAAACACGCAATATCACGATTTTGGTGTTCGTCGATGTTTCGTTCGCCACAGCTGTGCCAGACAACTTTTAACGCATGCATATTAGGCATTTGAGTAGAATGAAGGTTTTTGACACATTTGCACCGAGCTGAGCTCTCAGAAACGCTCGAAACACGCGATATCACGATTTTGGTGTTCTTCAATGTTTCGTTCGCCACAGCTGTGCCAGACAACTTTTAACACATGGATCTTGTGTATTTGAGTAGAATGAAAGTTTTTAACACATATACACCGAGCCGTACTCTCAGAAACGCTCGAAACCCGCGATATCACGATTTTGGTGTTCTTCGATTTTTCGTTCGCCACAGCTGTGGCAGACGACTTTTAGCGCATGGATAATGTGCATTTGAGTAGAATGAAGGTTTTTGACACATTTACACCTAGCTGTGCTCTCAGAAACGCTCGAAACACGCGATATCACGATTTTGGTACTGTTCAACGTTTCGTTCGCCACAGCTGTGCCAGACGACTTTTAACACATGGATCTTGTGTATTTGAGTAGAATGAAGGTTTCTGACATATTTACACCGAGCTGTGCTCTCAGGAACGCTCGAAACACGCGATATCACGATTTTGGTCCTGGTCAAAGTTTCGTTCGCCACAGCTGTGCCAGACAACTTTTAACACGTGGATCTTGTGTATTTGAGTAGAATGAAGGTTCTTGACACATTTACACCGAGCTGTGCTCTCAGAAACGCTCGAAACACGCGATATCACGATTTTGGAACTGTTCAACGTTTCGTTCGCCACAGCTGTGCCAGACGACTTTTAACACATGGATCTTGTGTATTTGAGTAGAATGAAGGTTTTTCATACATTTACACCGAGCTGTGCTCTCAGAAACGATCGAAACACGCGATATCACGATTTTGGTACTGTTTAACGTTTCGTTCGCCACAGCTGTGCCAGACGACTTTTAACACATGGATCTTGTGTATTTGAGTAGTATGAAGGTTTTTGACACATTTATACCGAGCTGTGCTCTGAGAGACGCTCGAAACACGCGATATCACGATTTTGGTGTTCGTCGATTTTTCGTTCGCCACAGCTGTGCCAGACGACTTTTAACACATGGATCTTGCGTATTTGAGTAGAATGAAGGTTTTCGACACATTTACACCGAGCTGTGCTCTCAGGAACGCTCGAAACACGCGATATCACGATTTTGGTCCTGTTTAAAGTTTCGTTCGCCACAGCTGTGCCAGACAACTTTTAACACGTGGATCTTGTGTATATGAGTAGAATGAAGGTTTTTGACACATTTACACCGAGCTGTACTCTCAGAAACGCTCGAAACACGCGATATCACGATTTTGGTGTTCGTCGATTTTTCGTTCGCCACAGCTGTGCCAGACGACTTTTAACGCATGAATATTGTGCATTTGAGTAGAATGAAGGTTTTTGACACATTTACAACGAGCTGTGCTCTCAGGAACAATCGAAACAGGCGATATCACGATTTTGGTCCTGTTCAAAGTTTCGTTTGCCACAGCTGTGCCAGACAACTTTTAACACGTGGATCTTGTGTATTTGAGTAGAATGAAGGTTTTTGACACATTTACACCGAGCTGTACTCTCAGAAACGCTCGAAACCCGCGATATCACGATTTTGGTGTTCTTCGATTTTTCGTTCGCCGCAGCTGTGGCAGACGACTTTTAATGCATGGATAATGTGCATTTGAGTAGAATGAAGGTTTTTCATACATTTACACCGAGCTGTGCTCTCAGAATCGTTCGAAACACGCGATATCACGATTTTGGTACTGTTCAACGTTTCGTTCGCCACAGCTGTGCCAGACGACTTTTAGCACATGGATCTTGTGTATTTGAGTAGAATGAAGGTTTTTGATACATTTATACCGAGCTGTACTCTCAGAAACGCTCGAAACACGAGATATCACGATTTTGGTGTTCTTCGATGTTTCGTCCGCGACAGCTGTGCCAGACGACTTTAACCGCATTTATATTGTGCATTTGAGTAGAATGAAGGATTTTAACGCATTTACACCGAGCTGTGCTCTCAGAAACGCTCGAAACACTCGATATCACGATTTTGGTACTGTTCAACGTTTCGTTCGCCACAGCTGTGCCAGACGACTTTTAACACATGGATCTTGTGTATTTGAGTAGAATGAAGGTTTTTGACACATTTACACCGAGCTGTGCTCTCAGGAACAATCGAAACACGCGATATCACGATTTTGGTCCTGTTCAATGTTTCGTTCGCCACAGCTGTGCCAGACAACTTTTAACACGTGGATCTTGTGTATTTGAGTAGAATGAAGGTTTTTGACACATTTACACCGAGCTGTGCTCTCAGAAACGCTCGAAACACGCGATATCACGATTTTTGTACTGTTCAAAGTTTCATTCGCCACAGCTGTGCCAGACAACTTTTAACACATGGATCTTGTGTATTTGAGTAGAATAAAGATTTTTGACACATTTACACCGAGCTGTGCTCACAGAAACGTTCGAAACACGCGATATCACGATTTTGGTGTTCTTCAATGTTTCGTTCGCCACAGCTGTGCCAGAAAACTTTTAACACATGGATCTTGTGTATTTGAGTAGAATGAAGGTTTTTGACACATTTGCACCGAGCTGTGCTCTCAGAAATGCTCGAAACACGCGATATCACGATTTTGGTACTGGTCAACGTTTCGTTCGCCACAGCTGTGCCAGACGACTTTTAACACATGGATCTTGTGTATTTGAGTAGAATGAAGGTTTTTGACACATTTACACCGAGCTGTGCTCTGAGATACGCTCGAAACACGCGATATCACGATTTTGGAACTGTTCAACGTTTCGTTCGCCACAGCTGTGCCAGGCGACTTTTAACACATGGATCTTGTGTATTTGAGTAGAATGAAGGTTTTTGATACATTTATACCGAGCTGTGCTCCGAGATACGCTCGAAACACGCGATATCACGATTTTGGTGTTCGTCGATTTTTCGTTCGCCACAGCTGTGCCAGACGACTTTTAACGCATGAATATTGTGCATTTGAGTAGATTGAATTTTTTTGACACATTTATACCGAGCTGTGCTCTGAGATACGCTCGAAACACGCGATATCACGATTTTGGTGTTCGTCAATTTTTCGTTCGCCACAGCTGTGCCAGACGACTTTTAACGCATGAATATTGTGCATTTGAGTAGAATGAAGGTTTTTGACACATTTACACCGAGCTGTACTCTCAGAAACGTTCGAAACACGCGATATCACGATTTTGGTGTTCTTCAATGTTTCGTTCGCCACAGCTGTGCCAGACAACTTTTAACACATGGATCTTGTGTATTTGAGTAGAATGAAGGTTTTTGACACATTTGCACGGAGCTGTGCTCTCAGAAATGCTCGAAACACGCGATATCACGATTTTGGTACTGGTCAACGTTTCGTTCGCCACAGCTGTGCCAGACGACTTTTAACACATGGATCTTGTGTATTTGAGTAGAATGAAGGTTTTTGACACATTTATACCGAGCTGTGCTCTGAGATACGCTCGAAACACGCGATATCACGATTTTGGAACTGTTCAACGTTTCGTTCGCCACAGCTGTGCCAGGCGACTTTTAACACATGGATCTTGTGTATTTGAGTAGAATGAAGGTTTTTGATACATTTATACCGAGCTGTGCTCCGAGATACGCTCGAAACACGCGATATCACGATTTTGGTGTTCGTCGATTTTTCGTTCGCCACAGCTGTGCCAGACGACTTTTAACGCATGAATATTGTGCATTTGAGTAGATTGAATTTTTTTGACACATTTATACCGAGCTGTGCTCTGAGATACACTCGAAACACGCGATATCACGATTTTGGTGTTCGTCGATTTTTCGTTCGCCACAGCTGTGCCAGACGACTTTAACCGCACGTATATTGTGCATTTGAGTAGAATGAAGGATTTTGACACATTTACACCGAGCTGTACTCTCAGAAACGCTCGAAACCGGCGATATCACGATTTTGGTGTTCTTCGATTTTTCGTTCGCCACAGCTGTGGCAGACGACTTTTAACGCATGGATAATGTGCATTTGAGTAGAATGAAGGTTTTTCATACATTTACACCGAGCTGTGCTCTCAGAAATGTTCGAAACACGCGATAACACGATTTTGGACCTGATGAACGTTTCGTTCGCCACAGCTGTGCCAGACGACTTTTAACACATGGATCTTGTGTATTTGAGTAGAATGAAGGTTTTTCATACATTTACACCGAGCTGTGCTCTCAGAAACGTTCGAAACACGCGATATCACGATTTTTGTACTGTTCAACGTTTCGTTCGCCACAGCTGTGCCAGATGACTTTTAACAAATGGATCTTGTGTATTTGAGTAGAATGAAGGTTTTTGACACATTTATACCGAGCTGTGCTCTGAGAAACTCTCGAAACACGCAATATCACGATTTTGGTGTTCGTCGATGTTTCGTTCGCCACAGCTGTGCCAGACAACTTTTAACGCATGCATATTAGGCATTTGAGTAGAATGAAGGTTTTTGACACATTTGCACCGAGCAGAGCTCTCAGAAACGCTCGAAACACGCGATATCACGATTTTTGTACCATTCAAAGTTTCATACGCCACAGCTGTGCCAGACAAATTTTAACACATGGATCTTGTGTATTTGAGTAGAATGAAGGTTTTTTACACATTTACACCGAGCTGTGTTCACAGAAACGTTCGAAACACGCGATATCACGATTTTGGTGTTCTTCAATGTTTCGTTCGCCACAGCTGTGCCAGACAACTTTTAACACGTGGATCTTGTGTATTTGAGTAGAATGAAGGTTTTTGACACATTTACACCGAGCTGTACTCTCAGAATCGCTCGAAACCCGCGATATCACGATTTTGGTGTTCTTCGATTTTTCGTTCGCCACAGCTGTGGCAGACGACTTTTAACGCATGGATAATGTGCATTTGAGTAGAATGAAGGTTTTTCATACATTTGCACCGAGCTGTGCTCTCAGAAACGTTCGAAACACGCGATATCACGATTTTGGAACTGTTCAACGTTTCGTTCGCCACAGCTGCGCCAGACGACTTTTAACACATGGATCTTGTGTATTTGAGTAGAATGAAGGTTTTTGACACATTTATACCGAGCTGTGCTCTAAGATACGCTCGAAACACGCGATATCACGATTTTGGTGTTCGTCGATTTTTCGTTCGCCACAGCTGTGCCAGACGACTTTTAACGCATGAATATTGTGCAATTGAGTAGAATGAAGGTTTTTCATACGTTTACACCGAGCTGTGCTGTCAGAAACGCTCGAAACACGCGATATCACGATTTTGGTGTTCTTCGATTTTTCGTTCGCCACAGCTGTGGCAGACGACTTTTAACGCATGGATAATGTGCATTTGAGTAGAATGAAGGTTTTTCATACATTTACACCGAGCTGTGCTCTCAGAAATGTTCGAAACACGCGATAACACGATTTTGGAACTGTTGAACGTTTCGTTCGCCACAGCTGTGCCAGACGACTTTTAACACATGGATCTTGTGTATTTGAGTAGAATGAAGGTTTTTCATACATTTACACCGAGCTGTGCTCTCAGAAACGTTCGAAACACGCGATATCACGATTTTTGTACTGTTCAACGTTTCGTTCGCCACAGCTGTGCCAGACGACTTTTAACACATGGATCTTGTGTATTTGAGTAGAATGAAGGTTTTTGACACATTTATACCGAGCTGTGCTCTGAGAAACTCTCGAAACACGCAATATCACGATTTTGGTGTTCGTCGATGTTTCGTTCGCCACAGCTGTGCCAGACAACTTTTAACGCATGCATATTAGGCATTTGAGTAGAATGAAGGTTTTTGACACATTTGCACCGAGCTGAGCTCTCAGAAACGCTCGAAACACGCGATATCACGATTTTGGTGTTCTTCAATGTTTCGTTCGCCACAGCTGTGCCAGACAACTTTTAACACATGGATCTTGTGTATTTGAGTAGAATGAAAGTTTTTAACACATATACACCGAGCCGTACTCTCAGAAACGCTCGAAACCCGCGATATCACGATTTTGGTGTTCTTCGATTTTTCGTTCGCCACAGCTGTGGCAGACGACTTTTAGCGCATGGATAATGTGCATTTGAGTAGAATGAAGGTTTTTGACACATTTACACCTAGCTGTGCTCTCAGAAACGCTCGAAACACGCGATATCACGATTGTGGTGTTCTTCGATGTTTCGTCCGCGACAGCTGTGCCAGACAACTTTAACCGCATGTATATTGTGCATTTGAGTAGAATGAAGGATTTTGACGCATTTACACCGAGCTGTGCTCTCAGAAACGCTCGAAACACTCGATATCACGATTTTGGTACTGTTCAACGTTTCGTTCGCCACAGCTGTGCCAGACGACTTTTAACACATGGATCTTGTGTATTTGAGTAGAATGAAGGTTTTTGACACATTTACACCGAGCTGTGCTCTCAGGAACAATCGAAACACGCGATATCACGATTTTGGTCCTGTGCAAAGTTTCGTTCGCCACAGCTGTGCCAGACGACTTTTAACACGTGGATCTTGTGTATTTGAGTAGAATGAAGGTTTTTGACACATTTACACCGAGCTGTACTCTCAGAAACGCTCGAAACACGCGATATCACGATTTTGGTGTTCGTCGATTTTTCGTTCGCCACAGCTGTGCCAGACGACTTTTAACGCATGAATATTGTGCATTTGAGTAGAATGAAGGTTTTTGACACATTTACAACGAGCTGTGCTCTCAGGAACAATCGAAACAGGCGATATCACGATTTTGGTCCTGTTCAAAGTTTCGTTTGCCACAGCTGTGCCAGACAACTTTTAACACGTGGATCTTGTGTATTTGAGTAGAATGAAGGTTTTTGACACATTTACACCGAGCTGTACTCTCAGAAACGCTCGAAACCCGCGATATCACGATTTTGGTGTTCTTCGATTTTTCGTTCGCCGCAGCTGTGGCAGACGACTTTTAATGCATGGATAATGTGCATTTGAGTAGAATGAAGGTTTTTCATACATTTGCACCGAGCTGTGCTCTCAGAAATGCTCGAAACACGCGATATCACGATTTTGGTACTAGTCAACGTTTCGTTCGCCACAGCTGTGCCAGACGACTTTTAACACATGGATCTTGTGTATTTGAGTAGAATGAAGGTTTTTCATACATTTACACCGAGCTGTGCTCTCAGAAACGCTCGAAACACGCGATATTACGATTTTGGTGTTCTTCGATGTTTCGTCCGCGACAGCTGTGCCAGACGACTTTAACCGCATGTATATTGTGCATTTGAGTAGAATGAAGGATTTTGACGCATTTACACCGAGCTGTGCTCTCAGAAACGCTCGAAACACGCGATATCACGATTTTGGTACTGTTCAACGTTTCGTTCGCCACAGCTGTGTCAGACGACTTTTAACACATGGATCTTGTGTATTTGAGTAGAATGAATGTTTTTGACACATTTACACCGAGCTGTGCTCTCAGGAACGCTCGAAACACGCGATATCACGATTTTGGTCCTGTTCAACGTTTCGTTCGCCACAGCTGTGCCCGACAACTTTTAACACGTGGATCTTGTGTATTTGAGTAGAATGAAGGTTTTTGACACATTTACATCGAGCTGTACTCTCAGAAACGCTCGAAACACGCGATATCACGATTGTGGTGTTCTTCGATGTTTCGTCCGCGACAGCTGTGCCAGACAACTTTAACCGCATGTATATTGTGCATTTGAGTAGAATGAAGGATTTTGACGCATTTACACCGAGCTGTGCTCTCAGAAACGCTCGAAACACTCGATATCACGATTTTGGTACTGTTCAACGTTTCGTTCGCCACAGCTGTGCCAGACGACTTTTAACACATGGATCTTGTGTATTTGAGTAGAATGAAGGTTTTTGACACATTTATACCGAGCTGTGCTCAGAGATACGCTCGAAACACGCGATATCACTATTTTGGTGTTCGTCGATGTTTCGTTCGCCACAGCTGTGCCAGACAACTTTTAACGCATGCATATTAGGCATTTGAGTAGAATGAAGGTTTTTGACACATTTGCACCGAGCTGAGCTCTCAGAAACGCTCGAAACACGCGATATCACGATTTTTGTACTATTCAAAGTTTCATACGCCACAGCTGTGCCAGACGACTTTTAACACATGGATCTTGTGTATTTGAGTAGTATGAAGGTTTTTGACACATTTATACCGAGCTGTGCTCTGAGAGACGCTCGAAACACGCGATATCACGATTTTGGTGTTCGTCGATTTTTCGTTCGCCACAGCTGTGCCAGACGACTTTTAACACATGGATCTTGTGTATTTGAGTAGAATGAAGGTTTTCGACACATTTACACCGAGCTGTGCTCTCAGGAACGCTCGAAACACGCGATATCACGATTTTGGTCCTGTTTAAAGTTTCGTTCGCCACAGCTGTGCCAGACAACTTTTAACACGTGGATCTTGTGTATTTGAGTAGAATGAAGGTTTTTGACACATTCACACCGAGCTGTACTCTCAGAAACGCTCGAAACACGCGATATCACGATTTTGGTGTTCTTCGATGTTTCGTCCGCGACAGCTGTGCCAGACGACTTTAACCGCATGTATATTGTGCATTTGAGTAAAATGAAGGATTTTGACGCATTTACACCGAGCTGTGCTCTCAGAAACGTTCGAAACACGCGATATCACGATTTTGGTGTTCTTCAATGTTTCGTTCGCCACAGCTGTGCCAGACAACTTTTAACACATGGATCTTGTGTATTTGAGTAGAATGAAGGTTTTTGACACATTTGCACCGAGCTGTGCTCTCAGAAATGCTCGAAACACGCGATATCACGATTTTGGTACTGGTCAACGTTTCGTTCGCCACAGCTGTGCCAGACGACTTTTAACACATGGATCTTGTGTATTTGAGTAGAATGAAGGTTTTTGACACATTTATACCGAGCTGTGCTCTGAGATACGCTCGAAACACGCGATATCACGATTTTGGAACTGTTCAACGTTTCGTTCGCCACAGCTGTGCCAGACGACTTTTAACACATCTATCTTGTGTATTTGAGTAGAATGAAGGTTTTTGACGCATTTACACCGAGCTGTGCTCTCAGAAACGCTCGAAACACGCGATATCACGATTTTGGAACTGTTCAACGATTCGTTCGCCACAGCTGTGCCAGACGACTTTTAACACATGGATCTTGTGTATTTGAGTAGAATGAAGGTTTTTCATACATTTACACCGAGCTGTGCTCTCAGAAACGCTCGAAACACGCGATATTACGATTTTGGTGTTCTTCGATGTTTCGTCCGCGACAGCTGTGCCAGACGACTTTAACCGCATGTATATTGTGCATTTGAGTAAAATGAAGGATTTTGACGCATTTACACCGAGCTGTGCTCTCAGAAACGCTCGAAACACGCGATATCACGATTTTGGTACTGTTCAACGATTCGTTCGCCACAGCTGTGCCAGACGACTTTTAACACATGGATCTTGTGTATTTGAGTAGAATGAAGGTTTTTCATACATTTACACCGAGCTGTGCTCTCAGAAACGCTCGAAACACGCGATATCACGATTTTTGTACTGTTTAAAGTTTCATTCGCCACAGCTGTGCCAGACAACTTTGAACACATGGATCTTGTGTATATGAGTAGAATGAAGGTTTTTGACACATTTACACCGAGCTGTACTCTCAGAAACGCTCGAAACCCGCGATATCACGATTTTGGTGTTCTTCGATTTTTCGTTCGCCACAGCTGTGGCAGACGACTTTTAACGCATGGATAATGTGCATTTGAGTAGAATGAAGGTTTTTCATACATTTACACCGAGCTGTGCTCTCAGAAATGTTCGAAACACGCGATATCACGATTTTGGAACTGTTGAACGTTTCGTTCGCCACAGCTGTGCCAGACGACTTTTAACACATGGATCTTGTGTATTTGAGTAGAATGAAGGTTTTTCATACATTTACACCGAGCTGTGCTCTCAGAAACGTTCGAAACACGCGATATCACGATTTTGGTACTGTTCAACGTTTCGTTCGCCACAGCTGTGCCAGACAACTTTTAACGCATGCATATTAGGCGTTTGAGTAGAATGAAGGTTTTTGACACATTTGCACCGAGCTGAGCTCTCAGAAACGCTCGAAACACGCGATATCACGATTTTGGAACTGTTCAACGTTTCGTTCGCCACAGCTGTGCCAGACGACTTTTAACACATCTATCTTGTGTATTTGAGTAGAATGAAGGTTTTTGACGCATTTACACCGAGCTGTGCTCTCAGAAACGCTCGAAACACGCGATATCACGATTTTGGAACTGTTCAACGATTCGTTCGCCACAGCTGTGCCAGACGACTTTTAACACATGGATCTTGTGTATTTGAGTAGAATGAAGGTTTTTCATACATTTACACCGAGCTGTGCTCTCAGAAACGCTCGAAACACGCGATATCACGATTTTGGTGTTCGTCGATTTTTCGTTCGCCACAGCTGTGCCAGACGACTTTTAACGCATGAATATTGTGCATTTGAGTAGAATGAAGGTTTTTGACACATTTACAACGAGCTGTGCTCTCAGGAACAATCGAAACAGGCGATATCACGATTTTGGTCCTGTTCAAAGTTTCGTTCGCCACAGCTGTGCCAGACAACTTTTAACACGTGGATCTTGTGTATTTGAGTAGAATGAAGGTTTTTGACACATTTACACCGAGCTGTACTCTCAGAAACGCTCGAAACCCGCGATATCACGATTTTGGTGTTCTTCGATTTTTCGTTCGCCGCAGCTGTGGCAGACGACTTTTAACGCATGGATAATGTGCATTTGAGTAGAATGAAGGTTTTTCATACATTTACACCGAGCTGTGCTCTCAGAATCGTTCGAAACACGCGATATCACGATTTTGGAACTGTTCAACGTTTCGTTCGCCACAGCTGTGCCAGACGACTTTTAACACATGGATCTTGTGTATTTGAGTAGAATGAAGGGTTTTCATACATTTACACCGAGCTGTGCTCTCAGAAACGTTCGAAACACGCGATATCACGACTTTGGTACTGTTCAACGTTTCGTTCGCCACAGCTGTGCCAGACGACTTTTAACACATGGATCTTGTGTATTTGAGTAGTATGAAGGTTTTTGACACATTTATACCGAGCTGTGCTCTGAGAGACGCTCGAAACACGCGATATCACGATTTTGGTGTTCGTCGATTTTTCGTTCGCCACAGCTGTGCCAGACGACTTTTAACACATGGATCTTGTGTATTTGAGTAGAATGAAGGTTTTTGACACATTTATACCGAGCTGTGCTCTGAGAAACTCTCGAAACACGCAATATCACGATTTTGGTGTTCGTCGATGTTTCGTTCGCCACAGCTGTGCCAGACAACATTTAACGCATGCATAATAGGCATTTGAGTAGAATGAAGGTTTTTGACACATTTGCACCGAGCTGAGCTCTCAGAAACGCTCGAAACACGCGATATCACGATTTTTGTACTATTCAAAGTTTCATACGCCACAGCTGTGCCAGACGACTTTTAACACAAAGATCTTGTGTATTTGAGTAGAATGAAGGTTTTTGACACATTTATACCGAGCTGTGCTCTGAGATACGCTCGAAACACGCGATATCACTATTTTGGTGTTCGTCGATTTTTCGTTCGCCACAGCTGTGCCAGACGGCTTTTAACGCATGAATATTGTGCATTTGAGTAGAATGAAGGTTTTTGACACATTTACACCGAGCTGTGCTCTCAGGAACAATCGAAACACGCGATATCACGATTTTGGTCCTGTTCAAAGTTTCGTTCGCCACAGCTGTGCCAGACGACTTTTAACACGTGGATCTTGTGTATTTGAGTAGAATGAAGGTTTTTGACACATTTACACCGAGCTGTACTCTCAGAAACGCTCGAAACACGCGATATCACGATTTTGGTGTTCGTCGATTTTTCGTTCGCCACAGCTGTGCCAGACGACTTTTAACGCATGAATATTGTGCATTTGAGTAGAATGAAGGTTTTTGACACATTTACAACGAGCTGTGCTCTCAGGAACAATCGAAACAGGCGATATCACGATTTTGGTCCTGTTCAAAGTTTCGTTTGCCACAGCTGTGCCAGACAACTTTTAACACGTGGATCTTGTGTATTTGAGTAGAATGAAGGTTTTTGACACATTTACACCGAGCTGTACTCTCAGAAACGCTCGAAACCCGCGATATCACGATGTTGGTGTTCTTAGATTTTTCGTTCGCCGCAGCTGTGGCAGACGACTTTTAATGCATGGATAATGTGCATTTGAGTAGAATGAAGGTTTTTCATACATTTACACCGAGCTGTGCTCTCAGAATCGTTCGAAACACGCGATATCACGATTTTGGTACTGTTCAACGTTTCGTTCGCCACAGCTGTGCCAGACGACTTTTAGCACATGGATCTTGTGTATTTGAGTAGTATGAAGGTTTTTGACACATTTATACCTAGCTGTGCTCTGAGAGACGCTCGAAACACGCGATATCACGATTTTGGTGTTCGTCGATTTTTCGTTCGCCACAGCTGTGCCAGACGACTTTTAGCACATGGATCTTGTGTATTTGAGTAGTATGAAGGTTTTTGACACATTTATACCTAGCTGTGCTCTGAGAGACGCTCGAAACACGCGATATCACGATTTTGGTGCTCTTCGATGTTTCGTCCGCGACAGCTGTGCCAGACGACTTTAAACGCATGTATATTGTGTATTTGAGTAGAATGAAGGTTTTTGACGCATTTACACCGAGCTGTGCTCTCAGAAACGCTCGAAACACGCGATATCACGATTTTGGAACTGTTCAACGATTCGTTCGCCACAGCTGTGCCAGACGAATTTTAACACATGGATCTTGTGTATTTGAGTAGAATGAAGGTTTTTCATACATTTACACCGAGCTGTGCTCTCAGAAACGCTCGAAACACGCGATATTACGATTTTGGTGTTCTTCGATGTTTCGTCCGCGACAGCTGTGCCAGACGACTTTAACCGCATGTATATTGTGCATTTGAGTAAAATGAAGGATTTTGACGCATTTACACCGAGCTGTGCTCTCAGAAACGTTCGAAACACGCGATATCACGATTTTGGTGTTCTTCAATGTTTCGTTCGCCACAGCTGTGCCAGACAACTTTTAACACATGGATCTTGTGTATTTGAGTAGAATGAAGGTTTTTGACACATTTGCACCTAGCTGTGCTCTCAGAAATGCTCGAAACACGCGATATCACGATTTTGGTACTGGTCAACGTTTCGTTCGCCACAGCTGTGCCAGACGACTTTTAACACATGGATCTTGTGTATTTGAGTAGAATGAAGGTTTTTCATACATTTACACCGAGCTGTGCTCTCAGAAACGCTCGAAACACGCGATATTACGATTTTGGTGTTCTTCGATGTTTCGTCCGCGACAGCTGTGCCAGACGACTTTAACCGCATGTATATTGTGCATTTGAGTAGAATGAAGGATTTTGACGCATTTACACCGAGCTGTGCTCTCAGAAACGCTCGAAACACGCGATATCACGATTTTGGTACTGTTCAACGTTTCGTTCGCCACAGCTGTGTCAGACGACTTTTAACACATGGATCTTGTGTATTTGAGTAGAATGAATGTTTTTGACACATTTACAACGAGCTGTGCTCTCAGGAACGCTCGAAACATGCGATATCACGATTTTGGTCCTGTTCAACGTTTCGTTCGCCACAGCTGTGCCCGACAACTTTTAACACGTGGATCTTGTGTATTTGAGTAGAATGAAGGTTTTTGACACATTTACACCGAGCTGTACTCTCAGAAACGCTCGAAACACGCGATATCACGATTGTGGTGTTCTTCGATGTTTCGTCCGCGACAGCTGTGCCAGACAACTTTAACCGCATGTATATTGTGCATTTGAGTAGAATGAAGGATTTTGACGCATTTACACCGAGCTGTGCTCTCAGAAACGCTCGAAACACTCGATATCACGATTTTGGTACTGTTCAACGTTTCGTTCGCCACAGCTGTGCCAGACGACTTTTAACACATGGATCTTGTGTATTTGAGTAGAATGAAGGTTTTTGACACATTTACACCGAGCTGTGCTCTCAGGAACAATCGAAACACGCGATATCACGATTTTGGTCCTGTTCAAAGTTTCGTTCGCCACAGCTGTGCCAGACGACTTTTAACACGTGGATCTTGTGTATTTGAGTAGAATGAAGGTTTTTGACACATTTACACCGAGCTGTACTCTCAGAAACGCTCGAAACACGCGATATCACGATTTTGGTGTTCGTCGATTTTTCGTTCGCCACAGCTGTGCCAGACGACTTTTAACGCATGAATATTGTGCATTTGAGTAGAATGAAGGTTTTTGACACATTTACAACGAGCTGTGCTCTCAGGAACAATCGAAACAGGCGATATCACGATTTTGGTCCTGTTCAAAGTTTCGTTTGCCACAGCTGTGCCAGACAACTTTTAACACGTGGATCTTGTGTATTTGAGTAGAATGAAGGTTTTTGACACATTTACACCGAGCTGTACTCTCAGAAACGCTCGAAACCCGCGATATCACGATTTTGGTGTTCTTAGATTTTTCGTTCGCCGCAGCTGTGGCAGACGACTTTTAATGCATGGATAATGTGCATTTGAGTAGAATGAAGGTTTTTCATACATTTACACCGAGCTGTGCTCTCAGAATCGTTCGAAACACGCGATATCACGATTTTGGTACTGTTCAACGTTTCGTTCGCCACAGCTGTGCCAGACGACTTTTAGCACATGGATCTTGTGTATTTGAGTAGTATGAAGGTTTTTGACACATTTATACCTAGCTGTGCTCTGAGAGACGCTCGAAACACGCGATATCACGATTTTGGTGTTCGTCGATTTTTCGTTCGCCACAGCTGTGCCAGACGACTTTTAGCACATGGATCTTGTGTATTTGAGTAGTATGAAGGTTTTTGACGCATTTACACCGAGCTGTGCTCTCAGAAACGCTCGAAACACTCTATATCACGATTTTGGTACTGTTCAACGTTTCGTTCGCCACAGCTGTGCCAGACGACTTTTAACACATGGATCTTGTGTATTTGAGTAGAATGAAGGTTTTCGACACATTTACACCGAGCTGTGCTCTCAGGAACGCTCGAAACACGCGATATCACGATTTTGGTCCTGTTCAAAGTTTCGTTCGCCACAGCTGTGCCAGACAACTTTTAACACGTGGATCTTGTGTATTTGAGTAGAATGAAGGTTTTTGGCACATTTACACCGAGCTGTACTCTCAGAAACGCTCGAAACACGCGATGTTACGATTTTGGTGTTCTTCGATGTTTCGTCCGCGACAGCTGTGCCAGACGACTTTGACGGCATGTATATTCTGCATTTGAGTAGAATGAAGGATTTTGACGCATTTACACCGAGCTGTGCTCTCAGAAACGCTCGAAACACGCGATATCACGATTTTGGTACTGTTCAACGTTTCGTTCGCCACAGCTGTGCCAGACGACTTTTAACATATGGATCTTGTGTATTTGAGTAGAATGAAGGTTTTCGACACATTTACACCGAGCTGTGCTCTCAGGAACGCTCGAAACACGCGATATCACGATTTTGGTCCTGTTTAAAGTTTCGTTCGCCACAGCTGTGCCAGACAACTTTTAACACGTGGATCTTGTGTATTTGAGTAGAATGAAGGTTTTTGACACATTTACACCGAGCTGTGCTCTCAGGAACGCTCGAAACACGCGATATCACGATTTTGGTCCTGTTTAAAGTTTCGTTCGCCACAGCTGTGCCAGACAACTTTTAACACGTGGATCTTGTGTATTTGAGTAGAATGAAGGTTTTTGACACATTCACACCGAGCTGTACTCTCAGAAACGCTCGAAACACGCGATATCACGATTTTGGTGTTCTTCGATGTTTCGTCCGCGACAGCTGTGCCAGACGACTTTAACCGCATGTATATTGTGCATTTGAGTAGAATGAAGGATTTTGACGCATTTACACCGTGCTGTGCTCTCAGAAACGCTCGAAACACTCGATATCACGATTTTGGTACTGTTCAACGTTTCGTTCGCCACAGCTGTGCCAGACGACTTTTAACACATGGATCTTGTGTATTTGAGTAGAATGAAGGTTTTTGACACATTTACACCCAGCTGTGCTCTCAGAAACGCTCGAAACACGCGATATCACGATTTTTCTACTGTTCAACGTTTCGCTCGCCACAGTTGTGCCAGATGACTTTTAACAAATGGATCTTGTGTATTTGAGTAGAATGAAGGTTTTTGACGCATTTACACCGAGCTGTGCTCTCAGAAACGCTCGAAACACGCGATATCACGATTTTGGAACTGTTCAACGATTCGTTCGCCACAGCTGTGCCAGACGAATTTTAACACATGGATCTTGTGTATTTGAGTAGAATGAAGGTTTTTCATACATTAACACCGAGCTGTGCTCTCAGAAACGCTCGAAACACGCGATATTACGATTTTGGTGTTCTTCGATGTTTCGTCCGCGACAGCTGTGCCAGACGACTTTAACCGCATGTATATTGTGCATTTGAGTAAAATGAAGGATTTTGACGCATTCACACCGAGCTGTGCTCTCAGAAACGTTCGAAACACGCGATATCACGATTTTGGTGTTCTTCAATGTTTCGTTCGCCACAGCTGTGCCAGACAACTTTTAACACATGGATCTTGTGTATTTGAGTGTAATGAAGGTTTTTGACACATTTGCACCGAGCTGTGCTCTCAGAAATGCTCGAAACACGCGATATCACGATTTTGGTACTGGTCAACGTTTCGTTCGCCACAGCTGTGCCAGACGACTTTTAACACATGGATCTTGTGTATTTGAGTAGAATGAAGGTTTTTCATACATTTACACCGAGCTGTGCTCTCAGAAACGCTCGAAACACGCGATATTACGATTTTGGTGTTCTTCGATGTTTCGTCCGCGACAGCTGTGCCAGACGACTTTAACCGCATGTATATTGTGCATTTGAGTAGAATGAAGGATTTTGACGCATTTACACCGAGCTGTGCTCTCAGAAACGCTCGAAACACGCGATATCACGATTTTGGTACTGTTCAACGTTTCGTTCGCCACAGCTGTGTCAGACGACTTTTAACACATGGATCTTGTGTATTTGAGTAGAATGAATGTTTTTGACACATTTACACCGAGCTGTGCTCTCAGGAACGCTCGAAACACGCGATATCACGATTTTGGTCCTGTTCAACGTTTCGTTCGCCACAGCTGTGCCCGACAACTTTTAACACATGGATCTTGTGTATTTGAGTAGAATGAAGGTTTTTGACACATTTACACCGAGCTGTGCTCTCAGGAACAATCGAAACACGCGATATTACGATTTTGGTCCTGTTCAAAGTTTCGTTCGCCACAGCTGTGCCCGACAACTTTTAACACGTGGATCTTGTGTATTTGAGTAGAATGAAGGTTTTTGACACATTTACACCGAGCTGTACTCTCAGAAACGCTCGAAACACGCGATATCACGATTTTGGTGTTCTTCAATGTTTCGTTCGCCACAGCTGTGCCAGACGACTTTTAACACATGGATCTTGTGTATTTGAGTAGAATGAAGGTTTTTGACACATTTATACCGAGCTGTGCTCTGAGATACGCTCGAAACACGCGATATCACGATTTTGGTGTTCTTCAATATTTCGTTCGCCACAGCTGTGCCAGACAACTTTTAACACGTGGATCTTGTGTATTTGAGTAGAATGAAGGTTTTTGACACATTTACACCGAGCTGTACTCTCAGAAACGCTCGAAATCGGCGATATCACGTTTTTTGTGTTCTTCGATTTTTCGTTCGCCACAGCTGTGGCAGACGACTTTTAACGCATGGATATTGAGCATTTGAGTAAAATGAAGGATTTTGACGCATTTACACCGAGCTGTGCTCTCAGAAACGTTCGAAACACGCGATATCACGATTTTGGTGTTCTTCAATGTTTCGTTCGCCACAGCTGTGCCAGACAACTTTTAACACGTGGATCTTGTGTATTTGAGCAGAATGAAGGTTTTTGACGCATTTACACCGAGCTGTGCTCTCAGAAACGCTCGAAACACTCTATATCACGATTTTGGTACTGTTCAACGTTTCGTTCGCCACAGCTGTGCCAGACGACTTTTAACACATGGATCTTGTGTATTTGAGTAGAATGAAGGTTTTTGACACATTTACACCGAGCTGTGCTCTCAGGAACGCTCGAAACACGCGATATCACGATTTTGGTCCTGTTCAAAGTTTCGTTCGCCACAGCTGTGCCAGACAACTTTTAACACGTGGATCTTGTGTATTTGAGTAGAATGAAGGTTTTTGACACATTTACACCGAGCTGTGCTCTCAGGAACGCTCGAAACACGCGATATCACGATTTTGGTCCTGTTTAAAGTTTCGTTCGCCACAGCTGTGCCAGACAACTTTTAACACGTGGATCTTGTGTATTTGAGTAGAATGAAGGTTTTTGACACATTCACACCGAGCTGTACTCTCAGAAACGCTCGAAACACGCGATATCACGATTTTGGTGTTCTTCGATGTTTCGTCCGCGACAGCTGTGCCAGACGACTTTAACCGCATGTATATTGTGCATTTGAGTAGAATGAAGGATTTTGACGCATTTACACCGTGCTGTGCTCTCAGAAACGCTCGAAACACTCGATATCACGATTTTGGTACTGTTCAACGTTTCGTTCGCCACAGCTGTGCCAGACGACTTTTAACACATGGATCTTGTGTATTTGAGTAGAATGAAGGTTTTTGACACATTTACACCCAGCTGTGCTCTCAGAAACGCTCGAAACACGCGATATCACGATTTTTCTACTGTTCAAATTTTCATTCGTCACAGCTGTGCCAGACAACTTTGAACACATGGATCTTGTGTATTTGAGTAGAATGAAGGTTTTTAACACATTTACACCGAGCTGTGCTCACAGAAACGTTCGAAAAACGCGATATCACGATTTTGGTGTTCTTCAATGTTTCGTTCGCCACAGCTGTGCCAGACAACTTTTAACACATGGATCTTGTGTATTTGAGTAGAATGAAGGTTTTTCATACATTTACACCGAGCTGTGCTCTCAGAAATGTTCGAAACACGCGATATCACGATTTTGGTACTGTTCAACGTTTCGTTCGCCACAGCTGTGCCAGTCAACTTTTAACGCATGCATATTAGGCATTTGAGTAGAATGAAGGTTTTTGACACATTTGCACCGAGCTGAGCTCTCAGAAACGCTCGAAACACGCGATATCACGATTTTTGTACTATTCAAAGTTTCATACGCCACAGCTGTGCCAGACGACTTTTAACACAAAGATCTTGTGTATTTGAGTAGAATGAAGGTTTTTGACACATTTACACCGAGTTGTACTCTCAGAAACGCTCGAAACCGGCGATATCACGTTTTTTGTGTTCTTCGATTTTTCGTTCGCCACAGCTGTGGCAGACGACTTTTAAGGCATGGATATTGAGCATTTGAGTAGAATGAAGGTTTTTCATACATTTACACCGAGCCGTGCTCTCAGAAATGTTGGAAACACGCGATATCACGATTTTGGAACTGTTCAACGATTCGTTCGCCACAGCTGTGCCAGACGACTTTTAACACATGGATCTTGTGTATTTGAGTAGAATGAAGGTTTTTCATACATTTACACCGAGCTGTGCTCTCAGAAACGTTCGAAACACGCGATATTACGATTTTGGTGTTCTTCGATGTTTCGTCCGCGACAGCTGTGCCAGACGACTTTAACCGCATGTATATTGTGCATTTGAGTAGAATGAAGGATTTTGACGCATTTACACCGAGCTGTGCTCTCAGAAACGCTCGAAACACGCGATATCACGATTTTGGTACTGTTCAACGTTTCGTTCGCCACAGCTGTGTCAGACGACTTTTAACACATGGATCTTGTGTATTTGAGTAGAATGAATGTTTTTGACACATTTACACCGAGCTGTGCTCTCAGGAACGCTCGAAACACGCGATATCACGATTTTGGTCCTGTTCAACGTTTCGTTCGCCACAGCTGTGCCCGACAACTTTTAACACATGGATCTTGTGTATTTGAGTAGAATGAAGGTTTTTGACACATTTACACCGAGCTGTGCTCTCAGGAACAATCGAAACACGCGATATCACGATTTTGGTCCTGTTCAAAGTTTCGTTCGCCACAGCTGTGCCAGACGACTTTTAACACATGGATCTTGTGTATTTGAGTAGAATGAAGGTTTTTGATACATTTATACCGAGCTGTGCTCTGAGATACGCTCGAAACACGCGATATCACGATTTTGGTGTTCGTCGATTTTTCGTTCGCCACAGCTGTGCCAGACGACTTTTAACGCATGAATATTGTGCATTTGAGTAGAATGATTGTTTTTGACACATTTACAACGAGCTGTGCTCTCAGGAACAATCGAAACAGGCGATATCACGATTTTGGTCCTGTTCAAAGTTTCGTTCGCCACAGCTGTGCCAGACAACTTTTAACACGTGGATCTTGTGTATTTGAGCAGAATGAAGGTTTTTGACACATTTACACCGAGCTGTACTCTCAGAAACGCTCGAAACACGCGATATCACGATTTTGGTGTTCTTCGATGTTTCGTCCGCGACAGCTGTGCCAGACAACTTTAACCGCATGTATATTGTGCATTTGAGTAGAATGAAGGATTTTGACGCATTTACACCGAGCTGTGCTCTCAGAAACGCTCGAAACACTCGATATCACGATTTTGGTACTGTTCAACGTTTCTTTCGCCACAGCTGTGCCAGACGACTTTTAACACATGGATCTTGTGTATTTGAGTAGAATGAAGGTTTTTGACACATTTACACCGAGCTGTGCTCTCAGGAACAATCGAAACACGCGATATCACGATTTTGGTCCTGTTCACAGTTTCGTTCGCCACAGCTGTGCCAGACAACTTTTAACACGTGGATCTTGTGTATTTGAGTAGAATGAAGGTTTTTGACACATTTACACCGAGCTGTGCTCTCAGAAACGCTCGAAACACGCGATATCACGATTTTTGTACTGTTCAAAGTTTCATTCGCCACAGCTGTGCCAGACAACTTTGAACACATGGATCTTGTGTATTTGAGTAGAATGAAGGTTTTTCATACATTTACACCGAGCTGTGCTCACAGAAACGTTCGAAACACGCGATATCACGATTTTGGTGTTCTTCAATGTTTCGTTCGCCACAGCTGTGCCAGACAACTTTTAACACATGGATCTTGTGTATTTGAGTAGAATGAAGGTTTTTGACACATTTGTACCGAGCTGTGCTCTCAGAAATGCTCGAAACACGCGATATCACGATTTTGAACTGTTCAACGTTTCGTTCGCCACAGCTGTGCCAGACGACTTTTAACACATCTATCTTGTGTATTTGTGTAGAATGAAGGATTTTGACGGATTTACACCGAGCTGTGCTCTCAGAAACGATCGAAACATGCGATATCACGATTTTTGTACTGTTCAAAGTTTCGTTCGCCACAGCTGTGCCAGACGACTTTTAACACATGGATCTTGTGTATTTGAGTAGTATGAAGGTTTTTGACACATTTATACCGAGCTGTGCTCTGAGAGACGCTCGAAACACGCGATATCACGATTTTGGTGCTCTTCGATGTTTCGTCCGCGACAGCTGTGCCAGACGACTTTAAACGCATGTATATTGTGTATTTGAGTAGAATGAAGGTTTTTGACGCATTTACACCGAGCTGTGCTCTCAGAAACGCTCGAAACACGCGATATCACGATTTTGGAACTGTTCAACGATTCGTTCGCCACAGCTGTGCCAGACGAATTTTAACACATGGATCTTGTGTATTTGAGTAGAATGAAGGTTTTTCATACATTTACACCGAGCTGTGCTCTCAGAAACGCTCGAAACACGCGATATTACGATTTTGGTGTTCTTCGATGTTTCGTCCGCGACAGCTGTGCCAGACGACTTTAACCGCATGTATATTGTGCATTTGAGTAAAATGAAGGATTTTGACGCATTTACACCGAGCTGTGCTCTCAGAAACGTTCAAAACACGCGATATCACGATTTTGGTGTTCTTCAATGTTTCGTTCGCCACAGCTGTGCCAGACAACTTTTAACACATGGATCTTGTGTATTTGAGTAGAATGAAGGTTTTTGACACATTTGCACCTAGCTGTGCTCTCAGAAATGCTCGAAACACGCGATATCACGATTTTGGTACTGGTCAACGTTTCGTTCGCCACAGCTGTGCCAGACGACTTTTAACACATGGATCTTGTGTATTTGAGTAGAATGAAGGTTTTTCATACATTTACACCGAGCTGTGCTCTCAGAAACGCTCGAAACACGCGATATTACGATTTTGGTGTTCTTCGATGTTTCGTCCGCGACAGCTGTGCCAGACGACTTTAACCGCATGTATATTGTGCATTTGAGTAGAATGAAGGATTTTGACGCATTTACACCGAGCTGTGCTCTCAGAAACGCTCGAAACACGCGATATCACGATTTTGGTACTGTTCAACGTTTCGTTCGCCACAGCTGTGTCAGACGACTTTTAACACATGGATCTTGTGTATTTGAGTAGAATGAATGTTTTTGACACATTTACACCGAGCTGTGCTCTCAGGAACGCTCGAAACACGCGATATCACGATTTTGGTCCTGTTCAACGTTTCGTTCGCCACAGCTGTGCCCGACAACTTTTAACACGTGGATCTTGTGTATTTGAGTAGAATGAAGGTTTTTGACACATTTACACCGAGCTGTACTCTCAGAAACGCTCGAAACACGCGATATCACGATTGTGGTGTTCTTCGATGTTTCGTCCGCGACAGCTGTGCCAGACAACTTTAACCGCATGTATATTGTGCATTTGAGTAGAATGAAGGATTTTGACGCATTTACACCGAGCTGTGCTCTCACAAACGCTCGAAACACTCGATATCACGATTTTGGTACTGTTCAACGTTTCGTTCGCCACAGCTGTGCCAGACGACTTTTAACACATGGATCTTGTGTATTTGAGTAGAATGAAGGTTTTTGACACATTTACACCGAGCTGTGCTCTCAGGAACAATCGAAACACGCGATATCACGATTTTGGTCCTGTTCAAAGTTTCGTTCGCCACAGCTGTGCCAGACGACTTTTAACACGTGGATCTTGTGTATTTGAGTAGAATGAAGGTTTTTGACACATTTACACCGAGCTGTACTCTCAGAAACGCTCGAAACACGCGATATCACGATTTTGGTGTTCGTCGATTTTTCGTTCGCCACAGCTGTGCCAGACGACTTTTAACGCATGAATATTGTGCATTTGAGTAGAATGAAGGTTTTTGACACATTTACAACGAGCTGTACTCTCAGGAACAATCGAAACAGGCGATATCACGATTTTGGTCCTGTTCAAAGTTTCGTTTGCCACAGCTGTGCCAGACAACTTTTAACACGTGGATCTTGTGTATTTGAGTAGAATGAAGGTTTTTGACACATTTACACCGAGCTGTACTCTCAGAAACGCTCGAAACCCGCGATATCACGATTTTGGTGTTCTTAGATTTTTCGTTCGCCGCAGCTGTGGCAGACGACTTTTAATGCATGGATAATGTGCATTTGAGTAGAATGAAGGTTTTTCATACATTTACACCGAGCTGTGCTCTCAGAATCGTTCGAAACACGCGATATCACGATTTTGGTACTGTTCAACGTTTCGTTCGCCACAGCTGTGCCAGACGACTTTTAGCACATGGATCTTGTGTATTTGAGTAGTATGAAGGTTTTTGACACATTTATACCTAGCTGTGCTCTGAGAGACGCTCGAAACACGCGATATCACGATTTTGGTGTTCGTCGATTTTTCGTTCGCCACAGCTGTGCCAGACGACTTTTAGCACATGGATCTTGTGTATTTGAGTAGTATGAAGGTTTTTGACACATTTATACCTAGCTGTGCTCTGAGAGACGCTCGAAACACGCGATATCACGATTTTGGTGTTCGTCGATTTTTCGTTCGCCACAGCAGTGCCAGACAACTTTTAACACGTGGATCTTGTGTATTTGAGCAGAATGAAGGTTTTTGACACATTTACACCGAGCTGTACTCTCAGAAACGCTCGAAACACGCGATATCACGATTTTGGTGTTCTTCGATGTTTCGTCCGCGACAGCTGTGCCAGACAACTTTAACCGCATGTATATTGTGCATTTGAGTAGAATGAAGGATTTTGACGCATTTACACCGAGCTGTGCTCTCAGAAACGCTCGAAACACTCGATATCACGATTTTGGTACTGGTTAACGTTTCGTTCGCCACAGCTGTGCCAGACGACTTTTAACACATGGATCTTGTGTATTTGAGTAGAATGAAGGTTTTTCATACATTTACACCGAGCTGTGCTCTCAGAAACGCTCGAAACACGCGATATCACGATTTTGGTGTTCGTCGATTTTTCGTTCGCCACAGCTGTGCCAGACGACTTTTAACGCATGAATATTGTGCATTTGAGTAGAATGAAGGTTTTTGACACATTTACAACGAGCTGTGCTCTCAGGAACAATCGAAACAGGCGATATCACGATTTTGGTCCTGTTCAAAGTTTCGTTCGCCACAGCTGTGCCAGACAACTTTTAACACGTGGATCTTGTGTATTTGAGTAGAATGAAGGTTTTTGACACATTTACACCGAGCTGTACTCTCAGAAACGCTCGAAACCCGCGATATCACGATTTTGGTGTTCTTCGATTTTTCGTTCGCCGCAGCTGTGGCAGACGACTTTTAACGCATGGATAATGTGCATTTGAGTAGAATGAAGGTTTTTCATACATTTACACCGAGCTGTGCTCTCAGAATCGTTCGAAACACGCGATATCACGATTTTGGAACTGTTCAACGTTTCGTTCGCCACAGCTGTGCCAGACGACTTTTAACACATGGATCTTGTGTATTTGAGTAGAATGAAGGGTTTTCATACATTTACACCGAGCTGTGCTCTCAGAAACGTTCGAAACACGCGATATCACGACTTTGGTACTGTTCAACGTTTCGTTCGCCACAGCTGTGCCAGACGACTTTTAACACATGGATCTTGTGTATTTGAGTAGTATGAAGGTTTTTGACACATTTATACCGAGCTGTGCTCTGAGAGACGCTCGAAACACGCGATATCACGATTTTGGTGTTCGTCGATTTTTCGTTCGCCACAGCTGTGCCAGACGACTTTTAACACATGGATCTTGTGTATTTGAGTAGAATGAAGGTTTTCGACACATTTACACCGAGCTGTGCTCTCAGGAACGCTCGAAACACGCGATATCACGATTTTGGTCCTGTTTAAAGTTTCGTTCGCCACAGCTGTGCCAGACAACTTTTAACACGTGGATCTTGTGTATTTGAGTAGAATGAAGGTTTTTGACACATTCACACCGAGCTGTACTCTCAGAAACGCTCGAAACACGCGATATCACGATTTTGGTGTTCTTCGATGTTTCGTCCGCGACAGCTGTGCCAGACGACTTTAACCGCATGTATATTGTGCATTTGAGTAAAATGAAGGATTTTGACGCATTTACACCGAGCTGTGCTCTCAGAAACGTTCGAAACACGCGATATCACGATTTTGGTGTTCTTCAATGTTTCGTTCGCCACAGCTGTGCCAGACAACTTTTAACACATGGATCTTGTGTATTTGAGTAGAATGAAGGTTTTTGACACATTTGCACCGAGCTGTGCTCTCAGAAATGCTCGAAACACGCGATATCACGATTTTGGTACTGGTCAACGTTTCGTTCGCCACAGCTGTGCCAGACGACTTTTAACACATGGATCTTGTGTATTTGAGTAGAATGAAGGTTTTTGACACATTTATACCGAGCTGTGCTCTGAGATACGCTCGAAACACGCGATATGACGATTTTGGAACTGTTCAACGTTTCGTTCGCCACAGCTGTGCCAGACGACTTTTAACACATCTATCTTGTGTATTTGAGTAGAATGAAGGTTTTTGACGCATTTACACCGAGCTGTGCTCTCAGAAACGCTCGAAACACGCGATATCACGATTTTGGAACTGTTCAACGATTCGTTCGCCACAGCTGTGCCAGACGACTTTTAACACATGGATCTTGTGTATTTGAGTAGAATGAAGGTTTTTCATACATTTACACCGAGCTGTGCTCTCAGAAACGCTCGAAACACGCGATATTACGATTTTGGTGTTCTTCGATGTTTCGTCCGCGACAGCTGTGCCAGACGACTTTAACCGCATGTATATTGTGCATTTGAGTAAAATGAAGGATTTTGACGCATTTACACCGAGCTGTGCTCTCAGAAACGCTCGAAACACGCGATATCACGATTTTGGTACTGTTCAACGATTCGTTCGCCACAGCTGTGCCAGACGACTTTTAACACATGGATCTTGTGTATTTGAGTAGAATGAAGGTTTTTCATACATTTACACCGAGCTGTGCTCTCAGAAACGCTCGAAACACGCGATATCACGATTTTTGTACTGTTTAAAGTTTCATTCGCCACAGCTGTGCCAGACAACTTTGAACACATGGATCTTGTGTATTTGAGTAGAATGAAGGTTTTTGACACATTTACACCGAGCTGTACTCTCAGAAACGCTCGAAACCCGCGATATCACGATTTTGGTGTTCTTCGATTTTTCGTTCGCCACAGCTGTGGCAGACGACTTTTAACGCATGGATAATGTGCATTTGAGTAGAATGAAGGTTTTTCATACATTTACACCGAGCTGTGCTCTCAGAAATGTTCGAAACACGCGATATCACGATTTTGGAACTGTTGAACGTTTCGTTCGCCACAGCTGTGCCAGACGACTTTTAACACATGGATCTTGTGTATTTGAGTAGAATGAAGGTTTTTCATACATTTACACCGAGCTGTGCTCTCAGAAACGTTCGAAACACGCGATATCACGATTTTGGTACTGTTCAACGTTTCGTTCGCCACAGCTGTGCCAGACAACTTTTAACGCATGCATATTAGGCGTTTGAGTAGAATGAAGGTTTTTGACACATTTGCACCGAGCTGAGCTCTCAGAAACGCTCGAAACACGCGATATCACGATTTTGGAACTGTTCAACGTTTCGTTCGCCACAGCTGTGCCAGACGACTTTTAACACATGGATCTTGTGTATTTGAGTAGAATGAATGTTTTTGACACATTTACACCGAGCTGTGCTCTCAGAAACGCTCGAAACACGCGATATCACGATTTTTGTACTGTTCAAAGTTTCATTCGCCACAGCTGTGCCAGACAACTTTGAACACATGGATCTTGTGTATTTGAGTAGAATGAAGGTTTTTGACACATTTACACCGAGCTGTACTCTCAGAAACGCTCGAAACACGCGATATCACGATTTTTGTGTTCTTCGATGTTTCGTCCGCGACAGCTGTGCCAGAAGACTTTAACTCCGTTCCATGCCGAAACCCAACTTCCAATAAACAACAGCGGTCAAAATCAATTTCAACATAGAAGACTTTAACCGCATGTATATTGTGCATTTGAGTAGAATGAAGGATTTTGACGCATTTACACCAAGCTGTGCTCTCAGAAACGCTCGAAACACTCGATATCACGATTTTGGTACTGTTCAACGTTTCGTTCGAAACAGCTGTGCCAGACGACTTTTAACACATGGATCTTGTGTACTTGAGTAGAATGAAGGTTTTTGACACATTTACACCGAGCTGTGCTCTCAGAAACGCTCGAAACACGCGATATCACGATTTTTGTACTGTTCAAAGTTTCATTCGCCACAGCTGTGCCAGACAACTTTGAACACATGGATCTTGTGTATTTGAGTAGAATGAAGGTTTTTTACACATTTACACCGAGCTGTACTCTCAGAAACGCTCGAAACACGCGATATCACGATTTTGGTGTTCTTCGATGTTTCGTCCGCGACAGCTGTGCCAGAAGACTTTAACCGCATGTATATTGTGCATTTGAGTAGAATGAAGGATATTGACGCATTTACACCGAGCTGTGCTCTCAGAAACGCTCGACACACGCGATATCACGATTTTGGTACTGTTCAACGTTTCGTTCGCCACAGCTGTGCCAGACGACTTTTAACACATGGATCTTGTGTATTTGAGTAGAATGAAGGTTTTTGACACATTTACACCGAGCTGTGCTCTCCGGAACGCTCGAAACACGCGATATCACGATTTTGGTCCTGTTCAAAGTTTCGTTCGCCACAGCTGTGCCAGACAACTTTTAACACGTGGATCTTGTGTATTTGAGTAGAATGAAGGTTTTTGACACATTTACACCGAGCTGTACTCTCAGAAACGCTCGAAACCGGCGATATCACGATTTTGGTGTTCTTCGATTTTTCGTTCGCCACAGCTGTGGCAGACGACCTTTAACGCATGGATAATGTGCATTTGAGTAGAATGAAGGTTTTTCATACATTTACACCGAGCTGTGCTCTCAGAAATGTTCGAAACACGCGATATCACGATTTTGGAACAGTTGAACGTTTCGTTCGCCACAGCGGTGCCAGACGACTTTTAACACATGGATCTTGTGTATTTGAGTAGAATGAAGGTTTTTGACACATTTACACCGAGCTGTACTCTCAGAATCGATCGAAACCCGCGATATCACGATTTTGGTGTTCTTCGATTTTTCGTTCGCCACAGCTGTGCCAGACGACTTTTAACACATCTATCTTGTGTATTTGAGTAGAATGAAGGTTTTTGACGCATTTACACCGAGCTGTGCTCTCAGAAACGCTCGAAACACGCGATATCACGATTTTGGTACTGTTCAACGTTTCGTTCGCCACAGCTGTGCCAGACGACTTTTAACACATGGATCTTGTGTATTTGAGTAGTATGAAGGTTTTTGACACATTTATACCGAGCTGTGCTCTGAGAGACGCTCGAAACACGCGATATCACGATTTTGGTGTTCTTCGATGTTTCGTCCGCGACAGCTGTGCCACACGACTTTAACCGCATGTATATTGTGCATTTGAGTAAAATGAAGGATTTTGACGCATTTACACCGAGCTGTGCTCTCAGAAACGTTCGAAACACGCGATATCACGATTTTGGTGTTCTTCAATGTTTCGTTCGCCACAGCTGTGCCAGACAACTTTTAACACATGGATCTTGTGTATTTGAGTAGAATGAAGGTTTTTGACACATTTGCACCGAGCTGTGCTCTCAGAAATGCTCGAAACACGCGATATCACGATTTTGGTACTGGTCAACGTTTCGTTCGCCACAGCTGTGCCAGACGACTTTTAACACATGGATCTTGTGTATTTGAGTAGAATGAAGGTTTTTGACACATTTATACCGAGCTGTGCTCTGAGATACGCTCGAAACACGCGATATCACGATTTTGGAACTGTTCAACGTTTCGTTCGCCACAGCTGTGCCAGACGACTTTTAACACATCTATCTTGTGTATTTGAGTAGAATGAAGGTTTTTGACGCATTTACACCGAGCTGTGCTCTCAGAAACGCTCGAAACACGCGATATTACGATTTTGGAACTGTTCAACGATTCGTTCGCCACAGCTGTGCCAGACGACTTTTAACACATGGATCTTGTGTATTTGAGTAGAATGAAGGTTTTTCATACATTTACACCGAGCTGTGCTCTCAGAAACGCTCGAAACACGCGATATCACGATTTTGGTGTTCGTCGATTTTTCGTTCGCCACAGCTGTGCCAGACGACTTTTAACGCATGAATATTGTGCATTTGAGTAGAATGAAGGTTTTTGACACATTTACAACGAGCTGTGCTCTCAGGAACAATCGAAACAGGCGATATCACGATTTTGGTCCTGTTCAAAGTTTCGTTCGCCACAGCTGTGCCAGACAACTTTTAACACGTGGATCTTGTGTATTTGAGTAGAATGAAGGTTTTTGACACATTTACACCGAGCTGTACTCTCAGAAACGCTCGAAACCCGCGATATCACGATTTTGGTGTTCTTCGATTTTTCGTTCGCCGCAGCTGTGGCAGACGACTTTTAACGCATGGATAATGTGCATTTGAGTAGAATGAAGGTTTTTCATACATTTACACCGAGCTGTGCTCTCAGAATCGTTCGAAACACGCGATATCACGATTTTGGAACTGTTCAACGTTTCGTTCGCCACAGCTGTGCCAGACGACTTTTAACACATGGATCTTGTGTATTTGAGTAGAATGAAGGGTTTTCATACATTTACACCGAGCTGTGCTCTCAGAAACGTTCGAAACACGCGATATCACGACTTTGGTACTGTTCAACGTTTCGTTCGCCACAGCTGTGCCAGACGACTTTTAACACATGGATCTTGTGTATTTGAGTAGTATGAAGGTTTTTGACACATTTATACCGAGCTGTGCTCTGAGAGACGCTCGAAACACGCGATATCACGATTTTGGTGTTCGTCGATTTTTCGTTCGCCACAGCTGTGCCAGACGACTTTTAACACATGGATCTTGTGTATTTGAGTAGAATGAAGGTTTTTGACACATTTATACCGAGCTGTGCTCTGAGAAACTCTCGAAACACGCAATATCACGATTTTGGTGTTCGTCGATGTTTCGTTCGCCACAGCTGTGCCAGACAACATTTAACGCATGCATAATAGGCATTTGAGTAGAATGAAGGTTTTTGACACATTTGCACCGAGCTGAGCTCTCAGAAACGCTCGAAACACGCGATATCACGATTTTTGTACTATTCAAAGTTTCATACGCCACAGCTGTGCCAGACGACTTTTAACACAAAGATCTTGTGTATTTGAGTAGAATGAAGGTTTTTGACACATTTATACCGAGCTGTGCTCTGAGATACGCTCGAAACACGCGATATCACTATTTTGGTGTTCGTCGATTTTTCGTTCGCCACAGCTGTGCCAGACGGCTTTTAACGCATGAATATTGTGCATTTGAGTAGAATGAAGGTTTTTGACACATTTACACCGAGCTGTGCTCTCAGAAACGCTCGAAACACGCGATATCACGATTTTGATGTTCGTCGATTTTTCGTTCGCCACAGCTGTGCCAGACGACTTTTAACGCATGGATATTGTGCATCTGAGTAGAATGACGGTTTTTGACACATTTACACCGAGCTGTGCTCTCAGAAACGCTCGAAACACGCGATATCACGATTTTGGTACTGTTCAAAGTTTCGTTCGCCACAGCTGTGCCAGACAACTTTTAACACGTGGATCTTGTGTATTTGAGTAGAATGAAGGTTTTTGACACATTTACACCGAGCTGTACTCTCAGAAACGCTCGAAACACGCGATATCACGATTTTGGTGTTCTTCGATGTTTCGTCCGCGACAGCTGTGCCAGACGACTTTAACCGCATGTATATTGTGCATTTGAGTAGAATGAAGGATTTTGACGCATTTACACCGAGCTGTGCTCTCAGAAACGCTCGAAACACGCGATATCACGATTTTGGTACTGTTCAACGTTTCGTTCGCCACTGCTGTGCCAGACGACTTTTAACACATGGATCTTGTGTATTTGAGTAGAATGAAGGTTTTTGACACATTTACACCGAGCTGTGCTCTCAGGAACGCTCGAAACACGCGATATCACGATTTTGGTCCTGTTCAAAGTTTTGTTCGCCACAGCTGTGCCAGACAACTTTTAACACGTGGATCTTGTGTATTTGAGTAGAATGAAGGTTTTTGACACATTTACACCGAGCTGTACTCTCAGAAACGCTCGAAACCCGCGATATCACGATTTTGGTGTTCTTCGATTTTTCGTTCGCCACAGCTGTGGCAGACGACTTTTAACGCATGGATAATGTGCATTTGAGTAGAATGAAGGTTTTTCATACATTTACACCGAGCTGTGCTCTCAGAAATGTTCGAAACACGCGATATCACGATTTTGGAACTGTTGAACGTTTCGTTCGCCACAGCTGTGCCAGACGACTTTTAACACATGGGTCTTGTGTATTTGAGTAGAATGAAGGTTTTTCATACATTTACACCGTGCTGTGCTCTCAGAAACGTTCGAAACACGCGATATCACGATTTTGGTACTGTTCAACGTTTCGTTCGCCACAGCTGTGCCAGATGACTTTTAACAAATGGATCTTGTGTATTTGAGTAGAATGAAGGTTTTTGACACATTTACACCGAGCTGTGCTCACAGAAACGTTCGAAACACGCGATATTACGATTTTGGTGTTCTTCGATGTTTCGTCCGCGACAGCTGTGCCAGACGACTTTAACCGCATGTATATTGTGCATTTAAGTAAAATGAAGGATTTTGACGCATTTACAACGAGCTGTGCTCTCAGAAACGTTCGAAACACGCGATATCACGATTTTGGTGTTCTTCAATGTTTCGTTCGCCACAGCTGTGCCAGACAACTTTTAACACATGGATCTTGTGTATTTGAGTAGAATGAAGGTTTTTGACACATTTGCACCGAGCTGTGCTCTCAGAAATGCTCGAAACACGCGATATCACGATTTTGGTACTGGTCAACGTTTCGTTCGCCACAGCTGTGCCAGACGACTTTTAACACATGGATCTTGTGTATTTGAGTAGAATGAAGGTTTTTGACACATTTATACCGAGCTGTGCTCTGAGATACGCTCAAAACACGCGATATCACGATTTTGGAACTGTTCAACGTTTCGTTCGCCACAGCTGTGCCAGACGACTTTTAACACATCTATCTTGTGTATTTGAGTAGAATGAAGGTTTTTGACGCATTTACACCGAGCTGTGCTCTCAGAAACGCTCGAAACACGCGATATCACGATTTTGGAACTGTTCAACGATTCGTTCGCCACAGCTGTGCCAGACGACTTTTAACACATGGATCTTGTGTATTTGAGTAGAATGAAGGTTTTTGACACATTCACACCGAGCTGTACTCTCAGAAACGCTCGAAACACGCGATATCACGATTTTGGTGTTCTTCGATGTTTCGTCCGCGACAGCTGTGCCAGACGACTTTAACCGCATGTATATTGTGCATTTGAGTAGAATGAAGGATTTTGACGCATTTACACCGAGCTGTGCTCTCAGAAACGCTCGAAACACTCGATATCACGATTTTGGTACTGTTCAACGTTTCGTTCGCCACAGCTGTGCCAGACGACTTTTAACACATGGATCTTGTGTATTTGAGTAGAATGAAGGTTTTTGACACATTTACACCGAGCTGTGCTCTCAGAAACGCTCGAAACACGCGATATCACTAATTTTGTACTGTTTAAAGTTTCATTCGCCACAGCTGTGCCAGACAACTTTGAACACATGGATCTTGTGTATTTGAGTAGAATGAAGGTTTTTGACACATTTACACCGAGCTGTGCTCACAGAAACGTTCGAAACACGCGATATCACGATTTTGGTGTTCTTCAATGTTTCGTTCGCCACAGCTGTGCCAGACAACTTTTAACACATGGATCTTGTGTATTTGAGTAGAATGAAGGTTTTTCATACATTTACACCGAGCTGTGCTCTCAGAAATGTTCGAAACACGCGATATCACGATTTTGGTACTGTTCAACGTTTCGTTCGCCACAGCTGTGCCAGACGACTTTTAACACATGGATCTTGTGTATTTGAGTAGAATGAAGGTTTTTGACACATTTATACCGAGCTGTGCTCTGAGAAACTCTCGAAACACGCAATATCACGATTTTGGTGTTCGTCGATGTTTCGTTCGCCACAGCTGTGCCAGACAACATTTAACGCATGCATAATAGGCATTTGAGTAGAATGAAGGTTTTTGACACATTTGCACCGAGCTGAGCTCTCAGAAACGCTCGAAACACGCGATATCACGATTTTTGTACTATTCAAAGTTTCATACGCCACAGCTGTGCCAGACGACTTTTAACACAAAGATCTTGTGTATTTGAGTAGAATGAAGGTTTTTGACACATTTATACCGAGCTGTGCTCTGAGATACGCTCGAAACACGCGATATCACTATTTTGGTGTTCGTCGATTTTTCGTTCGCCACAGCTGTGCCAGACGGCTTTTAACGCATGAATATTGTGCATTTGAGTAGAATGAAGGTTTTTGACACATTTACACCGAGCTGTGCTCTCAGAAACGCTCGAAACACGCGATATCACGATTTTGATGTTCGTCGATTTTTCGTTCGCCACAGCTGTGCCAGACGACTTTTAACGCATGGATATTGTGCATCTGAGTAGAATGACGGTTTTTGACACATTTACACCGAGCTGTGCTCTCAGAAACGCTCGAAACACGCGATATCACGATTTTGGTACTGTTCAAAGTTTCGTTCGCCACAGCTGTGCCAGACAACTTTTAACACGCGGATCTTGTGTATTTGAGTAGAATGAAGGTTTTTGACACATTTACACCGAGCTGTACTCTCAGAAACGCTCGAAACACGCGATATCACGATTTTGGTGTTCTTCGATGTTTCGTCCGCGACAGCTGTGCCAGACGACTTTAACCGCATGTATATTGTGCATTTGAGTAGAATGAAGGATTTTGACGCATTTACACCGAGCTGTGCTCTCAGAAACGCTCGAAACACGCGATATCACGATTTTGGTACTGTTCAACGTTTCGTTCGCCACTGCTGTGCCAGACGACTTTTAACACATGGATCTTGTGTATTTGAGTAGAATGAAGGTTTTTGACACATTTACACCGAGCTGTGCTCTCAGGAACGCTCGAAACACGCGATATCACGATTTTGGTCCTGTTCAAAGTTTTGTTCGCCACAGCTGTGCCAGACAACTTTTAACACGTGGATCTTGTGTATTTGAGTAGAATGAAGGTTTTTGACACATTTACACCGAGCTGTACTCTCAGAAACGCTCGAAACCCGCGATATCACGATTTTGGTGTTCTTCGATTTTTCGTTCGCCACAGCTGTGGCAGACGACTTTTAACGCATGGATAATGTGCATTTGAGTAGAATGAAGGTTTTTCATACATTTACACCGAGCTGTGCTCTCAGAAATGTTCGAAACACGCGATATCACGATTTTGGAACTGTTGAACGTTTCGTTCGCCACAGCTGTGCCAGACGACTTTAACACATGGGTCTTGTGTATTTGAGTAGAATGAAGGTTTTTCATACATTTACACCGTGCTGTGCTCTCAGAAACGTTCGAAACACGCGATATCACGATTTTGGTACTGGTCAACGTTTCGTTCGCCACAGCTGTGCCAGACGACTTTTAACACATGGATCTTGTGTATTTGAGTAGAATGAAGGTTTTTGACACATTTATACCGAGCTGTGCTCTGAGGTACGCTCGAAACACGCGATATCACGATTTTGGAACTGTTCAACGTTTCGTTCGCCACAGCTGTGCCAGACGACTTTTAACACATGGGTCTTGTGTATTTGAGTAGAATGAAGGTTTTTCATACATTTACACCGTGCTGTGCTCTCAGAAACGTTCGAAACACGCGATATCACGATTTTGGTACTGTTCAACGTTTCGTTCGCCACAGCTGTGCCAGACGACTTTTAACACATGGATCTTGTGTATTTGAGTAGAATGAAGGTTTTTCATACATTTACACCGAGCTGTGCTCTCAGAAACGTTCGAAACACGCGATATCACGATTTTGGTACTGTTCAACGTTTCGTTCGCCACAGCTGTGCCAGATGACTTTTAACAAATGGATCTTGTGTATTTGAGTAGAATGAAGGTTTTTGACACATTTACACCGAGCTGTGCTCACAGAAACGTTCGAAACACGCGATATCACGATTTTGCTACTGTTCAACGTTTCGTTCGCCACAGCTGTGCCAGACGACTTTTAACGCATGAATATTGTGCATTTGAGTAGAATGAAGGTTTTTGACACATTTACAACGAGCTGTGCTCTCAGGAACAATCGAAACAGGCGATATCACGATTTTTGTACTGTTCAAAGTTTCATTCGCCACAGCTGTGCCAGACAACTTTGAACACATGGATCTTGTGTATTTCAGTAGAGTGAAGGATTTTGACGCATTTACACCGTACTCACAGAAACGTTCGAAACACGCGATATCACGATTTTGGTGTTCTTCAATGTTTCGTTCGCCACAGCTGTGCCAGACAACTTTTAACACATGGATCTTGTGTATTTGAGTAGAATGAAGGTTTTTGACACATTTGCACCGAGCTGTGCTCTCAGAAATGCTCGAAACACGCGATATCACGATTTTGGTACTGGTCAACGTTTCGTTCGCCACAGCTGTGCCAGACGACTTTTAACACATGGATCTTGTGTATTTGAGTAGAATGAAGGTTTTTGACACATTTATACCCAGCTGTGCTCTGAGATACGCTCGAAACACGCGATATCACGATTTTGGAACTGTTCAACGTTTCGTTCGCCACAGCTGTGCCAGACGACTTTTAACACATCTATCTTGTGTATTTGAGTAGAATGAAGGTTTTTGACGAATTTACACCGAGCTGTGCTCTCAGAAACGCTCGAAACACGCGATATCACGATTTTGGAACTGTTCAACGATTCGTTCGCCACAGCTGTGCCAGACGACTTTTAACACATGGATCTTGTGTATTTGAGTAGAATGAAGGTTTTTCATACATTTACACCGAGCTGTGCTCTCAGAAACGCTCGAAACACGCGATATTACGATTTTGGTGTTCTTCGATGTTTCGTCCGCGACAGCTGTGCCAGACGACTTTAACCGCATGTATATTGTGCATTTGAGTAAAATGAAGGATTTTGACGCATTTACACCGAGCTGTGCTCTCAGAAACGCTCGAAACACGCGATATCACGATTTTGGTACTGTACAACGATTCGTTCGCCACAGCTGTGCCAGACGACTTTTAACACATGGATCTTGTGTATTTGAGTAGAATGAAGGTTTTTCATACATTTACACCGAGCTGTGCTCTCAGAAACGCTCGAAACACGCGATATCACGATTTTGGTGTTCGTCGATTTTTCGTTCGCCACAGCTGTGCCAGACGACTTTTAACGCATGAATATTGTGCATTTGAGTAGAATGAAGGTTTTTGACACATTTACAACGAGCTGTGCTCTCAGGAACAATCGAAACAGGCGATATCACGATTTTGGTCCTGTTCAAAGTTTCGTTCGCCACAGCTGTGCCAGACAACTTTTAACACGTGGATCTTGTGTATTTGAGTAGAATGAAGGTTTTTGACACATTTACACCGAGCTGTACTCTCAGAAACGCTCGAAACCCGCGATATCACGATTTAGGTGTTCTTCGATTTTTCGTTCGCCGCAGCTGTGGCAGACGACTTTTAACGCATGGATAATGTGCATTTGAGTAGAATGAAGGTTTTTCATACATTTACACCGAGCTGTGCTCTCAGAATCGTTCGAAACACGCGATATCACGATTTTGGAACTGTTCAACGTTTCGTTCGCCACAGCTGTGCCAGACGACTTTTAACACATGGATCTTGTGTATTTGAGTAGAATGAAGGGTTTTCATACATTTACACCGAGCTGTGCTCTCAGAAACGTTCGAAACACGCGATATCACGACTTTGGTACTGTTCAACGTTTCGTTCGCCACAGCTGTGCCAGACGACTTTTAACACATGGATCTTGTGTATTTGAGTAGTATGAAGGTTTTTGACACATTTATACCGAGCTGTGCTCTGAGAGACGCTCGAAACACGCGATATCACGATTTTGGTGTTCGTCGATTTTTCGTTCGCCACAGCTGTGCCAGACGACTTTTAACACATGGATCTTGTGTATTTGAGTAGAATGAAGGTTTTCGACACATTTACACCGAGCTGTGCTCTCAGGAACGCTCGAAACACGCGATATCACGATTTTGGTCCTGTTTAAAGTTTCGTTCGCCACAGCTGTGCCAGACAACTTTTAACACGTGGATCTTGTGTATTTGAGTAGAATGAAGGTTTTTGACACATTCACACCGAGCTGTACTCTCAGAAACGCTCGAAACACGCGATATCACGATTTTGGTGTTCTTCGATGTTTCGTCCGCGACAGCTGTGCCAGACGACTTTAACCGCATGTATATTGTGCATTTGAGTAAAATGAAGGATTTTGACGCATTTACACCGAGCTGTGCTCTCAGAAACGTTCGAAACACGCGATATCACGATTTTGGTGTTCTTCAATGTTTCGTTCGCCACAGCTGTGCCAGACAACTTTTAACACATGGATCTTGTGTATTTGAGTAGAATGAAGGTTTTTGACACATTTGCACCGAGCTGTGCTCTCAGAAATGCTCGAAACACGCGATATCACGATTTTGGTACTGGTCAACGTTTCGTTCGCCACAGCTGTGCCAGACGACTTTTAACACATGGATCTTGTGTATTTGGGTAGAATGAAGGTTTTTGACACATTTATACCGAGCTGTGCTCTGAGATACGCTCGAAACACGCGATATCACGATTTTGGAACTGTTCAACGTTTCGTTCGCCACAGCTGTGCCAGACGACTTTTAACACATCTATCTTGTGTATTTGAGTAGAATGAAGGTTTTTGACGCATTTACACCGAGCTGTGCTCTCAGAAACGCTCGAAACACGCGATATCACGATTTTGGAACTGTTCAACGATTCGTTCGCCACAGCTGTGCCAGACGACTTTTAACACATGGATCTTGTGTATTTGAGTAGAATGAAGGTTTTTGACACATTTACACCGAGCTGTACTCTCAGAAACGCTCGAAACCCGCGATATCACGATTTTGGTGTTCTTCGATTTTTCGTTCGCCACAGCTGTGGCAGACGACTTTTAACGCATGGATAATGTGCATTTGAGTAGAATGAAGGTTTTTCATACATTTACACCGAGCTGTGCTCTCAGAAATGTTCGAAACACGCGATATCACGATTTTGGAACTGTTGAACGTTTCGTTCGCCACAGCTGTGCCAGACGACTTTAACACATGGGTCTTGTGTATTTGAGTAGAATGAAGGTTTTTCATACATTTACACCGTGCTGTGCTCTCAGAAACGTTCGAAACACGCGATATCACGATTTTGGTACTGGTCAACGTTTCGTTCGCCACAGCTGTGCCAGACGACTTTTAACACATGGATCTTGTGTATTTGAGTAGAATGAAGGTTTTTGACACATTTATACCGGCTGTGCTCTGAGGTACGCTCGAAACACGCGATATCACGATTTTGGAACTGTTCAACGTTTCGTTCGCCACAGCTGTGCCAGACGACTTTTAACACATGGGTCTTGTGTATTTGAGTAGAATGAAGGTTTTTCATACATTTACACCGTGCTGTGCTCTCAGAAACGTTCGAAACACGCGATATCACGATTTTGGTACTGTTCAACGTTTCGTTCGCCACAGCTGTGCCAGACGACTTTTAACACATGGATCTTGTGTATTTGAGTAGAATGAAGGTTTTTCATACATTTACACCGAGCTGTGCTCTCAGAAACGTTCGAAACACGCGATATCACGATTTTGGTACTGTTCAACGTTTCGTTCGCCACAGCTGTGCCAGATGACTTTTAACAAATGGATCTTGTGTATTTGAGTAGAATGAAGGTTTTTGACACATTTACACCGAGCTGTGCTCACAGAAACGTTCGAAACACGCGATATCACGATTTTGCTACTGTTCAACGTTTCGTTCGCCACAGCTGTGCCAGACGACTTTTAACGCATGAATATTGTGCATTTGAGTAGAATGAAGGTTTTTGACACATTTACAACGAGCTGTGCTCTCAGGAACAATCGAAACAGGCGATATCACGATTTTTGTACTGTTCAAAGTTTCATTCGCCACAGCTGTGCCAGACAACTTTGAACACATGGATCTTGTGTATTTCAGTAGAGTGAAGGATTTTGACGCATTTACACCGTACTCACAGAAACGTTCGAAACACGCGATATCACGATTTTGGTGTTCTTCAATGTTTCGTTCGCCACAGCTGTGCCAGACAACTTTTAACACATGGATCTTGTGTATTTGAGTAGAATGAAGGTTTTTGACACATTTGCACCGAGCTGTGCTCTCAGAAATGCTCGAAACACGCGATATCACGATTTTGGTACTGGTCAACGTTTCGTTCGCCACAGCTGTGCCAGACGACTTTTAACACATGGATCTTGTGTATTTGAGTAGAATGAAGGTTTTTGACACATTTATACCCAGCTGTGCTCTGAGATACGCTCGAAACACGCGATATCACGATTTTGGAACTGTTCAACGTTTCGTTCGCCACAGCTGTGCCAGACGACTTTTAACACATCTATCTTGTGTATTTGAGTAGAATGAAGGTTTTTGACGAATTTACACCGAGCTGTGCTCTCAGAAACGCTCGAAACACGCGATATCACGATTTTGGAACTGTTCAACGATTCGTTCGCCACAGCTGTGCCAGACGACTTTTAACACATGGATCTTGTGTATTTGAGTAGAATGAAGGTTTTTCATACATTTACACCGAGCTGTGCTCTCAGAAACGCTCGAAACACGCGATATTACGATTTTGGTGTTCTTCGATGTTTCGTCCGCGACAGCTGTGCCAGACGACTTTAACCGCATGTATATTGTGCATTTGAGTAAAATGAAGGATTTTGACGCATTTACACCGAGCTGTGCTCTCAGAAACGCTCGAAACACGCGATATCACGATTTTGGTACTGTACAACGATTCGTTCGCCACAGCTGTGCCAGACGACTTTTAACACATGGATCTTGTGTATTTGAGTAGAATGAAGGTTTTTCATACATTTACACCGAGCTGTGCTCTCAGAAACGCTCGAAACACGCGATATCACGATTTTGGTGTTCGTCGATTTTTCGTTCGCCACAGCTGTGCCAGACGACTTTTAACGCATGAATATTGTGCATTTGAGTAGAATGAAGGTTTTTGACACATTTACAACGAGCTGTGCTCTCAGGAACAATCGAAACAGGCGATATCACGATTTTGGTCCTGTTCAAAGTTTCGTTCGCCACAGCTGTGCCAGACAACTTTTAACACGTGGATCTTGTGTATTTGAGTAGAATGAAGGTTTTTGACACATTTACACCGAGCTGTACTCTCAGAAACGCTCGAAACCCGCGATATCACGATTTAGGTGTTCTTCGATTTTTCGTTCGCCGCAGCTGTGGCAGACGACTTTTAACGCATGGATAATGTGCATTTGAGTAGAATGAAGGTTTTTCATACATTTACACCGAGCTGTGCTCTCAGAATCGTTCGAAACACGCGATATCACGATTTTGGAACTGTTCAACGTTTCGTTCGCCACAGCTGTGCCAGACGACTTTTAACACATGGATCTTGTGTATTTGAGTAGAATGAAGGGTTTTCATACATTTACACCGAGCTGTGCTCTCAGAAACGTTCGAAACACGCGATATCACGACTTTGGTACTGTTCAACGTTTCGTTCGCCACAGCTGTGCCAGACGACTTTTAACACATGGATCTTGTGTATTTGAGTAGTATGAAGGTTTTTGACACATTTATACCGAGCTGTGCTCTGAGAGACGCTCGAAACACGCGATATCACGATTTTGGTGTTCGTCGATTTTTCGTTCGCCACAGCTGTGCCAGACGACTTTTAACACATGGATCTTGTGTATTTGAGTAGAATGAAGGTTTTCGACACATTTACACCGAGCTGTGCTCTCAGGAACGCTCGAAACACGCGATATCACGATTTTGGTCCTGTTTAAAGTTTCGTTCGCCACAGCTGTGCCAGACAACTTTTAACACGTGGATCTTGTGTATTTGAGTAGAATGAAGGTTTTTGACACATTCACACCGAGCTGTACTCTCAGAAACGCTCGAAACACGCGATATCACGATTTTGGTGTTCTTCGATGTTTCGTCCGCGACAGCTGTGCCAGACGACTTTAACCGCATGTATATTGTGCATTTGAGTAAAATGAAGGATTTTGACGCATTTACACCGAGCTGTGCTCTCAGAAACGTTCGAAACACGCGATATCACGATTTTGGTGTTCTTCAATGTTTCGTTCGCCACAGCTGTGCCAGACAACTTTTAACACATGGATCTTGTGTATTTGAGTAGAATGAAGGTTTTTGACACATTTGCACCGAGCTGTGCTCTCAGAAACGCTCGAAACACGCGATATCACGATTTTGGTACTGGTCAACGTTTCGTTCGCCACAGCTGTGCCAGACGACTTTTAACACATGGATCTTGTGTATTTGAGTAGAATGAAGGTTTTTGACACATTTATACCGAGCTGTGCTCTGAGATACGCTCGAAACACGCGATATCACGATTTTGGAACTGTTCAACGTTTCGTTCGCCACAGCTGTGCCAGACGACTTTTAACACATCTATCTTGTGTATTTGAGTAGAATGAAGGTTTTTGACGCATTTACACCGAGCTGTGCTCTCAGAAACGCTCGAAACACGCGATATCACGATTTTGGAACTGTTCAACGATTCGTTCGCCACAGCTGTGCCAGACGACTTTTAACACATGGATCTTGTGTATTTGAGTAGAATGAAGGTTTTTGACACATTTACACCGAGCTGTGCTCTCCGGAACGCTCGAAACACGCGATATCACGATTTTGGTGTTCTTCGATTTTTCGTTCGCCACAGCTGTGGCAGACGACTTTTAACGCATGGATAATGTGCATTTGAGTAGAATGAAGGTTTTTCATACATTTACACCGAGCTGTGCTCTCAGAAATGTTCGAAACACGCGATATCACGATTTTGGAACAGTTGAACGTTTCGTTCGCCACAGCGGTGCCAGACGACTTTTAACACATGGATCTTGTGTATTTGAGTAGAATGAAGGTTTTTGACACATTTACACCGAGCTGTACTCTCAGAATCGCTCGAAACCCGCGATATCACGATTTTGGTGTTCTTCGATTTTTCGTTCGCCACAGCTGTGGCAGACGACTTTTAACGCATGGATAATGTGCATTTGAGTAGAATGAAGGTTTTTCATACATTTACACTGAGCTGTGCTCTCAGAAACGTTCGAAACACGCGATATCACGATTTTGGAACTTTTCAACGTTTCGTTCGCCACAGCTGTGCCAGACGACTTTTAACACATCTATCTTGTGTATTTGAGTAGAATGAAGGTTTTTGACGCATTTACACCGAGCTGTGCTCTCAGAAACGCTCGAAACACGCGATATCACGATTTTGGTACTGTTCAACGTTTCGTTCGCCACAGCTGTGCCAGACGACTTTTAACACATGGATCTTGTGTTTTTGAGTAGTATGAAGGTTTTTGACACATTTATACCGAGCTGTGCTCTGAGAGACGCTCGAAACACGCGATATCACGATTTTGTTGTTCGTCGATTTTTCGTTCGCCACAGCTGTGCCAGACGACTTTTAACGCATGGATCTTGTGTATTTGAGTAGAATGAAGGTTTTTGACACATTTACACCGAGCTGTGCTCTCAGGAACGGTCGAAACACGCGATATCACGATTTTGGTCCTGTTCAAAGTTTCGTTCGCCACAGCTGTGCCAGACAACTTTTAACACGTGGATCTTGTGTATTTGAGTAGAATGAAGGTTTTTGACACATTTACACCGAGCTGTGCTCTCAGAAACGCTCGAAACACGCGATATCACGATTTTTGTACTGTTCAAAGTTTCATTCGCCACAGCTGTGCCAGACAACTTTGAACACATGGATCTTGTGTATTTCAGTAGAGTGAAGGATTTTGACGCATTTACACCGTACTCACAGAAACGTTCGAAACACGCGATATCACGATTTTGGTGTTCTTCAATGTTTCGTTCGCCACAGCTGTGCCAGACAACTTTTAACACATGGATCTTGTGTATTTGAGTAGAATGAAGGTTTTTGACACATTTGCACCGAGCTGTGCTCTCAGAAATGCTCGAAACACGCGATATCACGATTTTGGTACTGGTCAAAGTTTCGTTCGCCACAGCTGTGCCAGACGACTTTTAACACATGGATCTTGTGTATTTGAGTAGAATGAAGGTTTTTGACACATTTATACCCAGCTGTGCTCTGAGATACGCTCGAAACACGCGATATCACGATTTTGGAACTGTTCAACTTTTCGTCCGCCACAGCTGTGCCAGACGACTTTTAACACATCTATCTTGTGTATTTGAGTAGAATGAAGGTTTTTGACGCATTTACACCGAGCTGTGCTCTCAGAAACGCTCGAAACACGCGATATCACGATTTTGGAACTGTTCAACGATTCGTTCGCCACAGCTGTGCCAGACGACTTTTAACACATGGATCTTGTGTATTTGAGTAGAATGAAGGTTTTTCATACATTTACACCGAGCTGTGCTCTCAGAAACGCTCGAAACACGCGATATTACGATCTTGGTGTTCTTCGATGTTTCGTCCGCGACAGCTGTGCCAGACGACTTTAACCGCATGTATATTGTGCATTTGAGTAAAATGAAGGATTTTGACGCATTTACACCGAGCTGTGCTCTCAGAAACGTTCGAAACACGCGATATCACGATTTTGGTGTTCTTCAATGTTTCGTTCGCCACAGCTGTGCCAGACAACTTTTAACACATGGATCTTGTGTATTTGAGTAGAATGAAGGTTTTTGACACATTTGCACCGAGCTGTGCTCTCAGAAATGCTCGAAACACGCGATATCACGATTTTGGTACTGGTCAACGTTTCGTTCGCCACAGCTGTGCCAGACGACTTTTAACACATGGATCTTGTGTATTTGAGTAGAATGAAGGTTTTTGACACATTTATACCGAGCTGTGCTCTGAGATACGCTCGAAACACGCGATATCACGATTTTGGAACTGTTCAACGTTTCGTTCGCCACAGCTGTGCCAGACGACTTTTAACACATCTATCTTGTGTATTTGAGTAGAATGAAGGTTTTTGACGCATTTACACCGAGCTGTGCTCTCAGAAACGCTCGAAACACGCGATATCACGATTTTGGAACTGTTCAACGAATCGTTCGCCACAGCTGTGCCAGACGACTTTTAACACATGGATCTTGTGTATTTGAGTAGAATGAAGGTTTTTCATACATTTACACCGAGCTGTGCTCTCAGAAACGCTCGAAACACGCGATATTACGATTTTGGTGTTCTTCGATGTTTCGTCCGCGACAGCTGTGCCAGACGACTTTAACCGCATGTATATTGTGCATTTGAGTAAAATGAAGGATTTTGACGCATTTACACCGAGCTGTGCTCTCAGAAACGCTCGAAACACGCGATATCACGATTTTGGTACTGTACAACGATTCGTTCGCCACAGCTGTGCCAGACGACTTTTAACACATGGATCTTGTGTATTTGAGTAGAATGAAGGTTTTTCATACATTTACACCGAGCTGTGCTCTCAGAAACGCTCGAAACACGCGATATCACGATTTTGGTGTTCGTCGATTTTTCGTTCGCCACAGCTGTGCCAGACGACTTTTAACGCATGAATATTGTGCATTTGAGTAGAATGAAGGTTTTTGACACATTTACAACGAGCTGTGCTCTCAGGAACAATCGAAACAGGCGATATCACGATTTTGGTCCTGTTCAAAGTTTCGTTCGCCACAGCTGTGCCAGACAACTTTTAACACGTGGATCTTGTGTATTTGAGTAGAATGAAGGTTTTTGACACATTTACACCGAGCTGTACTCTCAGAAACGCTCGAAACCCGCGATATCACGATTTTGGTGTTCTTCGATGTTTCGTTCGCCGCAGCTGTGGCAGACGACTTTTAACGCATGGATAATGTGCATTGGAGTAGAATGAAGGTTTTTCATACATTTACACCGAGCTGTGCTCTCAGAATCGTTCGAAACACGCGATATCACGATTTTGGAACTGTTCAACGTTTCGTTCGCCACAGCTGTGCCAGACGACTTTTAACACATGGATCTTGTGTATTTGAGTAGAATGAAGGGTTTTCATACATTTACACCGAGCTGTGCTCTCAGAAACGTTCGAAACACGCGATATCACGACTTTGGTACTGTTCAACGTTTCGTTCGCCACAGCTGTGCCAGACGACTTTTAACACATGGATCTTGTGTATTTGAGTAGAATGAAGGTTTTTGACACATTTATACCGAGCTGTGCTCTGAGAGACGCTCGAAACACGCGATATCACGATTTTGGTGTTCGTCGATTTTTCGTTCGCCACAGCTGTGCCAGACGACTTTTAACACATGGATCTTGTGTATTTGAGTAGAATGAAGGTTTTTGACACATTTATACCGAGCTGTGCTCTGAGATACGCTCGAAACACGCGATATCACGATTTTGGAACTGTTCAACGTTTCGTTCGCCACAGCTGTGCCAGACGACTTTTAACACATCTATCTTGTGTATTTGAGTAGAATGAAGGTTTTTGACGCATTTACACCGAGCTGTGCTCTCAGAAACGCTCGAAACACGCGATATCACGATTTTGGAACTGTTCAACGATTCGTTCGCCACAGCTGTGCCAGACGACTTTTAACACATGGATCTTTTGTATTTGAGTAGAATGAAGGTTTTTCATACATTTACACCGAGCTGTGCTCTCAGAAACGCGCGAAACACGCGATATTACGATTTTGGTGTTCTTCGATGTTTCGTCCGCGACAGCTGTGCCAGACGACTTTAACCGCATGTATATTGTGCACTTGAGTAAAATGAAGGATTTTGACGCATTTACACCGAGCTGTGCTCTCAGAAACGCTCGAAACACGCGATATCACGATTTTGGTACTGTACAACGATTCGTTCGCCACAGCTGTGCCAGACGACTTTTAACACATGGATCTTGTGTATTTGAGTAGAATGAAGGTTTTTCATACATTTACACCGAGCTGTGCTCTCAGAAACGCTCGAAACACGCGATATCACGATTTTGGTGTTCGTCGATTTTTCGTTCGCCACAGCTGTGCCAGACGACTTTTAACGCATGAATATTGTGCATTTGAGTAGAATGAAGGTTTTTGACACATTTACAACGAGCTGTGCTCTCAGGAACAATCGAAACAGGCGATATCACGATTTTGGTCCTGTTCAAAGTTTCGTTCGCCACAGCTGTGCCAGACAACTTTTAACACGTGGATCTTGTGTATTTGAGTAGAATGAAGGTTTTTGACACATTTACACCGAGCTGTACTCTCAGAAACGCTCGAAACCCGCGATATCACGATTTTGGTGTTCTTCGATTTTTCGTTCGCCGCAGCTGTGGCAGACGACTTTTAACGCATGGATAATGTGCATTTGAGTAGAATGAAGGTTTTTCATACATTTACACCGAGCTGTGCTCTCAGAATCGTTCGAAACACGCGATATCACGATTTTGGAACTGTTCAACCTTTCGTTCGCCACAGCTGTGCCAGACGACTTTTAACACATGGATCTTGTGTATTTGAGTAGAATGAAGGGTTTTCATACATTTACACCGAGCTGTGCTCTCAGAAACGTTCGAAACACGCGATATCACGACTTTGGTACTGTTCAACGTTTCGTTCGCCACAGCTGTGCCAGACGACTTTTAACACATGGATCTTGTGTATTTGAGTAGTATGAAGGTTTTTGACACATTTATACCCAGCTGTGCTCTGAGATACGCTCGAAACACGCGATATCACGATTTTGGTGTTCTTCAATGTTTCGTTCGCCACAGCTGTGCCAGACAACTTTTAACACATGGATCTTGTGTATTTGAGTAGAATGAAGGTTTTTGACACATTTGCACCGAGCTGTGCTCTCAGAAATGCTCGAAACACGCGATATCACGATTTTGGTACTGGTCAACGTTTCGTTCGCCACAGCTGTGCCAGACGACTTTTAACACATGGATCTTGTGTATTTGAGTAGAATGAAGGTTTTTGACACATTTATACCGAGCTGTGCTCTGAGATACGCTCGAAACACGCGATATCACGATTTTGGAACTGTTCAACGTTTCGTTCGCCACAGCTGTGCCAGACGACTTTTAACACATCTATCTTGTGTATTTGAGTAGAATGAAGGTTTTTGACGCATTTACACCGAGCTGTGCTCTCAGAAACGCTCGAAACACGCGATATCACGATTTTGGAACTGTTCAACGATTCGTTCTCCACAGCTGTGCCAGACGACTTTTAACACATGGATCTTTTGTATTTGAGTAGAATGAAGGTTTTTCATACATTTACACCGAGCTGTGCTCTCAGAAACGCTCGAAACACGCGATATTACGATTTTGGTGTTCTTCGATGTTTCGTCCGCGACAGCTGTGCCAGACGACTTTAACCGCATGTATATTGTGCATTTGAGTAAAATGAAGGATTTTGACGCATTTACACCGAGCTGTGCTCTCAGAAACGCTCGAAACACGCGATATCACGATTTTGGTACTGTACAACGATTCGTTCGCCACAGCTGTGCCAGACGACTTTTAACACATGGATCTTGTGTATTTGAGTAGAATGAAGGTTTTTCATACATTTACACCGAGCTGTGCTCTCAGAAACGCTCGAAACACGCGATATCACGATTTTGGTGTTCGTCGATTTTTCATTCGCCACAGCTGTGCCAGACGACTTTTAACGCATGAATATTGTGCATTTGAGTAGAATGAAGGTTTTTGACACATTTACAACGAGCTGTGCTCTCAGGAACAATCGAAACAGGCGATATCACGATTTTGGTCCTGTTCAAAGTTTCGTTCGCCACAGCTGTGCCAGACAACTTTTAACACGTGGATCTTGTGTATTTGAGTAGAATGAAGGTTTTTGACACATTTACACCGAGCTGTACTCTCAGAAACGCTCGAAACCCGCGATATCACGATTTTGGTGTTCTTCGATTTTTCGTTCGCCGCATCTGTGGCAGACGACTTTTAACGCATGGATAATGTGCATTTGAGTAGAATGAAGGTTTTTCATACATTTACACCGAGCTGTGCTCTCAGAATCGTTCGAAACACGCGATATCACGATTTTGGAACTGTTCAACCTTTCGTTCGCCACAGCTGTGCCAGACGACTTTTAACACATGGATCTTGTGTATTTGAGTAGAATGAAGGGTTTTCATACATTTACACCGAGCTGTGCTCTCAGAAACGTTCGAAACACGCGATATCACGACTTTGGTACTGTTCAACGTTTCGTTCGCCACAGCTGTGCCAGACGACTTTTAACACATGGATCTTGTGTATTTGAGTAGTATGAAGGTTTTTGACACATTTATACCCAGCTGTGCTCTGAGATACGCTCGAAACACGCGATATCACGATTTTGGTGTTCTTCAATGTTTCGTTCGCCACAGCTGTGCCAGACAACTTTTAACACATGGATCTTGTGTATTTGAGTAGAATGAAGGTTTTTGACACATTTGCACCGAGCTGTGCTCTCAGAAATGCTCGAAACACGCGATATCACGATTTTGGTACTGGTCAACGTTTCGTTCGCCACAGCTGTGCCAGACGACTTTTAACACATGGATCTTGTGTATTTGAGTAGAATGAAGGTTTTTGACACATTTATACCCAGCTGTGCTCTGAGATACGCTCGAAACACGCGATATCACGATTTTGGAACTGTTCAACGTTTCGTTCGCCACAGCTGTGCCAGACGACTTTTAACACATCTATCTTGTGTATTTGAGTAGAATGAAGGTTTTTGACGCATTTACACCGAGCTGTGCTCTCAGAAACGCTCGAAACACGCGATATCACGATTTTGGAACTGTTCAACGATTCGTTCGCCACAGCTGTGCCAGACGACTTTTAACACATGGATCTTGTGTATTTGAGTAGAATGAAGGTTTTTCATACATTTACACCGAGCTGTGCTCTCAGAAACGCTCGAAACACGCGATATTACGATTTTGGTGTTCTTCGATGTTTCGTCCGCGACAGCTGTGCCAGACGACTTTAACCGCATGTATATTGTGCATTTGAGTAAAATGAAGGATTTTGACGCATTTACACCGAGCTGTGCTCTCAGAAACGCTCGAAACACGCGATATCACGATTTTGGTACTGTACAACGATTCGTTCGCCACAGCTGTGCCAGACGACTTTTAACACATGGATCTTGTGTATTTGAGTAGAATGAAGGTTTTTCATACATTTACACCGAGCTGTGCTCTCAGAAACGCTCGAAACACGCGATATCACGATTTTGGTGTTCGTCGATTTTTCGTTCGCCACAGCTGTGCCAGACGACTTTTAACGCATGAATATTGTGCATTTGAGTAGAATGAAGGTTTTTGACACATTTACAACGAGCTGTGCTCTCAGGAACAATCGAAACAGGCGATATCACGATTTTGGTCCTGTTCAAAGTTTCGTTCGCCACAGCTGTGCCAGACAACTTTTAACACGTGGATCTTGTGTATTTGAGTAGAATGAAGGTTTTTGACACATTTACACCGAGCTGTACTCTCAGAAACGCTCGAAACCCGCGATATCACGATTTTGGTGTTCTTCGATTTTTCGTTCGCCGCAGCTGTGGCAGACGACTTTTAACGCATGGATAATGTGCATTTGAGTAGAATGAAGGTTTTTCATACATTTACACCGAGCTGTGCTCTCAGAATCGTTCGAAACACGCGATATCACGATTTTGGAACTGTTCAACCTTTCGTTCGCCACAGCTGTGCCAGACGACTTTTAACACATGGATCTTGTGTATTTGAGTAGAATGAAGGGTTTTCATACATTTACACCGAGCTGTGCTCTCAGAAACGTTCGAAACACGCGATATCACGACTTTGGTACTGTTCAACGTTTCGTTCGCCACAGCTGTGCCAGACGACTTTTAACACATGGATCTTGTGTATTTGAGTAGTATGAAGGTTTTTGACACATTTATACCCAGCTGTGCTCTGAGATACGCTCGAAACACGCGATATCACGATTTTGGTGTTCTTCAATGTTTCGTTCGCCACAGCTGTGCCAGACAACTTTTAACACATGGATCTTGTGTATTTGAGTAGAATGAAGGTTTTTGACACATTTGCACCGAGCTGTGCTCTCAGAAATGCTCGAAACACGCGATATCACGATTTTGGTACTGGTCAACGTTTCGTTCGCCACAGCTGTGCCAGACGACTTTTAACACATGGATCTTGTGTATTTGAGTAGAATGAAGGTTTTTGACACATTTATACCCAGCTGTGCTCTGAGATACGCTCGAAACACGCGATATCACGATTTTGGAACTGTTCAACGTTTCGTTCGCCACAGCTGTGCCAGACGACTTTTAACACATCTATCTTGTGTATTTGAGTAGAATGAAGGTTTTTGACGCATTTACACCGAGCTGTGCTCTCAGAAACGCTCGAAACACGCGATATCACGATTTTGGAACTGTTCAACGATTCGTTCGCCACAGCTGTGCCAGACGACTTTTAACACATGGATCTTGTGTATTTGAGTAGAATGAAGGTTTTTCATACATTTACACCGAGCTGTGCTCTCAGAAACGCTCGAAACACGCGATATTACGATTTTGGTGTTCTTCGATGTTTCGTCCGCGACAGCTGTGCCAGACGACTTTAACCGCATGTATATTGTGCATTTGAGTAAAATGAAGGATTTTGACGCATTTACACCGAGCTGTGCTCTCAGAAACGCTCGAAACACGCGATATCACGATTTTGGTACTGTACAACGATTCGTTCGCCACAGCTGTGCCAGACGACTTTTAACACATGGATCTTGTGTATTTGAGTAGAATGAAGGTTTTTCATACATTTACACCGAGCTGTGCTCTCAGAAACGCTCGAAACACGCGATATCACGATTTTGGTGTTCGTCGATTTTTCGTTCGCCACAGCTGTGCCAGACGACTTTTAACGCATGAATATTGTGCATTTGAGTAGAATGAAGGTTTTTGACACATTTACAACGAGCTGTGCTCTCAGGAACAATCGAAACAGGCGATATCACGATTTTGGTCCTGTTCAAAGTTTCGTTCGCCACAGCTGTGCCAGACAACTTTTAACACGTGGATCTTGTGTATTTGAGTAGAATGAAGGTTTTTGACACATTTACACCGAGCTGTACTCTCAGAAACGCTCGAAACCCGCGATATCACGATTTTGGTGTTCTTCGATTTTTCGTTCGCCGCAGCTGTGGCAGACGACTTTTAACGCATGGATAATGTGCATTTGAGTAGAATGAAGGTTTTTCATACATTTACACCGAGCTGTGCTCTCAGAATCGTTCGAAACACGCGATATCACGATTTTGGAACTGTTCAACGTTTCGTTCGCCACAGCTGTGCCAGACGACTTTTAACACATGGATCTTGTGTATTTGAGTAGTATGAAGGTTTTTGACACATTTATACCGAGCTGTGCTCTGAGAGACGCTCGAAACACGCGATATCACGATTTTGGTGTTCGTCGATTTTTCGTTCGCCACAGCTGTGCCAGACGACTTTTAACACATGGATCTTGTGTATTTGAGTAGAATGAAGGTTTTCGACACATTTACACCGAGCTGTGCTCTCAGGAACGCTCGAAACACGCGATATCACGATTTTGGTCCTGTTTAAAGTTTCGTTCGCCACAGCTGTGCCAGACAACTTTTAACACGTGGATCTTGTGTATTTGAGTAGAATGAAGGTTTTTGACACATTCACACCGAGCTGTACTCTCAGAAACGCTCGAAACGAGCGATATCACGATTTTGGTGTTCTTCGATGTTTCGTCCGCGACAGCTGTGCCAGACGACTTTAACCGCATGTATATTGTGCATTTGAGTAAAATGAAGGATTTTGACGCATTTACACCGAGCTGTGCTCTCAGAAACGTTCGAAACACGCGATATCACGATTTTGGTGTTCTTCAATGTTTCGTTCGCCACAGCTGTGCCAGACAACTTTTAACACATGGATCTTGTGTATTTGAGTAGAATGAAGGTTTTTGACACATTTGCACCGAGCTGTGCTCTCAGAAATGCTCGAAAGACGCGATATCACGATTTTGGTACTGGTCAACGTTTCGTTCGCCACAGCTGTGCCAGACGACTTTTAACACATGGATCTTGTGTATTTGAGTAGAATGAAGGTTTTTGACACATTTATACCGAGCTGTGCTCTGAGATACGCTCGAAACACGCGATATCACGATTTTGGAACTGTTCAACGTTTCGTTCGCCACAGCTGTGCCAGACGACTTTTAACACATCTATCTTGTGTATTTGAGTAGAATGAAGGTTTTTGACGCATTTACACCGAGCTGTGCTCTCAGAAACGCTCGAAACACGCGATATCACGATTTTGGAACTGTTCAACGATTCGTTCGCCACAGCTGTGCCAGACGACTTTTAACACATGGATCTTGTGTATTTGAGTAGAATGAAGGTTTTTCATACATTTACACCGAGCTGTGCTCTCAGAAACGCTCGAAACACGCGATATTACGATTTTGGTGTTCTTCGATGTTTCGTCCGCGACAGCTGTGCCAGACGACTTTAACCGCATGTATATTGTGCATTTGAGTAAAATGAAGGATTTTGACGCATTTACACCGAGCTGTGCTCTCAGAAACGCTCGAAACACGCGATATCACGATTTTGGTACTGTTCAACGATTCGTTCGCCACAGCTGTGCCAGACGACTTTTAACACATGGATCTTGTGTATTTGAGTAGAATGAAGGTTTTTCATACATTTACACCGAGCTGTGCTCTCAGAAACGCTCGAAACACGCGATATCACGATTTTTGTACTGTTTAAAGTTTCATTCGCCACAGCTGTGCCAGACAACTTTGAACACATGGATCTTGTGTATTTGAGTAGAATGAAGGTTTTTGACACATTTACACCGAGCTGTACTCTCAGAAACGCTCGAAACCCGCGATATCACGATTTTGGTGTTCTTCGATTTTTCGTTCGCCACAGCTGTGCCAGAAGACTTTAACTCCGTTCCATGCCGAAACCCAACTTCCAATAAACAACAGCGGTCAAAATCAATTTCAACATAGAAGACTTTAACCGCATGTATATTGTGCATTTGAGTAGAATGAAGGATTTTGACGCATTTACACCGAGCTGTGCTCTCAGAAACGCTCGAAACACTCGATATCACGATTTTGGTACTGTTCAACGTTTCGTTCGAAACAGCTGTGCCAGACGACTTTTAACACATGGATCTTGTGTACTTGAGTAGAATGAAGGTTTTTGACACATTTACACCGAGCTGTGCTCTCAGAAACGCTCGAAACACGCGATATCACGATTTTTGTACTGTTCAAAGTTTCATTCGCCACAGCTGTGCCAGACAACTTTGAACACATGGATCTTGTGTATTTGAGTAGAATGAAGGTTTTTGACACATTTACACCGAGCTGTACTCTCAGAAACGCTCGAAACACGCGATATCACGATTTTGGTGTTCTTCGATGTTTCGTCCGCGACAGCTGTGCCAGAAGACTTTAACCGCATGTATATTGTGCATTTGAGTAAAATGAAGGATATTGACGCATTTACGCCGAGCTGTGCTCTCAGAAACGCTCGACACACGCGATATCACGATTTTGGTACTGTTCAACGTTTCGTTCGCCACAGCTGTGCCAGACGACTTTTAACACATGGATCTTGTGTATTTGAGTAGAATGAAGGTTTTTGACACATTTACACCGAGCTGTGCTCTCCGGAACGCTCGAAACACGCGATATCACGATTTTGGTCCTGTTCAAAGTTTCGTTCGCCACAGCTGTGCCAGACAACTTTTAACACGTGGATCTTGTGTATTTGAGTAGAATGAAGGTTTTTGACACATTTACACCGAGCTGTACTCTCAGAAAAGCTCGAAACCCGCGATATCACGATTTTGGTACTGTTCAACGTTTCGTTCGCCACAGCTGTGCCAGACGACTTTTAACACATGGATCTTGTGTTTTTGAGTAGTATGAAGGTTTTTGACACATTTATACCGAGCTGTGCTCTGAGAGACGCTCGAAACACGCGATATCACGATTTTGTTGTTCGTCGATTTTTCGTTCGCCACAGCTGTGCCAGACGACTTTTAACGCATGGATCTTGTGTATTTGAGTAGAATGAAGGTTTTTGACACATTTACACCGAGCTGTGCTCTCAGGAACGGTCGAAACATGCGATATCACGATTTTGGTCCTGTTCAAAGTTTCGTTCGCCACAGCTGTGCCAGACAACTTTTAACACGTGGATCTTGTGTATTTGAGTAGAATGAAGGTTTTTGACACATTTACACCGAGCTGTGCTCTCAGAAACGCTCGAAACACGCGATATCACGATTTTTGTACTGTTCAAAGTTTCATTCGCCACAGCTGTGCCAGACAACTTTGAACACATGGATCTTGTGTATTTCAGTAGAGTGAAGGATTTTGACGCATTTACACCGTACTCACAGAAACGTTCGAAACACGCGATATCACGATTTTGGTGTTCTTCAATGTTTCGTTCGCCACAGCTGTGCCAGACAACTTTTAACACATGGATCTTGTGTATTTGAGTAGAATGAAGGTTTTTGACACATTTGCACCGAGCTGTGCTCTCAGAAATGCTCGAAACACGCGATATCACGATTTTGGTACTGGTCAACGTTTCGTTCGCCACAGCTGTGCCAGACGACTTTTAACACATGGATCTTGTGTATTTGAGTAGAATGAAGGTTTTTGACACATTTATACCGAGCTGTGCTCTGAGATACGCTCGAAACACGCGATATCACGATTTTGGAACTGTTCAACGTTTCGTTCGCCACAGCTGTGCCAGACGACTTTTAACACATCTATCTTGTGTATTTGAGTAGAATGAAGGTTTTTGACGCATTTACACCGAGCTGTGCTCTCAGAAACGCTCGAAACACGCGATATCACGATTTTGGAACTGTTCAACGAATCGTTCGCCACAGCTGTGCCAGACGACTTTTAACACATGGATCTTGTGTATTTGAGTAGAATGAAGGTTTTTCATACATTTACACCGAGCTGTGCTCTCAGAAACGCTCGAAACACGCGATATTACGATTTTGGTGTTCTTCGATGTTTCGTCCGCGACAGCTGTGCCAGACGACTTTAACCGCATGTATATTGTGCATTTGAGTAAAATGAAGGATTTTGACGCATTTACACCGAGCTGTGCTCTCAGAAACGCTCGAAACACGCGATATCACGATTTTGGTACTGTACAACGATTCGTTCGCCACAGCTGTGCCAGACGACTTTTAACACATGGATCTTGTGTATTTGAGTAGAATGAAGGTTTTTGACACATTTATACCGAGCTGTGCTCTGAGATACGCTCGAAACACGCGATATCACGATTTTGGAACTGTTCAACGTTTCGTTCGCCACAGCTGTGCCAGACGACTTTTAACACATCTATCTTGTGTATTTGAGTAGAATGAAGGTTTTTGACGCATTTACACCGAGCTGTGCTCTCAGAAACGCTCGAAACACGCGATATCACGATTTTGGAACTGTTCAACGAATCGTTCGCCACAGCTGTGCCAGACGACTTTTAACACATGGATCTTGTGTATTTGAGTAGAATGAAGGTTTTTCATACATTTACACCGAGCTGTGCTCTCAGAAACGCTCGAAACACGCGATATTACTATTTTGGTGTTCTTCGATGTTTCGTCCGCGACAGCTGTGCCAGACGACTTTAACCGCATGTATATTGTGCATTTGAGTAAAATGAAGGATTTTGACGCATTTACACCGAGCTGTGCTCTCAGAAACGCTCGAAACACGCGATATCACGATTTTGGTACTGTACAACGATTCGTTCGCCACAGCTGTGCCAGACGACTTTTAACACATGGATCTTGTGTATTTGAGTAGAATGAAGGTTTTTCATACATTTACACCGAGCTGTGCTCTCAGAAACGCTCGAAACACGCGATATCACGATTTTGGTGTTCGTCGATTTTTCGTTCGCCACAGCTGTGCCAGACGACTTTTAACGCATGAATATTGTGCATTTGAGTAGAATGAAGGTTTTTGACACATTTACAACGAGCTGTGCTCTCAGGAACAATCGAAACAGGCGATATCACGATTTTGGTCCTGTTCAAAGTTTCGTTCGCCACAGCTGTGCCAGACAACTTTTAACACGTGGATCTTGTGTATTTGAGTAGAATGAAGGTTTTTGACACATTTACACCGAGCTGTACTCTCAGAAACGCTCGAAACCCGCGATATCACGATTTTGGTGTTCTTCGATTTTTCGTTCGCCGCAGCTGTGGCAGACGACTTTTAACGCATGGATAATGTGCATTTGAGTAGAATGAAGGTTTTTCATACATTTACACCGAGCTGTGCTCTCAGAATCGTTCGAAACACGCGATATCACGATTTTGGAACTGTTCAACCTTTCGTTCGCCACAGCAGTGCCAGACGACTTTTAACACATGGATCTTGTGTATTTGAGTAGAATGAAGGGTTTTCATACATTTACACCGAGCTGTGCTCTCAGAAACGCTCGAAACACGCGATATCACGATTTTGGTGTTCGTCGATTTTTCGTTCGCCACAGCTGTGCCAGACGACTTTTAACGCATGAATATTGTGCATTTGAGTAGAATGAAGGTTTTTGACACATTTACAACGAGCTGTGCTCTCAGGAACAATCGAAACAGGCGATATCACGATTTTGGTCCTGTTCAAAGTTTCGTTCGCCACAGCTGTGCCAGACAACTTTTAACACGTGGATCTTGTGTATTTGAGTAGAATGAAGGTTTTTGACGCATTTACACCGAGCTGTGCTCTCAGAAACGCTCGAAACACGCGATATCACGATTTTGGAACTGTTCAACGATTCGTTCGCCACAGCTGTGCCAGACGACTTTTAACACATGGATCTTTTGTATTTGAGTAGAATGAAGGTTTTTCATACATTTACACCGAGCTGTGCTCTCAGAAACGCTCGAAACACGCGATATTACGATTTTGGTGTTCTTCGATGTTTCGTCCGCGACAGCTGTGCCAGACGACTTTAACCGCATGTATATTGTGCATTTGAGTAAAATGAAGGATTTTGACGCATTTACACCGAGCTGTGCTCTCAGAAACGCTCGAAACACGCGATATCACGATTTTGGTACTGTACAACGATTCGTTCGCCACAGCTGTGCCAGACGACTTTTAACACATGGATCTTGTGTATTTGAGTAGAATGAAGGTTTTTCATACATTTACACCGAGCTGTGCTCTCAGAAACGCTCGAAACACGCGATATCACGATTTTGGTGTTCGTCGATTTTTCGTTCGCCACAGCTGTGCCAGACGACTTTTAACGCATGAATATTGTGCATTTGAGTAGAATGAAGGTTTTTGACACATTTACAACGAGCTGTGCTCTCAGGAACAATCGAAACAGGCGATATCACGATTTTGGTCCTGTTCAAAGTTTCGTTCGCCACAGCTGTGCCAGACAACTTTTAACACGTGGATCTTGTGTATTTGAGTAGAATGAAGGTTTTTGACACATTTACACCGAGCTGTACTCTCAGAAACGCTCGAAACCCGCGATATCACGATTTTGGTGTTCTTCGATTTTTCGTTCGCCGCAGCTGTGGCAGACGACTTTTAACGCATGGATAATGTGCATTTGAGTAGAATGAAGGTTTTTCATACATTTACACCGAGCTGTGCTCTCAGAATCGTTCGAAACACGCGATATCACGATTTTGGAACTGTTCAACCTTTCGTTCGCCACAGCAGTGCCAGACGACTTTTAACACATGGATCTTGTGTATTTGAGTAGAATGAAGGGTTTTCATACATTTACACCGAGCTGTGCTCTCAGAAACGTTCGAAACACGCGATATCACGACTTTGGTACTGTTCAACGTTTCGTTCGCCACAGCTGTGCCAGACGACTTTTAACACATGGATCTTGTGTATTTGAGTAGTATGAAGGTTTTTGACACATTTATACCGAGCTGTGCTCTGAGAGACGCTCGAAACACGCGATATCACGATTTTGGTGTTCGTCGATTTTTCGTTCGCCACAGCTGTGCCAGACGACTTTTAACACATGGATCTTGTGTATTTGAGTAGAATGAAGGTTTTCGACACATTTACACCGAGCTGTGCTCTCAGGAACGCTCGAAACACGCGATATCACGATTTTGGTCCTGTTTAAAGTTTCGTTCGCCACAGCTGTGCCAGACAACTTTTAACACGTGGATCTTGTGTATTTGAGTAGAATGAAGGTTTTTGACACATTCACACCGAGCTGTACTCTCAGAAACGCTCGAAACACGCGATATCACGATTTTGGTGTTCTTCGATGTTTCGTCCGCGACAGCTGTGCCAGACGACTTTAACCGCATGTATATTGTGCATTTGAGTAAAATGAAGGATTTTGACGCATTTACACCGAGCTGTGCTCTCAGAAACGTTCGAAACACGCGATATCACGATTTTGGTGTTCTTCAATGTTTCGTTCGCCACAGCTGTGCCAGACAACTTTTAACACATGGATCTTGTGTATTTGAGTAGAATGAAGGTATTTGACACATTTGCACCGAGCTGTGCTCTCAGAAATGCTCGAAACACGCGATATCACGATTTTGGTACTGGTCAACGTTTCGTTCGCCACAGCTGTGCCAGACGACTTTTAACACATGGATCTTGTGTATTTGAGTAGAATGAAGGTTTTTGACACATTTATACCGAGCTGTGCTCTGAGATACGCTCGAAACACGCGATATCACGATTTTGGAACTGTTCAACGTTTCGTTCGCCACAGCTGTGCCAGACGACTTTTAACACATGGATCTTGTGTATTTGAGTAGAATGAAGGTTTTTCATACATTTACACCGAGCTGTGCTCTCAGAAACGCTCGAAACACGCGATATTACGATTTTGGTGTTCTTCGATGTTTCGTCCGCGAAAGCTGTGCCAGACGACTTTAACCGCATGTATATTGTGCATTTGAGTAAAATGAAGGATTTTGACGCATTTACACCGAGCTGTGCTCTCAGAAACGCTCGAAACACGCGATATCACGATTTTGGTACTGTTCAACGATTCGTTCGCCACAGCTGGGCCAGACAACTTTGAACACATGGATCTTGTGTATTTGAGTAGAATGAAGGTTTTTGACACATTTACACCGAGCTGTACTCTCAGAAACGCTCGAAACCCGCGATATCACGATTTTGGTGTTCTTCGATTTTTCGTTCGCCACAGCTGTGGCAGACGACTTTTAACGCATGGATAATGTGCATTTGAGTAGAATGAAGGTTTTTCATACATTTACACCGAGCTGTGCTCTCAGAAATGTTCGAAACACGCGATATCACGATTTTGGAACTGTTGAACGTTTCGTTCGCCACAGCTGTGCCAGACGACTTTTAACACATGGATCTTGTGTATTTGAGTAGAATGAAGGTTTTTCATACATTTACACCGAGCTGTGCTCTCAGAAACGTTCGAAACACGCGATATCACGATTTTGGTACTGTTCAACGTTTCGTTCGCCACAGCTGTGCCAGATGACTTTTAACAAATGGATCTTGTGTATTTGAGTAGAATGAAGGTTTTCGACACATTTACACCGAGCTGTGCTCTCAGGAACGCTCGAAACACGCGATATCACGATTTTGGTCCTGTTTAAAGTTTCGTTCGCCACAGCTGTGCCAGACAACTTTTAACACGTGGATCTTGTGTATTTGAGTAGAATGAAGGTTTTTTACACATTCACACCGAGCTGTACTCTCAGAAACGCTCGAATCACGCGATATCACGATTTTGGTGTTCTTCGATGTTTCGTCCGCGACAGCTGTGCCAGACGACTTTAACCGCATGTATATTGTGCATTTGAGTAGAATGAAGGATTTTGACGCATTTACACCGAGCTGTGCTCTCAGAAACGCTCGAAACACTCGATATCACGATTTTGGTACTGTTCAACGTTTCGTTCGAAACAGCTGTGCATGACGACTTTTAACACATGGATCTTGTGTATTTGAGTAGAATGAAGGTTTTTGACACATTTACACCGAGCTGTGCTCTCAGAAACGCTCGAAACACGCGATATCACGATTTTTGTACTGTTCAAAGTTTCATTCGCCACAGCTGTGCCAGACAACTTTGAACACATGGATCTTGTGTATTTGAGTAGAATGAAGGTTTTTGACACATTTACACCGAGCTGTACTCTCAGAAACGCTCGAAACACGCGATATCACGATTTTGGTGTTCTTCGATGTTTCGTCCGCGACAGCTGTGCCAGAAGACTTTAACCGCATGTATATTGTGCATTTGAGTAGAATGAAGGATATTGACGCATTTACACCGAGCTGTGCTCTCAGAAACGCTCGAAACACGCGATATCACGATTTTGGAACTGTTCAACGTTTCGTTCGCCACAGCTGTGCCAGACGACTTTTAACACATCTATCTTGTGTATTTGAGTAGAATGAAGGTTTTTGACGCATTTACACCGAGCTGTGCTCTCAGAAACGCTCGAAACACGCGATATCACGATTTTGGTACTGTTCAACGTTTCGTTCGCCACAGCTGTGCCAGACGACTTTTAACACATGGATCTTGTGTATTTGAGTAGTATGAAGGTTTTTGACACATTTATACCGAGCTGTGCTCTGAGAGACGCTCGAAACACGCGATATCACGATTTTGGTGTTCTTCGATGTTTCGTCCGCGACAGCTGTGCCAGACGACTTTAACCGCATGTATATTGTGCATTTGAGTAGAATGAAGGATTTTGACGCATTTACACCGAGCTGTGCTCTCAGAAACGCTCGAAACACTCGATATCACGATTTTGGTACTGTTCAACGTTTCGTTCGCCACAGCTGTGACAGACGACTTTTAACACATGGATCTTGTGTATTTGAGTAGAATGAAGGTTTTTGACACATTTACACCGAGCTGTGCTCTCAGGAACAATCGAAACAGGCGATATCACGATTTTGGTCCTGTTCAAAGTTTCGTTCGCCACAGCTGTGCCAGACAACTTTTAACACGTGGATCTTGTGTATTTGAGTAGAATGAAGGTTTTTGACACATTTACACCGAGCTGTACTCTCAGAAAAGCTCGAAACCCGCGATATCACGATTTTGGTACTGTTCAACGTTTCGTTCGCCACAGCTGTGCCAGACGACTTTTAACACATGGATCTTGTGTTTTTGAGTAGTATGAAGGTTTTTGACACATTTATACCGAGCTGTGCTCTGAGAGACGCTCGAAACACGCGATATCACGATTTTGTTGTTCGTCGATTTTTCGTTCGCCACAGCTGTGCCAGACGACTTTTAACGCATGGATCTTGTGTATTTGAGTAGAATGAAGGTTTTTGACACATTTACACCGAGATGTGCTCTCAGGAACGGTCGAAACACGCGATATCACGATTTTGGTCCTGTTCAAAGTTTCGTTCGCCACAGCTGTGCCAGACAACTTTTAACACGTGGATCTTGTGTATTTGATTAGAATGAAGGTTTTTGACACATTTACACCGAGCTGTGCTCTCAGAAACGCTCGAAACACGCGATATCACGATTTTTGTACTGTTCAAAGTTTCATTCGCCACAGCTGTGCCAGACAACTTTGAACACATGGATCTTGTGTATTTCAGTAGAGTGAAGGATTTTGACGCATTTACACCGTACTCACAGAAACGTTCGAAACACGCGATATCACGATTTTGGTGTTCTTCAATGTTTCGTTCGCCACAGCTGTGCCAGACAACTTTTAACACATGGATCTTGTGTATTTGAGTAGAATGAAGGTTTTTGACACATTTGCACCGAGCTGTGCTCTCAGAAATGCTCGAAACACGCGATATCACGATTTTGGTACTGGTCAACGTTTCGTTCGCCACAGCTGTGCCAGACGACTTTTAACACATGGATCTTGTGTATTTGAGTAGAATGAAGGTTTTTGACACATTTATACCCAGCTGTGCTCTGAGATACGCTCGAAACACGCGATATCACGATTTTGGAACTGTTCAACTTTTCGTCCGCCACAGCTGTGCCAGACGACTTTTAACACATCTATCTTGTGTATTTGAGTAGAATGAAGGTTTTTGACGCATTTACACCGAGCTGTGCTCTCAGAAACGCTCGAAACACGCGATATCACGATTTTGGAACTGTTCAACGATTCGTTCGCCACAGCTGTGCCAGACGACTTTTAACACATGGATCTTGTGTATTTGAGTAGAATGAAGGTTTTTCATACATTTACACCGAGCTGTGCTCTCAGAAACGCTCGAAACACGCGATATTACGATTTTGGTGTTCTTCGATGTTTCGTCCGCGACAGCTGTGCCAGACGACTTTAACCGCATGTATATTGTGCATTTGAGTAAAATGAAGGATTTTGACGCATTTACACCGAGCTGTGCTCTCAGAAACGTTCGAAACACGCGATATCACGATTTTGGTGTTCTTCAATGTTTCGTTCGCCACAGCTGTGCCAGACAACTTTTAACACATGGATCTTGTGTATTTGAGTAGAATGAAGGTTTTTGACACATTTGCACCGAGCTGTGCTCTCAGAAATGCTCGAAACACGCGATATCACGATTTTGGTACTGGTCAACGTTTCGTTCGCCACAGCTGTGCCAGACGAATTTTAACACATGGATCTTGTGTATTTGAGTAGAATGAAGGTTTTTGACACATTTATACCGAGCTGTGCTCTGAGATACGCTCGAAACACGCGATATCACGATTTTGGAACTGTTCAACGTTTCGTTCGCCACAGCTGTGCCAGACGACTTTTAACACATCTATCTTGTGTATTTGAGTAGAATGAAGGTTTTTGACGCATTTACACCGAGCTGTGCTCTCAGAAACGCTCGAAACACGCGATATCACGATTTTGGAACTGTTCAACGATTCGTTCGCCACAGCTGTGCCAGACGACTTTTAACACATGGATCTTGTGTATTTGAGTAGTATGAAGGTTTTTGACACATTTATACCGAGCTGTGCTCTGAGAGACGCTCGAAACACGCGATATCACGATTTTGGTGTTCTTCGATGTTTCGTCCGCGACAGCTGTGCCAGACGACTTTAACCGCATGTATATTGTGCATTTGAGTAGAATGAAGGATTTTGACGCATTTACACCGAGCTGTGCTCTCAGAAACGCTCGAAACACTCGATATCACGATTTTGGTACTGTTCAACGTTTCGTTCGCCACAGCTGTGACAGACGACTTTTAACACATGGATCTTGTGTATTTGAGTAGAATGAAGGTTTTTGACACATTTACACCGAGCTGTGCTCTCAGGAACAATCGAAACAGGCGATATCACGATTTTGGTCCTGTTCAAAGTTTCGTTCGCCACAGCTGTGCCAGACAACTTTTAACACGTGGATCTTGTGTATTTGAGTAGAATGAAGGTTTTTGACACATTTACACCGAGCTGTACTCTCAGAAAAGCTCGAAACCCGCGATATCACGATTTTGGTACTGTTCAACGTTTCGTTCGCCACAGCTGTGCCAGACGACTTTTAACACATGGATCTTGTGTTTTTGAGTAGTATGAAGGTTTTTGACACATTTATACCGAGCTGTGCTCTGAGAGACGCTCGAAACACGCGATATCACGATTTTGTTGTTCGTCGATTTTTCGTTCGCCACAGCTGTGCCAGACGACTTTTAACGCATGGATCTTGTGTATTTGAGTAGAATGAAGGTTTTTGACACATTTACACCGAGATGTGCTCTCAGGAACGGTCGAAACACGCGATATCACGATTTTGGTCCTGTTCAAAGTTTCGTTCGCCACAGCTGTGCCAGACAACTTTTAACACGTGGATCTTGTGTATTTGAGTAGAATGAAGGTTTTTGACACATTTACACCGAGCTGTGCTCTCAGAAACGCTCGAAACACGCGATATCACGATTTGTGTACTGTTCAAAGTTTCATTCGCCACAGCTGTGCCAGACAACTTTGAACACATGGATCTTGTGTATTTGAGTAGAATGAAGGTTTTTCATACATTTACACCGAGCTGTGCTCTCAGAAACGCTCGAAACACGCGATATTACGATTTTGGTGTTCTTCGATGTTTCGTCCGCGACAGCTGTGCCAGACGACTTTAACCGCATGTATATTGTGCATTTGAGTAAAATGAAGGATTTTGACGCATTTACACCGAGCTGTGCTCTCAGAAACGCTCGAAACACGCGATATCACGATTTTGGTACTGTTCAACGATTCGTTCGCCACAGCTGTGCCAGACGACTTTTAACACATGGATCTTGTGTATTTGAGTAGAATGAAGGTTTTTCATACATTTACACCGAGCTGTGCTCTCAGAAACGCTCGAAACACGCGATATCACGATTTTTGTACTGTTCAAAGTTTCGTTCGCCACAGCTGTGCCAGACAACTTTTAACACGTGGATCTTGTGTATTTGAGCAGAATGAAGGTTTTTGACGCATTTACACCGAGCTGTGCTCTCAGAAACGCTCGAAACACTCTATATCACGATTTTGGTACTGTTCAACGTTTCGTTCGCCACAGCTGTGCCAGACGACTTTTAACACATGGATCTTGTGTATTTGAGTAGAATGAAGGTTTTTGACACATTTACACCGAGCTGTGCTCTCAGGAACGCTCGAAACACGCGACATCACGATTTTGGTCCTGTTCAAAGTTTCGTTCGCCACAGCTGTGCCAGACAACTTTTAACACGTGGATCTTGTGTATTTGAGTAGAATGAAGGTTTTTGACACATTTACACCGAGCTGTACTCTCAGAAACGCTCGAAACACGCGATATCACGATTTTGGTGTTCTTCGATGTTTCGTCCGCGACAGCTGTGCCAGACGACTTTAACCGCATATTGTGCATTTGAGTAGAATGAAGGATTTTGACGCATTTACACCGAGCTGTGCTCTCAGAAACGCTCGAAACACGCGATATCACGATTTTGGTACTGTTCAACGTTTCGTTCGCCACAGCTGTGCCAGACGACTTTTAACACATGGATCTTGTGTATTTGAGTAGAATGAAGGTTTTTGACACATTTACACCGAGCTGTGCTCTCAGGAACGCTCGAAACACGCGATATCACGATTTTGGTCCTGTTCAAAGTTTCGTTCGCCACAGCTGTGCCATACAACTTTTAACACGTGGATCTTGTGTATTTGAGTAGAATGAAGGTTTTTGACACATTTACACCGAGCTGTACTCTCAGAAACGCTCGAAACCGGCGATATCACGATTTTGGTGTTCTTCGATTTTTCGTTCGCCACAGCTGTGGCAGACGACTTTTAACGCATGGATAATGTGCATTTGAGTAGAATGAAGGTTTTTCATACATTTACACCGAGCTGTGCTCTCAGAAATGTTCGAAACACGCGATATCACGATTTTGGAACTGTTGAACGTTTCGTTCGCCGCAGCTGTGCCAGACGACTTTTAACACATGGATCTTGTGTATTTGAGTAGAATGAATTTTTTTCATACATTTACACCGAGCTGTGCTCTCAGAAACGTTCGAAACACGCGATATCACGATTTTGGTACTGTTCAACGTTTCGTTCGCCACAGCTGTGCCAGATGACTTTTAACAAATGGATCTTGTGTATTTGAGTAGAATGAAGGTTTTTGACACATTTGTACCGAGCTGTGCTCTGAGAAACTCTCGAAACACGCAATATCACGATTTTGGTGTTCGTCGATGTTTCGTTCGCCACAGCTGTGCCAGACAACTTTTAACGCATGCATATTAGGCATTTGAGTAGAATGAAGGTTTTTGACACATTTGCACCGAGCTGAGCTCTCAGAAACGCTCGAAACACGCGATATCACGATTTTGGAACTGTTCAACGTTTCGTTCGCCACAGCTGTGCCAGACGACTTTTAACACATGGATCTTGTGTATTTGAGTAGAATGAAGGTTTTTGACACATTTACACCGAGCTGTGCTCTCAGAAACGCTCGAAACACGCGATATCACGATTTTTGTACTGTTCAAAGTTTCATTCGCCACAGCTGTGCCAGACAACTTTGAACACATGGATCTTGTGTATTTGAGTAGAATGAAGGTTTTTGACACATTTACACCGAGCTGTGCTCTCAGAAACGCTCGAAACACTAGATATCACGATTTTGGTACTGTTCAACGTTTCGTTCGAAACAGCTGTGCCAGACGACTTTTAACACATGGATCTTGTGTATTTGAGTAGTATGAAGGTTTTTGACACATTTATACCGAGCTGTGCTCTGAGAGACGCTCGAAACACGCGATATCACGATTTTGGTGTTCTTCGATGTTTCGTCCGCGACAGCTGTGCCAGACGACTTTAACCGCATGTATATTGTGCATTTGAGTAGAATGAAGGATTTTGAGGCATTTACACCGAGCTGTGCTCTCAGAAACGCTCGAAACACTCGATATCACGATTTTGGTACTGTTCAACGTTTCGTTCACCACAGCTGTGACAGACGACTTTTAACACATGGATCTTGTGTATTTGAGTAGAATGAAGGTTTTTGACACATTTACACCGAGCTGTGCTCTCAGGAACAATCGAAACAGGCGATATCACGATTTTGGTCCTGTTCAAAGTTTCGTTCGCCACAGCTGTGCCAGACAACTTTTAACCCGTGGATCTTGTGTATTTGAGTAGAATGAAGGTTTTTGACACATTTACACCGAGCTGTACTCTCAGAAAAGCTCGAAACCCGCGATATCACGATTTTGGTACTGTTCAACGTTTCGTTCGCCACAGCTGTGCCAGACGACTTTTAACACATGGATCTTGTGTTTTTGAGTAGTATGAAGGTTTTTGACACATTTATACCGAGCTGTGCTCTGAGAGACGCTCGAAACACGCGATATCACGATTTTGTTGTTCGTCGATTTTTCGTTCGCCACAGCTGTGCCAGACGACTTTTAACGCATGGATCTTGTGTATTTGAGTAGAATGAAGGTTTTTGACACATTTACACCGAGCTGTGCTCTCAGGAACGGTCGAAACACGCGATATCACGATTTTGGTCCTGTTCAAAGTTTCGTTCGCCACAGCTGTGCCAGACAACTTTTAACACGTGGATCTTGTGTATTTGAGTAGAATGAAGGTTTTTGACACATTTACACCGAGCTGTGCTCTCAGAAACGCTCGAAACACGCGATATCACGATTTTTGTACTGTTCAAAGTTTCATTCGCCACAGCTGTGCCAGACAACTTTGAACACATGGATCTTGTGTATTTCAGTAGAGTGAAGGATTTTGACGCATTTACACCGTACTCACAGAAACGTTCGAAACACGCGATATCACGATTTTGGTGTTCTTCAATGTTTCGTTCGCCACAGCTGTGCCAGACAACTTTTAACACATGGATCTTGTGTATTTGAGTAGAATGAAGGTTTTTGACACATTTGCACCGAGCTGTGCTCTCAGAAATGCTCGAAACACGCGATATCACGATTTTGGTACTGGTCAACGTTTCGTTCGCCACAGCTGTGCCAGACGACTTTTAACACATGGATCTTGTGTATTTGAGTAGAATGAAGGTTTTTGACACATTTATACCCAGCTGTGCTCTGAGATACGCTCGAAACACGCGATATCACGATTTTGGAACTGTTCAACTTTTCGTCCGCCACAGCTGTGCCAGACGACTTTTAACACATCTATCTTGTGTATTTGAGTAGAATGAAGGTTTTTGACGCATTTACACCGAGCTGTGCTCTCAGAAACGCTCGAAACACGCGATATCACGATTTTGGAACTGTTCAACGATTCGTTCGCCACAGCTGTGCCAGACGACTTTTAACACATGGATCTTGTGTATTTGAGTAGAATGAAGGTTTTTCATACATTTACACCGAGCTGTACTCTCAGAAAAGCTCGAAACCCGCGATATCACGATTTTGGTACTGTTCAACGTTTCGTTCGCCACAGCTGTGCCAGACGACTTTTAACACATGGATCTTGTGTTTTTGAGTAGTATGAAGGTTTTTGACACATTTATACCGAGCTGTGCTCTGAGAGACGCTCGAAACACGCGATATCACGATTTTGTTGTTCGTCGATTTTTCGTTCGCCACAGCTGTGCCAGACGACTTTTAACGCATGGATCTTGTGTATTTGAGTAGAATGAAGGTTTTTGACACATTTACACCGAGCTGTGCTCTCAGAAACGCTCGAAACCGGCGATATCACGATTTTGGTGTTCTTCGATTTTTCGTTCGCCACAGCTGTGGCAGACGACCTTTAACGCATGGATAATGTGCATTTGAGTAGAATGAAGGTTTTTCATACATTTACACCGAGCTGTGCTCTCAGAAATGTTCGAAACACGCGATATCACGATTTTGGTGTTCTTCAATGTTTCGTTCGCCACAGCTGTGCCAGACAACTTTTAACACATGGATCTTGTGTATTTGAGTAGAATGAAGGTTTTTGACACATTTGCACCGAGCTGTGCTCTCAGAAATGCTCGAAACACGCGATATCACGATTTTGGTACTGGTCAACGTTTCGTTCGCCACAGCTGTGCCAGACGACTTTTAACACATGGATCTTGTGTATTTGAGTAGAATGAAGGTTTTTGACACATTTATACCCAGCTGTGCTCTGAGATACGCTCGAAACACGCGATATCACGATTTTGGAACTGTTCAACTTTTCGTCCGCCACAGCTGTGCCAGACGACTTTTAACACATCTATCTTGTGTATTTGAGTAGAATGAAGGTTTTTGACGCATTTACACCGAGCTGTGCTCTCAGAAACGCTCGAAACACGCGATATCACGATTTTGGAACTGTTCAACGATTCGTTCGCCACAGCTGTGCCAGACGACTTTTAACACATGGATCTTGTGTATTTGAGTAGAATGAAGGTTTTTCATACATTTACACCGAGCTGTGCTCTCAGAAACGCTCGAAACACGCGATATTACGATTTTGGTGTTCTTCGATGTTTCGTCCGCGACAGCTGTGCCAGACGACTTTAACCGCATGTATATTGTGCATTTGAGTAAAATGAAGGATTTTGACGCATTTACACCGAGCTGTGCTCTCAGAAACGTTCGAAACACGCGATATCACGATTTTGGTGTTCTTCAATGTTTCGTTCGCCACAGCTGTGCCAGACAACTTTTAACACATGGATCTTGTGTATTTGAGTAGAATGAAGGTTTTTGACACATTTGCACCGAGCTGTGCTCTCAGAAATGCTCGAAACACGCGATATCACGATTTTGGTACTGGTCAACGTTTCGTTCGCCACAGCTGTGCCAGACGAATTTTAACACATGGATCTTGTGTATTTGAGTAGAATGAAGGTTTTTGACACATTTATACCGAGCTGTGCTCTGAGATACGCTCGAAACACGCGATATCACGATTTTGGAACTGTTCAACGTTTCGTTCGCCACAGCTGTGCCAGACGACTTTTAACACATCTATCTTGTGTATTTGAGTAGAATGAAGGTTTTTGACGCATTTACACCGAGCTGTGCTCTCAGAAACGCTCGAAACACGCGATATCACGATTTTGGAACTGTTCAACGATTCGTTCGCCACAGCTGTGCCAGACGACTTTTAACACATGGATCTTGTGTATTTGAGTAGTATGAAGGTTTTTGACACATTTATACCGAGCTGTGCTCTGAGAGACGCTCGAAACACGCGATATCACGATTTTGGTGTTCTTCGATGTTTCGTCCGCGACAGCTGTGCCAGACGACTTTAACCGCATGTATATTGTGCATTTGAGTAGAATGAAGGATTTTGACGCATTTACACCGAGCTGTGCTCTCAGAAACGCTCGAAACACTCGATATCACGATTTTGGTACTGTTCAACGTTTCGTTCGCCACAGCTGTGACAGACGACTTTTAACACATGGATCTTGTGTATTTGAGTAGAATGAAGGTTTTTGACACATTTACACCGAGCTGTGCTCTCAGGAACAATCGAAACAGGCGATATCACGATTTTGGTCCTGTTCAAAGTTTCGTTCGCCACAGCTGTGCCAGACAACTTTTAACACGTGGATCTTGTGTATTTGAGTAGAATGAAGGTTTTTGACACATTTACACCGAGCTGTACTCTCAGAAAAGCTCGAAACCCGCGATATCACGATTTTGGTACTGTTCAACGTTTCGTTCGCCACAGCTGTGCCAGACGACTTTTAACACATGGATCTTGTGTTTTTGAGTAGTATGAAGGTTTTTGACACATTTATACCGAGCTGTGCTCTGAGAGACGCTCGAAACACGCGATATCACGATTTTGTTGTTCGTCGATTTTTCGTTCGCCACAGCTGTGCCAGACGACTTTTAACGCATGGATCTTGTGTATTTGAGTAGAATGAAGGTTTTTGACACATTTACACCGAGATGTGCTCTCAGGAACGGTCGAAACACGCGATATCACGATTTTGGTCCTGTTCAAAGTTTCGTTCGCCACAGCTGTGCCAGACAACTTTTAACACGTGGATCTTGTGTATTTGAGTAGAATGAAGGTTTTTGACACATTTACACCGAGCTGTGCTCTCAGAAACGCTCGAAACACGCGATATCACGATTTGTGTACTGTTCAAAGTTTCATTCGCCACAGCTGTGCCAGACAACTTTGAACACATGGATCTTGTGTATTTGAGTAGAATGAAGGTTTTTCATACATTTACACCGAGCTGTGCTCTCAGAAACGCTCGAAACACGCGATATTACGATTTTGGTGTTCTTCGATGTTTCGTCCGCGACAGCTGTGCCAGACGACTTTAACCGCATGTATATTGTGCATTTGAGTAAAATGAAGGATTTTGACGCATTTACACCGAGCTGTGCTCTCAGAAACGCTCGAAACACGCGATATCACGATTTTGGTACTGTTCAACGATTCGTTCGCCACAGCTGTGCCAGACGACTTTTAACACATGGATCTTGTGTATTTGAGTAGAATGAAGGTTTTTCATACATTTACACCGAGCTGTGCTCTCAGAAACGCTCGAAACACGCGATATCACGATTTTTGTACTGTTCAAAGTTTCGTTCGCCACAGCTGTGCCAGACAACTTTTAACACGTGGATCTTGTGTATTTGAGCAGAATGAAGGTTTTTGACGCATTTACACCGAGCTGTGCTCTCAGAAACGCTCGAAACACTCTATATCACGATTTTGGTACTGTTCAACGTTTCGTTCGCCACAGCTGTGCCAGACGACTTTTAACACATGGATCTTGTGTATTTGAGTAGAATGAAGGTTTTTGACACATTTACACCGAGCTGTGCTCTCAGGAACGCTCGAAACACGCGACATCACGATTTTGGTCCTGTTCAAAGTTTCGTTCGCCACAGCTGTGCCAGACAACTTTTAACACGTGGATCTTGTGTATTTGAGTAGAATGAAGGTTTTTGACACATTTACACCGAGCTGTACTCTCAGAAACGCTCGAAACACGCGATATCACGATTTTGGTGTTCTTCGATGTTTCGTCCGCGACAGCTGTGCCAGACGACTTTAACCGCATATTGTGCATTTGAGTAGAATGAAGGATTTTGACGCATTTACACCGAGCTGTGCTCTCAGAAACGCTCGAAACACGCGATATCACGATTTTGGTACTGTTCAACGTTTCGTTCGCCACAGCTGTGCCAGACGACTTTTAACACATGGATCTTGTGTATTTGAGTAGAATGAAGGTTTTTGACACATTTACACCGAGCTGTGCTCTCAGGAACGCTCGAAACACGCGATATCACGATTTTGGTCCTGTTCAAAGTTTCGTTCGCCACAGCTGTGCCATACAACTTTTAACACGTGGATCTTGTGTATTTGAGTAGAATGAAGGTTTTTGACACATTTACACCGAGCTGTACTCTCAGAAACGCTCGAAACCGGCGATATCACGATTTTGGTGTTCTTCGATTTTTCGTTCGCCACAGCTGTGGCAGACGACTTTTAACGCATGGATAATGTGCATTTGAGTAGAATGAAGGTTTTTCATACATTTACACCGAGCTGTGCTCTCAGAAATGTTCGAAACACGCGATATCACGATTTTGGAACTGTTGAACGTTTCGTTCGCCGCAGCTGTGCCAGACGACTTTTAACACATGGATCTTGTGTATTTGAGTAGAATGAATTTTTTTCATACATTTACACCGAGCTGTGCTCTCAGAAACGTTCGAAACACGCGATATCACGATTTTGGTACTGTTCAACGTTTCGTTCGCCACAGCTGTGCCAGATGACTTTTAACAAATGGATCTTGTGTATTTGAGTAGAATGAAGGTTTTTGACACATTTGTACCGAGCTGTGCTCTGAGAAACTCTCGAAACACGCAATATCACGATTTTGGTGTTCGTCGATGTTTCGTTCGCCACAGCTGTGCCAGACAACTTTTAACGCATGCATATTAGGCATTTGAGTAGAATGAAGGTTTTTGACACATTTGCACCGAGCTGAGCTCTCAGAAACGCTCGAAACACGCGATATCACGATTTTGGAACTGTTCAACGTTTCGTTCGCCACAGCTGTGCCAGACGACTTTTAACACATGGATCTTGTGTATTTGAGTAGAATGAAGGTTTTTGACACATTTACACCGAGCTGTGCTCTCAGAAACGCTCGAAACACGCGATATCACGATTTTTGTACTGTTCAAAGTTTCATTCGCCACAGCTGTGCCAGACAACTTTGAACACATGGATCTTGTGTATTTGAGTAGAATGAAGGTTTTTGACACATTTACACCGAGCTGTGCTCTCAGAAACGCTCGAAACACTAGATATCACGATTTTGGTACTGTTCAACGTTTCGTTCGAAACAGCTGTGCCAGACGACTTTTAACACATGGATCTTGTGTATTTGAGTAGTATGAAGGTTTTTGACACATTTATACCGAGCTGTGCTCTGAGAGACGCTCGAAACACGCGATATCACGATTTTGGTGTTCTTCGATGTTTCGTCCGCGACAGCTGTGCCAGACGACTTTAACCGCATGTATATTGTGCATTTGAGTAGAATGAAGGATTTTGAGGCATTTACACCGAGCTGTGCTCTCAGAAACGCTCGAAACACTCGATATCACGATTTTGGTACTGTTCAACGTTTCGTTCACCACAGCTGTGACAGACGACTTTTAACACATGGATCTTGTGTATTTGAGTAGAATGAAGGTTTTTGACACATTTACACCGAGCTGTGCTCTCAGGAACAATCGAAACAGGCGATATCACGATTTTGGTCCTGTTCAAAGTTTCGTTCGCCACAGCTGTGCCAGACAACTTTTAACCCGTGGATCTTGTGTATTTGAGTAGAATGAAGGTTTTTGACACATTTACACCGAGCTGTACTCTCAGAAAAGCTCGAAACCCGCGATATCACGATTTTGGTACTGTTCAACGTTTCGTTCGCCACAGCTGTGCCAGACGACTTTTAACACATGGATCTTGTGTTTTTGAGTAGTATGAAGGTTTTTGACACATTTATACCGAGCTGTGCTCTGAGAGACGCTCGAAACACGCGATATCACGATTTTGTTGTTCGTCGATTTTTCGTTCGCCACAGCTGTGCCAGACGACTTTTAACGCATGGATCTTGTGTATTTGAGTAGAATGAAGGTTTTTGACACATTTACACCGAGCTGGGCTCTCAGGAACGGTCGAAACACGCGATATCACGATTTTGGTCCTGTTCAAAGTTTCGTTCGCCACAGCTGTGCCAGACAACTTTTAACACGTGGATCTTGTGTATTTGAGTAGAATGAAGGTTTTTGACACATTTACACCGAGCTGTGCTCTCAGAAACGCTCGAAACACGCGATATCACGATTTTTGTACTGTTCAAAGTTTCATTCGCCACAGCTGTGCCAGACAACTTTGAACACATGGATCTTGTGTATTTCAGTAGAGTGAAGGATTTTGACGCATTTACACCGTACTCACAGAAACGTTCGAAACACGCGATATCACGATTTTGGTGTTCTTCAATGTTTCGTTCGCCACAGCTGTGCCAGACAACTTTTAACACATGGATCTTGTGTATTTGAGTAGAATGAAGGTTTTTGACACATTTGCACCGAGCTGTGCTCTCAGAAATGCTCGAAACACGCGATATCACGATTTTGGTACTGGTCAACGTTTCGTTCGCCACAGCTGTGCCAGACGACTTTTAACACATGGATCTTGTGTATTTGAGTAGAATGAAGGTTTTTGACACATTTATACCCAGCTGTGCTCTGAGATACGCTCGAAACACGCGATATCACGATTTTGGAACTGTTCAACTTTTCGTCCGCCACAGCTGTGCCAGACGACTTTTAACACATCTATCTTGTGTATTTGAGTAGAATGAAGGTTTTTGACGCATTTACACCGAGCTGTGCTCTCAGAAACGCTCGAAACACGCGATATCACGATTTTGGAACTGTTCAACGATTCGTTCGCCACAGCTGTGCCAGACGACTTTTAACACATGGATCTTGTGTATTTGAGTAGAATGAAGGTTTTTCATACATTTACACCGAGCTGTACTCTCAGAAAAGCTCGAAACCCGCGATATCACGATTTTGGTACTGTTCAACGTTTCGTTCGCCACAGCTGTGCCAGACGACTTTTAACACATGGATCTTGTGTTTTTGAGTAGTATGAAGGTTTTTGACACATTTATACCGAGCTGTGCTCTGAGAGACGCTCGAAACACGCGATATCACGATTTTGTTGTTCGTCGATTTTTCGTTCGCCACAGCTGTGCCAGACGACTTTTAACGCATGGATCTTGTGTATTTGAGTAGAATGAAGGTTTTTGACACATTTACACCGAGCTGTGCTCTCAGAAACGCTCGAAACCGGCGATATCACGATTTTGGTGTTCTTCGATTTTTCGTTCGCCACAGCTGTGGCAGACGACCTTTAACGCATGGATAATGTGCATTTGAGTAGAATGAAGGTTTTTCATACATTTACACCGAGCTGTGCTCTCAGAAATGTTCGAAACACGCGATATCACGATTTTGGAACAGTTGAACGTTTCGTTCGCCACAGCGGTGCCAGACGACTTTTAACACATGGATCTTGTGTATTTGAGTAGAATGAAGGTTTTTGACACATTTACACCGAGCTGTACTCTCAGAAACGCTCGAAACCGGCGATATCACGATTTTGGTGTTCTTCGATTTTTCGTTCGCCACAGCTGTGGCAGACGACCTTTAACGCATGGATAATGTGCATTTGAGTAGAATGAAGGTTTTTCATACATTTACACCGAGCTGTGCTCTCAGAAATGTTCGAAACACGCGATATCACGATTTTGGAACAGTTGAACGTTTCGTTCGCCACAGCGGTGCCAGACGACTTTTAACACATGGATCTTGTGTATTTGAGTAGAATGAAGGTTTTTGACACATTTACACCGAGCTGTACTCTCAGAATCGATCGAAACCCGCGATATCACGATTTTGGTGTTCTTCGATTTTTCGTTCGCCACAGCTGTGCCAGACGACTTTTAACACATCTATCTTGTGTATTTGAGTAGAATGAAGGTTTTTGACGCATTTACACCGAGCTGTGCTCTCAGAAACGCTCGAAACACGCGATATCACGATTTTGGTACTGTTCAACGTTTCGTTCGCCACAGCTGTGCCAGACGACTTTTAACACATGGATCTTGTGTATTTGAGTAGTATGAAGGTTTTTGACACATTTATACCGAGCTGTGCTCTGAGAGACGCTCGAAACACGCGATATCACGATTTTGGTGTTCTTCGATGTTTCGTCCGCGACAGCTGTGCCACACGACTTTAACCGCATGTATATTGTGCATTTGAGTAAAATGAAGGATTTTGACGCATTTACACCGAGCTGTGCTCTCAGAAACGTTCGAAACACGCGATATCACGATTTTGGTGTTCTTCAATGTTTCGTTCGCCACAGCTGTGCCAGACGACTTTTAACACATGGATCTTGTGTTTTTGAGTAGTATGAAGGTTTTTGACACATTTATACCGAGCTGTGCTCTGAGAGACGCTCGAAACACGCGATATCACGATTTTGTTGTTCGTCGATTTTTCGTTCGCCACAGCTGTGCCAGACGACTTTTAACGCATGGATCTTGTGTATTTGAGTAGAATGAAGGTTTTTGACACATTTACACCGAGCTGGGCTCTCAGGAACGGTCGAAACACGCGATATCACGATTTTGGTCCTGTTCAAAGTTTCGTTCGCCACAGCTGTGCCAGACAACTTTTAACACGTGGATCTTGTGTATTTGAGTAGAATGAAGGTTTTTGACACATTTACACCGAGCTGTGCTCTCAGAAACGCTCGAAACACGCGATATCACGATTTTTGTACTGTTCAAAGTTTCATTCGCCACAGCTGTGCCAGACAACTTTGAACACATGGATCTTGTGTATTTCAGTAGAGTGAAGGATTTTGACGCATTTACACCGTACTCACAGAAACGTTCGAAACACGCGATATCACGATTTTGGTGTTCTTCAATGTTTCGTTCGCCACAGCTGTGCCAGACAACTTTTAACACATGGATCTTGTGTATTTGAGTAGAATGAAGGTTTTTGACACATTTGCACCGAGCTGTGCTCTCAGAAATGCTCGAAACACGCGATATCACGATTTTGGTACTGGTCAACGTTTCGTTCGCCACAGCTGTGCCAGACGACTTTTAACACATGGATCTTGTGTATTTGAGTAGAATGAAGGTTTTTGACACATTTATACCCAGCTGTGCTCTGAGATACGCTCGAAACACGCGATATCACGATTTTGGAACTGTTCAACTTTTCGTCCGCCACAGCTGTGCCAGACGACTTTTAACACATCTATCTTGTGTATTTGAGTAGAATGAAGGTTTTTGACGCATTTACACCGAGCTGTGCTCTCAGAAACGCTCGAAACACGCGATATCACGATTTTGGAACTGTTCAACGATTCGTTCGCCACAGCTGTGCCAGACGACTTTTAACACATGGATCTTGTGTATTTGAGTAGAATGAAGGTTTTTCATACATTTACACCGAGCTGTACTCTCAGAAAAGCTCGAAACCCGCGATATCACGATTTTGGTACTGTTCAACGTTTCGTTCGCCACAGCTGTGCCAGACGACTTTTAACACATGGATCTTGTGTTTTTGAGTAGTATGAAGGTTTTTGACACATTTATACCGAGCTGTGCTCTGAGAGACGCTCGAAACACGCGATATCACGATTTTGTTGTTCGTCGATTTTTCGTTCGCCACAGCTGTGCCAGACGACTTTTAACGCATGGATCTTGTGTATTTGAGTAGAATGAAGGTTTTTGACACATTTACACCGAGCTGTGCTCTCAGAAACGCTCGAAACCGGCGATATCACGATTTTGGTGTTCTTCGATTTTTCGTTCGCCACAGCTGTGGCAGACGACCTTTAACGCATGGATAATGTGCATTTGAGTAGAATGAAGGTTTTTCATACATTTACACCGAGCTGTGCTCTCAGAAATGTTCGAAACACGCGATATCACGATTTTGGAACAGTTGAACGTTTCGTTCGCCACAGCGGTGCCAGACGACTTTTAACACATGGATCTTGTGTATTTGAGTAGAATGAAGGTTTTTGACACATTTACACCGAGCTGTACTCTCAGAAACGCTCGAAACCGGCGATATCACGATTTTGGTGTTCTTCGATTTTTCGTTCGCCACAGCTGTGGCAGACGACCTTTAACGCATGGATAATGTGCATTTGAGTAGAATGAAGGTTTTTCATACATTTACACCGAGCTGTGCTCTCAGAAATGTTCGAAACACGCGATATCACGATTTTGGAACAGTTGAACGTTTCGTTCGCCACAGCGGTGCCAGACGACTTTTAACACATGGATCTTGTGTATTTGAGTAGAATGAAGGTTTTTGACACATTTACACCGAGCTGTACTCTCAGAATCGATCGAAACCCGCGATATCACGATTTTGGTGTTCTTCGATTTTTCGTTCGCCACAGCTGTGCCAGACGACTTTTAACACATCTATCTTGTGTATTTGAGTAGAATGAAGGTTTTTGACGCATTTACACCGAGCTGTGCTCTCAGAAACGCTCGAAACACGCGATATCACGATTTTGGTACTGTTCAACGTTTCGTTCGCCACAGCTGTGCCAGACGACTTTTAACACATGGATCTTGTGTATTTGAGTAGTATGAAGGTTTTTGACACATTTATACCGAGCTGTGCTCTGAGAGACGCTCGAAACACGCGATATCACGATTTTGGTGTTCTTCGATGTTTCGTCCGCGACAGCTGTGCCACACGACTTTAACCGCATGTATATTGTGCATTTGAGTAAAATGAAGGATTTTGACGCATTTACACCGAGCTGTGCTCTCAGAAACGTTCGAAACACGCGATATCACGATTTTGGTGTTCTTCAATGTTTCGTTCGCCACAGCTGTGCCAGACAACTTTTAACACATGGATCTTGTGTATTTGAGTAGAATGAAGGTTTTTGACACATTTGCACCGAGCTGTGCTCTCAGAAATGCTCGAAACACGCGATATCACGATTTTGGTACTGGTCAACGTTTCGTTCGCCACAGCTGTGCCAGACGACTTTTAACACATGGATCTTGTGTATTTGAGTAGAATGAAGGTTTTTGACACATTTATACCGAGCTGTGCTCTGAGATACGCTCGAAACACGCGATATCACGATTTTGGAACTGTTCAACGTTTCGTTCGCCACAGCTGTGCCAGACGACTTTTAACACATCTATCTTGTGTATTTGAGTAGAATGAAGGTTTTTGACGCATTTACACCGAGCTGTGCTCTCAGAAACGCTCGAAACACGCGATATTACGATTTTGGAACTGTTCAACGATTCGTTCGCCACAGCTGTGCCAGACGACTTTTAACACATGGATCTTGTGTATTTGAGTAGAATGAAGGTTTTTCATACATTTACACCGAGCTGTGCTCTCAGAAACGCTCGAAACACGCGATATCACGATTTTGGTGTTCGTCGATTTTTCGTTCGCCACAGCTGTGCCAGACGACTTTTAACGCATGAATATTGTGCATTTGAGTAGAATGAAGGTTTTTGACACATTTACAACGAGCTGTGCTCTCAGGAACAATCGAAACAGGCGATATCACGATTTTGGTCCTGTTCAAAGTTTCGTTCGCCACAGCTGTGCCAGACAACTTTTAACACGTGGATCTTGTGTATTTGAGTAGAATGAAGGTTTTTGACACATTTACACCGAGCTGTACTCTCAGAAACGCTCGAAACCCGCGATATCACGATTTTGGTGTTCTTCGATTTTTCGTTCGCCGCAGCTGTGGCAGACGACTTTTAACGCATGGATAATGTGCATTTGAGTAGAATGAAGGTTTTTCATACATTTACACCGAGCTGTGCTCTCAGAATCGTTCGAAACACGCGATATCACGATTTTGGAACTGTTCAACGTTTCGTTCGCCACAGCTGTGCCAGACGACTTTTAACACATGGATCTTGTGTATTTGAGTAGAATGAAGGGTTTTCATACATTTACACCGAGCTGTGCTCTCAGAAACGTTCGAAACACGCGATATCACGACTTTGGTACTGTTCAACGTTTCGTTCGCCACAGCTGTGCCAGACGACTTTTAACACATGGATCTTGTGTATTTGAGTAGTATGAAGGTTTTTGACACATTTATACCGAGCTGTGCTCTGAGAGACGCTCGAAACACGCGATATCACGATTTTGGTGTTCGTCGATTTTTCGTTCGCCACAGCTGTGCCAGACGACTTTTAACACATGGATCTTGTGTATTTGAGTAGAATGAAGGTTTTTGACACATTTATACCGAGCTGTGCTCTGAGAAACTCTCGAAACACGCAATATCACGATTTTGGTGTTCGTCGATGTTTCGTTCGCCACAGCTGTGCCAGACAACATTTAACGCATGCATAATAGGCATTTGAGTAGAATGAAGGTTTTTGACACATTTGCACCGAGCTGAGCTCTCAGAAACGCTCGAAACACGCGATATCACGATTTTTGTACTATTCAAAGTTTCATACGCCACAGCTGTGCCAGACGACTTTTAACACAAAGATCTTGTGTATTTGAGTAGAATGAAGGTTTTTGACACATTTATACCGAGCTGTGCTCTGAGATACGCTCGAAACACGCGATATCACTATTTTGGTGTTCGTCGATTTTTCGTTCGCCACAGCTGTGCCAGACGGCTTTTAACGCATGAATATTGTGCATTTGAGTAGAATGAAGGTTTTTGACACATTTACACCGAGCTGTGCTCTCAGAAACGCTCGAAACACGCGATATCACGATTTTGATGTTCGTCGATTTTTCGTTCGCCACAGCTGTGCCAGACGACTTTTAACGCATGGATATTGTGCATCTGAGTAGAATGACGGTTTTTGACACATTTACACCGAGCTGTGCTCTCAGAAACGCTCGAAACACGCGATATCACGATTTTGGTACTGTTCAAAGTTTCGTTCGCCACAGCTGTGCCAGACAACTTTTAACACGTGGATCTTGTGTATTTGAGTAGAATGAAGGTTTTTGACACATTTACACCGAGCTGTACTCTCAGAAACGCTCGAAACACGCGATATCACGATTTTGGTGTTCTTCGATGTTTCGTCCGCGACAGCTGTGCCAGACGACTTTAACCGCATGTATATTGTGCATTTGAGTAGAATGAAGGATTTTGACGCATTTACACCGAGCTGTGCTCTCAGAAACGCTCGAAACACGCGATATCACGATTTTGGTACTGTTCAACGTTTCGTTCGCCACTGCTGTGCCAGACGACTTTTAACACATGGATCTTGTGTATTTGAGTAGAATGAAGGTTTTTGACACATTTACACCGAGCTGTGCTCTCAGGAACGCTCGAAACACGCGATATCACGATTTTGGTCCTGTTCAAAGTTTTGTTCGCCACAGCTGTGCCAGACAACTTTTAACACGTGGATCTTGTGTATTTGAGTAGAATGAAGGTTTTTGACACATTTACACCGAGCTGTACTCTCAGAAACGCTCGAAACCCGCGATATCACGATTTTGGTGTTCTTCGATTTTTCGTTCGCCACAGCTGTGGCAGACGACTTTTAACGCATGGATAATGTGCATTTGAGTAGAATGAAGGTTTTTCATACATTTACACCGAGCTGTGCTCTCAGAAATGTTCGAAACACGCGATATCACGATTTTGGAACTGTTGAACGTTTCGTTCGCCACAGCTGTGCCAGACGACTTTTAACACATGGGTCTTGTGTATTTGAGTAGAATGAAGGTTTTTCATACATTTACACCGTGCTGTGCTCTCAGAAACGTTCGAAACACGCGATATCACGATTTTGGTACTGTTCAACGTTTCGTTCGCCACAGCTGTGCCAGATGACTTTTAACAAATGGATCTTGTGTATTTGAGTAGAATGAAGGTTTTTGACACATTTACACCGAGCTGTGCTCACAGAAACGTTCGAAACACGCGATATTACGATTTTGGTGTTCTTCGATGTTTCGTCCGCGACAGCTGTGCCAGACGACTTTAACCGCATGTATATTGTGCATTTAAGTAAAATGAAGGATTTTGACGCATTTACACCGAGCTGTGCTCTCAGAAACGTTCGAAACACGCGATATCACGATTTTGGTGTTCTTCAATGTTTCGTTCGCCACAGCTGTGCCAGACAACTTTTAACACATGGATCTTGTGTATTTGAGTAGAATGAAGGTTTTTGACACATTTGCACCGAGCTGTGCTCTCAGAAATGCTCGAAACACGCGATATCACGATTTTGGTACTGGTCAACGTTTCGTTCGCCACAGCTGTGCCAGACGACTTTTAACACATGGATCTTGTGTATTTGAGTAGAATGAAGGTTTTTGACACATTTATACCGAGCTGTGCTCTGAGATACGCTCAAAACACGCGATATCACGATTTTGGAACTGTTCAACGTTTCGTTCGCCACAGCTGTGCCAGACGACTTTTAACACATCTATCTTGTGTATTTGAGTAGAATGAAGGTTTTTGACGCATTTACACCGAGCTGTGCTCTCAGAAACGCTCGAAACACGCGATATCACGATTTTGGAACTGTTCAACGATTCGTTCGCCACAGCTGTGCCAGACGACTTTTAACACATGGATCTTGTGTATTTGAGTAGAATGAAGGTTTTTGACACATTCACACCGAGCTGTACTCTCAGAAACGCTCGAAACACGCGATATCACGATTTTGGTGTTCTTCGATGTTTCGTCCGCGACAGCTGTGCCAGACGACTTTAACCGCATGTATATTGTGCATTTGAGTAGAATGAAGGATTTTGACGCATTTACACCGAGCTGTGCTCTCAGAAACGCTCGAAACACTCGATATCACGATTTTGGTACTGTTCAACGTTTCGTTCGCCACAGCTGTGCCAGACGACTTTTAACACATGGATCTTGTGTATTTGAGTAGAATGAAGGTTTTTGACACATTTACACCGAGCTGTGCTCTCAGAAACGCTCGAAACACGCGATATCACTAATTTTGTACTGTTTAAAGTTTCATTCGCCACAGCTGTGCCAGACAACTTTGAACACATGGATCTTGTGTATTTGAGTAGAATGAAGGTTTTTGACACATTTACACCGAGCTGTGCTCACAGAAACGTTCGAAACACGCGATATCACGATTTTGGTGTTCTTCAATGTTTCGTTCGCCACAGCTGTGCCAGACAACTTTTAACACATGGATCTTGTGTATTTGAGTAGAATGAAGGTTTTTCATACATTTACACCGAGCTGTGCTCTCAGAAATGTTCGAAACACGCGATATCACGATTTTGGTACTGTTCAACGTTTCGTTCGCCACAGCTGTGCCAGACGACTTTTAACACATGGATCTTGTGTATTTGAGTAGAATGAAGGTTTTTGACACATTTATACCGAGCTGTGCTCTGAGAAACTCTCGAAACACGCAATATCACGATTTTGGTGTTCGTCGATGTTTCGTTCGCCACAGCTGTGCCAGACAACATTTAACGCATGCATAATAGGCATTTGAGTAGAATGAAGGTTTTTGACACATTTGCACCGAGCTGAGCTCTCAGAAACGCTCGAAACACGCGATATCACGATTTTTGTACTATTCAAAGTTTCATACGCCACAGCTGTGCCAGACGACTTTTAACACAAAGATCTTGTGTATTTGAGTAGAATGAAGGTTTTTGACACATTTATACCGAGCTGTGCTCTGAGATACGCTCGAAACACGCGATATCACTATTTTGGTGTTCGTCGATTTTTCGTTCGCCACAGCTGTGCCAGACGGCTTTTAACGCATGAATATTGTGCATTTGAGTAGAATGAAGGTTTTTGACACATTTACACCGAGCTGTGCTCTCAGAAACGCTCGAAACACGCGATATCACGATTTTGATGTTCGTCGATTTTTCGTTCGCCACAGCTGTGCCAGACGACTTTTAACGCATGGATATTGTGCATCTGAGTAGAATGACGGTTTTTGACACATTTACACCGAGCTGTGCTCTCAGAAACGCTCGAAACACGCGATATCACGATTTTGGTACTGTTCAAAGTTTCGTTCGCCACAGCTGTGCCAGACAACTTTTAACACGCGGATCTTGTGTATTTGAGTAGAATGAAGGTTTTTGACACATTTACACCGAGCTGTACTCTCAGAAACGCTCGAAACACGCGATATCACGATTTTGGTGTTCTTCGATGTTTCGTCCGCGACAGCTGTGCCAGACGACTTTAACCGCATGTATATTGTGCATTTGAGTAGAATGAAGGATTTTGACGCATTTACACCGAGCTGTGCTCTCAGAAACGCTCGAAACACGCGATATCACGATTTTGGTACTGTTCAACGTTTCGTTCGCCACTGCTGTGCCAGACGACTTTTAACACATGGATCTTGTGTATTTGAGTAGAATGAAGGTTTTTGACACATTTACACCGAGCTGTGCTCTCAGGAACGCTCGAAACACGCGATATCACGATTTTGGTCCTGTTCAAAGTTTTGTTCGCCACAGCTGTGCCAGACAACTTTTAACACGTGGATCTTGTGTATTTGAGTAGAATGAAGGTTTTTGACACATTTACACCGAGCTGTACTCTCAGAAACGCTCGAAACCCGCGATATCACGATTTTGGTGTTCTTCGATTTTTCGTTCGCCACAGCTGTGGCAGACGACTTTTAACGCATGGATAATGTGCATTTGAGTAGAATGAAGGTTTTTCATACATTTACACCGAGCTGTGCTCTCAGAAATGTTCGAAACACGCGATATCACGATTTTGGAACTGTTGAACGTTTCGTTCGCCACAGCTGTGCCAGACGACTTTAACACATGGGTCTTGTGTATTTGAGTAGAATGAAGGTTTTTCATACATTTACACCGTGCTGTGCTCTCAGAAACGTTCGAAACACGCGATATCACGATTTTGGTACTGGTCAACGTTTCGTTCGCCACAGCTGTGCCAGACGACTTTTAACACATGGATCTTGTGTATTTGAGTAGAATGAAGGTTTTTGACACATTTATACCGAGCTGTGCTCTGAGGTACGCTCGAAACACGCGATATCACGATTTTGGAACTGTTCAACGTTTCGTTCGCCACAGCTGTGCCAGACGACTTTTAACACATGGGTCTTGTGTATTTGAGTAGAATGAAGGTTTTTCATACATTTACACCGTGCTGTGCTCTCAGAAACGTTCGAAACACGCGATATCACGATTTTGGTACTGTTCAACGTTTCGTTCGCCACAGCTGTGCCAGACGACTTTTAACACATGGATCTTGTGTATTTGAGTAGAATGAAGGTTTTTCATACATTTACACCGAGCTGTGCTCTCAGAAACGTTCGAAACACGCGATATCACGATTTTGGTACTGTTCAACGTTTCGTTCGCCACAGCTGTGCCAGATGACTTTTAACAAATGGATCTTGTGTATTTGAGTAGAATGAAGGTTTTTGACACATTTACACCGAGCTGTGCTCACAGAAACGTTCGAAACACGCGATATCACGATTTTGCTACTGTTCAACGTTTCGTTCGCCACAGCTGTGCCAGACGACTTTTAACGCATGAATATTGTGCATTTGAGTAGAATGAAGGTTTTTGACACATTTACAACGAGCTGTGCTCTCAGGAACAATCGAAACAGGCGATATCACGATTTTTGTACTGTTCAAAGTTTCATTCGCCACAGCTGTGCCAGACAACTTTGAACACATGGATCTTGTGTATTTCAGTAGAGTGAAGGATTTTGACGCATTTACACCGTACTCACAGAAACGTTCGAAACACGCGATATCACGATTTTGGTGTTCTTCAATGTTTCGTTCGCCACAGCTGTGCCAGACAACTTTTAACACATGGATCTTGTGTATTTGAGTAGAATGAAGGTTTTTGACACATTTGCACCGAGCTGTGCTCTCAGAAATGCTCGAAACACGCGATATCACGATTTTGGTACTGGTCAACGTTTCGTTCGCCACAGCTGTGCCAGACGACTTTTAACACATGGATCTTGTGTATTTGAGTAGAATGAAGGTTTTTGACACATTTATACCCAGCTGTGCTCTGAGATACGCTCGAAACACGCGATATCACGATTTTGGAACTGTTCAACGTTTCGTTCGCCACAGCTGTGCCAGACGACTTTTAACACATCTATCTTGTGTATTTGAGTAGAATGAAGGTTTTTGACGAATTTACACCGAGCTGTGCTCTCAGAAACGCTCGAAACACGCGATATCACGATTTTGGAACTGTTCAACGATTCGTTCGCCACAGCTGTGCCAGACGACTTTTAACACATGGATCTTGTGTATTTGAGTAGAATGAAGGTTTTTCATACATTTACACCGAGCTGTGCTCTCAGAAACGCTCGAAACACGCGATATTACGATTTTGGTGTTCTTCGATGTTTCGTCCGCGACAGCTGTGCCAGACGACTTTAACCGCATGTATATTGTGCATTTGAGTAAAATGAAGGATTTTGACGCATTTACACCGAGCTGTGCTCTCAGAAACGCTCGAAACACGCGATATCACGATTTTGGTACTGTACAACGATTCGTTCGCCACAGCTGTGCCAGACGACTTTTAACACATGGATCTTGTGTATTTGAGTAGAATGAAGGTTTTTCATACATTTACACCGAGCTGTGCTCTCAGAAACGCTCGAAACACGCGATATCACGATTTTGGTGTTCGTCGATTTTTCGTTCGCCACAGCTGTGCCAGACGACTTTTAACGCATGAATATTGTGCATTTGAGTAGAATGAAGGTTTTTGACACATTTACAACGAGCTGTGCTCTCAGGAACAATCGAAACAGGCGATATCACGATTTTGGTCCTGTTCAAAGTTTCGTTCGCCACAGCTGTGCCAGACAACTTTTAACACGTGGATCTTGTGTATTTGAGTAGAATGAAGGTTTTTGACACATTTACACCGAGCTGTACTCTCAGAAACGCTCGAAACCCGCGATATCACGATTTAGGTGTTCTTCGATTTTTCGTTCGCCGCAGCTGTGGCAGACGACTTTTAACGCATGGATAATGTGCATTTGAGTAGAATGAAGGTTTTTCATACATTTACACCGAGCTGTGCTCTCAGAATCGTTCGAAACACGCGATATCACGATTTTGGAACTGTTCAACGTTTCGTTCGCCACAGCTGTGCCAGACGACTTTTAACACATGGATCTTGTGTATTTGAGTAGAATGAAGGGTTTTCATACATTTACACCGAGCTGTGCTCTCAGAAACGTTCGAAACACGCGATATCACGACTTTGGTACTGTTCAACGTTTCGTTCGCCACAGCTGTGCCAGACGACTTTTAACACATGGATCTTGTGTATTTGAGTAGTATGAAGGTTTTTGACACATTTATACCGAGCTGTGCTCTGAGAGACGCTCGAAACACGCGATATCACGATTTTGGTGTTCGTCGATTTTTCGTTCGCCACAGCTGTGCCAGACGACTTTTAACACATGGATCTTGTGTATTTGAGTAGAATGAAGGTTTTCGACACATTTACACCGAGCTGTGCTCTCAGGAACGCTCGAAACACGCGATATCACGATTTTGGTCCTGTTTAAAGTTTCGTTCGCCACAGCTGTGCCAGACAACTTTTAACACGTGGATCTTGTGTATTTGAGTAGAATGAAGGTTTTTGACACATTCACACCGAGCTGTACTCTCAGAAACGCTCGAAACACGCGATATCACGATTTTGGTGTTCTTCGATGTTTCGTCCGCGACAGCTGTGCCAGACGACTTTAACCGCATGTATATTGTGCATTTGAGTAAAATGAAGGATTTTGACGCATTTACACCGAGCTGTGCTCTCAGAAACGTTCGAAACACGCGATATCACGATTTTGGTGTTCTTCAATGTTTCGTTCGCCACAGCTGTGCCAGACAACTTTTAACACATGGATCTTGTGTATTTGAGTAGAATGAAGGTTTTTGACACATTTGCACCGAGCTGTGCTCTCAGAAATGCTCGAAACACGCGATATCACGATTTTGGTACTGGTCAACGTTTCGTTCGCCACAGCTGTGCCAGACGACTTTTAACACATGGATCTTGTGTATTTGGGTAGAATGAAGGTTTTTGACACATTTATACCGAGCTGTGCTCTGAGATACGCTCGAAACACGCGATATCACGATTTTGGAACTGTTCAACGTTTCGTTCGCCACAGCTGTGCCAGACGACTTTTAACACATCTATCTTGTGTATTTGAGTAGAATGAAGGTTTTTGACGCATTTACACCGAGCTGTGCTCTCAGAAACGCTCGAAACACGCGATATCACGATTTTGGAACTGTTCAACGATTCGTTCGCCACAGCTGTGCCAGACGACTTTTAACACATGGATCTTGTGTATTTGAGTAGAATGAAGGTTTTTGACACATTTACACCGAGCTGTACTCTCAGAAACGCTCGAAACCCGCGATATCACGATTTTGGTGTTCTTCGATTTTTCGTTCGCCACAGCTGTGGCAGACGACTTTTAACGCATGGATAATGTGCATTTGAGTAGAATGAAGGTTTTTCATACATTTACACCGAGCTGTGCTCTCAGAAATGTTCGAAACACGCGATATCACGATTTTGGAACTGTTGAACGTTTCGTTCGCCACAGCTGTGCCAGACGACTTTAACACATGGGTCTTGTGTATTTGAGTAGAATGAAGGTTTTTCATACATTTACACCGTGCTGTGCTCTCAGAAACGTTCGAAACACGCGATATCACGATTTTGGTACTGGTCAACGTTTCGTTCGCCACAGCTGTGCCAGACGACTTTTAACACATGGATCTTGTGTATTTGAGTAGAATGAAGGTTTTTGACACATTTATACCGAGCTGTGCTCTGAGGTACGCTCGAAACACGCGATATCACGATTTTGGAACTGTTCAACGTTTCGTTCGCCACAGCTGTGCCAGACGACTTTTAACACATGGGTCTTGTGTATTTGAGTAGAATGAAGGTTTTTCATACATTTACACCGTGCTGTGCTCTCAGAAACGTTCGAAACACGCGATATCACGATTTTGGTACTGTTCAACGTTTCGTTCGCCACAGCTGTGCCAGACGACTTTTAACACATGGATCTTGTGTATTTGAGTAGAATGAAGGTTTTTCATACATTTACACCGAGCTGTGCTCTCAGAAACGTTCGAAACACGCGATATCACGATTTTGGTACTGTTCAACGTTTCGTTCGCCACAGCTGTGCCAGATGACTTTTAACAAATGGATCTTGTGTATTTGAGTAGAATGAAGGTTTTTGACACATTTACACCGAGCTGTGCTCACAGAAACGTTCGAAACACGCGATATCACGATTTTGCTACTGTTCAACGTTTCGTTCGCCACAGCTGTGCCAGACGACTTTTAACGCATGAATATTGTGCATTTGAGTAGAATGAAGGTTTTTGACACATTTACAACGAGCTGTGCTCTCAGGAACAATCGAAACAGGCGATATCACGATTTTTGTACTGTTCAAAGTTTCATTCGCCACAGCTGTGCCAGACAACTTTGAACACATGGATCTTGTGTATTTCAGTAGAGTGAAGGATTTTGACGCATTTACACCGTACTCACAGAAACGTTCGAAACACGCGATATCACGATTTTGGTGTTCTTCAATGTTTCGTTCGCCACAGCTGTGCCAGACAACTTTTAACACATGGATCTTGTGTATTTGAGTAGAATGAAGGTTTTTGACACATTTGCACCGAGCTGTGCTCTCAGAAATGCTCGAAACACGCGATATCACGATTTTGGTACTGGTCAACGTTTCGTTCGCCACAGCTGTGCCAGACGACTTTTAACACATGGATCTTGTGTATTTGAGTAGAATGAAGGTTTTTGACACATTTATACCCAGCTGTGCTCTGAGATACGCTCGAAACACGCGATATCACGATTTTGGAACTGTTCAACGTTTCGTTCGCCACAGCTGTGCCAGACGACTTTTAACACATCTATCTTGTGTATTTGAGTAGAATGAAGGTTTTTGACGAATTTACACCGAGCTGTGCTCTCAGAAACGCTCGAAACACGCGATATCACGATTTTGGAACTGTTCAACGATTCGTTCGCCACAGCTGTGCCAGACGACTTTTAACACATGGATCTTGTGTATTTGAGTAGAATGAAGGTTTTTCATACATTTACACCGAGCTGTGCTCTCAGAAACGCTCGAAACACGCGATATTACGATTTTGGTGTTCTTCGATGTTTCGTCCGCGACAGCTGTGCCAGACGACTTTAACCGCATGTATATTGTGCATTTGAGTAAAATGAAGGATTTTGACGCATTTACACCGAGCTGTGCTCTCAGAAACGCTCGAAACACGCGATATCACGATTTTGGTACTGTACAACGATTCGTTCGCCACAGCTGTGCCAGACGACTTTTAACACATGGATCTTGTGTATTTGAGTAGAATGAAGGTTTTTCATACATTTACACCGAGCTGTGCTCTCAGAAACGCTCGAAACACGCGATATCACGATTTTGGTGTTCGTCGATTTTTCGTTCGCCACAGCTGTGCCAGACGACTTTTAACGCATGAATATTGTGCATTTGAGTAGAATGAAGGTTTTTGACACATTTACAACGAGCTGTGCTCTCAGGAACAATCGAAACAGGCGATATCACGATTTTGGTCCTGTTCAAAGTTTCGTTCGCCACAGCTGTGCCAGACAACTTTTAACACGTGGATCTTGTGTATTTGAGTAGAATGAAGGTTTTTGACACATTTACACCGAGCTGTACTCTCAGAAACGCTCGAAACCCGCGATATCACGATTTAGGTGTTCTTCGATTTTTCGTTCGCCGCAGCTGTGGCAGACGACTTTTAACGCATGGATAATGTGCATTTGAGTAGAATGAAGGTTTTTCATACATTTACACCGAGCTGTGCTCTCAGAATCGTTCGAAACACGCGATATCACGATTTTGGAACTGTTCAACGTTTCGTTCGCCACAGCTGTGCCAGACGACTTTTAACACATGGATCTTGTGTATTTGAGTAGAATGAAGGGTTTTCATACATTTACACCGAGCTGTGCTCTCAGAAACGTTCGAAACACGCGATATCACGACTTTGGTACTGTTCAACGTTTCGTTCGCCACAGCTGTGCCAGACGACTTTTAACACATGGATCTTGTGTATTTGAGTAGTATGAAGGTTTTTGACACATTTATACCGAGCTGTGCTCTGAGAGACGCTCGAAACACGCGATATCACGATTTTGGTGTTCGTCGATTTTTCGTTCGCCACAGCTGTGCCAGACGACTTTTAACACATGGATCTTGTGTATTTGAGTAGAATGAAGGTTTTCGACACATTTACACCGAGCTGTGCTCTCAGGAACGCTCGAAACACGCGATATCACGATTTTGGTCCTGTTTAAAGTTTCGTTCGCCACAGCTGTGCCAGACAACTTTTAACACGTGGATCTTGTGTATTTGAGTAGAATGAAGGTTTTTGACACATTCACACCGAGCTGTACTCTCAGAAACGCTCGAAACACGCGATATCACGATTTTGGTGTTCTTCGATGTTTCGTCCGCGACAGCTGTGCCAGACGACTTTAACCGCATGTATATTGTGCATTTGAGTAAAATGAAGGATTTTGACGCATTTACACCGAGCTGTGCTCTCAGAAACGTTCGAAACACGCGATATCACGATTTTGGTGTTCTTCAATGTTTCGTTCGCCACAGCTGTGCCAGACAACTTTTAACACATGGATCTTGTGTATTTGAGTAGAATGAAGGTTTTTGACACATTTGCACCGAGCTGTGCTCTCAGAAATGCTCGAAACACGCGATATCACGATTTTGGTACTGGTCAACGTTTCGTTCGCCACAGCTGTGCCAGACGACTTTTAACACATGGATCTTGTGTATTTGAGTAGAATGAAGGTTTTTGACACATTTATACCGAGCTGTGCTCTGAGATACGCTCGAAACACGCGATATCACGATTTTGGAACTGTTCAACGTTTCGTTCGCCACAGCTGTGCCAGACGACTTTTAACACATCTATCTTGTGTATTTGAGTAGAATGAAGGTTTTTGACGCATTTACACCGAGCTGTGCTCTCAGAAACGCTCGAAACACGCGATATCACGATTTTGGAACTGTTCAACGATTCGTTCGCCACAGCTGTGCCAGACGACTTTTAACACATGGATCTTGTGTATTTGAGTAGAATGAAGGTTTTTGACACATTTACACCGAGCTGTGCTCTCCGGAACGCTCGAAACACGCGATATCACGATTTTGGTGTTCTTCGATTTTTCGTTCGCCACAGCTGTGGCAGACGACTTTTAACGCATGGATAATGTGCATTTGAGTAGAATGAAGGTTTTTCATACATTTACACCGAGCTGTGCTCTCAGAAATGTTCGAAACACGCGATATCACGATTTTGGAACAGTTGAACGTTTCGTTCGCCACAGCGGTGCCAGACGACTTTTAACACATGGATCTTGTGTATTTGAGTAGAATGAAGGTTTTTGACACATTTACACCGAGCTGTACTCTCAGAATCGCTCGAAACCCGCGATATCACGATTTTGGTGTTCTTCGATTTTTCGTTCGCCACAGCTGTGGCAGACGACTTTTAACGCATGGATAATGTGCATTTGAGTAGAATGAAGGTTTTTCATACATTTACACTGAGCTGTGCTCTCAGAAACGTTCGAAACACGCGATATCACGATTTTGGAACTTTTCAACGTTTCGTTCGCCACAGCTGTGCCAGACGACTTTTAACACATCTATCTTGTGTATTTGAGTAGAATGAAGGTTTTTGACGCATTTACACCGAGCTGTGCTCTCAGAAACGCTCGAAACACGCGATATCACGATTTTGGTACTGTTCAACGTTTCGTTCGCCACAGCTGTGCCAGACGACTTTTAACACATGGATCTTGTGTTTTTGAGTAGTATGAAGGTTTTTGACACATTTATACCGAGCTGTGCTCTGAGAGACGCTCGAAACACGCGATATCACGATTTTGTTGTTCGTCGATTTTTCGTTCGCCACAGCTGTGCCAGACGACTTTTAACGCATGGATCTTGTGTATTTGAGTAGAATGAAGGTTTTTGACACATTTACACCGAGCTGTGCTCTCAGGAACGGTCGAAACACGCGATATCACGATTTTGGTCCTGTTCAAAGTTTCGTTCGCCACAGCTGTGCCAGACAACTTTTAACACGTGGATCTTGTGTATTTGAGTAGAATGAAGGTTTTTGACACATTTACACCGAGCTGTGCTCTCAGAAACGCTCGAAACACGCGATATCACGATTTTTGTACTGTTCAAAGTTTCATTCGCCACAGCTGTGCCAGACAACTTTGAACACATGGATCTTGTGTATTTCAGTAGAGTGAAGGATTTTGACGCATTTACACCGTACTCACAGAAACGTTCGAAACACGCGATATCACGATTTTGGTGTTCTTCAATGTTTCGTTCGCCACAGCTGTGCCAGACAACTTTTAACACATGGATCTTGTGTATTTGAGTAGAATGAAGGTTTTTGACACATTTGCACCGAGCTGTGCTCTCAGAAATGCTCGAAACACGCGATATCACGATTTTGGTACTGGTCAAAGTTTCGTTCGCCACAGCTGTGCCAGACGACTTTTAACACATGGATCTTGTGTATTTGAGTAGAATGAAGGTTTTTGACACATTTATACCCAGCTGTGCTCTGAGATACGCTCGAAACACGCGATATCACGATTTTGGAACTGTTCAACTTTTCGTCCGCCACAGCTGTGCCAGACGACTTTTAACACATCTATCTTGTGTATTTGAGTAGAATGAAGGTTTTTGACGCATTTACACCGAGCTGTGCTCTCAGAAACGCTCGAAACACGCGATATCACGATTTTGGAACTGTTCAACGATTCGTTCGCCACAGCTGTGCCAGACGACTTTTAACACATGGATCTTGTGTATTTGAGTAGAATGAAGGTTTTTCATACATTTACACCGAGCTGTGCTCTCAGAAACGCTCGAAACACGCGATATTACGATCTTGGTGTTCTTCGATGTTTCGTCCGCGACAGCTGTGCCAGACGACTTTAACCGCATGTATATTGTGCATTTGAGTAAAATGAAGGATTTTGACGCATTTACACCGAGCTGTGCTCTCAGAAACGTTCGAAACACGCGATATCACGATTTTGGTGTTCTTCAATGTTTCGTTCGCCACAGCTGTGCCAGACAACTTTTAACACATGGATCTTGTGTATTTGAGTAGAATGAAGGTTTTTGACACATTTGCACCGAGCTGTGCTCTCAGAAATGCTCGAAACACGCGATATCACGATTTTGGTACTGGTCAACGTTTCGTTCGCCACAGCTGTGCCAGACGACTTTTAACACATGGATCTTGTGTATTTGAGTAGAATGAAGGTTTTTGACACATTTATACCGAGCTGTGCTCTGAGATACGCTCGAAACACGCGATATCACGATTTTGGAACTGTTCAACGTTTCGTTCGCCACAGCTGTGCCAGACGACTTTTAACACATCTATCTTGTGTATTTGAGTAGAATGAAGGTTTTTGACGCATTTACACCGAGCTGTGCTCTCAGAAACGCTCGAAACACGCGATATCACGATTTTGGAACTGTTCAACGAATCGTTCGCCACAGCTGTGCCAGACGACTTTTAACACATGGATCTTGTGTATTTGAGTAGAATGAAGGTTTTTCATACATTTACACCGAGCTGTGCTCTCAGAAACGCTCGAAACACGCGATATTACGATTTTGGTGTTCTTCGATGTTTCGTCCGCGACAGCTGTGCCAGACGACTTTAACCGCATGTATATTGTGCATTTGAGTAAAATGAAGGATTTTGACGCATTTACACCGAGCTGTGCTCTCAGAAACGCTCGAAACACGCGATATCACGATTTTGGTACTGTACAACGATTCGTTCGCCACAGCTGTGCCAGACGACTTTTAACACATGGATCTTGTGTATTTGAGTAGAATGAAGGTTTTTCATACATTTACACCGAGCTGTGCTCTCAGAAACGCTCGAAACACGCGATATCACGATTTTGGTGTTCGTCGATTTTTCGTTCGCCACAGCTGTGCCAGACGACTTTTAACGCATGAATATTGTGCATTTGAGTAGAATGAAGGTTTTTGACACATTTACAACGAGCTGTGCTCTCAGGAACAATCGAAACAGGCGATATCACGATTTTGGTCCTGTTCAAAGTTTCGTTCGCCACAGCTGTGCCAGACAACTTTTAACACGTGGATCTTGTGTATTTGAGTAGAATGAAGGTTTTTGACACATTTACACCGAGCTGTACTCTCAGAAACGCTCGAAACCCGCGATATCACGATTTTGGTGTTCTTCGATGTTTCGTTCGCCGCAGCTGTGGCAGACGACTTTTAACGCATGGATAATGTGCATTGGAGTAGAATGAAGGTTTTTCATACATTTACACCGAGCTGTGCTCTCAGAATCGTTCGAAACACGCGATATCACGATTTTGGAACTGTTCAACGTTTCGTTCGCCACAGCTGTGCCAGACGACTTTTAACACATGGATCTTGTGTATTTGAGTAGAATGAAGGGTTTTCATACATTTACACCGAGCTGTGCTCTCAGAAACGTTCGAAACACGCGATATCACGACTTTGGTACTGTTCAACGTTTCGTTCGCCACAGCTGTGCCAGACGACTTTTAACACATGGATCTTGTGTATTTGAGTAGAATGAAGGTTTTTGACACATTTATACCGAGCTGTGCTCTGAGAGACGCTCGAAACACGCGATATCACGATTTTGGTGTTCGTCGATTTTTCGTTCGCCACAGCTGTGCCAGACGACTTTTAACACATGGATCTTGTGTATTTGAGTAGAATGAAGGTTTTTGACACATTTATACCGAGCTGTGCTCTGAGATACGCTCGAAACACGCGATATCACGATTTTGGAACTGTTCAACGTTTCGTTCGCCACAGCTGTGCCAGACGACTTTTAACACATCTATCTTGTGTATTTGAGTAGAATGAAGGTTTTTGACGCATTTACACCGAGCTGTGCTCTCAGAAACGCTCGAAACACGCGATATCACGATTTTGGAACTGTTCAACGATTCGTTCGCCACAGCTGTGCCAGACGACTTTTAACACATGGATCTTTTGTATTTGAGTAGAATGAAGGTTTTTCATACATTTACACCGAGCTGTGCTCTCAGAAACGCTCGAAACACGCGATATTACGATTTTGGTGTTCTTCGATGTTTCGTCCGCGACAGCTGTGCCAGACGACTTTAACCGCATGTATATTGTGCACTTGAGTAAAATGAAGGATTTTGACGCATTTACACCGAGCTGTGCTCTCAGAAACGCTCGAAACACGCGATATCACGATTTTGGTACTGTACAACGATTCGTTCGCCACAGCTGTGCCAGACGACTTTTAACACATGGATCTTGTGTATTTGAGTAGAATGAAGGTTTTTCATACATTTACACCGAGCTGTGCTCTCAGAAACGCTCGAAACACGCGATATCACGATTTTGGTGTTCGTCGATTTTTCGTTCGCCACAGCTGTGCCAGACGACTTTTAACGCATGAATATTGTGCATTTGAGTAGAATGAAGGTTTTTGACACATTTACAACGAGCTGTGCTCTCAGGAACAATCGAAACAGGCGATATCACGATTTTGGTCCTGTTCAAAGTTTCGTTCGCCACAGCTGTGCCAGACAACTTTTAACACGTGGATCTTGTGTATTTGAGTAGAATGAAGGTTTTTGACACATTTACACCGAGCTGTACTCTCAGAAACGCTCGAAACCCGCGATATCACGATTTTGGTGTTCTTCGATTTTTCGTTCGCCGCAGCTGTGGCAGACGACTTTTAACGCATGGATAATGTGCATTTGAGTAGAATGAAGGTTTTTCATACATTTACACCGAGCTGTGCTCTCAGAATCGTTCGAAACACGCGATATCACGATTTTGGAACTGTTCAACCTTTCGTTCGCCACAGCTGTGCCAGACGACTTTTAACACATGGATCTTGTGTATTTGAGTAGAATGAAGGGTTTTCATACATTTACACCGAGCTGTGCTCTCAGAAACGTTCGAAACACGCGATATCACGACTTTGGTACTGTTCAACGTTTCGTTCGCCACAGCTGTGCCAGACGACTTTTAACACATGGATCTTGTGTATTTGAGTAGTATGAAGGTTTTTGACACATTTATACCCAGCTGTGCTCTGAGATACGCTCGAAACACGCGATATCACGATTTTGGTGTTCTTCAATGTTTCGTTCGCCACAGCTGTGCCAGACAACTTTTAACACATGGATCTTGTGTATTTGAGTAGAATGAAGGTTTTTGACACATTTGCACCGAGCTGTGCTCTCAGAAATGCTCGAAACACGCGATATCACGATTTTGGTACTGGTCAACGTTTCGTTCGCCACAGCTGTGCCAGACGACTTTTAACACATGGATCTTGTGTATTTGAGTAGAATGAAGGTTTTTGACACATTTATACCGAGCTGTGCTCTGAGATACGCTCGAAACACGCGATATCACGATTTTGGAACTGTTCAACGTTTCGTTCGCCACAGCTGTGCCAGACGACTTTTAACACATCTATCTTGTGTATTTGAGTAGAATGAAGGTTTTTGACGCATTTACACCGAGCTGTGCTCTCAGAAACGCTCGAAACACGCGATATCACGATTTTGGAACTGTTCAACGATTCGTTCTCCACAGCTGTGCCAGACGACTTTTAACACATGGATCTTTTGTATTTGAGTAGAATGAAGGTTTTTCATACATTTACACCGAGCTGTGCTCTCAGAAACGCTCGAAACACGCGATATTACGATTTTGGTGTTCTTCGATGTTTCGTCCGCGACAGCTGTGCCAGACGACTTTAACCGCATGTATATTGTGCATTTGAGTAAAATGAAGGATTTTGACGCATTTACACCGAGCTGTGCTCTCAGAAACGCTCGAAACACGCGATATCACGATTTTGGTACTGTACAACGATTCGTTCGCCACAGCTGTGCCAGACGACTTTTAACACATGGATCTTGTGTATTTGAGTAGAATGAAGGTTTTTCATACATTTACACCGAGCTGTGCTCTCAGAAACGCTCGAAACACGCGATATCACGATTTTGGTGTTCGTCGATTTTTCATTCGCCACAGCTGTGCCAGACGACTTTTAACGCATGAATATTGTGCATTTGAGTAGAATGAAGGTTTTTGACACATTTACAACGAGCTGTGCTCTCAGGAACAATCGAAACAGGCGATATCACGATTTTGGTCCTGTTCAAAGTTTCGTTCGCCACAGCTGTGCCAGACAACTTTTAACACGTGGATCTTGTGTATTTGAGTAGAATGAAGGTTTTTGACACATTTACACCGAGCTGTACTCTCAGAAACGCTCGAAACCCGCGATATCACGATTTTGGTGTTCTTCGATTTTTCGTTCGCCGCATCTGTGGCAGACGACTTTTAACGCATGGATAATGTGCATTTGAGTAGAATGAAGGTTTTTCATACATTTACACCGAGCTGTGCTCTCAGAATCGTTCGAAACACGCGATATCACGATTTTGGAACTGTTCAACCTTTCGTTCGCCACAGCTGTGCCAGACGACTTTTAACACATGGATCTTGTGTATTTGAGTAGAATGAAGGGTTTTCATACATTTACACCGAGCTGTGCTCTCAGAAACGTTCGAAACACGCGATATCACGACTTTGGTACTGTTCAACGTTTCGTTCGCCACAGCTGTGCCAGACGACTTTTAACACATGGATCTTGTGTATTTGAGTAGTATGAAGGTTTTTGACACATTTATACCCAGCTGTGCTCTGAGATACGCTCGAAACACGCGATATCACGATTTTGGTGTTCTTCAATGTTTCGTTCGCCACAGCTGTGCCAGACAACTTTTAACACATGGATCTTGTGTATTTGAGTAGAATGAAGGTTTTTGACACATTTGCACCGAGCTGTGCTCTCAGAAATGCTCGAAACACGCGATATCACGATTTTGGTACTGGTCAACGTTTCGTTCGCCACAGCTGTGCCAGACGACTTTTAACACATGGATCTTGTGTATTTGAGTAGAATGAAGGTTTTTGACACATTTATACCCAGCTGTGCTCTGAGATACGCTCGAAACACGCGATATCACGATTTTGGAACTGTTCAACGTTTCGTTCGCCACAGCTGTGCCAGACGACTTTTAACACATCTATCTTGTGTATTTGAGTAGAATGAAGGTTTTTGACGCATTTACACCGAGCTGTGCTCTCAGAAACGCTCGAAACACGCGATATCACGATTTTGGAACTGTTCAACGATTCGTTCGCCACAGCTGTGCCAGACGACTTTTAACACATGGATCTTGTGTATTTGAGTAGAATGAAGGTTTTTCATACATTTACACCGAGCTGTGCTCTCAGAAACGCTCGAAACACGCGATATTACGATTTTGGTGTTCTTCGATGTTTCGTCCGCGACAGCTGTGCCAGACGACTTTAACCGCATGTATATTGTGCATTTGAGTAAAATGAAGGATTTTGACGCATTTACACCGAGCTGTGCTCTCAGAAACGCTCGAAACACGCGATATCACGATTTTGGTACTGTACAACGATTCGTTCGCCACAGCTGTGCCAGACGACTTTTAACACATGGATCTTGTGTATTTGAGTAGAATGAAGGTTTTTCATACATTTACACCGAGCTGTGCTCTCAGAAACGCTCGAAACACGCGATATCACGATTTTGGTGTTCGTCGATTTTTCGTTCGCCACAGCTGTGCCAGACGACTTTTAACGCATGAATATTGTGCATTTGAGTAGAATGAAGGTTTTTGACACATTTACAACGAGCTGTGCTCTCAGGAACAATCGAAACAGGCGATATCACGATTTTGGTCCTGTTCAAAGTTTCGTTCGCCACAGCTGTGCCAGACAACTTTTAACACGTGGATCTTGTGTATTTGAGTAGAATGAAGGTTTTTGACACATTTACACCGAGCTGTACTCTCAGAAACGCTCGAAACCCGCGATATCACGATTTTGGTGTTCTTCGATTTTTCGTTCGCCGCAGCTGTGGCAGACGACTTTTAACGCATGGATAATGTGCATTTGAGTAGAATGAAGGTTTTTCATACATTTACACCGAGCTGTGCTCTCAGAATCGTTCGAAACACGCGATATCACGATTTTGGAACTGTTCAACCTTTCGTTCGCCACAGCTGTGCCAGACGACTTTTAACACATGGATCTTGTGTATTTGAGTAGAATGAAGGGTTTTCATACATTTACACCGAGCTGTGCTCTCAGAAACGTTCGAAACACGCGATATCACGACTTTGGTACTGTTCAACGTTTCGTTCGCCACAGCTGTGCCAGACGACTTTTAACACATGGATCTTGTGTATTTGAGTAGTATGAAGGTTTTTGACACATTTATACCCAGCTGTGCTCTGAGATACGCTCGAAACACGCGATATCACGATTTTGGTGTTCTTCAATGTTTCGTTCGCCACAGCTGTGCCAGACAACTTTTAACACATGGATCTTGTGTATTTGAGTAGAATGAAGGTTTTTGACACATTTGCACCGAGCTGTGCTCTCAGAAATGCTCGAAACACGCGATATCACGATTTTGGTACTGGTCAACGTTTCGTTCGCCACAGCTGTGCCAGACGACTTTTAACACATGGATCTTGTGTATTTGAGTAGAATGAAGGTTTTTGACACATTTATACCCAGCTGTGCTCTGAGATACGCTCGAAACACGCGATATCACGATTTTGGAACTGTTCAACGTTTCGTTCGCCACAGCTGTGCCAGACGACTTTTAACACATCTATCTTGTGTATTTGAGTAGAATGAAGGTTTTTGACGCATTTACACCGAGCTGTGCTCTCAGAAACGCTCGAAACACGCGATATCACGATTTTGGAACTGTTCAACGATTCGTTCGCCACAGCTGTGCCAGACGACTTTTAACACATGGATCTTGTGTATTTGAGTAGAATGAAGGTTTTTCATACATTTACACCGAGCTGTGCTCTCAGAAACGCTCGAAACACGCGATATTACGATTTTGGTGTTCTTCGATGTTTCGTCCGCGACAGCTGTGCCAGACGACTTTAACCGCATGTATATTGTGCATTTGAGTAAAATGAAGGATTTTGACGCATTTACACCGAGCTGTGCTCTCAGAAACGCTCGAAACACGCGATATCACGATTTTGGTACTGTACAACGATTCGTTCGCCACAGCTGTGCCAGACGACTTTTAACACATGGATCTTGTGTATTTGAGTAGAATGAAGGTTTTTCATACATTTACACCGAGCTGTGCTCTCAGAAACGCTCGAAACACGCGATATCACGATTTTGGTGTTCGTCGATTTTTCGTTCGCCACAGCTGTGCCAGACGACTTTTAACGCATGAATATTGTGCATTTGAGTAGAATGAAGGTTTTTGACACATTTACAACGAGCTGTGCTCTCAGGAACAATCGAAACAGGCGATATCACGATTTTGGTCCTGTTCAAAGTTTCGTTCGCCACAGCTGTGCCAGACAACTTTTAACACGTGGATCTTGTGTATTTGAGTAGAATGAAGGTTTTTGACACATTTACACCGAGCTGTACTCTCAGAAACGCTCGAAACCCGCGATATCACGATTTTGGTGTTCTTCGATTTTTCGTTCGCCGCAGCTGTGGCAGACGACTTTTAACGCATGGATAATGTGCATTTGAGTAGAATGAAGGTTTTTCATACATTTACACCGAGCTGTGCTCTCAGAATCGTTCGAAACACGCGATATCACGATTTTGGAACTGTTCAACGTTTCGTTCGCCACAGCTGTGCCAGACGACTTTTAACACATGGATCTTGTGTATTTGAGTAGTATGAAGGTTTTTGACACATTTATACCGAGCTGTGCTCTGAGAGACGCTCGAAACACGCGATATCACGATTTTGGTGTTCGTCGATTTTTCGTTCGCCACAGCTGTGCCAGACGACTTTTAACACATGGATCTTGTGTATTTGAGTAGAATGAAGGTTTTCGACACATTTACACCGAGCTGTGCTCTCAGGAACGCTCGAAACACGCGATATCACGATTTTGGTCCTGTTTAAAGTTTCGTTCGCCACAGCTGTGCCAGACAACTTTTAACACGTGGATCTTGTGTATTTGAGTAGAATGAAGGTTTTTGACACATTCACACCGAGCTGTACTCTCAGAAACGCTCGAAACGAGCGATATCACGATTTTGGTGTTCTTCGATGTTTCGTCCGCGACAGCTGTGCCAGACGACTTTAACCGCATGTATATTGTGCATTTGAGTAAAATGAAGGATTTTGACGCATTTACACCGAGCTGTGCTCTCAGAAACGTTCGAAACACGCGATATCACGATTTTGGTGTTCTTCAATGTTTCGTTCGCCACAGCTGTGCCAGACAACTTTTAACACATGGATCTTGTGTATTTGAGTAGAATGAAGGTTTTTGACACATTTGCACCGAGCTGTGCTCTCAGAAATGCTCGAAAGACGCGATATCACGATTTTGGTACTGGTCAACGTTTCGTTCGCCACAGCTGTGCCAGACGACTTTTAACACATGGATCTTGTGTATTTGAGTAGAATGAAGGTTTTTGACACATTTATACCGAGCTGTGCTCTGAGATACGCTCGAAACACGCGATATCACGATTTTGGAACTGTTCAACGTTTCGTTCGCCACAGCTGTGCCAGACGACTTTTAACACATCTATCTTGTGTATTTGAGTAGAATGAAGGTTTTTGACGCATTTACACCGAGCTGTGCTCTCAGAAACGCTCGAAACACGCGATATCACGATTTTGGAACTGTTCAACGATTCGTTCGCCACAGCTGTGCCAGACGACTTTTAACACATGGATCTTGTGTATTTGAGTAGAATGAAGGTTTTTCATACATTTACACCGAGCTGTGCTCTCAGAAACGCTCGAAACACGCGATATTACGATTTTGGTGTTCTTCGATGTTTCGTCCGCGACAGCTGTGCCAGACGACTTTAACCGCATGTATATTGTGCATTTGAGTAAAATGAAGGATTTTGACGCATTTACACCGAGCTGTGCTCTCAGAAACGCTCGAAACACGCGATATCACGATTTTGGTACTGTTCAACGATTCGTTCGCCACAGCTGTGCCAGACGACTTTTAACACATGGATCTTGTGTATTTGAGTAGAATGAAGGTTTTTCATACATTTACACCGAGCTGTGCTCTCAGAAACGCTCGAAACACGCGATATCACGATTTTTGTACTGTTTAAAGTTTCATTCGCCACAGCTGTGCCAGACAACTTTGAACACATGGATCTTGTGTATTTGAGTAGAATGAAGGTTTTTGACACATTTACACCGAGCTGTACTCTCAGAAACGCTCGAAACCCGCGATATCACGATTTTGGTGTTCTTCGATTTTTCGTTCGCCACAGCTGTGCCAGAAGACTTTAACTCCGTTCCATGCCGAAACCCAACTTCCAATAAACAACAGCGGTCAAAATCAATTTCAACATAGAAGACTTTAACCGCATGTATATTGTGCATTTGAGTAGAATGAAGGATTTTGACGCATTTACACCGAGCTGTGCTCTCAGAAACGCTCGAAACACTCGATATCACGATTTTGGTACTGTTCAACGTTTCGTTCGAAACAGCTGTGCCAGACGACTTTTAACACATGGATCTTGTGTACTTGAGTAGAATGAAGGTTTTTGACACATTTACACCGAGCTGTGCTCTCAGAAACGCTCGAAACACGCGATATCACGATTTTTGTACTGTTCAAAGTTTCATTCGCCACAGCTGTGCCAGACAACTTTGAACACATGGATCTTGTGTATTTGAGTAGAATGAAGGTTTTTGACACATTTACACCGAGCTGTACTCTCAGAAACGCTCGAAACACGCGATATCACGATTTTGGTGTTCTTCGATGTTTCGTCCGCGACAGCTGTGCCAGAAGACTTTAACCGCATGTATATTGTGCATTTGAGTAAAATGAAGGATATTGACGCATTTACGCCGAGCTGTGCTCTCAGAAACGCTCGACACACGCGATATCACGATTTTGGTACTGTTCAACGTTTCGTTCGCCACAGCTGTGCCAGACGACTTTTAACACATGGATCTTGTGTATTTGAGTAGAATGAAGGTTTTTGACACATTTACACCGAGCTGTGCTCTCCGGAACGCTCGAAACACGCGATATCACGATTTTGGTCCTGTTCAAAGTTTCGTTCGCCACAGCTGTGCCAGACAACTTTTAACACGTGGATCTTGTGTATTTGAGTAGAATGAAGGTTTTTGACACATTTACACCGAGCTGTACTCTCAGAAAAGCTCGAAACCCGCGATATCACGATTTTGGTACTGTTCAACGTTTCGTTCGCCACAGCTGTGCCAGACGACTTTTAACACATGGATCTTGTGTTTTTGAGTAGTATGAAGGTTTTTGACACATTTATACCGAGCTGTGCTCTGAGAGACGCTCGAAACACGCGATATCACGATTTTGTTGTTCGTCGATTTTTCGTTCGCCACAGCTGTGCCAGACGACTTTTAACGCATGGATCTTGTGTATTTGAGTAGAATGAAGGTTTTTGACACATTTACACCGAGCTGTGCTCTCAGGAACGGTCGAAACATGCGATATCACGATTTTGGTCCTGTTCAAAGTTTCGTTCGCCACAGCTGTGCCAGACAACTTTTAACACGTGGATCTTGTGTATTTGAGTAGAATGAAGGTTTTTGACACATTTACACCGAGCTGTGCTCTCAGAAACGCTCGAAACACGCGATATCACGATTTTTGTACTGTTCAAAGTTTCATTCGCCACAGCTGTGCCAGACAACTTTGAACACATGGATCTTGTGTATTTCAGTAGAGTGAAGGATTTTGACGCATTTACACCGTACTCACAGAAACGTTCGAAACACGCGATATCACGATTTTGGTGTTCTTCAATGTTTCGTTCGCCACAGCTGTGCCAGACAACTTTTAACACATGGATCTTGTGTATTTGAGTAGAATGAAGGTTTTTGACACATTTGCACCGAGCTGTGCTCTCAGAAATGCTCGAAACACGCGATATCACGATTTTGGTACTGGTCAACGTTTCGTTCGCCACAGCTGTGCCAGACGACTTTTAACACATGGATCTTGTGTATTTGAGTAGAATGAAGGTTTTTGACACATTTATACCGAGCTGTGCTCTGAGATACGCTCGAAACACGCGATATCACGATTTTGGAACTGTTCAACGTTTCGTTCGCCACAGCTGTGCCAGACGACTTTTAACACATCTATCTTGTGTATTTGAGTAGAATGAAGGTTTTTGACGCATTTACACCGAGCTGTGCTCTCAGAAACGCTCGAAACACGCGATATCACGATTTTGGAACTGTTCAACGAATCGTTCGCCACAGCTGTGCCAGACGACTTTTAACACATGGATCTTGTGTATTTGAGTAGAATGAAGGTTTTTCATACATTTACACCGAGCTGTGCTCTCAGAAACGCTCGAAACACGCGATATTACGATTTTGGTGTTCTTCGATGTTTCGTCCGCGACAGCTGTGCCAGACGACTTTAACCGCATGTATATTGTGCATTTGAGTAAAATGAAGGATTTTGACGCATTTACACCGAGCTGTGCTCTCAGAAACGCTCGAAACACGCGATATCACGATTTTGGTACTGTACAACGATTCGTTCGCCACAGCTGTGCCAGACGACTTTTAACACATGGATCTTGTGTATTTGAGTAGAATGAAGGTTTTTGACACATTTATACCGAGCTGTGCTCTGAGATACGCTCGAAACACGCGATATCACGATTTTGGAACTGTTCAACGTTTCGTTCGCCACAGCTGTGCCAGACGACTTTTAACACATCTATCTTGTGTATTTGAGTAGAATGAAGGTTTTTGACGCATTTACACCGAGCTGTGCTCTCAGAAACGCTCGAAACACGCGATATCACGATTTTGGAACTGTTCAACGAATCGTTCGCCACAGCTGTGCCAGACGACTTTTAACACATGGATCTTGTGTATTTGAGTAGAATGAAGGTTTTTCATACATTTACACCGAGCTGTGCTCTCAGAAACGCTCGAAACACGCGATATTACTATTTTGGTGTTCTTCGATGTTTCGTCCGCGACAGCTGTGCCAGACGACTTTAACCGCATGTATATTGTGCATTTGAGTAAAATGAAGGATTTTGACGCATTTACACCGAGCTGTGCTCTCAGAAACGCTCGAAACACGCGATATCACGATTTTGGTACTGTACAACGATTCGTTCGCCACAGCTGTGCCAGACGACTTTTAACACATGGATCTTGTGTATTTGAGTAGAATGAAGGTTTTTCATACATTTACACCGAGCTGTGCTCTCAGAAACGCTCGAAACACGCGATATCACGATTTTGGTGTTCGTCGATTTTTCGTTCGCCACAGCTGTGCCAGACGACTTTTAACGCATGAATATTGTGCATTTGAGTAGAATGAAGGTTTTTGACACATTTACAACGAGCTGTGCTCTCAGGAACAATCGAAACAGGCGATATCACGATTTTGGTCCTGTTCAAAGTTTCGTTCGCCACAGCTGTGCCAGACAACTTTTAACACGTGGATCTTGTGTATTTGAGTAGAATGAAGGTTTTTGACACATTTACACCGAGCTGTACTCTCAGAAACGCTCGAAACCCGCGATATCACGATTTTGGTGTTCTTCGATTTTTCGTTCGCCGCAGCTGTGGCAGACGACTTTTAACGCATGGATAATGTGCATTTGAGTAGAATGAAGGTTTTTCATACATTTACACCGAGCTGTGCTCTCAGAATCGTTCGAAACACGCGATATCACGATTTTGGAACTGTTCAACCTTTCGTTCGCCACAGCAGTGCCAGACGACTTTTAACACATGGATCTTGTGTATTTGAGTAGAATGAAGGGTTTTCATACATTTACACCGAGCTGTGCTCTCAGAAACGCTCGAAACACGCGATATCACGATTTTGGTGTTCGTCGATTTTTCGTTCGCCACAGCTGTGCCAGACGACTTTTAACGCATGAATATTGTGCATTTGAGTAGAATGAAGGTTTTTGACACATTTACAACGAGCTGTGCTCTCAGGAACAATCGAAACAGGCGATATCACGATTTTGGTCCTGTTCAAAGTTTCGTTCGCCACAGCTGTGCCAGACAACTTTTAACACGTGGATCTTGTGTATTTGAGTAGAATGAAGGTTTTTGACGCATTTACACCGAGCTGTGCTCTCAGAAACGCTCGAAACACGCGATATCACGATTTTGGAACTGTTCAACGATTCGTTCGCCACAGCTGTGCCAGACGACTTTTAACACATGGATCTTTTGTATTTGAGTAGAATGAAGGTTTTTCATACATTTACACCGAGCTGTGCTCTCAGAAACGCTCGAAACACGCGATATTACGATTTTGGTGTTCTTCGATGTTTCGTCCGCGACAGCTGTGCCAGACGACTTTAACCGCATGTATATTGTGCATTTGAGTAAAATGAAGGATTTTGACGCATTTACACCGAGCTGTGCTCTCAGAAACGCTCGAAACACGCGATATCACGATTTTGGTACTGTACAACGATTCGTTCGCCACAGCTGTGCCAGACGACTTTTAACACATGGATCTTGTGTATTTGAGTAGAATGAAGGTTTTTCATACATTTACACCGAGCTGTGCTCTCAGAAACGCTCGAAACACGCGATATCACGATTTTGGTGTTCGTCGATTTTTCGTTCGCCACAGCTGTGCCAGACGACTTTTAACGCATGAATATTGTGCATTTGAGTAGAATGAAGGTTTTTGACACATTTACAACGAGCTGTGCTCTCAGGAACAATCGAAACAGGCGATATCACGATTTTGGTCCTGTTCAAAGTTTCGTTCGCCACAGCTGTGCCAGACAACTTTTAACACGTGGATCTTGTGTATTTGAGTAGAATGAAGGTTTTTGACACATTTACACCGAGCTGTACTCTCAGAAACGCTCGAAACCCGCGATATCACGATTTTGGTGTTCTTCGATTTTTCGTTCGCCGCAGCTGTGGCAGACGACTTTTAACGCATGGATAATGTGCATTTGAGTAGAATGAAGGTTTTTCATACATTTACACCGAGCTGTGCTCTCAGAATCGTTCGAAACACGCGATATCACGATTTTGGAACTGTTCAACCTTTCGTTCGCCACAGCAGTGCCAGACGACTTTTAACACATGGATCTTGTGTATTTGAGTAGAATGAAGGGTTTTCATACATTTACACCGAGCTGTGCTCTCAGAAACGTTCGAAACACGCGATATCACGACTTTGGTACTGTTCAACGTTTCGTTCGCCACAGCTGTGCCAGACGACTTTTAACACATGGATCTTGTGTATTTGAGTAGTATGAAGGTTTTTGACACATTTATACCGAGCTGTGCTCTGAGAGACGCTCGAAACACGCGATATCACGATTTTGGTGTTCGTCGATTTTTCGTTCGCCACAGCTGTGCCAGACGACTTTTAACACATGGATCTTGTGTATTTGAGTAGAATGAAGGTTTTCGACACATTTACACCGAGCTGTGCTCTCAGGAACGCTCGAAACACGCGATATCACGATTTTGGTCCTGTTTAAAGTTTCGTTCGCCACAGCTGTGCCAGACAACTTTTAACACGTGGATCTTGTGTATTTGAGTAGAATGAAGGTTTTTGACACATTCACACCGAGCTGTACTCTCAGAAACGCTCGAAACACGCGATATCACGATTTTGGTGTTCTTCGATGTTTCGTCCGCGACAGCTGTGCCAGACGACTTTAACCGCATGTATATTGTGCATTTGAGTAAAATGAAGGATTTTGACGCATTTACACCGAGCTGTGCTCTCAGAAACGTTCGAAACACGCGATATCACGATTTTGGTGTTCTTCAATGTTTCGTTCGCCACAGCTGTGCCAGACAACTTTTAACACATGGATCTTGTGTATTTGAGTAGAATGAAGGTATTTGACACATTTGCACCGAGCTGTGCTCTCAGAAATGCTCGAAACACGCGATATCACGATTTTGGTACTGGTCAACGTTTCGTTCGCCACAGCTGTGCCAGACGACTTTTAACACATGGATCTTGTGTATTTGAGTAGAATGAAGGTTTTTGACACATTTATACCGAGCTGTGCTCTGAGATACGCTCGAAACACGCGATATCACGATTTTGGAACTGTTCAACGTTTCGTTCGCCACAGCTGTGCCAGACGACTTTTAACACATGGATCTTGTGTATTTGAGTAGAATGAAGGTTTTTCATACATTTACACCGAGCTGTGCTCTCAGAAACGCTCGAAACACGCGATATTACGATTTTGGTGTTCTTCGATGTTTCGTCCGCGAAAGCTGTGCCAGACGACTTTAACCGCATGTATATTGTGCATTTGAGTAAAATGAAGGATTTTGACGCATTTACACCGAGCTGTGCTCTCAGAAACGCTCGAAACACGCGATATCACGATTTTGGTACTGTTCAACGATTCGTTCGCCACAGCTGGGCCAGACAACTTTGAACACATGGATCTTGTGTATTTGAGTAGAATGAAGGTTTTTGACACATTTACACCGAGCTGTACTCTCAGAAACGCTCGAAACCCGCGATATCACGATTTTGGTGTTCTTCGATTTTTCGTTCGCCACAGCTGTGGCAGACGACTTTTAACGCATGGATAATGTGCATTTGAGTAGAATGAAGGTTTTTCATACATTTACACCGAGCTGTGCTCTCAGAAATGTTCGAAACACGCGATATCACGATTTTGGAACTGTTGAACGTTTCGTTCGCCACAGCTGTGCCAGACGACTTTTAACACATGGATCTTGTGTATTTGAGTAGAATGAAGGTTTTTCATACATTTACACCGAGCTGTGCTCTCAGAAACGTTCGAAACACGCGATATCACGATTTTGGTACTGTTCAACGTTTCGTTCGCCACAGCTGTGCCAGATGACTTTTAACAAATGGATCTTGTGTATTTGAGTAGAATGAAGGTTTTCGACACATTTACACCGAGCTGTGCTCTCAGGAACGCTCGAAACACGCGATATCACGATTTTGGTCCTGTTTAAAGTTTCGTTCGCCACAGCTGTGCCAGACAACTTTTAACACGTGGATCTTGTGTATTTGAGTAGAATGAAGGTTTTTTACACATTCACACCGAGCTGTACTCTCAGAAACGCTCGAATCACGCGATATCACGATTTTGGTGTTCTTCGATGTTTCGTCCGCGACAGCTGTGCCAGACGACTTTAACCGCATGTATATTGTGCATTTGAGTAGAATGAAGGATTTTGACGCATTTACACCGAGCTGTGCTCTCAGAAACGCTCGAAACACTCGATATCACGATTTTGGTACTGTTCAACGTTTCGTTCGAAACAGCTGTGCATGACGACTTTTAACACATGGATCTTGTGTATTTGAGTAGAATGAAGGTTTTTGACACATTTACACCGAGCTGTGCTCTCAGAAACGCTCGAAACACGCGATATCACGATTTTTGTACTGTTCAAAGTTTCATTCGCCACAGCTGTGCCAGACAACTTTGAACACATGGATCTTGTGTATTTGAGTAGAATGAAGGTTTTTGACACATTTACACCGAGCTGTACTCTCAGAAACGCTCGAAACACGCGATATCACGATTTTGGTGTTCTTCGATGTTTCGTCCGCGACAGCTGTGCCAGAAGACTTTAACCGCATGTATATTGTGCATTTGAGTAGAATGAAGGATATTGACGCATTTACACCGAGCTGTGCTCTCAGAAACGCTCGAAACACGCGATATCACGATTTTGGAACTGTTCAACGTTTCGTTCGCCACAGCTGTGCCAGACGACTTTTAACACATCTATCTTGTGTATTTGAGTAGAATGAAGGTTTTTGACGCATTTACACCGAGCTGTGCTCTCAGAAACGCTCGAAACACGCGATATCACGATTTTGGTACTGTTCAACGTTTCGTTCGCCACAGCTGTGCCAGACGACTTTTAACACATGGATCTTGTGTATTTGAGTAGTATGAAGGTTTTTGACACATTTATACCGAGCTGTGCTCTGAGAGACGCTCGAAACACGCGATATCACGATTTTGGTGTTCTTCGATGTTTCGTCCGCGACAGCTGTGCCAGACGACTTTAACCGCATGTATATTGTGCATTTGAGTAGAATGAAGGATTTTGACGCATTTACACCGAGCTGTGCTCTCAGAAACGCTCGAAACACTCGATATCACGATTTTGGTACTGTTCAACGTTTCGTTCGCCACAGCTGTGACAGACGACTTTTAACACATGGATCTTGTGTATTTGAGTAGAATGAAGGTTTTTGACACATTTACACCGAGCTGTGCTCTCAGGAACAATCGAAACAGGCGATATCACGATTTTGGTCCTGTTCAAAGTTTCGTTCGCCACAGCTGTGCCAGACAACTTTTAACACGTGGATCTTGTGTATTTGAGTAGAATGAAGGTTTTTGACACATTTACACCGAGCTGTACTCTCAGAAAAGCTCGAAACCCGCGATATCACGATTTTGGTACTGTTCAACGTTTCGTTCGCCACAGCTGTGCCAGACGACTTTTAACACATGGATCTTGTGTTTTTGAGTAGTATGAAGGTTTTTGACACATTTATACCGAGCTGTGCTCTGAGAGACGCTCGAAACACGCGATATCACGATTTTGTTGTTCGTCGATTTTTCGTTCGCCACAGCTGTGCCAGACGACTTTTAACGCATGGATCTTGTGTATTTGAGTAGAATGAAGGTTTTTGACACATTTACACCGAGATGTGCTCTCAGGAACGGTCGAAACACGCGATATCACGATTTTGGTCCTGTTCAAAGTTTCGTTCGCCACAGCTGTGCCAGACAACTTTTAACACGTGGATCTTGTGTATTTGATTAGAATGAAGGTTTTTGACACATTTACACCGAGCTGTGCTCTCAGAAACGCTCGAAACACGCGATATCACGATTTTTGTACTGTTCAAAGTTTCATTCGCCACAGCTGTGCCAGACAACTTTGAACACATGGATCTTGTGTATTTCAGTAGAGTGAAGGATTTTGACGCATTTACACCGTACTCACAGAAACGTTCGAAACACGCGATATCACGATTTTGGTGTTCTTCAATGTTTCGTTCGCCACAGCTGTGCCAGACAACTTTTAACACATGGATCTTGTGTATTTGAGTAGAATGACGGTTTTTGACACATTTGCACCGAGCTGTGCTCTCAGAAATGCTCGAAACACGCGATATCACGATTTTGGTACTGGTCAACGTTTCGTTCGCCACAGCTGTGCCAGACGACTTTTAACACATGGATCTTGTGTATTTGAGTAGAATGAAGGTTTTTGACACATTTATACCCAGCTGTGCTCTGAGATACGCTCGAAACACGCGATATCACGATTTTGGAACTGTTCAACTTTTCGTCCGCCACAGCTGTGCCAGACGACTTTTAACACATCTATCTTGTGTATTTGAGTAGAATGAAGGTTTTTGACGCATTTACACCGAGCTGTGCTCTCAAAAACGCTCGAAACACGCGATATCACGATTTTGGAACTGTTCAACGATTCGTTCGCCACAGCTGTGCCAGACGACTTTTAACACATGGATCTTGTGTATTTGAGTAGAATGAAGGTTTTTCATACATTTACACCGAGCTGTGCTCTCAGAAACGCTCGAAACACGCGATATTACGATTTTGGTGTTCTTCGATGTTTCGTCCGCGACAGCTGTGCCAGACGACTTTAACCGCATGTATATTGTGCATTTGAGTAAAATGAAGGATTTTGACGCATTTACACCGAGCTGTGCTCTCAGAAACGTTCGAAACACGCGATATCACGATTTTGGTGTTCTTCAATGTTTCGTTCGCCACAGCTGTGCCAGACAACTTTTAACACATGGATCTTGTGTATTTGAGTAGAATGAAGGTTTTTGACACATTTGCACCGAGCTGTGCTCTCAGAAATGCTCGAAACACGCGATATCACGATTTTGGTACTGGTCAACGTTTCGTTCGCCACAGCTGTGCCAGACGAATTTTAACACATGGATCTTGTGTATTTGAGTAGAATGAAGGTTTTTGACACATTTATACCGAGCTGTGCTCTGAGATACGCTCGAAACACGCGATATCACGATTTTGGAACTGTTCAACGTTTCGTTCGCCACAGCTGTGCCAGACGACTTTTAACACATCTATCTTGTGTATTTGAGTAGAATGAAGGTTTTTGACGCATTTACACCGAGCTGTGCTCTCAGAAACGCTCGAAACACGCGATATCACGATTTTGGAACTGTTCAACGATTCGTTCGCCACAGCTGTGCCAGACGACTTTTAACACATGGATCTTGTGTATTTGAGTAGTATGAAGGTTTTTGACACATTTATACCGAGCTGTGCTCTGAGAGACGCTCGAAACACGCGATATCACGATTTTGGTGTTCTTCGATGTTTCGTCCGCGACAGCTGTGCCAGACGACTTTAACCGCATGTATATTGTGCATTTGAGTAGAATGAAGGATTTTGACGCATTTACACCGAGCTGTGCTCTCAGAAACGCTCGAAACACTCGATATCACGATTTTGGTACTGTTCAACGTTTCGTTCGCCACAGCTGTGACAGACGACTTTTAACACATGGATCTTGTGTATTTGAGTAGAATGAAGGTTTTTGACACATTTACACCGAGCTGTGCTCTCAGGAACAATCGAAACAGGCGATATCACGATTTTGGTCCTGTTCAAAGTTTCGTTCGCCACAGCTGTGCCAGACAACTTTTAACACGTGGATCTTGTGTATTTGAGTAGAATGAAGGTTTTTGACACATTTACACCGAGCTGTACTCTCAGAAAAGCTCGAAACCCGCGATATCACGATTTTGGTACTGTTCAACGTTTCGTTCGCCACAGCTGTGCCAGACGACTTTTAACACATGGATCTTGTGTTTTTGAGTAGTATGAAGGTTTTTGACACATTTATACCGAGCTGTGCTCTGAGAGACGCTCGAAACACGCGATATCACGATTTTGTTGTTCGTCGATTTTTCGTTCGCCACAGCTGTGCCAGACGACTTTTAACGCATGGATCTTGTGTATTTGAGTAGAATGAAGGTTTTTGACACATTTACACCGAGATGTGCTCTCAGGAACGGTCGAAACACGCGATATCACGATTTTGGTCCTGTTCAAAGTTTCGTTCGCCACAGCTGTGCCAGACAACTTTTAACACGTGGATCTTGTGTATTTGAGTAGAATGAAGGTTTTTGACACATTTACACCGAGCTGTGCTCTCAGAAACGCTCGAAACACGCGATATCACGATTTGTGTACTGTTCAAAGTTTCATTCGCCACAGCTGTGCCAGACAACTTTGAACACATGGATCTTGTGTATTTGAGTAGAATGAAGGTTTTTCATACATTTACACCGAGCTGTGCTCTCAGAAACGCTCGAAACACGCGATATTACGATTTTGGTGTTCTTCGATGTTTCGTCCGCGACAGCTGTGCCAGACGACTTTAACCGCATGTATATTGTGCATTTGAGTAAAATGAAGGATTTTGACGCATTTACACCGAGCTGTGCTCTCAGAAACGCTCGAAACACGCGATATCACGATTTTGGTACTGTTCAACGATTCGTTCGCCACAGCTGTGCCAGACGACTTTTAACACATGGATCTTGTGTATTTGAGTAGAATGAAGGTTTTTCATACATTTACACCGAGCTGTGCTCTCAGAAACGCTCGAAACACGCGATATCACGATTTTTGTACTGTTCAAAGTTTCGTTCGCCACAGCTGTGCCAGACAACTTTTAACACGTGGATCTTGTGTATTTGAGCAGAATGAAGGTTTTTGACGCATTTACACCGAGCTGTGCTCTCAGAAACGCTCGAAACACTCTATATCACGATTTTGGTACTGTTCAACGTTTCGTTCGCCACAGCTGTGCCAGACGACTTTTAACACATGGATCTTGTGTATTTGAGTAGAATGAAGGTTTTTGACACATTTACACCGAGCTGTGCTCTCAGGAACGCTCGAAACACGCGACATCACGATTTTGGTCCTGTTCAAAGTTTCGTTCGCCACAGCTGTGCCAGACAACTTTTAACACGTGGATCTTGTGTATTTGAGTAGAATGAAGGTTTTTGACACATTTACACCGAGCTGTACTCTCAGAAACGCTCGAAACACGCGATATCACGATTTTGGTGTTCTTCGATGTTTCGTCCGCGACAGCTGTGCCAGACGACTTTAACCGCATATTGTGCATTTGAGTAGAATGAAGGATTTTGACGCATTTACACCGAGCTGTGCTCTCAGAAACGCTCGAAACACGCGATATCACGATTTTGGTACTGTTCAACGTTTCGTTCGCCACAGCTGTGCCAGACGACTTTTAACACATGGATCTTGTGTATTTGAGTAGAATGAAGGTTTTTGACACATTTACACCGAGCTGTGCTCTCAGGAACGCTCGAAACACGCGATATCACGATTTTGGTCCTGTTCAAAGTTTCGTTCGCCACAGCTGTGCCATACAACTTTTAACACGTGGATCTTGTGTATTTGAGTAGAATGAAGGTTTTTGACACATTTACACCGAGCTGTACTCTCAGAAACGCTCGAAACCGGCGATATCACGATTTTGGTGTTCTTCGATTTTTCGTTCGCCACAGCTGTGGCAGACGACTTTTAACGCATGGATAATGTGCATTTGAGTAGAATGAAGGTTTTTCATACATTTACACCGAGCTGTGCTCTCAGAAATGTTCGAAACACGCGATATCACGATTTTGGAACTGTTGAACGTTTCGTTCGCCGCAGCTGTGCCAGACGACTTTTAACACATGGATCTTGTGTATTTGAGTAGAATGAATTTTTTTCATACATTTACACCGAGCTGTGCTCTCAGAAACGTTCGAAACACGCGATATCACGATTTTGGTACTGTTCAACGTTTCGTTCGCCACAGCTGTGCCAGATGACTTTTAACAAATGGATCTTGTGTATTTGAGTAGAATGAAGGTTTTTGACACATTTGTACCGAGCTGTGCTCTGAGAAACTCTCGAAACACGCAATATCACGATTTTGGTGTTCGTCGATGTTTCGTTCGCCACAGCTGTGCCAGACAACTTTTAACGCATGCATATTAGGCATTTGAGTAGAATGAAGGTTTTTGACACATTTGCACCGAGCTGAGCTCTCAGAAACGCTCGAAACACGCGATATCACGATTTTGGAACTGTTCAACGTTTCGTTCGCCACAGCTGTGCCAGACGACTTTTAACACATGGATCTTGTGTATTTGAGTAGAATGAAGGTTTTTGACACATTTACACCGAGCTGTGCTCTCAGAAACGCTCGAAACACGCGATATCACGATTTTTGTACTGTTCAAAGTTTCATTCGCCACAGCTGTGCCAGACAACTTTGAACACATGGATCTTGTGTATTTGAGTAGAATGAAGGTTTTTGACACATTTACACCGAGCTGTGCTCTCAGAAACGCTCGAAACACTAGATATCACGATTTTGGTACTGTTCAACGTTTCGTTCGAAACAGCTGTGCCAGACGACTTTTAACACATGGATCTTGTGTATTTGAGTAGTATGAAGGTTTTTGACACATTTATACCGAGCTGTGCTCTGAGAGACGCTCGAAACACGCGATATCACGATTTTGGTGTTCTTCGATGTTTCGTCCGCGACAGCTGTGCCAGACGACTTTAACCGCATGTATATTGTGCATTTGAGTAGAATGAAGGATTTTGAGGCATTTACACCGAGCTGTGCTCTCAGAAACGCTCGAAACACTCGATATCACGATTTTGGTACTGTTCAACGTTTCGTTCACCACAGCTGTGACAGACGACTTTTAACACATGGATCTTGTGTATTTGAGTAGAATGAAGGTTTTTGACACATTTACACCGAGCTGTGCTCTCAGGAACAATCGAAACAGGCGATATCACGATTTTGGTCCTGTTCAAAGTTTCGTTCGCCACAGCTGTGCCAGACAACTTTTAACCCGTGGATCTTGTGTATTTGAGTAGAATGAAGGTTTTTGACACATTTACACCGAGCTGTACTCTCAGAAAAGCTCGAAACCCGCGATATCACGATTTTGGTACTGTTCAACGTTTCGTTCGCCACAGCTGTGCCAGACGACTTTTAACACATGGATCTTGTGTTTTTGAGTAGTATGAAGGTTTTTGACACATTTATACCGAGCTGTGCTCTGAGAGACGCTCGAAACACGCGATATCACGATTTTGTTGTTCGTCGATTTTTCGTTCGCCACAGCTGTGCCAGACGACTTTTAACGCATGGATCTTGTGTATTTGAGTAGAATGAAGGTTTTTGACACATTTACACCGAGCTGTGCTCTCAGGAACGGTCGAAACACGCGATATCACGATTTTGGTCCTGTTCAAAGTTTCGTTCGCCACAGCTGTGCCAGACAACTTTTAACACGTGGATCTTGTGTATTTGAGTAGAATGAAGGTTTTTGACACATTTACACCGAGCTGTGCTCTCAGAAACGCTCGAAACACGCGATATCACGATTTTTGTACTGTTCAAAGTTTCATTCGCCACAGCTGTGCCAGACAACTTTGAACACATGGATCTTGTGTATTTCAGTAGAGTGAAGGATTTTGACGCATTTACACCGTACTCACAGAAACGTTCGAAACACGCGATATCACGATTTTGGTGTTCTTCAATGTTTCGTTCGCCACAGCTGTGCCAGACAACTTTTAACACATGGATCTTGTGTATTTGAGTAGAATGAAGGTTTTTGACACATTTGCACCGAGCTGTGCTCTCAGAAATGCTCGAAACACGCGATATCACGATTTTGGTACTGGTCAACGTTTCGTTCGCCACAGCTGTGCCAGACGACTTTTAACACATGGATCTTGTGTATTTGAGTAGAATGAAGGTTTTTGACACATTTATACCCAGCTGTGCTCTGAGATACGCTCGAAACACGCGATATCACGATTTTGGAACTGTTCAACTTTTCGTCCGCCACAGCTGTGCCAGACGACTTTTAACACATCTATCTTGTGTATTTGAGTAGAATGAAGGTTTTTGACGCATTTACACCGAGCTGTGCTCTCAGAAACGCTCGAAACACGCGATATCACGATTTTGGAACTGTTCAACGATTCGTTCGCCACAGCTGTGCCAGACGACTTTTAACACATGGATCTTGTGTATTTGAGTAGAATGAAGGTTTTTCATACATTTACACCGAGCTGTACTCTCAGAAAAGCTCGAAACCCGCGATATCACGATTTTGGTACTGTTCAACGTTTCGTTCGCCACAGCTGTGCCAGACGACTTTTAACACATGGATCTTGTGTTTTTGAGTAGTATGAAGGTTTTTGACACATTTATACCGAGCTGTGCTCTGAGAGACGCTCGAAACACGCGATATCACGATTTTGTTGTTCGTCGATTTTTCGTTCGCCACAGCTGTGCCAGACGACTTTTAACGCATGGATCTTGTGTATTTGAGTAGAATGAAGGTTTTTGACACATTTACACCGAGCTGTGCTCTCAGGAACGGTCGAAACACGCGATATCACGATTTTGGTCCTGTTCAAAGTTTCGTTCGCCACAGCTGTGCCAGACAACTTTTAACACGTGGATCTTGTGTATTTGAGTAGAATGAAGGTTTTTGACACATTTACACCGAGCTGTGCTCTCAGAAACGCTCGAAACACGCGATATCACGATTTTTGTACTGTTCAAAGTTTCATTCGCCACAGCTGTGCCAGACAACTTTGAACACATGGATCTTGTGTATTTGAGTAGAATGAAGGTTTTTGACACATTTACACCGAGCTGTACTCTCAGAAACGCTCGAAACACGCGATATCACGATTTTGGTGTTCTTCGATGTTTCGTCCGCGACAGCTGTGCCAGAAGACTTTAACCGCATGTATATTGTGCATTTGAGTAGAATGAAGGATATTGACGCATTTACACCGAGCTGTGCTCTCAGAAACGCTCGAAACACGCGATATCACGATTTTGGAACTGTTCAACGTTTCGTTCGCCACAGCTGTGCCAGACGACTTTTAACACATCTATCTTGTGTATTTGAGTAGAATGAAGGTTTTTGACGCATTTACACCGAGCTGTGCTCTCAGAAACGCTCGAAACACGCGATATCACGATTTTGGTACTGTTCAACGTTTCGTTCGCCACAGCTGTGCCAGACGACTTTTAACACATGGATCTTGTGTATTTGAGTAGTATGAAGGTTTTTGACACATTTATACCGAGCTGTGCTCTGAGAGACGCTCGAAACACGCGATATCACGATTTTGGTGTTCTTCGATGTTTCGTCCGCGACAGCTGTGCCAGACGACTTTAACCGCATGTATATTGTGCATTTGAGTAAAATGAAGGATTTTGACGCATTTACACCGAGCTGTGCTCTCAGAAACGCTCGAAACACGCGATATCACGATTTTGGTACTGTACAACGATTCGTTCGCCACAGCTGTGCCAGACGACTTTTAACACATGGATCTTGTGTATTTGAGTAGAATGAATTTTTTTCATACATTTACACCGAGCTGTGCTCTCAGAAACGCTCGAAACACGCGATATCACGATTTTGGTGTTCGTCGATTTTTCGTTCGCCACAGCTGTGCCAGACGACTTTTAACGCATGAATATTGTGCATTTGAGTAGAATGAAGGTTTTTGACACATTTACAACGAGCTGTGCTCTCAGGAACAATCGAAACAGGCGATATCACGATTTTGGTCCTGTTCAAAGTTTCGTTCGCCACAGCTGTGCCAGACAACTTTTAACACGTGGATCTTGTGTATTTGAGTAGAATGAAGGTTTTTGACACATTTACACCGAGCTGTACTCTCAGAAACGCTCGAAACCCGCGATATCACGATTTTGGTGTTCTTCGATTTTTCGTTCGCCGCAGCTGTGGCAGACGACTTTTAACGCATGGATAATGTGCATTTGAGTAGAATGAAGGTTTTTCATACATTTACACCGAGCTGTGCTCTCAGAATCGTTCGAAACACGCGATATCACGATTTTGGAACTGTTCAACCTTTCGTTCGCCACAGCTGTGCCAGACGACTTTTAACACATTGTGACGGAACGATATATCCCCAACGAGAAAACTCGTTGTTGACATCGCGCGCACCCGCAGAGGATCGAGTTCGGTACCCGCGCGTTAGAATCCCCCCCCACCAGCTACGTCACCCGGCCAACCGTTACACCGAGCGGCCGCGCTGACCACCGAAATTCAGAAGACCAGTGGTGGGGCAGCGGCTATATAAGCTGGCCACTTCCAGTATCCAGTACTCATTACCTTTCCAACTCTCCTCTTAGGAAGATCCACAAAATTAAAACCTACTCTTGTACGGCTCGTGATTGCCACGACACGTGCAAGTTTCCTTGAGCAAGCCCAGCTCACCCGAGTGGCTCGATACTGCTTCGACACATTCGGTCTTTCCTTGAGCAAGCCCAGCTCACCCGAGTGGCTCGATACTGCTTCGACACATTCGGTCTTTCCTTGAGCCAGCCCAGCTCCAATAGATTAAAAACCTATTGTATTCTCCACTCTTTCCTATCTTATACCTAAGTAACCCGTGCGGCTTGATATAGCATCAACACGCACACTCCACAATACCCGAAACAAAAGCGCAGGGCTCGTTATCGCGACGACACCTGTGCGTCCGTCTATCCCCTTTCCGCTATATGCGCGCTTGTCTTGGTCTCGCACCAATACTCGCCCGCGTCTCGCATACACGACGGCAATATAGTCGGTGAGCCACGGTATATGTCTCACCGATACGCACACTACACGCGACGTGCGTGTGTCCGTCTCGCCGACGGCGCGGGTCTCGCGGTAAAGGCATTGTCGCAGGGATTAGGCCGGATTAACGTTTTTGCGCGTCTCGCCGTCGCGAACCCAAATTCTCGGAATCAGTTAAAGGGACATATAATATTTTAATTTCGTAATTTCGATATTCTCTTGCACTCGTTAGAATTCGCGACTACATTATTCTACTTCGTTTCTCTTAGAGAACTCCTGGAGATAGCTCAACTCACGAGGTGTAATAATTAATTCACGAGATTGTTTACGCGTAGCAATTAGAGAAATAACTCGCAGAAGCTAGGGCCGGATTAGTCAAAAATTCAAGTTTCGCATGAACCACTGGAGACAGCCCATCTCACTTGATTATTTGAAAAGCCTCACTCTCGCGACAAACCGAGTTACCTTTGTTTACCTTTTCCCTGACCTACCCGCATCGACCTATATTCCGACGCGAAATAAATCACCTAGCCACGTTTAAATTCACACTCGAGAATTCGATGATGAGATTCATTATATCTCTGAGAACCGAATAAATACAATTACGCCCTTTTCCTCTCTTTTTCTTTATATGAGCCACAGGCTCCTCGTAGAGTCATCTGCACACTACGTGAACAGTCGAGTCATTCTCTTAATCAGCCTTGCAAAATCGGGGATCTTGGCGAATCCCCGAAATTAATCATAATTATTTCATCGCATCACATGGGGTGCCCGTCAATAATAACAATCATATAAACCAATGATGAGACTTTCCCTTTGCTGTTCAGGCTCAGTGAAGATCTGAGGTTTATCTTTCATTAAATAAACGCGTCTATCCCAGGTCCAGTACTGAATCGAGTAAAAATTCGAGTAAACGGCTAATTCCCCTTCACCAAATCCACCTCCCTGAATTTCGGAAAATTAGCATTACGTTTCAACATGGATCTTGTGTATTTGAGTAGAATGAAGGGTTTTCATACATTTACACCGAGCTGTGCTCTCAGAAACGTTCGAAACACGCGATATCACGACTTTGGTACTGTTCAACGTTTCGTTCGCCACAGCTGTGCCAGACGACTTTTAACACATGGATCTTGTGTATTTGAGTAGTATGAAGGTTTTTGACACATTTATACCCAGCTGTGCTCTGAGATACGCTCGACACACGCGATATCACGATTTTGGTGTTCTTCAATGTTTCGTTCGCCACAGCTGTGCCAGACAACTTTTAACACATGGATCTTGTGTATTTGAGTAGAATGAAGGTTTTTGACACATTTGCACCGAGCTGTGCTCTCAGAAATGCTCGAAACACGCGATATCACGATTTTGGTACTGGTCAACGTTTCGTTCGCCACAGCTGTGCCAGACGACTTTTAACACATGGATCTTGTGTATTTGAGTAGAATGAAGGTTTTTGACACATTTATACCCAGCTGTGCTCTGAGATACGCTCGAAACACGCGATATCACGATTTTGGAACTGTTCAACGTTTCGTTCGCCACAGCTGTGCCAGACGACTTTTAACACATCTATCTTGTGTATTTGAGTAGAATGAAGGTTTTTGACGCATTTACACCGAGCTGTGCTCTCAGAAACGCTCGAAACACGCGATATCACGATTTTGGAACTGTTCAACGATTCGTTCGCCACAGCTGTGCCAGACGACTTTTAACACATGGATCTTGTGTATTTGAGTAGAATGAAGGTTTTTCATACATTTACACCGAGCTGTGCTCTCAGAAACGCTCGAAACACGCGATATTACGATTTTGGTGTTCTTCGATGTTTCGTCCGCGACAGCAGTGCCAGACGACTTTAACCGCATGTATATTGTGCATTTGAGTAAAATGAAGGATTTTGACGCATTTACACCGAGCTGTGCTCTCAGAAACGCTCGAAACACGCGATATCACGATTTTGGTACTGTACAACGATTCGTTCGCCACAGCTGTGCCAGACGACTTTTAACACATGGATCTTGTGTATTTGAGTAGAATGAAGGTTTTTCATACATTTACACCGAGCTGTGCTCTCAGAAACGCTCGAAACACGCGATATCACGATTTTGGTGTTCGTCGATTTTTCGTTCGCCACAGCTGTGCCAGACGACTTTTAACGCATGAATATTGTGCATTTGAGTAGAATGAAGGTTTTTGACACATTTACAACGAGCTGTGCTCTCAGGAACAATCGAAACAGGCGATATCACGATTTTGGTCCTGTTCAAAGTTTCGTTCGCCACAGCTGTGCCAGACAACTTTTAACACGTGGATCTTGTGTATTTGAGTAGAATGAAGGTTTTTGACGCATTTACACCGAGCTGTGCTCTCAGAAACGCTCGAAACACGCGATATCACGATTTTGGAACTGTTCAACGATTCGTTCGCCACAGCTGTGCCAGACGACTTTTAACACATGGATCTTTTGTATTTGAGTAGAATGAAGGTTTTTCATACATTTACACCGAGCTGTGCTCTCAGAAACGCTCGAAACACGCGATATTACGATTTTGGTGTTCTTCGATGTTTCGTCCGCGACAGCTGTGCCAGACGACTTTAACCGCATGTATATTGTGCATTTGAGTAAAATGAAGGATTTTGACGCATTTACACCGAGCTGTGCTCTCAGAAACGCTCGAAACACGCGATATCACGATTTTGGTACTGTACAACGATTCGTTCGCCACAGCTGTGCCAGACGACTTTTAACACATGGATCTTGTGTATTTGAGTAGAATGAAGGTTTTTCATACATTTACACCGAGCTGTGCTCTCAGAAACGCTCGAAACACGCGATATCACGATTTTGGTGTTCGTCGATTTTTCGTTCGCCACAGCTGTGCCAGACGACTTTTAACGCATGAATATTGTGCATTTGAGTAGAATGAAGGTTTTTGACACATTTACAACGAGCTGTGCTCTCAGGAACAATCGAAACAGGCGATATCACGATTTTGGTCCTGTTCAAAGTTTCGTTCGCCACAGCTGTGCCAGACAACTTTTAACACGTGGATCTTGTGTATTTGAGTAGAATGAAGGTTTTTGACACATTTACACCGAGCTGTACTCTCAGAAACGCTCGAAACCCGCGATATCACGATTTTGGTGTTCTTCGATTTTTCGTTCGCCGCAGCTGTGGCAGACGACTTTTAACGCATGGATAATGTGCATTTGAGTAGAATGAAGGTTTTTCATACATTTACACCGAGCTGTGCTCTCAGAATCGTTCGAAACACGCGATATCACGATTTTGGAACTGTTCAACCTTTCGTTCGCCACAGCAGTGCCAGACGACTTTTAACACATGGATCTTGTGTATTTGAGTAGAATGAAGGGTTTTCATACATTTACACCGAGCTGTGCTCTCAGAAACGTTCGAAACACGCGATATCACGACTTTGGTACTGTTCAACGTTTCGTTCGCCACAGCTGTGCCAGACGACTTTTAACACATGGATCTTGTGTATTTGAGTAGTATGAAGGTTTTTGACACATTTATACCGAGCTGTGCTCTGAGAGACGCTCGAAACACGCGATATCACGATTTTGGAACTGTTCAACGTTTCGTTCGCCACAGCTGTGCCAGACGACTTTTAACACATCTATCTTGTGTATTTGAGTAGAATGAAGGTTTTTGACGCATTTACACCGAGCTGTGCTCTCAGAAACGCTCGAAACACGCGATATCACGATTTTGGTACTGTTCAACGATTCGTTCGCCACAGCTGTGCCAGACGACTTTTAACACATGGATCTTGTGTATTTGAGTAGAATGAAGGTTTTTCATACATTTACACCGAGCTGTGCTCTCAGAAACGCTCGAAACACGCGATATCACGATTTTTGTACTGTTTAAAGTTTCATTCGCCACAGCTGTGCCAGACAATTTTGAACACATGGATCTTGTGTATTTGAGTAGAATGAAGGTTTTTGACACATTTACACCGAGCTGTACTCTCAGAAACGCTCGAAACCCGCGATATCACGATTTTGGTGTTCTTCGATTTTTCGTTCGCCACAGCTGTGGCAGACGACTTTTAACGCATGGATAATGTGCATTTGAGTAGAATGAAGGTTTTTCATACATTTACACCGAGCTGTGCTCTCAGAAATGTTCGAAACACGCGATATCACGATTTTGGAACTGTTGAACGTTTCGTTCGCCACAGCTGTGCCAGACGACTTTTAACACATGGATCTTGTGTATTTGAGTAGAATGAACGTTTTTCATACATTTACACCGAGCTGTGCTCTCAGAAACGTTCGAAACACGCGATATCACGATTTTGGTACTGTTCAACGTTTCGTTCGCCACAGCTGTGCCAGACAACTTTTAACGCATGCATATTAGGCGTTTGAGTAGAATGAAGGTTTTTGACACATTTGCACCGAGCTGAGCTCTCAGAAACGCTCGAAACACGCGATATCACGATTTTGGAACTGTTCAACGTTTCGTTCGCCACAGCTGTGCCAGACGACTTTTAACACATGGATCTTGTGTATTTGAGTAGAATGAATGTTTTTGACACATTTACACCGAGCTGTGCTCTCAGAAACGCTCGAAACACGCGATATCACGATTTTTGTACTGTTCAAAGTTTCATTCGCCACAGCTGTGCCAGACAACTTTGAACACATGGATCTTGTGTATTTGAGTAGAATGAAGGTTTTTGACACATTTACACCGAGCTGTACTCTCAGAAACGCTCGAAACACGCGATATCACGATTTTTGTGTTCTTCGATGTTTCGTCCGCGACAGCTGTGCCAGAAGACTTTAACTCCGTTCCATGCCGAAACCCAACTTCCAATAAACAACAGCGGTCAAAATCAATTTCAACATAGAAGACTTTAACCGCATGTATATTGTGCATTTGAGTAGAATGAAGGATTTTGACGCATTTACACCGAGCTGTGCTCTCAGAAACGCTCGAAACACTCGATATCACGATTTTGGTACTGTTCAACGTTTCGTTCGAAACAGCTGTGCCAGACGACTTTTAACACATGGATCTTGTGTACTTGAGTAGAATGAAGGTTTTTGACACATTTACACCGAGCTGTGCTCTCAGAAACGCTCGAAACACGCGATATCACGATTTTTGTACTGTTCAAAGTTTCATTCGCCACAGCTGTGCCAGACAACTTTGAACACATGGATCTTGTGTATTTGAGTAGAATGAAGGTTTTTGACACATTTACACCGAGCTGTACTCTCAGAAACGCTCGAAACACGCGATATCACGATTTTGGTGTTCTTCGATGTTTCGTCCGCGACAGCTGTGCCAGAAGACTTTAACCGCATGTATATTGTGCATTTGAGTAGAATGAAGGATATTGACGCATTTACACCGAGCTGTGCTCTCAGAAACGCTCGAAACACGCGATATCACGATTTTGGTCCTGTTCAAAGTTTCGTTCGCCACAGCTGTGCCAGACAACTTTTAACACGTGGATCTTGTGTATTTGAGTAGAATGAAGGTTTTTGACACATTTACACCGAGCTGTACTCTCAGAAACGCTCGAAACCGGCGATATCACGATTTTGGTGTTCTTCGATTTTTCGTTCGCCACAGCTGTGGCAGACGACTTTTAACGCATGGATAATGTGCATTTGAGTAGAATGAAGGTTTTTCATACATTTACACCGAGCTGTGCTCTCAGAAATGTTCGAAACACGCGATATCACGATTTTGGAACAGTTGAACGTTTCGTTCGCCACAGCGGTGCCAGACGACTTTTAACACATGGATCTTGTGTATTTGAGTAGAATGAAGGTTTTTGACACATTTACACCGAGCTGTACTCTCAGAATCGCTCGAAACCCGCGATATCACGATTTTGGTGTTCTTCGATTTTTCTTTCGCCACAGCTGTGGCAGACGACTTTTAACGCATGGATAATGTGCATTTGAGTAGAATGAAGGTTTTTCATACATTTACACTGAGCTGTGCTCTCAGAAACGTTCGAAACACGCGATATCACGATTTTGGAACTGTTCAACGTTTCGTTCGCCACAGCTGTGCCAGACGACTTTTAACACATCTATCTTGTGTATTTGAGTAGAATGAAGGTGTTTGACGCATTTACACCGAGCTGTGCTCTCAGAAACGCTCGAAACACGCGATATCACGATTTTGGTACTGTTCAACGTTTCGTTCGCCACAGCTGTGCCAGACGACTTTTAACACATGGATCTTGTGTTTTTGAGTAGTATGAAGGTTTTTGACACATTTATACCGAGCTGTGCTCTGAGAGACGCTCGAAACACGCGATATCACGATTTTGTTGTTCGTCGATTTTTCGTTCGCCACAGCTGTGCCAGACGACTTTTAACGCATGGATCTTGTGTATTTGAGTAGAATGAAGGTTTTTGACACATTTACACCGAGCTGTGCTCTCAGGAACGGTCGAAACACGCGATATCACGATTTTGGTCCTGTTCAAAGTTTCGTTCGCCACAGCTGTGCCAGACAACTTTTAACACGTGGATCTTGTGTATTTGAGTAGAATGAAGGTTTTTGACACATTTACACCGAGCTGTGCTCTCAGAAACGCTCGAAACACGCGATATCACGATTTTTGTACTGTTCAAAGTTTCATTCGCCACAGCTGTGCCAGACAACTTTGAACACATGGATCTTGTGTATTTCAGTAGAGTGAAGGATTTTGACGCATTTACACCGTACTCACAGAAACGTTCGAAACACGCGATATCACGATTTTGGTGTTCTTCAATGTTTCGTTCGATACAGCTGTGCCAGACAACTTTTAACACATGGATCTTGTGTATTTGAGTAGAATGAAGGTTTTTGACACATTTGCACCGAGCTGTGCTCTCAGAAATGCTCGAAACACGCGATATCACGATTTTGGTACTGGTCAACGTTTCGTTCGCCACAGCTGTGCCAGACGACTTTTAACACATGGATCTTGTGTATTTGAGTAGAATGAAGGTTTTTGACACATTTATACCCAGCTGTGCTCTGAGATACGCTCGAAACACGCGATATCACGATTTTGGAACTGTTCAACTTTTCGTCCGCCACAGCTGTGCCAGACGACTTTTAACACATCTATCTTGTGTATTTGAGTAGAATGAAGGTTTTTGTCGCATTTACACCGAGCTGTGCTCTCAGAAACGCTCGAAACACGCGATATCACGATTTTGGAACTGTTCAACGATTCGTTCGCCACAGCTGTGCCAGACGACTTTTAACACATGGATCTTGTGTATTTCAGTAGAATGAAGGTTTTTCATACATTTACACCGAGCTGTGCTCTCAGAAACGCTCGAAACACGCGATATTACGATTTTGGTGTTCTTCGATGTTTCGTCCGCGACAGCTGTGCCAGACGACTTTAACCGCATGTATATTGTGCATTTGAGTAAAATGAAGGATTTTGACGCATTTACACCGAGCTGTGCTCTCAGAAACGTTCGAAACACGCGATATCACGATTTTGGTGTTCTTCAATGTTTCGTTCGCCACAGCTGTGCCAGACAACTTTTAACACATGGATCTTGTGTATTTGAGTAGAATGAAGGTTTTTGACACATTTGCACCGAGCTGTGCTCTCAGAAATGCTCGAAACACGCGATATCACGATTTTGGTACTGGTCAACGTTTCGTTCGCCACAGCTGTGCCAGACGACTTTTAACACATGGATCTTGTGTATTTGAGTAGAATGAAGGTTTTTGACACATTTATACCGAGCTGTGCTCTGAGATACGCTCGAAACACGCGATATCACGATTTTGGAACTGTTCAACGTTTCGTTCGCCACAGCTGTGCCAGACGACTTTTAACACATCTATCTTGTGTATTTGAGTAGAATGAAGGTTTTTGACGCATTTACACCGAGCTGTGCTCTCAGAAACGCTCGAAACACGCGATATCACGATTTTGGAACTGTTCAACGAATCGTTCGCCACAGCTGTGCCAGACGACTTTTAACACATGGATCTTGTGTATTTGAGTAGAATGAAGGTTTTTCATACATTTACACCGAGCTGTGCTCTCAGAAACGCTCGAAACACGCGATATTACGATTTTGGTGTTCTTCGATGTTTCGTCCGCGACAGCTGTGCCAGACGACTTTAACCGCATGTATATTGTGCATTTGAGTAAAATGAAGGATTTTGACGCATTTACACCGAGCTGTGCTCTCAGAAACGCTCGAAACACGCGATATCACGATTATGGTACTGTACAACGATTCGTTCGCCACAGCTGTGCCAGACGACTTTTAACACATGGATCTTGTGTATTTGAGTAGAATGAAGGTTTTTCATACATTTACACCGAGCTGTGCTCTCAGAAACGCTCGAAACACGCGATATCACGATTTTGGTGTTCGTCGATTTTTCGTTCGCCACAGCTGTGCCAGACGACTTTTAACGCATGAATATTGTGCATTTGAGTAGAATGAAGGTTTTTGACACATTTACAACGAGCTGTGCTCTCAGGAACAATCGAAACAGGCGATATCACGATTTTGGTCCTGTTCAAAGTTTCGTTCGCCACAGCTGTGCCAGACAACTTTTAACACGTGGATCTTGTGTATTTGAGTAGAATGAAGGTTTTTGACACATTTACACCGAGCTGTACTCTCAGAAACGCTCGAAACCCGCGATATCACGATTTTGGTGTTCTTCGATTTTTCGTTCGCCGCAGCTGTGGCAGACGACTTTTAACGCATGGATAATGTGCATTTGAGTAGAATGAAGGTTTTTCATACATTTACACCGAGCTGTGCTCTCAGAATCGTTCGAAACACGCGATATCACGATTTTGGAACTGTTCAACGTTTCGTTCGCCACAGCTGTGCCAGACGACTTTTAACACATGGATCTTGTGTATTTGAGTAGAATGAAGGGTTTTCATACATTTACACCGAGCTGTGCTCTCAGAAACGTTCGAAACACGCGATATCACGACTTTGGTACTGTTCAACGTTTCGTTCGCCACAGCTGTGCCAGACGACTTTTAACACATGGATCTTGTGTATTTGAGTAGAATGAAGGTTTTTGACACATTTATACCGAGCTGTGCTCTGAGAGACGCTCGAAACACGCGATATCACGATTTTGGTGTTCGTCGATTTTTCGTTCGCCACAGCTGTGCCAGACGACTTTTAACACATGGATCTTGTGTATTTGAGTAGAATGAAGGTTTTTGACACATTTATACCGAGCTGTGCTCTGAGATACGCTCGAAACACGCGATATCACGATTTTGGAACTGTTCAACGTTTCGTTCGCCACAGCTGTGCCAGACGACTTTTAACACATCTATCTTGTGTATTTGAGTAGAATGAAGGTTTTTGACGCATTTACACCGAGCTGTGCTCTCAGAAACGCTCGAAACACGCGATATCATGATTTTGGAACTGTTCAACGATTCGTTCGCCACAGCTGTGCCAGACGACTTTTAACACATGGATCTTTTGTATTTGAGTAGAATGAAGGTTTTTCATACATTTACACCGAGCTGTGCTCTCAGAAACGCTCGAAACACGCGATATTACGATTTTGGTGTTCTTCGATGTTTCGTCCGCGACAGCTGTGCCAGACGACTTTAACCGCATGTATATTGTGCATTTGAGTAAAATGAAGGATTTTGACGCATTTACACCGAGCTGTGCTCTCAGAAACGCTCGAAACACGCGATATCACGATTTTGGTACTGTACAACGATTCGTTCGCCACAGCTGTGCCAGACGACTTTTAACACATGGATCTTGTGTATTTGAGTAGAATGAAGGTTTTTCATACATTTACACCGAGCTGTGCTCTCAGAAACGCTCGAAACACGCGATATCACGATTTTGGTGTTCGTCGATTTTTCGTTCGCCACAGCTGTGCCAGACGACTTTTAACGCATGAATATTGTGCATTTGAGTAGAATGAAGGTTTTTGACACATTTACAACGAGCTGTGCTCTCAGGAACAATCGAAACAGGCGATATCACGATTTTGGTCCTGTTCAAAGTTTCGTTCGCCACAGCTGTGCCAGACAACTTTTAACACGTGGATCTTGTGTATTTGAGTAGAATGAAGGTTTTTGACGCATTTACACCGAGCTGTGCTCTCAGAAACGCTCGAAACACGCGATATCACGATTTTGGAACTGTTCAACGATTCGTTCGCCACAGCTGTGCCAGACGACTTTTAACACATGGATCTTTTGTATTTGAGTAGAATGAAGGTTTTTCATACATTTACACCGAGCTGTGCTCTCAGAAACGCTCGAAACACGCGATATTACGATTTTGGTGTTCTTCGATGTTTCGTCCGCGACAGCTGTGCCAGACGACTTTAACCGCATGTATATTGTGCATTTGAGTAAAATGAAGGATTTTGACGCATTTACACCGAGCTGTGCTCTCAGAAACGCTCGAAACACGCGATATCACGATTTTGGTACTGTACAACGATTCGTTCGCCACAGCTGTGCCAGACGACTTTTAACACATGGATCTTGTGTATTTGAGTAGAATGAAGGTTTTTCATACATTTACACCGAGCTGTGCTCTCAGAAACGCTCGAAACACGCGATATCACGATTTTGGTGTTCGTCGATTTTTCGTTCGCCACAGCTGTGCCAGACGACTTTTAACGCATGAATATTGTGCATTTGAGTAGAATGAAGGTTTTTGACACATTTACAACGAGCTGTGCTCTCAGGAACAATCGAAACAGGCGATATCACGATTTTGGTCCTGTTCAAAGTTTCGTTCGCCACAGCTGTGCCAGACAACTTTTAACACGTGGATCTTGTGTATTTGAGTAGAATGAAGGTTTTTGACACATTTACACCGAGCTGTACTCTCAGAAACGCTCGAAACCCGCGATATCACGATTTTGGTGTTCTTCGATTTTTCGTTCGCCGCAGCTGTGGCAGACGACTTTTAACGCATGGATAATGTGCATTTGAGTAGAATGAAGGTTTTTCATACATTTACACCGAGCTGTGCTCTCAGAATCGTTCGAAACACGCGATATCACGATTTTGGTACTGTTCAACCTTTCGTTCGCCACAGCAGTGCCAGACGACTTTTAACACATGGATCTTGTGTATTTGAGTAGAATGAAGGGTTTTCATACATTTACACCGAGCTGTGCTCTCAGAAACGCTCGAAACACGCGATATCACGATTTTGGTGTTCGTCGATTTTTCGTTCGCCACAGCTGTGCCAGACGACTTTTAACGCATGAATATTGTGCATTTGAGTAGAATGAAGGTTTTTTACACATTTACAACGAGCTGTGCTCTCAGGAACAATCGAAACAGGCGATATCACGATTTTGGTCCTGTTCAAAGTTTCGTTCGCCACAGCTGTGCCAGACAACTTTTAACACGTGGATCTTGTGTATTTGAGTAGAATGAAGGTTTTTGACGCATTTACACCGAGCTGTGCTCTCAGAAACGCTCGAAACACGCGATATCACGATTTTGGAACTGTTCAACGATTCGTTCGCCACAGCTGTGCCAGACGACTTTTAACACATGGATCTTTTGTATTTGAGTAGAATGAAGGTTTTTCATACATTTACACCGAGCTGTGCTCTCAGAAACGCTCGAAACACGCGATATTACGATTTTGGTGTTCTTCGATGTTTCGTCCGCGACAGCTGTGCCAGACGACTTTAACCGCATGTATATTGTGCATTTGAGTAAAATGAAGGATTTTGACGCATTTACACCGAGCTGTGCTCTCAGAAACGCTCGAAACACGCGATATCACGATTTTGGTACTGTACAACGATTCGTTCGCCACAGCTGTGCCAGACGACTTTTAACACATGGATCTTGTGTATTTGAGTAGAATGAAGGTTTTTCATACATTTACACCGAGCTGTGCTCTCAGAAACGCTCGAAACACGCGATATCACGATTTTGGTGTTCGTCGATTTTTCGTTCGCCACAGCTGTGCCAGACGACTTTTAACGCATGAATATTGTGCATTTGAGTAGAATGAAGGTTTTTGACACATTTACAACGAGCTGTGCTCTCAGGAACAATCGAAACAGGCGATATCACGATTTTGGTCCTGTTCAAAGTTTCGTTCGCCACAGCTGTGCCAGACAACTTTTAACACGTGGATCTTGTGTATTTGAGTAGAATGAAGGTTTTTGACACATTTACACCGAGCTGTACTCTCAGAAACGCTCGAAACCCGCGATATCACGATTTTGGTGTTCTTCGATTTTTCGTTCGCCGCAGCTGTGGCAGACGACTTTTAACGCATGGATAATGTGCATTTGAGTAGAATGAAGGTTTTTCATACATTTACACCGAGCTGTGCTCTCAGAATCGTTCGAAACACGCGATATCACGATTTTGGAACTGTTCAACCTTTCGTTCGCCACAGCAGTGCCAGACGACTTTTAACACATGGATCTTGTGTATTTGAGTAGAATGAAGGGTTTTCATACATTTACACCGAGCTGTGCTCTCAGAAACGTTCGAAACACGCGATATCACGACTTTGGTACTGTTCAACGTTTCGTTCGCCACAGCTGTGCCAGACGACTTTTAACACATGGATCTTGTGTATTTGAGTAGTATGAAGGTTTTTGACACATTTATACCGAGCTGTGCTCTGAGAGACGCTCGAAACACGCGATATCACGATTTTGGTGTTCGTCGATTTTTCGTTCGCCACAGCTGTGCCAGACGACTTTTAACACATGGATCTTGTGTATTTGAGTAGAATGAAGGTTTTCGACACATTTACACCGAGCTGTGCTCTCAGGAACGCTCGAAACACGCGATATCACGATTTTGGTCCTGTTTAAAGTTTCGTTCGCCACAGCTGTGCCAGACAACTTTTAACACGTGGATCTTGTGTATTTGAGTAGAATGAAGGTTTTTGACACATTCACACCGAGCTGTACTCTCAGAAACGCTCGAAACACGCGATATCACGATTTTGGTGTTCTTCGATGTTTCGTCCGCGACAGCTGTGCCAGACGACTTTAACCGCATGTATATTGTGCATTTGAGTAAAATGAAGGATTTTGACGCATTTACACCGAGCTGTGCTCTCAGAAACGTTCGAAACACGCGATATCACGATTTTGGTGTTCTTCAATGTTTCGTTCGCCACAGCTGTGCCAGACAACTTTTAACACATGGATCTTGTGTATTTGAGTAGAATGAAGGTATTTGACACATTTGCACCGAGCTGTGCTCTCAGAAATGCTCGAAACACGCGATATCACGATTTTGGTACTGGTCAACGTTTCGTTCGCCACAGCTGTGCCAGACGACTTTTAACACATGGATCTTGTGTATTTGAGTAGAATGAAGGTTTTTGACACATTTATACCGAGCTGTGCTCTGAGATACGCTCGAAACACGCGATATCACGATTTTGGAACTGTTCAACGTTTCGTTCGCCACAGCTGTGCCAGACGACTTTTAACACATGGATCTTGTGTATTTGAGTAGAATGAAGGTTTTTCATACATTTACACCGAGCTGTGCTCTCAGAAACGCTCGAAACACGCGATATTACGATTTTGGTGTTCTTCGATGTTTCGTCCGCGAAAGCTGTGCCAGACGACTTTAACCGCATGTATATTGTGCATTTGAGTAAAATGAAGGATTTTGACGCATTTACACCGAGCTGTGCTCTCAGAAACGCTCGAAACACGCGATATCACGATTTTGGTACTGTTCAACGATTCGTTCGCCACAGCTGGGCCAGACAACTTTGAACACATGGATCTTGTGTATTTGAGTAGAATGAAGGTTTTTGACACATTTACACCGAGCTGTACTCTCAGAAACGCTCGAAACCCGCGATATCACGATTTTGGTGTTCTTCGATTTTTCGTTCGCCACAGCTGTGGCAGACGACTTTTAACGCATGGATAATGTGCATTTGAGTAGAATGAAGGTTTTTCATACATTTACACCGAGCTGTGCTCTCAGAAATGTTCGAAACACGCGATATCACGATTTTGGAACTGTTGAACGTTTCGTTCGCCACAGCTGTGCCAGACGACTTTTAACACATGGATCTTGTGTATTTGAGTAGAATGAAGGTTTTTCATACATTTACACCGAGCTGTGCTCTCAGAAACGTTCGAAACACGCGATATCACGATTTTGGTACTGTTCAACGTTTCGTTCGCCACAGCTGTGCCAGATGACTTTTAACAAATGGATCTTGTGTATTTGAGTAGAATGAAGGTTTTCGACACATTTACACCGAGCTGTGCTCTCAGGAACGCTCGAAACACGCGATATCACGATTTTGGTCCTGTTTAAAGTTTCGTTCGCCACAGCTGTGCCAGACAACTTTTAACACGTGGATCTTGTGTATTTGAGTAGAATGAAGGTTTTTTACACATTCACACCGAGCTGTACTCTCAGAAACGCTCGAATCACGCGATATCACGATTTTGGTGTTCTTCGATGTTTCGTCCGCGACAGCTGTGCCAGACGACTTTAACCGCATGTATATTGTGCATTTGAGTAGAATGAAGGATTTTGACGCATTTACACCGAGCTGTGCTCTCAGAAACGCTCGAAACACTCGATATCACGATTTTGGTACTGTTCAACGTTTCGTTCGAAACAGCTGTGCATGACGACTTTTAACACATGGATCTTGTGTATTTGAGTAGAATGAAGGTTTTTGACACATTTACACCGAGCTGTGCTCTCAGAAACGCTCGAAACACGCGATATCACGATTTTTGTACTGTTCAAAGTTTCATTCGCCACAGCTGTGCCAGACAACTTTGAACACATGGATCTTGTGTATTTGAGTAGAATGAAGGTTTTTGACACATTTACACCGAGCTGTACTCTCAGAAACGCTCGAAACACGCGATATCACGATTTTGGTGTTCTTCGATGTTTCGTCCGCGACAGCTGTGCCAGAAGACTTTAACCGCATGTATATTGTGCATTTGAGTAGAATGAAGGATATTGACGCATTTACACCGAGCTGTGCTCTCAGAAACGCTCGAAACACGCGATATCACGATTTTGGAACTGTTCAACGTTTCGTTCGCCACAGCTGTGCCAGACGACTTTTAACACATCTATCTTGTGTATTTGAGTAGAATGAAGGTTTTTGACACATTTGTACCGAGCTGTGCTCTGAGAAACTCTCGAAACACGCAATATCACGATTTTGGTGTTCGTCGATGTTTCGTTCGCCACAGCTGTGCCAGACAACTTTTAACGCATGCATATTAGGCATTTGAGTAGAATGAAGGATTTTGACGCATTTACACCGAGCTGTGCTCTCAGAAACGCTCGAAACACTAGATATCACGATTTTGGTACTGTTCAACGTTTCGTTCGAAACAGCTGTGCCAGACGACTTTTAACACATGGATCTTGTGTATTTGAGTAGTATGAAGGTTTTTGACACATTTATACCGAGCTGTGCTCTGAGAGACGCTCGAAACACGCGATATCACGATTTTGGTGTTCTTCGATGTTTCGTCCGCGACAGCTGTGCCAGACGACTTTAACCGCATGTATATTGTGCATTTGAGTAGAATGAAGGATTTTGACGCATTTACACCGAGCTGTGCTCTCAGAAACGCTCGAAACACTCGATATCACGATTTTGGTACTGTTCAACGTTTCGTTCACCACAGCTGTGACAGAAGACTTTTAACACATGGATCTTGTGTATTTGAGTAGAATGAAGGTTTTTGACACATTTACACCGAGCTGTGCTCTCAGGAACAATCGAAACAGGCGATATCACGATTTTGGTCCTGTTCAAAGTTTCGTTCGCCACAGCTGTGCCAGACAACTTTTAACACGTGGATCTTGTGTATTTGAGTAGAATGAAGGTTTTTGACACATTTACACCGAGCTGTACTCTCAGAAAAGCTCGAAACCCGCGATATCACGATTTTGGTACTGTTCAACGTTTCGTTCGCCACAGCTGTGCCAGACGACTTTTAACACATGGATCTTGTGTTTTTGAGTAGTATGAAGGTTTTTGACACATTTATACCGAGCTGTGCTCTGAGAGACGCTCGAAACACGCGATATCACGATTTTGTTGTTCGTCGATTTTTCGTTCGCCACAGCTGTGCCAGACGACTTTTAACGCATGGATCTTGTGTATTTGAGTAGAATGAAGGTTTTTGACACATTTACACCGAGCTGTGCTCTCAGGAACGGTCGAAACACGCGATATCACGATTTTGGTCCTGTTCAAAGTTTCGTTCGCCACAGCTGTGCCAGACAACTTTTAACACGTGGATCTTGTGTATTTGAGTAGAATGAAGGTTTTTGACACATTTACACCGAGCTGTGCTCTCAGAAACGCTCGAAACACGCGATATCACGATTTTTGTACTGTTCAAAGTTTCATTCGCCACAGCTGTGCCAGACAACTTTGAACACATGGATCTTGTGTATTTCAGTAGAGTGAAGGATTTTGACGCATTTACACCGTACTCACAGAAACGTTCGAAACACGCGATATCACGATTTTGGTGTTCTTCAATGTTTCGTTCGCCACAGCTGTGCCAGACAACTTTTAACACATGGATCTTGTGTATTTGAGTAGAATGAAGGTTTTTGACACATTTGCACCGAGCTGTGCTCTCAGAAATGCTCGAAACACGCGATATCACGATTTTGGTACTGGTCAACGTTTCGTTCGCCACAGCTGTGCCAGACGACTTTTAACACATGGATCTTGTGTATTTGAGTAGAATGAAGGTTTTTGACACATTTATACCCAGCTGTGCTCTGAGATACGCTCGAAACACGCGATATCACGATTTTGGAACTGTTCAACTTTTCGTCCGCCACAGCTGTGCCAGACGACTTTTAACACATCTATCTTGTGTATTTGAGTAGAATGAAGGTTTTTGACGCATTTACACCGAGCTGTGCTCTCAGAAACGCTCGAAACACGCGATATCACGATTTTGGAACTGTTCAACGATTCGTTCGCCACAGCTGTGCCAGACGACTTTTAACACATGGATCTTGTGTATTTGAGTAGAATGAAGGTTTTTCATACATTTACACCGAGCTGTACTCTCAGAAAAGCTCGAAACCCGCGATATCACGATTTTGGTACTGTTCAACGTTTCGTTCGCCACAGCTGTGCCAGACGACTTTTAACACATGGATCTTGTGTTTTTGAGTAGTATGAAGGTTTTTGACACATTTATACCGAGCTGTGCTCTGAGAGACGCTCGAAACACGCGATATCACGATTTTGTTGTTCGTCGATTTTTCGTTCGCCACAGCTGTGCCAGACGACTTTTAACGCATGGATCTTGTGTATTTGAGTAGAATGAAGGTTTTTGACACATTTACACCGAGCTGTGCTCTCAGGAACGGTCGAAACACGCGATATCACGATTTTGGTCCTGTTCAAAGTTTCGTTCGCCACAGCTGTGCCAGACAACTTTTAACACGTGGATCTTGTGTATTTGAGTAGAATGAAGGTTTTTGACACATTTACACCGAGCTGTGCTCTCAGAAACGCTCGAAACACGCGATATCACGATTTTTGTACTGTTCAAAGTTTCATTCGCCACAGCTGTGCCAGACAACTTTGAACACATGGATCTTGTGTATTTCAGTAGAGTGAAGGATTTTGACGCATTTACACCGTACTCACAGAAACGTTCGAAACACGCGATATCACGATTTTGGTGTTCTTCAATGTTTCGTTCGCCACAGCTGTGCCAGACAACTTTTAACACATGGATCTTGTGTATTTGAGTAGAATGAAGGTTTTTGACACATTTGCACCGAGCTGTGCTCTCAGAAATGCTCGAAACACGCGATATCACGATTTTGGTACTGGTCAACGTTTCGTTCGCCACAGCTGTGCCAGACGACTTTTAACACATGGATCTTGTGTATTTGAGTAGAATGAAGGTTTTTGACACATTTATACCCAGCTGTGCTCTGAGATACGCTCGAAACACGCGATATCACGATTTTGGAACTGTTCAACTTTTCGTCCGCCACAGCTGTGCCAGACGACTTTTAACACATCTATCTTGTGTATTTGAGTAGAATGAAGGTTTTTGACGCATTTACACCGAGCTGTGCTCTCAGAAACGCTCGAAACACGCGATATCACGATTTTGGAACTGTTCAACGATTCGTTCGCCACAGCTGTCCCAGACGACTTTTAACACATGGATCTTGTGTATTTGAGTAGAATGAAGGTTTTTCATACATTTACACCGAGCTGTGCTCTCAGAAACGCTCGAAACACGCGATATTACGATTTTGGTGTTCTTCGTTGTTTCGTCCGCGACAGCTGTGCCAGACGACTTTAACCGCATGTATATTGTGCATTTGAGTAAAATGAAGGATTTTGACGCATTTACACCGAGCTGTGCTCTCAGAAACGTTCGAAACACGCGATATCACGATTTTGGTGTTCTTCAATGTTTCGTTCGCCACAGCTGTGCCAGACAACTTTTAACACATGGATCTTGTGTATTTGAGTAGAATGAAGGTTTTTGACACATTTGCACCGAGCTGTGCTCTCAGAAATGCTCGAAACACGCGATATCACGATTTTGGTACTGGTCAACGTTTCGTTCGCCACAGCTGTGCCAGACGACTTTTAACACATGGATCTTGTGTATTTGAGTAGAACGAAGGTTTTTGACACATTTATACCGAGCTGTGCTCTGAGATACGCTCGAAACACGCGATATCACGATTTTGGAACTGTTCAACGTTTCGTTCGCCACAGCTGTGCCAGACGACTTTTAACACATCTATCTTGTGTATTTGAGTAGAATGAAGGTTTTTGACGCATTTACACCGAGCTGTGCTCTCAGAAACGCTCGAAACACGCGATATCACGATTTTTGTACTGTTCAAAGTTTCATTCGCCACAGCTGTGCCAGACAACTTTGAACACATGGATCTTGTGTATTTCAGTAGAGTGAAGGATTTTGACGCATTTACACCGTACTCACAGAAACGTTCGAAACACGCGATATCACGATTTTGGTGTTCTTCAATGTTTCGTTCGCCACAGCTGTGCCAGACGGCTTTTAACGCATGAATATTGTGCATTTGAGTAGAATGAAGGTTTTTGACACATTTACACCGAGCTGTGCTCTCAGAAACGCTCGAAACACGCGATATCACGATTTTGATGTTCGTCGATTTTTCGTTCGCCACAGCTGTGCCAGACGACTTTTAACGCATGGATATTGTGCATCTGAGTAGAATGACGGTTTTTGACACATTTACACCGAGCTGTGCTCTCAGAAACGCTCGAAACACGCGATATCACGATTTTGGTACTGTTCAAAGTTTCGTTCGCCACAGCTGTGCCAGACAACTTTTAACACGTGGATCTTGTGTATTTGAGCAGAATGAATGTTTTTGACGCATTTACACCGAGCTTTGCTCTCAGAAACGCTCGAAACACTCTATATCACGATTTTGGTACTGTTCAACGTTTCGTTCGCCACAGCTGTGCCAGACGACTTTTAACACATGGATCTTGTGTATTTGAGTAGAATGAAGGTTTTTGACACATTTACACCGAGCTGTACTCTCAGAAACGCTCGAAACACGCGATATCACGATTTTGGTGTTCTTCGATGTTTCGTCCGCGACAGCTGTGCCAGAAGACTTTAACCGCATGTATATTGTGCATTTGAGTAGAATGAAGGATTTTGACGCATTTACACCGAGCTGTGCTCTCAGAAACGCTCGAAACACTCGATATCACGATTTTGGTACTGTTCAACGTTTCGTTCGAAACAGCTGTGCCAGACGACTTTTAACACATGGATCTTGTGTATTTGAGTAGTATGAAGGTTTTTGACACATTTATACCGAGCTGTGCTCTGAGATACGCTCGAAACACGCGATATCACGATTTTGGAACTGTTCAACGTTTCGTTCGCCACAGCTGTGCCAAACGACTTTTAACACATCTATCTTGTGTATTTGAGTAGAATGAAGGTTTTTGACACATTTGCACCGAGCTGTGCTCTCAGAAATGCTCGAAACACGCGATATCACGATTTTGGTACTGGTCAACGTTTCGTTCGCCACAGCTGTGCCCGACAACTTTTAACACGTGGATCTTGTGTATTTGAGTAGAATGAAGGTTTTTGACACATTTACACCGAGCTGTACTCTCAGAAACGCTCGAAACCCGCGATATCACGATTTTGGTGTTCTTCGATTTTTCGTTCGCCACAGCTGTGGCAGACGACTTTTAACGCATGGATCTTGTGTATTTGAGTAGAATGAAGGTTTTTCATACATTTACACCGAGCTGTGCTCTCAGAAACGTTCGAAACACGCGATATCACGATTTTGGTACTGTTCAACGTTTCGTTCGCCACAGCTGTGCCAGATGACTTTTAACAAATGGATCTTGTGTAGTAGAATGAAGGTTTTTCATACATTTACACCGAGCTGTGCTCTCAGAAATGTTCGAAACACGCGATATCACGATTTTTGAACTGTTGAATGTTTCGTTCGCCACAGCTGTGCCAGACGACTTTTAACACATGGATCTTGTGTATTTGAGTAGAATGAAGGTTTTTCATACATTTACACCGAGCTGTGCTCTCAGAAACGTTCGAAACAGGCGATATCACGATTTTGGTCCTGTTCAAAGTTTCGTTCGCCACAGCTGTGCCAGACAACTTTTAACACGTGGATCTTGTGTATTTGAGTAGAATGAAGGTTTTTGACACATTTACACCGAGCTGTACTCTCAGAAAAGCTCGAAACCCGCGATATCACGATTTTGGTACTGTTCAACGTTTCGTTCGCCACAGCTGTGCCAGACGACTTTTAACACATGGATCTTGTGTTTTTGAGTAGTATGAAGGTTTTTGACACATTTATACCGAGCTGTGCTCTGAGAGACGCTCGAAACACGCGATATCACGATTTTGTTGTTCGTCGATTTTTCGTTCGCCACAGCTGTGCCAGACGACTTTTAACGCATGGATCTTGTGTATTTGAGTAGAATGAAGGTTTTTGACACATTTGCACCGAGCTGTGCTCTCAGAAATGCTCGAAACACGCGATATCACGATTTTGGTACTGGTCAACGTTTCGTTCGCCACAGCTGTGCCAGACGACTTTTAACACATGGATCTTGTGTATTTGAGTAGTATGAAGGTTTTTGACACATTTATACCGAGCTGTGCTCTGAGAGACGCTCGAAACACGCGATATCACGATTTTGGTGTTCTTCGATGTTTCGTCCGCGACAGCTGTGCCAGACGACTTTAACCGCATGTATATTGTGCATTTGAGTAAAATGAAGGATTTTGACGCATTTACACCGAGCTGTGCTCTCAGAAACGCTCGAAACACGCGATATCACGATTTTGGTACTGTACAACGATTCGTTCGCCACAGCTGTGCCAGACGACTTTTAACACATGGATCTTGTGTATTTGAGTAGAATGAATTTTTTTCATACATTTACACCGAGCTGTGCTCTCAGAAACGCTCGAAACACGCGATATCACGATTTTGGTGTTCGTCGATTTTTCGTTCGCCACAGCTGTGCCAGACGACTTTTAACGCATGAATATTGTGCATTTGAGTAGAATGAAGGTTTTTGACACATTTACAACGAGCTGTGCTCTCAGGAACAATCGAAACAGGCGATATCACGATTTTGGTCCTGTTCAAAGTTTCGTTCGCCACAGCTGTGCCAGACAACTTTTAACACGTGGATCTTGTGTATTTGAGTAGAATGAAGGTTTTTGACACATTTACACCGAGCTGTACTCTCAGAAACGCTCGAAACCCGCGATATCACGATTTTGGTGTTCTTCGATTTTTCGTTCGCCGCAGCTGTGGCAGACGACTTTTAACGCATGGATAATGTGCATTTGAGTAGAATGAAGGTTTTTCATACATTTACACCGAGCTGTGCTCTCAGAATCGTTCGAAACACGCGATATCACGATTTTGGAACTGTTCAACCTTTCGTTCGCCACAGCTGTGCCAGACGACTTTTAACACATTGTGACGGAACGATATATCCCCAACGAGAAAACTCGTTGTTGACATCGCGCGCACCCGCAGAGGATCGAGTTCGGTACCCGCGCGTTAGAATCCCCCCCCACCAGCTACGTCACCCGGCCAACCGTTACACCGAGCGGCCGCGCTGACCACCGAAATTCAGAAGACCAGTGGTGGGGCAGCGGCTATATAAGCTGGCCACTTCCAGTATCCAGTACTCATTACCTTTCCAACTCTCCTCTTAGGAAGATCCACAAAATTAAAACCTACTCTTGTACGGCTCGTGATTGCCACGACACGTGCAAGTTTCCTTGAGCAAGCCCAGCTCACCCGAGTGGCTCGATACTGCTTCGACACATTCGGTCTTTCCTTGAGCAAGCCCAGCTCACCCGAGTGGCTCGATACTGCTTCGACACATTCGGTCTTTCCTTGAGCCAGCCCAGCTCCAATAGATTAAAAACCTATTGTATTCTCCACTCTTTCCTATCTTATACCTAAGTAACCCGTGCGGCTTGATATAGCATCAACACGCACACTCCACAATACCCGAAACAAAAGCGCAGGGCTCGTTATCGCGACGACACCTGTGCGTCCGTCTATCCCCTTTCCGCTATATGCGCGCTTGTCTTGGTCTCGCACCAATACTCGCCCGCGTCTCGCATACACGACGGCAATATAGTCGGTGAGCCACGGTATATGTCTCACCGATACGCACACTACACGCGACGTGCGTGTGTCCGTCTCGCCGACGGCGCGGGTCTCGCGGTAAAGGCATTGTCGCAGGGATTAGGCCGGATTAACGTTTTTGCGCGTCTCGCCGTCGCGAACCCAAATTCTCGGAATCAGTTAAAGGGACATATAATATTTTAATTTCGTAATTTCGATATTCTCTTGCACTCGTTAGAATTCGCGACTACATTATTCTACTTCGTTTCTCTTAGAGAACTCCTGGAGATAGCTCAACTCACGAGGTGTAATAATTAATTCACGAGATTGTTTACGCGTAGCAATTAGAGAAATAACTCGCAGAAGCTAGGGCCGGATTAGTCAAAAATTCAAGTTTCGCATGAACCACTGGAGACAGCCCATCTCACTTGATTATTTGAAAAGCCTCACTCTCGCGACAAACCGAGTTACCTTTGTTTACCTTTTCCCTGACCTACCCGCATCGACCTATATTCCGACGCGAAATAAATCACCTAGCCACGTTTAAATTCACACTCGAGAATTCGATGATGAGATTCATTATATCTCTGAGAACCGAATAAATACAATTACGCCCTTTTCCTCTCTTTTTCTTTATATGAGCCACAGGCTCCTCGTAGAGTCATCTGCACACTACGTGAACAGTCGAGTCATTCTCTTAATCAGCCTTGCAAAATCGGGGATCTTGGCGAATCCCCGAAATTAATCATAATTATTTCATCGCATCACATGGGGTGCCCGTCAATAATAACAATCATATAAACCAATGATGAGACTTTCCCTTTGCTGTTCAGGCTCAGTGAAGATCTGAGGTTTATCTTTCATTAAATAAACGCGTCTATCCCAGGTCCAGTACTGAATCGAGTAAAAATTCGAGTAAACGGCTAATTCCCCTTCACCAAATCCACCTCCCTGAATTTCGGAAAATTAGCATTACGTTTCAACATGGATCTTGTGTATTTGAGTAGAATGAAGGGTTTTCATACATTTACACCGAGCTGTGCTCTCAGAAACGTTCGAAACACGCGATATCACGACTTTGGTACTGTTCAACGTTTCGTTCGCCACAGCTGTGCCAGACGACTTTTAACACATGGATCTTGTGTATTTGAGTAGTATGAAGGTTTTTGACACATTTATACCCAGCTGTGCTCTGAGATACGCTCGACACACGCGATATCACGATTTTGGTGTTCTTCAATGTTTCGTTCGCCACAGCTGTGCCAGACAACTTTTAACACATGGATCTTGTGTATTTGAGTAGAATGAAGGTTTTTGACACATTTGCACCGAGCTGTGCTCTCAGAAATGCTCGAAACACGCGATATCACGATTTTGGTACTGGTCAACGTTTCGTTCGCCACAGCTGTGCCAGACGACTTTTAACACATGGATCTTGTGTATTTGAGTAGAATGAAGGTTTTTGACACATTTATACCCAGCTGTGCTCTGAGATACGCTCGAAACACGCGATATCACGATTTTGGAACTGTTCAACGTTTCGTTCGCCACAGCTGTGCCAGACGACTTTTAACACATCTATCTTGTGTATTTGAGTAGAATGAAGGTTTTTGACGCATTTACACCGAGCTGTGCTCTCAGAAACGCTCGAAACACGCGATATCACGATTTTGGAACTGTTCAACGATTCGTTCGCCACAGCTGTGCCAGACGACTTTTAACACATGGATCTTGTGTATTTGAGTAGAATGAAGGTTTTTCATACATTTACACCGAGCTGTGCTCTCAGAAACGCTCGAAACACGCGATATTACGATTTTGGTGTTCTTCGATGTTTCGTCCGCGACAGCAGTGCCAGACGACTTTAACCGCATGTATATTGTGCATTTGAGTAAAATGAAGGATTTTGACGCATTTACACCGAGCTGTGCTCTCAGAAACGCTCGAAACACGCGATATCACGATTTTGGTACTGTACAACGATTCGTTCGCCACAGCTGTGCCAGACGACTTTTAACACATGGATCTTGTGTATTTGAGTAGAATGAAGGTTTTTCATACATTTACACCGAGCTGTGCTCTCAGAAACGCTCGAAACACGCGATATCACGATTTTGGTGTTCGTCGATTTTTCGTTCGCCACAGCTGTGCCAGACGACTTTTAACGCATGAATATTGTGCATTTGAGTAGAATGAAGGTTTTTGACACATTTACAACGAGCTGTGCTCTCAGGAACAATCGAAACAGGCGATATCACGATTTTGGTCCTGTTCAAAGTTTCGTTCGCCACAGCTGTGCCAGACAACTTTTAACACGTGGATCTTGTGTATTTGAGTAGAATGAAGGTTTTTGACGCATTTACACCGAGCTGTGCTCTCAGAAACGCTCGAAACACGCGATATCACGATTTTGGAACTGTTCAACGATTCGTTCGCCACAGCTGTGCCAGACGACTTTTAACACATGGATCTTTTGTATTTGAGTAGAATGAAGGTTTTTCATACATTTACACCGAGCTGTGCTCTCAGAAACGCTCGAAACACGCGATATTACGATTTTGGTGTTCTTCGATGTTTCGTCCGCGACAGCTGTGCCAGACGACTTTAACCGCATGTATATTGTGCATTTGAGTAAAATGAAGGATTTTGACGCATTTACACCGAGCTGTGCTCTCAGAAACGCTCGAAACACGCGATATCACGATTTTGGTACTGTACAACGATTCGTTCGCCACAGCTGTGCCAGACGACTTTTAACACATGGATCTTGTGTATTTGAGTAGAATGAAGGTTTTTCATACATTTACACCGAGCTGTGCTCTCAGAAACGCTCGAAACACGCGATATCACGATTTTGGTGTTCGTCGATTTTTCGTTCGCCACAGCTGTGCCAGACGACTTTTAACGCATGAATATTGTGCATTTGAGTAGAATGAAGGTTTTTGACACATTTACAACGAGCTGTGCTCTCAGGAACAATCGAAACAGGCGATATCACGATTTTGGTCCTGTTCAAAGTTTCGTTCGCCACAGCTGTGCCAGACAACTTTTAACACGTGGATCTTGTGTATTTGAGTAGAATGAAGGTTTTTGACACATTTACACCGAGCTGTACTCTCAGAAACGCTCGAAACCCGCGATATCACGATTTTGGTGTTCTTCGATTTTTCGTTCGCCGCAGCTGTGGCAGACGACTTTTAACGCATGGATAATGTGCATTTGAGTAGAATGAAGGTTTTTCATACATTTACACCGAGCTGTGCTCTCAGAATCGTTCGAAACACGCGATATCACGATTTTGGAACTGTTCAACCTTTCGTTCGCCACAGCAGTGCCAGACGACTTTTAACACATGGATCTTGTGTATTTGAGTAGAATGAAGGGTTTTCATACATTTACACCGAGCTGTGCTCTCAGAAACGTTCGAAACACGCGATATCACGACTTTGGTACTGTTCAACGTTTCGTTCGCCACAGCTGTGCCAGACGACTTTTAACACATGGATCTTGTGTATTTGAGTAGTATGAAGGTTTTTGACACATTTATACCGAGCTGTGCTCTGAGAGACGCTCGAAACACGCGATATCACGATTTTGGAACTGTTCAACGTTTCGTTCGCCACAGCTGTGCCAGACGACTTTTAACACATCTATCTTGTGTATTTGAGTAGAATGAAGGTTTTTGACGCATTTACACCGAGCTGTGCTCTCAGAAACGCTCGAAACACGCGATATCACGATTTTGGTACTGTTCAACGATTCGTTCGCCACAGCTGTGCCAGACGACTTTTAACACATGGATCTTGTGTATTTGAGTAGAATGAAGGTTTTTCATACATTTACACCGAGCTGTGCTCTCAGAAACGCTCGAAACACGCGATATCACGATTTTTGTACTGTTTAAAGTTTCATTCGCCACAGCTGTGCCAGACAATTTTGAACACATGGATCTTGTGTATTTGAGTAGAATGAAGGTTTTTGACACATTTACACCGAGCTGTACTCTCAGAAACGCTCGAAACCCGCGATATCACGATTTTGGTGTTCTTCGATTTTTCGTTCGCCACAGCTGTGGCAGACGACTTTTAACGCATGGATAATGTGCATTTGAGTAGAATGAAGGTTTTTCATACATTTACACCGAGCTGTGCTCTCAGAAATGTTCGAAACACGCGATATCACGATTTTGGAACTGTTGAACGTTTCGTTCGCCACAGCTGTGCCAGACGACTTTTAACACATGGATCTTGTGTATTTGAGTAGAATGAACGTTTTTCATACATTTACACCGAGCTGTGCTCTCAGAAACGTTCGAAACACGCGATATCACGATTTTGGTACTGTTCAACGTTTCGTTCGCCACAGCTGTGCCAGACAACTTTTAACGCATGCATATTAGGCGTTTGAGTAGAATGAAGGTTTTTGACACATTTGCACCGAGCTGAGCTCTCAGAAACGCTCGAAACACGCGATATCACGATTTTGGAACTGTTCAACGTTTCGTTCGCCACAGCTGTGCCAGACGACTTTTAACACATGGATCTTGTGTATTTGAGTAGAATGAATGTTTTTGACACATTTACACCGAGCTGTGCTCTCAGAAACGCTCGAAACACGCGATATCACGATTTTTGTACTGTTCAAAGTTTCATTCGCCACAGCTGTGCCAGACAACTTTGAACACATGGATCTTGTGTATTTGAGTAGAATGAAGGTTTTTGACACATTTACACCGAGCTGTACTCTCAGAAACGCTCGAAACACGCGATATCACGATTTTTGTGTTCTTCGATGTTTCGTCCGCGACAGCTGTGCCAGAAGACTTTAACTCCGTTCCATGCCGAAACCCAACTTCCAATAAACAACAGCGGTCAAAATCAATTTCAACATAGAAGACTTTAACCGCATGTATATTGTGCATTTGAGTAGAATGAAGGATTTTGACGCATTTACACCGAGCTGTGCTCTCAGAAACGCTCGAAACACTCGATATCACGATTTTGGTACTGTTCAACGTTTCGTTCGAAACAGCTGTGCCAGACGACTTTTAACACATGGATCTTGTGTACTTGAGTAGAATGAAGGTTTTTGACACATTTACACCGAGCTGTGCTCTCAGAAACGCTCGAAACACGCGATATCACGATTTTTGTACTGTTCAAAGTTTCATTCGCCACAGCTGTGCCAGACAACTTTGAACACATGGATCTTGTGTATTTGAGTAGAATGAAGGTTTTTGACACATTTACACCGAGCTGTACTCTCAGAAACGCTCGAAACACGCGATATCACGATTTTGGTGTTCTTCGATGTTTCGTCCGCGACAGCTGTGCCAGAAGACTTTAACCGCATGTATATTGTGCATTTGAGTAGAATGAAGGATATTGACGCATTTACACCGAGCTGTGCTCTCAGAAACGCTCGAAACACGCGATATCACGATTTTGGTCCTGTTCAAAGTTTCGTTCGCCACAGCTGTGCCAGACAACTTTTAACACGTGGATCTTGTGTATTTGAGTAGAATGAAGGTTTTTGACACATTTACACCGAGCTGTACTCTCAGAAACGCTCGAAACCGGCGATATCACGATTTTGGTGTTCTTCGATTTTTCGTTCGCCACAGCTGTGGCAGACGACTTTTAACGCATGGATAATGTGCATTTGAGTAGAATGAAGGTTTTTCATACATTTACACCGAGCTGTGCTCTCAGAAATGTTCGAAACACGCGATATCACGATTTTGGAACAGTTGAACGTTTCGTTCGCCACAGCGGTGCCAGACGACTTTTAACACATGGATCTTGTGTATTTGAGTAGAATGAAGGTTTTTGACACATTTACACCGAGCTGTACTCTCAGAATCGCTCGAAACCCGCGATATCACGATTTTGGTGTTCTTCGATTTTTCTTTCGCCACAGCTGTGGCAGACGACTTTTAACGCATGGATAATGTGCATTTGAGTAGAATGAAGGTTTTTCATACATTTACACTGAGCTGTGCTCTCAGAAACGTTCGAAACACGCGATATCACGATTTTGGAACTGTTCAACGTTTCGTTCGCCACAGCTGTGCCAGACGACTTTTAACACATCTATCTTGTGTATTTGAGTAGAATGAAGGTGTTTGACGCATTTACACCGAGCTGTGCTCTCAGAAACGCTCGAAACACGCGATATCACGATTTTGGTACTGTTCAACGTTTCGTTCGCCACAGCTGTGCCAGACGACTTTTAACACATGGATCTTGTGTTTTTGAGTAGTATGAAGGTTTTTGACACATTTATACCGAGCTGTGCTCTGAGAGACGCTCGAAACACGCGATATCACGATTTTGTTGTTCGTCGATTTTTCGTTCGCCACAGCTGTGCCAGACGACTTTTAACGCATGGATCTTGTGTATTTGAGTAGAATGAAGGTTTTTGACACATTTACACCGAGCTGTGCTCTCAGGAACGGTCGAAACACGCGATATCACGATTTTGGTCCTGTTCAAAGTTTCGTTCGCCACAGCTGTGCCAGACAACTTTTAACACGTGGATCTTGTGTATTTGAGTAGAATGAAGGTTTTTGACACATTTACACCGAGCTGTGCTCTCAGAAACGCTCGAAACACGCGATATCACGATTTTTGTACTGTTCAAAGTTTCATTCGCCACAGCTGTGCCAGACAACTTTGAACACATGGATCTTGTGTATTTCAGTAGAGTGAAGGATTTTGACGCATTTACACCGTACTCACAGAAACGTTCGAAACACGCGATATCACGATTTTGGTGTTCTTCAATGTTTCGTTCGATACAGCTGTGCCAGACAACTTTTAACACATGGATCTTGTGTATTTGAGTAGAATGAAGGTTTTTGACACATTTGCACCGAGCTGTGCTCTCAGAAATGCTCGAAACACGCGATATCACGATTTTGGTACTGGTCAACGTTTCGTTCGCCACAGCTGTGCCAGACGACTTTTAACACATGGATCTTGTGTATTTGAGTAGAATGAAGGTTTTTGACACATTTATACCCAGCTGTGCTCTGAGATACGCTCGAAACACGCGATATCACGATTTTGGAACTGTTCAACTTTTCGTCCGCCACAGCTGTGCCAGACGACTTTTAACACATCTATCTTGTGTATTTGAGTAGAATGAAGGTTTTTGTCGCATTTACACCGAGCTGTGCTCTCAGAAACGCTCGAAACACGCGATATCACGATTTTGGAACTGTTCAACGATTCGTTCGCCACAGCTGTGCCAGACGACTTTTAACACATGGATCTTGTGTATTTCAGTAGAATGAAGGTTTTTCATACATTTACACCGAGCTGTGCTCTCAGAAACGCTCGAAACACGCGATATTACGATTTTGGTGTTCTTCGATGTTTCGTCCGCGACAGCTGTGCCAGACGACTTTAACCGCATGTATATTGTGCATTTGAGTAAAATGAAGGATTTTGACGCATTTACACCGAGCTGTGCTCTCAGAAACGTTCGAAACACGCGATATCACGATTTTGGTGTTCTTCAATGTTTCGTTCGCCACAGCTGTGCCAGACAACTTTTAACACATGGATCTTGTGTATTTGAGTAGAATGAAGGTTTTTGACACATTTGCACCGAGCTGTGCTCTCAGAAATGCTCGAAACACGCGATATCACGATTTTGGTACTGGTCAACGTTTCGTTCGCCACAGCTGTGCCAGACGACTTTTAACACATGGATCTTGTGTATTTGAGTAGAATGAAGGTTTTTGACACATTTATACCGAGCTGTGCTCTGAGATACGCTCGAAACACGCGATATCACGATTTTGGAACTGTTCAACGTTTCGTTCGCCACAGCTGTGCCAGACGACTTTTAACACATCTATCTTGTGTATTTGAGTAGAATGAAGGTTTTTGACGCATTTACACCGAGCTGTGCTCTCAGAAACGCTCGAAACACGCGATATCACGATTTTGGAACTGTTCAACGAATCGTTCGCCACAGCTGTGCCAGACGACTTTTAACACATGGATCTTGTGTATTTGAGTAGAATGAAGGTTTTTCATACATTTACACCGAGCTGTGCTCTCAGAAACGCTCGAAACACGCGATATTACGATTTTGGTGTTCTTCGATGTTTCGTCCGCGACAGCTGTGCCAGACGACTTTAACCGCATGTATATTGTGCATTTGAGTAAAATGAAGGATTTTGACGCATTTACACCGAGCTGTGCTCTCAGAAACGCTCGAAACACGCGATATCACGATTATGGTACTGTACAACGATTCGTTCGCCACAGCTGTGCCAGACGACTTTTAACACATGGATCTTGTGTATTTGAGTAGAATGAAGGTTTTTCATACATTTACACCGAGCTGTGCTCTCAGAAACGCTCGAAACACGCGATATCACGATTTTGGTGTTCGTCGATTTTTCGTTCGCCACAGCTGTGCCAGACGACTTTTAACGCATGAATATTGTGCATTTGAGTAGAATGAAGGTTTTTGACACATTTACAACGAGCTGTGCTCTCAGGAACAATCGAAACAGGCGATATCACGATTTTGGTCCTGTTCAAAGTTTCGTTCGCCACAGCTGTGCCAGACAACTTTTAACACGTGGATCTTGTGTATTTGAGTAGAATGAAGGTTTTTGACACATTTACACCGAGCTGTACTCTCAGAAACGCTCGAAACCCGCGATATCACGATTTTGGTGTTCTTCGATTTTTCGTTCGCCGCAGCTGTGGCAGACGACTTTTAACGCATGGATAATGTGCATTTGAGTAGAATGAAGGTTTTTCATACATTTACACCGAGCTGTGCTCTCAGAATCGTTCGAAACACGCGATATCACGATTTTGGAACTGTTCAACGTTTCGTTCGCCACAGCTGTGCCAGACGACTTTTAACACATGGATCTTGTGTATTTGAGTAGAATGAAGGGTTTTCATACATTTACACCGAGCTGTGCTCTCAGAAACGTTCGAAACACGCGATATCACGACTTTGGTACTGTTCAACGTTTCGTTCGCCACAGCTGTGCCAGACGACTTTTAACACATGGATCTTGTGTATTTGAGTAGAATGAAGGTTTTTGACACATTTATACCGAGCTGTGCTCTGAGAGACGCTCGAAACACGCGATATCACGATTTTGGTGTTCGTCGATTTTTCGTTCGCCACAGCTGTGCCAGACGACTTTTAACACATGGATCTTGTGTATTTGAGTAGAATGAAGGTTTTTGACACATTTATACCGAGCTGTGCTCTGAGATACGCTCGAAACACGCGATATCACGATTTTGGAACTGTTCAACGTTTCGTTCGCCACAGCTGTGCCAGACGACTTTTAACACATCTATCTTGTGTATTTGAGTAGAATGAAGGTTTTTGACGCATTTACACCGAGCTGTGCTCTCAGAAACGCTCGAAACACGCGATATCATGATTTTGGAACTGTTCAACGATTCGTTCGCCACAGCTGTGCCAGACGACTTTTAACACATGGATCTTTTGTATTTGAGTAGAATGAAGGTTTTTCATACATTTACACCGAGCTGTGCTCTCAGAAACGCTCGAAACACGCGATATTACGATTTTGGTGTTCTTCGATGTTTCGTCCGCGACAGCTGTGCCAGACGACTTTAACCGCATGTATATTGTGCATTTGAGTAAAATGAAGGATTTTGACGCATTTACACCGAGCTGTGCTCTCAGAAACGCTCGAAACACGCGATATCACGATTTTGGTACTGTACAACGATTCGTTCGCCACAGCTGTGCCAGACGACTTTTAACACATGGATCTTGTGTATTTGAGTAGAATGAAGGTTTTTCATACATTTACACCGAGCTGTGCTCTCAGAAACGCTCGAAACACGCGATATCACGATTTTGGTGTTCGTCGATTTTTCGTTCGCCACAGCTGTGCCAGACGACTTTTAACGCATGAATATTGTGCATTTGAGTAGAATGAAGGTTTTTGACACATTTACAACGAGCTGTGCTCTCAGGAACAATCGAAACAGGCGATATCACGATTTTGGTCCTGTTCAAAGTTTCGTTCGCCACAGCTGTGCCAGACAACTTTTAACACGTGGATCTTGTGTATTTGAGTAGAATGAAGGTTTTTGACGCATTTACACCGAGCTGTGCTCTCAGAAACGCTCGAAACACGCGATATCACGATTTTGGAACTGTTCAACGATTCGTTCGCCACAGCTGTGCCAGACGACTTTTAACACATGGATCTTTTGTATTTGAGTAGAATGAAGGTTTTTCATACATTTACACCGAGCTGTGCTCTCAGAAACGCTCGAAACACGCGATATTACGATTTTGGTGTTCTTCGATGTTTCGTCCGCGACAGCTGTGCCAGACGACTTTAACCGCATGTATATTGTGCATTTGAGTAAAATGAAGGATTTTGACGCATTTACACCGAGCTGTGCTCTCAGAAACGCTCGAAACACGCGATATCACGATTTTGGTACTGTACAACGATTCGTTCGCCACAGCTGTGCCAGACGACTTTTAACACATGGATCTTGTGTATTTGAGTAGAATGAAGGTTTTTCATACATTTACACCGAGCTGTGCTCTCAGAAACGCTCGAAACACGCGATATCACGATTTTGGTGTTCGTCGATTTTTCGTTCGCCACAGCTGTGCCAGACGACTTTTAACGCATGAATATTGTGCATTTGAGTAGAATGAAGGTTTTTGACACATTTACAACGAGCTGTGCTCTCAGGAACAATCGAAACAGGCGATATCACGATTTTGGTCCTGTTCAAAGTTTCGTTCGCCACAGCTGTGCCAGACAACTTTTAACACGTGGATCTTGTGTATTTGAGTAGAATGAAGGTTTTTGACACATTTACACCGAGCTGTACTCTCAGAAACGCTCGAAACCCGCGATATCACGATTTTGGTGTTCTTCGATTTTTCGTTCGCCGCAGCTGTGGCAGACGACTTTTAACGCATGGATAATGTGCATTTGAGTAGAATGAAGGTTTTTCATACATTTACACCGAGCTGTGCTCTCAGAATCGTTCGAAACACGCGATATCACGATTTTGGTACTGTTCAACCTTTCGTTCGCCACAGCAGTGCCAGACGACTTTTAACACATGGATCTTGTGTATTTGAGTAGAATGAAGGGTTTTCATACATTTACACCGAGCTGTGCTCTCAGAAACGCTCGAAACACGCGATATCACGATTTTGGTGTTCGTCGATTTTTCGTTCGCCACAGCTGTGCCAGACGACTTTTAACGCATGAATATTGTGCATTTGAGTAGAATGAAGGTTTTTTACACATTTACAACGAGCTGTGCTCTCAGGAACAATCGAAACAGGCGATATCACGATTTTGGTCCTGTTCAAAGTTTCGTTCGCCACAGCTGTGCCAGACAACTTTTAACACGTGGATCTTGTGTATTTGAGTAGAATGAAGGTTTTTGACGCATTTACACCGAGCTGTGCTCTCAGAAACGCTCGAAACACGCGATATCACGATTTTGGAACTGTTCAACGATTCGTTCGCCACAGCTGTGCCAGACGACTTTTAACACATGGATCTTTTGTATTTGAGTAGAATGAAGGTTTTTCATACATTTACACCGAGCTGTGCTCTCAGAAACGCTCGAAACACGCGATATTACGATTTTGGTGTTCTTCGATGTTTCGTCCGCGACAGCTGTGCCAGACGACTTTAACCGCATGTATATTGTGCATTTGAGTAAAATGAAGGATTTTGACGCATTTACACCGAGCTGTGCTCTCAGAAACGCTCGAAACACGCGATATCACGATTTTGGTACTGTACAACGATTCGTTCGCCACAGCTGTGCCAGACGACTTTTAACACATGGATCTTGTGTATTTGAGTAGAATGAAGGTTTTTCATACATTTACACCGAGCTGTGCTCTCAGAAACGCTCGAAACACGCGATATCACGATTTTGGTGTTCGTCGATTTTTCGTTCGCCACAGCTGTGCCAGACGACTTTTAACGCATGAATATTGTGCATTTGAGTAGAATGAAGGTTTTTGACACATTTACAACGAGCTGTGCTCTCAGGAACAATCGAAACAGGCGATATCACGATTTTGGTCCTGTTCAAAGTTTCGTTCGCCACAGCTGTGCCAGACAACTTTTAACACGTGGATCTTGTGTATTTGAGTAGAATGAAGGTTTTTGACACATTTACACCGAGCTGTACTCTCAGAAACGCTCGAAACCCGCGATATCACGATTTTGGTGTTCTTCGATTTTTCGTTCGCCGCAGCTGTGGCAGACGACTTTTAACGCATGGATAATGTGCATTTGAGTAGAATGAAGGTTTTTCATACATTTACACCGAGCTGTGCTCTCAGAATCGTTCGAAACACGCGATATCACGATTTTGGAACTGTTCAACCTTTCGTTCGCCACAGCAGTGCCAGACGACTTTTAACACATGGATCTTGTGTATTTGAGTAGAATGAAGGGTTTTCATACATTTACACCGAGCTGTGCTCTCAGAAACGTTCGAAACACGCGATATCACGACTTTGGTACTGTTCAACGTTTCGTTCGCCACAGCTGTGCCAGACGACTTTTAACACATGGATCTTGTGTATTTGAGTAGTATGAAGGTTTTTGACACATTTATACCGAGCTGTGCTCTGAGAGACGCTCGAAACACGCGATATCACGATTTTGGTGTTCGTCGATTTTTCGTTCGCCACAGCTGTGCCAGACGACTTTTAACACATGGATCTTGTGTATTTGAGTAGAATGAAGGTTTTCGACACATTTACACCGAGCTGTGCTCTCAGGAACGCTCGAAACACGCGATATCACGATTTTGGTCCTGTTTAAAGTTTCGTTCGCCACAGCTGTGCCAGACAACTTTTAACACGTGGATCTTGTGTATTTGAGTAGAATGAAGGTTTTTGACACATTCACACCGAGCTGTACTCTCAGAAACGCTCGAAACACGCGATATCACGATTTTGGTGTTCTTCGATGTTTCGTCCGCGACAGCTGTGCCAGACGACTTTAACCGCATGTATATTGTGCATTTGAGTAAAATGAAGGATTTTGACGCATTTACACCGAGCTGTGCTCTCAGAAACGTTCGAAACACGCGATATCACGATTTTGGTGTTCTTCAATGTTTCGTTCGCCACAGCTGTGCCAGACAACTTTTAACACATGGATCTTGTGTATTTGAGTAGAATGAAGGTATTTGACACATTTGCACCGAGCTGTGCTCTCAGAAATGCTCGAAACACGCGATATCACGATTTTGGTACTGGTCAACGTTTCGTTCGCCACAGCTGTGCCAGACGACTTTTAACACATGGATCTTGTGTATTTGAGTAGAATGAAGGTTTTTGACACATTTATACCGAGCTGTGCTCTGAGATACGCTCGAAACACGCGATATCACGATTTTGGAACTGTTCAACGTTTCGTTCGCCACAGCTGTGCCAGACGACTTTTAACACATGGATCTTGTGTATTTGAGTAGAATGAAGGTTTTTCATACATTTACACCGAGCTGTGCTCTCAGAAACGCTCGAAACACGCGATATTACGATTTTGGTGTTCTTCGATGTTTCGTCCGCGAAAGCTGTGCCAGACGACTTTAACCGCATGTATATTGTGCATTTGAGTAAAATGAAGGATTTTGACGCATTTACACCGAGCTGTGCTCTCAGAAACGCTCGAAACACGCGATATCACGATTTTGGTACTGTTCAACGATTCGTTCGCCACAGCTGGGCCAGACAACTTTGAACACATGGATCTTGTGTATTTGAGTAGAATGAAGGTTTTTGACACATTTACACCGAGCTGTACTCTCAGAAACGCTCGAAACCCGCGATATCACGATTTTGGTGTTCTTCGATTTTTCGTTCGCCACAGCTGTGGCAGACGACTTTTAACGCATGGATAATGTGCATTTGAGTAGAATGAAGGTTTTTCATACATTTACACCGAGCTGTGCTCTCAGAAATGTTCGAAACACGCGATATCACGATTTTGGAACTGTTGAACGTTTCGTTCGCCACAGCTGTGCCAGACGACTTTTAACACATGGATCTTGTGTATTTGAGTAGAATGAAGGTTTTTCATACATTTACACCGAGCTGTGCTCTCAGAAACGTTCGAAACACGCGATATCACGATTTTGGTACTGTTCAACGTTTCGTTCGCCACAGCTGTGCCAGATGACTTTTAACAAATGGATCTTGTGTATTTGAGTAGAATGAAGGTTTTCGACACATTTACACCGAGCTGTGCTCTCAGGAACGCTCGAAACACGCGATATCACGATTTTGGTCCTGTTTAAAGTTTCGTTCGCCACAGCTGTGCCAGACAACTTTTAACACGTGGATCTTGTGTATTTGAGTAGAATGAAGGTTTTTTACACATTCACACCGAGCTGTACTCTCAGAAACGCTCGAATCACGCGATATCACGATTTTGGTGTTCTTCGATGTTTCGTCCGCGACAGCTGTGCCAGACGACTTTAACCGCATGTATATTGTGCATTTGAGTAGAATGAAGGATTTTGACGCATTTACACCGAGCTGTGCTCTCAGAAACGCTCGAAACACTCGATATCACGATTTTGGTACTGTTCAACGTTTCGTTCGAAACAGCTGTGCATGACGACTTTTAACACATGGATCTTGTGTATTTGAGTAGAATGAAGGTTTTTGACACATTTACACCGAGCTGTGCTCTCAGAAACGCTCGAAACACGCGATATCACGATTTTTGTACTGTTCAAAGTTTCATTCGCCACAGCTGTGCCAGACAACTTTGAACACATGGATCTTGTGTATTTGAGTAGAATGAAGGTTTTTGACACATTTACACCGAGCTGTACTCTCAGAAACGCTCGAAACACGCGATATCACGATTTTGGTGTTCTTCGATGTTTCGTCCGCGACAGCTGTGCCAGAAGACTTTAACCGCATGTATATTGTGCATTTGAGTAGAATGAAGGATATTGACGCATTTACACCGAGCTGTGCTCTCAGAAACGCTCGAAACACGCGATATCACGATTTTGGAACTGTTCAACGTTTCGTTCGCCACAGCTGTGCCAGACGACTTTTAACACATCTATCTTGTGTATTTGAGTAGAATGAAGGTTTTTGACACATTTGTACCGAGCTGTGCTCTGAGAAACTCTCGAAACACGCAATATCACGATTTTGGTGTTCGTCGATGTTTCGTTCGCCACAGCTGTGCCAGACAACTTTTAACGCATGCATATTAGGCATTTGAGTAGAATGAAGGATTTTGACGCATTTACACCGAGCTGTGCTCTCAGAAACGCTCGAAACACTAGATATCACGATTTTGGTACTGTTCAACGTTTCGTTCGAAACAGCTGTGCCAGACGACTTTTAACACATGGATCTTGTGTATTTGAGTAGTATGAAGGTTTTTGACACATTTATACCGAGCTGTGCTCTGAGAGACGCTCGAAACACGCGATATCACGATTTTGGTGTTCTTCGATGTTTCGTCCGCGACAGCTGTGCCAGACGACTTTAACCGCATGTATATTGTGCATTTGAGTAGAATGAAGGATTTTGACGCATTTACACCGAGCTGTGCTCTCAGAAACGCTCGAAACACTCGATATCACGATTTTGGTACTGTTCAACGTTTCGTTCACCACAGCTGTGACAGAAGACTTTTAACACATGGATCTTGTGTATTTGAGTAGAATGAAGGTTTTTGACACATTTACACCGAGCTGTGCTCTCAGGAACAATCGAAACAGGCGATATCACGATTTTGGTCCTGTTCAAAGTTTCGTTCGCCACAGCTGTGCCAGACAACTTTTAACACGTGGATCTTGTGTATTTGAGTAGAATGAAGGTTTTTGACACATTTACACCGAGCTGTACTCTCAGAAAAGCTCGAAACCCGCGATATCACGATTTTGGTACTGTTCAACGTTTCGTTCGCCACAGCTGTGCCAGACGACTTTTAACACATGGATCTTGTGTTTTTGAGTAGTATGAAGGTTTTTGACACATTTATACCGAGCTGTGCTCTGAGAGACGCTCGAAACACGCGATATCACGATTTTGTTGTTCGTCGATTTTTCGTTCGCCACAGCTGTGCCAGACGACTTTTAACGCATGGATCTTGTGTATTTGAGTAGAATGAAGGTTTTTGACACATTTACACCGAGCTGTGCTCTCAGGAACGGTCGAAACACGCGATATCACGATTTTGGTCCTGTTCAAAGTTTCGTTCGCCACAGCTGTGCCAGACAACTTTTAACACGTGGATCTTGTGTATTTGAGTAGAATGAAGGTTTTTGACACATTTACACCGAGCTGTGCTCTCAGAAACGCTCGAAACACGCGATATCACGATTTTTGTACTGTTCAAAGTTTCATTCGCCACAGCTGTGCCAGACAACTTTGAACACATGGATCTTGTGTATTTCAGTAGAGTGAAGGATTTTGACGCATTTACACCGTACTCACAGAAACGTTCGAAACACGCGATATCACGATTTTGGTGTTCTTCAATGTTTCGTTCGCCACAGCTGTGCCAGACAACTTTTAACACATGGATCTTGTGTATTTGAGTAGAATGAAGGTTTTTGACACATTTGCACCGAGCTGTGCTCTCAGAAATGCTCGAAACACGCGATATCACGATTTTGGTACTGGTCAACGTTTCGTTCGCCACAGCTGTGCCAGACGACTTTTAACACATGGATCTTGTGTATTTGAGTAGAATGAAGGTTTTTGACACATTTATACCCAGCTGTGCTCTGAGATACGCTCGAAACACGCGATATCACGATTTTGGAACTGTTCAACTTTTCGTCCGCCACAGCTGTGCCAGACGACTTTTAACACATCTATCTTGTGTATTTGAGTAGAATGAAGGTTTTTGACGCATTTACACCGAGCTGTGCTCTCAGAAACGCTCGAAACACGCGATATCACGATTTTGGAACTGTTCAACGATTCGTTCGCCACAGCTGTGCCAGACGACTTTTAACACATGGATCTTGTGTATTTGAGTAGAATGAAGGTTTTTCATACATTTACACCGAGCTGTACTCTCAGAAAAGCTCGAAACCCGCGATATCACGATTTTGGTACTGTTCAACGTTTCGTTCGCCACAGCTGTGCCAGACGACTTTTAACACATGGATCTTGTGTTTTTGAGTAGTATGAAGGTTTTTGACACATTTATACCGAGCTGTGCTCTGAGAGACGCTCGAAACACGCGATATCACGATTTTGTTGTTCGTCGATTTTTCGTTCGCCACAGCTGTGCCAGACGACTTTTAACGCATGGATCTTGTGTATTTGAGTAGAATGAAGGTTTTTGACACATTTACACCGAGCTGTGCTCTCAGGAACGGTCGAAACACGCGATATCACGATTTTGGTCCTGTTCAAAGTTTCGTTCGCCACAGCTGTGCCAGACAACTTTTAACACGTGGATCTTGTGTATTTGAGTAGAATGAAGGTTTTTGACACATTTACACCGAGCTGTGCTCTCAGAAACGCTCGAAACACGCGATATCACGATTTTTGTACTGTTCAAAGTTTCATTCGCCACAGCTGTGCCAGACAACTTTGAACACATGGATCTTGTGTATTTCAGTAGAGTGAAGGATTTTGACGCATTTACACCGTACTCACAGAAACGTTCGAAACACGCGATATCACGATTTTGGTGTTCTTCAATGTTTCGTTCGCCACAGCTGTGCCAGACAACTTTTAACACATGGATCTTGTGTATTTGAGTAGAATGAAGGTTTTTGACACATTTGCACCGAGCTGTGCTCTCAGAAATGCTCGAAACACGCGATATCACGATTTTGGTACTGGTCAACGTTTCGTTCGCCACAGCTGTGCCAGACGACTTTTAACACATGGATCTTGTGTATTTGAGTAGAATGAAGGTTTTTGACACATTTATACCCAGCTGTGCTCTGAGATACGCTCGAAACACGCGATATCACGATTTTGGAACTGTTCAACTTTTCGTCCGCCACAGCTGTGCCAGACGACTTTTAACACATCTATCTTGTGTATTTGAGTAGAATGAAGGTTTTTGACGCATTTACACCGAGCTGTGCTCTCAGAAACGCTCGAAACACGCGATATCACGATTTTGGAACTGTTCAACGATTCGTTCGCCACAGCTGTCCCAGACGACTTTTAACACATGGATCTTGTGTATTTGAGTAGAATGAAGGTTTTTCATACATTTACACCGAGCTGTGCTCTCAGAAACGCTCGAAACACGCGATATTACGATTTTGGTGTTCTTCGTTGTTTCGTCCGCGACAGCTGTGCCAGACGACTTTAACCGCATGTATATTGTGCATTTGAGTAAAATGAAGGATTTTGACGCATTTACACCGAGCTGTGCTCTCAGAAACGTTCGAAACACGCGATATCACGATTTTGGTGTTCTTCAATGTTTCGTTCGCCACAGCTGTGCCAGACAACTTTTAACACATGGATCTTGTGTATTTGAGTAGAATGAAGGTTTTTGACACATTTGCACCGAGCTGTGCTCTCAGAAATGCTCGAAACACGCGATATCACGATTTTGGTACTGGTCAACGTTTCGTTCGCCACAGCTGTGCCAGACGACTTTTAACACATGGATCTTGTGTATTTGAGTAGAACGAAGGTTTTTGACACATTTATACCGAGCTGTGCTCTGAGATACGCTCGAAACACGCGATATCACGATTTTGGAACTGTTCAACGTTTCGTTCGCCACAGCTGTGCCAGACGACTTTTAACACATCTATCTTGTGTATTTGAGTAGAATGAAGGTTTTTGACGCATTTACACCGAGCTGTGCTCTCAGAAACGCTCGAAACACGCGATATCACGATTTTTGTACTGTTCAAAGTTTCATTCGCCACAGCTGTGCCAGACAACTTTGAACACATGGATCTTGTGTATTTCAGTAGAGTGAAGGATTTTGACGCATTTACACCGTACTCACAGAAACGTTCGAAACACGCGATATCACGATTTTGGTGTTCTTCAATGTTTCGTTCGCCACAGCTGTGCCAGACGGCTTTTAACGCATGAATATTGTGCATTTGAGTAGAATGAAGGTTTTTGACACATTTACACCGAGCTGTGCTCTCAGAAACGCTCGAAACACGCGATATCACGATTTTGATGTTCGTCGATTTTTCGTTCGCCACAGCTGTGCCAGACGACTTTTAACGCATGGATATTGTGCATCTGAGTAGAATGACGGTTTTTGACACATTTACACCGAGCTGTGCTCTCAGAAACGCTCGAAACACGCGATATCACGATTTTGGTACTGTTCAAAGTTTCGTTCGCCACAGCTGTGCCAGACAACTTTTAACACGTGGATCTTGTGTATTTGAGCAGAATGAATGTTTTTGACGCATTTACACCGAGCTTTGCTCTCAGAAACGCTCGAAACACTCTATATCACGATTTTGGTACTGTTCAACGTTTCGTTCGCCACAGCTGTGCCAGACGACTTTTAACACATGGATCTTGTGTATTTGAGTAGAATGAAGGTTTTTGACACATTTACACCGAGCTGTACTCTCAGAAACGCTCGAAACACGCGATATCACGATTTTGGTGTTCTTCGATGTTTCGTCCGCGACAGCTGTGCCAGAAGACTTTAACCGCATGTATATTGTGCATTTGAGTAGAATGAAGGATTTTGACGCATTTACACCGAGCTGTGCTCTCAGAAACGCTCGAAACACTCGATATCACGATTTTGGTACTGTTCAACGTTTCGTTCGAAACAGCTGTGCCAGACGACTTTTAACACATGGATCTTGTGTATTTGAGTAGTATGAAGGTTTTTGACACATTTATACCGAGCTGTGCTCTGAGATACGCTCGAAACACGCGATATCACGATTTTGGAACTGTTCAACGTTTCGTTCGCCACAGCTGTGCCAAACGACTTTTAACACATCTATCTTGTGTATTTGAGTAGAATGAAGGTTTTTGACACATTTGCACCGAGCTGTGCTCTCAGAAATGCTCGAAACACGCGATATCACGATTTTGGTACTGGTCAACGTTTCGTTCGCCACAGCTGTGCCCGACAACTTTTAACACGTGGATCTTGTGTATTTGAGTAGAATGAAGGTTTTTGACACATTTACACCGAGCTGTACTCTCAGAAACGCTCGAAACCCGCGATATCACGATTTTGGTGTTCTTCGATTTTTCGTTCGCCACAGCTGTGGCAGACGACTTTTAACGCATGGATCTTGTGTATTTGAGTAGAATGAAGGTTTTTCATACATTTACACCGAGCTGTGCTCTCAGAAACGTTCGAAACACGCGATATCACGATTTTGGTACTGTTCAACGTTTCGTTCGCCACAGCTGTGCCAGATGACTTTTAACAAATGGATCTTGTGTAGTAGAATGAAGGTTTTTCATACATTTACACCGAGCTGTGCTCTCAGAAATGTTCGAAACACGCGATATCACGATTTTTGAACTGTTGAATGTTTCGTTCGCCACAGCTGTGCCAGACGACTTTTAACACATGGATCTTGTGTATTTGAGTAGAATGAAGGTTTTTCATACATTTACACCGAGCTGTGCTCTCAGAAACGTTCGAAACAGGCGATATCACGATTTTGGTCCTGTTCAAAGTTTCGTTCGCCACAGCTGTGCCAGACAACTTTTAACACGTGGATCTTGTGTATTTGAGTAGAATGAAGGTTTTTGACACATTTACACCGAGCTGTACTCTCAGAAAAGCTCGAAACCCGCGATATCACGATTTTGGTACTGTTCAACGTTTCGTTCGCCACAGCTGTGCCAGACGACTTTTAACACATGGATCTTGTGTTTTTGAGTAGTATGAAGGTTTTTGACACATTTATACCGAGCTGTGCTCTGAGAGACGCTCGAAACACGCGATATCACGATTTTGTTGTTCGTCGATTTTTCGTTCGCCACAGCTGTGCCAGACGACTTTTAACGCATGGATCTTGTGTATTTGAGTAGAATGAAGGTTTTTGACACATTTGCACCGAGCTGTGCTCTCAGAAATGCTCGAAACACGCGATATCACGATTTTGGTACTGGTCAACGTTTCGTTCGCCACAGCTGTGCCAGACGACTTTTAACACATGGATCTTGTGTATTTGAGTAGAACGAAGGTTTTTGACACATTTATACCGAGCTGTGCTCTGAGATACGCTCGAAACACGCGATATCACGATTTTGGAACTGTTCAACGTTTCGTTCGCCACAGCTGTGCCAGACGACTTTTAACACATCTATCTTGTGTATTTGAGTAGAATGAAGGTTTTTGACGCATTTACACCGAGCTGTGCTCTCAGAAACGCTCGAAACACGCGATATCACGATTTTTGTACTGTTCAAAGTTTCATTCGCCACAGCTGTGCCAGACAACTTTGAACACATGGATCTTGTGTATTTCAGTAGAGTGAAGGATTTTGACGCATTTACACTGTACTCACAGAAACGTTCGAAACACGCGATATCACGATTTTGGTGTTCTTCAATGTTTCGTTCGCCACAGCTGTGCCAGACGGCTTTTAACGCATGAATATTGTGCATTTGAGTAGAATGAAGGTTTTTGACACATTTACACCGAGCTGTGCTCTCAGAAACGCTCGAAACACGCGATATCACGATTTTGATGTTCGTCGATTTTTCGTTCGCCACAGCTGTGCCAGACGACTTTTAACGCATGGATATTGTGCATCTGAGTAGAATGACGGTTTTTGACACATTTACACCGAGCTGTGCTCTCAGAAACGCTCGAAACACGCGATATCACGATTTTGGTACTGTTCAAAGTTTCGTTCGCCACAGCTGTGCCAGACAACTTTTAACACGTGGATCTTGTGTATTTGAGCAGAATGAAGGTTTTTGACGCATTTACACCGAGCTGTGCTCTCAGAAACGCTCGAAACACTCTATATCACGATTTTGGTACTGTTCAACTTTTCGTTCGCCACAGCTGTGCCAGACGACTTTTAACACATGGATCTTGTGTATTTGAGTAGAATGAAGGTTTTTGACACATTTACACCGAGCTGTGCTCTCAGGAATTCTCGAAACACGCGACATCACGATTTTGGTCCTGTTCAAAGTTTCGTTCGCCACAGCTGTGCCAGACAACTTTTAACACGTGGATCTTGTGTATTTGAGTAGAATGAAGGTTTTTGACACATTTACACCGAGCTGTGCTCTCAGAAACGCTCGAAACACGCGATATCACGATTTTTGTACTGTTCAAAGTTTCATTCGCCACAGCTGTGCCAGACAACTTTGAACACATGGATCTTGTGTATTTCAGTAGAGTGAAGGATTTTGACGCATTTACACCGTACTCACAGAAACGTTCGAAACACGCGATATCACGATTTTGGTGTTCTTCAATGTTTCGTTCGCCACAGCTGTGCCAGACAACTTTTAACACATGGATCTTGTGTATTTGAGTAGAATGAAGGTTTTTGACACATTTGCACCGAGCTGTGCTCTCAGAAATGCTCGAAACACGCGATATCACGATTTTGGTACTGGTCAACGTTTCGTTCGCCACAGCTGTGCCAGACGACTTTTAACACATGGATCTTGTGTATTTGAGTAGAATGAAGGTTTTTGACACATTTATACCCAGCTGTGCTCTGAGATACGCTCGAAACACGCGATATCACGATTTTGGAACTGTTCAACTTTTCGTCCGCCACAGCTGTGCCAGACGACTTTTAACACATCTATCTTGTGTATTTGAGTAGAATGAAGGTTTTTGTCGCATTTACACCGAGCTGTGCTCTCAGAAACGCTCGAAACACGCGATATCACGATTTTGGAACTGTTCAACGATTCGTTCGCCACAGCTGTGCCAGACGACTTTTAACACATGGATCTTGTGTATTTCAGTAGAATGAAGGTTTTTCATACATTTACACCGAGCTGTGCTCTCAGAAACGCTCGAAACACGCGATATTACGATTTTGGTGTTCTTCGATGTTTCGTCCGCGACAGCTGTGCCAGACGACTTTAACCGCATGTATATTGTGCATTTGAGTAAAATGAAGGATTTTGACGCATTTACACCGAGCTGTGCTCTCAGAAACGTTCGAAACACGCGATATCACGATTTTGGTGTTCTTCAATGTTTCGTTCGCCACAGCTGTGCCAGACAACTTTTAACACATGGATCTTGTGTATTTGAGTAGAATGAAGGTTTTTGACACATTTGCACCGAGCTGTACTCTCAGAAATGCTCGAAACACGCGATATCACGATTTTGGTACTGGTCAACGTTTCGTTCGCCACAGCTGTGCCAGACGACTTTTAACACATGGATCTTGTGTATTTGAGTAGAATGAAGGTTTTTGACACATTTATACCGAGCTGTGCTCTGAGATACGCTCGAAACACGCGATATCACGATTTTGGAACTGTTCAACGTTTCGTTCGCCACAGCTGTGCCAGACGACTTTTAACACATCTATCTTGTGTATTTGAGTAGAATGAAGGTTTTTGACGCATTTACACCGAGCTGTGCTCTCAGAAACGCTCGAAACACGCGATATCACGATTTTGGAACTGTTCAACGAATCGTTCGCCACAGCTGTGCCAGACGACTTTTAACACATGGATCTTGTGTATTTGAGTAGAATGAAGGTTTTTCATACATTTACACCGAGCTGTGCTCTCAGAAACGCTCGAAACACGCGATATTACGATTTTGGTGTTCTTCGATGTTTCGTCCGCGACAGCTGTGCCAGACGACTTTAACCGCATGTATATTGTGCATTTGAGTAAAATGAAGGATTTTGACGCATTTACACCGAGCTGTGCTCTCAGAAACGCTCGAAACACGCGATATCACGATTATGGTACTGTACAACGATTCGTTCGCCACAGCTGTGCCAGACGACTTTTAACACATGGATCTTGTGTATTTGAGTAGAATGAAGGTTTTTCATACATTTACACCGAGCTGTGCTCTCAGAAACGCTCGAAACACGCGATATCACGATTTTGGTGTTCGTCGATTTTTCGTTCGCCACAGCTGTGCCAGACGACTTTTAACGCATGAATATTGTGCATTTGAGTAGAATGAAGGTTTTTGACACATTTACAACGAGCTGTGCTCTCAGGAACAATCGAAACAGGCGATATCACGATTTTGGTCCTGTTCAAAGTTTCGTTCGCCACAGCTGTGCCAGACAACTTTTAACACGTGGATCTTGTGTATTTGAGTAGAATGAAGGTTTTTGACACATTTACACCGAGCTGTACTCTCAGAAACGCTCGAAACCCGCGATATCACGATTTTGGTGTTCTTCGATTTTTCGTTCGCCGCAGCTGTGGCAGACGACTTTTAACGCATGGATAATGTGCATTTGAGTAGAATGAAGGTTTTTCATACATTTACACCGAGCTGTGCTCTCAGAATCGTTCGAAACACGCGATATCACGATTTTGGAACTGTTCAACGTTTCGTTCGCCACAGCTGTGCCAGACGACTTTTAACACATGGATCTTGTGTATTTGAGTAGAATGAAGGGTTTTCATACATTTACACCGAGCTGTGCTCTCAGAAACGTTCGAAACACGCGATATCACGACTTTGGTACTGTTCAACGTTTCGTTCGCCACAGCTGTGCCAGACGACTTTTAACACATGGATCTTGTGTATTTGAGTAGAATGAAGGTTTTTGACACATTTATACCGAGCTGTGCTCTGAGAGACGCTCGAAACACGCGATATCACGATTTTGGTGTTCGTCGATTTTTCGTTCGCCACAGCTGTGCCAGACGACTTTTAACACATGGATCTTGTGTATTTGAGTAGAATGAAGGTTTTTGACACATTTATACCGAGCTGTGCTCTGAGATACGCTCGAAACACGCGATATCACGATTTTGGAACTGTTCAACGTTTCGTTCGCCACAGCTGTGCCAGACGACTTTTAACACATCTATCTTGTGTATTTGAGTAGAATGAAGGTTTTTGACGCATTTACACCGAGCTGTGCTCTCAGAAACGCTCGAAACACGCGATATCATGATTTTGGAACTGTTCAACGATTCGTTCGCCACAGCTGTGCCAGACGACTTTTAACACATGGATCTTTTGTATTTGAGTAGAATGAAGGTTTTTCATACATTTACACCGAGCTGTGCTCTCAGAAACGCTCGAAACACGCGATATTACGATTTTGGTGTTCTTCGATGTTTCGTCCGCGACAGCTGTGCCAGACGACTTTAACCGCATGTATATTGTGCATTTGAGTAAAATGAAGGATTTTGACGCATTTACACCGAGCTGTGCTCTCAGAACCGCTCGAAACACGCGATATCACGATTTTGGTACTGTACAACGATTCGTTCGCCACAGCTGTGCCAGACGACTTTTAACACATGGATCTTGTGTATTTGAGTAGAATGAAGGTTTTTCATACATTTACACCGAGCTGTGCTCTCAGAAACGCTCGAAACACGCGATATCACGATTTTGGTGTTCGTCGATTTTTCGTTCGCCACAGCTGTGCCAGACGACTTTTAACGCATGAATATTGTGCATTTGAGTAGAATGAAGGTTTTTGACACATTTACAACGAGCTGTGCTCTCAGGAACAATCGAAACAGGCGATATCACGATTTTGGTCCTGTTCAAAGTTTCGTTCGCCACAGCTGTGCCAGACAACTTTTAACACGTGGATCTTGTGTATTTGAGTAGAATGAAGGTTTTTGACGCATTTACACCGAGCTGTGCTCTCAGAAACGCTCGAAACACGCGATATCACGATTTTGGTGTTCTTCGATTTTTCGTTCGCCGCAGCTGTGGCAGACGACTTTTAACGCATGGATAATGTGCATTTGAGTAGAATGAAGGTTTTTCATACATTTACACCGAGCTGTGCTCTCAGAATCGTTCGAAACACGCGATATCACGATTTTGGAACTGTTCAACGTTTCGTTCGCCACAGCTGTGCCAGACGACTTTTAACACATGGATCTTGTGTATTTGAGTAGAATGAAGGGTTTTCATACATTTACACCGAGCTGTGCTCTCAGAAACGTGCGAAACACGCGATATCACGACTTTGGTACTGTTCAACGTTTCGTTCGCCACAGCTGTGCCAGACGACTTTTAACACATGGATCTTGTGTATTTGAGTAGAATGAAGGTTTTTGACACATTTATACCGAGCTGTGCTCTGAGAGACGCTCGAAACACGCGATATCACGATTTTGGTGTTCGTCGATTTTTCGTTCGCCACAGCTGTGCCAGACGACTTTTAACACATGGATCTTGTGTATTTGAGTAGAATGAAGGTTTTTGACACATTTATACCGAGCTGTGCTCTGAGATACGCTCGAAACACGCGATATCACGATTTTGGAACTGTTCAACGTTTCGTTCGCCACAGCTGTGCCAGACGACTTTTAACACATCTATCTTGTGTATTTGAGTAGAATGAAGGTTTTTGACGCATTTACACCGAGCTGTGCTCTCAGAAACGCTCGAAACACGCGATATCATGATTTTGGAACTGTTCAACGATTCGTTCGCCACAGCTGTGCCAGACGACTTTTAACACATGGATCTTTTGTATTTGAGTAGAATGAAGGTTTTTCATACATTTACACCGAGCTGTGCTCTCAGAAACGCTCGAAACACGCGATATTACGATTTTGGTGTTCTTCGATGTTTCGTCCGCGACAGCTGTGCCAGACGACTTTAACCGCATGTATATTGTGCATTTGAGTAAAATGAAGGATTTTGACGCATTTACACCGAGCTGTGCTCTCAGAACCGCTCGAAACACGCGATATCACGATTTTGGTACTGTACAACGATTCGTTCGCCACAGCTGTGCCAGACGACTTTTAACACATGGATCTTGTGTATTTGAGTAGAATGAAGGTTTTTCATACATTTACACCGAGCTGTGCTCTCAGAAACGCTCGAAACACGCGATATCACGATTTTGGTGTTCGTCGATTTTTCGTTCGCCACAGCTGTGCCAGACGACTTTTAACGCATGAATATTGTGCATTTGAGTAGAATGAAGGTTTTTGACACATTTACAACGAGCTGTGCTCTCAGGAACAATCGAAACAGGCGATATCACGAATTTGGTCCTGTTCAAAGTTTCGTTCGCCACAGCTGTGCCAGACAACTTTTAACACGTGGATCTTGTGTATTTGAGTAGAATGAAGGTTTTTGACGCATTTACACCGAGCTGTGCTCTCAGAAACGCTCGAAACACGCGATATCACGATTTTGGAACTGTTCAACGATTCGTTCGCCACAGCTGTGCCAGACGACTTTTAACACATGGATCTTTTGTATTTGAGTAGAATGAAGGTTTTTCATACATTTACACCGAGCTGTGCTCTCAGAAACGCTCGAAACACGCGATATTACGATTTTGGTGTTCTTCGATGTTTCGTCCGCGACAGCTGTGCCAGACGACTTTAACCGCATGTATATTGTGCATTTGAGTAAAATGAAGGATTTTGACGCATTTACACCGAGCTGTGCTCTCAGAAACGCTCGAAACACGCGATATCACGATTTTGGTACTGTACAACGATTCGTTCGCCACAGCTGTGCCAGACGACTTTTAACACATGGATCTTGTGTATTTGAGTAGAATGAAGGTTTTTCATACATTTACACCGAGCTGTGCTCTCAGAAACGCTCGAAACACGCGATATCACGATTTTGGTGTTCGTCGATTTTTCGTTCGCCACAGCTGTGCCAGACGACTTTTAACGCATGAATATTGTGCATTTGAGTAGAATGAAGGTTTTTGACACATTTACAACGAGCTGTGCTCTCAGGAACAATCGAAACAGGCGATATCACGATTTTGGTCCTGTTCAAAGTTTCGTTCGCCACAGCTGTGCCAGACAACTTTTAACACGTGGATCTTGTGTATTTGAGTAGAATGAAGGTTTTTGACACATTTACACCGAGCTGTACTCTCAGAAACGCTCGAAACCCGCGATATCACGATTTTGGTGTTCTTCGATTTTTCGTTCGCCGCAGCTGTGGCAGACGACTTTTAACGCATGGATAATGTGCATTTGAGTAGAATGAAGGTTTTTCATACATTTACACCGAGCTGTGCTCTCAGAATCGTTCGAAACACGCGATATCACGATTTTGGAACTGTTCAACCTTTCGTTCGCCACAGCAGTGCCAGACGACTTTTAACACATGGATCTTGTGTATTTGAGTAGAATGAAGGGTTTTCATACATTTACACCGAGCTGTGCTCTCAGAAACGCTCGAAACACGCGATATCACGATTTTGGTGTTCGTCGATTTTTCGTTCGCCACAGCTGTGCCAGACGACTTTTAACGCATGAATATTGTGCATTTGAGTAGAATGAAGGTTTTTGACACATTTACAACGAGCTGTGCTCTCAGGAACAATCGAAACAGGCGATATCACGATTTTGGTCCTGTTCAAAGTTTCGTTCGCCACAGCTGTGCCAGACAACTTTTAACACGTGGATCTTGTGTATTTGAGTAGAATGAAGGTTTTTGACGCATTTACACCGAGCTGTGCTCTCAGAAACGCTCGAAACACGCGATATCACGATTTTGGTGTTCTTCGATTTTTCGTTCGCCGCAGCTGTGGCAGACGACTTTTAACGCATGGATAATGTGCATTTGAGTAGAATGAAGGTTTTTCATACATTTACACCGAGCTGTGCTCTCAGAATCGTTCGAAACACGCGATATCACGATTTTGGAACTGTTCAACGTTTCGTTCGCCACAGCTGTGCCAGACGACTTTTAACACATGGATCTTGTGTATTTGAGTAGAATGAAGGGTTTTCATACATTTACACCGAGCTGTGCTCTCAGAAACGTGCGAAACACGCGATATCACGACTTTGGTACTGTTCAACGTTTCGTTCGCCACAGCTGTGCCAGACGACTTTTAACACATGGATCTTGTGTATTTGAGTAGAATGAAGGTTTTTGACACATTTATACCGAGCTGTGCTCTGAGAGACGCTCGAAACACGCGATATCACGATTTTGGTGTTCGTCGATTTTTCGTTCGCCACAGCTGTGCCAGACGACTTTTAACACATGGATCTTGTGTATTTGAGTAGAATGAAGGTTTTTGACACATTTATACCGAGCTGTGCTCTGAGATACGCTCGAAACACGCGATATCACGATTTTGGAACTGTTCAACGTTTCGTTCGCCACAGCTGTGCCAGACGACTTTTAACACATCTATCTTGTGTATTTGAGTAGAATGAAGGTTTTTGACGCATTTACACCGAGCTGTGCTCTCAGAAACGCTCGAAACACGCGATATCATGATTTTGGAACTGTTCAACGATTCGTTCGCCACAGCTGTGCCAGACGACTTTTAACACATGGATCTTTTGTATTTGAGTAGAATGAAGGTTTTTCATACATTTACACCGAGCTGTGCTCTCAGAAACGCTCGAAACACGCGATATTACGATTTTGGTGTTCTTCGATGTTTCGTCCGCGACAGCTGTGCCAGACGACTTTAACCGCATGTATATTGTGCATTTGAGTAAAATGAAGGATTTTGACGCATTTACACCGAGCTGTGCTCTCAGAACCGCTCGAAACACGCGATATCACGATTTTGGTACTGTACAACGATTCGTTCGCCACAGCTGTGCCAGACGACTTTTAACACATGGATCTTGTGTATTTGAGTAGAATGAAGGTTTTTCATACATTTACACCGAGCTGTGCTCTCAGAAACGCTCGAAACACGCGATATCACGATTTTGGTGTTCGTCGATTTTTCGTTCGCCACAGCTGTGCCAGACGACTTTTAACGCATGAATATTGTGCATTTGAGTAGAATGAAGGTTTTTGACACATTTACAACGAGCTGTGCTCTCAGGAACAATCGAAACAGGCGATATCACGAATTTGGTCCTGTTCAAAGTTTCGTTCGCCACAGCTGTGCCAGACAACTTTTAACACGTGGATCTTGTGTATTTGAGTAGAATGAAGGTTTTTGACGCATTTACACCGAGCTGTGCTCTCAGAAACGCTCGAAACACGCGATATCACGATTTTGGAACTGTTCAACGATTCGTTCGCCACAGCTGTGCCAGACGACTTTTAACACATGGATCTTTTGTATTTGAGTAGAATGAAGGTTTTTCATACATTTACACCGAGCTGTGCTCTCAGAAACGCTCGAAACACGCGATATTACGATTTTGGTGTTCTTCGATGTTTCGTCCGCGACAGCTGTGCCAGACGACTTTAACCGCATGTATATTGTGCATTTGAGTAAAATGAAGGATTTTGACGCATTTACACCGAGCTGTGCTCTCAGAAACGCTCGAAACACGCGATATCACGATTTTGGTACTGTACAACGATTCGTTCGCCACAGCTGTGCCAGACGACTTTTAACACATGGATCTTGTGTATTTGAGTAGAATGAAGGTTTTTCATACATTTACACCGAGCTGTGCTCTCAGAAACGCTCGAAACACGCGATATCACGATTTTGGTGTTCGTCGATTTTTCGTTCGCCACAGCTGTGCCAGACGACTTTTAACGCATGAATATTGTGCATTTGAGTAGAATGAAGGTTTTTGACACATTTACAACGAGCTGTGCTCTCAGGAACAATCGAAACAGGCGATATCACGATTTTGGTCCTGTTCAAAGTTTCGTTCGCCACAGCTGTGCCAGACAACTTTTAACACGTGGATCTTGTGTATTTGAGTAGAATGAAGGTTTTTGACACATTTACACCGAGCTGTACTCTCAGAAACGCTCGAAACCCGCGATATCACGATTTTGGTGTTCTTCGATTTTTCGTTCGCCGCAGCTGTGGCAGACGACTTTTAACGCATGGATAATGTGCATTTGAGTAGAATGAAGGTTTTTCATACATTTACACCGAGCTGTGCTCTCAGAATCGTTCGAAACACGCGATATCACGATTTTGGAACTGTTCAACCTTTCGTTCGCCACAGCAGTGCCAGACGACTTTTAACACATGGATCTTGTGTATTTGAGTAGAATGAAGGGTTTTCATACATTTACACCGAGCTGTGCTCTCAGAAACGCTCGAAACACGCGATATCACGATTTTGGTGTTCGTCGATTTTTCGTTCGCCACAGCTGTGCCAGACGACTTTTAACGCATGAATATTGTGCATTTGAGTAGAATGAAGGTTTTTGACACATTTACAACGAGCTGTGCTCTCAGGAACAATCGAAACAGGCGATATCACGATTTTGGTCCTGTTCAAAGTTTCGTTCGCCACAGCTGTGCCAGACAACTTTTAACACGTGGATCTTGTGTATTTGAGTAGAATGAAGGTTTTTGACGCATTTACACCGAGCTGTGCTCTCAGAAACGCTCGAAACACGCGATATCACGATTTTGGAACTGTTCAACGATTCGTTCGCCACAGCTGTGCCAGACGACTTTTAACACATGGATCTTTTGTATTTGAGTAGAATGAAGGTTTTTCATACATTTACACCGAGCTGTGCTCTCAGAAACGCTCGAAACACGCGATATTACGATTTTGGTGTTCTTCGATGTTTCGTCCGCGACAGCTGTGCCAGACGACTTTAACCGCATGTATATTGTGCATTTGAGTAAAATGAAGGATTTTGACGCATTTACACCGAGCTGTGCTCTCAGAAACGCTCGAAACACGCGATATCACGATTTTGGTACTGTACAACGATTCGTTCGCCACAGCTGTGCCAGACGACTTTTAACACATGGATCTTGTGTATTTGAGTAGAATGAAGGTTTTTCATACATTTACACCGAGCTGTGCTCTCAGAAACGCTCGAAACACGCGATATCACGATTTTGGTGTTCGTCGATTTTTCGTTCGCCACAGCTGTGCCAGACGACTTTTAACGCATGAATATTGTGCATTTGAGTAGAATGAAGGTTTTTGACACATTTACAACGAGCTGTGCTCTCAGGAACAATCGAAACAGGCGATATCACGATTTTGGTCCTGTTCAAAGTTTCGTTCGCCACAGCTGTGCCAGACAACTTTTAACACGTGGATCTTGTGTATTTGAGTAGAATGAAGGTTTTTGACACATTTACACCGAGCTGTACTCTCAGAAACGCTCGAAACCCGCGATATCACGATTTTGGTGTTCTTCGATTTTTCGTTCGCCGCAGCTGTGGCAGACGACTTTTAACGCATGGATAATGTGCATTTGAGTAGAATGAAGGTTTTTCATACATTTACACCGAGCTGTGCTCTCAGAATCGTTCGAAACACGCGATATCACGATTTTGGAACTGTTCAACCTTTCGTTCGCCACAGCAGTGCCAGACGACTTTTAACACATGGATCTTGTGTATTTGAGTAGAATGAAGGGTTTTCATACATTTACACCGAGCTGTGCTCTCAGAAACGTTCGAAACACGCGATATCACGACTTTGGTACTGTTCAACGTTTCGTTCGCCACAGCTGTGCCAGACGACTTTTAACACATGGATCTTGTGTATTTGAGTAGTATGAAGGTTTTTGACACATTTATACCGAGCTGTGCTCTGAGAGACGCTCGAAACACGCGATATCACGATTTTGGTGTTCGTCGATTTTTCGTTCGCCACAGCTGTGCCAGACGACTTTTAACACATGGATCTTGTGTATTTGAGTAGAATGAAGGTTTTCGACACATTTACACCGAGCTGTGCTCTCAGGAACGCTCGAAACACGCGATATCACGATTTTGGTCCTGTTTAAAGTTTCGTTCGCCACAGCTGTGCCAGACAACTTTTAACACGTGGATCTTGTGTATTTGAGTAGAATGAAGGTTTTTGACACATTCACACCGAGCTGTACTCTCAGAAACGCTCGAAACACGCGATATCACGATTTTGGTGTTCTTCGATGTTTCGTCCGCGACAGCTGTGCCAGACGACTTTAACCGCATGTATATTGTGCATTTGAGTAAAATGAAGGATTTTGACGCATTTACACCGAGCTGTGCTCTCAGAAACGTTCGAAACACGCGATATCACGATTTTGGTGTTCTTCAATGTTTCGTTCGCCACAGCTGTGCCAGACAACTTTTAACACATGGATCTTGTGTATTTGAGTAGAATGAAGGTATTTGACACATTTGCACCGAGCTGTGCTCTCAGAAATGCTCGAAACACGCGATATCACGATTTTAGTACTGGTCAACGTTTCGTTCGCCACAGCTGTGCCAGACGACTTTTAACACATGGATCTTGTGTATTTGAGTAGAATGAAGGTTTTTGACACATTTATACCGAGCTGTGCTCTGAGATACGCTCGAAACACGCGATATCACGATTTTGGAACTGTTCAACGTTTCGTTCGCCACAGCTGTGCCAGACGACTTTTAACACATGGATCTTGTGTATTTGAGTAGAATGAAGGTTTTTCATACATTTACACCGAGCTGTGCTCTCAGAAACGCTCGAAACACGCGATATTACGATTTTGGTGTTCTTCGATGTTTCGTCCGCGAAAGCTGTGCCAGACGACTTTAACCGCATGTATATTGTGCATTTGAGTAAAATGAAGGATTTTGACGCATTTACACCGAGCTGTGCTCTCAGAAACGCTCGAAACACGCGATATCACGATTTTGGTACTGTTCAACGATTCGTTCGCCACAGCTGGGCCAGACAACTTTGAACACATGGATCTTGTGTATTTGAGTAGAATGAAGGTTTTTGACACATTTACACCGAGCTGTACTCTCAGAAACGCTCGAAACCCGCGATATCACGATTTTGGTGTTCTTCGATTTTTCGTTCGCCACAGCTGTGGCAGACGACTTTTAACGCATGGATAATGTGCATTTGAGTAGAATGAAGGTTTTTCATACATTTACACCGAGCTGTGCTCTCAGAAATGTTCGAAACACGCGATATCACGATTTTGGAACTGTTGAACGTTTCGTTCGCCACAGCTGTGCCAGACGACTTTTAACACATGGATCTTGTGTATTTGAGTAGAATGAAGGTTTTTCATACATTTACACCGAGCTGTGCTCTCAGAAACGTTCGAAACACGCGATATCACGATTTTGGTACTGTTCAACGTTTCGTTCGCCACAGCTGTGCCAGATGACTTTTAACAAATGGATCTTGTGTATTTGAGTAGAATGAAGGTTTTCGACACATTTACACCGAGCTGTGCTCTCAGGAACGCTCGAAACACGCGATATCACGATTTTGGTCCTGTTTAAAGTTTCGTTCGCCACAGCTGTGCCAGACAACTTTTAACACGTGGATCTTGTGTATTTGAGTAGAATGAAGGTTTTTTACACATTCACACCGAGCTGTACTCTCAGAAACGCTCGAATCACGCGATATCACGATTTTGGTGTTCTTCGATGTTTCGTCCGCGACAGCTGTGCCAGACGACTTTAACCGCATGTATATTGTGCATTTGAGTAGAATGAAGGATTTTGACGCATTTACACCGAGCTGTGCTCTCAGAAACGCTCGAAACACTCGATATCACGATTTTGGTACTGTTCAACGTTTCGTTCGAAACAGCTGTGCATGACGACTTTTAACACATGGATCTTGTGTATTTGAGTAGAATGAAGGTTTTTGACACATTTACACCGAGCTGTGCTCTCAGAAACGCTCGAAACACGCGATATCACGATTTTTGTACTGTTCAAAGTTTCATTCGCCACAGCTGTGCCAGACAACTTTGAACACATGGATCTTGTGTATTTGAGTAGAATGAAGGTTTTTGACACATTTACACCGAGCTGTACTCTCAGAAACGCTCGAAACACGCGATATCACGATTTTGGTGTTCTTCGATGTTTCGTCCGCGACAGCTGTGCCAGAAGACTTTAACCGCATGTATATTGTGCATTTGAGTAGAATGAAGGATATTGACGCATTTACACCGAGCTGTGCTCTCAGAAACGCTCGAAACACGCGATATCACGATTTTGGAACTGTTCAACGTTTCGTTCGCCACAGCTGTGCCAGACGACTTTTAACACATCTATCTTGTGTATTTGAGTAGAATGAAGGTTTTTGACGCATTTACACCGAGCTGTGCTCTCAGAAACGCTCGAAACACGCGATATCACGATTTTGGTACTGTTCAACGTTTCGTTCGCCACAGCTGTGCCAGACGACTTTTAACACATGGATCTTGTGTATTTGAGTAGTATGAAGGTTTTTGACACATTTATACCGAGCTGTGCTCTGAGAGACGCTCGAAACACGCGATATCACGATTTTGGTGTTCTTCGATGTTTCGTCCGCGACAGCTGTGCCAGACGACTTTAACCGCATGTATATTGTGCATTTGAGTAGAATGAAGGATTTTGACGCATTTACACCGAGCTGTGCTCTCAGAAACGCTCGAAACACTCGATATCACGATTTTGGTACTGTTCAACGTTTCGTTCGCCACAGCTGTGACAGACGACTTTTAACACATGGATCTTGTGTATTTGAGTAGAATGAAGGTTTTTGACACATTTACACCGAGCTGTGCTCTCAGGAACAATCGAAACAGGCGATATCACGATTTTGGTCCTGTTCAAAGTTTCGTTCGCCACAGCTGTGCCAGACAACTTTTAACACGTGGATCTTGTGTATTTGAGTAGAATGAAGGTTTTTGACACATTTACACCGAGCTGTACTCTCAGAAAAGCTCGAAACCCGCGATATCACGATTTTGGTACTGTTCAACGTTTCGTTCGCCACAGCTGTGCCAGACGACTTTTAACACATGGATCTTGTGTTTTTGAGTAGTATGAAGGTTTTTGACACATTTATACCGAGCTGTGCTCTGAGAGACGCTCGAAACACGCGATATCACGATTTTGTTGTTCGTCGATTTTTCGTTCGCCACAGCTGTGCCAGACGACTTTTAACGCATGGATCTTGTGTATTTGAGTAGAATGAAGGTTTTTGACACATTTACACCGAGATGTGCTCTCAGGAACGGTCGAAACACGCGATATCACGATTTTGGTCCTGTTCAAAGTTTCGTTCGCCACAGCTGTGCCAGACAACTTTTAACACGTGGATCTTGTGTATTTGAGTAGAATGAAGGTTTTTGACACATTTACACCGAGCTGTGCTCTCAGAAACGCTCGAAACACGCGATATCACGATTTTTGTACTGTTCAAAGTTTCATTCGCCACAGCTGTGCCAGACAACTTTGAACACATGGATCTTGTGTATTTCAGTAGAGTGAAGGATTTTGACGCATTTACACCGTACTCACAGAAACGTTCGAAACACGCGATATCACGATTTTGGTGTTCTTCAATGTTTCGTTCGCCACAGCTGTGCCAGACAACTTTTAACACATGGATCTTGTGTATTTGAGTAGAATGAAGGTTTTTGACACATTTGCACCGAGCTGTGCTCTCAGAAATCCTCGAAACACGCGATATCACGATTTTGGTACTGGTCAACGTTTCGTTCGCCACAGCTGTGCCAGACGACTTTTAACACATGGATCTTGTGTATTTGAGTAGAATGAAGGTTTTTGACACATTTATACCCAGCTGTGCTCTGAGATACGCTCGAAACACGCGATATCACGATTTTGGAACTGTTCAACTTTTCGTCCGCCACAGCTGTGCCAGACGACTTTTAACACATCTATCTTGTGTATTTGAGTAGAATGAAGGTTTTTGACGCATTTACACCGAGCTGTGCTCTCAGAAACGCTCGAAACACGCGATATCACGATTTTGGAACTGTTCAACGATTCGTTCGCCACAGCTGTGCCAGACGACTTTTAACACATGGATCTTGTGTATTTGAGTAGAATGAAGGTTTTTCATACATTTACACCGAGCTGTGCTCTCAGAAACGCTCGAAACACGCGATATTACGATTTTGGTGTTCTTCGATGTTTCGTCCGCGACAGCTGTGCCAGACGACTTTAACCGCATGTATATTGTGCATTTGAGTAAAATGAAGGATTTTGACGCATTTACACCGAGCTGTGCTCTCAGAAACGTTCGAAACACGCGATATCACGATTTTGGTGTTCTTCAATGTTTCGTTCGCCACAGCTGTGCCAGACAACTTTTAACACATGGATCTTGTGTATTTGAGTAGAATGAAGGTTTTTGACACATTTGCACCGAGCTGTGCTCTCAGAAATGCTCGAAACACGCGATATCACGATTTTGGTACTGGTCAACGTTTCGTTCGCCACAGCTGTGCCAGACGAATTTTAACACATGGATCTTGTGTATTTGAGTAGAATGAAGGTTTTTGACACATTTATACCGAGCTGTGCTCTGAGATACGCTCGAAACACGCGATATCACGATTTTGGAACTGTTCAACGTTTCGTTCGCCACAGCTGTGCCAGACGACTTTTAACACATCTATCTTGTGTATTTGAGTAGAATGAAGGTTTTTGACGCATTTACACCGAGCTGTGCTCTCAGAAACGCTCGAAACACGCGATATCACGATTTTGGAACTGTTCAACGATTCGTTCGCCACAGCTGTGCCAGACGACTTTTAACACATGGATCTTGTGTATTTGAGTAGTATGAAGGTTTTTGACACATTTATACCGAGCTGTGCTCTGAGAGACGCTCGAAACACGCGATATCACGATTTTGGTGTTCTTCGATGTTTCGTCCGCGACAGCTGTGCCAGACGACTTTAACCGCATGTATATTGTGCATTTGAGTAGAATGAAGGATTTTGACGCATTTACACCGAGCTGTGCTCTCAGAAACGCTCGAAACACTCGATATCACGATTTTGGTACTGTTCAACGTTTCGTTCGCCACAGCTGTGACAGACGACTTTTAACACATGGATCTTGTGTATTTGAGTAGAATGAAGGTTTTTGACACATTTACACCGAGCTGTGCTCTCAGGAACAATCGAAACAGGCGATATCACGATTTTGGTCCTGTTCAAAGTTTCGTTCGCCACAGCTGTGCCAGACAACTTTTAACACGTGGATCTTGTGTATTTGAGTAGAATGAAGGTTTTTGACACATTTACACCGAGCTGTACTCTCAGAAAAGCTCGAAACCCGCGATATCACGATTTTGGTACTGTTCAACGTTTCGTTCGCCACAGCTGTGCCAGACGACTTTTAACACATGGATCTTGTGTTTTTGAGTAGTATGAAGGTTTTTGACACATTTATACCGAGCTGTGCTCTGAGAGACGCTCGAAACACGCGATATCACGATTTTGTTGTTCGTCGATTTTTCGTTCGCCACAGCTGTGCCAGACGACTTTTAACGCATGGATCTTGTGTATTTGAGTAGAATGAAGGTTTTTGACACATTTACACCGAGATGTGCTCTCAGGAACGGTCGAAACACGCGATATCACGATTTTGGTCCTGTTCAAAGTTTCGTTCGCCACAGCTGTGCCAGACAACTTTTAACACGTGGATCTTGTGTATTTGAGTAGAATGAAGGTTTTTGACACATTTACACCGAGCTGTGCTCTCAGAAACGCTCGAAACACGCGATATCACGATTTTTGTACTGTTCAAAGTTTCATTCGCCACAGCTGTGCCAGACAACTTTGAACACATGGATCTTGTGTATTTGAGTAGAATGAAGGTTTTTCATACATTTACACCGAGCTGTGCTCTCAGAAACGCTCGAAACACGCGATATTACGATTTTGGTGTTCTTCGATGTTTCGTCCGCGACAGCTGTGCCAGACGACTTTAACCGCATGTATATTGTGCATTTGAGTAAAATGAAGGATTTTGACGCATTTACACCGAGCTGTGCTCTCAGAAACGCTCGAAACACGCGATATCACGATTTTGGTACTGTTCAACGATTCGTTCGCCACAGCTGTGCCAGACGACTTTTAACACATGGATCTTGTGTATTTGAGTAGAATGAAGGTTTTTCATACATTTACACCGAGCTGTGCTCTCAGAAACGCTCGAAACACGCGATATCACGATTTTTGTACTGTTCAAAGTTTCGTTCGCCACAGCTGTGCCAGACAACTTTTAACACGTGGATCTTGTGTATTTGAGCAGAATGAAGGTTTTTGACGCATTTACACCGAGCTGTGCTCTCAGAAACGCTCGAAACACTCTATATCACGATTTTGGTACTGTTCAACGTTTCGTTCGCCACAGCTGTGCCAGACGACTTTTAACACATGGATCTTGTGTATTTGAGTAGAATGAAGGTTTTTGACACATTTACACCGAGCTGTGCTCTCAGGAACGCTCGAAACACGCGACATCACGATTTTGGTCCTGTTCAAAGTTTCGTTCGCCACAGCTGTGCCAGACAACTTTTAACACGTGGATCTTGTGTATTTGAGTAGAATGAAGGTTTTTGACACATTTACACCGAGCTGTACTCTCAGAAACGCTCGAAACACGCGATATCACGATTTTGGTGTTCTTCGATGTTTCGTCCGCGACAGCTGTGCCAGACGACTTTAACCGCATATTGTGCATTTGAGTAGAATGAAGGATTTTGACGCATTTACACCGAGCTGTGCTCTCAGAAACGCTCGAAACACGCGATATCACGATTTTGGTACTGTTCAACGTTTCGTTCGCCACAGCTGTGCCAGACGACTTTTAACACATGGATCTTGTGTATTTGAGTAGAATGAAGGTTTTTGACACATTTACACCGAGCTGTGCTCTCAGGAACGCTCGAAACACGCGATATCACGATTTTGGTCCTGTTCAAAGTTTCGTTCGCCACAGCTGTGCCATACAACTTTTAACACGTGGATCTTGTGTATTTGAGTAGAATGAAGGTTTTTGACACATTTACACCGAGCTGTACTCTCAGAAACGCTCGAAACCGGCGATATCACGATTTTGGTGTTCTTCGATTTTTCGTTCGCCACAGCTGTGGCAGACGACTTTTAACGCATGGATAATGTGCATTTGAGTAGAATGAAGGTTTTTCATACATTTACACCGAGCTGTGCTCTCAGAAATGTTCGAAACACGCGATATCACGATTTTGGAACTGTTGAACGTTTCGTTCGCCGCAGCTGTGCCAGACGACTTTTAACACATGGATCTTGTGTATTTGAGTAGAATGAATTTTTTTCATACATTTACACCGAGCTGTGCTCTCAGAAACGTTCGAAACACGCGATATCACGATTTTCGTACTGTTCAACGTTTCGTTCGCCACAGCTGTGCCAGATGACTTTTAACAAATGGATCTTGTGTATTTGAGTAGAATGAAGGTTTTTGACACATTTGTACCGAGCTGTGCTCTGAGAAACTCTCGAAACACGCAATATCACGATTTTGGTGTTCGTCGATGTTTCGTTCGCCACAGCTGTGCCAGACAACTTTTAACGCATGCATATTAGGCATTTGAGTAGAATGAAGGTTTTTGACACATTTGCACCGAGCTGAGCTCTCAGAAACGCTCGAAACACGCGATATCACGATTTTGGAACTGTTCAACGTTTCGTTCGCCACAGCTGTGCCAGACGACTTTTAACACATGGATCTTGTGTATTTGAGTAGAATGAAGGTTTTTGACACATTTACACCGAGCTGTGCTCTCAGAAACGCTCGAAACAGGCGATATCACGATTTTTGTACTGTTCAAAGTTTCATTCGCCACAGCTGTGCCAGACAACTTTGAACACATGGATCTTGTGTATTTGAGTAGAATGAAGGTTTTTGACACATTTACACCGAGCTGTACTCTCAGAAACGCTCGAAACACGCGATATCACGATTTTGGTGTTCTTCGATGTTTCGTCCGCGACAGCTGTGCCAGAAGACTTTAACCGCATGTATATTGTGCATTTGAGTAGAATGAAGGATTTTGACGCATTTACACCGAGCTGTGCTCTCAGAAACGCTCGAAACACTAGATATCACGATTTTGGTACTGTTCAACGTTTCGTTCGAAACAGCTGTGCCAGACGACTTTTAACACATGGATCTTGTGTATTTGAGTAGTATGAAGGTTTTTGACACATTTATACCGGTGCTCTGAGAGACGCTCGAAACACGCGATATCACGATTTTGGTGTTCTTCGATGTTTCGTCCGCGACAGCTGTGCCAGACGACTTTAACCGCATGTATATTGTGCATTTGAGTAGAATGAAGGATTTTGACGCATTTACACCGAGCTGTGCTCTCAGAAACGCTCGAAACACTCGATATCACGATTTTGGTACTGTTCAACGTTTCGTTCACCACAGCTGTGACAGACGACTTTTAACACATGGATCTTGTGTATTTGAGTAGAATGAAGGTTTTTGACACATTTACACCGAGCTGTGCTCTCAGGAACAATCGAAACAGGCGATATCACGATTTTGGTCCTGTTCAAAGTTTCGTTCGCCACAGCTGTGCCAGACAACTTTTAACACGTGGATCTTGTGTATTTGAGTAGAATGAAGGTTTTTGACACATTTACACCGAGCTGTACTCTCAGAAAAGCTCGAAACCCGCGATATCACGATTTTGGTACTGTTCAACGTTTCGTTCGCCACAGCTGTGCCAGACGACTTTTAACACATGGATCTTGTGTTTTTGAGTAGTATGAAGGTTTTTGACACATTTATACCGAGCTGTGCTCTGAGAGACGCTCGAAACACGCGATATCACGATTTTGTTGTTCGTCGATTTTTCGTTCGCCACAGCTGTGCCAGACGACTTTTAACGCATGGATCTTGTGTATTTGAGTAGAATGAAGGTTTTTGACACATTTACACCGAGCTGTGCTCTCAGGAACGGTCGAAACACGCGATATCACGATTTTGGTCCTGTTCAAAGTTTCGTTCGCCACAGCTGTGCCAGACAACTTTTAACACGTGGATCTTGTGTATTTGAGTAGAATGAAGGTTTTTGACACATTTACACCGAGCTGTGCTCTCAGAAATGCTCGAAACACGCGATATCACGATTTTGGTACTGGTCAACGTTTCGTTCGCCACAGCTGTGCCAGACGACTTTTAACACATGGATCTTGTGTATTTGAGTAGAATGAAGGTTTTTGACACATTTATACCCAGCTGTGCTCTGAGATACGCTCGAAACACGCGATATCACGATTTTGGAACTGTTCAACTTTTCGTCCGCCACAGCTGTGCCAGACGACTTTTAACACATCTATCTTGTGTATTTGAGTAGAATGAAGGTTTTTGACGCATTTACACCGAGCTGTGCTCTCAGAAACGCTCGAAACACGCGATATCACGATTTTGGAACTGTTCAACGATTCGTTCGCCACAGCTGTGCCAGACGACTTTTAACACATGGATCTTGTGTATTTGAGTAGAATGAAGGTTTTTCATACATTTACACCGAGCTGTGCTCTCAGAAACGCTCGAAACACGCGATATTACGATTTTGGTGTTCTTCGATGTTTCGTCCGCGACAGCTGTGGCAGACGACTTTAACCGCATGTATATTGTGCATTTGAGTAAAATGAAGGATTTTGACGCATTTACACCGAGCTGTGCTCTCAGAAACGTTCGAAACACGCGATATCACGATTTTGGTGTTCTTCAATGTTTCGTTCGCCACAGCTGTGCCAGACAACTTTTAACACATGGATCTTGTGTATTTGAGTAGAATGAAGGTTTTTGACACATTTGCACCGAGCTGTGCTCTCAGAAATGCTCGAAACACGCGATATCACGATTTTGGTACTGGTCAACGTTTCGTTCGCCACAGCTGTGCCAGACGACTTTTAACACATGGATCTTGTGTATTTCAGTAGAATGAAGGTTACTGACACATTTATACCGAGCTGTGCTCTGAGATACGCTCGAAACACGCGATATCACGATTTTGGAACTGTTCAACGTTTCGTTCGCCACAGCTGTGCCAGACGACTTTTAACACATCTATCTTGTGTATTTGAGTAGAATGAAGGTTTTTGACGCATTTACACCGAGCTGTGCTCTCAGAAACGCTCGAAACACGCGATATCACGATTTTGGAACTGTTCAACGATTCGTTCGCCACAGCTGTGCCAGACGACTTTTAACACATGGATCTTGTGTATTTGAGTAGAATGAAGGTTTTTCATACATTTACACCGAGCTGTGCTCTCAGAAACGCTCGAAACACGAAATATTACGATTTTGGTGTTCTTCGATGTTTCGTCCGCGACAGCTGTGCCAGACGACTTTAACCGCATGTATATTGTGCATTTGAGTAAAATGAAGGATTTTGACGCATTTACACCGAGCTGTGCTCTCAGAAACGCTCGAAACACGCGATATCACGATTTTGGTACTGTTCAACGATTCGTTCGCCGCAGCTGTGGCAGACGACTTTTAACGCATGGATAATGTGCATTTGAGTAGAATGAAGGTTTTTCATACATTTACACCGAGCTGTGCTCTCAGAATCGTTCGAAACACGCGATATCACGATTTTGGTACTGTTCAACGTTTCGTTCGCCACAGCTGTGCCAGATGACTTTTAACAAATGGATCTTGTGTATTTGAGTAGAATGAAGGTTTTTGACACATTTGTACCGAGCTGTGCTCTGAGAAACTCTCGAAACACGCAATATCACGATTTTGGTGTTCGTCGATGTTTCGTTCGCCACAGCTGTGCCAGACAACTTTTAACGCATGCATATTAGGCATTTGAGTAGAATGAAGGTTTTTGACACATTTGCACCGAGCTGAGCTCTCAGAAACGCTCGAAACACGCGATATCACGATTTTGGAACTGTTCAACGTTTCGTTCGCCACAGCTGTGCCAGACGACTTTTAACACATGGATCTTGTGTATTTGAGTAGAATGAAGGTTTTTGACACATTTACACCGAGCTGTGCTCTCAGAAACGCTCGAAACACGCGATATCACGATTTTTGTACTGTTCAAAGTTTCATTTGCCACAGCTGTGCCAGACAACTTTGAACACATGGATCTTGTGTATTTGAGTAGAATGAAGGTTTTTGACACATTTACACCGAGCTGTACTCTCAGAAACGCTCGAAACACGCGATATCACGATTTTGGTGTTCTTCGATGTTTCGTCCGCGACAGCTGTGCCAGAAGACTTTAACCGCATGTATATTGTGCATTTGAGTAGAATGAAGGATTTTGACGCATTTACACCGAGCTGTGCTCTCAGAAACGCTCGAAACACTCGATATCACGATTTTGGTACTGTTCAACGTTTCGTTCGAAACAGCTGTGCCAGACGACTTTTAACACATGGATCTTGTGTATTTGAGTAGAATGAAGGTTTTTGACACATTTACACCGAGCTGTGCTCTCAGAAACGCTCGAAACACGCGATATCACGATTTTGGTACTGTTCAACGTTTCGTTCGCCACAGCTGTGCCAGACGACTTTTAACACATGGATCTTGTGTATTTGAGTAGAATGAAGGTTTTTGACACATTTATACCGAGCTGTGCTCTGAGAAACTCTCGAAACACGCAATATCACGATTTTGGTGTTCGTCGATGTTTCGTTCGCCACAGCTGTGCCAGACAACATTTAACGCATGCATATTAGGCATTTGAGTAGAATGAAGGTTTTTGACACATTTGCACCGAGCTGAGCTCTCAGAAACGCTCGAAACACGCGATATCACGATTTTTGTACTATTCAAAGTTTCATACGCCACAGCTGTGCCAGACGACTTTTAACACAAAGATCTTGTGTATTTGAGTAGAATGAAGGTTTTTGACACATTTATACCGAGCTGTGCTCTGGGATACGCTCGAAACACGCGATATCACTATTTTGGTGTTCGTCGATTTTTCGTTCGCCACAGCTGTGCCAGACGGCTTTTAACGCATGAATATTGTGCATTTGAGTAGAATGAAGGTTTTTGACACATTTACACCGAGCTGTGCTCTCAGAAACGCTCGAAACACGCGATATCACGATTTTGATGTTCGTCGATTTTTCGTTCGCCATAGCTGTGCCAGACGACTTTTAACGCATGGATATTGTGCATCTGAGTAGAATGACGGTTTTTGACACATTTACACCGAGCTGTGCTCTCAGAAACGCTCGAAACACGCGATATCACCATTTTGGTACTGTTCAAAGTTTCGTTCGCCACAGCTGTGCCAGACAACTTTTAACACGAGGATCTTGTGTATTTGAGCAGAATGAAGGTTTTTGACGCATTTACACCGAGCTGTGCTCTCAGAAACGCTCGAAACACTCTATATCACGATTTTGGTACTGTTCACGTTTCGTTCACCACAGCTGTGCCAGACGACTTTTAACACATGGATCTTGTGTATTTGAGTAGAATGAAGGTTTTTGACACATTTACACCGAGCTGTGCTCTCAGGAACGCTCGAAACACGCGATATCACGATTTTGGTCCTGTTCAAAGTTTCGTTCGCCACAGCTGTGCCAGACAACTTTTAACACGTGGATCTTGTGTATTTGAGTAGAATGAAGGTTTTTGACACATTTACACCGAGCTGTACTCTCAGAAACGCTCGAAACACGCGATATCACGATTTTGGTGTTCTTCGATGTTTCGTCCGCGACAGCTGTGCCAGACGACTTTAACCGCATGTATATTGTGCATTTGAGTAGAATGAAGGATTTTGACGCATTTACACCGAGCTGTGCTCTCAGAAACGCTCGAAACACGCGATATCACGATTTTGGTACTGTTCACGTTTCGTTCACCACAGCTGTGCCAGACGACTTTTAACACATGGATCTTGTGTATTTGAGTAGAATGAAGGTTTTTGACACATTTACACCGAGCTGTGCTCTCAGGAACGCTCGAAACACGCGATATCACGATTTTGGTCCTGTTCAAAGTTTCGTTCGCCACAGCTGTGCCAGACAACTTTTAACACGTGGATCTTGTGTATTTGAGTAGAATGAAGGTTTTTGACACATTTACACCGAGCTGTGCTCACAGAAACGTTCGAAACACGCGATATCACGATTTTGGAACTGTTCAACGTTTCGTTCGCCACAGCTGTGCCAGACGACTTTTAACACATGGATCTTGTGTATTTGAGTAGAATGAAGGTTTTTCATACATTTACACCGAGCTGTGCTCTCAGAAACGTTCGAAACACGCGATATTACGATTTTGGTGTTCTTCGATGTTTCGTCCGCGACAGCTGTGCCAGACGACTTTAACCGCATGTATATTGTGCATTTGAGTAAAATGAAGGATTTTGACGCATTTACACCGAGCTGTGCTCTCAGAAACGTTCGAAACACGCGATATCACGATTTTGGTGTTCTTCAATGTTTCGTTCGCCACAGCTGTGCCAGACAACTTTTAACACATGGATCTTGTGTATTTGAGTAGAATGAAGGTTTTTGACACATTTGCACCGAGCTGTGCTCTCAGAAATGCTCGAAACACGCGATATCACGATTTTGGTACTGGTCAACGTTTCGTTCGCCACAGCTGTGCCACACGACTTTTAACACATGGATCTTGTGTATTTGAGTAGAATGAAGGTTTTTGACACATTTATACCGAGCTGTGCTCTGAGATACGCTCGAAACACGCGATATCACGATTTTGGAACTGTTCAACGTTTCGTTCGCCACAGCTGTGCCAGACGACTTTTAACACATCTATCTTGTGTATTTGAGTAGAATGAAGGTTTTTGACGCATTTACACCGAGCTGTGCTCTCAGAAACGCTCGAAACACGCGATATCACGATTTTGGAACTGTTCAACGATTCGTTCGCCACAGCTGTGCCAGACGACTTTTAACACATGGATCTTGTGTATTTGAGTAGAATGAAGGTTTTTCATACATTTACACCGAGCTGTGCTCTCAGAAACGCTCGAAACACGCGATATTACGATTTTGGTGTTCTTCGATGTTTCGTCCGCGACAGCTGTGCCAGACGACTTTAACCGCATGTATATTGTGCATTTGAGTAAAATGAAGGATTTTGACGCATTTACACCGAGCTGTGCTCTCAGGAACGCTCGAAACACGCGATATCACGATTTTGGTCCTGTTCAAAGTTTCGTTCGCCACAGCTGTTCCCGACAACTTTTAACACGTGGATCTTGTGTATTTGAGTAGAATGAAGGTTTTTGACACATTTACACCGAGCTGTACTCTCAGAAACGCTCGAAACCCGCGATATCACGATTTTGGTGTTCTTCGATTTTTCGTTCGCCACAGCTGTGGCAGACGACTTTTAACGCATGGATAATGTGCATTTGAGTAGAATGAAGGTTTTTCATACATTTACACCGAGCTGTGCTCTCAGAAATGTTCGAAACAATCGATATCACGATTTTGGAACTGTTGAACGTTTCGTTCGCCACAGCTGTGCCAGACGACTTTTAACACATGGATCTTGTGTATTTGAGTAGAATTAATTTTTTTCATACATTTACACCGAGCTGTGCTCTCAGAAACGTTCGAAACACGCGATATCACGATTTTGGTACTGTACAACGTTTCGTTCGCCACAGCTGTGCCAGACGACTTTTAACACATGGATCTTGTGTATTTGAGTAGAATGAAGGTTTTTGACACATTTATACCGAGCTGTGCTCTGAGAAACTCTCGAAACACGCAATATCACGATTTTGGTGTTCGACGATGTTTCGTTCGCCACAGCTGTGCCAGACAACATTTAACGCATGCATATTAGGCATTTGAGTAGAATGAAGGTTTTTGACACATTTGCACCGAGCTGAGCTCTCAGAAACGCTCGAAACACGCGATATCACGATTTTGGTGTTCTTCAATGTTTCGTTCGCCACAGCTGTGCCAGACGACTTTTAACACATGGATCTTGTGTATTTGAGTAGAATGAAGGTTTTTGACACATTTATACCGAGCTGTGCTCTGAGATACGCTCGAAACACGCGATATCACTATTTTGGTGTTCGTCGATTTTTCGTTCGCCACAGCTGTGCCAGACGACTTTTAACGCATGAATATTGTGCATTTGAGTAGAATGAAGGTTTTTGACACATTTACACCGAGCTGTGCTCTCAGGAACGCTCGAAACACGCGATATCACGATTTTTGTCCTGTTCAAAGTTTCGTTCGCCACAGCTGTCCCAGACAACTTTTAACATGTGGATCTTGTGTATTTGAGTAGAATGAAGGTTTTTGACACATTTACACCGAGCTGTACTCTCAGAATCGCTCGAAACCCGCGATATCACGATTTTGGTGTTCTTCGATTTTTCGTTCGCCACAGCTGTGGCAGACGACTTTTAACGCATGGATAATGTGCATTTGAGTAGAATGAAGGTTTTTCATACATTTACACCGACCTGTGCTCTCAGAAACGTTCGAAACACGCGATATCACGATTTTGGAACTGTTCAACGTTTCGTTCGCCACAGCTGTGCCAGACGACTTTTAACACATCTATCTTGTGTATTTGAGTAGAATGAAGGTTTTTGACGCATTTACACCGAGCTGTGCTCTCAGAAACGCTCGAAACACGCGATATCACGATTTTGGTACTGTTCAACGTTTCGTTCGCCACAGCTGTGCCAGACGACTTTTAACACATGGATCTTGTGTATTTGAGTAGTATGAAGGTTTTTGACACATTTATACCGAGCTGTGCTCTGAGAGACGCTCGAAACACGCGATATCACGATTTTGGCGTTCTTCGATGTTTCGTCCGCGACAGCTGTGCCAGACGACTTTAAGCGCATGTATATTGTGCATTTGAGTAGAATGAAGGATTTTGACGCATTTACACCGAGCTGTGCTCTCAGAAACGCTCGAAACACTCGATATCACGATTTTGGTACTGTTCAACGTTTCGTTCGCCACAGCGGTGACAGACGACTTTTAACACATGGATCTTGTGTATTTGAGTAGAATGAAGGTTTTTGACACATTTACACCGAGCTGTGCTCTCAGGAACAATCGAAACAGGCGATATCACGATTTTGGTCCTGTTCAAAGTTTCGTTCGCCACAGCTGTGCCAGACAACTTTTAACACGTGGATCTTGTGTATTTGAGTAGAATGAAGGTTTTTGACACATTTACACCGAGCTGTGCTCTCAGAAACGCTCGAAACACGCGATATCACGATTTTTGTACTGTTCAAAGTTTCATTCGCCACAGCTGTGCCAGACAACTTTGAACACATGGATCTTGTGTATTTCAGTAGAGTGAAGGATTTTGACGCATTTACACCGTACTCACAGAAACGTTCGAAACACGCGATATCACGATTTTGGTGTTCTTCAATGTTTCGTTCGCCACAGCTGTGCCAGACAACTTTTAACACATGGATCTTGTGTATTTGAGTAGAATGAAGGTTTTTGACACATTTGCACCGAGCTGTGCTCTCAGAAATGCTCGAAACACGCGATATCACGATTTTGGTCCTGTTCAAAGTTTCGTTCGCCACAGCTGTGCCAGACAACTTTTAACACGTGGATCTTGTGTATTTGAGTAGAATGAAGGTTTTTGACACATTTACACCGAGCTGTGCTCTCAGAAACGCTCGAAACACGCGATATCACGATTTTTGTACTGTTCAAAGTTTCATTCGCCACAGCTGTGCCAGACAACTTTGAACACATGGATCTTGTGTATTTCAGTAGAGTGAAGGATTTTGACGCATTTACACCGTACTCACAGAAACGTTCGAAACACGCGATATCACGATTTTGGTGTTCTTCAATGTTTCGTTCGCCACAGCTGTGCCAGACAACTTTCAACACATGGATCTTGTGTATTTGAGTAGAATGAAGGTTTTTGACACATTTGCACCGAGCTGTGCTCTCAGAAATGCTCGAAACACGCGATATCACGATTTTGGTACTGGTCAACGTTTCGTTCGCCACAGCTGTGCCAGACGACTTTTAACACATGGATCTTGTGTATTTGAGTAGAATGAAGGTTTTTGACACATTTATACCCAGCTGTGCTCTGAGATACGCTCGAAACACGCGATATCACGATTTTGGAACTGTTCAACTTTTCGTCCGCCACAGCTGTGCCAGACGACTTTTAACACATCTATCTTGTGTATTTGAGTAGAATGAAGGTTTTTGACGCATTTACACCGAGCTGTGCTCTCAGAAACGCTCGAAACACGCGATATCACGATTTTGGAACTGTTCAACGATTCGTTCGCCACAGCTGTGCCACACGACTTTTAACACATGGATCTTGTGTATTTGAGTAGAATGAAGGTTTTTCATACATTTACACCGAGCTGTGCTCTCAGAAACGCTCGAAACACGCGATATTACGATTTTGGTGTTCTTCGATGTTTCGTCCGCGACAGCTGTGGCAGACGACTTTAACCGCATGTATATTGTGCATTTGAGTAAAATGAATGATTTTGACGCATTTACACCGAGCTGTGCTCTCAGAAACGTTCGAAACACGCGATATCACGATTTTGGTGTTCTTCAATGTTTCGTTCGCCACAGCTGTGCCAGACAACTTTTAACACATGGATCTTGTGTATTTGAATAGAATGAAGGTTTTTGACACATTTGCACCGAGCTGTGCTCTCAGAAATGCTCGAAACACGCGATATCACGATTTTGGTACTGTTCAACGTTTCGTTCGCCACAGCTGTGCCAGACGACTTTTAACACATCTATCTTGTGTATTTGAGTAGAATGAAGGTTTTTGACGCATTTACACCGAGCTGTGCTCTCAGAAACGCTCGAAACACGCGATATCACGATTTTGGTACTGTTCAACGTTTCGTTCGCCACAGCTGTGCCAGACGACTTTTAACACATGGATCTTGTGTATTTGAGTAGTATGAAGGTTTTTGACACATTTATACCGAGCTGTGCTCTGAGAGACGCTCGAAACACGCGATATCACGATTTTGGCGTTCTTCGATGTTTCGTCCGCGACAGCTGTGCCAGACGACTTTAAGCGCATGTATATTGTGCATTTGAGTAGAATGAAGGATTTTGACGCATTTACACCGAGCTGTGCTCTCAGAAACGCTCGAAACACTCGATATCACGATTTTGGTACTGTTCAACGTTTCGTTCGCCACAGCGGTGACAGACGACTTTTAACACATGGATCTTGTGTATTTGAGTAGAATGAAGGTTTTTGACACATTTACACCGAGCTGTGCTCTCAGGAACAATCGAAACAGGCGATATCACGATTTTGGTCCTGTTCAAAGTTTCGTTCGCCACAGCTGTGCCAGACAACTTTTAACACGTGGATCTTGTGTATTTGAGTAGAATGAAGGTTTTTGACACATTTACACCGAGCTGTGCTCTCAGAAACGCTCGAAACACGCGATATCACGATTTTTGTACTGTTCAAAGTTTCATTCGCCACAGCTGTGCCAGACAACTTTGAACACATGGATCTTGTGTATTTCAGTAGAGTGAAGGATTTTGACGCATTTACACCGTACTCACAGAAACGTTCGAAACACGCGATATCACGATTTTGGTGTTCTTCAATGTTTCGTTCGCCACAGCTGTGCCAGACAACTTTTAACACATGGATCTTGTGTATTTGAGTAGAATGAAGGTTTTTGACACATTTGCACCGAGCTGTGCTCTCAGAAATGCTCGAAACACGCGATATCACGATTTTGGTCCTGTTCAAAGTTTCGTTCGCCACAGCTGTGCCAGACAACTTTTAACACGTGGATCTTGTGTATTTGAGTAGAATGAAGGTTTTTGACACATTTACACCGAGCTGTGCTCTCAGAAACGCTCGAAACACGCGATATCACGATTTTTGTACTGTTCAAAGTTTCATTCGCCACAGCTGTGCCAGACAACTTTGAACACATGGATCTTGTGTATTTCAGTAGAGTGAAGGATTTTGACGCATTTACACCGTACTCACAGAAACGTTCGAAACACGCGATATCACGATTTTGGTGTTCTTCAATGTTTCGTTCGCCACAGCTGTGCCAGACAACTTTTAACACATGGATCTTGTGTATTTGAGTAGAATGAAGGTTTTTGACACATTTGCACCGAGCTGTGCTCTCAGAAATGCTCGAAACACGCGATATCACGATTTTGGTACTGGTCAACGTTTCGTTCGCCACAGCTGTGCCAGACGACTTTTAACACATGGATCTTGTGTATTTGAGTAGAATGAAGGTTTTTGACACATTTATACCCAGCTGTGCTCTGAGATACGCTCGAAACACGCGATATCACGATTTTGGAACTGTTCAACTTTTCGTCCGCCACAGCTGTGCCAGACGACTTTTAACACATCTATCTTGTGTATTTGAGTAGAATGAAGGTTTTTGACGCATTTACACCGAGCTGTGCTCTCAGAAACGCTCGAAACACGCGATATCACGATTTTGGAACTGTTCAACGATTCGTTCGCCACAGCTGTGCCAGACGACTTTTAACACATGGATCTTGTGTATTTGAGTAGAATGAAGGTTTTTCATACATTTACACCGAGCTGTGCTCTCAGAAACGCTCGAAACACGCGATATTACGATTTTGGTGTTCTTCGATGTTTCGTCCGCGACAGCTGTGGCAGACGACTTTAACCGCATGTATATTGTGCATTTGAGTAAAATGAATGATTTTGACGCATTTACACCGAGCTGTGCTCTCAGAAACGTTCGAAACACGCGATATCACGATTTTGGTGTTCTTCAATGTTTCGTTCGCCACAGCTGTGCCAGACAACTTTTAACACATGGATCTTGTGTATTTGAGTAGAATGAAGGTTTTTGACACATTTGCACCGAGCTGTGCTCTCAGAAATGCTCGAAACACGCGATATCACGATTTTGGTACTGGTCAACGTTTCGTTCGCCACAGCTGTGCCAGACGACTTTTAACACATGGATCTTGTGTATTTGAGTAGAATGAAGGTTTTTGACACATTTGCACCGAGCTGTGCTCTCAGAAATGCTCGAAACACGCGATATCACGATTTTGGTACTGGTCAACGTTTCGTTCGCCACAGCTGTGCCAGACGACTTTTAACACATGGATCTTGTGTATTTGAGTAGAATGAAGGTTTTTGACACATTTATACCCAGCTGTGCTCTGAGATACGCTCGAAACACGCGATATCACGATTTTGGAACTGTTCAACTTTTCGTCCGCCACAGCTGTGCCAGACGACTTTTAACACATCTATCTTGTGTATTTGAGTAGAATGAAGGTTTTTGACGCATTTACACCGAGCTGTGCTCTCAGAAACGCTCGAAACACGCGATATCACGATTTTGGAACTGTTCAACGATTCGTTCGCCACAGCTGTGCCAGACGACTTTTAACACATGGATCTTGTGTATTTGAGTAGAATGAAGGTTTTTGACACATTTGCACCGAGTTGTGCTCTCAGAAATGCTCGAAACACGCGATATCACGATTTTGGTACTGGTCAACGTTTCGTTCGCCACAGCTGTGCCAGACGACTTTTAACACATGGATCTTGTGTATTTGAGTAGAATGAAGGTTTTTGACACATTTATACCGAGCTGTGCTCTGAGATACGCTCGAAACACGCGATATCACGATTTTGGAACTGTTCAACGTTTCGTTCGCCACAGCTGTGCCAGACGACTTTTAACACATCTATCTTGTGTATTTGAGTAGAATGAAGGTTTTTGACGCATTTACACCGAGCTGTGCTCTCAGAAACGCTCGAAACACGCGATATCACGATTTTGGAACTGTTCAACGATTCGTTCGCCACAGCTGTGCCAGACGACTTTTAACACATGGATCTTGTGTATTTGAGTAGAATGAAGGTTTTTCATACATTTACACCGAGCTGTGCTCTCAGAAACGCTCGAAACACGCGATATCACGATTTTGGTGTTCGTCGATTTTTCGTTCGCCACAGCTGTGGCAGACGACTTTTAACGCATGAATATTGTGCATTTGAGTAGAATGAAGGTTTTTGACACATTTACAACGAGCTGTGCTCTCAGGAACAATCGAAACAGGCGATATCACGATTTTGGTCCTGTTCAAAGTTTCGTTCGCCACAGCTGTGCCAGACAACTTTTAACACGTGGATCTTGTGTATTTGAGTAGAATGAAGGTTTTTGACACATTTACACCGAGCTGTACTCTCAGAAACGCTCGAAACCCGCGATATCACGATTTTGGTGTTCTTCGATTTTTCGTTCGCCGCAGCTGTGGCAGACGACTTTTAACGCATGGATAATGTGCATTTGAGTAGAATGAAGGTTTTTCATACATTTACACCGAGCTGTGCTCTCAGAATCGTTCGAAACACGCGATATCACGATTTTGGAACTGTTCAACGTTTCGTTCGCCACAGCTGTGCCAGACGACTTTTAACACATGGATCTTGTGTATTTGAGTAGAATGAAGGGTTTTCATACATTTACACCGAGCTGTGCTCTCAGAAACGTTCGAAACACGCGATATCACGACTTTGGTACTGTTCAACGTTTCGTTCGCCACAGCTGTGCCAGACGACTTTTAACACATGGATCTTTTGTATTTGAGTAGTATGAAGGTTTTTGACACATTTATACCGAGCTGTGCTCTGAGAGACGCTCGAAACACGCGATATCACGATTTTGGTGTTCGTCGATTTTTCGTTCGCCACAGCTGTGCCAGACGACTTTTAACACATGGATCTTGTGTATTTGAGTAGAATGAAGGTTTTCGACACATTTACACCGAGCTGTGCTCTCAGGAACGCTCGAAACACGCGATATCACGATTTTGGTCCTGTTTAAAGTTTCGTTCGCCACAGCTGTGCCAGACAACTTTTAACACGTGGATCTTGTGTATTTGAGTAGAATGAAGGTTTTTGACACATTCACACCGAGCTGTACTCTCAGAAACGCTCGAAACACGCGATATCACGATTTTGGTGTTCTTCGATGTTTCGTCCGCGACAGCTGTGCCAGACGACTTTAACCGCATGTATATTGTGCATTTGAGTAGAATGAAGGATTTTGACGCATTTACACCGAGCTGTGCTCTCAGAAACGCTCGAAACACTCGATATCACGATTTTGGTACTGTTCAACATTTCGCTCGCCACAGCTGTGCCAGACGACTTTTAACACATGGATCTTGTGTATTTGAGTAGAATGAAGGTTTTTGACACATTTACACCGAGCTGTGCTCTCAGAAACGCTCGAAACACGCGATATCACGATTTTTGTACTGTTTAAAGTTTCATTCGCCACAGCTGTGCCAGACAACTTTGAACACATGGATCTTGTGTATTTGAGTAGAATGAAGGTTTTTGACACATTTACACCGAGCTGTACTCTCAGAAACGCTCGAAACCCGCGATATCACGATTTTGGTGTTCTTCGATTTTTCGTTCGCCACAGCTGTGGCAGACGACTTTTAACGCATGGATAATGTGCATTTGAGTAGAATGAAGGTTTTTCATACATTTACACCGAGCTGTGCTCTCAGAAATGTTCGAAACACGCGATATCACGATTTTGGAACTGTTGAACGTTTCGTTCGCCACAGCTGTGCCAGACGACTTTTAACACATGGATCTTGTGTATTTGAGTAGAATGAAGGTTTTTCATACATTTACACCGAGCTGTGCTCTCAGAAACGTTCGAAACACGCGATATCACGATTTTGGTACTGTTCAACGTTTCGTTCGCCACAGCTGTGCCAGATGACTTTTAACAAATGGATCTTGTGTATTTGAGTAGAATGAAGGTTTTTGACACATTTACGCCGAGCTGTGCTCACAGAAACGTTCGAAACACGCGATATCACGATTTTGCTACTGTTCAACGTTTCGTTCACCACAGCTGTGCCAGACGACTTTTAACACATGGATCTTGTGTATTTGAGTAGAATGAAGGTTTTTGATACATTTATACCGAGCTGCGCTCTGAGATACGCTCGAAACACGCGATATCACGATTTTGGAACTGTTCAACGTTTCGTTTGCCACAGCTGTGCCAGACGACTTTTAACACATCTATCTTGTGTATTTGAGTAGAATGAAGGTTTTTGACGCATTTACACCGAGCTGTGCTCTCAGTAACGCTCGAAACACGCGATATCGCGATTTTGGAACTGTTCAACGATTCGTTCGCCAGAGCTGTGCCAGACGACTTTTAACACATGGATCTTGTGTATTTGAGTAGAATGAAGGTTTTTCATACATTTACACCGAGCTGTGCTCTCAGAAACGCTCGAAACACGCGATATTACGATTTTGGTGTTCTTCGATGTTTCGTCCGCGACAGCTGTGCCAGACGACTTTAACCGCATGTATATTGTGCATTTGAGTAAAATGAAGGATTTTGACGCATTTACACCGAGCTGTGCTCTCAGAAACGTTCGAAACACGCGATATCACGATTTTGGTGTTCTTCAATGTTTCGTTCGCCACAGCTGTGCCAGACAACTTTTAACACATGGATCTTGTGTATTTGAGTAGAATGAAGGTTTTTGACACATTTGCACCGAGCTGTGCTCTCAGAAATGCTCGAAACACGCGATATCACGATTTTGGTACTGGTCAACGTTTCGTTCGCAACAGCTGTGCCAGACGACTTTTAACACATGGATCTTGTGTATTTGAGTAGAATGAAGGTTTTTGACACATTTATACCGAGCTGTGCTCTGAGATACGCTCGAAACACGCGATATCACGATTTTGGAACTGTTCAACGTTTCGTTCGCCACAGCTGTGCCAGACGACTTTTAACACATCTATCTTGTGTATTTGAGTAGAATGAAGGTTTTTGACGCATTTACACCGAGCTGTGCTCTCAGAAACGCTCGAAACACGCGATATCACGATTTTGGAACTGTTCAACGATTCGTTCGCCACAGCTGTGCCAGACGACTTTTAACACATGGATCTTGTGTATTTGAGTAGAATGAAGGTTTTTCATACATTTACACCGAGCTGTGCTCTCAGAAACGCTCGAAACACGCGATATTACGATTTTGGTGTTCTTCGATGTTTCGTCCGCGACAGCTGTGCCAGACGACTTTAACCGCATGTATATTGTGCATTTGAGTAAAATGAAGGATTTTGACGCATTTACACCGAGCTGTGCTCTCAGAAACGCTCGAAACACGCGATATCACGATTTTGGTACTGTTCAACGATTCGTTCGCCACAGCTGTGCCAGACGACTTTTAACACATGGATCTTGTGTATTTGAGTAGAATGAAGGTTTTTCATACATTTACACCGAGCTGTGCTCTCAGAAACGCTCGAAACACGCGATATCACGATTTTGGTGTTCGTCGATTTTTCGTTCGCCACAGCTGTGCCAGACGACTTTTAACGCATGAATATTGTGCATTTGAGTAGAATGAAGGTTTTTGACACATTTACAACGAGCTGTGCTCTCAGGAACAATCGAAACAGGCGATATCACGATTTTGGTCCTGTTCAAAGTTTCGTTCGCCACAGCTGTGCCAGACAACTTTTAACACGTGGATCTTGTGAATTTGAGTAGAATGAAGGTTTTTGACACATTTACACCGAGCTGTACTCTCAGAAACGCTCGAAACCCGCGATATCACGATTTTGGTGTTCTTCGATTTTTCGTTCGCCGCAGCTGTGGCAGACGACTTTTAACGCATGGATAATGTGCATTTGAGTAGAATGAAGGTTTTTCATACATTTACACCGAGCTGTGCTCTCAGAATCGTTCGAAACACGTGATATCACGATTTTGGAACTGTTCAACGTTTCGTTCGCCACAGCTGTGCCAGACGACTTTTAACACATGGATCTTGTGTATTTGAGTAGAATGAAGGTTTTTGACACATTTACACCGAGCTGTGCTCTCAGGAACGCTCGAAACACGCGATATCACGATTTTGGTCCTGTTCAAAGTTTCGTTCGCCACAGCTGTGCCAGACAACTTTTAACACGTGGATCTTGTGTATTTGAGTAGAATGAAGGTTTTTGACACATTTACACCGAGCTGTACTCTCAGAAACGCTCGAAACACGCGATATCACGATTTTGGTGTTCTTCGATGTTTCGTCCGCGACAGCTGTGCCAGACGACTTTAACCGCATGTATATTGTGCATTTGAGTAGAATGAAGGATTTTGACGCATTTACACCGAGCTGTGCTCTCAGAAACGCTCGAAACACGCGATATCACGATTTTGGTACTGTTCAACGTTTCGTTCGCCACAGCTGTGCCAGACTACTTTTAACACATGGATCTTGTGTATTTGAGTAGAATGAAGGTTTTTGACACATTTACACCGAGCTGTGCTCTCAGGAACGCTCGAAACACGCGATATCACGATTTTGGTCCAGTTCAAAGTTTCGTTCGCCACAGCTGTGCCAGACAACTTTTAACACGTGGATCTTGTGTATTTGAGTAGAATGAAGGTTTTTGACACATTTACACCGAGCTGTGCTCTCAGAAACGCTCGAAACACGCGATATCACGATTTTTGTACTGTTCAAAGTTTCATTCGCCACAGCTGTGCCAGACAACTTTGAACACATGGATCTTGTGTATTTCAGTAGAGTGAAGGATTTTGACGCATTTACACCGTACTCACAGAAACGTTCGAAACACGCGATATCACGATTTTGGTGTTCTTCAATGTTTCGTTCGCCACAGCTGTGCCAGACAACTTTTAACACATGGATCTTGTGTATTTGAGTAGAATGAAGGTTTTTGACACATTTGCACCGAGCTGTGCTCTCAGAAATGCTCGAAACACGCGATATCACGATTTTGGTACTGGTCAACGTTTCGTTCGCAACAGCTGTGCCAGACGACTTTTAACACATGGATCTTGTGTATTTGAGTAGAATGAAGGTTTTTGACACATTTATACCGAGCTGTGCTCTGAGATACGCTCGAAACACGCGATATCACGATTTTGGAACTGTTCAACGTTTCGTTCGCCACAGCTGTGCCAGACGACTTTTAACACATCTATCTTGTGTATTTGAGTAGAATGAAGGTTTTTGACGCATTTACACCGAGCTGTGCTCTCAGAAACGCTCGAAACACGCGATATCACGATTTTGGAACTGTTCAACGATTCGTTCGCCACAGCTGTGCCAGACGACTTTTAACACATGGATCTTGTGTATTTGAGTAGAATGAAGGTTTTTCATACATTTACACCGAGCTGTGCTCTCAGAAACGCTCGAAACACGCGATATTACGATTTTGGTGTTCTTCGATGTTTCGTCCGCGACAGCTGTGCCAGACGACTTTAACCGCATGTATATTGTGCATTTGAGTAAAATGAAGGATTTTGACGCATTTACACCGAGCTGTGCTCTCAGAAACGCTCGAAACACGCGATATCACGATTTTGGTACTGTTCAACGATTCGTTCGCCACAGCTGTGCCAGACGACTTTTAACACATGGATCTTGTGTATTTGAGTAGAATGAAGGTTTTTCATACATTTACACCGAGCTGTGCTCTCAGAAACGCTCGAAACACGCGATATCACGATTTTGGTGTTCGTCGATTTTTCGTTCGCCACAGCTGTGCCAGACGACTTTTAACGCATGAATATTGTGCATTTGAGTAGAATGAAGGTTTTTGACACATTTACAACGAGCTGTGCTCTCAGGAACAATCGAAACAGGCGATATCACGATTTTGGTCCTGTTCAAAGTTTCGTTCGCCACAGCTGTGCCAGACAACTTTTAACACGTGGATCTTGTGAATTTGAGTAGAATGAAGGTTTTTGACACATTTACACCGAGCTGTACTCTCAGAAACGCTCGAAACCCGCGATATCACGATTTTGGTGTTCTTCGATTTTTCGTTCGCCGCAGCTGTGGCAGACGACTTTTAACGCATGGATAATGTGCATTTGAGTAGAATGAAGGTTTTTCATACATTTACACCGAGCTGTGCTCTCAGAATCGTTCGAAACACGTGATATCACGATTTTGGAACTGTTCAACGTTTCGTTCGCCACAGCTGTGCCAGACGACTTTTAACACATGGATCTTGTGTATTTGAGTAGAATGAAGGTTTTTGACACATTTACACCGAGCTGTGCTCTCAGGAACGCTCGAAACACGCGATATCACGATTTTGGTCCTGTTCAAAGTTTCGTTCGCCACAGCTGTGCCAGACAACTTTTAACACGTGGATCTTGTGTATTTGAGTAGAATGAAGGTTTTTGACACATTTACACCGAGCTGTACTCTCAGAAACGCTCGAAACACGCGATATCACGATTTTGGTGTTCTTCGATGTTTCGTCCGCGACAGCTGTGCCAGACGACTTTAACCGCATGTATATTGTGCATTTGAGTAGAATGAAGGATTTTGACGCATTTACACCGAGCTGTGCTCTCAGAAACGCTCGAAACACGCGATATCACGATTTTGGTACTGTTCAACGTTTCGTTCGCCACAGCTGTGCCAGACTACTTTTAACACATGGATCTTGTGTATTTGAGTAGAATGAAGGTTTTTGACACATTTACACCGAGCTGTGCTCTCAGGAACGCTCGAAACACGCGATATCACGATTTTGGTCCAGTTCAAAGTTTCGTTCGCCACAGCTGTGCCAGACAACTTTTAACACGTGGATCTTGTGTATTTGAGTAGAATGAAGGTTTTTGACACATTTACACCGAGCTGTGCTCTCAGAAACGCTCGAAACACGCGATATCACGATTTTTGTACTGTTCAAAGTTTCATTCGCCACAGCTGTGCCAGACAACTTTGAACACATGGATCTTGTGTATTTCAGTAGAGTGAAGGATTTTGACGCATTTACACCGTACTCACAGAAACGTTCGAAACACGCGATATCACGATTTTGGTGTTCTTCAATGTTTCGTTCGCCACAGCTGTGCCAGACAACTTTTAACACATGGATCTTGTGTATTTGAGTAGAATGAAGGTTTTTGACACATTTGCACCGAGCTGTGCTCTCAGAAACGCTCGAAACCCGCGATATCACGATTTTGGTGTTCTTCGATTTTTCGTTCGCCGCAGCTGTGGCAGACGACTTTTAACGCATGGATAATGTGCATTTGAGTAGAATGAAGGTTTTTCATACATTTACACCGAGCTGTGCTCTCAGAATCGTTTGAAACACGCGATATCACGATTTTGGAACTGTTCAACGTTTCGTTCGCCACAGCTGTGCCAGACGACTTTTAACACATGGATCTTGTGTATTTGAGTAGAATGAAGGTTTTTGACACATTTACACCGAGCTGTGCTCTCAGGAACGCTCGAAACACGCGATATCACGATTTTGGTCCTGTTCAAAGTTTCGTTCGCCACAGCTGTGCCAGACAACTTTTAACACGTGGATCTTGTGTATTTGAGTAGAATGAAGGTTTATGACACATTTACACCGAGCTGTACTCTCAGAAACGCTCGAAACACGCGATATCACGATTTTGGTGTTCTTCGATTTTTCGTTCGCCACAGCTGTGGCAGACGACTTTTAACGCATGGATAATGTGCATTTGAGAAGAATGAAGGTTTTTCATACATTTACACCGAGCTGTGCTCTCAGAAATGTTCGAAACACGCGATATCACGATTTTGGAACTGTTGAACGTTTCGTTCGCCGCAGCTGTGCCAGACGACTTTTAACACATGGATCTTGTGTATTTGAGTAGAATGAATTTTTTTCATACATTTACACCGAGCTGTGCTCTCAGAAACGTTCGAAACACGCGATATCACGATTTTGGTACTGTTCAACGTTTCGTTCGCCACAGCTGTGCCAGATGACTTTTAACAAATGGATCTTGTGTATTTGTGTAGAATGAAGGTTTTTGACACATTTGTACCGAGCTGTGCTCTGAGAAACTCTCGAAACACGCAATATCACGATTTTGATGTTCGTCGATGTTTCGTTCGCCACAGCTGTGCCAGACAACTTTTAACGCATGCATATTAGGCATTTGAGTAGAATGAAGGTTTTTGACACATTTGCACCGAGCTGAGCTCTCAGAAACGCTCGAAACACGCGATATCACGATTTTGGAACTGTTCAACGTTTCGTTCGCCACAGCTGTGCCAGACGACTTTTAACACATGGATCTTGTGTATTTGAGTAGAATGAAGGTTTTTGACACGTTTACACCGAGCTGTGCTCTCAGAAACGCTCGAAACACGCGATATCACGATTTTTGTACTGTTCAAAGTTTCATTCGCCACAGCTGTGCCAGACAACTTTGAACACATGGATCTTGTGTATTTGAGTAGAATGAAGGTTTTTGACACATTTACACCGAGCTGTACTCTCAGAAACGCTCGAAACACGCGATATCACGATTTTGGTGTTCTTCGATGTTTCGTCCGCGACAGCTGTGCCAGAAGACTTTAACCGCATGTATATTGTGCATTTGAGTAGAATGAAGGATTTTGACGCATTTACACCGAGCTGTGCTCTCAGAAACGCTCGAAACACTCGATATCACGATTTTGGTACTGTTCAACGTTTCGTTCGAAACAGCTGTGCCAGACGACTTTTAACACATGGATCTTGTGTATTTGAGTAGAATGAAGGTTTTTGACACATTTACACCGAGCTGTGCTCTCAGAAACGCTCGAAACACGCGATATCACGATTTTGGTACCGTTCAACGTTTCGTTCGTCACAGCTGTGCCAGACGACTTTTAACACATGGATCTTGTGTATTTGAGTAGAATGAAGGTTTTTGACACATTTACACCGAGCTGTGCTCTCCGGAACGCTCGAAACACGCGATATCACGATTTTGGTCCTGTTCAAAGTTTCGTTCGCCACAGCTGTGCCAGACAACTTTTAACACGTGGATCTTGTGTATTTGAGTAGAATGAAGGTTTTTGACACATTTACACCGAGCTGTACTCTCAGAAAAGCTCGAAACCCGCGATATCACGATTTTGGTACTTTCAACGTTTCGTTCGCCACAGCTGTGCCAGACGACTTTTAACACATGGATCTTGTGTTTTTGAGTAGTATGAAGGTTTTTGACACATTTATACCCAGCTGTGCTCTGAGATACGCTCGAAACACGCGATATCACGATTTTGGTGTTCTTCAATGTTTCGTTCGCCACAGCTGTGCCAGACAACTTTTAACACATGGATCTTGTGTATTTGAGTAGAATGAAGGTTTTTGACACATTTGCACCGAGCTGTGCTCTCAGAAATGCTCGAAACACGCGATATCACGATTTTGGTACTGGTCAACGTTTCGTTCGCCACAGCTGTGCCAGACGACTTTTAACACATGGATCTTGTGTATTTGAGTAGAATGAAGGTTTTTGACACATTTATACCCAGCTGTGCTCTGAGATACGCTCGAAACACGCGATATCACGATTTTGGAACTGTTCAACTTTTCGTCCGCCACAGCTGTGCCAGACGACTTTTAACACATCTATCTTGTGTATTTGAGTAGAATGAAGGTTTTTGACGCATTTACACCGAGCTGTGCTCTCAGAAACGCTCGAAACACGCGATATCACGATTTTGGAACTGTTCAACGATTCGTTCGCCACAGCTGTGCCAGACGACTTTTAACACATGGATCTTGTGTATTTGAGTAGAATGAAGGTTTTTCATACATTTACACCGAGCTGTGCTCTCAGAAACGCTCGAAACACGCGATATTACGATTTTGGTGTTCTTCGATGTTTCGTCCGCGACAGCTGTGCCAGACGACTTTAACCGCATGTATATTGTGCATTTGAGTAAAATGAAGGATTTTGACGCATTTACACCGAGCTGTACTCTCAGAAATGCTCGAAACACGCGATATCACGATTTTGGTACTGGTCAACGTTTCGTTCGCCACAGCTCTGCCAGACGACTTTTAACACATGGATCTTGTGTATTTGAGTAGAATGAAGGTTTTTGACACATTTATACCGAGCTGTGCTCTGAGATACGCTCGAAACACGCGATATCACGATTTTGGAACTGTTCAACGTTTCGTTCGCCACAGCTGTGCCAGACGACTTTTAACACATCTATCTTGTGTATTTGAGTAGAATGAAGGTTTTTGACGCATTTACACCGAGCTGTGCTCTCAGAAACGCTCGAAACACGCGATATCACGATTTTGGAACTGTTCGACGATTCGTTCGCCACAGCTGTGCCAGACGACTTTTAACACATGGATCTTGTGTATTTGAGTAGAATGAAGGTTTTTCATACATTTACACCGAGCTGTGCTCTCAGAAACGCTCGAAACACGCGATATCACGATTTTGGTGTTCGTCGATTTTTCGTTCGCCACAGCTGTGCCAGACGACTTTTAACGCATGAATATCGTGCATTTGAGTAGAATGAAGGTTTTTGACACATTTACAACGAGCTGTGCTCTCAGGAACAATCGAAACAGGCGATATCACGATTTTGGTCCTGTTCAAAGTTTCGTTCGCCACAGCTGTGCCAGACAACTTTTAACACGTGGATCTTGTGTATTTGAGTAGAATGAAGGTTTTTGACACATTTACACCGAGCTGTACTCTCAGAAACGCTCGAAACCCGCGATATCACGATTTTGGTGTTCTTCGATTTTTCGTTCGCCGCAGCTGTGGCAGACGACTTTTAACGCATGGATAATGTGCATTTGAGTAGAATGAAGGTTTTTCATACATTTACACCGAGCTGTGCTCTCAGAATCGTTCGAAACACGCGATATCACGATTTTGGAACTGTTCAACGTTTCGTTCGCCACAGCTGTGCCAGACGACTTTTAACAAATGGATCTTGTGTATTTGAGTAGAATGAAGGGTTTTCATACATTTACACCGAGCTGTGCTCTCAGAAACGTTCGAAACACGCGATATCACGACTTTGGTACTGTTCAACGTTTCGTTCGCCACAGCTGTGCCAGACGACTTTTAACACATCTATCTTGTGTATTTGAGTAGAATGAAGGTTTTTGACGCATTTACACCGAGCTGTGCTCTCAGAAACGCTCGAAACACGCGATATCACGATTTTGGAACTGTTCAACGATTCGTTCGCCACAGCTGTGCCAGACGACTTTTAACACATGGATCTTGTGTATTTGAGTAGAATGAAGGTTTTTCATACATTTACACCGAGCTGTGCTCTCAGAAACGCTCGAAACACGCGATATTACGATTTTGGTGTTCTTCGATGTTTCGTCCGCGACAGCTGTGCCAGACGACTTTAACCGCATGTATATTGTGCATTTGAGTAAAATGAAGGATTTTGACGCATTTACACCGAGCTGTGCTCTCAGGAACGCTCGAAACACGCGATATCACGATTTTGGTCCTGTTCAAAGTTTCGTTCGCCACAGCTGTGCCCGACAACTTTTAACACGTGGATCTTGTGTATTTGAGTAGAATGAAGGTTTTTGACACATTTGCACCGAGCTGTGCTCTCAGAAATGCTCGAAACACGCGATATCACGATTTTGGTACTGGTCAACGTTTCGTTCGCCACAGCTGTGCCAGACGACGTTTAACACATGGATCTTGTGTATTTGAGTAAAATGAAGGTTTTTGACACATTTATACCGAGCTGTGCTCTGAGATACGCTCGAAACACGCGATATCACGATTTTGGAACTGTTGAACGTTTCGTTCGCCACAGCTGTGCCAGACGACTTTTAACACATGGATCTTGTGTATTTGAGTAGAATGAAGGTTTTTCATACATTTACACCGAGCTGTGCTCTCAGAAACGTTCGAAACACGCGATATCACGATTTTGGTACTGTTCAACGTTTCGTTCGCCACAGATGTGCCAGATGACTTTTAACAAATGGATCTTGTGTATTTGAGTAGAATGAAGGTTTTTGACACATTTACACCGAGCTGTGCTCACAGAAACGTTCGAAACACGCGATATCACGATTTTGCTACTGTTCAACGTTTCGTTCGCCACAGCTGTGCCAGACGACTTTTAACACATGGATCTTGTGTATTTGAGTAGAATGAAGGTTTTTGATACATTTATACCGAGCTGCGCTCTGAGATACGCTCGAAACACGCGATACCACGATTTTGGAACTGTTCAACGTTTCGTTCGCCACAGCTGTGCCAGACGACTTTTAACACATCTATCTTGTGTATTTGAGTAGAATGAAGGTTTTTGACGCATTTACACCGAGCTGTGCTCTCAGAAACGCTCGAAACACGCGATATCACGATTTTGGAACTGTTCAACGATTCGTTCGCCACAGCTGTGCCAGACGACTTTTAACACATGGATCTTGTGTATTTGAGTAGAATGAAGGTTTTTCATACATTTACACCGAGCTGTGCTCTCAGAAACGCTCGAAACACGCGATATTACGATTTTGGTGTTCTTCGATGTTTCGTCCGCGACAGCTGTGCCAGACGACTTTAACCGCATGTATATTGTGCATTTGAGTAAAATGAAGGATTTTGACGCATTTACACCGAGCTGTGCTCTCAGGAACGCTCGAAACACGCGATATCACGATTTTGGTCCTGTTCAAAGTTTCGTTCGCCACAGCTGTGCCCGACAACTTTTAACACGTGGATCTTGTGTATTTGAGTAGAAAGAAGGTTTTTGACACATTTGCACCGAGCTGTGCTCTCAGAAATGCTCGAAACACGCGATATCACGATTTTGGTACTGGTCAACGTTTCGTTCGCCACAGCTGTGCCAGACGACTTTTAACACATGGATCTTGTGTATTTGAGTAAAATGAAGGTTTTTGACACATTTATACCGAGCTGTGCTCTGAGATACGCTCGAAACACGCGATATCACGATTTTGGAACTGTTGAACGTTTCGTTCGCCACAGCTGTGCCAGACGACTTTTAACACATGGATCTTGTGTATTTGAGTAGAATGAAGGTTTTTCATACATTTACACCGAGCTGTGCTCTCAGAAACGTTCGAAACACGCGATATCACGATTTTGGTACTGTTCAACGTTTCGTTCGCCACAGATGTGCCAGATGACTTTTAACAAATGGATCTTGTGTATTTGAGTAGAATGAAGGTTTTTGACACATTTACACCGAGCTGTGCTCACAGAAACGTTCGAAACACGCGATATCACGATTTTGCTACTGTTCAACGTTTCGTTCGCCACAGCTGTGCCAGATGACTTTTAACAAATGGATCTTGTGTATTTGAGTAGAATGAAGGTTTTTGACACATTTACACCGAGCTGTGCTCACAGAAACGTTCGAAACACGCGATATCACGATTTTGGAACTGTTCAACGTTTCGTTCGCCACAGCTGTGCCAGACGACTTTTAACACATGGATCTTGTGTATTTGAGTAGAATGAAGGTTTTTCATACATTTACACCGAGCTGTGCTCTCAGAAACGTTCGAAACACGCGAAATCACGATTTTGCTACTGTTCAACGTTTCGTTCGCCACAGCTGTGCCAGACGACTTTTAACACATGGATCTTGTGTATTTGAGTAGAATGAAGGTTTTTGATACATTTATACCGAGCTGTGCTCTGAGATACGCTCGAAACACGCGATATCACGATTTTGGTGTTCGTCGATTTTTCGTTCGCCACAGCTGTGCCAGACGACTTTTAACGCATGAATATTGTGCATTTGAGTAGAATGAAGGTTTTTGACACATTTACAACGAGCTGTGCTCTCAGGAACAATCGAAACAGGCGATATCACGATTTTGGTCCTGTTCAAAGTTTCGTTCGCCACAGCTGTGCCAGACAACTTTTAACACGTGGATCTTGTGTATTTGAGTAGAATGAAGGTTTTTGACACATTTACACCGAGCTGTACTCTCAGAAACGCTCGAAACCCGCGATATCACGATTTTGGTGTTCTTCGATTTTTCGTTCGCCGCAGCTGTGGCAGACGACTTTTAACGCATGGATAATGTGCATTTGAGTAGAATGAAGGTTTTTCATACATTTACACCGAGCTGTGCTCTCAGGATCGTTCGAAACACGCGATATCACGATTTTGGTACTGTTCAACGTTTCGTTCGCCACAGCTGTGCCAGACGACTTTTAACACATGGATCTTGTGAATTTGAGTAGTATGAAGGTTTTTGACACATTTATACCTAGCTGTGCTCTGAGAGACGCTCGAAACACGCGATATCACGATTTTGGTGTTCGTCGATTTTTCGTTCGCCACAGCTGTGCCAGACGACTTTTAACACATGGATCTTGTGTATTTGAGTAGAATGAAGGTTTTTGACACATTTACACCGAGCTGTGCTCACAGAAACGTTCGAAACACGCGATATCACGATTTTGGTGTTCTTCAATGTTTCGTTCGCCACAGCTGTGCCAGACAACTTTTAACACGTGGATCTTGTGTATTTGAGTAGAATGAAGGTTTTTGACACATTTACACCGAGCTGAGCTCTCAGAAACGCTCGAAACACGCGATATCACGATTTTGGTGTTCTTCGATGTTTCGTCCGCGACAGCTGTGCCAGAAGACTTTAACCGCATGTATATTGTGCATTTGAGTAGAATGAAGGATTTTGACGCATTTACACCGAGCTGTGCTCTCAGAAACGCTCGAAACACTCGATATCACGATTTTGGTACTGTTCAACGTTTCGTTCGAAACAGCTGTGCCAGACGACTTTTAACACATGGATCTTGTGTATTTGAGTAGAATGAAGGTTTTTGACACATTTACACCGAGCTGTGCTCTCAGAAACGCTCGAAACACGCGATATCACGATTTTGGTACTGTTCAACGTTTCGTTCGCCACAGCTGTGCCAGACGACTTTTAACACATGGATCTTGTGTATTTGAGTAGTATGAAGGTTTTTGACACATTTATACCGAGCTGTGCTCTGAGAGACGCTCGAAACACGCGATATCACGATTTTGGCGTTCTTCAATGTTTCGTCCGCGACAGCTGTGCCAGACGACTTTAAGCGCATGTATATTGTGCATTTGAGTAGAATGAAGGATTTTGACGCATTTACACCGAGCTGTGCTCTCAGAAACGCTCGAAACACTCGATATCACGATTTTGGTACTGTTCAACGTTTCGTTCGCCACAGCGGTGACAGACGACTTTTAACACATGGATCTTGTGTATTTGAGTAGAATGAAGGTTTTTGACACATTTACACCGAGCTGTGCTCTCAGGAACAATCGAAACAGGCGATATCACGATTTTGGTCCTGTTCAAAGTTTCGTTCGCCACAGCTGTGCCAGACAACTTTTAACACGTGGATCTTGTGTATTTGAGTAGAATGAAGGTTTTTGACACATTTACACCGAGCTGTGCTCTCAGAAACGCTCGAAACACGCGATATCACGATTTTTGTACTGTTCAAAGTTTCATTCGCCACAGCTGTGCCAGACAACTTTGAACACATGGATCTTGTGTATTTCAGTAGAGTGAAGGATTTTGACGCATTTACACCGTACTCACAGAAACGTTCGAAACACGCGATATCACGATTTTGGTGTTCTTCAATGTTTCGTTCGCCACAGCTGTGCCAGACAACTTTTAACACATGGATCTTGTGTATTTGAGTAGAATGAAGGTTTTTGACACATTTGCACCGAGCTGTGCTCTCAGAAATGCTCGAAACACGCGATATCACGATTTTGGTCCTGTTCAAAGTTTCGTTCGCCACAGCTGTGCCAGACAACTTTTAACACGTGGATCTTGTGTATTTGAGTAGAATGAAGGTTTTTGACACATTTACACCGAGCTGTGCTCTCAGAAACGCTCGAAACACGCGATATCACGATTTTTGTACTGTTCAAAGTTTCATTCGCCACAGCTGTGCCAGACAACTTTGAACACATGGATCTTGTGTATTTCAGTAGAGTGAAGGATTTTGACGCATTTACACCGTACTCACAGAAACGTTCGAAACACGCGATATCACGATTTTGGTGTTCTTCAATGTTTCGTTCGCCACAGCTGTGCCAGACAACTTTTAACACATGGATCTTGTGTATTTGAGTAGAATGAAGGTTTTTGACACATTTGCACCGAGCTGTGCTCTCAGAAATGCTCGAAACACGCGATATCACGATTTTGGTACTGGTCAACGTTTCGTTCGCCACAGCTGTGCCAGACGACTTTTAACACATGGATCTTGTGTATTTGAGTAGAATGAAGGTTTTTGACACATTTATACCGAGCTGTGCTCTCAGAAATGTTCGAAACACGCGATATCACGATTTTGGAACTGTTGAACGTTTCGTTCGCCACAGCTGTGCCAGACGACTTTTAACACATGGGTCTTGTGTATTTGAGTAGAATGAAGGTTTTTCATACATTTACACCGAGCTGTACTCTCAGAAACGTTCGAAACACGCGATATCACGATTTTGGTACTGTTCAACGTTTCGTTCGCCACAGCTGTGCCAGATGACTTTTAACAAATGGATCTTGTGTATTTGAGTAGAATGAAGGTTTTTGACACATTTACACCGAGCTGTGCTCACAGAAACGTTCGAAACACGCGATATCACGATTTTGGAACTGTTCAACGTTTCGTTCGCCACAGCTGTGCCAGACGACTTTTAACACATGGATCTTGTGTATTTGAGTAGAATGAAGGTTTTTCATACATTTACACCGAGCTGTGCTCTCAGAAATGCTCGAAACACGCGATATCACGATTTTGCTACTGTTCAACGTTTCGTTCGCCACAGCTGTGCCAGACGACTTTTAACACATGGATCTTGTGTATTTGAGTAGAATGAAGGTTTTTGACACATTTATACCCAGCTGTGCTCTGAGATACGCTCGAAACACGCGATATCACGATTTTGGAACTGTTCAACTTTTCGTCCGCCACAGCTGTGCCAGACGACTTTTAACACATCTATCTTGTGTATTTGAGTAGAATGAAGGTTTTTGACGCATTTACACCGAGCTGTGCTCTCAGAAACGCTCGAAACACGCGATATCACGATTTTGGTACTGTTCAACGTTTCGTTCGCCACAGCTGTGATAGACGACTTTTAACACATGGATCTTGTGTATTTGAGTAGTATGAAGGTTTTTGACACATTTATACCGAGCTGTGCTCTGAGAGACGCTCGAAACACGCGATATCACGATTTTGGCGTTCTTCGATGTTTCGTCCGCGACAGCTGTGCCAGACGACTTTAAGCGCATGTATATTGTGCATTTGAGTAGAATGAAGGATTTTGACGCATTTACACCGAGCTGTGCTCTCAGAAACGCTCGAAACACTCGATATCACGATTTTGGTACTGTTCAACGTTTCGTTCGCCACAGCGGTGACAGACGACTTTTAACACATGGATCTTGTGTATTTGAGTAGAATGAAGGTTTTTGACACATTTACACCGAGCTGTGCTCTCAGGAACAATCGAAACAGGCGATATCACGATTTTGGTCCTGTTCAAAGTTTCGTTCGCCACAGCTGTGCCAGACAACTTTTAACACGTGGATCTTGTGTATTTGAGTAGAATGAAGGTTTTTGACACATTTACACCGAGCTGTGCTCTCAGAAACGCTCGAAACACGCGATATCACGATTTTTGTACTGTTCAAAGTTTCATTCGCCACAGCTGTGCCAGACAACTTTGAACACATGGATCTTGTGTATTTCAGTAGAGTGAAGGATTTTGACGCATTTACACCGTACTCACAGAAACGTTCGAAACACGCGATATCACGATTTTGGTGTTCTTCAATGTTTCGTTCGCCACAGCTGTGCCAGACAACTTTTAACACATGGATCTTGTGTATTTGAGTAGAATGAAGGTTTTTGACACATTTGCACCGAGCTGTGCTCTCAGAAATGCTCGAAACACGCGATATCACGATTTTGGTCCTGTTCAAAGTTTCGTTCGCCACAGCTGTGCCAGACAACTTTTAACACGTGGATCTTGTGTATTTGAGTAGAATGAAGGTTTTTGACACATTTACACCGAGCTGTGCTCTCAGAAACGCTCGAAACACGCGATATCACGATTTTTGTACTGTTCAAAGTTTCATTCGCCACAGCTGTGCCAGACAACTTTGAACACATGGATCTTGTGTATTTCAGTAGAGTGAAGGATTTTGACGCATTTACACCGTACTCACAGAAACGTTCGAAACACGCGATATCACGATTTTGGTGTTCTTCAATGTTTCGTTCGCCACAGCTGTGCCAGACAACTTTTAACACATGGATCTTGTGTATTTGAGTAGAATGAAGGTTTTTGACACATTTGCACCGAGCTGTGCTCTCAGAAATGCTCGAAACACGCGATATCACGATTTTGGTACTGGTCAACGTTTCGTTCGCCACAGCTGTGCCAGACGACTTTTAACACATGGATCTTGTGTATTTGAGTAGAATGAAGGTTTTTGACACATTTATACCCAGCTGTGCTCTGAGATACGCTCGAAACACGCGATATCACGATTTTGGAACTGTTCAACTTTTCGTCCGCCACAGCTGTGCCAGACGACTTTTAACACATCTATCTTGTGTATTTGAGTAGAATGAAGGTTTTTGACGCATTTACACCGAGCTGTGCTCTCAGAAACGCTCGAAACACGCGATATCACGATTTTGGAACTGTTCAACGATTCGTTCGCCACAGCTGTGCCAGACGACTTTTAACACATGGATCTTGTGTATTTGAGTAGAATGAAGGTTTTTCATACATTTACACCGAGCTGTGCTCTCAGAAACGCTCGAAACACGCGATATTACGATTTTGGTGTTCTTCGATGTTTCGTCCGCGACAGCTGTGGCAGACGACTTTAACCGCATGTATATTGTGCATTTGAGTAAAATGAATGATTTTGACGCATTTACACCGAGCTGTGCTCTCAGAAACGTTCGAAACACGCGATATCACGATTTTGGTGTTCTTCAATGTTTCGTTCGCCACAGCTGTGCCAGACAACTTTTAACACATGGATCTTGTGTATTTGAGTAGAATGAAGGTTTTTGACACATTTGCACCGAGCTGTGCTCTCAGAAATGCTCGAAACACGCGATATCACGATTTTGGTACTGGTCAACGTTTCGTTCGCCACAGCTGTGCCAGACGACTTTTAACACATGGATCTTGTGTATTTGAGTAGAATGAAGGTTTTTGACACATTTGCACCGAGCTGTGCTCTCAGAAATGCTCGAAACACGCGATATCACGATTTTGGTACTGGTCAACGTTTCGTTCGCCACAGCTGTGCCAGACGACTTTTAACACATGGATCTTGTGTATTTGAGTAGAATGAAGGTTTTTGACACATTTATACCCAGCTGTGCTCTGAGATACGCTCGAAACACGCGATATCACGATTTTGGAACTGTTCAACTTTTCGTCCGCCACAGCTGTGCCAGACGACTTTTAACACATCTATCTTGTGTATTTGAGTAGAATGAAGGTTTTTGACGCATTTACACCGAGCTGTGCTCTCAGAAACGCTCGAAACACGCGATATCACGATTTTGGAACTGTTCAACGATTCGTTCGCCACAGCTGTGCCAGACGACTTTTAACACATGGATCTTGTGTATTTGAGTAGAATGAAGGTTTTTGACACATTTGCACCGAGTTGTGCTCTCAGAAATGCTCGAAACACGCGATATCACGATTTTGGTACTGGTCAACGTTTCGTTCGCCACAGCTGTGCCAGACGACTTTTAACACATGGATCTTGTGTATTTGAGTAGAATGAAGGTTTTTGACACATTTATACCGAGCTGTGCTCTGAGATACGCTCGAAACACGCGATATCACGATTTTGGAACTGTTCAACGTTTCGTTCGCCACAGCTGTGCCAGACGACTTTTAACACATCTATCTTGTGTATTTGAGTAGAATGAAGGTTTTTGACGCATTTACACCGAGCTGTGCTCTCAGAAACGCTCGAAACACGCGATATCACGATTTTGGAACTGTTCAACGATTCGTTCGCCACAGCTGTGCCAGACGACTTTTAACACATGGATCTTGTGTATTTGAGTAGAATGAAGGTTTTTCATACATTTACACCGAGCTGTGCTCTCAGAAACGCTCGAAACACGCGATATCACGATTTTGGTGTTCGTCGATTTTTCGTTCGCCACAGCTGTGGCAGACGACTTTTAACGCATGAATATTGTGCATTTGAGTAGAATGAAGGTTTTTGACACATTTACAACGAGCTGTGCTCTCAGGAACAATCGAAACAGGCGATATCACGATTTTGGTCCTGTTCAAAGTTTCGTTCGCCACAGCTGTGCCAGACAACTTTTAACACGTGGATCTTGTGTATTTGAGTAGAATGAAGGTTTTTGACACATTTACACCGAGCTGTACTCTCAGAAACGCTCGAAACCCGCGATATCACGATTTTGGTGTTCTTCGATTTTTCGTTCGCCGCAGCTGTGGCAGACGACTTTTAACGCATGGATAATGTGCATTTGAGTAGAATGAAGGTTTTTCATACATTTACACCGAGCTGTGCTCTCAGGATCGTTCGAAACACGCGATATCACGATTTTGGTACTGTTCAACGTTTCGTTCGCCACAGCTGTGCCAGACGACTTTTAACACATGGATCTTGTGAATTTGAGTAGTATGAAGGTTTTTGACACATTTATACCTAGCTGTGCTCTGAGAGACGCTCGAAACACGCGATATCACGATTTTGGTGTTCGTCGATTTTTCGTTCGCCACAGCTGTGCCAGACGACTTTTAACACATGGATCTTGTGTATTTGAGTAGAATGAAGGTTTTTGACACATTTACACCGAGCTGTGCTCACAGAAACGTTCGAAACACGCGATATCACGATTTTGGTGTTCTTCAATGTTTCGTTCGCCACAGCTGTGCCAGACAACTTTTAACACGTGGATCTTGTGTATTTGAGTAGAATGAAGGTTTTTGACACATTTACACCGAGCTGAGCTCTCAGAAACGCTCGAAACACGCGATATCACGATTTTGGTGTTCTTCGATGTTTCGTCCGCGACAGCTGTGCCAGAAGACTTTAACCGCATGTATATTGTGCATTTGAGTAGAATGAAGGATTTTGACGCATTTACACCGAGCTGTGCTCTCAGAAACGCTCGAAACACTCGATATCACGATTTTGGTACTGTTCAACGTTTCGTTCGAAACAGCTGTGCCAGACGACTTTTAACACATGGATCTTGTGTATTTGAGTAGAATGAAGGTTTTTGACACATTTACACCGAGCTGTGCTCTCAGAAACGCTCGAAACACGCGATATCACGATTTTGGTACTGTTCAACGTTTCGTTCGCCACAGCTGTGCCAGACGACTTTTAACACATGGATCTTGTGTATTTGAGTAGTATGAAGGTTTTTGACACATTTATACCGAGCTGTGCTCTGAGAGACGCTCGAAACACGCGATATCACGATTTTGGCGTTCTTCAATGTTTCGTCCGCGACAGCTGTGCCAGACGACTTTAAGCGCATGTATATTGTGCATTTGAGTAGAATGAAGGATTTTGACGCATTTACACCGAGCTGTGCTCTCAGAAACGCTCGAAACACTCGATATCACGATTTTGGTACTGTTCAACGTTTCGTTCGCCACAGCGGTGACAGACGACTTTTAACACATGGATCTTGTGTATTTGAGTAGAATGAAGGTTTTTGACACATTTACACCGAGCTGTGCTCTCAGGAACAATCGAAACAGGCGATATCACGATTTTGGTCCTGTTCAAAGTTTCGTTCGCCACAGCTGTGCCAGACAACTTTTAACACGTGGATCTTGTGTATTTGAGTAGAATGAAGGTTTTTGACACATTTACACCGAGCTGTGCTCTCAGAAACGCTCGAAACACGCGATATCACGATTTTTGTACTGTTCAAAGTTTCATTCGCCACAGCTGTGCCAGACAACTTTGAACACATGGATCTTGTGTATTTCAGTAGAGTGAAGGATTTTGACGCATTTACACCGTACTCACAGAAACGTTCGAAACACGCGATATCACGATTTTGGTGTTCTTCAATGTTTCGTTCGCCACAGCTGTGCCAGACAACTTTTAACACATGGATCTTGTGTATTTGAGTAGAATGAAGGTTTTTGACACATTTGCACCGAGCTGTGCTCTCAGAAATGCTCGAAACACGCGATATCACGATTTTGGTCCTGTTCAAAGTTTCGTTCGCCACAGCTGTGCCAGACAACTTTTAACACGTGGATCTTGTGTATTTGAGTAGAATGAAGGTTTTTGACACATTTACACCGAGCTGTGCTCTCAGAAACGCTCGAAACACGCGATATCACGATTTTTGTACTGTTCAAAGTTTCATTCGCCACAGCTGTGCCAGACAACTTTGAACACATGGATCTTGTGTATTTCAGTAGAGTGAAGGATTTTGACGCATTTACACCGTACTCACAGAAACGTTCGAAACACGCGATATCACGATTTTGGTGTTCTTCAATGTTTCGTTCGCCACAGCTGTGCCAGACAACTTTTAACACATGGATCTTGTGTATTTGAGTAGAATGAAGGTTTTTGACACATTTGCACCGAGCTGTGCTCTCAGAAATGCTCGAAACACGCGATATCACGATTTTGGTACTGGTCAACGTTTCGTTCGCCACAGCTGTGCCAGACGACTTTTAACACATGGATCTTGTGTATTTGAGTAGAATGAAGGTTTTTGACACATTTATACCGAGCTGTGCTCTCAGAAATGTTCGAAACACGCGATATCACGATTTTGGAACTGTTGAACGTTTCGTTCGCCACAGCTGTGCCAGACGACTTTTAACACATGGGTCTTGTGTATTTGAGTAGAATGAAGGTTTTTCATACATTTACACCGAGCTGTACTCTCAGAAACGTTCGAAACACGCGATATCACGATTTTGGTACTGTTCAACGTTTCGTTCGCCACAGCTGTGCCAGATGACTTTTAACAAATGGATCTTGTGTATTTGAGTAGAATGAAGGTTTTTGACACATTTACACCGAGCTGTGCTCACAGAAACGTTCGAAACACGCGATATCACGATTTTGGAACTGTTCAACGTTTCGTTCGCCACAGCTGTGCCAGACGACTTTTAACACATGGATCTTGTGTATTTGAGTAGAATGAAGGTTTTTCATACATTTACACCGAGCTGTGCTCTCAGAAATGCTCGAAACACGCGATATCACGATTTTGCTACTGTTCAACGTTTCGTTCGCCACAGCTGTGCCAGACGACTTTTAACACATGGATCTTGTGTATTTGAGTAGAATGAAGGTTTTTGACACATTTATACCCAGCTGTGCTCTGAGATACGCTCGAAACACGCGATATCACGATTTTGGAACTGTTCAACTTTTCGTCCGCCACAGCTGTGCCAGACGACTTTTAACACATCTATCTTGTGTATTTGAGTAGAATGAAGGTTTTTGACGCATTTACACCGAGCTGTGCTCTCAGAAACGCTCGAAACACGCGATATCACGATTTTGGTACTGTTCAACGTTTCGTTCGCCACAGCTGTGCCAGACGACTTTTAACACATGGATCTTGTGTATTTGAGTAGTATGAAGGTTTTTGACACATTTATACCGAGCTGTGCTCTGAGAGACGCTCGAAACACGCGATATCACGATTTTGGCGTTCTTCGATGTTTCGTCCGCGACAGCTGTGCCAGACGACTTTAAGCGCATGTATATTGTGCATTTGAGTAGAATGAAGGATTTTGACGCATTTACACCGAGCTGTGCTCTCAGAAACGCTCGAAACACTCGATATCACGATTTTGGTACTGTTCAACGTTTCGTTCGCCACAGCGGTGACAGACGACTTTTAACACATGGATCTTGTGTATTTGAGTAGAATGAAGGTTTTTGACACATTTACACCGAGCTGTGCTCTCAGGAACAATCGAAACAGGCGATATCACGATTTTGGTCCTGTTCAAAGTTTCGTTCGCCACAGCTGTGCCAGACAACTTTTAACACGTGGATCTTGTGTATTTGAGTAGAATGAAGGTTTTTGACACATTTACACCGAGCTGTGCTCTCAGAAACGCTCGAAACACGCGATATCACGATTTTTGTACTGTTCAAAGTTTCATTCGCCACAGCTGTGCCAGACAACTTTGAACACATGGATCTTGTGTATTTCAGTAGAGTGAAGGATTTTGACGCATTTACACCGTACTCACAGAAACGTTCGAAACACGCGATATCACGATTTTGGTGTTCTTCAATGTTTCGTTCGCCACAGCTGTGCCAGACGACTTTTAACACATGGATCTTGTGTATTTGAGTAGAATGAAGGTTTTCGACACATTTACACCGAGCTGTGCTCTCAGGAACGCTCGAAACACGCGATATCACGATTTTGGTCCTGTTTAAAGTTTCGTTCGCCACAGCTGTGCCAGACAACTTTTAACACGTGGATCTTGTGTATTTGAGTAGAATGAAGGTTTTTGACACATTCACACCGAGCTGTACTCTCAGAAACGCTCGAAACACGCGATATCACGATTTTGGTGTTCTTCGATGTTTCGTCCGCGACAGCTGTGCCAGACGACTTTAACCGCATGTATATTGTGCATTTGAGTAGAATGAAGGATTTTGACGCATTTACACCGAGCTGTGCTCTCAGAAACGCTCGAAACACTCGATATCACGATTTTGGTACTGTTCAACATTTCGCTCGCCACAGCTGTGCCAGACGACTTTTAACACATGGATCTTGTGTATTTGAGTAGAATGAAGGTTTTTGACACATTTACACCGAGCTGTGCTCTCAGAAACGCTCGAAACACGCGATATCACGATTTTTGTACTGTTTAAAGTTTCATTCGCCACAGCTGTGCCAGACAACTTTGAACACATGGATCTTGTGTATTTGAGTAGAATGAAGGTTTTTGACACATTTACACCGAGCTGTACTCTCAGAAACGCTCGAAACCCGCGATATCACGATTTTGGTGTTCTTCGATTTTTCGTTCGCCACAGCTGTGGCAGACGACTTTTAACGCATGGATAATGTGCATTTGAGTAGAATGAAGGTTTTTCATACATTTACACCGAGCTGTGCTCTCAGAAATGTTCGAAACACGCGATATCACGATTTTGGAACTGTTGAACGTTTCGTTCGCCACAGCTGTGCCAGACGACTTTTAACACATGGATCTTGTGTATTTGAGTAGAATGAAGGTTTTTCATACATTTACACCGAGCTGTGCTCTCAGAAACGTTCGAAACACGCGATATCACGATTTTGGTACTGTTCAACGTTTCGTTCGCCACAGCTGTGCCAGATGACTTTTAACAAATGGATCTTGTGTATTTGAGTAGAATGAAGGTTTTTGACACATTTACGCCGAGCTGTGCTCACAGAAACGTTCGAAACACGCGATATCACGATTTTGCTACTGTTCAACGTTTCGTTCACCACAGCTGTGCCAGACGACTTTTAACACATGGATCTTGTGTATTTGAGTAGAATGAAGGTTTTTGATACATTTATACCGAGCTGCGCTCTGAGATACGCTCGAAACACGCGATATCACGATTTTGGAACTGTTCAACGTTTCGTTTGCCACAGCTGTGCCAGACGACTTTTAACACATCTATCTTGTGTATTTGAGTAGAATGAAGGTTTTTGACGCATTTACACCGAGCTGTGCTCTCAGTAACGCTCGAAACACGCGATATCGCGATTTTGGAACTGTTCAACGATTCGTTCGCCAGAGCTGTGCCAGACGACTTTTAACACATGGATCTTGTGTATTTGAGTAGAATGAAGGTTTTTCATACATTTACACCGAGCTGTGCTCTCAGAAACGCTCGAAACACGCGATATTACGATTTTGGTGTTCTTCGATGTTTCGTCCGCGACAGCTGTGCCAGACGACTTTAACCGCATGTATATTGTGCATTTGAGTAAAATGAAGGATTTTGACGCATTTACACCGAGCTGTGCTCTCAGAAACGTTCGAAACACGCGATATCACGATTTTGGTGTTCTTCAATGTTTCGTTCGCCACAGCTGTGCCAGACAACTTTTAACACATGGATCTTGTGTATTTGAGTAGAATGAAGGTTTTTGACACATTTGCACCGAGCTGTGCTCTCAGAAATGCTCGAAACACGCGATATCACGATTTTGGTACTGGTCAACGTTTCGTTCGCAACAGCTGTGCCAGACGACTTTTAACACATGGATCTTGTGTATTTGAGTAGAATGAAGGTTTTTGACACATTTATACCGAGCTGTGCTCTGAGATACGCTCGAAACACGCGATATCACGATTTTGGAACTGTTCAACGTTTCGTTCGCCACAGCTGTGCCAGACGACTTTTAACACATCTATCTTGTGTATTTGAGTAGAATGAAGGTTTTTGACGCATTTACACCGAGCTGTGCTCTCAGAAACGCTCGAAACACGCGATATCACGATTTTGGAACTGTTCAACGATTCGTTCGCCACAGCTGTGCCAGACGACTTTTAACACATGGATCTTGTGTATTTGAGTAGAATGAAGGTTTTTCATACATTTACACCGAGCTGTGCTCTCAGAAACGCTCGAAACACGCGATATTACGATTTTGGTGTTCTTCGATGTTTCGTCCGCGACAGCTGTGCCAGACGACTTTAACCGCATGTATATTGTGCATTTGAGTAAAATGAAGGATTTTGACGCATTTACACCGAGCTGTGCTCTCAGAAACGCTCGAAACACGCGATATCACGATTTTGGTACTGTTCAACGATTCGTTCGCCACAGCTGTGCCAGACGACTTTTAATATGTTGTTGGGGCTGTGGCCGTGAATGGTAATGTTGCTGCAGCTTCGGCGACGGTCGGCCTTCTCGAATAACTCCTCGTTATTTTTACGTTTCGCCCTCTGGTCGGGGCCTCTTCAGAAAATGTTTATTGTCTGTATTGAATTGTACAAAATAACAGATTACTTATTTATCTAAACAATATAACTTCTCTTATCATCTATCATGTGAATTTACATTTAATATTTTATGTTACAGTAATGCGCCAACCCGCAAATGGAAACTCGCTTTATCGACGGTTAGATTACGGTAATATACGGCAAGTGGTAAGTATCTTTAATCCCGCTGATCCGCGGTCGGTAACCCTACTAATCGACTGTTAGATTACAGCGATGTCCGGTAAGTGGTAAGTATTCGGGAATTCCGCCGACCCGCCGTCGGTAACCGATTACCGGCCGTTGGAATCTCTATATTTTATATGTGTTAGTTGAATATACGAATTAATTCATTTTTGCTCACCGATATTATTTGACATTCTAAATTGCGATTTGTTCTTGTTTTTCACTCATCTCGATGTTGTTACATGTGACGTTATTAATGCTTTTTTCTCCTTTTTTTCTTTTTTCCCAGGTTTCCGAGACCTCCGGTCGTCGATGGAAAATGGGAGGTTATGCTCGATCTGCTATGTCATCATATTAAAAACAATACGTAAAAATCATCCCAGTTAAAACTATGTGTCAGTTGAAAAGAAACCCATTACCTTTACGCAGATGTTCAAATGCGTGGATCACTATTTATAAATGTAGAACCACCAAAAGATCTATCGACCGGAGAACCCGGTGCACGTGCCGTCACATTTTTCGAGGTACTGCGTGTCGCGTCAGTTTACAACCGTAATCACACCTATGAAATCGATATATTTGGTCGATGCGGCGGCCGGTGTTATCTCGCTCACTCATGGCGGCAAATTTTAAAAAACCGAGCTTCTACTGTAATACCTAGTCCTTATTGTAATAAATTATTATGTTAGATAACAGACCTTATAAAATAAACAACCTTATAAAATAGAATTGTACGCAATACTTAATTTCTCAATGTCAGTTCTACGGTTAATCGAATTTTTATCTGCCTTTATCTGGATCATCTCCCTGATTAATCTTTTATGATAAAACGGTTCTAACGCCAAGATTTTAGTGTTATCAAAGTCAAAACTGTGCTGTGTGTTTTTCACATGCTCTGTTAACGCTGTATGGTCCGAATTTGGGTGGTTAGCCCTCGATTTGTGTTCAATTATCCTTTTTTTCAAGTATCTTTTCGTCTGACCAATGTACGTTCCTTGGCAGTCTTTGCACGGAATTCTATACACTAAATTTGACCTCATTAATGGGGAAATTTTATCTTTCGTGGTACCTGTTATTGTGTGTATGTTGTGTTTGTTGTTGTTAATCATATTAATGTCCAACGGTTTTAGCAATCGTAAAAGTGGATGGTGAATCTGCTCTACATAAGGAAAATTCATCATTCTTTTTGTGTCGAACTCCGGTCTGTCATCTGTTCCAATTCCTGACAAGATAGTAGCTATTCTTTTGCCTACATATTTATCTATCATTTGTTGCGGATAGCAGTTTTGACGGAGCGTTTTTTTAATTAATGCGATGTTGTTTTCATGAAATCTGGGGTCAGAAAGCTTTAGCGCTCTGTCCACCAGCATGTCAATAATGCCAATCTTTTGCTGCCTTGGATGATGCGAAAAATAATTCATGAGCCTACCCGACCATGTTGGTTTTCTATACCAATTAGTTGTAATTTTCCCATTTTCCCTGATCAGAGACATATCTAAAAACGGAATGCTATTGTTGATTTCGGTTTCGAACGTGAACTGTAATTTACTATGATACGAGTTGAAAGTGTCCAAAGTTTCCTGAATTTTGTCCGATGGTAATGCTATAATAACGTCGTCCACGTATCTTTTGTATAGCGGGGGTTGAAATGTTAACTTTTCCAAACAGGACTCTTCCAAATCTATCATCACGATGTTCGACAGGATCGGGGCCAATGGCGACCCCATAGGTAAACCCGAAATTTGCTTGTATACGACGTCTTCGAATGTAAAATACGTCGAATTCATAATTATCTCTACCGCTTTTTTAATTTCGTCAACGTCCATACTACCGAACTGGCTGCGTCGTTTTTCCAGGCTACTCAGGACAAGTTGTAACGGAATGTTAGTATATAGTGACATGACATCTAAGGAAACAAGAATATGGTCCGGTGGAAGCGACACTTTCTCTACAATCTTTTTCAACATAAAGCTGTCCTTGACGTCTGACCTATGAGCCGGTAAATGTCTTTTTATGAGCCTCTGAATAAAGTCTGCTATTTTGTGTGTTGGGAAGTTTATGGACGATACTATCGGTCTGTGAGGATAGTTGTTTTTGTGAATTTTCGGTAATGTATACAATCTAGCGAGGTTACAGTTTTCCGGTTTTAAATGGCGATGCATGTCGTCACTTATCAAACCTTGTTGTCTCCATCTGTCAACTAGTCTCGTGATCGTCTTCTGAAGTGCTGTGAGTGGATCCCTGTCAATCGTCTGGTATGTCGTTCTGTCTTCTAAAAGTGCTTTTGTTTTTTGCGTGTACATTTCCCTAGTCATCACTACCGTTGTGTTGCCCTTGTCTGCCCTGGTGGTAACCAATTCAGGGTGTGTTTTTAAGAAGCTTTTGGTGTCTTTAATGATCTTTTCGGTGTCCTTTTTCTTTTGGTTCTTGCTATGTGTCGAACGTAAAATGTCTATCAATTTGCCTCTTGTTTCCTCTACAGCCTTAGGTGGTATTAGATTTATATTCGCCTCAAATTCCGTGATTATATTATATGTTGTTTCAGTTTTCTCATTTCTGTGGAAATATGGAAAACAAAACTTCGGTCCTAACGATAGAAAAATGGCTATGTGATCCGGGATTTCCACGTCGGTCAAATTCACCATCCACTTTCCCGATTGCGCGTCGCGTTGTGTGTTATTATTATCCCCTTGCTTGTGAGATAAAATCTCCTTAAACGGGTCAAATTGTGAAGTTTGCAATGCCGTTCTGTTCCTCAGGTGTTGTTTGTGACACGTATTATTGTTGTTGTTATCAATTGGTCGCTGGTTATCAGTACTATTTTCATTACGTTGCGAGTAAATTGTTGTCATAAAGTCTGTTGCGCTATGATTAAATCTATGTACGTTACGGTTTCTTATCGATCTCAGCAGTTTTAACTTTTTTAAATGTGTCTGGTAGAGTTTCTCCGCTATTATTTCTGATTTCTCAAGTTCAAACTTAAAAAATTGTTCATATATGTCTCTCGGTGTTTTTTTAATATCTGTCGTTAGTTTTAGTAGTCGTTTTTCGCAATTTCTTATATGACCATTCAAATCATCAATTTCCAAATTCAAAATCTGCCTGTGCGCTAAATTTAAAATTCTATCCAATTTGAAGTAATTGTTCTGACAGTTTAACCATAAATTGTTCATCTTAGATCTGTCCAAGTGACTCGGTATTAAGCCCTCTTGCCTGCATTTCAGAAGGAACTTAAGCTGTTGTTTCGCACGCATTTTGGATTCGTTCTCTTGCTTCCATTGTTTGTAGGCGCGGTGGATATGATGTCCAAATCGGTGAAATATTTGTTGGAAAAAGTCCATTCTCATCGAATTTAACGCCAGATTCTTCAATATGTTGTTGGGGCTGTGGCCGTGAATGGTAATGTTGCTGCAGCTTCGGCGACGGTCGGCCTTCTCGAATAACTCCTCGTTATTTTTACGTTTCGCCCTCTGGTCGGGGCCTCTTCAGAAAATGTTTATTGTCTGTATTGAATTGTACAAAATAACAGATTACTTATTTATCTAAACAATATAACTTCTCTTATCATCTATCATGTGAATTTACATTTAATATTTTATGTTACAGTAATGCGCCAACCCGCAAATGGAAACTCGCTTTATCGACGGTTAGATTACGGTAATATACGGCAAGTGGTAAGTATCTTTAATCCCGCTGATCCGCGGTCGGTAACCCTACTAATCGACTGTTAGATTACAGCGATGTCCGGTAAGTGGTAAGTATTCGGGAATTCCGCCGACCCGCCGTCGGTAACCGATTACCGGCCGTTGGAATCTCTATATTTTATATGTGTTAGTTGAATATACGAATTAATTCATTTTTGCTCACCGATATTATTTGACATTCTAAATTGCGATTTGTTCTTGTTTTTCACTCATCTCGATGTTGTTACATGTGACGTTATTAATGCTTTTTTCTCCTTTTTTTCTTTTTTCCCAGGTTTCCGAGACCTCCGGTCGTCGATGGAAAATGGGAGGTTATGCTCGATCTGCTATGTCATCATATTAAAAACAATACGTAAAAATCATCCCAGTTAAAACTATGTGTCAGTTGAAAAGAAACCCATTACCTTTACGCAGATGTTCAAATGCGTGGATCACTATTTATAAATGTAGAACCACCAAAAGATCTATCGACCGGAGAACCCGGTGCACGTGCCGTCACATTTTTCCGACACTTTTAACACATGACGACTTTTAACACATGGATCTTGTGTATTTGAGTAGAATGAAGGTTTTTCATACATTTACACCGAGCTGTGCTCTCAGAAACGCTCGAAACACGCGATATCACGATTTTGGTGTTCGTCGATTTTTCGTTCGCCACAGCTGTGCCAGACGACTTTTAACGCATGAATATTGTGCATTTGAGTAGAATGAAGGTTTTTGACACATTTACAACGAGCTGTGCTCTCAGGAACAATCGAAACAGGCGATATCACGATTTTGGTCCTGTTCAAAGTTTCGTTCGCCACAGCTGTGCCAGACAACTTTTAACACGTGGATCTTGTGAATTTGAGTAGAATGAAGGTTTTTGACACATTTACACCGAGCTGTACTCTCAGAAACGCTCGAAACCCGCGATATCACGATTTTGGTGTTCTTCGATTTTTCGTTCGCCGCAGCTGTGGCAGACGACTTTTAACGCATGGATAATGTGCATTTGAGTAGAATGAAGGTTTTTCATACATTTACACCGAGCTGTGCTCTCAGAATCGTTCGAAACACGCGATATCACGATTTTGGAACTGTTCAACGTTTCGTTCGCCACAGCTGTGCCAGACGACTTTTAACACATGGATCTTGTGTATTTGAGTAGAATGAAGGTTTTTGACACATTTACACCGAGCTGTGCTCTCAGGAACGCTCGAAACACGCGATATCACGATTTTGGTCCTGTTCAAAGTTTCGTTCGCCACAGCTGTGCCAGACAACTTTTAACACGTGGATCTTGTGTATTTGAGTAGAATGAAGGTTTTTGACACATTTACACCGAGCTGTACTCTCAGAAACGCTCGAAACACGCGATATCACGATTTTGGTGTTCTTCGATGTTTCGTCCGCGACAGCTGTGCCAGACGACTTTAACCGCATGTATATTGTGCATTTGAGTAGAATGAAGGATTTTGACGCATTTACACCGAGCTGTGCTCTCAGAAACGCTCGAAACACGCGATATCACGATTTTGGTACTGTTCAACGTTTCGTTCGCCACAGCTGTGCCAGACTACTTTTAACACATGGATCTTGTGTATTTGAGTAGAATGAAGGTTTTTGACACATTTACACCGAGCTGTGCTCTCAGGAACGCTCGAAACACGCGATATCACGATTTTGGTCCAGTTCAAAGTTTCGTTCGCCACAGCTGTGCCAGACAACTTTTAACACGTGGATCTTGTGTATTTGAGTAGAATGAAGGTTTTTGACACATTTACACCGAGCTGTGCTCTCAGAAACGCTCGAAACACGCGATATCACGATTTTTGTACTGTTCAAAGTTTCATTCGCCACAGCTGTGCCAGACAACTTTGAACACATGGATCTTGTGTATTTCAGTAGAGTGAAGGATTTTGACGCATTTACACCGTACTCACAGAAACGTTCGAAACACGCGATATCACGATTTTGGTGTTCTTCAATGTTTCGTTCGCCACAGCTGTGCCAGACAACTTTTAACACATGGATCTTGTGTATTTGAGTAGAATGAAGGTTTTTGACACATTTGCACCGAGCTGTGCTCTCAGAAATGCTCGAAACACGCGATATCACGATTTTGGTACTGGTCAACGTTTCGTTCGCCACAGCTGTGCCAGACGACTTTTAACACATGGATCTTGTGTATTTGAGTAGAATGAAGGTTTTTGACACATTAATACCCAGCTGTGCTCTGAGATACGCTCGAAACACGCGATATCACGATTTTGGAACTGTTCAACTTTTCGTCCGCCACAGCTGTGCCAGACGACTTTTAACACATCTATCTTGTGTATTTGAGTAGAATGAAGGTTTTTGACGCATTTACACCGAGCTGTGCTCTCAGAAACGCTCGAAACACGCGATATCACGATTTTGGAACTGTTCAACGATTCGTTCGCCACAGCTGTGCCAGACGACTTTTAACACATGGATCTTGTGTATTTGAGTAGAATGAAGGTTTTTCATACATTTACACCGAGCTGTGCTCTCAGAAACGCTCGAAACACGCGATATCACGATTTTGGAACTGTTCAACGATTCGTTCGCCACAGCTGTGCCAGACGACTTTTAACACATGGATCTTGTGTATTTGAGTAGAATGAAGGTTTTTGACACATTTACACCGAGCTGTGCTCTCAGGAACGCTCGAAACACGCGATATCACGATTTTGGTCCTGTTCAAAGTTTCGTTCGCCACAGCTGTGCCAGACAACTTTTAACACGTGGATCTTGTGAATTTGAGTAGAATGAAGGTTTTTGACACATTTACACCGAGCTGTACTCTCAGAAACGCTCGAAACCCGCGATATCACGATTTTGGTGTTCTTCGATTTTTCGTTCGCCGCAGCTGTGGCAGACGACTTTTAACGCATGGATAATGTGCATTTGAGTAGAATGAAGGTTTTTCATACATTTACACCGAGCTGTGCTCTCAGAATCGTTTGAAACACGCGATATCACGATTTTGGAACTGTTCAACGTTTCGTTCGCCACAGCTGTGCCAGACGACTTTTAACACATGGATCTTGTGTATTTGAGTAGAATGAAGGTTTTTGACACATTTACACCGAGCTGTGCTCTCAGGAACGCTCGAAACACGCGATATCACGATTTTGGTCCTGTTCAAAGTTTCGTTCGCCACAGCTGTGCCAGACAACTTTTAACACGTGGATCTTGTGTATTTGAGTAGAATGAAGGTTTATGACACATTTACACCGAGCTGTACTCTCAGAAACGCTCGAAACACGCGATATCACGATTTTGGTGTTCTTCGATTTTTCGTTCGCCACAGCTGTGGCAGACGACTTTTAACGCATGGATAATGTGCATTTGAGAAGAATGAAGGTTTTTCATACATTTACACCGAGCTGTGCTCTCAGAAATGTTCGAAACACGCGATATCACGATTTTGGAACTGTTGAACGTTTCGTTCGCCGCAGCTGTGCCAGACGACTTTTAACACATGGATCTTGTGTATTTGAGTAGAATGAATTTTTTTCATACATTTACACCGAGCTGTGCTCTCAGAAACGTTCGAAACACGCGATATCACGATTTTGGTACTGTTCAACGTTTCGTTCGCCACAGCTGTGCCAGATGACTTTTAACAAATGGATCTTGTGTATTTGTGTAGAATGAAGGTTTTTGACACATTTGTACCGAGCTGTGCTCTGAGAAACTCTCGAAACACGCAATATCACGATTTTGATGTTCGTCGATGTTTCGTTCGCCACAGCTGTGCCAGACAACTTTTAACGCATGCATATTAGGCATTTGAGTAGAATGAAGGTTTTTGACACATTTGCACCGAGCTGAGCTCTCAGAAACGCTCGAAACACGCGATATCACGATTTTGGAACTGTTCAACGTTTCGTTCGCCACAGCTGTGCCAGACGACTTTTAACACATGGATCTTGTGTATTTGAGTAGAATGAAGGTTTTTGACACATTTACACCGAGCTGTGCTCTCAGAAACGCTCGAAACACGCGATATCACGATTTTTGTACTGTTCAAAGTTTCATTCGCCACAGCTGTGCCAGACAACTTTGAACACATGGATCTTGTGTATTTGAGTAGAATGAAGGTTTTTGACACATTTACACCGAGCTGTACTCTCAGAAACGCTCGAAACACGCGATATCACGATTTTGGTGTTCTTCGATGTTTCGTCCGCGACAGCTGTGCCAGAAGACTTTAACCGCATGTATATTGTGCATTTGAGTAGAATGAAGGATTTTGACGCATTTACACCGAGCTGTGCTCTCAGAAACGCTCGAAACACTCGATATCACGATTTTGGTACTGTTCAACGTTTCGTTCGAAACAGCTGTGCCAGACGACTTTTAACACATGGATCTTGTGTATTTGAGTAGAATGAAGGTTTTTGACACATTTACACCGAGCTGTGCTCTCAGAAACGCTCGAAACACGCGATATCACGATTTTGGTACCGTTCAACGTTTCGTTCGTCACAGCTGTGCCAGACGACTTTTAACACATGGATCTTGTGTATTTGAGTAGAATGAAGGTTTTTGACACATTTACACCGAGCTGTGCTCTCCGGAACGCTCGAAACACGCGATATCACGATTTTGGTCCTGTTCAAAGTTTCGTTCGCCACAGCTGTGCCAGACAACTTTTAACACGTGGATCTTGTGTATTTGAGTAGAATGAAGGTTTTTGACACATTTACACCGAGCTGTACTCTCAGAAAAGCTCGAAACCCGCGATATCACGATTTTGGTACTTTCAACGTTTCGTTCGCCACAGCTGTGCCAGACGACTTTTAACACATGGATCTTGTGTTTTTGAGTAGTATGAAGGTTTTTGACACATTTATACCCAGCTGTGCTCTGAGATACGCTCGAAACACGCGATATCACGATTTTGGTGTTCTTCAATGTTTCGTTCGCCACAGCTGTGCCAGACAACTTTTAACACATGGATCTTGTGTATTTGAGTAGAATGAAGGTTTTTGACACATTTGCACCGAGCTGTGCTCTCAGAAATGCTCGAAACACGCGATATCACGATTTTGGTACTGGTCAACGTTTCGTTCGCCACAGCTGTGCCAGACGACTTTTAACACATGGATCTTGTGTATTTGAGTAGAATGAAGGTTTTTGACACATTTATACCCAGCTGTGCTCTGAGATACGCTCGAAACACGCGATATCACGATTTTGGAACTGTTCAACTTTTCGTCCGCCACAGCTGTGCCAGACGACTTTTAACACATCTATCTTGTGTATTTGAGTAGAATGAAGGTTTTTGACGCATTTACACCGAGCTGTGCTCTCAGAAACGCTCGAAACACGCGATATCACGATTTTGGAACTGTTCAACGATTCGTTCGCCACAGCTGTGCCAGACGACTTTTAACACATGGATCTTGTGTATTTGAGTAGAATGAAGGTTTTTCATACATTTACACCGAGCTGTGCTCTCAGAAACGCTCGAAACACGCGATATTACGATTTTGGTGTTCTTCGATGTTTCGTCCGCGACAGCTGTGCCAGACGACTTTAACCGCATGTATATTGTGCATTTGAGTAAAATGAAGGATTTTGACGCATTTACACCGAGCTGTACTCTCAGAAATGCTCGAAACACGCGATATCACGATTTTGGTACTGGTCAACGTTTCGTTCGCCACAGCTCTGCCAGACGACTTTTAACACATGGATCTTGTGTATTTGAGTAGAATGAAGGTTTTTGACACATTTATACCGAGCTTTGCTCTGAGATACGCTCGAAACACGCGATATCACGATTTTGGAACTGTTCAACGTTTCGTTCGCCACAGCTGTGCCAGACGACTTTTAACACATCTATCTTGTGTATTTGAGTAGAATGAAGGTTTTTGACGCATTTACACCGAGCTGTGCTCTCAGAAACGCTCGAAACACGCGATATCACGATTTTGGAACTGTTCGACGATTCGTTCGCCACAGCTGTGCCAGACGACTTTTAACACATGGATCTTGTGTATTTGAGTAGAATGAAGGTTTTTCATACATTTACACCGAGCTGTGCTCTCAGAAACGCTCGAAACACGCGATATCACGATTTTGGTGTTCGTCGATTTTTCGTTCGCCACAGCTGTGCCAGACGACTTTTAACGCATGAATATCGTGCATTTGAGTAGAATGAAGGTTTTTGACACATTTACAACGAGCTGTGCTCTCAGGAACAATCGAAACAGGCGATATCACGATTTTGGTCCTGTTCAAAGTTTCGTTCGCCACAGCTGTGCCAGACAACTTTTAACACGTGGATCTTGTGTATTTGAGTAGAATGAAGGTTTTTGACACATTTACACCGAGCTGTACTCTCAGAAACGCTCGAAACCCGCGATATCACGATTTTGGTGTTCTTCGATTTTTCGTTCGCCGCAGCTGTGGCAGACGACTTTTAACGCATGGATAATGTGCATTTGAGTAGAATGAAGGTTTTTCATACATTTACACCGAGCTGTGCTCTCAGAATCGTTCGAAACACGCGATATCACGATTTTGGAACTGTTCAACGTTTCGTTCGCCACAGCTGTGCCAGACGACTTTTAACACATGGATCTTGTGTATTTGAGTAGAATGAAGGGTTTTCATACATTTACACCGAGCTGTGCTCTCAGAAACGTTCGAAACACGCGATATCACGACTTTGGTACTGTTCAACGTTTCGTTCGCCACAGCTGTGCCAGACGACTTTTAACACATCTATCTTGTGTATTTGAGTAGAATGAAGGTTTTTGACTCATTTACACCGAGCTGTGCTCTCAGAAACGCTCGAAACACGCGATATCACGATTTTGGAACTGTTCAACGATTCGTTCGCCACAGCTGTGCCAGACGACTTTTAACACATGGATCTTGTGTATTTGAGTAGAATGAAGGTTTTTCATACATTTACACCGAGCTGTGCTCTCAGAAACGCTCGAAACACGCGATATTACGATTTTGGTGTTCTTCGATGTTTCGTCCGCGACAGCTGTGCCAGACGACTTTAACCGCATGTATATTGTGCATTTGAGTAAAATGAAGGATTTTGACGCATTTACACCGAGCTGTGCTCTCAGGAACGCTCGAAACACGCGATATCACGATTTTGGTCCTGTTCAAAGTTTCGTTCGCCACAGCTGTGCCCGACAACTTTTAACACGTGGATCTTGTGTATTTGAGTAGAATGAAGGTTTTTGACACATTTGCACCGAGCTGTGCTCTCAGAAATGCTCGAAACACGCGATATCACGATTTTGGTACTGGTCAACGTTTCGTTCGCCACAGCTGTGCCAGACGACTTTTAACACATGGATCTTGTGTATTTGAGTAAAATGAAGGTTTTTGACACATTTATACCGAGCTGTGCTCTGAGATACGCTCGAAACACGCGATATCACGATTTTGGAACTGTTGAACGTTTCGTTCGCCACAGCTGTGCCAGACGACTTTTAACACATGGATCTTGTGTATTTGAGTAGAATGAAGGTTTTTCATACATTTACACCGAGCTGTGCTCTCAGAAACGTTCGAAACACGCGATATCACGATTTTGGTACTGTTCAACGTTTCGTTCGCCACAGATGTGCCAGATGACTTTTAACAAATGGATCTTGTGTATTTGAGTAGAATGAAGGTTTTTGACACATTTACACCGAGCTGTGCTCACAGAAACGTTCGAAACACGCGATATCACGATTTTGCTACTGTTCAACGTTTCGTTCGCCACAGCTGTGCCAGACGACTTTTAACACATGGATCTTGTGTATTTGAGTAGAATGAAGGTTTTTGATACATTTATACCGAGCTGCGCTCTGAGATACGCTCGAAACACGCGATACCACGATTTTGGAACTGTTCAACGTTTCGTTCGCCACAGCTGTGCCAGACGACTTTTAACACATGGATCTTGTGTATTTGAGTAGAATGAAGGTTTTTCATACATTTACACCGAGCTGTGCTCTCAGAAACGCTCGAAACACGCGATATTACGATTTTGGTGTTCTTCGATGTTTCGTCCGCGACAGCTGTGCCAGACGACTTTAACCGCATGTATATTGTGCATTTGAGTAAAATGAAGGATTTTGACGCATTTACACCGAGCTGTGCTCTCAGGAACGCTCGAAACACGCGATATCACGATTTTGGTCCTGTTCAAAGTTTCGTTCGCCACAGCTGTGCCCGACAACTTTTAACACGTGGATCTTGTGTATTTGAGTAGAAAGAAGGTTTTTGACACATTTGCACCGAGCTGTGCTCTCAGAAATGCTCGAAACACGCGATATCACGATTTTGGTACTGGTCAACGTTTCGTTCGCCACAGCTGTGCCAGACGACTTTTAACACATGGATCTTGTGTATTTGAGTAAAATGAAGGTTTTTGACACATTTATACCGAGCTGTGCTCTGAGATACGCTCGAAACACGCGATATCACGATTTTGGAACTGTTGAACGTTTCGTTCGCCACAGCTGTGCCAGACGACTTTTAACACATGGATCTTGTGTATTTGAGTAGAATGAAGGTTTTTCATACATTTACACCGAGCTGTGCTCTCAGAAACGTTCGAAACACGCGATATCACGATTTTGGTACTGTTCAACGTTTCGTTCGCCACAGATGTGCCAGATGACTTTTAACAAATGGATCTTGTGTATTTGAGTAGAATGAAGGTTTTTGACACATTTACACCGAGCTGTGCTCACAGAAACGTTCGAAACACGCGATATCACGATTTTGCTACTGTTCAACGTTTCGTTCGCCACAGCTGTGCCAGACGACTTTTAACACATCTATCTTGTGTATTTGAGTAGAATGAAGGTTTTTGACGCATTTACACCGAGCTGTGCTCTCAGAAACGCTCGAAACACGCGATATCACGATTTTGGAACTGTTCAACGATTCGTTCGCCACAGCTGTGCCAGACGACTTTTAACACATGGATCTTGTGTATTTGAGTAGAATGAAGGTTTTTCATACATTTACACCGAGCTGTGCTCTCAGAAACGCTCGAAACACGCGATATTACGATTTTGGTGTTCTTCGATGTTTCGTCCGCGACAGCTGTGCCAGACGACTTTAACCGCATGTATATTGTGCATTTGAGTAAAATGAAGGATTTTGACGCATTTACACCGAGCTGTGCTCTCAGGAACGCTCGAAACACGCGATATCACGATTTTGGTCCTGTTCAAAGTTTCGTTCGCCACAGCTGTGCCCGACAACTTTTAACACGTGGATCTTGTGTATTTGAGTAGAATGAAGGTTTTTGACACATTTGCACCGAGCTGTGCTCTCAGAAATGCTCGAAACACGCGATATCACGATTTTGGTACTGGTCAACGTTTCGTTCGCCACAGCTGTGCCAGACGACTTTTAACACATGGATCTTGTGTATTTGAGTAAAATGAAGGTTTTTGACACATTTATACCGAGCTGTGCTCTGAGATACGCTCGAAACACGCGATATCACGATTTTGGAACTGTTCAACGTTTCGTTCGCCACAGCTGTGCCAGACGACTTTTAACACATCTATCTTGTGTATTTGAGTAGAATGAAGGTTTTTGACACATTTGCACCGAGCTGTGCTCTCAGAAATGCTCGAAACACGCGATATCACGATTTTGGTACTGGTCAACGTTTCGTTCGCCACAGCTGTGCCCGACAACTTTTAACACGTGGATCTTGTGTATTTGAGTAGAATGAAGGTTTTTGACACATTTACACCAAGCTGTACTCTCAGAAACGCTCGAAACCCGCGATATCACGATTTTGGTGTTCTTCGATTTTTCGTTCGCCACAGCTGTGGCAGACGACTTTTAACGCATGGATCTTGTGTATTTGAGTAGAATGAAGGTTTTTCATACATTTACACCGAGCTGTGCTCTCAGAAACGTTCGAAACACGCGATATCACGATTTTGGTACTGTTCAACGTTTCGTTCGCCACAGCTGTGCCAGATGACTTTTAACAAATGGATCTTGTGTATTTGAGTAGAATGAAGGTTTTTCATACATTTACACCGAGCTGTGCTCTCAGAAATGTTCGAAACACGCGATATCACGATTTTGGAACTGTTGAACGTTTCGTTCGCCACAGCTGTGCCAGACGACTTTTAACACATGGGTCTTGTGTATTTGAGTAGAATGAAGGTTTTTCATACATTTACACCGAGCTGTACTCTCAGAAACGTTCGAAACACGCGATATCACGATTTTGGTACTGTTCAACGTTTCGTTCGCCACAGCTGTGCCAGATGACTTTTAACAAATGGATCTTGTGTATTTGAGTAGAATGAAGGTTTTTGACGCATTTACACCGAGCTGTGCTCTCAGAAACGCTCGAAACACGCGATATCACGATTTTGGAACTGTTCAACGATTCGTTCGCCACAGCTGTGCCAGACGACTTTTAACACATGGATCTTGTGTATTTGAGTAGAATGAAGGTTTTTCATACATTTACACCGAGCTGTGCTCTCAGAAACGCTCGAAACACGCGATATTACGATTTTGGTGTTCTTCGATGTTTCGTCCGCGACAGCTGTACCAGACGACTTTAACCGCATGTATATTGTGCATTTGAGTAAAATGAAGGATTTTGACGCATTTACACCGAGCTGTGCTCTCAGAAACGTTCGAAACAAGCGATATCACGATTTTGGTGTTCTTCAATGTTTCGTTCGCCACAGCTATGCCAGACAACTTTTAACACATGGATCTTGTGTATTTGAGTAGAATGAAGGTTTTTGACACATTTGCACCGAGCTGTGCTCTCAGAAATGCTCGAAACACGCGATATCACGATTTTGGTACTGGTCAACGTTTCGTTCGCCACAGCTGTGAAAGACGACTTTTAACACATGGATCTTGTGTATTTGAGTAGAATGAAGGTTTTTGACACATTTATACCGAGCTGTGCTCTGAGATACGCTCGAAACACGCGATATCACGATTTTGGAACTGTTCAACATTTCGTTCGCCACAGCTGTGCCAGACGACTTTTAACACATCTATCTTGTGTATTTGAGTAGAATGAAGGTTTTTGACGCATTTACACCGAGCTGTGCTCTCAGAAACGCTCGAAACACGCGATATCACGATTTTGGAACTGTTCAACGATTCGTTCGCCACAGCTGTGCCAGACGACTTTTAACACATGGATCTTGTGTATTTGAGTAGAATGAAGGTTTTTCATACATTTACACCGAGCTGTGCTCTCAGAAACGCTCGAAACACGCGATATTACGATTTTGGTGTTCTTCGATGTTTCGTCCGCGACAGCTGTGCCAGACGACTTTAACCGCATGTATATTGTGCATTTGAGTAAAATGAAGGATTTTGACGCATTTACACCGAGCTGTGCTCTCAGGAACGCTCGAAACACGCGATATCACGATTTTGGTCCTGTTCAAAGTTTCGTTCGCCACAGCTGTGCCCGACAACTTTTAACACGTGGATCTTGTGTATTTGAGTAGAATGAAGGTTTTTGACACATTTGCACCGAGCTGTGCTCTCAGAAATGCTCGAAACACGCGATATCACGATTTTGGAACTGTTCAACGTTTCGTTCGCCACAGCTGTGCCAGACGACTTTTAACACATCTATCTTGTGTATTTGAGTAGAATGAAGGTTTTTGACACATTTGCACCGAGCTGTGCTCTCAGAAATGCTCGAAACACGCGATATCACGATTTTGGTACTGGTCAACGTTTCGTTCGCCACAGCTGTGCCCGACAACTTTTAACACGTGGATCTTGTGTATTTGAGTAGAATGAAGGGTTTTGACACATTTACACCGAGCTGTACTCTCAGAAACGCTCGAAACCCGCGATATCACGATTTTGGTGTTCTTCGATTTTTCGTTCGCCACAGCTGTGGCAGACGACGTTTAACGCATGGATCTTGTGTATTTGAGTAGAATGAAGGTTTTTCATACATTTACACCGAGCTGTGCTCTCAGAAACGTTCGAAACACGCGATATCACGATTTTGGTACTGTTCAACGTTTCGTTCGCCACAGTTGTGCCAGATGACTTTTAACAAATGGATCTTGTGTATTTGAGTAGAATGAAGGTTTTTCATACATTTACACCGAGCTGTGCTCTCAGAAATGTTAGAAACACGCGATATCACGATTTTGGAATTGTTGAACGTTTTGTTCGCCACAGCTGTGCCAGACGACTTTTAACACATGGGTCTTGTGTATTTGAGTAGAATGAAGGTTTTTCATACATTTACACCGAGCTGTACTCTCAGAAACGTTCGAAACACGCGATATCACGATTTTGGTACTGTTCAACGTTTCGTTCGCCACAGCTGTGCCAGATGACTTTTAACAAATGGATCTTGTGTATTTGAGTAGAATGAAGGTTTTTGACACATTTACACCGAGCTGTGCTCACAGAAACGTTCGAAACACGCGATATCACGATTTTGGAACTGTTCAACGTTTCGTTCGCCACAGCTGTGCCAGACGACTTTTAACACATGGATCTTGTGTATTTGAGTAGAATGAAGGTTTTTCATACATTTACACCGAGCTGTGCTCTCAGAAACGTTCGAAACACGCGAAATCACGATTTTGCTACTGTTCAACGTTTCGTTCGCCACAGCTGTGCCAGACGACTTTTAACACATGGATCTTGTGTATTTGAGTAGAATGAAGGTTTTTGATACATTTATACCGAGCTGTGCTCTGAGATACGCTCGAAACACGCGATATCACGATTTTGGTGTTCGTCGATTTTTCGTTCGCCACAGCTGTGCCAGACGACTTTTAACGCATGAATATTGTGCATTTGAGTAGAATGAAGGTTTTTGACACATTTACAACGAGCTGTGCTCTCAGGAACAATCGAAACAGGCGATATCACGATTTTGGTCCTGTTCAAAGTTTCGTTCGCCACAGCTGTGCCAGACAACTTTTAACACGTGGATCTTGTGTATTTGAGTAGAATGAAGGTTTTTGACACATTTACACCGAGCTGTACTCTCAGAAACGCTCGAAACCCGCGATATCACGATTTTGGTGTTCTTCGATTTTTCGTTCGCCGCAGCTGTGGCAGACGACTTTTAACGCATGGATAATGTGCATTTGAGTAGAATGAAGGTTTTTCATACATTTACACCGAGCTGTGCTCTCAGGATCGTTCGAAACACGCGATATCACGATTTTGGTACTGTTCAACGTTTCGTTCGCCACAGCTGTGCCAGACGACTTTTAACACATGGATCTTGTGAATTTGAGTAGTATGAAGGTTTTTGACACATTTATACCTAGCTGTGCTCTGAGAGACGCTCGAAACACGCGATATCACGATTTTGGTGTTCGTCGATTTTTCGTTCGCCACAGCTGTGCCAGACGACTTTTAACACATGGATCTTGTGTATTTGAGTAGAATGAAGGTTTTTGACACATTTACACCGAGCTGTGCTCACAGAAACGTTCGAAACACGCGATATCACGATTTTGGTGTTCTTCAATGTTTCGTTCGCCACAGCTGTGCCAGACAACTTTTAACACGTGGATCTTGTGTATTTGAGTAGAATGAAGGTTTTTGACACATTTACACCGAGCTGAGCTCTCAGAAACGCTCGAAACACGCGATATCACGATTTTGGTGTTCTTCGATGTTTCGTCCGCGACAGCTGTGCCAGAAGACTTTAACCGCATGTATATTGTGCATTTGAGTAGAATGAAGGATTTTGACGCATTTACACCGAGCTGTGCTCTCAGAAACGCTCGAAACACTCGATATCACGATTTTGGTACTGTTCAACGTTTCGTTCGAAACAGCTGTGCCAGACGACTTTTAACACATGGATCTTGTGTATTTGAGTAGAATGAAGGTTTTTGACACATTTACACCGAGCTGTGCTCTCAGAAACGCTCGAAACACGCGATATCACGATTTTGGTACTGTTCAACGTTTCGTTCGCCACAGCTGTGCCAGACGACTTTTAACACATGGATCTTGTGTATTTGAGTAGTATGAAGGTTTTTGACACATTTATACCGAGCTGTGCTCTGAGAGACGCTCGAAACACGCGATATCACGATTTTGGCGTTCTTCAATGTTTCGTCCGCGACAGCTGTGCCAGACGACTTTAAGCGCATGTATATTGTGCATTTGAGTAGAATGAAGGATTTTGACGCATTTACACCGAGCTGTGCTCTCAGAAACGCTCGAAACACTCGATATCACGATTTTGGTACTGTTCAACGTTTCGTTCGCCACAGCGGTGACAGACGACTTTTAACACATGGATCTTGTGTATTTGAGTAGAATGAAGGTTTTTGACACATTTACACCGAGCTGTGCTCTCAGGAACAATCGAAACAGGCGATATCACGATTTTGGTCCTGTTCAAAGTTTCGTTCGCCACAGCTGTGCCAGACAACTTTTAACACGTGGATCTTGTGTATTTGAGTAGAATGAAGGTTTTTGACACATTTACACCGAGCTGTGCTCTCAGAAACGCTCGAAACACGCGATATCACGATTTTTGTACTGTTCAAAGTTTCATTCGCCACAGCTGTGCCAGACAACTTTGAACACATGGATCTTGTGTATTTCAGTAGAGTGAAGGATTTTGACGCATTTACACCGTACTCACAGAAACGTTCGAAACACGCGATATCACGATTTTGGTGTTCTTCAATGTTTCGTTCGCCACAGCTGTGCCAGACAACTTTTAACACATGGATCTTGTGTATTTGAGTAGAATGAAGGTTTTTGACACATTTGCACCGAGCTGTGCTCTCAGAAATGCTCGAAACACGCGATATCACGATTTTGGTCCTGTTCAAAGTTTCGTTCGCCACAGCTGTGCCAGACAACTTTTAACACGTGGATCTTGTGTATTTGAGTAGAATGAAGGTTTTTGACACATTTACACCGAGCTGTGCTCTCAGAAACGCTCGAAACACGCGATATCACGATTTTTGTACTGTTCAAAGTTTCATTCGCCACAGCTGTGCCAGACAACTTTGAACACATGGATCTTGTGTATTTCAGTAGAGTGAAGGATTTTGACGCATTTACACCGTACTCACAGAAACGTTCGAAACACGCGATATCACGATTTTGGTGTTCTTCAATGTTTCGTTCGCCACAGCTGTGCCAGACAACTTTTAACACATGGATCTTGTGTATTTGAGTAGAATGAAGGTTTTTGACACATTTGCACCGAGCTGTGCTCTCAGAAATGCTCGAAACACGCGATATCACGATTTTGGTACTGGTCAACGTTTCGTTCGCCACAGCTGTGCCAGACGACTTTTAACACATGGATCTTGTGTATTTGAGTAGAATGAAGGTTTTTGACACATTTATACCGAGCTGTGCTCTCAGAAATGTTCGAAACACGCGATATCACGATTTTGGAACTGTTGAACGTTTCGTTCGCCACAGCTGTGCCAGACGACTTTTAACACATGGGTCTTGTGTATTTGAGTAGAATGAAGGTTTTTCATACATTTACACCGAGCTGTACTCTCAGAAACGTTCGAAACACGCGATATCACGATTTTGGTACTGTTCAACGTTTCGTTCGCCACAGCTGTGCCAGATGACTTTTAACAAATGGATCTTGTGTATTTGAGTAGAATGAAGGTTTTTGACACATTTACACCGAGCTGTGCTCACAGAAACGTTCGAAACACGCGATATCACGATTTTGGAACTGTTCAACGTTTCGTTCGCCACAGCTGTGCCAGACGACTTTTAACACATGGATCTTGTGTATTTGAGTAGAATGAAGGTTTTTCATACATTTACACCGAGCTGTGCTCTCAGAAATGCTCGAAACACGCGATATCACGATTTTGCTACTGTTCAACGTTTCGTTCGCCACAGCTGTGCCAGACGACTTTTAACACATGGATCTTGTGTATTTGAGTAGAATGAAGGTTTTTGACACATTTATACCCAGCTGTGCTCTGAGATACGCTCGAAACACGCGATATCACGATTTTGGAACTGTTCAACTTTTCGTCCGCCACAGCTGTGCCAGACGACTTTTAACACATCTATCTTGTGTATTTGAGTAGAATGAAGGTTTTTGACGCATTTACACCGAGCTGTGCTCTCAGAAACGCTCGAAACACGCGATATCACGATTTTGGAACTGTTCAACGATTCGTTCGCCACAGCTGTGCCAGACGACTTTTAACACATGGATCTTGTGTATTTGAGTAGAATGAAGGTTTTTCATACATTTACACCGAGCTGTGCTCTCAGAAACGCTCGAAACACGCGATATTACGATTTTGGTGTTCTTCGATGTTTCGTCCGCGACAGCTGTGGCAGACGACTTTAACCGCATGTATATTGTGCATTTGAGTAAAATGAATGATTTTGACGCATTTACACCGAGCTGTGCTCTCAGAAACGTTCGAAACACGCGATATCACGATTTTGGTGTTCTTCAATGTTTCGTTCGCCACAGCTGTGCCAGACAACTTTTAACACATGGATCTTGTGTATTTGAGTAGAATGAAGGTTTTTGACACATTTGCACCGAGCTGTGCTCTCAGAAATGCTCGAAACACGCGATATCACGATTTTGGTACTGGTCAACGTTTCGTTCGCCACAGCTGTGCCAGACGACTTTTAACACATGGATCTTGTGTATTTGAGTAGAATGAAGGTTTTTGACACATTTGCACCGAGCTGTGCTCTCAGAAATGCTCGAAACACGCGATATCACGATTTTGGTACTGGTCAACGTTTCGTTCGCCACAGCTGTGCCAGACGACTTTTAACACATGGATCTTGTGTATTTGAGTAGAATGAAGGTTTTTGACACATTTATACCCAGCTGTGCTCTGAGATACGCTCGAAACACGCGATATCACGATTTTGGAACTGTTCAACTTTTCGTCCGCCACAGCTGTGCCAGACGACTTTTAACACATCTATCTTGTGTATTTGAGTAGAATGAAGGTTTTTGACGCATTTACACCGAGCTGTGCTCTCAGAAACGCTCGAAACACGCGATATCACGATTTTGGAACTGTTCAACGATTCGTTCGCCACAGCTGTGCCAGACGACTTTTAACACATGGATCTTGTGTATTTGAGTAGAATGAAGGTTTTTGACACATTTGCACCGAGTTGTGCTCTCAGAAATGCTCGAAACACGCGATATCACGATTTTGGTACTGGTCAACGTTTCGTTCGCCACAGCTGTGCCAGACGACTTTTAACACATCTATCTTGTGTATTTGAGTAGAATGAAGGTTTTTGACGCATTTACACCGAGCTGTGCTCTCAGAAACGCTCGAAACACGCGATATCACGATTTTGGAACTGTTCAACGATTCGTTCGCCACAGCTGTGACAGACGACTTTTAACACATGGATCTTGTGTATTTGAGTAGAATGAAGGTTTTTCATACATTTACACCGAGCTGTGCTCTCAGAAACGCTCGAAACACGCGATATCACGATTTTGGTGTTCGTCGATTTTTCGTTCGCCACAGCTGTGGCAGACGACTTTTAACGCATGAATATTGTGCATTTGAGTAGAATGAAGGTTTTTGACACATTTACAACGAGCTGTGCTCTCAGGAACAATCGAAACAGGCGATATCACGATTTTGGTCCTGTTCAAAGTTTCGTTCGCCACAGCTGTGCCAGACAACTTTTAACACGTGGATCTTGTGTATCTGAGTAGAATGAAGGTTTTTTACACATTTACACCGAGCTGTACTCTCAGAAACGCTCGAAACCCGCGATATCACGATTTTGGTGTTCTTCGATTTTTCGTTCGCCGCAGCTGTGGCAGACGACTTTTAACGCATGGATAATGTGCATTTGAGTAGAATGAAGGTTTTTCATACATTTACACCGAGCTGTGCTCTCAGAATCGTTCGAAACACGCGATATCACGATTTTGGAACTGTTCAACGTTTCGTTCGCCACAGCTGTGCCAGACGACTTTTAACACATGGATCTTGTGTATTTGAGTAGAATGAAGGGTTTTCATACATTTACACCGAGCTGTGCTCTCAGAAACGTTCGAAACACGCGATATCACGACTTTTGTACTGTTCAACGTTTCGTTCGCCACAGCTGTGCCAGACGACTTTTAACACATGGATCTTTTGTATTTGAGTAGTATGAAGGTTTTTGACACATTTATACCGAGCTGTGCTCTGAGAGACGCTCGAAACACGCGATATCACGATTTTGGTGTTCGTCGATTTTTCGTTCGCCACAGCTGTGCCAGACGACTTTTAACACATGGATCTTGTGTATTTGAGTAGAATGAAGGTTTTCGACACATTTACACCGAGCTGTGCTCTCAGGAACGCTCGAAACACGCGATATCACGATTTTGGTCCTGTTTAAAGTTTCGTTCGCCACAGCTGTGCCAGACAACTTTTAACACGTGGATCTTGTGTATTTGAGTAGAATGAAGGTTTTTGACACATTCACACCGAGCTGTACTCTCAGAAACGCTCGAAACACGCGATATCACGATTTTGGTGTTCTTCGATGTTTCGTCCGCGACAGCTGTGCCAGACGACTTTAACCGCATGTATATTGTGCATTTGAGTAGAATGAAGGATTTTGACGCATTTACACCGAGCTGTGCTCTCAGAAACGCTCGAAACACTCGATATCACGATTTTGGTACTGTTCAACATTTCGCTCGCCACAGCTGTGCCAGACGACTTTTAACACATGGATCTTGTGTATTTGAGTAGAATGAAGGTTTTTGACACATTTACACCGAGCTGTGCTCTCAGAAACGCTCGAAACACGCGATATCACGATTTTTGTACTGTTTAAAGTTTCATTCGCCACAGCTGTGCCAGACAACTTTGAACACATGGATCTTGTGTATTTGAGTAGAATGAAGGTTTTTGACACATTTACACCGAGCTGTACTCTCAGAAACGCTCGAAACCCGCGATATCACGATTTTGGTGTTCTTCGATTTTTCGTTCGCCACAGCTGTGGCAGACGACTTTTAACGCATGGATAATGTGCATTTGAGTAGAATGAAGGTTTTTCATACATTTACACCGAGCTGTGCTCTCAGAAATGTTCGAAACACGCGATATCACGATTTTGGAACTGTTGAACGTTTCGTTCGCCACAGCTGTGCCAGACGACTTTTAACACATGGATCTTGTGTATTTGAGTAGAATGAAGGTTTTTCATACATTTACACCGAGCTGTGCTCTCAGAAACGTTCGAAACACGCGATATCACGATTTTGGTACTGTTCAACGTTTCGTTCGCCACAGCTGTGCCAGATGACTTTTAACAAATGGATCTTGTGTATTTGAGTAGAATGAAGGTTTTTGACACATTTACGCCGAGCTGTGCTCACAGAAACGTTCGAAACACGCGATATCACGATTTTGCTACTGTTCAACGTTTCGTTCGCCACAGCTGTGCCAGACGACTTTTAACACATGGATCTTGTGTATTTGAGTAGAATGAAGGTTTTTGATACATTTATACCGAGCTGCGCTCTGAGATACGCTCGAAACACGCGATATCACGATTTTGGAACTGTTCAACGTTTCGTTTGCCACAGCTGTGCCAGACGACTTTTAACACATCTATCTTGTGTATTTGAGTAGAATGAAGGTTTTTTACGCATTTACACCGAGCTGTGCTCTCAGAAACGCTCGAAACACGCGATATCGCGATTTTGGAACTGTTCAACGATTCGTTCGCCAGAGCTGTGCCAGACGACTTTTAACACATGGATCTTGTGTATTTGAGTAGAATGAAGGTTTTTCATACATTTACACCGAGCTGTGCTCTCAGAAACGCTCGAAACACGCGATATTACGATTTTGGTGTTCTTCGATGTTTCGTCCGCGACAGCTGTGCCAGACGACTTTAACCGCATGTATATTGTGCATTTGAGTAAAATGAAGGATTTTGACGCATTTACACCGAGCTGTGCTCTCAGAAACGTTCGAAACACGCGATATCACGATTTTGGTGTTCTTCAATGTTTCGTTCGCCACAGCTGTGCCAGACAACTTTTAACACATGGATCTTGTGTATTTGAGTAGAATGAAGGTTTTTGACACATTTGCACCGAGCTGTGCTCTCAGAAATGCTCGAAACACGCGATATCACGATTTTGGTACTGGTCAACGTTTCGTTCGCCACAGCTGTGCCAGACGACTTTTAACACATGGATCTTGTGTATTTGAGTAGAATGAAGGTTTTTGACACATTTATACCGAGCTGTGCTCTGAGATACGCTCGAAACACGCGATATCACGATTTTGGAACTGTTCAACGTTTCGTTCGCCACAGCTGTGCCAGACGACTTTTAACACATCTATCATGTGTATTTGAGTAGAATGAAGGTTTTTGACGCATTTACACCGAGCTGTGCTCTCAGAAACGCTCGAAACACGCGATATCACGATTTTGGAACTGTTCAACGATTCGTTCGCCACAGCTGTGCCAGACGACTTTTAACACATGGATCTTGTGTATTTGAGTAGAATGAAGGTTTTTCATACATTTACACCGAGCTGTGCTCTCAGAAACGCTCGAAACACGCGATATTACGATTTTGGTGTTCTTCGATGTTTCGTCCGCGACAGCTGTGCCAGACGACTTTAACCGCATGTATATTGTGCATTTGAGTAAAATGAAGGATTTTGACGCATTTACACCGAGCTGTGCTCTCAGAAACGCTCGAAACACGCGATATCACGATTTTGGTACTGTTCAACGATTCGTTCGCCACAGCTGTGCCAGACGACTTTTAACACATGGATCTTGTGTATTTGAGTAGAATGAAGGTTTTTCATACATTTACACCGAGCTGTGCTCTCAGAAACGCTCGAAACACGCGATATCACGATTTTGGTGTTTGTTGATTTTTCGTTCGCCACAGCTGTGCCAGACGACTTTTAACGCATGAATATTGTGCATTTGAGTAGAATGAAGGTTTTTGACACATTTACAACGAGCTGTGCTCTCAGGAACAATCGAAACAGGCGATATCACGATTTTGGTCCTGTTCAAAGTTTCGTTCGCCACAGCTGTGCCAGACAACTTTTAACACGTGGATCTTGTGAATTTGAGTAGAATGAAGGTTTTTGACACATTTACACCGAGCTGTACTCTCAGAAACGCTCGAAACCCGCGATATCACGATTTTGGTGTTCTTCGATTTTTCGTTCGCCGCAGCTGTGGCAGACGACTTTTAACGCATGGATAATGTGCATTTGAGTAGAATGAAGGTTTTTCATACATTTACACCGAGCTGTGCTCTCAGAATCGTTCGAAACACGCGATATCACGATTTTGGAACTGTTCAACGTTTCGTTCGCCACAGCTGTGCCAGACGACTTTTAACACATGGATCTTGTGTATTTGAGTAGAATGAAGGTTTTTGACACATTTACACCGAGCTGTGCTCTCAGGAACGCTCGAAACACGCGATATCACGATTTTGGTCCTGTTCAAAGTTTCGTTCGCCACAGCTGTGCCAGACAACTTTTAACACGTGGATCTTGTGTATTTGAGTAGAATGAAGGTTTTTGACACATTTACACCGAGCTGTACTCTCAGAAACGCTCGAAACACGCGATATCACGATTTTGGTGTTCTTCGATGTTTCGTCCGCGACAGCTGTGCCAGACGACTTTAACCGCATGTATATTGTGCATTTGAGTAGAATGAAGGATTTTGACGCATTTACACCGAGCTGTGCTCTCAGAAACGCTCGAAACACGCGATATCACGATTTTGGTACTGTTCAACGTTTCGTTCGCCACAGCTGTGCCAGACTACTTTTAACACATGGATCTTGTGTATTTGAGTAGAATGAAGGTTTTTGACACATTTACACCGAGCTGTGCTCTCAGGAACGCTCGAAACACGCGATATCACGATTTTGGTCCAGTTCAAAGTTTCGTTCGCCACAGCTGTGCCAGACAACTTTTAACACGTGGATCTTGTGTATTTGAGTAGAATGAAGGTTTTTGACACATTTACACCGAGCTGTGCTCTCAGAAACGCTCGAAACACGCGATATCACGATTTTTGTACTGTTCAAAGTTTCATTCGCCACAGCTGTGCCAGACAACTTTGAACACATGGATCTTGTGTATTTCAGTAGAGTGAAGGATTTTGACGCATTTACACCGTACTCACAGAAACGTTCGAAACACGCGATATCACGATTTTGGTGTTCTTCAATGTTTCGTTCGCCACAGCTGTGCCAGACAACTTTTAACACATGGATCTTGTGTATTTGAGTAGAATGAAGGTTTTTGACACATTTGCACCGAGCTGTGCTCTCAGAAATGCTCGAAACACGCGATATCACGATTTTGGTCCTGTTCAAAGTTTCGTTCGCCACAGCTGTGCCAGACAACTTTTAACACGTGGATCTTGTGTATTTGAGTAGAATGAAGGTTTTTGACACATTTACACCGAGCTGTGCTCTCAGAAACGCTCGAAACACGCGATATCACGATTTTTGTACTGTTCAAAGTTTCATTCGCCACAGCTGTGCCAGACAACTTTGAACACATGGATCTTGTGTATTTCAGTAGAGTGAAGGATTTTGACGCATTTACACCGTACTCACAGAAACGTTCGAAACACGCGATATCACGATTTTGGTGTTCTTCAATGTTTCGTTCGCCACAGCTGTGCCAGACAACTTTTAACACATGGATCTTGTGTATTTGAGTAGAATGAAGGTTTTTGACACATTTGCACCGAGCTGTGCTCTCAGAAATGCTCGAAACACGCGATATCACGATTTTGGTACTGGTCAACGTTTCGTTCGCCACAGCTGTGCCAGACGACTTTTAACACATGGATCTTGTGTATTTGAGTAGAATGAAGGTTTTTGACACATTAATACCCAGCTGTGCTCTGAGATACGCTCGAAACACGCTATATCACGATTTTGGAACTGTTCAACTTTTCGTCCGCCACAGCTGTGCCAGACGACTTTTAACACATCTATCTTGTGTATTTGAGTAGAATGAAGGTTTTTGACGCATTTACACCGAGCTGTGCTCTCAGAAACGCTCGAAACACGCGATATCACGATTTTGGAACTGTTCAACGATTCGTTCGCCACAGCTGTGCCAGACGACTTTTAACACATGGATCTTGTGTATTTGAGTAGAATGAAGGTTTTTCATACATTTACACCGAGCTGTGCTCTCAGAAACGCTCGAAACACGCGATATCACGATTTTGGTGTTCGTCGATTTTTCGTTCGCCACAGCTGTGCCAGACGACTTTTAACGCATGAATATTGTGCATTTGAGTAGAATGAAGGTTTTTGACACATTTACAACGAGCTGTGCTCTCAGAATCGTTCGAAACACGCGATATCACGATTTTGGAACTGTTCAACGTTTCGTTCGCCACAGCTGTGCCAGACGACTTTTAACACATGGATCTTGTGTATTTGAGTAGAATGAAGGTTTTTGACACATTTACACCGAGCTGTACTCTCAGAAACGCTCGAAACCCGCGATATCACGATTTTGGTGTTCTTCGATTTTTCGTTCGCCGCAGCTGTGGCAGACGACTTTTAACGCATGGATAATGTGCATTTGAGTAGAATGAAGGTTTTTCATACATTTACACCGAGCTGTGCTCTCAGAATCGTTCGAAACACGCGATATCACGATTTTGGAACTGTTCAACGTTTCGTTCGCCACAGCTGTGCCAGACGACTTTTAACACATGGATCTTGTGTATTTGAGTAGAATGAAGGTTTTTGACACATTTACACCGAGCTGTGCTCTCAGGAACGCTCGAAACACGCGATATCACGATTTTGGTCCTGTTTAAAGTTTCGTTCGCCACAGCTGTGCCAGACAACTTTTAACACGTGGATCTTGTGTATTTGAGTAGAATGAAGGTTTTTGACACATTCACACCGAGCTGTACTCTCAGAAACGGTCGAATCACGCGATATCACGATTTTGGTGTTCTTCGATGTTTCGTCCGCGACAGCTGTGCCAGACGACTTTAACCGCATGTATATTGTGCATTTGAGTAGAATGAAGGATTTTGACGCATTTACACCGAGCTGTGCTCTCAGAAACGCTCGAAACACTCGATATCACGATTTTGGTACTGTTCAACGTTTCGTTCGAAACAGCTGTGCCAGACGACTTTTAACACATGGATCTTGTGTATTTGAGTAGAATGAAGGTTTTTGACACATTTACACCGAGCTGTGCTCTCCGGAAACCTCGAAACACGCGATATCACGATTTTTGTACTGTTCAAAGTTTCATTCGCCACAGCTGTGCCAGACAACTTTGAACACATGGATCTTGTGTATTTGAGTAGAATGAAGGTTTTTGACACATTTACACCGAGCTGTACTCTCAGAAACGCTCGAAACACGCGATATCACGATTTTGGTGTTCTTCGATGTTTCGTCCGCGACAGCTGTGCCAGAAGACTTTAACCGCATGTATATTGTGCATTTGAGTAGAATGAAGGATTTTGACGCATTTACACCGAGCTGTGCTCTCAGAAACGCTCGAAACACGCGATATCACGATTTTGGAACTGTTCAACGATTCGTTCGCCACAGCTGTGCCAGACGACTTTTAACACATGGATCTTGTGTATTTGAGTAGAATGAAGGTTTTTCATACATTTACACCGAGCTGTGCTCTCAGAAACGCTCGAAACACGCGATATCACGATTTTGGTGTTCGTCGATTTTTCGTTCGCCACAGCTGTGCCAGACGACTTTTAACGCATGAATATTGTGCATTTGAGTAGAATGAAGGTTTTTGACACATTTACAACGAGCTGTGCTCTCAGGAACAATCGAAACAGGCGATATCACGATTTTGGTCCTGTTCAAAGTTTCGTTCGCCACAGCTGTGCCAGACAACTTTTAACACGTGGATCTTGTGAATTTGAGTAGAATGAAGGTTTTTGACACATTTACACCGAGCTGTACTCTCAGAAACGCTCGAAACCCGCGATATCACGATTTTGGTGTTCTTCGATTTTTCGTTCGCCGCAGCTGTGGCAGACGACTTTTAACGCATGGATAATGTGCATTTGAGTAGAATGAAGGTTTTTCATACATTTACACCGAGCTGTGCTCTCAGAATCGTTCGAAACACGCGATATCACGATTTTGGAACTGTTCAACGTTTCGTTCGCCACAGCTGTGCCAGACGACTTTTAACACATGGATCTTGTGTATTTGAGTAGAATGAATTTTTTTCATACATTTACACCGAGCTGTGCTCTCAGAAACGTTCGAAACACGCGATATCACGATTTTGGTACTGTTCAACGTTTCGTTCGCCACAGCTGTGCCAGATGACTTTTAACAAATGGATCTTGTGTATTTGTGTAGAATGAAGGTTTTTGACACATTTGTACCGAGCTGTGCTCTGAGAAACTCTCGAAACACGCAATATCACGATTTTGATGTTCGTCGATGTTTCGTTCGCCACAGCTGTGCCAGACAACTTTTAACGCATGCATATTAGGCATTTGAGTAGAATGAAGGTTTTTGACACATTTGCACCGAGCTGAGCTCTCAGAAACGCTCGAAACACGCGATATCACGATTTTGGAACTGTTCAACGTTTCGTTCGCCACAGCTGTGCCAGACGACTTTTAACACATGGATCTTGTGTATTTGAGTAGAATGAAGGTTTTTGACACATTTACACCGAGCTGTGCTCTCAGAAACGCTCGAAACACGCGATATCACGATTTTTGTACTGTTCAAAGTTTCATTCGCCACAGCTGTGCCAGACAACTTTGAACACATGGATCTTGTGTATTTGAGTAGAATGAAGGTTTTTGACACATTTACACCGAGCTGTACTCTCAGAAACGCTCGAAACACGCGATATCACGATTTTGGTGTTCTTCGATGTTTCGTCCGCGACAGCTGTGCCAGAAGACTTTAACCGCATGTATATTGTGCATTTGAGTAGAATGAAGGATTTTGACGCATTTACACCGAGCTGTGCTCTCAGAAACGCTCGAAACACTCGATATCACGATTTTGGTACTGTTCAACGTTTCGTTCGAAACAGCTGTGCCAGACGACTTTTAACACATGGATCTTGTGTATTTGAGTAGAATGAAGGTTTTTGACACATTTACACCGAGCTGTGCTCTCAGAAACGCTCGAAACACGCGATATCACGATTTTGGTACTGTTCAACGTTTCGTTCGCCACAGCTGTGCCAGACGACTTTTAACACATGGATCTTGTGTATTTGAGTAGTATGAAGGTTTTTGACACATTTATACCGAGCTGTGCGCTGAGAGACGCTCGAAACACGCGATATCACGATTTTGGTGTTCGTCGATTTTTCGTTCGCCACAGCTGTGCCAGACGACTTTTAACACATGGATCTTGTGTATTTGAGTAGAATGAAGGTTTTCGACACATTTACACCGAGCTGTGCTCTCAGGAACGCTCGAAACACGCGATATCACGATTTTGGTCCTGTTTAAAGTTTCGTTCGCCACAGCTGTGCCAGACAACTTTTAACACGTGGATCTTGTGTATTTGAGTAGAATGAAGGTTTTTGACACATTCACACCGAGCTGTACTCTCAGAAACGGTCGAATCACGCGATATCACGATTTTGGTGTTCTTCGATGTTTCGTCCGCGACAGCTGTGCCAGACGACTTTAACCGCATGTATATTGTGCATTTGAGTAGAATGAAGGATTTTGACGCATTTACACCGAGCTGTGCTCTCAGAAACGCTCGAAACACTCGATATCACGATTTTGGTACTGTTCAACGTTTCGTTCGAAACAGCTGTGCCAGACGACTTTTAACACATGGATCTTGTGTATTTGAGTAGAATGAAGGTTTTTGACACATTTACACCGAGCTGTGCTCTCAGAAACGCTCGAAACACGCGATATCACGATTTTTGTACTGTTCAAAGTTTCATTCGCCACAGCTGTGCCAGACAACTTTGAACACATGGATCTTGTGTATTTGAGTAGAATGAAGGTTTTTGACACATTTACACCGAGCTGTACTCTCAGAAACGCTCGAAACACGCGATATCACGATTTTGGTGTTCTTCGATGTTTCGTCCGCGACAGCTGTGCCAGAAGACTTTAACCGCATGTATATTGTGCATTTGAGTAGAATGAAGGATTTTGACGCATTTACACCGAGCTGTGCTCTCAGAAACGCTCGAAACACGCGATATCACGATTTTGGTACTGTTCAACGTTTCGTTCGTCACAGCTGTGCCAGACGACTTTTAACACATGGATCTTGTGTATTTGAGTAGAATGAAGGTTTTTGACACATTTACACCGAGCTGTGCTCTCCGGAAACCTCGAAACACGCGATATCACGATTTTGGTCCTGTTCAAAGTTTCGTTCGCCACAGCTGTGCCAGACAACTTTTAACACGTGGATCTTGTGTATTTGAGTAGAATGAAGGTTTTTGACACATTTACACCGAGCTGTACTCTCAGAAAAGCTCGAAACCCGCGATATCACGATTTTGGTACTTTCAACGTTTCGTTCGCCACAGCTGTGCCAGACGACTTTTAACACATGGATCTTGTGTTTTTGAGTAGTATGAAGGTTTTTGACACATTTATACCCAGCTGTGCTCTGAGATACGCTCGAAACACGCGATATCACGATTTTGGTGTTCTTCAATGTTTCGTTCGCCACAGCTGTGCCAGACAACTTTTAACACATGGATCTTGTGTATTTGAGTAGAATGAAGGTTTTTGACACATTTGCACCGAGCTGTGCTCTCAGAAATGCTCGAAACACGCGATATCACGATTTTGGTACTGGTCAACGTTTCGTTCGCCACAGCTGTGCCAGACGACTTTTAACACATGGATCTTGTGTATTTGAGTAGAATGAAGGTTTTTGACACATTTATACCCAGCTGTGCTCTGAGATACGCTCGAAACACGCGATATCACGATTTTGGAACTGTTCAACTTTTCGTCCGCCACAGCTGTGCCAGACGACTTTTAACACATCTATCTTGTGTATTTGAGTAGAATGAAGGTTTTTGACGCATTTACACCGAGCTGTGCTCTCAGAAACGCTCGAAACACGCGATATCACGATTTTGGAACTGTTCAACGATTCGTTCGCCACAGCTGTGCCAGACGACTTTTAACACATGGATCTTGTGTATTTGAGTAGAATGAAGGTTTTTCATACATTTACACCGAGCTGTGCTCTCAGAAACGCTCGAAACACGCGATATTACGATTTTGGTGTTCTTCGATGTTTCGTCCGCGACAGCTGTGCCAGACGACTTTAACCGCATGTATATTGTGCATTTGAGTAAAATGAAGGATTTTGACGCATTTACACCGAGCTGTGCTCTCAGAAATGCTCGAAACACGCGATATCACGATTTTGGTACTGGTCAACGTTTCGTTCGCCACAGCTCTGCCAGACGACTTTTAACACATGGATCTTGTGTATTTGAGTAGAATGAAGGTTTTTGACACATTTATACCGAGCTGTGCTCTGAGATACGCTCGAAACACGCGATATCACGATTTTGGAACTGTTCAACGTGTCGTTCGCCACAGCTGTGCCAGACGACTTTTAACACATCTATCTTGTGTATTTGAGTAGAATGAAGGTTTTTGACGCATTTACACCGAGCTGTGCTCTCAGAAACGCTCGAAACACGCGATATCACGATTTTGGAACTGTTCAACGATTCGTTCGCCACAGCTGTGCCAGACGACTTTTAACACATGGATCTTGTGTATTTGAGTAGAATGAAGGTTTTTCATACATTTACACCGAGCTGTGCTCTCAGAAACGCTCGAAACACGCGATATCACGATTTTGGTGTTCGTCGATTTTTCGTTCGCCACAGCTGTGCCAGACGACTTTTAACGCATGAATATTGTGCATTTGAGTAGAATGAAGGTTTTTGACACATTTACAACGAGCTGTGCTCTCAGGAACAATCGAAACAGGCGATATCACGATTTTGGTCCTGTTCAAAGTTTCGTTCGCCACAGCTGTGCCAGACAACTTTTAACACGTGGATCTTGTGTATTTGAGAAGAATGAAGGTTTTTGACACATTTACACCGAGCTGTACTCTCAGAAACGCTCGAAACCCGCGATATCACGATTTTGGTGTTCTTCGATTTTTCGTTCGCCGCAGCTGTGGCAGACGACTTTTAACGCATGGATAATGTGCATTTGAGTAGAATGAAGGTTTTTCATACATTTACACCGAGCTGTGCTCTCAGAATCGTTCGAAACACGCGATATCACGATTTTGGAACTGTTCAACGTTTCGTTCGCCACAGCTGTGCCAGACGACTTTTAACACATGGATCTTGTGTATTTGAGTAGAATGAAGGGTTTTCATACATTTACACCGAGCTGTGCTCTCAGAAACGTTCGAAACACGCGATATCACGACTTTGGTACTGTTCAACGTTTCGTTCGCCACAGCTGTGCCAGACGACTTTTAACACATCTATCTTGTGTATTTGAGTAGAATGAAGGTTTTTGACGCATTTACACCGAGCTGTGCTCTCAGAAACGCTCGAAACACGCGATATCACGATTTTGGAACTGTTCAACGATTCGTTCGCCACAGCTGTGCCCGACAACTTTTAACACGTGGATCTTGTGTATTTGAGTAGAATGAAGGTTTTTGACACATTTGCACCGAGCTGTGCTCTCAGAAATGCTCGAAACACGCGATATCACGATTTTGGTACTGGTCAACGTTTCGTTCGCCACAGCTGTGCCAGACGACTTTTAACACATGGATCTTGTGTATTTGAGTAAAATGAAGGTTTTTGACACATTTATACCGAGCTGTGCTCTGAGATACGCTCGAAACACGCGATATCACGATTTTGGAACTGTTGAACGTTTCGTTCGCCACAGCTGTGCCAGACGACTTTTAACACATGGATCTTGTGTATTTGAGTAGAATGAAGGTTTTTCATACATTTACACCGAGCTGTGCTCTCAGAAACGTTCGAAACACACGATATCACGATTTTGGTACTGTTCAACGTTTCGTTCGCCACAGATGTGCCAGATGACTTTTAACAAATGGATCTTGTGTATTTGAGTAGAATGAAGGTTTTTGACACATTTACACCGAGCTGTGCTCACAGAAACGTTCGAAACACGCGATATCACGATTTTGCTACTGTTCAACGTTTCGTTCGCCACAGCTGTGCCAGACGACTTTTAACACATGGATCTTGTGTATTTGAGTAGAATGAAGGTTTTTGATACATTTATACCGAGCTGCGCTCTGAGATACGCTCGAAACACGCGATACCACGATTTTGGAACTGTTCAACGTTTCGTTCGCCACAGCTGTGCCAGACGACTTTTAACACATCTATCTTGTGTATTTGAGTAGAATGAAGGTTTTTGACGCATTTACACCGAGCTGTGCTCTCAGAAACGCTCGAAACACGCGATATCACGATTTTGGAACTGTTCAACGATTCGTTCGCCACAGCTGTGCCAGACGACTTTTAACACATGGATCTTGTGTATTTGAGTAGAATGAAGGTTTTTCATACATTTACACCGAGCTGTGCTCTCAGAAACGCTCGAAACACGCGATATTACGATTTTGGTGTTCTTCGATGTTTCGTCCGCGACAGCTGTGCCAGACGACTTTAACCGCATGTATATTGTGCATTTGAGTAAAATGAAGGATTTTGACGCATTTACACCGAGCTGTGCTCTCAGAAACGTTCGAAACAAGCGATATCACGATTTTGGTGTTCTTCAATGTTTCGTTCGCCACAGCTGTGCCAGACAACTTTTAACACATGGATCTTGTGTATTTGAGTAGAATGAAGGTTTTTGACACATTTGCACTGAGCTGTGCTCTCAGAAATGCGCGAAACACGCGATATCACGATTTTGGTACTGGTCAACGTTTCGTTCGCCACAGCTGTGCCAGACGACTTTTAACACATGGATCTTGTGTATTTGAGTAGAATGAAGGTTTTTGACACATTTATACCGAGCTGTGCTCTGAGATACGCTCGAAACACGCGATATCACGATTTTGGAACTGTTCAACGTTTCGTTCGCCACAGCTGTGCCAGACGACTTTTAACACATCTATCTTGTGTATTTGAGTAGAATGAAGGTTTTTGACGCATTTACACCGAGCTGTGCTCTCAGAAACGCTCGAAACACGCGATATCACGATTTTGGAACTGTTCAACGATTCGTTCGCCACAGCTGTGCCAGACGACTTTTAACACATGGATCTTGTGTATTTGAGTAGAATGAAGGTTTTTCATACATTTACACCGAGCTGTGCTCTCAGAAACGCTCGAAACACGCGATATTACGATTTTGGTGTTCTTCGATGTTTCGTCCGCGACAGCTGTGCCAGACGACTTTAACCGCATGTATATTGTGCATTTGAGTAAAATGAAGGATTTTGACGCATTTACACCGAGCTGTGCTCTCAGGAACGCTCGAAACACGCGATATCACGATTTTGGTCCTGTTCAAAGTTTCGTTCGCCACAGCTGTGCCCGACAACTTTTAACACGTGGATCTTGTGTATTTGAGTAGAATGAAGGTTTTTGACACATTTGCACCGAGCTGTGCTCTCAGAAATGCTCGAAACACGCGATATCACGATTTTGGTACTGGTCAACGTTTCGTTCGCCACAGCTGTGCCAGACGACTTTTAACACATGGATCTTGTGTATTTGAGTAAAATGAAGGTTTTTGACACATTTATACCGAGCTGTGCTCTGAGATACGCTCGAAACACGCGATATCACGATTTTGGAACTGTTCAACGTTTCGTTCGCCACAGCTGTGCCAGACGACTTTTAACACATCTATCTTGTGTATTTGAGTAGAATGAAGGTTTTTGACACATTTGCACCGAGCTGTGCTCTCAGAAATGCTCGAAACACGCGATATCACGATTTTGGTGTTCTTCGATTTTTCGTTCGCCACAGCTGTGGCAGACGACTTTTAACGCATGGATCTTGTGTATTTGAGTAGAATGAAGGTTTTTCATACATTTACACCGAGCTGTGCTCTCAGAAACGTTCGAAACACGCGATATCACGATTTTGGTACTGTTCAACGTTTCGTTCGCCACAGCTGTGCCAGATGACTTTTAACAAATGGATCTTGTGTATTTGAGTAGAATGAAGGTTTTTCATACATTTACACCGAGCTGTGCTCTCAGAAATGTTCGAAACACGCGATATCACGATTTTGGAACTGTTGAACGTTTCGTTCGCCACAGCTGTGCCAGACGACTTTTAACACATGGGTCTTGTGTATTTGAGTAGAATGAAGGTTTTTCATACATTTACACCGAGCTGTACTCTCAGAAACGTTCGAAACACGCGATATCACGATTTTGGTACTGTTCAACGTTTCGTTCGCCACAGCTGTGCCAGATGACTTTTAACAAATGGATCTTGTGTATTTGAGTAGAATGAAGGTTTTTGACGCATTTACACCGAGCTGTGCTCTCAGAAACGCTCGAAACACGCGATATCACGATTTTGGAACTGTTCAACGATTCGTTCGCCACAGCTGTGCCAGACGACTTTTAACACATGGATCTTGTGTATTTGAGTAGAATGACGGTTTTTCATACATTTACACCGAGCTGTGCTCTCAGAAACGCTCGAAACACGCGATATTACGATTTTGGTGTTCTTCGATGTTTCGTCCGCGACAGCTGTGCCAGACGAGTTTAACCGCATGTATATTGTGCATTTGAGTAAAATGAAGGATTTTGACGCATTTACACCGAGCTGTGCTCTCAGAAACGTTCGAAACAAGCGATATCACGATTTTGGTGTTCTTCAATGTTTCGTTCGCCACAGCTGTGCCAGACAACTTTTAACACATGGATCTTGTGTATTTGAGTAGAATGAAGGTTTTTGACACATTTGCACCGAGCTGTGCTCTCAGAAATGCTCGAAACACGCGATATCACGATTTTGGTACTGGTCAACGTTTCGTTCGCCACAGCTGTGAAAGACGACTTTTAACACATCTATCTTGTGTATTTGAGTAGAATGAAGGTTTTTGACACATTTATACCGAGCTGTGCTCTGAGATACGCTCGAAACACGCGATATCACGATTTTGGAACTGTTCAACGTGTCGTTCGCCACAGCTGTGCCAGACGACTTTTAACACATCTATCTTGTGTATTTGAGTAGAATGAAGGTTTTTGACGCATTTACACCGAGCTGTGCTCTCAGAAACGCTCGAAACACGCGATATCACGATTTTGGAACTGTTCAACGATTCGTTCGCCACAGCTGTGCCAGACGACTTTTAACACATGGATCTTGTGTATTTGAGTAGAATGAAGGTTTTTCATACATTTACACCGAGCTGTGCTCTCAGAAACGCTCGAAACACGCGATATCACGATTTTGGTGTTCGTCGATTTTTCGTTCGCCACAGCTGTGCCAGACGACTTTTAACGCATGAATATTGTGCATTTGAGTAGAATGAAGGTTTTTGACACATTTACAACGAGCTGTGCTCTCAGGAACAATCGAAACAGGCGATATCACGATTTTGGTCCTGTTCAAAGTTTCGTTCGCCACAGCTGTGCCAGACAACTTTTAACACGTGGATCTTGTGTATTTGAGAAGAATGAAGGTTTTTGACACATTTACACCGAGCTGTACTCTCAGAAACGCTCGAAACCCGCGATATCACGATTTTGGTGTTCTTCGATTTTTCGTTCGCCGCAGCTGTGGCAGACGACTTTTAACGCATGGATAATGTGCATTTGAGTAGAATGAAGGTTTTTCATACATTTACACCGAGCTGTGCTCTCAGAATCGTTCGAAACACGCGATATCACGATTTTGGAACTGTTCAACGTTTCGTTCGCCACAGCTGTGCCAGACGACTTTTAACACATGGATCTTGTGTATTTGAGTAGAATGAAGGGTTTTCATACATTTACACCGAGCTGTGCTCTCAGAAACGTTCGAAACACGCGATATCACGACTTTGGTACTGTTCAACGTTTCGTTCGCCACAGCTGTGCCAGACGACTTTTAACACATCTATCTTGTGTATTTGAGTAGAATGAAGGTTTTTGACGCATTTACACCGAGCTGTGCTCTCAGAAACGCTCGAAACACGCGATATCACGATTTTGGAACTGTTCAACGATTCGTTCGCCACAGCTGTGCCCGACAACTTTTAACACGTGGATCTTGTGTATTTGAGTAGAATGAAGGTTTTTGACACATTTGCACCGAGCTGTGCTCTCAGAAATGCTCGAAACACGCGATATCACGATTTTGGTACTGGTCAACGTTTCGTTCGCCACAGCTGTGCCAGACGACTTTTAACACATGGATCTTGTGTATTTGAGTAAAATGAAGGTTTTTGACACATTTATACCGAGCTGTGCTCTGAGATACGCTCGAAACACGCGATATCACGATTTTGGAACTGTTGAACGTTTCGTTCGCCACAGCTGTGCCAGACGACTTTTAACACATGGATCTTGTGTATTTGAGTAGAATGAAGGTTTTTCATACATTTACACCGAGCTGTGCTCTCAGAAACGTTCGAAACACACGATATCACGATTTTGGTACTGTTCAACGTTTCGTTCGCCACAGATGTGCCAGATGACTTTTAACAAATGGATCTTGTGTATTTGAGTAGAATGAAGGTTTTTGACACATTTACACCGAGCTGTGCTCACAGAAACGTTCGAAACACGCGATATCACGATTTTGCTACTGTTCAACGTTTCGTTCGCCACAGCTGTGCCAGACGACTTTTAACACATGGATCTTGTGTATTTGAGTAGAATGAAGGTTTTTGATACATTTATACCGAGCTGCGCTCTGAGATACGCTCGAAACACGCGATACCACGATTTTGGAACTGTTCAACGTTTCGTTCGCCACAGCTGTGCCAGACGACTTTTAACACATCTATCTTGTGTATTTGAGTAGAATGAAGGTTTTTGACGCATTTACACCGAGCTGTGCTCTCAGAAACGCTCGAAACACGCGATATCACGATTTTGGAACTGTTCAACGATTCGTTCGCCACAGCTGTGCCAGACGACTTTTAACACATGGATCTTGTGTATTTGAGTAGAATGAAGGTTTTTCATACATTTACACCGAGCTGTGCTCTCAGAAACGCTCGAAACACGCGATATTACGATTTTGGTGTTCTTCGATGTTTCGTCCGCGACAGCTGTGCCAGACGACTTTAACCGCATGTATATTGTGCATTTGAGTAAAATGAAGGATTTTGACGCATTTACACCGAGCTGTGCTCTCAGAAACGTTCGAAACAAGCGATATCACGATTTTGGTGTTCTTCAATGTTTCGTTCGCCACAGCTGTGCCAGACAACTTTTAACACATGGATCTTGTGTATTTGAGTAGAATGAAGGTTTTTGACACATTTGCACTGAGCTGTGCTCTCAGAAATGCGCGAAACACGCGATATCACGATTTTGGTACTGGTCAACGTTTCGTTCGCCACAGCTGTGCCAGACGACTTTTAACACATGGATCTTGTGTATTTGAGTAGAATGAAGGTTTTTGACACATTTATACCGAGCTGTGCTCTGAGATACGCTCGAAACACGCGATATCACGATTTTGGAACTGTTCAACGTTTCGTTCGCCACAGCTGTGCCAGACGACTTTTAACACATCTATCTTGTGTATTTGAGTAGAATGAAGGTTTTTGACGCATTTACACCGAGCTGTGCTCTCAGAAACGCTCGAAACACGCGATATCACGATTTTGGAACTGTTCAACGATTCGTTCGCCACAGCTGTGCCAGACGACTTTTAACACATGGATCTTGTGTATTTGAGTAGAATGAAGGTTTTTCATACATTTACACCGAGCTGTGCTCTCAGAAACGCTCGAAACACGCGATATTACGATTTTGGTGTTCTTCGATGTTTCGTCCGCGACAGCTGTGCCAGACGACTTTAACCGCATGTATATTGTGCATTTGAGTAAAATGAAGGATTTTGACGCATTTACACCGAGCTGTGCTCTCAGGAACGCTCGAAACACGCGATATCACGATTTTGGTCCTGTTCAAAGTTTCGTTCGCCACAGCTGTGCCCGACAACTTTTAACACGTGGATCTTGTGTATTTGAGTAGAATGAAGGTTTTTGACACATTTGCACCGAGCTGTGCTCTCAGAAATGCTCGAAACACGCGATATCACGATTTTGGTACTGGTCAACGTTTCGTTCGCCACAGCTGTGCCAGACGACTTTTAACACATGGATCTTGTGTATTTGAGTAAAATGAAGGTTTTTGACACATTTATACCGAGCTGTGCTCTGAGATACGCTCGAAACACGCGATATCACGATTTTGGAACTGTTCAACGTTTCGTTCGCCACAGCTGTGCCAGACGACTTTTAACACATCTATCTTGTGTATTTGAGTAGAATGAAGGTTTTTGACACATTTGCACCGAGCTGTGCTCTCAGAAATGCTCGAAACACGCGATATCACGATTTTGGTGTTCTTCGATTTTTCGTTCGCCACAGCTGTGGCAGACGACTTTTAACGCATGGATCTTGTGTATTTGAGTAGAATGAAGGTTTTTCATACATTTACACCGAGCTGTGCTCTCAGAAACGTTCGAAACACGCGATATCACGATTTTGGTACTGTTCAACGTTTCGTTCGCCACAGCTGTGCCAGATGACTTTTAACAAATGGATCTTGTGTATTTGAGTAGAATGAAGGTTTTTCATACATTTACACCGAGCTGTGCTCTCAGAAATGTTCGAAACACGCGATATCACGATTTTGGAACTGTTGAACGTTTCGTTCGCCACAGCTGTGCCAGACGACTTTTAACACATGGGTCTTGTGTATTTGAGTAGAATGAAGGTTTTTCATACATTTACACCGAGCTGTACTCTCAGAAACGTTCGAAACACGCGATATCACGATTTTGGTACTGTTCAACGTTTCGTTCGCCACAGCTGTGCCAGATGACTTTTAACAAATGGATCTTGTGTATTTGAGTAGAATGAAGGTTTTTGACGCATTTACACCGAGCTGTGCTCTCAGAAACGCTCGAAACACGCGATATCACGATTTTGGAACTGTTCAACGATTCGTTCGCCACAGCTGTGCCAGACGACTTTTAACACATGGATCTTGTGTATTTGAGTAGAATGAAGGTTTTTCATACATTTACACCGAGCTGTGCTCTCAGAAACGCTCGAAACACGCGATATTACGATTTTGGTGTTCTTCGATGTTTCGTCCGCGACCGCTGTGCCAGACGAGTTTAACCGCATGTATATTGTGCATTTGAGTAAAATGAAGGATTTTGACGCATTTACACCGAGCTGTGCTCTCAGAAACGTTCGAAACAAGCGATATCACGATTTTGGTGTTCTTCAATGTTTCGTTCGCCACAGCTGTGCCAGACAACTTTTAACACATGGATCTTGTGTATTTGAGTAGAATGAAGGTTTTTGACACATTTGCACCGAGCTGTGCTCTCAGAAATGCTCGAAACACGCGATATCACGATTTTGGTACTGGTCAACGTTTCGTTCGCCACAGCTGTGAAAGACGACTTTTAACACATGGATCTTGTGTATTTGAGTAGAATGAAGGTTTTTGACACATTTATACCGAGCTGTGCTCTGAGATACGCTCGAAACACGCGATATCACGATTTTGGAACTGTTCAACATTTCGTTCGCCACAGCTGTGCCAGACGACTTTTAACACATCTATCTTGTGTATTTGAGTAGAATGAAGGTTTTTGACGCATTTACACCGAGCTGTGCTCTCAGAAACGCTCGAAACACGCGATATCACGATTTTGGAACTGTTCAACGATTCGTTCGCCACAGCTGTGCCAGACGACTTTTAACACATGGATCTTGTGTATTTGAGTAGAATGAAGGTTTTTCATACATTTACACCGAGCTGTGCTCTCAGAAACGCTCGAAACACGCGATATTACGATTTTGGTGTTCTTCGATGTTTCGTCCGCGACAGCTGTGCCAGACGACTTTAACCGCATGTATATTGTGCATTTGAGTAAAATGAAGGATTTTGACGCATTTACACCGAGCTGTGCTCTCAGGAACGCTCGAAACACGCGATATCACGATTTTGGTCCTGTTCAAAGTTTCGTTCGCCACAGCTGTGCCCGACAACTTTTAACACGTGGATCTTGTGTATTTGAGTAGAATGAAGGTTTTTGACACATTTGCACCGAGCTGTGCTCTCAGAAATGCTCGAAACACGCGATATCACGATTTTGGTACTGGTCAACGTTTCGTTCGCCACAGCTGTGCCAGACGACTTTTAACACATGGATCTTGTGTATTTGAGTAAAATGAAGGTTTTTGACACATTTATACCGAGCTGTGCTCTGAGATACGCTCGAAACACGCGATATCACGATTTTGGAACTGTTCAACGTTTCGTTCGCCACAGCTGTGCCAGACGACTTTTAACACATCTATCTTGTGTATTTGAGTAGAATGAAGGTTTTTGACACATTTGCACCGAGCTGTGCTCTCAGAAATGCTCGAAACACGCGATATCACGATTTTGGTACTGGTCAACGTTTCGTTCGCCACAGCTGTGCCCGACAACTTTTAACACGTGGATCTTGTGTATTTGAGTAGAATGAAGGTTTTTGACACATTTACACCAAGCTGTACTCTCAGAAACGCTCGAAACCCGCGATATCACGATTTTGGTGTTCTTCGATTTTTCGTTCGCCACAGCTGTGGCAGACGACTTTTAACGCATGGATCTTGTGTATTTGAGTAGAATGAAGGTTTTTCATACATTTACACCGAGCTGTGCTCTCAGAAACGTTCGAAACACGCGATATCACGATTTTGGTACTGTTCAACGTTTCGTTCGCCACAGCTGTGCCAGATGACTTTTAACAAATGGATCTTGTGTATTTGAGTAGAATGAAGGTTTTTCATACATTTACACCGAGCTGTGCTCTCAGAAATGTTCGAAACACGCGATATCACGATTTTGGAACTGTTGAACGTTTCGTTCGCCACAGCTGTGCCAGACGACTTTTAACACATCGGTCTTGTGTATTTGAGTAGAATGAAGGTTTTTCATACATTTACACCGAGCTGTACTCTCAGAAACGTTCGAAACACGCGATATCACGATTTTGGTACTGTTCAACGTTTCGTTCGCCACAGCTGTGCCAGATGACTTTTAACAAATGGATCTTGTGTATTTGAGCAGAATGAAGGTTTTTGACGCATTTACACCGAGCTGTGCTCTCAGAAACGCTCGAAACACGCGATATCACGATTTTGGAACTGTTCAACGATTCGTTCGCCACAGCTGTGACAGACGACTTTTAACACATGGATCTTGTGTATTTGAGTAGAATGAAGGTTTTTCATACATTTACACCGAGCTGTGCTCTCAGAAACGCTCGAAACACGCGATATTACGATTTTGGTGTTCTTCGATGTTTCGTCCGCGACAGCTGTGCCAGACGACTTTAACCGCATGTATATTGTGCATTTGAGTAAAATGAAGGATTTTGACGCATTTACACCGAGCTGTGCTCTCAGAAACTTTCGAAACAAGCGATATCACGATTTTGGTGTTCTTCAATGTTTCGTTCGCCACAGCTGTGCCAGACAAGTTTTAACACATGGATCTTGTGTATTTGAGTAGAATGAAGGTTTTTGACACATTTGCACCGAGCTGTGCTCTCAGAAATGCTCGAAACACGCGATATCACGATTTTGGTACTGGTCAACGTTTCGTTCGCCACAGCTGTGAAAGACGACTTTTAACACATGGATCTTGTGTATTTGAGTAGAATGAAGGTTTTTGACACATTTATACCGAGCTGTGCTCTGAGATACGCTCGAAACACGCGATATCACGATTTTGGAACTGTTCAACATTTCGTTCGCCACAGCTGTGCCAGACGACTTTTAACACATCTATCTTGTGTATTTGAGTAGAATGAAGGTTTTTGACGCATTTACACCGAGCTGTGCTCTCAGAAACGCTCGAAACACGCGATATCACGATTTTGGAACTGTTCAACGATTCGTTCGCCACAGCTGTGCCAGACGACTTTTAACACATGGATCTTGTGTATTTGAGTAGAATGAAGGTTTTTCATACATTTACACCGAGCTGTGCTCTCAGAAACGCTCGAAACACGCGATATTACGATTTTGGTGTTCTTCGATGTTTCGTCCGCGACAGCTGTGCCAGACGACTTTAACCGCATGTATATTGTGCATTTGAGTAAAATGAAGGATTTTGACGCATTTACACCGAGCTGTGCTCTCAGGAACGCTCGAAACACGCGATATCACGATTTTGGTCCTGTTCAAAGTTTCGTTCGCCACAGCTGTGCCCGACAACTTTTAACACGTGGATCTTGTGTATTTGAGTAGAATGAAGGTTTTTGACACATTTGCACCGAGCTGTGCTCTCAGAAATGCTCGAAACACGCGATATCACGATTTTGGTACTGGTCAAGGTTTCGTTCGCCACAGCTGTGCCAGACGACTTTTAACACATGGATCTTGTGTATTTGAGTAAAATGAAGGTTTTTGACACATTTATACCGAGCTGTGCTCTGAGATACGCTCGAAACACGCGATATCACGATTTTGGAACTGTTCAACGTTTCGTTCGCCACAGCTGTGCCAGACGACTTTTAACACATCTATCTTGTGTATTTGAGTAGAATGAAGGTTTTTGACACATTTGCACCGAGCTGTGCTCTCAGAAATGCTCGAAACACGCGATATCACGATTTTGGTACTGGTCAACGTTTCGTTCGCCACAGCTGTGCCCGACAACTTTTAACACGTGGATCTTGTGTATTTGAGTAGAATGAAGGTTTTTGACACATTTACACCGAGCTGTACTCTCAGAAACGCTCGAAACCCGCGATATCACGATTTTGGTGTTCTTCGATTTTTCGTTCGCCACAGCTGTGGCAGACGACTTTTAACGCATGGATCTTGTGTATTTGAGTAGAATGAAGGTTTTTCATACATTTACACCGAGCTGTGCTCTCAGAAACGTTCGAAACACGCGATATCACGATTTTGGTACTGTTCAACGTTTCGTTCGCCACAGCTGTGCCAGATGACTTTTAACAGATGGATCTTGTGTATTTGAGTAGAATGAAGGTTTTTCATACATTTACACCGAGCTGTGCTCTCAGAAATGTTCGAAACACGCGATATCACGATTTTGGAACTGTTGAACGTTTCGTTCGCCACAGCTGTGCCAGACGACTTTTAACACATGGGTCTTGTGTATTTGAGTAGAATGAAGGTTTTTCATACATTTACACCGAGCTGTACTCTCAGAAACGTTCGAAACACGCGATATCACGATTTTGGTACTGTTCAACGTTTCGTTCGCCACAGCTGTGCCAGATGACTTTTAACAAATGGATCTTGTGTATTTGAGTAGAATGAAGGTTTTTGACACATTTACACCGAGCTGTGCTCACAGAAACGTTCGAAACACGCGATATCACGATTTTGGAACTGTTCAACGTTTCGTTCGCCACAGCTGTGCCAGACGACTTTTAACACATGGATCTTGTGTATTTGAGTAGAATGAAGGTTTTTCATACATTTACACCGAGCTGTGCTCACAGAAACGTTCGAAACACGCGATATCACGATTTTGCTACTGTTCAACGTTTCGTTCGCCACAGCTGTGCCAGACGACTTTTAACACATGGATCTTGTGTATTTGAGTAGAATGAAGGTTTTTGATACATTTATACCGAGCTGCGCTCTGAGATACGCTCGAAACACGCGATATCACGATTTTGGTACTGTTCAACGTTTCGTTCGTCACAGCTGTGCCAGACGACTTTTAACACATGGATCTTGTGTATTTGAGTAGAATGAAGGTTTTTGACACATTTACACCGAGCTGTGCTCTCCGGAACGCTCGAAACACGCGATATCACGATTTTGGTCCTGTTCAAAGTTTCGTTCGCCACAGCTGTGCCAGACAACTTTTAACACGTGGATCTTGTGTATTTGAGTAGAATGAAGGTTTTTGACACATTTACACCGAGCTGTACTCTCAGAAAAGCTCGAAACCCGCGATATCACGATTTTGGTACTTTCAACGTTTCGTTCGCCACAGCTGTGCCAGACGACTTTTAACACATGGATCTTGTGTTTTTGAGTAGTATGAAGGTTTTTGACACATTTATACCCAGCTGTGCTCTGAGATACGCTCGAAACACGCGATATCACGATTTTGGTGTTCTTCAATGTTTCGTTCGCCACAGCTGTGCCAGACAACTTTTAACACATGGATCTTGTGTATTTGAGTAGAATGAAGGTTTTTGACACATTTGCACCGAGCTGTGCTCTCAGAAATGCTCGAAACACGCGATATCACGATTTTGGTACTGGTCAACGTTTCGTTCGCCACAGCTGTGCCAGACGACTTTTAACACATGGATCTTGTGTATTTGAGTAGAATGAAGGTTTTTGACACATTTATACCCAGCTGTGCTCTGAGATACGCTCGAAACACGCGATATCACGATTTTGGAACTGTTCAACTTTTCGTCCGCCACAGCTGTGCCAGACGACTTTTAACACATCTATCTTGTGTATTTGAGTAGAATGAAGGTTTTTGACGCATTTACACCGAGCTGTGCTCTCAGAAACGCTCGAAACACGCGATATCACGATTTTGGAACTGTTCAACGATTCGTTCGCCACAGCTGTGCCAGACGACTTTTAACACATGGATCTTGTGTATTTGAGTAGAATGAAGGTTTTTCATACATTTACACCGAGCTGTGCTCTCAGAAACGCTCGAAACACGCGATATTACGATTTTGGTGTTCTTCGATGTTTCGTCCGCGACAGCTGTGCCAGACGACTTTAACCGCATGTATATTGTGCATTTGAGTAAAATGAAGGATTTTGACGCATTTACACCGAGCTGTGCTCTCAGAAACGTTCGAAACACGCGATATCACGATTTTGGTGTTCTTCAATGTTTCGTTCGCCACAGCTGTGCCAGACAACTTTTAACACATGGATCTTGTGTATTTGAGTAGAATGAAGGTTTTTGACACATTTATACCGAGCTGTGCTCTGAGATACGCTCGAAACACGCGATATCACGATTTTGGAACTGTTCAACGTTTCGTTCGCCACAGCTGTGCCAGACGACTTTTAACACATCTATCTTGTGTATTTGAGTAGAATGAAGGTTTTTGACGCATTTACACCGAGCTGTGCTCTCAGAAACGCTCGAAACACGCGATATCACGATTTTGGAACTGTTCAACGATTCGTTCGCCACAGCTGTGCCAGACGACTTTTAACACATGGATCTTGTGTATTTGAGTAGTATGAAGGTTTTTGACACATTTATACCGAGCTGTGCTCTGAGAGACGCTCGAAACACGCGATATCACGATTTTGGTGTTCTTCGATGTTTCGTCCGCGACAGCTGTGCCAGACGACTTTAACCGCATGTATATTGTGCATTTGAGTAGAATGAAGGATTTTGACGCATTTACACCGAGCTGTGCTCTCAGAAACGCTCGAAACACTCGATATCACGATTTTGGTACTGTTCAACGTTTCGTTCGCCACAGCTGTGCCAGACGACTTTTAACACATGGATCTTGTGTTTTTGAGTAGTATGAAGGTTTTTGACACATTTACACCGAGCTGTACTCTCAGAAACGCTCGAAACCGGCGATATCACGATTTTGGTGTTCTTCGATTTTTCGTTCGCCACAGCTGTGGCAGACGACTTTTAACGCATGGATAATGTGCATTTGAGTAGAATGAAGGTTTTTCATACATTTACACCGAGCTGTGCTCTCAGAAATGTTCGAAACACGCGATATCACGATTTTGGAACTGTTGAACGTTTCGTTCGCCGCAGCTGTGCCAGACGACTTTTAACACATGGATCTTGTGTATTTGAGTAGAATGAATTTTTTTCATACATTTACACCGAGCTGTGCTCTCAGAAACGTTCGAAACACGCGATATCACGATTTTGGTACTGTTCAACGTTTCGTTCGCCACAGCTGTGCCAGATGACTTTTAACAAATGGATCTTGTGTATTTGAGTAGAATGAAGGTTTTTGACACATTTGTACCGAGCTGTGCTCTGAGAAACTCTCGAAACACGCAATATCACGATTTTGGTGTTCGTCGATGTTTCGTTCGCCACAGCTGTGCCAGACAACTTTTAACGCATGCATATTAGGCATTTGAGTAGAATGAAGGTTTTTGACACATTTGCACCGAGCTGAGCTCTCAGAAACGCTCGAAACACGCGATATCACGATTTTGGAACTGTTCAACGTTTCGTTCGCCACAGCTGTGCCAGACGACTTTTAACACATGGATCTTGTGTATTTGAGTAGAATGAAGGTTTTTGACACATTTACACCGAGCTGTGCTCTCAGAAACGCTCGAAACACGCGATATCACGATTTTTGTACTGTTCAAAGTTTCATTCGCCACAGCTGTGCCAGACAACTTTGAACACATGGATCTTGTGTATTTGAGTAGAATGAAGGTTTTTGACACATTTACACCGAGCTGTGCTCTCAGAAACGCTCGAAACACTAGATATCACGATTTTGGTACTGTTCAACGTTTCGTTCGAAACAGCTGTGCCAGACGACTTTTAACACATGGATCTTGTGTATTTGAGTAGTATGAAGGTTTTTGACACATTTATACCGAGCTGTGCTCTGAGAGACGCTCGAAACACGCGATATCACGATTTTGGTGTTCTTCGATGTTTCGTCCGCGACAGCTGTGCCAGACGACTTTAACCGCATGTATATTGTGCATTTGAGTAGAATGAAGGATTTTGAGGCATTTACACCGAGCTGTGCTCTCAGAAACGCTCGAAACACTCGATATCACGATTTTGGTACTGTTCAACGTTTCGTTCACCACAGCTGTGACAGACGACTTTTAACACATGGATCTTGTGTATTTGAGTAGAATGAAGGTTTTTGACACATTTACACCGAGCTGTGCTCTCAGGAACAATCGAAACAGGCGATATCACGATTTTGGTCCTGTTCAAAGTTTCGTTCGCCACAGCTGTGCCAGACAACTTTTAACACGTGGATCTTGTGTATTTGAGTAGAATGAAGGTTTTTGACACATTTACACCGAGCTGTACTCTCAGAAAAGCTCGAAACCCGCGATATCACGATTTTGGTACTGTTCAACGTTTCGTTCGCCACAGCTGTGCCAGACGACTTTTAACACATGGATCTTGTGTTTTTGAGTAGTATGAAGGTTTTTGACACATTTATACCGAGCTGTGCTCTGAGAGACGCTCGAAACACGCGATATCACGATTTTGTTGTTCGTCGATTTTTCGTTCGCCACAGCTGTGCCAGACGACTTTTAACGCATGGATCTTGTGTATTTGAGTAGAATGAAGGTTTTTGACACATTTACACCGAGCTGTGCTCTCAGGAACGGTCGAAACACGCGATATCACGATTTTGGTCCTGTTCAAAGTTTCGTTCGCCACAGCTGTGCCAGACAACTTTTAACACGTGGATCTTGTGTATTTGAGTAGAATGAAGGTTTTTGACACATTTACACCGAGCTGTGCTCTCAGAAACGCTCGAAACACGCGATATCACGATTTTTGTACTGTTCAAAGTTTCATTCGCCACAGCTGTGCCAGACAACTTTGAACACATGGATCTTGTGTATTTCAGTAGAGTGAAGGATTTTGACGCATTTACACCGTACTCACAGAAACGTTCGAAACACGCGATATCACGATTTTGGTGTTCTTCAATGTTTCGTTCGCCACAGCTGTGCCAGACAACTTTTAACACATGGATCTTGTGTATTTGAGTAGAATGAAGGTTTTTGACACATTTGCACCGAGCTGTGCTCTCAGAAATGCTCGAAACACGCGATATCACGATTTTGGTACTGGTCAACGTTTCGTTCGCCACAGCTGTGCCAGACGACTTTTAACACATCTATCTTGTGTATTTGAGTAGAATGAAGGTTTTTGACGCATTTACACCGAGCTGTGCTCTCAGAAACGCTCGAAACACGCGATATCACGATTTTGGAACTGTTCAACGATTCGTTCGCCACAGCTGTGCCAGACGACTTTTAACACATGGATCTTGTGTATTTGAGTAGAATGAAGGTTTTTCATACATTTACACCGAGCTGTACTCTCAGAAAAGCTCGAAACCCGCGATATCACGATTTTGGTACTGTTCAACGTTTCGTTCGCCACAGCTGTGCCAGACGACTTTTAACACATGGATCTTGTGTTTTTGAGTAGTATGAAGGTTTTTGACACATTTATACCGAGCTGTGCTCTGAGAGACGCTCGAAACACGCGATATCACGATTTTGTTGTTCGTCGATTTTTCGTTCGCCACAGCTGTGCCAGACGACTTTTAACGCATGGATCTTGTGTATTTGAGTAGAATGAAGGTTTTTGACACATTTACACCGAGCTGTGCTCTCAGGAACGGTCGAAACACGCGATATCACGATTTTGGTCCTGTTCAAAGTTTCGTTCGCCACAGCTGTGCCAGACAACTTTTAACACGTGGATCTTGTGTATTTGAGTAGAATGAAGGTTTTTGACACATTTACACCGAGCTGTGCTCTCAGAAACGCTCGAAACACGCGATATCACGATTTTTGTACTGTTCAAAGTTTCATTCGCCACAGCTGTGCCAGACAACTTTGAACACATGGATCTTGTGTATTTGAGTAGAATGAAGGTTTTTGACACATTTACACCGAGCTGTACTCTCAGAAACGCTCGAAACACGCGATATCACGATTTTGGTGTTCTTCGATGTTTCGTCCGCGACAGCTGTGCCAGAAGACTTTAACCGCATGTATATTGTGCATTTGAGTAGAATGAAGGATATTGACGCATTTACACCGAGCTGTGCTCTCAGAAACGCTCGAAACACGCGATATCACGATTTTGGAACTGTTCAACGTTTCGTTCGCCACAGCTGTGCCAGACGACTTTTAACACATCTATCTTGTGTATTTGAGTAGAATGAAGGTTTTTGACGCATTTACACCGAGCTGTGCTCTCAGAAACGCTCGAAACACGCGATATCACGATTTTGGTACTGTTCAACGTTTCGTTCGCCACAGCTGTGCCAGACGACTTTTAACACATGGATCTTGTGTATTTGAGTAGTATGAAGGTTTTTGACACATTTATACCGAGCTGTGCTCTGAGAGACGCTCGAAACACGCGATATCACGATTTTGGTGTTCTTCGATGTTTCGTCCGCGACAGCTGTGCCAGACGACTTTAACCGCATGTATATTGTGCATTTGAGTAGAATGAAGGATTTTGACGCATTTACACCGAGCTGTGCTCTCAGAAACGCTCGAAACACTCGATATCACGATTTTGGTACTGTTCAACGTTTCGTTCGCCACAGCTGTGACAGACGACTTTTAACACATGGATCTTGTGTATTTGAGTAGAATGAAGGTTTTTGACACATTTACACCGAGCTGTGCTCTCAGGAACAATCGAAACAGGCGATATCACGATTTTGGTCCTGTTCAAAGTTTCGTTCGCCACAGCTGTGCCAGACAACTTTTAACACGTGGATCTTGTGTATTTGAGTAGAATGAAGGTTTTTGACACATTTACACCGAGCTGTACTCTCAGAAAAGCTCGAAACCCGCGATATCACGATTTTGGTACTGTTCAACGTTTCGTTCGCCACAGCTGTGCCAGACGACTTTTAACACATGGATCTTGTGTTTTTGAGTAGTATGAAGGTTTTTGACACATTTATACCGAGCTGTGCTCTGAGAGACGCTCGAAACACGCGATATCACGATTTTGTTGTTCGTCGATTTTTCGTTCGCCACAGCTGTGCCAGACGACTTTTAACGCATGGATCTTGTGTATTTGAGTAGAATGAAGGTTTTTGACACATTTACACCGAGCTGTGCTCTCAGGAACGGTCGAAACATGCGATATCACGATTTTGGTCCTGTTCAAAGTTTCGTTCGCCACAGCTGTGCCAGACAACTTTTAACACGTGGATCTTGTGTATTTGAGTAGAATGAAGGTTTTTGACACATTTACACCGAGCTGTGCTCTCAGAAACGCTCGAAACACGCGATATCACGATTTTTGTACTGTTCAAAGTTTCATTCGCCACAGCTGTGCCAGACAACTTTGAACACATGGATCTTGTGTATTTCAGTAGAGTGAAGGATTTTGACGCATTTACACCGTACTCACAGAAACGTTCGAAACACGCGATATCACGATTTTGGTGTTCTTCAATGTTTCGTTCGCCACAGCTGTGCCAGACAACTTTTAACACATGGATCTTGTGTATTTGAGTAGAATGAAGGTTTTTGACACATTTGCACCGAGCTGTGCTCTCAGAAATGCTCGAAACACGCGATATCACGATTTTGGTACTGGTCAACGTTTCGTTCGCCACAGCTGTGCCAGACGACTTTTAACACATGGATCTTGTGTATTTGAGTAGAATGAAGGTTTTTGACACATTTATACCGAGCTGTGCTCTGAGATACGCTCGAAACACGCGATATCACGATTTTGGAACTGTTCAACGTTTCGTTCGCCACAGCTGTGCCAGACGACTTTTAACACATCTATCTTGTGTATTTGAGTAGAATGAAGGTTTTTGACGCATTTACACCGAGCTGTGCTCTCAGAAACGCTCGAAACACGCGATATCACGATTTTGGAACTGTTCAACGAATCGTTCGCCACAGCTGTGCCAGACGACTTTTAACACATGGATCTTGTGTATTTGAGTAGAATGAAGGTTTTTCATACATTTACACCGAGCTGTGCTCTCAGAAACGCTCGAAACACGCGATATTACGATTTTGGTGTTCTTCGATGTTTCGTCCGCGACAGCTGTGCCAGACGACTTTAACCGCATGTATATTGTGCATTTGAGTAAAATGAAGGATTTTGACGCATTTACACCGAGCTGTGCTCTCAGAAACGCTCGAAACACGCGATATCACGATTTTGGTACTGTACAACGATTCGTTCGCCACAGCTGTGCCAGACGACTTTTAACACATGGATCTTGTGTATTTGAGTAGAATGAAGGTTTTTGACACATTTATACCGAGCTGTGCTCTGAGATACGCTCGAAACACGCGATATCACGATTTTGGAACTGTTCAACGTTTCGTTCGCCACAGCTGTGGCAGACGACTTTTAACACATCTATCTTGTGTATTTGAGTAGAATGAAGGTTTTTGACGCATTTACACCGAGCTGTGCTCTCAGAAACGCTCGAAACACGCGATATCACGATTTTGGAACTGTTCAACGAATCGTTCGCCACAGCTGTGCCAGACGACTTTTAACACATGGATCTTGTGTATTTGAGTAGAATGAAGGTTTTTCATACATTTACACCGAGCTGTGCTCTCAGAAACGCTCGAAACACGCGATATTACGATTTTGGTGTTCTTCGATGTTTCGTCCGCGACAGCTGTGCCAGACGACTTTAACCGCATGTATATTGTGCATTTGAGTAAAATGAAGGATTTTGACGCATTTACACCGAGCTGTGCTCTCAGAAACGCTCGAAACACGCGATATCACGATTTTGGTACTGTACAACGATTCGTTCGCCACAGCTGTGCCAGACGACTTTTAACACATGGATCTTGTGTATTTGAGTAGAATGAAGGTTTTTCATACATTTACACCGAGCTGTGCTCTCAGAAACGCTCGAAACACGCGATATCACGATTTTGGTGTTCGTCGATTTTTCGTTCGCCACAGCTGTGCCAGACGACTTTTAACGCATGAATATTGTGCATTTGAGTAGAATGAAGGTTTTTGACACATTTACAACGAGCTGTGCTCTCAGGAACAATCGAAACAGGCGATATCACGATTTTGGTCCTGTTCAAAGTTTCGTTCGCCACAGCTGTGCCAGACAACTTTTAACACGTGGATCTTGTGTATTTGAGTAGAATGAAGGTTTTTGACACATTTACACCGAGCTGTACTCTCAGAAACGCTCGAAACCCGCGATATCACGATTTTGGTGTTCTTCGATTTTTCGTTCGCCGCAGCTGTGGCAGACGACTTTTAACGCATGGATAATGTGCATTTGAGTAGAATGAAGGTTTTTCATACATTTACACCGAGCTGTGCTCTCAGAATCGTTCGAAACACGCGATATCACGATTTTGGAACTGTTCAACCTTTCGTTCGCCACAGCTGTGCCAGACGACTTTTAACACATGGATCTTGTGTATTTGAGTAGAATGAAGGGTTTTCATACATTTACACCGAGCTGTGCTCTCAGAAACGTTCGAAACACGCGATATCACGACTTTGGTACTGTTCAACGTTTCGTTCGCCACAGCTGTGCCAGACGACTTTTAACACATGGATCTTGTGTATTTGAGTAGTATGAAGGTTTTTGACACATTTATACCCAGCTGTGCTCTGAGATACGCTCGACACACGCGATATCACGATTTTGGTGTTCTTCAATGTTTCGTTCGCCACAGCTGTGCCAGACAACTTTTAACACATGGATCTTGTGTATTTGAGTAGAATGAAGGTTTTTGACACATTTGCACCGAGCTGTGCTCTCAGAAATGCTCGAAACACGCGATATCACGATTTTGGTACTGGTCAACGTTTCGTTCGCCACAGCTGTGCCAGACGACTTTTAACACATGGATCTTGTGTATTTGAGTAGAATGAAGGTTTTTGACACATTTATACCCAGCTGTGCTCTGAGATACGCTCGAAACACGCGATATCACGATTTTGGAACTGTTCAACGTTTCGTTCGCCACAGCTGTGCCAGACGACTTTTAACACATCTATCTTGTGTATTTGAGTAGAATGAAGGTTTTTGACGCATTTACACCGAGCTGTGCTCTCAGAAACGCTCGAAACACGCGATATCACGATTTTGGAACTGTTCAACGATTCGTTCGCCACAGCTGTGCCAGACGACTTTTAACACATCTATCTTGTGTATTTGAGTAGAATGAAGGTTTTTGACACATTTACACCGAGCTGTACTCTCAGAAACGCTCGAAACACGCGATATCACGATTTTGGTGTTCTTCGATGTTTCGTCCGCGACAGCTGTGCCAGACGACTTTAACCGCATATTGTGCATTTGAGTAGAATGAAGGATTTTGACGCATTTACACCGAGCTGTGCTCTCAGAAACGCTCGAAACACGCGATATCACGATTTTGGTGTTCTTCGATGTTTCGTCCGCGACAGCTGTGCCAGAAGACTTTAACCGCATGTATATTGTGCATTTGAGTAGAATGAAGGATATTGACGCATTTACACCGAGCTGTGCTCTCAGAAACGCTCGAAACACGCGATATCACGATTTTGGAACTGTTCAACGTTTCGTTCGCCACAGCTGTGCCAGACGACTTTTAACACATCTATCTTGTGTATTTGAGTAGAATGAAGGTTTTTGACGCATTTACACCGAGCTGTGCTCTCAGAAACGCTCGAAACACGCGATATCACGATTTTGGTACTGTTCAACGTTTCGTTCGCCACAGCTGTGCCAGACGACTTTTAACACATGGATCTTGTGTATTTGAGTAGTATGAAGGTTTTTGACACATTTATACCGAGCTGTGCTCTGAGAGACGCTCGAAACACGCGATATCACGATTTTGGTGTTCTTCGATGTTTCGTCCGCGACAGCTGTGCCAGACGACTTTAACCGCATGTATATTGTGCATTTGAGTAGAATGAAGGATTTTGACGCATTTACACCGAGCTGTGCTCTCAGAAACGCTCGAAACACTCGATATCACGATTTTGGTACTGTTCAACGTTTCGTTCGCCACAGCTGTGACAGACGACTTTTAACACATGGATCTTGTGTATTTGAGTAGAATGAAGGTTTTTGACACATTTACACCGAGCTGTGCTCTCAGGAACAATCGAAACAGGCGATATCACGATTTTGGTCCTGTTCAAAGTTTCGTTCGCCACAGCTGTGCCAGACAACTTTTAACACGTGGATCTTGTGTATTTGAGTAGAATGAAGGTTTTTGACACATTTACACCGAGCTGTACTCTCAGAAAAGCTCGAAACCCGCGATATCACGATTTTGGTACTGTTCAACGTTTCGTTCGCCACAGCTGTGCCAGACGACTTTTAACACATGGATCTTGTGTTTTTGAGTAGTATGAAGGTTTTTGACACATTTATACCGAGCTGTGCTCTGAGAGACGCTCGAAACACGCGATATCACGATTTTGTTGTTCGTCGATTTTTCGTTCGCCACAGCTGTGCCAGACGACTTTTAACGCATGGATCTTGTGTATTTGAGTAGAATGAAGGTTTTTGACACATTTACACCGAGATGTGCTCTCAGGAACGGTCGAAACACGCGATATCACGATTTTGGTCCTGTTCAAAGTTTCGTTCGCCACAGCTGTGCCAGACAACTTTTAACACGTGGATCTTGTGTATTTGAGTAGAATGAAGGTTTTTGACACATTTACACCGAGCTGTGCTCTCAGAAACGCTCGAAACACGCGATATCACGATTTTTGTACTGTTCAAAGTTTCATTCGCCACAGCTGTGCCAGACAACTTTGAACACATGGATCTTGTGTATTTCAGTAGAGTGAAGGATTTTGACGCATTTACACCGTACTCACAGAAACGTTCGAAACACGCGATATCACGATTTTGGTGTTCTTCAATGTTTCGTTCGCCACAGCTGTGCCAGACAACTTTTAACACATGGATCTTGTGTATTTGAGTAGAATGAAGGTTTTTGACACATTTGCACCGAGCTGTGCTGTCAGAAATGCTCGAAACACGCGATATCACGATTTTGGTACTGGTCAACGTTTCGTTCGCCACAGCTGTGCCAGACGACTTTTAACACATGGATCTTGTGTATTTGAGTAGAATGAAGGTTTTTGACACATTTATACCCAGCTGTGCTCTGAGATACGCTCGAAACACGCGATATCACGATTTTGGAACTGTTCAACTTTTCGTCCGCCACAGCTGTGCCAGACGACTTTTAACACATCTATCTTGTGTATTTGAGTAGAATGAAGGTTTTTGACGCATTTACACCGAGCTGTGCTCTCAGAAACGCTCGAAACACGCGATATCACGATTTTGGAACTGTTCAACGATTCGTTCGCCACAGCTGTGCCAGACGACTTTTAACACATGGATCTTGTGTATTTGAGTAGAATGAAGGTTTTTCATACATTTACACCGAGCTGTGCTCTCAGAAACGCTCGAAACACGCGATATTACGATTTTGGTGTTCTTCGATGTTTCGTCCGCGACAGCTGTGCCAGACGACTTTAACCGCATGTATATTGTGCATTTGAGTAAAATGAAGGATTTTGACGCATTTACACCGAGCTGTGCTCTCAGAAACGTTCGAAACACGCGATATCACGATTTTGGTGTTCTTCAATGTTTCGTTCGCCACAGCTGTGCCAGACAACTTTTAACACATGGATCTTGTGTATTTGAGTAGAATGAAGGTTTTTGACACATTTGCACCGAGCTGTGCTCTCAGAAATGCTCGAAACACGCGATATCACGATTTTGGTACTGGTCAACGTTTCGTTCGCCACAGCTGTGCCAGACGAATTTTAACACATGGATCTTGTGTATTTGAGTAGAATGAAGGTTTTTGACACATTTATACCGAGCTGTGCTCTGAGATACGCTCGAAACACGCGATATCACGATTTTGGAACTGTTCAACGTTTCGTTCGCCACAGCTGTGCCAGACGACTTTTAACACATCTATCTTGTGTATTTGAGTAGAATGAAGGTTTTTGACGCATTTACACCGAGCTGTGCTCTCAGAAACGCTCGAAACACGCGATATCACGATTTTGGAACTGTTCAACGATTCGTTCGCCACAGCTGTGCCAGACGACTTTTAACACATGGATCTTGTGTATTTGAGTAGTATGAAGGTTTTTGACACATTTATACCGAGCTGTGCTCTGAGAGACGCTCGAAACACGCGATATCACGATTTTGGTGTTCTTCGATGTTTCGTCCGCGACAGCTGTGCCAGACGACTTTAACCGCATGTATATTGTGCATTTGAGTAGAATGAAGGATATTGACGCATTTACACCGAGCTGTGCTCTCAGAAACGCTCGAAACACGCGATATCACGATTTTGGAACTGTTCAACGTTTCGTTCGCCACAGCTGTGCCAGACGACTTTTAACACATCTATCTTGTGTATTTGAGTAGAATGAAGGTTTTTGACGCATTTACACCGAGCTGTGCTCTCAGAAACGCTCGAAACACGCGATATCACGATTTTGGTACTGTTCAACGTTTCGTTCGCCACAGCTGTGCCAGACGACTTTTAACACATGGATCTTGTGTATTTGAGTAGTATGAAGGTTTTTGACACATTTATACCGAGCTGTGCTCTGAGAGACGCTCGAAACACGCGATATCACGATTTTGGTGTTCTTCGATGTTTCGTCCGCGACAGCTGTGCCAGACGACTTTAACCGCATGTATATTGTGCATTTGAGTAGAATGAAGGATTTTGACGCATTTACACCGAGCTGTGCTCTCAGAAACGCTCGAAACACTCGATATCACGATTTTGGTACTGTTCAACGTTTCGTTCGCCACAGCTGTGACAGACGACTTTTAACACATGGATCTTGTGTATTTGAGTAGAATGAAGGTTTTTGACACATTTACACCGAGCTGTGCTCTCAGGAACAATCGAAACAGGCGATATCACGATTTTGGTCCTGTTCAAAGTTTCGTTCGCCACAGCTGTGCCAGACAACTTTTAACACGTGGATCTTGTGTATTTGAGTAGAATGAAGGTTTTTGACACATTTACACCGAGCTGTACTCTCAGAAAAGCTCGAAACCCGCGATATCACGATTTTGGTACTGTTCAACGTTTCGTTCGCCACAGCTGTGCCAGACGACTTTTAACACATGGATCTTGTGTTTTTGAGTAGTATGAAGGTTTTTGACACATTTATACCGAGCTGTGCTCTGAGAGACGCTCGAAACACGCGATATCACGATTTTGTTGTTCGTCGATTTTTCGTTCGCCACAGCTGTGCCAGACGACTTTTAACGCATGGATCTTGTGTATTTGAGTAGAATGAAGGTTTTTGACACATTTACACCGAGCTGTGCTCTCAGGAACGGTCGAAACATGCGATATCACGATTTTGGTCCTGTTCAAAGTTTCGTTCGCCACAGCTGTGCCAGACAACTTTTAACACGTGGATCTTGTGTATTTGAGTAGAATGAAGGTTTTTGACACATTTACACCGAGCTGTGCTCTCAGAAACGCTCGAAACACGCGATATCACGATTTTTGTACTGTTCAAAGTTTCATTCGCCACAGCTGTGCCAGACAACTTTGAACACATGGATCTTGTGTATTTCAGTAGAGTGAAGGATTTTGACGCATTTACACCGTACTCACAGAAACGTTCGAAACACGCGATATCACGATTTTGGTGTTCTTCAATGTTTCGTTCGCCACAGCTGTGCCAGACAACTTTTAACACATGGATCTTGTGTATTTGAGTAGAATGAAGGTTTTTGACACATTTGCACCGAGCTGTGCTCTCAGAAATGCTCGAAACACGCGATATCACGATTTTGGTACTGGTCAACGTTTCGTTCGCCACAGCTGTGCCAGACGACTTTTAACACATGGATCTTGTGTATTTGAGTAGAATGAAGGTTTTTGACACATTTATACCGAGCTGTGCTCTGAGATACGCTCGAAACACGCGATATCACGATTTTGGAACTGTTCAACGTTTCGTTCGCCACAGCTGTGCCAGACGACTTTTAACACATCTATCTTGTGTATTTGAGTAGAATGAAGGTTTTTGACGCATTTACACCGAGCTGTGCTCTCAGAAACGCTCGAAACACGCGATATCACGATTTTGGAACTGTTCAACGAATCGTTCGCCACAGCTGTGCCAGACGACTTTTAACACATGGATCTTGTGTATTTGAGTAGAATGAAGGTTTTTCATACATTTACACCGAGCTGTGCTCTCAGAAACGCTCGAAACACGCGATATTACGATTTTGGTGTTCTTCGATGTTTCGTCCGCGACAGCTGTGCCAGACGACTTTAACCGCATGTATATTGTGCATTTGAGTAAAATGAAGGATTTTGACGCATTTACACCGAGCTGTGCTCTCAGAAACGCTCGAAACACGCGATATCACGATTTTGGTACTGTACAACGATTCGTTCGCCACAGCTGTGCCAGACGACTTTTAACACATGGATCTTGTGTATTTGAGTAGAATGAAGGTTTTTGACACATTTATACCGAGCTGTGCTCTGAGATACGCTCGAAACACGCGATATCACGATTTTGGAACTGTTCAACGTTTCGTTCGCCACAGCTGTGCCAGACGACTTTTAACACATCTATCTTGTGTATTTGAGTAGAATGAAGGTTTTTGACGCATTTACACCGAGCTGTGCTCTCAGAAACGCTCGAAACACGCGATATCACGATTTTGGAACTGTTCAACGAATCGTTCGCCACAGCTGTGCCAGACGACTTTTAACACATGGATCTTGTGTATTTGAGTAGAATGAAGGTTTTTCATACATTTACACCGAGCTGTGCTCTCAGAAACGCTCGAAACACGCGATATTACGATTTTGGTGTTCTTCGATGTTTCGTCCGCGACAGCTGTGCCAGACGACTTTAACCGCATGTATATTGTGCATTTGAGTAAAATGAAGGATTTTGACGCATTTACACCGAGCTGTGCTCTCAGAAACGCTCGAAACACGCGATATCACGATTTTGGTACTGTACAACGATTCGTTCGCCACAGCTGTGCCAGACGACTTTTAACACATGGATCTTGTGTATTTGAGTAGAATGAAGGTTTTTCATACATTTACACCGAGCTGTGCTCTCAGAAACGCTCGAAACACGCGATATCACGATTTTGGTGTTCGTCGATTTTTCGTTCGCCACAGCTGTGCCAGACGACTTTTAACGCATGAATATTGTGCATTTGAGTAGAATGAAGGTTTTTGACACATTTACAACGAGCTGTGCTCTCAGGAACAATCGAAACAGGCGATATCACGACTTTGGTCCTGTTCAAAGTTTCGTTCGCCACAGCTGTGCCAGACAACTTTTAACACGTGGATCTTGTGTATTTGAGTAGAATGAAGGTTTTTGACACATTTACACCGAGCTGTACTCTCAGAAACGCTCGAAACCCGCGATATCACGATTTTGGTGTTCTTCGATTTTTCGTTCGCCGCAGCTGTGGCAGACGACTTTTAACGCATGGATAATGTGCATTTGAGTAGAATGAAGGTTTTTCATACATTTACACCGAGCTGTGCTCTCAGAATCGTTCGAAACACGCGATATCACGATTTTGGAACTGTTCAACCTTTCGTTCGCCACAGCTGTGCCAGACGACTTTTAACACATGGATCTTGTGTATTTGAGTAGAATGAAGGGTTTTCATACATTTACACCGAGCTGTGCTCTCAGAAACGTTCGAAACACGCGATATCACGACTTTGGTACTGTTCAACGTTTCGTTCGCCACAGCTGTGCCAGACGACTTTTAACACATGGATCTTGTGTATTTGAGTAGTATGAAGGTTTTTGACACATTTATACCCAGCTGTGCTCTGAGATACGCTCGACACACGCGATATCACGATTTTGGTGTTCTTCAATGTTTCGTTCGCCACAGCTGTGCCAGACAACTTTTAACACATGGATCTTGTGTATTTGAGTAGAATGAAGGTTTTTGACACATTTGCACCGAGCTGTGCTCTCAGAAATGCTCGAAACACGCGATATCACGATTTTGGTACTGGTCAACGTTTCGTTCGCCACAGCTGTGCCAGACGACTTTTAACACATGGATCTTGTGTATTTGAGTAGAATGAAGGTTTTTGACACATTTATACCCAGCTGTGCTCTGAGATACGCTCGAAACACGCGATATCACGATTTTGGAACTGTTCAACGTTTCGTTCGCCACAGCTGTGCCAGACGACTTTTAACACATCTATCTTGTGTATTTGAGTAGAATGAAGGTTTTTGACGCATTTACACCGAGCTGTGCTCTCAGAAACGCTCGAAACACGCGATATCACGATTTTGGAACTGTTCAACGATTCGTTCGCCACAGCTGTGCCAGACGACTTTTAACACATCTATCTTGTGTATTTGAGTAGAATGAAGGTTTTTGACACATTTACACCGAGCTGTACTCTCAGAAACGCTCGAAACACGCGATATCACGATTTTGGTGTTCTTCGATGTTTCGTCCGCGACAGCTGTGCCAGACGACTTTAACCGCATATTGTGCATTTGAGTAGAATGAAGGATTTTGACGCATTTACACCGAGCTGTGCTCTCAGAAACGCTCGAAACACGCGATATCACGATTTTGGTGTTCTTCGATGTTTCGTCCGCGACAGCTGTGCCAGAAGACTTTAACCGCATGTATATTGTGCATTTGAGTAGAATGAAGGATATTGACGCATTTACACCGAGCTGTGCTCTCAGAAACGCTCGAAACACGCGATATCACGATTTTGGAACTGTTCAACGTTTCGTTCGCCACAGCTGTGCCAGACGACTTTTAACACATCTATCTTGTGTATTTGAGTAGAATGAAGGTTTTTGACGCATTTACACCGAGCTGTGCTCTCAGAAACGCTCGAAACACGCGATATCACGATTTTGGTACTGTTCAACGTTTCGTTCGCCACAGCTGTGCCAGACGACTTTTAACACATGGATCTTGTGTATTTGAGTAGTATGAAGGTTTTTGACACATTTATACCGAGCTGTGCTCTGAGAGACGCTCGAAACACGCGATATCACGATTTTGGTGTTCTTCGATGTTTCGTCCGCGACAGCTGTGCCAGACGACTTTAACCGCATGTATATTGTGCATTTGAGTAGAATGAAGGATTTTGACGCATTTACACCGAGCTGTGCTCTCAGAAACGCTCGAAACACTCGATATCACGATTTTGGTACTGTTCAACGTTTCGTTCGCCACAGCTGTGACAGACGACTTTTAACACATGGATCTTGTGTATTTGAGTAGAATGAAGGTTTTTGACACATTTACACCGAGCTGTGCTCTCAGGAACAATCGAAACAGGCGATATCACGATTTTGGTCCTGTTCAAAGTTTCGTTCGCCACAGCTGTGCCAGACAACTTTTAACACGTGGATCTTGTGTATTTGAGTAGAATGAAGGTTTTTGACACATTTACACCGAGCTGTACTCTCAGAAAAGCTCGAAACCCGCGATATCACGATTTTGGTACTGTTCAACGTTTCGTTCGCCACAGCTGTGCCAGACGACTTTTAACACATGGATCTTGTGTTTTTGAGTAGTATGAAGGTTTTTGACACATTTATACCGAGCTGTGCTCTGAGAGACGCTCGAAACACGCGATATCACGATTTTGTTGTTCGTCGATTTTTCGTTCGCCACAGCTGTGCCAGACGACTTTTAACGCATGGATCTTGTGTATTTGAGTAGAATGAAGGTTTTTGACACATTTACACCGAGATGTGCTCTCAGGAACGGTCGAAACACGCGATATCACGATTTTGGTCCTGTTCAAAGTTTCGTTCGCCACAGCTGTGCCAGACAACTTTTAACACGTGGATCTTGTGTATTTGAGTAGAATGAAGGTTTTTGACACATTTACACCGAGCTGTGCTCTCAGAAACGCTCGAAACACGCGATATCACGATTTTTGTACTGTTCAAAGTTTCATTCGCCACAGCTGTGCCAGACAACTTTGAACACATGGATCTTGTGTATTTCAGTAGAGTGAAGGATTTTGACGCATTTACACCGTACTCACAGAAACGTTCGAAACACGCGATATCACGATTTTGGTGTTCTTCAATGTTTCGTTCGCCACAGCTGTGCCAGACAACTTTTAACACATGGATCTTGTGTATTTGAGTAGAATGAAGGTTTTTGACACATTTGCACCGAGCTGTGCTCTCAGAAATGCTCGAAACACGCGATATCACGATTTTGGTACTGGTCAACGTTTCGTTCGCCACAGCTGTGCCAGACGACTTTTAACACATGGATCTTGTGTATTTGAGTAGAATGAAGGTTTTTGACACATTTATACCCAGCTGTGCTCTGAGATACGCTCGAAACACGCGATATCACGATTTTGGAACTGTTCAACTTTTCGTCCGCCACAGCTGTGCCAGACGACTTTTAACACATCTATCTTGTGTATTTGAGTAGAATGAAGGTTTTTGTCGCATTTACACCGAGCTGTGCTCTCAGAAACGCTCGAAACACGCGATATCACGATTTTGGAACTGTTCAACGATTCGTTCGCCACAGCTGTGCCAGACGACTTTTAACACATGGATCTTGTGTATTTCAGTAGAATGAAGGTTTTTCATACATTTACACCGAGCTGTGCTCTCAGAAACGCTCGAAACACGCGATATTACGATTTTGGTGTTCTTCGATGTTTCGTCCGCGACAGCTGTGCCAGACGACTTTAACCGCATGTATATTGTGCATTTGAGTAAAATGAAGGATTTTGACGCATTTACACCGAGCTGTGCTCTCAGAAACGTTCGAAACACGCGATATCACGATTTTGGTGTTCTTCAATGTTTCGTTCGCCACAGCTGTGCCAGACAACTTTTAACACATGGATCTTGTGTATTTGAGTAGAATGAAGGTTTTTGACACATTTGCACCGAGCTGTACTCTCAGAAATGCTCGAAACACGCGATATCACGATTTTGGTACTGGTCAACGTTTCGTTCGCCACAGCTGTGCCAAACGACTTTTAACACATGGATCTTGTGTATTTGAGTAGAATGAAGGTTTTTGACACATTTATACCGAGCTGTGCTCTGAGATACGCTCGAAACACGCGATATCACGATTTTGGAACTGTTCAACGTTTCGTTCGCCACAGCTGTGCCAGACGACTTTTAACACATCTATCTTGTGTATTTGAGTAGAATGAAGGTTTTTGACGCATTTACACCGAGCTGTGCTCTCAGAAACGCTCGAAACACGCGATATCATGATTTTGGAACTGTTCAACGATTCGTTCGCCACAGCTGTGCAGGACGACTTTTAACACATGGATCTTTTGTATTTGAGTAGAATGAAGGTTTTTCATACATTTACACCGAGCTGTGCTCTCAGAAACGCTCGAAACACGCGATATTACGATTTTGGTGTTCTTCGATGTTTCGTCCGCGACAGCTGTGCCAGACGACTTTAACCGCATGTATATTGTGCATTTGAGTAAAATGAAGGATTTTGACGCATTTACACCGAGCTGTGCTCTCAGAACCGCTCGAAACACGCGATATCACGATTTTGGTACTGTACAACGATTCGTTCGCCACAGCTGTGCCAGACGACTTTTAACACATGGATCTTGTGTATTTGAGTAGAATGAAGGTTTTTCATACATTTACACCGAGCTGTGCTCTCAGAAACGCTCGAAACACGCGATATCACGATTTTGGTGTTCGTCGATTTTTCGTTCGCCACAGCTGTGCCAGACGACTTTTAACGCATGAATATTGTGCATTTGAGTAGAATGAAGGTTTTTGACACATTTACAACGAGCTGTGCTCTCAGGAACAATCGAAACAGGCGATATCACGATTTTGGTCCTGTTCAAAGTTTCGTTCGCCACAGCTGTGCCAGACAACTTTTAACACGTGGATCTTGTGTATTTGAGTAGAATGAAGGTTTTTGACGCATTTACACCGAGCTGTGCTCTCAGAAACGCTCGAAACACGCGATATCACGATTTTGGAACTGTTCAACGATTCGTTCGCCACAGCTGTGCCAGACGACTTTTAACACATGGATCTTTTGTATTTGAGTAGAATGAAGGTTTTTCATACATTTACACCGAGCTGTGCTCTCAGAAACGCTCGAAACACGCGATATTACGATTTTGGTGTTCTTCGATGTTTCGTCCGCGACAGCTGTGCCAGACGACTTTAACCGCATGTATATTGTGCATTTGAGTAAAATGAAGGATTTTGACGCATTTACACCGAGCTGTGCTCTCAGAAACGCTCGAAACACGCGATATCACGATTTTGGTACTGTACAACGATTCGTTCGCCACAGCTGTGCCAGACGACTTTTAACACATGGATCTTGTGTATTTGAGTAGAATGAAGGTTTTTCATACATTTACACCGAGCTGTGCTCTCAGAAACGCTCGAAACACGCGATATCACGATTTTGGTGTTCGTCGATTTTTCGTTCGCCACAGCTGTGCCAGACGACTTTTAACGCATGAATATTGTGCATTTGAGTAGAATGAAGGTTTTTGACACATTTACAACGAGCTGTGCTCTCAGGAACAATCGAAACAGGCGATATCACGATTTTGGTCCTGTTCAAAGTTTCGTTCGCCACAGCTGTGCCAGACAACTTTTAACACGTGGATCTTGTGTATTTGAGTAGAATGAAGGTTTTTGACACATTTACACCGAGCTGTACTCTCAGAAACGCTCGAAACCCGCGATATCACGATTTTGGTGTTCTTCGATTTTTCGTTCACCGCAGCTGTGGCAGACGACTTTTAACGCATGGATAATGTGCATTTGAGTAGAATGAAGGTTTTTCATACATTTACACCGAGCTGTGCTCTCAGAATCGTTCGAAACACGCGATATCACGATTTTGGAACTGTTCAACCTTTCGTTCGCCACAGCAGTGCCAGACGACTTTTAACACATGGATCTTGTGTATTTGAGTAGAATGAAGGGTTTTCATACATTTACACCGAGCTGTGCTCTCAGAAACGTTCGAAACACGCGATATCACGACTTTGGTACTGTTCAACGTTTCGTTCGCCACAGCTGTGCCAGACGACTTTTAACACATGGATCTTGTGTATTTGAGTAGTATGAAGGTTTTTGACACATTTATACCGAGCTGTGCTCTGAGAGACGCTCGAAACACGCGATATCACGATTTTGGTGTTCGTCGATTTTTCGTTCGCCACAGCTGTGCCAGACGACTATTAACACATGGATCTTGTGTATTTGAGTAGAATGAAGGTTTTCGACACATTTACACCGAGCTGTGCTCTCAGGAACGCTCGAAACACGCGATATCACGATTTTGGTCCTGTTTAAAGTTTCGTTCGCCACAGCTGTGCCAGACAACTTTTAACACGTGGATCTTGTGTATTTGAGTAGAATGAAGGTTTTTGACACATTCACACCGAGCTGTACTCTCAGAAACGCTCGAAACACGCGATATCACGATTTTGGTGTTCTTCGATGTTTCGTCCGCGACAGCTGTGCCAGACGACTTTAACCGCATGTATATTGTGCATTTGAGTAAAATGAAGGATTTTGACGCATTTACACCGAGCTGTGCTCTCAGAAACGTTCGAAACACGCGATATCACGATTTTGGTGTTCTTCAATGTTTCGTTCGCCACAGCTGTGCCAGACAACTTTTAACACATGGATCTTGTGTATTTGAGTAGAATGAAGGTATTTGACACATTTGCACCGAGCTGTGCTCTCAGAAATGCTCGAAACACGCGATATCACGATTTTGGTACTGGTCAACGTTTCGTTCGCCACAGCTGTGCCAGACGACTTTTAACACATGGATCTTGTGTATTTGAGTAGAATGAAGGTTTTTGACACATTTATACCGAGCTGTGCTCTGAGATACGCTCGAAACACGCGATATCACGATTTTGGAACTGTTCAACGTTTCGTTCGCCACAGCTGTGCCAGACGACTTTTAACACATGGATCTTGTGTATTTGAGTAGAATGAAGGTTTTTCATACATTTACACCGAGCTGTGCTCTCAGAAACGCTCGAAACACGCGATATTACGATTTTGGTGTTCTTCGATGTTTCGTCCGCGAAAGCTGTGCCAGACGACTTTAACCGCATGTATATTGTGCATTTGAGTAAAATGAAGGATTTTGACGCATTTACACCGAGCTGTGCTCTCAGAAACGCTCGAAACACGCGATATCACGATTTTGGTACTGTTCAACGATTCGTTCGCCACAGCTGGGCCAGACAACTTTGAACACATGGATCTTGTGTATTTGAGTAGAATGAAGGTTTTTGACACATTTACACCGAGCTGTACTCTCAGAAACGCTCGAAACCCGCGATATCACGATTTTGGTGTTCTTCGATTTTTCGTTCGCCACAGCTGTGGCAGACGACTTTTAACGCATGGATAATGTGCATTTGAGTAGAATGAAGGTTTTTCATACATTTACACCGAGCTGTGCTCTCAGAAATGTTCGAAACACGCGATATCACGATTTTGGAACTGTTGAACGTTTCGTTCGCCACAGCTGTGCCAGACGACTTTTAACACATGGATCTTGTGTATTTGAGTAGAATGAAGGTTTTTCATACATTTACACCGAGCTGTGCTCTCAGAAACGTTCGAAACACGCGATATCACGATTTTGGTACTGTTCAACGTTTCGTTCGCCACAGCTGTGCCAGATGACTTTTAACAAATGGATCTTGTGTATTTGAGTAGAATGAAGGTTTTCGACACATTTACACCGAGCTGTGCTCTCAGGAACGCTCGAAACACGCGATATCACGATTTTGGTCCTGTTTAAAGTTTCGTTCGCCACAGCTGTGCCAGACAACTTTTAACACGTGGATCTTGTGTATTTGAGTAGAATGAAGGTTTTTTACACATTCACACCGAGCTGTACTCTCAGAAACGCTCGAATCACGCGATATCACGATTTTGGTGTTCTTCGATGTTTCGTCCGCGACAGCTGTGCCAGACGACTTTAACCGCATGTATATTGTGCATTTGAGTAGAATGAAGGATTTTGACGCATTTACACCGAGCTGTGCTCTCAGAAACGCTCGAAACACTCGATATCACGATTTTGGTACTGTTCAACGTTTCGTTCGAAACAGCTGTGCATGACGACTTTTAACACATGGATCTTGTGTATTTGAGTAGAATGAAGGTTTTTGACACATTTACACCGAGCTGTGCTCTCAGAAACGCTCGAAACACGCGATATCACGATTTTTGTACTGTTCAAAGTTTCATTCGCCACAGCTGTGCCAGACAACTTTGAACACATGGATCTTGTGTATTTGAGTAGAATGAAGGTTTTTGACACATTTACACCGAGCTGTACTCTCAGAAACGCTCGAAACACGCGATATCACGATTTTGGTGTTCTTCGATGTTTCGTCCGCGACAGCTGTGCCAGAAGACTTTAACCGCATGTATATTGTGCATTTGAGTAGAATGAAGGATATTGACGCATTTACACCGAGCTGTGCTCTCAGAAACGCTCGAAACACGCGATATCACGATTTTGGAACTGTTCAACGTTTCGTTCGCCACAGCTGTGCCAGACGACTTTTAACACATCTATCTTGTGTATTTGAGTAGAATGAATGTTTTTGACGCATTTACACCGAGCTGTGCTCTCAGAAACGCTCGAAACACGCGATATCACGATTTTGGTACTGTTCAACGTTTCGTTCGCCACAGCTGTGCCAGACGACTTTTAACACATGGATCTTGTGTATTTGAGTAGTATGAAGGTTTTTGACACATTTATACCGAGCTGTGCTCTGAGAGACGCTCGAAACACGCGATATCACGATTTTGGTGTTCTTCGATGTTTCGTCCGCGACAGCTGTGCCAGACGACTTTAACCGCATGTATATTGTGCATTTGAGTAGAATGAAGGATTTTGACGCATTTACACCGAGCTGTGCTCTCAGAAACGCTCGAAACACTCGATATCACGATTTTGGTACTGTTCAACGTTTCGTTCGCCACAGCTGTGACAGACGACTTTTAACACATGGATCTTGTGTATTTGAGTAGAATGAAGGTTTTTGACACATTTACACCGAGCTGTGCTCTCAGGAACAATCGAAACAGGCGATATCACGATTTTGGTCCTGTTCAAAGTTTCGTTCGCCACAGCTGTGCCAGACAACTTTTAACACGTGGATCTTGTGTATTTGAGTAGAATGAAGGTTTTTGACACATTTACACCGAGCTGTACTCTCAGAAAAGCTCGAAACCCGCGATATCACGATTTTGGTACTGTTCAACGTTTCGTTCGCCACAGCTGTGCCAGACGACTTTTAACACATGGATCTTGTGTTTTTGAGTAGTATGAAGGTTTTTGACACATTTATACCGAGCTGTGCTCTGAGAGACGCTCGAAACACGCGATATCACGATTTTGTTGTTCGTCGATTTTTCGTTCGCCACAGCTGTGCCAGACGACTTTTAACGCATGGATCTTGTGTATTTGAGTAGAATGAAGGTTTTTGACACATTTACACCGAGATGTGCTCTCAGGAACGGTCGAAACACGCGATATCACGATTTTGGTCCTGTTCAAAGTTTCGTTCGCCACAGCTGTGCCAGACAACTTTTAACACGTGGATCTTGTGTATTTGAGTAGAATGAAGGTTTTTGACACATTTACACCGAGCTGTGCTCTCAGAAACGCTCGAAACACGCGATATCACGATTTTTGTACTGTTCAAAGTTTCATTCGCCACAGCTGTGCCAGACAACTTTGAACACATGGATCTTGTGTATTTCAGTAGAGTGAAGGATTTTGACGCATTTACACCGTACTCACAGAAACGTTCGAAACACGCGATATCACGATTTTGGTGTTCTTCAATGTTTCGTTCGCCACAGCTGTGCCAGACAACTTTTAACACATGGATCTTGTGTATTTGAGTAGAATGAAGGTTTTTGACACATTTGCACCGAGCTGTGCTCTCAGAAATGCTCGAAACACGCGATATCACGATTTTGGTACTGGTCAACGTTTCGTTCGCCACAGCTGTGCCAGACGAATTTTAACACATGGATCTTGTGTATTTGAGTAGAATGAAGGTTTTTGACACATTTATACCGAGCTGTGCTCTGAGATACGCTCGAAACACGCGATATCACGATTTTGGAACTGTTCAACGTTTCGTTCGCCACAGCTGTGCCAGACGACTTTTAACACATCTATCTTGTGTATTTGAGTAGAATGAAGGTTTTTGACGCATTTACACCGAGCTGTGCTCTCAGAAACGCTCGAAACACGCGATATCACGATTTTGGAACTGTTCAACGATTCGTTCGCCACAGCTGTGCCAGACGACTTTTAACACATGGATCTTGTGTATTTGAGTAGTATGAAGGTTTTTGACACATTTATACCGAGCTGTGCTCTGAGAGACGCTCGAAACACGCGATATCACGATTTTGGTGTTCTTCGATGTTTCGTCCGCGACAGCTGTGCCAGACGACTTTAACCGCATGTATATTGTGCATTTGAGTAGAATGAAGGATTTTGACGCATTTACACCGAGCTGTGCTCTCAGAAACGCTCGAAACACTCGATATCACGATTTTGGTACTGTTCAACGTTTCGTTCGCCACAGCTGTGACAGACGACTTTTAACACATGGATCTTGTGTATTTGAGTAGAATGAAGGTTTTTGACACATTTACACCGAGCTGTGCTCTCAGGAACAATCGAAACAGGCGATATCACGATTTTGGTCCTGTTCAAAGTTTCGTTCGCCACAGCTGTGCCAGACAACTTTTAACACGTGGATCTTGTGTATTTGAGTAGAATGAAGGTTTTTGACACATTTACACCGAGCTGTACTCTCAGAAAAGCTCGAAACCCGCGATATCACGATTTTGGTACTGTTCAACGTTTCGTTCGCCACAGCTGTGCCAGACGACTTTTAACACTTGGATCTTGTGTTTTTGAGTAGTATGAAGGTTTTTGACACATTTATACCGAGCTGTGCTCTGAGAGACGCTCGAAACACGCGATATCACGATTTTGTTGTTCGTCGATTTTTCGTTCGCCACAGCTGTGCCAGACGACTTTTAACGCATGGATCTTGTGTATTTGAGTAGAATGAAGGTTTTTGACACATTTACACCGAGATGTGCTCTCAGGAACGGTCGAAACACGCGATATCACGATTTTGGTCCTGTTCAAAGTTTCGTTCGCCACAGCTGTGCCAGACAACTTTTAACACGTGGATCTTGTGTATTTGAGTAGAATGAAGGTTTTTGACACATTTACACCGAGCTGTGCTCTCAGAAACGCTCGAAACACGCGATATCACGATTTTTGTACTGTTCAAAGTTTCATTCGCCACAGCTGTGCCAGACAACTTTGAACACATGGATCTTGTGTATTTGAGTAGAATGAAGGTTTTTCATACATTTACACCGAGCTGTGCTCTCAGAAACGCTCGAAACACGCGATATTACGATTTTGGTGTTCTTCGATGTTTCGTCCGCGACAGCTGTGCCAGACGACTTTAACCGCATGTATATTGTGCATTTGAGTAAAATGAAGGATTTTGACGCATTTACACCGAGCTGTGCTCTCAGAAACGCTCGAAACACGCGATATCACGATTTTGGTACTGTTCAACGATTCGTTCGCCACAGCTGTGCCAGACGACTTTTAACACATGGATCTTGTGTATTTGAGTAGAATGAAGGTTTTTCATACATTTACACCGAGCTGTGCTCTCAGAAACGCTCGAAACACGCGATATCACGATTTTTGTACTGTTCAAAGTTTCGTTCGCCACAGCTGTGCCAGACAACTTTTAACACGTGGATCTTGTGTATTTGAGCAGAATGAAGGTTTTTGACGCATTTACACCGAGCTGTGCTCTCAGAAACGCTCGAAACACTCTATATCACGATTTTGGTACTGTTCAACGTTTCGTTCGCCACAGCTGTGCCAGACGACTTTTAACACATGGATCTTGTGTATTTGAGTAGAATGAAGGTTTTTGACACATTTACACCGAGCTGTGCTCTCAGGAACGCTCGAAACACGCGACATCACGATTTTGGTCCTGTTCAAAGTTTCGTTCGCCACAGCTGTGCCAGACAACTTTTAACACGTGGATCTTGTGTATTTGAGTAGAATGAAGGTTTTTGACACATTTACACCGAGCTGTACTCTCAGAAACGCTCGAAACACGCGATATCACGATTTTGGTGTTCTTCGATGTTTCGTCCGCGACAGCTGTGCCAGACGACTTTAACCGCATATTGTGCATTTGAGTAGAATGAAGGATTTTGACGCATTTACACCGAGCTGTGCTCTCAGAAACGCTCGAAACACGCGATATCACGATTTTGGTACTGTTCAACGTTTCGTTCGCCACAGCTGTGCCAGACGACTTTTAACACATGGATCTTGTGTATTTGAGTAGAATGAAGGTTTTTGACACATTTACACCGAGCTGTGCTCTCAGGAACGCTCGAAACACGCGATATCACGATTTTGGTCCTGTTCAAAGTTTCGTTCGCCACAGCTGTGCCATACAACTTTTAACACGTGGATCTTGTGTATTTGAGTAGAATGAAGGTTTTTGACACATTTACACCGAGCTGTACTCTCAGAAACGCTCGAAACCGGCGATATCACGATTTTGGTGTTCTTCGATTTTTCGTTCGCCACAGCTGTGGCAGACGACTTTTAACGCATGGATAATGTGCATTTGAGTAGAATGAAGGTTTTTCATACATTTACACCGAGCTGTGCTCTCAGAAATGTTCGAAACACGCGATATCACGATTTTGGAACTGTTGAACGTTTCGTTCGCCGCAGCTGTGCCAGACGACTTTTAACACATGGATCTTGTGTATTTGAGTAGAATGAATTTTTTTCATACATTTACACCGAGCTGTGCTCTCAGAAACGTTCGAAACACGCGATATCACGATTTTGGTACTGTTCAACGTTTCGTTCGCCACAGCTGTGCCAGATGACTTTTAACAAATGGATCTTGTGTATTTGAGTAGAATGAAGGTTTTTGACACATTTGTACCGAGCTGTGCTCTGAGAAACTCTCGAAACACGCAATATCACGATTTTGGTGTTCGTCGATGTTTCGTTCGCCACAGCTGTGCCAGACAACTTTTAACGCATGCATATTAGGCATTTGAGTAGAATGAAGGTTTTTGACACATTTGCACCGAGCTGAGCTCTCAGAAACGCTCGAAACACGCGATATCACGATTTTGGAACTGTTCAACGTTTCGTTCGCCACAGCTGTGCCAGACGACTTTTAACACATGGATCTTGTGTATTTGAGTAGAATGAAGGTTTTTGACACATTTACACCGAGCTGTGCTCTCAGAAACGCTCGAAACACGCGATATCACGATTTTTGTACTGTTCAAAGTTTCATTCGCCACAGCTGTGCCAGACAACTTTGAACACATGGATCTTGTGTATTTGAGTAGAATGAAGGTTTTTGACACATTTACACCGAGCTGTACTCTCAGAAACGCTCGAAACACGCGATATCACGATTTTGGTGTTCTTCGATGTTTCGTCCGCGACAGCTGTGCCAGAAGACTTTAACCGCATGTATATTGTGCAGTTGAGTAGAATGAAGGATTTTGACGCATTTACACCGAGCTGTGCTCTCAGAAACGCTCGAAACACTAGATATCACGATTTTGGTACTGTTCAACGTTTCGTTCGAAACAGCTGTGCCAGACGACTTTTAACACATGGATCTTGTGTATTTGAGTAGTATGAAGGTTTTTGACACATTTATACCGAGCTGTGCTCTGAGAGACGCTCGAAACACGCGATATCACGATTTTGGTGTTCTTCGATGTTTCGTCCGCGACAGCTGTGCCAGACGACTTTAACCGCATGTATATTGTGCATTTGAGTAGAATGAAGGATTTTGACGCATTTACACCGAGCTGTGCTCTCAGAAACGCTCGAAACACTCGATATCACGATTTTGGTACTGTTCAACGTTTCGTTCACCACAGCTGTGACAGACGACTTTTAACACATGGATCTTGTGTATTTGAGTAGAATGAAGGTTTTTGACACATTTACACCGAGCTGTGCTCTCAGGAACAATCGAAACAGGCGATATCACGATTTTGGTCCTGTTCAAAGTTTCGTTCGCCACAGCTGTGCCAGACAACTTTTAACACGTGGATCTTGTGTATTTGAGTAGAATGAAGGTTTTTGACACATTTACACCGAGCTGTACTCTCAGAAAAGCTCGAAACCCGCGATATCACGATTTTGGTACTGTTCAACGTTTCGTTCGCCACAGCTGTGCCAGACGACTTTTAACACATGGATCTTGTGTTTTTGAGTAGTATGAAGGTTTTTGACACATTTATACCGAGCTGTGCTCTGAGAGACGCTCGAAACACGCGATATCACGATTTTGTTGTTCGTCGATTTTTCGTTCGCCACAGCTGTGCCAGACGACTTTTAACGCATGGATCTTGTGTATTTGAGTAGAATGAAGGTTTTTGACACATTTACACCGAGCTGTGCTCTCAGGAACGGTCGAAACACGCGATATCACGATTTTGGTCCTGTTCAAAGTTTCGTTCGCCACAGCTGTGCCAGACAACTTTTAACACGTGGATCTTGTGTATTTGAGTAGAATGAAGGTTTTTGACACATTTACACCGAGCTGTGCTCTCAGAAACGCTCGAAACCCGCGATATCACGATTTTGGTACTGTTCAACGTTTCGTTCGCCACAGCTGTGCCAGACGACTTTTAACACATGGATCTTGTGTTTTTGAGTAGTATGAAGGTTTTTGACACATTTATACCGAGCTGTGCTCTGAGAGACGCTCGAAACACGCGATATCACGATTTTGTTGTTCGTCGATTTTTCGTTCGCCACAGCTGTGCCAGACGACTTTTAACGCATGGATCTTGTGTATTTGAGTAGAATGAAGGTTTTTGACACATTTACACCGAGCTGTGCTCTCAGGAACGGTCGAAACACGCGATATCACGATTTTGGTCCTGTTCAAAGTTTCGTTCGCCACAGCTGTGCCAGACAACTTTTAACACGTGGATCTTGTGTATTTGAGTAGAATGAAGGTTTTTGACACATTTACACCGAGCTGTACTCTCAGAAACGCTCGAAACACGCGATATCACGATTTTGGTGTTCTTCGATGTTTCGTCCGCGACAGCTGTGCCAGACGACTTTAACCGCATATTGTGCATTTGAGTAGAATGAAGGATTTTGACGCATTTACACCGAGCTGTGCTCTCAGAAACGCTCGAAACACGCGATATCACGAGTTTGGTACTGTTCAACGATTCGTTCGCCACAGCTGTGCCAGACGACTTTTAACACATGGATCTTGTGTATTTGAGTAGAATGAAGGTTTTTGACACATTTACACCGAGCTGTGCTCTCAGGAACGCTCGAAACACGCGATATCACGATTTTGGTCCTGTTCAAAGTTTCGTTCGCCACAGCTGTGCCATACATCTTTTAACACGTGGATCTTGTGTATTTGAGTAGAATGAAGGTTTTTGACACATTTACACCGAGCTGTACTCTCAGAAACGCTCGAAACCGGCGATATCACGATTTTGGTGTTCTTCGATTTTTCGTTCGCCACAGCTGTGGCAGACGACTTTTAACGCATGGATAATGTGCATTTGAGTAGAATGAAGGTTTTTCATACATTTACACCGAGCTGTGCTCTCAGAAATGTTCGAAACACGCGATATCACGATTTTGGAACAGTTGAACGTTTCGTTCGCCACAGCGGTGCCAGACGACTTTTAACACATGGATCTTGTGTATTTGAGTAGAATGAAGGTTTTTGACACATTTACACCGAGCTGTACTCTCAGAATCGCTCGAAACCCGCGATATCACGATTTTGGTGTTCTTCGATTTTTCTTTCGCCACAGCTGTGGCAGACGACTTTTAACGCATGGATAATGTGCATTTGAGTAGAATGAAGGTTTTTCATACATTTACACTGAGCTGTGCTCTCAGAAACGTTCGAAACACGCGATATCACGATTTTGGAACTGTTCAACGTTTCGTTCGCCACAGCTGTGCCAGACGACTTTTAACACATCTATCTTGTGTATTTGAGTAGAATGAAGGTTTTTGACGCATTTACACCGAGCTGTGCTCTCAGAAACGCTCGAAACACGCGATATCACGATTTTGGTACTGTTCAACGTTTCGTTCGCCACAGCTGTGCCAGACGACTTTTAACACATGGATCTTGTGTTTTTGAGTAGTATGAAGGTTTTTGACACATTTATACCGAGCTGTGCTCTGAGAGACGCTCGAAACACGCGATATCACGATTTTGTTGTTCGTCGATTTTTCGTTCGCCACAGCTGTGCCAGACGACTTTTAACGCATGGATCTTGTGTATTTGAGTAGAATGAAGGTTTTTGACACATTTACACCGAGCTGTGCTCTCAGGAACGGTCGAAACACGCGATATCACGATTTTGGTCCTGTTCAAAGTTTCGTTCGCCACAGCTGTGCCAGACAACTTTTAACACGTGGATCTTGTGTATTTGAGTAGAATGAAGGTTTTTGACACATTTACACCGAGCTGTGCTCTCAGAAACGCTCGAAACACGCGATATCACGATTTTTGTACTGTTCAAAGTTTCATTCGCCACAGCTGTGCCAGACAACTTTGAACACATGGATCTTGTGTATTTCAGTAGAGTGAAGGATTTTGACGCATTTACACCGTACTCACAGAAACGTTCGAAACACGCGATATCACGATTTTGGTGTTCTTCAATGTTTCGTTCGCCACAGCTGTGCCAGACAACTTTTAACACATGGATCTTGTGTATTTGAGTAGAATGAAGGTTTTTGACACATTTGCACCGAGCTGTGCTCTCAGAAATGCTCGAAACACGCGATATCACGATTTTGGTACTGGTCAACGTTTCGTTCGCCACAGCTGTGCCAGACGACTTTTAACACATGGATCTTGTGTATTTGAGTAGAATGAAGGTTTTTCATACATTTACACCGAGCTGTGCTCTCAGAAACGTTCGAAACACGCGATATCACGATTTTGGTGTTCTTCAATGTTTCGTTCGCCACAGCTGTGCCAGACAACTTTTAACACATGGATCTTGTGTATTTGAGTAGAATGAAGGTTTTTGACACATTTGCACCGAGCTGTACTCTCAGAAATGCTCGAAACACGCGATATCACGATTTTGGTACTGGTCAACGTTTCGTTCGCCACAGCTGTGCCAGACGACTTTTAACACATGGATCTTGTGTATTTGAGTAGAATGAAGGTTTTTGACACATTTATACCGAGCTGTGCTCTGAGATACGCTCGAAACACGCGATATCACGATTTTGGAACTGTTCAACGTTTCGTTCGCCACAGCTGTGCCAGACGACTTTTAACACATCTATCTTGTGTATTTGAGTAGAATGAAGGTTTTTGACGCATTTACACCGAGCTGTGCTCTCAGAAACGCTCGAAACACGCGATATCACGATTTTGGAACTGTTCAACGAATCGTTCGCCACAGCTGTGCCAGACGACTTTTAACACATGGATCTTGTGTATTTGAGTAGAATGAAGGTTTTTCATACATTTACACCGAGCTGTGCTCTCAGAAACGCTCGAAACACGCGATATTACGATTTTGGTGTTCTTCGATGTTTCGTCCGCGACAGCTGTGCCAGACGACTTTAACCGCATGTATATTGTGCATTTGAGTAAAATGAAGGATTTTGACGCATTTACACCGAGCTGTGCTCTCAGAAACGCTCGAAACACGCGATATCACGATTATGGTACTGTACAACGATTCGTTCGCCACAGCTGTGCCAGACGACTTTTAACACATGGATCTTGTGTATTTGAGTAGAATGAAGGTTTTTCATACATTTACACCGAGCTGTGCTCTCAGAAACGCTCGAAACACGCGATATCACGATTTTGGTGTTCGTCGATTTTTCGTTCGCCACAGCTGTGCCAGACGACTTTTAACGCATGAATATTGTGCATTTGAGTAGAATGAAGGTTTTTGACACATTTACAACGAGCTGTGCTCTCAGGAACAATCGAAACAGGCGATATCACGATTTTGGTCCTGTTCAAAGTTTCGTTCGCCACAGCTGTGCCAGACAACTTTTAACACGTGGATCTTGTGTATTTGAGTAGAATGAAGGTTTTTGACACATTTACACCGAGCTGTACTCTCAGAAACGCTCGAAACCCGCGATATCACGATTTTGGTGTTCTTCGATTTTTCGTTCGCCGCAGCTGTGGCAGACGACTTTTAACGCATGGATAATGTGCATTTGAGTAGAATGAAGGTTTTTCATACATTTACACCGAGCTGTGCTCTCAGAATCGTTCGAAACACGCGATATCACGATTTTGGAACTGTTCAACGTTTCGTTCGCCACAGCTGTGCCAGACGACTTTTAACACATGGATCTTGTGTATTTGAGTAGAATGAAGGGTTTTCATACATTTACACCGAGCTGTGCTCTCAGAAACGTTCGAAACACGCGATATCACGACTTTGGTACTGTTCAACGTTTCGTTCGCCACAGCTGTGCCAGACGACTTTTAACACATGGATCTTGTGTATTTGAGTAGAATGAAGGTTTTTGACACATTTATACCGAGCTGTGCTCTGAGAGACGCTCGAAACACGCGATATCACGATTTTGGTGTTCGTCGATTTTTCGTTCGCCACAGCTGTGCCAGACGACTTTTAACACATGGATCTTGTGTATTTGAGTAGAATGAAGGTTTTTGACACATTTATACCGAGCTGTGCTCTGAGATACGCTCGAAACACGCGATATCACGATTTTGGAACTGTTCAACGTTTCGTTCGCCACAGCTGTGCCAGACGACTTTTAACACATCTATCTTGTGTATTTGAGTAGAATGAAGGTTTTTGACGCATTTACACCGAGCTGTGCTCTCAGAAACGCTCGAAACACGCGATATCATGATTTTGGAACTGTTCAACGATTCGTTCGCCACAGCTGTGCCAGACGACTTTTAACACATGGATCTTTTGTATTTGAGTAGAATGAAGGTTTTTCATACATTTACACCGAGCTGTGCTCTCAGAAACGCTCGAAACACGCGATATTACGATTTTGGTGTTCTTCGATGTTTCGTCCGCGACAGCTGTGCCAGACGACTTTAACCGCATGTATATTGTGCATTTGAGTAAAATGAAGGATTTTGACGCATTTACACCGAGCTGTGCTCTCAGAACCGCTCGAAACACGCGATATCACGATTTTGGTACTGTACAACGATTCGTTCGCCACAGCTGTGCCAGACGACTTTTAACACATGGATCTTGTGTATTTGAGTAGAATGAAGGTTTTTCATACATTTACACCGAGCTGTGCTCTCAGAAACGCTCGAAACACGCGATATCACGATTTTGGTGTTCGTCGATTTTTCGTTCGCCACAGCTGTGCCAGACGACTTTTAACGCATGAATATTGTGCATTTGAGTAGAATGAAGGTTTTTGACACATTTACAACGAGCTGTGCTCTCAGGAACAATCGAAACAGGCGATATCACGATTTTGGTCCTGTTCAAAGTTTCGTTCGCCACAGCTGTGCCAGACAACTTTTAACACGTGGATCTTGTGTATTTGAGTAGAATGAAGGTTTTTGACGCATTTACACCGAGCTGTGCTCTCAGAAACGCTCGAAACACGCGATATCACGATTTTGGAACTGTTCAACGATTCGTTCGCCACAGCTGTGCCAGACGACTTTTAACACATGGATCTTTTGTATTTGAGTAGAATGAAGGTTTTTCATACATTTACACCGAGCTGTGCTCTCAGAAACGCTCGAAACACGCGATATTACGATTTTGGTGTTCTTCGATGTTTCGTCCGCGACAGCTGTGCCAGACGACTTTAACCGCATGTATATTGTGCATTTGAGTAAAATGAAGGATTTTGACGCATTTACACCGAGCTGTGCTCTCAGAAACGCTCGAAACACGCGATATCACGATTTTGGTACTGTACAACGATTCGTTCGCCACAGCTGTGCCAGACGACTTTTAACACATGGATCTTGTGTATTTGAGTAGAATGAAGGTTTTTCATACATTTACACCGAGCTGTGCTCTCAGAAACGCTCGAAACACGCGATATCACGATTTTGGTGTTCGTCGATTTTTCGTTCGCCACAGCTGTGCCAGACGACTTTTAACGCATGAATATTGTGCATTTGAGTAGAATGAAGGTTTTTGACACATTTACAACGAGCTGTGCTCTCAGGAACAATCGAAACAGGCGATATCACGATTTTGGTCCTGTTCAAAGTTTCGTTCGCCACAGCTGTGCCAGACAACTTTTAACACGTGGATCTTGTGTATTTGAGTAGAATGAAGGTTTTTGACACATTTACACCGAGCTGTACTCTCAGAAACGCTCGAAACCCGCGATATCACGATTTTGGTGTTCTTCGATTTTTCGTTCGCCGCAGCTGTGGCAGACGACTTTTAACGCATGGATAATGTGCATTTGAGTAGAATGAAGGTTTTTCATACATTTACACCGAGCTGTGCTCTCAGAATCGTTCGAAACACGCGATATCACGATTTTGGAACTGTTCAACCTTTCGTTCGCCACAGCAGTGCCAGACGACTTTTAACACATGGATCTTGTGTATTTGAGTAGAATGAAGGGTTTTCATACATTTACACCGAGCTGTGCTCTCAGAAACGCTCGAAACACGCGATATCACGATTTTGGTGTTCGTCGATTTTTCGTTCGCCACAGCTGTGCCAGACGACTTTTAACGCATGAATATTGTGCATTTGAGTAGAATGAAGGTTTTTGACACATTTACAACGAGCTGTGCTCTCAGGAACAATCGAAACAGGCGATATCACGATTTTGGTCCTGTTCAAAGTTTCGTTCGCCACAGCTGTGCCAGACAACTTTTAACACGTGGATCTTGTGTATTTGAGTAGAATGAAGGTTTTTGACGCATTTACACCGAGCTGTGCTCTCAGAAACGCTCGAAACACGCGATATCACGATTTTGGAACTGTTCAACGATTCGTTCGCCACAGCTGTGCCAGACGACTTTTAACACATGGATCTTTTGTATTTGAGTAGAATGAAGGTTTTTCATACATTTACACCGAGCTGTGCTCTCAGAAACGCTCGAAACACGCGATATTACGATTTTGGTGTTCTTCGATGTTTCGTCCGCGACAGCTGTGCCAGACGACTTTAACCGCATGTATATTGTGCATTTGAGTAAAATGAAGGATTTTGACGCATTTACACCGAGCTGTGCTCTCAGAAACGCTCGAAACACGCGATATCACGATTTTGGTACTGTACAACGATTCGTTCGCCACAGCTGTGCCAGACGACTTTTAACACATGGATCTTGTGTATTTGAGTAGAATGAAGGTTTTTCATACATTTACACCGAGCTGTGCTCTCAGAAACGCTCGAAACACGCGATATCACGATTTTGGTGTTCGTCGATTTTTCGTTCGCCACAGCTGTGCCAGACGACTTTTAACGCATGAATATTGTGCATTTGAGTAGAATGAAGGTTTTTGACACATTTACAACGAGCTGTGCTCTCAGGAACAATCGAAACAGGCGATATCACGATTTTGGTCCTGTTCAAAGTTTCGTTCGCCACAGCTGTGCCAGACAACTTTTAACACGTGGATCTTGTGTATTTGAGTAGAATGAAGGTTTTTGACACATTTACACCGAGCTGTACTCTCAGAAACGCTCGAAACCCGCGATATCACGATTTTGGTGTTCTTCGATTTTTCGTTCGCCGCAGCTGTGGCAGACGACTTTTAACGCATGGATAATGTGCATTTGAGTAGAATGAAGGTTTTTCATACATTTACACCGAGCTGTGCTCTCAGAATCGTTCGAAACACGCGATATCACGATTTTGGAACTGTTCAACCTTTCGTTCGCCACAGCAGTGCCAGACGACTTTTAACACATGGATCTTGTGTATTTGAGTAGAATGAAGGGTTTTCATACATTTACACCGAGCTGTGCTCTCAGAAACGTTCGAAACACGCGATATCACGATTTTTGTACTGTTCAAAGTTTCATTCGCCACAGCTGTGCCAGACAACTTTGAACACATGGATCTTGTGTATTTCAGTAGAGTGAAGGATTTTGACGCATTTACACCGTACTCACAGAAACGTTCGAAACACGCGATATCACGATTTTGGTGTTCTTCAATGTTTCGTTCGCCACAGCTGTGCCAGACAACTTTTAACACATGGATCTTGTGTATTTGAGTAGAATGAAGGTTTTTGACACATTTGCACCGAGCTGTGCTCTCAGAAATGCTCGAAACACGCGATATCACGATTTTGGTACTGGTCAACGTTTCGTTCGCCACAGCTGTGCCAGACGACTTTTAACACATGGATCTTGTGTATTTGAGTAGAATGAAGGTTTTTGACACATTTATACCCAGCTGTGCTCTGAGATACGCTCGAAACACGCGATATCACGATTTTGGAACTGTTCAACTTTTCGTCCGCCACAGCTGTGCCAGACGACTTTTAACACATCTATCTTGTGTATTTGAGTAGAATGAAGGTTTTTGACGCATTTACACCGAGCTGTGCTCTCAGAAACGCTCGAAACACGCGATATCACGATTTTGGAACTGTTCAACGATTCGTTCGCCACAGCTGTGCCAGACGACTTTTAACACATGGATCTTGTGTATTTGAGTAGAATGAAGGTTTTTCATACATTTACACCGAGCTGTGCTCTCAGAAACGCTCGAAACACGCGATATTACGATTTTGGTGTTCTTCGATGTTTCGTCCGCGACAGCTGTGCCAGACGACTTTAACCGCATGTATATTGTGCATTTGAGTAAAATGAAGGATTTTGACGCATTTACACCGAGCTGTGCTCTCAGAAACGTTCGAAACACGCGATATCACGATTTTGGTGTTCTTCAATGTTTCGTTCGCCACAGCTGTGCCAGACAACTTTTAACACATGGATCTTGTGTATTTGAGTAGAATGAAGGTTTTTGACACATTTGCACCGAGCTGTGCTCTCAGAAATGCTCGAAACACGCGATATCACGATTTTGGTACTGGTCAACGTTTCGTTCGCCACAGCTGTGCCAGACGAATTTTAACACATGGATCTTGTGTATTTGAGTAGAATGAAGGTTTTTGACACATTTATACCGAGCTGTGCTCTGAGATACGCTCGAAACACGCGATATCACGATTTTGGAACTGTTCAACGTTTCGTTCGCCACAGCTGTGCCAGACGACTTTTAACACATCTATCTTGTGTATTTGAGTAGAATGAAGGTTTTTGACGCATTTACACCGAGCTGTGCTCTCAGAAACGCTCGAAACACGCGATATCACGATTTTGGAACTGTTCAACGATTCGTTCGCCACAGCTGTGCCAGACGACTTTTAACACATGGATCTTGTGTATTTGAGTAGTATGAAGGTTTTTGACACATTTATACCGAGCTGTGCTCTGAGAGACGCTCGAAACACGCGATATCACGATTTTGGTGTTCTTCGATGTTTCGTCCGCGACAGCTGTGCCAGACGACTTTAACCGCATGTATATTGTGCATTTGAGTAGAATGAAGGATTTTGACGCATTTACACCGAGCTGTGCTCTCAGAAAAGCTCGAAACCCGCGATATCACGATTTTGGTACTGTTCAACGTTTCGTTCGCCACAGCTGTGCCAGACGACTTTTAACACATGGATCTTGTGTTTTTGAGTAGTATGAAGGTTTTTGACACATTTATACCGAGCTGTGCTCTGAGAGACGCTCGAAACACGCGATATCACGATTTTGTTGTTCGTCGATTTTTCGTTCGCCACAGCTGTGCCAGACGACTTTTAACGCATGGATCTTGTGTATTTGAGTAGAATGAAGGTTTTTGACACATTTACACCGAGATGTGCTCTCAGGAACGGTCGAAACACGCGATATCACGATTTTGGTCCTGTTCAAAGTTTCGTTCGCCACAGCTGTGCCAGACAACTTTTAACACGTGGATCTTGTGTATTTGAGTAGAATGAAGGTTTTTGACACATTTACACCGAGCTGTGCTCTCAGAAACGCTCGAAACACGCGATATCACGATTTTTGTACTGTTCAAAGTTTCATTCGCCACAGCTGTGCCAGACAACTTTGAACACATGGATCTTGTGTATTTGAGTAGAATGAAGGTTTTTCATACATTTACACCGAGCTGTGCTCTCAGAAACGCTCGAAACACGCGATATTACGATTTTGGTGTTCTTCGATGTTTCGTCCGCGACAGCTGTGCCAGACGACTTTAACCGCATGTATATTGTGCATTTGAGTAAAATGAAGGATTTTGACGCATTTACACCGAGCTGTGCTCTCAGAAACGCTCGAAACACGCGATATCACGATTTTGGTACTGTTCAACGATTCGTTCGCCACAGCTGTGCCAGACGACTTTTAACACATGGATCTTGTGTATTTGAGTAGAATGAAGGTTTTTCATACATTTACACCGAGCTGTGCTCTCAGAAACGCTCGAAACACGCGATATCACGATTTTTGTACTGTTCAAAGTTTCGTTCGCCACAGCTGTGCCAGACAACTTTTAACACGTGGATCTTGTGTATTTGAGCAGAATGAAGGTTTTTGACGCATTTACACCGAGCTGTGCTCTCAGAAACGCTCGAAACACTCTATATCACGATTTTGGTACTGTTCAACGTTTCGTTCGCCACAGCTGTGCCAGACGACTTTTAACACATGGATCTTGTGTATTTGAGTAGAATGAAGGTTTTTGACACATTTACACCAAGCTGTGCTCTCAGGAACGCTCGAAACACGCGACATCACGATTTTGGTCCTGTTCAAAGTTTCGTTCGCCACAGCTGTGCCAGACAACTTTTAACACGTGGATCTTGTGTATTTGAGTAGAATGAAGGTTTTTGACACATTTACACCGAGCTGTACTCTCAGAAACGCTCGAAACACGCGATATCACGATTTTGGTGTTCTTCGATGTTTCGTCCGCGACAGCTGTGCCAGACGACTTTAACCGCATATTGTGCATTTGAGTAGAATGAAGGATTTTGACGCATTTACACCGAGCTGTGCTCTCAGAAACGCTCGAAACACGCGATATCACGATTTTGGTACTGTTCAACGTTTCGTTCGCCACAGCTGTGCCAGACGACTTTTAACACATGGATCTTGTGTATTTGAGTAGAATGAAGGTTTTTGACACATTTACACCGAGCTGTGCTCTCAGGAACGCTCGAAACACGCGATATCACGATTTTGGTCCTGTTCAAAGTTTCGTTCGCCACAGCTGTGCCATACAACTTTTAACACGTGGATCTTGTGTATTTGAGTAGAATGAAGGTTTTTGACACATTTACACCGAGCTGTACTCTCAGAAACGCTCGAAACCGGCGATATCACGATTTTGGTGTTCTTCGATTTTTCGTTCGCCACAGCTGTGGCAGACGACTTTTAACGCATGGATAATGTGCATTTGAGTAGAATGAAGGTTTTTCATACATTTACACCGAGCTGTGCTCTCAGAAATGTTCGAAACACGCGATATCACGATTTTGGAACTGTTGAACGTTTCGTTCGCCGCAGCTGTGCCAGACGACTTTTAACACATGGATCTTGTGTATTTGAGTAGAATGAATTTTTTTCATACATTTACACCGAGCTGTGCTCTCAGAAACGTTCGAAACACGCGATATCACGATTTTGGTACTGTTCAACGTTTCGTTCGCCACAGCTGTGCCAGATGACTTTTAACAAATGGATCTTGTGTATTTGAGTAGAATGAAGGTTTTTGACACATTTGTACCGAGCTGTGCTCTGAGAAACTCTCGAAACACGCAATATCACGATTTTGGTGTTCGTCGATGTTTCGTTCGCCACAGCTGTGCCAGACAACTTTTACCGCATGCATATTAGGCATTTGAGTAGAATGAAGGTTTTTGACACATTTGCACCGAGCTGAGCTCTCAGAAACGCTCGAAACACGCGATATCACGATTTTGGAACTGTTCAACGTTTCGTTCGCCACAGCTGTGCCAGACGACTTTTAACACATGGATCTTGTGTATTTGAGTAGAATGAAGGTTTTTGACACATTTACACCGAGCTGTGCTCTCAGAAACGCTCGAAACACGCGATATCACGATTTTTGTACTGTTCAAAGTTTCATTCGCCACAGCTGTGCCAGACAACTTTGAACACATGGATCTTGTGTATTTGAGTAGAATGAAGGTTTTTGACACATTTACACCGAGCTGTACTCTCAGAAACGCTCGAAACACGCGATATCACGATTTTGGTGTTCTTCGATGTTTCGTCCGCGACAGCTGTGCCAGAAGACTTTAACCGCATGTATATTGTGTATTTGAGTAGAATGAAGGATTTTGACGCATTTACACCGAGCTGTGCTCTCAGAAACGCTCGAAACACTAGATATCACGATTTTGGTACTGTTCAACGTTTCGTTCGAAACAGCTGTGCCAGACGACTTTTAACACATGGATCTTGTGTATTTGAGTAGTATGAAGGTTTTTGACACATTTATACCGAGCTGTGCTCTGAGAGACGCTCGAAACACGCGATATCACGATTTTGGTGTTCTTCGATGTTTCGTCCGCGACAGCTGTGCCAGACGACTTTAACCGCATGTATATTGTGCATTTGAGTAGAATGAAGGATTTTGACGCATTTACACCGAGCTGTGCTCTCAGAAACGCTCGAAACACTCGATATCACGATTTTGGTACTGTTCAACGTTTCGTTCACCACAGCTGTGACAGACGACTTTTAACACATGGATCTTGTGTATTTGAGTAGAATGAAGGTTTTTGACACATTTACACCGAGCTGTGCTCTCAGGAACAATCGAAACAGGCGATATCACGATTTTGGTCCTGTTCAAAGTTTCGTTCGCCACAGCTGTGCCAGACAACTTTTAACACGTGGATCTTGTGTATTTGAGTAGAATGAAGGTTTTTGACACATTTACACCGAGCTGTACTCTCAGAAAAGCTCGAAACCCGCGATATCACGATTTTGGTACTGTTCAACGTTTCGTTCGCCACAGCTGTGCCAGACGACTTTTAACACATGGATCTTGTGTTTTTGAGTAGTATGAAGGTTTTTGACACATTTATACCGAGCTGTGCTCTGAGAGACGCTCGAAACACGCGATATCACGATTTTGTTGTTCGTCGATTTTTCGTTCGCCACAGCTGTGCCAGACGACTTTTAACGCATGGATCTTGTGTATTTGAGTAGAATGAAGGTTTTTGACACATTTACACCGAGCTGTGCTCTCAGGAACGGTCGAAACACGCGATATCACGATTTTGGTCCTGTTCAAAGTTTCGTTCGCCACAGCTGTGCCAGACAACTTTTAACACGTGGATCTTGTGTATTTGAGTAGAATGAAGGTTTTTGACACATTTACACCGAGCTGTGCTCTCAGAAACGCTCGAAACACGCGATATCACGATTTTTGTACTGTTCAAAGTTTCATTCGCCACAGCTGTGCCAGACAACTTTGAACACATGGATCTTGTGTATTTCAGTAGAGTGAAGGATTTTGACGCATTTACACCGTACTCACAGAAACGTTCGAAACACGCGATATCACGATTTTGGTGTTCTTCAATGTTTCGTTCGCCACAGCTGTGCCAGACAACTTTTAACACATGGATCTTGTGTATTTGAGTAGAATGAAGGTTTTTGACACATTTGCACCGAGCTGTGCTCTCAGAAATGCTCGAAACACGCGATATCACGATTTTAGTACTGGTCAACGTTTCGTTCGCCACAGCTGTGCCAGACGACTTTTAACACATGGATCTTGTGTATTTGAGTAGAATGAAGGTTTTTGACACATTTATACCCAGCTGTGCTCTGAGATACGCTCGAAACACGCGATATCACGATTTTGGAACTGTTCAACTTTTCGTCCGCCACAGCTGTGCCAGACGACTTTTAACACATCTATCTTGTGTATTTGAGTAGAATGAAGGTTTTTGACGCATTTACACCGAGCTGTGCTCTCAGAAACGCTCGAAACACGCGATATCACGATTTTGGAACTGTTCAACGATTCGTTCGCCACAGCTGTCCCAGACGACTTTTAACACATGGATCTTGTGTATTTGAGTAGAATGAAGGTTTTTCATACATTTACACCGAGCTGTGCTCTCAGAAACGCTCGAAACACGCGATATTACGATTTTGGTGTTCTTCGTTGTTTCGTCCGCGACAGCTGTGCCAGACGACTTTAACCGCATGTATATTGTGCATTTGAGTAAAATGAAGGATTTTGACGCATTTACACCGAGCTGTGCTCTCAGAAATGCTCGAAACACGCGATATCACGATTTTGGTACTGGTCAACGTTTCGTTCGCCACAGCTGTGCCAGACGACTTTTAACACATGGATCTTGTGTATTTGAGTAGAACGAAGGTTTTTGACACATTTATACCGAGCTGTGCTCTGAGATACGCTCGAAACACGCGATATCACGATTTTGGAACTGTTCAACGTTTCGTTCGCCACAGCTGTGCCAGACGACTTTTAACACATCTATCTTGTGTATTTGAGTAGAATGAAGGTTTTTGACGCATTTACACCGAGCTGTGCTCTCAGAAACGCTCGAAACACGCGATATCACGATTTTTGTACTGTTCAAAGTTTCATTCGCCACAGCTGTGCCAGACAACTTTGAACACATGGATCTTGTGTATTTCAGTAGAGTGAAGGATTTTGACGCATTTACACCGTACTCACAGAAACGTTCGAAACACGCGATATCACGATTTTGGTGTTCTTCAATGTTTCGTTCGCCACAGCTGTGCCAGACGGCTTTTAACGCATGAATATTGTGCATTTGAGTAGAATGAAGGTTTTTGACACATTTACACCGAGCTGTGCTCTCAGAAACGCTCGAAACACGCGATATCACGATTTTGATGTTCGTCGATTTTTCGTTCGCCACAGCTGTGCCAGACGACTTTTAACGCATGGATATTGTGCATCTGAGTAGAATGACGGTTTTTGACACATTTACACCGAGCTGTGCTCTCAGAAACGCTCGAAACACGCGATATCACGATTTTGGTACTGTTCAAAGTTTCGTTCGCCACAGCTGTGCCAGACAACTTTTAACACGTGGATCTTGTGTATTTGAGCAGAATGAATGTTTTTGACGCATTTACACCGAGCTTTGCTCTCAGAAACGCTCGAAACACTCTATATCACGATTTTGGTACTGTTCAACGTTTCGTTCGCCACAGCTGTGCCAGACGACTTTTAACACATGGATCTTGTGTATTTGAGTAGAATGAAGGTTTTTGACACATTTACACCGAGCTGTACTCTCAGAAACGCTCGAAACACGCGATATCACGATTTTGGTGTTCTTCGATGTTTCGTCCGCGACAGCTGTGCCAGAAGACTTTAACCGCATGTATATTGTGCATTTGAGTAGAATGAAGGATTTTGACGCATTTACACCGAGCTGTGCTCTCAGAAACGCTCGAAACACTCGATATCACGATTTTGGTACTGTTCAACGTTTCGTTCGAAACAGCTGTGCCAGACGACTTTTAACACATGGATCTTGTGTATTTGAGTAGTATGAAGGTTTTTGACACATTTATACCGAGCTGTGCTCTGAGATACGCTCGAAACACGCGATATCACGATTTTGGAACTGTTCAACGTTTCGTTCGCCACAGCTGTGCCAGACGACTTTTAACACATCTATCTTGTGTATTTGAGTAGAATGAAGGTTTTTGACACATTTGCACCGAGCTGTGCTCTCAGAAATGCTCGAAACACGCGATATCACGATTTTGGTACTGGTCAACGTTTCGTTCGCCACAGCTGTGCCCGACAACTTTTAACACGTGGATCTTGTGTATTTGAGTAGAATGAAGGTTTTTGACACATTTACACCGAGCTGTACTCTCAGAAACGCTCGAAACCCGCGATATCACGATTTTGGTGTTCTTCGATTTTTCGTTCGCCACAGCTGTGGCAGACGACTTTTAACGCATGGATCTTGTGTATTTGAGTAGAATGAAGGTTTTTCATACATTTACACCGAGCTGTGCTCTCAGAAACGTTCGAAACACGCGATATCACGATTTTGGTACTGTTCAACGTTTCGTTCGCCACAGCTGTGCCAGATGACTTTTAACAAATGGATCTTGTGTAGTAGAATGAAGGTTTTTCATACATTTACACCGAGCTGTGCTCTCAGAAATGTTCGAAACACGCGATATCACGATTTTTGAACTGTTGAATGTTTCGTTCGCCACAGCTGTGCCAGACGACTTTTAACACATGGATCTTGTGTATTTGAGTAGAATGAAGGTTTTTCATACATTTACACCGAGCTGTGCTCTCAGAAACGTTCGAAACAGGCGATATCACGATTTTGGTCCTGTTCAAAGTTTCGTTCGCCACAGCTGTGCCAGACAACTTTTAACACGTGGATCTTGTGTATTTGAGTAGAATGAAGGTTTTTGACACATTTACACCGAGCTGTACTCTCAGAAAAGCTCGAAACCCGCGATATCACGATTTTGGTACTGTTCAACGTTTCGTTCGCCACAGCTGTGCCAGACGACTTTTAACACATGGATCTTGTGTTTTTGAGTAGTATGAAGGTTTTTGACACATTTATACCGAGCTGTGCTCTGAGAGACGCTCGAAACACGCGATATCACGATTTTGTTGTTCGTCGATTTTTCGTTCGCCACAGCTGTGCCAGACGACTTTTAACGCATGGATCTTGTGTATTTGAGTAGAATGAAGGTTTTTGACACATTTACACCGAGCTGTGCTCTCAGGAACGGTCGAAACACGCGATATCACGATTTTGGTCCTGTTCAAAGTTTCGTTCGCCACAGCTGTGCCAGACAACTTTTAACACGTGGATCTTGTGTATTTGAGTAGAATGAAGGTTTTTGACACATTTACACCGAGCTGTGCTCTCAGAAACGCTCGAAACACGCGATATCACGATTTTTGTACTGTTCAAAGTTTCATTCGCCACAGCTGTGCCAGACAACTTTGAACACATGGATCTTGTGTATTTCAGTAGAGTGAAGGATTTTGACGCATTTACACCGTACTCACAGAAACGTTCGAAACACGCGATATCACGATTTTGGTACTGGTCAACGTTTCGTTCGCCACAGCTGTGCCAGACGACTTTTAACACATGGATCTTGTGTATTTGAGTAGAATGAAGGTTTTTGACACATTTATACCCAGCTGTGCTCTGAGATACGCTCGAAACAGTCGATATCACGATTTTGGAACTGTTCAACTTTTCGTCCGCCACAGCTGTGCCAGACGACTTTTAACACATCTATCTTGTGTATTTGAGTAGAATGAAGGTTTTTGACGCATTTACACCGAGCTGTGCTCTCAGAAAAGCTCGAAACACGCGATATCACGATTTTGGAACTGTTCAACGATTCGTTCGCCACAGCTGTGCCAGACGACTTTTAACACATGGATCTTGTGTATTTGAGTAGAATGAAGGTTTTTCATACATTTACACCGAGCTGTGCTCTCAGAAACGCTCGAAACACGCGATATTACGATTTTGGTGTTCTTCGATGTTTCGTCCGCGACAGCTGTGCCAGACGACTTTAACCGCATGTATATTGTGCATTTGAGTAAAATGAAGGATTTTGACGCATTTACACCGAGCTGTGCTCTCAGAAACGTTCGAAACACGCGATATCACGATTTTGGTGTTCTTCAATGTTTCGTTCGCCACAGCTGTGCCAGACAACTTTTAACACATGGATCTTGTGTATTTGAGTAGAATGAAGGTTTTTGACACATTTGCACCGAGCTGTGCTCTCAGAAATGCTCGAAACACGCGATATCACGATTTTGGTACTGGTCAACGTTTCGTTCGCCACAGCTGTGCCAGACGACTTTTAACACATGGATCTTGTGTATTTGAGTAGAATGAAGGTTTTTGACACATTTATACCGAGCTGTGCTCTGAGATACGCTCGAAACACGCGACATCACGATTTTGGAACTGTTCAACGTTTCGTTCGCCACAGCTGTGCCAGACGACTTTTAACACATCTATCTTGTGTATTTGAGTAGAATGAAGGTTTTTGACACATTTGCACCGAGCTGTGCTCTCAGAAATGCTCGAAACACGCGATATCACGATTTTGGTACTGGTCAACGTTTCGTTCGCCACAGCTGTGCCCGACAACTTTTAACATGTGGATCTTGTGTATTTGAGTAGAATGAAGGTTTTTGACACATTTACACCGAGCTGTACTCTCAGAAACGCTCGAAACCGGCGATATCACGATTTTGGTGTTCTTCGATTTTTCGTTCGCCACAGCTGTGGCAGACGACTTTTAACGCATGGATCTTGTGTATTTGAGTAGAATGAAGGTTTTTCATACATTTACACCGAGCTGTGCTCTCAGAAACGTTCGAAACACGCGATATCACGATTTTGGTACTGTTCAACGTTTCGTTCGCCACAGCTGTGCCAGATGACTTTTAACAAATGGATCTTGTGTAGTAGAATGAAGGTTTTTCATACATTTACACCGAGCTGTGCTCTCAGAAATGTTCGAAACACGCGATATCACGATTTTGGAACTGTTGAACGTTTCGTTCGCCACAGCTGTGCCAGACGACTTTTAACACATGGATCTTGTGTATTTGAGTAGAATGAAGGTTTTTCATACATTTACACCGAGCTGTGCTCTCAGAAACGTTCGAAACACGCGATATCACGATTTTGGTACTGTTCAACGTTTCGTTCGCCACAGCTGTGCCAGATGACTTTTAACAAATGGATCTTGTGTATTTGAGTAGAATGAAGGTTTTTGACACATTTACACCGAGCTGTGCTCACAGAAACGTTCGAAACACGCGATATCACGATTTTGCTACTGTTCAACGTTTCGTTCGCCACAGCTGTGCCAGACGACTTTTAACGCATGAATATTGTGCATTTGAGTAGAATGAAGGTTTTTGACACATTTACAACGAGCTGTGCTCTCAGGAACAATCGAAACAGGCGATATCACGATTTTTGTACTGTTCAAAGTTTCATTCGCCACAGCTGTGCCAGACAACTTTGAACACATGGATCTTGTGTATTTCAGTAGAGTGAAGGATTTTGACGCATTTACACCGTACTCACAGAAACGTTCGAAACACGCGATATCACGATTTTGGTGTTCTTCAATGTTTCGTTCGCCACAGCTGTGCCAGACAACTTTTAACACATGGATCTTGTGTATTTGAGTAGAATGAAGGTTTTTGACACATTTGCACCGAGCTGTGCTCTCAGAAATGCTCGAAACACGCGATATCACGATTTTGGTACTGGTCAACGTTTCGTTCGCCACAGCTGTGCCAGACGACTTTTAACACATGGATCTTGTGTATTTGAGTAGAACGAAGGTTTTTGACACATTTATACCGAGCTGTGCTCTGAGATACGCTCGAAACACGCGATATCACGATTTTGGAACTGTTCAACGTTTCGTTCGCCACAGCTGTGCCAGACGACTTTTAACACATCTATCTTGTGTATTTGAGTAGAATGAAGGTTTTTGACGCATTTACACCGAGCTGTGCTCTCAGAAACGCTCGAAATACGCGATATCACGATTTTTGTACTGTTCAAAGTTTCATTCGCCACAGCTGTGCCAGACAACTTTGAACACATGGATCTTGTGTATTTCAGTAGAGTGAAGGATTTTGACGCATTTACACCGTACTCACAGAAACGTTCGAAACACGCGATATCACGATTTTGGTGTTCTTCAATGTTTCGTTCGCCACAGCTGTGCCAGACGGCTTTTAACGCATGAATATTGTGCATTTGAGTAGAATGAAGGTTTTTGACACATTTACACCGAGCTGTGCTCTCAGAAACGCTCGAAACACGCGATATCACGATTTTGATGTTCGTCGATTTTTCGTTCGCCACAGCTGTGCCAGACGACTTTTAACGCATGGATATTGTGCATCTGAGTAGAATGACGGTTTTTGACACATTTACACCGAGCTGTGCTCTCAGAAACGCTCGAAACACGCGATATCACGATTTTGGTACTGTTCAAAGTTTCGTTCGCCACAGCTGTGCCAGACAACTTTTAACACGTGGATCTTGTGTATTTGAGCAGAATGAAGGTTTTTGACGCATTTACACCGAGCTGTGCTCTCAGAAACGCTCGAAACACTCTATATCACGATTTTGGTACTGTTCAACGTTTCGTTCGCCACAGCTGTGCCAGACGACTTTTAACACATGGATCTTGTGTATTTGAGTAGAATGAAGGTTTTTGACACATTTACACCGAGCTGTGCTCTCAGGAATTCTCGAAACACGCGACATCACGATTTTGGTCCTGTTCAAAGTTTCGTTCGCCACAGCTGTGCCAGACAACTTTTAACACGTGGATCTTGTGTATTTGAGTAGAATGAAGGTTTTTGACACATTTACACCGAGCTGTACTCTCAGAAACGCTCGAAACACGCGATATCACGATTTTGGTGTTCTTCGATGTTTCGTCCGCGACAGCTGTGCCAGACGACTTTAACCGCATATTGTGCATTTGAGTAGAATGAAGGATTTTGACGCATTTACACCGAGCTGTGCTCTCAGAAACGCTCGAAACACGCGATATCACGAGTTTGGTACTGTTCAACGATTCGTTCGCCACAGCTGTGCCAGACGACTTTTAACACATGGATCTTGTGTATTTGAGTAGAATGAAGGTTTTTGACACATTTACACCGAGCTGTGCTCTCAGGAACGCTCGAAACACGCGATATCACGATTTTGGTCCTGTTCAAAGTTTCGTTCGCCACAGCTGTGCCATACATCTTTTAACACGTGGATCTTGTGTATTTGAGTAGAATGAAGGTTTTTGACACATTTACACCGAGCTGTACTCTCAGAAACGCTCGAAACCGGCGATATCACGATTTTGGTGTTCTTCGATTTTTCGTTCGCCACAGCTGTGGCAGACGACTTTTAACGCATGGATAATGTGCATTTGAGTAGAATGAAGGTTTTTCATACATTTACACCGAGCTGTGCTCTCAGAAATGTTCGAAACACGCGATATCACGATTTTGGAACTGTTGAACGTTTCGTTCGCCGCAGCTGTGCCAGACGACTTTTAACACATGGATCTTGTGTATTTGAGTAGAATGAATTTTTTTCATACATTTACACCGAGCTGTGCTCTCAGAAACGTTCGAAACACGCGATATCACGATTTTGGTACTGTTCAACGTTTCGTTCGCCACAGCTGTGCCAGATGACTTTTAACAAATGGATCTTGTGTATTTGAGTAGAATGAAGGTTTTTGACACATTTGTACCGAGCTGTGCTCTGAGAAACTCTCGAAACACGCAATATCACGATTTTGGTGTTCGTCGATGTTTCGTTCGCCACAGCTGTGGCAGACAACTTTTAACGCATGCATATTAGGCATTTGAGTAGAATGAAGGTTTTTGACACATTTGCACCGAGCTGAGCTCTCAGAAACGCTCGAAACACGCGATATCACGATTTTGGAACTGTTCAACGTTTCGTTCGCCACAGCTGTGCCAGACGACTTTTAACACATGGATCTTGTGTATTTGAGTAGAATGAAGGTTTTTGACACATTTACACCGAGCTGTGCTCTGAGAAACGCTCGAAACACGCGATATCACGATTTTTGTACTGTTCAAAGTTTCATTCGCCACAGCTGTGCCAGACAACTTTGAACACATGGATCTTGTGTATTTGAGTAGAATGAAGGTTTTTGACACATTTACACCGAGCTGTACTCTCAGAAACGCTCGAAACACGCGATATCACGATTTTGGTGTTCTTCGATGTTTCGTCCGCGACAGCTGTGCCAGAAGACTTTAACCGCATGTATATTGTGCATTTGAGTAGAATGAAGGATTTTGACGCATTTACACCGAGCTGTGCTCTCAGAAACGCTCGAAACACTCGATATCACGATTTTGGTACTGTTCAACGTTTCGTTCGAAACAGCTGTGCCAGACGACTTTTAACACATGGATCTTGTGTATTTGAGTAGAATGAAGGTTTTTGACACATTTACACCGAGCTGTGCTCTCAGAAACGCTCGAAACACGCGATATCACGATTTTGGTACTGTTCAACGTTTCGTTCGCCACAGCTGTGCCAGACGACTTTTAACACATGGATCTTGTGTATTTGAGTAGTATGAAGGTTTTTGACACATTTATACCGAGCTGTGCTCTGAGAGACGCTCGAAACACGCGATATCACGATTTTGGTGTTCGTCGATTTTTCGTTCGCCACAGCTGTGCCAGACGACTTTTAACACATGGATCTTGTGTATTTGAGTAGAATGAAGGTTTTTGACACATTTATACCGAGCTGTGCTCTGAGAAACTCTCGAAACACGCAATATCACGATTTTGGTGTTCGTCGATGTTTCGTTCGCCACAGCTGTGCCAGACAACATTTAACGCATGCATATTAGGCATTTGAGTAGAATGAAGGTTTTTGACACATTTGCACCGAGCTGAGCTCTCAGAAACGCTCGAAACACGCGATATCACGATTTTTGTACTATTCAAAGTTTCATACGCCACAGCTGTGCCAGACGACTTTTAACACAAAGATCTTGTGTATTTGAGTAGAATGAAGGTTTTTGACACATTTATACCGAGCTGTGCTCTGAGATACGCTCGAAACACGCGATATCACTATTTTGGTGTTCGTCGATTTTTCGTTCGCCACAGCTGTGCCAGACGGCTTTTAACGCATGAATATTGTGCATTTGAGTAGAATGAAGGTTTTTGACACATTTACACCGAGCTGTACTCTCAGAAACGCTCGAAACACGCGATATCACGATTTTGGTGTTCTTCGATGTTTCGTCCGCGACAGCTGTGCCAGAAGACTTTAACCGCATGTATATTGTGCATTTGAGTAGAATGAAGGATTTTGACGCATTTACACCGAGCTGTGCTCTCAGAAACGCTCGAAACACGCGATATCACGATTTTGGTACTGTTCAACGTTTCGTTCGCCACAGCTGTGCCAGACGACTTTTAACACATGGATCTTGTGTATTTGAGTAGAATGAAGGTTTTTGACACATTTACACCGAGCTGTGCTCTCCGGAACGCTCGAAACACGCGATATCACGATTTTGGTCCTGTTCAAAGTTTCGTTCGCCACAGCTGTGCCAGACAACTTTTAACACGTGGATCTTGTGTATTTGAGTAGAATGAAGGTTTTTGACACATTTACACCGAGCTGTGCTCTCAGAAACGCTCGAAACACGCGATATCACGATTTTTGTACTGTTCAAAGTTTCATTCGCCACAGCTGTGCCAGACAACTTTGAACACATGGATCTTGTGTATTTCAGTAGAGTGAAGGATTTTGACGCATTTACACCGTACTCACAGAAACGTTCGAAACACGCGATATCACGATTTTGGTACTGGTCAACGTTTCGTTCGCCACAGCTGTGCCAGACGACTTTTAACACATGGATCTTGTGTATTTGAGTAGAATGAAGGTTTTTGACACATTTATACCCAGCTGTGCTCTGAGATACGCTCGAAACAGTCGATATCACGATTTTGGAACTGTTCAACTTTTCGTCCGCCACAGCTGTGCCAGACGACTTTTAACACATCTATCTTGTGTATTTGAGTAGAATGAAGGTTTTTGACGCATTTACACCGAGCTGTGCTCTCAGAAAAGCTCGAAACACGCGATATCACGATTTTGGAACTGTTCAACGATTCGTTCGCCACAGCTGTGCCAGACGACTTTTAACACATGGATCTTGTGTATTTGAGTAGAATGAAGGTTTTTCATACATTTACACCGAGCTGTGCTCTCAGAAACGCTCGAAACACGCGATATTACGATTTTGGTGTTCTTCGATGTTTCGTCCGCGACAGCTGTGCCAGACGACTTTAACCGCATGTATATTGTGCATTTGAGTAAAATGAAGGATTTTGACGCATTTACACCGAGCTGTGCTCTCAGAAACGTTCGAAACACGCGATATCACGATTTTGGTGTTCTTCAATGTTTCGTTCGCCACAGCTGTGCCAGACAACTTTTAACACATGGATCTTGTGTATTTGAGTAGAATGAAGGTTTTTGACACATTTGCACCGAGCTGTGCTCTCAGAAATGCTCGAAACACGCGATATCACGATTTTGGTACTGGTCAACGTTTCGTTCGCCACAGCTGTGCCAGACGACTTTTAACACATGGATCTTGTGTATTTGAGTAGAATGAAGGTTTTTGACACATTTATACCGAGCTGTGCTCTGAGATACGCTCGAAACACGCGATATCACGATTTTGGAACTGTTCAACGTTTCGTTCGCCACAGCTGTGCCAGACGACTTTTAACACATCTATCTTGTGTATTTGAGTAGAATGAAGGTTTTTGACACATTTGCACCGAGCTGTGCTCTCAGAAATGCTCGAAACACGCGATATCACGATTTTGGTACTGGTCAACGTTTCGTTCGCCACAGCTGTGCCCGACAACTTTTAACATGTGGATCTTGTGTATTTGAGTAGAATGAAGGTTTTTGACACATTTACACCGAGCTGTACTCTCAGAAACGCTCGAAACCCGCGATATCACGATTTTGGTGTTCTTCGATTTTTCGTTCGCCACAGCTGTGGCAGACGATTTTTAACGCATGGATCTTGTGTATTTGAGTAGAATGAAGGTTTTTCATACATTTACACCGAGCTGTGCTCTCAGAAACGTTCGAAACACGCGATATCACGATTTTGGTACTGTTCAACGTTTCGTTCGCCACAGCTGTGCCAGATGACTTTTAACAAATGGATCTTGTGTAGTAGAATGAAGGTTTTTCATACATTTACACCGAGCTGTGCTCTCAGAAATGTTCGAAACACGCGATATCACGATTTTGGAACTGTTGAACGTTTCGTTCGCCACAGCTGTGCCAGACGACTTTTAACACATGGATCTTGTGTATTTGAGTAGAATGAAGGTTTTTCATACATTTACACCGAGCTGTGCTCTCAGAAACGTTCGAAACACGCGATATCACGATTTTGGTACTGTTCAACGTTTCGTTCGCCACAGCTGTGCCAGATGACTTTTAACAAATGGATCTTGTGTATTTGAGTAGAATGAAGGTTTTTGACACATTTACACCGAGCTGTGCTCACAGAAACGTTCGAAACACGCGATATCACGATTTTGCTACTGTTCAACGTTTCGTTCGCCACAGCTGTGCCAGACGACTTTTAACGCATGAATATTGTGCATTTGAGTAGAATGAAGGTTTTTGACACATTTACAACGAGCTGTGCTCTCAGGAACAATCGAAACAGGCGATATCACGATTTTTGTACTGTTCAAAGTTTCATTCGCCACAGCTGTGCCAGACAACTTTGAACACATGGATCTTGTGTATTTCAGTAGAGTGAAGGATTTTGACGCATTTACACCGTACTCACAGAAACGTTCGAAACACGCGATATCACGATTTTGGTGTTCTTCAATGTTTCGTTCGCCACAGCTGTGCCAGACAACTTTTAACACATGGATCTTGTGTATTTGAGTAGAATGAAGGTTTTTGACACATTTGCACCGAGCTGTGCTCTCAGAAATGCTCGAAACACGCGATATCACGATTTTGGTACTGGTCAACGTTTCGTTCGCCACAGCTGTGCCAGACGACTTTTAACACATGGATCTTGTGTATTTGAGTAGAACGAAGGTTTTTGACACATTTATACCGAGCTGTGCTCTGAGATACGCTCGAAACACGCGATATCACGATTTTGGAACTGTTCAACGTTTCGTTCGCCACAGCTGTGCCAGACGACTTTTAACACATCTATCTTGTGTATTTGAGTAGAATGAAGGTTTTTGACGCATTTACACCGAGCTGTGCTCTCAGAAACGCTCGAAACACGCGATATCACGATTTTTGTACTGTTCAAAGTTTCATTCGCCACAGCTGTGCCAGACAACTTTGAACACATGGATCTTGTGTATTTCAGTAGAGTGAAGGATTTTGACGCATTTACACCGTACTCACAGAAACGTTCGAAACACGCGATATCACGATTTTGGTGTTCTTCAATGTTTCGTTCGCCACAGCTGTGCCAGACGGCTTTTAACGCATGAATATTGTGCATTTGAGTAGAATGAAGGTTTTTGACACATTTACACCGAGCTGTGCTCTCAGAAACGCTCGAAACACGCGATATCACGATTTTGATGTTCGTCGATTTTTCGTTCGCCACAGCTGTGCCAGACGACTTTTAACGCATGGATATTGTGCATCTGAGTAGAATGACGGTTTTTGACACATTTACACCGAGCTGTGCTCTCAGAAACGCTCGAAACACGCGATATCACGATTTTGGTACTGTTCAAAGTTTCGTTCGCCACAGCTGTGCCAGACAACTTTTAACACGTGGATCTTGTGTATTTGAGCAGAATGAAGGTTTTTGACGCATTTACACCGAGCTGTGCTCTCAGAAACGCTCGAAACACTCTATATCACGATTTTGGTACTGTTCAACGTTTCGTTCGCCACAGCTGTGCCAGACGACTTTTAACACATGGATCTTGTGTATTTGAGTAGAATGAAGGTTTTTGACACATTTACACCGAGCTGTGCTCTCAGGAATTCTCGAAACACGCGACATCACGATTTTGGTCCTGTTCAAAGTTTCGTTCGCCACAGCTGTGCCAGACAACTTTTAACACGTGGATCTTGTGTATTTGAGTAGAATGAAGGTTTTTGACACATTTACACCGAGCTGTACTCTCAGAAACGCTCGAAACACGCGATATCACGATTTTGGTGTTCTTCGATGTTTCGTCCGCGACAGCTGTGCCAGACGACTTTAACCGCATATTGTGCATTTGAGTAGAATGAAGGATTTTGACGCATTTACACCGAGCTGTGCTCTCAGAAACGCTCGAAACACGCGATATCACGAGTTTGGTACTGTTCAACGATTCGTTCGCCACAGCTGTGCCAGACGACTTTTAACACATGGATCTTGTGTATTTGAGTAGAATGAAGGTTTTTGACACATTTACACCGAGCTGTGCTCTCAGGAACGCTCGAAACACGCGATATCACGATTTTGGTCCTGTTCAAAGTTTCGTTCGCCACAGCTGTGCCATACATCTTTTAACACGTGGATCTTGTGTATTTGAGTAGAATGAAGGTTTTTGACACATTTACACCGAGCTGTACTCTCAGAAACGCTCGAAACCGGCGATATCACGATTTTGGTGTTCTTCGATTTTTCGTTCGCCACAGCTGTGGCAGACGACTTTTAACGCATGGATAATGTGCATTTGAGTAGAATGAAGGTTTTTCATACATTTACACCGAGCTGTGCTCTCAGAAATGTTCGAAACACGCGATATCACGATTTTGGAACTGTTGAACGTTTCGTTCGCCGCAGCTGTGCCAGACGACTTTTAACACATGGATCTTGTGTATTTGAGTAGAATGAATTTTTTTCATACATTTACACCGAGCTGTGCTCTCAGAAACGTTCGAAACACGCGATATCACGATTTTGGTACTGTTCAACGTTTCGTTCGCCACAGCTGTGCCAGATGACTTTTAACAAATGGATCTTGTGTATTTGAGTAGAATGAAGGTTTTTGACACATTTGTACCGAGCTGTGCTCTGAGAAACTCTCGAAACACGCAATATCACGATTTTGGTGTTCGTCGATGTTTCGTTCGCCACAGCTGTGGCAGACAACTTTTAACGCATGCATATTAGGCATTTGAGTAGAATGAAGGTTTTTGACACATTTGCACCGAGCTGAGCTCTCAGAAACGCTCGAAACACGCGATATCACGATTTTGGAACTGTTCAACGTTTCGTTCGCCACAGCTGTGCCAGACGACTTTTAACACATGGATCTTGTGTATTTGAGTAGAATGAAGGTTTTTGACACATTTACACCGAGCTGTGCTCTGAGAAACGCTCGAAACACGCGATATCACGATTTTTGTACTGTTCAAAGTTTCATTCGCCACAGCTGTGCCAGACAACTTTGAACACATGGATCTTGTGTATTTGAGTAGAATGAAGGTTTTTGACACATTTACACCGAGCTGTACTCTCAGAAACGCTCGAAACACGCGATATCACGATTTTGGTGTTCTTCGATGTTTCGTCCGCGACAGCTGTGCCAGAAGACTTTAACCGCATGTATATTGTGCATTTGAGTAGAATGAAGGATTTTGACGCATTTACACCGAGCTGTGCTCTCAGAAACGCTCGAAACACTCGATATCACGATTTTGGTACTGTTCAACGTTTCGTTCGAAACAGCTGTGCCAGACGACTTTTAACACATGGATCTTGTGTATTTGAGTAGAATGAAGGTTTTTGACACATTTACACCGAGCTGTGCTCTCAGAAACGCTCGAAACACGCGATATCACGATTTTGGTACTGTTCAACGTTTCGTTCGCCACAGCTGTGCCAGACGACTTTTAACACATGGATCTTGTGTATTTGAGTAGTATGAAGGTTTTTGACACATTTATACCGAGCTGTGCTCTGAGAGACGCTCGAAACACGCGATATCACGATTTTGGTGTTCGTCGATTTTTCGTTCGCCACAGCTGTGCCAGACGACTTTTAACACATGGATCTTGTGTATTTGAGTAGAATGAAGGTTTTTGACACATTTATACCGAGCTGTGCTCTGAGAAACTCTCGAAACACGCAATATCACGATTTTGGTGTTCGTCGATGTTTCGTTCGCCACAGCTGTGCCAGACAACATTTAACGCATGCATATTAGGCATTTGAGTAGAATGAAGGTTTTTGACACATTTGCACCGAGCTGAGCTCTCAGAAACGCTCGAAACACGCGATATCACGATTTTTGTACTATTCAAAGTTTCATACGCCACAGCTGTGCCAGACGACTTTTAACACAAAGATCTTGTGTATTTGAGTAGAATGAAGGTTTTTGACACATTTATACCGAGCTGTGCTCTGAGATACGCTCGAAACACGCGATATCACTATTTTGGTGTTCGTCGATTTTTCGTTCGCCACAGCTGTGCCAGACGGCTTTTAACGCATGAATATTGTGCATTTGAGTAGAATGAAGGTTTTTGACACATTTACACCGAGCTGTACTCTCAGAAACGCTCGAAACACGCGATATCACGATTTTGGTGTTCTTCGATGTTTCGTCCGCGACAGCTGTGCCAGAAGACTTTAACCGCATGTATATTGTGCATTTGAGTAGAATGAAGGATTTTGACGCATTTACACCGAGCTGTGCTCTCAGAAACGCTCGAAACACGCGATATCACGATTTTGGTACTGTTCAACGTTTCGTTCGCCACAGCTGTGCCAGACGACTTTTAACACATGGATCTTGTGTATTTGAGTAGAATGAAGGTTTTTGACACATTTACACCGAGCTGTGCTCTCCGGAACGCTCGAAACACGCGATATCACGATTTTGGTCCTGTTCAAAGTTTCGTTCGCCACAGCTGTGCCAGACAACTTTTAACACGTGGATCTTGTGTATTTGAGTAGAATGAAGGTTTTTGACACATTTACACCGAGCTGTACTCTCAGAAACGCTCGAAACCGGCGATATCACGATTTTGGTGTTCTTCGATTTTTCGTTCGCCACAGCTGTGGCAGACGACTTTTAACGCATGCATAATGTGTATTTGAGTAGAATGAAGGTTTTTGATACATTTACACCGAGCTGTACTCTCAGAAACGCTCGAAACACGCGATATCACGATTTTGGTACTGTTCAAAGTTTCGTTCGCCACAGCTGTGCCAGACAACTTTTAACACGTGGATCTTGTGTATTTGAGTAGAATGAAGGTTTTTGACACATTTACACCGAGCTGTACTCTCAGAAACGCTCGAAACACGCGATATCACGATTTTGGTGTTCTTCGATGTTTCGTCCGCGACAGCTGTGCCAGAAGACTTTAACCGCATGTATATTGTGCATTTGAGTAGAATGAAGGATTTTGACGCATTTACACCGAGCTGTGCTCTCAGAAACGCTCGAAACACGCGATATCACGATTTTGGTACTGTTCAACGTTTCGTTCGCCACAGCTGTGCCAGACGACTTTTAACACATGGATCTTGTGTATTTGAGTAGAATGAAGGTTTTTGACACATTTACACCGAGCTGTGCTCTCCGGAACGCTCGAAACACGCGATATCACGATTTTGGTCCTGTTCAAAGTTTCGTTCGCCACAGCTGTGCCAGACAACTTTTAACACGTGGATCTTGTGTATTTGAGTAGAATGAAGGTTTTTGACACATTTACACCGAGCTGTACTCTCAGAAACGCTCGAAACCGGCGATATCACGATTTTGGTGTTCTTCGATTTTTCGTTCGCCACAGCTGTGGCAGACGACTTTTAACGCATGCATAATGTGCATTTCAGTAGAATGAAGGTTTTTCATACATTTACACCGAGCTGTGCTCTCAGAAATGTTCGAAACACGCGATATCACGATTTTGGAACAGTTGAACGTTTCGTTCGCCACAGCGGTGCCAGACGACTTTTAACACATGGATCTTGTGTATTTGAGTAGTATGAAGGTTTTTGACACATTTATACCGAGCTGTGCTCTGAGAGACGCTCGAAACACGCGATATCACGATTTTGGCGTTCTTCGATGTTTCGTCCGCGACAGCTGTGCCAGACGACTTTAACCGCATGTATATTGTGCATTTGAGTAGAATGAAGGATTTTGACGCATTTACACCGAGCTGTGCTCTCAGAAACGCTCGAAACACTCGATATCACGATTTTGGTACTGTTCAACGTTTCGTTCGCCACAGCTGTGACAGACGACTTTTAACACATGGATCTTGTGTATTTGAGTAGAATGAAGGTTTTTGACACATTTACACCGAGCTGTGCTCTCAGGAACAATCGAAACAGGCGATATCACGATTTTGGTCCTGTTCAAAGTTTCGTTCGCCACAGCTGTGCCAGACAACTTTTAACACGTGGATCTTGTGTATTTGAGTAGAATGAAGGTTTTTGACACATTTACACCGAGCTGTGCTCTCAGAAACGCTCGAAACACGCGATATCACGATTTTTGTACTGTTCAAAGTTTCATTCGCCACAGCTGTGCCAGACAACTTTGAACACATGGATCTTGTGTATTTCAGTAGAGTGAAGGATTTTGACGCATTTACACCGTACTCACAGAAACGTTCGAAACACGCGATATCACGATTTTGGTGTTCTTCAATGTTTCGTTCGCCACAGCTGTGCCAGACAACTTTTAACACATGGATCTTGTGTATTTGAGTAGAATGAAGGTTTTTGACACATTTGCACCGAGCTGTGCTCTCAGAAATGCTCGAAACACGCGATATCACGATTTTGGTACTGGTCAACGTTTCGTTCGCCACAGCTGTGCCAGACGACTTTTAACACATGGATCTTGTGTATTTGTGTAGAATGAAGGTTTTTGACACATTTATACCCAGCTGTGCTCTGAGATACGCTCGAAACACGCGATATCACGATTTTGGAACTGTTCAACTTTTCGTCCGCCACAGCTGTGCCAGACGACTTTTAACACATCTATCTTGTGTATTTGAGTAGAATGAAGGTTTTTGACGCATTTACACCGAGCTGTGCTCTCAGAAACGCTCGAAACACGCGATATCACGATTTTGGAACTGTTCAACGATTCGTTCGCCACAGCTGTGCCAGACGACTTTTAACACATGGATCTTGTGTATTTGAGTAGAATGAAGGTTTTTCATACATTTACACCGAGCTGTGCTCTCAGAAACGCTCGAAACACGCGATATTACGATTTTGGTGTTCTTCGATGTTTCGTCCGCGACAGCTGTGGCAGACGACTTTAACCGCATGTATATTGTGCATTTGAGTAAAATGAAGGATTTTGACGCATTTACACCGAGCTGTGCTCTCAGAAACGTTCGAAACACGCGATATCACGATTTTGGTGTTCTTCAATGTTTCGTTCGCCACAGCTGTGCCAGACAACTTTTAACACATGGATCTTGTGTATTTGAGTAGAATGAAGGTTTTTGACACATTTGCACCGAGCTGTGCTCTCAGAAATGCTCGAAACACGCGATATCACGATTTTGGTACTGGTCAACGTTTCGTTCGCCACAGCTGTGCCAGACGACTTTTAACACATGGATCTTGTGTATTTGAGTAGTATGAAGGTTTTTGACACATTTATACCGAGCTGTGCTCTGAGAGACGCTCGAAACACGCGATATCACGATTTTGGTGTTCGTCGATTTTTCGTTCGCCACAGCTGTGCCAGACGACTTTTAACACATGGATCTTGTGTATTTGAGTAGAATGAAGGTTTTTGACACATTTATACCGAGCTGTGCTCAGAGAAACTCTCGAAACACGCAATATCACTATTTTGGTGTTCGTCGATTTTTCGTTCGCCACAGCTGTGCCAGACGGCTTTTAACGCATGAATATTGTGCATTTGAGTAGAATGAAGGTTTTTGACACATTTACACCGAGCTGTGCTCTCAGAAACGCTCGAAACACGCGATATCACGATTTTGATGTTCGTCGATTTTTCGTTCGCCACAGCTGTGCCAGACGACTTTTAACACATGGATATTGTGCATCTGAGTAGAATGACGGTTTTTGACACATTTACACCGAGCTGTGCTCTCAGAAACGCTCGAAACACGCGATATCACGATTTTGGTACTGTTCAAAGTTTCGTTCGCCACAGCTGTGCCAGACAACTTTTAACACGTGGATCTTGTGTATTTGAGTAGAATGAAGGTTTTTGACACATTTACACCGAGCTGTACTCTCAGAAACGCTCGAAACACGCGATATCACGATTTTGGTGTTCTTCGATGTTTCGTCCGCGACATCTGTGCCAGAAGACTTTAACCGCATGTATATTGTGCATTTGAGTAGAATGAAGGATTTTGACGCATTTACACCGAGCTGTGCTCTCAGAAACGCTCGAAACACGCGATATCACGATTTTGGTACTGTTCAACGTTTCGTTCGCCACAGCTGTGCCAGACGACTTTTAACACATGGATCTTGTGTATTTGAGTAGAATGAAGGTTTTTGACACATTTACACCGAGCTGTGCTCTCCGGAACGCTCGAAACACGCGATATCACGATTTTGGTCCTGTTCAAAGTTTCGTTCGCCACAGCTGTGCCAGACAACTTTTAACACGTGGATCTTGTGTATTTGAGTAGAATGAAGGTTTTTGACACATTTACACCGAGCTGTACTCTCAGAAACGCTCGAAACCGGCGATATCACGATTTTGGTGTTCTTCGATTTTTCGTTCGCCACAGCTGTGGCAGACGACTTTTAACGCATGCATAATGTGCATTTGAGTAGAATGAAGGTTTTTCATACATTTACACCGAGCTGTGCTCTCAGAAATGTTCGAAACACGCGATATCACGATTTTGGAACAGTTGAACGTTTCGTTCGCCACAGCGGTGCCAGACGACTTTTAACACATGGATCTTGTGTATTTGAGTAGAATGAAGGTTTTTGACACATTTATACCGAGCTGTGCTCTGTGAAACTCTCGAAACACGCAATATCACGATTTTGGTGTTCGTCGATGTTTCGTTCGCCACAGATGTGCCAGACAACTTTTAATGGTGTTGTGGCTTCGGCGACCGTCGCCGAAGCCACAACACCATTGCAATTTACGGCCACAGCTCCAACAACATATTAGACAACTTTTAACGCATGCATATTAGGCATTTGAGTAGAATGAAGGTTTTTGACACATTTGCACCGAGCAGAGCTCTCAGAAACGCTCGAAACACGCGATATCACGATTTTTGTACTATTCAAAGTTTCATACGCCACAGCTGTGCCAGACAAATTTTAACACATGGATCTTGTGTATTTGAGTAGAATGAAGGTTTTTTACACATTTACACCGAGCTGTGCTCACAGAAACGTTCGAAACACGCGATATCACGATTTTGGTGTTCTTCAATGTTTCGTTCGCCACAGCTGTGCCAGACGACTTTTAACACATGGATCTTGTGTATTTGAGTAGAATGAAGGTTTTTGACACATTTATACCGAGCTGTGCTCTGAGATACGCTCGAAACACGCGATATCACTATTTTGGTGTTCGTCGATTTTTCGTTCGCCACAGCTGTGCCAGACGACTTTTAACGCATGAATATTGTGCATTTGAGTAGAATGAAGGTTTTTGACACATTTACACCGAGCTGTGCTCTCAGGAACGCTCGAAACACGCGAGTAGTAAGGGGCAGGTATAGGGAGACGACACTTCCCCCTCCCCATACCTGCCCCTGTCTGGGCCCCTGGCGCCGGTGCTAGACAGAGGGAGGGGGAAGAGTGGGGGTAAATTCTCCGACTTCTGATTGGTCTAAAAATCCCCACTCCTCCCCACTCCTTCGAAAAAATTTTCCCTGTAATGTTTGAGAGGAGGTGGGAGTAATTAGCATAATTCCCCGAGATTTCATTGGTCTAAAAATCCCCACTCCTCCCCACTCCTTCGGAAAAATTTTCCCTGTAATGTTTGAGAGGAGGTGGGAGTAATTAGCATAATTCCCCGAGATTTCATTGGTCTAAAAATCCCCTCTCCTCCCCACTCTTTCGGGAAAATTTTCCCTGTAATGTTTGAGCGGTGGTGGGACTGATTAGCATAATTCCCCGAGCGTGGGTTGGTTGCTAGGTCCCCTCTACCCCAGCGCCCCACTCCTTCTGGAGAATTTTCCCTGTGTCGTCTTCTCCGAGCGCCGCGACTGCTGTGAGTGGGGGCGTCTGGCGTGGGCCTTGATTCCCCGAGCGCTGGTTGGCTGTTAAGCCCGTGGAGATGATTTCCCGCGCGCTGATTGGTCGGTTGAGATTTTGTCCACCGCGTCAGATTTTCGAGGTAAAATCGAGCGCGATCGTGCAGCAGCAGCCGTCGGTATTGTAGATTTTTAGCCTACGATCGGTAACTCACGATTTTCGATGGTAAGTTTTCCAGGTGGATAAGTATTACAAATGGTGAAACAGAATTTTCCTGCCGGTTTTCGCTGAGTGGTTGATGGTAATTTTGTTCGGGAAGGTAAGTCGTGAAATAAAATTAGATTTTCACATAAGTAATTTTATTAGACCGTTGTACACGAAGACAGAGAAGTTTACAGGTACACGATTGTCACGAAAAGAGCCAAAGTATTAAAATTAAAGTACATCTTATAGGTAATTACAATATGATACGATGATGATGATTATGACTGCCGTCGTTGTATGATACAAATGAGAAATTATATAGATTGTCGCGGGGGCTTCGCTTATAAACAGACACAGAACACTCATATTTACAGGGTTTGTCTTCATTGGGTTGTCTCCTGATTTTTCACCGCAAGTACTTTCCGCAGCTCGTGTGTGATAAACGCGGTGCACAATACGGTGAGCTCGAGGAACACGATGCCGAACGTGAGTTCGACAAATTCAGCATCCATGCGATGCTGTACGGCGTCTTTCAAAGATTTGAAATTATTTTTTATCAATTCTTTGACGCGTTGTTCGTTGATTTTTTCGTGTGTTTCGTTAGCCGGAATATGCAGCAGTAATTCGGAGCAAAGTACTTCGGCGCACTTCTGAACATGTGCGGCGTTCCTTTGAAGTCGTCTGAAGCGCTCGTCGGTGCACACCATTATCTGCAGCAGCCCGTCGTACGATGGTTTCTGCATCACCACAGCGGGTGAATAATTCTTGCGTTTCTTCTTCGGCGGTTGCTCGGGTTCCAGCTGACTCTCGGTCACCTCATCAACGGGTGTTTCTTCAACACGGCGATCAAACACAATAGATTTCGACCCGTAACTTGTCGTGAAGAGTATCTCGCAGTCCGCGATGTATATCGGTGCCGGAGTGCGCCAGCCCGATCCCCAGACGACCTTTTGACCATCGGCAAAATACTTCGATAAATCGGGAAGATGCGCTTGCAGTAGAGTCCAATCCTTAGCCTCGAAAACAATACCACCAGTCGTGTTATTGTTCTGCAGTTTTACGATCGGATGTATACTTCCATCGGCTCGCGGCTGTAGGCCGACGCTCACCCTCTTCGTCTCGGACTGGTTGAGTCCGTACGTAGTTCCGAGAATTAGGGGTCCTTCGAGGCGTTTCTTTTCGATGTCCGACAGCACGCGGTACATGGTTGAAGTCTGCAGATCGCTGACGCGCTGATCTTCGGATGTGATACCCTGACTCATGTTGAACAATAGGCCGTGCGGTGAAGCGTCGAGGATAAAAGGCTGCGTAATATCGCGTAAACGGTCTTTACTGAAGTCACGGGCCGACTGCCGCTTTCTAGTAATGTAGGGGTGTTTATATATGCGCTTCACGGTGGCCTAGACCCACGACCCTCGATATGTCACACGTGTTGTCAAAAGGTGGGGGGCGAGACCGGTTAGTTGTTGTGTACAGGTGTAAATATAGCGCTGGATTCACCAGATGTGTGTAAGAAGCAACAGATTGCTTGTTAACAGATATTTCAGGGTGGTCCGATTGGTGTGTGTGTGTATGACACCTGTTCAGATTTTCCTTAGTCGTAGGAATTTTGAACGGTGGGAAATCGTTGTCTACCGATGGGGGAGATAGCGATCTGTCGCCACGAGGCAATGGTTTGACGTGCTATAGTCCTACTGTTGTATAAATTAAAGATAAAATAGTGTAGGTCTGGAGGTAATAAAACTTGTAATGGATAGCTATCGATGCCAAAGGGATTCACGGTGGTCTGTTTAAGGGGTTGTGGTGTCGCTAACCGGCTGTCGCGTGTCGTGTCATTGTCTACGTCGAGGTGTTGGGGTTTTTCGCGGCTACCTGTATAGACAGCACGGTCAGCGAAGGGTTTTCCATGGGGTACCGTGGCGGGCGACTATGGGGAAAGTATCGATGGCTCCACCGAAGGTCGCTGTCGATCTTTTAGGACATCTCCGCGAGATGCTGTATTGTTTCATGCTGATTGTGGGTGTTCGAACTTTTTTTTACAAGGGGTGTGGAACGCCATGGTCATCTCGGCATTTTGCTGACATTGGCTTAGAGCTTTGGCCAATGTTTACCTTCCAAAGCCAGTTTAAGCCTCCTTCCACCTCATTTGCGACACTAAATTTATTTGTGAAGGTGTGGTTAGAAGTATGGTGATTTTGGAAAGACAGAGTCTGTTTAATCGGTCTTCAGACTTCACCAGCGACACTTCGCCGCGCATTGTGCTCACCAACTCTGTCTCCAGTTTTGTTTTGAGTTCTCGTTAAGTGTCAAGTCAGCCTTAGCGGACTTTGTGCTGCTTCAGTGAAGTGTTGTTCATTTACTGTTTGTGACAGAACAGTAACAGTGCGTGCGTGTGATCGTGTTAGCGTTTTATTAGAAAGCGATTTATTAAAAATAAAATGCAGTGTGACCGTGCTCGCGATTTAATCAAAGCCGTGCTTAAAACGGTGGGCTTAGTTAAAATCAGGAGCCCTGTGATTGCGCGTAAATGTACGCTTCTTTGGGCTAGAGATCTTCGTGTTATGTGCCTCCGTGACGTGCAACGACAGTTTCGCTCGATTCTGCGACGGTTGCCAATGCGCGTTATTGCTCGAGCGCATGAGCATAATGCTTTTGAAGCATCGGCGTACGCCGTGATTATTGCGTGCGAGGTTGTCCGCGAGCGCAACCTCGACCGTATGCCCGTCGCAGGATCGCTTATGAGCGCCGAATTCAGTGCACAGCAGGCGTTGTTCAGCCCTGCTTACGAATCATCGGAGGAGACAGAGGCGGAGGACAACGATGACGTTGACAACGGAGGCGACGACGAGGCTCGAATGCCCGTGGAGGATGCACCCGCGGACATTGAGCTACCTGCGTCACCCGAGCCAGCGGCCAGGCGTGCGCCGCAAATTTTTAACGATGCTGAGGCTGCGGTGATCGGCGCCGAGCCCCAGCAGGTCGTGTACCCTGAGGGCATCTGGGAGCGGCTGCTGCTGGACGAGAGCGACAGCGACAGCGACGTGACCGCCGACATCGCTGATTCGGGATTCGGCTCCGAGGAAATGATTGTCGACGGTGATGAGGAGGCGAATCAGCTGGTTCCTGGACCCGGGGTGCTCGTCATCGAGGAGCGCGAGAACGATCACGCGGTTCCTGACGTCAACGAGGTCATCATCGTCGAGCCCGCGAACGAGCATCGTGGCCCGGGTGTGCAAGACGCCGACGACGAGAACGACGACGACGACGACGCCGACGACGAGGACGACGTCGACGACGACGACGACGACGACGACGACGACGACAACGACGACGCCGACGACGATGACGACGACGACGACGATGACGACGACGTCGAGGGACCCCACGGCAGCGACGTCGACGACGAGGGAAACTCCGACGCGGAGACCCTTTTCATGGGAGGACTCAACGTGGCTCCGCAGGCGCAGAGTCGCAACGACCGTGAGTACTCAATAATCTATTCATATATATATAAAAATGCTCTTTTGAACACACGGTTTAACATGCGATTGCATTAAACCGTAGGTGTTCGGTTGTGGCTCGGGGTCGAGGGTGGCGCTGAATGGCAACAGCAACAGCAGCATCAGCAAAGGGGTGGAGACGGCTATGTGGATGACCAAGCGGTAAATAGCTCGGTCTTGTCATTACATCTTGACAATCCCGTAGAATCCGCTCCCGACAACCTCGAAAACCCGATCGCTCTATCGTCAGACGAGCACGAGACCGTCGACGGCTCTATAGACGTCGTACCAGACTGGCGACCATATCTGTTGGTTAATCGCCCGGACTGGTACGATTCCTATGGGCAAGTCGGGGAGGAGTCCGACTCGTGCGACGAGGACGACGATCTTATTGCGTTGCGAATCCTCGAATCGTCGCGTGGAATTCCAGAGGAATAATCCGAATCCTGTCGGTATTCAGGTCGACCTGCGTCACAGGCCCGTGGAGCAGCAGCAGCAGCAGCAGCAGCAGCAGCAGCATCAACAGCCCCAGCAGCAGCAGGCTCAAGAAGCCCAGCCACAGGTGGTGCGGCTGCACCTTTACAGCTTCCTGCGTCAACTGCAGAATCGACATCGGGGGTAGAGGTAGCCTCAGCATCAGCATCATCATCATCATCATCATCCTCATCATCATCATCATCATCATCACCATCATCATCAGCGCAACCCTCACCAGCAACAGCGGCCTGGATCACCGAGACGGAGGCCGCCGTACGACAATTGGTGAGCGAACAGCGTCAATTTCAGATAGGCGGCGGCCATGCGGGGCCTAGTAGGTTAAATTTAGATGTAGGCCGAATTGACGACGACTACGACGATGGCAATAACGACAACGACGACGGCGACAACGTCGATGAGCCTCGCAATGGCGACGCTGAGCTTCGCGGCCCGGGCGGTAGAGGAAGCGCGAGTGTCGTTGACGATAACGACGTTGTCGCGCCCGCCGGATATCGCTTTAGAATTTTAGGTCAACCGAGGGTCTGTGTTTCGCCGCGCTTCAAAACAACTAGCGTGCAGACCGATGTCGTGTTGGCTTCACCACCGGCCGGTATTAACCCGATCTCGTGGGTGCGCAATGCGATTCGCGATATTCACGCACATTTTATTTCGGGTCGTGCGTCGAATGATATGATAGGCGTAGGGTTCATGGCCGAGGGGATGACCGATGGTATCGCGGGGCTATCTTTGAGGCCCATATGGCGCTTTGATTATTCGCAATTGTGGGAACTTCTTTGTAACGTCAACCAGAGCGCCCGAATCCTTTCGGTTTACGACACGCTCGTTTTCACAGTGACGTACGTTGAAATGGTTAAGGGCGCTGGAAGCTTGGCTGAGAAAATCGACAAAAATCGTTCGGTAGTGGCTATCGACAACGAGGACAATTTGTGTTTCCCTCGATCGCTCGTGGTGGCCCTTGCTAATTCTCGGCGCAAACACGAGCGCACGGCAGAAGCTAAGAATTTTTATGACCGAATACGTCATAAAAAATCGAAGCTTCAGAGGTGCGAGGCAAACAAACTTGTCAGCGAGGCGAGCGTCACGGTGCCAGCGACGGGGTGCGGGCTACCTGAGATCGAAGCGTTCCAGCAGCACTTTATGGCTTCGAAAGTCGCTATAGTGGTGTACGACTGGGCGTCTCTGGGTAGCGGGGTCGAGCCGATTTTCGACGGTCAAAAACAATTTCAAAGCACACAGGCGCAATCGGTTTTAAATATCGCGTATTTTAATGAAGAAAGTCATTACAGCCCGATAACGAATCTTTTAACTGCAGGCGGTACGAGGAATTATTGCATACCGTGTAATTCTTCGTACCGTCATTTACACCAGCACAAGTGCACGAGCACTTGCCCGCGCTGCTACTCATCGCCGCCGTGCGTGGTCAGATCTACGGACGATGACTGTGGCGACGACGGCGATAAGTGGGAGTGCGAGGAATGCAATCGGTTCTTTCTCAGCGCTGTTTGCTTTGAAAATCATTTGAAGCCGCGCGAAAGTCGACTCAAAACGCCGCACACCGATCGCAAAACCGTGTGTCAAACGGTTCGCTTTTGTCGACAATGCTCCAAGCTTGTTGACACCACAAAGCGCGCTCACGATTGCGGGAAATCATTTTGCAAGCTGTGCCGTACTCCGCATGGGTACAATGAGCACTGCTACATGCAGCCTCTGGCCCCACGAAAGATCGCGTCAGACGCAAAGCCACAGACCTTATTTATTTTCTACGATTTCGAGACACGCCAGGACGAGCCGTATACTGCAGCGCCGGGTGACGATAGGCGTGAGCACATCGTGACACTCTGCGTTGCACAACAGCTGTGCGAGGTGTGTCTCGAGACCGTCGAAGATGTGGAGTTCAACGACCCCTGTGTATGGTGCGGTGTTCGAAAACACGTCTTTCGAAGATCGCCCGTCGAGGAGTTGGTGAATCTGGCCGTACGTCGCTCGACAGCGTTCCGGAAAATAGTGTGCATCGCACACAATGCCAAGGCCTTCGACGCGCAATTCGTATTGCGTCATGTGGTCGAGAGTTGTAGCGATCTCGGGCTCCCGGAATTAATTCTCACGGGTAACGCGATCATTTCAATGCGGCTCGGACGCACTGCTTTTATTGACAGCCTGAATTACTTTCACATGCGTCTCAGTGCTCTTCCTGGTGCCTTTGGTTTCGCGGATAAAATGGGCAAGGGTTACTTCCCGCACCTTTTTAATACGCAAGCCAACCAAGGCTACCGAGGTGCTCTACCTGCACCCGAGTTCTACTCGCCTGACACAATGAGTCCGCTTGAGCGAGAGGAATTTTACGCCTGGTACACCGCGAGAGCAGCGACCGGTGAAGATTTTGACTTCTCTGCAGAAATTGAAAAATATTGCTCGCTCGACGTCGATATTCTCCGGCGCGCCTGCAAGGAATTCCGGAGAATCTTCATTGAAGCGGGCAATGTTTGTCCATTCACAGAGGCGGCGACAATCGCATCGGCCTGCTCCAAGGTGTTTAGGCGCAACTTCCTCAAGCCCAATACAATCGGACTCATTCCGAACGGAGGGTATAGGCTCGCGGAACAGCACTCGAGACAGGCCAACGCGTGGCTTCTGTGGGTCGAGAATTGTCTGGGGCACGAGATCGTTCACGCGACTAGGGGTCGAGAATTTCGGCTACCTGAGGGCCCACTCGTTGACGGCTACCTACAGCTCGGTGACGATCGTTTTGTGTTCCAATTTCACGGGTGTTATTGGCACGGCTGTCCTCGATGTTTTCCCGACAATCGCACGTTAAAGTCGCGTGCCAATGTGGAGACATATGAGGCCCGCTATGAGCGCACCCTTGCGATTGACGCAAAAATTCGTGCATCAGGCTATCAGCTCGAAACGATGTGGGAATGCGAATTCGCGGCGTTGCGTCAATCAAACCCGGCAATAAACGAATGTCTGCTTAACCATCCGCGTTTGCAGACGGAAACGTTGAATCCTCGCGATGGGTTTTACGGCGGTCGTACAGGTAACACTGTGACTGTGTACGACGCAGCGCCAAACGAGCGAATCAATTATATCGATATCTGCTCGCTGTATCCGTACATCTCAAAGGTTGGTCGCTTCCCGAAGGGCCACCCAAAGATATACGTGGATACAGAGTGCGAACGATTGTTGAATGGCTCGCTTGACGCCTTAGGCACGACGGTCAACGGGCTGATCAAGTGCACAGTGTTACCTCCTCGGGGCCTCTTCCACCCTGTGCTACCTGTTCGCATGCACGGAAAGCTACTGTTTCCTCTGTGCCGTACCTGCACCGAGGAAAGAGCGCAGACAGCGTGTTCTCACGAGGACACGGCTGACCGCTCGTTCACAGGTACATGGGTCGTGGACGAGGTGCGAAAGGCCATCGAGATGGGTTACATGGTGGAAAAAATCTCGATCATCTGGGCCTACGAGATGACTCAGTACGACCCCGTAACACGCGAGGGGGGCCTCTTTGTCGACTACATTAATACGTTTTTACGTATTAAACAAGAGGCTAGCGGCTGGCCCGCAGAGTGCACGGATGAGAAATCTAAGGCACACTACGTCGAGGAGTACGAGCGTGCCGAGGGTATACGCCTCGACAGCGAGAAAATCGCAAAGAATCCAGGACTGCGGGCCGTAGCAAAGCTCTGCCTAAATTCGTTTTGGGGAAAATTTGGGCAGAGGTCTAACTTGACGCAGACAACGGTCGTCAATAGCCGCGAGCAATTGTTGCTGCTTCTCGGCGACAATGACAAAGAGGTCCATCGTCTATTGCCGGTTAACGATCGTGTAATGTACGCGAATTGGTCTTGTATCGACGAGGCCGTGGTACCCTCTGCACAAACTAGTGTGGTTATCGCGGCGTACACGACAGCTCAGGCTCGCCTAAAACTTTACAGCTATCTCGAGCGGCTGGGAAGACGCGTGCTGTATTACGACACCGACTCGGTGATTTTTGTCAGCACCGGTGAAGCAGGTGAATGGGTACCACCGCTCGGAAACCTTCTCGGGGATATGACAAGCGAGCTGAAGGAGCCAACCGACTTTATAAAGTCGTTTGTGTCCGGTGGGCCAAAGTTTTATGGCTACGAGGTCGTGAACGCAGCTAACCCCGAGAAGGTTATACAAACCGAGTGTAAGGTGAAGGGTCTGTCTCTAAATTACGGAAATTCCCTAAAGGTAAACCTCCGCTCGATCAGAGAAATGATTGAGTCGGAGTTACCGGAGGAAAACCACGAGGCTATAAAGCTGAATTTCTCGTCAATTCAGAGAACGGCTCTTCACAATGTGATAACTCGAAAAGAGACAAAAACCTGTCGAGTCGTGTGTCGGAAACGTCGTCATATCACGCACGCGCTATCGCTACCGTTCGGGTACAAAGACTAGCGCCGACTACACCGTTATTAGGCTCACCCTCGTCGCCCTCGTCGTTGTCGTTATTGTCGTTGTTGTTGTCTGAACATATATATATATATATATACATAATAATTTGTAATATTACGTTTTAAATTAGTTTTATATTGTTATAGATGTTAAATATTATATGTGTATGAGTTTGCGTAAACGTGTGAATCTGTGAAATTGTATTTTTATATGTATATTAGATGTGTATGGGTTTGTGTGTGTGTGTGTGTGTGTGTGTACATCGCCTATTTTCCCACAACATGTTGTGGGAAAATAGAAAAAAATGAAATAAATATATAAACGTTTTTACCTTGAATAAATATTATTTACTTGTACCTCCTTCTCCTCCGCACCTCTTCACCATCTCAACTACCATAATGTTTTTAAATAAAAAAAAATTTAAAATATTTCACGTTTTTACCAAAATTACTTTCCTTCCCAGCGTTAATTTGTAATATCCGGAGCGCCTGCGTCCGCGCTACAGCGAAGCCAGCTGCGCCGATGGGCATTATGAACGAGAGCGCGTGCGCGCGCGCGCGCGCGCGAGAAAGAGAGAGAAAGGTAAGTATCTGATACTGTTGCTGCTGCTGCTGGTGCTGCTGGGGCTGCTGCTGCTGCTGCTGCTGGGACTGCTGAAAGCGATGATGGTGGGGGAGCGCGGTATACAGGCTTATCGCCCTCGCTCGCTCGCTCCTCCAGCTGATTGGAGCGAACGAGGGCCCGCGCGCGCGCGCTCGCGTATATAAGCTGGACCACCGCGCCCGGCCGCGCACACGTCGTATAAGCTTATAACGACGTGTGTCCGACGCGCCGCCGCCGCCGCCGCCGCCGCCGCCGGGGAACAGCTTGTCGTTGGGGGCCCCAAGAGATGCAGTGTAGCAGGCAATAGTGACCGTCTGTCGGTAAATCGCACGCGCGCGCGCGCTCGATCGATCGATCGTCGAAAATGGACGTTCGTTGGAAACATCCATGGACTTCGTTAATCTGTGGCCCAACCGGTTGTGGTAAAACAGTTTTCGTTCGACGATTTCTACGTAACCTCGAGGCAATGAGTGACACCCGTTTTGCGCGTATACTTTTTTATTACGGGGATAATCTTGACCGCGACACCGAGGCATTGTTTAATCGAGGCTCTACGGCGACCACACCGAAAATCGAATTTCACGAGGGATTACCGCAACCGGAGGATTATTCTCATGACAATGACGCCGCGAAGCTAGTCATTATCGACGATTTGATGCGTGAGTCATCAAACAACACAATCGTCGATTTATTCACAAAAGGCAGTCATCATAAAAATATCAGTGTTATTTTTATAACACAGAATATTTTCCATCAAGGCCACGGACAACGAGATATTTCGCTAAACGCAAATTATATAGTTATTTTTAAAAATCCCCGAGATCGTGCACAAATACAGCATCTCGCGCGACAAGTTTATCCCGAAGATCCACGATTTCTCTCGGAGGCGTATCATGACGCAACAGCGCAACCGCACGGCTACCTTCTTCTCGATCTGAAGCAGTCGACACCGGATATTTGCCGTTGCCGTACGACAATATTTCCCGACGACGCACAAATGCAAGTATACGTGCCGAAAAATAAACGATCACGCAGATGACGACGCGTTATTCACGGCGTATTTAGAGCTTTGCGGTTATGTCTATTGTGGTAGTAGCTCGATCGTCGGCAATGCGCAAACATCGTGCAGACAACATGGCGAGGCAGCAGCAGCAGCAGCAGCAGCATCGAGCGATGGTAAAGAAGCGCGGTGGAAATCGGCAGTGGCCTGCACGGCTGCCGATCGGTCAACGCCACGCCGCTCTACTCAACGCTCTATGCCATGCGAATAGAGCACAACAAAAAGCCCTACTACGCACGTCCGATGAATCGCTAGTCAAGTGTATTTGTGAATGCGCGTTAAACGTACTACATGGTGTGGTGGAGCTGAAACCAGCGGCAAAAAAACGTTTGGGACGATTTAAACACGTGTTGCGACAACTAGCGCCACCACTACGACACGTGGATTCTCGACGACGACGACGAAACAGGGAAAATCAGAATGGTGGCGGAAAAAGACGCGTAGATGGCGTTAGTGGCGCTCGTAAACGACGAAGATTTAACTGGCGCTTGAAAAAACGTATTATGATGCAAAAAGGATGTGGCGCATTTTTGCCCCTTTTATTAGCACCCATTATCACGGGCCTGTTTAGTAGACTGTTTGGCGGCAACGGTGGTGGTGGTGGTGGTTGAAGTGGCTAAAAATTAACAATGGAACACGCAAAGAAAATGGTTTTAGTACCGGCGGAGGAGGTGGTGGTGGCGCCGCCGCCGACAGCGGTGAACGAGCCAATGATCGGTGGTGGCGGCGGCGGCGGCGTTCAAAAATCCGCACAGACTCCGGGCAATCCTATATCACGACTTGATGGTGAACTTGCGAGTATCTTAAACTCGGGAAAATATCCTGATGATGGCGCCAAATGGAAAGCATATCTACAAGTTCTACAACGATATTTGTATCTCGTTGAGACACGGAATGGACCACCAGATCCATCGTTACCTGGAGTAAAAGCAATAGCAGCAGCAGCAGCAGCATCGTCATCGCAACCGGAAAATCACGATTTCAACGTGACTAATATTGTGAACAGCGTGCCGGCAAAACATCAGCGTAGAGCTCACGCTTTACTGCTATATATGCGTAATTCACCGCGTGTGTCACAACGAGTCAGCTGGGACAACGAGGGACGTGTGACTATTGACGGAGTGCTCATTCACAATTCGAACATTCTCGATCTTGTTAATGACGCAACACGTGAGAGAAAAGATTTCAAAGCCAACGGCAGGCGTCAGTTTATTCGGAGCCTTCGAGAATGTGCTGTACCACATGAATTTGTCGGAAATAATGAATTATGGGCTATTGGTGGCCGGAGTGCTGCTGCTGCTGCTGGTGATGCTGCTACTATTGCCGGTGTAAAACGTCGAAGAACCGATTCAACGCATTATAACAACGATGCCAGCGACGAAGACGACGACGACGACGACGACGCTGAAGAGAACTACGAACCCAGTGCAAAAAGATCGAAAAATAAGCGGGTGCGACAGTGGTACGAACCATCGATCAGCCGTAAACACCGTCGAAGAAAAGTGACCATACCTGCTGCTGCTGCTGCTGCTGCTGCTGCCGACCCCGATCCTCGAGAGATACCTGTGGCGAGTTCGACACCGTTTAGGGCAGCAAGGAGGAGGCAGAAACCTGTTACACCTACAGATCGACGAATTACCGCTGGTGCAAAACGTATTCTCGAAACTTCTATCACGGGGAAAAGAACACGATCTCGCCCCGGATTTGATTATTGGCTTCGAGCGTAAATACGCGCGCGCGCTCGTGTGCAATATGAAATTCGAAAACTCATATTACGATCCCGTGCATCCTGCGAGTTACTCCGGTGCACGGCATCTAATAAGTATTAAAAAAAATAAACCAATCAACGTTTATGACTGGTTGAGCCAACAAGACGCCTATACACTACATAAACCCGTGAGACGACAATTCCCACGACTTCACTATAATGTCGACAATATAGACGATGTTTGGGAAGCCGATCTCGTGGATGTGCGATCGATAAAAAATTATAACGATAATGTCGCTTACCTACTCACGGTCATTGATGTGCTAAGCAAATTTGCATGGGTCGAACCGCTACCGGATAAAACTGTGCACTCTGTCACCGAGGCATTTAAACGAATTTTCGAACGCAGCGAGGGCCGCTTACCCGTATACCTGCAGACCGACAAAGGCAAAGAATTTGTCGGCAAAGAATTACAGGCTTTTCTACAAAAAGTCGAAATTCGTTTTCGAGTTACACGTAATCCCGATATAAAAGCCGCAATTGTCGAACGATTTAATCGCACACTGAAAGAACGAATGTGGCGCTACTTCACACATCGAAATACACGACGATACATCGATGTATTACAAAAATTTACTTATGCCTATAATCACGCAAGACACTCGTCAATTAAGATGCAACCGGCTGCTGTGACGCTATACAATGCGAATGTCGCACTGGAGAATATGACAAACGCGGCGGTGAAGCAACGAGAAAAAAGACGTCACACTAAGGTTAAATACAACCGCGGCAATTACGTGAGGATTAGTCGAACAAAAGGCACCTTTGAGAAGGGTTACGAGCGAAATTGGAGTGAAGAAATTTTTCAAATCGCGAAAGTCACGACCCGTCAAGGAATACAAATTTACGAACTACGAGATCTCGAGGGAGAATTAATCGATGGATTCTTCTACACCGAGGAAATAACACCTGTGCACGAGAAACGCCTGACTGCAGATCAAGATTTTAAAATCGATCGTATCTTACGGACCAAAGGACGAGGCGCGAAGAAACAACTTTTCGTCAGCTGGGTTGGCTATCCCTCGAAATTTAACTCCTGGATACCTGCGTCCAACGCCTACACCATCGACACCTGACAAACGCCGGGGGCGCACGCTCTAGGCCACCAGTCGTCACCCCCGCCGCCGCCGCCGCCGCCGCAACCGTCATTATGTACAACGACGAAAACTTTTTGCTCGTGTTACCGAGTAATAGTAGTATGCAATACTATCCCGAGAATACGACAACACATTTTATCACACAACTACCTCGTGAAATACAATTAAATGGTCAATGGGCCGTGGGTTTATCGGAAATACATGTGCCCTGTACAATGATGCATTTACAACGCACGGACACGGACCTTGCATGGAACCCTTGTACTAAAGAGGAAGAAGAAGAACTCGAGACCGGTCAAATACCGCATGGCGTATACAAAAGTCACGAGGAACTTACGACAAAGATAAATAATGTGCCGGGCCTACGGGAGAACGGTATAAAAATTGTCGCTGCTGAAACGGCAAATGGTTACATGGCTATTGAGGGTGCAACCTGGACGGAAAAGTGCAGTTCAAAATTAGTAATGACCAATGCGCTACGCATGAGCGAGAAGGTTCGGCGTGTACTGGGCTTCAATATAGACCCAGTGCAATATGACTGGACAGTCGACGAACACTCGTACATACGATTCGTCCGAGGACGTCAACGCGTGGCAGAAATACCCGCGTGCATCTCTAGAGCTCTACCTGAACAGCTCTTTGTCTACACGGATCTCTGTATACCCTATACAGTCGGTGATACTCAGGCCGCTCTATTACGTATAGTAAATTTGGATACAACACATTATACGTATGGTTCGACACAAGTGAAATATTTTTCACCTCCAAATTACATACCACTACTCAACAGCTGTTTTCGCACACTCGAAATAGATATAAGAGATCACCTCGGCAAACCAATCACATTCGAGTACGGGACGCTAACCCTGACGCTTCATTTTAAACGGCTCGCGTAGACTCGCGTGTGAGCGCGTGCTCGCGCCCCGTGCAATGGTGGCCCATTATACGACGTACTACGAAAATCAAGTCGGAGGCGGCAGTCGTATAGGCAACGTGTTTGTCGGCGCACCGTATCAACGAGGACACGGCATCGGCAGCTTCCTCGGTGGTCTCTTCAGGAGCGTACTCCCACTGTTAACAAGAGGCGCTAAAGCCGTTGGAAAAGAGGCTATACGCACCGGACTAAAAGTCATCGAGGATGTGAGCGGGAATCATATACCGTTCAAGGAGTCGCTCAAACGACGCGCCGCAGAATCGGGTGGAAATTTACAGCAAAAAGCTAACGAGAAAATCGCTCTACTCATGAACGGCGCGGGGTATAATAATGCGTTCGCGACGCGGACGATGCAGTCGTTAACGGGTCGTACGCGTGCGCGTATCTCGATGAGAAAACGTGCGACGAAAAGGAAAAGCAGTGCAACATCAGCGGCGACGAAGAGGCGAAAGAAGAAGAAGAGCAGCAGCAGCCGCAGGACGGCGAAAGGGCGAGTGACGAAGAAAAAACGCGGGAGTAGTCAAAAAAGGCGAAGACCCACCGATATTTTCGGCTAAACATGTCTTTTCTACACTCACACTCGTGTGAATGTATGAAGTCGGAGCTCGACTTATTCACCATACCACCGACACAGACGTCCATCGAGTCATCACAGTATGTCCACTACAAACCCGTCTCTTCGCTCTCGGACGACGGACCCATCGAATTCGTTATACCTGGCCACGGCGAGGAATACCTCGACCTAGCCCACACAATGCTCTGTGTAAAAGTCAAAGTGTTAGCAAACGGTGACTCACCCTACAAAGTAGCACCTGTTAATAACTTTTTACACAGCCTCTTCAATCAGGTCGACGTATTTTTCAATCAAAAACTCGTTGCACCGCCCAATAATGCTTACGCATACAGGGCTTACATTGAGACATTGCTGAATTACGGCCCTGCGGCAAAACAATCGCATCTCACGACTGCCCTATGGATTGCCGACGACGCAGGTGGCTTTGACTCATTGCCCGGCATGAAACTCAATAATGCCCAAGAGCTAAGGTCGAAGTATATTAAAGGCGGAAAAACCCTCGATATGATCGGACATTTACACTGTGATGTTTTCAATCAGGATAAATTTCTACTAAACGGCGTGGAAGTGCGTCTACGACTCGTACGCTCGAAAGACGATTTTTGTCTTATGGAAGCACCAGTACAGGGAATTATGCACAAAGTTAAAATAAACGATGTGACTCTGATGGTACGTCGAGCGAAAATTAATCCTGGTGTGCTTATCGCACACGCGAAAACTCTGGCAAAGACAACCGCAAAGTATCCTATAACACGAGTGGAAGTTAAATCATTTACCATGCACAGTGGAATTATCGGTGATACACTGGATAATGTGATACTGGGACAACTGCCGAAACGCATCATACTCGGCTTTGTCTACAATAAGGCATTTAACGGCGACAAGACACTCAATCCCTTCAATTTCCAACATACATCGATAAATTATCTATCGCTCTACGTGGACGGGCAACAAATACCGGGAAAACCGCTTCAACCAGAGTTTGGCGGTAACGACACATGGGTTCAGAGCTATCACACCCTCTTCTCCGGCACAGGAATACATTTTCAAAACGAAGGATTGGACATTAACCGCGAAGAATACGCTAAAGGCTATTGTCTGTTTGCCTTTGACTTAACGCCCGATTTATCGGCAAACTGCTTCACACACTGGAATCTCGTGAGACACGGCAGCGTGCGAATTGAAGTACGCTTCGGTAAATCTCTCAGCTCAACGTTAAACTGCGTCGTTTACGCCGAATACGACAATGTCATTGAAATTGATTCAGCCCGTCAAGTCATCACCGATTTTAGTGCCTAAGCACCGGAAAAGATAAAAATCTCGTCCCTCCATCGTCGCAGCCGGCGCCATAGCCGCCGCCGCAGCCGCAGCCGTCACCGCCGCCACCGTCGCCGCCGCCGCCGCTGTCAAGATGTTACGGAGAGGGCGCAATCGACTCACCCCGTGAATGGTATTTAAGAGCCTCTACACACGTATGCTCGACAACAGTTCATCGCTACTTCTCATCATGGACGCTATAGTCGATATTCAAGCCCTTTACGGGAAAGGAGGCGAGTTCCTGCCTAAGGAGATTGCAGTGACAACACTACAAGGTGATAATATCGGCCATTGGGTCGTTGAAGCACCATACGGCTTTGGTGATTTACCGAAAGAAATACGAGGCAGTAATAATCAACTGACGTGCTACCATCATGGACTCGAGTGGGTCGACGGTGATACACCATTGTGGAAAGTTTACGTTAACCTGAGGGCCATGTGTCGCTACGCCATTCGCATATACACGCGAGGAGCACAAAAAGCCGAAATTCTACAAAATATACTTGGACGAGACATTATTAACCTGGAGAATTTCGAGGGGCCGAGCTTCAAGAAAATGCCGTCGTTTGACACATGGTGCATTTATCACGGCGTCGCACGGGAGGATAACGTGAAATGTGCATTAAATAACGTGGGAAAACTAAAACGTTTTCTTCAAACGCAGCTTGTCGATACGACTAATCCAATTTATTCCGAACCACTTGGAGCGGTACCCCGGAAGAACCGCCCAGATGACACAGATAAAAAAGCCGTCCGCATCACGATGCCCAGCGAGTCGGAGATTGCCGCTGCGGGCCAGGGGTATATATCACAGCTACCTGCTAAGGGTGTCAACACTGCCACGGCAAACACCTGTGACGCCACGGTTCCCGCGGACGACGAAATAGTCGCCCTTTTCCGCGCGACGACCCTACGCTCAGCCCCGCCGCCGCCACCGACACCGCCGAAACGACAGTCAACGCCGACCGCCACGCGTAGTGGTGGACACCATCATCATCATCATCATCATCATCAGCGCCGACGTCGTCCCCACCAGGGACCCGAGAGCGTATATAATGAACAGTCTGGAGGTACTGAAAGCACTACAACACGTCCCAGCACAGACGAAGGGAGTATTTCCCGCGGATCGTATCCCGAGTCGCTGGTCTAGACCCGCTGCAATTGTCGCCAATACCGACGATCATACCAAACCGGGGACGCACTGGGTTGCCGTGTACGTTGACAACAATGGCCGAGGTATCTTCTTCGACAGCTACGGGCTACCCCCTCTCGTTAACAAACACCATAACCGTATACGTCGAAACACCGCAACCTACGAGTGGAATACAAGAACTCTACAGTCAATCAAGTCTCGAGTGTGTGGAGAGTACTGTGTTATGTTTCTTGATTATATGTCTCGGGGCTATAGCCTGGCTATGTTTCTACGTCTATTTTCGGCAAATAAGCTGAAGAATGATAATATTGTACGACGATACTACAAAAAACTGAAACATGTTAAACGCGAAAAACGTTATGCGAGAAATAGACGATCCAATGTGCTTGAAGGGGCTGGTAATATGTGTAATACAGCGTGTATACAAACCTGTACAGCCCGTTTCGGGTGCCATCTGTAAACACCCGAATAAAAATGAAAAAATTTACGTGTCGTGACTTATAAAAATACCACCGCCGGCGCCACCATCCTTCTCCTCCTCCTCGCCCGCCCCGCCCCCACCAACATCTCCGGCTCCGGTATAAAAGCAGCCACACATTGGGCTATTAAACACACTTTCGAAAGCACTGTAGTAGCTGTAACACTGCAACAACATGATGGAAGTCATCAGTGGTATACTCGTCATCGACTGCGGCAAAGATCCATGGGAACTCACGAGAGAGGAACTCGCATACGTGCCCAAACCACTGCTGATACAGCACTGGGGCAACTATATCCCTATTCTCTGGGATAAACTACCAGCACATATTCAACTGGACCCCGAGGTTGCATCGTATCAACTCTGCATAGATCACACGGACTTGCCAGATCTATACATGCAAATCGATGGCAATCTTCCGACCAAGAGGGAATGCAAGACCTGCATACAACAAACTGCTGAGCCACCATCCGCAGAGTCCGGTGTACCACGGCCCAAACCACGCCTGAGCATTCCAAAAATCTACCACTCGACCGCAGTCTGAACAATTGTAATATTTTGACACACTCGCACATACAATATCATGTGTTTAAAATAAATCTATTTTTCGAGAAAATTCGACTTTTCATTTCACGACTTACCGGCCGGAAATATTTACCATCATCCCCCAACAGGTAAACTTACCATCGAAAATCGTCAGTTACCGATCGTAGGCTAAAAATCTACAATACCGACGGCTGCTGCTGCACGATCGCGCTCGATTTTCCCTCGAAAATCTGACGCGGTGGACAAAATCTCAACCGACCAATCAGCGCGCGGGAAATCATCTCCACGGGCTTAACAGCCAACCAGCGCTCGGGGAATCAAGGCCCACGCCAGACGCCCCCACTCACAGCAGTCGCGGCGCTCGGAGAAGACGACACAGGGAAAATTCTCCCGAAGGAGTGGGGCGCTGGGGAAGAGGGGACCTAGCAACCAACCCACGCTCGGGGAATTATGCTAATCAGTCCCACCACCGCTCAAACATTACAGGGAAAATTTTCCCGAAAGAGTGGGGAGGAGAGGGGATTTTTAGACCAATGAAATCTCGGGGAATTATGCTAATTACTCCCACCTCCTCTCAAACATTACAGGGAAAATTTTTCCGAAGGAGTGGGGAGGAGTGGGGATTTTTAGACCAATCAGAACTCGGAGAATTTACCCCCACTCTTCCCCCTCCCTCTGTCTAGCACCGGCGCCAGGGGCCCAGACAGGGGCAGGTATGGGGAGGGGGAAGTGTCGTCTCCCTATACCTGCCCCTTACTACTCACGCGATATCACGATTTTTGTCCTGTTCAAAGTTTCGTTCGCCACAGCTGTGCCAGACAACTTTTAACATGTGGATCTTGTGTATTTGAGTAGAATGAAGGTTTTTGACACATTTACACCGAGCTGTACTCTCAGAATCGCTCGAAACCCGCGATATCACGATTTTGGTGTTCTTCGATTTTTCGTTCGCCACAGCTGTGGCAGACGACTTTTAACGCATGGATAATGTGCATTTGAGTAGAATGAAGGTTTTTCATAAATTTACACCGAGCTGTGCTCTCAGAAACGTTCGAAACACGCGATATCACGATTTTGGAACTGTTCAACGTTTCGTTCGCCACAGCTGTGCCAGACGACTTTTAACACATCTATCTTGTGTATTTGAGTAGAATGAAGGTTTTTGACGCATTTACACCGAGCTGTGCTCTCAGAAACGCTCGAAACACGCGATATCACGATTTTGGTACTGTTCAACGTTTCGTTCGCCACAGCTGTGCCAGACGACTTTTAACACATGGATCTTGTGTATTTGAGTAGTATGAATTTTTTTGACACATTTATACCGAGCTGTGCTCTGAGAGACGCTCGAAACACGCGATATCACGATTTTGGCGTTCTTCGATGTTTCGTCCGCGACAGCTGTGCCAGACGACTTTAACCGCATGTATATTGTGCATTTGAGTAGAATGAAGGATTTTGACGCATTTACACCGAGCTGTGCTCTCAGAAACGCTCGAAACACTCGATATCACGATTTTGGTACTGTTCAACGTTTCGTTCGCCACAGCTGTGACAGACGACTTTTAACACATGGATCTTGTGTATTTGAGTAGAATGAAGGTTTTTGACACATTTTCACCGAGCTGTGCTCTGAGATACGCTCGAAACACGCGATATCACGATTTTGGAACTGTTCAACTTTTCGTCCGCCACAGCTGTGCCAGACGACTTTTAACACATCTATCTTGTGTATTTGAGTAGAATGAAGGTTTTTGACGCATTTACACCGAGCTGTGCTCTCAGAAACGCTCGAAACACGCGATATCACGATTTTGGAACTGTTCAACGATTCGTTCGCCACAGCTGTGCCAGACGACTTTTAACACATGGATCTTGTGTATTTGAGTAGAATGAAGGTTTTTCATACATTTACACCGAGCTGTGCTCTCAGAAACGCTCGAAACACGCGATATTACGATTTTGGTGTTCTTCGATGTTTCGTCCGCGACAGCTGTGGCAGACGACTTTAACCGCATGTATATTGTGCATTTGAGTAAAATGAAGGATTTTGACGCATTTACACCGAGCAGTGCTCTCAGAAACGTTCGAAACACGCGATATCACGATTTTGGTGTTCTTCAATGTTTCGTTCGCCACAGCTGTGCCAGACAACTTTTAACACATGGATCTTGTGTATTTGAGTAGAATGAAGGTTTTTGACACATTTGCACCGAGCTGTGCTCTCAGAAATGCTCGAAACACGCGATATCACGATTTTGGTACTGGTCAACGTTTCGTTCGCCACAGCTGTGCCAGACGACTTTTAACACATGGATCTTGTGTATTTGAGTAGAATGAAGGTTTTTGACACATTTATACCGAGCTGTGCTCTGAGATACGCTCGAAACACGCGATATCACGATTTTGGAACTGTTCAACGTTTCGTTCGCCACAGCTGTGCCAGACGACTTTTAACACATCTATCTTGTGTATTTGAGTAGAATGAAGGTTTTTGACGCATTTACACCGAGCTGTGCTCTCAGAAACGCTCGAAACACGCGATATCACGATTTTGGAACTGTTCAACGATTCGTTCGCCACAGCTGTGCCAGACGACTTTTAACACATGGATCTTGTGTATTTGAGTAGAATGAAGGTTTTTCATACATTTACACCGAGCTGTGCTCTCAGAAACGCTCGAAACACGCGATATTACGATTTTGGTGTTCTTCGATGTTTCGTCCGCGACAGCTGTGGCAGACGACTTTAACCGCATGTATATTGTGCATTTGAGTAAAATGAAGGATTTTGACGCATTTACACCGAGCTGTGCTCTCAGAAACGTTCGAAACACGCGATATCACGATTTTGGTGTTCTTCAATGTTTCGTTCGCCACAGCTGTGCCAGACAACTTTTAACACATGGATCTTGTGTATTTGAGTAGAATGAAGGTTTTTGACACATTTGCACCGAGCTGTGCTCTCAGAAATGCTCGAAACACGCGATATCACGATTTTGGTACTGGTCAACGTTTCGTTCGCCACAGCTGTGCCAGACGACTTTTAACACATGGATCTTGTGTATTTCAGTAGAATGAAGGTTACTGACACATTTATACCGAGCTGTGCTCTGAGATACGCTCGAAACACGCGATATCACGATTTTGGAACTGTTCAACGTTTCGTTCGCCACAGCTGTGCCAGACGACTTTTAACACATCTATCTTGTGTATTTGAGTAGAATGAAGGTTTTTGACGCATTTACACCGAGCTGTGCTCTCAGAAACGCTCGAAACACGCGATATCACGATTTTGGAACTGTTCAACGATTCGTTCGCCACAGCTGTGCCAGACGACTTTTAACACATGGATCTTGTGTATTTGAGTAGAATGAAGGTTTTTCATACATTTACACCGAGCTGTGCTCTCAGAAACGCTCGAAACACGAAATATTACGATTTTGGTGTTCTTCGATGTTTCGTCCGCGACAGCTGTGCCAGACGACTTTAACCGCATGTATATTGTGCATTTGAGTAAAATGAAGGATTTTGACGCATTTACACCGAGCTGTGCTCTCAGAAACGCTCGAAACACGCGATATCACGATTTTGGTACTGTTCAACGATTCGTTCGCCGCAGCTGTGGCAGACGACTTTTAACGCATGGATAATGTGCATTTGAGTAGAATGAAGGTTTTTCATACATTTACACCGAGCTGTGCTCTCAGAATCGTTCGAAACACGCGATATCACGATTTTGGTACTGTTCAACGTTTCGTTCGCCACAGCTGTGCCAGATGACTTTTAACAAATGGATCTTGTGTATTTGAGTAGAATGAAGGTTTTTGACACATTTGTACCGAGCTGTGCTCTGAGAAACTCTCGAAACACGCAATATCACGATTTTGGTGTTCGTCGATGTTTCGTTCGCCACAGCTGTGCCAGACAACTTTTAACGCATGCATATTAGGCATTTGAGTAGAATGAAGGTTTTTGACACATTTGCACCGAGCTGAGCTCTCAGAAACGCTCGAAACACGCGATATCACGATTTTGGAACTGTTCAACGTTTCGTTCGCCACAGCTGTGCCAGACGACTTTTAACACATGGATCTTGTGTATTTGAGTAGAATGAAGGTTTTTGACACATTTACACCGAGCTGTGCTCTCAGAAACGCTCGAAACACGCGATATCACGATTTTTGTACTGTTCAAAGTTTCATTCGCCACAGCTGTGCCAGACAACTTTGAACACATGGATCTTGTGTATTTGAGTAGAATGAAGGTTTTTGACACATTTACACCGAGCTGTACTCTCAGAAACGCTCGAAACACGCGATATCACGATTTTGGTGTTCTTCGATGTTTCGTCCGCGACAGCTGTGCCAGAAGACTTTAACCGCATGTATATTGTGCATTTGAGTAGAATGAAGGATTTTGACGCATTTACACCGAGCTGTGCTCTCAGAAACGCTCGAAACACTCGATATCACGATTTTGGTACTGTTCAACGTTTCGTTCGAAACAGCTGTGCCAGACGACTTTTAACACATGGATCTTGTGTATTTGAGTAGAATGAAGGTTTTTGACACATTTACACCGAGCTGTGCTCTCAGAAACGCTCGAAACACGCGATATCACGATTTTGGTACTGTTCAACGTTTCGTTCGCCACAGCTGTGCCAGACGACTTTTAACACATGGATCTTGTGTATTTGAGTAGAATGAAGGTTTTTGACACATTTATACCGAGCTGTGCTCTGAGAAACTCTCGAAACACGCAATATCACGATTTTGGTGTTCGTCGATGTTTCGTTCGCCACAGCTGTGCCAGACAACATTTAACGCATGCATATTAGGCATTTGAGTAGAATGAAGGTTTTTGACACATTTGCACCGAGCTGAGCTCTCAGAAACGCTCGAAACACGCGATATCACGATTTTTGTACTATTCAAAGTTTCATACGCCACAGCTGTGCCAGACGACTTTTAACACAAAGATCTTGTGTATTTGAGTAGAATGAAGGTTTTTGACACATTTATACCGAGCTGTGCTCTGGGATACGCTCGAAACACGCGATATCACTATTTTGGTGTTCGTCGATTTTTCGTTCGCCACAGCTGTGCCAGACGGCTTTTAACGCATGAATATTGTGCATTTGAGTAGAATGAAGGTTTTTGACACATTTACACCGAGCTGTGCTCTCAGAAACGCTCGAAACACGCGATATCACGATTTTGATGTTCGTCGATTTTTCGTTCGCCATAGCTGTGCCAGACGACTTTTAACGCATGGATATTGTGCATCTGAGTAGAATGACGGTTTTTGACACATTTACACCGAGCTGTGCTCTCAGAAACGCTCGAAACACGCGATATCACCATTTTGGTACTGTTCAAAGTTTCGTTCGCCACAGCTGTGCCAGACAACTTTTAACACGAGGATCTTGTGTATTTGAGCAGAATGAAGGTTTTTGACGCATTTACACCGAGCTGTGCTCTCAGAAACGCTCGAAACACTCTATATCACGATTTTGGTACTGTTCACGTTTCGTTCACCACAGCTGTGCCAGACGACTTTTAACACATGGATCTTGTGTATTTGAGTAGAATGAAGGTTTTTGACACATTTACACCGAGCTGTACTCTCAGAAACGCTCGAAACACGCGATATCACGATTTTGGTGTTCTTCGATGTTTCGTCCGCGACAGCTGTGCCAGACGACTTTAACCGCATGTATATTGTGCATTTGAGTAGAATGAAGGATTTTGACGCATTTACACCGAGCTGTGCTCTCAGAAACGCTCGAAACACGCGATATCACGATTTTGGTACTGTTCACGTTTCGTTCACCACAGCTGTGCCAGACGACTTTTAACACATGGATCTTGTGTATTTGAGTAGAATGAAGGTTTTTGACACATTTACACCGAGCTGTGCTCTCAGGAACGCTCGAAACACGCGATATCACGATTTTGGTCCTGTTCAAAGTTTCGTTCGCCACAGCTGTGCCAGACAACTTTTAACACGTGGATCTTGTGTATTTGAGTAGAATGAAGGTTTTTGACACATTTACACCGAGCTGTGCTCACAGAAACGTTCGAAACACGCGATATCACGATTTTGGAACTGTTCAACGTTTCGTTCGCCACAGCTGTGCCAGACGACTTTTAACACATGGATCTTGTGTATTTGAGTAGAATGAAGGTTTTTCATACATTTACACCGAGCTGTGCTCTCAGAAACGTTCGAAACACGCGATATTACGATTTTGGTGTTCTTCGATGTTTCGTCCGCGACAGCTGTGCCAGACGACTTTAACCGCATGTATATTGTGCATTTGAGTAAAATGAAGGATTTTGACGCATTTACACCGAGCTGTGCTCTCAGAAACGTTCGAAACACGCGATATCACGATTTTGGTGTTCTTCAATGTTTCGTTCGCCACAGCTGTGCCAGACAACTTTTAACACATGGATCTTGTGTATTTGAGTAGAATGAAGGTTTTTGACACATTTGCACCGAGCTGTGCTCTCAGAAATGCTCGAAACACGCGATATCACGATTTTGGTACTGGTCAACGTTTCGTTCGCCACAGCTGTGCCACACGACTTTTAACACATGGATCTTGTGTATTTGAGTAGAATGAAGGTTTTTGACACATTTATACCGAGCTGTGCTCTGAGATACGCTCGAAACACGCGATATCACGATTTTGGAACTGTTCAACGTTTCGTTCGCCACAGCTGTGCCAGACGACTTTTAACACATCTATCTTGTGTATTTGAGTAGAATGAAGGTTTTTGACGCATTTACACCGAGCTGTGCTCTCAGAAACGCTCGAAACACGCGATATCACGATTTTGGAACTGTTCAACGATTCGTTCGCCACAGCTGTGCCAGACGACTTTTAACACATGGATCTTGTGTATTTGAGTAGAATGAAGGTTTTTCATACATTTACACCGAGCTGTGCTCTCAGAAACGCTCGAAACACGCGATATTACGATTTTGGTGTTCTTCGATGTTTCGTCCGCGACAGCTGTGCCAGACGACTTTAACCGCATGTATATTGTGCATTTGAGTAAAATGAAGGATTTTGACGCATTTACACCGAGCTGTGCTCTCAGGAACGCTCGAAACACGCGATATCACGATTTTGGTCCTGTTCAAAGTTTCGTTCGCCACAGCTGTTCCCGACAACTTTTAACACGTGGATCTTGTGTATTTGAGTAGAATGAAGGTTTTTGACACATTTACACCGAGCTGTACTCTCAGAAACGCTCGAAACCCGCGATATCACGATTTTGGTGTTCTTCGATTTTTCGTTCGCCACAGCTGTGGCAGACGACTTTTAACGCATGGATAATGTGCATTTGAGTAGAATGAAGGTTTTTCATACATTTACACCGAGCTGTGCTCTCAGAAATGTTCGAAACAATCGATATCACGATTTTGGAACTGTTGAACGTTTCGTTCGCCACAGCTGTGCCAGACGACTTTTAACACATGGATCTTGTGTATTTGAGTAGAATGAATTTTTTTCATACATTTACACCGAGCTGTGCTCTCAGAAACGTTCGAAACACGCGATATCACGATTTTGGTACTGTACAACGTTTCGTTCGCCACAGCTGTGCCAGATGACTTTTAACAAATGGATCTTGTGTATTTGAGTAGAATGAAGGTTTTTGACACATTTGTACCGAGCTGTGCTCTGAGAAACTCTCGAAACACGCAATATCACGATTTTGGTGTTCGTCGATGTTTCGTTCGCCACAGCTGTGCCAGACAACTTTTAACGCATGCATATTAGGCATTTGAGTAGAATGAAGGTTTTTGACACATTTGCACCGAGCTGAGCTCTCAGAAACGCTCGAAACACGCGATATCACGATTTTGGAACTGTTCAACGTTTCGTTCGCCACAGCTGTGCCAGACGACTTTTAACACATGGATCTTGTGTATTTGAGTAGAATGAAGGTTTTTGACACATTTATACCGAGCTGTGCTCTGAGAAACTCTCGAAACACGCAATATCACGATTTTGGTGTTCGACGATGTTTCGTTCGCCACAGCTGTGCCAGACAACATTTAACGCATGCATATTAGGCATTTGAGTAGAATGAAGGTTTTTGACACATTTGCACCGAGCTGAGCTCTCAGAAACGCTCGAAACACGCGATATCACGATTTTGGTGTTCTTCAATGTTTCGTTCGCCACAGCTGTGCCAGACGACTTTTAACACATGGATCTTGTGTATTTGAGTAGAATGAAGGTTTTTGACACATTTATACCGAGCTGTGCTCTGAGATACGCTCGAAACACGCGATATCACTATTTTGGTGTTCGTCGATTTTTCGTTCGCCACAGCTGTGCCAGACGACTTTTAACGCATGAATATTGTGCATTTGAGTAGAATGAAGGTTTTTGACACATTTACACCGAGCTGTGCTCTCAGGAACGCTCGAAACACGCGATATCACGATTTTTGTCCTGTTCAAAGTTTCGTTCGCCACAGCTGTGCCAGACAACTTTTAACATGTGGATCTTGTGTATTTGAGTAGAATGAAGGTTTTTGACACATTTACACCGAGCTGTACTCTCAGAATCGCTCGAAACCCGCGATATCACGATTTTGGTGTTCTTCGATTTTTCGTTCGCCACAGCTGTGGCAGACGACTTTTAACGCATGGATAATGTGCATTTGAGTAGAATGAAGGTTTTTCATACATTTACACCGACCTGTGCTCTCAGAAACGTTCGAAACACGCGATATCACGATTTTGGAACTGTTCAACGTTTCGTTCGCCACAGCTGTGCCAGACGACTTTTAACACATCTATCTTGTGTATTTGAGTAGAATGAAGGTTTTTGACGCATTTACACCGAGCTGTGCTCTCAGAAACGCTCGAAACACGCGATATCACGATTTTGGTACTGTTCAACGTTTCGTTCGCCACAGCTGTGCCAGACGACTTTTAACACATGGATCTTGTGTATTTGAGTAGTATGAAGGTTTTTGACACATTTATACCGAGCTGTGCTCTGAGAGACGCTCGAAACACGCGATATCACGATTTTGGCGTTCTTCGATGTTTCGTCCGCGACAGCTGTGCCAGACGACTTTAAGTATTGTTGTCGTTGATGCTGTGGCCGTGGATAGTTTAAGTTTGTTGTAGCTTCGGCGACGGTCGGCCTCTTTTAATGAAACACCTTCTTTACGTTTCGCCCTGTGGTCGGGGCCTCCTCAGAATTTGATTTATTGTCGTTCCTATTTTATCATTTTCGCTTAATTTACCGCTGATCACCCTCGCTTTTTTGTTGTTCAATGTGATGTCATGTGATGTTATTGATGTTTTCTTTCTTTTCTTTTTCCAGCCGTGCGTTCCAGGTTCCCGGTCATCGATGGCCAGGGAGGTTATGTTTAATTATCTGCTTTAAGCAGCTGTTTTCATGCGTGAATCGTAGTTAGTCAGTTATTTTAACACTACACTAACAAATTTAGACCGGAGAACCCGGTGCACGTGCCGTCACATTTTTCGAGGTACTGTGTGTTCCCCACACAGTACCTCGAAAAATGTGACGGCACGTGCACCGGGTTCTCCGGTCTAAATTTGTTAGTGTAGTGTTAAAATAACTGACTAACTACGATTCACGCATGAAAACAGCTGCTTAAAGCAGATAATTAAACATAACCTCCCTGGCCATCGATGACCGGGAACCTGGAACGCACGGCTGGAAAAAGAAAAGAAAGAAAACATCAATAACATCACATGACATCACATTGAACAACAAAAAAGCGAGGGTGATCAGCGGTAAATTAAGCGAAAATGATAAAATAGGAACGACAATAAATCAAATTCTGAGGAGGCCCCGACCACAGGGCGAAACGTAAAGAAGGTGTTTCATTAAAAGAGGCCGACCGTCGCCGAAGCTACAACAAACTTAGACGACTTTAAGCGCATGTATATTGTGCATTTGAGTAGAATGAAGGATTTTGACGCATTTACACCGAGCTGTGCTCTCAGAAACGCTCGAAACACTCGATATCACGATTTTGGTACTGTTCAACGTTTCGTTCGCCACAGCGGTGACAGACGACTTTTAACACATGGATCTTGTGTATTTGAGTAGAATGAAGGTTTTTGACACATTTACACCGAGCTGTGCTCTCAGGAACAATCGAAACAGGCGATATCACGATTTTGGTCCTGTTCAAAGTTTCGTTCGCCACAGCTGTGCCAGACAACTTTTAACACGTGGATCTTGTGTATTTGAGTAGAATGAAGGTTTTTGACACATTTACACCGAGCTGTGCTCTCAGAAACGCTCGAAACACGCGATATCACGATTTTTGTACTGTTCAAAGTTTCATTCGCCACAGCTGTGCCAGACAACTTTGAACACATGGATCTTGTGTATTTCAGTAGAGTGAAGGATTTTGACGCATTTACACCGTACTCACAGAAACGTTCGAAACACGCGATATCACGATTTTGGTGTTCTTCAATGTTTCGTTCGCCACAGCTGTGCCAGACAACTTTTAACACATGGATCTTGTGTATTTGAGTAGAATGAAGGTTTTTGACACATTTGCACCGAGCTGTGCTCTCAGAAATGCTCGAAACACGCGATATCACGATTTTGGTCCTGTTCAAAGTTTCGTTCGCCACAGCTGTGCCAGACAACTTTTAACACGTGGATCTTGTGTATTTGAGTAGAATGAAGGTTTTTGACACATTTACACCGAGCTGTGCTCTCAGAAACGCTCGAAACACGCGATATCACGATTTTTGTACTGTTTGTGGGAATGAAGGACTCGGGAAATCGGAATAAATGTATTTCGATGTCAAGATGACGAATTAAATATTTATTATAATTTATGAATGTTCAAATAGTTTTGTGTCCTGACTTGACACTCTCGCGACATCGTTAGGAGTCGATGTCTCGGCGAGAACTGATCGGCTCGCCCTTCTCCCCTCCCAGCTAGACTCGGCCGTCGAGCTATTTCGCGGAAACCGATAAGCCGGGTTTTCGCGGAATAGGCGACGGTTTGCATTTTTCCCCGAATCTTCAACCGTTCTTTCTTTCGGCGAAGCGCGACCGTTAATTGTTTTTCTTCGAATTTGCGAGCTCGCCTATCAGTCTCGCACTTTCTCTTATAAAATAAAAATAATGCCTACAGTCGGCCAATCCTGACATTTGTACGTCTCGGACAATGAGAAAACAATGGAAGATAAAAAAATACACACATAAATATAAAAATCGCTTACATAAAATCACTCGCACACAAATATGAAATTTCTCGCAAAAATCTCTCGCATTCCAATCCACTCTTTCACGCATGAATTATTCGTGAATGTATCGTTTCATCTGGTCAACAGCGATCACTCCAGTGTACGGTAACTGAGTGAGCTGGAACCCCTCGACGTCGGTAACCACGTAACGATCGGAATCGAGCACTTTTTCCACGACGTACGGCCCTTTAAATTTCGGAATGAGCTTCTTGTTACTCCCGGCCGAAGTGTCGACGTTTCGGATCATGACGTAGTCACCTTCGTTATATTTCGTCGCTTCCTTGTGTTTCCGATTATAATATCGTTCGTTTGCCTCCTGACTCTCGCAGATTTTTGTCGCGGCAGCCTCTCTCAACGAAGCAAGATCGCGCTCGTCGTTCGAATACGACTCGAGAATCAGTCGGAGATTGTCGTTAATCTCGTGAATTTGATCGACACCAAACAGCAATTTACTCGGCGTCTCGCCAGTCGATCGGCAAACGGTATTATTAATCGCAAACTCCACTTTACTTAACACCTGATCCCATTTGTTCGGACTGTCGCACAGCTTCGAAATCATCGGAGTAATCACGCGGTTGAATCGCTCCACTTGTCCGTTCGCGCGCGGAGTCGCGACAGCATCGAGCACATGCTTTACCGATTCGTCGTCTACAAACTCCCGGAATCGATCGGACGTAAACGCTGTCCCGCGATCGCTGATTATTCGTCTCGGCTTACTGTACGTTTGGAAATAATTCCTCAAATGCTTTATTGTTTCCTCCGAGGTGGTGGACTTACACGGATACAATTTTATAAATTTCGTGAACGCGTCGACGACTGAGAGAATGTGCCGGTAACCGCGTCCGGTTTTCTCCAGGGGACCGCAGTGATCCACGTGGATCGTCTGAAAGGGCAGTTTATCCTTCGGGATGCTGTGCAAGAGTCCCTCCGGTTTGCCGCTCGCGGGCGAAAACTCGATGCATCGCAGGCAGTTCGACACGTACGCTTTGACTTTCGCTTTCAGTTCCGGAAACCAATAAACTTTCGTGATGTTATCGACGACTTTATCAATGCCCACGTGTCCCATGTCGTCGTGACAGGTGCGAATTACATTATTTTCCATGGACGGCGGTACATAAAAGAGTAATTTCTTGTTTTTCGTCTTACGGTACACAAGACCGTCTCGAATTTCGAAAAATTTATCTTCGGCTATCTCGAGTCTATCGCGTATTTTACGAATCTCCTCGTCGCGGTCCTGCTGAATCGACAACGTCTGCTCGAACGAATTCGTCTCCAAAATGAGGATGCTGTGACAACGCGACAACGCGTCGACGTGTCCCATTCGCGACCCGGGTCGATGGATGATCTCGTAATCGTAACCCTCCAAAAACAAAGCCCAACGCGAAATTCGAGGATTGACGGTTTTCTTGCTAAGCGTAAGACGAAAACTATCGCAATCCGTGACAATTTTAAATTTTATACCGGCGAGGTAGATGTGAAAACGCTGAATCGCGTACACCGCGGCGAGACACTCGAGCTCAAAGCTGTGGTACTTCGCCTCCGTCGGTGTCGTTCGCTTGCTAAAATAAAACACCGGTCGAAATATCTTGTCGCTCTGTTTCTGCAACAATATTGCTCCAAAGCCGCTCGCGCTCGCGTCACAATGCAGTTCGGTCTCGAGATGCGGCGAAAATATCGCTAGTATCGGCTCGGAGGACAGCGCTCGCTTTAACGTCTCGAAAACTTCGAGCTCTTCCGCTCCGAATTTGAACGGCACGTCTTTTTTTATTAGGTCGTACAGAGGCTTCGCGACTACCGAAAAATTTGGTATGAACCGTCGGAAATAACTCGCCAGACAAACAAATCGGTGAACCTCCTTCGCGTTTCGCGGAACCGGATAATTCACGACCGAATCGACATTGTCTTTGCTGGGTCGTATACCGTGCTCGTTTATCAAGTACCCTAAGTACTTAATTTCCTTTCGCGCGAAACAACATTTATCCAATCGAAATTTAAGTCGGTGCCTCCTGGCCGTCTCAAAAACTTCTTTGAGAATTTCGAAATGCTCGTCGAGATCCTTCGTGGCGATCAAAATATCGTCGAGATAAAGCTAAATTTTGTTTTCGCGGATTAGCTTCTCGAAAGCTCCGCTGAGAAATCGCTGGAATACGCGCGGCGCGTTTGTTAAACCGAAAGGCATCCGTTGGTATTCGTACTGACCAAACGGAGTGACGAACGAAGTATATTTTACCGAGCCCTCGGACATTTTTACGTGGAAAAACCCGTTCTTTAAATCGAGACTGGTGAAATATTTTTTGTCCTTCAAACGATCGAGATGATCGTCGATGAGCGGCGCAGGAAAATTGTCCTTCACCGTCACCTTATTCAACTCGCGATAATCGACACACAGTCTTATCTCGTCGTTCTTTTTCCGTACGAGCACGATCGAACTAGCGTACGGCGACTTACTCGGTCTTATTGTCCCGTCTTTTAAAAGATCATCGAGGATGACCTTGACTTTCTCCCCGTCAGAAAAAGCTAAACGTCGCGGTCGAAACGTGATCGGTTGCTCATTTTTGAGCGTAATTACCATTTCTGGTTCGGGCTCCGGATCGTCGGTATCCCATTTCGCGACGTACTCCGACTCGTACAGATCCTCGATTTTGCGCGTTACCTCGAATCCGACTTCCGGGTCGATATTTAAGTGCTCGTTCTCGCGGTACGGTGACTCAACATAATTGATCATCATTATTTCCGTGATGCTATCGATCTGTTCCGAACAGCTGTAGTTCTTCGCGACTTTAATTTCCTCGCCCAACTCTAGCTTTATCAGCGGATTTCTCGAGAAATCTCGTCCGAGCAACGCGACACACGACATTGTTTCTTTCGGAACGACTAAAAATCGGATCTCGACTTCGATCTCTTCGACTCTCACGGTTCTCGTAAACGTACCTAACACGTTAACAGCTGACTTGTTCATCCCGCAAAATCGATTACCGTTCGGCGGCACAGGCTCGCGTAAATTCGTCGGTACATACTCGCTTCTTATGAGACTTACCGGGGACCCAGGATCGACTACCGCGCTTACAGTGTGAATACGCTTACTACCTTCCGTATCGTCGACAGAGAAACTCAACTGCACGAAGTACGGATCGCTGATCTGTATCGGCTCGATCAAACTCGCTGTATTCGCCGGCGCTGATTTCTTCTCTTCTTCCGGGCAATCTTTCTTCAGGTGGCTCGTTGATCCACAGGTGAAGCACGAGCCTCTCGTCTTCTTTGGCTTCGGACAGTCGGGAGCGACGTGTCCGTATTCACGGCAATTATAGCATTTCGGCGTCCTTCTCTGCGACGTCGATTTCTCGTTCGCGGACGTCGAAGCTCCTCTCGATGACGTCGCGTTCTCCCTCTCCGACGACGAATTTTCTCTCCCGTCTTTTGTCGATTTCCCGTCTCTTCTCCACTTCGATTCTCGATCGAACGTTTTCTTCGGCTGAAGCGTCACTTTTTCGAACGCTTCGAGCAGCTCGGCCTGCGTCTTGAACCGCATAATTCGCGCTTGGTCCTGCAGGTTCGTATCGCCGATACCGTCGATAATATAGTCGATTATCTCGTCTTCTTCGATCGGTACGCGATTCGCCAAAATCACTTTATCGTGATAATAATCACCAAATGGTTCGTTCGGGTGCCACTGTCGTTGTTCGAATTTTTTCCGAAGCACTAATTTCGTCTGCCGGTGGTCGAACATCGATCTCATCTCCTTCAATAAATCTTCGACACTGAGAATGAGATGATTCGGCCTCGAATGAAACCAATCGAGCGCGCGACTCTTCAACTTCGCGCTGATCAAAATTTTTGACGAGGTATCGTCCAGGTCGTATGTTACTCGCAGTAACGATAATTGTTGCTCCCACCTCCAGAACGTTCCCTCGCTGCCGTCAAATTCGCACAAAAGATCGCGAACAGCTCGCACGCTCTCGTTCGTCGACATCGAACCACGTCTCGCGCGACCGTCATCGGTGTTGTCTCTCGGTGCGCGTCCCTGTCTCGCGACGTCCAGTTCTCGCTGAAGCAGATCTCGTTCCCGCCTCAATAAATCATTTTCTCGGCGTATCAAATCCTGTTCGGTCGTCGCATCCCTTCGGCTCGGCACGTCGGCGACCGTCTCAACAGCGCACCGATTATCTCCCGATGCGGACGCATCTTCTTCGCGCTCGTCGCTATCGTTGGTCGATCCATTCGCCCGTTCCGCGTTCAGACGCTCCCAAATATTCGGGTCGAAAGTCTCCAACCGTCTGATTAATTCGGCCTTAGTGCCTGACACTATTAAATTATTTTCGCGAAGAATCTCTTTTAATTCCGGGGTCGTATACTCGGCCGGTTGTTTCGCTGCCATCGCGACACACTCGCGACTCGACGCGGTCGCTCACTCGGCACGGGAAAAAATAAACGTTCTCGCGCACACTCTCGCACACAGCGACGTACGACGCCTCTCAGTGTCTGTCTGTCCTCGCAACGGCGAATAAATCGCGAATTTTCACCGAGAAAATTCGTTACAGTTCACGCATTGGCACACAGCACAACCCGTGTCGATCGCGACTACGAATAATCCGCGCACAGCGTCGATTATTCCCGCATCGATCGCGATCGGTTCACTTTGAAAATGATCCCGGCACTCAGCACGAAAGAATCCGAATCGTGAAAACACACAGTCGATTCACGATGTAATTCACGGTGACACACACACGTAATTACGAACCTCGGCGCGTGTTCATTGTCCCGTGATAAACGCGTTAATTTCGCATTTTTAATCACGCCCGAAAATCTCAGCAATATCTGAGAAAATCCGAGTAATCCCACTTCTGAACTGTGGGAATGAAGGACTCGGGAAATCGGAATAAATGTATTTCGATGTCAAGATGACGAATTAAATATTTATTATAATTTATGAATGTTCAAATAGTTTTGTGTCCTGACTTGACACTCTCGCGACATCGTTAGGAGTCGATGTCTCGGCGAGAACTGATCGGCTCGCCCTTCTCCCCTCCCAGCTAGACTCGGCCGTCGAGCTATTTCGCGGAAACCGATAAGCCGGGTTTTCGCGGAATAGGCGACGGTTTGCATTTTTCCCCGAATCTTCAACCGTTCTTTCTTTCGGCGAAGCGCGACCGTTAATTGTTTTTCTTCGAATTTGCGAGCTCGCCTATCAGTCTCGCACTTTCTCTTATAAAATAAAAATAATGCCTACATGTTCAAAGTTTCATTCGCCACAGCTGTGCCAGACAACTTTGAACACATGGATCTTGTGTATTTCAGTAGAGTGAAGGATTTTGACGCATTTACACCGTACTCACAGAAACGTTCGAAACACGCGATATCACGATTTTGGTGTTCTTCAATGTTTCGTTCGCCACAGCTGTGCCAGACAACTTTTAACACATGGATCTTGTGTATTTGAGTAGAATGAAGGTTTTTGACACATTTGCACCGAGCTGTGCTCTCAGAAATGCTCGAAACACGCGATATCACGATTTTGGTACTGGTCAACGTTTCGTTCGCCACAGCTGTGCCAGACGACTTTTAACACATGTATCTTGTGTATTTGAGTAGAATGAAGGTTTTTGACACATTTATACCCAGCTGTGCTCTGAGATACGCTCGAAACACGCGATATCACGATTTTGGAACTGTTCAACTTTTCGTCCGCCACAGCTGTGCCAGACGACTTTTAACACATCTATCTTGTGTATTTGAGTAGAATGAAGGTTTTTGACGCATTTACACCGAGCTGTGCTCTCAGAAACGCTCGAAACACGCGATATCACGATTTTGGAACTGTTCAACGATTCGTTCGCCACAGCTGTGCCACACGACTTTTAACACATGGATCTTGTGTATTTGAGTAGAATGAAGGTTTTTCATACATTTACACCGAGCTGTGCTCTCAGAAACGCTCGAAACACGCGATATTACGATTTTGGTGTTCTTCGATGTTTCGTCCGCGACAGCTGTGGCAGACGACTTTAACCGCATGTATATTGTGCATTTGAGTAAAATGAATGATTTTGACGCATTTACACCGAGCTGTGCTCTCAGAAACGTTCGAAACACGCGATATCACGATTTTGGTGTTCTTCAATGTTTCGTTCGCCACAGCTGTGCCAGACAACTTTTAACACATGGATCTTGTGTATTTGAGTAGAATGAAGGTTTTTGACACATTTGCACCGAGCTGTGCTCTCAGAAATGCTCGAAACACGCGATATCACGATTTTGGTACTGTTCAACGTTTCGTTCGCCACAGCTGTGCCAGACGACTTTTAACACATCTATCTTGTGTATTTGAGTAGAATGAAGGTTTTTGACGCATTTACACCGAGCTGTGCTCTCAGAAACGCTCGAAACACGCGATATCACGATTTTGGTACTGTTCAACGTTTCGTTCGCCACAGCTGTGCCAGACGACTTTTAACACATGGATCTTGTGTATTTGAGTAGTATGAAGGTTTTTGACACATTTATACCGAGCTGTGCTCTGAGAGACGCTCGAAACACGCGATATCACGATTTTGGCGTTCTTCGATGTTTCGTCCGCGACAGCTGTGCCAGACGACTTTAAGCGCATGTATATTGTGCATTTGAGTAGAATGAAGGATTTTGACGCATTTACACCGAGCTGTGCTCTCAGAAACGCTCGAAACACTCGATATCACGATTTTGGTACTGTTCAACGTTTCGTTCGCCACAGCGGTGACAGACGACTTTTAACACATGGATCTTGTGTATTTGAGTAGAATGAAAGTTTTTGACACATTTACACCGAGCTGTGCTCTCAGGAACAATCGAAACAGGCGATATCACGATTTTGGTCCTGTTCAAAGTTTCGTTCGCCACAGCTGTGCCAGACAACTTTTAACACGTGGATCTTGTGTATTTGAGTAGAATGAAGGTTTTTGACACATTTACACCGAGCTGTGCTCTCAGAAACGCTCGAAACACGCGATATCACGATTTTTGTACTGTTCAAAGTTTCATTCGCCACAGCTGTGCCAGACAACTTTGAACACATGGATCTTGTGTATTTCAGTAGAGTGAAGGATTTTGACGCATTTACACCGTACTCACAGAAACGTTCGAAACACGCGATATCACGATTTTGGTGTTCTTCAATGTTTCGTTCGCCACAGCTGTGCCAGACAACTTTTAACACATGGATCTTGTGTATTTGAGTAGAATGAAGGTTTTTGACACATTTGCACCGAGCTGTGCTCTCAGAAATGCTCGAAACACGCGATATCACGATTTTGGTCCTGTTCAAAGTTTCGTTCGCCACAGCTGTGCCAGACAACTTTTAACACGTGGATCTTGTGTATTTGAGTAGAATGAAGGTTTTTGACACATTTACACCGAGCTGTGCTCTCAGAAACGCTCGAAACACGCGATATCACGATTTTTGTACTGTTCAAAGTTTCATTCGCCACAGCTGTGCCAGACAACTTTGAACACATGGATCTTGTGTATTTCAGTAGAGTGAAGGATTTTGACGCATTTACACCGTACTCACAGAAACGTTCGAAACACGCGATATCACGATTTTGGTGTTCTTCAATGTTTCGTTCGCCACAGCTGTGCCAGACAACTTTTAACACATGGATCTTGTGTATTTGAGTAGAATGAAGGTTTTTGACACATTTGCACCGAGCTGTGCTCTCAGAAATGCTCGAAACACGCGATATCACGATTTTGGTACTGGTCAACGTTTCGTTCGCCACAGCTGTGCCAGACGACTTTTAACACATGGATCTTGTGTATTTGAGTAGAATGAAGGTTTTTGACACATTTATACCCAGCTGTGCTCTGAGATACGCTCGAAACACGCGATATCACGATTTTGGAACTGTTCAACTTTTCGTCCGCCACAGCTGTGCCAGACGACTTTTAACACATCTATCTTGTGTATTTGAGTAGAATGAAGGTTTTTGACGCATTTACACCGAGCTGTGCTCTCAGAAACGCTCGAAACACGCGATATCACGATTTTGGAACTGTTCAACGATTCGTTCGCCACAGCTGTGCCAGACGACTTTTAACACATGGATCTTGTGTATTTGAGTAGAATGAAGGTTTTTCATACATTTACACCGAGCTGTGCTCTCAGAAACGCTCGAAACACGCGATATTACGATTTTGGTGTTCTTCGATGTTTCGTCCGCGACAGCTGTGGCAGACGACTTTAACCGCATGTATATTGTGCATTTGAGTAAAATGAATGATTTTGACGCATTTACACCGAGCTGTGCTCTCAGAAACGTTCGAAACACGCGATATCACGATTTTGGTGTTCTTCAATGTTTCGTTCGCCACAGCTGTGCCAGACAACTTTTAACACATGGATCTTGTGTATTTGAGTAGAATGAAGGTTTTTGACACATTTGCACCGAGCTGTGCTCTCAGAAATGCTCGAAACACGCGATATCACGATTTTGGTACTGGTCAACGTTTCGTTCGCCACAGCTGTGCCAGACGACTTTTAACACATGGATCTTGTGTATTTGAGTAGAATGAAGGTTTTTGACACATTTGCACCGAGCTGTGCTCTCAGAAATGCTCGAAACACGCGATATCACGATTTTGGTACTGGTCAACGTTTCGTTCGCCACAGCTGTGCCAGACGACTTTTAACACATGGATCTTGTGTATTTGAGTAGAATGAAGGTTTTTGACACATTTATACCCAGCTGTGCTCTGAGATACGCTCGAAACACGCGATATCACGATTTTGGAACTGTTCAACTTTTCGTCCGCCACAGCTGTGCCAGACGACTTTTAACACATCTATCTTGTGTATTTGAGTAGAATGAAGGTTTTTGACGCATTTACACCGAGCTGTGCTCTCAGAAACGCTCGAAACACGCGATATCACGATTTTGGAACTGTTCAACGATTCGTTCGCCACAGCTGTGCCAGACGACTTTTAACACATGGATCTTGTGTATTTGAGTAGAATGAAGGTTTTTGACACATTTGCACCGAGTTGTGCTCTCAGAAATGCTCGAAACACGCGATATCACGATTTTGGTACTGGTCAACGTTTCGTTCGCCACAGCTGTGCCAGACGACTTTTAACACATGGATCTTGTGTATTTGAGTAGAATGAAGGTTTTTGACACATTTATACCGAGCTGTGCTCTGAGATACGCTCGAAACACGCGATATCACGATTTTGGAACTGTTCAACGTTTCGTTCGCCACAGCTGTGCCAGACGACTTTTAACACATCTATCTTGTGTATTTGAGTAGAATGAAGGTTTTTGACGCATTTACACCGAGCTGTGCTCTCAGAAACGCTCGAAACACGCGATATCACGATTTTGGAACTGTTCAACGATTCGTTCGCCACAGCTGTGCCAGACGACTTTTAACACATGGATCTTGTGTATTTGAGTAGAATGAAGGTTTTTCATACATTTACACCGAGCTGTGCTCTCAGGAACAATCGAAACAGGCGATATCACGATTTTGGTCCTGTTCAAAGTTTCGTTCGCCACAGCTGTGCCAGACAACTTTTAACACGTGGATCTTGTGTATTTGAGTAGAATGAAGGTTTTTGACACATTTACACCGAGCTGTACTCTCAGAAACGCTCGAAACCCGCGATATCACGATTTTGGTGTTCTTCGATTTTTCGTTCGCCGCAGCTGTGGCAGACGACTTTTAACGCATGGATAATGTGCATTTGAGTAGAATGAAGGTTTTTCATACATTTACACCGAGCTGTGCTCTCAGAATCGTTCGAAACACGCGATATCACGATTTTGGAACTGTTCAACGTTTCGTTCGCCACAGCTGTGCCAGACGACTTTTAACACATGGATCTTGTGTATTTGAGTAGAATGAAGGGTTTTCATACATTTACACCGAGCTGTGCTCTCAGAAACGTTCGAAACACGCGATATCACGACTTTGGTACTGTTCAACGTTTCGTTCGCCACAGCTGTGCCAGACGACTTTTAACACATGGATCTTTTGTATTTGAGTAGTATGAAGGTTTTTGACACATTTATACCGAGCTGTGCTCTGAGAGACGCTCGAAACACGCGATATCACGATTTTGGTGTTCGTCGATTTTTCGTTCGCCACAGCTGTGCCAGACGACTTTTAACACATGGATCTTGTGTATTTGAGTAGAATGAAGGTTTTCGACACATTTACACCGAGCTGTGCTCTCAGGAACGCTCGAAACACGCGATATCACGATTTTGGTCCTGTTTAAAGTTTCGTTCGCCACAGCTGTGCCAGACAACTTTTAACACGTGGATCTTGTGTATTTGAGTAGAATGAAGGTTTTTGACACATTCACACCGAGCTGTACTCTCAGAAACGCTCGAAACACGCGATATCACGATTTTGGTGTTCTTCGATGTTTCGTCCGCGACAGCTGTGCCAGACGACTTTAACCGCATGTATATTGTGCATTTGAGTAGAATGAAGGATTTTGACGCATTTACACCGAGCTGTGCTCTCAGAAACGCTCGAAACACTCGATATCACGATTTTGGTACTGTTCAACATTTCGCTGGCCACAGCTGTGCCAGACGACTTTTAACAAATGGATCTTGTGTATTTGAGTAGAATGAAGGTTTTTGACACATTTACGCCGAGCTGTGCTCACAGAAACGTTCGAAACACGCGATATCACGATTTTGCTACTGTTCAACGTTTCGTTCACCACAGCTGTGCCAGACGACTTTTAACACATGGATCTTGTGTATTTGAGTAGAATGAAGGTTTTTGATACATTTATACCGAGCTGCGCTCTGAGATACGCTCGAAACACGCGATATCACGATTTTGGAACTGTTCAACGTTTCGTTTGCCACAGCTGTGCCAGACGACTTTTAACACATCTATCTTGTGTATTTGAGTAGAATGAAGGTTTTTGACGCATTTACACCGAGCTGTGCTCTCAGTAACGCTCGAAACACGCGATATCGCGATTTTGGAACTGTTCAACGATTCGTTCGCCAGAGCTGTGCCAGACGACTTTTAACACATGGATCTTGTGTATTTGAGTAGAATGAAGGTTTTTCATACATTTACACCGAGCTGTGCTCTCAGAAACGCTCGAAACACGCGATATTACGATTTTGGTGTTCTTCGATGTTTCGTCCGCGACAGCTGTGCCAGACGACTTTAACCGCATGTATATTGTGCATTTGAGTAAAATGAAGGATTTTGACGCATTTACACCGAGCTGTGCTCTCAGAAACGTTCGAAACACGCGATATCACGATTTTGGTGTTCTTCAATGTTTCGTTCGCCACAGCTGTGCCAGACAACTTTTAACACATGGATCTTGTGTATTTGAGTAGAATGAAGGTTTTTGACACATTTGCACCGAGCTGTGCTCTCAGAAATGCTCGAAACACGCGATATCACGATTTTGGTACTGGTCAACGTTTCGTTCGCAACAGCTGTGCCAGACGACTTTTAACACATGGATCTTGTGTATTTGAGTAGAATGAAGGTTTTTGACACATTTATACCGAGCTGTGCTCTGAGATACGCTCGAAACACGCGATATCACGATTTTGGAACTGTTCAACGTTTCGTTCGCCACAGCTGTGCCAGACGACTTTTAACACATCTATCTTGTGTATTTGAGTAGAATGAAGGTTTTTGACGCATTTACACCGAGCTGTGCTCTCAGAAACGCTCGAAACACGCGATATCACGATTTTGGAACTGTTCAACGATTCGTTCGCCACAGCTGTGCCAGACGACTTTTAACACATGGATCTTGTGTATTTGAGTAGAATGAAGGTTTTTCATACATTTACACCGAGCTGTGCTCTCAGAAACGCTCGAAACACGCGATATTACGATTTTGGTGTTCTTCGATGTTTCGTCCGCGACAGCTGTGCCAGACGACTTTAACCGCATGTATATTGTGCATTTGAGTAAAATGAAGGATTTTGACGCATTTACACCGAGCTGTGCTCTCAGAAACGCTCGAAACACGCGATATCACGATTTTGGTACTGTTCAACGATTCGTTCGCCACAGCTGTGCCAGACGACTTTTAACACATGGATCTTGTGTATTTGAGTAGAATGAAGGTTTTTCATACATTTACACCGAGCTGTGCTCTCAGAAACGCTCGAAACACGCGATATCACGATTTTGGTGTTCGTCGATTTTTCGTTCGCCACAGCTGTGCCAGACGACTTTTAACGCATGAATATTGTGCATTTGAGTAGAATGAAGGTTTTTGACACATTTACAACGAGCTGTGCTCTCAGGAACAATCGAAACAGGCGATATCACGATTTTGGTCCTGTTCAAAGTTTCGTTCGCCACAGCTGTGCCAGACAACTTTTAACACGTGGATCTTGTGAATTTGAGTAGAATGAAGGTTTTTGACACATTTACACCGAGCTGTACTCTCAGAAACGCTCGAAACCCGCGATATCACGATTTTGGTGTTCTTCGATTTTTCGTTCGCCGCAGCTGTGGCAGACGACTTTTAACGCATGGATAATGTGCATTTGAGTAGAATGAAGGTTTTTCATACATTTACACCGAGCTGTGCTCTCAGAATCGTTCGAAACACGCGATATCACGATTTTGGAACTGTTCAACGTTTCGTTCGCCACAGCTGTGCCAGACGACTTTTAACACATGGATCTTGTGTATTTGAGTAGAATGAAGGTTTTTGACACATTTACACCGAGCTGTGCTCTCAGGAACGCTCGAAACACGCGATATCACGATTTTGGTCCTGTTCAAAGTTTCGTTCGCCACAGCTGTGCCAGACAACTTTTAACACGTGGATCTTGTGTATTTGAGTAGAATGAAGGTTTTTGACACATTTACACCGAGCTGTACTCTCAGAAACGCTCGAAACACGCGATATCACGATTTTGGTGTTCTTCGATGTTTCGTCCGCGACAGCTGTGCCAGACGACTTTAACCGCATGTATATTGTGCATTTGAGTAGAATGAAGGATTTTGACGCATTTACACCGAGCTGTGCTCTCAGAAACGCTCGAAACACGCGATATCACGATTTTGGTACTGTTCAACGTTTCGTTCGCCACAGCTGTGCCAGACTACTTTTAACACATGGATCTTGTGTATTTGAGTAGAATGAAGGTTTTTGACACATTTACACCGAGCTGTGCTCTCAGGAACGCTCGAAACACGCGATATCACGATTTTGGTCCAGTTCAAAGTTTCGTTCGCCACAGCTGTGCCAGACAACTTTTAACACGTGGATCTTGTGTATTTGAGTAGAATGAAGGTTTTTGACACATTTACACCGAGCTGTGCTCTCAGAAACGCTCGAAACACGCGATATCACGATTTTTGTACTGTTCAAAGTTTCATTCGCCACAGCTGTGCCAGACAACTTTGAACACATGGATCTTGTGTATTTCAGTAGAGTGAAGGATTTTGACGCATTTACACCGTACTCACAGAAACGTTCGAAACACGCGATATCACGATTTTGGTGTTCTTCAATGTTTCGTTCGCCACAGCTGTGCCAGACAACTTTTAACACATGGATCTTGTGTATTTGAGTAGAATGAAGGTTTTTGACACATTTGCACCGAGCTGTGCTCTCAGAAATGCTCGAAACACGCGATATCACGATTTTGGTACTGGTCAACGTTTCGTTCGCCACAGCTGTGCCAGACGACTTTTAACACATGGATCTTGTGTATTTGAGTAGAATGAAGGTTTTTGACACATTAATACCCAGCTGTGCTCTGAGATACGCTCGAAACACGCGATATCACGATTTTGGAACTGTTCAACTTTTCGTCCGCCACAGCTGTGCCAGACGACTTTTAACACATCTATCTTGTGTATTTGAGTAGAATGAAGGTTTTTGACGCATTTACACCGAGCTGTGCTCTCAGAAACGCTCGAAACACGCGATATCACGATTTTGGAACTGTTCAACGATTCGTTCGCCACAGCTGTGCCAGACGACTTTTAACACATGGATCTTGTGTATTTGAGTAGAATGAAGGTTTTTCATACATTTACACCGAGCTGTGCTCTCAGAAACGCTCGAAACACGCGATATCACGATTTTGGAACTGTTCAACGATTCGTTCGCCACAGCTGTGCCAGACGACTTTTAACACATGGATCTTGTGTATTTGAGTAGAATGAAGGTTTTTTACACATTTACACCGAGCTGTGCTCTCAGGAACGCTCGAAACACGCGATATCACGATTTTGGTCCTGTTCAAAGTTTCGTTCGCCACAGCTGTGCCAGACAACTTTTAACACGTGGATCTTGTGAATTTGAGTAGAATGAAGGTTTTTGACACATTTACACCGAGCTGTACTCTCAGAAACGCTCGAAACCCGCGATATCACGATTTTGGTGTTCTTCGATTTTTCGTTCGCCGCAGCTGTGGCAGACGACTTTTAACGCATGGATAATGTGCATTTGAGTAGAATGAAGGTTTTTCATACATTTACACCGAGCTGTGCTCTCAGAATCGTTTGAAACACGCGATATCACGATTTTGGAACTGTTCAACGTTTCGTTCGCCACAGCTGTGCCAGACGACTTTTAACACATGGATCTTGTGTATTTGAGTAGAATGAAGGTTTTTGACACATTTACACCGAGCTGTGCTCTCAGGAACGCTCGAAACACGCGATATCACGATTTTGGTCCTGTTCAAAGTTTCGTTCGCCACAGCTGTGCCAGACAACTTTTAACACGTGGATCTTGTGTATTTGAGTAGAATGAAGGTTTATGACACATTTACACCGAGCTGTACTCTCAGAAACGCTCGAAACACGCGATATCACGATTTTGGTGTTCTTCGATTTTTCGTTCGCCACAGCTGTGGCAGACGACTTTTAACGCATGGATAATGTGCATTTGAGAAGAATGAAGGTTTTTCATACATTTACACCGAGCTGTGCTCTCAGAAATGTTCAAAACACGCGATATCACGATTTTGGAACTGTTGAACGTTTCGTTCGCCGCAGCTGTGCCAGACGACTTTTAACACATGGATCTTGTGTATTTGAGTAGAATGAATTTTTTTCATACATTTACACCGAGCTGTGCTCTCAGAAACGTTCGAAACACGCGATATCACGATTTTGGTACTGTTCAACGTTTCGTTCGCCACAGCTGTGCCAGATGACTTTTAACAAATGGATCTTGTGTATTTGTGTAGAATGAAGGTTTTTGACACATTTGTACCGAGCTGTGCTCTGAGAAACTCTCGAAACACGCAATATCACGATTTTGATGTTCGTCGATGTTTCGTTCGCCACAGCTGTGCCAGACAACTTTTAACGCATGCATATTAGGCATTTGAGTAGAATGAAGGTTTTTGACACATTTGCACCGAGCTGAGCTCTCAGAAACGCTCGAAACACGCGATATCACGATTTTGGAACTGTTCAACGTTTCGTTCGCCACAGCTGTGCCAGACGACTTTTAACACATGGATCTTGTGTATTTGAGTAGAATGAAGGTTTTTGACACATTTACACCGAGCTGTGCTCTCAGAAACGCTCGAAACACGCGATATCACGATTTTTGTACTGTTCAAAGTTTCATTCGCCACAGCTGTGCCAGACAACTTTGAACACATGGATCTTGTGTATTTGAGTAGAATGAAGGTTTTTGACACATTTACACCGAGCTGTACTCTCAGAAACGCTCGAAACACGCGATATCACGATTTTGGTGTTCTTCGATGTTTCGTCCGCGACAGCTGTGCCAGAAGACTTTAACCGCATGTATATTGTGCATTTGAGTAGAATGAAGGATTTTGACGCATTTACACCGAGCTGTGCTCTCAGAAACGCTCGAAACACTCGATATCACGATTTTGGTACTGTTCAACGTTTCGTTCGAAACAGCTGTGCCAGACGACTTTTAACACATGGATCTTGTGTATTTGAGTAGAATGAAGGTTTTTGACACATTTACACCGAGCTGTGCTCTCAGAAACGCTCGAAACACGCGATATCACGATTTTGGTACCGTTCAACGTTTCGTTCGTCACAGCTGTGCCAGACGACTTTTAACACATGGATCTTGTGTATTTGAGTAGAATGAAGGTTTTTGACACATTTACACCGAGCTGTGCTCTCCGGAACGCTCGAAACACGCGATATCACGATTTTGGTCCTGTTCAAAGTTTCGTTCGCCACAGCTGTGCCAGACAACTTTTAACACGTGGATCTTGTGTATTTGAGTAGAATGAAGGTTTTTGACACATTTACACCGAGCTGTACTCTCAGAAAAGCTCGAAACCCGCGATATCACGATTTTGGTACTTTCAACGTTTCGTTCGCCACAGCTGTGCCAGACGACTTTTAACACATGGATCTTGTGTTTTTGAGTAGTATGAAGGTTTTTGACACATTTATACCCAGCTGTGCTCTGAGATACGCTCGAAACACGCGATATCACGATTTTGGTGTTCTTCAATGTTTCGTTCGCCACAGCTGTGCCAGACAACTTTTAACACATGGATCTTGTGTATTTGAGTAGAATGAAGGTTTTTGACACATTTGCACCGAGCTGTGCTCTCAGAAATGCTCGAAACACGCGATATCACGATTTTGGTACTGGTCAACGTTTCGTTCGCCACAGCTGTGCCAGACGACTTTTAACACATGGATCTTGTGTATTTGAGTAGAATGAAGGTTTTTGACACATTTATACCCAGCTGTGCTCTGAGATACGCTCGAAACACGCGATATCACGATTTTGGAACTGTTCAACTTTTCGTCCGCCACAGCTGTGCCAGACGACTTTTAACACATCTATCTTGTGTATTTGAGTAGAATGAAGGTTTTTGACGCATTTACACCGAGCTGTGCTCTCAGAAACGCTCGAAACACGCGATATCACGATTTTGGAACTGTTCAACGATTCGTTCGCCACAGCTGTGCCAGACGACTTTTAACACATGGATCTTGTGTATTTGAGTAGAATGAAGGTTTTTCATACATTTACACCGAGCTGTGCTCTCAGAAACGCTCGAAACACGCGATATTACGATTTTGGTGTTCTTCGATGTTTCGTCCGCGACAGCTGTGCCAGACGACTTTAACCGCATGTATATTGTGCATTTGAGTAAAATGAAGGATTTTGACGCATTTACACCGAGCTGTACTCTCAGAAATGCTCGAAACACGCGATATCACGATTTTGGTACTGGTCAACGTTTCGTTCGCCACAGCTCTGCCAGACGACTTTTAACACATGGATCTTGTGTATTTGAGTAGAATGAAGGTTTTTGACACATTTATACCGAGCTGTGCTCTGAGATACGCTCGAAACACGCGATATCACGATTTTGGAACTGTTCAACGTTTCGTTCGCCACAGCTGTGCCAGACGACTTTTAACACATCTATCTTGTGTATTTGAGTAGAATGAAGGTTTTTGACGCATTTACACCGAGCTGTGCTCTCAGAAACGCTCGAAACACGCGATATCACGATTTTGGAACTGTTCGACGATTCGTTCGCCACAGCTGTGCCAGACGACTTTTAACACATGGATCTTGTGTATTTGAGTAGAATGAAGGTTTTTCATACATTTACACCGAGCTGTGCTCTCAGAAACGCTCGAAACACGCGATATCACGATTTTGGTGTTCGTCGATTTTTCGTTCGCCACAGCTGTGCCAGACGACTTTTAACGCATGAATATCGTGCATTTGAGTAGAATGAAGGTTTTTGACACATTTACAACGAGCTGTGCTCTCAGGAACAATCGAAACAGGCGATATCACGATTTTGGTCCTGTTCAAAGTTTCGTTCGCCACAGCTGTGCCAGACAACTTTTAACACGTGGATCTTGTGTATTTGAGTAGAATGAAGGTTTTTGACACATTTACACCGAGCTGTACTCTCAGAAACGCTCGAAACCCGCGATATCACGATTTTGGTGTTCTTCGATTTTTCGTTCGCCGCAGCTGTGGCAGACGACTTTTAACGCATGGATAATGTGCATTTGAGTAGAATGAAGGTTTTTCATACATTTACACCGAGCTGTGCTCTCAGAATCGTTCGAAACACGCGATATCACGATTTTGGAACTGTTCAACGTTTCGTTCGCCACAGCTGTGCCAGACGACTTTTAACACATGGATCTTGTGTATTTGAGTAGAATGAAGGGTTTTCATACATTTACACCGAGCTGTGCTCTCAGAAACGTTCGAAACACGCGATATCACGACTTTGGTACTGTTCAACGTTTCGTTCGCCACAGCTGTGCCAGACGACTTTTAACACATCTATCTTGTGTATTTGAGTAGAATGAAGGTTTTTGACGCATTTACACCGAGCTGTGCTCTCAGAAACGCTCGAAACACGCGATATCACGATTTTGGAACTGTTCAACGATTCGTTCGCCACAGCTGTGCCAGACGACTTTTAACACATGGATCTTGTGTATTTGAGTAGAATGAAGGTTTTTCATACATTTACACCGAGCTGTGCTCTCAGAAACGCTCGAAACACGCGATATTACGATTTTGGTGTTCTTCGATGTTTCGTCCGCGACAGCTGTGCCAGACGACTTTAACCGCATGTATATTGTGCATTTGAGTAAAATGAAGGATTTTGACGCATTTACACCGAGCTGTGCTCTCAGGAACGCTCGAAACACGCGATATCACGATTTTGGTCCTGTTCAAAGTTTCGTTCGCCACAGCTGTGCCCGACAACTTTTAACACGTGGATCTTGTGTATTTGAGTAGAATGAAGGTTTTTGACACATTTGCACCGAGCTGTGCTCTCAGAAATGCTCGAAACACGCGATATCACGATTTTGGTACTGGTCAACGTTTCGTTCGCCACAGCTGTGCCAGACGACTTTTAACACATGGATCTTGTGTATTTGAGTAAAATGAAGGTTTTTGACACATTTACACCGAGCTGAGCTCTCAGAAACGCTCGAAACACGCGATATCACGATTTTGGTGTTCTTCGATGTTTCGTCCGCGACAGCTGTGCCAGAAGACTTTAACCGCATGTATATTGTGCATTTGAGTAGAATGAAGGATTTTGACGCATTTACACCGAGCTGTGCTCTCAGAAACGCTCGAAACACTCGATATCACGATTTTGGTACTGTTCAACGTTTCGTTCGAAACAGCTGTGCCAGACGACTTTTAACACATGGATCTTGTGTATTTGAGTAGAATGAAGGTTTTTGACACATTTACACCGAGCTGTGCTCTCAGAAACGCTCGAAACACGCGATATCACGATTTTGGTACTGTTCAACGTTTCGTTCGCCACAGCTGTGCCAGACGACTTTTAACACATGGATCTTGTGTATTTGAGTAGAATGAAGGTTTTTGACACATTTACACCGAGCTGTGCTCTCAGAAACGCTCGAAACACGCGATATCACGATTTTTGTACTGTTCAAAGTTTCATTCGCCACAGCTGTGCCAGACAACTTTGAACACATGGATCTTGTGTATTTCAGTAGAGTGAAGGATTTTGACGCATTTACACCGTACTCACAGAAACGTTCGAAACACGCGATATCACGATTTTGGTGTTCTTCAATGTTTCGTTCGCCACAGCTGTGCCAGACAACTTTTAACACATGGATCTTGTGTATTTGAGTAGAATGAAGGTTTTTGACACATTTGCACCGAGCTGTGCTCTCAGAAATGCTCGAAACACGCGATATCACGATTTTGGTCCTGTTCAAAGTTTCGTTCGCCACAGCTGTGCCAGACAACTTTTAACACGTGGATCTTGTGTATTTGAGTAGAATGAAGGTTTTTGACACATTTACACCGAGCTGTGCTCTCAGAAACGCTCGAAACACGCGATATCACGATTTTTGTACTGTTCAAAGTTTCATTCGCCACAGCTGTGCCAGACAACTTTGAACACATGGATCTTGTGTATTTCAGTAGAGTGAAGGATTTTGACGCATTTACACCGTACTCACAGAAACGTTCGAAACACGCGATATCACGATTTTGGTGTTCTTCAATGTTTCGTTCGCCACAGCTGTGCCAGACAACTTTTAACACATGGATCTTGTGTATTTGAGTAGAATGAAGGTTTTTGACACATTTGCACCGAGCTGTGCTCTCAGAAATGCTCGAAACACGCGATATCACGATTTTGGTACTGGTCAACGTTTCGTTCGCCACAGCTGTGCCAGACGACTTTTAACACATGGATCTTGTGTATTTGAGTAGAATGAAGGTTTTTGACACATTTATACCCAGCTGTGCTCTGAGATACGCTCGAAACACGCGATATCACGATTTTGGAACTGTTCAACTTTTCGTCCGCCACAGCTGTGCCAGACGACTTTTAACACATCTATCTTGTGTATTTGAGTAGAATGAAGGTTTTTGACGCATTTACACCGAGCTGTGCTCTCAGAAACGCTCGAAACACGCGATATCACGATTTTGGAACTGTTCAACGATTCGTTCGCCACAGCTGTGCCAGACGACTTTTAACACATGGATCTTGTGTATTTGAGTAGAATGAAGGTTTTTCATACATTTACACCGAGCTGTGCTCTCAGAAACGCTCGAAACACGCGATATTACGATTTTGGTGTTCTTCGATGTTTCGTCCGCGACAGCTGTGGCAGACGACTTTAACCGCATGTATATTGTGCATTTGAGTAAAATGAATGATTTTGACGCATTTACACCGAGCTGTGCTCTCAGAAACGTTCGAAACACGCGATATCACGATTTTGGTGTTCTTCAATGTTTCGTTCGCCACAGCTGTGCCAGACAACTTTTAACACATGGATCTTGTGTATTTGAGTAGAATGAAGGTTTTTGACACATTTGCACCGAGCTGTGCTCTCAGAAATGCTCGAAACACGCGATATCACGATTTTGGTACTGGTCAACGTTTCGTTCGCCACAGCTGTGCCAGACGACTTTTAACACATGGATCTTGTGTATTTGAGTAGAATGAAGGTTTTTGACACATTTGCACCGAGCTGTGCTCTCAGAAATGCTCGAAACACGCGATATCACGATTTTGGTACTGGTCAACGTTTCGTTCGCCACAGCTGTGCCAGACGACTTTTAACACATGGATCTTGTGTATTTGAGTAGAATGAAGGTTTTTGACACATTTATACCCAGCTGTGCTCTGAGATACGCTCGAAACACGCGATATCACGATTTTGGTACTGGTCAACGTTTCGTTCGCCACAGCTGTGCCAGACGACTTTTAACACATGGATCTTGTGTATTTGAGTAGAATGAAGGTTTTTGACACATTTATACCGAGCTGTGCTCTGAGATACGCTCGAAACACGCGATATCACGATTTTGGAACTGTTCAACGTTTCGTTCGCCACAGCTGTGCCAGACGACTTTTAACACATCTATCTTGTGTATTTGAGTAGAATGAAGGTTTTTGACGCATTTACACCGAGCTGTGCTCTCAGAAACGCTCGAAACACGCGATATCACGATTTTGGAACTGTTCAACGATTCGTTCGCCACAGCTGTGCCAGACGACTTTTAACACATGGATCTTGTGTATTTGAGTAGAATGAAGGTTTTTCATACATTTACACCGAGCTGTGCTCTCAGAAACGCTCGAAACACGCGATATCACGATTTTGGTGTTCGTCGATTTTTCGTTCGCCACAGCTGTGGCAGACGACTTTTAACGCATGAATATTGTGCATTTGAGTAGAATGAAGGTTTTTGACACATTTACAACGAGCTGTGCTCTCAGGAACAATCGAAACAGGCGATATCACGATTTTGGTCCTGTTCAAAGTTTCGTTCGCCACAGCTGTGCCAGACAACTTTTAACACGTGGATCTTGTGTATTTGAGTAGAATGAAGGTTTTTGACACATTTACACCGAGCTGTACTCTCAGAAACGCTCGAAACCCGCGATATCACGATTTTGGTGTTCTTCGATTTTTCGTTCGCCGCAGCTGTGGCAGACGACTTTTAACGCATGGATAATGTGCATTTGAGTAGAATGAAGGTTTTTCATACATTTACACCGAGCTGTGCTCTCAGAATCGTTCGAAACACGCGATATCACGATTTTGGAACTGTTCAACGTTTCGTTCGCCACAGCTGTGCCAGACGACTTTTAACACATGGATCTTGTGTATTTGAGTAGAATGAAGGGTTTTCATACATTTACACCGAGCTGTGCTCTCAGAAACGTTCGAAACACGCGATATCACGACTTTGGTACTGTTCAACGTTTCGTTCGCCACAGCTGTGCCAGACGACTTTTAACACATGGATCTTTTGTATTTGAGTAGTATGAAGGTTTTTGACACATTTATACCGAGCTGTGCTCTGAGAGACGCTCGAAACACGCGATATCACGATTTTGGTGTTCGTCGATTTTTCGTTCGCCACAGCTGTGCCAGACGACTTTTAACACATGGATCTTGTGTATTTGAGTAGAATGAAGGTTTTCGACACATTTACACCGAGCTGTGCTCTCAGGAACGCTCGAAACACGCGATATCACGATTTTGGTCCTGTTTAAAGTTTCGTTCGCCACAGCTGTGCCAGACAACTTTTAACACGTGGATCTTGTGTATTTGAGTAGAATGAAGGTTTTTGACACATTCACACCGAGCTGTACTCTCAGAAACGCTCGAAACACGCGATATCACGATTTTGGTGTTCTTCGATGTTTCGTCCGCGACAGCTGTGCCAGACGACTTTAACCGCATGTATATTGTGCATTTGAGTAGAATGAAGGATTTTGACGCATTTACACCGAGCTGTGCTCTCAGAAACGCTCGAAACACTCGATATCACGATTTTGGTACTGTTCAACATTTCGCTGGCCACAGCTGTGCCAGACGACTTTTAACAAATGGATCTTGTGTATTTGAGTAGAATGAAGGTTTTTGACACATTTACGCCGAGCTGTGCTCACAGAAACGTTCGAAACACGCGATATCACGATTTTGCTACTGTTCAACGTTTCGTTCACCACAGCTGTGCCAGACGACTTTTAACACATGGATCTTGTGTATTTGAGTAGAATGAAGGTTTTTGATACATTTATACCGAGCTGCGCTCTGAGATACGCTCGAAACACGCGATATCACGATTTTGGAACTGTTCAACGTTTCGTTTGCCACAGCTGTGCCAGACGACTTTTAACACATCTATCTTGTGTATTTGAGTAGAATGAAGGTTTTTGACGCATTTACACCGAGCTGTGCTCTCAGTAACGCTCGAAACACGCGATATCGCGATTTTGGAACTGTTCAACGATTCGTTCGCCAGAGCTGTGCCAGACGACTTTTAACACATGGATCTTGTGTATTTGAGTAGAATGAAGGTTTTTCATACATTTACACCGAGCTGTGCTCTCAGAAACGCTCGAAACACGCGATATTACGATTTTGGTGTTCTTCGATGTTTCGTCCGCGACAGCTGTGCCAGACGACTTTAACCGCATGTATATTGTGCATTTGAGTAAAATGAAGGATTTTGACGCATTTACACCGAGCTGTGCTCTCAGAAACGTTCGAAACACGCGATATCACGATTTTGGTGTTCTTCAATGTTTCGTTCGCCACAGCTGTGCCAGACAACTTTTAACACATGGATCTTGTGTATTTGAGTAGAATGAAGGTTTTTGACACATTTGCACCGAGCTGTGCTCTCAGAAATGCTCGAAACACGCGATATCACGATTTTGGTACTGGTCAACGTTTCGTTCGCAACAGCTGTGCCAGACGACTTTTAACACATGGATCTTGTGTATTTGAGTAGAATGAAGGTTTTTGACACATTTATACCGAGCTGTGCTCTGAGATACGCTCGAAACACGCGATATCACGATTTTGGAACTGTTCAACGTTTCGTTCGCCACAGCTGTGCCAGACGACTTTTAACACATCTATCTTGTGTATTTGAGTAGAATGAAGGTTTTTGACGCATTTACACCGAGCTGTGCTCTCAGAAACGCTCGAAACACGCGATATCACGATTTTGGAACTGTTCAACGATTCGTTCGCCACAGCTGTGCCAGACGACTTTTAACACATGGATCTTGTGTATTTGAGTAGAATGAAGGTTTTTCATACATTTACACCGAGCTGTGCTCTCAGAAACGCTCGAAACACGCGATATTACGATTTTGGTGTTCTTCGATGTTTCGTCCGCGACAGCTGTGCCAGACGACTTTAACCGCATGTATATTGTGCATTTGAGTAAAATGAAGGATTTTGACGCATTTACACCGAGCTGTGCTCTCAGAAACGCTCGAAACACGCGATATCACGATTTTGGTACTGTTCAACGATTCGTTCGCCACAGCTGTGCCAGACGACTTTTAACACATGGATCTTGTGTATTTGAGTAGAATGAAGGTTTTTCATACATTTACACCGAGCTGTGCTCTCAGAAACGCTCGAAACACGCGATATTACGATTTTGGTGTTCTTCGATGTTTCGTCCGCGACAGCTGTGCCAGACGACTTTAACCGCATGTATATTGTGCATTTGAGTAAAATGAAGGATTTTGACGCATTTACACCGAGCTGTGCTCTCAGAAACGCTCGAAACACGCGATATCACGATTTTGGTACTGTTCAACGATTCGTTCGCCACAGCTGTGCCAGACGACTTTTAACACATGGATCTTGTGTATTTGAGTAGAATGAAGGTTTTTCATACATTTACACCGAGCTGTGCTCTCAGAAACGCTCGAAACACGCGATATCACGATTTTGGTGTTCGTCGATTTTTCGTTCGCCACAGCTGTGCCAGACGACTTTTAACGCATGAATATTGTGCATTTGAGTAGAATGAAGGTTTTTGACACATTTACAACGAGCTGTGCTCTCAGGAACAATCGAAACAGGCGATATCACGATTTTGGTCCTGTTCAAAGTTTCGTTCGCCACAGCTGTGCCAGACAACTTTTAACACGTGGATCTTGTGAATTTGAGTAGAATGAAGGTTTTTGACACATTTACACCGAGCTGTACTCTCAGAAACGCTCGAAACCCGCGATATCACGATTTTGGTGTTCTTCGATTTTTCGTTCGCCGCAGCTGTGGCAGACGACTTTTAACGCATGGATAATGTGCATTTGAGTAGAATGAAGGTTTTTCATACATTTACACCGAGCTGTGCTCTCAGAATCGTTCGAAACACGCGATATCACGATTTTGGAACTGTTCAACGTTTCGTTCGCCACAGCTGTGCCAGACGACTTTTAACACATGGATCTTGTGTATTTGAGTAGAATGAAGGTTTTTGACACATTTACACCGAGCTGTGCTCTCAGGAACGCTCGAAACACGCGATATCACGATTTTGGTCCTGTTCAAAGTTTCGTTCGCCACAGCTGTGCCAGACAACTTTTAACACGTGGATCTTGTGTATTTGAGTAGAATGAAGGTTTTTGACACATTTACACCGAGCTGTACTCTCAGAAACGCTCGAAACACGCGATATCACGATTTTGGTGTTCTTCGATGTTTCGTCCGCGACAGCTGTGCCAGACGACTTTAACCGCATGTATATTGTGCATTTGAGTAGAATGAAGGATTTTGACGCATTTACACCGAGCTGTGCTCTCAGAAACGCTCGAAACACGCGATATCACGATTTTGGTACTGTTCAACGTTTCGTTCGCCACAGCTGTGCCAGACTACTTTTAACACATGGATCTTGTGTATTTGAGTAGAATGAAGGTTTTTGACACATTTACACCGAGCTGTGCTCTCAGGAACGCTCGAAACACGCGATATCACGATTTTGGTCCAGTTCAAAGTTTCGTTCGCCACAGCTGTGCCAGACAACTTTTAACACGTGGATCTTGTGTATTTGAGTAGAATGAAGGTTTTTGACACATTTACACCGAGCTGTGCTCTCAGAAACGCTCGAAACACGCGATATCACGATTTTTGTACTGTTCAAAGTTTCATTCGCCACAGCTGTGCCAGACAACTTTGAACACATGGATCTTGTGTATTTCAGTAGAGTGAAGGATTTTGACGCATTTACACCGTACTCACAGAAACGTTCGAAACACGCGATATCACGATTTTGGTGTTCTTCAATGTTTCGTTCGCCACAGCTGTGCCAGACAACTTTTAACACATGGATCTTGTGTATTTGAGTAGAATGAAGGTTTTTGACACATTTGCACCGAGCTGTGCTCTCAGAAATGCTCGAAACACGCGATATCACGATTTTGGTACTGGTCAACGTTTCGTTCGCCACAGCTGTGCCAGACGACTTTTAACACATGGATCTTGTGTATTTGAGTAGAATGAAGGTTTTTGACACATTAATACCCAGCTGTGCTCTGAGATACGCTCGAAACACGCGATATCACGATTTTGGAACTGTTCAACTTTTCGTCCGCCACAGCTGTGCCAGACGACTTTTAACACATCTATCTTGTGTATTTGAGTAGAATGAAGGTTTTTGACGCATTTACACCGAGCTGTGCTCTCAGAAACGCTCGAAACACGCGATATCACGATTTTGGAACTGTTCAACGATTCGTTCGCCACAGCTGTGCCAGACGACTTTTAACACATGGATCTTGTGTATTTGAGTAGAATGAAGGTTTTTCATACATTTACACCGAGCTGTGCTCTCAGAAACGCTCGAAACACGCGATATCACGATTTTGGAACTGTTCAACGATTCGTTCGCCACAGCTGTGCCAGACGACTTTTAACACATGGATCTTGTGTATTTGAGTAGAATGAAGGTTTTTTACACATTTACACCGAGCTGTGCTCTCAGGAACGCTCGAAACACGCGATATCACGATTTTGGTCCTGTTCAAAGTTTCGTTCGCCACAGCTGTGCCAGACAACTTTTAACACGTGGATCTTGTGAATTTGAGTAGAATGAAGGTTTTTGACACATTTACACCGAGCTGTACTCTCAGAAACGCTCGAAACCCGCGATATCACGATTTTGGTGTTCTTCGATTTTTCGTTCGCCGCAGCTGTGGCAGACGACTTTTAACGCATGGATAATGTGCATTTGAGTAGAATGAAGGTTTTTCATACATTTACACCGAGCTGTGCTCTCAGAATCGTTTGAAACACGCGATATCACGATTTTGGAACTGTTCAACGTTTCGTTCGCCACAGCTGTGCCAGACGACTTTTAACACATGGATCTTGTGTATTTGAGTAGAATGAAGGTTTTTGACACATTTACACCGAGCTGTGCTCTCAGGAACGCTCGAAACACGCGATATCACGATTTTGGTCCTGTTCAAAGTTTCGTTCGCCACAGCTGTGCCAGACAACTTTTAACACGTGGATCTTGTGTATTTGAGTAGAATGAAGGATTATGACACATTTACACCGAGCTGTACTCTCAGAAACGCTCGAAACACGCGATATCACGATTTTGGTGTTCTTCGATTTTTCGTTCGCCACAGCTGTGGCAGACGACTTTTAACGCATGGATAATGTGCATTTGAGAAGAATGAAGGTTTTTCATACATTTACACCGAGCTGTGCTCTCAGAAATGTTCGAAACACGCGATATCACGATTTTGGAACTGTTGAACGTTTCGTTCGCCGCAGCTGTGCCAGACGACTTTTAACACATGGATCTTGTGTATTTGAGTAGAATGAATTTTTTTCATACATTTACACCGAGCTGTGCTCTCAGAAACGTTCGAAACACGCGATATCACGATTTTGGTACTGTTCAACGTTTCGTTCGCCACAGCTGTGCCAGATGACTTTTAACAAATGGATCTTGTGTATTTGTGTAGAATGAAGGTTTTTGACACATTTGTACCGAGCTGTGCTCTGAGAAACTCTCGAAACACGCAATATCACGATTTTGATGTTCGTCGATGTTTCGTTCGCCACAGCTGTGCCAGACAACTTTTAACGCATGCATATTAGGCATTTGAGTAGAATGAAGGTTTTTGACACATTTGCACCGAGCTGAGCTCTCAGAAACGCTCGAAACACGCGATATCACGATTTTGGAACTGTTCAACGTTTCGTTCGCCACAGCTGTGCCAGACGACTTTTAACACATGGATCTTGTGTATTTGAGTAGAATGAAGGTTTTTGACACATTTACACCGAGCTGTGCTCTCAGAAACGCTCGAAACACGCGATATCACGATTTTTGTACTGTTCAAAGTTTCATTCGCCACAGCTGTGCCAGACAACTTTGAACACATGGATCTTGTGTATTTGAGTAGAATGAAGGTTTTTGACACATTTACACCGAGCTGTACTCTCAGAAACGCTCGAAACACGCGATATCACGATTTTGGTGTTCTTCGATGTTTCGTCCGCGACAGCTGTGCCAGAAGACTTTAACCGCATGTATATTGTGCATTTGAGTAGAATGAAGGATTTTGACGCATTTACACCGAGCTGTGCTCTCAGAAACGCTCGAAACACTCGATATCACGATTTTGGTACTGTTCAACGTTTCGTTCGAAACAGCTGTGCCAGACGACTTTTAACACATGGATCTTGTGTATTTGAGTAGAATGAAGGTTTTTGACACATTTACACCGAGCTGTGCTCTCAGAAACGCTCGAAACACGCGATATCACGATTTTGGTACCGTTCAACGTTTCGTTCGTCACAGCTGTGCCAGACGACTTTTAACACATGGATCTTGTGTATTTGAGTAGAATGAAGGTTTTTGACACATTTACACCGAGCTGTGCTCTCCGGAACGCTCGAAACACGCGATATCACGATTTTGGTCCTGTTCAAAGTTTCGTTCGCCACAGCTGTGCCAGACAACTTTTAACACGTGGATCTTGTGTATTTGAGTAGAATGAAGGTTTTTGACACATTTACACCGAGCTGTACTCTCAGAAAAGCTCGAAACCCGCGATATCACGATTTTGGTACTTTCAACGTTTCGTTCGCCACAGCTGTGCCAGACGACTTTTAACACATGGATCTTGTGTTTTTGAGTAGTATGAAGGTTTTTGACACATTTATACCCAGCTGTGCTCTGAGATACGCTCGAAACACGCGATATCACGATTTTGGTGTTCTTCAATGTTTCGTTCGCCACAGCTGTGCCAGACAACTTTTAACACATGGATCTTGTGTATTTGAGTAGAATGAAGGTTTTTGACACATTTGCACCGAGCTGTGCTCTCAGAAATGCTCGAAACACGCGATATCACGATTTTGGTACTGGTCAACGTTTCGTTCGCCACAGCTGTGCCAGACGACTTTTAACACATGGATCTTGTGTATTTGAGTAGAATGAAGGTTTTTGACACATTTATACCCAGCTGTGCTCTGAGATACGCTCGAAACACGCGATATCACGATTTTGGAACTGTTCAACTTTTCGTCCGCCACAGCTGTGCCAGACGACTTTTAACACATCTATCTTGTGTATTTGAGTAGAATGAAGGTTTTTGACGCATTTACACCGAGCTGTGCTCTCAGAAACGCTCGAAACACGCGATATCACGATTTTGGAACTGTTCAACGATTCGTTCGCCACAGCTGTGCCAGACGACTTTTAACACATGGATCTTGTGTATTTGAGTAGAATGAAGGTTTTTCATACATTTACACCGAGCTGTGCTCTCAGAAACGCTCGAAACACGCGATATTACGATTTTGGTGTTCTTCGATGTTTCGTCCGCGACAGCTGTGCCAGACGACTTTAACCGCATGTATATTGTGCATTTGAGTAAAATGAAGGATTTTGACGCATTTACACCGAGCTGTACTCTCAGAAATGCTCGAAACACGCGATATCACGATTTTGGTACTGGTCAACGTTTCGTTCGCCACAGCTCTGCCAGACGACTTTTAACACATGGATCTTGTGTATTTGAGTAGAATGAAGGTTTTTGACACATTTATACCGAGCTGTGCTCTGAGATACGCTCGAAACACGCGATATCACGATTTTGGAACTGTTCAACGTTTCGTTCGCCACAGCTGTGCCAGACGACTTTTAACACATCTATCTTGTGTATTTGAGTAGAATGAAGGTTTTTGACGCATTTACACCGAGCTGTGCTCTCAGAAACGCTCGAAACACGCGATATCACGATTTTGGAACTGTTCGACGATTCGTTCGCCACAGCTGTGCCAGACGACTTTTAACACATGGATCTTGTGTATTTGAGTAGAATGAAGGTTTTTCATACATTTACACCGAGCTGTGCTCTCAGAAACGCTCGAAACACGCGATATCACGATTTTGGTGTTCGTCGATTTTTCGTTTGCCACAGCTGTGCCAGACGACTTTTAACGCATGAATATCGTGCATTTGAGTAGAATGAAGGTTTTTGACACATTTACAACGAGCTGTGCTCTCAGGAACAATCGAAACAGGCGATATCACGATTTTGGTCCTGTTCAAAGTTTCGTTCGCCACAGCTGTGCCAGACAACTTTTAACACGTGGATCTTGTGTATTTGAGTAGAATGAAGGTTTTTGACACATTTACACCGAGCTGTACTCTCAGAAACGCTCGAAACCCGCGATATCACGATTTTGGTGTTCTTCGATTTTTCGTTCGCCGCAGCTGTGGCAGACGACTTTTAACGCATGGATAATGTGCATTTGAGTAGAATGAAGGTTTTTCATACATTTACACCGAGCTGTGCTCTCAGAATCGTTCGAAACACGCGATATCACGATTTTGGAACTGTTCAACGTTTCGTTCGCCACAGCTGTGCCAGACGACTTTTAACACATGGATCTTGTGTATTTGAGTAGAATGAAGGGTTTTCATACATTTACACCGAGCTGTGCTCTCAGAAACGTTCGAAACACGCGATATCACGACTTTGGTACTGTTCAACGTTTCGTTCGCCACAGCTGTGCCAGACGACTTTTAACACATCTATCTTGTGTATTTGAGTAGAATGAAGGTTTTTGACGCATTTACACCGAGCTGTGCTCTCAGAAACGCTCGAAACACGCGATATCACGATTTTGGAACTGTTCAACGATTCGTTCGCCACAGCTGTGCCAGACGACTTTTAACACATGGATCTTGTGTATTTGAGTAGAATGAAGGTTTTTCATACATTTACACCGAGCTGTGCTCTCAGAAACGCTCGAAACACGCGATATTACGATTTTGGTGTTCTTCGATGTTTCGTCCGCGACAGCTGTGCCAGACGACTTTAACCGCATGTATATTGTGCATTTGAGTAAAATGAAGGATTTTGACGCATTTACACCGAGCTGTGCTCTCAGGAACGCTCGAAACACGCGATATCACGATTTTGGTCCTGTTCAAAGTTTCGTTCGCCACAGCTGTGCCCGACAACTTTTAACACGTGGATCTTGTGTATTTGAGTAGAATGAAGGTTTTTGACACATTTGCACCGAGCTGTGCTCTCAGAAATGCTCGAAACACGCGATATCACGATTTTGGTACTGGTCAACGTTTCGTTCGCCACAGCTGTGCCAGACGACTTTTAACACATGGATCTTGTGTATTTGAGTAAAATGAAGGTTTTTGACACATTTATACCGAGCTGTGCTCTGAGATACGCTCGAAACACGCGATATCACGATTTTGGAACTGTTGAACGTTTCGTTCGCCACAGCTGTGCCAGACGACTTTTAACACATGGATCTTGTGTATTTGAGTAGAATGAAGGTTTTTGACACATTTACACCGAGCTGTGCTCACAGAAACGTTCGAAACACGCGATATCACGATTTTGCTACTGTTCAACGTTTCGTTCGCCACAGCTGTGCCAGACGACTTTTAACACATGGATCTTGTGTATTTGAGTAGAATGAAGGTTTTTGATACATTTATACCGAGCTGCGCTCTGAGATACGCTCGAAACACGCGATACCACGATTTTGGAACTGTTCAACGTTTCGTTCGCCACAGCTGTGCCAGACGACTTTTAACACATCTATCTTGTGTATTTGAGTAGAATGAAGGTTTTTGACGCATTTACACCGAGCTGTGCTCTCAGAAACGCTCGAAACACGCGATATCACGATTTTGGAACTGTTCAACGATTCGTTCGCCACAGCTGTGCCAGACGACTTTTAACACATGGATCTTGTGTATTTGAGTAGAATGAAGGTTTTTCATACATTTACACCGAGCTGTGCTCTCAGAAACGCTCGAAACACGCGATATTACGATTTTGGTGTTCTTCGATGTTTCGTCCGCGACAGCTGTGCCAGACGACTTTAACCGCATGTATATTGTGCATTTGAGTAAAATGAAGGATTTTGACGCATTTACACCGAGCTGTGCTCTCAGGAACGCTCGAAACACGCGATATCACGATTTTGGTCCTGTTCAAAGTTTCGTTCGCCACAGCTGTGCCCGACAACTTTTAACACGTGGATCTTGTGTATTTGAGTAGAAAGAAGGTTTTTGACACATTTGCACCGAGCTGTGCTCTCAGAAATGCTCGAAACACGCGATATCACGATTTTGGTACTGGTCAACGTTTCGTTCGCCACAGCTGTGCCAGACGACTTTTAACACATGGATCTTGTGTATTTGAGTAAAATGAAGGTTTTTGACACATTTATACCGAGCTGTGCTCTGAGATACGCTCGAAACACGCGATATCACGATTTTGGAACTGTTGAACGTTTCGTTCGCCACAGCTGTGCCAGACGACTTTTAACACATGGATCTTGTGTATTTGAGTAGAATGAAGGTTTTTCATACATTTACACCGAGCTGTGCTCTCAGAAACGTTCGAAACACGCGATATCACGATTTTGGTACTGTTCAACGTTTCGTTCGCCACAGATGTGCCAGATGACTTTTAACAAATGGATCTTGTGTATTTGAGTAGAATGAAGGTTTTTGACACATTTACACCGAGCTGTGCTCACAGAAACGTTCGAAACACGCGATATCACGATTTTGCTACTGTTCAACGTTTCGTTCGCCACAGCTGTGCCAGACGACTTTTAACACATCTATCTTGTGTATTTGAGTAGAATGAAGGTTTTTGACGCATTTACACCGAGCTGTGCTCTCAGAAACGCTCGAAACACGCGATATCACGATTTTGGAACTGTTCAACGATTCGTTCGCCACAGCTGTGCCAGACGACTTTTAACACATGGATCTTGTGTATTTGAGTAGAATGAAGGTTTTTCATACATTTACACCGAGCTGTGCTCTCAGAAACGCTCGAAACACGCGATATTACGATTTTGGTGTTCTTCGATGTTTCGTCCGCGACAGCTGTGCCAGACGACTTTAACCGCATGTATATTGTGCATTTGAGTAAAATGAAGGATTTTGACGCATTTACACCGAGCTGTGCTCTCAGGAACGCTCGAAACACGCGATATCACGATTTTGGTCCTGTTCAAAGTTTCGTTCGCCACAGCTGTGCCCGACAACTTTTAACACGTGGATCTTGTGTATTTGAGTAGAATGAAGGTTTTTGACACATTTGCACCGAGCTGTGCTCTCAGAAATGCTCGAAACACGCGATATCACGATTTTGGTACTGGTCAACGTTTCGTTCGCCACAGCTGTGCCAGACGACTTTTAACACATGGATCTTGTGTATTTGAGTAAAATGAAGGTTTTTGACACATTTATACCGAGCTGTGCTCTGAGATACGCTCGAAACACGCGATATCACGATTTTGGAACTGTTCAACGTTTCGTTCGCCACAGCTGTGCCAGACGACTTTTAACACATCTATCTTGTGTATTTGAGTAGAATGAAGGTTTTTGACACATTTGCACCGAGCTGTGCTCTCAGAAATGCTCGAAACACGCGATATCACGATTTTGGTACTGGTCAACGTTTCGTTCGCCACAGCTGTGCCCGACAACTTTTAACACGTGGATCTTGTGTATTTGAGTAGAATGAAGGTTTTTGACACATTTACACCAAGCTGTACTCTCAGAAACGCTCGAAACCCGCGATATCACGATTTTGGTGTTCTTCGATTTTTCGTTCGCCACAGCTGTGGCAGACGACTTTTAACGCATGGATCTTGTGTATTTGAGTAGAATGAAGGTTTTTCATACATTTACACCGAGCTGTGCTCTCAGAAACGTTCGAAACACGCGATATCACGATTTTGGTACTGTTCAACGTTTCGTTCGCCACAGCTGTGCCAGATGACTTTTAACAAATGGATCTTGTGTATTTGAGTAGAATGAAGGTTTTTCATACATTTACACCGAGCTGTGCTCTCAGAAATGTTCGAAACACGCGATATCACGATTTTGGAACTGTTGAACGTTTCGTTCGCCACAGCTGTGCCAGACGACTTTTAACACATGGGTCTTGTGTATTTGAGTAGAATGAAGGTTTTTCATACATTTACACCGAGCTGTACTCTCAGAAACGTTCGAAACACGCGATATCACGATTTTGGTACTGTTCAACGTTTCGTTCGCCACAGCTGTGCCAGATGACTTTTAACAAATGGATCTTGTGTATTTGAGTAGAATGAAGGTTTTTGACGCATTTACACCGAGCTGTGCTCTCAGAAACGCTCGAAACACGCGATATCACGATTTTGGAACTGTTCAACGATTCGTTCGCCACAGCTGTGCCAGACGACTTTTAACACATGGATCTTGTGTATTTGAGTAGAATGAAGGTTTTTCATACATTTACACCGAGCTGTGCTCTCAGAAACGCTCGAAACACGCGATATTACGATTTTGGTGTTCTTCGATGTTTCGTCCGCGACAGCTGTGCCAGACGACTTTAACCGCATGTATATTGTGCATTTGAGTAAAATGAAGGATTTTGACGCATTTACACCGAGCTGTGCTCTCAGAAACGTTCGAAACAAGCGATATCACGATTTTGGTGTTCTTCAATGTTTCGTTCGCCACAGCTGTGCCAGACAACTTTTAACACATGGATCTTGTGTATTTGAGTAGAATGAAGGTTTTTGACACATTTGCACCGAGCTGTGCTCTCAGAAATGCTCGAAACACGCGATATCACGATTTTGGTACTGGTCAACGTTTCGTTCGCCACAGCTGTGAAAGACGACTTTTAACACATGGATCTTGTGTATTTGAGTAGAATGAAGGTTTTTGACACATTTATACCGAGCTGTGCTCTGAGATACGCTCGAAACACGCGATATCACGATTTTGGAACTGTTCAACATTTCGTTCGCCACAGCTGTGCCAGACGACTTTTAACACATCTATCTTGTGTATTTGAGTAGAATGAAGGTTTTTGACGCATTTACACCGAGCTGTGCTCTCAGAAACGCTCGAAACACGCGATATCACGATTTTGGAACTGTTCAACGATTCGTTCGCCACAGCTGTGCCAGACGACTTTTAACACATGGATCTTGTGTATTTGAGTAGAATGAAGGTTTTTCATACATTTACACCGAGCTGTGCTCTCAGAAACGCTCGAAACACGCGATATTACGATTTTAGTGTTCTTCGATGTTTCGTCCGCGACAGCTGTGCCAGACGACTTTAACCGCATGTATATTGTGCATTTGAGTAAAATGAAGGATTTTGACGCATTTACACCGAGCTGTGCTCTCAGGAACGCTCGAAACACGCGATATCACGATTTTGGTCCTGTTCAAAGTTTCGTTCGCCACAGCTGTGCCCGACAACTTTTAACACGTGGATCTTGTGTATTTGAGTAGAATGAAGGTTTTTGACACATTTGCACCGAGCTGTGCTCTCAGAAATGCTCGAAACACGCGATATCACGATTTTGGTACTGGTCAACGTTTCGTTCGCCACAGCTGTGCCAGACGACTTTTAACACATGGATCTTGTGTATTTGAGTAAAATGAAGGTTTTTGACACATTTATACCGAGCTGTGCTCTGAGATACGCTCGAAACACGCGATATCACGATTTTGGAACTGTTCAACGTTTCGTTCGCCACAGCTGTGCCAGACGACTTTTAACAAATCTATCTTGTGTATTTGAGTAGAATGAAGGTTTTTGACACATTTGCACCGAGCTGTGCTCTCAGAAATGCTCGAAACACGCGATATCACGATTTTGGTACTGGTCAACGTTTCGTTCGCCACAGCTGTGCCCGACAACTTTTAACACGTGGATCTTGTGTATTTGAGTAGAATGAAGGTTTTTGACACATTTACACCGAGCTGTACTCTCAGAAACGCTCGAAACCCGCGATATCACGATTTTGGTGTTCTTCGATTTTTCGTTCGCCACAGCTGTGGCAGACGACTTTTAACGCATGGATCTTGTGTATTTGAGTAGAATGAAGGTTTTTCATACATTTACACCGAGCTGTGCTCTCAGAAACGTTCGAAACACGCGATATCACGATTTTGGTACTGTTCAACGTTTCGTTCGCCACAGCTGTGCCAGATGACTTTTAACAAATGGATCTTGTGTATTTGAGTAGAATGAAGGTTTTTCATACATTTACACCGAGCTGTGCTCTCAGAAATGTTCGAAACACGCGATATCACGATTTTGGACCTGTTGAACGTTTCGTTCGCCACAGCTGTGCCAGACGACTTTTAACACATGGGTCTTGTGTATTTGAGTAGAATGAAGGTTTTTCATACATTTACACCGAGCTGTACTCTCAGAAACGTTCGAAACACGCGATATCACGATTTTGGTACTGTTCAACGTTTCGTTCGCCACAGCTGTGCCAGATGACTTTTAACAAATGGATCTTGTGTATTTGAGTAGAATGAAGGTTTTTGACACATTTACACCGAGCTGTGCTCACAGAAACGTTCGAAACACGCGATATCACGATTTTGGAACTGTTCAACGTTTCGTTCGCCACAGCTGTGCCAGACGACTTTTAACACATGGATCTTGTGTATTTGAGTAGAATGAAGGTTTTTCATACATTTACACCGAGCTGTGCTCACAGAAACGTTCGAAACACGCGATATCACGATTTTGCTACTGTTCAACGTTTCGTTCGCCACAGCTGTGCCAGACGACTTTTAACACATGGATCTTGTGTATTTGAGTAGAATGAAGGTTTTTGATACATTTATACCGAGCTGCGCTCTGAGATACGCTCGAAACACGCGATATCACGATTTTGGAACTGTTCAACGTTTCGTTCGCCACAGCTGTGCCAGACGACTTTTAACACATCTATCTTGTGTATTTGAGTAGAATGAAGGTTTTTGACACATTTGCACCGAGCTGTGCTCTCAGAAATGCTCGAAACACGCGATATCACGATTTTGGTACTGGTCAACGTTTCGTTCGCCACAGCTGTGCCAGACGACTTTTAACACATGGATCTTGTGTATTTGAGTAAAATGAAGGTTTTTGACACATTTATACCGAGCTGTGCTCTGAGATACGCTCGAAACACGCGATATCACGATTTTGGAACTGTTCAACGTTTCGTTCGCCACAGCTGTGCCAGACGACTTTTAACACATCTATCTTGTGTATTTGAGTAGAATGAAGGTTTTTGACACATTTGCACCGAGCTGTGCTCTCAGAAATGCTCGAAACACGCGATATCACGATTTTGGTACTGGTCAACGTTTCGTTCGCCACAGCTGTGCCCGACAACTTTTAACACGTGGATCTTGTGTATTTGAGTAGAATGAAGGGTTTTGACACATTTACACCGAGCTGTACTCTCAGAAACGCTCGAAACCCGCGATATCACGATTTTGGTGTTCTTCGATTTTTCGTTCGCCACAGCTGTGGCAGACGACGTTTAACGCATGGATCTTGTGTATTTGAGTAGAATGAAGGTTTTTCATACATTTACACCGAGCTGTGCTCTCAGAAACGTTCGAAACACGCGATATCACGATTTTGGTACTGTTCAACGTTTCGTTCGCCACAGTTGTGCCAGATGACTTTTAACAAATGGATCTTGTGTATTTGAGTAGAATGAAGGTTTTTCATACATTTACACCGAGCTGTGCTCTCAGAAATGTTAGAAACACGCGATATCACGATTTTGGAATTGTTGAACGTTTCGTTCGCCACAGCTGTGCCAGACGACTTTTAACACATGGGTCTTGTGTATTTGAGTAGAATGAAGGTTTTTCATACATTTACACCGAGCTGTACTCTCAGAAACGTTCGAAACACGCGATATCACGATTTTGGTACTGTTCAACGTTTCGTTCGCCACAGCTGTGCCAGACAACTTTTAACACGTGGATCTTGTGTATTTGAGTAGAATGAAGGTTTTTGACACATTTACACCGAGCTGTGCTCTCAGAAACGCTCGAAACACGCGATATCACGATTTTTGTACTGTTCAAAGTTTCATTCGCCACAGCTGTGCCAGACAACTTTGAACACATGGATCTTGTGTATTTCAGTAGAGTGAAGGATTTTGACGCATTTACACCGTACTCACAGAAACGTTCGAAACACGCGATATCACGATTTTGGTGTTCTTCAATGTTTCGTTCGCCACAGCTGTGCCAGACAACTTTTAACACATGGATCTTGTGTATTTGAGTAGAATGAAGGTTTTTGACACATTTGCACCGAGCTGTGCTCTCAGAAATGCTCGAAAGACGCGATATCACGATTTTGGTCCTGTTCAAAGTTTCGTTCGCCACAGCTGTGCCAGACAACTTTTAACACGTGGATCTTGTGTATTTGAGTAGAATGAAGGTTTTTGACACATTTACACCGAGCTGTGCTCTCAGAAACGCTCGAAACACGCGATATCACGATTTTTGTACTGTTCAAAGTTTCATTCGCCACAGCTGTGCCAGACAACTTTGAACACATGGATCTTGTGTATTTCAGTAGAGTGAAGGATTTTGACGCATTTACACCGTACTCACAGAAACGTTCGAAACACGCGATATCACGATTTTGGTGTTCTTCAATGTTTCGTTCGCCACAGCTGTGCCAGACAACTTTTAACACATGGATCTTGTGTATTTGAGTAGAATGAAGGTTTTTGACACATTTGCACCGAGCTGTGCTCTCAGAAATGCTCGAAACACGCGATATCACGATTTTGGTACTGGTCAACGTTTCGTTCGCCACAGCTGTGCCAGACGACTTTTAACACATGGATCTTGTGTATTTGAGTAGAATGAAGGTTTTTGACACATTTATACCGAGCTGTGCTCTCAGAAATGTTCGAAACACGCGATATCACGATTTTGGAACTGTTGAACGTTTCGTTCGCCACAGCTGTGCCAGACGACTTTTAACACATGGGTCTTGTGTATTTGAGTAGAATGAAGGTTTTTCATACATTTACACCGAGCTGTACTCTCAGAAACGTTCGAAACACGCGATATCACGATTTTGGTACTGTTCAACGTTTCGTTCGCCACAGCTGTGCCAGATGACTTTTAACAAATGGATCTTGTGTATTTGAGTAGAATGAAGGTTTTTGACACATTTACACCGAGCTGTGCTCACAGAAACGTTCGAAACACGCGATATCACGATTTTGGAACTGTTCAACGTTTCGTTCGCCACAGCTGTGCCAGACGACTTTTAACACATGGATCTTGTGTATTTGAGTAGAATGAAGGTTTTTCATACATTTACACCGAGCTGTGCTCTCAGAAATGCTCGAAACACGCGATATCACGATTTTGCTACTGTTCAACGTTTCGTTCGCCACAGCTGTGCCAGACGACTTTTAACACATGGATCTTGTGTATTTGAGTAGAATGAAGGTTTTTGACACATTTATACCCAGCTGTGCTCTGAGATACGCTCGAAACACGCGATATCACGATTTTGGAACTGTTCAACTTTTCGTCCGCCACAGCTGTGCCAGACGACTTTTAACACATCTATCTTGTGTATTTGAGTAGAATGAAGGTTTTTGACGCATTTACACCGAGCTGTGCTCTCAGAAACGCTCGAAACACGCGATATCACGATTTTGGAACTGTTCAACGATTCGTTCGCCACAGCTGTGCCAGACGACTTTTAACACATGGATCTTGTGTATTTGAGTAGAATGAAGGTTTTTCATACATTTACACCGAGCTGTGCTCTCAGAAACGCTCGAAACACGCGATATTACGATTTTGGTGTTCTTCGATGTTTCGTCCGCGACAGCTGTGGCAGACGACTTTAACCGCATGTATATTGTGCATTTGAGTAAAATGAATGATTTTGACGCATTTACACCGAGCTGTGCTCTCAGAAACGTTCGAAACACGCGATATCACGATTTTGGTGTTCTTCAATGTTTCGTTCGCCACAGCTGTGCCAGACAACTTTTAACACATGGATCTTGTGTATTTGAGTAGAATGAAGGTTTTTGACACATTTGCACCGAGCTGTGCTCTCAGAAATGCTCGAAACACGCGATATCACGATTTTGGTACTGGTCAACGTTTCGTTCGCCACAGCTGTGCCAGACGACTTTTAACACATGGATCTTGTGTATTTGAGTAGAATGAAGGTTTTTGACACATTTGCACCGAGCTGTGCTCTCAGAAATGCTCGAAACACGCGATATCACGATTTTGGTACTGGTCAACGTTTCGTTCGCCACAGCTGTGCCAGACGACTTTTAACACATGGATCTTGTGTATTTGAGTAGAATGGAGGTTTTTGACACATTTATACCCAGCTGTGCTCTGAGATACGCTCGAAACACGCGATATCACGATTTTGGAACTGTTCAACTTTTCGTCCGCCACAGCTGTGCCAGACGACTTTTAACACATCTATCTTGTGTATTTGAGTAGAATGAAGGTTTTTGACGCATTTACACCGAGCTGTGCTCTCAGAAACGCTCGAAACACGCGATATCACGATTTTGGAACTGTTCAACGATTCGTTCGCCACAGCTGTGCCAGACGACTTTTAACACATGGATCTTTTGTATTTGAGTAGTATGAAGGTTTTTGACACATTTATACCGAGCTGTGCTCTGAGAGACGCTCGAAACACGCGATATCACGATTTTGGTGTTCGTCGATTTTTCGTTCGCCACAGCTGTGCCAGACGACTTTTAACACATGGATCTTGTGTATTTGAGTAGAATGAAGGTTTTCGACACATTTACACCGAGCTGTGCTCTCAGGAACGCTCGAAACACGCGATATCACGATTTTGGTCCTGTTTAAAGTTTCGTTCGCCACAGCTGTGCCAGACAACTTTTAACACGTGGATCTTGTGTATTTGAGTAGAATGAAGGTTTTTGACACATTCACACCGAGCTGTACTCTCAGAAACGCTCGAAACACGCGATATCACGATTTTGGTGTTCTTCGATGTTTCGTCCGCGACAGCTGTGCCAGACGACTTTAACCGCATGTATATTGTGCATTTGAGTAGAATGAAGGATTTTGACGCATTTACACCGAGCTGTGCTCTCAGAAACGCTCGAAACACTCGATATCACGATTTTGGTACTGTTCAACATTTCGCTCGCCACAGCTGTGCCAGACGACTTTTAACACATGGATCTTGTGTATTTGAGTAGAATGAAGGTTTTTGACACATTTACACCGAGCTGTGCTCTCAGAAACGCTCGAAACACGCGATATCACGATTTTTGTACTGTTCAAAGTTTCATTCGCCACAGCTGTGCCAGACAACTTTGAACACATGGATCTTGTGTATTTCAGTAGAGTGAAGGATTTTGACGCATTTACACCGTACTCACAGAAACGTTCGAAACACGCGATATCACGATTTTGGTGTTCTTCAATGTTTCGTTCGCCACAGCTGTGCCAGACAACTTTTAACACATGGATCTTGTGTATTTGAGTAGAATGAAGGTTTTTGACACATTTGCACCGAGCTGTGCTCTCAGAAATGCTCGAAACACGCGATATCACGATTTTGGTACTGGTCAACGTTTCGTTCGCCACAGCTGTGCCAGACGACTTTTAACACATGGATCTTGTGTATTTGAGTAGAATGAAGGTTTTTGACACATTTATACCGAGCTGTGCTCTCAGAAATGTTCGAAACACGCGATATCACGATTTTGGAACTGTTGAACGTTTCGTTCGCCACAGCTGTGCCAGACGACTTTTAACACATGGGTCTTGTGTATTTGAGTAGAATGAAGGTTTTTCATACATTTACACCGAGCTGTACTCTCAGAAACGTTCGAAACACGCGATATCACGATTTTGGTACTGTTCAACGTTTCGTTCGCCACAGCTGTGCCAGATGACTTTTAACAAATGGATCTTGTGTATTTGAGTAGAATGAAGGTTTTTGACACATTTACACCGAGCTGTGCTCACAGAAACGTTCGAAACACGCGATATCACGATTTTGGAACTGTTCAACGTTTCGTTCGCCACAGCTGTGCCAGACGACTTTTAACACATGGATCTTGTGTATTTGAGTAGAATGAAGGTTTTTCATACATTTACACCGAGCTGTGCTCTCAGAAATGCTCGAAACACGCGATATCACGATTTTGCTACTGTTCAACGTTTCGTTCGCCACAGCTGTGCCAGACGACTTTTAACACATGGATCTTGTGTATTTGAGTAGAATGAAGGTTTTTGACACATTTATACCCAGCTGTGCTCTGAGATACGCTCGAAACACGCGATATCACGATTTTGGAACTGTTCAACTTTTCGTCCGCCACAGCTGTGCCAGACGACTTTTAACACATCTATCTTGTGTATTTGAGTAGAATGAAGGTTTTTGACGCATTTACACCGAGCTGTGCTCTCAGAAACGCTCGAAACACGCGATATCACGATTTTGGAACTGTTCAACGATTCGTTCGCCACAGCTGTGCCAGACGACTTTTAACACATGGATCTTGTGTATTTGAGTAGAATGAAGGTTTTTCATACATTTACACCGAGCTGTGCTCTCAGAAACGCTCGAAACACGCGATATTACGATTTTGGTGTTCTTCGATGTTTCGTCCGCGACAGCTGTGGCAGACGACTTTAACCGCATGTATATTGTGCATTTGAGTAAAATGAATGATTTTGACGCATTTACACCGAGCTGTGCTCTCAGAAACGTTCGAAACACGCGATATCACGATTTTGGTGTTCTTCAATGTTTCGTTCGCCACAGCTGTGCCAGACAACTTTTAACACATGGATCTTGTGTATTTGAGTAGAATGAAGGTTTTTGACACATTTGCACCGAGCTGTGCTCTCAGAAATGCTCGAAACACGCGATATCACGATTTTGGTACTGGTCAACGTTTCGTTCGCCACAGCTGTGCCAGACGACTTTTAACACATGGATCTTGTGTATTTGAGTAGAATGAAGGTTTTTGACACATTTGCACCGAGCTGTGCTCTCAGAAATGCTCGAAACACGCGATATCACGATTTTGGTACTGGTCAACGTTTCGTTCGCCACAGCTGTGCCAGACGACTTTTAACACATGGATCTTGTGTATTTGAGTAGAATGAAGGTTTTTGACACATTTATACCCAGCTGTGCTCTGAGATACGCTCGAAACACGCGATATCACGATTTTGGAACTGTTCAACTTTTCGTCCGCCACAGCTGTGCCAGACGACTTTTAACACATCTATCTTGTGTATTTGAGTAGAATGAAGGTTTTTGACGCATTTACACCGAGCTGTGCTCTCAGAAACGCTCGAAACACGCGATATCACGATTTTGGAACTGTTCAACGATTCGTTCGCCACAGCTGTGCCAGACGACTTTTAACACATGGATCTTTTGTATTTGAGTAGTATGAAGGTTTTTGACACATTTATACCGAGCTGTGCTCTGAGAGACGCTCGAAACACGCGATATCACGATTTTGGTGTTCGTCGATTTTTCGTTCGCCACAGCTGTGCCAGACGACTTTTAACACATGGATCTTGTGTATTTGAGTAGAATGAAGGTTTTCGACACATTTACACCGAGCTGTGCTCTCAGGAACGCTCGAAACACGCGATATCACGATTTTGGTCCTGTTTAAAGTTTCGTTCGCCACAGCTGTGCCAGACAACTTTTAACACGTGGATCTTGTGTATTTGAGTAGAATGAAGGTTTTTGACACATTCACACCGAGCTGTACTCTCAGAAACGCTCGAAACACGCGATATCACGATTTTGGTGTTCTTCGATGTTTCGTCCGCGACAGCTGTGCCAGACGACTTTAACCGCATGTATATTGTGCATTTGAGTAGAATGAAGGATTTTGACGCATTTACACCGAGCTGTGCTCTCAGAAACGCTCGAAACACTCGATATCACGATTTTGGTACTGTTCAACATTTCGCTCGCCACAGCTGTGCCAGACGACTTTTAACACATGGATCTTGTGTATTTGAGTAGAATGAAGGTTTTTGACACATTTACACCGAGCTGTGCTCTCAGAAACGCTCGAAACACGCGATATCACGATTTTTGTACTGTTTAAAGTTTCATTCGCCACAGCTGTGCCAGACAACTTTGAACACATGGATCTTGTGTATTTGAGTAGAATGAAGGTTTTTGACACATTTACACCGAGCTGTACTCTCAGAAACGCTCGAAACCCGCGATATCACGATTTTGGTGTTCTTCGATTTTTCTTTCGCCACAGCTGTGGCAGACGACTTTTAACGCATGGATAATGTGCATTTGAGTAGAATGAAGGTTTTTCATACATTTACACCGAGCTGTGCTCTCAGAAATGTTCGAAACACGCGATATCACGATTTTGGAACTGTTGAACGTTTCGTTCGCCACAGCTGTGCCAGACGACTTTTAACACATGGATCTTGTGTATTTGAGTAGAATGAAGGTTTTTCATACATTTACACCGAGCTGTGCTCTCAGAAACGTTCGAAACACGCGATATCACGATTTTGGTACTGTTCAACGTTTCGTTCGCCACAGCTGTGCCAGATGACTTTTAACAAATGGATCTTGTGTATTTGAGTAGAATGAAGGTTTTTGACACATTTACGCCGAGCTGTGCTCACAGAAACGTTCGAAACACGCGATATCACGATTTTGCTACTGTTCAACGTTTCGTTCGCCACAGCTGTGCCAGACGACTTTTAACACATGGATCTTGTGTATTTGAGTAGAATGAAGGTTTTTGATACATTTATACCGAGCTGCGCTCTGAGATACGCTCGAAACACGCGATATCACGATTTTGGAACTGTTCAACGTTTCGTTTGCCACAGCTGTGCCAGACGACTTTTAACACATCTATCTTGTGTATTTGAGTAGAATGAAGGTTTTTTACGCATTTACACCGAGCTGTGCTCTCAGAAACGCTCGAAACACGCGATATCGCGATTTTGGAACTGTTCAACGATTCGTTCGCCAGAGCTGTGCCAGACGACTTTTAACACATGGATCTTGTGTATTTGAGTAGAATGAAGGTTTTTCATACATTTACACCGAGCTGTGCTCTCAGAAACGCTCGAAACACGCGATATTACGATTTTGGTGTTCTTCGATGTTTCGTCCGCGACAGCTGTGCCAGACGACTTTAACCGCATGTATATTGTGCATTTGAGTAAAATGAAGGATTTTGACGCATTTACACCGAGCTGTGCTCTCAGAAACGTTCGAAACACGCGATATCACGATTTTGGTGTTCTTCAATGTTTCGTTCGCCACAGCTGTGCCAGACAACTTTTAACACATGGATCTTGTGTATTTGAGTAGAATGAAGGTTTTTGACACATTTGCACCGAGCTGTGCTCTCAGAAATGCTCGAAACACGCGATATCACGATTTTGGTACTGGTCAACGTTTCGTTCGCCACAGCTGTGCCAGACGACTTTTAACACATGGATCTTGTGTATTTGAGTAGAATGAAGGTTTTTGACACATTTATACCCAGCTGTGCTCTGAGATACGCTCGAAACACGCGATATCACGATTTTGGAACTGTTCAACTTTTCGTCCGCCACAGCTGTGCCAGACGACTTTTAACACATCTATCTTGTGTATTTGAGTAGAATGAAGGTTTTTGACGCATTTACACCGAGCTGTGCTCTCAGAAACGCTCGAAACACGCGATATCACGATTTTGGAACTGTTCAACGATTCGTTCGCCACAGCTGTGCCACACGACTTTTAACACATGGATCTTGTGTATTTGAGTAGAATGAAGGTTTTTCATACATTTACACCGAGCTGTGCTCTCAGAAACGCTCGAAACACGCGATATTACGATTTTGGTGTTCTTCGATGTTTCGTCCGCGACAGCTGTGGCAGACGACTTTAACCGCATGTATATTGTGCATTTGAGTAAAATGAATGATTTTGACGCATTTACACCGAGCTGTGCTCTCAGAAACGTTCGAAACACGCGATATCACGATTTTGGTGTTCTTCAATGTTTCGTTCGCCACAGCTGTGCCAGACAACTTTTAACACATGGATCTTGTGTATTTGAGTAGAATGAAGGTTTTTGACACATTTGCACCGAGCTGTGCTCTCAGAAATGCTCGAAACACGCGATATCACGATTTTGGTACTGTTCAACGTTTCGTTCGCCACAGCTGTGCCAGACGACTTTTAACACATCTATCTTGTGTATTTGAGTAGAATGAAGGTTTTTGACGCATTTACACCGAGCTGTGCTCTCAGAAACGCTCGAAACACGCGATATCACGATTTTGGTACTGTTCAACGTTTCGTTCGCCACAGCTGTGCCAGACGACTTTTAACACATGGATCTTGTGTATTTGAGTAGTATGAAGGTTTTTGACACATTTATACCGAGCTGTGCTCTGAGAGACGCTCGAAACACGCGATATCACGATTTTGGCGTTCTTCGATGTTTCGTCCGCGACAGCTGTGCCAGACGACTTTAAGCGCATGTATATTGTGCATTTGAGTAGAATGAAGGATTTTGACGCATTTACACCGAGCTGTGCTCTCAGAAACGCTCGAAACACTCGATATCACGATTTTGGTACTGTTCAACGTTTCGTTCGCCACAGCGGTGACAGACGACTTTTAACACATGGATCTTGTGTATTTGAGTAGAATGAAAGTTTTTGACACATTTACACCGAGCTGTGCTCTCAGGAACAATCGAAACAGGCGATATCACGATTTTGGTCCTGTTCAAAGTTTCGTTCGCCACAGCTGTGCCAGACAACTTTTAACACGTGGATCTTGTGTATTTGAGTAGAATGAAGGTTTTTGACACATTTACACCGAGCTGTGCTCTCAGAAACGCTCGAAACACGCGATATCACGATTTTTGTACTGTTCAAAGTTTCATTCGCCACAGCTGTGCCAGACAACTTTGAACACATGGATCTTGTGTATTTCAGTAGAGTGAAGGATTTTGACGCATTTACACCGTACTCACAGAAACGTTCGAAACACGCAATATCACGATTTTGGTGTTCTTCAATGTTTCGTTCGCCACAGCTGTGCCAGACAACTTTTAACACATGGATCTTGTGTATTTGAGTAGAATGAAGGTTTTTGACACATTTGCACCGAGCTGTGCTCTCAGAAATGCTCGAAACACGCGATATCACGATTTTGGTCCTGTTCAAAGTTTCGTTCGCCACAGCTGTGCCAGACAACTTTTAACACGTGGATCTTGTGTATTTGAGTAGAATGAAGGTTTTTGACACATTTACACCGAGCTGTGCTCTCAGAAACGCTCGAAACACGCGATATCACGATTTTTGTACTGTTCAAAGTTTCATTCGCCACAGCTGTGCCAGACAACTTTGAACACATGGATCTTGTGTATTTCAGTAGAGTGAAGGATTTTGACGCATTTACACCGTACTCACAGAAACGTTCGAAACACGCGATATCACGATTTTGGTGTTCTTCAATGTTTCGTTCGCCACAGCTGTGCCAGACAACTTTTAACACATGGATCTTGTGTATTTGAGTAGAATGAAGGTTTTTGACACATTTGCACCGAGCTGTGCTCTCAGAAATGCTCGAAACACGCGATATCACGATTTTGGTACTGGTCAACGTTTCGTTCGCCACAGCTGTGCCAGACGACTTTTAACACATGGATCTTGTGTATTTGAGTAGAATGAAGGTTTTTGACACATTTATACCCAGCTGTGCTCTGAGATACGCTCGAAACACGCGATATCACGATTTTGGAACTGTTCAACTTTTCGTCCGCCACAGCTGTGCCAGACGACTTTTAACACATCTATCTTGTGTATTTGAGTAGAATGAAGGTTTTTGACGCATTTACACCGAGCTGTGCTCTCAGAAACGCTCGAAACACGCGATATCACGATTTTGGAACTGTTCAACGATTCGTTCGCCACAGCTGTGCCAGACGACTTTTAACACATGGATCTTGTGTATTTGAGTAGAATGAAGGTTTTTCATACATTTACACCGAGCTGTGCTCTCAGAAACGCTCGAAACACGCGATATTACGATTTTGGTGTTCTTCGATGTTTCGTCCGCGACAGCTGTGGCAGACGACTTTAACCGCATGTATATTGTGCATTTGAGTAAAATGAATGATTTTGACGCATTTACACCGAGCTGTGCTCTCAGAAACGTTCGAAACACGCGATATCACGATTTTGGTGTTCTTCAATGTTTCGTTCGCCACAGCTGTGCCAGACAACTTTTAACACATGGATCTTGTGTATTTGAGTAGAATGAAGGTTTTTGACACATTTGCACCGAGCTGTGCTCTCAGAAATGCTCGAAACACGCGATATCACGATTTTGGTACTGGTCAACGTTTCGTTCGCCACAGCTGTGCCAGACGACTTTTAACACATGGATCTTGTGTATTTGAGTAGAATGAAGGTTTTTGACACATTTGCACCGAGCTGTGCTCTCAGAAATGCTCGAAACACGCGATATCACGATTTTGGTACTGGTCAACGTTTCGTTCGCCACAGCTGTGCCAGACGACTTTTAACACATGGATCTTGTGTATTTGAGTAGAATGAAGGTTTTTGACACATTTATACCCAGCTGTGCTCTGAGATACGCTCGAAACACGCGATATCACGATTTTGGAACTGTTCAACTTTTCGTCCGCCACAGCTGTGCCAGACGACTTTTAACACATCTATCTTGTGTATTTGAGTAGAATGAAGGTTTTTGACGCATTTACACCGAGCTGTGCTCTCAGAAACGCTCGAAACACGCGATATCACGATTTTGGAACTGTTCAACGATTCGTTCGCCACAGCTGTGCCAGACGACTTTTAACACATGGATCTTGTGTATTTGAGTAGAATGAAGGTTTTTGACACATTTGCACCGAGTTGTGCTCTCAGAAATGCTCGAAACACGCGATATCACGATTTTGGTACTGGTCAACGTTTCGTTCGCCACAGCTGTGCCAGACGACTTTTAACACATGGATCTTGTGTATTTGAGTAGAATGAAGGTTTTTGACACATTTATACCGAGCTGTGCTCTGAGATACGCTCGAAACACGCGATATCACGATTTTGGAACTGTTCAACGTTTCGTTCGCCACAGCTGTGCCAGACGACTTTTAACACATCTATCTTGTGTATTTGAGTAGAATGAAGGTTTTTGACGCATTTACACCGAGCTGTGCTCTCAGAAACGCTCGAAACACGCGATATCACGATTTTGGAACTGTTCAACGATTCGTTCGCCACAGCTGTGCCAGACGACTTTTAACACATGGATCTTGTGTATTTGAGTAGAATGAAGGTTTTTCATACATTTACACCGAGCTGTGCTCTCAGAAACGCTCGAAACACGCGATATCACGATTTTGGTGTTCGTCGATTTTTCGTTCGCCACAGCTGTGGCAGACGACTTTTAACGCATGAATATTGTGCATTTGAGTAGAATGAAGGTTTTTGACACATTTACAACGAGCTGTGCTCTCAGGAACAATCGAAACAGGCGATATCACGATTTTGGTCCTGTTCAAAGTTTCGTTCGCCACAGCTGTGCCAGACAACTTTTAACACGTGGATCTTGTGTATTTGAGTAGAATGAAGGTTTTTGACACATTTACACCGAGCTGTACTCTCAGAAACGCTCGAAACCCGCGATATCACGATTTTGGTGTTCTTCGATTTTTCGTTCGCCGCAGCTGTGGCAGACGACTTTTAACGCATGGATAATGTGCATTTGAGTAGAATGAAGGTTTTTCATACATTTACACTGAGCTGTGCTCTCAGAATCGTTCGAAACACGCGATATCACGATTTTGGAACTGTTCAACGTTTCGTTCGCCACAGCTGTGCCAGACGACTTTTAACACATGGATCTTGTGTATTTGAGTAGAATGAAGGGTTTTCATACATTTACACCGAGCTGTGCTCTCAGAAACGTTCGAAACACGCGATATCACGACTTTGGTACTGTTCAACGTTTCGTTCGCCACAGCTGTGCCAGACGACTTTTAACACATGGATCTTTTGTATTTGAGTAGTATGAAGGTTTTTGACACATTTATACCGAGCTGTGCTCTGAGAGACGCTCGAAACACGCGATATCACGATTTTGGTGTTCGTCGATTTTTCGTTCGCCACAGCTGTGCCAGACGACTTTTAACACATGGATCTTGTGTATTTGAGTAGAATGAAGGTTTTCGACACATTTACACCGAGCTGTGCTCTCAGGAACGCTCGAAACACGCGATATCACGATTTTGGTCCTGTTTAAAGTTTCGTTCGCCACAGCTGTGCCAGACAACTTTTAACACGTGGATCTTGTGTATTTGAGTAGAATGAAGGTTTTTGACACATTCACACCGAGCTGTACTCTCAGAAACGCTCGAAACACGCGATATCACGATTTTGGTGTTCTTCGATGTTTCGTCCGCGACAGCTGTGCCAGACGACTTTAACCGCATGTATATTGTGCATTTGAGTAGAATGAAGGATTTTGACGCATTTACACCGAGCTGTGCTCTCAGAAACGCTCGAAACACTCGATATCACGATTTTGGTACTGTTCAACATTTCGCTGGCCACAGCTGTGCCAGACGACTTTTAACAAATGGATCTTGTGTATTTGAGTAGAATGAAGGTTTTTGACACATTTACGCCGAGCTGTGCTCACAGAAACGTTCGAAACACGCGATATCACGATTTTGCTACTGTTCAACGTTTCGTTCACCACAGCTGTGCCAGACGACTTTTAACACATGGATCTTGTGTATTTGAGTAGAATGAAGGTTTTTGATACATTTATACCGAGCTGCGCTCTGAGATACGCTCGAAACACGCGATATCACGATTTTGGAACTGTTCAACGTTTCGTTTGCCACAGCTGTGCCAGACGACTTTTAACACATCTATCTTGTGTATTTGAGTAGAATGAAGGTTTTTGACGCATTTACACCGAGCTGTGCTCTCAGTAACGCTCGAAACACGCGATATCGCGATTTTGGAACTGTTCAACGATTCGTTCGCCAGAGCTGTGCCAGACGACTTTTAACACATGGATCTTGTGTATTTGAGTAGAATGAAGGTTTTTCATACATTTACACCGAGCTGTGCTCTCAGAAACGCTCGAAACACGCGATATTACGATTTTGGTGTTCTTCGATGTTTCGTCCGCGACAGCTGTGCCAGACGACTTTAACCGCATGTATATTGTGCATTTGAGTAAAATGAAGGATTTTGACGCATTTACACCGAGCTGTGCTCTCAGAAACGTTCGAAACACGCGATATCACGATTTTGGTGTTCTTCAATGTTTCGTTCGCCACAGCTGTGCCAGACAACTTTTAACACATGGATCTTGTGTATTTGAGTAGAATGAAGGTTTTTGACACATTTGCACCGAGCTGTGCTCTCAGAAATGCTCGAAACACGCGATATCACGATTTTGGTACTGGTCAACGTTTCGTTCGCAACAGCTGTGCCAGACGACTTTTAACACATGGATCTTGTGTATTTGAGTAGAATGAAGGTTTTTGACACATTTATACCGAGCTGTGCTCTGAGATACGCTCGAAACACGCGATATCACGATTTTGGAACTGTTCAACGTTTCGTTCGCCACAGCTGTGCCAGACGACTTTTAACACATCTATCTTGTGTATTTGAGTAGAATGAAGGTTTTTGACGCATTTACACCGAGCTGTGCTCTCAGAAACGCTCGAAACACGCGATATCACGATTTTGGAACTGTTCAACGATTCGTTCGCCACAGCTGTGCCAGACGACTTTTAACACATGGATCTTGTGTATTTGAGTAGAATGAAGGTTTTTCATACATTTACACCGAGCTGTGCTCTCAGAAACGCTCGAAACACGCGATATTACGATTTTGGTGTTCTTCGATGTTTCGTCCGCGACAGCTGTGCCAGACGACTTTAACCGCATGTATATTGTGCATTTGAGTAAAATGAAGGATTTTGACGCATTTACACCGAGCTGTGCTCTCAGAAACGCTCGAAACACGCGATATCACGATTTTGGTACTGTTCAACGATTCGTTCGCCACAGCTGTGCCAGACGACTTTTAACACATGGATCTTGTGTATTTGAGTAGAATGAAGGTTTTTCATACATTTACACCGAGCTGTGCTCTCAGAAACGCTCGAAACACGCGATATCACGATTTTGGTGTTCGTCGATTTTTCGTTCGCCACAGCTGTGCCAGACGACTTTTAACGCATGAATATTGTGCATTTGAGTAGAATGAAGGTTTTTGACACATTTACAACGAGCTGTGCTCTCAGGAACAATCGAAACAGGCGATATCACGATTTTGGTCCTGTTCAAAGTTTCGTTCGCCACAGCTGTGCCAGACAACTTTTAACACGTGGATCTTGTGAATTTGAGTAGAATGAAGGTTTTTGACACATTTACACCGAGCTGTACTCTCAGAAACGCTCGAAACCCGCGATATCACGATTTTGGTGTTCTTCGATTTTTCGTTCGCCGCAGCTGTGGCAGACGACTTTTAACGCATGGATAATGTGCATTTGAGTAGAATGAAGGTTTTTCATACATTTACACCGAGCTGTGCTCTCAGAATCGTTCGAAACACGCGATATCACGATTTTGGAACTGTTCAACGTTTCGTTCGCCACAGCTGTGCCAGACGACTTTTAACACATGGATCTTGTGTATTTGAGTAGAATGAAGGTTTTTGACACATTTACACCGAGCTGTGCTCTCAGGAACGCTCGAAACACGCGATATCACGATTTTGGTCCTGTTCAAAGTTTCGTTCGCCACAGCTGTGCCAGACAACTTTTAACACGTGGATCTTGTGTATTTGAGTAGAATGAAGGTTTTTGACACATTTACACCGAGCTGTACTCTCAGAAACGCTCGAAACACGCGATATCACGATTTTGGTGTTCTTCGATGTTTCGTCCGCGACAGCTGTGCCAGACGACTTTAACCGCATGTATATTGTGCATTTGAGTAGAATGAAGGATTTTGACGCATTTACACCGAGCTGTGCTCTCAGAAACGCTCGAAACACGCGATATCACGATTTTGGTACTGTTCAACGTTTCGTTCGCCACAGCTGTGCCAGACTACTTTTAACACATGGATCTTGTGTATTTGAGTAGAATGAAGGTTTTTGACACATTTACACCGAGCTGTGCTCTCAGGAACGCTCGAAACACGCGATATCACGATTTTGGTCCAGTTCAAAGTTTCGTTCGCCACAGCTGTGCCAGACAACTTTTAACACGTGGATCTTGTGTATTTGAGTAGAATGAAGGTTTTTGACACATTTACACCGAGCTGTGCTCTCAGAAACGCTCGAAACACGCGATATCACGATTTTTGTACTGTTCAAAGTTTCATTCGCCACAGCTGTGCCAGACAACTTTGAACACATGGATCTTGTGTATTTCAGTAGAGTGAAGGATTTTGACGCATTTACACCGTACTCACAGAAACGTTCGAAACACGCGATATCACGATTTTGGTGTTCTTCAATGTTTCGTTCGCCACAGCTGTGCCAGACAACTTTTAACACATGGATCTTGTGTATTTGAGTAGAATGAAGGTTTTTGACACATTTGCACCGAGCTGTGCTCTCAGAAATGCTCGAAACACGCGATATCACGATTTTGGTACTGGTCAACGTTTCGTTCGCCACAGCTGTGCCAGACGACTTTTAACACATGGATCTTGTGTATTTGAGTAGAATGAAGGTTTTTGACACATTAATACCCAGCTGTGCTCTGAGATACGCTCGAAACACGCGATATCACGATTTTGGAACTGTTCAACTTTTCGTCCGCCACAGCTGTGCCAGACGACTTTTAACACATCTATCTTGTGTATTTGAGTAGAATGAAGGTTTTTGAGGCATTTACACCGAGCTGTGCTCTCAGAAACGCTCGAAACACGCGATATCACGATTTTGGAACTGTTCAACGATTCGTTCGCCACAGCTGTGCCAGACGACTTTTAACACATGGATCTTGTGTATTTGAGTAGAATGAAGGTTTTTCATACATTTACACCGAGCTGTGCTCTCAGAAACGCTCGAAACACGCGATATCACGATTTTGGAACTGTTCAACGATTCGTTCGCCACAGCTGTGCCAGACGACTTTTAACACATGGATCTTGTGTATTTGAGTAGAATGAAGGTTTTTTACACATTTACACCGAGCTGTGCTCTCAGGAACGCTCGAAACACGCGATATCACGATTTTGGTCCTGTTCAAAGTTTCGTTCGCCACAGCTGTGCCAGACAACTTTTAACACGTGGATCTTGTGAATTTGAGTAGAATGAAGGTTTTTGACACATTTACACCGAGCTGTACTCTCAGAAACGCTCGAAACCCGCGATATCACGATTTTGGTGTTCTTCGATTTTTCGTTCGCCGCAGCTGTGGCAGACGACTTTTAACGCATGGATAATGTGCATTTGAGTAGAATGAAGGTTTTTCATACATTTACACCGAGCTGTGCTCTCAGAATCGTTTGAAACACGCGATATCACGATTTTGGAACTGTTCAACGTTTCGTTCGCCACAGCTGTGCCAGACGACTTTTAACACATGGATCTTGTGTATTTGAGTAGAATGAAGGTTTTTGACACATTTACACCGAGCTGTGCTCTCAGGAACGCTCGAAACACGCGATATCACGATTTTGGTCCTGTTCAAAGTTTCGTTCGCCACAGCTGTGCCAGACAACTTTTAACACGTGGATCTTGTGTATTTGAGTAGAATGAAGGTTTATGACACATTTACACCGAGCTGTACTCTCAGAAACGCTCGAAACACGCGATATCACGATTTTGGTGTTCTTCGATTTTTCGTTCGCCACAGCTGTGGCAGACGACTTTTAACGCATGGATAATGTGCATTTGAGAAGAATGAAGGTTTTTCATACATTTACACCGAGCTGTGCTCTCAGAAATGTTCGAAACACGCGATATCACGATTTTGGAACTGTTGAACGTTTCGTTCGCCGCAGCTGTGCCAGACGACTTTTAACACATGGATCTTGTGTATTTGAGTAGAATGAATTTTTTTCATACATTTACACCGAGCTGTGCTCTCAGAAACGTTCGAAACACGCGATATCACGATTTTGGTACTGTTCAACGTTTCGTTCGCCACAGCTGTGCCAGATGACTTTTAACAAATGGATCTTGTGTATTTGTGTAGAATGAAGGTTTTTGACACATTTGTACCGAGCTGTGCTCTGAGAAACTCTCGAAACACGCAATATCACGATTTTGATGTTCGTCGATGTTTCGTTCGCCACAGCTGTGCCAGACAACTTTTAACGCATGCATATTAGGCATTTGAGTAGAATGAAGGTTTTTGACACATTTGCACCGAGCTGAGCTCTCAGAAACGCTCGAAACACGCGATATCACGATTTTGGAACTGTTCAACGTTTCGTTCGCCACAGCTGTGCCAGACGACTTTTAACACATGGATCTTGTGTATTTGAGTAGAATGAAGGTTTTTGACACATTTACACCGAGCTGTGCTCTCAGAAACGCTCGAAACACGCGATATCACGATTTTTGTACTGTTCAAAGTTTCATTCGCCACAGCTGTGCCAGACAACTTTGAACACATGGATCTTGTGTATTTGAGTAGAATGAAGGTTTTTGACACATTTACACCGAGCTGTACTCTCAGAAACGCTCGAAACACGCGATATCACGATTTTGGTGTTCTTCGATGTTTCGTCCGCGACAGCTGTGCCAGAAGACTTTAACCGCATGTATATTGTGCATTTGAGTAGAATGAAGGATTTTGACGCATTTACACCGAGCTGTGCTCTCAGAAACGCTCGAAACACTCGATATCACGATTTTGGTACTGTTCAACGTTTCGTTCGAAACAGCTGTGCCAGACGACTTTTAACACATGGATCTTGTGTATTTGAGTAGAATGAAGGTTTTTGACACATTTACACCGAGCTGTGCTCTCAGAAACGCTCGAAACACGCGATATCACGATTTTGGTACCGTTCAACGTTTCGTTCGTCACAGCTGTGCCAGACGACTTTTAACACATGGATCTTGTGTATTTGAGTAGAATGAAGGTTTTTGACACATTTACACCGAGCTGTGCTCTCCGGAACGCTCGAAACACGCGATATCACGATTTTGGTCCTGTTCAAAGTTTCGTTCGCCACAGCTGTGCCAGACAACTTTTAACACGTGGATCTTGTGTATTTGAGTAGAATGAAGGTTTTTGACACATTTACACCGAGCTGTACTCTCAGAAAAGCTCGAAACCCGCGATATCACGATTTTGGTACTTTCAACGTTTCGTTCGCCACAGCTGTGCCAGACGACTTTTAACACATGGATCTTGTGTTTTTGAGTAGTATGAAGGTTTTTGACACATTTATACCCAGCTGTGCTCTGAGATACGCTCGAAACACGCGATATCACGATTTTGGTGTTCTTCAATGTTTCGTTCGCCACAGCTGTGCCAGACAACTTTTAACACATGGATCTTGTGTATTTGAGTAGAATGAAGGTTTTTGACACATTTGCACCGAGCTGTGCTCTCAGAAATGCTCGAAACACGCGATATCACGATTTTGGTACTGGTCAACGTTTCGTTCGCCACAGCTGTGCCAGACGACTTTTAACACATGGATCTTGTGTATTTGAGTAGAATGAAGGTTTTTGACACATTTATACCCAGCTGTGCTCTGAGATACGCTCGAAACACGCGATATCACGATTTTGGAACTGTTCAACTTTTCGTCCGCCACAGCTGTGCCAGACGACTTTTAACACATCTATCTTGTGTATTTGAGTAGAATGAAGGTTTTTGACGCATTTACACCGAGCTGTGCTCTCAGAAACGCTCGAAACACGCGATATCACGATTTTGGAACTGTTCAACGATTCGTTCGCCACAGCTGTGCCAGACGACTTTTAACACATGGATCTTGTGTATTTGAGTAGAATGAAGGTTTTTCATACATTTACACCGAGCTGTGCTCTCAGAAACGCTCGAAACACGCGATATTACGATTTTGGTGTTCTTCGATGTTTCGTTCGCCACAGCTGTGCCAGACGACTTTTAACACATGGATCTTGTGTATTTGAGTAGAATGAAGGTTTTTCATACATTTACACCGAGCTGTGCTCTCAGAAACGCTCGAAACACGCGATATTACGATTTTGGTGTTCTTCGATGTTTCGTCCGCGACAGCTGTGCCAGACGACTTTAACCGCATGTATATTGTGCATTTGAGTAAAATGAAGGATTTTGACGCATTTACACCGAGCTGTACTCTCAGAAATGCTCGAAACACGCGATATCACGATTTTGGTACTGGTCAACGTTTCGTTCGCCACAGCTCTGCCAGACGACTTTTAACACATGGATCTTGTGTATTTGAGTAGAATGAAGGTTTTTGACACATTTATACCGAGCTGTGCTCTGAGATACGCTCGAAACACGCGATATCACGATTTTGGAACTGTTCAACGTTTCGTTCGCCACAGCTGTGCCAGACGACTTTTAACACATCTATCTTGTGTATTTGAGTAGAATGAAGGTTTTTGACGCATTTACACCGAGCTGTGCTCTCAGAAACGCTCGAAACACGCGATATCACGATTTTGGAACTGTTCGACGATTCGTTCGCCACAGCTGTGCCAGACGACTTTTAACACATGGATCTTGTGTATTTGAGTAGAATGAAGGTTTTTCATACATTTACACCGAGCTGTGCTCTCAGAAACGCTCGAAACACGCGATATCACGATTTTGGTGTTCGTCGATTTTTCGTTCGCCACAGCTGTGCCAGACGACTTTTAACGCATGAATATCGTGCATTTGAGTAGAATGAAGGTTTTTGACACATTTACAACGAGCTGTGCTCTCAGGAACAATCGAAACAGGCGATATCACGATTTTGGTCCTGTTCAAAGTTTCGTTCGCCACAGCTGTGCCAGACAACTTTTAACACGTGGATCTTGTGTATTTGAATAGAATGAAGGTTTTTGACACATTTACACCGAGCTGTACTCTCAGAAACGCTCGAAACCCGCGATATCACGATTTTGGTGTTCTTCGATTTTTCGTTCGCCGCAGCTGTGGCAGACGACTTTTAACGCATGGATAATGTGCATTTGAGTAGAATGAAGGTTTTTCATACATTTACACCGAGCTGTGCTCTCAGAATCGTTCGAAACACGCGATATCACGATTTTGGAACTGTTCAACGTTTCGTTCGCCACAGCTGTGCCAGACGACTTTTAACACATGGATCTTGTGTATTTGAGTAGAATGAAGGGTTTTCATACATTTACACCGAGCTGTGCTCTCAGAAACGTTCGAAACACGCGATATCACGACTTTGGTACTGTTCAACGTTTCGTTCGCCACAGCTGTGCCAGACGACTTTTAACACATCTATCTTGTGTATTTGAGTAGAATGAAGGTTTTTGACGCATTTACACCGAGCTGTGCTCTCAGAAACGCTCGAAACACGCGATATCACGATTTTGGAACTGTTCAACGATTCGTTCGCCACAGCTGTGCCAGACGACTTTTAACACATGGATCTTGTGTATTTGAGTAGAATGAAGGTTTTTCATACATTTACACCGAGCTGTGCTCTCAGAAACGCTCGAAACACGCGATATTACGATTTTGGTGTTCTTCGATGTTTCGTCCGCGACAGCTGTGCCAGACGACTTTAACCGCATGTATATTGTGCATTTGAGTAAAATGAAGGATTTTGACGCATTTACACCGAGCTGTGCTCTCAGGAACGCTCGAAACACGCGATATCACGATTTTGGTCCTGTTCAAAGTTTCGTTCGCCACAGCTGTGCCCGACAACTTTTAACACGTGGATCTTGTGTATTTGAGTAGAATGAAGGTTTTTGACACATTTGCACCGAGCTGTGCTCTCAGAAATGCTCGAAACACGCGATATCACGATTTTGGTACTGGTCAACGTTTCGTTCGCCACAGCTGTGCCAGACGACTTTTAACACATGGATCTTGTGTATTTGAGTAAAATGAAGGTTTTTGACACATTTATACCGAGCTGTGCTCTGAGATACGCTCGAAACACGCGATATCACGATTTTGGAACTGTTGAACGTTTCGTTCGCCACAGCTGTGCCAGACGACTTTTAACACATGGATCTTGTGTATTTGAGTAGAATGAAGGTTTTTCATACATTTACACCGAGCTGTGCTCTCAGAAACGTTCGAAACACGCGATATCACGATTTTGGTACTGTTCAACGTTTCGTTCGCCACAGATGTGCCAGATGACTTTTAACAAATGGATCTTGTGTATTTGAGTAGAATGAAGGTTTTTGACACATTTACACCGAGCTGTGCTCACAGAAACGTTCGAAACACGCGATATCACGATTTTGCTACTGTTCAACGTTTCGTTCGCCACAGCTGTGCCAGACGACTTTTAACACATGGATCTTGTGTATTTGAGTAGAATGAAGGTTTTTGATACATTTATACCGAGCTGCGCTCTGAGATACGCTCGAAACACGCGATACCACGATTTTGGAACTGTTCAACGTTTCGTTCGCCACAGCTGTGCCAGACGACTTTTAACACATCTATCTTGTGTATTTGAGTAGAATGAAGGTTTTTGACGCATTTACACCGAGCTGTGCTCTCAGAAACGCTCGAAACACGCGATATCACGATTTTGGAACTGTTCAACGATTCGTTCGCCACAGCTGTGCCAGACGACTTTTAACACATGGATCTTGTGTATTTGAGTAGAATGAAGGTTTTTCATACATTTACACCGAGCTGTGCTCTCAGAAACGCTCGAAACACGCGATATTACGATTTTGGTGTTCTTCGATGTTTCGTCCGCGACAGCTGTGCCAGACGACTTTAACCGCATGTATATTGTGCATTTGAGTAAAATGAAGGATTTTGACGCATTTACACCGAGCTGTGCTCTCAGGAACGCTCGAAACACGCGATATCACGATTTTGGTCCTGTTCAAAGTTTCGTTCGCCACAGCTGTGCCCGACAACTTTTAACACGTGGATCTTGTGTATTTGAGTAGAAAGAAGGTTTTTGACACATTTGCACCGAGCTGTGCTCTCAGAAATGCTCGAAACACGCGATATCACGATTTTGGTACTGGTCAACGTTTCGTTCGCCACAGCTGTGCCAGACGACTTTTAACACATGGATCTTGTGTATTTGAGTAAAATGAAGGTTTTTGACACATTTATACCGAGCTGTGCTCTGAGATACGCTCGAAACACGCGATATCACGATTTTGGAACTGTTGAACGTTTCGTTCGCCACAGCTGTGCCAGACGACTTTTAACACATGGATCTTGTGTATTTGAGTAGAATGAAGGTTTTTCATACATTTACACCGAGCTGTGCTCTCAGAAACGTTCGAAACACGCGATATCACGATTTTGGTACTGTTCAACGTTTCGTTCGCCACAGATGTGCCAGATGACTTTTAACAAATGGATCTTGTGTATTTGAGTAGAATGAAGGTTTTTGACACATTTACACCGAGCTGTGCTCACAGAAACGTTCGAAACACGCGATATCACGATTTTGCTACTGTTCAACGTTTCGTTCGCCACAGCTGTGCCAGACGACTTTTAACACATCTATCTTGTGTATTTGAGTAGAATGAAGGTTTTTGACGCATTTACACCGAGCTGTGCTCTCAGAAACGCTCGAAACACGCGATATCACGATTTTGGAACTGTTCAACGATTCGTTCGCCACAGCTGTGCCAGACGACTTTTAACACATGGATCTTGTGTATTTGAGTAGAATGAAGGTTTTTCATACATTTACACCGAGCTGTGCTCTCAGAAACGCTCGAAACACGCGATATTACGATTTTGGTGTTCTTCGATGTTTCGTCCGCGACAGCTGTGCCAGACGACTTTAACCGCATGTATATTGTGCATTTGAGTAAAATGAAGGATTTTGACGCATTTACACCGAGCTGTGCTCTCAGGAACGCTCGAAACACGCGATATCACGATTTTGGTCCTGTTCAAAGTTTCGTTCGCCACAGCTGTGCCCGACAACTTTTAACACGTGGATCTTGTGTATTTGAGTAGAATGAAGGTTTTTGACACATTTGCACCGAGCTGTGCTCTCAGAAATGCTCGAAACACGCGATATCACGATTTTGGTACTGGTCAACGTTTCGTTCGCCACAGCTGTGCCAGACGACTTTTAACACATGGATCTTGTGTATTTGAGTAAAATGAAGGTTTTTGACACATTTATACCGAGCTGTGCTCTGAGATACGCTCGAAACACGCGATATCACGATTTTGGAACTGTTCAACGTTTCGTTCGCCACAGCTGTGCCAGACGACTTTTAACACATCTATCTTGTGTATTTGAGTAGAATGAAGGTTTTTGACACATTTGCACCGAGCTGTGCTCTCAGAAATGCTCGAAACACGCGATATCACGATTTTGGTACTGGTCAACGTTTCGTTCGCCACAGCTGTGCCCGACAACTTTTAACACGTGGATCTTGTGTATTTGAGTAGAATGAAGGTTTTTGACACATTTACACCAAGCTGTACTCTCAGAAACGCTCGAAACCCGCGATATCACGATTTTGGTGTTCTTCGATTTTTCGTTCGCCACAGCTGTGGCAGACGACTTTTAACGCATGGATCTTGTGTATTTGAGTAGAATGAAGGTTTTTCATACATTTACACCGAGCTGTGCTCTCAGAAACGTTCGAAACACGCGATATCACGATTTTGGTACTGTTCAACGTTTCGTTCGCCACAGCTGTGCCAGATGACTTTTAACAAATGGATCTTGTGTATTTGAGTAGAATGAAGGTTTTTCATACATTTACACCGAGCTGTGCTCTCAGAAATGTTCGAAACACGCGATATCACGATTTTGGAACTGTTGAACGTTTCGTTCGCCACAGCTGTGCCAGACGACTTTTAACACATGGGTCTTGTGTATTTGAGTAGAATGAAGGTTTTTCATACATTTACACCGAGCTGTACTCTCAGAAACGTTCGAAACACGCGATATCACGATTTTGGTACTGTTCAACGTTTCGTTCGCCACAGCTGTGCCAGATGACTTTTAACAAATGGATCTTGTGTATTTGAGTAGAATGAAGGTTTTTGACGCATTTACACCGAGCTGTGCTCTCAGAAACGCTCGAAACACGCGATATCACGATTTTGGAACTGTTCAACGATTCGTTCGCCACAGCTGTGCCAGACGACTTTTAACACATGGATCTTGTGTATTTGAGTAGAATGAAGGTTTTTCATACATTTACACCGAGCTGTGCTCTCAGAAACGCTCGAAACACGCGATATTACGATTTTGGTGTTCATCGATGTTTCGTCCGCGACAGCTGTGCCAGACGACTTTAACCGCATGTATATTGTGCATTTGAGTAAAATGAAGGATTTTGACGCATTTACACCGAGCTGTGCTCTCAGAAACGTTCGAAACAAGCGATATCACGATTTTGGTGTTCTTCAATGTTTCGTTCGCCACAGCTGTGCCAGACAACTTTTAACACATGGATCTTGTGTATTTGAGTAGAATGAAGGTTTTTGACACATTTGCACCGAGCTGTGCTCTCAGAAATGCTCGAAACACGCGATATCACGATTTTGGTACTGGTCAACGTTTCGTTCGCCACAGCTGTGAAAGACGACTTTTAACACATGGATCTTGTGTATTTGAGTAGAATGAAGGTTTTTGACACATTTATACCGAGCTGTGCTCTGAGATACGCTCGAAACACGCGATATCACGATTTTGGAACTGTTCAACATTTCGTTCGCCACAGCTGTGCCAGACGACTTTTAACACATCTATCTTGTGTATTTGAGTAGAATGAAGGTTTTTGACGCATTTACACCGAGCTGTGCTCTCAGAAACGCTCGAAACACGCGATATCACGATTTTGGAACTGTTCAACGATTCGTTCGCCACAGCTGTGCCAGACGACTTTTAACACATGGATCTTGTGTATTTGAGTAGAATGAAGGTTTTTCATACATTTACACCGAGCTGTGCTCTCAGAAACGCTCGAAACACGCGATATTACGATTTTGGTGTTCTTCGATGTTTCGTCCGCGACAGCTGTGCCAGACGACTTTAACCGCATGTATATTGTGCATTTGAGTAAAATGAAGGATTTTGACGCATTTACACCGAGCTGTGCTCTCAGGAACGCTCGAAACACGCGATATCACGATTTTGGTCCTGTTCAAAGTTTCGTTCGCCACAGCTGTGCCCGACAACTTTTAACACGTGGATCTTGTGTATTTGAGTAGAATGAAGGTTTTTGACACATTTGCACCGAGCTGTGCTCTCAGAAATGCTCGAAACACGCGATATCACGATTTTGGTACTGGTCAACGTTTCGTTCGCCACAGCTGTGCCAGACGACTTTTAACACATGGATCTTGTGTATTTGAGTAAAATGAAGGTTTTTGACACATTTATACCGAGCTGTGCTCTGAGATACGCTCGAAACACGCGATATCACGATTTTGGAACTGTTCAACGTTTCGTTCGCCACAGCTGTGCCAGACGACTTTTAACAAATCTATCTTGTGTATTTGAGTAGAATGAAGGTTTTTGACACATTTGCACCGAGCTGTGCTCTCAGAAATGCTCGAAACACGCGATATCACGATTTTGGTACTGGTCAACGTTTCGTTCGCCACAGCTGTGCCCGACAACTTTTAACACGTGGATCTTGTGTATTTGAGTAGAATGAAGGTTTTTGACACATTTACACCGAGCTGTACTCTCAGAAACGCTCGAAACCCGCGATATCACGATTTTGGTGTTCTTCGATTTTTCGTTCGCCACAGCTGTGGCAGACGACTTTTAACGCATGGATCTTGTGTATTTGAGTAGAATGAAGGTTTTTCATACATTTACACCGAGCTGTGCTCTCAGAAACGTTCGAAACACGCGATATCACGATTTTGGTACTGTTCAACGTTTCGTTCGCCACAGCTGTGCCAGATGACTTTTAACAAATGGATCTTGTGTATTTGAGTAGAATGAAGGTTTTTCATACATTTACACCGAGCTGTGCTCTCAGAAATGTTCGAAACACGCGATATCACGATTTTGGACCTGTTGAACGTTTCGTTCGCCACAGCTGTGCCAGACGACTTTTAACACATGGGTCTTGTGTATTTGAGTAGAATGAAGGTTTTTCATACATTTACACCGAGCTGTACTCTCAGAAACGTTCGAAACACGCGATATCACGATTTTGGTACTGTTCAACGTTTCGTTCGCCACAGCTGTGCCAGATGACTTTTAACAAATGGATCTTGTGTATTTGAGTAGAATGAAGGTTTTTGACACATTTACACCGAGCTGTGCTCACAGAAACGTTCGAAACACGCGATATCACGATTTTGGAACTGTTCAACGTTTCGTTCGCCACAGCTGTGCCAGACGACTTTTAACACATGGATCTTGTGTATTTGAGTAGAATGAAGGTTTTTCATACATTTACACCGAGCTGTGCTCACAGAAACGTTCGAAACACGCGATATCACGATTTTGCTACTGTTCAACGTTTCGTTCGCCACAGCTGTGCCAGACGACTTTTAACACATGGATCTTGTGTATTTGAGTAGAATGAAGGTTTTTGATACATTTATACCGAGCTGCGCTCTGAGATACGCTCGAAACACGCGATATCACGATTTTGGAACTGTTCAACGTTTCGTTCGCCACAGCTGTGCCAGACGACTTTTAACACATCTATCTTGTGTATTTGAGTAGAATGAAGGTTTTTGACACATTTGCACCGAGCTGTGCTCTCAGAAATGCTCGAAACACGCGATATCACGATTTTGGTACTGGTCAACGTTTCGTTCGCCACAGCTGTGCCAGACGACTTTTAACACATGGATCTTGTGTATTTGAGTAAAATGAAGGTTTTTGACACATTTATACCGAGCTGTGCTCTGAGATACGCTCGAAACACGCGATATCACGATTTTGGAACTGTTCAACGTTTCGTTCGCCACAGCTGTGCCAGACGACTTTTAACACATCTATCTTGTGTATTTGAGTAGAATGAAGGTTTTTGACACATTTGCACCGAGCTGTGCTCTCAGAAATGCTCGAAACACGCGATATCACGATTTTGGTACTGGTCAACGTTTCGTTCGCCACAGCTGTGCCCGACAACTTTTAACACGTGGATCTTGTGTATTTGAGTAGAATGAAGGGTTTTGACACATTTACACCGAGCTGTACTCTCAGAAACGCTCGAAACCCGCGATATCACGATTTTGGTGTTCTTCGATTTTTCGTTCGCCACAGCTGTGGCAGACGACGTTTAACGCATGGATCTTGTGTATTTGAGTAGAATGAAGGTTTTTCATACATTTACACCGAGCTGTGCTCTCAGAAACGTTCGAAACACGCGATATCACGATTTTGGTACTGTTCAACGTTTCGTTCGCCACAGTTGTGCCAGATGACTTTTAACAAATGGATCTTGTGTATTTGAGTAGAATGAAGGTTTTTCATACATTTACACCGAGCTGTGCTCTCAGAAATGTTAGAAACACGCGATATCACGATTTTGGAATTGTTGAACGTTTCGTTCGCCACAGCTGTGCCAGACGACTTTTAACACATGGGTCTTGTGTATTTGAGTAGAATGAAGGTTTTTCATACATTTACACCGAGCTGTACTCTCAGAAACGTTCGAAACACGCGATATCACGATTTTGGTACTGTTCAACGTTTCGTTCGCCACAGCTGTGCCAGATGACTTTTAACAAATGGATCTTGTGTATTTGAGTAGAATGAAGGTTTTTGACACATTTACACCGAGCTGTGCTCACAGAAACGTTCGAAACACGCGATATCACGATTTTGGAACTGTTCAACGTTTCGTTCGCCACAGCTGTGCCAGACGACTTTTAACACATGGATCTTGTGTATTTGAGTAGAATGAAGGTTTTTCATACATTTACACCGAGCTGTGCTCTCAGAAACGTTCGAAACACGCGAAATCACGATTTTGCTACTGTTCAACGTTTCGTTCGCCACAGCTGTGCCAGACGACTTTTAACACATGGATCTTGTGTATTTGAGTAGAATGAAGGTTTTTGATACATTTATACCGAGCTGTGCTCTGAGATACGCTCGAAACACGCGATATCACGATTTTGGTGTTCGTCGATTTTTCGTTCGCCACAGCTGTGCCAGACGACATTTAACGCATGAATATTGTGCATTTGAGTAGAATGAAGGTTTTTGACACATTTACAACGAGCTGTGCTCTCAGGAACAATCGAAACAGGCGATATCACGATTTTGGTCCTGTTCAAAGTTTCGTTCGCCACAGCTGTGCCAGACAACTTTTAACACGTGGATCTTGTGTATTTGAGTAGAATGAAGGTTTTTGACACATTTACACCGAGCTGTACTCTCAGAAACGCTCGAAACCCGCGATATCACGATTTTGGTGTTCTTCGATTTTTCGTTCGCCGCAGCTGTGGCAGACGACTTTTAACGCATGGATAATGTGCATTTGAGTAGAATGAAGGTTTTTCATACATTTACACCGAGCTGTGCTCTCAGGATCGTTCGAAACACGCGATATCACGATTTTGCTACTGTTCAACGTTTCGTTCGCCACAGCTGTGCCAGACGACTTTTAACACATGGATCTTGTGAATTTGAGTAGTATGAAGGTTTTTGACACATTTATACCTAGCTGTGCTCTGAGAGACGCTCGAAACACGCGATATCACGATTTTGGTGTTCGTCGATTTTTCGTTCGCCACAGCTGTGCCAGACGACTTTTAACACATGGATCTTGTGTATTTGAGTAGAATGAAGGTTTTTGACGCATTTACACCGAGCTGTGCTCTCAGAAACGCTCGAAACACGCGATATCACGATTTTGGAACTGTTCAACGATTCGTTCGCCACAGCTGTGCCAGACGACTTTTAACACATGGATCTTGTGTATTTGAGTAGAATGAAGGTTTTTCATACATTTACACCGAGCTGTGCTCTCAGAAACGCTCGAAACACGCGATATTACGATTTTGGTGTTCTTCGATGTTTCGTCCGCGACAGCTGTGGCAGACGACTTTAACCGCATGTATATTGTGCATTTGAGTAAAATGAATGATTTTGACGCATTTACACCGAGCTGTGCTCTCAGAAACGTTCGAAACACGCGATATCACGATTTTGGTGTTCTTCAATGTTTCGTTCGCCACAGCTGTGCCAGACAACTTTTAACACATGGATCTTGTGTATTTGAGTAGAATGAAGGTTTTTGACACATTTGCACCGAGCTGTGCTCTCAGAAATGCTCGAAACACGCGATATCACGATTTTGGTACTGGTCAACGTTTCGTTCGCCACAGCTGTGCCAGACGACTTTTAACACATGGATCTTGTGTATTTGAGTAGAATGAAGGTTTTTGACACATTTGCACCGAGCTGTGCTCTCAGAAATGCTCGAAACACGCGATATCACGATTTTGGTACTGGTCAACGTTTCGTTCGCCACAGCTGTGCCAGACGACTTTTAACACATGGATCTTGTGTATTTGAGTAGAATGAAGGTTTTTGACACATTTATACCCAGCTGTGCTCTGAGATACGCTCGAAACACGCGATATCACGATTTTGGAACTGTTCAACTTTTCGTCCGCCACAGCTGTGCCAGACGACTTTTAACACATCTATCTTGTGTATTTGAGTAGAATGAAGGTTTTTGACGCATTTACACCGAGCTGTGCTCTCAGAAACGCTCGAAACACGCGATATCACGATTTTGGAACTGTTCAACGATTCGTTCGCCACAGCTGTGCCAGACGACTTTTAACACATGGATCTTGTGTATTTGAGTAGAATGAAGGTTTTTGACACATTTGCACCGAGTTGTGCTCTCAGAAATGCTCGAAACACGCGATATCACGATTTTGGTACTGGTCAACGTTTCGTTCGCCACAGCTGTGCCAGACGACTTTTAACACATGGATCTTGTGTATTTGAGTAGAATGAAGGTTTTTGACACATTTATACCGAGCTGTGCTCTGAGATACGCTCGAAACACGCGATATCACGATTTTGGAACTGTTCAACGTTTCGTTCGCCACAGCTGTGCCAGACGACTTTTAACACATCTATCTTGTGTATTTGAGTAGAATGAAGGTTTTTGACGCATTTACACCGAGCTGTGCTCTCAGAAACGCTCGAAACACGCGATATCACGATTTTGGAACTGTTCAACGATTCGTTCGCCACAGCTGTGCCAGACGACTTTTAACACATGGATCTTGTGTATTTGAGTAGAATGAAGGTTTTTCATACATTTACACCGAGCTGTGCTCTCAGAAACGCTCGAAACACGCGATATCACGATTTTGGTGTTCGTCGATTTTTCGTTCGCCACAGCTGTGGCAGACGACTTTTAACGCATGAATATTGTGCATTTGAGTAGAATGAAGGTTTTTGACACATTTACAACGAGCTGTGCTCTCAGGAACAATCGAAACAGGCGATATCACGATTTTGGTCCTGTTCAAAGTTTCGTTCGCCACAGCTGTGCCAGACAACTTTTAACACGTGGATCTTGTGTATTTGAGTAGAATGAAGGTTTTTGACACATTTACACCGAGCTGTACTCTCAGAAACGCTCGAAACCCGCGATATCACGATTTTGGTGTTCTTCGATTTTTCGTTCGCCGCAGCTGTGGCAGACGACTTTTAACGCATGGATAATGTGCATTTGAGTAGAATGAAGGTTTTTCATACATTTACACCGAGCTGTGCTCTCAGAATCGTTCGAAACACGCGATATCACGATTTTGGAACTGTTCAACGTTTCGTTCGCCACAGCTGTGCCAGACGACTTTTAACACATGGATCTTGTGTATTTGAGTAGAATGAAGGGTTTTCATACATTTACACCGAGCTGTGCTCTCAGAAACGTTCGAAACACGCGATATCACGACTTTGGTACTGTTCAACGTTTCGTTCGCCACAGCTGTGCCAGACGACTTTTAACACATGGATCTTTTGTATTTGAGTAGTATGAAGGTTTTTGACACATTTATACCTAGCTGTGCTCTGAGAGACGCTCGAAACACGCGATATCACGATTTTGGTGTTCGTCGATTTTTCGTTCGCCACAGCTGTGCCAGACGACTTTTAACACATGGATCTTGTGTATTTGAGTAGAATGAAGGTTTTCGACACATTTACACCGAGCTGTGCTCTCAGGAACGCTCGAAACACGCGATATCACGATTTTGGTCCTGTTTAAAGTTTCGTTCGCCACAGCTGTGCCAGACAACTTTTAACACGTGGATCTTGTGTATTTGAGTAGAATGAAGGTTTTTGACACATTCACACCGAGCTGTACTCTCAGAAACGCTCGAAACACGCGATATCACGATTTTGGTGTTCTTCGATGTTTCGTCCGCGACAGCTGTGCCAGACGACTTTAACCGCATGTATATTGTGCATTTGAGTAGAATGAAGGATTTTGACGCATTTACACCGAGCTGTGCTCTCAGAAACGCTCGAAACACTCGATATCACGATTTTGGTACTGTTCAACATTTCGCTGGCCACAGCTGTGCCAGACGACTTTTAACAAATGGATCTTGTGTATTTGAGTAGAATGAAGGTTTTTGACACATTTACGCCGAGCTGTGCTCACAGAAACGTTCGAAACACGCGATATCACGATTTTGCTACTGTTCAACGTTTCGTTCACCACAGCTGTGCCAGACGACTTTTAACACATGGATCTTGTGTATTTGAGTAGAATGAAGGTTTTTGATACATTTATACCGAGCTGCGCTCTGAGATACGCTCGAAACACGCGATATCACGATTTTGGAACTGTTCAACGTTTCGTTTGCCACAGCTGTGCCAGACGACTTTTAACACATCTATCTTGTGTATTTGAGTAGAATGAAGGTTTTTGACGCATTTACACCGAGCTGTGCTCTCAGTAACGCTCGAAACACGCGATATCGCGATTTTGGAACTGTTCAACGATTCGTTCGCCAGAGCTGTGCCAGACGACTTTTAACACATGGATCTTGTGTATTTGAGTAGAATGAAGGTTTTTCATACATTTACACCGAGCTGTGCTCTCAGAAACGCTCGAAACACGCGATATTACGATTTTGGTGTTCTTCGATGTTTCGTCCGCGACAGCTGTGCCAGACGACTTTAACCGCATGTATATTGTGCATTTGAGTAAAATGAAGGATTTTGACGCATTTACACCGAGCTGTGCTCTCAGAAACGTTCGAAACACGCGATATCACGATTTTGGTGTTCTTCAATGTTTCGTTCGCCACAGCTGTGCCAGACAACTTTTAACACATGGATCTTGTGTATTTGAGTAGAATGAAGGTTTTTGACACATTTGCACCGAGCTGTGCTCTCAGAAATGCTCGAAACACGCGATATCACGATTTTGGTACTGGTCAACGTTTCGTTCGCAACAGCTGTGCCAGACGACTTTTAACACATGGATCTTGTGTATTTGAGTAGAATGAAGGTTTTTGACACATTTATACCGAGCTGTGCTCTGAGATACGCTCGAAACACGCGATATCACGATTTTGGAACTGTTCAACGTTTCGTTCGCCACAGCTGTGCCAGACGACTTTTAACACATCTATCTTGTGTATTTGAGTAGAATGAAGGTTTTTGACGCATTTACACCGAGCTGTGCTCTCAGAAACGCTCGAAACACGCGATATCACGATTTTGGAACTGTTCAACGATTCGTTCGCCACAGCTGTGCCAGACGACTTTTAACACATGGATCTTGTGTATTTGAGTAGAATGAAGGTTTTTTACACATTTACACCGAGCTGTGCTCTCAGGAACGCTCGAAACACGCGATATCACGATTTTGGTCCTGTTCAAAGTTTCGTTCGCCACAGCTGTGCCAGACAACTTTTAACACGTGGATCTTGTGAATTTGAGTAGAATGAAGGTTTTTGACACATTTACACCGAGCTGTACTCTCAGAAACGCTCGAAACCCGCGATATCACGATTTTGGTGTTCTTCGATTTTTCGTTCGCCGCAGCTGTGGCAGACGACTTTTAACGCATGGATAATGTGCATTTGAGTAGAATGAAGGTTTTTCATACATTTACACCGAGCTGTGCTCTCAGAATCGTTTGAAACACGCGATATCACGATTTTGGAACTGTTCAACGTTTCGTTCGCCACAGCTGTGCCAGACGACTTTTAACACATGGATCTTGTGTATTTGAGTAGAATGAAGGTTTTTGACACATTTACACCGAGCTGTGCTCTCAGGAACGCTCGAAACACGCGATATCACGATTTTGGTCCTGTTCAAAGTTTCGTTCGCCACAGCTGTGCCAGACAACTTTTAACACGTGGATCTTGTGTATTTGAGTAGAATGAAGGTTTATGACACATTTACACCGAGCTGTACTCTCAGAAACGCTCGAAACACGCGATATCACGATTTTGGTGTTCTTCGATTTTTCGTTCGCCACAGCTGTGGCAGACGACTTTTAACGCATGGATAATGTGCATTTGAGAAGAATGAAGGTTTTTCATACATTTACACCGAGCTGTGCTCTCAGAAATGTTCGAAACACGCGATATCACGATTTTGGAACTGTTGAACGTTTCGTTCGCCGCAGCTGTGCCAGACGACTTTTAACACATGGATCTTGTGTATTTGAGTAGAATGAATTTTTTTCATACATTTACACCGAGCTGTGCTCTCAGAAACGTTCGAAACACGCGATATCACGATTTTGGTACTGTTCAACGTTTCGTTCGCCACAGCTGTGCCAGATGACTTTTAACAAATGGATCTTGTGTATTTGTGTAGAATGAAGGTTTTTGACACATTTGTACCGAGCTGTGCTCTGAGAAACTCTCGAAACACGCAATATCACGATTTTGATGTTCGTCGATGTTTCGTTCGCCACAGCTGTGCCAGACAACTTTTAACGCATGCATATTAGGCATTTGAGTAGAATGAAGGTTTTTGACACATTTGCACCGAGCTGAGCTCTCAGAAACGCTCGAAACACGCGATATCACGATTTTGGAACTGTTCAACGTTTCGTTCGCCACAGCTGTGCCAGACGACTTTTAACACATGGATCTTGTGTATTTGAGTAGAATGAAGGTTTTTGACACATTTACACCGAGCTGTGCTCTCAGAAACGCTCGAAACACGCGATATCACGATTTTTGTACTGTTCAAAGTTTCATTCGCCACAGCTGTGCCAGACAACTTTGAACACATGGATCTTGTGTATTTGAGTAGAATGAAGGTTTTTGACACATTTACACCGAGCTGTACTCTCAGAAACGCTCGAAACACGCGATATCACGATTTTGGTGTTCTTCGATGTTTCGTCCGCGACAGCTGTGCCAGAAGACTTTAACCGCATGTATATTGTGCATTTGAGTAGAATGAAGGATTTTGACGCATTTACACCGAGCTGTGCTCTCAGAAACGCTCGAAACACTCGATATCACGATTTTGGTACTGTTCAACGTTTCGTTCGAAACAGCTGTGCCAGACGACTTTTAACACATGGATCTTGTGTATTTGAGTAGAATGAAGGTTTTTGACACATTTACACCGAGCTGTGCTCTCAGAAACGCTCGAAACACGCGATATCACGATTTTGGTACCGTTCAACGTTTCGTTCGTCACAGCTGTGCCAGACGACTTTTAACACATGGATCTTGTGTATTTGAGTAGAATGAAGGTTTTTGACACATTTACACCGAGCTGTGCTCTCCGGAACGCTCGAAACACGCGATATCACGATTTTGGTCCTGTTCAAAGTTTCGTTCGCCACAGCTGTGCCAGACAACTTTTAACACGTGGATCTTGTGTATTTGAGTAGAATGAAGGTTTTTGACACATTTACACCGAGCTGTACTCTCAGAAAAGCTCGAAACCCGCGATATCACGATTTTGGTACTTTCAACGTTTCGTTCGCCACAGCTGTGCCAGACGACTTTTAACACATGGATCTTGTGTTTTTGAGTAGTATGAAGGTTTTTGACACATTTATACCCAGCTGTGCTCTGAGATACGCTCGAAACACGCGATATCACGATTTTGGTGTTCTTCAATGTTTCGTTCGCCACAGCTGTGCCAGACAACTTTTAACACATGGATCTTGTGTATTTGAGTAGAATGAAGGTTTTTGACACATTTGCACCGAGCTGTGCTCTCAGAAATGCTCGAAACACGCGATATCACGATTTTGGTACTGGTCAACGTTTCGTTCGCCACAGCTGTGCCAGACGACTTTTAACACATGGATCTTGTGTATTTGAGTAGAATGAAGGTTTTTGACACATTTATACCCAGCTGTGCTCTGAGATACGCTCGAAACACGCGATATCACGATTTTGGAACTGTTCAACTTTTCGTCCGCCACAGCTGTGCCAGACGACTTTTAACACATCTATCTTGTGTATTTGAGTAGAATGAAGGTTTTTGACGCATTTACACCGAGCTGTGCTCTCAGAAACGCTCGAAACACGCGATATCACGATTTTGGAACTGTTCAACGATTCGTTCGCCACAGCTGTGCCAGACGACTTTTAACACATGGATCTTGTGTATTTGAGTAGAATGAAGGTTTTTCATACATTTACACCGAGCTGTGCTCTCAGAAACGCTCGAAACACGCGATATTACGATTTTGGTGTTCTTCGATGTTTCGTTCGCCACAGCTGTGCCAGACGACTTTTAACACATGGATCTTGTGTATTTGAGTAGAATGAAGGTTTTTCATACATTTACACCGAGCTGTGCTCTCAGAAACGCTCGAAACACGCGATATTACGATTTTGGTGTTCTTCGATGTTTCGTCCGCGACAGCTGTGCCAGACGACTTTAACCGCATGTATATTGTGCATTTGAGTAAAATGAAGGATTTTGACGCATTTACACCGAGCTGTACTCTCAGAAATGCTCGAAACACGCGATATCACGATTTTGGTACTGGTCAACGTTTCGTTCGCCACAGCTCTGCCAGACGACTTTTAACACATGGATCTTGTGTATTTGAGTAGAATGAAGGTTTTTGACACATTTATACCGAGCTGTGCTCTGAGATACGCTCGAAACACGCGATATCACGATTTTGGAACTGTTCAACGTTTCGTTCGCCACAGCTGTGCCAGACGACTTTTAACACATCTATCTTGTGTATTTGAGTAGAATGAAGGTTTTTGACGCATTTACACCGAGCTGTGCTCTCAGAAACGCTCGAAACACGCGATATCACGATTTTGGAACTGTTCGACGATTCGTTCGCCACAGCTGTGCCAGACGACTTTTAACACATGGATCTTGTGTATTTGAGTAGAATGAAGGTTTTTCATACATTTACACCGAGCTGTGCTCTCAGAAACGCTCGAAACACGCGATATCACGATTTTGGTGTTCGTCGATTTTTCGTTCGCCACAGCTGTGCCAGACGACTTTTAACGCATGAATATCGTGCATTTGAGTAGAATGAAGGTTTTTGACACATTTACAACGAGCTGTGCTCTCAGGAACAATCGAAACAGGCGATATCACGATTTTGGTCCTGTTCAAAGTTTCGTTCGCCACAGCTGTGCCAGACAACTTTTAACACGTGGATCTTGTGTATTTGAATAGAATGAAGGTTTTTGACACATTTACACCGAGCTGTACTCTCAGAAACGCTCGAAACCCGCGATATCACGATTTTGGTGTTCTTCGATTTTTCGTTCGCCGCAGCTGTGGCAGACGACTTTTAACGCATGGATAATGTGCATTTGAGTAGAATGAAGGTTTTTCATACATTTACACCGAGCTGTGCTCTCAGAATCGTTCGAAACACGCGATATCACGATTTTGGAACTGTTCAACGTTTCGTTCGCCACAGCTGTGCCAGACGACTTTTAACACATGGATCTTGTGTATTTGAGTAGAATGAAGGGTTTTCATACATTTACACCGAGCTGTGCTCTCAGAAACGTTCGAAACACGCGATATCACGACTTTGGTACTGTTCAACGTTTCGTTCGCCACAGCTGTGCCAGACGACTTTTAACACATCTATCTTGTGTATTTGAGTAGAATGAAGGTTTTTGACGCATTTACACCGAGCTGTGCTCTCAGAAACGCTCGAAACACGCGATATCACGATTTTGGAACTGTTCAACGATTCGTTCGCCACAGCTGTGCCAGACGACTTTTAACACATGGATCTTGTGTATTTGAGTAGAATGAAGGTTTTTCATACATTTACACCGAGCTGTGCTCTCAGAAACGCTCGAAACACGCGATATTACGATTTTGGTGTTCTTCGATGTTTCGTCCGCGACAGCTGTGCCAGACGACTTTAACCGCATGTATATTGTGCATTTGAGTAAAATGAAGGATTTTGACGCATTTACACCGAGCTGTGCTCTCAGGAACGCTCGAAACACGCGATATCACGATTTTGGTCCTGTTCAAAGTTTCGTTCGCCACAGCTGTGCCCGACAACTTTTAACACGTGGATCTTGTGTATTTGAGTAGAATGAAGGTTTTTGACACATTTGCACCGAGCTGTGCTCTCAGAAATGCTCGAAACACGCGATATCACGATTTTGGTACTGGTCAACGTTTCGTTCGCCACAGCTGTGCCAGACGACTTTTAACACATGGATCTTGTGTATTTGAGTAAAATGAAGGTTTTTGACACATTTATACCGAGCTGTGCTCTGAGATACGCTCGAAACACGCGATATCACGATTTTGGAACTGTTGAACGTTTCGTTCGCCACAGCTGTGCCAGACGACTTTTAACACATGGATCTTGTGTATTTGAGTAGAATGAAGGTTTTTCATACATTTACACCGAGCTGTGCTCTCAGAAACGTTCGAAACACGCGATATCACGATTTTGGTACTGTTCAACGTTTCGTTCGCCACAGATGTGCCAGATGACTTTTAACAAATGGATCTTGTGTATTTGAGTAGAATGAAGGTTTTTGACACATTTACACCGAGCTGTGCTCACAGAAACGTTCGAAACACGCGATATCACGATTTTGCTACTGTTCAACGTTTCGTTCGCCACAGCTGTGCCAGACGACTTTTAACACATGGATCTTGTGTATTTGAGTAGAATGAAGGTTTTTGATACATTTATACCGAGCTGCGCTCTGAGATACGCTCGAAACACGCGATACCACGATTTTGGAACTGTTCAACGTTTCGTTCGCCACAGCTGTGCCAGACGACTTTTAACACATCTATCTTGTGTATTTGAGTAGAATGAAGGTTTTTGACGCATTTACACCGAGCTGTGCTCTCAGAAACGCTCGAAACACGCGATATCACGATTTTGGAACTGTTCAACGATTCGTTCGCCACAGCTGTGCCAGACGACTTTTAACACATGGATCTTGTGTATTTGAGTAGAATGAAGGTTTTTCATACATTTACACCGAGCTGTGCTCTCAGAAACGCTCGAAACACGCGATATTACGATTTTGGTGTTCTTCGATGTTTCGTCCGCGACAGCTGTGCCAGACGACTTTAACCGCATGTATATTGTGCATTTGAGTAAAATGAAGGATTTTGACGCATTTACACCGAGCTGTGCTCTCAGGAACGCTCGAAACACGCGATATCACGATTTTGGTCCTGTTCAAAGTTTCGTTCGCCACAGCTGTGCCCGACAACTTTTAACACGTGGATCTTGTGTATTTGAGTAGAAAGAAGGTTTTTGACACATTTGCACCGAGCTGTGCTCTCAGAAATGCTCGAAACACGCGATATCACGATTTTGGTACTGGTCAACGTTTCGTTCGCCACAGCTGTGCCAGACGACTTTTAACACATGGATCTTGTGTATTTGAGTAAAATGAAGGTTTTTGACACATTTATACCGAGCTGTGCTCTGAGATACGCTCGAAACACGCGATATCACGATTTTGGAACTGTTGAACGTTTCGTTCGCCACAGCTGTGCCAGACGACTTTTAACACATGGATCTTGTGTATTTGAGTAGAATGAAGGTTTTTCATACATTTACACCGAGCTGTGCTCTCAGAAACGTTCGAAACACGCGATATCACGATTTTGGTACTGTTCAACGTTTCGTTCGCCACAGATGTGCCAGATGACTTTTAACAAATGGATCTTGTGTATTTGAGTAGAATGAAGGTTTTTGACACATTTACACCGAGCTGTGCTCACAGAAACGTTCGAAACACGCGATATCACGATTTTGCTACTGTTCAACGTTTCGTTCGCCACAGCTGTGCCAGACGACTTTTAACACATCTATCTTGTGTATTTGAGTAGAATGAAGGTTTTTGACGCATTTACACCGAGCTGTGCTCTCAGAAACGCTCGAAACACGCGATATCACGATTTTGGAACTGTTCAACGATTCGTTCGCCACAGCTGTGCCAGACGACTTTTAACACATGGATCTTGTGTATTTGAGTAGAATGAAGGTTTTTCATACATTTACACCGAGCTGTGCTCTCAGAAACGCTCGAAACACGCGATATTACGATTTTGGTGTTCTTCGATGTTTCGTCCGCGACAGCTGTGCCAGACGACTTTAACCGCATGTATATTGTGCATTTGAGTAAAATGAAGGATTTTGACGCATTTACACCGAGCTGTGCTCTCAGGAACGCTCGAAACACGCGATATCACGATTTTGGTCCTGTTCAAAGTTTCGTTCGCCACAGCTGTGCCCGACAACTTTTAACACGTGGATCTTGTGTATTTGAGTAGAATGAAGGTTTTTGACACATTTGCACCGAGCTGTGCTCTCAGAAATGCTCGAAACACGCGATATCACGATTTTGGTACTGGTCAACGTTTCGTTCGCCACAGCTGTGCCAGACGACTTTTAACACATGGATCTTGTGTATTTGAGTAAAATGAAGGTTTTTGACACATTTATACCGAGCTGTGCTCTGAGATACGCTCGAAACACGCGATATCACGATTTTGGAACTGTTCAACGTTTCGTTCGCCACAGCTGTGCCAGACGACTTTTAACACATCTATCTTGTGTATTTGAGTAGAATGAAGGTTTTTGACACATTTGCACCGAGCTGTGCTCTCAGAAATGCTCGAAACACGCGATATCACGATTTTGGTACTGGTCAACGTTTCGTTCGCCACAGCTGTGCCCGACAACTTTTAACACGTGGATCTTGTGTATTTGAGTAGAATGAAGGTTTTTGACACATTTACACCAAGCTGTACTCTCAGAAACGCTCGAAACCCGCGATATCACGATTTTGGTGTTCTTCGATTTTTCGTTCGCCACAGCTGTGGCAGACGACTTTTAACGCATGGATCTTGTGTATTTGAGTAGAATGAAGGTTTTTCATACATTTACACCGAGCTGTGCTCTCAGAAACGTTCGAAACACGCGATATCACGATTTTGGTACTGTTCAACGTTTCGTTCGCCACAGCTGTGCCAGATGACTTTTAACAAATGGATCTTGTGTATTTGAGTAGAATGAAGGTTTTTCATACATTTACACCGAGCTGTGCTCTCAGAAATGTTCGAAACACGCGATATCACGATTTTGGAACTGTTGAACGTTTCGTTCGCCACAGCTGTGCCAGACGACTTTTAACACATGGGTCTTGTGTATTTGAGTAGAATGAAGGTTTTTCATACATTTACACCGAGCTGTACTCTCAGAAACGTTCGAAACACGCGATATCACGATTTTGGTACTGTTCAACGTTTCGTTCGCCACAGCTGTGCCAGATGACTTTTAACAAATGGATCTTGTGTATTTGAGTAGAATGAAGGTTTTTGACGCATTTACACCGAGCTGTGCTCTCAGAAACGCTCGAAACACGCGATATCACGATTTTGGAACTGTTCAACGATTCGTTCGCCACAGCTGTGCCAGACGACTTTTAACACATGGATCTTGTGTATTTGAGTAGAATGAAGGTTTTTCATACATTTACACCGAGCTGTGCTCTCAGAAACGCTCGAAACACGCGATATTACGATTTTGGTGTTCATCGATGTTTCGTCCGCGACAGCTGTGCCAGACGACTTTAACCGCATGTATATTGTGCATTTGAGTAAAATGAAGGATTTTGACGCATTTACACCGAGCTGTGCTCTCAGAAACGTTCGAAACAAGCGATATCACGATTTTGGTGTTCTTCAATGTTTCGTTCGCCACAGCTGTGCCAGACAACTTTTAACACATGGATCTTGTGTATTTGAGTAGAATGAAGGTTTTTGACACATTTGCACCGAGCTGTGCTCTCAGAAATGCTCGAAACACGCGATATCACGATTTTGGAACTGTTGAACGTTTCGTTCGCCACAGCTGTGCCAGACGACTTTTAACACATGGGTCTTGTGTATTTGAGTAGAATGAAGGTTTTTCATACATTTACACCGAGCTGTACTCTCAGAAACGTTCGAAACACGCGATATCACGATTTTGGTACTGTTCAACGTTTCGTTCGCCACAGCTGTGCCAGATGACTTTTAACAAATGGATCTTGTGTATTTGAGTAGAATGAAGGTTTTTGACGCATTTACACCGAGCTGTGCTCTCAGAAACGCTCGAAACACGCGATATCACGATTTTGGAACTGTTCAACGATTCGTTCGCCACAGCTGTGCCAGACGACTTTTAACACATGGATCTTGTGTATTTGAGTAGAATGAAGGTTTTTCATACATTTACACCGAGCTGTGCTCTCAGAAATGTTCGAAACACGCGATATCACGATTTTGGACCTGTTGAACGTTTCGTTCGCCACAGCTGTGCCAGACGACTTTTAACACATGGGTCTTGTGTATTTGAGTAGAATGAAGATTTTTCATACATTTACACCGAGCTGTACTCTCAGAAACGTTCGAAACACGCGATATCACGATTTTGGTACTGTTCAACGTTTCGTTCGCCACAGCTGTGCCAGATGACTTTTAACAAATGGATCTTGTGTATTTGAGTAGAATGAAGGTTTTTGACACATTTACACCGAGCTGTGCTCACAGAAACGTTCGAAACACGCGATATCACGATTTTGGAACTGTTCAACGTTTCGTTCGCCACAGCTGTGCCAGACGACTTTTAACACATGGATCTTGTGTATTTGAGTAGAATGAAGGTTTTTCATACATTTACACCGAGCTGTGCTCACAGAAACGTTCGAAACACGCGATATCACGATTTTGCTACTGTTCAACGTTTCGTTCGCCACAGCTGTGCCAGACGACTTTTAACACATGGATCTTGTGTATTTGAGTAGAATGAAGGTTTTTGATACATTTATACCGAGCTGCGCTCTGAGATACGCTCGAAACACGCGATATCACGATTTTGGAACTGTTCAACGTTTCGTTCGCCACAGCTGTGCCAGACGACTTTTAACACATCTATCTTGTGTATTTGAGTAGAATGAAGGTTTTTGACACATTTGCACCGAGCTGTGCTCTCAGAAATGCTCGAAACACGCGATATCACGATTTTGGTACTGGTCAACGTTTCGTTCGCCACAGCTGTGCCAGACGACTTTTAACACATGGATCTTGTGTATTTGAGTAAAATGAAGGTTTTTGACACATTTATACCGAGCTGTGCTCTGAGATACGCTCGAAACACGCGATATCACGATTTTGGAACTGTTCAACGTTTCGTTCGCCACAGCTGTGCCAGACGACTTTTAACACATCTATCTTGTGTATTTGAGTAGAATGAAGGTTTTTGACACATTTGCACCGAGCTGTGCTCTCAGAAATGCTCGAAACACGCGATATCACGATTTTGGTACTGGTCAACGTTTCGTTCGCCACAGCTGTGCCCGACAACTTTTAACACGTGGATCTTGTGTATTTGAGTAGAATGAAGGGTTTTGACACATTTACACCGAGCTGTACTCTCAGAAACGCTCGAAACCCGCGATATCACGATTTTGGTGTTCTTCGATTTTTCGTTCGCCACAGCTGTGGCAGACGACGTTTAACGCATGGATCTTGTGTATTTGAGTAGAATGAAGGTTTTTCATACATTTACACCGAGCTGTGCTCTCAGAAACGTTCGAAACACGCGATATCACGATTTTGGTACTGTTCAACGTTTCGTTCGCCACAGTTGTGCCAGATGACTTTTAACAAATGGATCTTGTGTATTTGAGTAGAATGAAGGTTTTTCATACATTTACACCGAGCTGTGCTCTCAGAAATGTTAGAAACACGCGATATCACGATTTTGGAATTGTTGAACGTTTCGTTCGCCACAGCTGTGCCAGACGACTTTTAACACATGGGTCTTGTGTATTTGAGTAGAATGAAGGTTTTTCATACATTTACACCGAGCTGTACTCTCAGAAACGTTCGAAACACGCGATATCACGATTTTGGTACTGTTCAACGTTTCGTTCGCCACAGCTGTGCCAGATGACTTTTAACAAATGGATCTTGTGTATTTGAGTAGAATGAAGGTTTTTGACACATTTACACCGAGCTGTGCTCACAGAAACGTTCGAAACACGCGATATCACGATTTTGGAACTGTTCAACGTTTCGTTCGCCACAGCTGTGCCAGACGACTTTTAACACATGGATCTTGTGTATTTGAGTAGAATGAAGGTTTTTCATACATTTACACCGAGCTGTGCTCTCAGAAACGTTCGAAACACGCGAAATCACGATTTTGCTACTGTTCAACGTTTCGTTCGCCACAGCTGTGCCAGACGACTTTTAACACATGGATCTTGTGTATTTGAGTAGAATGAAGGTTTTTGATACATTTATACCGAGCTGTGCTCTGAGATACGCTCGAAACACGCGATATCACGATTTTGGTGTTCGTCGATTTTTCGTTCGCCACAGCTGTGCCAGACGACATTTAACGCATGAATATTGTGCATTTGAGTAGAATGAAGGTTTTTGACACATTTACAACGAGCTGTGCTCTCAGGAACAATCGAAACAGGCGATATCACGATTTTGGTCCTGTTCAAAGTTTCGTTCGCCACAGCTGTGCCAGACAACTTTTAACACGTGGATCTTGTGTATTTGAGTAGAATGAAGGTTTTTGACACATTTACACCGAGCTGTACTCTCAGAAACGCTCGAAACCCGCGATATCACGATTTTGGTGTTCTTCGATTTTTCGTTCGCCGCAGCTGTGGCAGACGACTTTTAACGCATGGATAATGTGCATTTGAGTAGAATGAAGGTTTTTCATACATTTACACCGAGCTGTGCTCTCAGGATCGTTCGAAACACGCGATATCACGATTTTGCTACTGTTCAACGTTTCGTTCGCCACAGCTGTGCCAGACGACTTTTAACACATGGATCTTGTGAATTTGAGTAGTATGAAGGTTTTTGACACATTTATACCTAGCTGTGCTCTGAGAGACGCTCGAAACACGCGATATCACGATTTTGGTGTTCGTCGATTTTTCGTTCGCCACAGCTGTGCCAGACGACTTTTAACACATGGATCTTGTGTATTTGAGTAGAATGAAGGTTTTTGACACATTTACACCGAGCTGTGCTCACAGAAACGTTCGAAACACGCGATATCACGATTTTGGTGTTCTTCAATGTTTCGTTCGCCACAGCTGTGCCAGACAACTTTTAACACGTGGATCTTGTGTATTTGAGTAGAATGAAGGTTTTTGACACATTTACACCGAGCTGAGCTCTCAGAAACGCTCGAAACACGCGATATCACGATTTTGGTGTTCTTCGATGTTTCGTCCGCGACAGCTGTGCCAGAAGACTTTAACCGCATGTATATTGTGCATTTGAGTAGAATGAAGGATTTTGACGCATTTACACCGAGCTGTGCTCTCAGAAACGCTCGAAACACTCGATATCACGATTTTGGTACTGTTCAACGTTTCGTTCGAAACAGCTGTGCCAGACGACTTTTAACACATGGATCTTGTGTATTTGAGTAGAATGAAGGTTTTTGACACATTTACACCGAGCTGTGCTCTCAGAAACGCTCGAAACACGCGATATCACGATTTTGGTACTGTTCAACGTTTCGTTCGCCACAGCTGTGCCAGACGACTTTTAACACATGGATCTTGTGTATTTGAGTAGTATGAAGGTTTTTGACACATTTATACCGAGCTGTGCTCTGAGAGACGCTCGAAACACGCGATATCACGATTTTGGCGTTCTTCGATGTTTCGTCCGCGACAGCTGTGCCAGACGACTTTAAGCGCATGTATATTGTGCATTTGAGTAGAATGAAGGATTTTGACGCATTTACACCGAGCTGTGCTCTCAGAAACGCTCGAAACACTCGACATCACGATTTTGGTACTGTTCAACGTTTCGTTCGCCACAGCGGTGACAGACGACTTTTAACACATGGATCTTGTGTATTTGAGTAGAATGAAGGTTTTTGACACATTTACACCGAGCTGTGCTCTCAGGAACAATCGAAACAGGCGATATCACGATTTTGGTCCTGTTCAAAGTTTCGTTCGCCACAGCTGTGCCAGACAACTTTTAACACGTGGATCTTGTGTATTTGAGTAGAATGAAGGTTTTTGACACATTTACACCGAGCTGTGCTCTCAGAAACGCTCGAAACACGCGATATCACGATTTTTGTACTGTTCAAAGTTTCATTCGCCACAGCTGTGCCAGACAACGTTGAACACATGGATCTTGTGTATTTCAGTAGAGTGAAGGATTTTGACGCATTTACACCGTACTCACAGAAACGTTCGAAACACGCGATATCACGATTTTGGTGTTCTTCAATGTTTCGTTCGCCACAGCTGTGCCAGACAACTTTTAACACATGGATCTTGTGTATTTGAGTAGAATGAAGGTTTTTGACACATTTGCACCGAGCTGTGCTCTCAGAAATGCTCGAAAGACGCGATATCACGATTTTGGTCCTGTTCAAAGTTTCGTTCGCCACAGCTGTGCCAGACAACTTTTAACACGTGAATCTTGTGTATTTGAGTAGAATGAAGGTTTTTGACACATTTACACCGAGCTGTGCTCTCAGAAACGCTCGAAACACGCGATATCACGATTTTTGTACTGTTCAAAGTTTCATTCGCCACAGCTGTGCCAGACAACTTTGAACACATGGATCTTGTGTATTTCAGTAGAGTGAAGGATTTTGACGCATTTACACCGTACTCACAGAAACGTTCGAAACACGCGATATCACGATTTTGGTGTTCTTCAATGTTTCGTTCGCCACAGCTGTGCCAGACAACTTTTAACACATGGATCTTGTGTATTTGAGTAGAATGAAGGTTTTTGACACATTTGCACCGAGCTGTGCTCTCAGAAATGCTCGAAACACGCGATATCACGATTTTGGTACTGGTCAACGTTTCGTTCGCCACAGCTGTGCCAGACGACTTTTAACACATGGATCTTGTGTATTTGAGTAGAATGAAGGTTTTTGACACATTTATACCGAGCTGTGCTCTCAGAAATGTTCGAAACACGCGATATCACGATTTTGGAACTGTTGAACGTTTCGCTCGCCACAGCTGTGCCAGACGACTTTTAACACATGGGTCTTGTGTATTTGAGTAGAATGAAGGTTTTTCATACATTTACACCGAGCTGTACTCTCAGAAACGTTCGAAACACGCGATATCACGATTTTGGTACTGTTCAACGTTTCGTTCGCCACAGCTGTGCCAGATGACTTTTAACAAATGGATCTTGTGTATTTGAGTAGAATGAAGGTTTTTGACACATTTACACCGAGCTGTGCTCACAGAAACGTTCGAAACACGCGATATCACGATTTTGGAACTGTTCAACGTTTCGTTCGCCACAGCTGTGCCAGACGACTTTTAACACATGGATCTTGTGTATTTGAGTAGAATGAAGGTTTTTCATACATTTACACCGAGCTGTGCTCTCAGAAATGCTCGAAACACGCGATATCACGATTTTGCTACTGTTCAACGTTTCGTTCGCCACAGCTGTGCCAGACGACTTTTAACACATGGATCTTGTGTATTTGAGTAGAATGAAGGTTTTTGACACATTTATACCCAGCTGTGCTCTGAGATACGCTCGAAACACGCGATATCACGATTTTGGAACTGTTCAACTTTTCGTCCGCCACAGCTGTGCCAGACGACTTTTAACACATCTATCTTGTGTATTTGAGTAGAATGAAGGTTTTTGACGCATTTACACCGAGCTGTGCTCTCAGAAACGCTCGAAACACGCGATATCACGATTTTGGAACTGTTCAACGATTCGTTCGCCACAGCTGTGCCAGACGACTTTTAACACATGGATCTTGTGTATTTGAGTAGAATGAAGGTTTTTCATACATTTACACCGAGCTGTGCTCTCAGAAACGCTCGAAACACGCGATATTACGATTTTGGTGTTCTTCGATGTTTCGTCCGCGACAGCTGTGGCAGACGACTTTAACCGCATGTATATTGTGCATTTGAGTAAAATGAATGATTTTGACGCATTTACACCGAGCTGTGCTCTCAGAAACGTTCGAAACACGCGATATCACGATTTTGGTGTTCTTCAATGTTTCGTTCGCCACAGCTGTGCCAGACAACTTTTAACACATGGATCTTGTGTATTTGAGTAGAATGAAGGTTTTTGACACATTTGCACCGAGCTGTGCTCTCAGAAATGCTCGAAACACGCGATATCACGATTTTGGTACTGGTCAACGTTTCGTTCGCCACAGCTGTGCCAGACGACTTTTAACACATGGATCTTGTGTATTTGAGTAGAATGAAGGTTTTTGACACATTTGCACCGAGCTGTGCTCTCAGAAATGCTCGAAACACGCGATATCACGATTTTGGTACTGGTCAACGTTTCGTTCGCCACAGCTGTGCCAGACGACTTTTAACACATGGATCTTGTGTATTTGAGTAGAATGAAGGTTTTTGACACATTTATACCCAGCTGTGCTCTGAGATACGCTCGAAACACGCGATATCACGATTTTGGAACTGTTCAACTTTTCGTCCGCCACAGCTGTGCCAGACGACTTTTAACACATCTATCTTGTGTATTTGAGTAGAATGAAGGTTTTTGACGCATTTACACCGAGCTGTGCTCTCAGAAACGCTCGAAACACGCGATATCACGATTTTGGAACTGTTCAACGATTCATTCGCCACAGCTGTGCCAGACGACTTTTAACACATGGATCTTTTGTATTTGAGTAGTATGAAGGTTTTTGACACATTTATACCGAGCTGTGCTCTGAGAGACGCTCGAAACACGCGATATCACGATTTTGGTGTTCGTCGATTTTTCGTTCGCCACAGCTGTGCCAGACGACTTTTAACACATGGATCTTGTGTATTTGAGTAGAATGAAGGTTTTCGACACATTTACACCGAGCTGTGCTCTCAGGAACGCTCGAAACACGCGATATCACGATTTTGGTCCTGTTTAAAGTTTCGTTCGCCACAGCTGTGCCAGACAACTTTTAACACGTGGATCTTGTGTATTTGAGTAGAATGAAGGTTTTTGACACATTCAGACCGAGCTGTACTCTCAGAAACGCTCGAAACACGCGATATCACGATTTTGGTGTTCTTCGATGTTTCGTCCGCGACAGCTGTGCCAGACGACTTTAACCGCATGTATATTGTGCATTTGAGTAGAATGAAGGATTTTGACGCATTTACACCGAGCTGTGCTCTCAGAAACGCTCGAAACACTCGATATCACGATTTTGGTACTGTTCAACATTTCGCTCGCCACAGCTGTGCCAGACGACTTTTAACACATGGATCTTGTGTATTTGAGTAGAATGAAGGTTTTTGACACATTTACACCGAGCTGTGCTCTCAGAAACGCTCGAAACACGCGATATCACGATTTTTGTACTGTTTAAAGTTTCATTCGCCACAGCTGTGCCAGACAACTTTGAACACATGGATCTTGTGTATTTGAGTAGAATGAAGGTTTTTGACACATTTACACCGAGCTGTACTCTCAGAAACGCTCGAAACCCGCGATATCACGATTTTGGTGTTCTTCGATTTTTCTTTCGCCACAGCTGTGGCAGACGACTTTTAACGCATGGATAATGTGCATTTGAGTAGAATGAAGGTTTTTCATACATTTACACCGAGCTGTGCTCTCAGAAATGTTCGAAACACGCGATATCACGATTTTGGAACTGTTGAACGTTTCGTTCGCCACAGCTGTGCCAGACGACTTTTAACACATGGATCTTGTGTATTTGAGTAGAATGAAGGTTTTTCATACATTTACACCGAGCTGTGCTCTCAGAAACGTTCGAAACACGCGATATCACGATTTTGGTACTGTTCAACGTTTCGTTCGCCACAGCTGTGCCAGATGACTTTTAACAAATGGATCTTGTGTATTTGAGTAGAATGAAGGTTTTTGACACATTTACGCCGAGCTGTGCTCACAGAAACGTTCGAAACACGCGATATCACGATTTTGCTACTGTTCAACGTTTCGTTCGCCACAGCTGTGCCAGACGACTTTTAACACATGGATCTTGTGTATTTGAGTAGAATGAAGGTTTTTGATACATTTATACCGAGCTGCGCTCTGAGATACGCTCGAAACACGCGATATCACGATTTTGGAACTGTTCAACGTTTCGTTTGCCACAGCTGTGCCAGACGACTTTTAACACATCTATCTTGTGTATTTGAGTAGAATGAAGGTTTTTTACGCATTTACACCGAGCTGTGCTCTCAGAAACGCTCGAAACACGCGATATCGCGATTTTGGAACTGTTCAACGATTCGTTCGCCAGAGCTGTGCCAGACGACTTTTAACACATGGATCTTGTGTATTTGAGTAGAATGAAGGTTTTTCATACATTTACACCGAGCTGTGCTCTCAGAAACGCTCGAAACACGCGATATTACGATTTTGGTGTTCTTCGATGTTTCGTCCGCGACAGCTGTGCCAGACGACTTTAACCGCATGTATATTGTGCATTTGAGTAAAATGAAGGATTTTGACGCATTTACACCGAGCTGTGCTCTCAGAAACGTTCGAAACACGCGATATCACGATTTTGGTGTTCTTCAATGTTTCGTTCGCCACAGCTGTGCCAGACAACTTTTAACACATGGATCTTGTGTATTTGAGTAGAATGAAGGTTTTTGACACATTTGCACCGAGCTGTGCTCTCAGAAATGCTCGAAACACGCGATATCACGATTTTGGTACTGGTCAACGTTTCGTTCGCCACAGCTGTGCCAGACGACTTTTAACACATGGATCTTGTGTATTTGAGTAGAATGAAGGTTTTTGACACATTTATACCGAGCTGTGCTCTGAGATACGCTCGAAACACGCGATATCACGATTTTGGAACTGTTCAACGTTTCGTTCGCCACAGCTGTGCCAGACGACTTTTAACACATCTATCTTGTGTATTTGAGTAGAATGAAGGTTTTTGACGCATTTACACCGAGCTGTGCTCTCAGAAACGCTCGAAACACGCGATATCACGATTTTGGAACTGTTCAACGATTCGTTCGCCACAGCTGTGCCAGACGACTTTTAACACATGGATCTTGTGTATTTGAGTAGAATGAAGGTTTTTCATACATTTACACCGAGCTGTGCTCTCAGAAACGCTCGAAACACGCGATATTACGATTTTGGTGTTCTTCGATGTTTCGTCCGCGACAGCTGTGCCAGACGACTTTAACCGCATGTATATTGTGCATTTGAGTAAAATGAAGGATTTTGACGCATTTACACCGAGCTGTGCTCTCAGAAACGCTCGAAACACGCGATATCACGATTTTGGTACTGTTCAACGATTCGTTCGCCACAGCTGTGCCAGACGACTTTTAACACATGGATCTTGTGTATTTGAGTAGAATGAAGGTTTTTCATACATTTACACCGAGCTGTGCTCTCAGAAACGCTCGAAACACGCGATATCACGATTTTGGTGTTCGTTGATTTTTCGTTCGCCACAGCTGTGCCAGACGACTTTTAACGCATGAATATTGTGCATTTGAGTAGAATGAAGGTTTTTGACACATTTACAACGAGCTGTGCTCTCAGGAACAATCGAAACAGGCGATATCACGATTTTGGTCCTGTTCAAAGTTTCGTTCGCCACAGCTGTGCCAGACAACTTTTAACACGTGGATCTTGTGAATTTGAGTAGAATGAAGGTTTTTGACACATTTACACCGAGCTGTACTCTCAGAAACGCTCGAAACCCGCGATATCACGATTTTGGTGTTCTTCGATTTTTCGTTCGCCGCAGCTGTGGCAGACGACTTTTAACGCATGGATAATGTGCATTTGAGTAGAATGAAGGTTTTTCATACATTTACACCGAGCTGTGCTCTCAGAATCGTTCGAAACACGCGATATCACGATTTTGGAACTGTTCAACGTTTCGTTCGCCACAGCTGTGCCAGACGACTTTTAACACATGGATCTTGTGTATTTGAGTAGAATGAAGGTTTTTGACACATTTACACCGAGCTGTGCTCTCAGGAACGCTCGAAACACGCGATATCACGATTTTGGTCCTGTTCAAAGTTTCGTTCGCCACAGCTGAGCCAGACAACTTTTAACACGTGGATCTTGTGTATTTGAGTAGAATGAAGGTTTTTGACACATTTACACCGAGCTGTACTCTCAGAAACGCTCGAAACACGCGATATCACGATTTTGGTGTTCTTCGATGTTTCGTCCGCGACAGCTGTGCCAGACGACTTTAACCGCATGTATATTGTGCATTTGAGTAGAATGAAGGATTTTGACGCATTTACACCGAGCTGTGCTCTCAGAAACGCTCGAAACACGCGATATCACGATTTTGGTACTGTTCAACGTTTCGTTCGCCACAGCTGTGCCAGACTACTTTTAACACATGGATCTTGTGTATTTGAGTAGAATGAAGGTTTTTGACACATTTACACCGAGCTGTGCTCTCAGGAACGCTCGAAACACGCGATATCACGATTTTGGTCCAGTTCAAAGTTTCGTTCGCCACAGCTGTGCCAGACAACTTTTAACACGTGGATCTTGTGTATTTGAGTAGAATGAAGGTTTTTGACACATTTACACCGAGCTGTGCTCTCAGAAACGCTCGAAACACGCGATATCACGATTTTTGTACTGTTCAAAGTTTCATTCGCCACAGCTGTGCCAGACAACTTTGAACACATGGATCTTGTGTATTTCAGTAGAGTGAAGGATTTTGACGCATTTACACCGTACTCACAGAAACGTTCGAAACACGCGATATCACGATTTTGGTGTTCTTCAATGTTTCGTTCGCCACAGCTGTGCCAGACAACTTTTAACACATGGATCTTGTGTATTTGAGTAGAATGAAGGTTTTTGACACATTTGCACCGAGCTGTGCTCTCAGAAATGCTCGAAACACGCGATATCACGATTTTGGTCCTGTTCAAAGTTTCGTTCGCCACAGCTGTGCCAGACAACTTTTAACACGTGGATCTTGTGTATTTGAGTAGAATGAAGGTTTTTGACACATTTACACCGAGCTGTGCTCTCAGAAACGCTCGAAACACGCGATATCACGATTTTTGTACTGTTCAAAGTTTCATTCGCCACAGCTGTGCCAGACAACTTTGAACACATGGATCTTGTGTATTTCAGTAGAGTGAAGGATTTTGACGCATTTACACCGTACTCACAGAAACGTTCGAAACACGCGATATCACGATTTTGGTGTTCTTCAATGTTTCGTTCGCCACAGCTGTGCCAGACAACTTTTAACACATGGATCTTGTGTATTTGAGTAGAATGAAGGTTTTTGACACATTTGCACCGAGCTGTGCTCTCAGAAATGCTCGAAACACGCGATATCACGATTTTGGTACTGGTCAACGTTTCGTTCGCCACAGCTGTGCCAGACGACTTTTAACACATGGATCTTGTGTATTTGAGTAGAATGAAGGTTTTTGACACATTAATACCCAGCTGTGCTCTGAGATACGCTCGAAACACGCTATATCACGATTTTGGAACTGTTCAACTTTTCGTCCGCCACAGCTGTGCCAGACGACTTTTAACACATCTATCTTGTGTATTTGAGTAGAATGAAGGTTTTTGACGCATTTACACCGAGCTGTGCTCTCAGAAACGCTCGAAACACGCGATATCACGATTTTGGAACTGTTCAACGATTCGTTCGCCACAGCTGTGCCAGACGACTTTTAACACATGGATCTTGTGTATTTGAGTAGAATGAAGGTTTTTCATACATTTACACCGAGCTGTGCTCTCAGAAACGCTCGAAACACGCGATATCACGATTTTGGTGTTCGTCGATTTTTCGTTCGCCACAGCTGTGCCAGACGACTTTTAACGCATGAATATTGTGCATTTGAGTAGAATGAAGGTTTTTGACACATTTACAACGAGCTGTGCTCTCAGGAACAATCGAAACAGGCGATATCACGATTTTGGTCCTGTTCAAAGTTTCGTTCGCCACAGCTGTGCCAGACAACTTTTAACACGTGGATCTTGTGAATTTGAGTAGAATGAAGGTTTTTGACACATTTACACCGAGCTGTACTCTCAGAAACGCTCGAAACCCGCGATATCACGATTTTGGTGTTCTTCGATTTTTCGTTCGCCGCAGCTGTGGCAGACGACTTTTAACGCATGGATAATGTGCATTTGAGTAGAATGAAGGTTTTTCATACATTTACACCGAGCTGTGCTCTCAGAATCGTTCGAAACACGCGATATCACGATTTTGGAACTGTTCAACGTTTCGTTCGCCACAGCTGTGCCAGACGACTTTTAACACATGGATCTTGTGTATTTGAGTAGAATGAAGGTTTTTGACACATTTACACCGAGCTGTGCTCTCAGGAACGCTCGAAACACGCGATATCACGATTTTGGTCCTGTTTAAAGTTTCGTTCGCCACAGCTGTGCCAGACAACTTTTAACACGTGGATCTTGTGTATTTGAGTAGAATGAAGGTTTTTGACACATTCACACCGAGCTGTACTCTCAGAAACGGTCGAATCACGCGATATCACGATTTTGGTGTTCTTCGATGTTTCGTCCGCGACAGCTGTGCCAGACGACTTTAACCGCATGTATATTGTGCATTTGAGTAGAATGAAGGATTTTGACGCATTTACACCGAGCTGTGCTCTCAGAAACGCTCGAAACACTCGATATCACGATTTTGGTACTGTTCAACGTTTCGTTCGAAACAGCTGTGCCAGACGACTTTTAACACATGGATCTTGTGTATTTGAGTAGAATGAAGGTTTTTGACACATTTACACCGAGCTGTGCTCTCCGGAAACCTCGAAACACGCGATATCACGATTTTTGTACTGTTCAAAGTTTCATTCGCCACAGCTGTGCCAGACAACTTTGAACACATGGATCTTGTGTATTTGAGTAGAATGAAGGTTTTTGACACATTTACACCGAGCTGTACTCTCAGAAACGCTCGAAACACGCGATATCACGATTTTGGTGTTCTTCGATGTTTCGTCCGCGACAGCTGTGCCAGAAGACTTTAACCGCATGTATATTGTGCATTTGAGTAGAATGAAGGATTTTGACGCATTTACACCGAGCTGTGCTCTCAGAAACGCTCGAAACACGCGATATCACGATTTTGGAACTGTTCAACGATTCGTTCGCCACAGCTGTGCCAGACGACTTTTAACACATGGATCTTGTGTATTTGAGTAGAATGAAGGTTTTTCATACATTTACACCGAGCTGTGCTCTCAGAAACGCTCGAAACACGCGATATCACGATTTTGGTGTTCGTCGATTTTTCGTTCGCCACAGCTGTGCCAGACGACTTTTAACGCATGAATATTGTGCATTTGAGTAGAATGAAGGTTTTTGACACATTTACAACGAGCTGTGCTCTCAGGAACAATCGAAACAGGCGATATCACGATTTTGGTCCTGTTCAAAGTTTCGTTCGCCACAGCTGTGCCAGACAACTTTTAACACGTGGATCTTGTGAATTTGAGTAGAATGAAGGTTTTTGACACATTTACACCGAGCTGTACTCTCAGAAACGCTCGAAACCCGCGATATCACGATTTTGGTGTTCTTCGATTTTTCGTTCGCCGCAGCTGTGGCAGACGACTTTTAACGCATGGATAATGTGCATTTGAGTAGAATGAAGGTTTTTCATACATGTACACCGAGCTGTGCTCTCAGAATCGTTCGAAACACGCGATATCACGATTTTGGAACTGTTCAACGTTTCGTTCGCCACAGCTGTGCCAGACGACTTTTAACACATGGATCTTGTGTATTTGAGTAGAATGAAGGTTTTTGACACATTTACACCGAGCTGTGCTCTCAGGAACGCTCGAAACACGCGATATCACGATTTTGGTCCTGTTCAAAGTTTCGTTCGCCACAGCTGTGCCAGACAACTTTTAACACGTGGATCTTGTGTATTTGAGTAGAATGAAGGTTTATGACACATTTACACCGAGCTGTACTCTCAGAAACGCTCGAAACACGCGATATCACGATTTTGGTGTTCTTCGATTTTTCGTTCGCCACAGCTGTGGCAGACGACTTTTAACGCATGGATAATGTGCATTTGAGAAGAATGAAGGTTTTTCATACATTTACACCGAGCTGTGCTCTCAGAAATGTTCGAAACACGCGATATCACGATTTTGGAACTGTTGAACGTTTCGTTCGCCGCAGCTGTGCCAGACGACTTTCAACACATGGATCTTGTGTATTTGAGTAGAATGAATTTTTTTCATACATTTACACCGAGCTGTGCTCTCAGAAACGTTCGAAACACGCGATATCACGATTTTGGTACTGTTCAACGTTTCGTTCGCCACAGCTGTGCCAGATGACTTTTAACAAATGGATCTTGTGTATTTGTGTAGAATGAAGGTTTTTGACACATTTGTACCGAGCTGTGCTCTGAGAAACTCTCGAAACACGCAATATCACGATTTTGATGTTCGTCGATGTTTCGTTCGCCACAGCTGTGCCAGACAACTTTTAACGCATGCATATTAGGCATTTGAGTAGAATGAAGGTTTTTGACACATTTGCACCGAGCTGAGCTCTCAGAAACGCTCGAAACACGCGATATCACGATTTTGGAACTGTTCAACGTTTCGTTCGCCACAGCTGTGCCAGACGACTTTTAACACATGGATCTTGTGTATTTGAGTAGAATGAAGGTTTTTGACACATTTACACCGAGCTGTGCTCTCAGAAACGCTCGAAACACGCGATATCACGATTTTTGTACTGTTCAAAGTTTCATTCGCCACAGCTGTGCCAGACAACTTTGAACACATGGATCTTGTGTATTTGAGTAGAATGAAGGTTTTTGACACATTTACACCGAGCTGTACTCTCAGAAACGCTCGAAACACGCGATATCACGATTTTGGTGTTCTTCGATGTTTCGTCCGCGACAGCTGTGCCAGAAGACTTTAACCGCATGTATATTGTGCATTTGAGTAGAATGAAGGATTTTGACGCATTTACACCGAGCTGTGCTCTCAGAAACGCTCGAAACACTCGATATCACGATTTTGGTACTGTTCAACGTTTCGTTCGAAACAGCTGTGCCAGACGACTTTTAACACATGGATCTTGTGTATTTGAGTAGAATGAAGGTTTTTGACACATTTACACCGAGCTGTGCTCTCAGAAACGCTCGAAACACGCGATATCACGATTTTGGTACTGTTCAACGTTTCGTTCGCCACAGCTGTGCCAGACGACTTTTAACACATGGATCTTGTGTATTTGAGTAGTATGAAGGTTTTTGACACATTTATACCGAGCTGTGCGCTGAGAGACGCTCGAAACACGCGATATCACGATTTTGGTGTTCGTCGATTTTTCGTTCGCCACAGCTGTGCCAGACGACTTTTAACACATGGATCTTGTGTATTTGAGTAGAATGAAGGTTTTCGACACATTTACACCGAGCTGTGCTCTCAGGAACGCTCGAAACACGCGATATCACGATTTTGGTCCTGTTTAAAGTTTCGTTCGCCACAGCTGTGCCAGACAACTTTTAACACGTGGATCTTGTGTATTTGAGTAGAATGAAGGTTTTTGACACATTCACACCGAGCTGTACTCTCAGAAACGGTCGAATCACGCGATATCACGATTTTGGTGTTCTTCGATGTTTCGTCCGCGACAGCTGTGCCAGACGACTTTAACCGCATGTATATTGTGCATTTGAGTAGAATGAAGGATTTTGACGCATTTACACCGAGCTGTGCTCTCAGAAACGCTCGAAACACTCGATATCACGATTTTGGTACTGTTCAACGTTTCGTTCGAAACAGCTGTGCCAGACGACTTTTAACACATGGATCTTGTGTATTTGAGTAGAATGAAGGTTTTTGACACATTTACACCGAGCTGTGCTCTCAGAAACGCTCGAAACACGCGATATCACGATTTTTGTACTGTTCAAAGTTTCATTCGCCACAGCTGTGCCAGACAACTTTGAACACATGGATCTTGTGTATTTGAGTAGAATGAAGGTTTTTGACACATTTACACCGAGCTGTACTCTCAGAAACGCTCGAAACACGCGATATCACGATTTTGGTGTTCTTCGATGTTTCGTCCGCGACAGCTGTGCCAGAAGACTTTAACCGCATGTATATTGTGCATTTGAGTAGAATGAAGGATTTTGACGCATTTACACCGAGCTGTGCTCTCAGAAACGCTCGAAACACGCGATATCACGATTTTGGTACTGTTCAACGTTTCGTTCGTCACAGCTGTGCCAGACGACTTTTAACACATGGATCTTGTGTATTTGAGTAGAATGAAGGTTTTTGACACATTTACACCGAGCTGTGCTCTCCGGAAACCTCGAAACACGCGATATCACGATTTTGGTCCTGTTCAAAGTTTCGTTCGCCACAGCTGTGCCAGACAACTTTTAACACGTGGATCTTGTGTATTTGAGTAGAATGAAGGTTTTTGACACATTTACACCGAGCTGTACTCTCAGAAAAGCTCGAAACCCGCGATATCACGATTTTGGTACTTTCAACGTTTCGTTCGCCACAGCTGTGCCAGACGACTTTTAACACATGGATCTTGTGTTTTTGAGTAGTATGAAGGTTTTTGACACATTTATACCCAGCTGTGCTCTGAGATACGCTCGAAACACGCGATATCACGATTTTGGTGTTCTTCAATGTTTCGTTCGCCACAGCTGTGCCAGACAACTTTTAACACATGGATCTTGTGTATTTGAGTAGAATGAAGGTTTTTGACACATTTGCACCGAGCTGTGCTCTCAGAAATGCTCGAAACACGCGATATCACGATTTTGGTACTGGTCAACGTTTCGTTCGCCACAGCTGTGCCAGACGACTTTTAACACATGGATCTTGTGTATTTGAGTAGAATGAAGGTTTTTGACACATTTATACCCAGCTGTGCTCTGAGATACGCTCGAAACACGCGATATCACGATTTTGGAACTGTTCAACTTTTCGTCCGCCACAGCTGTGCCAGACGACTTTTAACACATCTATCTTGTGTATTTGAGTAGAATGAAGGTTTTTGACGCATTTACACCGAGCTGTGCTCTCAGAAACGCTCGAAACACGCGATATCACGATTTTGGAACTGTTCAACGATTCGTTCGCCACAGCTGTGCCAGACGACTTTTAACACATGGATCTTGTGTATTTGAGTAGAATGAAGGTTTTTCATACATTTACACCGAGCTGTGCTCTCAGAAACGCTCGAAACACGCGATATTACGATTTTGGTGTTCTTCGATGTTTCGTCCGTTACAGCTGTGCCAGACGACTTTAACCGCATGTATATTGTGCATTTGAGTAAAATGAAGGATTTTGACGCATTTACACCGAGCTGTGCTCTCAGAAATGCTCGAAACACGCGATATCACGATTTTGGTACTGGTCAACGTTTCGTTCGCCACAGCTCTGCCAGACGACTTTTAACACATGGATCTTGTGTATTTGAGTAGAATGAAGGTTTTTGACACATTTATACCGAGCTGTGCTCTGAGATACGCTCGAAACACGCGATATCACGATTTTGGAACTGTTCAACGTGTCGTTCGCCACAGCTGTGCCAGACGACTTTTAACACATCTATCTTGTGTATTTGAGTAGAATGAAGGTTTTTGACGCATTTACACCGAGCTGTGCTCTCAGAAACGCTCGAAACACGCGATATCACGATTTTGGAACTGTTCAACGATTCGTTCGCCACAGCTGTGCCAGACGACTTTTAACACATGGATCTTGTGTATTTGAGTAGAATGAAGGTTTTTCATACATTTACACCGAGCTGTGCTCTCAGAAACGCTCGAAACACGCGATATCACGATTTTGGTGTTCGTCGATTTTTCGTTCGCCACAGCTGTGCCAGACGACTTTTAACGCATGAATATTGTGCATTTGAGTAGAATGAAGGTTTTTGACACATTTACAACGAGCTGTGCTCTCAGGAACAATCGAAACAGGCGATATCACGATTTTGGTCCTGTTCAAAGTTTCGTTCGCCACAGCTGTGCGAGACAACTTTTAACACGTGGATCTTGTGTATTTGAGAAGAATGAAGGTTTTTGACACATTTACACCGAGCTGTACTCTCAGAAACGCTCGAAACCCGCGATATCACGATTTTGGTGTTCTTCGATTTTTCGTTCGCCGCAGCTGTGGCAGACGACTTTTAACGCATGGATAATGTGCATTTGAGTAGAATGAAGGTTTTTCATACATTTACACCGAGCTGTGCTCTCAGAATCGTTCGAAACACGCGATATCACGATTTTGGAACTGTTCAACGTTTCGTTCGCCACAGCTGTGCCAGACGACTTTTAACACATGGATCTTGTGTATTTGAGTAGAATGAAGGGTTTTCATACATTTACACCGAGCTGTGCTCTCAGAAACGTTCGAAACACGCGATATCACGACTTTGGTACTGTTCAACGTTTCGTTCGCCACAGCTGTGCCAGACGACTTTTAACACATCTATCTTGTGTATTTGAGTAGAATGAAGGTTTTTGACGCATTTACACCGAGCTGTGCTCTCAGAAACGCTCGAAACACGCGATATCACGATTTTGGAACTGTTCAACGATTCGTTCGCCACAGCTGTGCCCGACAACTTTTAACACGTGGATCTTGTGTATTTGAGTAGAATGAAGGTTTTTGACACATTTGCACCGAGCTGTGCTCTCAGAAATGCTCGAAACACGCGATATCACGATTTTGGTACTGGTCAACGTTTCGTTCGCCACAGCTGTGCCAGACGACTTTTAACACATGGATCTTGTGTATTTGAGTAAAATGAAGGTTTTTGACACATTTATACCGAGCTGTGCTCTGAGATACGCTCGAAACACGCGATATCACGATTTTGGAACTGTTGAACGTTTCGTTCGCCACAGCTGTGCCAGACGACTTTTAACACATGGATCTTGTGTATTTGAGTAGAATGAAGGTTTTTCATACATTTACACCGAGCTGTGCTCTCAGAAACGTTCGAAACACACGATATCACGATTTTGGTACTGTTCAACGTTTCGTTCGCCACAGATGTGCCAGATGACTTTTAACAAATGGATCTTGTGTATTTGAGTAGAATGAAGGTTTTTGACACATTTACACCGAGCTGTGCTCACAGAAACGTTCGAAACACGCGATATCACGATTTTGCTACTGTTCAACGTTTCGTTCGCCACAGCTGTGCCAGACGACTTTTAACACATGGATCTTGTGTATTTGAGTAGAATGAAGGTTTTTGATACATTTATACCGAGCTGCGCTCTGAGATACGCTCGAAACACGCGATACCACGATTTTGGAACTGTTCAACGTTTCGTTCGCCACAGCTGTGCCAGACGACTTTTAACACATCTATCTTGTGTATTTGAGTAGAATGAAGGTTTTTGACGCATTTACACCGAGCTGTGCTCTCAGAAACGCTCGAAACACGCGATATCACGATTTTGGAACTGTTCAACGATTCGTTCGCCACAGCTGTGCCAGACGACTTTTAACACATGGATCTTGTGTATTTGAGTAGAATGAAGGTTTTTCATACATTTACACCGAGCTGTGCTCTCAGAAACGCTCGAAACACGCGATATTACGATTTTGGTGTTCTTCGATGTTTCGTCCGCGACAGCTGTGCCAGACGACTTTAACCGCATGTATATTGTGCATTTGAGTAAAATGAAGGATTTTGACGCATTTACACCGAGCTGTGCTCTCAGAAACGTTCGAAACAAGCGATATCACGATTTTGGTGTTCTTCAATGTTTCGTTCGCCACAGCTGTGCCAGACAACTTTTAACACATGGATCTTGTGTATTTGAGTAGAATGAAGGTTTTTGACACATTTGCACCGAGCTGTGCTCTCAGAAATGCGCGAAACACGCGATATCACGATTTTGGTACTGGTCAACGTTTCGTTCGCCACAGCTGTGCCAGACGACTTTTAACACATGGATCTTGTGTATTTGAGTAGAATGAAGGTTTTTGACACATTTATACCGAGCTGTGCTCTGAGATACGCTCGAAACACGCGATATCACGATTTTGGAACTGTTCAACGTTTCGTTCGCCACAGCTGTGCCAGACGACTTTTAACACATCTATCTTGTGTATTTGAGTAGAATGAAGGTTTTTGACGCATTTACACCGAGCTGTGCTCTCAGAAACGCTCGAAACACGCGATATCACGATTTTGGAACTGTTCAACGATTCGTTCGCCACAGCTGTGCCAGACGACTTTTAACACATGGATCTTGTGTATTTGAGTAGAATGAAGGTTTTTCATACATTTACACCGAGCTGTGCTCTCAGAAACGCTCGAAACACGCGATATTACGATTTTGGTGTTCTTCGATGTTTCGTCCGCGACAGCTGTGCCAGACGACTTTAACCGCATGTATATTGTGCATTTGAGTAAAATGAAGGATTTTGACGCATTTACACCGAGCTGTGCTCTCAGGAACGCTCGAAACACGCGATATCACGATTTTGGTCCTGTTCAAAGTTTCGTTCGCCACAGCTGTGCCCGACAACTTTTAACACGTGGATCTTGTGTATTTGAGTAGAATGAAGGTTTTTGACACATTTGCACCGAGCTGTGCTCTCAGAAATGCTCGAAACACGCGATATCACGATTTTGGTACTGGTCAACGTTTCGTTCGCCACAGCTGTGCCAGACGACTTTTAACACATGGATCTTGTGTATTTGAGTAAAATGAAGGTTTTTGACACATTTATACCGAGCTGTGCTCTGAGATACGCTCGAAACACGCGATATCACGATTTTGGAACTGTTCAACGTTTCGTTCGCCACAGCTGTGCCAGACGACTTTTAACACATCTATCTTGTGTATTTGAGTAGAATGAAGGTTTTTGACACATTTGCACCGAGCTGTGCTCTCAGAAATGCTCGAAACACGCGATATCACGATTTTGGTGTTCTTCGATTTTTCGTTCGCCACAGCTGTGGCAGACGACTTTTAACGCATGGATCTTGTGTATTTGAGTAGAATGAAGGTTTTTCATACATTTACACCGAGCTGTGCTCTCAGAAACGTTCGAAACACGCGATATCACGATTTTGGTACTGTTCAACGTTTCGTTCGCCACAGCTGTGCCAGATGACTTTTAACAAATGGATCTTGTGTATTTGAGTAGAATGAAGGTTTTTCATACATTTACACCGAGCTGTGCTCTCAGAAATGTTCGAAACACGCGATATCACGATTTTGGAACTGTTGAACGTTTCGTTCGCCACAGCTGTGCCAGACGACTTTTAACACATGGGTCTTGTGTATTTGAGTAGAATGAAGGTTTTTCATACATTTACACCGAGCTGTACTCTCAGAAACGTTCGAAACACGCGATATCACGATTTTGGTACTGTTCAACGTTTCGTTCGCCACAGCTGTGCCAGATGACTTTTAACAAATGGATCTTGTGTATTTGAGTAGAATGAAGGTTTTTGACGCATTTACACCGAGCTGTGCTCTCAGAAACGCTCGAAACACGCGATATCACGATTTTGGAACTGTTCAACGATTCGTTCGCCACAGCTGTGCCAGACGACTTTTAACACATGGATCTTGTGTATTTGAGTAGAATGAAGGTTTTTCATACATTTACACCGAGCTGTGCTCTCAGAAACGCTCGAAACACGCGATATTACGATTTTGGTGTTCTTCGATGTTTCGTCCGCGACAGCTGTGCCAGACGAGTTTAACCGCATGTATATTGTGCATTTGAGTAAAATGAAGGATTTTGACGCATTTACACCGAGCTGTGCTCTCAGAAACGTTCGAAACAAGCGATATCACGATTTTGGTGTTCTTCAATGTTTCGTTCGCCACAGCTGTGCCAGACAACTTTTAACACATGGATCTTGTGTATTTGAGTAGAATGAAGGTTTTTGACACATTTATACCGAGCTGTGCTCTGAGATACGCTCGAAACACGCGATATCACGATTTTGGAACTGTTCAACATTTCGTTCGCCACAGCTCTGCCAGACGACTTTTAACACATCTATCTTGTGTATTTGAGTAGAATGAAGGTTTTTGACGCATTTACACCGAGCTGTGCTCTCAGAAACGCTCGAAACACGCGATATCACGATTTTGGAACTGTTCAACGATTCGTTCGCCACAGCTGTGCCAGACGACTTTTAACACATGGATCTTGTGTATTTGAGTAGAATGAAGGTTTTTCATACATTTACACCGAGCTGTGCTCTCAGAAACGCTCGAAACACGCGATATTACGATTTTGGTGTTCTTCGATGTTTCGTCCGCGACAGCTGTGCCAGACGACTTTAACCGCATGTATATTGTGCATTTGAGTAAAATGAAGGATTTTGACGCATTTACACCGAGCTGTGCTCTCAGGAACGCTCGAAACACGCGATATCACGATTTTGGTCCTGTTCAAAGTTTCGTTCGCCACAGCTGTGCCCGACAACTTTTAACACGTGGATCTTGTGTATTTGAGTAGAATGAAGGTTTTTGACACATTTGCACCGAGCTGTGCTCTCAGAAATGCTCGAAACACGCGATATCACGATTTTGGTACTGGTCAACGTTTCGTTCGCCACAGCTGTGCCAGACGACTTTTAACACATGGATCTTGTGTATTTGAGTAAAATGAAGGTTTTTGACACATTTATACCGAGCTGTGCTCTGAGATACGCTCGAAACACGCGATATCACGATTTTGGAACTGTTCAACGTTTCGTTCGCCACAGCTGTGCCAGACGACTTTTAACACATCTATCTTGTGTATTTGAGTAGAATGAAGGTTTTTGACACATTTGCACCGAGCTGTGCTCTCAGAAATGCTCGAAACACGCGATATCACGATTTTGGTACTGGTCAACGTTTCGTTCGCCACAGCTGTGCCCGACAACTTTTAACACGTGGATCTTGTGTATTTGAGTAGAATGAAGGTTTTTGACACATTTACACCAAGCTGTACTCTCAGAAACGCTCGAAACCCGCGATATCACGATTTTGGTGTTCTTCGATTTTTCGTTCGCCACAGCTGTGGCAGACGACTTTTAACGCATGGATCTTGTGTATTTGAGTAGAATGAAGGTTTTTCATACATTTACACCGAGCTGTGCTCTCAGAAACGTTCGAAACACGCGATATCACGATTTTGGTACTGTTCAACGTTTCGTTCGCCACAGCTGTGCCAGATGACTTTTAACAAATGGATCTTGTGTATTTGAGTAGAATGAAGGTTTTTCATACATTTACACCGAGCTGTGCTCTCAGAAATGTTCGAAACACGCGATATCACGATTTTGGAACTGTTGAACGTTTCGTTCGCCACAGCTGTGCCAGACGACTTTTAACACATGGGTCTTGTGTATTTGAGTAGAATGAAGGTTTTTCATACATTTACACCGAGCTGTACTCTCAGAAACGTTCGAAACACGCGATATCACGATTTTGGTACTGTTCAACGTTTCGTTCGCCACAGCTGTGCCAGATGACTTTTAACAAATGGATCTTGTGTATTTGAGCAGAATGAAGGTTTTTGACGCATTTACACCGAGCTGTGCTCTCAGAAACGCTCGAAACACGCGATATCACGATTTTGGAACTGTTCAACGATTCGTTCGCCACAGCTGTGCCAGACGACTTTTAACACATGGATCTTGTGTATTTGAGTAGAATGAAGGTTTTTCATACATTTACACCGAGCTGTGCTCTCAGAAACGCTCGAAACACGCGATATTACGATTTTGGTGTTCTTCGATGTTTCGTCCGCGACAGCTGTGCCAGACGACTTTAACCGCATGTATATTGTGCATTTGAGTAAAATGAAGGATTTTGACGCATTTACACCGAGCTGTGCTCTCAGAAACTTTCGAAACAAGCGATATCACGATTTTGGTGTTCTTCAATGTTTCGTTCGCCACAGCTGTGCCAGACAACTTTTAACACATGGATCTTGTGTATTTGAGTAGAATGAAGGTTTTTGACACATTTGCACCGAGCTGTGCTCTCAGAAATGCTCGAAACACGCGATATCACGATTTTGGTACTGGTCAACGTTTCGTTCGCCACAGCTGTGAAAGACGACTTTTAACACATGGATCTTGTGTATTTGAGTAGAATGAAGGTTTTTGACACATTTATACCGAGCTGTGCTCTGAGATACGCTCGAAACACGCGATATCACGATTTTGGAACTGTTCAACATTTCGTTCGCCACAGCTGTGCCAGACGACTTTTAACACATCTATCTTGTGTATTTGAGTAGAATGAAGGTTTTTGACGCATTTACACCGAGCTGTGCTCTCAGAAACGCTCGAAACACGCGATATCACGATTTTGGAACTGTTCAACGATTCGTTCGCCACAGCTGTGCCAGACGACTTTTAACACATGGATCTTGTGTATTTGAGTAGAATGAAGGTTTTTCATACATTTACACCGAGCTGTGCTCTCAGAAACGCTCGAAACACGCGATATTACGATTTTGGTGTTCTTCGATGTTTCGTCCGCGACAGCTGTGCCAGACGACTTTAACCGCATGTATATTGTGCATTTGAGTAAAATGAAGGATTTTGACGCATTTACACCGAGCTGTGCTCTCAGGAACGCTCGAAACACGCGATATCACGATTTTGGTCCTGTTCAAAGTTTCGTTCGCCACAGCTGTGCCCGACAACTTTTAACACGTGGATCTTGTGTATTTGAGTAGAATGAAGGTTTTTGACACATTTGCACCGAGCTGTGCTCTCAGAAATGCTCGAAACACGCGATATCACGATTTTGGTACTGGTCAACGTTTCGTTCGCCACAGCTGTGCCAGACGACTTTTAACACATGGATCTTGTGTATTTGAGTAAAATGAAGGTGTTTGACACATTTATACCGAGCTGTGCTCTGAGATACGCTCGAAACACGCGATATCACGATTTTGGAACTGTTGAACGTTTCGTTCGCCACAGCTGTGCCAGACGACTTTTAACACATGGATCTTGTGTATTTGAGTAGAATGAAGGTTTTTCATACATTTACACCGAGCTGTGCTCTCAGAAACGTTCGAAACACGCGATATCACGATTTTGGTACTGTTCAACGTTTCGTTCGCCACAGATGTGCCAGATGACTTTTAACAAATGGATCTTGTGTATTTGAGTAGAATGAAGGTTTTTGACACATTTACACCGAGCTGTGCTCACAGAAACGTTCGAAACACGCGATATCACGATTTTGCTACTGTTCAACGTTTCGTTCGCCACAGCTGTGCCAGACGACTTTTAACACATGGATCTTGTGTATTTGAGTAGAATGAAGGTTTTTGATACATTTATACCGAGCTGCGCTCTGAGATACGCTCGAAACACGCGATACCACGATTTTGGAACTGTTCAACGTTTCGTTCGCCACAGCTGTGCCAGACGACTTTTAACACATCTATCTTGTGTATTTGAGTAGAATGAAGGTTTTTGACGCATTTACACCGAGCTGTGCTCTCAGAAACGCTCGAAACACGCGATATCACGATTTTGGAACTGTTCAACGATTCGTTCGCCACAGCTGTGCCAGACGACTTTTAACACATGGATCTTGTGTATTTGAGTAGAATGAAGGTTTTTCATACATTTACACCGAGCTGTGCTCTCAGAAACGCTCGAAACACGCGATATTACGATTTTGGTGTTCTTCGATGTTTCGTCCGCGACAGCTGTGCCAGACGACTTTAACCGCATGTATATTGTGCATTTGAGTAAAATGAAGGATTTTGACGCATTTACACCGAGCTGTGCTCTCAGAAACGTTCGAAACAAGCGATATCACGATTTTGGTGTTCTTCAATGTTTCGTTCGCCACAGCTGTGCCAGACAACTTTTAACACATGGATCTTGTGTATTTGAGTAGAATGAAGGTTTTTGACACATTTGCACCGAGCTGTGCTCTCAGAAATGCGCGAAACACGCGATATCACGATTTTGGTACTGGTCAACGTTTCGTTCGCCACAGCTGTGCCAGACGACTTTTAACACATGGATCTTGTGTATTTGAGTAGAATGAAGGTTTTTGACACATTTATACCGAGCTGTGCTCTGAGATACGCTCGAAACACGCGATATCACGATTTTGGAACTGTTCAACGTTTCGTTCGCCACAGCTGTGCCAGACGACTTTTAACACATCTATCTTGTGTATTTGAGTAGAATGAAGGTTTTTGACGCATTTACACCGAGCTGTGCTCTCAGAAACGCTCGAAACACGCGATATCACGATTTTGGAACTGTTCAACGATTCGTTCGCCACAGCTGTGCCAGACGACTTTTAACACATGGATCTTGTGTATTTGAGTAGAATGAAGGTTTTTCATACATTTACACCGAGCTGTGCTCTCAGAAACGCTCGAAACACGCGATATTACGATTTTGGTGTTCTTCGATGTTTCGTCCGCGACAGCTGTGCCAGACGACTTTAACCGCATGTATATTGTGCATTTGAGTAAAATGAAGGATTTTGACGCATTTACACCGAGCTGTGCTCTCAGGAACGCTCGAAACACGCGATATCACGATTTTGGTCCTGTTCAAAGTTTCGTTCGCCACAGATGTGCCCGACAACTTTTAACAAGTGGATCTTGTGTATTTGAGTAGAATGAAGGTTTTTGACACATTTGCACCGAGCTGTGCTCTCAGAAATGCTCGAAACACGCGATATCACGATTTTGGTACTGGTCAACGTTTCGTTCGCCACAGCTGTGCCAGACGACTTTTAACACATGGATCTTGTGTATTTGAGTAAAATGAAGGTTTTTGACACATTTATACCGAGCTGTGCTCTGAGATACGCTCGAAACACGCGATATCACGATTTTGGAACTGTTCAACGTTTCGTTCGCCACAGCTGTGCCAGACGACTTTTAACACATCTATCTTGTGTATTTGAGTAGAATGAAGGTTTTTGACACATTTGCACCGAGCTGTGCTCTCAGAAATGCTCGAAACACGCGATATCACGATTTTGGTACTGGTCAACGTTTCGTTCGCCACAGCTGTGCCCGACAACTTTTAACACGTGGATCTTGTGTATTTGAGTAGAATGAAGGTTTTTGACACATTTACACCAAGCTGTACTCTCAGAAACGCTCGAAACCCGCGATATCACGATTTTGGTGTTCTTCGATTTTTCGTTCGCCACAGCTGTGGCAGACGACTTTTAACGCATGGATCTTGTGTATTTGAGTAGAATGAAGGTTTTTCATACATTTACACCGAGCTGTGCTCTCAGAAACGTTCGAAACACGCGATATCACGATTTTGGTACTGTTCAACGTTTCGTTCGCCACAGCTGTGCCAGATGACTTTTAACAAATGGATCTTGTGTATTTGAGTAGAATGAAGGTTTTTCATACATTTACACCGAGCTGTGCTCTCAGAAATGTTCGAAACACGCGACATCACGATTTTGGAACTGTTGAACGTTTCGTTCGCCACAGCTGTGCCAGACGACTTTTAACACATGGGTCTTGTGTATTTGAGTAGAATGAAGGTTTTTCATACATTTACACCGAGCTGTACTCTCAGAAACGTTCGAAACACGCGATATCACGATTTTGGTACTGTTCAACGTTTCGTTCGCCACAGCTGTGCCAGATGACTTTTAACAAATGGATCTTGTGTATTTGAGTAGAATGAAGGTTTTTGACGCATTTACACCGAGCTGTGCTCTCAGAAACGCTCGAAACACGCGATATCACGATTTTGGAACTGTTCAACGATTCGTTCGCCACAGCTGTGCCAGACGACTTTTAACACATGGATCTTGTGTATTTGAGTAGAATGAAGGTTTTTCATACATTTACACCGAGCTGTGCTCTCAGAAACGCTCGAAACACGCGATATTACGATTTTGGTGTTCTTCGATGTTTCGTCCGCGACAGCTGTGCCAGACGACTTTAACCGCATGTATATTGTGCATTTGAGTAAAATGAAGGATTTTGACGCATTTACACCGAGCTGTGCTCTCAGAAACGTTCGAAACAAGCGATATCACGATTTTGGTGTTCTTCAATGTTTCGTTCGCCACAGCTGTGCCAGACAACTTTTAACACATGGATCTTGTGTATTTGAGTAGAATGAAGGTTTTTGACACATTTGCACCGAGCTGTGCTCTCAGAAATGCTCGAAACACGCGATATCACGATTTTGGTACTGGTCAACGTTTCGTTCGCCACAGCTGTGAAAGACGACTTTTAACACATGGATCTTGTGTATTTGAGTAGAATGAAGGTTTTTGACACATTTATACCGAGCTGTGCTCTGAGATACGCTCGAAACACGCGATATCACGATTTTGGAACTGTTCAACATTTCGTTCGCCACAGCTGTGCCAGACGACTTTTAACACATCTATCTTGTGTATTTGAGTAGAATGAAGGTTTTTGACGCATTTACACCGAGCTGTGCTCTCAGAAACGCTCGAAACACGCGATATCACGATTTTGGAACTGTTCAACGATTCGTTCGCCACAGCTGTGCCAGACGACTTTTAACACATGGATCTTGTGTATTTGAGTAGAATGAAGGTTTTTCATACATTTACACCGAGCTGTGCTCTCAGAAACGCTCGAAACACGCGATATTACGATTTTGGTGTTCTTCGATGTTTCGTCCGCGACAGCTGTGCCAGACGACTTTAACCGCATGTATATTGTGCATTTGAGTAAAATGAAGGATTTTGACGCATTTACACCGAGCTGTGCTCTCAGGAACGCTCGAAACACGCGATATCACGATTTTGGTCCTGTTCAAAGTTTCGTTCGCCACAGCTGTGCCCGACAACTTTTAACACGTGGATCTTGTGTATTTGAGTAGAATGAAGGTTTTTGACACATTTGCACCGAGCTGTGCTCTCAGAAATGCTCGAAACACGCGATATCACGATTTTGGTACTGGTCAACGTTTCGTTCGCCACAGCTGTGCCAGACGACTTTTAACACATGGATCTTGTGTATTTGAGTAAAATGAAGGTTTTTGACACATTTATACCGAGCTGTGCTCTGAGATACGCTCGAAACACGCGATATCACGATTTTGGAACTGTTCAACGTTTCGTTCGCCACAGCTGTGCCAGACGACTTTTAACACATCTATCTTGTGTATTTGAGTAGAATGAAGGTTTTTGACACATTTGCACCGAGCTGTGCTCTCAGAAATGCTCGAAACACGCGATATCACGATTTTGGTACTGGTCAACGTTTCGTTCGCCACAGCTGTGCCCGACAACTTTTAACACGTGGATCTTGTGTATTTGAGTAGAATGAAGGTTTTTGACACATTTACACCGAGCTGTACTCTCAGAAACGCTCGAAACCCGCGATATCACGATTTTGGTGTTCTTCGATTTTTCGTTCGCCACAGCTGTGGCAGACGACTTTTAACGCATGGATCTTGTGTATTTGAGTAGAATGAAGGTTTTTCATACATTTACACCGAGCTGTGCTCTCAGAAACGTTCGAAACACGCGATATCACGATTTTGGTACTGTTCAACGTTTCGTTCGCCACAGCTGTGCCAGATGACTTTTAACAAATGGATCTTGTGTATTTGAGTAGAATGAAGGTTTTTCATACATTTACACCGAGCTGTGCTCTCAGAAATGTTCGAAACACGCGATATCACGATTTTGGAACTGTTGAACGTTTCGTTCGCCACAGCTGTGCCAGACGACTTTTAACACATGGGTCTTGTGTATTTGAGTAGAATGAAGGTTTTTGACACATTTGCACCGAGCTGTGCTCTCAGAAATGCTCGAAACACGCGATATCACGATTTTGGTACTGGTCAACGTTTCGTTCGCCACAGCTGTGCCAGACGACTTTTAACACATGGATCTTGTGAATTTGAGTAGTATGAAGGTTTTTGACACATTTATACCTAGCTGTGCTCTGAGAGACGCTCGAAACACGCGATATCACGATTTTGGTGTTCGTCGATTTTTCGTTCGCCACAGCTGTGCCAGACGACTTTTAACACATGGATCTTGTGTATTTGAGTAGAATGAAGGTTTTTGACACATTTACACCGAGCTGTGCTCACAGAAACGTTCGAAACACGCGATATCACGATTTTGGTGTTCTTCAATGTTTCGTTCGCCACAGCTGTGCCAGACAACTTTTAACACGTGGATCTTGTGTATTTGAGTAGAATGAAGGTTTTTGACACATTTACACCGAGCTGAGCTCTCAGAAACGCTCGAAACACGCGATATCACGATTTTGGTGTTCTTCGATGTTTCGTCCGCGACAGCTGTGCCAGAAGACTTTAACCGCATGTATATTGTGCATTTGAGTAGAATGAAGGATTTTGACGCATTTACACCGAGCTGTGCTCTCAGAAACGCTCGAAACACTCGATATCACGATTTTGGTGCTGTTCAACGTTTCGTTCGAAACAGCTGTGCCAGACGACTTTTAACACATGGATCTTGTGTATTTGAGTAGAATGAAGGTTTTTGACACATTTACACCGAGCTGTGCTCTCAGAAACGCTCGAAACACGCGATATCACGATTTTGGTACTGTTCAACGTTTCGTTCGCCACAGCTGTGCCAGACGACTTTTAACACATGGATCTTGTGTATTTGAGTCGTATGAAGGTTTTTGACACATTTATACCGAGCTGTGCTCTGAGAGACGCTCGAAACACGCGATATCACGATTTTGGTGTTCGTCGATTTTTCGTTCGCCACAGCTGTGCCAGACGACTTTTAACACATGGATCTTGTGTATTTGAGTAGAATGAAGGTTTTCGACACATTTACACCGAGCTGTGCTCTCAGGAACGCTCGAAACACGCGATATCACGATTTTGGTCCTGTTTAAAGTTTCGTTCGCCACAGCTGTGCCAGACAACTTTTAACACGTGGATCTTGTGTATTTGAGTAGAATGAAGGTTTTTGACACATTCACACCGAGCTGTACTCTCAGAAACGGTCGAATCACGCGATATCACGATTTTGGTGTTCTTCGATGTTTCGTCCGCGACAGCTGTGCCAGACGACTTTAACCGCATGTATATTGTGCATTTGAGTAGAATGAAGGATTTTGACGCATTTACACCGAGCTGTGCTCTCAGAAACGCTCGAAACACTCGATATCACGATTTTGGTACTGTTCAACGTTTCGTTCGAAACAGCTGTGCCAGACGACTTTTAACACATGGATCTTGTGTATTTGAGTAGAATGAAGGTTTTTGACACATTTACACCGAGCTGTGCTCTCAGAAACGCTCGAAACACGCGATATCACGATTTTTGTACTGTTCAAAGTTTCATTCGCCACAGCTGTGCCAGACAACTTTGAACACATGGATCTTGTGTATTTGAGTAGAATGAAGGTTTTTGACACATTTACACCGAGCTGTACTCTCAGAAACGCTCGAAACACGCGATATCACGATTTTGGTGTTCTTCGATGTTTCGTCCGCGACAGCTGTGCCAGAAGACTTTAACCGCATGTATATTGTGCATTTGAGTAGAATGAAGGATTTTGACGCATTTACACCGAGCTGTGCTCTCAGAAACGCTCGAAACACGCTATATCACGATTTTGGTACTGTTCAACGTTTCGTTCGCCACAGCTGTGCCAGACGACTTTTAACACATGGATCTTGTGTATTTGAGTAGAATGAAGGTTTTTGACACATTTACACCGAGCTGTGCTCTCCGGAACGCTCGAAACACGCGATATCACGATTTTGGTCCTGTTCAAAGTTTCGTTCGCCACAGCTGTGCCAGACAACTTTTAACACGTGGATCTTGTGTATTTGAGTAGAATGAAGGTTTTTGACACATTTACACCGAGCTGTACTCTCAGAAAAGCTCGAAACCCGCGATATCACGATTTTGGTACTTTCAACGTTTCGTTCGCCACAGCTGTGCCAGACGACTTTTAACACATGGATCTTGTGTTTTTGAGTAGTATGAAGGTTTTTGACACATTTATACCCAGCTGTGCTCTGAGATACGCTCGAAACACGCGATATCACGATTTTGGTGTTCTTCAATGTTTCGTTCGCCACAGCTGTGCCAGACAACTTTTAACACATGGATCTTGTGTATTTGAGTAGAATGAAGGTTTTTGACACATTTGCACCGAGCTGTGCTCTCAGAAATGCTCGAAACACGCGATATCACGATTTTGGTACTGGTCAACGTTTCGTTCGCCACAGCTGTGCCAGACGACTTTTAACACATGGATCTTGTGTATTTGAGTAGAATGAAGGTTTTTGACACATTTATACCCAGCTGTGCTCTGAGATACGCTCGAAACACGCGATATCACGATTTTGGAACTGTTCAACTTTTCGTCCGCCACAGCTGTGCCAGACGACTTTTAACACATCTATCTTGTGTATTTGAGTAGAATGAAGGTTTTTGACGCATTTACACCGAGCTGTGCTCTCAGAAACGCTCGAAACACGCGATATCACGATTTTGGAACTGTTCAACGATTCGTTCGCCACAGCTGTGCCAGACGACTTTTAACACATGGATCTTGTGTATTTGAGTAGAATGAAGGTTTTTCATACATTTACACCGAGCTGTGCTCTCAGAAACGCTCGAAACACGCGATAACACGATTTTGGTACTGGTCAACGTTTCGTTCGCCACAGCTGTGCCAGACGACTTTTAATACATGGATCTTGTGTATTTGAGTAGAATGAAGGTTTTTGACACATTTATACCCAGCTGTGCTCTGAGATACGCTCGAAACACGCGATATCACGATTTTGGAACTGTTCAACTTTTCGTCCGCCACAGCTGTGCCAGACGACTTTTAACACATCTATCTTGTGTATTTGAGTAGAATGAAGGTTTTTGACGCATTTACACCGAGCTGTGCTCTCAGAAACGCTCGAAACACGCGATATCACGATTTTGGTACTGTTCAACGTTTCGTTCGCCACAGCTGTGCCAGACGACTTTTAACACATGGATCTTGTGTATTTGAGTAGTATGAAGGTTTTTGACACATTTATACCGAGCTGTGCTCTGAGAGACGCTCGAAACACGCGATATCACGATTTTGGTGTTCGTCGATTTTTCGTTCGCCACAGCTGTGCCAGACGACTTTTAACACATGGCTCTTGTGTATTTGAGTAGAATGAAGGTTTTTGACACATTTGCACCGAGCTGTGCTCTCAGAAATGCTCGAAACACGCGATATCACGATTTTGGTACTGGTCAACGTTTCGTTCGCCACAGCTGTGAAAGACGACTTTTAACACATGGATCTTGTGTATTTGAGTAGAATGAAGGTTTTTGACACATTTATACCGAGCTGTGCTCTGAGATACGCTCGAAACACGCGATATCACGATTTTGGAACTGTTCAACATTTCGTTCGCCACAGCTGTGCCAGACGACTTTTAACACATCTATCTTGTGTATTTGAGTAGAATGAAGGTTTTTGACGCATTTACACCGAGCTGTGCTCTCAGAAACGCTCGAAACACGCGATATCACGATTTTGGAACTGTTCAACGATTCGTTCGCCACAGCTGTGCCAGACGACTTTTAACACATGGATCTTGTGTATTTGAGTAGAATGAAGGTTTTTCATACATTTACATCGAGCTGTGCTCTCAGAAACGCTCGAAACACGCGATATTACGATTTTGGTGTTCTTCGATGTTTCGTCCGCGACAGCTGTGCCAGACGACTTTAACCGCATGTATATTGTGCATTTGAGTAAAATGAAGGATTTTGACGCATTTACACCGAGCTGTGCTCTCAGGAACGCTCGAAACACGCGATATCACGATTTTGGTGTTCTTCGATGTTTCGTCCGCGACAGCTGTGCCAGAAGACTTTAACCGCATGTATATTGTGCATTTGAGTAGAATGAAGGATTTTGACGCATTTACACCGAGCTGTGCTCTCAGAAACGCTCGAAACACTCGATATCACGATTTTGGTACTGTTCAACGTTTCGTTCGAAACAGCTGTGCCAGACGACTTTTAACACATGGATCTTGTGTATTTGAGTAGAATGAAGGTTTTTGACACATTTACACCGAGCTGTGCTCTCAGAAACGCTCGAAACACGCGATATCACGATTTTGGTACTGTTCAACGTTTCGTTCGCCACAGCTGTGCCAGACGACTTTTAACACATGGATCTTGTGTATTTGAGTCGTATGAAGGTTTTTGACACATTTATACCGAGCTGTGCTCTGAGAGACGCTCGAAACACGCGATATCACGATTTTGGTGTTCGTCGATTTTTCGTTCGCCACAGCTGTGCCAGACGACTTTTAACACATGGATCTTGTGTATTTGAGTAGAATGAAGGTTTTCGACACATTTACACCGAGCTGTGCTCTCAGGAACGCTCGAAACACGCGATATCACGATTTTGGTCCTGTTTAAAGTTTCGTTCGCCACAGCTGTGCCAGACAACTTTTAACACGTGGATCTTGTGTATTTGAGTAGAATGAAGGTTTTTGACACATTCACACCGAGCTGTACTCTCAGAAACGGTCGAATCACGCGATATCACGATTTTGGTGTTCTTCGATGTTTCGTCCGCGACAGCTGTGCCAGACGACTTTAACCGCATGTATATTGTGCATTTGAGTAGAATGAAGGATTTTGACGCATTTACACCGAGCTGTGCTCTCAGAAACGCTCGAAACACTCGATATCACGATTTTGGTACTGTTCAACGTTTCGTTCGAAACAGCTGTGCCAGACGACTTTTAACACATGGATCTTGTGTATTTGAGTAGAATGAAGGTTTTTGACACATTTACACCGAGCTGTGCTCTCAGAAACGCTCGAAACACGCGATATCACGATTTTTGTACTGTTCAAAGTTTCATTCGCCACAGCTGTGCCAGACAACTTTGAACACATGGATCTTGTGTATTTGAGTAGAATGAAGGTTTTTGACACATTTACACCGAGCTGTACTCTCAGAAACGCTCGAAACACGCGATATCACGATTTTGGTGTTCTTCGATGTTTCGTCCGCGACAGCTGTGCCAGAAGACTTTAACCGCATGTATATTGTGCATTTGAGTAGAATGAAGGATTTTGACGCATTTACACCGAGCTGTGCTCTCAGAAACGCTCGAAACACGCTATATCACGATTTTGGTACTGTTCAACGTTTCGTTCGCCACAGCTGTGCCAGACGACTTTTAACACATGGATCTTGTGTATTTGAGTAGAATGAAGGTTTTTGACACATTTACACCGAGCTGTGCTCTCCGGAACGCTCGAAACACGCGATATCACGATTTTGGTCCTGTTCAAAGTTTCGTTCGCCACAGCTGTGCCAGACAACTTTTAACACGTGGATCTTGTGTATTTGAGTAGAATGAAGGTTTTTGACACATTTACACCGAGCTGTACTCTCAGAAAAGCTCGAAACACGCGATATCACGATTTTGGTACTTTCAACGTTTCGTTCGCCACAGCTGTGCCAGACGACTTTTAACACATGGATCTTGTGTTTTTGAGTAGTATGAAGGTTTTTGACACATTTATACCCAGCTGTGCTCTGAGATACGCTCGAAACACGCGATATCACGATTTTGGTGTTCTTCAATGTTTCGTTCGCCACAGCTGTGCCAGACAACTTTTAACACATGGATCTTGTGTATTTGAGTAGAATGAAGGTTTTTGACACATTTGCACCGAGCTGTGCTCTCAGAAATGCTCGAAACACGCGATATCACGATTTTGGTACTGGTCAACGTTTCGTTCGCCACAGCTGTGCCAGACGACTTTTAACACATGGATCTTGTGTATTTGAGTAGAATGAAGGTTTTTGACACATTTATACCCAGCTGTGCTCTGAGATACGCTCGAAACACGCGATATCACGATTTTGGAACTGTTCAACTTTTCGTCCGCCACAGCTGTGCCAGACGACTTTTAACACATCTATCTTGTGTATTTGAGTAGAATGAAGGTTTTTGACGCATTTACACCGAGCTGTGCTCTCAGAAACGCTCGAAACACGCGATATCACGATTTTGGAACTGTTCAACGATTCGTTCGCCACAGCTGTGCCAGACGACTTTTAACACATGGATCTTGTGTATTTGAGTAGAATGAAGGTTTTTCATACATTTACACCGAGCTGTGCTCTCAGAAACGCTCGAAACACGCGATAACACGATTTTGGTACTGGTCAACGTTTCGTTCGCCACAGCTGTGCCAGACGACTTTTAATACATGGATCTTGTGTATTTGAGTAGAATGAAGGTTTTTGACACATTTATACCCAGCTGTGCTCTGAGATACGCTCGAAACACGCGATATCACGATTTTGGAACTGTTCAACTTTTCGTCCGCCACAGCTGTGCCAGACGACTTTTAACACATCTATCTTGTGTATTTGAGTAGAATGAAGGTTTTTGACGCATTTACACCGAGCTGTGCTCTCAGAAACGCTCGAAACACGCGATATTACGATTTTGGTGTTCTTCGATGTTTCGTCCGCGACAGCTGTGCCAGACGACTTTAACCGCATGTATATTGTGCATTTGAGTAAAATGAAGGATTTTGACGCATTTACACCGAGCTGTGCTCTCAGAAACTTTCGAAACAAGCGATATCACGATTTTGGTGTTCTTCAATGTTTCGTTCGCCACAGCTGTGCCAGACAACTTTTAACACATGGATCTTGTGTATTTGAGTAGAATGAAGGTTTTTGACACATTTGCACCGAGCTGTGCTCTCAGAAATGCTCGAAACACGCGATATCACGATTTTGGTACTGGTCAACGTTTCGTTCGCCACAGCTGTGAAAGACGACTTTTAACACATGGATCTTGTGTATTTGAGTAGAATGAAGGTTTTTGACACATTTATACCGAGCTGTGCTCTGAGATACGCTCGAAACACGCGATATCACGATTTTGGAACTGTTCAACATTTCGTTCGCCACAGCTGTGCCAGACGACTTTTAACACATCTATCTTGTGTATTTGAGTAGAATGAAGGTTTTTGACGCATTTACACCGAGCTGTGCTCTCAGAAACGCTCGAAACACGCGATATCACGATTTTGGAACTGTTCAACGATTCGTTCGCCACAGCTGTGCCAGACGACTTTTAACACATGGATCTTGTGTATTTGAGTAGAATGAAGGTTTTTCATACATTTACACCGAGCTGTGCTCTCAGAAACGCTCGAAACACGCGATATTACGATTTTGGTGTTCTTCGATGTTTCGTCCGCGACAGCTGTGCCAGACGACTTTAACCGCATGTATATTGTGCATTTGAGTAAAATGAAGGATTTTGACGCATTTACACCGAGCTGTGCTCTCAGGAACGCTCGAAACACGCGATATCACGATTTTGGTCCTGTTCAAAGTTTCGTTCGCCACAGCTGTGCCCGACAACTTTTAACACGTGGATCTTGTGTATTTGAGTAGAATGAAGGTTTTTGACACATTTGCACCGAGCTGTGCTCTCAGAAATGCTCGAAACACGCGATATCACGATTTTGGTACTGGTCAACGTTTCGTTCGCCACAGCTGTGCCAGACGACTTTTAACACATGGATCTTGTGTATTTGAGTAAAATGAAGGTTTTTGACACATTTATACCGAGCTGTGCTCTGAGATACGCTCGAAACACGCGATATCACGATTTTGGAACTGTTCAACGTTTCGTTCGCCACAGCTGTGCCAGACGACTTTTAACACATCTATCTTGTGTATTTGAGTAGAATGAAGGTTTTTGACACATTTGCACCGAGCTGTGCTCTCAGAAATGCTCGAAACACGCGATATCACGATTTTGGTACTGGTCAACGTTTCGTTCGCCACAGCTGTGCCCGACAACTTTTAACACGTGGATCTTGTGTATTTGAGTAGAATGAAGGTTTTTGACACATTTACACCGAGCTGTACTCTCAGAAACGCTCGAAACCCGCGATATCACGATTTTGGTGTTCTTCGATTTTTCGTTCGCCACAGCTGTGGCAGACGACTTTTAACGCATGGATCTTGTGTATTTGAGTAGAATGAAGGTTTTTCATACATTTACACCGAGCTGTGCTCTCAGAAACGTTCGAAACACGCGATATCACGATTTTGGTACTGTTCAACGTTTCGTTCGCCACAGCTGTGCCAGATGACTTTTAACAAATGGATCTTGTGTATTTGAGTAGAATGAAGGTTTTTCATACATTTACACCGAGCTGTGCTCTCAGAAATGTTCGAAACACGCGATATCACGATTTTGGAACTGTTGAACGTTTCGTTCGCCACAGCTGTGCCAGACGACTTTTAACACATGGGTCTTGTGTATTTGAGTAGAATGAAGGTTTTTGACACATTTGCACCGAGCTGTGCTCTCAGAAATGCTCGAAACACGCGATATCACGATTTTGGTACTGGTCAACGTTTCGTTCGCCACAGCTGTGCCAGACGACTTTTAACACATGGATCTTGTGAATTTGAGTAGTATGAAGGTTTTTGACACATTTATACCTAGCTGTGCTCTGAGAGACGCTCGAAACACGCGATATCACGATTTTGGTGTTCGTCGATTTTTCGTTCGCCACAGCTGTGCCAGACGACTTTTAACACATGGATCTTGTGTATTTGAGTAGAATGAAGGTTTTTGACACATTTACACCGAGCTGTGCTCACAGAAACGTTCGAAACACGCGATATCACGATTTTGGTGTTCTTCAATGTTTCGTTCGCCACAGCTGTGCCAGACAACTTTTAACACGTGGATCTTGTGTATTTGAGTAGAATGAAGGTTTTTGACACATTTACACCGAGCTGAGCTCTCAGAAACGCTCGAAACACGCGATATCACGATTTTGGTGTTCTTCGATGTTTCGTCCGCGACAGCTGTGCCAGAAGACTTTAACCGCATGTATATTGTGCATTTGAGTAGAATGAAGGATTTTGACGCATTTACACCGAGCTGTGCTCTCAGAAACGCTCGAAACACTCGATATCACGATTTTGGTACTGTTCAACGTTTCGTTCGAAACAGCTGTGCCAGACGACTTTTAACACATGGATCTTGTGTATTTGAGTAGAATGAAGGTTTTTGACACATTTACACCGAGCTGTGCTCTCAGAAACGCTCGAAACACGCGATATCACGATTTTGGTACTGTTCAACGTTTCGTTCGCCACAGCTGTGCCAGACGACTTTTAACACATGGATCTTGTGTATTTGAGTCGTATGAAGGTTTTTGACACATTTATACCGAGCTGTGCTCTGAGAGACGCTCGAAACACGCGATATCACGATTTTGGTGTTCGTCGATTTTTCGTTCGCCACAGCTGTGCCAGACGACTTTTAACACATGGATCTTGTGTATTTGAGTAGAATGAAGGTTTTCGACACATTTACACCGAGCTGTGCTCTCAGGAACGCTCGAAACACGCGATATCACGATTTTGGTCCTGTTTAAAGTTTCGTTCGCCACAGCTGTGCCAGACAACTTTTAACACGTGGATCTTGTGTATTTGAGTAGAATGAAGGTTTTTGACACATTCACACCGAGCTGTACTCTCAGAAACGGTCGAATCACGCGATATCACGATTTTGGTGTTCTTCGATGTTTCGTCCGCGACAGCTGTGCCAGACGACTTTAACCGCATGTATATTGTGCATTTGAGTAGAATGAAGGATTTTGACGCATTTACACCGAGCTGTGCTCTCAGAAACGCTCGAAACACTCGATATCACGATTTTGGTACTGTTCAACGTTTCGTTCGAAACAGCTGTGCCAGACGACTTTTAACACATGGATCTTGTGTATTTGAGTAGAATGAAGGTTTTTGACACATTTACACCGAGCTGTGCTCTCAGAAACGCTCGAAACACGCGATATCACGATTTTTGTACTGTTCAAAGTTTCATTCGCCACAGCTGTGCCAGACAACTTTGAACACATGGATCTTGTGTATTTGAGTAGAATGAAGGTTTTTGACACATTTACACCGAGCTGTACTCTCAGAAACGCTCGAAACACGCGATATCACGATTTTGGTGTTCTTCGATGTTTCGTCCGCGACAGCTGTGCCAGAAGACTTTAACCGCATGTATATTGTGCATTTGAGTAGAATGAAGGATTTTGACGCATTTACACCGAGCTGTGCTCTCAGAAACGCTCGAAACACGCTATATCACGATTTTGGTACTGTTCAACGTTTCGTTCGCCACAGCTGTGCCAGACGACTTTTAACACATGGATCTTGTGTATTTGAGTAGAATGAAGGTTTTTGACACATTTACACCGAGCTGTGCTCTCCGGAACGCTCGAAACACGCGATATCACGATTTTGGTCCTGTTCAAAGTTTCGTTCGCCACAGCTGTGCCAGACAACTTTTAACACGTGGATCTTGTGTATTTGAGTAGAATGAAGGTTTTTGACACATTTACACCGAGCTGTACTCTCAGAAAAGCTCGAAACCCGCGATATCACGATTTTGGTACTTTCAACGTTTCGTTCGCCACAGCTGTGCCAGACGACTTTTAACACATGGATCTTGTGTTTTTGAGTAGTATGAAGGTTTTTGACACATTTATACCCAGCTGTGCTCTGAGATACGCTCGAAACACGCGATATCACGATTTTGGTGTTCTTCAATGTTTCGTTCGCCACAGCTGTGCCAGACAACTTTTAACACATGGATCTTGTGTATTTGAGTAGAATGAAGGTTTTTGACACATTTGCACCGAGCTGTGCTCTCAGAAATGCTCGAAACACGCGATATCACGATTTTGGTACTGGTCAACGTTTCGTTCGCCACAGCTGTGCCAGACGACTTTTAACACATGGATCTTGTGTATTTGAGTAGAATGAAGGTTTTTGACACATTTATACCCAGCTGTGCTCTGAGATACGCTCGAAACACGCGATATCACGATTTTGGAACTGTTCAACTTTTCGTCCGCCACAGCTGTGCCAGACGACTTTTAACACATCTATCTTGTGTATTTGAGTAGAATGAAGGTTTTTGACGCATTTACACCGAGCTGTGCTCTCAGAAACGCTCGAAACACGCGATATCACGATTTTGGAACTGTTCAACGATTCGTTCGCCACAGCTGTGCCAGACGACTTTTAACACATGGATCTTGTGTATTTGAGTAGAATGAAGGTTTTTCATACATTTACACCGAGCTGTGCTCTCAGAAACGCTCGAAACACGCGATAACACGATTTTGGTACTGGTCAACGTTTCGTTCGCCACAGCTGTGCCAGACGACTTTTAATACATGGATCTTGTGTATTTGAGTAGAATGAAGGTTTTTGACACATTTATACCCAGCTGTGCTCTGAGATACGCTCGAAACACGCGATATCACGATTTTGGAACTGTTCAACTTTTCGTCCGCCACAGCTGTGCCAGACGACTTTTAACACATCTATCTTGTGTATTTGAGTAGAATGAAGGTTTTTGACGCATTTACACCGAGCTGTGCTCTCAGAAACGCTCGAAACACGCGATATCACGATTTTGGTACTGTTCAACGTTTCGTTCGCCACAGCTGTGCCAGACGACTTTTAACACATGGATCTTGTGTATTTGAGTAGTATGAAGGTTTTTGACACATTTATACCGAGCTGTGCTCTGAGAGACGCTCGAAACACGCGATATCACGATTTTGGTGTTCGTCGATTTTTCGTTCGCCACAGCTGTGCCAGACGACTTTTAACACATGGATCTTGTGTATTTGAGTAGAATGAAGGTTTTTGACACATTTGCACCGAGCTGTGCTCTCAGAAATGCTCGAAACACGCGATATCACGATTTTGGTACTGGTCAACGTTTCGTTCGCCACAGCTGTGAAAGACGACTTTTAACACATGGATCTTGTGTATTTGAGTAGAATGAAGGTTTTTGACACATTTATACCGAGCTGTGCTCTGAGATACGCTCGAAACACGCGATATCACGATTTTGGAACTGTTCAACATTTCGTTCGCCACAGCTGTGCCAGACGACTTTTAACACATCTATCTTGTGTATTTGAGTAGAATGAAGGTTTTTGACGCATTTACACCGAGCTGTGCTCTCAGAAACGCTCGAAACACGCGATATCACGATTTTGGAACTGTTCAACGATTCGTTCGCCACAGCTGTGCCAGACGACTTTTAACACATGGATCTTGTGTATTTGAGTAGAATGAAGGTTTTTCATACATTTACACCGAGCTGTGCTCTCAGAAACGCTCGAAACACGCGATATTACGATTTTGGTGTTCTTCGATGTTTCGTCCGCGACAGCTGTGCCAGACGACTTTAACCGCATGTATATTGTGCATTTGAGTAAAATGAAGGATTTTGACGCATTTACACCGAGCTGTGCTCTCAGGAACGCTCGAAACACGCGATATCACGATTTTGGTCCTGTTCAAAGTTTCGTTCGCCACAGCTGTGCCCGACAACTTTTAACACGTGGATCTTGTGTATTTGAGTAGAATGAAGGTTTTTGACACATTTGCACCGAGCTGTGCTCTCAGAAATGCTCGAAACACGCGATATCACGATTTTGGTACTGGTCAACGTTTCGTTCGCCACAGCTGTGCCAGACGACTTTTAACACATGGATCTTGTGTATTTGAGTAAAATGAAGGTTTTTGACACATTTATACCGAGCTGTGCTCTGAGATACGCTCGAAACACGCGATATCACGATTTTGGAACTGTTCAACGTTTCGTTCGCCACAGCTGTGCCAGACGACTTTTAACACATCTATCTTGTGTATTTGAGTAGAATGAAGGTTTTTGACACATTTGCACCGAGCTGTGCTCTCAGAAATGCTCGAAACACGCGATATCACGATTTTGGTACTGGTCAACGTTTCGTTCGCCACAGCTGTGCCCGACAACTTTTAACACGTGGATCTTGTGTATTTGAGTAGAATGAAGGTTTTTGACACATTTACACCAAGCTGTACTCTCAGAAACGCTCGAAACCCGCGATATCACGATTTTGGTGTTCTTCGATTTTTCGTTCGCCACAGCTGTGGCAGACGACTTTTAACGCATGGATCTTGTGTATTTGAGTAGAATGAAGGTTTTTCATACATTTACACCGAGCTGTGCTCTCAGAAACGTTCGAAACACGCGATATCACGATTTTGGTACTGTTCAACGTTTCGTTCGCCACAGCTGTGCCAGATGACTTTTAACAAATGGATCTTGTGTATTTGAGTAGAATGAAGGTTTTTCATACATTTACACCGAGCTGTGCTCTCAGAAATGTTCGAAACACGCGACATCACGATTTTGGAACTGTTGAACGTTTCGTTCGCCACAGCTGTGCCAGACGACTTTTAACACATGGGTCTTGTGTATTTGAGTAGAATGAAGGTTTTTCATACATTTACACCGAGCTGTACTCTCAGAAACGTTCGAAACACGCGATATCACGATTTTGGTACTGTTCAACGTTTCGTTCGCCACAGCTGTGCCAGATGACTTTTAACAAATGGATCTTGTGTATTTGAGTAGAATGAAGGTTTTTGACGCATTTACACCGAGCTGTGCTCTCAGAAACGCTCGAAACACGCGATATCACGATTTTGGAACTGTTCAACGATTCGTTCGCCACAGCTGTGCCAGACGACTTTTAACACATGGATCTTGTGTATTTGAGTAGAATGAAGGTTTTTCATACATTTACACCGAGCTGTGCTCTCAGAAACGCTCGAAACACGCGATATTACGATTTTGGTGTTCTTCGATGTTTCGTCCGCGACAGCTGTGCCAGACGACTTTAACCGCATGTATATTGTGCATTTGAGTAAAATGAAGGATTTTGACGCATTTACACCGAGCTGTGCTCTCAGAAACGTTCGAAACAAGCGATATCACGATTTTGGTGTTCTTCAATGTTTCGTTCGCCACAGCTGTGCCAGACAACTTTTAACACATGGATCTTGTGTATTTGAGTAGAATGAAGGTTTTTGACACATTTGCACCGAGCTGTGCTCTCAGAAATGCTCGAAACACGCGATATCACGATTTTGGTACTGGTCAACGTTTCGTTCGCCACAGCTGTGAAAGACGACTTTTAACACATGGATCTTGTGTATTTGAGTAGAATGAAGGTTTTTGACACATTTATACCGAGCTGTGCTCTGAGATACGCTCGAAACACGCGATATCACGATTTTGGAACTGTTCAACATTTCGTTCGCCACAGCTGTGCCAGACGACTTTTAACACATCTATCTTGTGTATTTGAGTAGAATGAAGGTTTTTGACGCATTTACACCGAGCTGTGCTCTCAGAAACGCTCGAAACACGCGATATCACGATTTTGGAACTGTTCAACGATTCGTTCGCCACAGCTGTGCCAGACGACTTTTAACACATGGATCTTGTGTATTTGAGTAGAATGAAGGTTTTTCATACATTTACACCGAGCTGTGCTCTCAGAAACGCTCGAAACACGCGATATTACGATTTTGGTGTTCTTCGATGTTTCGTCCGCGACAGCTGTGCCAGACGACTTTAACCGCATGTATATTGTGCATTTGAGTAAAATGAAGGATTTTGACGCATTTACACCGAGCTGTGCTCTCAGGAACGCTCGAAACACGCGATATCACGATTTTGGTCCTGTTCAAAGTTTCGTTCGCCACAGCTGTGCCCGACAACTTTTAACACGTGGATCTTGTGTATTTGAGTAGAATGAAGGTTTTTGACACATTTGCACCGAGCTGTGCTCTCAGAAATGCTCGAAACACGCGATATCACGATTTTGGTACTGTTCAACGTTTCGTTCGCCACAGCTGTGCCAGACGACTTTTAACACATCTATCTTGTGTATTTGAGTAGAATGAAGGTTTTTGACACATTTGCACCGAGCTGTGCTCTCAGAAATGCTCGAAACACGCGATATCACGATTTTGGTACTGGTCAACGTTTCGTTCGCCACAGCTGTGCCCGACAACTTTTAACACGTGGATCTTGTGTATTTGAGTAGAATGAAGGTTTTTGACACATTTACACCGAGCTGTACTCTCAGAAACGCTCGAAACCCGCGATATCACGATTTTGGTGTTCTTCGATTTTTCGTTCGCCACAGCTGTGGCAGACGACTTTTAACGCATGGATCTTGTGTATTTGAGTAGAATGAAGGTTTTTCATACATTTACACCGAGCTGTGCTCTCAGAAACGTTCGAAACACGCGATATCACGATTTTGGTACTGTTCAACGTTTCGTTCGCCACAGCTGTGCCAGATGACTTTTAACAAATGGATCTTGTGTATTTGAGTAGAATGAAGGTTTTTCATACATTTACACCGAGCTGTGCTCTCAGAAATGTTCGAAACACGCGATATCACGATTTTGGAACTGTTGAACGTTTCGTTCGCCACAGCTGTGCCAGACGACTTTTAACACATGGGTCTTGTGTATTTGAGTAGAATGAAGGTTTTTGACACATTTGCACCGAGCTGTGCTCTCAGAAATGCTCGAAACACGCGATATCACGATTTTGGTACTGGTCAACGTTTCGTTCGCCACAGCTGTGCCAGACGACTTTTAACACATGGATCTTGTGAATTTGAGTAGTATGAAGGTTTTTGACACATTTATACCTAGCTGTGCTCTGAGAGACGCTCGAAACACGCGATATCACGATTTTGGTGTTCGTCGATTTTTCGTTCGCCACAGCTGTGCCAGACGACTTTTAACACATGGATCTTGTGTATTTGAGTAGAATGAAGGTTTTTGACACATTTACACCGAGCTGTGCTCACAGAAACGTTCGAAACACGCGATATCACGATTTTGGTGTTCTTCAATGTTTCGTTCGCCACAGCTGTGCCAGACAACTTTTAACACGTGGATCTTGTGTATTTGAGTAGAATGAAGGTTTTTGACACATTTACACCGAGCTGAGCTCTCAGAAACGCTCGAAACACGCGATATCACGATTTTGGTGTTCTTCGATGTTTCGTCCGCGACAGCTGTGCCAGAAGACTTTAACCGCATGTATATTGTGCATTTGAGTAGAATGAAGGATTTTGACGCATTTACACCGAGCTGTGCTCTCAGAAACGCTCGAAACACTCGATATCACGATTTTGGTGCTGTTCAACGTTTCGTTCGAAACAGCTGTGCCAGACGACTTTTAACACATGGATCTTGTGTATTTGAGTAGAATGAAGGTTTTTGACACATTTACACCGAGCTGTGCTCTCAGAAACGCTCGAAACACGCGATATCACGATTTTGGTACTGTTCAACGTTTCGTTCGCCACAGCTGTGCCAGACGACTTTTAACACATGGATCTTGTGTATTTGAGTCGTATGAAGGTTTTTGACACATTTATACCGAGCTGTGCTCTGAGAGACGCTCGAAACACGCGATATCACGATTTTGGTGTTCGTCGATTTTTCGTTCGCCACAGCTGTGCCAGACGACTTTTAACACATGGATCTTGTGTATTTGAGTAGAATGAAGGTTTTCGACACATTTACACCGAGCTGTGCTCTCAGGAACGCTCGAAACACGCGATATCACGATTTTGGTCCTGTTTAAAGTTTCGTTCGCCACAGCTGTGCCAGACAACTTTTAACACGTGGATCTTGTGTATTTGAGTAGAATGAAGGTTTTTGACACATTCACACCGAGCTGTACTCTCAGAAACGGTCGAATCACGCGATATCACGATTTTGGTGTTCTTCGATGTTTCGTCCGCGACAGCTGTGCCAGACGACTTTAACCGCATGTATATTGTGCATTTGAGTAGAATGAAGGATTTTGACGCATTTACACCGAGCTGTGCTCTCAGAAACGCTCGAAACACTCGATATCACGATTTTGGTACTGTTCAACGTTTCGTTCGAAACAGCTGTGCCAGACGACTTTTAACACATGGATCTTGTGTATTTGAGTAGAATGAAGGTTTTTGACACATTTACACCGAGCTGTGCTCTCAGAAACGCTCGAAACACGCGATATCACGATTTTTGTACTGTTCAAAGTTTCATTCGCCACAGCTGTGCCAGACAACTTTGAACACATGGATCTTGTGTATTTGAGTAGAATGAAGGTTTTTGACACATTTACACCGAGCTGTACTCTCAGAAACGCTCGAAACACGCGATATCACGATTTTGGTGTTCTTCGATGTTTCGTCCGCGACAGCTGTGCCAGAAGACTTTAACCGCATGTATATTGTGCATTTGAGTAGAATGAAGGATTTTGACGCATTTACACCGAGCTGTGCTCTCAGAAACGCTCGAAACACGCTATATCACGATTTTGGTACTGTTCAACGTTTCGTTCGCCACAGCTGTGCCAGACGACTTTTAACACATGGATCTTGTGTATTTGAGTAGAATGAAGGTTTTTGACACATTTACACCGAGCTGTGCTCTCCGGAACGCTCGAAACACGCGATATCACGATTTTGGTCCTGTTCAAAGTTTCGTTCGCCACAGCTGTGCCAGACAACTTTTAACACGTGGATCTTGTGTATTTGAGTAGAATGAAGGTTTTTGACACATTTACACCGAGCTGTACTCTCAGAAAAGCTCGAAACCCGCGATATCACGATTTTGGTACTTTCAACGTTTCGTTCGCCACAGCTGTGCCAGACGACTTTTAACACATGGATCTTGTGTTTTTGAGTAGTATGAAGGTTTTTGACACATTTATACCCAGCTGTGCTCTGAGATACGCTCGAAACACGCGATATCACGATTTTGGTGTTCTTCAATGTTTCGTTCGCCACAGCTGTGCCAGACAACTTTTAACACATGGATCTTGTGTATTTGAGTAGAATGAAGGTTTTTGACACATTTGCACCGAGCTGTGCTCTCAGAAATGCTCGAAACACGCGATATCACGATTTTGGTACTGGTCAACGTTTCGTTCGCCACAGCTGTGCCAGACGACTTTTAACACATGGATCTTGTGTATTTGAGTAGAATGAAGGTTTTTGACACATTTATACCCAGCTGTGCTCTGAGATACGCTCGAAACACGCGATATCACGATTTTGGAACTGTTCAACTTTTCGTCCGCCACAGCTGTGCCAGACGACTTTTAACACATCTATCTTGTGTATTTGAGTAGAATGAAGGTTTTTGACGCATTTACACCGAGCTGTGCTCTCAGAAACGCTCGAAACACGCGATATCACGATTTTGGAACTGTTCAACGATTCGTTCGCCACAGCTGTGCCAGACGACTTTTAACACATGGATCTTGTGTATTTGAGTAGAATGAAGGTTTTTCATACATTTACACCGAGCTGTGCTCTCAGAAACGCTCGAAACACGCGATAACACGATTTTGGTACTGGTCAACGTTTCGTTCGCCACAGCTGTGCCAGACGACTTTTAATACATGGATCTTGTGTATTTGAGTAGAATGAAGGTTTTTGACACATTTATACCCAGCTGTGCTCTGAGATACGCTCGAAACACGCGATATCACGATTTTGGAACTGTTCAACTTTTCGTCCGCCACAGCTGTGCCAGACGACTTTTAACACATCTATCTTGTGTATTTGAGTAGAATGAAGGTTTTTGACGCATTTACACCGAGCTGTGCTCTCAGAAACGCTCGAAACACGCGATATCACGATTTTGGTACTGTTCAACGTTTCGTTCGCCACAGCTGTGCCAGACGACTTTTAACACATGGATCTTGTGTATTTGAGTAGTATGAAGGTTTTTGACACATTTATACCGAGCTGTGCTCTGAGAGACGCTCGAAACACGCGATATCACGATTTTGGTGTTCGTCGATTTTTCGTTCGCCACAGCTGTGCCAGACGACTTTTAACACATGGCTCTTGTGTATTTGAGTAGAATGAAGGTTTTTGACACATTTGCACCGAGCTGTGCTCTCAGAAATGCTCGAAACACGCGATATCACGATTTTGGTACTGGTCAACGTTTCGTTCGCCACAGCTGTGAAAGACGACTTTTAACACATGGATCTTGTGTATTTGAGTAGAATGAAGGTTTTTGACACATTTATACCGAGCTGTGCTCTGAGATACGCTCGAAACACGCGATATCACGATTTTGGAACTGTTCAACATTTCGTTCGCCACAGCTGTGCCAGACGACTTTTAACACATCTATCTTGTGTATTTGAGTAGAATGAAGGTTTTTGACGCATTTACACCGAGCTGTGCTCTCAGAAACGCTCGAAACACGCGATATCACGATTTTGGAACTGTTCAACGATTCGTTCGCCACAGCTGTGCCAGACGACTTTTAACACATGGATCTTGTGTATTTGAGTAGAATGAAGGTTTTTCATACATTTACATCGAGCTGTGCTCTCAGAAACGCTCGAAACACGCGATATTACGATTTTGGTGTTCTTCGATGTTTCGTCCGCGACAGCTGTGCCAGACGACTTTAACCGCATGTATATTGTGCATTTGAGTAAAATGAAGGATTTTGACGCATTTACACCGAGCTGTGCTCTCAGGAACGCTCGAAACACGCGATATCACGATTTTGGTGTTCTTCGATGTTTCGTCCGCGACAGCTGTGCCAGAAGACTTTAACCGCATGTATATTGTGCATTTGAGTAGAATGAAGGATTTTGACGCATTTACACCGAGCTGTGCTCTCAGAAACGCTCGAAACACTCGATATCACGATTTTGGTACTGTTCAACGTTTCGTTCGAAACAGCTGTGCCAGACGACTTTTAACACATGGATCTTGTGTATTTGAGTAGAATGAAGGTTTTTGACACATTTACACCGAGCTGTGCTCTCAGAAACGCTCGAAACACGCGATATCACGATTTTGGTACTGTTCAACGTTTCGTTCGCCACAGCTGTGCCAGACGACTTTTAACACATGGATCTTGTGTATTTGAGTCGTATGAAGGTTTTTGACACATTTATACCGAGCTGTGCTCTGAGAGACGCTCGAAACACGCGATATCACGATTTTGGTGTTCGTCGATTTTTCGTTCGCCACAGCTGTGCCAGACGACTTTTAACACATGGATCTTGTGTATTTGAGTAGAATGAAGGTTTTCGACACATTTACACCGAGCTGTGCTCTCAGGAACGCTCGAAACACGCGATATCACGATTTTGGTCCTGTTTAAAGTTTCGTTCGCCACAGCTGTGCCAGACAACTTTTAACACGTGGATCTTGTGTATTTGAGTAGAATGAAGGTTTTTGACACATTCACACCGAGCTGTACTCTCAGAAACGGTCGAATCACGCGATATCACGATTTTGGTGTTCTTCGATGTTTCGTCCGCGACAGCTGTGCCAGACGACTTTAACCGCATGTATATTGTGCATTTGAGTAGAATGAAGGATTTTGACGCATTTACACCGAGCTGTGCTCTCAGAAACGCTCGAAACACTCGATATCACGATTTTGGTACTGTTCAACGTTTCGTTCGAAACAGCTGTGCCAGACGACTTTTAACACATGGATCTTGTGTATTTGAGTAGAATGAAGGTTTTTGACACATTTACACCGAGCTGTGCTCTCAGAAACGCTCGAAACACGCGATATCACGATTTTTGTACTGTTCAAAGTTTCATTCGCCACAGCTGTGCCAGACAACTTTGAACACATGGATCTTGTGTATTTGAGTAGAATGAAGGTTTTTGACACATTTACACCGAGCTGTACTCTCAGAAACGCTCGAAACACGCGATATCACGATTTTGGTGTTCTTCGATGTTTCGTCCGCGACAGCTGTGCCAGAAGACTTTAACCGCATGTATATTGTGCATTTGAGTAGAATGAAGGATTTTGACGCATTTACACCGAGCTGTGCTCTCAGAAACGCTCGAAACACGCTATATCACGATTTTGGTACTGTTCAACGTTTCGTTCGCCACAGCTGTGCCAGACGACTTTTAACACATGGATCTTGTGTATTTGAGTAGAATGAAGGTTTTTGACACATTTACACCGAGCTGTGCTCTCCGGAACGCTCGAAACACGCGATATCACGATTTTGGTCCTGTTCAAAGTTTCGTTCGCCACAGCTGTGCCAGACAACTTTTAACACGTGGATCTTGTGTATTTGAGTAGAATGAAGGTTTTTGACACATTTACACCGAGCTGTACTCTCAGAAAAGCTCGAAACCCGCGATATCACGATTTTGGTACTTTCAACGTTTCGTTCGCCACAGCTGTGCCAGACGACTTTTAACACATGGATCTTGTGTTTTTGAGTAGTATGAAGGTTTTTGACACATTTATACCCAGCTGTGCTCTGAGATACGCTCGAAACACGCGATATCACGATTTTGGTGTTCTTCAATGTTTCGTTCGCCACAGCTGTGCCAGACAACTTTTAACACATGGATCTTGTGTATTTGAGTAGAATGAAGGTTTTTGACACATTTGCACCGAGCTGTGCTCTCAGAAATGCTCGAAACACGCGATATCACGATTTTGGTACTGGTCAACGTTTCGTTCGCCACAGCTGTGCCAGACGACTTTTAACACATGGATCTTGTGTATTTGAGTAGAATGAAGGTTTTTGACACATTTATACCCAGCTGTGCTCTGAGATACGCTCGAAACACGCGATATCACGATTTTGGAACTGTTCAACTTTTCGTCCGCCACAGCTGTGCCAGACGACTTTTAACACATCTATCTTGTGTATTTGAGTAGAATGAAGGTTTTTGACGCATTTACACCGAGCTGTGCTCTCAGAAACGCTCGAAACACGCGATATCACGATTTTGGAACTGTTCAACGATTCGTTCGCCACAGCTGTGCCAGACGACTTTTAACACATGGATCTTGTGTATTTGAGTAGAATGAAGGTTTTTCATACATTTACACCGAGCTGTGCTCTCAGAAACGCTCGAAACACGCGATAACACGATTTTGGTACTGGTCAACGTTTCGTTCGCCACAGCTGTGCCAGACGACTTTTAATACATGGATCTTGTGTATTTGAGTAGAATGAAGGTTTTTGACACATTTATACCCAGCTGTGCTCTGAGATACGCTCGAAACACGCGATATCACGATTTTGGAACTGTTCAACTTTTCGTCCGCCACAGCTGTGCCAGACGACTTTTAACACATCTATCTTGTGTATTTGAGTAGAATGAAGGTTTTTGACGCATTTACACCGAGCTGTGCTCTCAGAAACGCTCGAAACACGCGATATTACGATTTTGGTGTTCTTCGATGTTTCGTCCGCGACAGCTGTGCCAGACGACTTTAACCGCATGTATATTGTGCATTTGAGTAAAATGAAGGATTTTGACGCATTTACACCGAGCTGTGCTCTCAGAAACTTTCGAAACAAGCGATATCACGATTTTGGTGTTCTTCAATGTTTCGTTCGCCACAGCTGTGCCAGACAACTTTTAACACATGGATCTTGTGTATTTGAGTAGAATGAAGGTTTTTGACACATTTGCACCGAGCTGTGCTCTCAGAAATGCTCGAAACACGCGATATCACGATTTTGGTACTGGTCAACGTTTCGTTCGCCACAGCTGTGAAAGACGACTTTTAACACATGGATCTTGTGTATTTGAGTAGAATGAAGGTTTTTGACACATTTATACCGAGCTGTGCTCTGAGATACGCTCGAAACACGCGATATCACGATTTTGGAACTGTTCAACATTTCGTTCGCCACAGCTGTGCCAGACGACTTTTAACACATCTATCTTGTGTATTTGAGTAGAATGAAGGTTTTTGACGCATTTACACCGAGCTGTGCTCTCAGAAACGCTCGAAACACGCGATATCACGATTTTGGAACTGTTCAACGATTCGTTCGCCACAGCTGTGCCAGACGACTTTTAACACATGGATCTTGTGTATTTGAGTAGAATGAAGGTTTTTCATACATTTACACCGAGCTGTGCTCTCAGAAACGCTCGAAACACGCGATATTACGATTTTGGTGTTCTTCGATGTTTCGTCCGCGACAGCTGTGCCAGACGACTTTAACCGCATGTATATTGTGCATTTGAGTAAAATGAAGGATTTTGACGCATTTACACCGAGCTGTGCTCTCAGGAACGCTCGAAACACGCGATATCACGATTTTGGTCCTGTTCAAAGTTTCGTTCGCCACAGCTGTGCCCGACAACTTTTAACACGTGGATCTTGTGTATTTGAGTAGAATGAAGGTTTTTGACACATTTGCACCGAGCTGTGCTCTCAGAAATGCTCGAAACACGCGATATCACGATTTTGGTACTGGTCAACGTTTCGTTCGCCACAGCTGTGCCAGACGACTTTTAACACATGGATCTTGTGTATTTGAGTAAAATGAAGGTTTTTGACACATTTATACCGAGCTGTGCTCTGAGATACGCTCGAAACACGCGATATCACGATTTTGGAACTGTTCAACGTTTCGTTCGCCACAGCTGTGCCAGACGACTTTTAACACATCTATCTTGTGTATTTGAGTAGAATGAAGGTTTTTGACACATTTGCACCGAGCTGTGCTCTCAGAAATGCTCGAAACACGCGATATCACGATTTTGGTACTGGTCAACGTTTCGTTCGCCACAGCTGTGCCCGACAACTTTTAACACGTGGATCTTGTGTATTTGAGTAGAATGAAGGTTTTTGACACATTTACACCGAGCTGTACTCTCAGAAACGCTCGAAACCCGCGATATCACGATTTTGGTGTTCTTCGATTTTTCGTTCGCCACAGCTGTGGCAGACGACTTTTAACGCATGGATCTTGTGTATTTGAGTAGAATGAAGGTTTTTCATACATTTACACCGAGCTGTGCTCTCAGAAACGTTCGAAACACGCGATATCACGATTTTGGTACTGTTCAACGTTTCGTTCGCCACAGCTGTGCCAGATGACTTTTAACAAATGGATCTTGTGTATTTGAGTAGAATGAAGGTTTTTCATACATTTACACCGAGCTGTGCTCTCAGAAATGTTCGAAACACGCGATATCACGATTTTGGAACTGTTGAACGTTTCGTTCGCCACAGCTGTGCCAGACGACTTTTAACACATGGGTCTTGTGTATTTGAGTAGAATGAAGGTTTTTGACACATTTGCACCGAGCTGTGCTCTCAGAAATGCTCGAAACACGCGATATCACGATTTTGGTACTGGTCAACGTTTCGTTCGCCACAGCTGTGCCAGACGACTTTTAACACATGGATCTTGTGAATTTGAGTAGTATGAAGGTTTTTGACACATTTATACCTAGCTGTGCTCTGAGAGACGCTCGAAACACGCGATATCACGATTTTGGTGTTCGTCGATTTTTCGTTCGCCACAGCTGTGCCAGACGACTTTTAACACATGGATCTTGTGTATTTGAGTAGAATGAAGGTTTTTGACACATTTACACCGAGCTGTGCTCACAGAAACGTTCGAAACACGCGATATCACGATTTTGGTGTTCTTCAATGTTTCGTTCGCCACAGCTGTGCCAGACAACTTTTAACACGTGGATCTTGTGTATTTGAGTAGAATGAAGGTTTTTGACACATTTACACCGAGCTGAGCTCTCAGAAACGCTCGAAACACGCGATATCACGATTTTGGTGTTCTTCGATGTTTCGTCCGCGACAGCTGTGCCAGAAGACTTTAACCGCATGTATATTGTGCATTTGAGTAGAATGAAGGATTTTGACGCATTTACACCGAGCTGTGCTCTCAGAAACGCTCGAAACACTCGATATCACGATTTTGGTACTGTTCAACGTTTCGTTCGAAACAGCTGTGCCAGACGACTTTTAACACATGGATCTTGTGTATTTGAGTAGAATGAAGGTTTTTGACACATTTACACCGAGCTGTGCTCTCAGAAACGCTCGAAACACGCGATATCACGATTTTGGTACTGTTCAACGTTTCGTTCGCCACAGCTGTGCCAGACGACTTTTAACACATGGATCTTGTGTATTTGAGTCGTATGAAGGTTTTTGACACATTTATACCGAGCTGTGCTCTGAGAGACGCTCGAAACACGCGATATCACGATTTTGGTGTTCGTCGATTTTTCGTTCGCCACAGCTGTGCCAGACGACTTTTAACACATGGATCTTGTGTATTTGAGTAGAATGAAGGTTTTCGACACATTTACACCGAGCTGTGCTCTCAGGAACGCTCGAAACACGCGATATCACGATTTTGGTCCTGTTTAAAGTTTCGTTCGCCACAGCTGTGCCAGACAACTTTTAACACGTGGATCTTGTGTATTTGAGTAGAATGAAGGTTTTTGACACATTCACACCGAGCTGTACTCTCAGAAACGGTCGAATCACGCGATATCACGATTTTGGTGTTCTTCGATGTTTCGTCCGCGACAGCTGTGCCAGACGACTTTAACCGCATGTATATTGTGCATTTGAGTAGAATGAAGGATTTTGACGCATTTACACCGAGCTGTGCTCTCAGAAACGCTCGAAACACTCGATATCACGATTTTGGTACTGTTCAACGTTTCGTTCGAAACAGCTGTGCCAGACGACTTTTAACACATGGATCTTGTGTATTTGAGTAGAATGAAGGTTTTTGACACATTTACACCGAGCTGTGCTCTCAGAAACGCTCGAAACACGCGATATCACGATTTTTGTACTGTTCAAAGTTTCATTCGCCACAGCTGTGCCAGACAACTTTGAACACATGGATCTTGTGTATTTGAGTAGAATGAAGGTTTTTGACACATTTACACCGAGCTGTACTCTCAGAAACGCTCGAAACACGCGATATCACGATTTTGGTGTTCTTCGATGTTTCGTCCGCGACAGCTGTGCCAGAAGACTTTAACCGCATGTATATTGTGCATTTGAGTAGAATGAAGGATTTTGACGCATTTACACCGAGCTGTGCTCTCAGAAACGCTCGAAACACGCTATATCACGATTTTGGTACTGTTCAACGTTTCGTTCGCCACAGCTGTGCCAGACGACTTTTAACACATGGATCTTGTGTATTTGAGTAGAATGAAGGTTTTTGACACATTTACACCGAGCTGTGCTCTCCGGAACGCTCGAAACACGCGATATCACGATTTTGGTCCTGTTCAAAGTTTCGTTCGCCACAGCTGTGCCAGACAACTTTTAACACGTGGATCTTGTGTATTTGAGTAGAATGAAGGTTTTTGACACATTTACACCGAGCTGTACTCTCAGAAAAGCTCGAAACCCGCGATATCACGATTTTGGTACTTTCAACGTTTCGTTCGCCACAGCTGTGCCAGACGACTTTTAACACATGGATCTTGTGTTTTTGAGTAGTATGAAGGTTTTTGACACATTTATACCCAGCTGTGCTCTGAGATACGCTCGAAACACGCGATATCACGATTTTGGTGTTCTTCAATGTTTCGTTCGCCACAGCTGTGCCAGACAACTTTTAACACATGGATCTTGTGTATTTGAGTAGAATGAAGGTTTTTGACACATTTGCACCGAGCTGTGCTCTCAGAAATGCTCGAAACACGCGATATCACGATTTTGGTACTGGTCAACGTTTCGTTCGCCACAGCTGTGCCAGACGACTTTTAACACATGGATCTTGTGTATTTGAGTAGAATGAAGGTTTTTGACACATTTATACCCAGCTGTGCTCTGAGATACGCTCGAAACACGCGATATCACGATTTTGGAACTGTTCAACTTTTCGTCCGCCACAGCTGTGCCAGACGACTTTTAACACATCTATCTTGTGTATTTGAGTAGAATGAAGGTTTTTGACGCATTTACACCGAGCTGTGCTCTCAGAAACGCTCGAAACACGCGATATCACGATTTTGGAACTGTTCAACGATTCGTTCGCCACAGCTGTGCCAGACGACTTTTAACACATGGATCTTGTGTATTTGAGTAGAATGAAGGTTTTTCATACATTTACACCGAGCTGTGCTCTCAGAAACGCTCGAAACACGCGATAACACGATTTTGGTACTGGTCAACGTTTCGTTCGCCACAGCTGTGCCAGACGACTTTTAATACATGGATCTTGTGTATTTGAGTAGAATGAAGGTTTTTGACACATTTATACCCAGCTGTGCTCTGAGATACGCTCGAAACACGCGATATCACGATTTTGGAACTGTTCAACTTTTCGTCCGCCACAGCTGTGCCAGACGACTTTTAACACATCTATCTTGTGTATTTGAGTAGAATGAAGGTTTTTGACGCATTTACACCGAGCTGTGCTCTCAGAAACGCTCGAAACACGCGATATCACGATTTTGGTACTGTTCAACGTTTCGTTCGCCACAGCTGTGCCAGACGACTTTTAACACATGGATCTTGTGTATTTGAGTAGTATGAAGGTTTTTGACACATTTATACCGAGCTGTGCTCTGAGAGACGCTCGAAACACGCGATATCACGATTTTGGTGTTCGTCGATTTTTCGTTCGCCACAGCTGTGCCAGACGACTTTTAACACATGGATCTTGTGTATTTGAGTAGAATGAAGGTTTTTGACACATTTGCACCGAGCTGTGCTCTCAGAAATGCTCGAAACACGCGATATCACGATTTTGGTACTGGTCAACGTTTCGTTCGCCACAGCTGTGAAAGACGACTTTTAACACATGGATCTTGTGTATTTGAGTAGAATGAAGGTTTTTGACACATTTATACCGAGCTGTGCTCTGAGATACGCTCGAAACACGCGATATCACGATTTTGGAACTGTTCAACATTTCGTTCGCCACAGCTGTGCCAGACGACTTTTAACACATCTATCTTGTGTATTTGAGTAGAATGAAGGTTTTTGACGCATTTACACCGAGCTGTGCTCTCAGAAACGCTCGAAACACGCGATATCACGATTTTGGAACTGTTCAACGATTCGTTCGCCACAGCTGTGCCAGACGACTTTTAACACATGGATCTTGTGTATTTGAGTAGAATGAAGGTTTTTCATACATTTACACCGAGCTGTGCTCTCAGAAACGCTCGAAACACGCGATATTACGATTTTGGTGTTCTTCGATGTTTCGTCCGCGACAGCTGTGCCAGACGACTTTAACCGCATGTATATTGTGCATTTGAGTAAAATGAAGGATTTTGACGCATTTACACCGAGCTGTGCTCTCAGGAACGCTCGAAACACGCGATATCACGATTTTGGTCCTGTTCAAAGTTTCGTTCGCCACAGCTGTGCCCGACAACTTTTAACACGTGGATCTTGTGTATTTGAGTAGAATGAAGGTTTTTGACACATTTGCACCGAGCTGTGCTCTCAGAAATGCTCGAAACACGCGATATCACGATTTTGGTACTGGTCAACGTTTCGTTCGCCACAGCTGTGCCAGACGACTTTTAACACATGGATCTTGTGTATTTGAGTAAAATGAAGGTTTTTGACACATTTATACCGAGCTGTGCTCTGAGATACGCTCGAAACACGCGATATCACGATTTTGGAACTGTTCAACGTTTCGTTCGCCACAGCTGTGCCAGACGACTTTTAACACATCTATCTTGTGTATTTGAGTAGAATGAAGGTTTTTGACACATTTGCACCGAGCTGTGCTCTCAGAAATGCTCGAAACACGCGATATCACGATTTTGGTACTGGTCAACGTTTCGTTCGCCACAGCTGTGCCCGACAACTTTTAACACGTGGATCTTGTGTATTTGAGTAGAATGAAGGTTTTTGACACATTTACACCGAGCTGTACTCTCAGAAACGCTCGAAACCCGCGATATCACGATTTTGGTGTTCTTCGATTTTTCGTTCGCCACAGCTGTGGCAGACGACTTTTAACGCATGGATCTTGTGTATTTGAGTAGAATGAAGGTTTTTCATACATTTACACCGAGCTGTGCTCTCAGAAACGTTCGAAACACGCGATATCACGATTTTGGTACTGTTCAACGTTTCGTTCGCCACAGCTGTGCCAGATGACTTTTAACAAATGGATCTTGTGTATTTGAGTAGAATGAAGGTTTTTCATACATTTACACCGAGCTGTGCTCTCAGAAATGTTCGAAACACGCGATATCACGATTTTGGAACTGTTGAACGTTTCGTTCGCCACAGCTGTGCCAGACGACTTTTAACACATGGGTCTTGTGTATTTGAGTAGAATGAAGGTTTTTCATACATTTACACCGAGCTGTACTCTCAGAAACGTTCGAAACACGCGATATCACGATTTTGGTACTGTTCAACGTTTCGTTCGCCACAGCTGTGCCAGATGACTTTTAACAAATGGATCTTGTGTATTTGAGCAGAATGAAGGTTTTTGACGCATTTACACCGAGCTGTGCTCTCAGAAACGCTCGAAACACGCGATATCACGATTTTGGAACTGTTCAACGATTCGTTCGCCACAGCTGTGCCAGACGACTTTTAACACATGGATCTTGTGTATTTGAGTAGAATGAAGGTTTTTCATACATTTACACCGAGCTGTGCTCTCAGAAACGCTCGAAACACGCGATATTACGATTTTGGTGTTCTTCGATGTTTCGTCCGCGACAGCTGTGCCAGACGACTTTAACCGCATGTATATTGTGCATTTGAGTAAAATGAAGGATTTTGACGCATTTACACCGAGCTGTGCTCTCAGAAACTTTCGAAACAAGCGATATCACGATTTTGGTGTTCTTCAATGTTTCGTTCGCCACAGCTGTGCCAGACAACTTTTAACACATGGATCTTGTGTATTTGAGTAGAATGAAGGTTTTTGACACATTTGCACCGAGCTGTGCTCTCAGAAATGCTCGAAACACGCGATATCACGATTTTGGTACTGGTCAACGTTTCGTTCGCCACAGCTGTGAAAGACGACTTTTAACACATGGATCTTGTGTATTTGAGTAGAATGAAGGTTTTTGACACATTTATACCGAGCTGTGCTCTGAGATACGCTCGAAACACGCGATATCACGATTTTGGAACTGTTCAACATTTCGTTCGCCACAGCTGTGCCAGACGACTTTTAACACATCTATCTTGTGTATTTGAGTAGAATGAAGGTTTTTGACGCATTTACACCGAGCTGTGCTCTCAGAAACGCTCGAAACACGCGATATCACGATTTTGGAACTGTTCAACGATTCGTTCGCCACAGCTGTGCCAGACGACTTTTAACACATGGATCTTGTGTATTTGAGTAGAATGAAGGTTTTTCATACATTTACACCGAGCTGTGCTCTCAGAAACGCTCGAAACACGCGATATTACGATTTTGGTGTTCTTCGATGTTTCGTCCGCGACAGCTGTGCCAGACGACTTTAACCGCATGTATATTGTGCATTTGAGTAAAATGAAGGATTTTGACGCATTTACACCGAGCTGTGCTCTCAGGAACGCTCGAAACACGCGATATCACGATTTTGGTCCTGTTCAAAGTTTCGTTCGCCACAGCTGTGCCCGACAACTTTTAACACGTGGATCTTGTGTATTTGAGTAGAATGAAGGTTTTTGACACATTTGCACCGAGCTGTGCTCTCAGAAATGCTCGAAACACGCGATATCACGATTTTGGTACTGGTCAAGGTTTCGTTCGCCACAGCTGTGCCAGACGACTTTTAACACATGGATCTTGTGTATTTGAGTAAAATGAAGGTTTTTGACACATTTATACCGAGCTGTGCTCTGAGATACGCTCGAAACACGCGATATCACGATTTTGGAACTGTTCAACGTTTCGTTCGCCACAGCTGTGCCAGACGACTTTTAACACATCTATCTTGTGTATTTGAGTAGAATGAAGGTTTTTGACACATTTGCACCGAGCTGTGCTCTCAGAAATGCTCGAAACACGCGATTTCACGATTTTGGTACTGGTCAACGTTTCGTTCGCCACAGCTGTGCCCGACAACTTTTAACACGTGGATCTTGTGTATTTGAGTAGAATGAAGGTTTTTGACACATTTACACCGAGCTGTACTCTCAGAAACGCTCGAAACCCGCGATATCACGATTTTGGTGTTCTTCGATTTTTCGTTCGCCACAGCTGTGGCAGACGACTTTTAACGCATGGATCTTGTGTATTTGAGTAGAATGAAGGTTTTTCATACATTTACACCGAGCTGTGCTCTCAGAAACGTTCGAAACACGCGATATCACGATTTTGGTACTGTTCAACGTTTCGTTCGCCACAGCTGTGCCAGATGACTTTTAACAGATGGATCTTGTGTATTTGAGTAGAATGAAGGTTTTTCATACATTTACACCGAGCTGTGCTCTCAGAAATGTTCGAAACACGCGATATCACGATTTTGGAACTGTTGAACGTTTCGTTCGCCACAGCTGTGCCAGACGACTTTTAACACATGGGTCTTGTGTATTTGAGTAGAATGAAGGTTTTTCATACATTTACACCGAGCTGTACTCTCAGAAACGTTCGAAACACGCGATATCACGATTTTGGTACTGTTCAACGTTTCGTTCGCCACAGCTGTGCCAGATGACTTTTAACAAATGGATCTTGTGTATTTGAGTAGAATGAAGGTTTTTGACACATTTACACCGAGCTGTGCTCACAGAAACGTTCGAAACACGCGATATCACGATTTTGGAACTGTTCAACGTTTCGTTCGCCACAGCTGTGCCAGACGACTTTTAACACATGGATCTTGTGTATTTGAGTAGAATGAAGGTTTTTCATACCTTTACACCGAGCTGTGCTCACAGAAACGTTCGAAACACGCGATATCACGATTTTGCTACTGTTCAACGTTTCGTTCGCCACAGCTGTGCCAGACGACTTTTAACACATGGATCTTGTGTATTTGAGTAGAATGAAGGTTTTTGATACATTTATACCGAGCTGCGCTCTGAGATACGCTCGAAACACGCGATATCACGATTTTGGTACTGTTCAACGTTTCGTTCGTCACAGCTGTGCCAGACGACTTTTAACACATGGATCTTGTGTATTTGAGTAGAATGAAGGTTTTTGACACATTTACACCGAGCTGTGCTCTCCGGAACGCTCGAAACACGCGATATCACGATTTTGGTCCTGTTCAAAGTTTCGTTCGCCACAGCTGTGCCAGACAACTTTTAACACGTGGATCTTGTGTATTTGAGTAGAATGAAGGTTTTTGACACATTTACACCGAGCTGTACTCTCAGAAAAGCTCGAAACCCGCGATATCACGATTTTGGTACTTTCAACGTTTCGTTCGCCACAGCTGTGCCAGACGACTTTTAACACATGGATCTTGTGTTTTTGAGTAGTATGAAGGTTTTTGACACATTTATACCCAGCTGTGCTCTGAGATACGCTCGAAACACGCGATATCACGATTTTGGTGTTCTTCAATGTTTCGTTCGCCACAGCTGTGCCAGACAACTTTTAACACATGGATCTTGTGTATTTGAGTAGAATGAAGGTTTTTGACACATTTGCACCGAGCTGTGCTCTCAGAAATGCTCGAAACACGCGATATCACGATTTTGGTACTGGTCAACGTTTCGTTCGCCACAGCTGTGCCAGACGACTTTTAACACATGGATCTTGTGTATTTGAGTAGAATGAAGGTTTTTGACACATTTATACCCAGCTGTGCTCTGAGATACGCTCGAAACACGCGATATCACGATTTTGGAACTGTTCAACTTTTCGTCCGCCACAGCTGTGCCAGACGACTTTTAACACATCTATCTTGTGTATTTGAGTAGAATGAAGGTTTTTGACGCATTTACACCGAGCTGTGCTCTCAGAAACGCTCGAAACACGCGATATCACGATTTTGGAACTGTTCAACGATTCGTTCGCCACAGCTGTGCCAGACGACTTTTAACACATGGATCTTGTGTATTTGAGTAGAATGAAGGTTTTTCATACATTTACACCGAGCTGTGCTCTCAGAAACGCTCGAAACACGCGATATTACGATTTTGGTGTTCTTCGATGTTTCGTCCGCGACAGCTGTGCCAGACGACTTTAACCGCATGTATATTGTGCATTTGAGTAAAATGAAGGATTTTGACGCATTTACACCGAGCTGTGCTCTCAGAAATGCTCGAAACACGCGATATCACGATTTTGGTACTGGTCAACGTTTCGTTCGCCACAGCTCTGCCAGACGACTTTTAACACATGGATCTTGTGTATTTGAGTAGAATGAAGGTTTTTGACACATTTATACCGAGCTGTGCTCTGAGATACGCTCGAAACACGCGATATCACGATTTTGGAACTGTTCAACGTTTCGTTCGCCACAGCTGTGCCAGACGACTTTTAACACATCTATCTTGTGTATTTGAGTAGAATGAAGGTTTTTGACGCATTTACACCGAGCTGTGCTCTCAGAAACGCTCGAAACACGCGATATCACGATTTTGGAACTGTTCAACGATTCGTTCGCCACAGCTGTGCCAGACGACTTTTAACACATGGATCTTGTGTATTTGAGTAGAATGAAGGTTTTTCATACATTTACACCGAGCTGTGCTCTCAGAAACGCTCGAAACACGCGATATCACGATTTTGGTGTTCGTCGATTTTTCGTTCGCCACAGCTGTGCCAGACGACTTTTAACGCATGAAAATTGTGCATTTGAGTAGAATGAAGGTTTTTGACACATTTACAACGAGCTGTGCTCTCAGGAACAATCGAAACAGGCGATATCACGATTTTGGTCCTGTTCAAAGTTTCGTTCGCCACAGCTGTGCCAGACAACTTTTAACACGTGGATCTTGTGTATTTGAGTAGAATGAAGGTTTTTGACACATTTACAACGAGCTGTACTCTCAGAAACGCTCGAAACCCGCGATATCACGATTTTGGTGTTCTTCGATTTTTCGTTCGCCGCAGCTGTGGCAGACGACTTTTAACGCATGGATAATGTGCATTTGAGTAGAATGAAGGTTTTTCATACATTTACACCGAGCTGTGCTCTCAGAATCGTTCGAAACACGCGATATCACGATTTTGGAACTGTTCAACGTTTCGTTCGCCACAGCTGTGCCAGACGACTTTTAACACATGGATCTTGTGTATTTGAGTAGAATGAAGGGTTTTCATACATTTACACCGAGCTGTGCTCTCAGAAACGTTCGAAACACGCGATATCACGACTTTGGTACTGTTCAACGTTTCGTTCGCCACAGCTGTGCCAGACGACTTTTAACACATCTATCTTGTGTATTTGAGTAGAATGAAGGTTTTTGACGCATTTACACCGAGCTGTGCTCTCAGAAACGCTCGAAACACGCGATATCACGATTTTGGAACTGTTCAACGATTCGTTCGCCACAGCTGTGCCAGACGACTTTTAACACATGGATCTTGTGTATTTGAGTAGAATGAAGGTTTTTCATACATTTACACCGAGCTGTGCTCTCAGAAACGCTCGAAACACGCGATATTACGATTTTGGTGTTCTTCGATGTTTCGTCCGCGACAGCTGTGCCAGACGACTTTAACCGCATGTATATTGTGCATTTGAGTAAAATGAAGGATTTTGACGCATTTACACCGAGCTGTGCTCTCAGGAACGCTCGAAACACGCGATATCACGATTTTGGTCCTGTTCAAAGTTTCGTTCGCCACAGCTGTGCCCGACAACTTTTAACACGTGGATCTTGTGTATTTGAGTAGAATGAAGGTTTTTGACACATTTGCACCGAGCTGTGCTCTCAGAAATGCTCGAAACACGCGATATCACGATTTTGGAACTGTTGAACGTTTCGTTCGCCACAGCTGTGCCAGACGACTTTTAACACATGGATCTTGTGTATTTGAGTAGAATGAAGGTTTTTCATACATTTACACCGAGCTGTGCTCTCAGAAACGTTCGAAACACGCGATATCACGATTTTGGTACTGTTCAACGTTTCGTTCGCCACAGATGTGCCAGATGACTTTTAACAAATGGATCTTGTGTATTTGAGTAGAATGAAGGTTTTTGACACATTTACACCGAGCTGTGCTCACAGAAACGTTCGAAACACGCGATATCACGATTTTGCTACTGTTCAACGTTTCGTTCGCCACAGCTGTGCCAGACGACTTTTAACACATGGATCTTGTGTATTTGAGTAGAATGAAGGTTTTTGATACATTTATACCGAGCTGCGCTCTGAGATACGCTCGAAACACGCGATACCACGATTTTGGAACTGTTCAACGTTTCGTTCGCCACAGCTGTGCCAGACGACTTTTAACACATCTATCTTGTGTATTTGAGTAGAATGAAGGTTTTTGACGCATTTACACCGAGCTGTGCTCTCAGAAACGCTCGAAACACGCGATATCACGATTTTGGAACTGTTCAACGATTCGTTCGCCACAGCTGTGCCAGACGACTTTTAACACATGGATCTTGTGTATTTGAGTAGAATGAAGGTTTTTCATACATTTACACCGAGCTGTGCTCTCAGAAACGCTCGAAACACGCGATATTACGATTTTGGTGTTCTTCGATGTTTCGTCCGCGACAGCTGTGCCAGACGACTTTAACCGCATGTATATTGTGCATTTGAGTAAAATGAAGGATTTTGACGCATTTACACCGAGCTGTGCTCTCAGAAACGTTCGAAACAAGCGATATCACGATTTTGGTGTTCTTCAATGTTTCGTTCGCCACAGCTGTGCCAGACAACTTTTAACACATGGATCTTGTGTATTTGAGTAGAATGAAGGTTTTTGACACATTTGCACCGAGCTGTGCTCTCAGAAATGCGCGAAACACGCGATATCACGATTTTGGTACTGGTCAACGTTTCGTTCGCCACAGCTGTGCCAGACGACTTTTAACACATGGATCTTGTGTATTTGAGTAGAATGAAGGTTTTTGACACATTTATACCGAGCTGTGCTCTGAGATACGCTCGAAACACGCGATATCACGATTTTGGAACTGTTCAACGTTTCGTTCGCCACAGCTGTGCCAGACGACTTTTAACACATCTATCTTGTGTATTTGAGTAGAATGAAGGTTTTTGACGCATTTACACCGAGCTGTGCTCTCAGAAACGCTCGAAACACGCGATATCACGATTTTGGAACTGTTCAACGTTTCGTTCGCCACAGCTGTGCCAGACGACTTTTAACACATCTATCTTGTGTATTTGAGTAGAATGAAGGTTTTTGACACATTTGCACCGAGCTGTGCTCTCAGAAATGCTCGAAACACGCGATATCACGATTTTGGTACTGGTCAACGTTTCGTTCGCCACAGCTGTGCCCGACAACTTTTAACACGTGGATCTTGTGTATTTGAGTAGAATGAAGGTTTTTGACACATTTACACCAAGCTGTACTCTCAGAAACGCTCGAAACCCGCGATATCACGATTTTGGTGTTCTTCGATTTTTCGTTCGCCACAGCTGTGGCAGACGACTTTTAACGCATGGATCTTGTGTATTTGAGTAGAATGAAGGTTTTTCATACATTTACACCGAGCTGTGCTCTCAGAAACGTTCGAAACACGCGATATCACGATTTTGGTACTGTTCAACGTTTCGTTCGCCACAGCTGTGCCAGATGACTTTTAACAAATGGATCTTGTGTATTTGAGTAGAATGAAGGTTTTTCATACATTTACACCGAGCTGTGCTCTCAGAAATGTTCGAAACACGCGATATCACGATTTTGGAACTGTTGAACGTTTCGTTCGCCACAGCTGTGCCAGACGACTTTTAACACATGGGTCTTGTGTATTTGAGTAGAATGAAGGTTTTTCATACATTTACACCGAGCTGTACTCTCAGAAACGTTCGAAACACGCGATATCACGATTTTGGTACTGTTCAACGTTTCGTTCGCCACAGCTGTGCCAGATGACTTTTAACAAATGGATCTTGTGTATTTGAGTAGAATGAAGGTTTTTGACGCATTTACACCGAGCTGTGCTCTCAGAAACGCTCGAAACACGCGATATCACGATTTTGGAACTGTTCAACGATTCGTTCGCCACAGCTGTGCCAGACGACTTTTAACACATGGATCTTGTGTATTTGAGTAGAATGAAGGTTTTTCATACATTTACACCGAGCTGTGCTCTCAGAAACGCTCGAAACACGCGATATTACGATTTTGGTGTTCTTCGATGTTTCGTCCGCGACAGCTGTGCCAGACGACTTTAACCGCATGTATATTGTGCATTTGAGTAAAATGAAGGATTTTGACGCATTTACACCGAGCTGTGCTCTCAGAAACGTTCGAAACAAGCGATATCACGATTTTGGTGTTCTTCAATGTTTCGTTCGCCACAGCTGTGCCAGACAACTTTTAACACATGGATCTTGTGTATTTGAGTAGAATGAAGGTTTTTGACACATTTGCACCGAGCTGTGCTCTCAGAAATGCTCGAAACACGCGATATCACGATTTTGGTACTGGTCAACGTTTCGTTCGCCACAGCTGTGAAAGACGACTTTTAACACATGGATCTTGTGTATTTGAGTAGAATGAAGGTTTTTGACACATTTATACCGAGCTGTGCTCTGAGATACGCTCGAAACACGCGATATCACGATTTTGGAACTGTTCAACATTTCGTTCGCCACAGCTGTGCCAGACGACTTTTAACACATCTATCTTGTGTATTTGAGTAGAATGAAGGTTTTTGACGCATTTACACCGAGCTGTGCTCTCAGAAACGCTCGAAACACGCGATATCACGATTTTGGAACTGTTCAACGATTCGTTCGCCACAGCTGTGCCAGACGACTTTTAACACATGGATCTTGTGTATTTGAGTAGAATGAAGGTTTTTCATACATTTACACCGAGCTGTGCTCTCAGAAACGCTCGAAACACGCGATATTACGATTTTGGTGTTCTTCGATGTTTCGTCCGCGACAGCTGTGCCAGACGACTTTAACCGCATGTATATTGTGCATTTGAGTAAAATGAAGGATTTTGACGCATTTACACCGAGCTGTGATCTCAGGAACGCTCGAAACACGCGATATCACGATTTTGGTCCTGTTCAAAGTTTCGTTCGCCACAGCTGTGCCCGACAACTTTTAACACGTGGATCTTGTGTATTTGAGTAGAATGAAGGTTTTTGACACATTTGCACCGAGCTGTGCTCTCAGAAATGCTCGAAACACGCGATATCACGATTTTGGTACTGGTCAACGTTTCGTTCGCCACAGCTGTGCCAGACGACTTTTAACACATGGATCTTGTGTATTTGAGTAAAATGAAGGTTTTTGACACATTTATACCGAGCTGTGCTCTGAGATACGCTCGAAACACGCGATATCACGATTTTGGAACTGTTCAACGTTTCGTTCGCCACAGCTGTGCCAGACGACTTTTAACACATCTATCTTGTGTATTTGAGTAGAATGAAGGTTTTTGACACATTTGCACCGAGCTGTGCTCTCAGAAATGCTCGAAACACGCGATATCACGATTTTGGTACTGGTCAACGTTTCGTTCGCCACAGCTGTGCCCGACAACTTTTAACACGTGGATCTTGTGTATTTGAGTAGAATGAAGGTTTTTGACACATTTACACCAAGCTGTACTCTCAGAAACGCTCGAAACCCGCGATATCACGATTTTGGTGTTCTTCGATTTTTCGTTCGCCACAGCTGTGGCAGACGACTTTTAACGCATGGATCTTGTGTATTTGAGTAGAATGAAGGTTTTTCATACATTTACACCGAGCTGTGCTCTCAGAAACGTTCGAAACACGCGATATCACGATTTTGGTACTGTTCAACGTTTCGTTCGCCACAGCTGTGCCAGATGACTTTTAACAAATGGATCTTGTGTATTTGAGTAGAATGAAGGTTTTTCATACATTTACACCGAGCTGTGCTCTCAGAAATGTTCGAAACACGCGATATCACGATTTTGGAACTGTTGAACGTTTCGTTCGCCACAGCTGTGCCAGACGACTTTTAACACATGGGTCTTGTGTATTTGAGTAGAATGAAGGTTTTTCATACATTTACACCGAGCTGTACTCTCAGAAACGTTCGAAACACGCGATATCACGATTTTGGTACTGTTCAACGTTTCGTTCGCCACAGCTGTGCCAGATGACTTTTAACAAATGGATCTTGTGTATTTGAGTAGAATGAAGGTTTTTGACGCATTTACACCGAGCTGTGCTCTCAGAAACGCTCGAAACACGCGATATCACGATTTTGGAACTGTTCAACGATTCGTTCGCCACAGCTGTGCCAGACGACTTTTAACACATGGATCTTGTATATTTGAGTAGAATGAAGGTTTTTCATACATTTACACCGAGCTGTGCTCTCAGAAACGCTCGAAACACGCGATATTACGATTTTGGTGTTCTTCGATGTTTCGTCCGCGACAGCTGTGCCAGACGACTTTAACCGCATGTATATTGTGCATTTGAGTAAAATGAAGGATTTTGACGCATTGACACCGAGCTGTGCTCTCAGAAACGTTCGAAACAAGCGATATCACGATTTTGGTGTTCTTCAATGTTTCGTTCGCCACAGCTGTGCCAGACAACTTTTAACACATGGATCTTGTGTATTTGAGTAGAATGAAGGTTTTTGACACATTTGCACCGAGCTGTGCTCTCAGAAATGCTCGAAACACGCGATATCACGATTTTGGTACTGGTCAACGTTTCGTTCGCCACAGCTGTGAAAGACGACTTTTAACACATGGATCTTGTGTATTTGAGTAGAATGAAGGTTTTTGACACATTTATACCGAGCTGTGCTCTGAGATACGCTCGAAACACGCGATATCACGATTTTGGAACTGTTCAACATTTCGTTCGCCACAGCTGTGCCAGACGACTTTTAACACATCTATCTTGTGTATTTGAGTAGAATGAAGGTTTTTGACGCATTTACACCGAGCTGTGCTCTCAGAAACGCTCGAAACACGCGATATCACGATTTTGGAACTGTTCAACGATTCGTTCGCCACAGCTGTGCCAGACGACTTTTAACACATGGATCTTGTGTATTTGAGTAGAATGAAGGTTTTTCATACATTTACACCGAGCTGTGCTCTCAGAAACGCTCGAAACACGCGATATTACGATTTTGGTGTTCTTCGATGTTTCGTCCGCGACAGCTGTGCCAGACGACTTTAACCGCATGTATATTGTGCATTTGAGTAAAATGAAGGATTTTGACGCATTTACACCGAGCTGTGCTCTCAGGAACGCTCGAAACACGCGATATCACGATTTTGGTCCTGTTCAAAGTTTCGTTCGCCACAGCTGTGCCCGACAACTTTTAACACGTGGATCTTGTGTATTTGAGTAGAATGAAGGTTTTTGACACATTTGCACCGAGCTGTGCTCTCAGAAATGCTCGAAACACGCGATATCACGATTTTGGTACTGGTCAACGTTTCGTTCGCCACAGCTGTGCCAGACGACTTTTAACACATGGATCTTGTGTATTTGAGTAAAATGAAGGTTTTTGACACATTTATACCGAGCTGTGCTCTGAGATACGCTCGAAACACGCGATATCACGATTTTGGAACTGTTCAACGTTTCGTTCGCCACAGCTGTGCCAGACGACTTTTAACACATCTATCTTGTGTATTTGAGTAGAATGAAGGTTTTTGACACATTTGCACCGAGCTGTGCTCTCAGAAATGCTCGAAACACGCGATATCACGATTTTGGTACTGGTCAACGTTTCGTTCGCCACAGCTGTGCCCGACAACTTTTAACACGTGGATCTTGTGTATTTGAGTAGAATGAAGGTTTTTGACACATTTACACCAAGCTGTACTCTCAGAAACGCTCGAAACCCGCGATATCACGATTTTGGTGTTCTTCGATTTTTCGTTCGCCACAGCTGTGGCAGACGACTTTTAACGCATGGATCTTGTGTATTTGAGTAGAATGAAGGTTTTTCATACATTTACACCGAGCTGTGCTCTCAGAAACGTTCGAAACACGCGATATCACGATTTTGGTACTGTTCAACGTTTCGTTCGCCACAGCTGTGCCAGATGACTTTTAACAAATGGATCTTGTGTATTTGAGTAGAATGAAGGTTTTTCATACATTTACACCGAGCTGTGCTCTCAGAAATGTTCGAAACACGCGATATCACGATTTTGGAACTGTTGAACGTTTCGTTCGCCACAGCTGTGCCAGACGACTTTTAACACATGGGTCTTGTGTATTTGAGTAGAATGAAGGTTTTTCATACATTTACACCGAGCTGTACTCTCAGAAACGTTCGAAACACGCGATATCACGATTTTGGTACTGTTCAACGTTTCGTTCGCCACAGCTGTGCCAGATGACTTTTAACAAATGGATCTTGTGTATTTGAGTAGAATGAAGGTTTTTGACGCATTTACACCGAGCTGTGCTCTCAGAAACGCTCGAAACACGCGATATCACGATTTTGGAACTGTTCAACGATTCGTTCGCCACAGCTGTGCCAGACGACTTTTAACACATGGATCTTGTGTATTTGAGTAGAATGAAGGTTTTTCATACATTTACACCGAGCTGTGCTCTCAGAAACGCTCGAAACACGCGATATTACGATTTTGGTGTTCTTCGATGTTTCGTCCGCGACAGCTGTGCCAGACGACTTTAACCGCATGTATATTGTGCATTTGAGTAAAATGAAGGATTTTGACGCATTTACACCGAGCTGTGCTCTCAGAAACGTTCGAAACAAGCGATATCACGATTTTGGTGTTCTTCAATGTTTCGTTCGCCACAGCTGTGCCAGACAACTTTTAACACATGGATCTTGTGTATTTGAGTAGAATGAAGGTTTTTGACACATTTGCACCGAGCTGTGCTCTCAGAAATGCTCGAAACACGCGATATCACGATTTTGGTACTGGTCAACGTTTCGTTCGCCACAGCTGTGAAAGACGACTTTTAACACATGGATCTTGTGTATTTGAGTAGAATGAAGGTTTTTGACACATTTATACCGAGCTGTGCTCTGAGATACGCTCGAAACACGCGATATCACGATTTTGGAACTGTTCAACATTTCGTTCGCCACAGCTGTGCCAGACGACTTTTAACACATCTATCTTGTGTATTTGAGTAGAATGAAGGTTTTTGACGCATTTACACCGAGCTGTGCTCTCAGAAACGCTCGAAACACGCGATATCACGATTTTGGAACTGTTCAACGATTCGTTCGCCACAGCTGTGCCAGACGACTTTTAACACATGGATCTTGTGTATTTGAGTAGAATGAAGGTTTTTCATACATTTACACCGAGCTGTGCTCTCAGAAACGCTCGAAACACGCGATATTACGATTTTGGTGTTCTTCGATGTTTCGTGCGCGACAGCTGTGCCAGACGACTTTAACCGCATGTATATTGTGCATTTGAGTAAAATGAAGGATTTTGACGCATTTACACCGAGCTGTGCTCTCAGGAACGCTCGAAACACGCGATATCACGATTTTGGTCCTGTTCAAAGTTTCGTTCGCCACAGCTGTGCCCGACAACTTTTAACACGTGGATCTTGTGTATTTGAGTAGAATGAAGGTTTTTGACACATTTGCACCGAGCTGTGCTCTCAGAAATGCTCGAAACACGCGATATCACGATTTTGGTACTGGTCAACGTTTCGTTCGCCACAGCTGTGCCAGACGACTTTTAACACATGGATCTTGTGTATTTGAGTAAAATGAAGGTTTTTGACACATTTATACCGAGCTGTGCTCTGAGATACGCTCGAAACACGCGATATCACGATTTTGGAACTGTTCAACGTTTCGTTCGCCACAGCTGTGCCAGACGACTTTTAACACATCTATCTTGTGTATTTGAGTAGAATGAAGGTTTTTGACACATTTGCACCGAGCTGTGCTCTCAGAAATGCTCGAAACACGCGATATCACGATTTTGGTACTGGTCAACGTTTCGTTCGCCACAGCTGTGCCCGACAACTTTTAACACGTGGATCTTGTGTATTTGAGTAGAATGAAGGTTTTTGACACATTTACACCAAGCTGTACTCTCAGAAACGCTCGAAACCCGCGATATCACGATTTTGGTGTTCTTCGATTTTTCGTTCGCCACAGCTGTGGCAGACGACTTTTAACGCATGGATCTTGTGTATTTGAGTAGAATGAAGGTTTTTCATACATTTACACCGAGCTGTGCTCTCAGAAACGTTCGAAACACGCGATATCACGATTTTGGTACTGTTCAACGTTTCGTTCGCCACAGCTGTGCCAGATGACTTTTAACAAATGGATCTTGTGTATTTGAGTAGAATGAAGGTTTTTCATACATTTACACCGAGCTGTGCTCTCAGAAATGTTCGAAACACGCGATATCACGATTTTGGAACTGTTGAACGTTTCGTTCGCCACAGCTGTGCCAGACGACTTTTAACACATGGGTCTTGTGTATTTGAGTAGAATGAAGGTTTTTCATACATTTACACCGAGCTGTACTCTCAGAAACGTTCGAAACACGCGATATCACGATTTTGGTACTGTTCAACGTTTCGTTCGCCACAGCTGTGCCAGATGACTTTTAACAAATGGATCTTGTGTATTTGAGTAGAATGAAGGTTTTTGACACATTTACACCGAGCTGTGCTCACAGAACCGTTCGAAACACGCGATATCACGATTTTGCTACTGTTCAACGTTTCGTTCGCCACAGCTGTGCCAGACGACTTTTAACACATGGATCTTGTGTATTTGAGTAGAATGAAGGTTTTTGACACATTTGCACCGAGCTGTGCTCTCAGAAATGCTCGAAACACGCGATATCACGATTTTGGTACTGGTCAACGTTTCGTTCGCCACAGCTGTGCCAGACGACTTTTAACACATGGATCTTGTGTATTTGAGTAAAATGAAGGTTTTTGACACATTTATACCGAGCTGTGCTCTGAGATACGCTCGAAACACGCGATATCACGATTTTGGAACTGTTGAACGTTTCGTTCGCCACAGCTGTGCCAGACGACTTTTAACACATGGATCTTGTGTATTTGAGTAGAATGAAGGTTTTTCATACATTTACACCGAGCTGTGCTCTCAGAAACGTTCGAAACACGCGATATCACGATTTTGGTACTGTTCAACGTTTCGTTCGCCACAGATGTGCCAGATGACTTTTAACAAATGGATCTTGTGTATTTGAGTAGAATGAAGGTTTTTGACACATTTACACCGAGCTGTGCTCACAGAACCGTTCGAAACACGCGATATCACGATTTTGCTACTGTTCAACGTTTCGTTCGCCACAGCTGTGCCAGACGACTTTTAACACATGGATCTTGTGTATTTGAGTAGAATGAAGGTTTTTGATACATTTATACCGAGCTGCGCTCTGAGATACGCTCGAAACACGCGATACCACGATTTTGGAACTGTTCAACGTTTCGTTCGCCACAGCTGTGCCAGACGACTTTTAACACATCTATCTTGTGTATTTGAGTAGAATGAAGGTTTTTGACGCATTTACACCGAGCTGTGCTCTCAGAAACGCTCGAAACACGCGATATCACGATTTTGGAACTGTTCAACGATTCGTTCGCCACAGCTGTGCCAGACGACTTTTAACACATGGATCTTGTGTATTTGAGTAGAATGAAGGTTTTTCATACATTTACACCGAGCTGTGCTCTCAGAAACGCTCGAAACACGCGATATTACGATTTTGGTGTTCTTCGATGTTTCGTCCGCGACAGCTGTGCCAGACGACTTTAACCGCATGTATATTGTGCATTTGAGTAAAATGAAGGATTTTGACGCATTTACACCGAGCTGTGCTCTCAGAAACGTTCGAAACAAGCGATATCACGATTTTGGTGTTCTTCAATGTTTCGTTCGCCACAGCTGTGCCAGACAACTTTTAACACATGGATCTTGTGTATTTGAGTAGAATGAAGGTTTTTGACACATTTGCACCGAGCTGTGCTCTCAGAAATGCGCGAAACACGCGATATCACGATTTTGGTACTGGTCAACGTTTCGTTCGCCACAGCTGTGCCAGACGACTTTTAACACATGGATCTTGTGTATTTGAGTAGAATGAAGGTTTTTGACACATTTATACCGAGCTGTGCTCTGAGATACGCTCGAAACACGCGATATCACGATTTTGGAACTGTTCAACGTTTCGTTCGCCACAGCTGTGCCAGACGACTTTTAACACATCTATCTTGTGTATTTGAGTAGAATGAAGGTTTTTGACACATTTGCACCGAGCTGTACTCTCAGAAACGCTCGAAACCCGCGATATCACGATTTTGGTGTTCTTCGATTTTTCGTTCGCCACAGCTGTGGCAGACGACGTTTAACGCATGGATCTTGTGTATTTGAGTAGAATGAAGGTTTTTCATACATTTACACCGAGCTGTGCTCTCAGAAACGTTCGAAACACGCGATATCACGATTTTGGTCCTGTTCAAAGTTTCGTTCGCCACAGCTGTGCCAGACAACTTTTAACACGTGGATCTTGTGTATTTGAGTAGAATGAAGGTTTTTGACACATTTACACCGAGCTGTACTCTCAGAAAAGCTCGAAACCCGCGATATCACGATTTTGGTACTTTCAACGTTTCGTTCGCCACAGCTGTGCCAGACGACTTTTAACACATGGATCTTGTGTTTTTGAGTAGTATGAAGGTTTTTGACACATTTATACCCAGCTGTGCTCTGAGATACGCTCGAAACACGCGATATCACGATTTTGGTGTTCTTCAATGTTTCGTTCGCCACAGCTGTGCCAGACAACTTTTAACACATGGATCTTGTGTATTTGAGTAGAATGAAGGTTTTTGACACATTTGCACCGAGCTGTGCTCTCAGAAATGCTCGAAACACGCGATATCACGATTTTGGTACTGGTCAACGTTTCGTTCGCCACAGCTGTGCCAGACGACTTTTAACACATGGATCTTGTGTATTTGAGTAGAATGAAGGTTTTTGACACATTTATACCCAGCTGTGCTCTGAGATACGCTCGAAACACGCGATATCACGATTTTGGAACTGTTCAACTTTTCGTCCGCCACAGCTGTGCCAGACGACTTTTAACACATCTATCTTGTGTATTTGAGTAGAATGAAGGTTTTTGACGCATTTACACCGAGCTGTGCTCTCAGAAACGCTCGAAACACGCGATATCACGATTTTGGAACTGTTCAACGATTCGTTCGCCACAGCTGTGCCAGACGACTTTTAACACATGGATCTTGTGTATTTGAGTAGAATGAAGGTTTTTCATACATTTACACCGAGCTGTGCTCTCAGAAACGCTCGAAACACGCGATATCACGATTTTGGTACTGGTCAACGTTTCGTTCGCCACAGCTGTGCCAGACGACTTTTAACACATGGATCTTGTGTATTTGAGTAGAATGAAGGTTTTTGACACATTTATACCCAGCTGTGCTCTGAGATACGCTCGAAACACGCGATATCACGATTTTGGAACTGTTCAACTTTTCGTCCGCCACAGCTGTGCCAGACGACTTTTAACACATCTATCTTGTGTATTTGAGTAGAATGAAGGTTTTTGACGCATTTACACCGAGCTGTGCTCTCAGAAACGCTCGAAACACGCGATATCACGATTTTGGTACTGTTCAACGTTTCGTTCGCCACAGCTGTGCCAAACGACTTTTAACACATGGATCTTGTGTATTTGAGTAGTATGAAGGTTTTTGACACACTTATACCGAGCTGTGCTCTGAGAGACGCTCGAAACACGCGATATCACGATTTTGGTGTTCGTCGATTTTTCGTTCGCCACAGCTGTGCCAGACGACTTTTAACGCATGAATATTGTGCATTTGAGTAGAATGAAGGTTTTTGACACATTTACAACGAGCTGTGCTCTCAGGAACAATCGAAACAGGCGATATCACGATTTTGGTCCTGTTCAAAGTTTCGTTCGCCACAGTTGTGCCAGACGACTTTTAACACATGGATCTTGTGTATTTGAGTAGAATGAAGGTTTTTCATACATTTACACCGAGCTGTGCTCTCAGAAACGCTCGAAACACGCGATATTACGATTTTGGTGTTCTTCGATGTTTCGTCCGCGACAGCTGTGCCAGACGACTTTAACCGCATGTATATTGTGCATTTGAGTAAAATGAAGGATTTTGACGCATTTACACCGAGCTGTGCTCTCAGAAACGTTCGAAACAAGCGATATCACGATTTTGGTGTTCTTCAATGTTTCGTTCGCCACAGCTGTGCCAGACAACTTTTAACACATGGATCTTGTGTATTTGAGTAGAATGAAGGTTTTTGACACATTTGCACCGAGCTGTGCTCTCAGAAATGCGCGAAACACGCGATATCACGATTTTGGTACTGGTCAACGTTTCGTTCGCCACAGCTGTGCCAGACGACTTTTAACACATGGATCTTGTGTATTTGAGTAGAATGAAGGTTTTTGACACATTTATACCGAGCTGTGCTCTGAGATACGCTCGAAACACGCGATATCACGATTTTGGAACTGTTCAACGTTTCGTTCGCCACAGCTGTGCCAGACGACTTTTAACACATCTATCTTGTGTATTTGAGTAGAATGAAGGTTTTTGACGCATTTACACCGAGCTGTGCTCTCAGAAACGCTCGAAACACGCGATATCACGATTTTGGAACTGTTCAACGATTCGTTCGCCACAGCTGTGCCAGACGACTTTTAACACATGGATCTTGTGTATTTGAGTAGAATGAAGGTTTTTCATACATTTACACCGAGCTGTGCTCTCAGAAACGCTCGAAACACGCGATATTACGATTTTGGTGTTCTTCGATGTTTCGTCCGCGACAGCTGTGCCAGACGACTTTAACCGCATGTATATTGTGCATTTGAGTAAAATGAAGGATTTTGACGCATTTACACCGAGCTGTGCTCTCAGGAACGCTCGAAACACGCGATATCACGATTTTGGTCCTGTTCAAAGTTTCGTTCGCCACAGCTTTGCCCGACAACTTTTAACACGTGGATCTTGTGTATTTGAGTAGAATGAAGGTTTTTGACACATTTGCACCGAGCTGTGCTCTCAGAAATGCTCGAAACACGCGATATCACGATTTTGGTACTGGTCAACGTTTCGTTCGCCACAGCTGTGCCAGACGACTTTTAACACATGGATCTTGTGTATTTGAGTAAAATGAAGGTTTTTGACACATTTATACCGAGCTGTGCTCTGAGATACGCTCGAAACACGCGATATCACGATTTTGGAACTGTTCAACGTTTCGTTCGCCACAGCTGTGCCAGACGACTTTTAACACATCTATCTTGTGTATTTGAGTAGAATGAAGGTTTTTGACACATTTGCACCGAGCTGTGCTCTCAGAAATGCTCGAAACACGCGATATCACGATTTTGGTACTGGTCAACGTTTCGTTCGCCACAGCTGTGCCCGACAACTTTTAACACGTGGATCTTGTGTATTTGAGTAGAATGAAGGTTTTTGACACATCTACACCAAGCTGTACTCTCAGAAACGCTCGAAACCCGCGATATCACGATTTTGGTGTTCTTCGATTTTTCGTTCGCCACAGCTGTGGCAGACGACTTTTAACGCATGGATCTTGTGTATTTGAGTAGAATGAAGGTTTTTCATACATTTACACCGAGCTGTGCTCTCAGAAACGTTCGAAACACGCGATATCACGATTTTGGTACTGTTCAACGTTTCGTTCGCCACAGCTGTGCCAGATGACTTTTAACAAATGGATCTTGTGTATTTGAGTAGAATGAAGGTTTTTCATACATTTACACCGAGCTGTGCTCTCAGAAATGTTCGAAACACGCGATATCACGATTTTGGAACTGTTGAACGTTTCGTTCGCCACAGCTGTGCCAGACGACTTTTAACACATGGGTCTTGTGTATTTGAGTAGAATGAAGGTTTTTCATACATTTACACCGAGCTGTACTCTCAGAAACGTTCGAAACACGCGATATCACGATTTTGGTACTGTTCAACGTTTCGTTCGCCACAGCTGTGCCAGATGACTTTTAACAAATGGATCTTGTGTATTTGAGTAGAATGAAGGTTTTTGACGCATTTACACCGAGCTGTGCTCTCAGAAACGCTCGAAACACGCGATATCACGATTTTGGAACTGTTCGACGATTCGTTCGCCACAGCTGTGCCAGACGACTTTTAACACATGGATCTTGTGTATTTGAGTAGAATGAAGGTTTTTCATACATTTCCACCGAGCTGTGCTCTCAGAAACGCTCGAAACACGCGATATTACGATTTTGGTGTTCTTCGATGTTTCGTCCGCGACAGCTGTGCCAGACGACTTTAACCGCATGTATATTGTGCATTTGAGTAAAATGAAGGATTTTGACGCATTTACACCGAGCTGTGCTCTCAGAAACGTTCGAAACAAGCGATATCACGATTTTGGTGTTCTTCAATGTTTCGTTCGCCACAGCTGTGCCAGATAACTTTTAACACATGGATCTTGTGTATTTGAGTAGAATGAAGGTTTTTGACACATTTGCACCGAGCTGTGCTCTCAGAAATGCTCGAAACACGCGATATCACGATTTTGGTACTGGTCAACGTTTCGTTCGCCACAGCTGTGAAAGACGACTTTTAACACATGGATCTTGTGTATTTGAGTAGAATGAAGGTTTTTGACACATTTATACCGAGCTGTGCTCTGAGATACGCTCGAAACACGCGATATCACGATTTTGGAACTGTTCAACATTTCGTTCGCCACAGCTGTGCCAGACGACTTTTAACACATCTATCTTGTGTATTTGAGTAGAATGAAGGTTTTTGACGCATTTACACCGAGCTGTGCTCTCAGAAACGCTCGAAACACGCGATATCACGATTTTGGAACTGTTCAACGATTCGTTCGCCACAGCTGTGCCAGACGACTTTTAACACATGGATCTTGTGTATTTGAGTAGAATGAAGGTTTTTCATACATTTACACCGAGCTGTGCTCTCAGAAACGCTCGAAACACGCGATATTACGATTTTGGTGTTCTTCGATGTTTCGTCCGCGACAGCTGTGCCAGACGACTTTAACCGCATGTATATTGTGCATTTGAATAAAATGAAGGATTTTGACGCATTTACACCGAGCTGTGCTCTCAGGAACGCTCGAAACACGCGATATCACGATTTTGGTCCTGTTCAAAGTTTCGTTCGCCACAGCTGTGCCCGACAACTTTTAACACGTGGATCTTGTGTATTTGAGTAGAATGAAGGTTTTTGACACATTTGCACCGAGCTGTGCTCTCAGAAATGCTCGAAACACGCGATATCACGATTTTGGTACTGGTCAACGTTTCGTTCGCCACAGCTGTGCCAGACGACTTTTAACACATGGATCTTGTGTATTTGAGTAAAATGAAGGTTTTTGACACATTTATACCGAGCTGTGCTCTGAGATACGCTCGAAACACGCGATATCACGATTTTGGAACTGTTCAACGTTTCGTTCGCCACAGCTGTGCCAGACGACTTTTAACACATCTATCTTGTGTATTTGAGTAGAATGAAGGTTTTTGACACATTTGCACCGAGCTGTGCTCTCAGAAATGCTCGAAACACGCGATATCACGATTTTGGTACTGGTCAACGTTTCGTTCGCCACAGCTGTGCCCGACAACTTTTAACACGTGGATCTTGTGTATTTGAGTAGAATGAAGGTTTTTGACACATTTACACCGAGCTGTACTCTCAGAAACGCTCGAAACCCGCGATATCACGATTTTGGTGTTCTTCGATTTTTCGTTCGCCACAGCTGTGGCAGACGACTTTTAACGCATGGATCTTGTGTATTTGAGTAGAATGAAGGTTTTTCATACATTTACACCGAGCTGTGCTCTCAGAAACGTTCGAAACACGCGATATCACGATTTTGGAACTGTTGAACGTTTCGTTCGCCACAGCTGTGCCAGACGACTTTTAACACATGGGTCTTGTGTATTTGAGTAGAATGAAGGTTTTTCATACATTTACACCGAGCTGTACTCTCAGAAACGTTCGAAACACGCGATATCACGATTTTGGTACTGTTCAACGTTTCGTTCGCCACAGCTGTGCCAGATGACTTTTAACAAATGGATCTTGTGTATTTGAGTAGAATGAAGGTTTTTGACACATTTACACCGAGCTGTGCTCACAGAAACGTTCGAAACACGCGATATCACGATTTTGGAACTGTTCAACGTTTCGTTCGCCACAGCTGTGCCAGACGACTTTTAACACATGGATCTTGTGTATTTGAGTAGAATGAAGGTTTTTCATACATTTACACCGAGCTGTGCTCACAGAAACGTTCGAAACACGCGATATCACGATTTTGCTACTGTTCAACGTTTCGTTCGCCACAGCTGTGCCAGACGACTTTTAACACATGGATCTTGTGTATTTGAGTAGAATGAAGGTTTTTGATACATTTATACCGAGCTGCGCTCTGAGATACGCTCGAAACACGCGATATCACGATTTTGGAACTGTTCAACGTTTCGTTCGCCACAGCTGTGCCAGACGACTTTTAACACATCTATCTTGTGTATTTGAGTAGAATGAAGGTTTTTGACGCATTTACACCGAGCTGTGCTCTCAGAAACGCACGAAACACGCGATATCACGATTTTGGAACTGTTCAACGATTCGTTCGCCACAGCTGTGCCAGACGACTTTTAACACATGGATCTTGTGTATTTGAGTAGAATGAAGGTTTTTCATACATTTACACCGAGCTGTGCACTCAGAAACGCTCGAAACACGCGATATTACGATTTTGGTGTTCTTCGATGTTTCGTCCGCGACAGCTGTGCCAGACGACTTTAACCGCATGTATATTGTGCATTTGAGTAAAATGAAGGATTTTGATGCATTTACACCGAGCTGTGCTCTCAGAAACGTTCGAAACACGCGATATCACGATTTTGGTGTTCTTCAATGTTTCGTTCGCCACAGCTGTGCCAGACAACTTTTAACACATGGATCTTGTGTATTTGAGTAGAATGAAGGTTTTTGACACATTTGCACCGAGCTGTGCTCTCAGAAATGCTCGAAACACGCGATATCACGATTTTGGTACTGGTCAACGTTTCGTTCGCCACAGCTGTGCCGGACGACTTTTAACACATGGATCTTGTGTATTTGAGTAGAATGAAGGTTTTTGACACATTTATACCGAGCTGTGCTCTGAGATACGCTCGAAACACGCGATATCACGATTTTGGAACTGTTCAACGATTCGTTCGCCACAGCTGTGCCAGACGACTTTTAACACATGGATCTTGTGTATTTGAGTAGAATGAAGGTTTTTCATACATTTACACCGAGCTGTGCTCTCAGAAACGCTCGAAACACGCGATATTACGATTTTGGTGTTCTTCGATGTTTCGTCCGCGACAGCTGTGCCAGACGACTTTAACCGCATGTATATTGTGCATTTGAGTAAAATGAAGGATTTTGACGCATTTACACCGAGCTGTGCTCTCAGAAATGCTCGAAACACGCGATATCACGATTTTGGTACTGGTCAACGTTTCGTTCGCCACAGCTGTGCCCGACAACTTTTAACACGTAGATCTTGTGTATTTGAGTAGAATGAAGGGTTTTGACACATTTACACCGAGCTGTACTCTCAGAAACGCTCGAAACCCGCGATATCACGATTTTGGTGTTCTTCGATTTTTCGTTCGCCACAGCTGTGGCAGACGACGTTTAACGCATGGATCTTGTGTATTTGAGTAGAATGAAGGTTTTTCATACATTTACACCGAGCTGTGCTCTCAGAAACGTTCGAAACACGCGATATCACGATTTTGGTACTGTTCAACGTTTCGTTCGCCACAGCTGTGCCAGATGACTTTTAACAAATGGATCTTGTGTATTTGAGTAGAATGAAGGTTTTTCATACATTTACACCGAGCTGTGCTCTCAGAAATGTTCGAAACACGCGATATCACGATTTTGGAACTGTTGAACGTTTCGTTCGCCACAGCTGTGCCAGACGACTTTTAACACATGGGTCTTGTGTATTTGAGTAGAATGAAGGTTTTTCATACATTTACACCGAGCTGTACTCTCAGAAACGTTCGAAACACGCGATATCACGATTTTGGTACTGTTCAACGTTTCGTTCGCCACAGCTGTGCCAGATGACTTTTAACAAATGGATCTTGTGTATTTGAGTAGAATGAAGGTTTTTGACACATTTACACCGAGCTGTGCTCACAGAAACGTTCGAAACACGCGATATCACGATTTTGGAACTGTTCAACGTTTCGTTCGCCACAGCTGTGCCAGACGACTTTTAACACATGGATCTTGTGTATTTGAGTAGAATGAAGGTTTTTCATACATTTACACCGAGCTGTGCTCTCAGAAACGTTCGAAACACGCGAAATCACGATTTTGCTACTGTTCAACGTTTCGTTCGCCACAGCTGTGCCAGACGACTTTTAACACATGGATCTTGTGTATTTGAGTAGAATGAAGGTTTTTGATACATTTATACCGAGCTGTGCTCTGAGATACGCTCGAAACACGCGATATCACGATTTTGGTGTTCGTCGATTTTTCGTTCGCCACAGCTGTGCCAGACGACTTTTAACGCATGAATATTGTGCATTTGAGTAGAATGAAGGTTTTTGACACATTTACAACGAGCTGTGCTCTCAGGAACAATCGAAACAGGCGATATCACGATTTTGGTCCTGTTCAAAGTTTCGTTCGCCACAGCTGTGCCAGACAACTTTTAACACGTGGATCTTGTGTATTTGAGTAGAATGAAGGTTTTTGACACATTTACACCGAGCTGTACTCTCAGAAACGCTCGAAACCCGCGATATCACGATTTTGGTGTTCTTCGATTTTTCGTTCGCCGCAGCTGTGGCAGACGACTTTTAACGCATGGATAATGTGCATTTGAGTAGAATGAAAGTTTTTCATACATTTACACCGAGCTGTGCTCTCAGGATCGTTCGAAACACGCGATATCACGATTTTGGTACTGTTCAACGTTTCGTTCGCCACAGCTGTGCCAGACGACTTTTAACACATGGATCTTGTGAATTTGAGTAGTATGAAGGTTTTTGACACATTTATACCTAGCTGTGCTCTGAGAGACGCTCGAAACACGCGATATCACGATTTTGGTGTTCGTCGATTTTTCGTTCGCCACAGCTGTGCCAGACGACTTTTAACACATGGATCTTGTGTATTTGAGTAGAATGAAGGTTTTTGACACATTTACACCGAGCTGTGCTCACAGAAACGTTCGAAACACGCGATATCACGATTTTGGTGTTCTTCAATGTTTCGTTCGCCACAGCTGTGCCAGACAACTTTTAACACGTGGATCTTGTGTATTTGAGTAGAATGAAGGTTTTTGACACATTTACACCGAGCTGAGCTCTCAGAAACGCTCGAAACACGCGATATCACGATTTTGGTGTTCTTCGATGTTTCGTCCGCGACAACTGTGCCAGAAGACTTTAACCGCATGTATATTGTGCATTTGAGTAGAATGAAGGTTTTTGACACATTTATACCGAGCTGTGCTCTGAGATACGCTCGAAACACGCGATATCACGATTTTGGAACTGTTCAACATTTCGTTCGCCACAGCTGTGCCAGACGACTTTTAACACATCTATCTTGTGTATTTGAGTAGAATGAAGGTTTTTGACGCATTTACACCGAGCTGTGCTCTCAGAAACGCTCGAAACACGCGATATCACGATTTTGGAACTGTTCAACGATTCGTTCGCCACAGCTGTGCCAGACGACTTTTAACACATGGATCTTGTGTATTTGAGTAGAATGAAGGTTTTTCATACATTTACACCGAGCTGTGCTCTCAGAAACGCTCGAAACACGCGATATTACGATTTTGGTGTTCTTCGATGTTTCGTCCGCGACAGCTGTGCCAGACGACTTTAACCGCATGTATATTGTGCATTTGAATAAAATGAAGGATTTTGACGCATTTACACCGAGCTGTGCTCTCAGGAACGCTCGAAACACGCGATATCACGATTTTGGTCCTGTTCAAAGTTTCGTTCGCCACAGCTGTGCCCGACAACTTTTAACACGTGGATCTTGTGTATTTGAGTAGAATGAAGGTTTTTGACACATTTGCACCGAGCTGTGCTCTCAGAAATGCTCGAAACACGCGATATCACGATTTTGGTACTGGTCAACGTTTCGTTCGCCACAGCTGTGCCAGACGACTTTTAACACATGGATCTTGTGTATTTGAGTAAAATGAAGGTTTTTGACACATTTATACCGAGCTGTGCTCTGAGATACGCTCGAAACACGCGATATCACGATTTTGGAACTGTTCAACGTTTCGTTCGCCACAGCTGTGCCAGACGACTTTTAACACATCTATCTTGTGTATTTGAGTAGAATGAAGGTTTTTGACACATTTGCACCGAGCTGTGCTCTCAGAAATGCTCGAAACACGCGATATCACGATTTTGGTACTGGTCAACGTTTCGTTCGCCACAGCTGTGCCCGACAACTTTTAACACGTGGATCTTGTGTATTTGAGTAGAATGAAGGTTTTTGACACATTTACACCGAGCTGTACTCTCAGAAACGCTCGAAACCCGCGATATCACGATTTTGGTGTTCTTCGATTTTTCGTTCGCCACAGCTGTGGCAGACGACTTTTAACGCATGGATCTTGTGTATTTGAGTAGAATGAAGGTTTTTCATACATTTACACCGAGCTGTGCTCTCAGAAACGTTCGAAACACGCGATATCACGATTTTGGTACTGTTCAACGTTTCGTTCGCCACAGCTGTGCCAGATGACTTTTAACAAATGGATCTTGTGTATTTGAGTAGAATGAAGGTTTTTCATACATTTACACCGAGCTGTGCTCTCAGAAATGTTCGAAACACGCGATATCACGATTTTGGAACTGTTGAACGTTTCGTTCGCCACAGCTGTGCCAGACGACTTTTAACACATGGGTCTTGTGTATTTGAGTAGAATGAAGGTTTTTCATACATTTACACCGAGCTGTACTCTCAGAAACGTTCGAAACACGCGATATCACGATTTTGGTACTGTTCAACGTTTCGTTCGCCACAGCTGTGCCAGATGACTTTTAACAAATGGATCTTGTGTATTTGAGTAGAATGAAGGTTTTTGACACATTTACACCGAGCTGTGCTCACAGAAACGTTCGAAACACGCGATATCACGATTTTGGAACTGTTCAACGTTTCGTTCGCCACAGCTGTGCCAGACGACTTTTAACACATGGATCTTGTGTATTTGAGTAGAATGAAGGTTTTTCATACATTTACACCGAGCTGTGCTCACAGAAACGTTCGAAACACGCGATATCACGATTTTGCTACTGTTCAACGTTTCGTTCGCCACAGCTGTGCCAGACGACTTTTAACACATGGATCTTGTGTATTTGAGTAGAATGAAGGTTTTTGATACATTTATACCGAGCTGCGCTCTGAGATACGCTCGAAACACGCGATATCACGATTTTGGAACTGTTCAACGTTTCGTTCGCCACAGCTGTGCCAGACGACTTTTAACACATCTATCTTGTGTATTTGAGTAGAATGAAGGTTTTTGACGCATTTACACCGAGCTGTGCTCTCAGAAACGCACGAAACACGCGATATCACGATTTTGGAACTGTTCAACGATTCGTTCGCCACAGCTGTGCCAGACGACTTTTAACACATGGATCTTGTGTATTTGAGTAGAATGAAGGTTTTTCATACATTTACACCGAGCTGTGCACTCAGAAACGCTCGAAACACGCGATATTACGATTTTGGTGTTCTTCGATGTTTCGTCCGCGACAGCTGTGCCAGACGACTTTAACCGCATGTATATTGTGCATTTGAGTAAAATGAAGGATTTTGATGCATTTACACCGAGCTGTGCTCTCAGAAACGTTCGAAACACGCGATATCACGATTTTGGTGTTCTTCAATGTTTCGTTCGCCACAGCTGTGCCAGACAACTTTTAACACATGGATCTTGTGTATTTGAGTAGAATGAAGGTTTTTGACACATTTGCACCGAGCTGTGCTCTCAGAAATGCTCGAAACACGCGATATCACGATTTTGGTACTGGTCAACGTTTCGTTCGCCACAGCTGTGCCGGACGACTTTTAACACATGGATCTTGTGTATTTGAGTAGAATGAAGGTTTTCGACACATTTATACCGAGCTGTGCTCTGAGATACGCTCGAAACACGCGATATCACGATTTTGGAACTGTTCAACGATTCGTTCGCCACAGCTGTGCCAGACGACTTTTAACACATGGATCTTGTGTATTTGAGTAGAATGAAGGTTTTTCATACATTTACACCGAGCTGTGCTCTCAGAAACGCTCGAAACACGCGATATTACGATTTTGGTGTTCTTCGATGTTTCGTCCGCGACAGCTGTGCCAGACGAGTTTAACGATTGTTGTCGTTGATGCTGTGGCCGTGGATAGTTTAAGTTTGTTGTAGCTTCGGCGACGGTCGGCTTTTATATTCGTTTTAGATCTATCTAAATGATTCGGTATTAAGCCCTCTTGCCTGCATTTCAGAAGAAATTTAAGTTGTGGATAGTTTAAGCAAACTTAAACTATCCACGGCCACAGCATCAACGACAACAATAATCAACCTGGCGGAAAACTCGAGGACGAAGATGGACTTTTTCGAACAAATATTTCTCCGGTTCGGAGCTCGGATCCATAACGCCTTCAAGAAATGGAAACATACGAACGAATCAAAATTTCGCGCGAAACAACAACTTAAATTTCTTCTGAAATGCAGGCAAGAGGGCTTAATACCGAATCATTTAGATAGATCTAAAACGAATATAAAAAAACCGACCGTCGCCGAAGCTACAACAAACTTAAACTATCCACGGCCACAGCATCAACGACAACAATAATCAACCTGGCGGAAAACTCGAGGACGAAGATGGACTTTTTCGAACAAATATTTCTCCGGTTCGGAGCTCGGATCCATAACGCCTTCAAGAAATGGAAACATACGAACGAATCAAAATTTCGCGCGAAACAACAACTTAAATTTCTTCTGAAATGCAGGCAAGAGGGCTTAATACCGAATCATTTAGATAGATCTAAAACGAATATAAAAAAAAGCCGACCGTCGCCGAAGCTACAACAAACTTAAACTATCCACGGCCACAGCATCAACGACAACAATAATCAACCTGGCGGAAAACTCGAGGACGAAGATGGACTTTTTCGAACAAATATTTCTCCGGTTCGGAGCTCGGATCCATAACGCCTTCAAGAAATGGAAACATACGAACGAATCAAAATTTCGCGCGAAACAACAACTTAAATTTCTTCTGAAATGCAGGCAAGAGGGCTTAATACCGAATCATTTAGATAGATCTAAAACGAATATAAAACCGACCGTCGCCGAAGCTACAACAAACTTAGACGACTTTAACCGCATGTATATTGTGCATTTGAGTAAAATGAAGGATTTTGACGCATTTACACCGAGCTGTGCTCTCAGGAACGCTCGAAACACGCGATATCACGATTTTGGTCCTGTTCAAAGTTTCGTTCGCCACAGCTGTGCCCGACAACTTTTAACACGTGGATCTTGTGTATTTGAGTAGAATGAAGGTTTTTGACACATTTGCACCGAGCTGTGCTCTCAGAAATGCTCGAAACACGCGATATCACGATTTTGGTACTGGTCAACGTTTCGTTCGCCACAGCTGTGCCAGACGACTTTTAACACATGGATCTTGTGTATTTGAGTAAAATGAAGGTTTTTGACACATTTATACCGAGCTGTGCTCTGAGATACGCTCGAAACACGCGATATCACGATTTTGGAACTGTTCAACGTTTCGTTCGCCACAGCTGTGCCAGACGACTTTTAACACATCTATCTTGTGTATTTGAGTAGAATGAAGGTTTTTGACACATTTGCACCGAGCTGTGCTCTCAGAAATGCTCGAAACACGCGATATCACGATTTTGGTACTGGTCAACGTTTCGTTCGCCACAGCTGTGCCCGACAACTTTTAACACGTGGATCTTGTGTATTTGAGTAGAATGAAGGGTTTTGACACATTTACACCGAGCTGTACTCTCAGAAACGCTCGAAACCCGCGATATCACGATTTTGGTGTTCTTCGATTTTTCGTTCGCCACAGCTGTGGCAGACGACGTTTAACGCATGGATCTTGTGTATTTGAGTAGAATGAAGGTTTTTCATACATTTACACCGAGCTGTGCTCTCAGAAACGTTCGAAACACGCGATATCACGATTTTGGTACTGTTCAACGTTTCGTTCGCCACAGCTGTGCCAGATGACTTTTAACAAATGGATCTTGTGTATTTGAGTAGAATGAAGGTTTTTCATACATTTACACCGAGCTGTGCTCTCAGAAATGTTCGAAACACGCGATATCACGATTTTGGAACTGTTGAACGTTTCGTTCGCCACAGCTGTGCCAGACGACTTTTAACACATGGGTCTTGTGTATTTGAGTAGAATGAAGGTTTTTCATACATTTACACCGAGCTGTACTCTCAGAAACGTTCGAAACACGCGATATCACGATTTTGGTACTGTTCAACGTTTCGTTCGCCACAGCTGTGCCAGATGACTTTTAACAAATGGATCTTGTGTATTTGAGTAGAATGAAGGTTTTTGACACATTTACACCGAGCTGTGCTCACAGAAACGTTCGAAACACGCGATATCACGATTTTGGAACTGTTCAACGTTTCGTTCGCCACAGCTGTGCCAGACGACTTTTAACACATGGATCTTGTGTATTTGAGTAGAATGAAGGTTTTTCATACATTTACACCGAGCTGTGCTCTCAGAAACGTTCGAAACACGCGAAATCACGATTTTGCTACTGTTCAACGTTTCGTTCGCCACAGCTGTGCCAGACGACTTTTAACACATGGATCTTGTGTATTTGAGTAGAATGAAGGTTTTTGATACATTTATACCGAGCTGTGCTCTGAGATACGCTCGAAACACGCGATATCACGATTTTGGTGTTCGTCGATTTTTCGTTCGCCACAGCTGTGCCAGACGACTTTTAACGCATGAATATTGTGCATTTGAGTAGAATGAAGGTTTTTGACACATTTACAACAAGCTGTGCTCTCAGGAACAATCGAAACAGGCGATATCACGATTTTGGTCCTGTTCAAAGTTTCGTTCGCCACAGCTGTGCCAGACAACTTTTAACACGTGGATCTTGTGTATTTGAGTAGAATGAAGGTTTTTGACACATTTACACCGAGCTGTACTCTCAGAAACGCTCGAAACCCGCGATATCACGATTTTGGTGTTCTTCGATTTTTCGTTCGCCGCAGCTGTGGCAGACGACTTTTAACGCATGGATAATGTGCATTTGAGTAGAATGAAAGTTTTTCATACATTTACACCGAGCTGTGCTCTCAGGATCGTTCGAAACACGCGATATCACGATTTTGGTACTGTTCAACGTTTCGTTCGCCACAGCTGTGCCAGACGACTTTTAACACATGGATCTTGTGAATTTGAGTAGTATGAAGGTTTTTGACACATTTATACCTAGCTGTGCTCTGAGAGACGCTCGAAACACGCGATATCACGATTTTGGTGTTCGTCGATTTTTCGTTCGCCACAGCTGTGCCAGACGACTTTTAACACATGGATCTTGTGTATTTGAGTAGAATGAAGGTTTTTCATACATTTACACCGAGCTGTGCTCTCAGAAACGTTCGAAACACGCGATATCACGATTTTGGTACTGTTCAACGTTTCGTTCGCCACAGCTGTGCCAGATCACTTTTAACAAATGGATCTTGTGTATTTGAGTAGAATGAAGGTTTTTGACACATTTACACCGAGCTGTGCTCACAGAAACGTTCGAAACACGCGATATCACGATTTTGCTACTGTTCAACGTTTCGTTCGCCACAGCTGTGCCAGACGACTTTTAACGCATGAATATTGTGCATTTGAGTAGAATGAAGGTTTTTGACACATTTACAACGAGCTGTGCTCTCAGGAACAATCGAAACAGGCGATATCACGATTTTGGTCCTGTTCAAAGTTTCGTTCACCACAGCTGTGCCAGACAACTTTTAACACGTGGATCTTGTGTATTTGAGTAGAATGAAGGTTTTTGACACATTTACACCGAGCTGTGCTCTCAGAAACGTTCGAAACACGCGATATCACGATTTTGGTACTGTTCAACGTTTCGTTCGCCACAGCTGTGCCAGACGACTTTTAACACATGGATCTTGTGTATTTGAGTAGTATGAAGGTTTTTGACACATTTATACCTAGCTGTGCTCTGAGAGACGCTCGAAACACGCGATATCACGATTTTGGTGTTCGTCGATTTTTCGTTCGCCACAGCTGTGCCAGACGACTTTTAACACATGGATCTTGTGTATTTGAGTAGAATGAAGGTTTTTGACACATTTACACCGAGCTGTGCTCTCAGGAACGCTCGAAACACGCGATATCACGATTTTGGTCCTGTTCAAAGTTTCGTTCGCCGCAGCTGTGCCAGACAACTTTTAACACGTGGATCTTGTGTATTTGAGCAGAATGAAGGTTTTTGACACATTTATACCGAGCTGTGCTCTGAGAGACGCTCGAAACACGCGATATCACGATTTTGGTGTTCGTCGATTTTTCGTTCGCCACAGCTGTGCCAGACGACTTTTAACACATGGATCTTGTGTATTTGAGTAGAATGAAGGTTTTTGACACATTTACACCGAGCTGTGCTCACAGAAACTTTCGAAACACGCGATATCACGATTTTGGTGTTCTTCAATGTTTCGTTCGCCACAGCTGTGCCAGACAACTTTTAACACGTGGATCTTGTGTATTTGAGTAGAATGAAGGTTTTTGACACATTTACACCGAGCTGTACTCTCAGAATCGCTCGAAACCCGCGATATCACGATTTTGGTCCTGTTCAAAGTTTCGTTCGCCACAGCTGTGCCAGACAACTTTTAACACGTGGATCTTGTGTATTTGAGTAGAATGAAGGTTTTTGACACATTTACACCGAGCTGTACTCTCAGAAACGCTCGAAACCCGCGATATCACGATTTTGGTGTTCTTCGATTTTTCGTTCGACGCAGCTGTGGCAGACGACTTTTAACGCATGGATAATGTGCATTTGAGTAGAATGAAGGTTTTTCATACATTTACACCGAGCTGTGCTCTCAGGATCGTTCGAAACACGCGATATCACGATTTTGGTACTGTTCAACGTTTCGTTCGCCACAGCTGTGCCAGACGACTTTTAACACATGGATCTTGTGTATTTGAGTAGTATGAAGGTTTTTGACACATTTATACCTAGCTGTGCTCTGAGAGACGCTCGAAACACGCGATATCACGATTTTGGTGTTCGTCGATTTTTCGTTCGCCACAGCTGTGCCAGACGACTTTTAACACATGGATCTTGTGTATTTGAGTAGAATGAAGGTTTTTGACACATTTACACCGAGCTGTGCTCTCAGGAACGCTCGAAACACGCGATATCACGATTTTGGTCCTGTTCAAAGTTTCGTTCGCCGCAGCTGTGCCAGACAACTTTTAACACGTGGATCTTGTGTATTTGAGCAGAATGAAGGTTTTTGACACATTTATACCGAGCTGTGCTCTGAGAGACGCTCGAAACACGCGATATCACGATTTTGGTGTTCGTCGATTTTTCGTTCGCCACAGCTGTGCCAGACGACTTTTAACACATGGATCTTGTGTATTTGAGTAGAATGAAGGTTTTTGACACATTTACACCGAGCTGTGCTCACAGAAACGTTCGAAACACGCGATATCACGATTTTGGTGTTCTTCAATGTTTCGTTCGCCACAGCTGTGCCAGACAACTTTTAACACGTGGATCTTGTGTATTTGAGTAGAATGAAGGTTTTTGACACATTTACACCGAGCTGTACTCTCAGAATCGCTCGAAACCCGCGATATCACGATTTTGGTCCTGTTCAAAGTTTCGTTCGCCACAGCTGTGCCAGACAACTTTTAACACGTGGATCTTGTGTATTTGAGTAGAATGAAGGTTTTTGACACATTTACACCGAGCTGTACTCTCAGAAACGCTCGAAACCCGCGATATCACGATTTTGGTGTTCTTCGATTTTTCGTTCGACGCAGCTGTGGCAGACGACTTTTAACGCATGGATAATGTGCATTTGAGTAGAATGAAGGTTTTTCATACATTTACACCGAGCTGTGCTCTCAGGATCGTTCGAAACACGCGATATCACGATTTTGGTACTGTTCAACGTTTCGTTCGCCACAGCTGTGCCAGACGACTTTTAACACATGGATCTTGTGTATTTGAGTAGTATGAAGGTTTTTGACACATTTATACCTAGCTGTGCTCTGAGAGACGCTCGAAACACGCGATATCACGATTTTGGTGTTCGTCGATTTTTCGTTCGCCACAGCTGTGCCAGACGACTTTTAACACATGGATCTTGTGTATTTGAGTAGAATGAAGGTTTTTGACACATTTACACCGAGCTGTGCTCTCAGGAACGCTCGAAACACGCGATATCACGATTTTGGTCCTGTTCAAAGTTTCGTTCGCCGCAGCTGTGCCAGACAACTTTTAACACGTGGATCTTGTGTATTTGAGCAGAATGAAGGTTTTTGACACATTTACACCGAGCTGTACTCTCAGAAACGCTCGAAACACTCGATATCACGATTTTGGTACTGTTCAACGTTTCGTTCGCCACAGCTGTGCCAGACGACTTTTAACACATGGATCTTGTGTATTTGAGTAGAATGAAGGTTTTTGACACATTTACACCGAGCTGTGCTCTCAGGAACAATCGAAACACGCGATATCACGATTTTGGTCCTGTTCAAAGTTTCGTTCGCCACAGCTGTGCCAGACGACTTTTAACACATGGATCTTGTGTATTTGAGTAGTATGAAGGTTTTTGACACATTTATACCGAGCTGTGCTCTGAGAGACGCTCGAAACACGCGATATCACGATTTTGGTGTTCGTCGATTTTTCGTTCGCCACAGCTGTGCCAGACGACTTTTAACACATGGATCTTGTGTATTTGAGTAGAATGAAGGTTTTTGACACATTTACACCGAGCTGTGCTCACAGAAACGTTCGAAACACGCGATATCACGATTTTGGTGTTCTTCAATGTTTCGTTCGCCACAGCTGTGCCAGACAACTTTTAACACGTGGATCTTGTGTATTTGAGTAGAATGAAGGTTTTTGACACATTTACACCGAGCTGTACTCTCAGAATCGCTCGAAACCCGCGATATCACGATTTTGGTGTTCTTCGATTTTTCGTTCGCCACAGCTGTGGCAGACGACTTTTAACGCATGGATAATGTGCATTTGAGTAGAATGAAGGTTTTTCATACATTTACACCGAGCTGTGCTCTCAGAAACGTTCGAAACACGCGATATCACGATTTTGGAACTGTTCAACGTTTCGTTCGCCACAGCTGTGCCAGACGACTTTTAACACATGGATCTTGTGTATTTGAGTAGAATGAAGGTTTTTGATACATTTATACCGAGCTGTGCTCTGAGATACGCTCGAAACACGCGATATCACGATTTTGGTGTTCGTCGATTTTTCGTTCGCCACAGCTGTGCCAGACGACTTTTAACGCATGAATATTGTGCATTTGAGTAGAATGAAGGTTTTTGACACATTTACAACGAGCTGTGCTCTCAGGAACAATCGAAACAGGCGATATCACGATTTTGGTCCTGTTCAAAGTTTCGTTCGCCACAGCTGTGCCAGACAACTTTTAACACGTGGATCTTGTGTATTTGAGTAGAATGAAGGTTTTTGATACATTTATACCGAGCTGTGCTCTGAGATACGCTCGAAACACGCGATATCACGATTTTGGTGTTCGTCGATTTTTCGTTCGCCACAGCTGTGGCAGACGACTTTTAACACATGGATCTTGTGTATTTGAGTAGAATGAAGGTTTTTGACACATTTACAACGAGCTGTGCTCTCAGGAACAATCGAAACAGGCGATATCACGATTTTGGTCCTGTTCAAAGTTTCGTTCGCCACAGCTGTGCCAGACAACTTTTAACACGTGGATCTTGTGTATTTGAGTAGAATGAAGGTTTTTGACACATTTACACCGAACTGTACTCTCAGAAACGCTCGAAACCCGCGATATCACGATTTTGGTGTTCTTCGATTTTTCGTTCGCCGCAGCTGTGGCAGACGACTTTTAACGCATGGATAATGTGCATTTGAGTAGAATGAAGGTTTTTCATACATTTACACCGAGCTGTGCTCTCAGAATCGTTCGAAACACGCGATATCACGATTTTGGAACTGTTCAACGTTTCGTTCGCCACAGCTGTGCCAGACGACTTTTAACACATGGATCTTGTGTATTTGAGTAGAATGAAGGGTTTTCATACATTTACACCGAGCTGTGCTCTCAGAAACGTTCGAAACACGCGATATCACGACTTTGGTACTGTTCAACGTTTCGTTCGCCACAGCTGTGCCAGACGACTTTTAACACATGGATCTTGTGTATTTGAGTAGAATGAAGGTTTTTGACACATTTACACCGAGCTGTGCTCTCAGAAACGCTCGAAACACGCGATATCACGATTTTTGTACTGTTTAAAGTTTCATTCGCCACAGCTGTGCCAGACAACTTTGAACACATGGATCTTGTGTATTTGAGTAGAATGAAGGTTTTTGACACATTTACACCGAGCTGTGCTCACAGAAACGCTCGAAACACGCGATATCACGATTTTGGTGTTCTTCGATGTTTCGTCCGCGACAGCTGTGCCAGAAGACTTTAACCGCATGTATATTGTGCATTTGAGTAGAATGAAGGATTTTGACGCATTTACACCGAGCTGTGCTCTCAGAAACGCTCGAAACACGCGATATCACGATTTTGGTACTGTTCAACGTTTCGTTCGCCACAGCTGTGCCAGACGACTTTTAACACATAGATCTTGTGTATTTGAGTAGAATGAAGGTTTTCGACACATTTACACCGAGCTGTGCTCTCAGGAACGCTCGAAACACGCGATATCACGATTTTGGTCCTGTTTAAAGTTTCGTTCGCCACAGCTGTGCCAGACAACTTTTAACACGTGGATCTTGTGTATTTGAGTAGAATGAAGGTTTTTGACACATTCACACCGAGCTGTACTCTCAGAAACGTTCGAATCACGCGATATCACGATTTTGGTGTTCTTCGATGTTTCGTCCGCGACAGCTGTGCCAGACGACTTTAACCGCATGTATATTGTGCATTTGAGTAGAATGAAGGATTTTGACGCATTTACACCGAGCTGTGCTCTCAGAAACGCTCGAAACACTCGATATCACGATTTTGGTACTGTTCAACGTTTCGTTCGAAACAGCTGTGCCAGACGACTTTTAACACATGGATCTTGTGTATTTGAGTAGAATGAAGGTTTTTGACACATTTACACCGAGCTGTGCTCTCAGAAACGCTCGAAACACGCGATATCACGATTTTTGTACTGTTCAAAGTTTCATTCGCCACAGCTGTGCCAGACAACTTTGAACACATGGATCTTGTGTATTTGAGTAGAATGAAGGTTTTTGACACATTTACACCGAGCTGTACTCTCAGAAACGCTCGAAACACGCGATATCACGATTTTGGTGTTCTTCGATGTTTCGTCCGCGACAGCTGTGCCAGAAGACTTTAACCGCATGTATATTGTGCATTTGAGTAGAATGAAGGATTTTGACGCATTTACACCGAGCTGTGCTCTCAGAAACGCTCGAAACACGCGATATCACGATTTTGGTACTGTTCAACGTTTCGTTCGCCACAGCTGTGCCAGACGACTTTTAACACATGGATCTTGTGTATTTGAGTAGAATGAAGGTTTTTGACACATTTACACCGAGCTGTGCTCTCCGGAACGCTCGAAACCGGCGATATCACGATTTTGGTGTTCTTCGATTTTTCGTTCGCCACAGCTGTGGCAGACGACTTTTAACGCATGGATAATGTGCATGTGAGTAGAATGAAGGTTTTTCATACATTTACACCGAGCTGTGCTCTCAGAAACGTTCGAAACACGCGATATCACGATTTTTGTACTGTTCAACGTTTCGTTCGCCACAGCTGTGCCAGATGACTTTTAACAAATGGATCTTGTGTATTTGAGTAGAATGAAGGTTTTTGACACATTTATACCGAGCTGTGCTCTGAGAAACTCTCGAAACACGCAATATCACGATTTTGGTGTTCGTCGATGTTTCGTTCGCCACAGCTGTGCCAGACAACTTTTAACGCATGCATATTAGGCATTTGAGTAGAATGAAGGTTTTTGACACATTTGCACCGAGCAGAGCTCTCAGAAACGCTCGAAACACGCGATATCACGATTTTTGTACTATTCAAAGTTTCATACGCCACAGCTGTGCCAGACAAATTTTAACACATGGATCTTGTGTATTTGAGTAGAATGAAGGTTTTTTACACATTTACACCGAGCTGTGCTCACAGAAACGTTCGAAACACGCGATATCACGATTTTGGTGTTCTTCAATGTTTCGTTCGCCACAGCTGTGCCAGACGACTTTTAACACATGGATCTTGTGTATTTGAGTAGAATGAAGGTTTTTGACACATTTATACCGAGCTGTGCTCTGAGATACGCTCGAAACACGCGATATCACTATTTTGGTGTTCGTCGATTTTTCGTTCGCCACAGCTGTGCCAGACGACTTTTAATTGGAAGTTGGGTTTCGGCATGGAACGCCGACTTTTAACACATGGATCTTGTGTATTTGAGTAGAATGAAGGTTTTTGACACATTTACACCGAGCTGTGCTCACAGAAACGTTCGAAACACGCGATATCACGATTTTGGTGTTCTTCAATGTTTCGTTCGCCACAGCTGTGCCAGACAACTTTTAACACGTGGATCTTGTGTATTTGAGTAGAATGAAGGTTTTTGACACATTTACACCGAGCTGTACTCTCAGAATCGCTCGAAACCCGCGATATCACGATTTTGGTGTTCTTCGATTTTTCGTTCGCCACAGCTGTGGCAGACGACTTTTAACGCATGGATAATGTGCATTTGAGTAGAATGAAGGTTTTTCATACATTTACACCGAGCTGTGCTCTCAGAAACGTTCGAAACACGCGATATCACGATTTTGGAACTGTTCAACGTTTCGTTCGCCACAGCTGTACCAGACGACTTTTAACACATGGATCTTGTGTATTTGAGTAGAATGAAGGTTTTTGATACATTTATACCGAGCTGTGCTCTGAGATACGCTCGAAAAACGCGATATCACGATTTTGGTGTTCGTCGATTTTTCGTTCGCCACAGCTGTGCCAGACGACTTTTAACGCATGAATATTGTGCATTTGAGTAGAATGAAGGTTTTTGACACATTTACAACGAGCTGTGCTCTCAGGAACAATCGAAACAGGCGATATCACGATTTTGGTCCTGTTCAAAGTTTCGTTCGCCACAGCTGTGCCAGACAACTTTTAACACGTGGATCTTGTGTATTTGAGTAGAATGAAGGTTTTTGACACATTTACACCGAGCTGTACTCTCAGAAACGCTCGAAACCCGCGATATCACGAGTTTGGTGTTCTTCGATTTTTCGTTCGCCGCAGCTGTGGCAGACGACTTTTAACGCATGGATCTTGTGTATTTGAGTAGAATGAAGGTTTTTGACACATTTACACCGAGCTGTGCTCTCAGAAACGCTCGAAACACGCGATATCACGATTTTGGTACTGTTCAACGTTTCGTTCGCCACAGCTGTGCCAGACGACTTTTAACACATGGATCTTGTGTATTTGAGTAGAATGAAGGTTTTTGACACATTTACACCGAGCTGTGCTCTCAGGAACGCTCGAAACACGCGATATCACGATTTTGGTCCTGTTCAAAGTTTCGTTCGCCACAGCTGTGCCAGACAACTTTTAACACGTGGATCTTGTGTATTTGAGAAGAATGAAGGTTTTTGACACATTTACACCGAGCTGTACTCTCAGAAACGCTCGAAACCGGCGATATCACGATTTTGGAACTGTTGATCGTTTCGTTCGCCACAGCTGTGCCAGACGACTTTTAACACATGGATCTTGTGTATTTGAGTACAATGAAGGTTTTTGACACATTTACACCGAGCTGTGCTCTCAGGAACAATCGAAACGCGATATCACGATTTTGGTCCTGTTCAAAGTTTCGTTCGCCACAGCTGTGCCCGACAACTTTTAACACGTGGATCTTGTGTATTTGAGTAGAATGACGGTTTTTGACACATTTGCACCGAGCTGTGCTCTCAGAAATGCTCGAAACACGCGATATCACGATTTTGGTACTGGTCAACGTTTCGTTCGCCACAGCTGTGCCAGACGACTTTTAACACATGGATCTTGTGTATTCGAGTAAAATGAAGGTTTTTGACACATTTATACCGAGCTGTGCTCTGAGATACGCTCGAAACACGCGATATCACGATTTTGGAACTGTTGATCGTTTCGTTCGCCACAGCTGTGCCAGACGACTTTTAACACATGGATCTTGTGTATTTGAGTACAATGAAGGTTTTTGACACATTTACACCGAGCTGTGCTCTCAGGAACAATCGAAACGCGATATCACGATTTTGGTCCTGTTCAAAGTTTCGTTCGCCACAGCTGTGCCAGACGACTTTTAACACATGGATCTTGTGTATTTGAGTAGTATGAAGGTTTTTGACACATTTATACCGAGCTGTGCTCTGAGAGACGCTCGAAACACGCGATATCACGATTTTGGTGTTCGTCGATTTTTCGTTCGCCACAGCTGTGCCAGACGACTTTTAACACATGGATCTTGTGTATTTGAGTAGAATGAAGGTTTTTGACACATTTACACCGAGCTGTGCTCACAGAAACGTTCGAAACACGCGATATCACGATTTTGGTGTTCTTCAATGTTTCGTTCGCCACAGCTGTGCCAGACAACTTTTAACACGTGGATCTTGTGTATTTGAGTAGAATGAAGGTTTTTGACACATTTACACCGAGCTGTACTCTCAGAATCGCTCGAAACCCGCGATATCACGATTTTGGTGTTCTTCGATTTTTCGTTCGCCACAGCTGTGGCAGACGACTTTTAACGTTTGGATAATGTGCATTTGAGTAGAATGAAGGTTTTTCATACATTTACACCGAGCTGTGCTCTCAGAAACGTTCGAAACACGCGATATCACGATTTTGGAACTGTTCAACGTTTCGTTCGCCACAGCTGTGCCAGACGACTTTTAACACATGGATCTTGTGTATTTGAGTAGAATGAAGGTTTTTGATACATTTATACCGAGCTGTGCTCTGAGATACGCTCGAAACACGCGATATCACGATTTTGGTGTTCTTCGATTTTTCGTTCGCCACAGCTGTGGCAGACGACTTTTAACGCATGGATAATGTGCATTTGAGTAGAATGAAGGTTTTTCATACATTTACACCGAGCTGTGCTCTCAGAAACGTTCGAAACACGCGATATCACGATTTTGGAACTGTTCAACGTTTCGTTCGCCACAGCTGTGCCAGACGACTTTTAACACATCTATCTTGTGTATTTGAGTAGAATGAAGGTTTTTGACGCATTTACACCGAGCTGTGCTCTCAGAAACGCTCGAAACACGCGATATCACGATTTTGGTACTGTTCAACGTTTCGTTCGCCACAGCTGTGCCAGACGACTTTTAACACATGGATCTTGTGTATTTGAGTAGTATGAAGGTTTTTGACACATTTATACCGAGCTGTGCTCTGAGAGACGCTCGAAACACGCGATATCACGATTTTGGTGTTCTTCGATGTTTCGTCCGCGACAGCTGTGCCAGACGACTTTAACCGCATGTATATTGTGCATTTGAGTAGAATGAAGGATTTTGACGCATTTACACCGAGCTGTGCTCTCAGAAACGCTCGAAACACTCGATATCACGATTTTGGTACTGTTCAACGTTTCGTTCGCCACAGCTGTGACAGACGACTTTTAACACATGGATCTTGTGTATTTGAGTAGAATGAAGGTTTTTGACACATTTACACCGAGCTGTGCTCTCAGGAACAATCGAAACAGGCGATATCACGATTTTGGTCCTGTTCAAAGTTTCGTTCGCCACAGCTGTGCCAGACAACTTTTAACACGTGGATCTTGTGTATTTGAGTAGAATGAAGGTTTTTGACACATTTACACCGAGCTGTACTCTCAGAAAAGCTCGAAACCCGCGATATCACGATTTTGGTACTGTTCAACGTTTCGTTCGCCACAGCTGTGCCAGACGACTTTTAACACATGGATCTTGTGTATTTGAGTAGAATGAAGGTTTTTGACACATTTATACCCAGCTGTGCTCTGAGATACGCTCGAAACACGCGATATCACGATTTTTGTACTATTCAAAGTTTCATACGCCACAGCTGTGCCAGACAAATTTTAACACATGGATCTTGTGTATTTGAGTAGAATGAAGGTTTTTTACACATTTACACCGAGCTGTGCTCACAGAAACGTTCGAAACACGCGATATCACGATTTTGGTGTTCTTCAATGTTTCGTTCGCCACAGCTGTGCCAGACGACTTTTAACACATGGATCTTGTGTATTTGAGTAGAATGAAGGTTTTTGACACATTTACACCGAGCTGTACTCTCAGAAACGCTCGAAACCGGCGATATCACGATTTTGGTGTTCTTCGATTTTTCGTTCGCCACAGCTGTGGCAGACGACTTTTAACGCATGGATAATGTGCATTTGAGTAGAATGAAGGTTTTTCATACATTTACACCGAGCTGTGCTCTCAGAAATGTTCGAAACACGCGATATCACGATTTTGGAACTGTTGAACGTTTCGTTCGCCGCAGCTGTGCCAGACGACTTTTAACACATGGATCTTGTGTATTTGAGTAGAATGAATTTTTTTCATACATTTACACCGAGCTGTGCTCTCAGAAACGTTCGAAACACGCGATATCACGATTTTGATGTTCGTCGATTTTTCGTTCGCCACAGCTGTGCCAGACGACTTTTAACGCATGGATATTGTGCATCTGAGTAGAATGACGGTTTTTGACACATTTACACCGAGCTGTGCTCTCAGAAACGCTCGAAACCGGCGATATCACGATTTTGGAACTGTTGATCGTTTCGTTCGCCACAGCTGTGCCAGACGACTTTTAACACGTGGATCTTGTGTATTTGAGTAGAATGACGGTTTTTGACACATTTGCACCGAGCTGTGCTCTCAGAAATGCTCGAAACACGCGATATCACGATTTTGGTACTGGTCAACGTTTCGTTCGCCACAGCTGTGCCAGACGACTTTTAACACATGGATCTTGTGTATTCGAGTAAAATGAAGGTTTTTGACACATTTATACCGAGCTGTGCTCTGAGATACGCTCGAAACACGCGATATCACGATTTTGGAACTGTTGATCGTTTCGTTCGCCACAGCTGTGCCAGACGACTTTTAACACATGGATCTTGTGTATTTGAGTACAATGAAGGTTTTTGACACATTTACACCGAGCTGTGCTCTCAGGAACAATCGAAACGCGATATCACGATTTTGGTCCTGTTCAAAGTTTCGTTCGCCACAGCTGTGCCCGACAACTTTTAACACGTGGATCTTGTGTATTTGAGTAGAATGACGGTTTTTGACACATTTGCACCGAGCTGTGCTCTCAGAAATGCTCGAAACACGCGATATCACGATTTTGGTACTGGTCAACGTTTCGTTCGCCACAGCTGTGCCAGACGACTTTTAACACATGGATCTTGTGTATTCGAGTAAAATGAAGGTTTTTGACACATTTATACCGAGCTGTGCTCTGAGATACGCTCGAAACACGCGATATCACGATTTTGGAACTGTTGATCGTTTCGTTCGCCACAGCTGTGCCAGACGACTTTTAACACATGGATCTTGTGTATTTGAGTACAATGAAGGTTTTTGACACATTTACACCGAGCTGTGCTCTCAGGAACAATCGAAACGCGATATCACGATTTTGGTCCTGTTCAAAGTTTCGTTCGCCACAGCTGTGCCAGACGACTTTTAACACATGGATCTTGTGTATTTGAGTAGTATGAAGGTTTTTGACACATTTATACCGAGCTGTGCTCTGAGAGACGCTCGAAACACGCGATATCACGATTTTGGTGTTCGTCGATTTTTCGTTCGCCACAGCTGTGCCAGACGACTTTTAACACATGGATCTTGTGTATTTGAGTAGAATGAAGGTTTTTGACACATTTACACCGAGCTGTGCTCACAGAAACGTTCGAAACACGCGATATCACGATTTTGGTGTTCTTCAATGTTTCGTTCGCCACAGCTGTGCCAGACAACTTTTAACACGTGGATCTTGTGTATTTGAGTAGAATGAAGGTTTTTGACACATTTACACCGAGCTGTACTCTCAGAATCGCTCGAAACCCGCGATATCACGATTTTGGTGTTCTTCGATTTTTCGTTCGCCACAGCTGTGGCAGACGACTTTTAACGTTTGGATAATGTGCATTTGAGTAGAATGAAGGTTTTTCATACATTTACACCGAGCTGTGCTCTCAGAAACGTTCGAAACACGCGATATCACGATTTTGGAACTGTTCAACGTTTCGTTCGCCACAGCTGTGCCAGACGACTTTTAACACATGGATCTTGTGTATTTGAGTAGAATGAAGGTTTTTGATACATTTATACCGAGCTGTGCTCTGAGATACGCTCGAAACACGCGATATCACGATTTTGGTGTTCTTCGATTTTTCGTTCGCCACAGCTGTGGCAGACGACTTTTAACGCATGGATAATGTGCATTTGAGTAGAATGAAGGTTTTTCATACATTTACACCGAGCTGTGCTCTCAGAAACGTTCGAAACACGCGATATCACGATTTTGGAACTGTTCAACGTTTCGTTCGCCACAGCTGTGCCAGACGACTTTTAACACATCTATCTTGTGTATTTGAGTAGAATGAAGGTTTTTGACGCATTTACACCGAGCTGTGCTCTCAGAAACGCTCGAAACACGCGATATCACGATTTTGGTACTGTTCAACGTTTCGTTCGCCACAGCTGTGCCAGACGACTTTTAACACATGGATCTTGTGTATTTGAGTAGTATGAAGGTTTTTGACACATTTATACCGAGCTGTGCTCTGAGAGACGCTCGAAACACGCGATATCACGATTTTGGTGTTCTTCGATGTTTCGTCCGCGACAGCTGTGCCAGACGACTTTAACCGCATGTATATTGTGCATTTGAGTAGAATGAAGGATTTTGACGCATTTACACCGAGCTGTGCTCTCAGAAACGCTCGAAACACTCGATATCACGATTTTGGTACTGTTCAACGTTTCGTTCGCCACAGCTGTGACAGACGACTTTTAACACATGGATCTTGTGTATTTGAGTAGAATGAAGGTTTTTGACACATTTACACCGAGCTGTGCTCTCAGGAACAATCGAAACAGGCGATATCACGATTTTGGTCCTGTTCAAAGTTTCGTTCGCCACAGCTGTGCCAGACAACTTTTAACACGTGGATCTTGTGTATTTGAGTAGAATGAAGGTTTTTGACACATTTACACCGAGCTGTACTCTCAGAAAAGCTCGAAACCCGCGATATCACGATTTTGGTACTGTTCAACGTTTCGTTCGCCACAGCTGTGCCAGACGACTTTTAACACATGGATCTTGTGTATTTGAGTAGAATGAAGGTTTTTGACACATTTATACCCAGCTGTGCTCTGAGATACGCTCGAAACACGCGATATCACGATTTTTGTACTATTCAAAGTTTCATACGCCACAGCTGTGCCAGACAAATTTTAACACATGGATCTTGTGTATTTGAGTAGAATGAAGGTTTTTTACACATTTACACCGAGCTGTGCTCACAGAAACGTTCGAAACACGCGATATCACGATTTTGGTGTTCTTCAATGTTTCGTTCGCCACAGCTGTGCCAGACGACTTTTAACACATGGATCTTGTGTATTTGAGTAGAATGAAGGTTTTTGACACATTTACACCGAGCTGTACTCTCAGAAACGCTCGAAACCGGCGATATCACGATTTTGGTGTTCTTCGATTTTTCGTTCGCCACAGCTGTGGCAGACGACTTTTAACGCATGGATAATGTGCATTTGAGTAGAATGAAGGTTTTTCATACATTTACACCGAGCTGTGCTCTCAGAAATGTTCGAAACACGCGATATCACGATTTTGGAACTGTTGAACGTTTCGTTCGCCGCAGCTGTGCCAGACGACTTTTAACACATGGATCTTGTGTATTTGAGTAGAATGAATTTTTTTCATACATTTACACCGAGCTGTGCTCTCAGAAACGTTCGAAACACGCGATATCACGATTTTGATGTTCGTCGATTTTTCGTTCGCCACAGCTGTGCCAGACGACTTTTAACGCATGAATATTGTGCATCTGAGTAGAATGACGGTTTTTGACACATTTACACCGAGCTGTGCTCTCAGAAACGCTCGAAACACGCGATATCACGATTTTGGTACTGTTCAAAGTTTCGTTCGCCACAGCTGTGCCAGACAACTTTTAACACGTGGATCTTGTGTATTTGAGCAGAATGAAGGTTTTTGACGCATTTACACCGAGCTGTGCTCTCAGAAACGCTCGAAACACTCTATATCACGATTTTGGTACTGTTCAACGTTTCGTTCGCCACAGCTGGGCCAGACGACTTTTAACACATGGATCTTGTGTATTTGAGCAGAATGAAGGTTTTTGACGCATTTACACCGAGCTGTGCTCTCAGAAACGCTCGAAACACTCTATATCACGATTTTGGTACTGTTCAACGTTTCGTTCGCCACAGCTGTGCCAGACGACTTTTAACACATGGATCTTGTGTATTTGAGTAGAATGAAGGTTTTTGACACATTTACACCGAGCTGTGCTCTCAGGAACGCTCGAAACACGCGATATCACGATTTTGGTGTTCTTCGATGTTTCGTCCGCGACAGCTGTGCCAGACGACTTTAACCGCATATTGTGCATTTGAGTAGAATGAAGGATTTTGACGCATTTACACCGAGCTGTGCTCTCAGAAACGCTCGAAACACGCGATATCACGATTTTGGTACTGTTCAACGTTTCGTTCGCCACAGCTGTGCCAGACGACTTTTAACACATGGATCTTGTGTATTTGAGTAGAATGAAGGTTTTTGACACATTTACACCGAGCTGGGCTCTCAGAAACGCTCGAAACACGCGATATCACGATTTTGGTGTTCTTCGATGTTTCGTCCGCGACAGCTGTGCCAGACGACTTTAACCGCATATTGTGCATTTGAGTAGAATGAAGGATTTTGACGCATTTACACCGAGCTGTGCTCTCAGAAACGCTCGAAACACGCGATATCACGATTTTGGTACTGTTCAACGTTTCGTTCGCCACAGCTGTGCCAGACGACTTTTAACACATGGATCTTGTGTATTTGAGTAGAATGAAGGTTTTTGACACATTTACACCGAGCTGTGCTCTCAGGAACGCTCGAAACACGCGATATCACGATTTTGGTCCTGTTCAAAGTTTCGTTCGCCACAGCTGTGCCAGACAACTTTTAACACGTGGATCTTGTGTATTTGAGTAGAATGAAGGTTTTTGACACATTTACACCGAGCTGTACTCTCAGAAACGCTCGAAACCGGCGATATCACGATTTTGGTGTTCTTCGATTTTTCGTTCGCCACAGCTGTGGCAGACGACTTTTAACGCATGGATAATGTGCATTTGAGTAGAATGAAGGTTTTTCATACATTTACACCGAGCTGTGCTCTCAGAAATGTTCGAAACACGCGATATCACGATTTTGGAACAGTTGAACGTTTCGTTCGCCACAGCGGTGCCAGACGACTTTTAACACATGGATCTTGTGTATTTGAGTAGAATGAAGGTTTTTCATACATTTACACCGAGCTGTGCTCTCAGAAACGTTCGAAACACGCGATATCACGATTTTTGTACTGTTCAACGTTTCGTTCGCCACAGCTGTGCCAGATGACTTTTAACAAATGGATCTTGTGTATTTGAGTAGAATGAAGGTTTTTGACACATTTATACCGAGCTGTGCTCTGAGAAACTCTCGAAACACGCAATATCACGATTTTGGTGTTCGTCGATGTTTCGTTCGCCACAACTGTGCCAGACAACTTTTAACGCATGCATATTAGGCATTTGAGTAGAATGAAAGTTTTTGACACATTTGCACCGAGCAGAGCTCTCAGAAACGCTCGAAACACGCGATATCACGATTTTTGTACTATTCAAAGTTTCATACGCCACAGCTGTGCCAGACAAATTTTAACACATGGATCTTGTGTATTTGAGTAGAATGAAGGTTTTTTACACATTTACACCGAGCTGTGCTCACAGAAACGTTCGAAACACGCGATATCACGATTTTGGTGTTCTTCAATGTTTCGTTCGCCACAGCTGTGCCAGACGACTTTTAACACATGGATCTTGTGTATTTGAGTAGAATGAAGGTTTTTGACACATTTACACCGAGCTGTGCTCTCAGGAACGCTCGAAACACGCGATATCACGATTTTTGTCCTGTTCAAAGTTTCGTTCGCCACAGCTGTGCCAGACAACTTTTAACATGTGGATCTTGTGTATTTGAGTAGACTGAAGGTTTTTGACACATTTACACCGAGCTGTACTCTCAGAATCGCTCGAAACCCGCGATATCACGATTTTGGTGTTCTTCGATTTTTCGTTCGCCACAGCTGTGGCAGACGACATTTAACGCATGGATAATGTGCATTTGAGTAGAATGAAGGTTTTTCATACATTTACACCGAGCTGTGCTCTCAGAAACGTTCGAAACACGCGATATCACGATTTTGGAACTGTTCAACGTTTCGTTCGCCACAGCTGTGCCAGACGACTTTTAACACATCTATCTTGTGTATTTGAGTAGAATGAAGGTTTTTGACGCATTTACACCGAGCTGTGCTCTCAGAAACGCTCGAAACACGCGATATCACGATTTTGGTACTGTTCAACGTTTCGTTCGCCACAGCTGTGCCAGACGACTTTTAACACATGGATCTTGTGTATTTGAGTAGTATGAAGGTTTTTGACACATTTATACCGAGCTGTGCTCTGAGAGACGCTCGAAACACGCGATATCACGATTTTGGTGTTCTTCGATGTTTCGTCCGCGACAGCTGTGCCAGACGACTTTAACCGCATGTATATTGTGCATTTGAGTAGAATGAAGGATTTTGACGCATTTACACCGAGCTGTGCTCTCAGAAACGCTCGAAACACTCGATATCACGATTTTGGTACTGTTCAACGTTTCGTTCGCCACAGCTGTGACAGACGACTTTTAACACATGGATCTTGTGTATTTGAGTAGAATGAAGGTTTTTGACACATTTACACCGAGCTGTGCTCTCAGGAACAATCGAAACAGGCGATATCACGATTTTGGTCCTGTTCAAAGTTTCGTTCGCCACAGCTGTGCCAGACAACTTTTAACACGTGGATCTTGTGTATTTGAGTAGAATGAAGGTTTTTGACACATTTACACCGAGCTGTACTCTCAGAAAAGCTCGAAACCCGCGATATCACGATTTTGGTACTGTTCAACGTTTCGTTCGCCACAGCTGTGCCAGACGACTTTTAACACATGGATCTTGTGTATTTGAGTAGAATGAAGGTTTTTGACACATTTATACCCAGCTGTGCTCTGAGATACGCTCGAAACACGCGATATCACGATTTTTGTACTATTCAAAGTTTCATACGCCACAGCTGTGCCAGACAAATTTTAACACATGGATCTTGTGTATTTGAGTAGAATGAAGGTTTTTTACACATTTACACCGAGCTGTGCTCACAGAAACGTTCGAAACACGCGATATCACGATTTTGGTGTTCTTCAATGTTTCGTTCGCCACAGCTGTGCCAGACGACTTTTAACACATGGATCTTGTGTATTTGAGTAGAATGAAGGTTTTTCATACATTTACACCGAGCTGTGCTCTCAGAAACGATCGAAACACGCGATATCACGATTTTGGAACTGTTCAACGTTTCGTTCGCCACAGCTGTGCCAGACGACTTTTAACACATGGATCTTGTGTATTTGAGTAGAATGAAGGGTTTTCATACATTTACACCGAGCTGTGCTCTCAGAAACGTTCGAAAAACGCGATATCACGACTTTGGTACTGTTCAACGTTTCGTTCGCCACAGCTGTGCCAGACGACTTTTAACACATGGATCTTGTGTATTTGAGTAGAATGAATGTTTTTGACACATTTATACCGAGCTGTGCTCTGAGAAACTCTCGAAACACGCAATATCACGATTTTGGTGTTCGTCGATGTTTCGTTCGCCACAGCTGTGCCAGACAACTTTTAACGCATGCATATTAGGCATTTGAGTAGAATGAAGGTTTTTGACACATTTGCACCGAGCAGAGCTCTCAGAAACGCTCGAAACACGCGATATCACGATTTTTGTACTATTCAAAGTTTCATACGCCACAGCTGTGCCAGACAAATTTTAACACATGGATCTTGTGTATTTGAGTTGAATGAAGGTTTTTTACACATTTACACCGAGCTGTGCTCACAGAAACGTTCGAAACACGCGATATCACGATTTTGGTGTTCTTCAATGTTTCGTTCGCCACAGCTGTGCCAGACGACTTTTAACACATGGATCTTGTGTATTTGAGTAGAATGAAGGTTTTTGACACATTTATACCGAGCTGTGCTCTGAGATACGCTCGAAACACGCGATATCACTATTTTGGTGTTCGTCGATTTTTCGTTCGCCACAGCTGTGCCAGACGACTTTTAACGCATGAATATTGTGCATTTGAGTAGAATGAAGGTTTTTGACACATTTACACCGAGCTGTGCTCTCAGGAACGCTCGAAACACGCGATATCACGATTTTGGTCCTGTTCAAAGTTTCGTTCGCCACTGCTGTGCCCGACAACTTTTAACACATGGATCTTGTGTATTTGAGTAGAATGAAGGGTTTTCATACATTTACACCGAGCTGTGCTCTCAGAAACGTTCGAAACACGCGATATCACGACTTTGGTACTGTTCAACGTTTCGTTCGCCACAGCTGTGCCAGACGACTTTTAACACATGGATCTTGTGTATTTGAGTAGTATGAAGGTTTTTGACACATTTATACCGAGCTGTGCTCTGAGAGACGCTCGAAACACGCGATATCACGATTTTGGTGTTCGTCGATTTTTCGTTCGCCACAGCTGTGCCAGACGACTTTTAACACATGGATCTTGTGTATTTGAGTAGAATGAAATTTTTCGACACATTTACACCGAGCTGTGCTCTCAGGAACGCTCGAAACACGCGATATCACGATTTTGGTCCTGTTTAAAGTTTCGTTCGCCACAGCTGTGCCAGACAACTTTTAACACGTGGATCTTGTGTATTTGAGTAGAATGAAGGTTTTTGACACATTCACACCGAGCTGTACTCTCAGAAACGCTCGAAACACGCGATATCACGATTTTGGTGTTCTTCGATGTTTCGTCCGCGACAGCTGTGCCAGACGACTTTAACCGCATGTATATTGTGCATTTGAGTAGAATGAAGGATTTTGACGCATTTACACCGAGCTGTGCTCTCAGAAACGCTCGAAACACTCGATATCACGATTTTGGTACTGTTCAACGTTTCGTTCGCCACAGCTGTGCCAGACGACTTTTAACACATGGATCTGTGTATTTGAGTAGAATGAAGGTTTTTGACACATTTACACCGAGCTGTGCTCTCAGAAACGCTCGAAACACGCGATATCACGATTTTTGTACTGTTTAAAGTTTCATTCGCCACAGCTGTGCCAGACAACTTTGAACACATGGATCTTGTGTATTTGAGTAGAATGAAGGTTTTTGACACATTTACACCGAGCTGTGCTCACAGAAACGTTCGAAACACGCGATATCACGATTTTGGTGTTCTTCAATGTTTCGTTCGCCACAGCTGTGCCAGACAACTTTTAACACATGGATCTTGTGTATTTGAGTAGAATGAAGGTTTTTCATACATTTACGCCGAGCTGTGCTCTCAGAAACGTTCGAAACACGCGATATCACGATTTTGGAACTGTTCAACGTTTCGTTCGCCACAGCTGTGCCAGACGACTTTTAACGCATGAATATTGTGCAATTGAGTAGAATGAAGCTTTTCAAACGTTTACACCGAGCTGTGCTGTCAGAAACGCTCGAAACACGCGATAACAAGATTTTGGTGTTCTTCAATGTTTCGTTCGCCACAGCTGTGCCAGACAACTTTTAACACATGGATCTTGTGTATTTGAGTAGAATGAAAGTTTTTAACACATATACACCGAGCCGTACTCTCAGAAACGCTCGAAACCCGCGATATCACGATTTTGGTGTTCTTCGATTTTTCGTTCGCCACAACTGTGGCAGACGACTTTTAGCGCATGGATAATGTGCATTTGAGTAGAATGAAGGTTTTTGACACATTTACAACGAGCTGTGCTCTCAGAAACGCTCGAAACACGCGATATCACGATTTTGGAACTGTTCAACGTTACGTTCGCCACAGCTGTGCCAGACGACTTTTAACACATGGATCTTGTGTATTTGAGTAGAATGAAGGTTTATCATACATTTACACCGAGCTGTGCTCTCAGAAACGTTCGAAACACGCGATATCACGATTTTGGTACTGTTCAACGTTTCGTTCGCCACAGCTGTGCCAGACGACTTTTAACACATGGATCTTGTGTATTTGAGTAGTATGAAGGTTTTTGACACATTTATACCGAGCTGTGCTCTGAGAGACGCTCGAAACACGCGATATCACGATTTTGGTGTTCGTCGATTTTTCGTTCGCCACAGCTGTGCCAGACGACTTTTAACACATGGATCTTGTGTATTTGAGTAGAATGAAGGTTTTCGACACATTTATACCGAGCTGTGCTCTCAGGAACGCTCGAAACACGCGATATCACGATTTTGGTCCTGTTTAAAGTTTCGTTCGCCACAGCTGTGCCAGACAACTTTTAATACGTGGATCTTGTGTATTTGAGTAGGTTTTTGACACATTCACACCGAGCTGTACTCTCAGAAACGCTCGAATCACGCGATATCACGATTTTGGTGTTCTTCGATGTTTCGTCCGCGACAGCTGTGTCAGACGACTTTAACCGCATGTATATTGTGCATTTGAGTAGAATGAAGGATTTTGACGCATTTACACCGAGCTGTGCTCTCAGAAACGCTCGAAACACTCGATATCACGATTTTGGTACTGTTCAACGTTTCGTTCGCCACAGCTATGCCAGACGACTTTTAACACATGGATCTTGTGTATTTGAGTAGAATGAAGGGTTTTCATACATTTACACCGAGCTGTGCTCTCAGAAACGTTCGAAACACGCGATATCACGACTTTGGTACTGTTCAACGTTTCGTTCGCCACAGCTGTGCCAGACGACTTTTAACACATGGATCTTGTGTATTTGAGTAGTATGAAGGTTTTTGACACATTTATACCGAGCTGTGCTCTGAGAGACGCTCGAAACACGCGATATCACGATTTTGGTGTTCGTCGATTTTTCGTTCGCCACAGCTGTGCCAGACGACTTTTAACACATGGATCTTGTGTATTTGAGTAGAATGAAGGTTTTCGACACATTTACACCGAGCTGTGCTCTCAGGAACGCTCGAAACACGCGATATCACGATTTTGGTCCTGTTTAAAGTTTCGTTCGCCACAGCTGTGCCAGACGACTTTAACCGCATGTATATTGTGCATTTGAGTAAAATGAAGGATTTTGACGCATTTACACCGAGCTGTGCTCTCAGAAACGCTCGAAACACGCGATATCACGATTTTGGTACTGTTCAACGATTCGTTCGCCACAGCTGTGCCAGACGACTTTTAACACATGGATCTTGTGTATTTGAGTAGAATGAAGGTTTTTCATACATTTACACCGAGCTGTGCTCTCAGAAACGCTCGAAACACGCGATATCACGATTTTGGTGTTCGTCGATTTTTCGTTCGCCACAGCTGTGCCAGACGACTTTTAACGCATGAATATTGTGCATTTGAGTAGAATGAAGGTTTTTCATACATTTACACCGAGCTGTGCTCTCAGAATCGTTCGAAACACGCGATATCACGATTTTGGAACTGTTCAACGTTTCGTTCGCCACAGCTGTGCCAGACGACTTTTAACACATGGATCTTGTGTATTTGAGTAGAATGAAGGGTTTTCATACATTTACACCGAGCTGTGCTCTCAGAAACGTTCGAAACACGCGATATCACGACTTTGGTACTGTTCAACGTTTCGTTCGCCACAGCTGTGCCAGACGACTTTTAACACATGGATCTTGTGTATTTGAGTAGTATGAAGGTTTTTGACACATTTATACCGAGCTGTGCTCTGAGAGACGCTCGAAACACGCGATATCACGATTTTGGTGTTCGTCGATTTTTCGTTCGCCACAGCTGTGCCAGACGACTTTTAACACATGGATCTTGTGTATTTGAGTAGAATGAAGGTTTTCGACACATTTACACCGAGCTGTGCTCTCAGGAACGCTCGAAACACGCGATATCACGATTTTGGTCCTGTTTAAAGTTTCGTTCGCCACAGCTGTGCCAGACAACTTTTAACACGTGGATCTTGTGTATTTGAGTAGAATGAAGGTTTTTGACACATTCACACCGAGCTGTACTCTCAGAAACGCTCGAAACACGCGATATCACGATTTTGGTGTTCTTCGATGTTTCGTCCGCGACAGCTGTGCCAGACGACTTTAACCGCATGTATATTGTGCATTTGAGTAGAATGAAGGATTTTGACGCATTTACACCGAGCTGTGCTCTCAGAAACGCTCGAAACACTCGATATCACGATTTTGGTACTGTTCAACGTTTCGTTCGCCACAGCTGTGCCAGACGACTTTTAACACATGGATCTTGTGTATTTGAGTAGAATGAAGGTTTTTGACACATTTACACCGAGCTGTGCTCTCAGAAACGCTCGAAACACGCGATATCACGATTTTTGTACTGTTTAAAGTTTCATTCGCCACAGCTGTGCCAGACAACTTTGAACACGTGGATCTTGTGTATTTGAGTAGAATGAAGGTTTTTGACACATTCACACCGAGCTGTACTCTCAGAAACGCTCGAAACACGCGATATCACGATTTTGGTGTTCTTCGATGTTTCGTCCGCGACAGCTGTGCCAGACGACTTTAACCGCATGTATATTGTGCATTTGAGTAGAATGAAGGATTTTGACGCATTTACACCGAGCTGTGCTCTCAGAAACGCTCGAAACACTCGATATCACGATTTTGGTACTGTTCAACGTTTCGTTCGAAACAGCTGTGCCAGACGACTTTTAACACATGGATCTTGTGTATTTGAGTAGAATGAAGGTTTTTGACACATTTACACCGAGCTGTGCTCTCAGAAACGCTCGAAACACGCGATATCACGATTTTTGTACTGTTCAAAGTTTCATTCGCCACAGCTGTGCCAGACGACTTTTAACGCATGAATATTGTGCAATTGAGTAGAATGAAGCTTTTCATACGTTTACACCGAGCTGTGCGGTCAGAAACGCTCGAAACACGCGATAACAAGATTTTGGTGTTCTTCAATGTTTCGTTCGCCACAGCTGTGCCAGACAACTTTTAACACATGGATCTTGTGTATTTGAGTAGAATGAAAGTTTTTAACACATATACACCGAGCCGTACTCTCAGAAACGCTCGAAACCCGCGATATCACGATTTTGGTGTTCTTCGATTTTTCGTTCGCCACAGCTGTGGCAGACGACTTTTAGCGCATGGATAATGTGCATTTGAGTAGAATGAAGGTTTTTGACACATTTACAACGAGCTGTGCTCTCAGAAACGCTCGAAACACGCGATATCACGATTTTGGAACTGTTCAACGTTACGTTCGCCACAGCTGTGCCAGACGACTTTTAACACATGGATCTTGTGTATTTGAGTAGAATGAAGGTTTATCATACATTTACACCGAGCTGTGCTCTCAGAAACGTTCGAAACACGCGATATCACGATTTTGGTACTGTTCAACGTTTCGTTCGCCACAGCTGTGCCAGACGACTTTTAACACATGGATCTTGTGTATTTGAGTAGTATGAAGGTTTTTGACACATTTATACCGAGCTGTGCTCTGAGAGACGCTCGAAACACGCGATATCACGATTTTGGTGTTCTTCGATGTTTCGTCCGCGACAGCTGTGCCAGACGACTTTAACCGCATGTATATTGTGCATTTGAGTAGAATGAAGGATTTTGACGCATTTACACCGAGCTGTGCTCTCAGAAACGCTCGAAACACTCGATATCACGATTTTGGTACTGTTCAACGTTTCGTTCGCCACAGCTGTGACAGACGACTTTTAACACATGGATCTTGTGTATTTGAGTAGAATGAAGGTTTTTGACACATTTACACCGAGCTGTGCTCTCAGGAACAATCGAAACAGGCGATATCACGATTTTGGTCCTGTTCAAAGTTTCGTTCGCCACAGCTGTGCCAGACAACTTTTAACACGTGGATCTTGTGTATTTGAGTAGAATGAAGGTTTTTGACACATTTACACCGAGCTGTACTCTCAGAAAAGCTCGAAACCCGCGATATCACGATTTTGGTACTGTTCAACGTTTCGTTCGCCACAGCTGTGCCAGACGACTTTTAACACATGGATCTTGTGTATTTGAGTAGAATGAAGGTTTTTGACACATTTATACCCAGCTGTGCTCTGAGATACGCTCGAAACACGCGATATCACGATTTTTGTACTATTCAAAGTTTCATACGCCACAGCTGTGCCAGACAAATTTTAACACATGGATCTTGTGTATTTGAGTAGAATGAAGGTTTTTTACACATTTACACCGAGCTGTGCTCACAGAAACGTTCGAAACACGCGATATCACGATTTTGGTGTTCTTCAATGTTTCGTTCGCCACAGCTGTGCCAGACGACTTTTAACACATGGATCTTGTGTATTTGAGTAGAATGAAGGTTTTTCATACATTTACACCGAGCTGTGCTCTCAGAAACGATCGAAACACGCGATATCACGATTTTGGAACTGTTCAACGTTTCGTTCGCCACAGCTGTGCCAGACGACTTTTAACACATGGATCTTGTGTATTTGAGTAGAATGAAGGGTTTTCATACATTTACACCGAGCTGTGCTCTCAGAAACGTTCGAAAAACGCGATATCACGACTTTGGTACTGTTCAACGTTTCGTTCGCCACAGCTGTGCCAGACGACTTTTAACACATGGATCTTGTGTATTTGAGTAGAATGAATGTTTTTGACACATTTATACCGAGCTGTGCTCTGAGAAACTCTCGAAACACGCAATATCACGATTTTGGTGTTCGTCGATGTTTCGTTCGCCACAGCTGTGCCAGACAACTTTTAACGCATGCATATTAGGCATTTGAGTAGAATGAAGGTTTTTGACACATTTGCACCGAGCAGAGCTCTCAGAAACGCTCGAAACACGCGATATCACGATTTTTGTACTATTCAAAGTTTCATACGCCACAGCTGTGCCAGACAAATTTTAACACATGGATCTTGTGTATTTGAGTTGAATGAAGGTTTTTTACACATTTACACCGAGCTGTGCTCACAGAAACGTTCGAAACACGCGATATCACGATTTTGGTGTTCTTCAATGTTTCGTTCGCCACAGCTGTGCCAGACGACTTTTAACACATGGATCTTGTGTATTTGAGTAGAATGAAGGTTTTTGACACATTTATACCGAGCTGTGCTCTGAGATACGCTCGAAACACGCGATATCACTATTTTGGTGTTCGTCGATTTTTCGTTCGCCACAGCTGTGCCAGACGACTTTTAACGCATGAATATTGTGCATTTGAGTAGAATGAAGGTTTTTGACACATTTACACCGAGCTGTGCTCTCAGGAACGCTCGAAACACGCGATATCACGATTTTGGTCCTGTTCAAAGTTTCGTTCGCCACTGCTGTGCCCGACAACTTTTAACACATGGATCTTGTGTATTTGAGTAGAATGAAGGGTTTTCATACATTTACACCGAGCTGTGCTCTCAGAAACGTTCGAAACACGCGATATCACGACTTTGGTACTGTTCAACGTTTCGTTCGCCACAGCTGTGCCAGACGACTTTTAACACATGGATCTTGTGTATTTGAGTAGTATGAAGGTTTTTGACACATTTATACCGAGCTGTGCTCTGAGAGACGCTCGAAACACGCGATATCACGATTTTGGTGTTCGTCGATTTTTCGTTCGCCACAGCTGTGCCAGACGACTTTTAACACATGGATCTTGTGTATTTGAGTAGAATGAAATTTTTCGACACATTTACACCGAGCTGTGCTCTCAGGAACGCTCGAAACACGCGATATCACGATTTTGGTCCTGTTTAAAGTTTCGTTCGCCACAGCTGTGCCAGACAACTTTTAACACGTGGATCTTGTGTATTTGAGTAGAATGAAGGTTTTTGACACATTCACACCGAGCTGTACTCTCAGAAACGCTCGAAACACGCGATATCACGATTTTGGTGTTCTTCGATGTTTCGTCCGCGACAGCTGTGCCAGACGACTTTAACCGCATGTATATTGTGCATTTGAGTAGAATGAAGGATTTTGACGCATTTACACCGAGCTGTGCTCTCAGAAACGCTCGAAACACTCGATATCACGATTTTGGTACTGTTCAACGTTTCGTTCGCCACAGCTGTGCCAGACGACTTTTAACACATGGATCTGTGTATTTGAGTAGAATGAAGGTTTTTGACACATTTACACCGAGCTGTGCTCTCAGAAACGCTCGAAACACGCGATATCACGATTTTTGTACTGTTTAAAGTTTCATTCGCCACAGCTGTGCCAGACAACTTTGAACACATGGATCTTGTGTATTTGAGTAGAATGAAGGTTTTTGACACATTTACACCGAGCTGTGCTCACAGAAACGTTCGAAACACGCGATATCACGATTTTGGTGTTCTTCAATGTTTCGTTCGCCACAGCTGTGCCAGACAACTTTTAACACATGGATCTTGTGTATTTGAGTAGAATGAAGGTTTTTCATACATTTACGCCGAGCTGTGCTCTCAGAAACGTTCGAAACACGCGATATCACGATTTTGGAACTGTTCAACGTTTCGTTCGCCACAGCTGTGCCAGACGACTTTTAACGCATGAATATTGTGCAATTGAGTAGAATGAAGCTTTTCAAACGTTTACACCGAGCTGTGCTGTCAGAAACGCTCGAAACACGCGATAACAAGATTTTGGTGTTCTTCAATGTTTCGTTCGCCACAGCTGTGCCAGACAACTTTTAACACATGGATCTTGTGTATTTGAGTAGAATGAAAGTTTTTAACACATATACACCGAGCCGTACTCTCAGAAACGCTCGAAACCCGCGATATCACGATTTTGGTGTTCTTCGATTTTTCGTTCGCCACAACTGTGGCAGACGACTTTTAGCGCATGGATAATGTGCATTTGAGTAGAATGAAGGTTTTTGACACATTTACAACGAGCTGTGCTCTCAGAAACGCTCGAAACACGCGATATCACGATTTTGGAACTGTTCAACGTTACGTTCGCCACAGCTGTGCCAGACGACTTTTAACACATGGATCTTGTGTATTTGAGTAGAATGAAGGTTTATCATACATTTACACCGAGCTGTGCTCTCAGAAACGTTCGAAACACGCGATATCACGATTTTGGTACTGTTCAACGTTTCGTTCGCCACAGCTGTGCCAGACGACTTTTAACACATGGATCTTGTGTATTTGAGTAGTATGAAGGTTTTTGACACATTTATACCGAGCTGTGCTCTGAGAGACGCTCGAAACACGCGATATCACGATTTTGGTGTTCGTCGATTTTTCGTTCGCCACAGCTGTGCCAGACGACTTTTAACACATGGATCTTGTGTATTTGAGTAGAATGAAGGTTTTCGACACATTTATACCGAGCTGTGCTCTCAGGAACGCTCGAAACACGCGATATCACGATTTTGGTCCTGTTTAAAGTTTCGTTCGCCACAGCTGTGCCAGACAACTTTTAATACGTGGATCTTGTGTATTTGAGTAGGTTTTTGACACATTCACACCGAGCTGTACTCTCAGAAACGCTCGAATCACGCGATATCACGATTTTGGTGTTCTTCGATGTTTCGTCCGCGACAGCTGTGTCAGACGACTTTAACCGCATGTATATTGTGCATTTGAGTAGAATGAAGGATTTTGACGCATTTACACCGAGCTGTGCTCTCAGAAACGCTCGAAACACTCGATATCACGATTTTGGTACTGTTCAACGTTTCGTTCGCCACAGCTATGCCAGACGACTTTTAACACATGGATCTTGTGTATTTGAGTAGAATGAAGGGTTTTCATACATTTACACCGAGCTGTGCTCTCAGAAACGTTCGAAACACGCGATATCACGACTTTGGTACTGTTCAACGTTTCGTTCGCCACAGCTGTGCCAGACGACTTTTAACACATGGATCTTGTGTATTTGAGTAGTATGAAGGTTTTTGACACATTTATACCGAGCTGTGCTCTGAGAGACGCTCGAAACACGCGATATCACGATTTTGGTGTTCGTCGATTTTTCGTTCGCCACAGCTGTGCCAGACGACTTTTAACACATGGATCTTGTGTATTTGAGTAGAATGAAGGTTTTCGACACATTTACACCGAGCTGTGCTCTCAGGAACGCTCGAAACACGCGATATCACGATTTTGGTCCTGTTTAAAGTTTCGTTCGCCACAGCTGTGCCAGACGACTTTAACCGCATGTATATTGTGCATTTGAGTAAAATGAAGGATTTTGACGCATTTACACCGAGCTGTGCTCTCAGAAACGCTCGAAACACGCGATATCACGATTTTGGTACTGTTCAACGATTCGTTCGCCACAGCTGTGCCAGACGACTTTTAACACATGGATCTTGTGTATTTGAGTAGAATGAAGGTTTTTCATACATTTACACCGAGCTGTGCTCTCAGAAACGCTCGAAACACGCGATATCACGATTTTGGTGTTCGTCGATTTTTCGTTCGCCACAGCTGTGCCAGACGACTTTTAACGCATGAATATTGTGCATTTGAGTAGAATGAAGGTTTTTCATACATTTACACCGAGCTGTGCTCTCAGAATCGTTCGAAACACGCGATATCACGATTTTGGAACTGTTCAACGTTTCGTTCGCCACAGCTGTGCCAGACGACTTTTAACACATGGATCTTGTGTATTTGAGTAGAATGAAGGGTTTTCATACATTTACACCGAGCTGTGCTCTCAGAAACGTTCGAAACACGCGATATCACGACTTTGGTACTGTTCAACGTTTCGTTCGCCACAGCTGTGCCAGACGACTTTTAACACATGGATCTTGTGTATTTGAGTAGTATGAAGGTTTTTGACACATTTATACCGAGCTGTGCTCTGAGAGACGCTCGAAACACGCGATATCACGATTTTGGTGTTCGTCGATTTTTCGTTCGCCACAGCTGTGCCAGACGACTTTTAACACATGGATCTTGTGTATTTGAGTAGAATGAAGGTTTTCGACACATTTACACCGAGCTGTGCTCTCAGGAACGCTCGAAACACGCGATATCACGATTTTGGTCCTGTTTAAAGTTTCGTTCGCCACAGCTGTGCCAGACAACTTTTAACACGTGGATCTTGTGTATTTGAGTAGAATGAAGGTTTTTGACACATTCACACCGAGCTGTACTCTCAGAAACGCTCGAAACACGCGATATCACGATTTTGGTGTTCTTCGATGTTTCGTCCGCGACAGCTGTGCCAGACGACTTTAACCGCATGTATATTGTGCATTTGAGTAGAATGAAGGATTTTGACGCATTTACACCGAGCTGTGCTCTCAGAAACGCTCGAAACACTCGATATCACGATTTTGGTACTGTTCAACGTTTCGTTCGCCACAGCTGTGCCAGACGACTTTTAACACATGGATCTTGTGTATTTGAGTAGAATGAAGGTTTTTGACACATTTACACCGAGCTGTGCTCTCAGAAACGCTCGAAACACGCGATATCACGATTTTTGTACTGTTTAAAGTTTCATTCGCCACAGCTGTGCCAGACAACTTTGAACACGTGGATCTTGTGTATTTGAGTAGAATGAAGGTTTTTGACACATTCACACCGAGCTGTACTCTCAGAAACGCTCGAAACACGCGATATCACGATTTTGGTGTTCTTCGATGTTTCGTCCGCGACAGCTGTGCCAGACGACTTTAACCGCATGTATATTGTGCATTTGAGTAGAATGAAGGATTTTGACGCATTTACACCGAGCTGTGCTCTCAGAAACGCTCGAAACACTCGATATCACGATTTTGGTACTGTTCAACGTTTCGTTCGAAACAGCTGTGCCAGACGACTTTTAACACATGGATCTTGTGTATTTGAGTAGAATGAAGGTTTTTGACACATTTACACCGAGCTGTGCTCTCAGAAACGCTCGAAACACGCGATATCACGATTTTTGTACTGTTCAAAGTTTCATTCGCCACAGCTGTGCCAGACGACTTTTAACGCATGAATATTGTGCAATTGAGTAGAATGAAGCTTTTCATACGTTTACACCGAGCTGTGCGGTCAGAAACGCTCGAAACACGCGATAACAAGATTTTGGTGTTCTTCAATGTTTCGTTCGCCACAGCTGTGCCAGACAACTTTTAACACATGGATCTTGTGTATTTGAGTAGAATGAAAGTTTTTAACACATATACACCGAGCCGTACTCTCAGAAACGCTCGAAACCCGCGATATCACGATTTTGGTGTTCTTCGATTTTTCGTTCGCCACAGCTGTGGCAGACGACTTTTAGCGCATGGATAATGTGCATTTGAGTAGAATGAAGGTTTTTGACACATTTACAACGAGCTGTGCTCTCAGAAACGCTCGAAACACGCGATATCACGATTTTGGAACTGTTCAACGTTACGTTCGCCACAGCTGTGCCAGACGACTTTTAACACATGGATCTTGTGTATTTGAGTAGAATGAAGGTTTATCATACATTTACACCGAGCTGTGCTCTCAGAAACGTTCGAAACACGCGATATCACGATTTTGGTACTGTTCAACGTTACGTTCGCCACAGCTGTGCCAGACGACTTTTAACACATGGATCTTGTGTATTTGAGTAGTATGAAGGTTTTTGACACATTTATACCGAGCTGTGCTCTGAGAGACGCTCGAAACACGCGATATCACGATTTTGGTGTTCGTCGATTTTTCGTTCGCCACAGCTGTGCCAGACGACTTTAACACATGGATCTTGTGTATTTGAGTAGAATGAAGGTTTTCGACACATTTATACCGAGCTGTGCTCTCAGGAACGCTCGAAACACGCGATATCACGATTTTGGTCCTGTTTAAAGTTTCGCTCGCCACAGCTGTGCCAGACAACTTTTAATACGTGGATCTTGTGTATTTGAGTAGGTTTTTGACACATTGACACCGAGCTGTACTCTCAGAAACGCTCGAATCACGCGATATCACGATTTTGGTGTTCTTCGATGTTTCGTCCGCGACAGCTGTGTCAGACGACTTTAACCGCATGTATATTGTGCATTTGAGTAGAATGAAGGATTTTGACGCATTTACACCGAGCTGTGCTCTCAGAAACGCTCGAAACACTCGATATCACGATTTTGGTACTGTTCAACGTTTCGTTCGCCACAGCTGTGCCAGACGACTTTTAACACATGGATCTTGTGTATTTGAGTAGAATGAAGGGTTTTCATACATTTACACCGAGCTGTGCTCTCAGAAACGTTCGAAACACGCGATATCACGACTTTGGTACTGTTCAACGTTTCGTTCGCCACAGCTGTGCCAGACGACTTTTAACACATGGATCTTGTGTATTTGAGTAGTATGAAGGTTTTTGACACATTTATACCGAGCTGTGCTCTGAGAGACGCTCGAAACACGCGATATCACGATTTTGGTGTTCGTCGATTTTTCGTTCGCCACAGCTGTGCCAGACGACTTTTAACACATGGATCTTGTGTATTTGAGTAGAATGAAGGTTTTCGACACATTTACACCGAGCTGTGCTCTCAGGAACGCTCGAAACACGCGATATCACGATTTTGGTCCTGTTTAAAGTTTCGTTCGCCACAGCTGTGCCAGACGACTTTAACCGCATGTATATTGTGCATTTGAGTAAAATGAAGGATTTTGACGCATTTACACCGAGCTGTGCTCTCAGAAACGCTCGAAACACGCGATATCACGATTTTGGTACTGTTCAACGATTCGTTCGCCACAGCTGTGCCAGACGACTTTTAACACATGGATCTTGTGTATTTGAGTAGAATGAAGGTTTTTCATACATTTACACCGAGCTGTGCTCTCAGAAACGCTCGAAACACGCGATATCACGATTTTGGTGTTCGTCGATTTTTCGTTCGCCACAGCTGTGCCAGACGACTTTTAACGCATGAATATTGTGTATTTGAGTAGAATGAAGGTTTTTGACACATTTACAACGAGCTGTGCTCTCAGGAACAATCGAAACAGGCGATATCACGATTTTGGTCCTGTTCAAAGTTTCGTTCGCCACAGCTGTGCCAGACAACTTTTAACGCATGCATATTAGGCATTTGAGTAGAATGAAGGTTTTTGACACATTTGCACCGAGCTGTGCTCTCAGAAATGCTCGAAACACGCGATATCACGATTTTGGTACTGGTCAACGTTTCGTTCGCCACAGCTGTGCCAGACGACTTTTAACACATGGATCTTGTGTATTTGAGTAGAATGAAGGTTTTTGACACATTTATACCGAGCTGTGATCTGAGATACGCTCGAAACACGCGATAACACGATTTTGGAACTGTTCAACGTTTCGTTCGCCACAGCTGTGCCAGACGACTTTTAACACATCTATCTTGTGTATTTGAGTAGAATGAAGGTTTTTGACGCATTTACACCGAGCTGTGCTCTCAGAAACGCTCGAAACACGCGATATCACGATTTTGGTACTGTTCAACGTTTCGTTCGCCACAGCTGTGCCAGACGACTTTTAACACATGGATCTTGTGTATTTGAGTAGTATGAAGGTTTTTGACACATTTATACCGAGCTGTGCACTGAAAGACGCTCGAAACACGCGATATCACGATTTTGGTGTTCGTCGATTTATCGTTCGCCACAGCTGTGCCAGACGACTTTTAACACATGGATCTTGTGTATTTGAGTAGAATGAAGGTTTTTGACACATTTACACCGAGCTGTGCTCTCAGGAACGCTCGAAACACGCGATATCACGATTTTGGTCCTGTTCAAAGTTTCGTTCGCCACAGCTGTGCCAGACAACTTTTAACACGTGGATCTTGTGTATTTGAGCAGAATGAAGGTTTTTGACACATTTACACCGAGCTGTACTCTCACAAACGCTCGAAACACGCGATATCACGATTTTGGTGTTCTTCGATGTTTCGTCCGCGACAGCTGTGCCAGACAACTTTAACCGCATGTATATTGTGCATTTGAGTAGAATGAAGGATTTTGACGCATTTACACCGAGCTGTGCTCTCAGAAACACTCGAAACACTCGATATCACGATTTTGGTACTGTTCAACGTTTCGTTCGCCACAGCTGTGCCAGACGACTTTTAACACATGGATCTTGTGTATTTGAGTAGAATGATGGTTTTTGACACATTTACACCGAGCTGTGCTCTCAGGAACAATCGAAACACGCGATATCTCGATTTTGGTCCTGTTCAAAGTTTCGTTCGCCGCAGCTGTGCCAGACAACTTTTAACACGTGGATCTTGTGTATTTGAGTAGAATGAATTTTTTTGACACATTTACACCGAGCTGTGCTCTCAGAAACGCTCGAAACACGCGATATCACGATTTTGGTACTGGTCAACGTTTCGTTCGCCACAGCTGTGCCAGACGACTTTTAACACATGGATCTTGTGTATTTGAGTAGAATGAAGGTTTTTGACACATTTATACCGAGCTGTGCTCTGAGAAACTCTCGAAACACGCGATATCACTATTTTGGTGTTCGTCGATTTTTCGTTCGCCACAGCTGTGCCAGACGACTTTTAACGCATGAATATTGTGCATTTGAGTAGAATGAAGGTTTTTGACACATTTACACCGAGCTGTGCTCTCAGGAACGCTCGAAACACGCGATATCACGATTTTTGTCCTGTTCAAAGTTTCGTTCGCCACAGCTGTGCCAGACAACTTTTAACATGTGGATCTTGTGTATTTGAGTATAATGAAGGTTTTTGACACATTTATACCGAGCTGTGCTCTCAGAATCGCTCGCAACCCGCGATATCACGATTTTGGTGTTCTTCGATTTTTCGTTCGCCACAGCTGTGGCAGACGACTTTTAACGCATGGATAATGTGCATTTGAGTAGAATGAAGGTTTTTCATACATTTACACCGAGCTGTGCTCTCAGAAACGTTCGAAACACGCGATATCACGATTTTGGAACTGTTCAACGTTTCGTTCGCCACAGCTGTGCCAGACGACTTTTAACGCATGGATCTTGTGTATTTGAGTAGAATGAAGGTTTTTGACACATTTACACCGAGCTGTGCTCTCAGGAACGGTCGAAACACGCGATATCACGATTTTGGTCCTGTTCAAAGTTTCGTTCGCCACAGCTGTGCCAGACAACTTTTAACACGTGGATCTTGTGTATTTGAGTAGAATGAAGGTTTTTGACACATTTACACCGAGCTGTGCTCTCAGAAACGCTCGAAACACGCGATATCACGATTTTTGTACTGTTCAAAGTTTCATTCGCCACAGCTGTGCCAGACAACTTTGAACACATGGATCTTGTGTATTTGAGTAGAATGAAGGTTTTTTACACATTTACACCGAGCTGTGCTCACAGAAACGTTCGAAACACGCGATATCACGATTTTGGTGTTCTTCAATGTTTCGTTCGCCACAGCTGTGCCAGACGACTTTTAACACATGGATCTTGTGTATTTGAGTAGAATGAAGGTTTTTGACACATTTATACCGAGCTGTGCTCTGAGATACGCTCGAAACACGCGATATCACTATTTTGGTGTTCGTCGATTTTTCGTTCGCCACAGCTGTGCCAGACGACTTTTAACGTATGAATATTGTGCATTTGAGTAGAATGAAGGTTTTTGACACATTTACACCGAGCTGTGCTCTCAGGAACGCTCGAAACACGCGATATCACGATTTTTGTCCTGTTCAAAGTTTCGTTCGCCACAGCTGTGCCAGACAACTTTTAACATGTGGATCTTGTGTATTTGAGTAGAATGAAGGTTTTTGACACATTTACACCGAGCTGTACTCGCAGAATCGCTCGAAACCCGCGATATCACGATTTTGGTGTTCTTCGATTTTTCGTTCGCCACAGCTGTGGCAGACGACTTTTAACGCATGGATAATGTGCATTTGAGTAGAATGAAGGTTTTTCATACATTTACACCGAGCTGTGCTCTCAGAAACGTTCGAAACACGCGATATCACGATTTTGGAACTGTTCAACGTTTCGTTCGCCACAGCTGTGCCAGACGACTTTTAACACATCTATCTTGTGTATTTGAGTAGAATGGAGGTTTTTGACGCATTTACACCGAGCTGTGCTCTCAGAAACGCTCGAAACACGCGTTATCACGATTTTGGTACTGTTCAACGTTTCGTTCGCCACAGCTGTGCCAGACGACTTTTAACACATGGATCTTGTGTATTTGAGTAGTATGAAGGTTTTTGACACATTTATACCGAGCTGTGCTCTGAGAGACGCTCGAAACACGCGATATCACGATTTTGGTGTTCTTCGATGTTTCGTCCGCGACAGCTGTGCCAGACGACTTTAACCGCATGTATATTGTGCATTTGAGTAGAATGAAGGATTTTGACGCATTTACACCGAGCTGTGCTCTCAGAAACGTTCGAAACACGCGATATCACGATTTTGGTGTTCTTCAATGTTTCGTTCGCCACAGCTGTGCCAGACAACTTTTAACACATGGATCTTGTGTATTTGAGTAGAATGAAGGTTTTTGACACATTTGCACCGAGCTGTGCTCTCAGAAATGCTCGAAACACGCGATATCACGATTTTGGTACTGGTCAACGTTTCGTTCGCCACAGCTGTGCCAGACGACTTTTAACACATGGATCTTGTGTATTTGAGTAGTATGAAGGTTTTTGACACATTTATACCGAGCTGTGCTCTGAGAGACGCTCGAAACACGCGATATTACGATTTTGGTGTTCGTCGATTTTTCGTTCGCCACAGCTGTGGGAGACGACTTTTAACACATGGATCTTGTGTATTTGAGTAGAATGAAGGTTTTCGACACATTTACACCGAGCTGTGCTCTCAGGAACGCTCGAAACACGCGATATCACGATTTTGGTCCTGTTTAAAGTTTCGTTCGCCACAGCTGTGCCAGACAACTTTTAACACGTGGATCTTGTGTATTTGAGTAGAATGAAGGTTTTTGACACATTCACACCGAGCTGTACTCTCAGAAACGCTCGAAACACGCGATATCACGATTTTGGTGTTCTTCGATGTTTCGTCCGCGACAGCTGTGCCAGACGAATTTAACCGCATGTATATTGTGCATTTGAGTAGAATGAAGGATTTTGACGCATTTACACCGAGCTGTGCTCTCAGAAACGTTCGAAACACGCGATATCACGATTTTGGTGTTCTTCAATGTTTCGTTCGCCACAGCTGTGCCAGACAACTTTTAACACGTGGATCTTGTGTATTTGAGTAGAATGAAGGTTTTTGACACATTTATACCGAGCTGTGCTCTGAGATACGCTCGAAACACGCGATATCACGATTTTGGTGTTCTTCAATGTTTCGTTCGCCACAGCTGTGCCAGACAACTTTTAACACGTGGATCTTGTGTATTTGAGTAGAATGAAGGTTTTTGACACATTTACACCGAGCTGTACTCTCAGAATCGCTCGAAAACCGCGATATCACGATTTTGGTTTTCTTCGATTTTTCGTTCGCCACAGCTGTGGCAGACGACTTTTAACGCATGTATAATGTGCATTTAAGTAGAATGAAGGTTTTTCATACATTTACACCGAGCTGTGCTCTCAGAAACGTTCGAAACACGCGATATCACGATTTTGGAACTGTTCAACGTTTCGTTCGCCACAGCTGTGCCAGACGACTTTTAACACATGGATCTTGTGTATTTGAGTAGTATGAAGGTTTTTGACACATTTATACCGAGCTGTGCTCTGAGAGACGCTCGAAACACGCGATATCACGATTTTGGTGTTCGTCGATTTTTCGTTCGCCACAGCTGTGCCAGACGACTTTTAACACATGGATCTTGTGTATTTGAGTAGAATGAAGGTTTTCGACACATTTATACCGAGCTGTGCTCTGAGATACGCTCGAAACACGCGATATCACGATTTTGGTGTTCGTCGATTTTTCGTTCGCCACAGCTGTGCCAGACGACTTTTAACGCATGAATATTGTGCAATTGAGTAGAATGAAGGTTTTTCATACGTTTACACCGAGCTGTGCTGTCAGAAACGCTCGAAACACGCGATAACAAGATTTTGGTGTTCTTCAATGTTTCGTTCGCCACAGCTGTGCCAGACAACTTTTAACACATGGATCTTGTGTATTTGAGTAGAATGAAGGTTTTTGATACATTTATACCGAGCTGCGCTCTGAGATACGCTCGAAACACGCGATATCACGATTTTGGAACTGTTCAACGTTTCGTTCGATACAGCTGTGCCAGACGACTTTTAACACATCAATCTTGTGTATTTGAGTAGAATGAAGGTTTTTGACGCATTTACACCGAGCTGTGCTCTCAGAAACGCTCGAAACACGCGATATCACGATTTTGGAACTGTTCAACGATTCGTTCGCCACAGCTGTGCCAGACGACTTTTAACACATGGATCTTGTGTATTTGAGTAGAATGAAGGTTTTTCATACATTTACACCGAGCTGTGCTCTCAGAAACGCTCGAAACACGCGATATTACGATTTTGGTGTTCTTCGATGTTTCGTCCGCGACAGCTGTGCCAGACGACTTTAACCGCATGTATATTGTGCATTTGAGTAAAATGAAGGATTTTGACGCATTTACACCGAGCTGTGCTCTCAGAAACGTTCGAAACACGCGATATCACGATTTTGGTGTTCTTCAATGTTTCGTTCGCCACAGCTGTGCCAGACAACTTTTAACACATGGATCTTGTGTATTTGAGTAGAATGAAGGATTTTGACGCATTTACACCGAGCTGTGCTCTCAGGAACGCTCGAAACACGCGATATCACGATTTTGGTCCTGTTCAAAGTTTCGTTCGCCACAGCTGTGCCCGACAACTTTTAACACGTGGATCTTGTGTATTTGAGTAGAATGAAGGTTTTTGACACATTTGCACCGAGCTGTGCTCTCAGAAATGCTCGAAACACGCGATATCACGATTTTGGTACTGGTCAACGTTTCGTTCGCCACAGCTGTGCCAGACGACTTTTAACACATGGATCTTGTGTATTTGAGTAAAATGAAGGTTTTTGACACATTTATACCGAGCTGTGCTCTGAGATACGCTCGAAACACGCGATATCACGATTTTGGAACTGTTGAACGTTTCGTTCGCCACAGCTGTGCCAGACGACTTTTAACACATGGATCTTGTGTATTTGAGTAGAATGAAGGTTTTTGACACATTTACACCGAGCTGTGCTCTCAGGAACAATCGAAACGCGATATCACGATTTTGGTCCTGTTCAAAGTTTCGTTCGCCACAGCTGTGCCAGACGACTTTTAACACATGGATCTTGTGTATTTGAGTAGAATGAAGGTTTTTGACACATTTATACCGAGCTGTGCTCTGAGATACGCTCGAAACACGCGATATCACGATTTTGGTGTTCGTCGATTTTTCGTTCGCCACAGCTGTGCCAGACGACTTTTAACACATGGATCTTGTGCATTTGAGTAGAATGAAGGTTTTTGACACATTTACACCGAGCTGTGCTCACAGAAACGTTCGAAACACGCGATATCACGATTTTGGTGTTCTTCAAAGTTTCGTTCGCCACAGCTGTGCCAGACAACTTTTAACACGTGGATCTTGTGTATTTGAGTAGAATGAAGGTTTTTGACACATTTACAACGAGCTGTGCTCACAGAAACGTTCGAAACACGCGATATCACGATTTTGGTGTTCTTCAATGTTTCGTTCGCCACAGCTGTGCCAGACAACTTTTAACACATGGATCTTGTGTATTTGAGTAGAATGAAGGTTCTTCATACATTTACACCGAGCTGTGCTCTCAGAAATGTTCGAAACACGCGATATCACGATTTTGGTACTGTTCAACGTTTCGTTCGCCACAGCTGTGCCAGACGACTTTTAACACATGGATCTTGTGTATTTGAGTAGAATGAAGGTTTTTGACACATTTATACCGAGCTGTGCTCTGAGAAACTCTCGAAACACGCAATATCACGATTTTGGTGTTCGACGATGTTTCGTTCGCCACAGCTGTGCCAGACAACATTTAACGCATGCATATTAGGCATTTGAGTAGAATGAAGGTTTTTGACACATTTGCACCGAGCTGAGCTCTCAGAAACGCTCGAAACACGCGATATCACGATTTTTGTACTATTCAAAGTTTCATACGCCACAGCTGTGCCAGACGACTTTTAACACAAAGATCTTGTGTATTTGAGTAGAATGAAGGTTTTTGACACATTTATACCGAGCTGTGCTCTGAGATACGCTCGAAACACGCGATATCACTATTTTGGTGTTCGTCGATTTTTCGTTCGCCACAGCTGTGCCAGACGGCTTTTAACGCATGAATATTGTGCATTTGAGTAGAATGAAGGTTTTTGACACATTTACACCGAGCTGTGCTCTCAGAAACGCTCGAAACACGCGATATCACGATTTTGATGTTCGTCGATTTTTCGTTCGCCACAGCTGTGCCAGACGACTTTTAACGCATGGATATTGTGCATCTGAGTAGAATGACGGTTTTTGACACATTTACACCGAGCTGTGCTCTCAGAAACGCTCGAAACACTCGATATCACGATTTTGGTACTGTTCAACGTTTCGTTCGAAACAGCTGTGCCAGACGACTTTTAACACATGGATCTTGTGTATTTGAGTAGAATGAAGGTTTTTGACACATTTACACCGAGCTGTGCTCTCAGAAACGCTCGAAACACGCGATATCACGATTTTGGTGTTCTTCGATTTTTCGTTCGCCACAGCTGTGGCAGACGACTTTTAACGCATGGATAATGTGCATTTGAGTAGAATGAAGGTTTTTCATACATTTACACCGAGCTGTGCTCTCAGAAATGTTCGAAACACGCGATATCACGATTTTGGAACAGTTGAACGTTTCGTTCGCCACAGCGGTGCCAGACGACTTTTAACACATGGATCTTGTGTATTTGAGTAGAATGAAGGTTTTTGACACATTTATACCGAGCTGTGCTCTGAGAAACTCTCGAAACACGCAATATCACGATTTTGGTGTTCGACGATGTTTCGTTCGCCACAGCTGTGCCAGACAACATTTAACGCATGCATATTAGGCATTTGAGTAGAATGAAGGTTTTTGACGCATTTACACCGAGCTGTGCTCTCAGAAACGCTCGAAACACTCTATATCACGATTTTGGTACTGTTCAACGTTTCGTTCGCCACAGCTGGGCCAGACGACTTTTAACACATGGATCTTGTGTATTTGAGCAGAATGAAGGTTTTTGACGCATTTACACCGAGCTGTGCTCTCAGAAACGCTCGAAACACTCTATATCACGATTTTGGTACTGTTCAACGTTTCGTTCGCCACAGCTGTGCCAGACGACTTTTAACACATGGATCTTGTGTATTTGAGTAGAATGAAGGTTTTTGACACATTTACACCGAGCTGTGCTCTCAGGAACGCTCGAAACACGCGATATCACGATTTTGGTGTTCTTCGATGTTTCGTCCGCGACAGCTGTGCCAGACGACTTTAACCGCATATTGTGCATTTGAGTAGAATGAAGGATTTTGACGCATTTACACCGAGCTGTGCTCTCAGAAACGCTCGAAACACGCGATATCACGATTTTGGTACTGTTCAACGTTTCGTTCGCCGCAGCTGTGCCAGACGACTTTAAACACATGGATCTTGTGTATTTGAGTAGAATGAAGGTTTTTGACACATTTACACCGAGCTGTGCTCTCAGAAACGCTCGAAACACGCGATATCACGATTTTTGTACTGTTCAAAGTTTCATTCGCCACAGCTGTGCCAGACAACTTTGAACACATGGATCTTGTGTATTTGAGTAGAATGAAGGTTTTTGACACATTTACACCGAGCTGTACTCTCAGAAACGCTCGAAACACGCGATATCACGATTTTGGTGTTCTTCGATGTTTCGTCCGCGACAGCTGTGCCAGAAGACTTTAACCGCATGTATATTGTGCATTTGAGTAGAATGAAGGATTTTGACGCATTTACACCGAGCTGTGCTCTCAGAAACGCTCGAAACACTCGATATCACGATTTTGGTACTGTTCAACGTTTCGTTCGAAACAGCTGTGCCAGACGACTTTTAACACATGGATCTTGTGTATTTGAGTAGAATGAAGGTTTTTGACACATTTACACCGAGCTGTGCTCTCAGAAACGCTCGAAACACGCGATATCACGATTTTGGTACTGTTCAACGTTTCGTTCGCCACAGCTGTGCCAGACGACTTTTAACACATGGATCTTGTGTATTTGAGTAGTATGAAGGTTTTTGACACATTTATACCGAGCTGTGCTCTGAGAGACGCTCGAAACACGCGATATCACGATTTTGGTGTTCGTCGATTTTTCGTTCGCCACAGCTGTGCCAGACGACTTTTAATACATGGATCTTGTGTATTTGAGTAGAATGAAGGTTTTTGACACATTTATACCGAGCTGTGCTCTGAGAAACTCTCGAAACACGCAATATCACGATTTTGGTGTTCGTCGATGTTTCGTTCGCCACAGCTGTGCCAGACAACATTTAACGCATGCATATTAGGCATTTGAGTAGAATGAAGGTTTTTGACACATTTGCACCGAGCAGAGCTCTCAGAAACGCTCGAAACACGCGATATCACGATTTTTGTACTATTCAAAGTTTCATACGCCACAGCTGTGCCAGACAAATTTTAACACATGGATCTTGTGTATTTGAGTTGAATGAAGGTTTTTTACACATTTACACCGAGCTGTGCTCACAGAAACGTTCGAAACACGCGATATCACGATTTTGGTGTTCTTCAATGTTTCGTTCGCCACAGCTGTGCCAGACGACTTTTAACACATGGATCTTGTGTATTTGAGTAGAATGAAGGTTTTTGACACATTTATACCGAGCTGTGCTCTGAGATACGCTCGAAACACGCGATATCACTATTTTGGTGTTCGTCGATTTTTCGTTCGCCACAGCTGTGCCAGACGACTTTTAACGCATGAATATTGTGCATTTGAGTAGAATGAAGGTTTTTGACACATTTACACCGAGCTGTGCTCTCAGGAACGCTCGAAACACGCGATATCACGATTTTGGTCCTGTTCAAAGTTTCGTTCGCCACAGCTGTGCCCGACAACTTTTAACACGTGGATCTTGTGTATTTGAGTAGAATGAATTTTTTTGACACATTTGCACCGAGCTGTGCTCTCAGAAATGCTCGAAACACGCGATATCACGATTTTGGTACTGGTCAACGTTTCGTTCGCCACAGCTGTGCCAGACGACTTTTAACACATGGATCTTGTGTATTCGAGTAAAATGAAGGTTTTTGACACATTTATACCGAGCTGTGCTCTGAGATACGCTCGAAACACGCGATATCACGATTTTGGAACTGTTGATCGTTTCGTTCGCCACAGCTGTGCCAGACGACTTTTAACACATGGATCTTGTGTATTTGAGTACAATGAAGGTTTTTGACACATTTACACCGAGCTGTGCTCTCAGGAACAATCGAAACGCGATATCACGATTTTGGTCCTGTTCAAAGTTTCGTTCGCCACAGCTGTGCCAGACGACTTTTAACACATGGATCTTGTGTATTTGAGTAGTATGAAGGTTTTTGACACATTTATACCGAGCTGTGCTCTGAGAGACGCTCGAAACACGCGATATCACGATTTTGGTGTTCGTCGATTTTTCGTTCGCCACAGCTGTGCCAGACGACTTTTAACACATGGATCTTGTGTATTTGAGTAGAATGAAGGTTTTTGACACATTTACACCGAGCTGTGCTCACAGAAACGTTCGAAACACGCGATATCACGATTTTGGTGTTCTTCAATGTTTCGTTCGCCACAGCTGTGCCAGACAACTTTTAACACGTGGATCTTGTGTATTTGAGTAGAATGAAGGTTTTTGACACATTTACACCGAGCTGTACTCTCAGAATCGCTCGAAACCCGCGATATCACGATTTTGGTGTTCTTCGATTTTTCGTTCGCCACAGCTGTGGCAGACGACTTTTAACGTTTGGATAATGTGCATTTGAGTAGAATGAAGGTTTTTCATACATTTACACCGAGCTGTGCTCTCAGAAACGTTCGAAACACGCGATATCACGATTTTGGAACTGTTCAACGTTTCGTTCGCCACAGCTGTGCCAGACGACTTTTAACACATGGATCTTGTGTATTTGAGTAGAATGAAGGTTTTTGATACATTTATACCGAGCTGTGCTCTGAGATACGCTCGAAACACGCGATATCACGATTTTGGTGTTCGTCGATTTTTCGTTCGCCACAGCTGTGCCAGACGACTTTTAACACGTGGATCTTGTGTATTTGAGTAGAATGAAGGTTTTTGACACATTTACAACGAGCTGTGCTCACAGAAACGTTCGAAACAGGCGATATCACGATTTTGGTGTTCTTCGATTTTTCGTTCGCCACAGCTGTGGCAGACGACTTTTAACGCATGGATAATGTGCATTTGAGTAGAATGAAGGTTTTTCATACATTTACACCGAGCTGTGCTCTCAGAAATGTTCGAAACACGCGATATCACGATTTTGGAACAGTTGAACGTTTCGTTCGCCACAGCGGTGCCAGACGACTTTTAACACATGGATCTTGTGTATTTGAGTAGAATGAAGGTTTTTGATACATTTATACCGAGCTGTGCTCTGAGAGACTCTCGAAACACGCAATATCACGATTTTGGTGTTCGTCGATGTTTCGTTCGCCACAGCTGTGCCAGACAACTTTTAACGCATGCATATTAGGCATTTGAGTAGAATGAAGGTTTTTGACACATTTGCACCGAGCAGAGCTCTCAGAAACGCTCGAAACACGCGATATCACGATTTTTGTACTATTCAAAGTTTCATACGCCACAGCTGTGCCAGACAAATTTTAACACATGGATCTTGTGTATTTGAGTTGAATGAAGGTTTTTTACACATTTACACCGAGCTGTGCTCACAGAAACGTTCGAAACACGCGATATCACGATTTTGGTGTTCTTCAATGTTTCGTTCGCCACAGCTGTGCCAGACGACTTTTAACACATGGATCTTGTGTATTTGAGTAGAATGAAGGTTTTTGACACATTTATACCGAGCTGTGCTCTGAGATACGCTCGAAACACGCGATATCACTATTTTGGTGTTCGTCGATTTTTCGTTCGCCACAGCTGTGCCAGACGACTTTTAACGCATGAATATTGTGCATTTGAGTAGAATGAAGGTTTTTGACACATTTACACCGAGCTGTGCTCTCAGGAACGCTCGAAACACGCGATATCACGATTTTGGTCCTGTTCAAAGTTTCGTTCGCCACAGCTGTGCCCGACAACTTTTAACACGTGGATCTTGTGTATTTGAGTAGAATGAAGGTTTTTGACACATTTGCACCGAGCTGTGCTCTCAGAAATGCTCGAAACACGCGATATCACGATTTTGGTACTGGTCAACGTTTCGTTCGCCACAGCTGTGCCAGACGACTTTTAACACATGGATCTTGTGTATTCGAGTAAAATGAAGGTTTTTGACACATTTATACCGAGCTGTGCTCTGAGATACGCTCGAAACACGCGATATCACGATTTTGGAACTGTTGATCGTTTCGTTCGCCACAGCTGTGCCAGACGACTTTTAACACATGGATCTTGTGTATTTGAGTACAATGAAGGTTTTTGACACATTTACACCGAGCTGTGCTCTCAGGAACAATCGAAACGCGATATCACGATTTTGGTCCTGTTCAAAGTTTCGTTCGCCACAGCTGTGCCAGACGACTTTTAACACATGGATCTTGTGTATTTGAGTAGTATGAAGGTTTTTGACACATTTATACCGAGCTGTGCTCTGAGAGACGCTCGAAACACGCGATATCACGATTTTGGAACTGTTCAACGTTTCGTTCGCCACAGCTGTGCCAGACGACTTTTAACACATGGATCTTGTGTATTTGAGTAGAATGAAGGGTTTTCATACATTTACACCGAGCTGTGCTCTCAGAAACGTTCGAAACACGCGATATCACGACTTTGGTACTGTTCAACGTTTCGTTCGCCACAGCTGTGCCAGACGACTTTTAACACATGGATCTTGTGTATTTGAGTAGTATGAAGGTTTTTGACACATTTATACCGAGCTGTGCTCTGAGAGACGCTCGAAACACGCGATATCACGATTTTGGTGTTCGTCGATTTTTCGTTCGCCACAGCTGTGCCAGACGACTTTTAACACATGGATCTTGTGTATTTGAGTAGAATGAAGGTTTTCGACACATTTACACCGAGCTGTGCTCTCAGGAACGCTCGAAACACGCGATATCACGATTTTGGTCCTGTTTAAAGTTTCGTTCGCCACAGCTGTGCCAGACAACTTTTAACACGTGGATCTTGTGTATTTGAGTAGAATGAAGGTTTTTGACACATTCACACCGAGCTGTACTCTCAGAAACGCTCGAAACACGCGATATCACGATTTTGGTGTTCTTCGATGTTTCGTCCGCGACAGCTGTGCCAGACGACTTTAACATTTTAACTCCCCCTTTACGCGTCTTCATGGCCTATATTACTATTTTTTTAAGATGGAAATTCGGCAAGCACAACTCGGGTCTGAGTCAGAGATGCCTAGATTCCTATGTTACCGATGATTTCCGGCAAACACGGAATAATTAATTTTCGTCGACTCTGACTCCTTCATCGATCCATTTTGAATCGATGGAGCAGCCAGAGTCGACAAATTCTAATTTAACGAATTGAGAAAAAATTCCGCCACGACCCGGGTTCGAACCGGGAACCCCAGAATTCCAGCCTGGTACGTTACTAATTACGCCACCGTGGCCCCGGCGAAATTCTCTCTCAATTCTATTCTCGTTTAAAGACACTTGATAACTTTACATATATTGTATTGGCCGTGTGTTTGTACATTTTATTAAAATACCGAGCTGTGCTCACAGAAACGTTCGAAACACGCGATATCACGATTTTGGTGTTCTTCAATGTTTCGTTCGCCACAGCTGTGCCAGACAACTTTTAACACATGGATCTTGTGTATTTGAGTAGAATGAAGGTTTTTCATACATTTACACCGAGCTGTGCTCTCAGAAACGTTCGAAACACGCGATATCACGATTTTGGAACTGTTCAACGTTTCGTTCGCCACAGCTGTGCCAGACGACTTTTAACACATGGATCTTGTGTATTTGAGTAGAATGAAGGTTTTTGACACATTTATACCGAGCTGTGCTCTGAGATACGCTCGAAACACGCGATATCACGATTTTGGTGTTCGTCGATTTTTCGTTCGCCACAGCTGTGCCAGACGACTTTTAACGCATGAATATTGTGCAATTGAGTAGAATGAAGGTTTTTCATACGTTTACACCGAGCTGTGCTGTCAGAAACGCTCGAAACACGCGATAACAAGATTTTGGTGTTCTTCAATGTTTCGTTCGCCACAGCTGTGCCAGACAACTTTTAACACATGGATCTTGTGTATTTGAGTAGAATGAAAGTTTTTAACACATATACACCGAGCCGTACTCTCAGAAACGCTCGAAACCCGCGATATCACGATTTTGGTGTTCTTCGATTTTTCGTTCGCCACAGCTGTGGCAGACGACTTTTAGCGCATGGATAATGTGCATTTGAGTAAAATGAAGATTTTTGACACATTTACAACGAGCTGTGCTCTCAGAAACGCTCGAAACACGCGATATCACGATTTTGGAACTGTTCAACGTTTCGTTCGCCACAGCTGTGCCAGACGACTTTTAACACATGGATCTTGTGTATTTGAGTAGAATGAAGGTTTATCATACATTTACACCGAGCTGTGCTCTCAGAAACGTTCGAAACACGCGATATCACGATTTTGGTACTGTTCAACGTTTCGTTCGCCACAGCTGTGCCAGACGACTTTTAACACATGGATCTTGTGTATTTGAGTAGTATGAAGGTTTTTGACACATTTATACCGAGCTGTGCTCTGAGAAACTCTCGAAACACGCAATATCACGATTTTGGTGTTCGTCGATGTTTCGTTCGCCACAGCTGTGCCAGACAACTTTTAACGCATGCATATTAGGCATTTGAGTAGAATGAAGGTTTTTGACACATTTGCACCGAGCAGAGCTCTCAGAAACGGTCGAAACACGCGATATCACAATTTTTGTACTGTTCAACGTTTCGTTCGCCACAGCTGTGCCAGATGACTTTTAACAAATGGATCTTGTGTATTTGAGTAGAATGAAGGTTTTTGACACATTTATACCGAGCTGTGCTCTGAGAAACTCTCGAAACACGCAATATCACGATTTTGGTGTTCGTCGATGTTTCGTTCGCCACAGCTGTGCCAGACAACTTTTAACGCATGCATATTAGGCATTTGAGTAGAATGAAGGTTTTTGACACATTTGCACCGAGCAGAGCTCTCAGAAACGGTCGAAACACGCGATATCACGATTTTTGTACTATTCAAAGTTTCATACGCCACAGGTGTGCCAGACAAATTTTAACACATGGATCTTGTGTATTTGAGTAGAATGAAGGTTTTTTACACATTTACACCGAGCTGTGCTCACAGAAACGTTCGAAACACGCGATATCACGATTTTGGTGTTCTTCAATGTTTCGTTCGCCACAGCTGTGCCAGACGACTTTTAACACATGGATCTTGTGTATTTGAGTAGAATGAAGGTTTTTGACACATTTATACCGAGCTGTGCTCTGAGAAACTCTCGAAACACGCGATATCACTATTTTGGTGTTCGTCGATTTTTCGTTCGCCACAGCTGTGCCAGACGACTTTTAACGCATGAATATTGTGCATTTGAGTAGAATGAAGGTTTTTGACACATTTACACCGAGCTGTGCTCTCAGGAACGCTCGAAACACGCGATATCACGATTTTTGTCCTGTTCAAAGTTTCGTTCGCCACAGCTGTGCCAGACAACTTTTAACATGTGGATCTTGTGTATTTGAGTATAATGAAGGTTTTTGACACATTTATACCGAGCTGTGCTCTCAGAATCGCTCGAAACCCGCGATATCACGATTTTGGTGTTCTTCGATTTTTCGTTCGCCACAGCTGTGGCAGACGACTTTTAACGCATGGATAATGTGCATTTGAGTAGAATGAAGGTTTTTCATACATTTACACCGAGCTGTGCTCTCAGAAACGTTCGAAACACGCGATATCACGATTTTGGAACTGTTCAACGTTTCGTTCGCCACAGCTGTGCCAGACGACTTTTAACACATCTATATTGTGTATTTGAGTAGAATGAAGGTTTTTGACGCATTTACACCGAGAAGTGCTCTCAGAAACGCTCGAAACACGCGATATCACGATTTTGGTACTGTTCAACGTTTCGTTCGCCACAGCTGTGCCAGACGACTTTTAACACATGGATCTTGTGTATTTGAGTAGTATGAAGGTTTTTGACACATTTATACCGAGCTGTGCTCTGAGAGACGCTCGAAACACGCGATATCACGATTTTGGTGTTCTTCGATGTTTCGTCCGCGACAGCTGTGCCAGACGACTTTAACCGCATGTATATTGTGCATTTGAGTAGAATGAAGGATTTTGACGCATTTACACCGAGCTGTGCTCTCAGAAACGCTCGAAACACTCGATATCACGATTTTGGTACTGTTCAACGTTTCGTTCGCCACAGCTGTGACAGACGACTTTTAACACATGGATCTTGTGTATTTGAGTAGAATGAAGGTTTTTGACACATTTACACCGAGCTGTGCTCTCAGGAACAATCGAAACAGGCGATATCACGATTTTGGTCCTGTTCAAAGTTTCGTTCGCCACAGCTGTGCCAGACAACTTTTAACACGTGGATCTTGTGTATTTGAGTAGAATGAAGGTTTTTGACACATTTACACCGAGCTGTACTCTCAGAAAAGCTCGAAACCCGCGATATCACGATTTTGGTACTGTTCAACGTTTCGTTCGCCACAGCTGTGCCAGACGACTTTTAACACATGGATCTTGTGTATTTGAGTAGAATGAAGGTTTTTGACACATTTAGACCCAGCTGTGCTCTGAGATACGCTCGAAATACGCGATATCACGATTTTTGTACTATTCAAAGTTTCATACGCCACAGCTGTGCCAGACAAATTTTAACACATGGATCTTGTGTATTTGAGTAGAATGAAGGTTTTTTTACACATTTACACCGAGCTGTGCTCACAGAAACGTTCGAAACACGCGATATCACGATTTTGGTGTTCTTCAATGTTTCGTTCGCCACAGCTGTGCCAGACGACTTTTAACACATGGATCTTGTGTATTTGAGTAGAATGAAGGTTTTTGACACATTTATACCGAGCTGTGCTCTGAGATACGCTCGAAACACGCGATATCACTATTTTGGTGTTCGTCGATTTTTCGTTCGCCACAGCTGTGCCAGACGACTTTTAACGCATGAATATTGTGCATTTGAGTAGAATGAAGGTTTTTGACACATTTGCACCGAGCTGTGCTCTCAGAAATGCTCGAAACACGCGATATCACGATTTTGGTACTGGTCAACGTTTCGTTCGCCACAGGTGTGCCAGACGACTTTTAACACATGGATCTTGTGTATTTGAGTAGAATGAAGGTTTTTGACACATTTATACCGAGCTGTGCTCTGAGATACGCTCGAAACACGCGATATCACGATTTTGGAACTGTTCAACGTTTCGTTCGCCACAGCTGTGCCAGACGACTTTTAACGCATGGATCTTGTGTATTTGAGTAGAATGAAGGTTTTTGACACATTTACACCGAGCTGTGCTCTCAGGAACGGTCGAAACACGCGATATCACGATTTTGGTCCTGTTCAAAGTTTCGTTCGCCACAGCTGTGCCAGACAACTTTTAACACGTGGATCTTGTGTATTTGAGTAGAATGAAGGTTTTTGACACATTTACACCGAGCTGTGCTCTCAGAAACGCTCGAAACACGCGATATCACGATTTTTGTACTGTTCAAAGTTTCATTCGCCACAGCTGTGCCAGACAACTTTGAACACATGGATCTTGTGTATTTGAGTAGAATGAAGGTTTTTTACACATTTACACCGAGCTGTGCTCACAGAAACGTTCGAAACACGCGATATCACGATTTTGGTGTTCTTCAATGTTTCGTTCGCCACAGCTGTGCCAGACGACTTTTAACACGTGGATCTTGTGTATTTGAGTAGAATGAAGGTTTTTGACACATTCACACCGAGCTGTACTCTCAGAAACGCTCGAAACACGCGATATCACGATTTTGGTGTTCTTCGATGTTTCGTCCGCGACAGCTGTGCCAGACGAATTTAACCGCATGTATATTGTGCATTTGAGTAGAATGAAGGATTTTGACGCATTTACACCGAGCTGTGCTCTCAGAAACGTTCGAAACACGCGATATCACGATTTTGGTGTTCTTCAATGTTTCGTTCGCCACAGCTGTGCCAGACAACTTTTAACACGTGGATCTTGTGTATTTGAGTAGAATGAAGGTTTTTGACACATTTATACCGAGCTGTGCTCTGAGATACGCTCGAAACACGCGATATCACGATTTTGGTGTTCTTCAATGTTTCGTTCGCCACAGCTGTGCCAGACAACTTTTAACACGTGGATCTTGTGTATTTGAGTAGAATGAAGGTTTTTGACACATTTACACCGAGCTGTACTCTCAGAATCGCTCGAAAACCGCGATATCACGATTTTGGTTTTCTTCGATTTTTCGTTCGCCACAGCTGTGGCAGACGACTTTTAACGCATGTATAATGTGCATTTAAGTAGAATGAAGGTTTTTCATACATTTACACCGAGCTGTGCTCTCAGAAACGTTCGAAACACGCGATATCACGATTTTGGAACTGTTCAACGTTTCGTTCGCCACAGCTGTGCCAGACGACTTTTAACACATGGATCTTGTGTATTTGAGTAGTATGAAGGTTTTTGACACATTTATACCGAGCTGTGCTCTGAGAGACGCTCGAAACACGCGATATCACGATTTTGGTGTTCGTCGATTTTTCGTTCGCCACAGCTGTGCCAGACGACTTTTAACACATGGATCTTGTGTATTTGAGTAGAATGAAGGTTTTCGACACATTTATACCGAGCTGTGCTCTCAGGAACGCTCGAAACACGCGATATCACGATTTTGGTCCTGTTTAAAGTTTCGTTCGCCACAGCTGTGCCAGACAACTTTTAACACGTGGATCTTGTGTATTTGAGTAGGTTTTTGACACATTCACACCGAGCTGTACTCTCAGAAACGCTCGAATCACGCGATATCACGATTTTGGTGTTCTTCGATGTTTCGTCCGCGACAGCTGTGCCAGACGACTTTAACCGCATGTATATTGTGCATTTGAGTAGAATGAAGGATTTTGACGCATTTACACCGAGCTGTGCTCTCAGAAACGCTCGAAACACGCGATATCACGATTTTGGTACTGTTCAACGTTTCGTTCGCCACAGCTGTGCCAGACGACTTTTAACACATGGATCTTGTGTATTTGAGTAGTATGAAGGTTTTTGACACATTTATACCGAGCTGTGCTCTGAGAGACGCTCGAAACACGCGATATCACGATTTTGGTGTTCGTCGATTTTTCGTTCGCCACAGCTGTGCCAGACGACTTTTAACACATGGATCTTGTGTATTTGAGTAGAATGAAGGTTTTTGACACATTTATACCGAGCTGTGCTCTGAGAAACTCTCGAAACACGCAATATCACGATTTTGGTGTTCGTCGATGTTTCGTTCGCCACAGCTGTGCCAGACAACATTTAACGCATGCATATTAGGCATTTGAGTAGAATGAAGGTTTTTGACACATTTGCACCGAGCTGAGCTCTCAGAAACGCTCGAAACACGCGATATCACGATTTTTGTACTATTCAAAGTTTCATACGCCACAGCTGTGCCAGACGACTTTTAACACAAAGATCTTGTGTATTTGAGTAGAATGAAGGTTTTTGACACATTTATACCGAGCTGTGCTCTGAGATACGCTCGAAACACGCGATATCACTATTTTGGTGTTCGTCGATTTTTCGTTCGCCACAGCTGTGCCAGACGGCTTTTAACGCATGAATATTGTGCATTTGAGTAGAATGAAGGTTTTTGACACATTTACACCGAGCTGTGCTCTCAGAAACGCTCGAAACACGCGATATCACGATTTTGATGTTCGTCGATTTTTCGTTCGCCACAGCTGTGCCAGACGACTTTTAACGCATGGATATTGTGCATCTGAGTAGAATGACGGTTTTTGACACATTTACACCGAGCTGTGCTCTCAGAAACGCTCGAAACACGCGATATCACGATTTTGGTACTGTTCAAAGTTTCGTTCGCCACAGCTGTGCCAGACAACTTTTAACACGTGGATCTTGTGTATTTGAGTAGAATGAAGGTTTTTGACACATTTACACCGAGCTGTACTCTCAGAAACGCTCGAAACACGCGATATCACGATTTTGGTGTTCTTCGATGTTTCGTCCGCGACAGCTGTGCCAGAAGACTTTAACCGCATGTATATTGTGCATTTGAGTAGAATGAAGGATTTTGACGCATTTACACCGAGCTGTGCTCTCAGAAACGCTCGAAACACGCGATATCACGATTTTGGTACTGTTCAACGTTTCGTTCGCCACAGCTGTGCCAGACGACTTTTAACACATGGATCTTGTGTATTTGAGTAGAATGAAGGTTTTTGACACATTTACACCGAGCTGTGCTCTGCGGAACGCTCGAAACACGCGATATCACGATTTTGGTCCTGTTCAAAGTTTCGTTCGCCACAGCTGTGCCAGACAACTTTTAACACGTGGATCTTGTGTATTTGAGTAGAATGAAGGTTTTTGACACATTTACACCGAGCTGTACTCTCAGAAACGCTCGAAACCGGCGATATCACGATTTTGGTGTTCTTCGATTTTTCGTTCGCCACAGCTGTGGCAGACGACTTTTAACGCATGGATAATGTGCATTTGAGTAGAATGAAGGTTTTTCATACATTTACACCGAGCTGTGCTCTCAGAAATGTTCGAAACACGCGATATCACGATTTTGGAACAGTTGAACGTTTCGTTCGCCACAGCGGTGCCAGACGACTTTTAACACATGGATCTTGTGTATTTGAGTAGAATGAAGGTTTTTGACACATTTATACCGAGCTGTGCTCTGAGAAACTCTCGAAACACGCAATATCACGATTTTGGTGTTCGACGATGTTTCGTTCGCCACAGCTGTGCCAGACAACATTTAACGCATGCATATTAGGCATTTGAGTAGAATGAAGGTTTTTGACGCATTTACACCGAGCTGTGCTCTCAGAAACGCTCGAAACACTCTATATCACGATTTTGGTACTGTTCAACGTTTCGTTCGCCACAGCTGGGCCAGACGACTTTTAACACATGGATCTTGTGTATTTGAGCAGAATGAAGGTTTTTGACGCATTTACACCGAGCTGTGCTCTGAGATACGCTCGAAACACGCGATATCACGATTTTGGTGTTCTTCAATGTTTCGTTCGCCACAGCTGTGCCAGACAACTTTTAACACATGGATCTTGTGTATTTGAGTAGAATGAAGGTTTTTCATACATTTACACCGAGCTGTGCTCTCAGAAACGTTCGAAACACGCGATATCACGATTTTGGAACTGTTCAACGTTTCGTTCGCCACAGCTGTGCCAGACGACTTTTAACACATGGATCTTGTGTATTTGAGTAGAATGAAGGTTTTTGACACATTTATACCGAGCTGTGCTCTGAGATACGCTCGAAACACGCGATATCACGATTTTGGTGTTCGTCGATTTTTCGTTCGCCACAGCTGTGCCAGACGACTTTTAACGCATGAATATTGTGCAATTGAGTAGAATGAAGGTTTTTCATACGTTTACACCGAGCTGTGCTGTCAGAAACGCTCGAAACACGCGATAACAAGATTTTGGTGTTCTTCAATGTTTCGTTCGCCACAGCTGTGCCAGACAACTTTTAACACATGGATCTTGTGTATTTGAGTAGAATGAAAGTTTTTAACACATATACACCGAGCCGTACTCTCAGAAACGCTCGAAACCCGCGATATCACGATTTTGGTGTTCTTCGATTTTTCGTTCGCCACAGCTGTGGCAGACGACTTTTAGCGCATGGATAATGTGCATTTGAGTAAAATGAAGATTTTTGACACATTTACAACGAGCTGTGCTCTCAGAAACGCTCGAAACACGCGATATCACGATTTTGGAACTGTTCAACGTTTCGTTCGCCACAGCTGTGCCAGACGACTTTTAACACATGGATCTTGTGTATTTGAGTAGAATGAAGGTTTATCATACATTTACACCGAGCTGTGCTCTCAGAAACGTTCGAAACACGCGATATCACGATTTTGGTACTGTTCAACGTTTCGTTCGCCACAGCTGTGCCAGACGACTTTTAACACATGGATCTTGTGTATTTGAGTAGTATGAAGGTTTTTGACACATTTATACCGAGCTGTGCTCTGAGAAACTCTCGAAACACGCAATATCACGATTTTGGTGTTCGTCGATGTTTCGTTCGCCACAGCTGTGCCAGACAACTTTTAACGCATGCATATTAGGCATTTGAGTAGAATGAAGGTTTTTGACACATTTGCACCGAGCAGAGCTCTCAGAAACGGTCGAAACACGCGATATCACAATTTTTGTACTGTTCAACGTTTCGTTCGCCACAGCTGTGCCAGATGACTTTTAACAAATGGATCTTGTGTATTTGAGTAGAATGAAGGTTTTTGACACATTTATACCGAGCTGTGCTCTGAGAAACTCTCGAAACACGCAATATCACGATTTTGGTGTTCGTCGATGTTTCGTTCGCCACAGCTGTGCCAGACAACTTTTAACGCATGCATATTAGGCATTTGAGTAGAATGAAGGTTTTTGACACATTTGCACCGAGCAGAGCTCTCAGAAACGGTCGAAACACGCGATATCACGATTTTTGTACTATTCAAAGTTTCATACGCCACAGGTGTGCCAGACAAATTTTAACACATGGATCTTGTGTATTTGAGTAGAATGAAGGTTTTTTACACATTTACACCGAGCTGTGCTCACAGAAACGTTCGAAACACGCGATATCACGATTTTGGTGTTCTTCAATGTTTCGTTCGCCACAGCTGTGCCAGACGACTTTTAACACATGGATCTTGTGTATTTGAGTAGAATGAAGGTTTTTGACACATTTATACCGAGCTGTGCTCTGAGAAACTCTCGAAACACGCGATATCACTATTTTGGTGTTCGTCGATTTTTCGTTCGCCACAGCTGTGCCAGACGACTTTTAACGCATGAATATTGTGCATTTGAGTAGAATGAAGGTTTTTGACACATTTACACCGAGCTGTGCTCTCAGGAACGCTCGAAACACGCGATATCACGATTTTTGTCCTGTTCAAAGTTTCGTTCGCCACAGCTGTGCCAGACAACTTTTAACATGTGGATCTTGTGTATTTGAGTATAATGAAGGTTTTTGACACATTTATACCGAGCTGTGCTCTCAGAATCGCTCGAAACCCGCGATATCACGATTTTGGTGTTCTTCGATTTTTCGTTCGCCACAGCTGTGGCAGACGACTTTTAACGCATGGATAATGTGCATTTGAGTAGAATGAAGGTTTTTCATACATTTACACCGAGCTGTGCTCTCAGAAACGTTCGAAACACGCGATATCACGATTTTGGAACTGTTCAACGTTTCGTTCGCCACAGCTGTGCCAGACGACTTTTAACACATCTATATTGTGTATTTGAGTAGAATGAAGGTTTTTGACGCATTTACACCGAGAAGTGCTCTCAGAAACGCTCGAAACACGCGATATCACGATTTTGGTACTGTTCAACGTTTCGTTCGCCACAGCTGTGCCAGACGACTTTTAACACATGGATCTTGTGTATTTGAGTAGTATGAAGGTTTTTGACACATTTATACCGAGCTGTGCTCTGAGAGACGCTCGAAACACGCGATATCACGATTTTGGTGTTCTTCGATGTTTCGTCCGCGACAGCTGTGCCAGACGACTTTAACCGCATGTATATTGTGCATTTGAGTAGAATGAAGGATTTTGACGCATTTACACCGAGCTGTGCTCTCAGAAACGCTCGAAACACTCGATATCACGATTTTGGTACTGTTCAACGTTTCGTTCGCCACAGCTGTGACAGACGACTTTTAACACATGGATCTTGTGTATTTGAGTAGAATGAAGGTTTTTGACACATTTACACCGAGCTGTGCTCTCAGGAACAATCGAAACAGGCGATATCACGATTTTGGTCCTGTTCAAAGTTTCGTTCGCCACAGCTGTGCCAGACAACTTTTAACACGTGGATCTTGTGTATTTGAGTAGAATGAAGGTTTTTGACACATTTACACCGAGCTGTACTCTCAGAAAAGCTCGAAACCCGCGATATCACGATTTTGGTACTGTTCAACGTTTCGTTCGCCACAGCTGTGCCAGACGACTTTTAACACATGGATCTTGTGTATTTGAGTAGAATGAAGGTTTTTGACACATTTAGACCCAGCTGTGCTCTGAGATACGCTCGAAATACGCGATATCACGATTTTTGTACTATTCAAAGTTTCATACGCCACAGCTGTGCCAGACAAATTTTAACACATGGATCTTGTGTATTTGAGTAGAATGAAGGTTTTTTTACACATTTACACCGAGCTGTGCTCACAGAAACGTTCGAAACACGCGATATCACGATTTTGGTGTTCTTCAATGTTTCGTTCGCCACAGCTGTGCCAGACGACTTTTAACACATGGATCTTGTGTATTTGAGTAGAATGAAGGTTTTTGACACATTTATACCGAGCTGTGCTCTGAGATACGCTCGAAACACGCGATATCACTATTTTGGTGTTCGTCGATTTTTCGTTCGCCACAGCTGTGCCAGACGACTTTTAACGCATGAATATTGTGCATTTGAGTAGAATGAAGGTTTTTGACACATTTGCACCGAGCTGTGCTCTCAGAAATGCTCGAAACACGCGATATCACGATTTTGGTACTGGTCAACGTTTCGTTCGCCACAGGTGTGCCAGACGACTTTTAACACATGGATCTTGTGTATTTGAGTAGAATGAAGGTTTTTGACACATTTATACCGAGCTGTGCTCTGAGATACGCTCGAAACACGCGATATCACGATTTTGGAACTGTTCAACGTTTCGTTCGCCACAGCTGTGCCAGACGACTTTTAACGCATGGATCTTGTGTATTTGAGTAGAATGAAGGTTTTTGACACATTTACACCGAGCTGTGCTCTCAGGAACGGTCGAAACACGCGATATCACGATTTTGGTCCTGTTCAAAGTTTCGTTCGCCACAGCTGTGCCAGACAACTTTTAACACGTGGATCTTGTGTATTTGAGTAGAATGAAGGTTTTTGACACATTTACACCGAGCTGTGCTCTCAGAAACGCTCGAAACACGCGATATCACGATTTTTGTACTGTTCAAAGTTTCATTCGCCACAGCTGTGCCAGACAACTTTGAACACATGGATCTTGTGTATTTGAGTAGAATGAAGGTTTTTTACACATTTACACCGAGCTGTGCTCACAGAAACGTTCGAAACACGCGATATCACGATTTTGGTGTTCTTCAATGTTTCGTTCGCCACAGCTGTGCCAGACGACTTTTAACACGTGGATCTTGTGTATTTGAGTAGAATGAAGGTTTTTGACACATTCACACCGAGCTGTACTCTCAGAAACGCTCGAAACACGCGATATCACGATTTTGGTGTTCTTCGATGTTTCGTCCGCGACAGCTGTGCCAGACGAATTTAACCGCATGTATATTGTGCATTTGAGTAGAATGAAGGATTTTGACGCATTTACACCGAGCTGTGCTCTCAGAAACGTTCGAAACACGCGATATCACGATTTTGGTGTTCTTCAATGTTTCGTTCGCCACAGCTGTGCCAGACAACTTTTAACACGTGGATCTTGTGTATTTGAGTAGAATGAAGGTTTTTGACACATTTATACCGAGCTGTGCTCTGAGATACGCTCGAAACACGCGATATCACGATTTTGGTGTTCTTCAATGTTTCGTTCGCCACAGCTGTGCCAGACAACTTTTAACACGTGGATCTTGTGTATTTGAGTAGAATGAAGGTTTTTGACACATTTACACCGAGCTGTACTCTCAGAATCGCTCGAAAACCGCGATATCACGATTTTGGTTTTCTTCGATTTTTCGTTCGCCACAGCTGTGGCAGACGACTTTTAACGCATGTATAATGTGCATTTAAGTAGAATGAAGGTTTTTCATACATTTACACCGAGCTGTGCTCTCAGAAACGTTCGAAACACGCGATATCACGATTTTGGAACTGTTCAACGTTTCGTTCGCCACAGCTGTGCCAGACGACTTTTAACACATGGATCTTGTGTATTTGAGTAGTATGAAGGTTTTTGACACATTTATACCGAGCTGTGCTCTGAGAGACGCTCGAAACACGCGATATCACGATTTTGGTGTTCGTCGATTTTTCGTTCGCCACAGCTGTGCCAGACGACTTTTAACACATGGATCTTGTGTATTTGAGTAGAATGAAGGTTTTCGACACATTTATACCGAGCTGTGCTCTCAGGAACGCTCGAAACACGCGATATCACGATTTTGGTCCTGTTTAAAGTTTCGTTCGCCACAGCTGTGCCAGACAACTTTTAACACGTGGATCTTGTGTATTTGAGTAGGTTTTTGACACATTCACACCGAGCTGTACTCTCAGAAACGCTCGAATCACGCGATATCACGATTTTGGTGTTCTTCGATGTTTCGTCCGCGACAGCTGTGCCAGACGACTTTAACCGCATGTATATTGTGCATTTGAGTAGAATGAAGGATTTTGACGCATTTACACCGAGCTGTGCTCTCAGAAACGCTCGAAACACGCGATATCACGATTTTGGTACTGTTCAACGTTTCGTTCGCCACAGCTGTGCCAGACGACTTTTAACACATGGATCTTGTGTATTTGAGTAGTATGAAGGTTTTTGACACATTTATACCGAGCTGTGCTCTGAGAGACGCTCGAAACACGCGATATCACGATTTTGGTGTTCGTCGATTTTTCGTTCGCCACAGCTGTGCCAGACGACTTTTAACACATGGATCTTGTGTATTTGAGTAGAATGAAGGTTTTTGACACATTTATACCGAGCTGTGCTCTGAGAAACTCTCGAAACACGCAATATCACGATTTTGGTGTTCGTCGATGTTTCGTTCGCCACAGCTGTGCCAGACAACATTTAACGCATGCATATTAGGCATTTGAGTAGAATGAAGGTTTTTGACACATTTGCACCGAGCTGAGCTCTCAGAAACGCTCGAAACACGCGATATCACGATTTTTGTACTATTCAAAGTTTCATACGCCACAGCTGTGCCAGACGACTTTTAACACAAAGATCTTGTGTATTTGAGTAGAATGAAGGTTTTTGACACATTTATACCGAGCTGTGCTCTGAGATACGCTCGAAACACGCGATATCACTATTTTGGTGTTCGTCGATTTTTCGTTCGCCACAGCTGTGCCAGACGGCTTTTAACGCATGAATATTGTGCATTTGAGTAGAATGAAGGTTTTTGACACATTTACACCGAGCTGTGCTCTCAGAAACGCTCGAAACACGCGATATCACGATTTTGATGTTCGTCGATTTTTCGTTCGCCACAGCTGTGCCAGACGACTTTTAACGCATGGATATTGTGCATCTGAGTAGAATGACGGTTTTTGACACATTTACACCGAGCTGTGCTCTCAGAAACGCTCGAAACACGCGATATCACGATTTTGGTACTGTTCAAAGTTTCGTTCGCCACAGCTGTGCCAGACAACTTTTAACACGTGGATCTTGTGTATTTGAGTAGAATGAAGGTTTTTGACACATTTACACCGAGCTGTACTCTCAGAAACGCTCGAAACACGCGATATCACGATTTTGGTGTTCTTCGATGTTTCGTCCGCGACAGCTGTGCCAGACGAATTTAACCGCATGTATATTGTGCATTTGAGTAGAATGAAGGATTTTGACGCATTTACACCGAGCTGTGCTCTCAGAAACGTTCGAAACACGCGATATCACGATTTTGGTGTTCTTCAATGTTTCGTTCGCCACAGCTGTGCCAGACAACTTTTAACACGTGGATCTTGTGTATTTGAGTAGAATGAAGGTTTTTGACACATTTATACCGAGCTGTGCTCTGAGATACGCTCGAAACACGCGATATCACGATTTTGGTGTTCTTCAATGTTTCGTTCGCCACAGCTGTGCCAGACAACTTTTAACACGTGGATCTTGTGTATTTGAGTAGAATGAAGGTTTTTGACACATTTACACCGAGCTGTACTCTCAGAATCGCTCGAAAACCGCGATATCACGATTTTGGTTTTCTTCGATTTTTCGTTCGCCACAGCTGTGGCAGACGACTTTTAACGCATGTATAATGTGCATTTAAGTAGAATGAAGGTTTTTCATACATTTACACCGAGCTGTGCTCTCAGAAACGTTCGAAACACGCGATATCACGATTTTGGAACTGTTCAACGTTTCGTTCGCCACAGCTGTGCCAGACGACTTTTAACACATGGATCTTGTGTATTTGAGTAGTATGAAGGTTTTTGACACATTTATACCGAGCTGTGCTCTGAGAGACGCTCGAAACACGCGATATCACGATTTTGGTGTTCGTCGATTTTTCGTTCGCCACAGCTGTGCCAGACGACTTTTAACACATGGATCTTGTGTATTTGAGTAGAATGAAGGTTTTCGACACATTTATACCGAGCTGTGCTCTCAGGAACGCTCGAAACACGCGATATCACGATTTTGGTCCTGTTTAAAGTTTCGTTCGCCACAGCTGTGCCAGACAACTTTTAACACGTGGATCTTGTGTATTTGAGTAGGTTTTTGACACATTCACACCGAGCTGTACTCTCAGAAACGCTCGAATCACGCGATATCACGATTTTGGTGTTCTTCGATGTTTCGTCCGCGACAGCTGTGCCAGACGACTTTAACCGCATGTATATTGTGCATTTGAGTAGAATGAAGGATTTTGACGCATTTACACCGAGCTGTGCTCTCAGAAACGCTCGAAACACGCGATATCACGATTTTGGTACTGTTCAACGTTTCGTTCGCCACAGCTGTGCCAGACGACTTTTAACACATGGATCTTGTGTATTTGAGTAGTATGAAGGTTTTTGACACATTTATACCGAGCTGTGCTCTGAGAGACGCTCGAAACACGCGATATCACGATTTTGGTGTTCGTCGATTTTTCGTTCGCCACAGCTGTGCCAGACGACTTTTAACACATGGATCTTGTGTATTTGAGTAGAATGAAGGTTTTTGACACATTTATACCGAGCTGTGCTCTGAGAAACTCTCGAAACACGCAATATCACGATTTTGGTGTTCGTCGATGTTTCGTTCGCCACAGCTGTGCCAGACAACATTTAACGCATGCATATTAGGCATTTGAGTAGAATGAAGGTTTTTGACACATTTGCACCGAGCTGAGCTCTCAGAAACGCTCGAAACACGCGATATCACGATTTTTGTACTATTCAAAGTTTCATACGCCACAGCTGTGCCAGACGACTTTTAACACAAAGATCTTGTGTATTTGAGTAGAATGAAGGTTTTTGACACATTTATACCGAGCTGTGCTCTGAGATACGCTCGAAACACGCGATATCACTATTTTGGTGTTCGTCGATTTTTCGTTCGCCACAGCTGTGCCAGACGGCTTTTAACGCATGAATATTGTGCATTTGAGTAGAATGAAGGTTTTTGACACATTTACACCGAGCTGTGCTCTCAGAAACGCTCGAAACACGCGATATCACGATTTTGATGTTCGTCGATTTTTCGTTCGCCACAGCTGTGCCAGACGACTTTTAACGCATGGATATTGTGCATCTGAGTAGAATGACGGTTTTTGACACATTTACACCGAGCTGTGCTCTCAGAAACGCTCGAAACACGCGATATCACGATTTTGGTACTGTTCAAAGTTTCGTTCGCCACAGCTGTGCCAGACAACTTTTAACACGTGGATCTTGTGTATTTGAGTAGAATGAAGGTTTTTGACACATTTACACCGAGCTGTACTCTCAGAAACGCTCGAAACACGCGATATCACGATTTTGGTGTTCTTCGATGTTTCGTCCGCGACAGCTGTGCCAGACGAATTTAACCGCATGTATATTGTGCATTTGAGTAGAATGAAGGATTTTGACGCATTTACACCGAGCTGTGCTCTCAGAAACGTTCGAAACACGCGATATCACGATTTTGGTGTTCTTCAATGTTTCGTTCGCCACAGCTGTGCCAGACAACTTTTAACACGTGGATCTTGTGTATTTGAGTAGAATGAAGGTTTTTGACACATTTATACCGAGCTGTGCTCTGAGATACGCTCGAAACACGCGATATCACGATTTTGGTGTTCTTCAATGTTTCGTTCGCCACAGCTGTGCCAGACAACTTTTAACACGTGGATCTTGTGTATTTGAGTAGAATGAAGGTTTTCGACACATTTATACCGAGCTGTGCTCTCAGGAACGCTCGAAACACGCGATATCACGATTTTGGTCCTGTTTAAAGTTTCGTCCGCGACAGCTGTGCCAGACGACTTTAACCGCATGTATATTGTGCATTTGAGTAGAATGAAGGATTTTGACGCATTTACACCGAGCTGTGCTCTCAGAAACGCTCGAAACACTCGATATCACGATTTTGGTACTGTTCAACGTTTCGTTCGAAACAGGTGTGCCAGACGACTTTTAACACATGGATCTTGTGTATTTGAGTAGAATGAAGGTTTTTGACACATTTATACCGAGCTGTGCTCTGAGATACGCTCGAAACACGCGATATCACGATTTTGGTGTTCGTCGATTTTTCGTTCGCCACAGCTGTGCCAGACGACTTTTAACGCATGAATATTGTGCAATTGAGTAGAATGAAGGTTTTTCATACGTTTACACCGAGCTGTGCTGTCAGAAACGCTCGAAACACGCGATAACAAGATTTTGGTGTTCTTCAATGTTTCGTTCGCCACAGCTGTGCCAGACAACTTTTAACACATGGATCTTGTGTATTTGAGTAGAATGAAGGTTTTTGATACATTTATACCGAGCTGCGCTCTGAGATACGCTCGAAACACGCGATATCACGATTTTGGAACTGTTCAACGTTTCGTTCGATACAGCTGTGCCAGACGACTTTTAACACATCTATCTTGTGTATTTGAGTAGAATGAAGGTTTTTGACGCATTTACACCGAGCTGTGCTCTCAGAAACGCTCGAAACACGCGATATCACGATTTTGGAACTGTTCAACGATTCGTTCGCCACAGCTGTGCCAGACGACTTTTAACACATGGATCTTGTGTATTTGAGTAGAATGAAGGTTTTTCATACATTTACACCGAGCTGTGCTCTCAGAAACGCTCGAAACACGCGATATTACGATTTTGGTGTTCTTCGATGTTTCGTCCGCGACAGCTGTGCCAGACGACTTTAACCGCATGTATATTGTGCATTTGAGTAAAATGAAGGATTTTGACGCATTTACACCGAGCTGTGCTCTCAGAAACGTTCGAAACACGCGATATCACGATTTTGGTGTTCTTCAATGTTTCGTTCGCCACAGCTGTGCCAGACAACTTTTAACACATGGATCTTGTGTATTTGAGTAGAATGAAGGTTTTTGACACATTTGCACCGAGCTGTGCTCTCAGAAATGCTCGAAACACGCGATATCACGATTTTGGTACTGGTCAACGTTTCGTTCGCCACAGCTGTGCCAGACGACTTTTAACACATGGATCTTGTGTATTTGAGTAGAATGAAGGTTTTTGACACATTTATACCGAGCTGTGCTCTGAGATACGCTCGAAACACGCGATATCACGATTTTGGAACTGTTCAACGTTTCGTTCGCCACAGCTGTGCCAGACGACTTTTAACACATCTATCTTGTGTATTTGAGTAGAATGAAGGTTTTTGACGCATTTACACCGAGCTGTGCTCTCAGAAACGCTCGAAACACGCGATATCACGATTTTGGAACTGTTCAACGATTCGTTCGCCACAGCTGTGCCAGACGACTTTTAACACATGGATCTTGTGTATTTGAGTAGAATGAAGGTTTTTCATACATTTACACCGAGCTGTGCTCTCAGAAACGCTCGAAACACGCGATATTACGATTTTGGTGTTCTTCGATGTTTCGTCCGCGACAGCTGTGCCAGACGACTTTAACCGCATATATATTGTGCATTTGAGTAAAATGAAGGATTTTGACGCATTTACACCGAGCTGTGCTCTCAGGAACGCTCGAAACACGCGATATCACGATTTTGGTCCTGTTCAAAGTTTCGTTCGCCACAGCTGTGCCCGACAACTTTTAACACGTGGATCTTGTGTATTTGAGTAGAATGAAGGTTTTTGACACATTTGCACCGAGCTGTGCTCTCAGAAATGCTCGAAACACGCGATATCACGATTTTGGTACTGGTCAACGTTTCGTTCGCCACAGCTGTGCCAGACGACTTTTAACACATGGATCTTGTGTATTTGAGTAAAATGAAGGTTTTTGACACATTTATACCGAGCTGTGCTCTGAGATACGCTCGAAACACGCGATATCACGATTTTTGAACTGTTGAACGTTTCGTTCGCCACAGCTGTGCCAGACGACTTTTAACATATGGATCTTGTGTATTTGAGTAGAATGAAGGTTTTTGACACATTTACACCGAGCTGTGCTCTCAGGAACAATCGAAACGCGATATCACGATTTTGGTCCTGTTCAAAGTTTCGTTCGCCACAGCTGTGCCAGACGACTTTTAACACATGGATCTTGTGTATTTGAGTAGAATGAAGGTTTTTGACACATTTATACCGAGCTGTGCTCTGAGATACGCTCGAAACACGCGATATCACGATTTTGGTGTTCGTCGATTTTTCGTTCGCCACAGCTGTGCCAGACGACTTTTAACACATGGATCTTGTGCATTTGAGTAGAATGAAGGTTTTTGACACATTTACACCGAGCTGTGCTCACAGAAACGTTCGAAACACGCGATATCACGATTTTGGTGTTCTTCAAAGTTTCGTTCGCCACAGCTGTGCCAGACAACTTTTAACACGTGGATCTTGTGTATTTGAGTAGAATGAAGGTTTTTGACACATTTACAACGAGCTGTGCTCACAGAAACGTTCGAAACACGAGATATCACGATTTTGGTGTTCGACGATGTTTCGTTCGCCACAGCTGTGCCAGACAACATTTAACGCATGCATATTAGGCATTTGAGTAGAATGAAGGTTTTTGACACATTTGCACCGAGCTGAGCTCTCAGAAACGCTCGAAACACGCGATATCACGATTTTTGTACTATTCAAAGTTTCATACGCCACAACTGTGCCAGACGACTTTTAACACAAAGATCTTGTGTATTTGAGTAGAATGAAGGTTTTTGACACATTTATACCGAGCTGTGCTCTGAGATACGCTCGAAACACGCGATATCACTATTTTGGTGTTCGTCGATTTTTCGTTCGCCACAGCTGTGCCAGACGGCTTTTAACGCATGAATATTGTGCATTTGAGTAGAATGAAGGTTTTTGACACATTTACACCGAGCTGTGCTCTCAGAAACGCTCGAAACACGCGATATCACGATTTTGATGTTCGTCGATTTTTCGTTCGCCACAGCTGTGCCAGACGACTTTTAACGCATGGATATTGTGCATCTGAGTAGAATGACGGTTTTTGACACATTTACACCGAGCTGTGCTCTCAGAAACGCTCGAAACATGCGATATCACGATTTTGGTACTGTTCAAAGTTTCGTTCGCCACAGCTGTGCCAGACAACTTTTAACACGTGGATCTTGTGTATTTGAGCAGAATGAAGGTTTTTGACGTATTTACACCGAGCTGTGCTCTCAGAAACGCTCGAAACACTCTATATCACGATTTTGGTACTGTTCAACGTTTCGTTCGCCACAGCTGTGCCAGACGACTTTTAACACATGGATCTTGTGTATTTGAGCAGAATGAAGGTTTTTGACGCATTTACACCGAGCTGTGCTCTCAGAAACGCTCGAAACACTCTATATCACGATTTTGGTACTGTTCAACGTTTCGTTCGACACAGCTGTGCCAGACGACTTTTAACACATGGATCTTGTGTATTTGAGTAGAATGAAGGTTTTTGACACATTTACACCGAGCTGTGCTCTCAGGAACGCTCGAAACACGCGATATCACGATTTTGGTGTTCTTCGATGTTTCGTCCGCGACAGCTGTGCCAGACGACTTTAACCGCATATTGTGCATTTGAGTAGAATGAAGGATTTTGACGCATTTACACCGAGCTGTGCTCTCAGAAACGCTCGAAACACGCGATATCACGATTTTGGTACTATTCAACGTTTCGTTCGCCACAGCTGTGCCAGACGACTTTTAACACATGGATCTTGTGTATTTGAGTAGGATGAAGGTTTTTGACACATTTACACCGAGCTGTGCTCTCAGGAACGCTCGAAACACGCGATATCACGATTTTGGTCCTGTTCAAAGTTTCGTTCGCCACAGCTGTGCCAGACGACTTTTAACACATGGATCTTGTGTATTTGAGTAGAATGAAGGTTTTTGACACATTTACACCGAGCTGTACTCTCAGAAACGCTCGAAACCGGCGATATCACGATTTTGGTGTTCTTCGATTTTTCGTTCGCCACAGCTGTGGCAGACGACTTTTAACGCATGGATAATGTGCATTTGAGTAGAATGAAGGTTTTTCATACATTTACACCGAGCTGTGCTCTCAGAAATGTTCGAAACACGCGATATCACGATTTTGGAACTGTTGAACGTTTCGTTCGCCGCAGCTGTGCCAGACGACTTTTAACACATGGATCTTGTGTATTTGAGTAGAATGAATTTTTTTCATACATTTACACCGAGCTGTGCTCTCAGAAACGTTCGAAACACGCGATATCACGATTTTGGTACTGTTCAACGTTTCGTTCGCCACAGCTGTGCCAGATGACTTTTAACAAATGGATCTTGTGTATTTGAGTAGAATGAAGGTTTTTGACACATTTGTACCGAGCTGTGCTCTGAGAAACTCTCGAAACACGCAATATCACGATTTTGGTGTTCGTCGATGTTTCGTTCGCCACAGCTGTGCCACACAACTTTTAACGCATGCATATTAGGCATTTGAGTAGAATGAAGGTTTTTGACACATTTGCACCGAGCTGAGCTCTCAGAAACGCTCGAAACACGCGATATCACGATTTTGGAACTGTTCAACGTTTCGTTCGCCACAGCTGTGCCAGACGACTTTTAACACATGGATCTTGTGTATTTGAGTAGAATGAAGGTTTTTGACACATTTACACCGAGCTGTGCTCTCAGAAACGCTCGAAACACGCGATATCACGATTTTTGTACTGTTCAAAGTTTCATTCGCCACAGCTGTGCCAGACAACTTTGAACACATGGATCTTGTGTATTTGAGTAGAATGAAGGTTTTTGACACATTTACACCGAGCTGTACTCTCAGAAACGCTCGAAACACGCGATATCACGATTTTGGTGTTCTTCGATGTTTCGTCCGCGACAGCTGTGCCAGAAGACTTTAACCGCATGTATATTGTGCATTTGAGTAGAATGAAGGATTTTGACGCATTTACACCGAGCTGTGCTCTCAGAAACGCTCGAAACACTCGATATCACGATTTTGGTACTGTTCAACGTTTCGTTCGAAACAGCTGTGCCAGACGACTTTTAACACATGGATCTTGTGTATTTGAGTAGAATGAAGGTTTTTGACACATTTACACCGAGCTGTGCTCTCAGAAACGCTCGAAACACGCGATATCACGATTTTGGTACTGTTCAACGTTTCGTTCGCCACAGCTGTGCCAGACGACTTTTAACACATGGATCTTGTGTATTTGAGTAGTATGAAGGTTTTTGACACATTTATACCGAGCTGTGCTCTGAGAGACGCTCGAAACACGCGATATCACGATTTTGGTGTTCGTCGATTTTTCGTTCGCCACAGCTGTGCCAGACGACTTTTAACACATGGATCTTGTGTATTTGAGTAGAATGAAGGTTTTTGACACATTTATACCGAGCTGTGCTCTGAGAAACTCTCGAAACACGCAATATCACGATTTTGGTGTTCGTCGATGTTTCGTTCGCCACAGCTGTGCCAGACAACATTTAACGCATGCATATTAGGCATTTGAGTAGAATGAAGGTTTTTGACACATTTGCACCGAGCTGAGCTCTCAGAAACGCTCGAAACACGCGATATCACGATTTTTGTACTATTCAAAGTTTCATACGCCACAGCTGTGCCAGACGACTTTTAACACAAAGATCTTGTGTATTTGAGTAGAATGAAGGTTTTTGACACATTTATACCGAGCTGTGCTCTGAGATACGCTCGAAACACGCGATATCACTATTTTGGTGTTCGTCGATTTTTCGTTCGCCACAGCTGTGCCAGACGGCTTTTAACGCATGAATATTGGGCATTTGAGTAGAATGAAGGTTTTTGACACATTTACACCGAGCTGTGCTCTCAGAAACGCTCGAAACACGCGATATCACGATTTTGATGTTCGTCGATTTTTCGTTCGCCACAGCTGTGCCAGACGACTTTTAACGCATGGATATTGTGCATCTGAGTAGAATGACGGTTTTTGACACATTTACACCGAGCTGTGCTCTCAGAAACGCTCGAAACACGCGATATCACGATTTTGGTACTGTTCAAAGTTTCGTTCGCCACAGCTGTGCCAGACAACTTTTAACACGTGGATCTTGTGTATTTGAGTAGAATGAAGGTTTTTGACACATTTACACCGAGCTGTACTCTCAGAAACGCTCGAAACACGCGATATCACGATTTTGGTGTTCTTCGATGTTTCGTCCGCGACAGCTGTGCCAGAAGACTTTAACCGCATGTATATTGTGCATTTGAGTAGAATGAAGGATTTTGACGCATTTACACCGAGCTGTGCTCTCAGAAACGCTCGAAACACGCGATATCACGATTTTGGTACTGTTCAACGTTTCGTTCGCCACAGCTGTGCCAGACGACTTTTAACACATGGATCTTGTGTATTTGAGTAGAATGAAGGTTTTTGACACATTTACACCGAGCTGTGCTCTGCGGAACGCTCGAAACACGCGATATCACGATTTTGGTCCTGTTCAAAGTTTCGTTCGCCACAGCTGTGCCAGACAACTTTTAACACGTGGATCTTGTGTATTTGAGTAGAATGAAGGTTTTTGACACATTTACACCGAGCTGTACTCTCAGAAACGCTCGAAACCGGCGATATCACGATTTTGGTGTTCTTCGATTTTTCGTTCGCCACAGCTGTGGCAGACGACTTTTAACGCATGGATAATGTGCATTTGAGTAGAATGAAGGTTTTTCATACATTTACACCGAGCTGTGCTCTCAGAAATGTTCGAAACACGCGATATCACGATTTTGGAACAGTTGAACGTTTCGTTCGCCACAGCGGTGCCAGACGACTTTTAACACATGGATCTTGTGTATTTGAGTAGAATGAAGGTTTTTGACACATTTATACCGAGCTGTGCTCTGAGAAACTCTCGAAACACGCAATATCACGATTTTGGTGTTCGACGATGTTTCGTTCGCCACAGCTGTGCCAGACAACATTTAACGCATGCATATTAGGCATTTGAGTAGAATGAAGGTTTTTGACACATTTGCACCGAGCTGAGCTCTCAGAAACGCTCGAAACACGCGATATCACGATTTTTGTACTATTCAAAGTTTCATACGCCACAGCTGTGCCAGACGACTTTTAACACAAAGATCTTGTGTATTTGAGTAGAATGAAGGTTTTTGACGCATTTACACCGAGCTGTGCTCTCAGAAACGCTCGAAACACTCTATATCACGATTTTGGTACTGTTCAACGTTTCGTTCGCCACAGCTGGGCCAGACGACTTTTAACACATGGATCTTGTGTATTTGAGCAGAATGAAGGTTTTTGACGCATTTACACCGAGCTGTGCTCTCAGAAACGCTCGAAACACTCTATATCACGATTTTGGTACTGTTCAACGTTTCGTTCGCCACAGCTGTGCCAGACGACTTTTAACACATGGATCTTGTGTATTTGAGTAGAATGAAGGTTTTTGACACATTTACACCGAGCTGTGCTCTCAGGAACGCTCGAAACACGCGATATCACGATTTTGGTGTTCTTCGATGTTTCGTCCGCGACAGCTGTGCCAGACGACTTTAACCGCATATTGTGCATTTGAGTAGAATGAAGGATTTTGACGCATTTACACCGAGCTGTGCTCTCAGAAACGCTCGAAACACGCGATATCACGATTTTGGTACTGTTCAACGTTTCGTTCGCCACAGCTGTGCCAGACGACTTTTAACACATGGATCTTGTGTATTTGAGTAGAATGAAGGTTTTTGACACATTTACACCGAGCTGTGCTCTGCGGAACGCTCGAAACACGCGATATCACGATTTTGGTCCTGTTCAAAGTTTCGTTCGCCACAGCTGTGCCAGACAACTTTTAACACGTGGATCTTGTGTATTTGAGTAGAATGAAGGTTTTTGACACATTTACACCGAGCTGTACTCTCAGAAACGCTCGAAACCGGCGATATCACGATTTTGGTGTTCTTCGATTTTTCGTTCGCCACAGCTGTGGCAGACGACTTTTAACGCATGGATAATGTGCATTTGAGTAGAATGAAGGTTTTTCATACATTTACACCGAGCTGTGCTCTCAGAAATGTTCGAAACACGCGATATCACGATTTTGGAACAGTTGAACGTTTCGTTCGCCACAGCGGTGCCAGACGACTTTTAACACATGGATCTTGTGTATTTGAGTAGAATGAAGGTTTTTGACACATTTATACCGAGCTGTGCTCTGAGAAACTCTCGAAACACGCAATATCACGATTTTGGTGTTCGACGATGTTTCGTTCGCCACAGCTGTGCCAGACAACATATAACGCATGCATATTAGGCATTTGAGTAGAATGAAGGTTTTTGACACATTTGCACCGAGCTGAGCTCTCAGAAACGCTCGAAACACGCGATATCACGATTTTTGTACTATTCAAAGTTTCATACGCCACAGCTGTGCCAGACGACTTTTAACACAAAGATCTTGTGTATTTGAGTAGAATGAAGGTTTTTGACGCATTTACACCGAGCTGTGCTCTCAGAAACGCTCGAAACACTCTATATCACGATTTTGGTACTGTTCAACGTTTCGTTCGCCACAGCTGGGCCAGACGACTTTTAACACATGGATCTTGTGTATTTGAGCAGAATGAAGGTTTTTGACGCATTTACACCGAGCTGTGCTCTCAGAAACGCTCGAAACACTCTATATCACGATTTTGGTACTGTTCAACGTTTCGTTCGCCACAGCTGTGCCAGACGACTTTTAACACATGGATCTTGTGTATTTGAGTAGAATGAAGGTTTTTGACACATTTACACCGAGCTGTGCTCTCAGGAACGCTCGAAACACGCGATATCACGATTTTGGTGTTCTTCGATGTTTCGTCCGCGACAGCTGTGCCAGACGACTTTAACCGCATATTGTGCATTTGAGTAGAATGAAGGATTTTGACGCATTTACACCGAGCTGTGCTCTCAGAAACGCTCGAAACACGCGATATCACGATTTTGGTACTGTTCAACGTTTCGTTCGCCACAGCTGTGCCAGACGACTTTAAACACATGGATCTTGTGTATTTGAGTAGAATGAAGGTTTTTGACACATTTACACCGAGCTGTGCTCTCAGAAACGCTCGAAACACGCGATATCACGATTTTTGTACTGTTCAAAGTTTCATTCGCCACAGCTGTGCCAGACGACTTTTAACACATGGATCTTGTGCATTTGAGTAGTATGAAGGTTTTTGACACATTTATACCGAGCTGTGCTCTGAGAGACGCTCGAAACACGCGATATCACGATTTTGGTGTTCGTCGATTTTTCGTTCGCCACAGCTGTGCCAGACGACTTTTAACACATGGATCTTGTGTATTTGAGTAGAATGAAGGTTTTTGACACATTTACACCGAGCTGTGCTCACAGAAACGTTCGAAACACGCGATATCACGATTTTGGTGTTCTTCAATGTTTCGTTCGCCACAGCTGTGCCAGACAACTTTTAACACGTGGATCTTGTGTATTTGAGTAGAATGAAGGTTTTTGACACATTTACACCGAGCTGTACTCTCAGAATCGCTCGAAACCCGCGATATCACGATTTTGGTGTTCTTCGATTTTTCGTTCGCCACAGCTGTGGCAGACGACTTTTAACGTTTGGATAATGTGCATTTGAGTAGAATGAAGGTTTTTCATACATTTACACCGAGCTGTGCTCTCAGAAACGTTCGAAACACGCGATATCACGATTTTGGAACTGTTCAACGTTTCGTTCGCCACAGCTGTGCCAGACGAATTTTAACACATGGATCTTGTGTATTTGAGTAGAATGAAGGTTTTTGATACATTTATACCGAGCTGTGCTCTGAGATACGCTCGAAACACGCGATATCACGATTTTGGTGTTCGTCGATTTTTCGTTCGCCACAGCTGTGCCAGACGACTTTTAACACGTGGATCTTGTGTATTTGAGTAGAATGAAGGTTTTTGACACATTTACAACGAGCTGTGCTCACAGAAACGTTCGAAACAGGCGATATCACGATTTTGGTGTTCTTCGATTTTTCGTTCGCCACAGCTGTGGCAGACGACTTTTAACGCATGGATAATGTGCATTTGAGTAGAATGAAGGTTTTTCATACATTTACACCGAGCTGTGCTCTCAGAAATGTTCGAAACACGCGATATCACGATTTTGGAACAGTTGAACGTTTCGTTCGCCACAGCGGTGCCAGACGACTTTTAACACATGGATCTTGTGTATTTGAGTAGAATGACGGTTTTTGACACATTTATACCGAGCTGTGCTCTGAGAAACTCTCGAAACACGCAATATCACGATTTTGGTGTTCGTCGATGTTTCGTTCGCCACAGCTGTGCCAGACAACTTTTAACGCATGCATATTAGGCATTTGAGTAGAATGAAGGTTTTTGACACATTTGCACCGAGCAGAGCTCTCAGAAACGCTCGAAACACGCGATATCACGATTTTTGTACTATTCAAAGTTTCATACGCCACAGCTGTGCCAGACAAATTTTAACACATGGATCTTGTGTATTTGAGTTGAATGAAGGTTTTTTACACATTTACACCGAGCTGTGCTCACAGAAACGTTCGAAACACGCGATATCACGATTTTGGTGTTCTTCAATGTTTCGTTCGCCACAGCTGTGCCAGACGACTTTTAACACATGGATCTTGTGTATTTGAGTAGAATGAAGGTTTTTGACACATTTATACCGAGCTGTGCTCTGAGATACGCTCGAAACACGCGATATCACTATTTTGGTGTTCGTCGATTTTTCGTTCGCCACAGCTGTGCCAGACGACTTTTAACGCATGAATATTGTGCATTTGAGTAGAATGAAGGTTTTTGACACATTTACACCGAGCTGTGCTCTCAGGAACGCTCGAAACACGCGATATCACGATTTTGGTCCTGTTCAAAGTTTCGTTCGCCACAGCTGTGCCCGACAACTTTTAACACGTGGATCTTGTGTATTTGAGTAGAATGAAGGTTTTTGACACATTTGCACCGAGCTGTGCTCTCAGAAATGCTCGAAACACGCGATATCACGATTTTGGTACTGGTCAACGTTTCGTTCGCCACAGCTGTGCCAGACGACTTTTAACACATGGATCTTGTGTATTCGAGTAAAATGAAGGTTTTTGACACATTTATACCGAGCTGTGCTCTGAGATACGCTCGAAACACGCGATATCACGATTTTGGAACTGTTGATCGTTTCGTTCGCCACAGCTGTGCCAGACGACTTTTAACACATGGATCTTGTGTATTTGAGTACAATGAAGGTTTTTGACACATTTACACCGAGCTGTGCTCTCAGGAACAATCGAAACGCGATATCACGATTTTGGTCCTGTTCAAAGTTTCGTTCGCCACAGCTGTGCCAGACGACTTTTAACACATGGATCTTGTGTATTTGAGTAGAATGAAGGTTTTTGATACATTTATACCGAGCTGTGCTCTGAGATACGCTCGAAACACGCGATATCACGATTTTGGTGTTCGTCGATTTTTCGTTCGCCACAGCAGTGCCAGACGACTTTTAACGCATGAATATTGTGCATTTGAGTAGAATGAAGGTTTTTGACACATTTACACCGAGCTGTGCTCACAGAAACGTTCGAAACACGCGATATCACGATTTTGGTGTTCTTCAATGTTTCGTTCGCCACAGCTGTGCCAGACAACTTTTAACACGTGGATCTTGTGTATTTGAGTAGAATGAAGGTTTTTGACACATTTACACCGAGCTGTACTCTCAGAATCGCTCGAAACCCGCGATATCACGATTTTGGTGTTCTTCGATTTTTCGTTCGCCACAGCTGTGGCAGACGACTTTTAACGTTTGGATAATGTGCATTTGAGTAGAATGAAGGTTTTTCATACATTTACACCGAGCTGTGCTCTCAGAAACGTTCGAAACACGCGATATCACGATTTTGGTACTGTTCAAAGTTTCGTTCGCCACAGCTGTGCCAGACAACTTTTAACACGTGGATCTTGTGTATTTGAGCAGAATGAAGGTTTTTGACGCATTTACACCGAGCTGTGCTCTCAGAAACGCTCGAAACACTCTATATCACGATTTTGGTACTGTTCAACGTTTCGTTCGCCACAGCTGTGCCAGACGACTTTTAACACATGGATCTTGTGTATTTGAGCAGAATGAAGGTTTTTGACGCATTTACACCGAGCTGTGCTCTCAGAAACGCTCGAAACACTCTATATCACGATTTTGGTACTGTTCAACGTTTCGTTCGCCACAGCTGTGCCAGACGACTTTTAACACATGGATCTTGTGTATTTGAGTAGAATGAAGGTTTTTGACACATTTACACCGAGCTGTGCTCTCAGGAACGCTCGAAACACGCGATATCACGATTTTGGTGTTCTTCGATGTTTCGTCCGCGACAGCTGTGCCAGACGACTTTAACCGCATATTGTGCATTTGAGTAGAATGAAGGATTTTGACGCATTTACACCGAGCTGTGCTCTCAGAAACGCTCGAAACACGCGATATCACGATTTTGGTACTGTTCAACGTTTCGTTCGCCACAGCTGTGCCAGACGACTTTTAACACATGGATCTTGTGTATTTGAGTAGAATGAAGGTTTTTGACACATTTACACCGAGCTGTGCTCTCAGGAACGCTCGAAACACGCGATATCACGATTTTGGTCCTGTTCAAAGTTTCGTTCGCCACAGCTGTGCCAGACAACTTTTAACACGTGGATCTTGTGTATTTGAGTAGAATGAAGGTTTTTGACACATTTACACCGAGCTGTACTCTCAGAAACGCTCGAAACCGGCGATATCACGATTTTGGTGTTCTTCGATTTTTCGTTCGCCACAGCTGTGGCAGACGACTTTTAACGCATGGATAATGTGCATTTGAGTAGAATGAAGGTTTTTCATACATTTACACCGAGCTGTGCTCTCAGAAATGTTCGAAACACGCGATATCACGATTTTGGAACAGTTGAACGTTTCGTTCGCCACAGCGGTGCCAGACGACTTTTAACACATGGATCTTGTGTATTTGAGTAGAATGAAGGTTTTTCATACATTTACACCGAGCTGTGCTCTCAGAAACGTTCGAAACACGCGATATCATGATTTTTGTACAGTTCAACGTTTCGTTCGCCACAGCTGTGCCAGATGACTTTTAACAAATGGATCTTGTGTATTTGAGTAGAATGAAGGTTTTTGACACATTTATACCGAGCTGTGCTCTGAGAAACTCTCGAAACACGCAATATCACGATTTTGGTGTTCGTCGATGTTTCGTTCGCCACAACTGTGCCAGACAACTTTTAACGCATGCATATTAGGCATTTGAGTAGAATGAAGGTTTTTGACACATTTGCACCGAGCAGAGCTCTCAGAAACGCTCGAAACACGCGATATCACGATTTTTGTACTATTCAAAGTTTCATACGCCACAGCTGTGCCAGACAAATTTTAACACATGGATCTTGTGTATTTGAGTAGAATGAAGGTTTTTTACACATTTACACCGAGCTGTGCTCACAGAAACGTTCGAAACACGCGATATCACGATTTTGGTGTTCTTCAATGTTTCGTTCGCCACAGCTGTGCCAGACGACTTTTAACACATGGATCTTGTGTATTTGAGTAGAATGAAGGTTTTTGACACATTTACACCGAGCTGTGCTCTCAGGAACGCTCGAAACACGCGATATCACGATTTTTGTCCTGTTCAAAGTTTCGTTCGCCACAGCTGTGCCAGACAACTTTTAACATGTGGATCTTGTGTATTTGAGTAGAATGAAGGTTTTTGACACATTTACACCGAGCTGTACTCTCAGAATCGCTCGAAACCCGCGATATCACGATTTTGGTGTTCTTCGATTTTTCGTTCGCCACAGCTGTGGCAGACGACTTTTAACGCATGGATAATGTGCATTTGAGTAGAATGAAGGTTTTTCATACATTTACACCGAGCTGTGCTCTCAGAAACGTTCGAAACACACGATATCACGACTTTGGTACTGTTCAACGTTTCGTTCGCCACAGCTGTGCCAGACGACTTTTAACACATGGATCTTGTGTATTTGAGTAGTATGAAGGTTTTTGACACATTTATACCGAGCTGTGCTCTGAGAGACGCTCGAAACACGCGATATCACGATTTTGGTGTTCGTCGATTTTTCGTTCGCCACAGCTGTGCCAGACGACTTTTAACACATGGATCTTGTGTATTTGAGTAGAATGAAGGTTTTCGACACATTTACACCGAGCTGTGCTCTCAGGAACGCTCGAAACACGCGATATCACGATTTTGGTACTGGTCAACGTTTCGTTCGCCACAGCTGTGCCAGACGACTTTTAACACATGGATCTTGTGTATTTGAGTAGAATGAAGGTTTTTCATACATTTACACCGAGCTGTGCTCTCAGAAACGTTCGAAACACGCGATATCACGATTTTGGTACTGTTCAACGTTTCGTTCGCCACAGCTGTGCCAGACGACTTTTAACACATGGATCTTGTGTATTTGAGTAGTATGAAGGTTTTTGACACATTTATACCGAGCTGTGCTCTGAGAGACGCTCGAAACACGCGATATCACGATTTTGGTGTTCTTCGATGTTTCGTCCGCGACAGCTGTGCCAGACGACTTTAACCGCATGTATATTGTGCATTTGAGTAGAATGAAGGATTTTGACGCATTTACACCGAGCTGTGCTCTCAGAAACGTTCGAAACACGCGATATCACGATTTTGGTGTTCTTCAATGTTTCGTTCGCCACAGCTGTGCCAGACAACTTTTAACACATGGATCTTGTGTATTTGAGTAGAATGAAGGTTTTTGACACATTTGCACCGAGCTGTGCTCTCAGAAATGCTCGAAACACGCGATATCACGATTTTGGTACAGGTCAACGTTTCGTTCGCCACAGCTGTGCCAGACGACTTTTAACACATGGATCTTGTGTATTTGAGTAGTATGAAGGTTTTTGACACATTTATACCGAGCTGTGCTCTGAGAGACGCTCGAAACACGCGATATCACGATTTTGGTGTTCGTCGATTTTTCGTTCGCCACAGCTGTGCCAGACGACTTTTAACACATGGATCTTGTGTATTTGAGTAGAATGAAGTTTTTCGACACATTTACACCGAGCTGTGCTCTCAGGAACGCTCGAAACACGCGATATCACGATTTTGGTCCTGTTTAAAGTTTCGTTCGCCACAGCTGTGCCAGACAACTTTTAACACGTGGATCTTGTGTATTTGAGTAGAATGAAGGTTTTTGACACATTCACACCGAGCTGTACTCTCAGAAACGCTCGAAACACGCGATATCACGATTTTGGTGTTCTTCGATGTTTCGTCCGCGACAGCTGTGCCAGACGACTTTAACCGCATGTATATTGTGCATTTGAGTAGAATGAAGGATTTTGACGCATTTACACCGAGCTGTGCTCTCAGAAACGCTCGAAACACTCGATATCACGATTTTGGTACTGTTCAACGTTTCGTTCGCCACAGCTGTGCCAGACGACTTTTAACACATGGATCTGTGTATTTGAGTAGAATGAAGGTTTTTGACACATTTACACCGAGCTGTGCTCTCAGAAACGCTCGAAACACGCGATATCACGATTTTTGTACTGTTTAAAGTTTCATTCGCCACAGCTGTGCCAGACAACTTTGAACACATGGATCTTGTGTATTTGAGTAGAATGAAGGTTTTTGACACATTTACACCGAGCTGTGCTCACAGAAACGTTCGAAACACGCGATATCACGATTTTGGTGTTCTTCAATGTTTCGTTCGCCACAGCTGTGCCAGACAACTTTTAACACATGGATCTTGTGTATTTGAGTAGAATGAAAGTTTTTAACACATATACACCGAGCCGTACTCTCAGGAACGCTCGAAACCCGCGATATCACGATTTTGGTGTTCTTCGATTTTTCGTTCGCCACAGCTGTGGCAGACGACTTTTAGCGCATGGATAATGTGCATTTGAGTAGAATGAAGGTTTTTGACACATTTACAACGAGCTGTGCTCTCAGAAACGCTCGAAACACGCGATATCACGATTTTGGAACTGTTCAACGTTACGTTCGCCACAGCTGTGCCAGACGACTTTTAACACATGGATCTTGTGTATTTGAGTAGAATGAAGGTTTATCATACATTTACACCGAGCTGTGCTCTCAGAAACGTTCGAAACACGCGATATCACGATTTTGGTACTGTTCAACGTTTCGTTCGCCACAGCTGTGCCAGACGACTTTTAACACATGGATCTTGTGTATTTGAGTAGTATGAAGGTTTTTCATACATTTACACCGAGCTGTGCTCTCAGAAACGCTCGAAACACGCGATATCACGATTTTGGTGTTCGTCGATTTTTCGTTCGCCACAGCTGTGCCAGACGACTTTTAACGCATGAATATTGTGCATTTGAGTAGAATGAAGGTTTTTCATACATTTACACCGAGCTGTGCTCTCAGAATCGTTCGAAACACGCGATATCACGATTTTGGAACTGTTCAACGTTTCGTTCGCCACAGCTGTGCCAGACGACTTTTAACACATGGATCTTGTGTATTTGAGTAGAATGAAGGGTTTTCATACATTTACACCGAGCTGTGCTCTGAGAAACGTTCGAAACACGCGATATCACGACTTTGGTACTGTTCAACGTTTCGTCCGCCACAGCTGTGCCAGACGACTTTTAACACATGGATCTTGTGTATTTGAGTAGTATGAAGGTTTTTGACACATTTATACCGAGCTGTGCTCTGAGAGACGCTCGAAACACGCGATATCACGATTTTGGTGTTCGTCGATTTTTCGTTCGCCACAGCTGTGCCAGACGACTTTTAACACATGGATCTTGTGTATTTGAGTAGAATGAAGGTTTTCGACACATTTACACCGAGCTGTGCTCTCAGGAACGCTCGAAACACGCGATATCACGATTTTGGTCCTGTTTAAAGTTTCGTTCGCCACAGCTGTGCCAGACAACTTTTAACACGTGGATCTTGTGTATTTGAGTAGAATGAAGGTTTTTGACACATTCACACCGAGCTGTACTCTCAGAAACGCTCGAAACACGCGATATCACGATTTTGGTGTTCTTCGATGTTTCGTCCGCGACAGCTGTGCCAGACGACTTTAACCGCATGTATATTGTGCATTTGAGTAGAATGAAGGATTTTGACGCATTTACACCGAGCTGTGCTCTCAGAAACGCTCGAAACACTCGATATCACGATTTTGGTACTGTTCAACGTTTCGTTCGCCACAGCTGTGCCAGACGACTTTTAACACATGGATCTTGTGTATTTGAGTAGAATGAAGGTTTTTGACACATTTACACCGAGCTGTGCTCTCAGAAACGCTCGAAACACGCGATATCACGATTTTTGTACTGTTTAAAGTTTCATTCGCCACAGCTGTGCCAGACAACTTTGAACACGTGGATCTTGTGTATTTGAGTAGAATGAAGGTTTTTGACACATTCACACCGAGCTGTACTCTCAGAAACGCTCGAAACACGCGATATCACAATTTTGGTGTTCTTCGATGTTTCGTCCGCGACAGCTGTGCCAGACGACTTTAACCGCATGTATATTGTGCATTTGAGTAGAATGAAGGATTTTGACGCATTTACACCGAGCTGTGCTCTCAGAAACGCTCGAAACACTCGATATCACGATTTTGGTACTGTTCAACGTTTCGTTCGAAACAGCTGTGCCAGACGACTTTTAACACATGGATCTTGTGTATTTGAGTAGAATGAAGGTTTTTGACACATTTATACCGAGCTGTGCTCTGAGATACGCTCGAACCACGCGATATCACGATTTTGGTGTTCTTCAATGTTTCGTTCGCCACAGCTGTGCCAGACAACTTTTAACACGTGGATCTTGTGTATTTGAGTAGAATGAAGGTTTTTGACACATTTACACCGAGCTGTACTCTCAGAATCGCTCGAAAACCGCGATATCACGATTTTGGTGTTCTTCGATTTTTCGTTCGCCACAGCTGTGGCAGACGACTTTTAACGCATGTATAATGTGCATTTGAGTAGAATGAAGGTTTTTCATACATTTACACCGAGCTGTGCTCTCAGAAACGTTCGAAACACGCGATATCACGATTTTGGAACTGTTCAACGTTTCGTTCGCCACAGCTGTGCCAGACGACTTTTAACACATGGATCTTGTGTATTTGAGTAGTATGAAGGTTTTTGACACATTTATACCGAGCTGTGCTCTGAGAGACGCTCGAAACACGCGATATCACGATTTTGGTGTTCGTCGATTTTTCGTTCGCCACAGCTGTGCCAGACGACTTTTAACACATGGATCTTGTGTATTTGAGTAGAATGAAGGTTTTCGACACATTTATACCGAGCTGTGCTCTCAGGAACGCTCGAAACACGCGATATCACGATTTTGGTCCTGTTTAAAGTTTCGTTCGCCACAGCTGTGCCAGACAACTTTTAACACGTGGATCTTGTGTATTTGAGTAGGTTTTTGACACATTCACACCGAGCTGTACTCTCAGAAACGCTCGAATCACGCGATATCACGATTTTGGTGTTCTTCGATGTTTCGTCCGCGACAGCTGTGCCAGACGACTTTAACCGCATGTATATTGTGCATTTGAGTAGAATGAAGGATTTTGACGCATTTACACCGAGCTGTGCTCTCAGAAACGCTCGAAACACTCGATATCACGATTTTGGTACTGTTCAACGTTTCGTTCGAAACAGCTGTGCCAGACGACTTTTAACACATGGATCTTGTGTATTTGAGTAGAATGAAGGTTTTTGACACATTTATACCGAGCTGTGCTCTGAGATACGCTCGAAACACGCGATATCACGATTTTGGTGTTCGTCGATTTTTCGTTCGCCACAGCTGTGCCAGACGACTTTTAACGCATGAATATTGTGCAATTGAGTAGAATGAAGGTTTTTCATACGTTTACACCGAGCTGTGCTGTCAGAAACGCTCGAAACACGCGATAACAAGATTTTGGTGTTCTTCAATGTTTCGTTCGCCACAGCTGTGCCAGACAACTTTTAACACATGGATCTTGTGTATTTGAGTAGAATGAAAGTTTTTAACACATATACACCGAGCCGTACTCTCAGAAACGCTCGAAACCCGCGATATCACGATTTTGGTGTTCTTCGATTTTTCGTTCGCCACAGCTGTGGCAGACGACTTTTAGTTCATGGATAATGTGCATTTGAGTAGAATGAAGGTTTTTGACACATTTACAACGAGCTGTGCTCTCAGAAACGCTCGAAACACGCGATATCACGATTTTGGAACTGTTCAACGTTTCGTTCGCCACAGCTGTGCCAGACGACTTTTAACACATGGATCTTGTGTATTTGAGTAGAATGAAGGTTTATCATACATTTACACCGAGCTGTGCTCTCAGAAACGTTCGAAACACGCGATATCACGATTTTGGTACTGTTCAACGTTTCGTTCGCCACAGCTGTGCCAGACGACTTTTAACACATGGATCTTGTGTATTTGAGTAGTATGAAGGTTTTTGACACATTTATACCGAGCTGTGCTCTCAGGAACAATCGAAACGCGATATCACGATTTTGGTCCTGTTCAAAGTTTCGTTCGCCACAGCTGTGCCAGACGACTTTTAACACATGGATCTTGTGTATTTGAGTAGAATGAAGGTTTTTGATACATTTATACCGAGCTGTGCTCTGAGATACGCTCGAAACACGCGATATCACGATTTTGGTGTTCGTCGATTTTTCGTTCGCCACAGCAGTGCCAGACGACTTTTAACGCATGAATATTGTGCATTTGAGTAGAATGAAGGTTTTTGACACATTTACACCGAGCTGTGCTCACAGAAACGTTCGAAACACGCGATATCACGATTTTGGTGTTCTTCAATGTTTCGTTCGCCACAGCTGTGCCAGACAACTTTTAACACGTGGATCTTGTGTATTTGAGTAGAATGAAGGTTTTTGACACATTTACACCGAGCTGTACTCTCAGAATCGCTCGAAACCCGCGATATCACGATTTTGGTGTTCTTCGATTTTTCGTTCGCCACAGCTGTGGCAGACGACTTTTAACGTTTGGATAATGTGCATTTGAGTAGAATGAAGGTTTTTCATACATTTACACCGAGCTGTGCTCTCAGAAACGTTCGAAACACGCGATATCACGATTTTGGTACTGTTCAAAGTTTCGTTCGCCACAGCTGTGCCAGACAACTTTTAACACGTGGATCTTGTGTATTTGAGCAGAATGAAGGTTTTTGACGCATTTACACCGAGCTGTGCTCTCAGAAACGCTCGAAACACTCTATATCACGATTTTGGTACTGTTCAACGTTTCGTTCGCCACAGCTGTGCCAGACGACTTTTAACACATGGATCTTGTGTATTTGAGCAGAATGAAGGTTTTTGACGCATTTACACCGAGCTGTGCTCTCAGAAACGCTCGAAACACTCTATATCACGATTTTGGTACTGTTCAACGTTTCGTTCGCCACAGCTGTGCCAGACGACTTTTAACACATGGATCTTGTGTATTTGAGTAGAATGAAGGTTTTTGACACATTTACACCGAGCTGTGCTCTCAGGAACGCTCGAAACACGCGATATCACGATTTTGGTGTTCTTCGATGTTTCGTCCGCGACAGCTGTGCCAGACGACTTTAACCGCATATTGTGCATTTGAGTAGAATGAAGGATTTTGACGCATTTACACCGAGCTGTGCTCTCAGAAACGCTCGAAACACGCGATATCACGATTTTGGTACTGTTCAACGTTTCGTTCGCCACAGCTGTGCCAGACGACTTTTAACACATGGATCTTGTGTATTTGAGTAGAATGAAGGTTTTTGACACATTTACACCGAGCTGTGCTCTCAGGAACGCTCGAAACACGCGATATCACGATTTTGGTCCTGTTCAAAGTTTCGTTCGCCACAGCTGTGCCAGACAACTTTTAACACGTGGATCTTGTGTATTTGAGTAGAATGAAGGTTTTTGACACATTTACACCGAGCTGTACTCTCAGAAACGCTCGAAACCGGCGATATCACGATTTTGGTGTTCTTCGATTTTTCGTTCGCCACAGCTGTGGCAGACGACTTTTAACGCATGGATAATGTGCATTTGAGTAGAATGAAGGTTTTTCATACATTTACACCGAGCTGTGCTCTCAGAAATGTTCGAAACACGCGATATCACGATTTTGGAACAGTTGAACGTTTCGTTCGCCACAGCGGTGCCAGACGACTTTTAACACATGGATCTTGTGTATTTGAGTAGAATGAAGGTTTTTCATACATTTACACCGAGCTGTGCTCTCAGAAACGTTCGAAACACGCGATATCACGATTTTTGTACTGTTCAACGTTTCGTTCGCCACAGCTGTGCCAGATGACTTTTAACAAATGGATCTTGTGTATTTGAGTAGAATGAAGGTTTTTGACACATTTATACCGAGCTGTGCTCTGAGAAACTCTCGAAACACGCAATATCACGATTTTGGTGTTCGTCGATGTTTCGTTCGCCACAACTGTGCCAGACAACTTTTAACGCATGCATATTAGGCATTTGAGTAGAATGAAGGTTTTTGACACATTTGCACCGAGCAGAGCTCTCAGAAACGCTCGAAACACGCGATATCACGATTTTTGTACTATTCAAAGTTTCATACGCCACAGCTGTGCCAGACAAATTTTAACACATGGATCTTGTGTATTTGAGTAGAATGAAGGTTTTTTACACATTTACACCGAGCTGTGCTCACAGAAACGTTCGAAACACGCGATATCACGATTTTGGTGTTCTTCAATGTTTCGTTCGCCACAGCTGTGCCAGACGACTTTTAACACATGGATCTTGTGTATTTGAGTAGAATGAAGGTTTTTGACACATTTACACCGAGCTGTGCTCTCAGGAACGCTCGAAACACGCGATATCACGATTTTTGTCCTGTTCAAAGTTTCGTTCGCCACAGCTGTGCCAGACAACTTTTAACATGTGGATCTTGTGTATTTGAGTAGAATGAAGGTTTTTGACACATTTACACCGAGCTGTACTCTCAGAATCGCTCGAAACCCGCGATATCACGATTTTGGTGTTCTTCGATTTTTCGTTCGCCACAGCTGTGGCAGACGACTTTTAACGCATGGATAATGTGCATTTGAGTAGAATGAAGGTTTTTCATACATTTACACCGAGCTGTGCTCTCAGAAACGTTCGAAACACGCGATATCACGATATTGGAACTGTTCAACGTTTCGTTCGCCACAGCTGTGCCAGACGACTTTTAACACATGGATCTTGTGTATTTGAGTAGAATGAAGGTTTTTGACACATTTATACCCAGCTGTGCTCTGAGATACGCTCGAAACACGCGATATCACGATTTTTGTACTATTCAAAGTTTCATACGCCACAGCTGTGCCAGACAAATTTTAACACATGGATCTTGTGTATTTGAGTAGAATGAAGGTTTTTTACACATTTACACCGAGCTGTGCTCACAGAAACGTTCGAAACACGCGATATCACGATTTTGGTGTTCTTCAATGTTTCGTTCGCCACAGCTGTGCCAGACGACTTTTAACACATGGATCTTGTGTATTTGAGTAGAATGAAGGTTTTTGACACATTTATACCGAGCTGTGCTCTGAGATACGCTCGAAACACGCGATATCACTATTTTGGTGTTCGTCGATTTTTCGTTCGCCACAGCTGTGCCAGACGACTTTTAACGCATGAATATTGTGCATTTGAGTAGAATGAAGGTTTTTGACACATTTGCACCGAGCTGTGCTCTCAGAAATGCTCGAAACACGCGATATCACGATTTTGGTACTGGTCAACGTTTCGTTCGCCACAGCTGTGCCAGACGACTTTTAACACATGGATCTTGTGTATTTGAGTAGAATGAAGGGTTTTCATACATTTACACCGAGCTGTGCTCTCAGAAACGTTCGAAACACGCGATATCACGACTTTGGTACTGTTCAACGTTTCGTTCGCCACAGCTGTGCCAGACGACTTTTAACACATGGATCTTGTGTATTTGAGTAGTATGAAGGTTTTTGACACATTTATACCGAGCTGTGCTCTGAGAGACGCTCGAAACACGCGATATCACGATTTTGGTGTTCGTCGATTTTTCGTTCGCCACAGCTGTGCCAGACGACTTTTAACACACGGATCTTGTGTATTTGAGTAGAATGAAGGTTTTCGACACATTTACACCGAGCTGTGCTCTCAGGAACGCTCGAAACACGCGATATCACGATTTTGGTACTGGTCAACGTTTCGTTCGCCACAGCTGTGCCAGACGACTTTTAACACATGGATCTTGTGTATTTGAGTAGAATGAAGGTTTTTCATACATTTACACCGAGCTGTGCTCTCAGAAACGTTCGAAACACGCGATATCACGATTTTGGTACTGTTCAACGTTTCGTTCGCCACAGCTGTGCCAGACGACTTTTAACACATGGATCTTGTGTATTTGAGTAGTATGAAGGTTTTTGACACATTTATACCGAGCTGTGCTCTGAGAGACGCTCGAAACACGCGATATCACGATTTTGGTGTTCTTCGATGTTTCGTCCGCGACAGCTGTGCCAGACGACTTTAACCGCATGTATATTGTGCATTTGAGTAGAATGAAGGATTTTGACGCATTTACACCGAGCTGTGCTCTCAGAAACGTTCGAAACACGCGATATCACGATTTTGGTGTTCTTCAATGTTTCGTTCGCCACAGCTGTGCCAGACAACTTTTAACACATGGATCTTGTGTATTTGAGTAGAATGAAGGTTTTTGACACATTTGCACCGAGCTGTGCTCTCAGAAATGCTCGAAACACGCGATATCACGATTTTGGTACAGGTCAACGTTTCGTTCGCCACAGCTGTGCCAGACGACTTTTAACACATGGATCTTGTGTATTTGAGTAGTATGAAGGTTTTTGACACATTTATACCGAGCTGTGCTCTGAGAGACGCTCGAAACACGCGATATCACGATTTTGGTGTTCGTCGATTTTTCGTTCGCCACAGCTGTGCCAGACGACTTTTAACACATGGATCTTGTGTATTTGAGTAGAATGAAGTTTTTCGACACATTTACACCGAGCTGTGCTCTCAGGAACGCTCGAAACACGCGATATCACGATTTTGGTCCTGTTTAAAGTTTCGTTCGCCACAGCTGTGCCAGACAACTTTTAACACGTGGATCTTGTGTATTTGAGTAGAATGAAGGTTTTTGACACATTCACACCGAGCTGTACTCTCAGAAACGCTCGAAACACGCGATATCACGATTTTGGTGTTCTTCGATGTTTCGTCCGCGACAGCTGTGCCAGACGACTTTAACCGCATGTATATTGTGCATTTGAGTAGAATGAAGGATTTTGACGCATTTACACCGAGCTGTGCTCTCAGAAACGCTCGAAACACTCGATATCACGATTTTGGTACTGTTCAACGTTTCGTTCGCCACAGCTGTGCCAGACGACTTTTAACACATGGATCTGTGTATTTGAGTAGAATGAAGGTTTTTGACACATTTACACCGAGCTGTGCTCTCAGAAACGCTCGAAACACGCGATATCACGATTTTTGTACTGTTTAAAGTTTCATTCGCCACAGCTGTGCCAGACAACTTTGAACACATGGATCTTGTGTATTTGAGTAGAATGAAGGTTTTTGACACATTTACACCGAGCTGTGCTCACAGAAACGTTCGAAACACGCGATATCACGATTTTGGTGTTCTTCAATGTTTCGTTCGCCACAGCTGTGCCAGACAACTTTTAACACATGGATCTTGTGTATTTGAGTAGAATGAAGGTTTTTGACACATTTGCACCGAGCTGTGCTCTCAGAAATGCTCGAAACACGCGATATCACGATTTTGGTACTGGTCAACGTTTCGTTCGCCACAGCTGTGCCAGACGACTTTTAACACATGGATCTTGTGTATTTGAGTAGTATGAAGGTTTTTGACACATTTATACCGAGCTGTGCTCTGAGAGACGCTCGAAACACGCGATATTACGATTTTGGTGTTCGTCGATTTTTCGTTCGCCACAGCTGTGGGAGACGACTTTTAACACATGGATCTTGTGTATTTGAGTAGAATGAAGGTTTTCGACACATTTACACCGAGCTGTGCTCTCAGGAACGCTCGAAACACGCGATATCACGATTTTGGTCCTGTTTAAAGTTTCGTTCGCCACAGCTGTGCCAGACAACTTTTAACACGTGGATCTTGTGTATTTGAGTAGAATGAAGGTTTTTGACACATTCACACCGAGCTGTACTCTCAGAAACGCTCGAAACACGCGATATCACGATTTTGGTGTTCTTCGATGTTTCGTCCGCGACAGCTGTGCCAGACGAATTTAACCGCATGTATATTGTGCATTTGAGTAGAATGAAGGATTTTGACGCATTTACACCGAGCTGTGCTCTCAGAAACGTTCGAAACACGCGATATCACGATTTTGGTGTTCTTCAATGTTTCGTTCGCCACAGCTGTGCCAGACAACTTTTAACACGTGGATCTTGTGTATTTGAGTAGAATGAAGGTTTTTGACACATTTATACCGAGCTGTGCTCTGAGATACGCTCGAAACACGCGATATCACGATTTTGGTGTTCTTCAATGTTTCGTTCGCCACAGCTGTGCCAGACAACTTTTAACACATGGATCTTGTGTATTTGAGTAGAATGAAGGTTTTTGACACATTTGCACCGAGCTGTGCTCTCAGAAATGCTCGAAACACGCGATATCACGATTTTGGTACTGGTCAACGTTTCGTTCGCCACAGCTGTGCCAGACGACTTTTAACACATGGATCTTGTGTATTTGAGTAGAATGAAGGTTTTTGACACATTTATACCGAGCTGTGCTCTGAGATACGCTCGAAACACGCGATATCACGATTTTGGAACTGTTCAACGTTTCGTTCGCCACAGCTGTGCCAGACGACTTTTAACACATCTATCTTGTGTATTTGAGTAGAATGAAGGTTTTTGACGCATTTACACCGAGCTGTGCTCTCAGAAACGCTCGAAACACGCGATATCACGATTTTGGAACTGTTCAACGATTCGTTCGCCACAGCTGTGCCAGACGACTTTTAACACATGGATCTTGTGTATTTGAGTAGAATGAAGGTTTTTCATACATTTACACCGAGCTGTGCTCTCAGAAACGCTCGAAACACGCGATATTACGATTTTGGTGTTCTTCGATGTTTCGTCCGCGACAGCTGTGCCAGACGACTTTAACCGCATATATATTGTGCATTTGAGTAAAATGAAGGATTTTGACGCATTTACACCGAGCTGTGCTCTCAGGAACGCTCGAAACACGCGATATCACGATTTTGGTCCTGTTCAAAGTTTCGTTCGCCACAGCTGTGCCCGACAACTTTTAACACGTGGATCTTGTGTATTTGAGTAGAATGAAGGTTTTTGACACATTTGCACCGAGCTGTGCTCTCAGAAATGCTCGAAACACGCGATATCACGATTTTGGTACTGGTCAACGTTTCGTTCGCCACAGCTGTGCCAGACGACTTTTAACACATGGATCTTGTGTATTTGAGTAAAATGAAGGTTTTTGACACATTTATACCGAGCTGTGCTCTGAGATACGCTCGAAACACGCGATATCACGATTTTGGAACTGTTGAACGTTTCGTTCGCCACAGCTGTGCCAGACGACTTTTAACACATGGATCTTGTGTATTTGAGTAGAATGAAGGTTTTTGACACATGTACACCGAGCTGTGCTCTCAGGAACAATCGAAACGCGATATCACGATTTTGGTCCTGTTCAAAGTTTCGTTCGCCACAGCTGTGCCAGACGACTTTTAACACATGGATCTTGTGTATTTGAGTAGAATGAAGGTTTTTGACACATTTATACCGAGCTGTGCTCTGAGATACGCTCGAAACACGCGATATCACGATTTTGGTGTTCGTCGATTTTTCGTTCGCCACAGCTGTGCCAGACGACTTTTAACACATGGATCTTGTGCATTTGAGTAGAATGAAGGTTTTTGACACATTTACACCGAGCTGTGCTCACAGAAACGTTCGAAACACGCGATATCACGATTTTGGTGTTCTTCAAAGTTTCGTTCGCCACAGCTGTGCCAGACAACTTTTAACACGTGGATCTTGTGTATTTGAGTAGAATGAAGGTTTTTGACACATTTACAACGAGCTGTGCTCACAGAAACGTTCGAAACACGCGATATCACGATTTTGGTGTTCTTCAATGTTTCGTTCGCCACAGCTGTGCCAGACAACTTTTAACACATGGATCTTGTGTATTTGAGTAGAATGAAGGTTCTTCATACATTTACACCGAGCTGTGCTCTCAGAAATGTTCGAAACACGCGATATCACGATTTTGGTACTGTTCAACGTTTCGTTCGCCACAGCTGTGCCAGACGACTTTTAACACATGGATCTTGTGTATTTGAGTAGAATGAAGGTTTTTGACACATTTATACCGAGCTGTGCTCTGAGAAACTCTCGAAACACGCAATATCACGATTTTGGTGTTCGACGATGTTTCGTTCGCCACAGCTGTGCCAGACAACATTTAACGCATGCATATTAGGCATTTGAGTAGAATGAAGGTTTTTGACACATTTGCACCGAGCTGAGCTCTCAGAAACGCTCGAAACACGCGATATCACGATTTTTGTACTATTCAAAGTTTCATACGCCACAGCTGTGCCAGACGACTTTTAACACAAAGATCTTGTGTATTTGAGTAGAATGAAGGTTTTTGACACATTTATACCGAGCTGTGCTCTGAGATACGCTCGAAACACGCGATATCACTATTTTGGTGTTCGTCGATTTTTCGTTCGCCACAGCTGTGCCAGACGGCTTTTAACGCATGAATATTGTGCATTTGAGTAGAATGAAGGTTTTTGACACATTTACACCGAGCTGTGCTCTCAGAAACGCTCGAAACACGCGATATCACGATTTTGATGTTCGTCGATTTTTCGTTCGCCACAGCTGTGCCAGACGACTTTTAACGCATGGATATTGTGCATCTGAGTAGAATGACGGTTTTTGACACATTTACACCGAGCTGTGCTCTCAGAAACGCTCGAAACACGCGATATCACGATTTTGGTACTGTTCAAAGTTTCGTTCGCCACAGCTGTGCCAGACAACTTTTAACACGTGGATCTTGTGTATTTGAGCAGAATGAAGGTTTTTGACGTATTTACACCGAGCTGTGCTCTCAGAAACGCTCGAAACACTCTATATCACGATTTTGGTACTGTTCAACGTTTCGTTCGCCACAGCTGTGCCAGACGACTTTTAACACATGGATCTTGTGTATTTGAGCAGAATGAAGGTTTTTGACGCATTTACACCGAGCTGTGCTCTCAGAAACGCTCGAAACACTCTATATCACGATTTTGGTACTGTTCAACGTTTCGTTCGACACAGCTGTGCCAGACGACTTTTAACACATGGATCTTGTGTATTTGAGTAGAATGAAGGTTTTTGACACATTTACACCGAGCTGTGCTCTCAGGAACGCTCGAAACACGCGATATCACGATTTTGGTGTTCTTCGATGTTTCGTCCGCGACAGCTGTGCCAGACGACTTTAACCGCATATTGTGCATTTGAGTAGAATGAAGGATTTTGACGCATTTACACCGAGCTGTGCTCTCAGAAACGCTCGAAACACGCGATATCACGATTTTGGTACTGTTCAACGTTTCGTTCGCCACAGCTGTGCCAGACGACTTTTAACACATGGATCTTGTGTATTTGAGTAGGATGAAGGTTTTTGACACATTTACACCGAGCTGTGCTCTCAGGAACGCTCGAAACACGCGATATCACGATTTTGGTCCTGTTCAAAGTTTCGTTCGCCACAGCTGTGCCAGACGACTTTTAACACATGGATCTTGTGTATTTGAGTAGAATGAAGGTTTTTGACACATTTACACCGAGCTGTACTCTCAGAAACGCTCGAAACCGGCGATATCACGATTTTGGTGTTCTTCGATTTTTCGTTCGCCACAGCTGTGGCAGACGACTTTTAACGCATGGATAATGTGCATTTGAGTAGAATGAAGGTTTTTCATACATTTACACCGAGCTGTGCTCTCAGAAATGTTCGAAACACGCGATATCACGATTTTGGAACTGTTGAACGTTTCGTTCGCCGCAGCTGTGCCAGACGACTTTTAACACATGGATCTTGTGTATTTGAGTAGAATGAATTTTTTTCATACATTTACACCGAGCTGTGCTCTCAGAAACGTTCGAAACACGCGATAACACGATTTTGGTACTGTTCAACGTTTCGTTCGCCACAGCTGTGCCAGATGACTTTTAACAAATGGATCTTGTGTATTTGAGTAGAATGAAGGTTTTTGACACATTTGTACCGAGCTGTGCTCTGAGAAACTCTCGAAACACGCAATATCACGATTTTGGTGTTCGTCGATGTTTCGTTCGCCACAGCTGTGCCACACAACTTTTAACGCATGCATATTAGGCATTTGAGTAGAATGAAGGTTTTTGACACATTTGCACCGAGCTGAGCTCTCAGAAACGCTCGAAACACGCGATATCACGATTTTGGAACTGTTCAACGTTTCGTTCGCCACAGCTGTGCCAGACGACTTTTAACACATGGATCTTGTGTATTTGAGTAGAATGAAGGTTTTTGACACATTTACACCGAGCTGTGCTCTCAGAAACGCTCGAAACACGCGATATCACGATTTTTGTACTGTTCAAAGTTTCATTCGCCACAGCTGTGCCAGACAACTTTGAACACATGGATCTTGTGTATTTGAGTAGAATGAAGGTTTTTGACACATTTACACCGAGCTGTACTCTCAGAAACGCTCGAAACACGCGATATCACGATTTTGGTGTTCTTCGATGTTTCGTCCGCGACAGCTGTGCCAGAAGACTTTAACCGCATGTATATTGTGCATTTGAGTAGAATGAAGGATTTTGACGCATTTACACCGAGCTGTGCTCTCAGAAACGCTCGAAACACTCGATATCACGATTTTGGTACTGTTCAACGTTTCGTTCGAAACAGCTGTGCCAGACGACTTTTAACACATGGATCTTGTGTATTTGAGTAGAATGAAGGTTTTTGACACATTTACACCGAGCTGTGCTCTCAGAAACGCTCGAAACACGCGATATCACGATTTTGGTACTGTTCAACGTTTCGTTCGCCACAGCTGTGCCAGACGACTTTTAACACATGGATCTTGTGTATTTGAGTAGTATGAAGGTTTTTGACACATTTATACCGAGCTGTGCTCTGAGAGACGCTCGAAACACGCGATATCACGATTTTGGTGTTCGTCGATTTTTCGTTCGCCACAGCTGTGCCAGACGACTTTTAACACATGGATCTTGTGTATTTGAGTAGAATGAAGGTTTTTGACACATTTATACCGAGCTGTGCTCTGAGAAACTCTCGAAACACGCAATATCACGATTTTGGTGTTCGTCGATGTTTCGTTCGCCACAGCTGTGCCAGACAACATTTAACGCATGCATATTAGGCATTTGAGTAGAATGAAGGTTTTTGACACATTTGCACCGAGCTGAGCTCTCAGAAACGCTCGAAACACGCGATATCACGATTTTTGTACTATTCAAAGTTTCATACGCCACAGCTGTGCCAGACGACTTTTAACACAAAGATCTTGTGTATTTGAGTAGAATGAAGGTTTTTGACACATTTATACCGAGCTGTGCTCTGAGATACGCTCGAAACACGCGATATCACTATTTTGGTGTTCGTCGATTTTTCGTTCGCCACAGCTGTGCCAGACGGCTTTTAACGCATGAATATTGTGCATTTGAGTAGAATGAAGGTTTTTGACACATTTACACCGAGCTGTGCTCTCAGAAACGCTCGAAACACGCGATATCACGATTTTGATGTTCGTCGATTTTTCGTTCGCCACAGCTGTGCCAGACGACTTTTAACGCATGGATATTGTGCATCTGAGTAGAATGACGGTTTTTGACACATTTACACCGAGCTGTGCTCTCAGAAACGCTCGAAACACGCGATATCACGATTTTGGTACTGTTCAAAGTTTCGTTCGCCACAGCTGTGCCAGACAACTTTTAACACGTGGATCTTGTGTATTTGAGTAGAATGAAGGTTTTTGACACATTTACACCGAGCTGTACTCTGAGATACGCTCGAAACACGCGATATCACGATTTTGGTGTTCTTCAATGTTTCGTTCGCCACAGCTGTGCCAGACAACTTTTAACACGTGGATCTTGTGTATTTGAGTAGAATGAAGGTTTTTGACACATTTACACCGAGCTGTACTCTCAGAATCGCTCGAAAACCGCGATATCACGATTTTGGTTTTCTTCGATTTTTCGTTCGCCACAGCTGTGGCAGACGACTTTTAACGCATGTATAATGTGCATTTAAGTAGAATGAAGGTTTTTCATACATTTACACCGAGCTGTGCTCTCAGAAACGTTCGAAACACGCGATATCACGATTTTGGAACTGTTCAACGTTTCGTTCGAAACAGCTGTGCCAGACGACTTTTAACACATGGATCTTGTGTATTTGAGTAGTATGAAGGTTTTTGACACATTTATACCGAGCTGTGCTCTGAGAGACGCTCGAAACACGCGATATCACGATTTTGGTGTTCGTCGATTTTTCGTTCGCCACAGCTGTGCCAGACGACTTTAACCGCATGTATATTGTGCATTTGAGTAAAATGAAGGATTTTGACGCATTTACACCGAGCTGTGCTCTCAGAAACGTTCGAAACACGCGATATCACGATTTTGGTGTTCTTCAATGTTTCGTTCGCCACAGCTGTGCCAGACAACTTTTAACACATGGATCTTGTGTATTTGAGTAGAATGAAGGTTTTTGACACATTTGCACCGAGCTGTGCTCTCAGAAATGCTCGAAACACGCGATATCACGATTTTGGTACTGGTCAACGTTTCGTTCGCCACAGCTGTGCCAGACGACTTTTAACACATGGATCTTGTGTATTTGAGTAGAATGAAGGTTTTTGACACATTTATACCGAGCTGTGCTCTGAGATACGCTCGAAACACGCGATATCACGATTTTGGAACTGTTCAACGTTTCGTTCGCCACAGCTGTGCCAGACGACTTTTAACACATCTATCTTGTGTATTTGAGTAGAATGAAGGTTTTTGACGCATTTACACCGAGCTGTGCTCTCAGAAACGCTCGAAACACGCGATATCACGATTTTGGAACTGTTCAACGATTCGTTCGCCACAGCTGTGCCAGACGACTTTTAACACATGGATCTTGTGTATTTGAGTAGAATGAAGGTTTTTCATACATTTACACCGAGCTGTGCTCTCAGAAACGCTCGAAACACGCGATATTACGATTTTGGTGTTCTTCGATGTTTCGTCCGCGACAGCTGTGCCAGACGACTTTAACCGCATATATATTGTGCATTTGAGTAAAATGAAGGATTTTGACGCATTTACACCGAGCTGTGCTCTCAGGAACGCTCGAAACACGCGATATCACGATTTTGGTCCTGTTCAAAGTTTCGTTCGCCACAGCTGTGCCCGACAACTTTTAACACGTGGATCTTGTGTATTTGAGTAGAATGAAGGTTTTTGACACATTTGCACCGAGCTGTGCTCTCAGAAATGCTCGAAACACGCGATATCACGATTTTGGTACTGGTCAACGTTTCGTTCGCCACAGCTGTGCCAGACGACTTTTAACACATGGATCTTGTGTATTTGAGTAAAATGAAGGTTTTTGACACATTTATACCGAGCTGTGCTCTGAGATACGCTCGAAACACGCGATATCACGATTTTGGAACTGTTGAACGTTTCGTTCGCCACAGCTGTGCCAGACGACTTTTAACACATGGATCTTGTGTATTTGAGTAGAATGAAGGTTTTTGACACATTTACACCGAGCTGTGCTCTCAGGAACAATCGAAACGCGATATCACGATTTTGGTCCTGTTCAAAGTTTCGTTCGCCACAGCTGTGCCAGACGACTTTTAACACATGGATCTTGTGTATTTGAGTAGAATGAAGGTTTTTGACACATTTATACCGAGCTGTGCTCTGAGATACGCTCGAAACACGCGATATCACGATTTTGGTGTTCGTCGATTTTTCGTTCGCCACAGCTGTGCCAGACGACTTTTAACACATGGATCTTGTGCATTTGAGTAGAATGAAGGTTTTTGACACATTTACACCGAGCTGTGCTCACAGAAACGTTCGAAACACGCGATATCACGATTTTGGTGTTCTTCAAAGTTTCGTTCGCCACAGCTGTGCCAGACAACTTTTAACACGTGGATCTTGTGTATTTGAGTAGAATGAAGGTTTTTGACACATTTACAACGAGCTGTGCTCACAGAAACGTTCGAAACACGCGATATCACGATTTTGGTGTTCTTCAATGTTTCGTTCGCCACAGCTGTGCCAGACAACTTTTAACACATGGATCTTGTGTATTTGAGTAGAATGAAGGTTCTTCATACATTTACACCGAGCTGTGCTCTCAGAAATGTTCGAAACACGCGATATCACGATTTTGGTACTGTTCAACGTTTCGTTCGCCACAGCTGTGCCAGACGACTTTTAACACATGGATCTTGTGTATTTGAGTAGAATGAAGGTTTTTGACACATTTATACCGAGCTGTGCTCTGAGAAACTCTCGAAACACGCAATATCACGATTTTGGTGTTCGACGATGTTTCGTTCGCCACAGCTGTGCCAGACAACATTTAACGCATGCATATTAGGCATTTGAGTAGAATGAAGGTTTTTGACACATTTGCACCGAGCTGAGCTCTCAGAAACGCTCGAAACACGCGATATCACGATTTTTGTACTATTCAAAGTTTCATACGCCACAGCTGTGCCAGACGACTTTTAACACAAAGATCTTGTGTATTTGAGTAGAATGAAGGTTTTTGACACATTTATACCGAGCTGTGCTCTGAGATACGCTCGAAACACGCGATATCACTATTTTGGTGTTCGTCGATTTTTCGTTCGCCACAGCTGTGCCAGACGGCTTTTAACGCATGAATATTGTGCATTTGAGTAGAATGAAGGTTTTTGACACATTTACACCGAGCTGTGCTCTCAGAAACGCTCGAAACACGCGATATCACGATTTTGATGTTCGTCGATTTTTCGTTCGCCACAGCTGTGCCAGACGACTTTTAACGCATGGATATTGTGCATCTGAGTAGAATGACGGTTTTTGACACATTTACACCGAGCTGTGCTCTCAGAAACGCTCGAAACACGCGATATCACGATTTTGGTACTGTTCAAAGTTTCGTTCGCCACAGCTGTGCCAGACAACTTTTAACACGTGGATCTTGTGTATTTGAGCAGAATGAAGGTTTTTGACGTATTTACACCGAGCTGTGCTCTCAGAAACGCTCGAAACACTCTATATCACGATTTTGGTACTGTTCAACGTTTCGTTCGCCACAGCTGTGCCAGACGACTTTTAACACATGGATCTTGTGTATTTGAGCAGAATGAAGGTTTTTGACGCATTTACACCGAGCTGTGCTCTCAGAAACGCTCGAAACACTCTATATCACGATTTTGGTACTGTTCAACGTTTCGTTCGACACAGCTGTGCCAGACGACTTTTAACACATGGATCTTGTGTATTTGAGTAGAATGAAGGTTTTTGACACATTTACACCGAGCTGTGCTCTCAGGAACGCTCGAAACACGCGATATCACGATTTTGGTGTTCTTCGATGTTTCGTCCGCGACAGCTGTGCCAGACGACTTTAACCGCATATTGTGCATTTGAGTAGAATGAAGGATTTTGACGCATTTACACCGAGCTGTGCTCTCAGAAACGCTCGAAACACGCGATATCACGATTTTGGTACTGTTCAACGTTTCGTTCGCCACAGCTGTGCCAGACGACTTTTAACACATGGATCTTGTGTATTTGAGTAGGATGAAGGTTTTTGACACATTTACACCGAGCTGTGCTCTCAGGAACGCTCGAAACACGCGATATCACGATTTTGGTCCTGTTCAAAGTTTCGTTCGCCACAGCTGTGCCAGACGACTTTTAACACATGGATCTTGTGTATTTGAGTAGAATGAAGGTTTTTGACACATTTATACCGAGCTGTGCTCTGAGAAACTCTCGAAACACGCAATATCACGATTTTGGTGTTCGACGATGTTTCGTTCGCCACAGCTGTGCCAGACAACATTTAACGCATGCATATTAGGCATTTGAGTAGAATGAAGGTTTTTGACACATTTGCACCGAGCTGAGCTCTCAGAAACGCTCGAAACACGCGATATCACGATTTTTGTACTATTCAAAGTTTCATACGCCACAGCTGTGCCAGACGACTTTTAACACAAAGATCTTGTGTATTTGAGTAGAATGAAGGTTTTTGACACATTTATACCGAGCTGTGCTCTGAGATACGCTCGAAACACGCGATATCACTATTTTGGTGTTCGTCGATTTTTCGTTCGCCACAGCTGTGCCAGACGGCTTTTAACGCATGAATATTGTGCATTTGAGTAGAATGAAGGTTTTTGACACATTTACACCGAGCTGTGCTCTCAGAAACGCTCGAAACACGCGATATCACGATTTTGATGTTCGTCGATTTTTCGTTCGCCACAGCTGTGCCAGACGACTTTTAACGCATGGATATTGTGCATCTGAGTAGAATGACGGTTTTTGACACATTTACACCGAGCTGTGCTCTCAGAAACGCTCGAAACACGCGATATCACGATTTTGGTACTGTTCAAAGTTTCGTTCGCCACAGCTGTGCCAGACAACTTTTAACACGTGGATCTTGTGTATTTGAGCAGAATGAAGGTTTTTGACGTATTTACACCGAGCTGTGCTCTCAGAAACGCTCGAAACACTCTATATCACGATTTTGGTACTGTTCAACGTTTCGTTCGCCACAGCTGTGCCAGACGACTTTTAACACATGGATCTTGTGTATTTGAGCAGAATGAAGGTTTTTGACGCATTTACACCGAGCTGTGCTCTCAGAAACGCTCGAAACACTCTATATCACGATTTTGGTACTGTTCAACGTTTCGTTCGACACAGCTGTGCCAGACGACTTTTAACACATGGATCTTGTGTATTTGAGTAGAATGAAGGTTTTTGACACATTTACACCGAGCTGTGCTCTCAGGAACGCTCGAAACACGCGATATCACGATTTTGGTGTTCTTCGATGTTTCGTCCGCGACAGCTGTGCCAGACGACTTTAACCGCATATTGTGCATTTGAGTAGAATGAAGGATTTTGACGCATTTACACCGAGCTGTGCTCTCAGAAACGCTCGAAACACGCGATATCACGATTTTGGTACTGTTCAACGTTTCGTTCGCCACAGCTGTGCCAGACGACTTTTAACACATGGATCTTGTGTATTTGAGTAGGATGAAGGTTTTTGACACATTTACACCGAGCTGTGCTCTCAGGAACGCTCGAAACACGCGATATCACGATTTTGGTCCTGTTCAAAGTTTCGTTCGCCACAGCTGTGCCAGACGACTTTTAACACATGGATCTTGTGTATTTGAGTAGAATGAAGGTTTTTGACACATTTACACCGAGCTGTACTCTCAGAAACGCTCGAAACCGGCGATATCACGATTTTGGTGTTCTTCGATTTTTCGTTCGCCACAGCTGTGGCAGACGACTTTTAACGCATGGATAATGTGCATTTGAGTAGAATGAAGGTTTTTCATACATTTACACCGAGCTGTGCTCTCAGAAATGTTCGAAACACGCGATATCACGATTTTGGAACTGTTGAACGTTTCGTTCGCCGCAGCTGTGCCAGACGACTTTTAACACATGGATCTTGTGTATTTGAGTAGAATGAATTTTTTTCATACATTTACACCGAGCTGTGCTCTCAGAAACGTTCGAAACACGCGATATCACGATTTTGGTACTGTTCAACGTTTCGTTCGCCACAGCTGTGCCAGATGACTTTTAACAAATGGATCTTGTGTATTTGAGTAGAATGAAGGTTTTTGACACATTTGTACCGAGCTGTGCTCTGAGAAACTCTCGAAACACGCAATATCACGATTTTGGTGTTCGTCGATGTTTCGTTCGCCACAGCTGTGCCACACAACTTTTAACGCATGCATATTAGGCATTTGAGTAGAATGAAGGTTTTTGACACATTTGCACCGAGCTGAGCTCTCAGAAACGCTCGAAACACGCGATATCACGATTTTGGAACTGTTCAACGTTTCGTTCGCCACAGCTGTGCCAGACGACTTTTAACACATGGATCTTGTGTATTTGAGTAGAATGAAGGTTTTTGACACATTTACACCGAGCTGTGCTCTCAGAAACGCTCGAAACACGCGATATCACGATTTTTGTACTGTTCAAAGTTTCATTCGCCACAGCTGTGCCAGACAACTTTGAACACATGGATCTTGTGTATTTGAGTAGAATGAAGGTTTTTGACACATTTACACCGAGCTGTACTCTCAGAAACGCTCGAAACACGCGATATCACGATTTTGGTGTTCTTCGATGTTTCGTCCGCGACAGCTGTGCCAGAAGACTTTAACCGCATGTATATTGTGCATTTGAGTAGAATGAAGGATTTTGACGCATTTACACCGAGCTGTGCTCTCAGAAACGCTCGAAACACTCGATATCACGATTTTGGTACTGTTCAACGTTTCGTTCGAAACAGCTGTGCCAGACGACTTTTAACACATGGATCTTGTGTATTTGAGTAGAATGAAGGTTTTTGACACATTTACACCGAGCTGTGCTCTCAGAAACGCTCGAAACACGCGATATCACGATTTTGGTACTGTTCAACGTTTCGTTCGCCACAGCTGTGCCAGACGACTTTTAACACATGGATCTTGTGTATTTGAGTAGTATGAAGGTTTTTGACACATTTATACCGAGCTGTGCTCTGAGAGACGCTCGAAACACGCGATATCACGATTTTGGTGTTCGTCGATTTTTCGTTCGCCACAGCTGTGCCAGACGACTTTTAACACATGGATCTTGTGTATTTGAGTAGAATGAAGGTTTTTGACACATTTATAAGGAGCTGTGCTCTGAGAAACTCTCGAAACACGCAATATCACGATTTTGGTGTTCGTCGATGTTTCGTTCGCCACAGCTGTGCCAGACAACATTTAACGCATGCATATTAGGCATTTGAGTAGAATGAAGGTTTTTGACACATTTGCACCGAGCTGAGCTCTCAGAAACGCTCGAAACACGCGATATCACGATTTTTGTACTATTCAAAGTTTCATACGCCACAGCTGTGCCAGACGACTTTTAACACAAAGATCTTGTGTATTTGAGTAGAATGAAGGTTTTTGACACATTTATACCGAGCTGTGCTCTGAGATACGCTCGAAACACGCGATATCACTATTTTGGTGTTCGTCGATTTTTCGTTCGCCACAGCTGTGCCAGACGGCTTTTAACGCATGAATATTGTGCATTTGAGTAGAATGAAGGTTTTTGACACATTTACACCGAGCTGTGCTCTCAGAAACGCTCGAAACACGCGATATCACGATTTTGATGTTCGTCGATTTTTCGTTCGCCACAGCTGTGCCACACGACTTTTAACGCATGGATATTGTGCATCTGAGTAGAATGACGGTTTTTGACACATTTACACCGAGCTGTGCTCTCAGAAACGCTCGAAACACGCGATATCACGATTTTGGTACTGTTCAAAGTTTCGTTCGCCACAGCTGTGCCAGACAACTTTTAACACGTGGATCTTGTGTATTTGAGTAGAATGAAGGTTTTTGACACATTTACACCGAGCTGTACTCTCAGAAACGCTCGAAACACGCGATATCACGATTTTGGTGTTCTTCGATGTTTCGTCCGCGACAGCTGTGCCAGAAGACTTTAACCGCATGTATATTGTGCATTTGAGTAGAATGAAGGATTTTGACGCATTTACACCGAGCTGTGCTCTCAGAAACGCTCGAAACACGCGATATCACGATTTTGGTACTGTTCAACGTTTCGTTCGCCACAGCTGTGCCAGACGACTTTTAACACATGGATCTTGTGTATTTGAGTAGAATGAAGGTTTTTGACACATTTACACCGAGCTGTGCTCTGCGGAACGCTCGAAACACGCGATATCACGATTTTGGTCCTGTTCAAAGTTTCGTTCGCCACAGCTGTGCCAGACAACTTTTAACACGTGGATCTTGTGTATTTGAGTAGAATGAAGGTTTTTGACACATTTACACCGAGCTGTACTCTCAGAAACGCTCGAAACCGGCGATATCACGATTTTGGTGTTCTTCGATTTTTCGTTCGCCACAGCTGTGGCAGACGACTTTTAACGCATGGATAATGTGCATTTGAGTAGAATGAAGGTTTTTCATACATTTACACCGAGCTGTGCTCTCAGAAATGTTCGAAACACGCGATATCACGATTTTGGAACAGTTGAACGTTTCGTTCGCCACAGCGGTGCCAGACGACTTTTAACACATGGATCTTGTGTATTTGAGTAGAATGAAGGTTTTTGACACATTTATACCGAGCTGTGCTCTGAGAAACTCTCGAAACACGCAATATCACGATTTTGGTGTTCGACGATGTTTCGTTCGCCACAGCTGTGCCAGACAACATTTAACGCATGCATATTAGGCATTTGAGTAGAATGAAGGTTTTTGACACATTTGCACCGAGCTGAGCTCTCAGAAACGCTCGAAACACGCGATATCACGATTTTTGTACTATTCAAAGTTTCATACGCCACAGCTGTGCCAGACGACTTTTAACACAAAGATCTTGTGTATTTGAGTAGAATGAAGGTTTTTGACGCATTTACACCGAGCTGTGCTCTCAGAAACGCTCGAAACACTCTATATCACGATTTTGGTACTGTTCAACGTTTCGTTCGCCACAGCTGGGCCAGACGACTTTTAACACATGGATCTTGTGTATTTGAGCAGAATGAAGGTTTTTGACGCATTTACACCGAGCTGTGCTCTCAGAAACGCTCGAAACACTCTATATCACGATTTTGGTACTGTTCAACGTTTCGTTCGCCACAGCTGTGCCAGACGACTTTTAACACATGGATCTTGTGTATTTGAGTAGAATGAAGGTTTTTGACACATTTATACCGAGCTGTGCTCTGAGATACGCTCGAAACACGCGATATCACGATTTTGGTGTTCGTCGATTTTTCGTTCGCCACAGCTGTGCCAGACGACTTTTAACGCATGAATATTGTGCAATTGAGTAGAATGAAGGTTTTTCATACGTTTACACCGAGCTGTGCTGTCAGAAACGCTCGAAACACGCGATAACAAGATTTTGGTGTTCTTCAATGTTTCGTTCGCCACAGCTGTGCCAGACAACTTTTAACACATGGATCTTGTGTATTTGAGTAGAATGAAGGTTTTTGATACATTTATACCGAGCTGCGCTCTGAGATACGCTCGAAACACGCGATATCACGATTTTGGAACTGTTCAACGTTTCGTTCGATACAGCTGTGCCAGACGACTTTTAACACATCTATCTTGTGTATTTGAGTAGAATGAAGGTTTTTGACGCATTTACACCGAGCTGTGCTCTCAGAAACGCTCGAAACACGCGATATCACGATTTTGGAACTGTTCAACGATTCGTTCGCCACAGCTGTGCCAGACGACTTTTAACACATGGATCTTGTGTATTTGAGTAGAATGAAGGTTTTTCATACATTTACACCGAGCTGTGCTCTCAGAAACGCTCGAAACACGCGATATTACGATTTTGGTGTTCTTCGATGTTTCGTCCGCGACAGCTGTGCCAGACGACTTTAACCGCATGTATATTGTGCATTTGAGTAAAATGAAGGATTTTGACGCATTTACACCGAGCTGTGCTCTCAGAAACGTTCGAAACACGCGATATCACGATTTTGGTGTTCTTCAATGTTTCGTTCGCCACAGCTGTGCCAGACAACTTTTAACACATGGATCTTGTGTATTTGAGTAGAATGAAGGTTTTTGACACATTTGCACCGAGCTGTGCTCTCAGAAATGCTCGAAACACGCGATATCACGATTTTGGTACTGGTCAACGTTTCGTTCGCCACAGCTGTGCCAGACGACTTTTAACACATGGATCTTGTGTATTTGAGTAGAATGAAGGTTTTTGACACATTTATACCGAGCTGTGCTCTGAGATACGCTCGAAACACGCGATATCACGATTTTGGAACTGTTCAACGTTTCGTTCGCCACAGCTGTGCCAGACGACTTTTAACACATCTATCTTGTGTATTTGAGTAGAATGAAGGTTTTTGACGCATTTACACCGAGCTGTGCTCTCAGAAACGCTCGAAACACGCGATATCACGATTTTGGAACTGTTCAACGATTCGTTCGCCACAGCTGTGCCAGACGACTTTTAACACATGGATCTTGTGTATTTGAGTAGAATGAAGGTTTTTCATACATTTACACCGAGCTGTGCTCTCAGAAACGCTCGAAACACGCGATATTACGATTTTGGTGTTCTTCGATGTTTCGTCCGCGACAGCTGTGCCAGACGACTTTAACCGCATATATATTGTGCATTTGAGTAAAATGAAGGATTTTGACGCATTTACACCGAGCTGTGCTCTCAGGAACGCTCGAAACACGCGATATCACGATTTTGGTCCTGTTCAAAGTTTCGTTCGCCACAGCTGTGCCCGACAACTTTTAACACGTGGATCTTGTGTATTTGAGTAGAATGAAGGTTTTTGACACATTTGCACCGAGCTGTGCTCTCAGAAATGCTCGAAACACGCGATATCACGATTTTGGTACTGGTCAACGTTTCGTTCGCCACAGCTGTGCCAGACGACTTTTAACACATGGATCTTGTGTATTTGAGTAAAATGAAGGTTTTTGACACATTTATACCGAGCTGTGCTCTGAGATACGCTCGAAACACGCGATATCACGATTTTGGAACTGTTGAACGTTTCGTTCGCCACAGCTGTGCCAGACGACTTTTAACACATGGATCTTGTGTATTTGAGTAGAATGAAGGTTTTTGACACATTTACACCGAGCTGTGCTCTCAGGAACAATCGAAACGCGATATCACGATTTTGGTCCTGTTCAAAGTTTCGTTCGCCACAGCTGTGCCAGACGACTTTTAACACATGGATCTTGTGTATTTGAGTAGAATGAAGGTTTTTGACACATTTATACCGAGCTGTGCTCTGAGATACGCTCGAAACACGCGATATCACGATTTTGGTGTTCGTCGATTTTTCGTTCGCCACAGCTGTGCCAGACGACTTTTAACACATGGATCTTGTGCATTTGAGTAGAATGAAGGTTTTTGACACATTTACACCGAGCTGTGCTCACAGAAACGTTCGAAACACGCGATATCACGATTTTGGTGTTCTTCAAAGTTTCGTTCGCCACAGCTGTGCCAGACAACTTTTAACACGTGGATCTTGTGTATTTGAGTAGAATGAAGGTTTTTGACACATTTACAACGAGCTGTGCTCACAGAAACGTTCGAAACACGCGATATCACGATTTTGGTGTTCTTCAATGTTTCGTTCGCCACAGCTGTGCCAGACAACTTTTAACACATGGATCTTGTGTATTTGAGTAGAATGAAGGTTCTTCATACATTTACACCGAGCTGTGCTCTCAGAAATGTTCGAAACACGCGATATCACGATTTTGGTACTGTTCAACGTTTCGTTCGCCACAGCTGTGCCAGACGACTTTTAACACATGGATCTTGTGTATTTGAGTAGAATGAAGGTTTTTGACACATCTATACCGAGCTGTGCTCTGAGAAACTCTCGAAACACGCAATATCACGATTTTGGTGTTCGACGATGTTTCGTTCGCCACAGCTGTGCCAGACAACATTTAACGCATGCATATTAGGCATTTGAGTAGAATGAAGGTTTTTGACACATTTGCACCGAGCTGAGCTCTCAGAAACGCTCGAAACACGCGATATCACGATTTGTGTACTATTCAAAGTTTCATACGCCACAGCTGTGCCAGACGACTTTTAACACAAAGATCTTGTGTATTTGAGTAGAATGAAGGTTTTTGACACATTTATACCGAGCTGTGCTCTGAGATACGCTCGAAACACGCGATATCACTATTTTGGTGTTCGTCGATTTTTCGTTCGCCACAGCTGTGCCAGACGGCTTTTAACGCATGAATATTGTGCATTTGAGTAGAATGAAGGTTTTTGACACATTTACACCGAGCTGTGCTCTCAGAAACGCTCGAAACACGCGATATCACGATTTTGATGTTCGTCGATTTTTCGTTCGCCACAGCTGTGCCAGACGACTTTTAACGCATGGATATTGTGCATCTGAGTAGAATGACGGTTTTTGACACATTTACACCGAGCTGTGCTCTCAGAAACGCTCGAAACACGCGATATCACGATTTTGGTACTGTTCAAAGTTTCGTTCGCCACAGCTGTGCCAGACAACTTTTAACACGTGGATCTTGTGTATTTGAGCAGAATGAAGGTTTTTGACGTATTTACACCGAGCTGTGCTCTCAGAAACGCTCGAAACACTCTATATCACGATTTTGGTACTGTTCAACGTTTCGTTCGCCACAGCTGTGCCAGACGACTTTTAACACATGGATCTTGTGTATTTGAGCAGAATGAAGGTTTTTGACGCATTTACACCGAGCTGTGCTCTCAGAAACGCTCGAAACACTCTATATCACGATTTTGGTACTGTTCAACGTTTCGTTCGACACAGCTGTGCCAGACGACTTTTAACACATGGATCTTGTGTATTTGAGTAGAATGAAGGTTTTTGACACATTTACACCGAGCTGTGCTCTCAGGAACGCTCGAAACACGCGATATCACGATTTTGGTGTTCTTCGATGTTTCGTCCGCGACAGCTGTGCCAGACGACTTTAACCGCATATTGTGCATTTGAGTAGAATGAAGGATTTTGACGCATTTACACCGAGCTGTGCTCTCAGAAACGCTCGAAACACGCGATATCACGATTTTGGTACTGTTCAACGTTTCGTTCGCCACAGCTGTGCCAGACGACTTTTAACACATGGATCTTGTGTATTTGAGTAGAATGAAGGTTTTTGACACATTTACACCGAGCTGTACTCTCAGAAACGCTCGAAACCGGCGATATCACGATTTTGGTGTTCTTCGATTTTTCGTTCGCCACAGCTGTGGCAGACGACTTTTAACGCATGGATAATGTGCATTTGAGTAGAATGAAGGTTTTTCATACTTTTACACCGAGCTGTGCTCTCAGAAATGTTCGAAACACGCGATATCACGATTTTGGAACTGTTGAACGTTTCGTTCGCCGCAGCTGTGCCAGACGACTTTTAACACATGGATCTTGTGTATTTGAGTAGAATGAATTTTTTTCATACATTTACACCGAGCTGTGCTCTCAGAAACGTTCGAAACACGCGATATCACGATTTTGGTACTGTTCAACGTTTCGTTCGCCACAGCTGTGCCAGATGACTTTTAACAAATGGATCTTGTGTATTTGAGTAGAATGAAGGTTTTTGACACATTTGTACCGAGCTGTGCTCTGAGAAACTCTCGAAACACGCAATATCACGATTTTGGTGTTCGTCGATGTTTCGTTCGCCACAGCTGTGCCACACAACTTTTAACGCATGCATATTAGGCATTTGAGTAGAATGAAGGTTTTTGACACATTTGCACCGAGCTGAGCTCTCAGAAACGCTCGAAACACGCGATATCACGATTTTGGAACTGTTCAACGTTTCGTTCGCCACAGCTGTGCCAGACGACTTTTAACACATGGATCTTGTGTATTTGAGTAGAATGAAGGTTTTTGACACATTTACACCGAGCTGTGCTCTCAGAAACGCTCGAAACACGCGATATCACGATTTTTGTACTGTTCAAAGTTTCATTCGCCACAGCTGTGCCAGACAACTTTGAACACATGGATCTTGTGTATTTGAGTAGAATGAAGGTTTTTGACACATTTACACCGAGCTGTACTCTCAGAAACGCTCGAAACACGCGATATCACGATTTTGGTGTTCTTCGATGTTTCGTCCGCGACAGCTGTGCCAGAAGACTTTAACCGCATGTATATTGTGCATTTGAGTAGAATGAAGGATTTTGACGCATTTACACCGAGCTGTGCTCTCAGAAACGCTCGAAACACTCGATATCACGATTTTGGTACTGTTCAACGTTTCGTTCGAAACAGCTGTGCCAGACGACTTTTAACACATGGATCTTGTGTATTTGAGTAGAATGAAGGTTTTTGACACATTTACACCGAGCTGTGCTCTCAGAAACGCTCGAAACACGCGATATCACGATTTTGGTACTGTTCAACGTTTCGTTCGCCACAGCTGTGCCAGACGACTTTTAACACATGGATCTTGTGTATTTGAGTAGTATGAAGGTTTTTGACACATTTATACCGAGCTGTGCTCTGAGAGACGCTCGAAACACGCGATATCACGATTTTGGTGTTCGTCGATTTTTCGTTCGCCACAGCTGTGCCAGACGACTTTTAACACATGGATCTTGTGTATTTGAGTAGAATGAAGGTTTTTGACACATTTATACCGAGCTGTGCTCTGAGAAACTCTCGAAACACGCAATATCACGATTTTGGTGTTCGTCGATGTTTCGTTCGCCACAGCTGTGCCAGACAACATTTAACGCATGCATATTAGGCATTTGAGTAGAATGAAGGTTTTTGACACATTTGCACCGAGCTGAGCTCTCAGAAACGCTCGAAACACGCGATATCACGATTTTTGTACTATTCAAAGTTTCATACGCCACAGCTGTGCCAGACGACTTTTAACACAAAGATCTTGTGTATTTGAGTAGAATGAAGGTTTTTGACACATTTATACCGAGCTGTGCTCTGAGATACGCTCGAAACACGCGATATCACTATTTTGGTGTTCGTCGATTTTTCGTTCGCCACAGCTGTGCCAGACGGCTTTTAACGCATGAATATTGTGCATTTGAGTAGAATGAAGGTTTTTGACACATTTACACCGAGCTGTGCTCTCAGAAACGCTCGAAACACGCGATATCACGATTTTGATGTTCGTCGATTTTTCGTTCGCCACAGCTGTGCCAGACGACTTTTAACGCATGGATATTGTGCATCTGAGTAGAATGACGGTTTTTGACACATTTACACCGAGCTGTGCTCTCAGAAACGCTCGAAACACGCGATATCACGATTTTGGTACTGTTCAAAGTTTCGTTCGCCACAGCTGTGCCAGACAACTTTTAACACGTGGATCTTGTGTATTTGAGTAGAATGAAGGTTTTTGACACATTTACACCGAGCTGTACTCTCAGAAACGCTCGAAACACGCGATATCACGATTTTGGTGTTCTTCGATGTTTCGTCCGCGACAGCTGTGCCAGAAGACTTTAACCGCATGTATATTGTGCATTTGAGTAGAATGAAGGATTTTGACGCATTTACACCGAGCTGTGCTCTCAGAAACGCTCGAAACACGCGATATCACGATTTTGGTACTGTTCAACGTTTCGTTCGCCACAGCTGTGCCAGACGACTTTTAACACATGGATCTTGTGTATTTGAGTAGAATGAAGGTTTTTGACACATTTACACCGAGCTGTGCTCTGCGGAACGCTCGAAACACGCGATATCACGATTTTGGTCCTGTTCAAAGTTTCGTTCGCCACAGCTGTGCCAGACAACTTTTAACACGTGGATCTTGTGTATTTGAGTAGAATGAAGGTTTTTGACACATTTACACCGAGCTGTACTCTCAGAAACGCTCGAAACCGGCGATATCACGATTTTGGTGTTCTTCGATTTTTCGTTCGCCACAGCTGTGGCAGACGACTTTTAACGCATGGATAATGTGCATTTGAGTAGAATGAAGGTTTTTCATACATTTACACCGAGCTGTGCTCTCAGAAATGTTCGAAACACGCGATATCACGATTTTGGAACAGTTGAACGTTTCGTTCGCCACAGCGGTGCCAGACGACTTTTAACACATGGATCTTGTGTATTTGAGTAGAATGAAGGTTTTTGACACATTTATACCGAGCTGTGCTCTGAGAAACTCTCGAAACACGCAATATCACGATTTTGGTGTTCGACGATGTTTCGTTCGCCACAGCTGTGCCAGACAACATTTAACGCATGCATATTAGGCATTTGAGTAGAATGAAGGTTTTTGACACATTTGCACCGAGCTGAGCTCTCAGAAACGCTCGAAACACGCGATATCACGATTTTTGTACTATTCAAAGTTTCATACGCCACAGCTGTGCCAGACGACTTTTAACACAAAGATCTTGTGTATTTGAGTAGAATGAAGGTTTTTGACGCATTTACACCGAGCTGTGCTCTCAGAAACGCTCGAAACACTCTATATCACGATTTTGGTACTGTTCAACGTTTCGTTCGCCACAGCTGGGCCAGACGACTTTTAACACATGGATCTTGTGTATTTGAGCAGAATGAAGGTTTTTGACGCATTTACACCGAGCTGTGCTCTCAGAAACGCTCGAAACACTCTATATCACGATTTTGGTACTGTTCAACGTTTCGTTCGCCACAGCTGTGCCAGACGACTTTTAACACATGGATCTTGTGTATTTGAGTAGAATGAAGGTTTTTGACACATTTACACCGAGCTGTGCTCTCAGGAACGCTCGAAACACGCGATATCACGATTTTGGTGTTCTTCGATGTTTCGTCCGCGACAGCTGTGCCAGACGACTTTAACCGCATATTGTGCATTTGAGTAGAATGAAGGATTTTGACGCATTTACACCGAGCTGTGCTCTCAGAAACGCTCGAAACACGCGATATCACGATTTTGGTACTGTTCAACGTTTCGTTCGCCACAGCTGTGCCAGACGACTTTTAACACATGGATCTTGTGTATTTGAGTAGAATGAAGGTTTTTGACACATTTACACCGAGCTGTGCTCTCAGAAACGCTCGAAACACGCGATATCACGATTTTTGTACTGTTCAAAGTTTCATTCGCCACAGCTGTGCCAGACAACTTTGAACACATGGATCTTGTGTATTTGAGTAGAATGAAGGTTTTTGACACATTTACACCGAGCTGTACTCTCAGAAACGCTCGAAACACGCGATATCACGATTTTGGTGTTCTTCGATGTTTCGTCCGCGACAGCTGTGCCAGAAGACTTTAACCGCATGTATATTGTGCATTTGAGTAGAATGAAGGATTTTGACGCATTTACACCGAGCTGTGCTCTCAGAAACGCTCGAAACACTCGATATCACGATTTTGGTACTGTTCAACGTTTCGTTCGAAACAGCTGTGCCAGACGACTTTTAACACATGGATCTTGTGTATTTGAGTAGAATGAAGGTTTTTGACACATTTACACCGAGCTGTGCTCTCAGAAACGCTCGAAACACGCGATATCACGATTTTGGTACTGTTCAACGTTTCGTTCGCCACAGCTGTGCCAGACGACTTTTAACACATGGATCTTGTGTATTTGAGTAGTATGAAGGTTTTTGACACATTTATACCGAGCTGTGCTCTGAGAGACGCTCGAAACACGCGATATCACGATTTTGGTGTTCGTCGATTTTTCGTTCGCCACAGCTGTGCCAGACGACTTTTAACACATGGATCTTGTGTATTTGAGTAGAATGAAGGTTTTCGACACATTTACACCGAGCTGTGCTCTCAGGAACGCTCGAAACACGCGATATCACGATTTTGGTACTGGTCAACGTTTCGTTCGCCACAGCTGTGCCAGACGACTTTTAACACATGGATCTTGTGTATTTGAGTAGAATGAAGGTTTTTCATACATTTACACCGAGCTGTGCTCTCAGAAACGTTCGAAACACGCGATATCACGATTTTGGTACTGTTCAACGTTTCGTTCGCCACAGCTGTGCCAGACGACTTTTAACACATGGATCTTGTGTATTTGAGTAGTATGAAGGTTTTTGACACATTTATACCGAGCTGTGCTCTGAGAGACGCTCGAAACACGCGATATCACGATTTTGGTGTTCTTCGATGTTTCGTCCGCGACAGCTGTGCCAGACGACTTTAACCGCATGTATATTGTGCATTTGAGTAGAATGAAGGATTTTGACGCATTTACACCGAGCTGTGCTCTCAGAAACGTTCGAAACACGCGATATCACGATTTTGGTGTTCTTCAATGTTTCGTTCGCCACAGCTGTGCCAGACAACTTTTAACACATGGATCTTGTGTATTTGAGTAGAATGAAGGTTTTTGACACATTTGCACCGAGCTGTGCTCTCAGAAATGCTCGAAACACGCGATATCACGATTTTGGTACAGGTCAACGTTTCGTTCGCCACAGCTGTGCCAGACGACTTTTAACACATGGATCTTGTGTATTTGAGTAGTATGAAGGTTTTTGACACATTTATACCGAGCTGTGCTCTGAGAGACGCTCGAAACACGCGATATCACGATTTTGGTGTTCGTCGATTTTTCGTTCGCCACAGCTGTGCCAGACGACTTTTAACACATGGATCTTGTGTATTTGAGTAGAATGAAGTTTTTCGACACATTTACACCGAGCTGTGCTCTCAGGAACGCTCGAAACACGCGATATCACGATTTTGGTCCTGTTTAAAGTTTCGTTCGCCACAGCTGTGCCAGACAACTTTTAACACGTGGATCTTGTGTATTTGAGTAGAATGAAGGTTTTTGACACATTCACACCGAGCTGTACTCTCAGAAACGCTCGAAACACGCGATATCACGATTTTGGTGTTCTTCGATGTTTCGTCCGCGACAGCTGTGCCAGACGACTTTAACCGCATGTATATTGTGCATTTGAGTAGAATGAAGGATTTTGACGCATTTACACCGAGCTGTGCTCTCAGAAACGCTCGAAACACTCGATATCACGATTTTGGTACTGTTCAACGTTTCGTTCGCCACAGCTGTGCCAGACGACTTTTAACACATGGATCTGTGTATTTGAGTAGAATGAAGGTTTTTGACACATTTACACCGAGCTGTGCTCTCAGAAACGCTCGAAACACGCGATATCACGATTTTTGTACTGTTTAAAGTTTCATTCGCCACAGCTGTGCCAGACAACTTTGAACACATGGATCTTGTGTATTTGAGTAGAATGAAGGTTTTTGACACATTTACACCGAGCTGTGCTCACAGAAACGTTCGAAACACGCGATATCACGATTTTGGTGTTCTTCAATGTTTCGTTCGCCACAGCTGTGCCAGACAACTTTTAACACATGGATCTTGTGTATTTGAGTAGAATGAAGGTTTTTGACACATTTGCACCGAGCTGTGCTCTCAGAAATGCTCGAAACACGCGATATCACGATTTTGGTACTGGTCAACGTTTCGTTCGCCACAGCTGTGCCAGACGACTTTTAACACATGGATCTTGTGTATTTGAGTAGTATGAAGGTTTTTGACACATTTATACCGAGCTGTGCTCTGAGAGACGCTCGAAACACGCGATATCACGATTTTGGTGTTCGTCGATTTTTCGTTCGCCACAGCTGTGCCAGACGACTTTTAACACATGGATCTTGTGTATTTGAGTAGAATGAAGGTTTTCGACACATTTATACCGAGCTGTGCTCTCAGGAACGCTCGAAACACGCGATATCACGATTTTGGTCCTGTGTAAAGTTTCGTTCGCCACAGCTGTGCCAGACAACTTTTAACACGTGGATCTTGTGTATTTGAGTAGGTTTTTGACACATTCACACCGAGCTGTACTCTCAGAAACGCTCGAATCACGCGATATCACGATTTTGGTGTTCTTCGATGTTTCGTCCGCGACAGCTGTGCCAGACGACTTTAACCGCATGTATATTGTGCATTTGAGTAGAATGAAGGATTTTGACGCATTTACACCGAGCTGTGCTCTCAGAAACGCTCGAAACACTCGATATCACGATTTTGGTACTGTTCAACGTTTCGTTCGAAACAGGTGTGCCAGACGACTTTTAACACATGGATCTTGTGTATTTGAGTAGAATGAAGGTTTTTGACACATTTATACCGAGCTGTGCTCTGAGATACGCTCGAAACACGCGATATCACGATTTTGGTGTTCGTCGATTTTTCGTTCGCCACAGCTGTGCCAGACGACTTTTAACGCATGAATATTGTGCAATTGAGTAGAATGAAGGTTTTTCATACGTTTACACCGAGCTGTGCTGTCAGAAACGCTCGAAACACGCGATAACAAGATTTTGGTGTTCTTCAATGTTTCGTTCGCCACAGCTGTGCCAGACGACTTTTAACACATGGATCTTGTGTATTTGAGTAGAATGAAGGTTTTTGACACATTTATACCGAGCTGTGCTCTGAGATACGCTCGAAACACGCGATATCACGATTTTGGAACTGTTCAACGTTTCGTTCGCCACAGCTGTGCCAGACGACTTTTAACACATCTATCTTGTGTATTTGAGTAGAATGAAGGTTTTTGACGCATTTACACCGAGCTGTGCTCTCAGAAACGCTCGAAACACGCGATATCACGATTTTGGAACTGTTCAACGATTCGTTCGCCACAGCTGTGCCAGACGACTTTTAACACATGGATCTTGTGTATTTGAGTAGAATGAAGGTTTTTCATACATTTACACCGAGCTGTGCTCTCAGAAACGCTCGAAACACGCGATATTACGATTTTGGTGTTCTTCGATGTTTCGTCCGCGACAGCTGTGCCAGACGACTTTAACCGCATATATATTGTGCATTTGAGTAAAATGAAGGATTTTGACGCATTTACACCGAGCTGTGCTCTCAGGAACGCTCGAAACACGCGATATCACGATTTTGGTCCTGTTCAAAGTTTCGTTCGCCACAGCTGTGCCCGACAACTTTTAACACGTGGATCTTGTGTATTTGAGTAGAATGAAGGTTTTTGACACATTTGCACCGAGCTGTGCTCTCAGAAATGCTCGAAACACGCGATATCACGATTTTGGTACTGGTCAACGTTTCGTTCGCCACAGCTGTGCCAGACGACTTTTAACACATGGATCTTGTGTATTTGAGTAAAATGAAGGTTTTTGACACATTTATACCGAGCTGTGCTCTGAGATACGCTCGAAACACGCGATATCACGATTTTGGAACTGTTGAACGTTTCGTTCGCCACAGCTGTGCCAGACGACTTTTAACACATGGATCTTGTGTATTTGAGTAGAATGAAGGTTTTTGACACATTTACACCGAGCTGTGCTCTCAGGAACAATCGAAACGCGATATCACGATTTTGGTCCTGTTCAAAGTTTCGTTCGCCACAGCTGTGCCAGACGACTTTTAACACATGGATCTTGTGTATTTGAGTAGAATGAAGGTTTTTGACACATTTATACCGAGCTGTGCTCTGAGATACGCTCGAAACACGCGATATCACGATTTTGGTGTTCGTCGATTTTTCGTTCGCCACAGCTGTGCCAGACGACTTTTAACACATGGATCTTGTGCATTTGAGTAGAATGAAGGTTTTTGACACATTTACACCGAGCTGTGCTCACAGAAACGTTCGAAACACGCGATATCACGATTTTGGTGTTCTTCAAAGTTTCGTTCGCCACAGCTGTGCCAGACAACTTTTAACACGTGGATCTTGTGTATTTGAGTAGAATGAAGGTTTTTGACACATTTACAACGAGCTGTGCTCACAGAAACGTTCGAAACACGCGATATCACGATTTTGGTGTTCTTCAATGTTTCGTTCGCCACAGCTGTGCCAGACAACTTTTAACACATGGATCTTGTGTATTTGAGTAGAATGAAGGTTCTTCATACATTTACACCGAGCTGTGCTCTCAGAAATGTTCGAAACACGCGATATCACGATTTTGGTACTGTTCAACGTTTCGTTCGCCACAGCTGTGCCAGACGACTTTTAACACATGGATCTTGTGTATTTGAGTAGAATGAAGGTTTTTGACACATTTATACCGAGCTGTGCTCTGAAAAACTCTCGAAACACGCAATATCACGATTTTGGTGTTCGACGATGTTTCGTTCGCCACAGCTGTGCCAGACAACATTTAACGCATGCATATTAGGCATTTGAGTAGAATGAAGGTTTTTGACACATTTGCACCGAGCTGAGCTCTCAGAAACGCTCGAAACACGCGATATCACGATTTTTGTACTATTCAAAGTTTCATACGCCACAGCTGTGCCAGACGACTTTTAACACAAAGATCTTGTGTATTTGAGTAGAATGAAGGTTTTTGACACATTTATACCGAGCTGTGCTCTGAGATACGCTCGAAACACGCGATATCACTATTTTGGTGTTCGTCGATTTTTCGTTCGCCACAGCTGTGCCAGACGGCTTTTAACGCATGAATATTGTGCATTTGAGTAGAATGAAGGTTTTTGACACATTTACACCGAGCTGTGCTCTCAGAAACGCTCGAAACACGCGATATCACGATTTTGATGTTCGTCGATTTTTCGTTCGCCACAGCTGTGCCAGACGACTTTTAACGCATGGATATTGTGCATCTGAGTAGAATGACGGTTTTTGACACATTTACACCGAGCTGTGCTCTCAGAAACGCTCGAAACACGCGATATCACGATTTTGGTACTGTTCAAAGTTTCGTTCGCCACAGCTGTGCCAGACAACTTTTAACACGTGGATCTTGTGTATTTGAGCAGAATGAAGGTTTTTGACGTATTTACACCGAGCTGTGCTCTCAGAAACGCTCGAAACACTCTATATCACGATTTTGGTACTGTTCAACGTTTCGTTCGCCACAGCTGTGCCAGACGACTTTTAACACATGGATCTTGTGTATTTGAGCAGAATGAAGGTTTTTGACGCATTTACACCGAGCTGTGCTCTCAGAAACGCTCGAAACACTCTATATCACGATTTTGGTACTGTTCAACGTTTCGTTCGACACAGCTGTGCCAGACGACTTTTAACACATGGATCTTGTGTATTTAAGTAGAATGAAGGTTTTTGACACATTTACACCGAGCTGTGCTCTCAGGAACGCTCGAAACACGCGATATCACGATTTTGGTGTTCTTCGATGTTTCGTCCGCGACAGCTGTGCCAGACGACTTTAACCGCATATTGTGCATTTGAGTAGAATGAAGGATTTTGACGCATTTACACCGAGCTGTGCTCTCAGAAACGCTCGAAACACGCGATATCACGATTTTGGTACTGTTCAACGTTTCGTTCGCCACAGCTGTGCCAGACGACTTTTAACACATGGATCTTGTGTATTTGAGTAGGATGAAGGTTTTTGACACATTTACACCGAGCTGTGCTCTCAGGAACGCTCGAAACACGCGATATCACGATTTTGGTCCTGTTCAAAGTTTCGTTCGCCACAGCTGTGCCAGACGACTTTTAACACATGGATCTTGTGTATTTGAGTAGAATGAAGGTTTTTGACACATTTACACCGAGCTGTACTCTCAGAAACGCTCGAAACCGGCGATATCACGATTTTGGTGTTCTTCGATTTTTCGTTCGCCACAGCTGTGGCAGACGACTTTTAACGCATGGATAATGTGCATTTGAGTAGAATGAAGGTTTTTCATACATTTACACCGAGCTGTGCTCTCAGAAATGTTCGAAACACGCGATATCACGATTTTGGAACTGTTGAACGTTTCGTTCGCCGCAGCTGTGCCAGACGACTTTTAACACATGGACCTTGTGTATTTGAGTAGAATGAATTTTTTTCATACATTTACACCGAGCTGTGCTCTCAGAAACGTTCGAAACACGCGATATCACGATTTTGGTACTGTTCAACGTTTCGTTCGCCACAGCTGTGCCAGATGACTTTTAACAAATGGATCTTGTGTATTTGAGTAGAATGAAGGTTTTTGACACATTTGTACCGAGCTGTGCTCTGAGAAACTCTCGAAACACGCAATATCACGATTTTGGTGTTCGTCGATGTTTCGTTCGCCACAGCTGTGCCACACAACTTTTAACGCATGCATATTAGGCATTTGAGTAGAATGAAGGTTTTTGACACATTTGCACCGAGCTGAGCTCTCAGAAACGCTCGAAACACGCGATATCACGATTTTGGAACTGTTCAACGTTTCGTTCGCCACAGCTGTGCCAGACGACTTTTAACACATGGATCTTGTGTATTTGAGTAGAATGAAGGTTTTTGACACATTTACACCGAGCTGTGCTCTCAGAAACGCTCGAAACACGCGATATCACGATTTTTGTACTGTTCAAAGTTTCATTCGCCACAGCTGTGCCAGACAACTTTGAACACATGGATCTTGTGTATTTGAGTAGAATGAAGGTTTTTGACACATTTACACCGAGCTGTACTCTCAGAAACGCTCGAAACACGCGATATCACGATTTTGGTGTTCTTCGATGTTTCGTCCGCGACAGCTGTGCCAGAAGACTTTAACCGCATGTATATTGTGCATTTGAGTAGAATGAAGGATTTTGACGCATTTACACCGAGCTGTGCTCTCAGAAACGCTCGAAACACTCGATATCACGATTTTGGTACTGTTCAACGTTTCGTTCGAAACAGCTGTGCCAGACGACTTTTAACACATGGATCTTGTGTATTTGAGTAGAATGAAGGTTTTTGACACATTTACACCGAGCTGTGCTCTCAGAAACGCTCGAAACACGCGATATCACGATTTTGGTACTGTTCAACGTTTCGTTCGCCACAGCTGTGCCAGACGACTTTTAACACATGGATCTTGTGTATTTGAGTAGTATGAAGGTTTTTGACACATTTATACCGAGCTGTGCTCTGAGAGACGCTCGAAACACGCGATATCACGATTTTGGTGTTCGTCGATTTTTCGTTCGCCACAGCTGTGCCAGACGACTTTTAACACATGGATCTTGTGTATTTGAGTAGAATGAAGGTTTTTGACACATTTATACCGAGCTGTGCTCTGAGAAACTCTCGAAACACGCAATATCACGATTTTGGTGTTCGTCGATGTTTCGTTCGCCACAGCTGTGCCAGACAACATTTAACGCATGCATATTAGGCATTTGAGTAGAATGAAGGTTTTTGACACATTTGCACCGAGCTGAGCTCTCAGAAACGCTCGAAACACGCGATATCACGATTTTTGTACTATTCAAAGTTTCATACGCCACAGCTGTGCCAGACGACTTTTAACACAAAGATCTTGTGTATTTGAGTAGAATGAAGGTTTTTGACACATTTATACCGAGCTGTGCTCTGAGATACGCTCGAAACACGCGATATCACTATTTTGGTGTTCGTCGATTTTTCGTTCGCCACAGCTGTGCCAGACGGCTTTTAACGCATGAATATTGTGCATTTGAGTAGAATGAAGGTTTTTGACACATTTACACCGAGCTGTGCTCTCAGAAACGCTCGAAACACGCGATATCACGATTTTGGTACTGTTCAAAGTTTCGTTCGCCACAGCTGTGCCAGACAACTTTTAACACGTGGATCTTGTGTATTTGAGTAGAATGAAGGTTTTTGACACATTTACACCGAGCTGTACTCTCAGAAACGCTCGAAACACGCGATATCACGATTTTGGTGTTCTTCGATGTTTCGTCCGCGACAGCTGTGCCAGAAGACTTTAACCGCATGTATATTGTGCATTTGAGTAGAATGAAGGATTTTGACGCATTTACACCGAGCTGTGCTCTCAGAAACGCTCGAAACACGCGATATCACGATTTTGGTACTGTTCAACGTTTCGTTCGCCACAGCTGTGCCAGACGACTTTTAACACATGGATCTTGTGTATTTGAGTAGAATGAAGGTTTTTGACACATTTACACCGAGCTGTGCTCTGCGGAACGCTCGAAACACGCGATATCACGATTTTGGTCCTGTTCAAAGTTTCGTTCGCCACAGCTGTGCCAGACAACTTTTAACACGTGGATCTTGTGTATTTGAGTAGAATGAAGGTTTTTGACACATTTACACCGAGCTGTACTCTCAGAAACGCTCGAAACCGGCGATATCACGATTTTGGTGTTCTTCGATTTTTCGTTCGCCACAGCTGTGGCAGACGACTTTTAACGCATGGATAATGTGCATTTGAGTAGAATGAAGGTTTTTCATACATTTACACCGAGCTGTGCTCTCAGAAATGTTCGAAACACGCGATATCACGATTTTGGAACAGTTGAACGTTTCGTTCGCCACAGCGGTGCCAGACGACTTTTAACACATGGATCTTGTGTATTTGAGTAGAATGAAGGTTTTTGACACATTTATACCGAGCTGTGCTCTGAGAAACTCTCGAAACACGCAATATCACGATTTTGGTGTTCGACGATGTTTCGTTCGCCACAGCTGTGCCAGACAACATTTAACGCATGCATATTAGGCATTTGAGTAGAATGAAGGTTTTTGACACATTTGCACCGAGCTGAGCTCTCAGAAACGCTCGAAACACGCGATATCACGATTTTTGTACTATTCAAAGTTTCATACGCCACAGCTGTGCCAGACGACTTTTAACACAAAGATCTTGTGTATTTGAGTAGAATGAAGGTTTTTGACGCATTTACACCGAGCTGTGCTCTCAGAAACGCTCGAAACACTCTATATCACGATTTTGGTACTGTTCAACGTTTCGTTCGCCACAGCTGGGCCAGACGACTTTTAACACATGGATCTTGTGTATTTGAGCAGAATGAAGGTTTTTGACGCATTTACACCGAGCTGTGCTCTCAGAAACGCTCGAAACACTCTATATCACGATTTTGGTACTGTTCAACGTTTCGTTCGCCACAGCTGTGCCAGACGACTTTTAACACATGGATCTTGTGTATTTGAGTAGAATGAAGGTTTTTGACACATTTACACCGAGCTGTGCTCTCAGGAACGCTCGAAACACGCGATATCACGATTTTGGTGTTCTTCGATGTTTCGTCCGCGACAGCTGTGCCAGACGACTTTAACCGCATATTGTGCATTTGAGTAGAATGAAGGATTTTGACGCATTTACACCGAGCTGTGCTCTCAGAAACGCTCGAAACACGCGATATCACGATTTTGGTACTGTTCAACGTTTCGTTCGCCACAGCTGTGCCAGACGACTTTTAACACATGGATCTTGTGTATTTGAGTTGAATGAAGGTTTTTGACACATTTACACCGAGCTGTGCTCTCAGAAACGCTCGAAACACGCGATATCACGATTTTTGTACTGTTCAAAGTTTTATTCGCCACAGCTGTGCCAGACAACTTTGAACACATGGATCTTGTGTATTTGAGTAGAATGAAGGTTTTTGACACATTTACACCGAGCTGTACTCTCAGAAACGCTCGAAACACGCGATATCACGATTTTGGTGTTCTTCGATGTTTCGTCCGCGACAGCTGTGCCAGAAGACTTTAACCGCATGTATATTGTGCATTTGAGTAGAATGAAGGATTTTGACGCATTTACACCGAGCTGTGCTCTCAGAAACGCTCGAAACACTCGATATCACGATTTTGGTACTGTTCAACGTTTCGTTCGAAACAGCTGTGCCAGACGACTTTTAACACATGGATCTTGTGTATTTGAGTAGAATGAAGGTTTTTGACACATTTACACCGAGCTGTGCTCTCAGAAACGCTCGAAACACGCGATATCACGATTTTGGTACTGTTCAACGTTTCGTTCGCCACAGCTGTGCCAGACGACTTTTAACACATGGATCTTGTGTATTTGAGTAGTATGAAGGTTTTTGACACATTTATACCGAGCTGTGCTCTGAGAGACGCTCGAAACACGCGATATCACGATTTTGGTACTGTTCAACGTTTCGTTCGAAACAGCTGTGCCAGACGACTTTTAACACATGGATCTTGTGTATTTGAGTAGAATGAAGGTTTTTGACACATTTACACCGAGCTGTGCTCTCAGAAACGCTCGAAACACGCGATATCACGATTTTGGTACTGTTCAACGTTTCGTTCGCCACAGCTGTGCCAGACGACTTTTAACACATGGATCTTGTGTATTTGAGTAGTATGAAGGTTTTTGACACATTTATACCGAGCTGTGCTCTGAGAGACGCTCGAAACACGCGATATCACGATTTTGGTGTTCGTCGATTTTTCGTTCGCCACAGCTGTGCCAGACGACTTTTAACACATGGATCTTGTGTATTTGAGTAGAATGAAGGTTTTTGACACATTTATACCGAGCTGTGCTCTGAGAAACTCTCGAAACACGCAATATCACGATTTTGGTGTTCGTCGATGTTTCGTTCGCCACAGCTGTGCCAGACAACATTTAACGCATGCATATTAGGCATTTGAGTAGAATGAAGGTTTTTGACACATTTGCACCGAGCTGAGCTCTCAGAAACGCTCGAAACACGCGATATCACGATTTTTGTACTATTCAAAGTTTCATACGCCACAGCTGTGCCAGACGACTTTTAACACAAAGATCTTGTGTATTTGAGTAGAATGAAGGTTTTTGACACATTTATACCGAGCTGTGCTCTGAGATACGCTCGAAACACGCGATATCACTATTTTGGTGTTCGTCGATTTTTCGTTCGCCACAGCTGTGCCAGACGGCTTTTAACGCATGAATATTGTGCATTTGAGTAGAATGAAGGTTTTTGACACATTTACACCGAGCTGTGCTCTCAGAAACGCTCGAAACACGCGATATCACGATTTTGATGTTCGTCGATTTTTCGTTCGCCACAGCTGTGCCAGACGACTTTTAACGCATGGATATTGTGCATCTGAGTAGAATGACGGTTTTTGACACATTTACACCGAGCTGTGCTCTCAGAAACGCTCGAAACACGCGATATCACGATTTTGGAACAGTTGAACGTTTCGTTCGCCACAGCGGTGCCAGACGACTTTTAACACATGGATCTTGTGTATTTGAGTAGAATGAAGGTTTTTGACACATTTATACCGAGCTGTGCTCTGAGAAACTCTCGAAACACGCAATATCACGATTTTGGTGTTCGACGATGTTTCGTTCGCCACAGCTGTGCCAGACAACATTTAACGCATGCATATTAGGCATTTGAGTAGAATGAAGGTTTTTGACACATTTGCACCGAGCTGAGCTCTCAGAAACGCTCGAAACACGCGATATCACGATTTTTGTACTATTCAAAGTTTCATACGCCACAGCTGTGCCAGACGACTTTTAACACAAAGATCTTGTGTATTTGAGTAGAATGAAGGTTTTTGACGCATTTACACCGAGCTGTGCTCTCAGAAACGCTCGAAACACTCTATATCACGATTTTGGTACTGTTCAACGTTTCGTTCGCCACAGCTGGGCCAGACGACTTTTAACACATGGATCTTGTGTATTTGAGCAGAATGAAGGTTTTTGACGCATTTACACCGAGCTGTGCTCTCAGAAACGCTCGAAACACTCTATATCACGATTTTGGTACTGTTCAACGTTTCGTTCGCCACAGCTGTGCCAGACGACTTTTAACACATGGATCTTGTGTATTTGAGTAGAATGAAGGTTTTTGACACATTTACACCGAGCTGTGCTCTCAGGAACGCTCGAAACACGCGATATCACGATTTTGGTGTTCTTCGATGTTTCGTCCGCGACAGCTGTGCCAGACGACTTTAACCGCATATTGTGCATTTGAGTAGAATGAAGGATTTTGACGCATTTACACCGAGCTGTGCTCTCAGAAACGCTCGAAACACGCGATATCACGATTTTGGTACTGTTCAACGTTTCGTTCGCCACAGCTGTGCCAGACGACTTTTAACACATGGATCTTGTGTATTTGAGTTGAATGAAGGTTTTTGACACATTTACACCGAGCTGTGCTCTCAGAAACGCTCGAAACACGCGATATCACGATTTTTGTACTGTTCAAAGTTTCATTCGCCACAGCTGTGCCAGACAACTTTGAACACATGGATCTTGTGTATTTGAGTAGAATGAAGGTTTTTGACACATTTACACCGAGCTGTACTCTCAGAAACGCTCGAAACACGCGATATCACGATTTTGGTGTTCTTCGATGTTTCGTCCGCGACAGCTGTGCCAGAAGACTTTAACCGCATGTATATTGTGCATTTGAGTAGAATGAAGGATTTTGACGCATTTACACCGAGCTGTGCTCTCAGAAACGCTCGAAACACTCGATATCACGATTTTGGTACTGTTCAACGTTTCGTTCGAAACAGCTGTGCCAGACGACTTTTAACACATGGATCTTGTGTATTTGAGTAGAATGAAGGTTTTTGACACATTTACACCGAGCTGTGCTCTCAGAAACGCTCGAAACACGCGATATCACGATTTTGGTACTGTTCAACGTTTCGTTCGCCACAGCTGTGCCAGACGACTTTTAACACATGGATCTTGTGTATTTGAGTAGTATGAAGGTTTTTGACACATTTATACCGAGCTGTGCTCTGAGAGACGCTCGAAACACGCGATATCACGATTTTGGTGTTCGTCGATTTTTCGTTCGCCACAGCTGTGCCAGACGACTTTTAACACATGGATCTTGTGTATTTGAGTAGAATGAAGGTTTTTGACACATTTATACCGAGCTGTGCTCTGAGAAACTCTCGAAACACGCAATATCACGATTTTGGTGTTCGTCGATGTTTCGTTCGCCACAGCTGTGCCAGACAACATTTAACGCATGCATATTAGGCATTTGAGTAGAATGAAGGTTTTTGACACATTTGCACCGAGCTGAGCTCTCAGAAACGCTCGAAACACGCGATATCACGATTTTTGTACTATTCAAAGTTTCATACGCCACAGCTGTGCCAGACGACTTTTAACACAAAGATCTTGTGTATTTGAGTAGAATGAAGGTTTTTGACACATTTATACCGAGCTGTGCTCTGAGATACGCTCGAAACACGCGATATCACTATTTTGGTGTTCGTCGATTTTTCGTTCGCCACAGCTGTGCCAGACGGCTTTTAACGCATGAATATTGTGCATTTGAGTAGAATGAAGGTTTTTGACACATTTACACCGAGCTGTGCTCTCAGAAACGCTCGAAACACGCGATATCACGATTTTGGTACTGTTCAAAGTTTCGTTCGCCACAGCTGTGCCAGACAACTTTTAACACGTGGATCTTGTGTATTTGAGTAGAATGAAGGTTTTTGACACATTTACACCGAGCTGTACTCTCAGAAACGCTCGAAACACGCGATATCACGATTTTGGTGTTCTTCGATGTTTCGTCCGCGACAGCTGTGCCAGAAGACTTTAACCGCATGTATATTGTGCATTTGAGTAGAATGAAGGATTTTGACGCATTTACACCGAGCTGTGCTCTCAGAAACGCTCGAAACACGCGATATCACGATTTTGGTACTGTTCAACGTTTCGTTCGCCACAGCTGTGCCAGACGACTTTTAACACATGGATCTTGTGTATTTGAGTAGAATGAAGGTTTTTGACACATTTACACCGAGCTGTGCTCTGCGGAACGCTCGAAACACGCGATATCACGATTTTGGTCCTGTTCAAAGTTTCGTTCGCCACAGCTGTGCCAGACAACTTTTAACACGTGGATCTTGTGTATTTGAGTAGAATGAAGGTTTTTGACACATTTACACCGAGCTGTACTCTCAGAAACGCTCGAAACCGGCGATATCACGATTTTGGTGTTCTTCGATTTTTCGTTCGCCACAGCTGTGGCAGACGACTTTTAACGCATGGATAATGTGCATTTGAGTAGAATGAAGGTTTTTCATACATTTACACCGAGCTGTGCTCTCAGAAATGTTCGAAACACGCGATATCACGATTTTGGAACAGTTGAACGTTTCGTTCGCCACAGCGGTGCCAGACGACTTTTAACACATGGATCTTGTGTATTTGAGTAGAATGAAGGTTTTTGACACATTTATACCGAGCTGTGCTCTGAGAAACTCTCGAAACACGCAATATCACGATTTTGGTGTTCGACGATGTTTCGTTCGCCACAGCTGTGCCAGACAACATTTAACGCATGCATATTAGGCATTTGAGTAGAATGAAGGTTTTTGACACATTTGCACCGAGCTGAGCTCTCAGAAACGCTCGAAACACGCGATATCACGATTTTTGTACTATTCAAAGTTTCATACGCCACAGCTGTGCCAGACGACTTTTAACACAAAGATCTTGTGTATTTGAGTAGAATGAAGGTTTTTGACGCATTTACACCGAGCTGTGCTCTCAGAAACGCTCGAAACACTCTATATCACGATTTTGGTACTGTTCAACGTTTCGTTCGCCACAGCTGGGCCAGACGACTTTTAACACATGGATCTTGTGTATTTGAGCAGAATGAAGGTTTTTGACGCATTTACACCGAGCTGTGCTCTCAGAAACGCTCGAAACACTCTATATCACGATTTTGGTACTGTTCAACGTTTCGTTCGCCACAGCTGTGCCAGACGACTTTTAACACATGGATCTTGTGTATTTGAGTAGAATGAAGGTTTTTGACACATTTACACCGAGCTGTGCTCTCAGGAACGCTCGAAACACGCGATATCACGATTTTGGTGTTCTTCGATGTTTCGTCCGCGACAGCTGTGCCAGACGACTTTAACCGCATATTGTGCATTTGAGTAGAATGAAGGATTTTGACGCATTTACACCGAGCTGTGCTCTCAGAAACGCTCGAAACACGCGATATCACGATTTTGGTACTGTTCAACGTTTCGTTCGCCACAGCTGTGCCAGACGACTTTTAACACATGGATCTTGTGTATTTGAGTTGAATGAAGGTTTTTGACACATTTACACCGAGCTGTGCTCTCAGAAACGCTCGAAACACGCGATATCACGATTTTTGTACTGTTCAAAGTTTCATTCGCCACAGCTGTGCCAGACAACTTTGAACACATGGATCTTGTGTATTTGAGTAGAATGAAGGTTTTTGACACATTTACACCGAGCTGTACTCTCAGAAACGCTCGAAACACGCGATATCACGATTTTGGTGTTCTTCGATGTTTCGTCCGCGACAGCTGTGCCAGAAGACTTTAACCGCATGTATATTGTGCATTTGAGTAGAATGAAGGATTTTGACGCATTTACACCGAGCTGTGCTCTCAGAAACGCTCGAAACACTCGATATCACGATTTTGGTACTGTTCAACGTTTCGTTCGAAACAGCTGTGCCAGACGACTTTTAACACATGGATCTTGTGTATTTGAGTAGAATGAAGGTTTTTGACACATTTACACCGAGCTGTGCTCTCAGAAACGCTCGAAACACGCGATATCACGATTTTGGTACTGTTCAACGTTTCGTTCGCCACAGCTGTGCCAGACGACTTTTAACACATGGATCTTGTGTATTTGAGTAGTATGAAGGTTTTTGACACATTTATACCGAGCTGTGCTCTGAGAGACGCTCGAAACACGCGATATCACGATTTTGGTACTGTTCAACGTTTCGTTCGAAACAGCTGTGCCAGACGACTTTTAACACATGGATCTTGTGTATTTGAGTAGAATGAAGGTTTTTGACACATTTACACCGAGCTGTGCTCTCAGAAACGCTCGAAACACGCGATATCACGATTTTGGTACTGTTCAACGTTTCGTTCGCCACAGCTGTGCCAGACGACTTTTAACACATGGATCTTGTGTATTTGAGTAGTATGAAGGTTTTTGACACATTTATACCGAGCTGTGCTCTGAGAGACGCTCGAAACACGCGATATCACGATTTTGGTGTTCGTCGATTTTTCGTTCGCCACAGCTGTGCCAGACGACTTTTAACACATGGATCTTGTGTATTTGAGTAGAATGAAGGTTTTTGACACATTTATACCGAGCTGTGCTCTGAGAAACTCTCGAAACACGCAATATCACGATTTTGGTGTTCGTCGATGTTTCGTTCGCCACAGCTGTGCCAGACAACATTTAACGCATGCATATTAGGCATTTGAGTAGAATGAAGGTTTTTGACACATTTGCACCGAGCTGAGCTCTCAGAAACGCTCGAAACACGCGATATCACGATTTTTGTACTATTCAAAGTTTCATACGCCACAGCTGTGCCAGACGACTTTTAACACAAAGATCTTGTGTATTTGAGTAGAATGAAGGTTTTTGACACATTTATACCGAGCTGTGCTCTGAGATACGCTCGAAACACGCGATATCACTATTTTGGTGTTCGTCGATTTTTCGTTCGCCACAGCTGTGCCAGACGGCTTTTAACGCATGAATATTGTGCATTTGAGTAGAATGAAGGTTTTTGACACATTTACACCGAGCTGTGCTCTCAGAAACGCTCGAAACACGCGATATCACGATTTTGATGTTCGTCGATTTTTCGTTCGCCACAGCTGTGCCAGACGACTTTTAACGCATGGATATTGTGCATCTGAGTAGAATGACGGTTTTTGACACATTTACACCGAGCTGTGCTCTCAGAAACGCTCGAAACACGCGATATCACGATTTTGGTACTGTTCAAAGTTTCGTTCGCCACAGCTGTGCCAGACAACTTTTAACACGTGGATCTTGTGTATTTGAGTAGAATGAAGGTTTTTGACACATTTACACCGAGCTGTACTCTCAGAAACGCTCGAAACACGCGATATCACGATTTTGGTGTTCTTCGATGTTTCGTCCGCGACAGCTGTGCCAGAAGACTTTAACCGCATGTATATTGTGCATTTGAGTAGAATGAAGGATTTTGACGCATTTACACCGAGCTGTGCTCTCAGAAACGCTCGAAACACGCGATATCACGATTTTGGTACTGTTCAACGTTTCGTTCGCCACAGCTGTGCCAGACGACTTTTAACACATGGATCTTGTGTATTTGAGTAGAATGAAGGTTTTTGACACATTTACACCGAGCTGTGCTCTGCGGAACGCTCGAAACACGCGATATCACGATTTTGGTCCTGTTCAAAGTTTCGTTCGCCACAGCTGTGCCAGACAACTTTTAACACGTGGATCTTGTGTATTTGAGTAGAATGAAGGTTTTTGACACATTTACACCGAGCTGTACTCTCAGAAACGCTCGAAACCGGCGATATCACGATTTTGGTGTTCTTCGATTTTTCGTTCGCCACAGCTGTGGCAGACGACTTTTAACGCATGGATAATGTGCATTTGAGTAGAATGAAGGTTTTTCATACATTTACACCGAGCTGTGCTCTCAGAAATGTTCGAAACACGCGATATCACGATTTTGGAACAGTTGAACGTTTCGTTCGCCACAGCGGTGCCAGACGACTTTTAACACATGGATCTTGTGTATTTGAGTAGAATGAAGGTTTTTGACACATTTATACCGAGCTGTGCTCTGAGAAACTCTCGAAACACGCAATATCACGATTTTGGTGTTCGACGATGTTTCGTTCGCCACAGCTGTGCCAGACAACATTTAACGCATGCATATTAGGCATTTGAGTAGAATGAAGGTTTTTGACACATTTGCACCGAGCTGAGCTCTCAGAAACGCTCGAAACACGCGATATCACGATTTTTGTACTATTCAAAGTTTCATACGCCACAGCTGTGCCAGACGACTTTTAACACAAAGATCTTGTGTATTTGAGTAGAATGAAGGTTTTTGACGCATTTACACCGAGCTGTGCTCTCAGAAACGCTCGAAACACTCTATATCACGATTTTGGTACTGTTCAACGTTTCGTTCGCCACAGCTGGGCCAGACGACTTTTAACACATGGATCTTGTGTATTTGAGCAGAATGAAGGTTTTTGACGCATTTACACCGAGCTGTGCTCTCAGAAACGCTCGAAACACTCTATATCACGATTTTGGTACTGTTCAACGTTTCGTTCGCCACAGCTGTGCCAGACGACTTTTAACACATGGATCTTGTGTATTTGAGTAGAATGAAGGTTTTTGACACATTTACACCGAGCTGTGCTCTCAGGAACGCTCGAAACACGCGATATCACGATTTTGGTGTTCTTCGATGTTTCGTCCGCGACAGCTGTGCCAGACGACTTTAACCGCATATTGTGCATTTGAGTAGAATGAAGGATTTTGACGCATTTACACCGAGCTGTGCTCTCAGAAACGCTCGAAACACGCGATATCACGATTTTGGTACTGTTCAACGTTTCGTTCGCCACAGCTGTGCCAGACGACTTTTAACACATGGATCTTGTGTATTTGAGTTGAATGAAGGTTTTTGACACATTTACACCGAGCTGTGCTCTCAGAAACGCTCGAAACACGCGATATCACGATTTTTGTACTGTTCAAAGTTTCATTCGCCACAGCTGTGCCAGACAACTTTGAACACATGGATCTTGTGTATTTGAGTAGAATGAAGGTTTTTGACACATTTACACCGAGCTGTACTCTCAGAAACGCTCGAAACACGCGATATCACGATTTTGGTGTTCTTCGATGTTTCGTCCGCGACAGCTGTGCCAGAAGACTTTAACCGCATGTATATTGTGCATTTGAGTAGAATGAAGGATTTTGACGCATTTACACCGAGCTGTGCTCTCAGAAACGCTCGAAACACTCGATATCACGATTTTGGTACTGTTCAACGTTTCGTTCGAAACAGCTGTGCCAGACGACTTTTAACACATGGATCTTGTGTATTTGAGTAGAATGAAGGTTTTTGACACATTTACACCGAGCTGTGCTCTCAGAAACGCTCGAAACACGCGATATCACGATTTTGGTACTGTTCAACGTTTCGTTCGCCACAGCTGTGCCAGACGACTTTTAACACATGGATCTTGTGTATTTGAGTAGTATGAAGGTTTTTGACACATTTATACCGAGCTGTGCTCTGAGAGACGCTCGAAACACGCGATATCACGATTTTGGTGTTCGTCGATTTTTCGTTCGCCACAGCTGTGCCAGACGACTTTTAACACATGGATCTTGTGTATTTGAGTAGAATGAAGGTTTTTGACACATTTATACCGAGCTGTGCTCTGAGAAACTCTCGAAACACGCAATATCACGATTTTGGTGTTCGTCGATGTTTCGTTCGCCACAGCTGTGCCAGACAACATTTAACGCATGCATATTAGGCATTTGAGTAGAATGAAGGTTTTTGACACATTTGCACCGAGCAGAGCTCTCAGAAACGCTCGAAACACGCGATATCACGATTTTTGTACTATTCAAAGTTTCATACGCCACAGCTGTGCCAGACAAATTTTAACACATGGATCTTGTGTATTTGAGTTGAATGAAGGTTTTTTACACATTTACACCGAGCTGTGCTCACAGAAACGTTCGAAACACGCGATATCACGATTTTGGTGTTCTTCAATGTTTCGTTCGCCACAGCTGTGCCAGACGACTTTTAACACATGGATCTTGTGTATTTGAGTAGAATGAAGGTTTTTGACACATTTATACCGAGCTGTGCTCTGAGATACGCTCGAAACACGCGATATCACTATTTTGGTGTTCGTCGATTTTTCGTTCGCCACAGCTGTGCCAGACGACTTTTAACGCATGAATATTGTGCATTTGAGTAGAATGAAGGTTTTTGACACATTTACACCGAGCTGTGCTCTCAGGAACGCTCGAAACACGCGATATCACGATTTTGGTCCTGTTCAAAGTTTCGTTCGCCACAGCTGTGCCCGACAACTTTTAACACGTGGATCTTGTGTATTTGAGTAGAATGAAGGTTTTTGACACATTTGCACCGAGCTGTGCTCTCAGAAATGCACGAAACACGCGATATCACGATTTTGGTACTGGTCAACGTTTCGTTCGCCACAGCTGTGCCAGACGACTTTTAACACATGGATCTTGTGTATTCGAGTAAAATGAAGGTTTTTGACACATTTATACCGAGCTGTGCTCTGAGATACGCTCGAAACACGCGATATCACGATTTTGGAACTGTTGATCGTTTCGTTCGCCACAGCTGTGCCAGACGACTTTTAACACATGGATCTTGTGTATTTGAGTACAATGAAGGTTTTTGACACATTTACACCGAGCTGTGCTCTCAGGAACAATCGAAACGCGATATCACGATTTTGGTCCTGTTCAAAGTTTCGTTCGCCACAGCTGTGCCAGACGACTTTTAACACATGGATCTTGTGTATTTGAGTAGTATGAAGGTTTTTGACACATTTATACCGAGCTGTGCTCTGAGAGACGCTCGAAACACGCGATATCACGATTTTGGTGTTCGTCGATTTTTCGTTCGCCACAGCTGTGCCAGACGACTTTTAACACATGGATCTTGTGTATTTGAGTAGAATGAAGGTTTTTGACACATTTACACCGAGCTGTGCTCACAGAAACGTTCGAAACACGCGATATCACGATTTTGGTGTTCTTCAATGTTTCGTTCGCCACAGCTGTGCCAGACAACTTTTAACACGTGGATCTTGTGTATTTGAGTAGAATGAAGGTTTTTGACACATTTACACCGAGCTGTACTCTCAGAATCGCTCGAAACCCGCGATATCACGATTTTGGTGTTCTTCGATTTTTCGTTCGCCACAGCTGTGGCAGACGACTTTTAACGTTTGGATAATGTGCATTTGAGTAGAATGAAGGTTTTTCATACATTTACACCGAGCTGTGCTCTCAGAAACGTTCGAAACACGCGATATCACGATTTTGGAACTGTTCAACGTTTCGTTCGCCACAGCTGTGCCAGACGACTTTTAACACATGGATCTTGTGTATTTGAGTAGAATGAAGGTTTTTGATACATTTATACCGAGCTGTGCTCTGAGATACGCTCGAAACACGCGATATCACGATTTTGGTGTTCGTCGATTTTTCGTTCGCCACAGCTGTGCCAGACGACTTTTAACACGTGGATCTTGTGTATTTGTAGGGGTGTGCACGAGCTCGTTCGAACACGCTCGATGCATGCCCATGAAGCTCGGCACCTGATCGAGCTTTGCATCGAGCAAGGCGGTTGCATCGAACAATCCGAGCCGCTCGACCTACTCGAGCCGCTCGGGCTACACGAGCCCGGCGGCCGCTCGAGCTACTCGGGCCGTTCGAGCTGCTCGAGCCCGGCGGCCGCTCGAGCTACTCGGGCCGTTCGAGCTGCTCGAGCTACTCGGACCGTTCGAGCTGCTCGAGCCCACCGAGGCTCGGGCCGCCCGAGAGAATCGAGCGGCTCGAGCGGCCGAAGCAGCTCGAAGCGGCTCGAGCGGCCGACGCAGCTCGAGCATCCAAATGACTCGAGCAGGTTCGATGAGTTACAATTATTATTATGCTAAATTCATTATTTCAGTACCTTTCCGAGTACAGTACCGAGTAGTTGTCGCCGCAACCAGAGTTGGGGGCAATGCATAATTTTTATTATGCATCACCGTTTTTTTAACCCATTATTTAAAAAATGGATAATGGAATTCGAATCCACCACACATTACTTTTTTAATGAGTAATGGAGCAGAGATCCAGCACACATTCTTTTTGATGGAGCAGGAATTCATCACCCATTACTATCTAAATATGTATATATTTCGATGTCCAGGTTGGTTTCCCCATAGTTTTCGATGTCCAGGTTGGTATCCCCATAGTTTTCGATATCCAGGTTGATTTCTCCATAGTTTTCGATGTCCAGGTTGATTTCTCCATAGTTTTCGATGTCCAGGTTGATTTCCCCATAGTTTTCGATGTCCAAATTGATCTTCCCATACTTTTCGATGTCCAGGTTGATTACTCCATACTTTTCGATGTCCAGGTTGGTTTCCCCATAGTTTTCGATGTCCAGGTTGGTTTCCCCATAGTTTTCGATGTCCAAATTGATCTTCCCATACTTTTCGATGTCCAGGTTGATTTCTCCATAGTTTTCGATGTCCAGGTTGGTTTCCCCATAGTTTTCGATGTCCAGGTTGGTTTCCCCATAGTTTTCGATGTCCAGGTTGGTTTCCCCATAGTTTTCGATGTCCAAATTGATCTTCCCATACTTTTCGATGTCCAGGATGATTTCTCCATAGTTTTAGATGTCCAGTTTGATTTCCCCATAGTTTTCGATGTCCAGGTTGATTTCCCCATAGTTTTCGATATCCAGGTTGATGTTTCCATTGTTTTCGATGTCCAAGTTGATGTTTCCATTGTTTTCGATGTCCAGGTTGATTTCTCCATAGTTTTCGATGTCCAGTTTGATTTCCCCATAGTTTTCGATGTCCAGGTTCTTTTCCCGATAGTTTTCGATATCCAGGTTGATGTTTCCATTGTTTTCGATGTCCAAGTTGATGTTTCCATTGTTTTCGATGTCCAGGTTGATTTCTCCATAGTTTTCGATATCCAGGTTGATTTCTCCGTAGTTTTCGATGTCCAGGTTGATTTCTCCATTCTCTCGATCGCCAAAATCAACCTGGACATCGAAAACAATGGAGAAGTCATCCTGGACATCGAAAAGTATGGGAAAATCAACCTGGGCATCGAAAACAATGGAGAAACCAACCTGGACATCGAAAACTATGGAAAAATCAACCGGGACATCGAAAACTATGGAGAAATCAACCTGGACATCGAAAACTATGGAGAAATGAATCTGGACATCGAAAACAATGGAAACATCAACCTGGACATCGAAAACTATGGAGACGTCAACCTGGACATCGAAAAGTATGGGAAAATCAACCTGGACATCGAAAACTATGGAGAAGTCAACCTGGACATCGAAAAGTATGGGAAAATCAACCTGGACATCGAAAACTATGGAGAAAGCAACCTGGACATCGAAAACTATGGAAAAATCAACCGGGACATTGAAAACTATGGAGAAATCAACCTGGACGTCGAAAACTATGGAGAAATGAATCTGGACATCGAAAATAATGGAAACATCAACCTGGACATCGAAAACTATGGAGAAACCAACCTGGACATCGAAAACTATGGAAAAATCAACCGGGACATCGAAAACTATGGAGAAATCAACCTGGACATCGAAAACTGTGGAGAAATGAATCTGGACATCGAAAACAATGGAAACATCAATCTGGACATCGAAAACTATGGGGAAACCAACCTGGACCTCGAAAACTATGGGGAAACCAACCTGGACCTCGTAAACTATGGAGAAGTCAACCTGGACATCGAAAACTATGGAGAAATCAACCTAGACATCGAAAACAATGGAAACATCAACCTGGACATCGAAAACTATAGGGAAATCAACCTGGACATCGAAAACTATGGGGAAACCAACCTGGACATCGAAAACTATGGGGAAATCAACCTGGACATCGAAAACTATGGGGAAAACAACCTGGACATCGAAAACTATGGAAACCAACCTGGACATCAAAATATATACATATTTAAAAAGTAATGTGTGATGAATTCCTGCTCCATTAAAAAAATAATGTGTGCTGGATCTCTGCTCCATTATCCATTAAAAAGTAATGGTTGCTGGAACTCTGTTTCAATAAAATTTTTGAAAATAATGGGTGATGACTCCATTACTCATTAAAAAAGTAATGTGTAGAGGATTCCAATTCCATTATCCATTTTTTTTTTTCAAATTAAATAATGCATTATTTTGACATTAAAAATTTCACAACGCTGGGCGCAACCTACGCGGCTCGAGCCTCCCGCGAAGCTCGAGCCGCCCGCGAGGCTCGAGCCGCCCGCGAGGCTCGAGCCGCCCGCGAGGCTCGAGCCGCCCGCGAGGCTCGAGTCGCCCGCGAGGCTCGAGCGGCCCGAGATGCTCGAGCTTACGTCGAAGCTCGAGCGGCCCGAGATGCTCGAGCTTACGTCGAAGCTCGAACGGCCCGCGAGGCTCGAGAGGCTCGAGCGGCTCGAGCATCCAAATGACTCGAGTTTACATCGAAGCTCGACATAGTACCGAGCCACATCGAGCTGACTCGAGCAGGCTCGATCAGCGACGAGCCGAGTCGAACGGCGAGCTGTTCGAGTCCAGTCGAGCTTCTGCACACCCCTATGTATTTGAGTAGAATGAAGGTTTTTGACACATTTACAACGAGCTGTGCTCACAGAAACGTTCGAAACAGGCGATATCACGATTTTGGTGTTCTTCGATTTTTCGTTCGCCACAGCTGTGGCAGACGACTTTTAACGCATGGATAATGTGCATTTGAGTAGAATGAAGGTTTTTCATACATTTACACCGAGCTGTGCTCTCAGAAATGTTCGAAACACGCGATATCACGATTTTGGAACAGTTGAACGTTTCGTTCGCCACAGCGGTGCCAGACGACTTTTAACACATGGATCTTGTGTATTTGAGTAGAATGAAGGTTTTTGATACATTTATACCGAGCTGTGCTCTGAGAGACTCTCGAAACACGCAATATCACGATTTTGGTGTTCGTCGATGTTTCGTTCGCCACAGCTGTGCCAGACAACTTTTAACGCATGCATATTAGGCATTTGAGTAGAATGAAGGTTTTTGACACATTTGCACCGAGCAGAGCTCTCAGAAACGCTCGAAACACGCGATATCACGATTTTTGTACTATTCAAAGTTTCATACGCCACAGCTGTGCCAGACAAATTTTAACACATGGATCTTGTGTATTTGAGTTGAATGAAGGTTTTTTACACATTTACACCGAGCTGTGCTCACAGAAACGTTCGAAACACGCGATATCACGATTTTGGTGTTCTTCAATGTTTCGTTCGCCACAGCTGTACCAGACGACTTTTAACACATGGATCTTGTGTATTTGAGTAGAATGAAGGTTTTTGACACATTTATACCGAGCTGTGCTCTGAGATACGCTCGAAACACGCGATATCACTATTTTGGTGTTCGTCGATTTTTCGTTCGCCACAGCTGTGCCAGACGACTTTTAACGCATGAATATTGTGCATTTGAGTAGAATGAAGGTTTTTGACACATTTACACCGAGCTGTGCTCTCAGGAACGCTCGAAACACGCGATATCACGATTTTGGTCCTGTTCAAAGTTTCGTTCGCCACAGCTGTGCCCGACAACTTTTAACACGTGGATCTTGTGTATTTGAGTAGAATGAAGGTTTTTGACACATTTGCACCGAGCTGTGCTCTCAGAAATGCTCGAAACACGCGATATCACGATTTTGGTACTGGTCAACGTTTCGTTCGCCACAGCTGTGCCAGACGACTTTTAACACATGGATCTTGTGTATTCGAGTAAAATGAAGGTTTTTGACACATTTATACCGAGCTGTGCTCTGAGATACGCTCGAAACACGCGATATCACGATTTTGGAACTGTTGATCGTTTCGTTCGCCACAGCTGTGCCAGACGACTTTTAACACATGGATCTTGTGTATTTGAGTACAATGAAGGTTTTTGACACATTTACACCGAGCTGTGCTCTCAGGAACAATCGAAACGCGATATCACGATTTTGGTCCTGTTCAAAGTTTCGTTCGCCACAGCTGTGCCAGACGACTTTTAACACATGGATCTTGTGTATTTGAGTAGTATGAAGGTTTTTGACACATTTATACCGAGCTGTGCTCTGAGAGACGCTCGAAACACGCGATATCACGATTTTGGTGTTCGTCGATTTTTCGTTCGCCACAGCTGTGCCAGACGACTTTTAACACATGGATCTTGTGTATTTGAGTAGAATGAAGGTTTTTGACACATTTACACCGAGCTGTGCTCACAGAAACGTTCGAAACACGCGATATCACGATTTTGGTGTTCTTCAATGTTTCGTTCGCCACAGCTGTGCCAGACAACTTTTAACACGTGGATCTTGTGTATTTGAGTAGAATGAAGGTTTTTGACACATTTACACCGAGCTGTACTCTCAGAATCGCTCGAAACCCGCGATATCACGATTTTGGTGTTCTTCGATTTTTCGTTCGCCACAGCTGTGGCAGACGACTTTTAACGTTTGGATAATGTGCATTTGAGTAGAATGAAGGTTTTTCATACATTTACACCGAGCTGTGCTCTCAGAAACGTTCGAAACACGCGATATCACGATTTTGGAACTGTTCAACGTTTCGTTCGCCACAGCTGTGCCAGACGACTTTTAACACATGGATCTTGTGTATTTGAGTAGAATGAAGGTTTTTGATACATTTATACCGAGCTGTGCTCTGAGATACGCTCGAAACACGCGATATCACGATTTTGGTGTTCGTCGATTTTTCGTTCGCCACAGCTGTGCCAGACGACTTTTAACACGTGGATCTTGTGTATTTGAGTAGAATGAAGGTTTTTGACACATTTACAACGAGCTGTGCTCACAGAAACGTTCGAAACAGGCGATATCACGATTTTGGTGTTCTTCGATTTTTCGTTCGCCACAGCTGTGGCAGACGACTTTTAACACATGGATCTTGTGTATTTGAGTAGAATGAAGGTTTTCGACACATTTACACCGAGCTGTGCTCTCAGGAACGCTCGAAACACGCGATATCACGATTTTGGTCCTGTTTAAAGTTTCGTTCGCCACAGCTGTGCCAGACAACTTCTAACACGTGGATCTTGTGTATTTGAGTAGAATGAAGGTTTTTGACACATTCACACCGAGCTGTACTCTCAGAAACGCTCGAAACACGCGATATCACGATTTTGGTGTTCTTCGATGTTTCGTCCGCGACAGCTGTGCCAGACGACTTTAACCGCATGTATATTGTGCATTTGAGTAGAATGAAGGATTTTAACGCATTTACACCGAGCTGTGCTCTCAGAAACGTTCGAAATACGCGATATCACGATTTTGGTGTTCTTCAATGTTTCGTTCGCCACAGCTGTGCCAGACAACTTTTAACACGTGGATCTTGTGTATTTGAGTAGAATGAAGGTTTTTGACACATTTATACCGAGCTGTGCTCTGAGATACGCTCGAAACACGCGATATCACGATTTTGGTGTTCTTCAATGTTTCGTTCGCCACAGCTGTGCCAGACGACTTTTAACACATGCATCTTGTGTATTTGAGTAGAATGAAGGTTTTTGACACATTTATACCCAGCTGTGCTCTGAGATACGCTCGAAACACGCGATATCACGATTTTGGAACTGTTCAACTTTTCGTCCGCCACAGCTGTGCCAGACGACTTTTAACACATCTATCTTGTGTATTTGAGTAGAATGAAGGTTTTTGACGCATTTACACCGAGCTGTGCTCTCAGAAACGCTCGAAACACGCGATATCACGATTTTGGAACTGTTCAACGATTCGTTCGCCACAGCTGTGCCAGACGACTTTTAACACATGGATCTTGTGTATTTGAGTAGAATGAAGGTTTTTCATACATTTACACCGAGCTGTGCTCTCAGAAACGCTCGAAACACGCGATATTACGATTTTGGTGTTCTTCGATGTTTCGTCCGCGACAGCTGTGCCAGACGACTTTAACCGCATGTATATTGTGCATTTGAGTAAAATGAAGGATTTTGACGCATTTACACCGAGCTGTGCTCTCAGAAACGTTCGAAACACGCGATATCACGATTTTGGTGTTCTTCAATGTTTCGTTCGCCACAGCTGTGCCAGACAACTTTTAACACATGGATCTTGTGTATTTGAGTAGAATGAAGGTTTTTGACACATTTGCACCGAGCTGTGCTCTCAGAAATGCTCGAAACACGCGATATCACGATTTTGGTACTGGTCAACGTTTCGTTCGCCACAGCTGTGCCAGACGACTTTTAACACATGGATCTTGTGTATTTGAGTAGAATGAAGGTTTTTGACACATTTATACCGAGCTGTGCTCTGAGATACGCTCGAAACACGCGATATCACGATTTTGGAACTGTTCAACGTTTCGTTCGCCACAGCTGTGCCAGACGACTTTTAACACATCTATCTTGTGTATTTGAGTAGAATGAAGGTTTTTGACGCATTTACACCGAGCTGTGCTCTCAGAAACGCTCGAAACACGCGATATCACGATTTTGGAACTGTTCAACGATTCGTTCGCCACAGCTGTGCCAGACGACTTTTAACACATGGATCTTGTGTATTTGAGTAGAATGAAGGTTTTTCATACATTTACACCGAGCTGTGCTCTCAGAAACGCTCGAAACACGCGATATTACGATTTTGGTGTTCTTCGATGTTTCGTCCGCGACAGCTGTGCCAGACGACTTTAACCGCATGTATATTGTGCATTTGAGTAAAATGAAGGATTTTGACGCATTTACACCGAGCTGTGCTCTCAGAAACGCTCGAAACACGCGATATCACGATTTTGGTACTGTTCAACGATTCGTTCGCCACAGCTGTGCCAGACGACTTTTAACACATGGATCTTGTGTATTTGAGTAGAATGAAGGTTTTTCATACATTTACACCGAGCTGTGCTCTCAGAAACGCTCGAAACACGCGATATCACGATTTTGGTGTTCGTCGATTTTTCGTTCGCCACAGCTGTGCCAGACGACTTTTAACGCATGAATATTGTGCATTTGAGTAGAATGAAGGTTTTTGACACATTTACAACGAGCTGTGCTCTCAGGAACAATCGAAACAGGCGATATCACGATTTTGGTCCTGTTCAAAGTTTCGTTCGCCACAGCTGTGCCAGACAACTTTTAACACGTGGATCTTGTGTATTTGAGTAGAATGAAGGTTTTTGACACATTTACACCGAGCTGTACTCTCGGAAACGCTCGAAACCCGCGATATCACGATTTTGGTGTTCTTCGATTTTTCGTTCGCCGCAGCTGTGCCAGACAACTTTTAACACATGGATCTTGTGTATTTGAGTAGAATGAAAGTTTTTAACACATATACACCGAGCCGTACTCTCAGAAACGCTCGAAACCCGCGATATCACGATTTTGGTGTTCTTCGATTTTTCGTTCGCCACAGCTGTGGCAGACGACTTTTAGCGCATGGATAATGTGCATTTGAGTAGAATGAAGGTTTTTGACACATTTACAACGAGCTGTGCTCTCAGAAACGCTCGAAACACGCGATATCACGATTTTGGAACTGTTCAACGTTTCGTTCGCCACAGCTGTGCCAGACGACTTTTAACACATGGATCTTGTGTATTTGAGTAGAATGAAGGTTTATCATACATTTACACCGAGCTGTGCTCTCAGAAACGTTCGAAACACGCGATATCACGATTTTGGTACTGTTCAACGTTTCGTTCGCCACAGCTGTGCCAGACGACTTTTAACACATGGATCTTGTGTATTTGAGTAGTATGAAGGTTTTTGACACATTTATACCGAGCTGTGCTCTGAGAAACTCTCGAAACACGCAATATCACGATTTTGGTGTTCGTCGATGTTTCGTTCGCCACAGCTGTGCCAGACAACTTTTAACGCATGCATATTAGACATTTGAGTAGAATGAAGGTTTTTGACACATTTGCACCGAGCAGAGCTCTCAGAAACGCTCGAAACACGCGATATCACGATTTTTGTACTATTAAAAGTTTCATACGCCACAGCTGTGCCAGACAAATTTTAACACATGGATCTTGTGTATTTGAGTAGAATGAAGGTTTTTTACACATTTACACCGAGCTGTGCTCACAGAAACGTTCGAAACACGCGATATCACGATTTTGTTGTTCTTCAATGTTTCGTTCGCCACAGCTGTGCCAGACGACTTTTAACACATGGATCTTGTGTATTTGAGTAGAATGAAGGTTTTTGACACATTTATACCGAGCTGTGCTCTGAGATACGCTCGAAACACGCGATATCACTATTTTGGTGTTCGTCGATTTTTCTTTCGCCACAGCTGTGCCAGACGGCTTTTAACGCATGAATATTGTGCATTTGAGTAGAATGAAGGTTTTTGACACATTTACACCGAGCTGTGCTCTCAGAAACGCTCGAAACACGCGATATCACGATTTTGATGTTCGTCGATTTTTCGTTCGCCACAGCTATGCCAGACGACTTTTAACGCATGGATATTGTGCATCTGAGTAGAATGACGGTTTTTGACACATTTACACCGAGCTGTGCTCTCAGAAACGCTCGAAACACGCGATATCACGATTTTGGTACTGTTCAATGTTTCGTTCGCCACAGCTGTGCCAGACGACTTTTAACACATCTATCTTGTGTATTTGAGTAGAATGAAGGTTTTTGACGCATTTACACCGAGCTGTGCTCTCAGAAACGCTCGAAACACGCGATATCACGATTTTGGAACTGTTCAACGATTCGTTCGCCACAGCTGTGCCAGACGACTTTTAACACATGGATCTTGTGTTTGAGTAGAATGAAGGTTTTTGACACATTTATACCGAGCTGTGCTCTGAGATACGCTCGAAACACGCGATATCACGATTTTGGTGTTCTTCAATGTTTCGTTCGCCACAGCTGTGCCAGACAACATTTAACACGTGGATCGTGTGTATTTGAGTAGAATGAAGGTTTTTGACACATTTACACCGAGCTGTGCTCACAGAAACGTTCGAAACACGCGATATCACGATTTTGGTGTTCTTCAATGTTTCGTTCGCCACAGCTGTGCCAGACAACTTTTAACACGTGGATCTTGTGTATTTGAGTAGAATGAAGGTTTTTGACACATTTACACCGAGCTGTACTCTCAGAATCGCTCGAAACCCGCGATATCACGATTTTGGTGTTCTTCGATTTTTCGTTCGCCACAGCTGTGGCAGACGACTTTTAACGCATGGATAATGTGCATTTGAGTAGAATGAAGGTTTTTCATACATTTACACCGAGCTGTGCTCTCAGAATCGTTCGAAACACGCGATATCACGATTTTGGAACTGTTCAACGTTTCGTTCGCCACAGCTGTGCCAGACGACTTTTAACACATGGATCTTGTGTATGTGAGTAGAATGAAGGTTTTTCATACATTTACACCGAGCTGTGCTCTCAGAAACGTTCGAAACACGCGATATCACGACTTTGGTACTGTTCAACGTTTCGTTCGCCACAGCTGTGCCAGACGACTTTTAACACATGGATCTTGTGTATTTGAGTAGTATGAAGGTTTTTGACACATTTATACCGAGCTGTGCTCTGAGAGACGCTCGAAACACGCGATATCACGATTTTGGTGTTCGTCGATTTTTCGTTCGCCACAGCTGTGCCAGACGACTTTTAACACATGGATCTTGTGTATTTGAGTAGAATGAAGGTTTTCGACACATTTACACCGAGCTGTGCTCTCAGGAACGCTCGAAACACGCGATATCACGATTTTGGTCCTGTTTAAAGTTTCGTTCGCCACAGCTGTGCCAGACAACTTTTAACACGTGGATCTTGTGTATTTGAGTAGAATGAAGGTTTTTGACACATTCACACCGAGCTGTACTCTCAGAAACGCTCGAAACACGCGATATCACGATTTTGGTGTTCTTCGATGTTTCGTCCGCGACAGCTGTGCCAGACGACTTTAACCGCATGTATATTGTGCATTTGAGTAGAATGAAGGATTTTGACGCATTTACACCGAGCTGTGCTCTCAGAAACGTTCGAAACACGCGATATCACGATTTTGGTGTTCTTCAATGTTTCGTTCGCCACAGCTGTGCCAGACAACTTTTAACACGTGGATCTTGTGTATTTGAGTAGAATGAAGGTTTTTGACACATTTACACCGAGCTGTACTCTCAGAATCGCTCGAAAACCGCGATATCACGATTTTGGTGTTCTTCGATTTTTCGTTCGCCACAGCTGTGGCAGACGACTTTTAACGCATGTATAATGTGCATTTGAGTAGAATGAAGGTTTTTCATACATTTACACCGAGCTGTGCTCTCAGAAACGTTCGAAACACGCGATATCACGATTTTGGAACTGTTCAACGTTTCGTTCGCCACAGCTGTGCCAGACGACTTTTAACACATGGATCTTGTGTATTTGAGTAGTATGAAGGTTTTTGACACATTTATACCGAGCTGTGCTCTGAGAGACGCTCGAAACACGCGATATCACGATTTTGGTGTTCGTCGATTTTTCGTTCGCCACAGCTGTGCCAGACGACTTTTAACACATGGATCTTGTGTATTTGAGTAGAATGAAGGTTTTCGACACATTTATAACGAGCTGTGCTCTCAGGAACGCTCGAAACACGCGATATCACGATTTTGGTCCTGTTTAAAGTTTCGTTCGCCACAGCTGTGCCAGACAACTTTTAACACGTGGATCTTGTGTATTTGAGTAGGTTTTTGACACATTCACACTGAGCTGTACTCTCAGAAACGCTCGAATCACGCGATATCACGATTTTGGTGTTCTTCGATGTTTCGTCCGCGACAGCTGTGCCAGACGACTTTAACCGCATGTATATTGTGCATTTGAGTAGAATGAAGGATTTTGACGCATTTACACCGAGCTGAGCTCTCAGAAACGCTCGAAACACTCGATATCACGATTTTGGGACTGTTCAACGTTTCGTTCGAAACAGCTGTGCCAGACGACTTTTAACACATGGATCTTGTGTATTTGAGTAGAATGAAGGTTTTTGACACATTTACACCGAGCTGTGCTCTCAGAAACGCTCGAAACACGCGATATCACGATTTTTGTACTGTTCAAAGTTTCATTCGCCACAGCTGTGCCAGACAACTTTGAACACATGGATCTTGTGTATTTGAGTAGAATGAAGGTTTTTGACACATTTACACCGAGCTGTACTCTCAGAAACGCTCGAAACACGTGATATCACGATTTTGGTGTTCTTCGATGTTTCGTCCGCGACAGCTGTGCCAGAAGACTTTAACCGCATGTATATTGTGCATTTGAGTAGAATGAAGGATTTTGACGCATTTACACCGAGCTGTGCTCTCAGAAACGCTCAAAACACGCGATATCACGATTTTGGTACTGTTCAACGTTTCGTCCGCGACAGCTGTGCCAGACGACTTTAACCGCATGTATATTGTGCATTTGAGTAGAATGAAGGATTTTGACGCATTTACACCGAGCTGTGCTCTCAGAAACGCTCGAAACACTCGATATCACGATTTTGGTACTGTTCAACGTTTCGTTCGAAACAGCTGTGCCAGAGGACTTTTAACACATGGATCTTGTGTATTTGAGTAGAATGAAGGTTTTTGACACATTTATACCGACCTGTGCTCTGAGATACGCTCGAAACACGCGATATCACGATTTTGGTGTTCGTCGATTTTTCGTTCGCCACAGCTGTGCCAGACGACTTTTAACGCATGAATATTGTGCAATTGAGTAGAATGAAGGTTTTTCATACGTTTACACCGAGCTGTGCTGTCAGAAACGCTCGAAACACGCGATAACAAGATTTTGGTGTTCTTCAATGTTTCGTTCGCCACAGCTGTGCCAGACAACTGTTAACACATGGATCTTCTGTATTTGAGTAGAATGAAAGTTTTTAACACATATACACCGAGCCGTACTCTCAGAAACGCTCGAAACCCGCGATATCACGATTTTGGTGTTCTTCGATTTTTCGTTCGCCACAGCTGTGGCAGACGACTTTTAGTTCATGGATAATGTGCATTTGAGTAGAATGAACTTTTTTGACACATTTACAACGAGCTGTGCTCTCAGAAACGCTCGAAACACGCGATATCACGATTTTGGAACTGTTCAACGTTTCGTTCGCCACAGCTGTGCCAGACGACTTTTAACACATGGATCTTGTGTATTTGAGTAGAATGAAGGTTTATCATACATTTACACCGAGCTGTGCTCTCAGAAACGCTCGAAACACGCGATATCACGATTTTGGAACTGTTCAACGATTCGTTCGCCACAGCTGTGCCAGACGACTTTAACCGCATGTATATTGTGCATTTGAGTAAAATGAAGGATTTTGACGCATTTACACCGAGCTGTGCTCTCAGAAATGCTCGAAACACGCGATATCACGATTTTGGTACTGGTCGACGTTTCGTTCGCCACAGCTGTGCCAGACGACTTTTAACACATGGATCTTGTGTATTTGAGTAGAATGATCGTTTTTGACACATTTATACCGAGCTGTGCTCTGAGATACGCTCGAAACACGCGATATCACGATTTTGGAACTGTTCAACGTTTCGTTCGCCACAGCTGTGCCAGACGACTTTTAACACATCTATCTTGTGTATTTGAGTAGAATGAAGGTTTTTGACGCATTTACACCGAGCTGTGCTCTCAGAAACGCTCGAAACACGCGATATCACGATTTTGGAACTGTTCAACGATTCGTTCGCCACAGCTGTGCCAGACGACTTTTAACACATGGATCTTGTGTATTTGAGTAGAATGAAGGTTTTTCATACATTTACATCGAGCAGAGCTCTCAGAAACACTCGAAACACGCGATATCACGATTTTTGTACTATTCAAAGTTACATACGCCACAGCTGTGCCAGACAAATTTTAACACATGGATCTTGTGTATTTGAGCAGAATGAAGGTTTTTGACGCATTTACACCGAGCTGTGCTCTCAGAAACGTTCGAAACACGCGATATCACGATTTTGGTGTTCTTCAATGTTTCGTTCGCCACAGCTGTGCCAGACAACTTTTAACGCATGCATATTAGGCATTTGAGTAGAATGAAGGTTTTTGACACATTTATACCGAGCTGTGATCTGAGATACGCTCGAAACACGCGATAACACGATTTTGGAACTGTTCAACGTTTCGTTCGCCACAGCTGTGCCAGACGACTTTTAACACATCTATCTTGTGTATTTGAGTAGAATGAAGGTTTTTGACGCATTTACACCGAGCTGTGCTCTCAGAAACGCTCGAAACACGCGATATCACGATTTTGGTACTGTTCAACGTTTCGTTCGCCACAGCTGTGCCAGACGACTTTTAACACATCTATCTTGTGTATTTGAGTAGAATGAAGGTTTTTGACGCATTTACACCGAGCTGTGCTCTCAGAAACGCTCGAAACACGCGATATCACGATTTTGGAACTGTTCAACGATTCGTTCGCCACAGCTGTGCCAGACGACTTTTAACACATGGATCTTGTGTATTTGAGTAGAATGAAGGTTTTTCATACATTTACACCGAGCTGTGCTCTCAGAAACGCTCGAAACACGCGATATTACGATTTTGGTGTTCTTCGATGTTTCGTCCGCGACAGCTGTGCCAGACGACTTTAACCGCATGTATATTGTGCATTTGAGTAAAATGAAGGATTTTGACGCATTTACACCGAGCTGTGCTCTCAGAAACGCTCGAAACACGCGATATCACGATTTTGGTACTGTTCAACGATTCGTTCGCCACAGCTGTGCCAGACGACTTTTAACACATGGATCTTGTGTATTTGAGTAGAATGAAGGTTTTTCATACATTTACACCGAGCTGTGCTCTCAGAAACGCTCGAAACACGCGATATCACGATTTTGGTGTTCGTCGATTTTTCGTTCGCCACAGCTGTGCCAGACGACTTTTAACGCATGAATATTGTGCATTTGAGTAGAATGAAGGTTTTTGACACATTTACAACGAGCTGTGCTCTCAGGAACAATCGAAACAGGCGATATCACGATTTTGGTCCTGTTCAAAGTTTCGTTCGCCACAGCTGTGCCAGACAACTTTTAACACGTGGATCTTGTGTATTTGAGTAGAATGAAGGTTTTTGACACATTTACACCGAGCTGTACTCTCGGAAACGCTCGAAACCCGCGATATCACGATTTTGGTGTTCTTCGATTTTTCGTTCGCCGCAGCTGTGCCAGACAACTTTTAACACATGGATCTTGTGTATTTGAGTAGAATGAAAGTTTTTAACACATATACACCGAGCCGTACTCTCAGAAACGCTCGAAACCCGCGATATCACGATTTTGGTGTTCTTCGATTTTTCGTTCGCCACAGCTGTGGCAGACGACTTTTAGCGCATGGATAATGTGCATTTGAGTAGAATGAAGGTTTTTGACACATTTACAACGAGCTGTGCTCTCAGAAACGCTCGAAACACGCGATATCACGATTTTGGAACTGTTCAACGTTTCGTTCGCCACAGCTGTGCCAGACGACTTTTAACACATGGATCTTGTGTATTTGAGTAGAATGAAGGTTTATCATACATTTACACCGAGCTGTGCTCTCAGAAACGTTCGAAACACGCGATATCACGATTTTGGTACTGTTCAACGTTTCGTTCGCCACAGCTGTGCCAGACGACTTTTAACACATGGATCTTGTGTATTTGAGTAGTATGAAGGTTTTTGACACATTTATACCGAGCTGTGCTCTGAGAAACTCTCGAAACACGCAATATCACGATTTTGGTGTTCGTCGATGTTTCGTTCGCCACAGCTGTGCCAGACAACTTTTAACGCATGCATATTAGACATTTGAGTAGAATGAAGGTTTTTGACACATTTGCACCGAGCAGAGCTCTCAGAAACGCTCGAAACACGCGATATCACGATTTTTGTACTATTCAAAGTTTCATACGCCACAGCTGTGCCAGACAAATTTTAACACATGGATCTTGTGTATTTGAGTAGAATGAAGGTTTTTTACACATTTACACCGAGCTGTGCTCACAGAAACGTTCGAAACACGCGATATCACGATTTTGTTGTTCTTCAATGTTTCGTTCGCCACAGCTGTGCCAGACGACTTTTAACACATGGATCTTGTGTATTTGAGTAGAATGAAGGTTTTTGACACATTTATACCGAGCTGTGCTCTGAGATACGCTCGAAACACGCGATATCACTATTTTGGTGTTCGTCGATTTTTCGTTCGCCACAGCTGTGCCAGACGGCTTTTAACGCATGAATATTGTGCATTTGAGTAGAATGAAGGTTTTTGACACATTTACACCGAGCTGTGCTCTCAGAAACGCTCGAAACACGCGATATCACGATTTTGATGTTCGTCGATTTTTCGTTCGCCACAGCTATGCCAGACGACTTTTAACGCATGGATATTGTGCATCTGAGTAGAATGACGGTTTTTGACACATTTACACCGAGCTGTGCTCTCAGAAACGCTCGAAACACGCGATATCACGATTTTGGTACTGTTCAATGTTTCGTTCGCCACAGCTGTGCCAGACGACTTTTAACACATCTATCTTGTGTATTTGAGTAGAATGAAGGTTTTTGACGCATTTACACCGAGCTGTGCTCTCAGAAACGCTCGAAACACGCGATATCACGATTTTGGAACTGTTCAACGATTCGTTCGCCACAGCTGTGCCAGACGACTTTTAACACATGGATCTTGTGTTTGAGTAGAATGAAGGTTTTTGACACATTTATACCGAGCTGTGCTCTGAGATACGCTCGAAACACGCGATATCACGATTTTGGTGTTCTTCAATGTTTCGTTCGCCACAGCTGTGCCAGACAACATTTAACACGTGGATCGTGTGTATTTGAGTAGAATGAAGGTTTTTGACACATTTACACCGAGCTGTGCTCACAGAAACGTTCGAAACACGCGATATCACGATTTTGGTGTTCTTCAATGTTTCGTTCGCCACAGCTGTGCCAGACAACTTTTAACACGTGGATCTTGTGTATTTGAGTAGAATGAAGGTTTTTGACACATTTACACCGAGCTGTACTCTCAGAATCGCTCGAAACCCGCGATATCACGATTTTGGTGTTCTTCGATTTTTCGTTCGCCACAGCTGTGGCAGACGACTTTTAACGCATGGATAATGTGCATTTGAGTAGAATGAAGGTTTTTCATACATTTACACCGAGCTGTGCTCTCAGAATCGTTCGAAACACGCGATATCACGATTTTGGAACTGTTCAACGTTTCGTTCGCCACAGCTGTGCCAGACGACTTTTAACACATGGATCTTGTGTATGTGAGTAGAACGAAGGTTTTTCATACATTTACACCGAGCTGTGCTCTCAGAAACGTTCGAAACACGCGATATCACGACTTTGGTACTGTTCAACGTTTCGTTCGCCACAGCTGTGCCAGACGACTTTTAACACATGGATCTTGTGTATTTGAGTAGTATGAAGGTTTTTGACACATTTATACCGAGCTGTGCTCTGAGAGACGCTCGAAACACGCGATATCACGATTTTGGTGTTCGTCGATTTTTCGTTCGCCACAGCTGTGCCAGACGACTTTTAACACATGGATCTTGTGTATTTGAGTAGAATGAAGGTTTTCGACACATTTACACCGAGCTGTGCTCTCAGGAACGCTCGAAACACGCGATATCACGATTTTGGTCCTGTTTAAAGTTTCGTTCGCCACAGCTGTGCCAGACAACTTTTAACACGTGGATCTTGTGTATTTGAGTAGAATGAAGGTTTTTGACACATTCACACCGAGCTGTACTCTCAGAAACGCTCGAAACACGCGATATCACGATTTTGGTGTTCTTCGATGTTTCGTCCGCGACAGCTGTGCCAGACGACTTTAACCGCATGTATATTGTGCATTTGAGTAGAATGAAGGATTTTGACGCATTTACACCGAGCTGTGCTCTCAGAAACGTTCGAAACACGCGATATCACGATTTTGGTGTTCTTCAATGTTTCGTTCGCCACAGCTGTGCCAGACAACTTTTAACACGTGGATCTTGTGTATTTGAGTAGAATGAAGGTTTTTGACACATTTACACCGAGCTGTACTCTCAGAATCGCTCGAAAACCGCGATATCACGATTTTGGTGTTCTTCGATTTTTCGTTCGCCACAGCTGTGGCAGACGACTTTTAACGCATGTATAATGTGCATTTGAGTAGAATGAAGGTTTTTCATACATTTACACCGAGCTGTGCTCTCAGAAACGTTCGAAACACGCGATATCACGATTTTGGAACTGTTCAACGTTTCGTTCGCCACAGCTGTGCCAGACGACTTTTAACACATGGATCTTGTGTATTTGAGTAGTATGAAGGTTTTTGACACATTTATACCGAGCTGTGCTCTGAGAGACGCTCGAAACACGCGATATCACGATTTTGGTGTTCGTCGATTTTTCGTTCGCCACAGCTGTGCCAGACGACTTTTAACACATGGATCTTGTGTATTTGAGTAGAATGAAGGTTTTCGACACATTTATAACGAGCTGTGCTCTCAGGAACGCTCGAAACACGCGATATCACGATTTTGGTCCTGTTTAAAGTTTCGTTCGCCACAGCTGTGCCAGACAACTTTTAACACGTGGATCTTGTGTATTTGAGTAGGTTTTTGACACATTCACACTGAGCTGTACTCTCAGAAACGCTCGAATCACGCGATATCACGATTTTGGTGTTCTTCGATGTTTCGTCCGCGACAGCTGTGCCAGACGACTTTAACCGCATGTATATTGTGCATTTGAGTAGAATGAAGGATTTTGACGCATTTACACCGAGCTGAGCTCTCAGAAACGCTCGAAACACTCGATATCACGATTTTGGGACTGTTCAACGTTTCGTTCGAAACAGCTGTGCCAGACGACTTTTAACACATGGATCTTGTGTATTTGAGTAGAATGAAGGTTTTTGACACATTTACACCGAGCTGTGCTCTCAGAAACGCTCGAAACACGCGATATCACGATTTTTGTACTGTTCAAAGTTTCATTCGCCACAGCTGTGCCAGACAACTTTGAACACATGGATCTTGTGTATTTGAGTAGAATGAAGGTTTTTGACACATTTACACCGAGCTGTACTCTCAGAAACGCTCGAAACACGTGATATCACGATTTTGGTGTTCTTCGATGTTTCGTCCGCGACAGCTGTGCCAGAAGACTTTAACCGCATGTATATTGTGCATTTGAGTAGAATGAAGGATTTTGACGCATTTACACCGAGCTGTGCTCTCAGAAACGCTCAAAACACGCGATATCACGATTTTGGTACTGTTCAACGTTTCGTCCGCGACAGCTGTGCCAGACGACTTTAACCGCATGTATATTGTGCATTTGAGTAGAATGAAGGATTTTGACGCATTTACACCGAGCTGTGCTCTCAGAAACGCTCGAAACACTCGATATCACGATTTTGGTACTGTTCAACGTTTCGTTCGAAACAGCTGTGCCAGAGGACTTTTAACACATGGATCTTGTGTATTTGAGTAGAATGAAGGTTTTTGACACATTTATACCGACCTGTGCTCTGAGATACGCTCGAAACACGCGATATCACGATTTTGGTGTTCGTCGATTTTTCGTTCGCCACAGCTGTGCCAGACGACTTTTAACGCATGAATATTGTGCAATTGAGTAGAATGAAGGTTTTTCATACGTTTACACCGAGCTGTGCTGTCAGAAACGCTCGAAACACGCGATAACAAGATTTTGGTGTTCTTCAATGTTTCGTTCGCCACAGCTGTGCCAGACAACTGTTAACACATGGATCTTCTGTATTTGAGTAGAATGAAAGTTTTTAACACATATACACCGAGCCGTACTCTCAGAAACGCTCGAAACCCGCGATATCACGATTTTGGTGTTCTTCGATTTTTCGTTCGCCACAGCTGTGGCAGACGACTTTTAGTTCATGGATAATGTGCATTTGAGTAGAATGAACTTTTTTGACACATTTACAACGAGCTGTGCTCTCAGAAACGCTCGAAACACGCGATATCACGATTTTGGAACTGTTCAACGTTTCGTTCGCCACAGCTGTGCCAGACGACTTTTAACACATGGATCTTGTGTATTTGAGTAGAATGAAGGTTTATCATACATTTACACCGAGCTGTGCTCTCAGAAACGCTCGAAACACGCGATATCACGATTTTGGAACTGTTCAACGATTCGTTCGCCACAGCTGTGCCAGACGACTTTAACCGCATGTATATTGTGCATTTGAGTAAAATGAAGGATTTTGACGCATTTACACCGAGCTGTGCTCTCAGAAATGCTCGAAACACGCGATATCACGATTTTGGTACTGGTCGACGTTTCGTTCGCCACAGCTGTGCCAGACGACTTTTAACACATGGATCTGTGTATTTGAGTAGAATGAAGGTTTTTGACACATTTATACCGAGCTGTGCTCTGAGATACGCTCGAAACACGCGATATCACGATTTTGGAACTGTTCAACGTTTCGTTCGCCACAGCTGTGCCAGACGACTTTTAACACATCTATCTTGTGTATTTGAGTAGAATGAAGGTTTTTGACGCATTTACACCGAGCTGTGCTCTCAGAAACGCTCGAAACACGCGATATCACGATTTTGGAACTGTTCAACGATTCGTTCGCCACAGCTGTGCCAGACGACTTTTAACACATGGATCTTGTGTATTTGAGTAGAATGAAGGTTTTTCATACATTTACATCGAGCAGAGCTCTCAGAAACACTCGAAACACGCGATATCACGATTTTTGTACTATTCAAAGTTACATACGCCACAGCTGTGCCAGACAAATTTTAACACATGGATCTTGTGTATTTGAGCAGAATGAAGGTTTTTGACGCATTTACACCGAGCTGTGCTCTCAGAAACGTTCGAAACACGCGATATCACGATTTTGGTGTTCTTCAATGTTTCGTTCGCCACAGCTGTGCCAGACAACTTTTAACGCATGCATATTAGGCATTTGAGTAGAATGAAGGTTTTTGACACATTTATACCGAGCTGTGATCTGAGATACGCTCGAAACACGCGATAACACGATTTTGGAACTGTTCAACGTTTCGTTCGCCACAGCTGTGCCAGACGACTTTTAACACATCTATCTTGTGTATTTGAGTAGAATGAAGGTTTTTGACGCATTTACACCGAGCTGTGCTCTCAGAAACGCTCGAAACACGCGATATCACGATTTTGGTACTGTTCAACGTTTCGTTCGCCACAGCTGTGCCAGACGACTTTTAACACATCTATCTTGTGTATTTGAGTAGAATGAAGGTTTTTGACGCATTTACACCGAGCTGTGCTCTCAGAAACGCTCGAAACACGCGATATCACGATTTTGGAACTGTTCAACGATTCGTTCGCCACAGCTGTGCCAGACGACTTTTAACACATGGATCTTGTGTATTTGAGTAGAATGAAGGTTTTTCATACATTTACATCGAGCAGAGCTCTCAGAAACACTCGAAACACGCGATATCACGATTTTTGTACTATTCAAAGTTTCATACGCCACAGCTGTGCCAGACAAATTTTAACACATGGATCTTGTGTATTTGAGCAGAATGAAGGTTTTTGACGCATTTACACCGAGCTGTGCTCTCAGAAACGTTCGAAACACGCGATATCACGATTTTGGTGTTCTTCAATGTTTCGTTCGCCACAGCTGTGCCAGACAACTTTTAACGCATGCATATTAGGCATTTGAGTAGAATGAAGGTTTTTGACACATTTATACCGAGCTGTGATCTGAGATACGCTCGAAACACGCGATAACACGATTTTGGAACTGTTCAACGTTTCGTTCGCCACAGCTGTGCCAGACGACTTTTAACACATCTATCTTGCGTATTTGAGTAGAATGAAGGTTTTTGACGCATTTACACCGAGCTGTGCTCTCAGAAACGCTCGAAACACGCGATATCACGATTTTGGTACTTTTCAACGTTTCGTTCGCCACAGCTGTGCCAGACGACTTTTAACACATGGATCTTGTGTATTTGAGTAGAATGAAGGTTTTTGACACATTTATACCGAGCTGTGCTCTCAGGAACGCTCGAAACACGCGATATCACGATTTTGGTCCTGTTCAAAGTTTCGTTCGCCACAGCTGTGCCAGACAACTTTTAACACGTGGATCTTGTGTATTTGAGCAGAATGAAGGTTTTTGACACATTTACACCGAGCTGTACTCTCAGAAACGCTCGAAACACGCGATATCACGATTTTGGTGTTCTTCGATGTTTCGTCCGCGACAGCTGTGCCAGACAACTTTAACCGCATGTATATTGTGCATTTGAGTAGAATGAAGGATTTTGACGCATTTACACCGAGCTGTGCTCTCAGAAACGCTCGAAACACTCGATATCACGATTTTGGTACTGTTCAACGTTTCGTTCGCCACAGCTGTGCCAGACGACTTTTAACACATGGATCTTGTGTATTTGAGTAGAATGATGGTTTTTGACACATTTACACCGAGCTGTGCTCTCAGGAACAATCGAAACACGCGATATCTCGATTTTGGTCCTGTTCAAAGTTTCGTTCGCCGCAGCTGTGCCAGAAAACTTTTAACACGTGGATCTTGTGTATTTGAGTAGAATGAAGGTTTTTGACACATTTACACCGAGCTGTGCTCTCAGAAACGCTCGAAACACGCGATATCACGATTTTGGTACTGGTCAACGTTTCGTTCGCCACAGCTGTGCCAGACGACTTTTAACACATGGATCTTGTGTATTTGAGTAGAATGAAGGTTTTTGACACATTTATACCGAGCTGTGCTCTGAGATACGCTCGAAACACGCGATATCACGATTTTGGAACTGTTCAACGTTTCGTTCGCCACAGCTGTGCCAGACGACTTTTAACACATCTATCTTGTGTATTTGAGTAGAATGAAGGTTTTTGACGCATTTACACCGAGCTGTGCTCTCAGAAACGCTCGAAACACGCGATATCACGATTTTTGAACTGTTCAACGATTCGTTCGCCACAGCTGTTCCAGACGACTTTTAACACATGGATCTTGTGTATTTGAGTAGAATGAAGGTTTTTCATACATTTACACCGAGCTGTGCTCTCAGAAATGTTCGAAACACGCGATATCACGATTTTGGTACTGTTCAACGTTTCGTTCGCCACAGCTGTGCCAGACGACTTTTAACAAATGGATCTTGTGTATTTGAGTAGAATGAAGGTTTTTCATACATTTACACCGAGCTGTGCTCTCAGAAACGCTCGAAACACGCGATATTACGATTTTGGTGTTCTTCGATGTTTCGTCCGCGACAGCTGTGCCAGACAACTTTAACCGCATGTATATTGTGCATTTGAGTAAAATGAAGGATTTTGACGCATTTACACCGAGCTGTGCTCTCAGAAACGCTCGAAACACGCGATATCACGATTTTGGTACTGTTCAACGATTCGTTCGCCATAGCTGTGCCAGACGACTTTTAACACATGGATCTTGTGTATTTGAGTAGAATGAAGGTTTTTCATACATTTACACCGAGCTGTGCTCTCAGAAACGCTCGAAACACGCGATATCACGATTTTGGTGTTCGTCGATGTTTCGTTCGCCACAGCTATGCCAGACAACTTTTAACGCATGCATATTAGGCATTTGAGTAGAATGAAGGTTTTTGACACATTTGCACCGAGCTGAGCTCTCAGAAACGCTCGAAACACGCGATATCACGATTTTTGTACTATTCAAAGTTTCATACGCCACAGCTGTGCCAGACAAATTTTAACACATGGATCTTGTGTATTTGAGTAGAATGAAGGTTTTTGACACATTTACACCGAGCTGTGCTCACAGAAACGTTCGAAACACGCGATATCACGATTTTGGTGTTCTTCAATGTTTCGTTCGCCACAGCTGTGCCAGACAACTTTTAACACGTGGATCTTGTGTATTTGAGTAGAATGAAGGTTTTTGACACATTTATACCGAGCTGTGCTCTGAGATACGCTCGAAACACGCGATATCACGATTTTGGTGTTCTTCAATGTTTCGTTCGCCACAGCTGTGCCAGACAACTTTTAACACCTGGATCTTGTGTATTTGAGTAGAATGAAGGTTTTTGACACATTTACACCGAGCTGTACTCTCAGAATCGCTCGAAACCCGCGATATCACGATTTTGGTGTTCTTCGATTTTTCGTTCGCCACAGCTGTGGCAGACGACTTTTAACGCATGTATAATGTGCATTTGAGTAGAATGAAGGTTTTTCATACATTTACACCGAGCTGTGCTCTCAGAAACGTTCGAAACACGCGATATCACGATTTTGGAACTGTTCAACGTTTCGTTCGCCACAGCTGTGCCAGACGACTTTTAACACATGGATCTTGTGTATTCGAGTAAAATGAAGGTTTTTGACACATTTATACCGAGCTGTGCTCTGAGATACGCTCGAAACACGCGATATCACGATTTTGGAACTGTTGATCGTTTCGTTCGCCACAGCTGTGCCAGACGACTTTTAACACATGGATCTTGTGTATTTGAGTAGAATGAAGGTTTTTGACACATTTACACCGAGCTGTGCTCTCCGGAACGCTCGAAACACGCGATATCACGATTTTGGTCCTGTTCAAAGTTTCGTTCGCCACAGCTGTGCCAGACAACTTTTAACACGTGGATCTTGTGTATTTGAGTAGAATGAAGGTTTTTGACACATTTACACCGAGCTGTACTCTCAGAAACGCTCGAAACACGCGATATCACGATTTTGGTGTTCTTCGATGTTTCGTCCGCGACAGCTGTGCCAGACAACTTTAACCGCATGTATATTGTGCATTTGAGTAGAATGAAGGATTTTGACGCATTTACACCGAGCTGTGCTCTCAGAAACGCTCGAAACACTCGATATCACGATTTTGGTACTGTTCAACGTTTCGTTCGCCACAGCTGTGCCAGACGACTTTTAACACATGGATCTTGTGTATTTGAGTAGAATGATGGTTTTTGACACATTTACACCGAGCTGTGCTCTCAGGAACAATCGAAACACGCGATATCTCGATTTTGGTCCTGTTCAAAGTTTCGTTCGCCGCAGCTGTGCCAGAAAACTTTTAACACGTGGATCTTGTGTATTTGAGTAGAATGAAGGTTTTTGACACATTTACACCGAGCTGTGCTCTCAGAAACGCTCGAAACACGCGATATCACGATTTTGGTACTGGTCAACGTTTCGTTCGCCACAGCTGTGCCAGACGACTTTTAACACATGGATCTTGTGTATTTGAGTAGAATGAAGGTTTTTGACACATTTATACCGAGCTGTGCTCTGAGATACGCTCGAAACACGCGATATCACGATTTTGGAACTGTTCAACGTTTCGTTCGCCACAGCTGTGCCAGACGACTTTTAACACATCTATCTTGTGTATTTGAGTAGAATGAAGGTTTTTGACGCATTTACACCGAGCTGTGCTCTCAGAAACGCTCGAAACACGCGATATCACGATTTTTGAACTGTTCAACGATTCGTTCGCCACAGCTGTTCCAGACGACTTTTAACACATGGATCTTGTGTATTTGAGTAGAATGAAGGTTTTTCATACATTTACACCGAGCTGTGCTCTCAGAAATGTTCGAAACACGCGATATCACGATTTTGGTACTGTTCAACGTTTCGTTCGCCACAGCTGTGCCAGACGACTTTTAACAAATGGATCTTGTGTATTTGAGTAGAATGAAGGTTTTTCATACATTTACACCGAGCTGTGCTCTCAGAAACGCTCGAAACACGCGATATTACGATTTTGGTGTTCTTCGATGTTTCGTCCGCGACAGCTGTGCCAGACAACTTTAACCGCATGTATATTGTGCATTTGAGTAAAATGAAGGATTTTGACGCATTTACACCGAGCTGTGCTCTCAGAAACGCTCGAAACACGCGATATCACGATTTTGGTACTGTTCAACGATTCGTTCGCCATAGCTGTGCCAGACGACTTTTAACACATGGATCTTGTGTATTTGAGTAGAATGAAGGTTTTTCATACATTTACACCGAGCTGTGCTCTCAGAAACGCTCGAAACACGCGATATCACGATTTTGGTGTTCGTCGATGTTTCGTTCGCCACAGCTATGCCAGACAACTTTTAACGCATGCATATTAGGCATTTGAGTAGAATGAAGGTTTTTGACACATTTGCACCGAGCTGAGCTCTCAGAAACGCTCGAAACACGCGATATCACGATTTTTGTACTATTCAAAGTTTCATACGCCACAGCTGTGCCAGACAAATTTTAACACATGGATCTTGTGTATTTGAGTAGAATGAAGGTTTTTGACACATTTACACCGAGCTGTGCTCACAGAAACGTTCGAAACACGCGATATCACGATTTTGGTGTTCTTCAATGTTTCGTTCGCCACAGCTGTGCCAGACAACTTTTAACACGTGGATCTTGTGTATTTGAGTAGAATGAAGGTTTTTGACACATTTATACCGAGCTGTGCTCTGAGATACGCTCGAAACACGCGATATCACGATTTTGGTGTTCTTCAATGTTTCGTTCGCCACAGCTGTGCCAGACAACTTTTAACACCTGGATCTTGTGTATTTGAGTAGAATGAAGGTTTTTGACACATTTACACCGAGCTGTACTCTCAGAATCGCTCGAAACCCGCGATATCACGATTTTGGTGTTCTTCGATTTTTCGTTCGCCACAGCTGTGGCAGACGACTTTTAACGCATGTATAATGTGCATTTGAGTAGAATGAAGGTTTTTCATACATTTACACCGAGCTGTGCTCTCAGAAACGTTCGAAACACGCGATATCACGATTTTGGAACTGTTCAACGTTTCGTTCGCCACAGCTGTGCCAGACGACTTTTAACACATGGATCTTGTGTATTCGAGTAAAATGAAGGTTTTTGACACATTTATACCGAGCTGTGCTCTGAGATACGCTCGAAACACGCGATATCACGATTTTGGAACTGTTGATCGTTTCGTTCGCCACAGCTGTGCCAGACGACTTTTAACACATGGATCTTGTGTATTTGAGTAGAATGAAGGTTTTTGACACATTTACACCGAGCTGTGCTCTCCGGAACGCTCGAAACACGCGATATCACGATTTTGGTCCTGTTCAAAGTTTCGTTCGCCACAGCTGTGCCAGACAACTTTTAACACGTGGATCTTGTGTATTTGAGTAGAATGAAGGTTTTTGACACATTTACACCGAGCTGTACTCTCAGAAACGCTCGAAACCGGCGATATCACGATTTTGGTGTTCTTCGATTTTTCGTTCGCCACAGCTGTGGCAGACGACTTTTAACGCATGGATAATGTGCATTTGAGTAGAATGAAGGTTTTTCATACATTTACACCGAGCTGTGCTCTCAGAAATGTTCGAAACACGCGATATCACGATTTTGGAACAGTTGAACGTTTCGTTCGCCACAGCGGTGCCAGACGACTTTTAACACATGGATATTGTGTATTTGAGTAGAATGAAGGTTTTTGACACATTTATACCGAGCTGTGCTCTGAAAAACTCTCGAAACACGCAATATCACGATTTTGGTGTTCGTCGATGTTTCGTTCGCCACAGCTGTGCCAGACAACTTTTAACGCATGCATATTAGGCATTTGAGTAGAATGAAGGTTTTTGACACATTTGCACCGAGCAGAGCTCTCAGAAACGCTCGAAACACGCGATATCACGATTTTTGTACTATTCAAAGTTTCATACGCCACAGCTGTGCCAGACAAATTTTAACACATGGATCTTGTGTATTTGAGTAGAATGAAGGTTTTTGACACATTTACACCGAGCTGTGCTCACAGAAACGTTCGAAACACGCGATATCACGATTTTGGTGTTCTTCAATGTTTCGTTCGCCACAGCTGTGCCAGACAACTTTTAACACGTGGATCTTGTGTATTTGAGTAGAATGAAGGTTTTTGACACATTTATACCGAGCTGTGCTCTGAGATACGCTCGAAACACGCGATATCACGATTTTGGTGTTCTTCAATGTTTCGTTCGCCACAGCTGTGCCAGACAACTTTTAACACCTGGATCTTGTGTATTTGAGTAGAATGAAGGTTTTTGACACATTTACACCGAGCTGTACTCTCAGAATCGCTCGAAACCCGCGATATCACGATTTTGGTGTTCTTCGATTTTTCGTTCGCCACAGCTGTGGCAGACGACTTTTAACGCATGTATAATGTGCATTTGAGTAGAATGAAGGTTTTTCATACATTTACACCGAGCTGTGCTCTCAGAAACGTTCGAAACACGCGATATCACGATTTTGGAACTGTTCAACGTTTCGTTCGCCACAGCTGTGCCAGACGACTTTTAACACATGGATCTTGTGTATTCGAGTAAAATGAAGGTTTTTGACACATTTATACCGAGCTGTGCTCTGAGATACGCTCGAAACACGCGATATCACGATTTTGGAACTGTTGATCGTTTCGTTCGCCACAGCTGTGCCAGACGACTTTTAACACATGGATCTTGTGTATTTGAGTAGAATGAAGGTTCTTGACACATTTACACCGAGCTGTGCTCTCCGGAACGCTCGAAACACGCGATATCACGATTTTGGTCCTGTTCAAAGTTTCGTTCGCCACAGCTGTGCCAGACAACTTTTAACACGTGGATCTTGTGTATTTGAGTAGAATGAAGGTTTTTGACACATTTACACCGAGCTGTACTCTCAGAAACGCTCGAAACCGGCGATATCACGATTTTGGTGTTCTTCGATTTTTCGTTCGCCACAGCTGTGGCAGACGACTTTTAACGCATGGATAATGTGCATTTGAGTAGAATGAAGGTTTTTCATACATTTACACCGAGCTGTGCTCTCAGAAATGTTCGAAACACGCGATATCACGATTTTGGAACAGTTGAACGTTTCGTTCGCCACAGCGGTGCCAGACGACTTTTAACACATGGATATTGTGTATTTGAGTAGAATGAAGGTTTTTGACACATTTATACCGAGCTGTGCTCTGAAAAACTCTCGAAACACGCAATATCACGATTTTGGTGTTCGTCGATGTTTCGTTCGCCACAGCTGTGCCAGACAACTTTTAACGCATGCATATTAGGCATTTGAGTAGAATGAAGGTTTTTGACACATTTGCACCGAGCAGAGCTCTCAGAAACGCTCGAAACACGCGATATCACGATTTTTGTACTATTCAAAGTTTCATACGCCACAGCTGTGCCAGACAAATTTTAACACATGGATCTTGTGTATTTGAGTTGAATGAAGGTTTTTTACACATTTACACCGAGCTGTGCTCACAGAAACGTTCGAAACACGCGATATCACGATTTTGGTGTTCTTCAATGTTTCGTTCGCCACAGCTGTGCCAGACGACTTTTAACACATGGATCTTGTGTATTTGAGTAGAATGAAGGTTTTTGACACATTTATACCGAGCTGTGCTCTGAGATACGCTCGAAACACGCGATATCACTATTTTGGTGTTCGTCGATTTTTCGTTCGCCACAGCTGTGCCAGACGACTTTTAACGCATGAATATTGTGCATTTGAGTAGAATGAAGGTTTTTGACACATTTACACCGAGCTGTGCTCTCAGGAACGCTCGAAACACGCGATATCACGATTTTGGTCCTGTTCAAAGTTTCGTTCGCCACAGCTGTGCCCGACAACTTTTAACACGTGGATCTTGTGTATTTGAGTAGAATGAAGGTTTTTGACACATTTGCACCGAGCTGTGCTCTCAGAAATGCTCGAAACACGCGATATCACGATTTTGGTACTGGTCAACGTTTCGTTCGCCACAGCTGTGCCAGACGACTTTTAACACATGGATCTTGTGTATTCGAGTAAAATGAAGGTTTTTGACACATTTATACCGAGCTGTGCTCTGAGAGACGCTCGAAACACGCGATATCACGATTTTGGTGTTCGTCGATTTTTCGTTCGCCACAGCTGTGCCAGACGACTTTTAACACACGGATCTTGTGTATTTGAGTAGAATGAAGGTTTTTGACACATTTACACCGAGCTGTGCTCACAGAAACGTTCGAAACACGCGATATCACGATTTTGGTGTTCTTCAATGTTTCGTTCGCCACAGCTGTGCCAGACAACTTTTAACACGTGGATCTTGTGTATTTGAGTAGAATGAAGGTTTTTGACACATTTACACCGAGCTGTACTCTCAGAATCGCTCGAAACCCGCGATATCACGATTTTGGTGTTCTTCGATTTTTCGTTCGCCACAGCTGTGGCAGACGACTTTTAACGTTTGGATAATGTGCATTTGAGTAGAATGAAGGTTTTTCATACATTTACACCGAGCTGTGCTCTCAGAAACGTTCGAAACACGCGATATCACGATTTTGGAACTGTTCAACGTTTCGTTCGCCACAGCTGTGCCAGACGACTTTTAACACATGGATCTTGTGTATTTGAGTAGAATGAAGGTTTTTGATACATTTATACCGAGCTGTGCTCTGAGATACGCTCGAAACACGCGATATCACGATTTTGGTGTTCGTCGATTTTTCGTTCGCCACAGCTGTGCCAGACGACTTTTAACACGTGGATCTTGTGTATTTGAGTAGAATGAAGGTTTTTGACACATTTACAACGAGCTGTGCTCACAGAAACGTTCGAAACAGGCGATATCACGATTTTGGTGTTCTTCGATTTTTCGTTCGCCACAGCTGTGGCAGACGACTTTTAACGCATGGATAATGTGCATTTGAGTAGAATGAAGGTTTTTCATACATTTACACCGAGCTGTGCTCTCAGAAATGTTCGAAACACGCGATATCACGATTTTGGAACAGTTGAACGTTTCGTTCGCCACAGCGGTGCCAGACGACTTTTAACACATGGATCTTGTGTATTTGAGTAGAATGAAGGTTTTTGATACATTTATACCGAGCTGTGCTCTGAGAGACTCTCGAAACACGCAATATCACGATTTTGGTGTTCGTCGATGTTTCGTTCGCCACAGCTGTGCCAGACAACTTTTAACGCATGCATATTAGGCATTTGAGTAGAATGAAGGTTTTTGACACATTTGCACCGAGCAGAGCTCTCAGAAACGCTCGAAACACGCGATATCACGATTTTTGTACTATTCAAAGTTTCATACGCCACAGCTGTGCCAGACAAATTTTAACACATGGATCTTGTGTATTTGAGTTGAATGAAGGTTTTTTACACATTTACACCGAGCTGTGCTCACAGAAACGTTCGAAACACGCGATATCACGATTTTGGTGTTCTTCAATGTTTCGTTCGCCACAGCTGTGCCAGACGACTTTTAACACATGGATCTTGTGTATTTGAGTAGAATGAAGGTTTTTGACACATTTATACCGAGCTGTGCTCTGAGATACGCTCGAAACACGCGATATCACTATTTTGGTGTTCGTCGATTTTTCGTTCGCCACAGCTGTGCCAGACGACTTTTAACGCATGAATATTGTGCATTTGAGTAGAATGAAGGTTTTTGACACATTTGCACCGAGCTGTGCTCTCAGAAATGCTCGAAACACGCGATATCACGATTTTGGTACTGGTCAACGTTTCGTTCGCCACAGCTGTGCCAGACGACTTTTAACACATGGATCTTGTGTATTTGAGTAGAATGAAGGGTTTTCATACATTTACACCGAGCTGTGCTCTCAGAAACGTTCGAAACACGCGATATCACGACTTTGGTACTGTTCAACGTTTCGTTCGCCACAGCTGTGCCAGACGACTTTTAACACATGGATCTTGTGTATTTGAGTAGTATGAAGGTTTTTACACATTTATACCGAGCTGTGCTCTGAGAGACGCTCGAAACACGCGATATCACGATTTTGGTGTTCGTCGATTTTTCGTTCGCCACAGCTGTGCCAGACGACTTTTAACACATGGATCTTGTGTATTTGAGTAGAATGAAGGTTTTCGACACATTTACACCGAGCTGTGCTCTCAGGAACGCTCGAAACACGCGATATCACGATTTTGGTACTGGTCAACGTTTCGTTCGCCACAGCTGTGCCAGACGACTTTTAACACATGGATCTTGTGTATTTGAGTAGAATGAAGGTTTTTCATACATTTACACCGAGCTGTGCTCTCAGAAACGTTCGAAACACGCGATATCACGATTTTGGTACTGTTCAACGTTTCGTTCGCCACAGCTGTGCCAGACGACTTTTAACACATGGATCTTGTGTATTTGAGTAGTATGAAGGTTTTTGACACATTTATACCGAGCTGTGCTCTGAGAGACGCTCGAAACACGCGATATCACGATTTTGGTGTTCTTCGATGTTTCGTCCGCGACAGCTGTGCCAGACGACTTTAACCGCATGTATATTGTGCATTTGAGTAGAATGAAGGATTTTGACGCATTTACACCGAGCTGTGCTCTCAGAAACGTTCGAAACACGCGATATCACGATTTTGGTGTTCTTCAATGTTTCGTTCGCCACAGCTGTGCCAGACAACTTTTAACACATGGATCTTGTGTATTTGAGTAGAATGAAGGTTTTTGACACATTTGCACCGAGCTGTGCTCTCAGAAATGCTCGAAACACGCGATATCACGATTTTGGTACAGGTCAACGTTTCGTTCGCCACAGCTGTGCCAGACGACTTTTAACACATGGATCTTGTGTATTTGAGTAGTATGAAGGTTTTTGACACATTTATACCGAGCTGTGCTCTGAGAGACGCTCGAAACACGCGATATCACGATTTTGGTGTTCGTCGATTTTTCGTTCGCCACAGCTGTGCCAGACGACTTTTAACACATGGATCTTGTGTATTTGAGTAGAATGAAGGTTTTCGACACATTTACACCGAGCTGTGCTCTCAGGAACGCTCGAAACACGCGATATCACGATTTTGGTACTGGTCAACGTTTCGTTCGCCACAGCTGTGCCAGACGACTTTTAACACATGGATCTTGTGTATTTGAGTAGAATGAAGGTTTTTCATACATTTACACCGAGCTGTGCTCTCAGAAACGTTCGAAACACGCGATATCACGATTTTGGTACTGTTCAACGTTTCGTTCGCCACAGCTGTGCCAGACGACTTTTAACACATGGATCTTGTGTATTTGAGTAGTATGAAGGTTTTTGACACATTTATACCGAGCTGTGCTCTGAGAGACGCGCGAAACACGCGATATCACGATTTTGGTGTTCTTCGATGTTTCGTCCGCGACAGCTGTGCCAGACGACTTTAACCGCATGTATATTGTGCATTTGAGTAGAATGAAGGATTTTGACGCATTTACACCGAGCTGTGCTCTCAGAAACGTTCGAAACACGCGATATCACGATTTTGGTGTTCTTCAATGTTTCGTTCGCCACAGCTGTGCCAGACAACTTTTAACACATGGATCTTGTGTATTTGAGTAGAATGAAGGTTTTTGACACATTTGCACCGAGCTGTGCTCTCAGAAATGCTCGAAACACGCGATATCACGATTTTGGTACAGGTCAACGTTTCGTTCGCCACAGCTGTGCCAGACGACTTTTAACACATGGATCTTGTGTATTTGAGTAGAATGAAGGTTTTTGACACATTTATACCGAGCTGTGCTCTGAGATACGCTCGAAACACGCGATATCACGATTTTGGAACTGTTTAACGTTTCGTTCGCCACAGCTGTGCCAGACGACTTTTAACACATCTATCTTGTGTATTTGAGTAGAATGAAGGTTTTTGACGCATTTACACCGAGCTGTGCTCTCAGAAACGCTCGAAACACGCGATATCACGATTTTGGAACTGTTCAACGATTCGTTCGCCACAGCTGTGCCAGACGACTTTTAACACATGGATCTTGTGTATTTGAGTAGAATGAAGGTTTTTCATACATTTACACCGAGCTGTGCTCTCAGAAACGCTCGAAACACGCGATATTACGATTTTGGTGTTCTTCGATGTTTCGTCCGCGACAGCTGTGCCAGACGACTTTAACCGCATGTATATTGTGCATTTGAGTAAAATGAAGGATTTTGACGCATTTACACCGAGCTGTGCTCTCAGAAACGCTCGAAACACGCGATATCACGATTTTGGTACTGTTCAACGATTCGTTCGCCACAGCTGTGCCAGACGACTTTTAACACATGGATCTTGTGTATTTGAGTAGAATGAAGGTTTTTCATACATTTACACCGAGCTGTGCTCTCAGAAACGCTCGAAACACGCGATATCACGATTTTTGTACTGTTTAAAGTTTCATTCGCCACAGCTGTGCCAGACAACTTTGAACACATGGATCTTGTGTATTTGAGTAGAATGAAGGTTTTTGACACATTTACACCGAGCTGTGCTCACAGAAACGTTCGAAACACGCGATATCACGATTTTGGTGTTCTTCAATGTTTCGTTCGCCACAGCTGTGCCAGACAACTTTTAACACATGGATCTTGTGTATTTGAGTAGAATGAAGGTTTTTCATACATTTACACCGAGCTGTGCTCTCAGAAACGATCGAAACACGCGATATCACGATTTTGGAACTGTTCAACGTTTCGTTCGCCACAGCTGTGCCAGACGACTTTTAACACATGGATCTTGTGTATTTGAGTAGAATGAAGGGTTTTCATACATTTACACCGAGCAGTGCTCTCAGAAACGTTCGAAACACGCGATATCACGACTTTGGTACTGTTCAACGTTTCGTTCGCCACAGCTGTGCCAGACGACTTTTAACACATGGATCTTGTGTATTTGAGTAGTATGAAGGTTTTTGACACATTTATACCGAGCTGTGCTCTGAGAGACGCTCGAAACACGCGATATCACGATTTTGGTGTTCGTCGATTTTTCGTTCGCCACAGCTGTGCCAGACGACTTTTAACACATGGATCTTGTGTATTTGAGTAGAATGAAATTTTTCGACACATTTACACCGAGCTGTGCTCTCAGGAACGCTCGAAACACGCGATATCACGATTTTGGTCCTGTTTAAAGTTTCGTTCGCCACAGCTGTGCCAGACAACTTTTAACACGTGGATCTTGTGTATTTGAGTAGAATGAAGGTTTTTGACACATTCACACCGAGCTGTACTCTCAGAAACGCTCGAAACACGCGATATCACGATTTTGGTGTTCTTCGATGTTTCGTCCGCGACAGCTGTGCCAGACGACTTTAACCGCATGTATATTGTGCATTTGAGTAGAATGAAGGATTTTGACGCATTTACACCGAGCTGTGCTCTCAGAAACGCTCGAAACACTCGATATCACGATTTTGGTACTGTTCAACGTTTCGTTCGCCACAGCTGTGCCAGACGACTTTTAACACATGGATCTGTGTATTTGAGTAGAATGAAGGTTTTTGACACATTTACACCGAGCTGTGCTCTCAGAAACGCTCGAAACACGCGATATCACGATTTTTGTACTGTTTAAAGTTTCATTCGCCACAGCTGTGCCAGACAACTTTGAACACATGGATCTTGTGTATTTGAGTAGAATGAAGGTTTTTGACACATTTACACCGAGCTGTGCTCACAGAAACGTTCGAAACACGCGATATCACGATTTTGGTGTTCTTCAATGTTTCGTTCGCCACAGCTGTGCCAGACAACTTTTAACACATGGATCTTGTGTATTTGAGTAGAATGAAGGTTTTTCATACATTTACGCCGAGCTGTGCTCTCAGAAACGTTCGAAACACGCGATATCACGATTTTGGAACTGTTCAACGTTTCGTTCGCCACAGCTGTGCCAGACGACTTTTAACACATGGATCTTGTGTATTTGAGTAGAATGAAGGTTTTTGACACATTTATACCGAGCTGTGCTCTGAGAGACGCTCGAAACACGCGATATCACGATTTTGGTGTTCGTCGATTTTTCGTTCGCCACAGCTGTGCCAGACGACTTTTAACACATGGATCTTGTGTATTTGAGTAGAATGAAGGTTTTTGACACATTTACACCGAGCTGTGCTCACAGAAACGTTCGAAACACGCGATATCACGATTTTGGTGTTCTTCAATGTTTCGTTCGCCACAGCTGTGCCAGACAAATTTTAACACGTGGATCTTGTGTATTTGAGTAGAATGAAGGTTTTTGACACATTTACACCGAGCTGTACTCTCAGAATCGCTCGAAACCCGCGATATCACGATTTTGGTGTTCTTCGATTTTTCGTTCGCCACAGCTGTGGCAGACGACTTTTAACGTTTGGATAATGTGCATTTGAGTAGAATGAAGGTTTTTCATACATTTACACCGAGCTGTGCTCTCAGAAACGTTCGAAACACGCGATATCACGATTTTGGAACTGTTCAACGTTTCGTTCGCCACAGCTGTGCCAGACGACTTTTAACACATGGATCTTGTGTATTTGAGTAGAATGAAGGTTTTTGATACATTTATACCGAGCTGTGCTCTGAGATACGCTCGAAACACGCGATATCACGATTTTGGTGTTCGTCGATTTTTCGTTCGCCACAGCTGTGCCAGACGACTTTTAACACGTGGATCTTGTGTATTTGAGTAGAATGAAGGTTTTTGACACATTTACAACGAGCTGTGCTCACAGAAACGTTCGAAACAGGCGATATCACGATTTTGGTGTTCTTCGATTTTTCGTTCGCCACAGCTGTGGCAGACGACTTTTAACGCATGGATAATGTGCATTTGAGTAGAATGAAGGTTTTTCATACATTTACACCGAGCTGTGCTCTCAGAAATGTTCGAAACACGCGATATCACGATTTTGGAACAGTTGAACGTTTCGTTCGCCACAGCGGTGCCAGACGACTTTTAACACATGGATCTTGTGTATTTGAGTAGAATGAAGGTTTTTGATACATTTATACCGAGCTGTGCTCTGAGAGACTCTCGAAACACGCAATATCACGATTTTGGTGTTCGTCGATGTTTCGTTCGCCACAGCTGTGCCAAACAACTTTTAACGCATGCATATTAGGCATTTGAGTAGAATGAAGGTTTTTGACACATTTGCACCGAGCAGAGCTCTCAGAAACGCTCGAAACACGCGATATCACGATTTTTGTACTATTCAAAGTTTCATACGCCACAGCTGTGCCAGACAAATTTTAACACATGGATCTTGTGTATTTGAGTTGAATGAAGGTTTTTTACACATTTACACCGAGCTGTGCTCACAGAAACGTTCGAAACACGCGATATCACGATTTTGGTGTTCTTCAATGTTTCGTTCGCCACAGCTGTGCCAGACGACTTTTAACACATGGATCTTGTGTATTTGAGTAGAATGAAGGTTTTTGACACATTTATACCGAGCTGTGCTCTGAGATACGCTCGAAACACGCGATATCACTATTTTGGTGTTCGTCGATTTTTCGTTCGCCACAGCTGTGCCAGACGACTTTTAACGCATGAATATTGTGCATTTGAGTAGAATGAAGGTTTTTGACACATTTGCACCGAGCTGTGCTCTCAGAAATGCTCGAAACACGCGATATCACGATTTTGGTACTGGTCAACGTTTCGTTCGCCACAGCTGTGCCAGACGACTTTTAACACATGGATCTTGTGTATTTGAGTAGAATGAAGGGTTTTCATACATTTACACCGAGCTGTGCTCTCAGAAACGTTCGAAACACGCGATATCACGACTTTGGTACTGTTCAACGTTTCGTTCGCCACAGCTGTGCCAGACGACTTTTAACACATGGATCTTGTGTATTTGAGTAGTATGAAGGTTTTTACACATTTATACCGAGCTGTGCTCTGAGAGACGCTCGAAACACGCGATATCACGATTTTGGTGTTCGTCGATTTTTCGTTCGCCACAGCTGTGCCAGACGACTTTTAACACATGGATCTTGTGTATTTGAGTAGAATGAAGGTTTTCGACACATTTACACCGAGCTGTGCTCTCAGGAACGCTCGAAACACGCGATATCACGATTTTGGTACTGGTCAACGTTTCGTTCGCCACAGCTGTGCCAGACGACTTTTAACACATGGATCTTGTGTATTTGAGTAGAATGAAGGTTTTTCATACATTTACACCGAGCTGTGCTCTCAGAAACGTTCGAAACACGCGATATCACGATTTTGGTACTGTTCAACGTTTCGTTCGCCACAGCTGTGCCAGACGACTTTTAACACATGGATCTTGTGTATTTGAGTAGTATGAAGGTTTTTGACACATTTATACCGAGCTGTGCTCTGAGAGACGCTCGAAACACGCGATATCACGATTTTGGTGTTCTTCGATGTTTCGTCCGCGACAGCTGTGCCAGACGACTTTAACCGCATGTATATTGTGCATTTGAGTAGAATGAAGGATTTTGACGCATTTACACCGAGCTGTGCTCTCAGAAACGTTCGAAACACGCGATATCACGATTTTGGTGTTCTTCAATGTTTCGTTCGCCACAGCTGTGCCAGACAACTTTTAACACATGGATCTTGTGTATTTGAGTAGAATGAAGGTTTTTGACACATTTGCACCGAGCTGTGCTCTCAGAAATGCTCGAAACACGCGATATCACGATTTTGGTACAGGTCAACGTTTCGTTCGCCACAGCTGTGCCAGACGACTTTTAACACATGGATCTTGTGTATTTGAGTAGTATGAAGGTTTTTGACACATTTATACCGAGCTGTGCTCTGAGAGACGCTCGAAACACGCGATATCACGATTTTGGTGTTCGTCGATTTTTCGTTCGCCACAGCTGTGCCAGACGACTTTTAACACATGGATCTTGTGTATTTGAGTAGAATGAAGGTTTTCGACACATTTACACCGAGCTGTGCTCTCAGGAACGCTCGAAACACGCGATATCACGATTTTGGTACTGGTCAACGTTTCGTTCGCCACAGCTGTGCCAGACGACTTTTAACACATGGATCTTGTGTATTTGAGTAGAATGAAGGTTTTTCATACATTTACACCGAGCTGTGCTCTCAGAAACGTTCGAAACACGCGATATCACGATTTTGGTACTGTTCAACGTTTCGTTCGCCACAGCTGTGCCAGACGACTTTTAACACATGGATCTTGTGTATTTGAGTAGTATGAAGGTTTTTGACACATTTATACCGAGCTGTGCTCTGAGAGACGCTCGAAACACGCGATATCACGATTTTGGTGTTCTTCGATGTTTCGTCCGCGACAGCTGTGCCAGACGACTTTAACCGCATGTATATTGTGCATTTGAGTAGAATGAAGGATTTTGACGCATTTACACCGAGCTGTGCTCTCAGAAACGTTCGAAACACGCGATATCACGATTTTGGTGTTCTTCAATGTTTCGTTCGCCACAGCTGTGCCAGACAACTTTTAACACATGGATCTTGTGTATTTGAGTAGAATGAAGGTTTTTGACACATTTGCACCGAGCTGTGCTCTCAGAAATGCTCGAAACACGCGATATCACGATTTTGGTACAGGTCAACGTTTCGTTCGCCACAGCTGTGCCAGACGACTTTTAACACATGGATCTTGTGTATTTGAGTAGAATGAAGGTTTTTGACACATTTATACCGAGCTGTGCTCTGAGATACGCTCGAAACACGCGATATCACGATTTTGGAACTGTTCAACGTTTCGTTCGCCACAGCTGTGCCAGACGACTTTTAACACATCTATCTTGTGTATTTGAGTAGAATGAAGGTTTTTGACGCATTTACACCGAGCTGTGCTCTCAGAAACGCTCGAAACACGCGATATCACGATTTTGGAACTGTTCAACGATTCGTTCGCCACAGCTGTGCCAGACGACTTTTAACACATGGATCTTGTGTATTTGAGTAGAATGAAGGTTTTTCATACATTTACACCGAGCTGTGCTCTCAGAAACGCTCGAAACACGCGATATTACGATTTTGGTGTTCTTCGATGTTTCGTCCGCGACAGCTGTGCCAGACGACTTTAACCGCATGTATATTGTGCATTTGAGTAAAATGAAGGATTTTGACGCATTTACACCGAGCTGTGCTCTCAGAAACGCTCGAAACACGCGATATCACGATTTTGGTACTGTTCAACGATTCGTTCGCCACAGCTGTGCCAGACGACTTTTAACACATGGATCTTGTGTATTTGAGTAGAATGAAGGTTTTTCATACATTTACACCGAGCTGTGCTCTCAGAAACGCTCGAAACACGCGATATCACGATTTTTGTACTGTTTAAAGTTTCATTCGCCACAGCTGTGCCAGACAACTTTGAACACATGGATCTTGTGTATTTGAGTAGAATGAAGGTTTTTGACACATTTACACCGAGCTGTGCTCACAGAAACGTTCGAAACACGCGATATCACGATTTTGGTGTTCTTCAATGTTTCGTTCGCCACAGCTGTGCCAGACAACTTTTAACACATGGATCTTGTGTATTTGAGTAGAATGAAGGTTTTTCATACATTTACACCGAGCTGTGCTCTCAGAAACGATCGAAACACGCGATATCACGATTTTGGAACTGTTCAACGTTTCGTTCGCCACAGCTGTGCCAGACGACTTTTAACACATGGATCTTGTGTATTTGAGTAGAATGAAGGGTTTTCATACATTTACACCGAGCTGTGCTCTCAGAAACGTTCGAAACACGCGATATCACGACTTTGGTACTGTTCAACGTTTCGTTCGCCACAGCTGTGCCAGACGACTTTTAACACATGGATCTTGTGTATTTGAGTAGTATGAAGGTTTTTGACACATTTATACCGAGCTGTGCTCTGAGAGACGCTCGAAACACGCGATATCACGATTTTGGTGTTCGTCGATTTTTCGTTCGCCACAGCTGTGCCAGACGACTTTTAACACATGGATCTTGTGTATTTGAGTAGAATGAAATTTTTCGACACATTTACACCGAGCTGTGCTCTCAGGAACGCTCGAAACACGCGATATCACGATTTTGGTCCTGTTTAAAGTTTCGTTCGCCACAGCTGTGCCAGACAACTTTTAACACGTGGATCTTGTGTATTTGAGTAGAATGAAGGTTTTTGACACATTCACACCGAGCTGTACTCTCAGAAACGCTCGAAACACGCGATATCACGATTTTGGTGTTCTTCGATGTTTCGTCCGCGACAGCTGTGCCAGACGACTTTAACCGCATGTATATTGTGCATTTGAGTAGAATGAAGGATTTTGACGCATTTACACCGAGCTGTGCTCTCAGAAACGCTCGAAACACTCGATATCACGATTTTGGTACTGTTCAACGTTTCGTTCGCCACAGCTGTGCCAGACGACTTTTAACACATGGATCTGTGTATTTGAGTAGAATGAAGGTTTTTGACACATTTACACCGAGCTGTGCTCTCAGAAACGCTCGAAACACGCGATATCACGATTTTTGTACTGTTTAAAGTTTCATTCGCCACAGCTGTGCCAGACAACTTTGAACACATGGATCTTGTGTATTTGAGTAGAATGAAGGTTTTTGACACATTTACACCGAGCTGTGCTCACAGAAACGTTCGAAACACGCGATATCACGATTTTGGTGTTCTTCAATGTTTCGTTCGCCACAGCTGTGCCAGACAACTTTTAACACATGGATCTTGTGTATTTGAGTAGAATGAAGGTTTTTCATACATTTACGCCGAGCTGTGCTCTCAGAAACGTTCGAAACACGCGATATCACGATTTTGGAACTGTTCAACGTTTCGTTCGCCACAGCTGTGCCAGACGACTTTTAACACATGGATCTTGTGTATTTGAGTAGAATGAAGGTTTTTGACACATTTATACCGAGCTGTGCTCTGAGAGACGCTCGAAACACGCGATATCACGATTTTGGTGTTCGTCGATTTTTCGTTCGCCACAGCTGTGCCAGACGACTTTTAACACATGGATCTTGTGTATTTGAGTAGAATGAAGTTTTTCGACACATTTACACCGAGCTGTGCTCTCAGGAACGCTCGAAACACGCGATATCACGATTTTGGTCCTGTTTAAAGTTTCGTTCGCCACAGCTGTGCCAGACAACTTTTAACACGTGGATCTTGTGTATTTGAGTAGAATGAAGGTTTTTGACACATTCACACCGAGCTGTACTCTCAGAAACGCTCGAAACACGCGATATCACGATTTTGGTGTTCTTCGATGTTTCGTCCGCGACAGCTGTGCCAGACGACTTTAACCGCATGTATATTGTGCATTTGAGTAGAATGAAGGATTTTGACGCATTTACACCGAGCTGTGCTCTCAGAAACGCTCGAAACACTCGATATCACGATTTTGGTACTGTTCAACGTTTCGTTCGCCACAGCTGTGCCAGACGACTTTTAACACATGGATCTGTGTATTTGAGTAGAATGAAGGTTTTTGACACATTTACACCGAGCTGTGCTCTCAGAAACGCTCGAAACACGCGATATCACGATTTTTGTACTGTTTAAAGTTTCATTCGCCACAGCTGTGCCAGACAACTTTGAACACATGGATCTTGTGTATTTGAGTAGAATGAAGGTTTTTGACACATTTACACCGAGCTGTGCTCACAGAAACGTTCGAAACACGCGATATCACGATTTTGGTGTTCTTCAATGTTTCGTTCGCCACAGCTGTGCCAGACAACTTTTAACACATGGATCTTGTCTATTTGAGTAGAATGAAAGTTTTTAACACATATACACCGAGCCGTACTCTCAGGAACGCTCGAAACCCGCGATATCACGATTTTGGTGTTCTTCGATTTTTCGTTCGCCACAGCTGTGGCAGACGACTTTTAGCGCATGGATAATGTGCATTTGCGTAGAATGAAGGTTTTTGACACATTTACAACGAGCTGAGCTCTCAGAAACGCTCGAAACACGCGATATCACGATTTTGGAACTGTTCAACGTTACGTTCGCCACAGCTGTGCCAGACGACTTTTAACACATGGATCTTGTGTATTTGAGTAGAATGAAGGTTTATCATACATTTACACCGAGCTGTGCTCTCAGAAACGTTCGAAACACGCGATATCACGATTTTGGTACTGTTCAACGTTTCGTTCGCCACAGCTGTGCCAGACGACTTTTAACACATGGATCTTGTGTATTTGAGTAGTATGAAGGTTTTTCATACATTTACACCGAGCTGTGCTCTCAGAAACGCTCGAAACACGCGATATCACGATTTTGGTGTTCGTCGATTTTTCGTTCGCCACAGCTGTGCCAGACGACTTTTAACGCATGAATATTGTGCATTTGAGTAGAATGAAGGTTTTTCATACATTTACACCGAGCTGTGCTGTCAGAATCGTTCGAAACACGCGATATCACGATTTTGGAACTGTTCAACGTTTCGTTCGCCACAGCTGTGCCAGACGACTTTTAACACATGGATCTTGTGTATTTGAGTAGAATGAAGGGTTTTCATACATTTACACCGAGCTGTGCTCTCAGAAACGTTCGAAACACGCGATATCACGACTTTGGTACTGTTCAACGTTTCGTTCGCCACAGCTGTGCCAGACGACTTTTAACACATGGATCTTGTGTATTTGAGTAGTATGAAGGTTTTTGACACATTTATACCGAGCTGTGCTCTGAGAGACGCTCGAAACACGCGATATCACGATTTTGGTGTTCGTCGATTTTTCGTTCGCCACAGCTGTGCCAGACGACTTTTAACACATGGATCTTGTGTATTTGAGTAGAATGAAGGTTTTCGACACATTTACACCGAGCTGTGCTCTCAGGAACGCTCGAAACACGCGATATCACGATTTTGGTCCTGTTTAAAGTTTCGTTCGCCACAGCTGTGCCAGACAACTTTTAACACGTGGATCTTTTGTATTTGAGTAGAATGAAGGTTTTTGACACATTCACACCGAGCTGTACTCTCAGAAACGCTCGAAACACGCGATATCACGATTTTGGTGTTCTTCGATGTTTCGTCCGCGACAGCTGTGCCAGACGACTTTAACCGCATGTATATTGTGCATTTGAGTAGAATGAAGGATTTTGACGCATTTACACCGAGCTGTGCTCTCAGAAACGCTCGAAACACTCGATATCACGATTTTGGTAATGTTCAACGTTTCGTTCGCCACAGCTGTGCCAGACGACTTTTAACACATGGATCTTGTGTATTTGAGTAGAATGAAGGTTTTTGACACATTTACACCGAGCTGTGCTCTCAGAAACGCTCGAACCACGCGATATCACGATTTTGGTGTTCTTCAATGTTTCGTTCGCCACAGCTGTGCCAGACAACTTTTAACACGTGGATCTTGTGTATTTGAGTAGAATGAAGGTTTTTGACACATTTACACCGAGCTGTACTCTCAGAATCGCTCGAAAACCGCGATATCACGATTTTGGTGTTCTTCGATTTTTCGTTCGCCACAGCTGTGGCAGACGACTTTTAACGCATGTATAATGTGCATTTGAGTAGAATGAAGGTTTTTCATACATTTACACCGAGCTGTGCTCTCAGAAACGTTCGAAACACGCGATATCACGATTTTGGAACTGTTCAACGTTTCGTTCGCCACAGCTGTGCCAGACGACTTTTAACACATGGATCTTGTGTATTTGAGTAGTATGAAGGTTTTTGACACATTTATACCGAGCTGTGCTCTGAGAGACGCTCGAAACACGCGATATCACGATTTTGGTGTTCGTCGATTTTTCGTTCGCCACAGCTGTGCCAGACGACTTTTAACACATGGATCTTGTGTATTTGAGTAGAATGAAGGTTTTCGACACATTTATACCGAGCTGTGCTCTCAGGAACGCTCGAAACACGCGATATCACGATTTTGGTCCTGTTTAAAGTTTCGTTCGCCACAGCTGTGCCAGACAACTTTTAACACGTGGATCTTGTGTATTTGAGTAGGTTTTTGACACATTCACACCGAGCTGTACTCTCAGAAACGCTCGAATCACGCGATATCACGATTTTGGTGTTCTTCGATGTTTCGTCCGCGACAGCTGTGCCAGACGACTTTAACCGCATGTATATTGTGCATTTGAGTAGAATGAAGGATTTTGACGCATTTACACCGAGCTGTGCTCTCAGAAACGCTCGAAACACTCGATATCACGATTTTGGTACTGTTCAACGTTTCGTTCGAAACAGCTGTGCCAGACGACTTTTAACACATGGATCTTGTGTATTTGAGTAGAATGAAGGTTTTTGACACATTTATACCGAGCTGTGCTCTGAGATACGCTCGAAACACGCGATATCACGATTTTGGTGTTCGTCGATTTTTCGTTCGCCACAGCTGTGCCAGACGACTTTTAACGCATGAATATTGTGCAATTGAGTAGAATGAAGGTTTTTCATACGTTTACACCGAGCTGTGCTGTCAGAAACGCTCGAAACACGCGATAACAAGATTTTGGTGTTCTTCAATGTTTCGTTCGCCACAGCTGTGCCAGACAACTTTTAACACATGGATCTTGTGTATTTGAGTAGAATGAAAGTTTTTAACACATATACACCGAGCCGTACTCTCAGAAACGCTCGAAACCCGCGATATCACGATTTTGGTGTTCTTCGATTTTTCGTTCGCCACAGCTGTGGCAGACGACTTTTAGTTCATGGATAATGTGCATTTGAGTAGAATGAAGGTTTTTGACACATTTACAACGAGCTGTGCTCTCAGAAACGCTCGAAACACGCGATATCACGATTTTGGAACTGTTCAACGTTTCGTTCGCCACAGCTGTGCCAGACGACTTTTAACACATGGATCTTGTGTATTTGAGTAGAATGAAGGTTTATCATACATTTACACCGAGCTGTGCTCTCAGAAACGTTCGAAACACGCGATATCACGATTTTGGTACTGTTCAACGTTTCGTTCGCCACAGCTGTGCCAGACGACTTTTAACACATGGATCTTGTGTATTTGAGTAGTATGAAGGTTTTTGACACATTTATACCGAGCTGTGCTCTGAGAGACGCTCGAAACACGCGATATCACGATTTTGGTGTTCGTCGATGTTTCGTTCGCCACAGCTGTGCCAGACAACTTTCAACGCATGCATATTAGGCATTTGAGTAGAATGAAGGTTTTTGACACATTTGCACCGAGCTGAGCTCTCAGAAACGCTCGAAACACGCGATATCACGATTTTTGTACTATTCAAAGTTTCATACGCCACAGCTGTGCCAGACAAAATTTAACACATGGATTGTGTATTTGAGTAGAATGAAGGTTTTTGACACATTTACACCGAGCTGTGCTCACAGAAACGTTCGAAACACGCGATATCACGATTTTGGTGTTCTTCAATGTTTCGTTCGCCACAGCTGTGCCAGACGACTTTTAACACATGGATCTTGTGTTTGAGTAGAATGAAGGTTTTTGACACATTTATACCGAGCTGTGCTCTGAGATACGCTCGAAACACGCGATATCACGATTTTGGTGTTCTTCAATGTTTCGTTCGCCACAGCTGTGCCAGACAACTTTTAACACGTGGATCTTGTGTATTTGAGTAGAATGAAGGTTTTTGACACATTTACACCGAGCTGTGCTCACAGAAACGTTCGAAACACGCGATATCACGATTTTGGTGTTCTTCAATGTTTCGTTCGCCACAGCTGTGCCAGACAACTTTTAACACGTGGATCTTGTGTATTTGAGTAGAATGAAGGTTTTTGACACATTTACACCGAGCTGTACTCTCAGAATCGCTCGAAACAAGCGATATCACGATTTTGGTGTTCTTCGATTTTTCGTTCGCCACAGCTGTGGCAGACGACTTTTAACGCATGGATAATGTGCATTTGAGTAGAATGAAGGTTTTTCATACATTTACACCGAGCTGTGCTCTCAGAAACGTTCGAAACACGCGATATCACGATTTTGGAACTGTTCAACGTTTCGTTCGCCACAGCTGTGCCAGACGACTTTTAACACATGGATCTTGTGTATTTGAGTAGAATGAAGGTTTTTCATACATTTACACCGAGCTGTGCTCTCAGAAACGTTCAAAACACGCGATATCACGACTTTGGTACTGTTCAACGTTTCGTTCGCCACAGCTGTGCCAGACGACTTTTAACACATGGATCTTGTGTATTTGAGTAGTATGAAGGTTTTTGACACATTTATACCGAGCTGTGCTCTGAGAGACGCTCGAAACACGCGATATCACGATTTTGGTGTTCGTCGATTTTTCGTTCGCCACAGCTGTGCCAGACGACTTTTAACACATGGATCTTGTGTATTTGAGTAGAATGAAGGTTTTCGACACATTTACACCGAGCTGTGCTCTCAGGAACGCTCGAAACACGCGATATCACGATTTTGGTCCTGTTTAAAGTTTCGTTCGCCACAGCTGTGCCAGACAACTTCTAACACGTGGATCTTGTGTATTTGAGTAGAATGAAGGTTTTTGACACATTCACACCGAGCTGTACTCTCAGAAACGCTCGAAACACGCGATATCACGATTTTGGTGTTCTTCGATGTTTCGTCCGCGACAGCTGTGCCAGACGACTTTAACCGCATGTATATTGTGCATTTGAGTAGAATGAAGGATTTTAACGCATTTACACCGAGCTGTGCTCTCAGAAACGTTCGAAATACGCGATATCACGATTTTGGTGTTCTTCAATGTTTCGTTCGCCACAGCTGTGCCAGACAACTTTTAACACGTGGATCTTGTGTATTTGAGTAGAATGAAGGTTTTTGACACATTTATACCGAGCTGTGCTCTGAGATACGCTCGAAACACGCGATATCACGATTTTGGTGTTCTTCAATGTTTCGTTCGCCACAGCTGTGCCAGACGACTTTTAACACATGCATCTTGTGTATTTGAGTAGAATGAAGGTTTTTGACACATTTATACCCAGCTGTGCTCTGAGATACGCTCGAAACACGCGATATCACGATTTTGGAACTGTTCAACTTTTCGTCCGCCACAGCTGTGCCAGACGACTTTTAACACATCTATCTTGTGTATTTGAGTAGAATGACGGTTTTTGACGCATTTACACCGAGCTGTGCTCTCAGAAACGCTCGAAACACGCGATATCACGATTTTGGAACTGTTCAACGATTCGTTCGCCACAGCTGTGCCAGACGACTTTTAACACATGGATCTTGTGTATTTGAGTAGAATGAAGGTTTTTCATACATTTACACCGAGCTGTGCTCTCAGAAACGCTCGAAACACGCGATATTACGATTTTGGTGTTCTTCGATGTTTCGTCCGCGACAGCTGTGCCAGACGACTTTAACCGCATGTATATTGTGCATTTGAGTAAAATGAAGGATTTTGACGCATTTACACCGAGCTGTGCTCTCAGAAACGTTCGAAACACGCGATATCACGATTTTGGTGTTCTTCAATGTTTCGTTCGCCACAGCTGTGCCAGACAACTTTTAACACATGGATCTTGTGTATTTGAGTAGAATGAAGGTTCTTGACACATTTGCACCGAGCTGTGCTCTCAGAAATGCTCGAAACACGCGATATCACGATTTTGGTACTGGTCAACGTTTCGTTCGCCACAGCTGTGCCAGACGACTTTTAACACATGGATCTTGTGTATTTGAGTAGAATGAAGGTTTTTGACACATTTATACCGAGCTGTGCTCTGAGATACGCTCGAAACACGCGATATCACGATTTTGGAACTGTTCAACGTTTCGTTCGCCACAGCTGTGCCAGACGACTTTTAACACATCTATCTTGTGTATTTGAGGAGAATGAAGGTTTTTGACGCATTTACACCGAGCTGTGCTCTCAGAAACGCTCGAAACACGCGATATCACGATTTTGGAACTGTTCAACGATTCGTTCGCCACAGCTGTGCCAGACGACTTTTAACACATGGATCTTGTGTATTTGAGTAGAATGAAGGTTTTTCATACATTTACACCGAGCTGTGCTCTCAGAAACGCTCGAAACACGCGATATTACGATTTTGGTGTTCTTCGATGTTTCGTCCGCGACAGCTGTGCCAGACGACTTTAACCGCATGTATATTGTGCATTTGAGTAAAATGAAGGATTTTGACGCATTTACACCGAGCTGTGCTCTCAGAAACGCTCGAAACACGCGATATCACGATTTTGGTACTGTTCAACGATTCGTTCGCCACAGCTGTGCCAGACGACTTTTAACACATGGATCTTGTGTATTTGAGTAGAATGAAGGTTTTTCATACATTTACACCGAGCTGTGCTCTCAGAAACGCTCGAAACACGCGATATCACGATTTTGGTGTTCGTCGATTTTTCGTTCGCCACAGCTGTGCCAGACGACTTTTAACGCATGAATATTGTGCATTTGAGTAGAATGAAGGTTTTTGACACATTTACAACGAGCTGTGCTCTCAGGAACAATCGAAACAGGCGATATCACGATTTTGGTCCTGTTCAAAGTTTCGTTCGCCACAGCTGTGCCAGACAACTTTTAACACGTGGATCTTGTGTATTTGAGTAGAATGAAGGTTTTTGACACATTTACACCGAGCTGTACTCTCAGAAACGCTCGAAACACGCGATATCACGACTTTGGTACTGTTCAACGTTTCGTTCGCCACAGCTGTGCCAGATGACTTTTAACACATGGATCTTGTGTATTTGAGTAGTATGAAGGTTTTTGACACATTTATACCGAGCTGTGCTCTGAGAAACGTTCGAAACACGCGATATCACGATTTTGGTACTGTTCAACGTTTCGTTCGCCACAGCTGTGCCAGACGACTTTTAACACATGGATCTTGTGTATTTGAGTAGAATGAAGGTTTTCGACACATTTACACCGAGCTGTGCTCTCAGGAACGCTCGAAACACGCGATATCACGATTTTGGTCCTGTTTAAAGTTTCGTTCGTCACAGCTGTGCCAGACAACTTTTAACACGTGGATCTTGTGTATTTGAGTAGAATGAAGGTTTTTGACACATTTACACCGAGCTGTACTCTCAGAATCGCTCGAAACCCGCGATATCACGATTTTGGTGTTCTTCGATTTTTCGTTCGCCACAGCTGTGGCAGACGACTTTTAACGCATGGATAATGTGCATTTGAGTAGAATGAAGGTTTTTCATACATTTACACCGAGCTGTGCTCTCAGAAACGTTCGAAACACGCGATATCACGATTTTGGAACTGTTCAACGTTTCGTTCGCCACAGCTGTGCCAGACGACTTTTAACACATCTATCTTGTGTATTTGAGTAGAATGAAGGTTTTTGACGCATTTACACCGAGCTGTGCTCTCAGAAACGCTCGAAACACGCGATATCACGATTTTGGTACTGTTCAACGTTTCGTTCGCCACAGCTGTGCCAGACGACTTTTAACACATGGATCTTGTGTATTTGAGTAGTATGAAGGTTTTTGACACATTTATACCGAGCTGTGCTCTGAGAGACGCTCGAAACACGCGATATCACGATTTTGGTGTTCTTCGATGTTTCGTCCGCGACAGCTGTGCCAGACTTTTAACCGCATGTATATTGTGCATTTGAGTAGAATGAAGGATTTTGACGCATTTACACCGAGCTGTGCTCTCAGAAACGCTCGAAACACTCGATATCACGATTTTGGTACTGTTCAACGTTTCGTTCGCCACAGCTGTGACAGACGACTTTTAACACATGGATCTTGTGTATTTGAGTAGAATGAAGGTTTTTGACACATTTACACCGAGCTGTGCTCTCAGAAACGCTCGAAACACGCGATATCACGATTTTGGTACTGGTCAACGTTTCGTTCGCCACAGCTGTGCCAGACGACTTTTAACACATGGATCTTGTGTATTTGAGTAGAATGAAGGTTTTTGACACATTTATACCGAGCTGTGCTCTGAGATACGCTCGAAACACGCGATATCACGATTTTGGAACTGTTCAACGTTTCGTTCGCCACAGCTGTGCCAGACGACTTTTAACACATCTATCTTGTGTATTTGAGTAGAATGAAGGTTTTTGACGCATTTACACCGAGCTGTGCTCTCAGAAACGCTCGAAACACGCGATATCACGATTTTTGAACTGTTCAACGATTCGTTCGCCACAGCTGTTCCAGACGACTTTTAACACATGGATCTTGTGTATTTGAGTAGAATGAAGGTTTTTCATACATTTACACCGAGCTGTGCTCTCAGAAATGTTCGAAACACGCGATATCACGATTTTGGTACTGTTCAACGTTTCGTTCGCCACAGCTGTGCCAGACGACTTTTAACACATGGATCTTGTGTATTTGAGTAGAATGAAGGTTTTTGACACATTTATACCGAGCTGTGCTCTGAGAAACTCTCGAAACACGCAATATCACGATTTTGGTGTTCGTCGATGTTTCGTTCGCCACAGCTGTGCGAGACAACATTTAACGCATGCATATTAGGCATTTGAGTAGAATGAAGGTTTTTGACACATTTGCACCGAGCTGAGCTCTCAGAAACGCTCGAAACACGCGATATCACGATTTTTGTACTATTCAAAGTTTCATACGCCACAGCTGTGCCAGACAAATTTTAACACATGGATCTTGTGTATTTGAGTAGAATGAAGGTTTTTGACACATTTACACCGAGCTGTGCTCACAGAAACGTTCGAAACACGCGATATCACGATTTTGGATCTGTTCAACGATTCGTTCGCCACAGCTGTGCCAGACGACTTTTAACACATGGATCTTGTGTATTTGAGTAGAATGAAGGTTTTTCATACATTTACACCGAGCTGTGCTCTCAGAAACGCTCGAAACACGCGATATTACGATTTTGGTGTTCTTCGATGTTTCGTCCGCGACAGCTGTGCCAGACGACTTTAACCGCATGTATATTGTGCATTTGAGTAAAATGAAGGATTTTGACGCATTTACACCGAGCTGTGCTCTCAGAAACGTTCGAAACACGCGATATCACGATTTTGGAACTGTTCAACGATTCGTTCGCCACAGCTGTGCCAGACGACTTTTAACACATCTATCTTGTGTATTTGAGTAGAATGAAGGTTTTTGACGCATTTACACCGAGCTGTGCTCTCAGAAACGCTCGAAACACGCGATATCACGATTTTGGAACTGTTCAACGATTCGTTCGCCACAGCTGTGCCAGACGACTTTTAACACATGGATCTTGTGTATTTGAGTAGAATGAAGGTTTTTCATACATTTACACCGAGCTGTGCTCTCAGAAACGCTCGAAACACGCGATATTACGATTTTGGTGTTCTTCGATGTTTCGTCCGCGACAGCTGTGCCAGACGACTTTAACCGCATGTATATTGTGCATTTGAGTAAAATGAAGGATTTTGACGCATTTACACCGAGCTGTGCTCTCAGAAACGTTCGAAACACGCGATATCACGATTTTGGTGTTCTTCAATGTTTCGTTCGCCACAGCTGTGCCAGACAACTTTTAACACATGGATCTTGTGTATTTGAGTAGAATGAAGGTTTTTAACACATTTGCACCGAGCTGTGCTCTCAGAAATGCTCGAAACACGCGATATCACGATTTTGGTACTGGTCAACGTTTCGTTCGCCACAGCTGTGCCAGACGACTTTTAACACATGGATCTTGTGTATTTGAGTAGAATGAAGGGTTTTCATACATTTACACCGAGCTGTGCTCTCAGAAACGTTCGAAACACGCGATATCACGACTTTGGTACTGTTCAACGTTTCGTTCGCCACAGCTGTGCCAGACGACTTTTAACACATGGATCTTGTGTATTTGAGTAGTATGAAGGTTTTTGACACATTTATACCGAGATGTGCTCTGAGAGACGCTCGAAACACGCGATATCACGATTTTGGTGTTCGTCGATTTTTCGTTCGCCACAGCTGTGCCAGACGACTTTTAACACATGGATCTTGTGTATTTGAGTAGAACGAAGGTTTTCGACACATTTACACCGAGCTGTGCTCTCAGGAACGCTCGAAACACGCGATATCACGATTTTGGTCCTGTTTAAAGTTTCGTTCGCCACAGCTGTGCCAGACAACTTTTAACACGTGGATCTTGTGTATTTGAGTAGAATAAAGGTTTTTGACACATTCACACCGAGCTGTACTCTCAGAAACGCTCGAAACACGCGATATCACGATTTTGGTGTTCTTCGATGTTTCGTCCGCGACAGCTGTGCCAGACGACTTTAACCGCATGTATATTGTGCATTTGAGTAGAATGAAGGATTTTGACGCATTTACACCGAGCTGTGCTCTCAGAAACGCTCGAAACACTCGATATCACGATTTTGGTACTGTTCAACGTTTCGTTCGCCACAGCTGTTTCAGACGACTTTGAACACATGGATCTTGTGTATTTGAGTAGAATGAAGGTTTTTGACACATTTACACCGAGCTGTGCTCTCAGAAACGCTCGAAACACGCGATATCACGATTTTTGTACTGTTTAAAGTTTCATTCGCCACAGCTGTGCCAGACATCTTTGAACACATGGATCTTGTGTATTTGAGTAGAATGAAGGTTTTTCATACATTTACACCGAGCTGTGCTCTCAGAAATGTTCGAAACACGCGATATCACGATTTTGGTACTGTTCAACGTTTCGTTCGCCACAGCTGTGCCAGACGACTTTTAACACATGGATCTTGTGTATTTGAGTAGAATGAAGGTTTTTGACACATTTATACCGAGCTGTGCTCTGAGAAACTCTCGAAACACGCAATATCACGATTTTGGTGTTCGTCGATGTTTCGTTCGCCACAGCTGTGCGAGACAACATTTAACGCATGCATATTAGGCATTTGAGTAGAATGAAGGTTTTTGACACATTTGCACCGAGCTGAGCTCTCAGAAACGCTCGAAACACGCAATATCACGATTTTTGTACTATTCAAAGTTTCATACGCCACAGCTGTGCCAGACAAATTTTAACACATGGATCTTGTGTATTTGAGTAGAATGAAGGTTTTTGACACATTTACACCGAGCTGTGCTCACAGAAACGTTCGAAACACGCGATATCACGATTTTGGAACTGTTCAACGATTCGTTCGCCACAGCTGTGCCAGACGACTTTTAACACATGGATCTTGTGTATTTGAGTAGAATGAAGGTTTTTCATACATTTACACCGAGCTGTGCTCTCAGAAACGCTCGAAACACGCGATATTACGATTTTGGTGTTCTTCGATGTTTCGTCCGCGACAGCTGTGCCAGACGACTTTAACCGCATGTATATTGTGCATTTGAGTAAAATGAAGGATTTTGACGCATTTACACCGAGCTGTGCTCTCAGAAACGTTCGAAACACGCGATATCACGATTTTGGAACTGTTCAACGATTCGTTCGCCACAGCTGTGCCAGACGACTTTTAACACATCTATCTTGTGTATTTGAGTAGAATGAAGGTTTTTGACGCATTTACACCGAGCTGTGCTCTCAGAAACGCTCGAAACACGCGATATCACGATTTTGGAACTGTTCAACGATTCGTTCGCCACAGCTGTGCCAGACGACTTTTAACACATGGATCTTGTGTATTTGAGTAGAATGAAGGTTTATCATACATTTACACCGAGCTGTGCTCTCAGAAACGTTCGAAACACGCGATATCACGATTTTGGTACTGTTCAACGTTTCGTTCGCCACAGCTGTGCCAGACGACTTTTAACACATGGATCTTGTGTATTTGAGTAGAATGAAGGTTTTCGACACATTTACACCGAGCTGTGCTCTCAGGAACGCTCGAAACACGCGATATCACGATTTTGGTGTTCGTCGATTTTTCGTTCGCCACAGCTGTGCCAGACGACTTTTAACACATGGATCTTGTGTATTTGAGTAGAATGAAGGTTTTCGACACATTTACACCGAGCTGTGCTCTCAGGAACGCTCGAAACACGCGATATCACGATTTTGGTCCTGTTTAAAGTTTCGTTCGCCACAGCTGTGCCAGACAACTTTTAACACGTGGATCTTGTGTATTTGAGTAGAATGAAGGTTTTTGACACATTCACACCGAGCTGTACTCTCAGAAACGCTCGAAACACGCGATATCACGATTTTGGTGTTCTTCGATGTTTCGTCCGCGACAGCTGTGCCAGACGACTTTAACCGCATGTATATTGTGCATTTGAGTAGAATGAAGGATTTTGACGCATTTACACCGAGCTGTGCTCTCAGAAACGTTCGAAACACGCGATATCACGATTTTGGTGTTCTTCAATGTTTCGTTCGCCACAGCTGTGCCAGACAACTTTTAACACGTGGATCTTGTGTATTTGAGTAGAATGAAGGTTTTTGACACATTTATACCGAGCTGTGCTCTGAGATACGCTCGAAACACGCGATATCACGATTTTGGTGTTCTTGAATGTTTCGTTCGCCACAGCTGTGCCAGACAACTTTTAACACGTGGATCTTGTGTATTTGAGTAGAATGAAGGTTTTTGACACATTTACACCGAGCTGTACTCTCAGAATCGCTCGAAAACCGCGATATCACGATTTTGGTGTTCTTCGATTTTTCGTTCGCCACAGCTGTGGCAGACGACTTTTAACGCATGTATAATGTGCATTTGAGTAGAATGAAGGTTTTTCATACATTTACACCGAGCTGTGCTCTCAGAAACGTTCGAAACACGCGATATCACGATTTTGGAACTGTTCAACGTTTCGTTCGCCACAGCTGTGCCAGACGACTTTTAACACATGGATCTTGTGTATTTGAGTAGTATGAAGGTTTTTGACACATTTATACCGAGCTGTGCTCTGAGAGACGCTCGAAACACGCGATATCACGATTTTGGTGTTCGTCGATTTTTCGTTCGCCACAACTGTGCCAGACGACTTTTAACACATGGATCTTGTGTATTTGAGTAGAATGAAGGTTTTAGACACATTTATACCGAGCTGTGCTCTCAGGAACGCTCGAAACACGCGATATCACGATTTTGGTCCTGTTTAAAGTTTCGTTCGCCACAGCTGTGCCAGACAACTTTTAACACGTGGATCTTGTGTATTTGAGTAGGTTTTTGACACATTCACACTGAGCTGTACTCTCAGAAACGCTCGAATCACGCGATATCACGATTTTGGTGTTCTTCGATGTTTCGTCCGCGACAGCTGTGCCAGACGACTTTAACCGCATGTATATTGTGCATTTGAGTAGAATGAAGGATTTTGACGCATTTACACCGAGCTGTGCTCTCAGAAACGCTCGAAACACGCGATATCACGATTTTGGAACTGTTCAACGTTTCGTTCGCCACAGCTGTGCCAGACGACTTTTAACACATCTATCTTGTGTATTTCAGTAGAATGAAGGTTTTTGACGCATTTACACCGAGCTGTGCTCTCAGAAACGCTCGAAACACGCGATATCACGATTTTTGAACTGTTCAACGATTTGTTCGCCACAGCTGTTCCAGACGACTTTTAACACATGGATCTTGTGTATTTGAGTAGAATGAAGGTTTTTCATACATTTACACCGAGCTGTGCTCTCAGAAATGTTCGAAACACGCGATATCACGATTTTGGTACTGTTCAACGTTTCGTTCGCCACAGCTGTGCCAGACGACTTTTAACACATGGATCTTGTGTATTTGAGTAGAATGAAGGTTTTTGACACATTTATACCGAGCTGTGCTCTGAGAAACTCTCGAAACACGCAATATCACGATTTTGGTGTTCGTCGATGTTTCGTTCGCCACAGCTGTGCCAGACAACATTTAACGCATGCATACTAGGCATTTGAGTAGAATGAAGGTTTTTGACACATTTGCACCGAGCTGAGCTCTCAGAAACGCTCGAAACACGCGATATCACGATTTTTGTACTATTCAAAGTTTCATACGCCACAGCTGTGCCAGACGACTTTTAACACAAAGATCTTGTGTATTTGAGTAGAATGAAGGTTTTTGACACATTTATACCGAGCTGTGCTCTGAGATACGCTCGAAACACGCGATATCACTATTTTGGTGTTCGTCGATTTTTCGTTCGCCACAGCTGTGCCAGACGGCTTTTAACGCATGAATATTGTGCATTTGAGTAGAATGAAGGTTTTTGACACATTTACACCGAGCTGTGCTCTCAGAAACGCTCGAAACACGCGATATCACGATTTTGATGTTCGTCGATTTTTCGTTCGCCACAGCTGTGCCAGACGACTTTTAACGCATGGATATTGTGCATCTGAGTAGAATGACGGTTTTTGACACATTTACACCGAGCTGTGCTCTCAGAAACGCTCGAAACACGCGATATCACGATTTTGGTACTGTTCAAAGTTTCGTTCGCCACAGCTGTGCCAGACGACTTTTAACACATCTATCTTGTGTATTTGAGTAGAATGAAGGTTTTTGACGCATTTACACCGAGCTGTGCTCTCAGAAACGCTCGAAACACGCGATATCACGATTTTGGAACTGTTCAACGATTCGTTCGCCACAGCTGTGCCAGACAACTTTTAACACGTGGATCTTGTGTATTTGAGTAGAATAAAGGTTTTTGACACATTCACACCGAGCTGTACTCTCAGAAACGCTCGAAACACGCGATATCACGATTTTGGTGTTCTTCGATGTTTCGTCCGCGACAGCTGTGCCAGACGACTTTAACCGCATGTATATTGTGCATTTGAGTAGAATGAAGGATTTTGACGCATTTACACCGAGCTGTGCTCTCAGAAACGCTCGAAACACTCGATATCACGATTTTGGTACTGTTCAACGTTTCGTTCGCCACAGCTGTTTCAGACGACTTTGAACACATGGATCTTGTGTATTTGAGTAGAATGAAGGTTTTTGACACATTTACACCGAGCTGTGCTCTCAGAAACGCTCGAAACACGCGATATCACGATTTTGTACTGTTTAAAGTTTCATTCGCCACAGCTGTGCCAGACAACTTTGAACACATGGATCTTGTGTATTTGAGTAGAATGAAGGTTTTTCATACATTTACACCGAGCTGTGCTCTCAGAAATGTTCGAAACACGCGATATCACGATTTTGGTACTGTTCAAACGTTTCGTTCGCCACAGCTGTGCCAGACGACTTTTAACACATGGATCTTGTGTATTTGAGTAGAATGAAGGTTTTTGACACATTTATACCGAGCTGTGCTCTGAGAAACTCTCGAAACACGCAATATCACGATTTTGTGTTCGTCGATGTTTCGTTCGCCACAGCTGTGCGAGACAACATTTAACGCATGCATATTAGGCATTTGAGTAGAATGAAGGTTTTTGACACATTTGCACCGAGCTGAGCTCTCAGAAACGCTCGAAACACGCGATATCACGATTTTTGTACTATTCAAAGTTTCATACGCCACAGCTGTGCCAGACAAATTTTAACACATGGATCTTGTGTATTTGAGTAGAATGAAGGTTTTTGACACATTTACACCGAGCTGTGCTCACAGAAACGTTCGAAACACGCGATATCACGATTTTGGAACTGTTCAACGATTCGTTCGCCACAGCTGTGCCAGACGACTTTTAACACATGGATCTTGTGTATTTGAGTAGAATGAAGGTTTTTCATACATTTACACCGAGCTGTGCTCTCAGAAACGCTCGAAACACGCGATATTACGATTTTGGTGTTCTTCGATGTTTCGTCCGCGACAGCTGTGCCAGACGACTTTAACCGCATGTATATTGTGCATTTGAGTATAATGAAGGATTTTGACGCATTTACACCGAGCTGTGCTCTCAGAAACGTTCGAAACACGCGATATCACGATTTTGGAACTGTTCAACGATTCGTTCGCCACAGCTGTGCCAGACGACTTTTAACACATCTATCTTGTGTATTTGAGTAGAATGAAGGTTTTTGACGCATTTACACCGAGCTGTGCTCTCAGAAACGCTCGAAACACGCGATATCACGATTTTGGAACTGTTCAACGATTCGTTCGCCACAGCTGTGCCAGACGACTTTTAACACATGGATCTTGTGTATTTGAGTAGAATGAAGGTTTATCATACATTTACACCGAGCTGTGCTCTCAGAAACGTTCGAAACACGCGATATCACGATTTTGGTACTGTTCAACGTTTCGTTCGCCACAGCTGTGCCAGACGACTTTTAACACATGGATCTTGTGTATTTGAGTAGAATGAAGGTTTTCGACACATTTACACCGAGCTGTGCTCTCAGGAACGCTCGAAACACGCGATATCACGATTTTGGTGTTCGTCGATTTTTCGTTCGCCACAGCTGTGCCAGACGACTTTTAACACATGGATCTTGTGTATTTGAGTAGAATGAAGGTTTTCGACACATTTACACCGAGCTGTGCTCTCAGGAACGCTCGAAACACGCGATATCACGATTTTGGTGTTCTTCGATGTTTCGTCCGCGACAGCTGTGCCAGACGACTTTAACCGCATGTATATTGTGCATTTGAGTAGAATGAAGGATTTTGACGCATTTACACCGAGCTGTGCTCTCAGAAACGTTCGAAACACGCGATATCACGATTTTGGTGTTCTTCAATGTTTCGTTCGCCACAGCTGTGCCAGACAACTTTTAACACGTGGATCTTGTGTATTTGAGTAGAATGAAGGTTTTTGACACATTTATACCGAGCTGTGCTCTGAGATACGCTCGAAACACGCGATATCACGATTTTGGTGTTCTTGAATGTTTCGTTCGCCACAGCTGTGCCAGACAACTTTTAACACGTGGATCTTGTGTATTTGAGTAGAATGAAGGTTTTTGACACATTTACACCGAGCTGTACTCTCAGAATCGCTCGAAAACCGCGATATCACGATTTTGGTGTTCTTCGATTTTTCGTTCGCCACAGCTGTTCCAGACGACTTTTAACACATGGATCTTGTGTATTTGAGTAGAATGAAGGTTTTTCATACATTTACACCGAGCTGTGCTCTCAGAAATGTTCGAAACACGCGATATCACGATTTTGGTACTGTTCAACGTTTCGTTCGCCACAGCTGTGCCAGACGACTTTTAACACATGGATCTTGTGTATTTGAGTAGAATGAAGGTTTTTGACACATTTATACCGAGCTGTGCTCTGAGAAACTCTCGAAACACGCAATATCACGATTTTGGTGTTCGTCGATGTTTCGTTCGCCACAGCTGTGCCAGACAACATTTAACGCATGCATATTAGGCATTTGAGTAGAATGAAGGTTTTTGACACATTTGCACCGAGCTGAGCTCTCAGAAACGCTCGAAACACGCGATATCACGATTTTTGTACTATTCAAAGTTTCATACGCCACAGCTGTGCCAGACGACTTTTAACACAAAGATCTTGTGTATTTGAGTAGAATGAAGGTTTTTGACACATTTATACCGAGCTGTGCTCTGAGATACGCTCGAAACACGCGATATCACTATTTTGGTGTTCGTCGATTTTTCGTTCGCCACAGCTGTGCCAGACGGCTTTTAACGCATGAATATTGTGCATTTGAGTAGAATGAAGGTTTTTGACACATTTACACCGAGCTGTGCTCTCAGAAACGCTCGAAACACGCGATATCACGATTTTGATGTTCGTCGATTTTTCGTTCGCCACAGCTGTGCCAGACGACTTTTAACGCATGGATATTGTGCATCTGAGTAGAATGACGGTTTTTGACACATTTACACCGAGCTGTGCTCTCAGAAACGCTCGAAACACGCGATATCACGATTTTGGTACTGTTCAAAGTTTCGTTCGCCACAGCTGTGCCAGACGACTTTTAACACATCTATCTTGTGTATTTGAGTAGAATGAAGGTTTTTGACGCATTTACACCGAGCTGTGCTCTCAGAAACGCTCGAAACACGCGATATCACGATTTTGGAACTGTTCAACGATTCGTTCGCCACAGCTGTGCCAGACGACTTTTAACACATGGATCTTGTGTATTTGAGTAGAATGAAGGTTTTTCATACATTTACACCGAGCTGTGCTCTCAGAAACGCTCGAAACACGCGATATTACGATTTTGGTGTTCTTCGATGTTTCGTCCGCGACAGCTGTGCCAGACAACTTTAACCGCATGTATATTGTGCATTTGAGTAAAATGAAGGATTTTGACGCATTTACACCGAGCTGTGCTCTCAGAAACGCTCGAAACACGCGATATCACGAGTTTGGTACTGTTCAACGATTCGTTCGCCATAGCTGTGCCAGACGACTTTTAACACATGGATCTTGTGTATTTGAGTAGAATGAAGGTTTTTCATACATTTACACCGAGCTGTGCTCTCAGAAACGCTCGAAACACGCGATATCACGATTTTGGTGTTCGTCGATGTTTCGTTCGCCACAGCTATGCCAGACAACTTTTAACGCATGCATATTAGGCATTTGAGTAGAATGAAGGTTTTTGACACATTTGCACCGAGCTGAGCTCTCAGAAACGCTCGAAACACGCGATATCACGATTTTTGTACTATTCAAAGTTTCATACGCCACAGCTGTGCCAGACAAATTTTAACACATGGATCTTGTGTATTTGAGTAGAATGAAGGTTTTTGACACATTTACACCGAGCTGTGCTCACAGAAACGTTCGAAACACGCGATATCACGATTTTGGTGTTCTTCAATGTTTCGTTCGCCACAGCTGTGCCAGACAACTTTTAACACGTGGATCTTGTGTATTTGAGTAGAATGAAGGTTTTTGACACATTTATACCGAGCTGTGCTCTGAGATACGCTCGAAACACGCGATATCACGATTTTGGTGTTCTTCAATGTTTCGTTCGCCACAGCTGTGCCAGACAACTTTTAACACCTGGATCTTGTGTATTTGAGTAGAATGAAGGTTTTTGACACATTTACACCGAGCTGTACTCTCAGAATCGCTCGAAACCCGCGATATCACGATTTTGGTGTTCTTCGATTTTTCGTTCGCCACAGCTGTGGCAGACGACTTTTAACGCATGTATAATGTGCATTTGAGTAGAATGAAGGTTTTTCATACATTTACACCGAGCTGTGCTCTCAGAAACGTTCGAAACACGCGATATCACGATTTTGGAACTGTTCAACGTTTCGTTCGCCACAGCTGTGCCAGACGACTTTTAACACATGGATCTTGTGTATTTGAGTAGAATGAAGGTTTTTGACACATTTACACCGAGCTGTGCTCTCAGGAACGCTCGAAACACGCGATATCACGATTTTGGTCCTGTTCAAATTTTCGTTCGCCACAGCTGTGCCAGACAACTTTTAACACGTGGATCTTGTGTATTTGAGTAGAATGAAGGTTTTTGACACATTTACACCGAGCTGTACTCTCAGAAACGCTCGAAACACGCGATATTACGATTTTGGTGTTCTTCGATGTTTCGTCCGCGACAGCTGTGCCAGACGACTTTAACCGCATGTATATTGTGCATTTGAGTAGAATGAAGGATTTTGACGCATTTACACCGAGCTGTGCTCTCAGAAACGCTCGAAACACGCGATATCACGATTTTGGTACTGTTCAACCTTTCGTTCGCCACAGCTGTGCCAGACGACTTTTAACACATGGATCTTGTGTATTTGAGTAGAATGAAGGTTTTTGACACATTTACACCGAGCTGTGCTCTCAGGAACGCTCGAAACACGCGATATCACGATTTTGGTCCTGTTCAAAGTTTCGTTCGCCACAGCTGTGGCAGACGACTTTTAACGCATGGATAATGTGCATTTGAGTAGAATGAAGGTTTTTCATACATTTACACCGAGCTGTGCTCTCAGAAATGTTCGAAACACGCGATATCACGATTTTGGAACTGTTGAACGTTTCGTTCGCCACAGCTGTGCCAGACGACTTTTAACACATGGATCTTGTGTATTTGAGTAGAATGAATTTTTTTCATACATTTACACCGAGCTGTGCTCTCAGAAACGTTCGAAACACGCGATATCACGATTTTGGTACTGTTCAACGTTTCGTTCGCCACGGCCGTGCCAGATGACTTTTAACAAATGGATCTTGTGTATTTGAGTAGTATGAAGGTTTTTGACACATTTGTACCGAGCTGTGCTCTGAGAAACTCTCGAAACACGCAATATCACGATTTTGGTGTTCGTCGATGTTTCGTTCGCCACAGCTGTGCCAGACAACTTTTAACGCATGCATATTAGGCATTTGAGTAGAATGAAGGTTTTTGACACATTTGCACCGAGCTGAGCTCTCAGAAACGCTCGAAACACGCGATATCACGATTTTTGTACTATTCAAAGTTTCATACGCCACAGCTGTGCCAGACAAAATTTAACACATGGATTGTGTATTTGAGTAGAATGAAGGTTTTTGACACATTTACACCGAGCTGTGGTCACAGAAACGTTCGAAACACGCGATATCACGATTTTGGTGTTCTTCAATGTTTCGTTCGCCACAGCTGTGCCAGACGACTTTTAACACATGGATCTTGTGTTTGAGTAGAATGAAGGTTTTTGACACATTTATACCGAGCTGTGCTCTGAGATACGCTCGAAACACGCGATATCACGATTTTGGTGTTCTTCAATGTTTCGTTCGCCACAGCTGTGCCAGACAACTTTTAACACGTGGATCGTGTGTATTTGAGTAGAATGAAGGTTTTTGACACATTTACACCGAGCTGTACTCTCAGAATCGCTCGAAACCCGCGATATCACGATTTTGGTGTTCTTCGATTTTTCGTTCGCCACAGCTGTGGCAGACGACTTTTAACGCATGGATAATGTGCATTTGAGTAGAATGAAGGTTTTTCATACATTTACACCGAGCTGTGCTCTCAGAATCGTTCGAAACACGCGATATCACGATTTTGGAACTGTTCAACGTTTCGTTCGCCACAGCTGTGCCAGACGACTTTTAACACATGGATCTTGTGTATTTGAGTAGAATGAAGGTTTTTCATACATTTACACCGAGCTGTGCTCTCAGAAACGTTCGAAACACGCGATATCACGACTTTGGTACTGTTCAACGTTTCGTTCGCCACAGCTGTGCCAGACGACTTTTAACACATGGATCTTGTGTATTTGAGTAGTATGAAGGTTTTTGACACATTTATACCGAGCTGTGCTCTGGAGACGCTCGAAACACGCGATATCACGATTTTGGTGTTCGTCGATTTTTCGTTCGCCACAGCTGTGCCAGACGACTTTTAACACATGGATCTTGTGTATTTGAGTAGAATGAAGGTTTTCGACACATTTACACCGAGCTGTGCTCTCAGGAACGCTCGAAACACGCGATATCACGATCTTGGTCCTGTTTAAAGTTTCGTTCGCCACAGCTGTGCCAGACAACTTTTAACACGTGGATCTTGTGTATTTGAGTAGAATGAAGGTTTTTGACACATTCACACCGAGCTGTACTCTCAGAAACGCTCGAAACACGCGATATCACGATTTTGGTGTTCTTCGATGTTTCGTCCGCGACAGCTGTGCCAGACGACTTTAACCGCATGTATATTGTGCATTTGAGTAGAATGAAGGATTTTGACGCATTTACACCGAGCTGTGCTCTCAGAAACGTTCGAAACACGCGATATCACGATTTTGGTGTTCTTCAATGTTTCGTTCGCCACAGCTGTGCCAGACAACTTTTAACACGTGGATCTTGTGTATTTGAGTAGAATGAAGGTTTTTGACACATTTATACCGAGCTGTGCTCTGAGATACGCTCGAAACACGCGATATCACGATTTTGGTGTTCTTCAATGTTTCGTTCGCCACAGCTGTGCCAGACAACTTTTAACACGTGGATCTTGTGTATTTGAGTAGAATGAAGGTTTTTGACACATTTACACCGAGCTGTACTCTCAGAATCGCTCGAAACCCGCGATATCACGATTTTGGTGTTCTTCGATTTTTCGTTCGCCACAGCTGTGGCAGACGACTTTTAACGCATGTATAATGTGCATTTGAGTAGAATGAAGGTTTTTGACACATTTATACCCAGCTGTGCTCTGAGATAAGCTCGAAACACGCGATATCACGATTTTGGTCCTGTTTAAAGTTTCGTTCGCCACAGCTGTGCCAGACAACTTTTAACACGTGGATCTTGTGTATTTGAGTAGAATGAAGGTTTTTGACACATTCACACCGAGCTGTACTCTCAGAAACGCTCGAAACACGCGATATCACGATTTTGGTGTTCTTCGATGTTTCGTCCGCGACAGCTGTGCCAGACGACTTTAACCGCATGTATATTGTGCATTTGAGTAGAACGAAGGATTTTGACGCATTTACACCGAGCTGTGCTCTCAGAAACGTTCGAAACACGCGATATCACGATTTTGGTGTTCTTCAATGTTTCGTTCGCCACAGCTGTGCCAGACAACTTTTAACACGTGGATCTTGTGTATTTGAGTAGAATGAAGGTTTTTGACACATTTATACCGAGCTGTGCTCTGAGATACGCTCGAAACACGCGATATCACGATTTTGGTGTTCTTCAATGTTTCGTTCGCCACAGCTGTGCCAGACAACTTTTAACACGTGGATCTTGTGTATTTGAGTAGAATGAAAGTTTTTAACACATATACACCGAGCCGTACTCTCAGAAACGCTCGAAACCCGCGATATCACGATTTTGGAACTGTTCAACGTTTCGTTCGCCACAGCTGTGCCAGACGACTTTTAACACATGGATCTTGTGTATTTGAGTAGAATGAAGGTTTATCATACATTTACACCGAGCTGTGCTCTCAGAAACGTTCGAAACACGCGATATCACGATTTTGGTACTGTTCAACGTTTCGTTCGCCACAGCTGTGCCAGACGATTTTTAACACATGGATCTTGTGTATTTGAGTAGAATGAAGGTTTATCATACATTTACACCGAGCTGTGCTCTCAGAAACGTTCGAAACACGCGATATCACGATTTTGGTACTGTTCAACGTTTCGTTCGCCACAGCTGTGCCAGACGACTTTTAACACATGGATCTTGTGTATTTGAGTAGAATGAAGGTTTTCGACACATTTACACCGAGCTGTGCTCTCAGGAACGCTCGAAACACGCGATATCACGATTTTGGTCCTGTTTAAAGTTTCGTTCGTCACAGCTGTGCCAGACAACTTTTAACACGTGGATCTTGTGTATTTGAGTAGAATGAAGGTTTTTGACACATTTACACCGAGCTGTACTCTCAGAATCGCTCGAAACCCGCGATATCACGATTTTGGTGTTCTTCGATTTTTCGTTCGCCACAGCTGTGGCAGACGACTTTTAACGCATGGATAATGTGCATTTGAGTAGAATGAAGGTTTTTCATACATTTACACCGAGCTGTGCTCTCAGAAACGTTCGAAACACGCGATATCACGATTTTGGAACTGTTCAACGTTTCGTTCGCCACAGCTGTGCCAGACGACTTTTAACACATCTATCTTGTGTATTTGAGTAGAATGAAGGTTTTTGACGCATTTACACCGAGCTGTGCTCTCAGAAACGCTCGAAACACGCGATATCACGATTTTGGTACTGTTCAACGTTTCGTTCGCCACAGCTGTGCCAGACGACTTTTAACACATGGATCTTGTGTATTTGAGTAGTATGAAGGTTTTTGACACATTTATACCGAGCTGTGCTCTGAGAGACGCTCGAAACACGCGATATCACGATTTTGGTGTTCTTCGATGTTTCGTCCGCGACAGCTGTGCCAGACGACTTTTAACCGCATGTATATTGTGCATTTGAGTAGAATGAAGGATTTTGACGCATTTACACCGAGCTGTGCTCTCAGAAACGCTCGAAACACTCGATATCACGATTTTGGTACTGTTCAACGTTTCGTTCGTCACAGCTGTGACAGACGACTTTTAACACATGGATCTTGTGTATTTGAGTAGAATGAAGGTTTTTGACACATTTACACCGAGCTGTGCTCTCAGAAACGCTCGAAACACGCGATATCACGATTTTGGTACTGGTCAACGTTTCGTTCGCCACAGCTGTGCCAGACGACTTTTAACACATGGATCTTGTGTATTTGAGTAGAATGAAGGTTTTTGACACATTTATACCGAGCTGTGCTCTGAGATACGCTCGAAACACGCGATATCACGATTTTGGAACTGTTCAACGTTTCGTTCGCCACAGCTGTGCCAGACGACTTTTAACACATCTATCTTGTGTATTTGAGTAGAATGAAGGTTTTTGACGCATTTACACCGAGCTGTGCTCTCAGAAACGCTCGAAACACGCGATATCACGATTTTTGAACTGTTCAACGATTCGTTCGCCACAGCTGTTCCAGACGACTTTTAACACATGGATCTTGTGTATTTGAGTAGAATGAAGGTTTTTCATACATTTACACCGAGCTGTGCTCTCAGAAATGTTCGAAACACGCGATATCACGATTTTGATACTGTTCAACGTTTCGTTCGCCACAGCTGTGCCAGACGACTTTTAACACATGGATCTTGTGTATTTGAGTAGAATGAAGGTTTTTGACACATTTATACCGACCTGTGCTCTGAGAAACTCTCGAAACACGCAATATCACGATTTTGGTGTTCGTCGATGTTTCGTTCGCCACAGCTGTGCCAGACAACATTTAGCGCATGGATAATGTGCATTTGAGTAGAATGAAGGTTTTTGACACATTTACAACGAGCTGTGCTCTCAGAAACGCTCGAAACACGCGATATCACGATTTTGGAACTGTTCAACGTTTCGTTTGCCACAGCTGTGCCAGACGACTTTTAACACATGGATCTTGTGTATTTGAGTAGAATGAAGGTTTATCATACATTTACACCGAGCTGTGCTCTCAGAAACGTTCGAAACACGCGATATCACGATTTTGGTACTGTTCAACGTTTCGTTCGCCACAGCTGTGCCAGACGACTTTTAACACATGGATCTTGTGTATTTGAGTAGAATGAAGGTTTTCGACACATTTACACCGAGCTGTGCTCTCAGGAACGCTCGAAACACGCGATATCACGATTTTGGTCCTGTTTAAAGTTTCGTTCGTCACAGCTGTGCCAGACAACTTTTAACACGTGGATCTTGTGTATTTGAGTAGAATGAAGGTTTTTGACACATTTACACCGAGCTGTACTCTCAGAATCGCTCGAAACCCGCGATATCACGATTTTGGTGTTCTTCGATTTTTCGTTCGCCACAGCTGTGGCAGACGACTTTTAACGCATGGATAATGTGCATTTGAGTAGAATGAAGGTTTTTCATACATTTACACCGAGCTGTGCTCTCAGAAACGTTCGAAACACGCGATATCACGATTTTGGAACTGTTCAACGTTTCGTTCGCCACAGCTGTGCCAGACGACTTTTAACACATCTATCTTGTGTATTTGAGTAGAATGAAGGTTTTTGACGCATTTACACCGAGCTGTGCTCTCAGAAACGCTCGAAACACGCGATATCACGATTTTGGTACTGTTCAACGTTTCGTTCGCCACAGCTGTGCCAGACGACTTTTAACACATGGATCTTGTGTATTTGAGTATTATGAAGGTTTTTGACACATTTACACCGAGCTGTGCTCTGAGAGACGCTCGAAACACGCGATATCACGATTTTGGTACTGTTCAACGTTTCGTTCGCCACAGCTGTGCCAGACGACTTTTAACACATGGATCTTGTGTATTTGAGTAGAATGAAGGTTTTTGACACATTTATACCGAGCTGTGCTCTGAGAAACTCTCGAAACACGCAATATCACGATTTTGGTGTTCGTCGATGTTTCGTTCGCCACAGCTGTGCGAGACAACATTTAACGCATGCATATTAGGCATTTGAGTAGAATGAAGGTTTTTGACACATTTGCACCGAGCTGAGCTCTCAGAAACGCTCGAAACACGCGATATCACGATTTTTGTACTATTCAAAGTTTCATACGCCACAGCTGTGCCAGACAAATTTTAACACATGGATCTTGTGTATTTGAGTAGAATGAAGGTTTTTGACACATTTACACCGAGCTGTGCTCACAGAAACGTTCGAAACACGCGATATCACGATTTTGGAACTGTTCAACGATTCGTTCGCCACAGCTGTGCCAGACGACTTTTAACACATGGATCTTGTGTATTTGAGTAGTATGAAGGTTTTTCATACATTTACACCGAGCTGTGCTCTCAGAAACGCTCGAAACACGCGATATTACGATTTTGGTGTTCTTCGATGTTTCGTCCGCGACAGCTGTGCCAGACGACTTTAACCGCATGTATATTGTGCATTTGAGTAAAATGAAGGGTTTTGACGCATTTACACCGAGCTGTGCTCTCAGAAACGTTCGAAACACGCGATATCACGATTTTGGAACTGTTCAACGATTCGTTCGCCACAGCTGTGCCAGACGACTTTTAACACATCTATCTTGTGTATTTGAGTAGAATGAAGGTTTTTGACGCATTTACACCGAGCTGTGCTCTCAGAAACGCTCGAAACACGCGATATCACGATTTTGGAACTGTTCAACGATTCGTTCGCCACAGCTGTGCCAGACGACTTTTAACACATGGATCTTGTGTATTTGAGTAGAATGAAGGTTTTTCATACATTTACACCGAGCTGTGCTCTCAGAAACGCTCGAAACACGCGATATTACGATTTTGGTGTTCTTCGATGTTTCGTCCGCGACAGCTGTGCCAGACGACTTTAACCGCATGTATATTGTGCATTTGAGTAAAATGAAGGATTTTGACGCATTTACACCGAGCTGTGCTCTCAGAAACGTTCGAAACACGCGATATCACGATTTTGGTGTTCTTCAATGTTTCGTTCGCCACAGCTGTGCGAGACAACTTTTAACACATGGATCTTGTGTATTTGAGTAGAATGAAGGTTTTTAACACATTTGCACCGAGCTGTGCTCTCAGAAATGCTCGAAACACGCGATATCACGATTTTGGTACTGGTCAACGTTTCGTTCGCCACAGCTGTGCCAGACGACTTTTAACACATGGATCTTGTGTATTTGAGTAGAATGAAGGGTTTTCATACATTTACACCGAGCTGTGCTCTCAGAAACGTTCGAAACACGCGATATCACGACTTTGGTACTGTTCAACGTTTCGTTCGCCACAGCTGTGCCAGACGACTTTTAACACATGGATCTTGTGTATTTGAGTAGTATGAAGGTTTTTGACACATTTATACCGAGATGTGCTCTGAGAGACGCTCGAAACACGCGATATCACGATTTTGGTGTTCGTCGATTTTTCGTTCGCCACAGCTGTGCCAGACGACTTTTAACACATGGATCTTGTGTATTTGAGTAGAACGAAGGTTTTCGACACATTTACACCGAGTTGTGCTCTCAGGAACGCTCGAAACACGCGATATCACGATTTTGGTCCTGTTTAAAGTTTCGTTCGCCACAGCTGTGCCAGACAACTTTTAACACGTGGATCTTGTGTATTTGAGTAGAATGAAGGTTTTTGACACATTCACACCGAGCTGTACTCTCAGAAACGCTCGAAACACGCGATATCACGATTTTGGTGTTCTTCGATGTTTCGTCCGCGACAGCTGTGCCAGACGACTTTAACCGCATGTATATTGTGCATTTGAGTAGAATGAAGGATTTTGACGCATTTACACCGAGCTGTGCTCTCAGAAACGCTCGAAACACTCGATATCACGATTTTGGTACTGTTCAACGTTTCGTTCGCCACAGCTGTTTCAGACGACTTTGAACACATGGATCTTGTGTATTTGAGTAGAATGAAGGTTTTTGACACATTTACACCGAGCTGTGCTCTCAGAAACGCTCGAAACACGCGATATCACGATTTTTGTACTGTTTAAAGTTTCATTCGCCACAGCTGTGCCAGACAACTTTGAACACATGGATCTTGTGTATTTGAGTAGAATGAAGGTTTTTCATACATTTACACCGAGCTGTGCTCTCAGAAATGTTCGAAACACGCGATATCACGATTTTGGTACTGTTCAACGTTTCGTTCGCCACAGCTGTGCCAGACGACTTTTAACACATGGATCTTGTGTATTTGAGTAGAATGAAGGTTTTTGACACATTTATACCGAGCTGTGCTCTGAGAAACTCTCGAAACACGCAATATCACGATTTTGGTGTTCGTCGATGTTTCGTTCGCCACAGCTGTGCGAGACAACATTTAACGCATGCATATTAGGCATTTGAGTAGAATGAAGGTTTTTGACACATTTGCACCGAGCTGAGCTCTCAGAAACGCTCGAAACACGCGATATCACGATTTTTGTACTATTCAAAGTTTCATACGCCACAGCTGTGCCAGACAAATTTTAACACATGGATCTTGTGTATTTGAGTAGAATGAAGGTTTTTGACACATTTACACCGAGCTGTGCTCACAGAAACGTTCGAAACACGCGATATCACGATTTTGGAACTGTTCAACGATTCGTTCGCCACAGCTGTGCCAGACGACTTTTAACACATGGATCTTGTGTATTTGAGTAGAATGAAGGTTTTTCATACATTTACACCGAGCTGTGCTCTCAGAAACGCTCGAAACACGCGATATTACGATTTTGGTGTTCTTCGATGTTTCGTCCGCGACAGCTGTGCCAGACGACTTTAACCGCATGTATATTGTGCATTTGAGTAAAATGAAGGATTTTGACGCATTTACACCGAGCTGTGCTCTCAGAAACGTTCGAAACACGCGATATCACGATTTTGGAACTGTTCAACGATTCGTTCGCCACAGCTGTGCCAGACGACTTTTAACACATCTATCTTGTGTATTTGAGTAGAATGAAGGTTTTTGACGCATTTACACCGAGCTGTGCTCTCAGAAACGCTCGAAACACGCGATATCACGATTTTGGAACTGTTCAACGATTCGTTCGCCACAGCTGTGCCAGACGACTTTTAACACATGGATCTTGTGTATTTGAGTAGAATGAAGGTTTTTCATACATTTACACCGAGCTGTGCTCTCAGAAACGCTCGAAACACGCGATATTACGATTTTGGTGTTCTTCGATGTTTCGTCCGCGACAGCTGTGCCAGACGAATTTAACCGCATGTATATTGTGCATTTGAGTAAAATGAAGGATTTTGACGCATTTACACCGAGCTGTGCTCTCAGAAACGTTCGAAACACGCGATATCACGATTTTGGTGTTCTTCAATGTTTCGTTCGCCACAGCTGTGCCAGACAACTTTTAACACATGGATCTTGTGTATTTGAGTAGAATGAAGGTTTTTAACACATTTGCACCGAGCTGTGCTCTCAGAAATGCTCGAAACACGCGATATCACGATTTTGGTACTGGTCAACGTTTCGTTCGCCACAGCTGTGCCAGACGACTTTTAACACATGGATCTTGTGTATTTGAGTAGAATGAAGGGTTTTCATACATTTACACCGAGCTGTGCTCTCAGAAACGTTCGAAACACGCGATATCACGACTTTGGTACTGTTCAACGTTTCGTTCGCCACAGCTGTGCCAGACGACTTTTAACACATGGATCTTGTGTATTTGAGTAGTATGAAGGTTTTTGACACATTTATACCGAGCTGTGCTCTGAGAGACGCTCGAAACACGCGATATCACGATTTTGGTGTTCGTCGATTTTTCGTTCGCCACAGCTGTGCCAGACGACTTTTAACACATGGATCTTGTGTATTTGAGTAGAACGAAGGTTTTCGACACATTTACACCGAGCTGTGCTCTCAGGAACGCTCGAAACACGCGATATCACGATTTTGGTCCTGTTTAAAGTTTCGTTCGCCACAGCTGTGCCAGACAACTTTTAACACGTGGATCTTGTGTATTTGAGTAGAATGAAGGTTTTTGACACATTCACACCGAGCTGTACTCTCAGAAACGCTCGAAACACGCGATATCACGATTTTGGTGTTCTTCGATGTTTCGTCCGCGACAGCTGTGCCAGACGACTTTAACCGCATGTATATTGTGCATTTGAGTAGAATGAAGGATTTTGACGCATTTACACCGAGCTGTGCTCTCAGAAACGCTCGAAACACTCGATATCACGATTTTGGTACTGTTCAACGTTTCGTTCGCCACAGCTGTTTCAGACGACTTTGAACACATGGATCTTGTGTATTTGAGTAGAATGAAGGTTTTTGACACATTTACACCGAGCTGTGCTCTCAGAAACGCTCGAAACACGCGATATCACGATTTTTGTACTGTTTAAAGTTTCATTCGCCACAGCTGTGCCAGACAACTTTGAACACATGGATCTTGTGTATTTGAGTAGAATGAAGGTTTTTGACACATTTATACCGAGCTGTGCTCTGAGATACGCTCGAAACACGCGATATCACGATTTTGGTGTTCTTCAATGTTTCGTTCGCCACAGCTGTGCCAGACAACTTTTAACACCTGGATCTTGTGTATTTGAGTAGAATGAAGGTTTTTGACACATTTACACCGAGCTGTACTCTCAGAATCGCTCGAAACCCGCGATATCACGATTTTGGTGTTCTTCGATTTTTCGTTCGCCACAGCTGTGGCAGACGACTTTTAACGCATGTATAATGTGCATTTGAGTAGAATGAAGGTTTTTCATACATTTACACCGAGCTGTGCTCTCAGAAACGTTCGAAACACGCGATATCACGATTTTGGAACTGTTCAACGTTTCGTTCGCCACAGCTGTGCCAGACGACTTTTAACACATGGATCTTGTGTATTTGAGTAGAATGAAGGTTTTTGACACATTTACACCGAGCTGTACTCTCAGAAACGCTCGAAACACGCGATATTACGATTTTGGTGTTCTTCGATGTTTCGTCCGCGACAGCTGTGCCAGACGACTTTTAACAAATGGATCTTGTGTATTTGAGTAGAATGAAGGTTTTAGACACATTTGTACCGAGCTGTGCTCTGAGATACTCTCGAAACACGCAATATCACGATTTTGGTGTTCGTCGATGTTTCGTTCGCCACAGCTGTGCCAGACAACTTTTAACGCATGCATATTAGGCATTTGAGTAGAATGAAGGTTTTTGACACATTTGCACCGAGCTGAGCTCTCAGAAACGCTCGAAACACGCGATATCACGATTTTTGTACTATTCAAAGTTTCATACGCCACAGCTGTGCCAGACAAAATTTAACACATGGATTGTGTATTTGAGTAGAATGAAGGTTTTTGACACATTTACACCGAGCTGTGCTCACAGAAACGTTCGAAACACGCGATATCACGATTTTGGTGTTCTTCAATGTTTCGTTCGCCACAGCTGTGCCAGACGACTTTTAACACATGGATCTTGTGTTTGAGTAGAATGAAGGTTTTTGACACATTTATACCGAGCTGTGCTCTGAGATACGCTCGAAACACGCGATATCACGATTTTGGTGTTCTTCAATGTTTCGTTCGCCACAGCTGTGCCAGACAACTTTTAACACGTGGATCTTGTGTATTTGAGTAGAATGAAGGTTTTTGACACATTTACACCGAGCTGTGCTCACAGAAACGTTCGAAACACGCGATATCACGATTTTGGTGTTCTTCAATGTTTCGTTCGCCACAGCTGTGCCAGACAACTTTTAACACGTGGATCTTGTGTATTTGAGTAGAATGAAGGTTTTTGACACATTTACACCGAGCTGTACTCTCAGAATCGCTCGAAACCCGCGATATCACGATTTTGGTGTTCTTCGATTTTTCGTTCGCCACAGCTGTGGCAGACGACTTTTAACGCATGGATAATGTGCATTTGAGTAGAATGAAGGTTTTTCATACATTTACACCGAGCTGTGCTCTCAGAAACGTTCGAAACACGCGATATCACGATTTTGGAACTGTTCAACGTTTCGTTCGCCACAGCTGTGCCAGACGACTTTTAACACATGGATCTTGTGTATTTGAGTAGAATGAAGGTTTTTGATACATTTATACCGAGCTGTGCTCTGAGATACGCTCGAAACACGCGATATCACGATTTTGGTGTTCGTCGATTTTTCGTTCGCCACAGCTGTGCCAGACGACTTTTAACGCATGAATATTGTGCATTTGAGTAGAATGAAGGTATTTGACACATTTACAACGAGCTGTGCTCTCAGGAACAATCGAAACAGGCGATATCACGATTTTGGTCCTGTTCAAAGTTTCGTTCGCCACAGCTGTGCCAGACAACTTTTAACACGTGGATCTTGTGTATTTGAGTAGAATGAAGGTTTTTGACACATTTACACCGAGCTGTGCTCACAGAATCGCTCGAAACCCGCGATATCACGATTTTGGTACTGTTCAAAGTTTCGTTCGCCACAGCTGTGCCAGACGACTTTTAACACATCTATCTTGTGTATTTGAGTAGAATGAAGGTTTTTGACGCATTTACACCGAGCTGTGCTCTCAGAAACGCTCGAAACACGCGATATCACGATTTTGGAACTGTTCAACGATTCGTTCGCCACAGCTGTGCCAGACGACTTTTAACACATGGATCTTGTGTATTTGAGTAGAATGAAGGTTTTTCATACATTTACACCGAGCTGTGCTCTCAGAAACGCTCGAAACACGCGATATTACGATTTTGGTGTTCTTCGATGTTTCGTCCGCGACAGCTGTGCCAGACAACTTTAACCGCATGTATATTGTGCATTTGAGTAAAATGAAGGATTTTGACGCATTTACACCGAGCTGTGCTCTCAGAAACGCTCGAAACACGCGATATCACGATTTTGGTACTGTTCAACGATTCGTTCGCCATAGCTGTGCCAGACGACTTTTAACACATGGATCTTGTGTATTTGAGTAGAATGAAGGTTTTTCATACATTTACACCGAGCTGTGCTCTCAGAAACGCTCGAAACACGCGATATCACGATTTTGGTGTTCGTCGATGTTTCGTTCGCCACAGCTATGCCAGACAACTTTTAACGCATGCATATTAGGCATTTGAGTAGAATGAAGGTTTTTGACACATTTGCACCGAGCTGAGCTCTCAGAAACGCTCGAAACACGCGATATCACGATTTTTGTACTATTCAAAGTTTCATACGCCACAGCTGTGCCAGACAAATTTTAACACATGGATCTTGTGTATTTGAGTAGAATGAAGGTTTTTGACACATTTACACCGAGCTGTGCTCACAGAAACGTTCGAAACACGCGATATCACGATTTTGGTGTTCTTCAATGTTTCGTTCGCCACAGCTGTGCCAGACAACTTTTAACACGTGGATCTTGTGTATTTGAGTAGAATGAAGGTTTTTGACACATTTATACCGAGCTGTGCTCTGAGATACGCTCGAAACACGCGATATCACGATTTTGGTGTTCTTCAATGTTTCGTTCGCCACAGCTGTGCCAGACAACTTTTAACACCTGGATCTTGTGTATTTGAGTAGAATGAAGGTTTTTGACACATTTACACCGAGCTGTACTCTCAGAATCGCTCGAAACCCGCGATATCACGATTTTGGTGTTCTTCGATTTTTCGTTCGCCACAGCTGTGGCAGACGACTTTTAACGCATGTGTAATGTGCATTTGAGTAGAATGAAGGTTTTTCATACATTTACACCGAGCTGTGCTCTCAGAAACGTTCGAAACACGCGATATCACGATTTTGGAACTGTTCAACGTTTCGTTCGCCACAGCTGTGCCAGACGACTTTTAACACATGGATCTTGTGTATTTGAGTAGAATGAAGGTTTTTGACACATTTACACCGAGCTGTGCTCTCAGGAACGCTCGAAACACGCGATATCACGATTTTGGTCCTGTTCAAATTTTCGTTCGCCACAGCTGTGCCAGACAACTTTTAACACGTGGATCTTGTGTATTTGAGTAGAATGAAGGTTTTTGACACATTTACACCGAGCTGTACTCTCAGAAACGCTCGAAACACGCGATATTACGATTTTGGTGTTCTTCGATGTTTCGTCCGCGACAACTGTGCCAGACGACTTTAACCTCCTGTATATTGTGCATTTGAGTAGAATGAAGGATTTTGACGCATTTACACCGAGCTGTGCTCTCAGAAACGCTCGAAACACGCGATATCACGATTTTGGTACTGTTCAACCTTTCGTTCGCCACAGCTGTGCCAGACGACTTTTAACACATGGATCTTGTGTATTTGAGTAGAATGAAGGTTTTTGACACATTTACACCGAGCTGTGCTCTCAGGAACGCTCGAAACACGCGATATCACGATTTTGGTCCTGTTCAAAGTTTCGTTCGCCACAGCTGTGGCAGACGACTTTTAACGCATGGATAATGTGCATTTGAGTAGAATGAAGGTTTTTCATACATTTACACCGAGCTGTGCTCTCAGAAATGTTCGAAACACGCGATATCACGATTTTGGAACTGTTGAACGTTTCGTTCGCCACAGCTGTGCCAGACGACTTTTAACACATGGATCTTGTGTATTTGAGTAGAATGAATTTTTTTCATACATTTACACCGAGCTGTGCTCTCAGAAACGTTCGAAACACGCGATATCACGATTTTGGTACTGTTCAACGTTTCGTTCGCCACAGCTGTGCCAGATGACTTTTAACAAATGGATCTTGTGTATTTGAGTAGAATGAAGGTTTTTGACACATTTGTACCGAGCTGTGCTCTGAGAAACTCTCGAAACACGCAATATCACGATTTTGGTGTTCGTCGATGTTTCGTTCGCCACAGCTGTGCCAGACAACTTTTAACGCATGCATATTAGGCATTTGAGTAGAATGAAGGTTTTTGACACATTTGCACCGAGCTGAGCTCTCAGAAACGCTCGAAACACGCGATATCACAATTTTTGTACTATTCAAAGTTTCATACGCCACAGCTGTGCCAGACAAAATTTAACACATGGATTGTGTATTTGAGTAGAATGAAGGTTTTTGACACATTTACACCGAGCTGTGGTCACAGAAACGTTCGAAACACGCGATATCACGATTTTGGTGTTCTTCAATGTTTCGTTCGCCACAGCTGTGCCAGACGACTTTTAACACATGGATCTTGTGTTTGAGTAGAATGAAGGTTTTTGACACATTTATACCGAGCTGTGCTCTGAGATACGCTCGAAACACGCGATATCATGATTTTGGTTTTCTTCAATGTTTCGTTCGCCACAGCTGTGCCAGACAACTTTTAACACGTGGATCTTGTGTATTTGAGTAGAATGAAGGTTTTTGACACATTTACACCGAGCTGTGCTCACAGAAACGTTCGAAACACGCGATATCACGATTTTGGTGTTCTTCAATGTTTCGTTCGCCACAGCTGTGCCAGACAACTTTTAACACGTGGATCTTGTGTATTTGAGTAGAATGAAGGTTTTTGACACATTTACACCGAGCTGTACTCTCAGAATCGCTCGAAACCCGCGATATCACGATTTTGGTGTTCTTCGATTTTTCGTTCGCCACAGCTGTGGCAGACGACTTTTAACGCATGGATAATGTGCATTTGAGTAGAATGAAGGTTTTTCATACATTTACACCGAGCTGTGCTCTCAGAAACGTTCGAAACACGCGATATCACGATTTTGGAACTGTTCAACGTTTCGTTCGCCACAGCTGTGCCAGACGACTTTTAACACATGGATCTTGTGTATTTGAGTAGAATGAAGGTTTTTGATACATTTATACCGAGCTGTGCTCTGAGATACGCTCGAAACACGCGATATCACGATTTTGGTGTTCGTCGATTTTTCGTTCGCCACAGCTGTGCCAGACGACTTTTAACGCATGAATATTGTGCATTTGAGTAGAATGAAGGTTTTTGACACATTTACAACGAGCTGTGCTCTCAGGAACAATCGAAACAGGCGATATCACGATTTTGGTCCTGTTCAAAGTTTCGTTCGCCACAGCTGTGCCAGACAACTTTTAACACGTGGATCTTGTGTATTTGAGTAGAATGAAGGTTTTTGACACATTTACACCGAGCTGTACTCTCAGAATCGCTCGAAACCCGCGATATCACGATTTTGGTGTTCTTCGATTTTTCGTTCGCCACAGCTGTGGCAGACGACTTTTAACGCATGGATAATGTGCATTTGAGTAGAATGAAGGTTTTTCATACATTTACACCGAGCTGTGCTCTCAGAATCGTTCGAAACACGCGATATCACGATTTTGGAACTGTTCAACGTTTCGTTCGCCACAGCTGTGCCAGACGACTTTTAACACATGGATCTTGTGTATTTGAGTAGAATGAAGGTTTTTCATACATTTACACCGAGCTGTGCTCTCAGAAACGTTCGAAACACGCGATATCACGACTTTGGTACTGTTCAACGTTTCGTTCGCCACAGCTGTGCCAGACGACTTTTAACACATGGATCTTGTGTATTTGAGTAGTATGAAGGTTTTTGACACATTTATACCGAGCTGTGCTCTGAGAGACGCTCGAAACACGCGATATCACGATTTTGGTGTTCGTCGATTTTTCGTTCGCCACAGCTGTGCCAGACGACTTTTAACACATGGATCTTGTGTATTTGAGTAGAATGAAGGTTTTCGACACATTTACACCGAGCTGTGCTCTCAGGAACGCTCGAAACACGCGATATCACGATCTTGGTCCTGTTTAAAGTTTCGTTCGCAACAGCTGTGCCAGACAACTTTTAACACGTGGATCTTGTGTATTTGAGTAGAATGAAGGTTTTTGACACATTCACACCGAGCTGTACTCTCAGAAACGCTCGAAACACGCGATATCACGATTTTGGTGTTCTTCGATGTTTCGTCCGCGACAGCTGTGCCAGACGACTTTAACCGCATGTATATTGTGCATTTGAGTAGAATGAACGATTTTGACGCATTTACACCGAGCTGTGCTCTCAGAAACGTTCGAAACACGCGATATCACGATTTTGGTGTTCTTCAATGTTTCGTTCGCCACAGCTGTGCCAGACAACTTTTAACACGTGGATCTTGTGTATTTGAGTAGAATGAAGGTTTTTGACACATTTATACCGAGCTGTGCTCTGAGATACGCTCGAAACACGCGATATCACGATTTTGGTGTTCTTCAATGTTTCGTTCGCCACAGCTGTGCCAGACAACTTTTAACACGTGGATCTTGTGTATTTGAGTAGAATGAAGGTTTTTGACACATTTACACCGAGCTGTACTCTCAGAATCGCTCGAAACCCGCGATATCACGATTTTGGTGTTCTTCGATTTTTCGTTCGCCACAGCTGTGGCAGACGACTTTTAACGCATGTATAATGTGCATTTGAGTAGAATGAAGGTTTTTGACACATTTATACCCAGCTGTGCTCTGAGATAAGCTCGAAACACGCGATATCACGATTTTGGTCCTGTTTAAAGTTTCGTTCGCCACAGCTGTGCCAGACAACTTTTAACACGTGGATCTTGTGTATTTGAGTAGAATGAAGGTTTTTGACACATTCACACCGAGCTGTACTCTCAGAAACGCTCGAAACACGCGATATCACGATTTTGGTGTTCTTCGATGTTTCGTCCGCGACAGCTGTGCCAGACGACTTTAACCGCATGTATATTGTGCATTTGAGTAGAACGAAGGATTTTGACGCATTTACACCGAGCTGTGCTCTCAGAAACGTTCGAAACACGCGATATCACGATTTTGGTGTTCTTCAATGTTTCGTTCGCCACAGCTGTGCCAGACAACTTTTAACACGTGGATCTTGTGTATTTGAGTAGAATGAAGGTTTTTGACACATTTATACCGAGCTGTGCTCTGAGATACGCTCGAAACACGCGATATCACGATTTTGGTGTTCTTCAATGTTTCGTTCGCCACAGCTGTGCCAGACAACTTTTAACACGTGGATCTTGTGTATTTGAGTAGAATGAAGGTTTTTGACACATTTACACCGAGCTGTGCTCACAGAAACGTTCGAAACACGCGATATCACGATTTTGGTGTTCTTCAATGTTTCGTTCGCCACAGCTGTGCCAGACAACTTTTAACACGTGGATCTTGTGTATTTGAGTAGAATGAAGATTTTTGACACATTTACACCGAGCTGTACTCTCAGAATCGCTCGAAACCCGCGATATCACGATTTTGGTGTTCTTCGATTTTTCGTTCGCCACAGCTGTGGCAGACGACTTTTAACGCATGGATAATGTGCATTTGAGTAGAATGAAGGTTTTTCATACATTTACACCGAGCTGTGCTCTCAGAATCGTTCGAAACACGCGATATCACGATTTTGGAACTGTTCAACGTTTCGTTCGCCACAGCTGTGCCAGACGACTTTTAACACATGGATCTTGTGTATTTGAGTAGAATGAAGGTTTTTCATACATTTACACCGAGCTGTGCTCTCAGAAACGTTCGAAACACGCGATATCACGACTTTGGTACTGTTCAACGTTTCGTTCGCCACAGCTGTGCCAGACGACTTTTAACACATGGATCTTGTGTATTTGAGTAGTATGAAGGTTTTTGACACATTTATACCGAGCTGTGCTCTGAGAGACGCTCGAAACACGCGATATCACGATTTTGGTGTTCGTCGATTTTTCGTTCGCCACAGCTGTGCCAGACGACTTTTAACACATGGATCTTGTGTATTTGAGTAGAATGAAGGTTTTCGACACATTTACACCGAGCTGTGCTCTCAGGAACGCTCGAAACACGCGATATCACGATTTTGGTCCTGTTTAAAGTTTCGTTCGCCACAGCTGTGCCAGACAACTTTTAACACGTGGATCTTGTGTATTTGAGTAGAATGAAGGTTTTTGACACATTCACACCGAGCTGTACTCTCAGAAACGCTCGAAACACGCGATATCACGATTTTGGTGTTCTTCGATGTTTCGTCCGCGACAGCTGTGCCAGACGACTTTAACCGCATGTATATTGTGCATTTGAGTAGAATGAAGGATTTTAACGCATTTACACCGAGCTGTGCTCTCAGAAACGTTCGAAACACGCGATATCACGATTTTGGTGTTCTTCAATGTTTCGTTCGCCACAGCTGTGCCAGACAACTTTTAACACGTGGATCTTGTGTATTTGAGTAGAATGAAGGTTTTTGACACATTTATACCGAGCTGTGCTCTGATATCCGCTCGAAACACGCGATATCACGATTTTGGTGTTGTTCAATGTTTCGTTCGCCACAGCTGTGCCAGACGACTTTTAACACATGGATCTTGTGTATTTGAGTAGAATGAAGGTTTTTGACACATTTATACCCAGCTGTGCTCTGAGATACGCTCGAAACATGCGATATCACGATTTTGGAACTGTTCAACTTTTCGTCCGCCACAGCTGTGCCAGACGACTTTTAACACATGGATCTTGTGTATTTGAGTAGAATGAAGGTTTTTCATACATTTACATCGAGCAGAGCTCTCAGAAACACTCGAAACACGCGATATCACGATTTTTGTACTATTCAAAGTTTCATACGCCACAGCTGTGCCAGACAACTTTTAACACGTGGATCTTGTGTATTTGAGTAGAATGAAGGTTTTTGACACATTCACACCGAGCTGTACTCTCAGAAACGCTCGAAACACGCGATATCACGATTTTGGTGTTCTTCGATGTTTCGTCCGCGACAGCTGTGCCAGACGACTTTAACCGCATGTATATTGTGCATTTGAGTAGAACGAAGGATTTTGACGCATTTACACCGAGCTGTGCTCTCAGAAACGTTCGAAACACGCGATATCACGATTTTGGTGTTCTTCAATGTTTCGTTCGCCACAGCTGTGCCAGACAACTTTTAACACGTGGATCTTGTGTATTTGAGTAGAATGAAGGTTTTTGACACATTTATACCGAGCTGTGCTCTGAGATACGCTCGAAACACGCGATATCACGATTTTGGTGTTCTTCAATGTTTCGTTCGCCACAGCTGTGCCAGACAACTTTTAACACGTGGATCTTGTGTATTTGAGTAGAATGAAGGTTTTTGACACATTTACACCGAGCTGTGCTCACAGAAACGTTCGAAACACGCGATATCACGATTTTGGTGTTCTTCAATGTTTCGTTCGCCACAGCTGTGCCAGACAACTTTTAACACGTGGATCTTGTGTATTTGAGTAGAATGAAGATTTTTGACACATTTACACCGAGCTGTACTCTCAGAATCGCTCGAAACCCGCGATATCACGATTTTGGTGTTCTTCGATTTTTCGTTCGCCACAGCTGTGGCAGACGACTTTTAACGCATGGATAATGTGCATTTGAGTAGAATGAAGGTTTTTCATACATTTACACCGAGCTGTGCTCTCAGAATCGTTCGAAACACGCGATATCACGATTTTGGAACTGTTCAACGTTTCGTTCGCCACAGCTGTGCCAGACGACTTTTAACACATGGATCTTGTGTATTTGAGTAGAATGAAGGTTTTTCATACATTTACACCGAGCTGTGCTCTCAGAAACGTTCGAAACACGCGATATCACGACTTTGGTACTGTTCAACGTTTCGTTCGCCACAGCTGTGCCAGACGACTTTTAACACATGGATCTTGTGTATTTGAGTAGTATGAAGGTTTTTGACACATTTATACCGAGCTGTGCTCTGAGAGACGCTCGAAACACGCGATATCACGATTTTGGTGTTCGTCGATTTTTCGTTCGCCACAGCTGTGCCAGACGACTTTTAACACATGGATCTTGTGTATTTGAGTAGAATGAAGGTTTTCGACACATTTACACCGAGCTGTGCTCTCAGGAACGCTCGAAACACGCGATATCACGATTTTGGTCCTGTTTAAAGTTTCGTTCGCCACAGCTGTGCCAGACAACTTTTAACACGTGGATCTTGTGTATTTGAGTAGAATGAAGGTTTTTGACACATTCACACCGAGCTGTACTCTCAGAAACGCTCGAAACACGCGATATCACGATTTTGGTGTTCTTCGATGTTTCGTCCGCGACAGCTGTGCCAGACGACTTTAACCGCATGTATATTGTGCATTTGAGTAGAATGAAGGATTTTAACGCATTTACACCGAGCTGTGCTCTCAGAAACGTTCGAAACACGCGATATCACGATTTTGGTGTTCTTCAATGTTTCGTTCGCCACAGCTGTGCCAGACAACTTTTAACACGTGGATCTTGTGTATTTGAGTAGAATGAAGGTTTTTGACACATTTATACCGAGCTGTGCTCTGATATCCGCTCGAAACACGCGATATCACGATTTTGGTGTTGTTCAATGTTTCGTTCGCCACAGCTGTGCCAGACGACTTTTAACACATGGATCTTGTGTATTTGAGTAGAATGAAGGTTTTTGACACATTTATACCCAGCTGTGCTCTGAGATACGCTCGAAACATGCGATATCACGATTTTGGAACTGTTCAACTTTTCGTCCGCCACAGCTGTGCCAGACGACTTTTAACACATGGATCTTGTGTATTTGAGTAGAATGAAGGTTTTTCATACATTTACATCGAGCAGAGCTCTCAGAAACACTCGAAACACGCGATATCACGATTTTTGTACTATTCAAAGTTTCATACGCCACAGCTGTGCCAGACAAATTTTAACTCATGGATCTTGTGTATTTGAGCAGAATGAAGGTTTTTGACGCATTTACACCGAGCTGTGCTCTCAGAAACGTTGGAAACACGCGATATCACGATTTTGGTGTTCTTCAATGTTTCGTTCGCCACAGCTGTGCCAGACAACTTTTAACGCATGCATATTAGGCATTTGAGTAGAATGAAGGTTTTTGACACATTTGCACCGAGCTGTGCTCTCAGAAATGCTCGAAACACGCGATATCACGATTTTGGTACTGGTCAACGTTTCGTTCGCCACAGCTGTGCCAGACGACTTTTAACACATGGATCTTGTGTATTTGAGTAGAATGAAGGTTTTTGACACATTTATACCGAGCTGTGATCTGAGATACGCTCGAAACACGCGATAACACGATTTTGGAACTGTTCAACGTTTCGTTCGCCACAGCTGTGCCAGACGACTTTTAACACATTTATCTTGTGTATTTGAGTAGAATGAAGGTTTTTGACGCATTTACACCGAGCTGTGCTCTCAGAAACGCTCGAAACACGCGATATCACGATTTTGGTACTGTTCAACGTTTCGTTCGCCACAGCTGTGCCAGACGACTTTTAACACATGGATCTTGTGTATTTGAGTAGTATGAAGGTTTTTGACACATTTATACCGAGCTGTGCTCTGAAAGACGCTCGAAACACGCGATATCACGATTTTGGTGTTCGTCGATTTATCGTTCGCCACAGCTGTGCCAGACGACTTTTAACACATGGATCTTGTGTATTTGAGTAGAATGAAGGTTTTTGACACATTTACACCGAGCTGTGCTCTCAGGAACGCTCGAAACACGCGATATCACGATTTTGGTCCTGTTCAAAGTTTCGTTCGCCACAGCTGTGCCAGACAACTTTTAACACGTGGATCTTGTGTATTTGAGCAGAATGAAGGTTTTTGACACATTTACACCGAGCTGTGCTCTCAGAAACGCTCGAAACACGCGATATCACGATTTTTGAACTGTTCAACGATTCGTTCGCCACATCTGTTCCAGACGACTTTTAACACATGGATCTTGTGTATTTGAGTAGAATGAAGGTTTTTCATACATTTACACCGAGCTGTGCTCTCAGAAATGTTCGAAACACGCGATATCACGATTTTGGTACTGTTCAACGTTTCGTTCGCCACAGCTGTGCCAGACGACTTTTAACACATGGATCTTGTGTATTTGAGTAGAATGAAGGTTTTTGACACATTTATACCGAGCTGTGCTCTGAGAAACTCTCGAAACACGCAATATCACGATTTTGGTGTTCGTCGATGTTTCGTTCGCCACAGCTGTGCCAGACAACATTTAACGCATGCATATTAGGCATTTGAGTAGAATGAAGGTTTTTGACACATTTGCACCGAGCTGAGCTCTCAGAAACGCTCGAAACACGCGATATCACGATTTTTGTACTATTCAAAGTTTCATACGCCACAGCTGTGCCAGACGACTTTTAACACAAAGATCTTGTGTATTTGAGTAGAATGAAGGTTTTTGACACATTTATACCGAGCTGTGCTCTGAGATACGCTCGAAACACGCGATATCACTATTTTGGTGTTCGTCGATTTTTCGTTCGCCACAGCTGTGCCAGACGGCTTTTAACGCATGAATATTGTGCATTTGAGTAGAATGAAGGTTTGTGACACATTTACACCGAGCTGTGCTCTCAGAAACGCTCGAAACACGCGATATCACGATTTTGATGTTCGTCGATTTTTCGTTCGCCACAGCTGTGCCAGACGACTTTTAACGCATGGATATTGTGCATCTGAGTAGAATGACGGTTTTTGACACATTTACACCGAGCTGTGCTCTCAGAAACGCTCGAAACACGCGATATCACGATTTTGGTACTGTTCAAAGTTTCGTTCGCCACAGCTGTGCCAGACGACTTTTAACACATCTATCTTGTGTATTTGAGTAGAATGAAGGTTTTTGACGCATTTACACCGAGCTGTGCTCTCAGAAACGCTCGAAACACGCGATATCACGATTTTGGAACTGTTCAACGATTCGTTCGCCACAGCTGTGCCAGACGACTTTTAACACATGGATCTTGTGTATTTGAGTAGAATGAAGGTTTTTCATACATTTACACCGAGCTGTGCTCTCAGAAACGCTCGAAACACGCGATATTACGATTTTGGTGTTCTTCGATGTTTCGTCCGCGACAGCTGTGCCAGACAACTTTAACCGCATGTATATTGTGCATTTGAGTAAAATGAAGGATTTTGACGCATTTACACCGAGCTGTGCTCTCAGAAACGCTCGAAACACGCGATATCACGATTTTGGTACTGGTCAACGTTTCGTTCGCCACAGCTGTGCCAGACGACTTTTAACACATGGATCTTGTGTATTTGAGTAGAATGAAGGTTTTTGACACATTTATACCGAGCTGTGCTCTGAGATACGCTCGAAACACGCGATATCACGATTTTGGTACTGTTCAACGTTTCGTTCGCCACAGCTGTGCCAGACGACTTTTAACACATGGATCTTGTGTATTTGAGTAGTATGAAGGTTTTTGACACATTTATACCGAGCTGTGCTCTGAGAGACGCTCGAAACACGCGATATCACGATTTTGGTGTTCGTCGATTTTTCGTTCGCCACAGCTGTGCCAGACGACTTTTAACGCATGCATATTAGGCATTTGAGTAGAATGAAGGTTTTTGACACATTTGCACCGAGCTGAGCTCTCAGAAACGCTCGAAACACGCGATATCACGATTTTTGTACTATTCAAAGTTTCATACGCCACAGCTGTGCCAGACAAATTTTAACACATGGATCTTGTGTATTTGAGTAGAATGAAGGTTTTTGACACATTTACACCGAGCTGTGCTCACAGAAACGTTCGAAACACGCGATATCACGATTTTGGTGTTCTTCAATGTTTCGTTCGCCACAGCTGTGCCAGACAACTTTTAACACGTGGATCTTGTGTATTTGAGTAGAATGAAGGTTTTTGACACATTTACACCGAGCTGTGCTCACAGAAACGTTCGAAACACGCGATATCACGATTTTGGTGTTCTTCAATGTTTCGTTCGCCACAGCTGTGCCAGACAACTTTTAACACGTGGATCTTGTGTATTTGAGTAGAACGAAGGTTTTTGACACATTTACACCGAGCTGTACTCTCAGAATCGCTCGAAACCCGCGATATCACGATTTTGGTGTTCTTCGATTTTTCGTTCGCCACAGCTGTGGCAGACGACTTTTAACGCATGGATAATGTGCATTTGAGTAGAATGAAGGTTTTTCATACATTTACACCGAGCTGTGCTCTCAGAAACGTTCGAAACACGCGATATCACGATTTTGGAACTGTTCAACGTTTCGTTCGCCACAGCTGTGCCAGACGACTTTTAACACATGGATCTTGTGTATGTGAGTAGAATGAAGGTTTTTGATACATTTATACCGAGCTGTGCTCTGAGATACGCTCGAAACACGCGATATCACGATTTTGGTGTTCGTCGATTTTTCGTTCGCCACAGCTGTGCCAGACGACTTTTAACGCATGAATATTGTGCATTTGAGTAGAATGAAGGTATTTGACACATTTACAACGAGCTGTGCTCTGAGGAACAATCGAAACAGGCGATATCACGATTTTGGTCCTGTTCAAAGTTTCGTTCGCCACAGCTGTGCCAGACAACTTTTAACACGTGGATCTTGTGTATTTGAGTAGAATGAAGGTTTTTGACACATTTACACCGAGCTGTGCTCACAGAAACGTTCGAAACCGGCGATATCACGATTTTGGTGTTCTTCGATTTTTCGTTCGCCACAGCTGTGGCAGACGACTTTTAACGCATGGATAATGTGCATTTGAGTAGAATGAAGGTTTTTGACACATTTACACCGAGCTGTACTCTCAGAATCGCTCGAAACCCGCGATATCACGATTTTGGTGTTCTTCGATTTTTCGTTCGCCACAGCTGTGGCAGACGACTTTTAACGCATGGATAATGTGCATTTGAGTAGAATGAAGGTTTTTCATACATTTACACCGAGCTGTGCTCTCAGAAACGTTCGAAACACGCGATATCACGGTTTTGGAACTGTTCAACGTTTCGTTCGCCACAGCTGTGCCAGACGACTTTTAACACATGGATCTTGTGTATTTGAGTAGAATGAAGGTTTTTGATACATTTATACCGAGCTGTGCTCTGAGATACGCTCGAAACACGCGATATCACGATTTTGGTGTTCGTCGATTTTTCGTTCGCCACAGCTGTGCCAGACGACTTTTAACGCATGAATATTGTGCATTTGAGTAGAATGAAGGTTTTTGACACATTTACAACGAGCTGTGCTCTCAGGAACAATCGAAATAGGCGATATCACGATTTTGGTCCTGTTCAAAGTTTCGTTCGCCACAGCTGTGCCAGACAACTTTTAACACGTGGATCTTGTGTATTTGAGTAGAATGAAGGTTTTTGACACATTTACACCGAGCTGTACTCTCAGAATCGCTCGAAACCCGCGATATCACGATTTTGGTGTTCTTCGATTTTTCGTTGGCCACAGCTGTGGCAGACGACTTTTAACGCATGGATAATGTGCATTTGAGTAGAATGAAGGTTTTTCATACATTTACACCGAGCTGTGCTCTCAGAAACGTTCGAAACACGCGATATCACGATTTTGGAACTGTTCAACGTTTCGTTCGCCACAGCTGGGCCAGACGACTTTTAACACATGGATCTTGTGTATTTGAGTAGAATGAAGGTTTTTGACACATTTACACCGAGCTGTGCTCTCAGGAACGCTCGAAACACGCGATATCACGATTTTGGTCCTGTTCAAATTTTCGTTCGCCACATCTGTGCCAGACAACTTTTAACACGTGGATCTTGTGTATTTGAGTAGAATGAAGGTTTTTGACACATTTACACCGAGCTGTACTCTCAGAAACGCTCGAAACACGCGATATTACGATTTTGGTGTTCTTCGATGTTTCGTCCGCGACAGCTGTGCCAGACGACTTTTAACAAATGGATCTTGTGTATTTGAGTAGTATGAAGGTTTTTGACACATTTATACCGAGCTGTGCTCTGAGAGACGCTCGAAACACGCGATATCACGATTTTGGTGTTCGTCGATTTTTCGTTCGCCACAGCTGTGCCAGACGACTTTTAACGCATGCATATTAGGCATTTGAGTAGAATGAAGGTTTTTGACACATTTGCACCGAGCTGAGCTCTCAGAAACGCTCGAAACACGCGATATCACGATTTTTGTACTATTCAAAGTTTCATACGCCACAGCTGTGCCAGACAAATTTTAACACATGGATCTTGTGTATTTGAGTAGAATGAAGGTTTTTGACACATTTACACCGAGCTGAGCTCTCAGAAACGATCGAAACACGCGATATCACGATTTTGGAACTGTTGAACGTTTCGTTCGCCGCAGCTGTGCCAGACGACTTTTAACACATGGATCTTGTGTATTTGAGTAGAATGAATTTTTTTCATACATTTACACCGAGCTGTGCTCTCAGAAACGTTCGAAACACGCGATATCACGATTTTGGTACTGTTCAACGTTTCGTTCGCCACAGCTGTGCCAGATGACTTTTAACAAATGGATCTTGTGTATTTGAGTAGAATGAAGGTTTTTGACACATTTGTACCGAGCTGTGCTCTGAGAAACTCTCGAAACACGCAATATCACGATTTTGGTGTTCGTCGATGTTTCGTTCGCCACAGCTGTGCCAGACAACTTTTAACGCATGCATATTAGGCATTTGAGTAGAATGAAGGTTTTTGACACATTTGCACCGAGCTGAGCTCTCAGAAACGCTCGAAACACGCGATATCACGATTTTGGTCCTGTTCAAAGTTTCGTTCGCCACAGCTGTGCCAGACAACTTTTAACACGTGGATCTTGTGTATTTGAGTAGAATGAAGGTTTTTGACACATTTACACCGAGCTGTACTCTCAGAATCGCTCGAAACCCGCGATATCACGATTTTGGTGTTCTTCGATTTTTCGTTGGCCACAGCTGTGGCAGACGACTTTTAACGCATGGATAATGTGCATTTGAGTAGAATGAAGGTTTTTCATACATTTACACCGAGCTGTGCTCTCAGAAACGTTCGAAACACGCGATATCACGATTTTGGAACTGTTCAACGTTTCGTTCGCCACAGCTGGGCCAGACGACTTTTAACACATGGATCTTGTGTATTTGAGTAGAATGAAGGTTTTTGACACATTTACACCGAGCTGTGCTCTCAGGAACGCTCGAAACACGCGATATCACGATTTTGGTCCTGTTCAAATTTTCGTTCGCCACATCTGTGCCAGACAACTTTTAACACGTGGATCTTGTGTATTTGAGTAGAATGAAGGTTTTTGACACATTTACACCGAGCTGTACTCTCAGAAACGCTCGAAACACGCGATATTACGATTTTGGTGTTCTTCGATGTTTCGTCCGCGACAGCTGTGCCAGACGACTTTTAACACATGGATCTTGTGTTTGAGTAGAATGAAGGTTTTTGACACATTTATACCGAGCTGTGCTCTGAGATACGTTCGAAACACGCGATATCACGATTTTGGTGTTCTTCAATGTTTCGTTCGCCACAGCTGTGCCAGACAACTTTTAACTCGTGGATCTTGTGTATTTGAGTAGAATGAAGGTTTTTGACACATTTACACCGAGCTGTGCTCACAGAAACGTTCGAAACACGCGATATCACGATTTTGGTGTTCTTCAATGTTTCGTTCGCCACAGCTGTGCCAGACAACTTTTAACACGTGGATCTTGTGTATTTGAGTAGAATGAAGATTTTTGACACATTTACACCGAGCTGTGCTCACAGAAACGTTCGAAACACGCGATATCACGATTTTGGTGTTCTTCAATGTTTCGTTCGCCACAGCTGTACCAGACGACTTTTAACACATGGATCTTGTGTTTGAGTAGAATGAAGGTTTTTGACACATTTATACCGAGCTGTGCTCTGAGATACGTTCGAAACACGCGATATCACGATTTTGGTGTTCTTCAATGTTTCGTTCGCCACAGCTGTGCCAGACAACTTTTAACTCGTGGATCTTGTGTATTTGAGTAGAATGAAGGTTTTTGACACATTTACACCGAGCTGTGCTCACAGAAACGTTCGAAACACGCGATATCACGATTTTGGTGTTCTTCAATGTTTCGTTCGCCACAGCTGTGCCAGACAACTTTTAACACGTGGATCTTGTGTATTTGAGTAGAATGAAGATTTTTGACACATTTACACCGAGCTGTACTCTCAGAATCGCTCGAAACCCGCGATATCACGATTTTGGTGTTCTTCGATTTTTCGTTCGCCACAGCTGTGGCAGACGACTTTTAACGCATGGATAATGTGCATTTGAGTAGAATGAAGGTTTTTCATACATTTACACCGAGCTGTGCTCTCAGAATCGTTCGAAACACGCGATATCACGATTTTGGAACTGTTCAACGTTTCGTTCGCCACAGCTGTGCCAGACGACTTTTAACACATGGATCTTGTATATTTGAGTAGAATGAAGGTTTTTCATACATTTACACCGAGCTGTGCTCTCAGAAACGTTCGAAACACGCGATATCACGACTTTGGTACTGTTCAACGTTTCGTTCGCCACAGCTGTGCCAGACGACTTTTAACACATGGATCTTGTGTATTTGAGTAGTATGAAGGTTTTTGACACATTTATACCGAGCTGTGCTCTGAGAGACGCTCGAAACACGCGATATCACGATTTTGGTGTTCGTCGATTTTTCGTTCGCCACAGCTGTGCCAGACGACTTTTAACACATGGATCTTGTGTATTTGAGTAGAATGAAGGTTTTCGACACATTTACACCGAGCTGTGCTCTCAGGAACGCTCGAAACACGCGATATCACGATTTTGGTCCTGTTTAAAGTTTCGTTCGCCACAGCTGTGCCAGACAACTTTTAACACGTGGATCTTGTGTATTTGAGTAGAATGAAGGTTTTTGACACATTCACACCGAGCTGTACTCTCAGAAACGCTCGAAACACGCGATATCACGATTTTGGTGTTCTTCGATGTTTCGTCCGCGACAGCTGTGCCAGACGACTTTAACCGCATGTATATTGTGCATTTGAGTAGAATGAAGGATTTTAACGCATTTACACCGAGCTGTGCTCGCAGAAACGTTCGAAACACGCGATATCACGATTTTGGTGTTCTTCAATGTTTCGTTCGCCACAGCTGTGCCAGACAACTTTTAACACGTGGATCTTGTGTATTTGAGTAGAATGAAGGTTTTTGACACATTTATACCGAGCTGTGCTCTGATATACGCTCGAAACACGCGATATCACGATTTTGGTGTTGTTCAATGTTTCGTTCGCCACAGCTGTGCCAGACGACTTTTAACACATGGATCTTGTGTATTTGAGTAGAATGAAGGTTTTTGACACATTTATACCCAGCTGTGCTCTGAGATACGCTCGAAACATGCGATATCACGATTTTGGAACTGTTCAACTTTTCGTCCGCCACAGCTGTGCCAGACGACTTTTAACACATCTATCTTGTGTATTTGAGTAGAATGAAGGTTTTTGACGCATTTACACCGAGCTGTGCTCTCAGAAACGCTCGAAACACGCGATATCACGATTTTGGAACTGTTCAACGATTCGTTCGCCACAGCTGTGCCAGACGACTTTTAACACATGGATCTTGTGTATTTGAGTAGAATGAAGGTTTTTCATACATTTACACCGAGCTGTGCTCTCAGAAACGCTCGAAACACGCGATATTACGATTTTGGTGTTCTTCGATGTTTCGTCCGCGACAGCTGTGCCAGACGACTTTAACCGCATGTATATTGTGCATTTGAGTAAAATGAAGGATTTTGACGCATTTACACCGAGCTGTGCTCTCAGAAACGTTCGAAACACGCGATATCACGATTTTGGTGTTCTTCAATGTTTCGTTCGCCACAGCTGTGCCAGACAACTTTTAACACATGGATCTTGTGTATTTGAGTAGAATGAAGGTTTTTGACACATTTGCACCGAGCTGTGCTCTCAGAAATGCTCGAAACACGCGATATCACGATTTTGGTACTGGTCAACGTTTCGTTCGCCACAGCTGTGCCAGACGACTTTTAACACATGGATCTTGTGTATTTGAGTAGAATGAAGGTTTTTGACACATTTATACCGAGCTGTGCTCTGAGATACGCTCGAAACACGCGATATCACGATTTTGGTGTTCGTCGATTTTTCGTTCGCCACAGCTGTGCCAGACGACTTTTAACGCATGAATATTGTACATTTGAGTAGAATGAAGGTTTTTGACACATTTACAACGAGCTGTGCTCTCAGGAACAATCGAAACAGGCGATATCACGATTTTGGTCCTGTTCAAAGTTTCGTTCGCCACAGCTGTGCCAGACAACTTTTAACACGTGGATCTTGTGTATTTGAGTAGAATGAAGGTTTTTGACACATTTACACCGAGCTGTACTCTCAGAAACGCTCGAAACCCGCGATATCACGATTTTGGTGTTCTTCGATTTTTCGTTCGCCGCAGCTGTGGCAGACGACTTTTAACGCATGGATAATGTGCATTTGAGTAGAATGAAGGTTTTTCATACATTTACACCGAGCTGTGCTCTCAGAATCGTTCGAAACACGCGATATCACGATTTTGGAACTGTTCAACGTTTCGTTCGCCACAGCTGTGCCAGACGACTTTTAACACATGGATCTTGTGTATTTGAGTAGAATGAAGGGTTTTCATACATTTACACCGAGCTGTGCTCTCAGAAACGTTCGAAACACGCGATATCACGACTTTGGTACTGTTCAACGTTTCGTTCGCCACAGCTGTGCCAGACGACTTTTAACACATGGATCTTGTGTATTTGAGTAGTATGAAGGTTTTTGACACATTTATACCGAGCTGTGCTCTGAGAGACGCTCGAAACACGCGATATCACGATTTTGGTGTTCGTCGATTTTTCGTTCGCCACAGCTGTGCCAGACGACTTTTAACACATGGATCTTGTGTATTTGAGTAGAATGAAGGTTTTCGACACATTTACACCGAGCTGTGCTCTCAGGAACGCTCGAAACACGCGATATCACGATTTTGGTCCTGTTTAAAGTTTCGTTCGCCACAGCTGTGCCAGACAACTTTTAACACGTGGATCTTGTGTATTTGAGTAGAATGAAGGTTTTTGACACATTCACACCGAGCTGTACTCTCAGAAACGCTCGAAACACGCGATATCACGATTTTGGTGTTCTTCGATGTTTCGTCCGCGACAGCTGTGCCAGACGACTTTAACCGCATGTATATTGTGCATTTGAGTAGAATGAAGGATTTTAACGCATTTACACCGAGCTGTGCTCGCAGAAACGTTCGAAACACGCGATATCACGATTTTGGTGTTCTTCAATGTTTCGTTCGCCACAGCTGTGCCAGACAACTTTTAACACGTGGATCTTGTGTATTTGAGTAGAATGAAGGTTTTTGACACATTTATACCGAGCTGTGCTCTGATATACGCTCGAAACACGCGATATCACGATTTTGGTGTTGTTCAATGTTTCGTTCGCCACAGCTGTGCCAGACGACTTTTAACACATGGATCTTGTGTATTTGAGTAGAATGAAGGTTTTTGACACATTTATACCCAGCTGTGCTCTGAGATACGCTCGAAACATGCGATATCACGATTTTGGAACTGTTCAACTTTTCGTCCGCCACAGCTGTGCCAGACGACTTTTAACACATCTATCTTGTGTATTTGAGTAGAATGAAGGTTTTTGACGCATTTACACCGAGCTGTGCTCTCAGAAACGCTCGAAACACGCGATATCACGATTTTGGAACTGTTCAACGATTCGTTCGCCACAGCTGTGCCAGACGACTTTTAACACATGGATCTTGTGTATTTGAGTAGAATGAAGGTTTTTCATACATTTACACCGAGCTGTGCTCTCAGAAACGCTCGAAACACGCGATATTACGATTTTGGTGTTCTTCGATGTTTCGTCCGCGACAGCTGTGCCAGACGACTTTAACCGCATGTATATTGTGCATTTGAGTAAAATGAAGGATTTTGACGCATTTACACCGAGCTGTGCTCTCAGAAACGTTCGAAACACGCGATATCACGATTTTGGTGTTCTTCAATGTTTCGTTCGCCACAGCTGTGCCAGACAACTTTTAACACATGGATCTTGTGTATTTGAGTAGAATGAAGGTTTTTGACACATTTGCACCGAGCTGTGCTCTCAGAAATGCTCGAAACACGCGATATCACGATTTTGGTACTGGTCAACGTTTCGTTCGCCACAGCTGTGCCAGACGACTTTTAACACATGGATCTTGTGTATTTGAGTAGAATGAAGGTTTTTGACACATTTATACCGAGCTGTGCTCTGAGATACGCTCGAAACACGCGATATCACGATTTTGGTGTTCGTCGATTTTTCGTTCGCCACAGCTGTGCCAGACGACTTTTAACGCATGAATATTGTACATTTGAGTAGAATGAAGGTTTTTGACACATTTACAACGAGCTGTGCTCTCAGGAACAATCGAAACAGGCGATATCACGATTTTGGTCCTGTTCAAAGTTTCGTTCGCCACAGCTGTGCCAGACAACTTTTAACACGTGGATCTTGTGTATTTGAGTAGAATGAAGGTTTTTGACACATTTACACCGAGCTGTACTCTCAGAAACGCTCGAAACCCGCGATATCACGATTTTGGTGTTCTTCGATTTTTCGTTCGCCGCAGCTGTGGCAGACGACTTTTAACGCATGGATAATGTGCATTTGAGTAGAATGAAGGTTTTTCATACATTTACACCGAGCTGTGCTCTCAGAATCGTTCGAAACACGCGATATCACGATTTTGGAACTGTTCAACGTTTCGTTCGCCACAGCTGTGCCAGACGACTTTTAACACATGGATCTTGTGTATTTGAGTAGAATGAAGGGTTTTCATACATTTACACCGAGCTGTGCTCTCAGAAACGTTCGAAACACGCGATATCACGACTTTGGTACTGTTCAACGTTTCGTTCGCCACAGCTGTGCCAGACGACTTTTAACACATGGATCTTGTGTATTTGAGTAGTATGAAGGTTTTTGACACATTTATACCGAGCTGTGCTCTGAGAGACGCTCGAAACACGCGATATCACGATTTTGGTGTTCGTCGATTTTTCGTTCGCCACAGCTGTGCCAGACGACTTTTAACACATGGATCTTGTGTATTTGAGTAGAATGAAGGTTTTTGACATATTTATACCGAGCTGTGCTCTGAGATACGCTCGAAACACGCGATATCACGATTTTGGAACTGTTCAACGTTTCGTTCGCCACAGCTGTGCCAGACGACTTTTAACACATCTATCTTGTGTACTTGAGTAGAATGAAGGTTTTTGACGCATTTACACCGAGCTGTGCTCTCAGAAACGCTCGAAACACGCGATATCACGATTTTGGAACTGTTCAACGATTCGTTCGCCACAGCTGTGCCAGACGACTTTTAACACATGGATCTTGTGTATTTGAGTAGAATGAAGGTTTTTCATACATTTACATCGAGCAGAGCTCTCAGAAACACTCGAAACACGCGATATCACGATTTTTGTACTATTCAAAGTTTCATACGCCACAGCTGTGCCAGACAAATTTTAACTCATGGATCTTGTGTATTTGAGCAGAATGAAGGTTTTTGACGCATTTACACCGAGCTGTGCTCTCAGAAACGTTGGAAACACGCGATATCACGATTTTGGTGTTCTTCAATGTTTCGTTCGCCACAGCTGTGCCAGACAACTTTTAACGCATGCATATTAGGCATTTGAGTAGAATGAAGGTTTTTGACACATTTGCACCGAGCTGTGCTCTCAGAAATGCTCGAAACACGCGATATCACGATTTTTGTACTGGTCAACGTTTCGTTCGCCACAGCTGTGCCAGACGACTTTTAACACATGGATCTTGTGTATTTGAGTAGAATGAAGGTTTTTGACACATTTATACCGAGCTGTGATCTGAGATACGCTCGAAACACGCGATAACACGATTTTGGAACTGTTCAACGTTTCGTTCGCCACAGCTGTGCCAGACGACTTTTAACACATCTATCTTGTGTATTTGAGTAGAATGAAGGTTTTTGACACATTTATACCGAGCTGTGCTCTGAGAAACTCTCGAAACACGCAATATCACGATTTTGGTGTTCGTCGATGTTTCGTTCGCCACAGCTGTGCCAGACGACTTTTAACACAAAGATCTTGTGTATTTGAGTAGAATGAAGGTTTTTGACACATTTATACCGAGCTGTGCTCTGAGATACGCTCGAAACACGCGATATCACTATTTTGGTGTTCGTCGATTTTTCGTTCGCCACAGCTGTGCCAGACGGCTTTTAACGCATGAATATTGTGCATTTGAGTAGAATGAAGGTTTTTGACACATTTACACCGAGCTGTGCTCTCAGAAACGCTCGAAACACGCGATATCACGATTTTGATGTTCGTCGATTTTTCGTTCGCCACAGCTGTGCCAGACGACTTTTAACGCATGGATATTGTGCATCTGAGTAGAATGACGGTTTTTGACACATTTACACCGAGCTGTGCTCTCAGAAACGCTCGAAACACGCGATATCACGATTTTGGTACTGTTCAAAGTTTCGTTCGCCACAGCTGTGCCAGACGACTTTTAACACATCTATCTTGTGTATTTGAGTAGAATGAAGGTTTTTGACGCATTTACACCGAGCTGTGCTCTCAGAAACGCTCGAAACACGCGATATCACGATTTTGGAACTGTTCAACGATTCGTTCGCCACAGCTGTGCCAGACGACTTTTAACACATGGATCTTGTGTATTTGAGTAGAATGAAGGTTTTTCATACATTTACACCGAGCTGTGCTCTCAGAAACGCTCGAAACACGCGATATTACGATTTTGGTGTTCTTCGATGTTTCGTCCGCGACAGCTGTGCCAGACAACTTTAACCGCATGTATATTGTGCATTTGAGTAAAATGAAGGATTTTGACGCATTTACACCGAGCTGTGCTCTCAGAGACGCTCGAAACACGCGATATCACGATTTTGGTACTGGTCAACGTTTCGTTCGCCACAGCTGTGCCAGACGACTTTTAACACATGGATCTTGTGTATTTGAGTAGAATGAAGGTTTTTGACACATTTATACCGAGCTGTGCTCTGAGATACGCTCGAAACACGCGATATCACGATTTTGGTACTGTTCAACGTTTCGTTCGCCACAGCTGTGCCAGACGACTTTTAACACATGGATCTTGTGTATTTGAGTAGTATGAAGGTTTTTGACACATTTATACCGAGCTGTGCTCTGAGAGACGCTCGAAACACGCGATATCACGATTTTGGTGTTCGTCGATTTTTCGTTCGCCACAGCTGTGCCAGACGACTTTTAACGCATGCATATTAGGCATTTGAGTAGAATGAAGGTTTTTGACACATTTGCACCGAGCTGAGCTCTCAGAAACGCTCGAAACACGCGATATCACGATTTTTGTACTATTCAAAGTTTCATACGCCACAGCTGTGCCAGACAAATTTTAACACATGGATCTTGTGTATTTGAGTAGAATGAAGGTTTTTGACACATTTATACCGAGCTGTGCTCTGATATCCGCTCGAAACACGCGATATCACGATTTTGGTGTTGTTCAATGTTTCGTTCGCCACAGCTGTGCCAGACGACTTTTAACACATGGATCTTGTGTATTTGAGTAGAATGAAGGTTTTTGACGCATTTATACCCAGCTGTGCTCTGAGATACGCTCGAAACATGCGATATCACGATTTTGGAACTGTTCAACTTTTCGTCCGCCACAGCTGTGCCAGACGACTTTTAACACATCTATCTTGTGTATTTGAGTAGAATGAAGGTTTTTGACGCATTTACACCGAGCTGTGCTCTCAGAAACGCTCGAAACACGCGATATCACGATTTTGGAACTGTTCAACGATTCGTTCGCCACAGCTGTGCCAGACGACTTTTAACACATGGATCTTGTGTATTTGAGTAGAATGAAGGTTTTTCATACATTTACACCGAGCTGTGCTCTCAGAAACGCTCGAAACACGCGATATTACGATTTTGGTGTTCTTCGATGTTTCGTCCGCGACAGCTGTGCCAGACGACTTTAACCGCATGTATATTGTGCATTTGAGTAAAATGAAGGATTTTGACGCATTTACACCGAGCTGTGCTCTCAGAAACGTTCGAAACACGCGATATCACGATTTTGGTGTTCTTCAATGTTTCGTTCGCCACAGCTGTGCCAGACAACTTTTAACACATGGATCTTGTGTATTTGAGTAGAATGAAGGTTTTTGACACATTTGCACCGAGCTGTGCTCTGAGATACGCTCGAAACACGCGATATCACTATTTTGGTGTTCGTCGATTTTTCGTTCGCCACAGCTGTGCCAGACGGCTTTTAACGCATGAATATTGTGCATTTGAGTAGAATGAAGGTTTTTGACACATTTACACCGAGCTGTGCTCTCAGAAACGCTCGAAACACGCGATATCACGATTTTGATGTTCGTCGATTTTTCGTTCGCCACAGCTGTGCCAGACGACTTTTAACGCATGGATATTGTGCATCTGAGTAGAATGACGGTTTTTGACACATTTACACCGAGCTGTGCTCTCAGAAACGCTCGAAACACGCGATATCACGATTTTGGTACTGTTCAAAGTTTCGTTCGCCACAGCTGTGCCAGACGACTTTTAACACATCTATCTTGTGTATTTGAGTAGAATGAAGGTTTTTGACGCATTTACACCGAGCTGTGCTCTCAGAAACGCTCGAAACACGCGATATCACGATTTTGGAACTGTTCAACGATTCGTTCGCCACAGCTGTGCCAGACGACTTTTAACACATGGATCTTGTGTATTTGAGTAGAATGAAGGTTTTTCATACATTTACACCGAGCTGTGCTCTCAGAAACGCTCGAAACACGCGATATTACGATTTTGGTGTTCTTCGATGTTTCGTCCGCGACAGCTGTGCCAGACAACTTTAACCGCATGTATATTGTGCATTTGAGTAAAATGAAGGATTTTGACGCATTTACACCGAGCTGTGCTCTCAGAGACGCTCGAAACACGCGATATCACGATTTTGGTACTGGTCAACGTTTCGTTCGCCACAGCTGTGCCAGACGACTTTTAACACATGGATCTTGTGTATTTGAGTAGAATGAAGGTTTTTGACACATTTATACCGAGCTGTGCTCTGAGATACGCTCGAAACACGCGATATCACGATTTTGGTACTGTTCAACGTTTCGTTCGCCACAGCTGTGCCAGACGACTTTTAACACATGGATCTTGTGTATTTGAGTAGTATGAAGGTTTTTGACACATTTATACCGAGCTGTGCTCTGAGAGACGCTCGAAACACGCGATATCACGATTTTGGTGTTCGTCGATTTTTCGTTCGCCACAGCTGTGCCAGACGACTTTTAACGCATGCATATTAGGCATTTGAGTAGAATGAAGGTTTTTGACACATTTGCACCGAGCTGAGCTCTCAGAAACGCTCGAAACACGCGATATCACGATTTTTGTACTATTCAAAGTTTCATACGCCACAGCTGTGCCAGACAAATTTTAACACATGGATCTTGTGTATTTGAGTAGAATGAAGGTTTTTGACACATTTACACCGAGCTGTGCTCACAGAAACGTTCGAAACACGCGATATCACGATTTTGGTGTTCTTCAATGTTTCGTTCGCCACAGCTGTACCAGACGACTTTTAACACATGGATCTTGTGTTTGAGTAGAATGAAGGTTTTTGACACATTTATACCGAGCTGTGCTCTGAGATACGCTCGAAACACGCGATATCACGATTTTGGTGTTCTTCAATGTTTCGTTCGCCACAGCTGTGCCAGACAACTTTTAACACGTGGATCTTGTGTATTTGAGTAGAATGAAGGTTTTTGACACATTTACACCGAGCTGTGCTCACAGAAACGTTCGAAACACGCGATATCACGATTTTGGTGTTCTTCAATGTTTCGTTCGCCACAGCTGTGCCAGACAACTTTTAACACGTGGATCTTGTGTATTTGAGTAGAATGAAGATTTTTGACACATTTACACCGAGCTGTACTCTCAGAATCGCTCGAAACCCGCGATATCACGATTTTGGTGTTCTTCGATTTTTCGTTCGCCACAGCTGTGGCAGACGACTTTTAACGCATGGATAATGTGCATTTGAGTAGAATGAAGGTTTTTCATACATTTACACCGAGCTGTGCTCTCAGAATCGTTCGAAACACGCGATATCACGATTTTGGAACTGTTCAACGTTTCGTTCGCCACAGCTGTGCCAGACGACTTTTAACACATGGATCTTGTGTATTTGAGTAGAATGAAGGTTTTTCATACATTTACACCGAGCTGTGCTCTCAGAAACGTTCGAAACACGCGATATCACGACTTTGGTACTGTTCAACGTTTCGTTCGCCACAGCTGTGCCAGACGACTTTTAACACATGGATCTTGTGTATTTGAGTAGTATGAAGGTTTTTGACACATTTATACCGAGCTGTGCTCTGAGAGACGCTCGAAACACGCGATATCACGATTTTGGTGTTCGTCGATTTTTCGTTCGCCACAGCTGTGCCAGACGACTTTTAACACATGGATCTTGTGTATTTGAGTAGAATGAAGGTTTTCGACACATTTACACCGAGCTGTGCTCTCAGGAACGCTCGAAACACGCGATATCACGATTTTGGTCCTGTTTAAAGTTTCGTTCGCCACAGCTGTGCCAGACAACTTTTAACACGTGGATCTTGTGTATTTGAGTAGAATGAAGGTTTTTGACACATTCACACCGAGCTGTACTCTCAGAAACGCTCGAAACACGCGATATCACGATTTTGGTGTTCTTCGATGTTTCGTCCGCGACAGCTGTGCCAGACGACTTTAACCGCATGTATATTGTGCATTTGAGTAGAATGAAGGATTTTAACGCATTTACACCGAGCTGTGCTCTCAGAAACGTTCGAAACACGCGATATCACGATTTTGGTGTTCTTCAATGTTTCGTTCGCCACAGCTGTGCCAGACAACTTTTAACACGTGGATCTTGTGTATTTGAGTAGAATGAAGGTTTTTGACACATTTATACCGAGCTGTGCTCTGATATCCGCTCGAAACACGCGATATCACGATTTTGGTGTTGTTCAATGTTTCGTTCGCCACAGCTGTGCCAGACGACTTTTAACACATGGATCTTGTGTATTTGAGTAGAATGAAGGTTTTTGACGCATTTATACCCAGCTGTGCTCTGAGATACGCTCGAAACATGCGATATCACGATTTTGGAACTGTTCAACTTTTCGTCCGCCACAGCTGTGCCAGACGACTTTTAACACATCTATCTTGTGTATTTGAGTAGAATGAAGGTTTTTGACGCATTTACACCGAGCTGTGCTCTCAGAAACGCTCGAAACACGCGATATCACGATTTTGGAACTGTTCAACGATTCGTTCGCCACAGCTGTGCCAGACGACTTTTAACACATGGATCTTGTGTATTTGAGTAGAATGAAGGTTTTTCATACATTTACACCGAGCTGTGCTCTCAGAAACGCTCGAAACACGCGATATTACGATTTTGGTGTTCTTCGATGTTTCGTCCGCGACAGCTGTGCCAGACGACTTTAACCGCATGTATATTGTGCATTTGAGTAAAATGAAGGATTTTGACGCATTTACACCGAGCTGTGCTCTCAGAAACGTTCGAAACACGCGATATCACGATTTTGGTGTTCTTCAATGTTTCGTTCGCCACAGCTGTGCCAGACAACTTTTAACACATGGATCTTGTGTATTTGAGTAGAATGAAGGTTTTTGACACATTTGCACCGAGCTGTGCTCTCAGAAATGCTCGAAACACGCGATATCACGATTTTGGTACTGGTCAACGTTTCGTTCGCCACAGCTGTGCCAGACGACTTTTAACACATGGATCTTGTGTATTTGAGTAGAATGAAGGTTTTTGACACATTTATACCGAGCTGTGCTCTGAGATACGCTCGAAACACGCGATATCACGATTTTGGTGTTCGTCGATTTTTCGTTCGCCACAGCTGTGCCAGACGACTTTTAACGCATGAATATTGTGCATTTGAGTAGAATGAAGGTTTTTGACACATTTACAACGAGCTGTGCTCTCAGGAACAATCGAAACAGGCGATATCACGATTTTGGTCCTGTTCAAAGTTTCGTTCGCCACAGCTGTGCCAGACAACTTTTAACACGTGGATCTTGTGTATTTGAGTAGAATGAAGGTTTTTGACACATTTACACCGAGCTGTACTCTCAGAAACGCTCGAAACCCGCGATATCACGATTTTGGTGTTCTTCGATTTTTCGTTCGCCGCAGCTGTGGCAGACGACTTTTAACGCCTGGATAATGTGCATTTGAGTAGAATGAAGGTTTTTCATACATTTACACCGAGCTGTGCTCTCAGAATCGTTCGAAACACGCGATATCACGATTTTGGAACTGTTCAACGTTTCGTTCGCCACAGCTGTGCCAGACGACTTTTAACACATGGATCTTGTGTATTTGAGTAGAATGAAGGGTTTTCATACATTTACACCGAGCTGTGCTCTCAGAAACGTTCGAAACACGCGATATCACGACTTTGGTACTGTTCAACGTTTCGTTCGCCACAGCTGTCCCAGACGACTTTTAACACATGGATCTTGTGTATTTGAGTAGTATGAAGGTTTTTGACACATTTATACCGAGCTGTGCTCTGAGAGACGCTCGAAACACGCGATATCACGATTTTGGTGTTCGTCGATTTTTCGTTCGCCACAGCTGTGCCAGACGACTTTTAACACATGGATCTTGTGTATTTGAGTAGAATGAAGGTTTTTGACATATTTATACCGAGCTGTGCTCTGAGATACGCTCGAAACACGCGATATCACGATTTTGGAACTGTTCAACGTTTCGTTCGCCACAGCTGTGCCAGACGACTTTTAACACATCTATCTTGTGTATTTGAGTAGAATGAAGGTTTTTGACGCATTTACACCGAGCTGTGCTCTCAGAAACGCTCGAAACACGCGATATCACGATTTTGGAACTGTTCAACGATTCGTTCGCCACAGCTGTGCCAGACGACTTTTAACACATGGATCTTGTGTATTTGAGTAGAATGAAGGTTTTTCATACATTTACATCGAGCAGAGCTCTCAGAAACACTCGAAACACGCGATATCACGATTTTTGTACTATTCAAAGTTTCATACGCCACAGCTGTGCCAGACAAATTTTAACTCATGGATCTTGTGTATTTGAGCAGAATGAAGGTTTTTGACGCATTTACACCGAGCTGTGCTCTCAGAAACGTTGGAAACACGCGATATCACGATTTTGGTGTTCTTCAATGTTTCGTTCGCCACAGCTGTGCCAGACAACTTTTAACGCATGCATATTAGGCATTTGAGTAGAATGAAGGTTTTTGACACATTTGCACCGAGCTGTGCTCTCAGAAATGCTCGAAACACGCGATATCACGATTTTGGTACTGGTCAACGTTTCGTTCGCCACAGCTGTGCCAGACGACTTTTAACACATGGATCTTGTGTATTTGAGTAGAATGAAGGTTTTTGAAACATTTATACCGAGCTGTGATCTGAGATACGCTCGAAACACGCGATAACACGATTTTGGAACTGTTCAACGTTTCGTTCGCCACAGCTGTGCCAGACGACTTTTAACACATCTATCTTGTGTATTTGAGTAGAATGAAGGTTTTTGACGCATTTACACCGAGCTGTGCTCTCAGAAACGCTCGAAACACGCGATATCACGATTTTGGTACTGTTCAACGTTTCGTTCGCCACAGCTGTGCCAGACGACTTTTAACACATGGATCTTGTGTATTTGAGTAGTATGAAGGTTTTTGACACATTTATACCGAGCTGTGCTCTGAAAGACGCTCGAAACACGCGATATCACGATTTTGGTGTTCGTCGATTTATCGTTCGCCACAGCTGTGCCAGACGACTTTTAACACATGGATCTTGTGTATTTGAGTAGAATGAAGGTTTTTGACACATTTACACCGAGCTGTGCTCTCAGGAACGCTCGAAACACGCGATATCACGATTTTGGTCCTGTTCAAAGTTTCGTTCGCCACAGCTGTGCCAGACAACTTTTAACACGTGGATCTTGTGTATTTGAGCAGAATGAAGGTTTTTGACACATTTACACCGAGCTGTGCTCTCAGAAACGCTCGAAACACGCGATATCACGATTTTTGAACTGTTCAACGATTCGTTCGCCACAGCTGTTCCAGACGACTTTTAACACATGGATCTTGTGTATTTGAGTAGAATGAAGGTTTTTCATACATTTACACCGAGCTGTGCTCTCAGAAATGTTCGAAACACGCGATATCACGATTTTGGTACTGTTCAACGTTTCGTTCGCCACAGCTGTGCCAGACGACTTTTAACACATGGATCTTGTGTATTTGAGTAGAATGAAGGTTTTTGACACATTTATACCGAGCTGTGCTCTGAGAAACTCTCGAAACACGCAATATCACGATTTTGGTGTTCGTCGATGTTTCGTTCGCCACAGCTGTGCCAGACAACATTTAACGCATGCATATTAGGCATTTGAGTAGAATGAAGGTTTTTGACACATTTGCACCGAGCTGAGCTCTCAGAAACGCTCGAAACACGCGATATCACGATTTTTGTACTATTCAAAGTTTCATACGCCACAGCTGTGCCAGACGACTTTTAACACAAAGATCTTGTGTATTTGAGTAGAATGAAGGTTTTTGACACATTTATACCGAGCTGTGCTCTGAGATACGCTCGAAACACGCGATATCACTATTTTGGTGTTCGTCGATTTTTCGTTCGCCACAGCTGTGCCAGACGGCTTTTAACGCATGAATATTGTGCATTTGAGTAGAATGAAGGTTTTTGACACATTTACACCGAGCTGTGCTCTCAGAAACGCTCGAAACACGCGATATCACGATTTTGGTCCTGTTCAAATTTTCGTTCGCCACAGCTGTGCCAGACAACTTTTAACACGTGGATCTTGTGTATTTGAGTAGAATGAAGGTTTTTGACACATTTACACCGAGCTGTACTCTCAGAAACGCTCGAAACACGCGATATTACGATTTTGGTGTTCTTCGATGTTTCGTCCGCGACAGCTGTGCCAGACGACTTTTAACAAATGGATCTTGTGTATTTGAGTAGAATGAAGGTTTTAGACACATTTGTACCGAGCTGTGCTCTGAGATACTCTCGAAACACGCAATATCACGATTTTGGTGTTCGTCGATGTTTCGTTCGCCACAGCTGTGCCAGACAACTTTTAACGCATGCATATTAGGCATTTGAGTAGAATGAAGGTTTTTGACACATTTGCACCGAGCTGAGCTCTCAGAAACGCTCGAAACACGCGATATCACGATTTTTGTACTATTCAAAGTTTCATACGCCACAGCTGTGCCAGACAAAATTTAACACATGGATTGTGTATTTGAGTAGAATGAAGGTTTTTGACACATTTACACCGAGCTGTGCTCACAGAAACGTTCGAAACACGCGATATCACGATTTTGGTGTTCTTCAATGTTTCGTTCGCCACAGCTGTGCCAGACGACTTTTAACACATGGATCTTGTGTTTGAGTAGAATGAAGGTTTTTGACACATTTATACCGAGCTGTGCTCTGAGATACGCTCGAAACACGCGATATCACGATTTTGGTGTTCTTCAATGTTTCGTTCGCCACAGCTGTGCCAGACAACTTTTAACACGTGGATCTTGTGTATTTGAGTAGAATGAAGGTTTTTGACACATTTACACCGAGCTGTGCTCACAGAAACGTTCGAAACACGCGATATCACGATTTTGGTGTTCTTCAATGTTTCGTTCGCCACAGCTGTGCCAGACAACTTTTAACACGTGGATCTTGTGTATTTGAGTAGAACGAAGGTTTTTGACACATTTACACCGAGCTGTACTCTCAGAATCGCTCGAAACCCGCGATATCACGATTTTGGTGTTCTTCGATTTTTCGTTCGCCACAGCTGTGGCAGACGACTTTTAACGCATGGATAATGTGCATTTGAGTAGAATGAAGGTTTTTCATACATTTACACCGAGCTGTGCTCTCAGAAACGTTCGAAACACGCGATATCACGATTTTGGAACTGTTCAACGTTTCGTTCGCCACAGCTGTGCCAGACGACTTTTAACACATGGATCTTGTGTATTTGAGTAGAATGAAGGTTTTTGATACATTTATACCGAGCTGTGCTCTGAGATACGCTCGAAACACGCGATATCACGATTTTGGTGTTCGTCGATTTTTCGTTCGCCACAGCTGTGCCAGACGACTTTTAACGCATGAATATTGTGCATTTGAGTAGAATGAAGGTATTTGACACATTTACAACGAGCTGTGCTCTCAGGAACAATCGAAACAGGCGATATCACGATTTTGGTCCTGTTCAAAGTTTCGTTCGCCACAGCTGTGCCAGACAACTTTTAACACGTGGATCTTGTGTATTTGAGTAGAATGAAGGTTTTTGACACATTTACACCGAGCTGTGCTCACAGAAACGTTCGAAACCGGCGATATCACGATTTTGGTGTTCTTCGATTTTTCGTTCGCCACAGCTGTGGCAGACGACTTTTAACGCATGGATAATGTGCATTTGAGTAGAATGAAGGTTTTTGACACATTTACACCGAGCTGTACTCTCAGAATCGCTCGAAACCCGCGATATCACGATTTTGGTGTTCTTCGATTTTTCGTTCGCCACAGCTGTGGCAGACGACTTTTAACGCATGGATAATGTGCATTTGAGTAGAATGAAGGTTTTTCATACATTTACACCGAGCTGTGCTCTCAGAAACGTTCGAAACACGCGATATCACGATTTTGGAACTGTTCAACGTTTCGTTCGCCACAGCTGTGCCAGACGACTTTTAACACATGGATCTTGTGTATTTGAGTAGAATGAAGGTTTTTGATACATTTATACCGAGCTGTGCTCTGAGATACGCTCGAAACACGCGATATCACGATTTTGGTGTTCTTCAATGTTTCGTTCGCCACAGCTGTGCCAGACAACTTTTAACACGTGGATCTTGTGTATTTGAGTAGAATAAAGGTTTTTGACACATTTACACCGAGCTGTGCTCACAGAAACGTTCGAAACACGCGATATCACGATTTTGGTGTTCTTCAATGTTTCGTTCGCCACAGCTGTGCCAGACAACTTTTAACACGTGGATCTTGTGTATTTGAGTAGAATGAAGGTTTTTGACACATTTACACCGAGCTGTACTCTCAGAAACGCTCGAAACACGCGATATTACGATTTTGGTGTTCTTCGATGTTTCGTCCGCGACAGCTGTGCCAGACGACTTTTAACAAATGGATCTTGTGTATTTGAGTAGTATGAAGGTTTTTGACACATTTATACCGAGCTGTGCTCTGAGAGACGCTCGAAACACGCGATATCACGATTTTGGTGTTCGTCGATTTTTCGTTCGCCACAGCTGTGCCAGACGACTTTTAACGCATGCATATTAGGCATTTGAGTAGAATGAAGGTTTTTGACACATTTGCACCGAGCTGAGCTCTCAGAAACGCTCGAAACACGCGATATCACGATTTTTGTACTATTCAAAGTTTCATACGCCACAGCTGTGCCAGACAAATTTTAACACATGGATCTTGTGTATTTGAGTAGAATGAAGGTTTTTGACACATTTACACCGAGCTGAGCTCTCAGAAACGCGCGAAACACGCGATATCACGATTTTGGAACTGTTGAACGTTTCGTTCGCCGCAGCTGTGCCAGACGACTTTTAACACATGGATCTTGTGTATTTGAGTTGAATGAATTTTTTTCATACATTTACACCGAGCTGTGCTCTCAGAAACGTTCGAAACACGCGATATCACGATTTTGGTACTGTTCAACGTTTCGTTCGCCACAGCTGTGCCAGATGACTTTTAACAAATGGATCTTGTGTATTTGAGTAGAATGAAGGTTTTTGACACATTTGTACCGAGCTGTGCTCTGAGAAACTCTCGAAACACGCAATATCACGATTTTGGTGTTCGTCGATGTTTCGTTCGCCACAGCTGTGCCAGACAACTTTTAACGCATGCATATTAGGCATTTGAGTAGAATGAAGGTTTTTGACACATTTGCACCGAGCTGAGCTCTCAGAAACGCTCGAAACACGCGATATCACGATTTTTGTACTATTCAAAGTTTCATACGCCACAGCTGTGCCAGACAAATTTTAACACATGGATCTTGTGTATTTGAGTAGAATGAAGGTTTTTGACACATTTACACCGAGCTGTGCTCACAGAAACGTTCGAAACACGCGATATCACGATTTTGGTGTTCTTCAATGTTTCGTTCGCCACAGCTGTACCAGACGACTTTTAACACATGGATCTTGTGTTTGAGTAGAATGAAGGTTTTTGACACATTTATACCGAGCTGTGCTCTGAGATACGCTCGAAACACGCGATATCACGATTTTGGTGTTCTTCAATGTTTCGTTCGCCACAGCTGTGCCAGACAACTTTTAACACGTGGATCTTGTGTATTTGAGTAGAATGAAGGTTTTTGACACATTTACACCGAGCTGTGCTCACAGAAACGTTCGAAACACGCGATATCACGATTTTGGTGTTCTTCAATGTTTCGTTCGCCACAGCTGTGCCAGACAACTTTTAACACGTGGATCTTGTGTATTTGAGTAGAATGAAGATTTTTGACACATTTACACCGAGCTGTACTCTCAGAATCGCTCGAAACCCGCGATATCACGATTTTGGTGTTCTTCGATTTTTCGTTCGCCACAGCTGTGGCAGACGACTTTTAACGCATGGATAATGTGCATTTGAGTAGAATGAAGGTTTTTCATACATTTACACCGAGCTGTGCTCTCAGAATCGTTCGAAACACGCGATATCACGATTTTGGAACTGTTCAACGTTTCGTTCGCCACAGCTGTGCCAGACGACTTTTAACACATGGATCTTGTGTATTTGAGTAGAATGAAGGTTTTTCATACATTTACACCGAGCTGTGCTCTCAGAAACGTTCGAAACACGCGATATCACGACTTTGGTACTGTTCAACGTTTCGTTCGCCACAGCTGTGCCAGACGACTTTTAACACATGGATCTTGTGTATTTGTGTAGTATGAAGGTTTTTGACACATTTATACCGAGCTGTGCTCTGAGAGACGCTCGAAACACGCGATATCACGATTTTGGTGTTCGTCGATTTTTCGTTCGCCACAGCTGTGCCAGACGACTTTTAACACATGGATCTTGTGTATTTGAGTAGAATGAAGGTTTTCGACACATTTACACCGAGCTGTGCTCTCAGGAACGCTCGAAACACGCGATATCACGATTTTGGTCCTGTTTAAAGTTTCGTTCGCCACAGCTGTGCCAGACAACTTTTAACACGTGGATCTTGTGTATTTGAGTAGAATGAAGGTTTTTGACACATTCACACCGAGCTGTACTCTCAGAAACGCTCGAAACACGCGATATCACGATTTTGGTGTTCTTCGATGTTTCGTCCGCGACAGCTGTGCCAGACGACTTTAACCGCATGTATATTGTGCATTTGAGTAGAATGAAGGATTTTAACGCATTTACACCGAGCTGTGCTCTCAGAAACGTTCGAAACACGCGATATCACGATTTTGGTGTTCTTCAATGTTTCGTTCGCCACAGCTGTGCCAGACGACTTTTAACACATGGATCTTGTGTATTTGAGTAGAATGAAGGTTTTTGACACATTTATACCCAGCTGTGCTCTGAGATACGCTCGAAACATGCGATATCACGATTTTGGAACTGTTCAACTTTTCGTCCGCCACAGCTGTGCCAGACGACTTTTAACACATCTATCTTGTGTATTTGAGTAGAATGAAGGTTTTTGACGCATTTACACCGAGCTGTGCTCTCAGAAACGCTCGAAACACGCGATATCACGATTTTGGAACTGTTCAACGATTCGTTCGCCACAGCTGTGCCAGACGACTTTTAACACATGGATCTTGTGTATTTGAGTAGAATGAAGGTTTTTCATACATTTACACCGAGCTGTGCTCTCAGAAACGCTCGAAACACGCGATATTACGATTTTGGTGTTCTTCGATGTTTCGTCCGCGACAGCTGTGCCAGACGACTTTAACCGCATGTATATTGTGCATTTGAGTAAAATGAAGGATTTTGACGCATTTACACCGAGCTGTGCTCTCAGAAACGTTCGAAACACGCGATATCACGATTTTGGTGTTCTTCAATGTTTCGTTCGCCACAGCTGTGCCAGACAACTTTTAACACATGGATCTTGTGTATTTGAGTAGAATGAAGGTTTTTGACACATTTGCACCGAGCTGTGCTCTCAGAAATGCTCGAAACACGCGATATCACGATTTTGGAACTGTTCAACGATTCGTTCGCCACAGCTGTGCCAGACGACTTTTAACACATGGATCTTGTGTATTTGAGTAGAATGAAGGTTTTTCATACATTTACATCGAGCAGAGCTCTCAGAAACACTCGAAACACGCGATATCACGATTTTTGTACTATTCAAAGTTTCATACGCCACAGCTGTGCCAGACAAATTTTAACTCATGGATCTTGTGTATTTGAGCAGAATGAAGGTTTTTGACGCATTTACACCGAGCTGTGCTCTCAGAAACGTTGGAAACACGCGATATCACGATTTTGGTGTTCTTCAATGTTTCGTTCGCCACAGCTGTGCCAGACAACTTTTAACGCATGCATATTAGGCATTTGAGTAGAATGAAGGTTTTTGACACATTTGCACCGAGCTGTGCTCTCAGAAATGCTCGAAACACGCGATATCACGATTTTGGTACTGGTCAACGTTTCGTTCGCCACAGCTGTGCCAGACGACTTTTAACACATGGATCTTGTGTATTTGAGTAGAATGAAGGTTTTTGACACATTTATACCGAGCTGTGATCTGAGATACGCTCGAAACACGCGATAACACGATTTTGGAACTGTTCAACGTTTCGTTCGCCACAGCTGTGCCAGACGACTTTTAACACATCTATCTTGTGTATTTGAGTAGAATGAAGGTTTTTGACGCATTTACACCGAGCTGTGCTCTCAGAAACGCTCGAAACACGCGATATCACGATTTTGGTACTGTTCAACGTTTCGTTCGCCACAGCTGTGCCAGACGACTTTTAACACATGGATCTTGTGTATTTGAGTAGTATGAAGGTTTTTGACACATTTATACCGAGCTGTGCTCTGAAAGACGCTCGAAACACGCGATATCACGATTTTGGTGTTCGTCGATTTATCGTTCGCCACAGCTGTGCCAGACGACTTTTAACACATGGATCTTGTGTATTTGAGTAGAATGAAGGTTTTTGACACATTTACACCGAGCTGTGCTCTCAGGAACGCTCGAAACACGCGATATCACGATTTTGGTCCTGTTCAAAGTTTCGTTCGCCACAGCTGTGCCAGACAACTTTTAACACGTGGATCTTGTGTATTTGAGCAGAATGAAGGTTTTTGACACATTTACACCGAGCTGTGCTCTCAGAAACGCTCGAAACACGCGATATCACGATTTTTGAACTGTTCAACGATTCGTTCGCCACAGCTGTTCCAGACGACTTTTAACACATGGATCTTGTGTATTTGAGTAGAATGAAGGTTTTTCATACATTTACACCGAGCTGTGCTCTCAGAAATGTTCGAAACACGCGATATCACGATTTTGGTACTGTTCAACGTTTCGTTCGCCACAGCTGTGCCAGACGACTTTTAACACATGGATCTTGTGTATTTGAGTAGAATGAAGGTTTTTGACACATTTATACCGAGCTGTGCTCTGAGAAACTCTCGAAACACGCAATATCACGATTTTGGTGTTCGTCGATGTTTCGTTCGCCACAGCTGTGCCAGACAACATTTAACGCATGCATATTAGGCATTTGAGTAGAATGAAGGTTTTTGACACATTTGCACCGAGCTGAGCTCTCAGAAACGCTCGAAACACGCGATATCACGATTTTTGTACTATTCAAAGTTTCATACGCCACAGCTGTGCCAGACGACTTTTAACACAAAGATCTTGTGTATTTGAGTAGAATGAAGGTTTTTGACACATTTATACCGAGCTGTGCTCTGAGATACGCTCGAAACACGCGATATCACTATTTTGGTGTTCGTCGATTTTTCGTTCGCCACAGCTGTGCCAGACGGCTTTTAACGCATGAATATTGTGCATTTGAGTAGAATGAAGGTTTTTGACACATTTACACCGAGCTGTGCTCTCAGAAACGCTCGAAACACGCGATATCACGATTTTGATGTTCGTCGATTTTTCGTTCGCCACAGCTGTGCCAGACGACTTTTAACGCATGGATATTGTGCATCTGAGTAGAATGACGGTTTTTGACACATTTACACCGAGCTGTGCTCTCAGAAACGCTCGAAACACGCGATATCACGATTTTGGTACTGTTCAAAGTTTCGTTCGCCACAGCTGTGCCAGACGACTTTTAACACATCTATCTTGTGTATTTGAGTAGAATGAAGGTTTTTGACGCATTTACACCGAGCTGTGCTCTCAGAAACGCTCGAAACACGCGATATCACGATTTTGGAACTGTTCAACGATTCGTTCGCCACAGCTGTGCCAGACGACTTTTAACACATGGATCTTGTGTATTTGAGTAGAATGAAGGTTTTTCATACATTTACACCGAGCTGTGCTCTCAGAAACGCTCGAAACACGCGATATTACGATTTTGGTGTTCTTCGATGTTTCGTCCGCGACAGCTGTGCCAGACAACTTTAACCGCATGTATATTGTGCATTTGAGTAAAATGAAGGATTTTGACGCATTTACACCGAGCTGTGCTCTCAGAAACGCTCGAAACACGCGATATCACGATTTTGGTACTGGTCAACGTTTCGTTCGCCACAGCTGTGCCAGACGACTTTTAACACATGGATCTTGTGTATTTGAGTAGTATGAAGGTTTTTGACACATTTATACCGAGCTGTGCTCTGAGAGACGCTCGAAACACGCGATATCACGATTTTGGTGTTCGTCGATTTTTCGTTCGCCACAGCTGTGCCAGACGACTTTTAACGCATGCATATTAGGCATTTGAGTAGAATGAAGGTTTTTGACACATTTGCACCGAGCTGAGCTCTCAGAAACGCTCGAAACACGCGATATCACGATTTTTGTACTATTCAAAGTTTCATACGCCACAGCTGTGCCAGACAAATTTTAACACATGGATCTTGTGTATTTGAGTAGAATGAAGGTTTTTGACACATTTACACCGAGCTGTGCTCACAGAAACGTTCGAAACACGCGATATCACGATTTTGGTGTTCTTCAATGTTTCGTTCGCCACAGCTGTGCCAGACAACTTTTAACACGTGGATCTTGTGTATTTGAGTAGAATGAAGGTTTTTGGCACATTTATACCGAGCTGTGCTCTGAGATACGCTCGAAACACGCGATATCACGATTTTGGTGTTCTTTAATGTTTCGTTCGCCACAGCTGTGCCAGACAACTTTTAACACCTGGATCTTGTGTATTTGAGTAGAATGAAGGTTTTTGACACATTTACACCGAGCTGTACTCTCAGAATCGCTCGAAACCCGCGATATCACGATTTTGGTGTTCTTCGATTTTTCGTTCGCCACAGCTGTGGCAGACGACTTTTAACGCATGTATAATGTGCATTTGAGTAGAATGAAGGTTTTTCATACATTTACACCGAGCTGTGCTCTCGGAAACGTTCGAAACACGCGATATCACGATTTTGGAACTGTTCAACGTTTCGTTCGCCACAGCTGTGCCAGACGACTTTTAACACATGGATCTTGTGTATTTGAGTAGAATGAAGGTTTTTGACACATTTACACCGAGCTGTGCTCTCAGGAACGCTCGAAACACGCGATATCACGATTTTGGTCCTGTTCAAATTTTCGTTCGCCACAGCTGTGCCAGACAACTTTTAACACGTGGATCTTGTGTATTTGAGTAGATTGAAGGTTTTTGACACATTTACACCGAGCTGTACTCTCAGAAACGCTCGAAACACGCGATATTACGATTTTGGTGTTCTTCGATGTTTCGTCCGCGACAGCTGTGCCAGACGACTTTTAACAAATGGATCTTGTGTATTTGAGTAGAATGAAGGTTTTAGACACATTTGTACCGAGCTGTGCTCTGAGATACTCTCGAAACACGCAATATCACGATTTTGGTGTTCGTCGATGTTTCGTTCGCCACAGCTGTGCCAGACAACTTTTAACGCATGCATATTAGGCATTTGAGTAGAATGAAGGTTTTTGACACATTTGCACCGAGCTGAGCTCTCAGAAACGCTCGAAACACGCGATATCACGATTTTTGTACTATTCAAAGTTTCATACGCCACAGCTGTGCCAGACAAAATTTAACACATGGATTGTGTATTTGAGTAGAATGAAGGTTTTTGACACATTTACACCGAGCTGTGCTCACAGAAACGTTCGAAACACGCGATATCACGATTTTGGTGTTCTTCAATGTTTCGTTCGCCACAGCTGTGCCAGACGACTTTTAACACATGGATCTTGTGTTTGAGTAGAATGAAGGTTTTTGACACATTTATACCGAGCTGTGCTCTGAGATACGCTCGAAACACGCGATATCACGATTTTGGTGTTCTTCAATGTTTCGTTCGCCACAGCTGTGCCAGACAACTTTTAACACGTGGATCTTGTGTATTTGAGTAGAATGAAGGTTTTTGACACATTTACACCGAGCTGTGCTCACAGAAACGTTCGAAACACGCGATATCACGATTTTGGTGTTCTTCAATGTTTCGTTCGCCACAGCTGTGCCAGACAACTTTTAACACGTGGATCTTGTGTATTTGAGTAGAACGAAGGTTTTTGACACATTTACACCGAGCTGTACTCTCAGAATCGCTCGAAACCCGCGATATCACGATTTTGGTGTTCTTCGATTTTTCGTTCGCCACAGCTGTGGCAGACGACTTTTAACGCATGGATAATGTGCATTTGAGTAGAATGAAGGTTTTTCATACATTTACACCGAGCTGTGCTCTCAGAAACGTTCGAAACACACGATATCACGATTTTGGAACTGTTCAACGTTTCGTTCGCCACAGCTGTGCCAGACGACTTTTAACACATGGATCTTGTGTATTTGAGTAGAATGAAGGTTTTTGATACATTTATACCGAGCTGTGCTCTGAGATACGCTCGAAACACGCGATATCACGATTTTGGTGTTCGTCGATTTTTCGTTCGCCACAGCTGTGCCAGACGACTTTTAACGCATGAATATTGTGCATTTGAGTAGAATGAAGGTATTTGACACATTTACAACGAGCTGTGCTCTCAGGAACAATCGAAACAGGCGATATCACGATTTTGGTCCTGTTCAAAGTTTCGTTCGCCACAGCCGTGCCAGACAACTTTTAACACGTGGATCTTGTGTATTTGAGTAGAATGAAGGTTTTTGACACATTTACACCGAGCTGTGCTCACAGAAACGTTCGAAACCGGCGATATCACGATTTTGGTGTTCTTCGATTTTTCGTTCGCCACAGCTGTGGCAGACGACTTTTAACGCATGGATAATGTGCATTTGAGTAGAATGAAGGTTTTTGACACATTTACACCGAGCTGTACTCTCAGAATCGCTCGAAACCCGCGATATCACGATTTTGGTGTTCTTCGATTTTTCGTTCGCCACAGCTGTGGCAGACGACTTTTAACGCATGGATAATGTGCATTTGAGTAGAATGAAGGTTTTTCATACATTTACACCGAGCTGTGCTCTCAGAAACGTTCGAAACACGCGATATCACGATTTTGGAACTGTTCAACGTTTCGTTCGCCACAGCTGTGCCAGACGACTTTTAACACATGGATCTTGTGTATTTGAGTAGAATGAAGGTTTTTGATACATTTATACCGAGCTGTGCTCTGAGATACGCTCGAAACACGCGATATCACGATTTTGGTGTTCTTCAATGTTTCGTTCGCCACAGCTGTGCCAGACAACTTTTAACACGTGGATCTTGTGTATTTGAGTAGAATAAAGGTTTTTGACACATTTACACCGAGCTGTGCTCACAGAAACGTTCGAAACACGCGATATCACGATTTTGGTGTTCTTCAATGTTTCGTTCGCCACAGCTGTGCCAGACAACTTTTAACACGTGGATCTTGTGTATTTGAGTAGAATGAAGGTTTTTGACACATTTACACCGAGCTGTGCTCACAGAAACGTTCGAAACACGCGATATCACGATTTTGGTGTTCTTCAATGTTTCGTTCGCCACAGCTGTGCCAGACAACTTTTAACACGTGGATCTTGTGTATTTGAGTAGAATGAAGGTTTTTGACACATTTACACCGAGCTGTACTCTCAGAATCGCTCGAAACCCGCGATATCACGATTTTGGTGTTCTTCGATTTTTCGTTCGCCACAGCTGTGGCAGACGACTTTTAACGCATGGATAATGTGCATTTGAGTAGAATGAAGGTTTTTCATACATTTACACCGAGCTGTGCTCTCAGAAACGTTCGAAACACGCGATATCACGATTTTGGAACTGTTCAACGTTTCGTTCGCCACAGCTGTGCCAGACGACTTTTAACACATGGATCTTGTGTATTTGAGTAGAATGAAGGTTTTTGATACATTTATACCGAGCTGTGCTCTGAGATACGCTCGAAACACGCGATATCACGATTTTGGTGTTCGTCGATTTTTCGTTCGCCACAGCTGTGCCAGACGACTTTTAACGCATGAATATTGTGCATTTGAGTAGAATGAAGGTTTTTGACACATTTACAACGAGCTGTGCTCTCAGGAACAATCGAAACAGGCGATATCACGAGTTTGGTCCTGTTCAAAGTTTCGTTCGCCACAGCTGTGCCAGACAAATTTTAACACGTGGATCTTGTGTATTTGAGTAGAATGAAGGTTTTTGACACATTTACACCGAGCTGTGCTCACAGAAACGTTCGAAACCGGCGATATCACGATTTTGGTGTTCTTCGATTATTCGTTCGCCACAGCTGTGGCAGACGACTTTTAACGCATGGATAATGTGTATTTGAGTAGAATGAAGGTTTTTGACACATTTACACCGAGCTGTACTCTCAGAATCGCTCGAAACCCGCGATATCACGATTTTGGTGTTCTTCGATTTTTCGTTCGCCACAGCTGTGGCAGACGACTTTTAACGCATGGATAATGTGCATTTGAGTAGAATGAAGGTTTTTCATACATTTACACCGAGCTGTGCTCTCAGAAACGTTCGAAACACGCGATATCACGATTTTGGAACTGTTCAACGTTTCGTTCGCCACAGCTGTGCCAGACGACTTTTAACACATGGATCTTGTGTATTTGAGTAGAATGAAGGTTTTTGATACATTTATACCGAGCTGTGCTCTGAGATACGCTCGAAACACGCGATATCACGATTTTGGTGTTCTTCAATGTTTCGTTCGCCACAGCTGTGCCAGACAACTTTTAACACGTGGATCTTGTGTATTTGAGTAGAATGAAGGTTTTTGACACATTTATACCGAGCTGTACTCTCAGAATCGCTCGAAACCCGCGATATCACGATTTTGGTGTTCTTCGATTTTTCGTTCGCCACAGCTGTGGCAGACGACTTTTAACGCATGTATAATGTGCATTTGAGTAGAATGAAGGTTTTTCATACATATACACCGAGCTGTGCTCTCAGAAACGTTCGAAACACGCGATATCACGATTTTGGAACTGTTCAACGTTTCGTTCGCCACAGCTGTGCCAGACGACTTTTAACACATGGATCTTGTGTATTTGAGTAGAATGAAGGTTTTTGACACATTTATACCGAGCTGTGCTCTGAGATACGCTCGAAACACGCGATATCACGATTTTGGTGTTCGTCGATTTTTCGTTCGCCACAGCTGTGCCAGACGACTTTTAACGCATGAATATTGTGCAATTGAGTAGAATGAAGGTTTTTCATACGTTTACACCGAGCTGTGCTGTCAGAAACGCTCGAAACACGCGATAACAAGATTTTGGTGTTCTTCAATGTTTCGTTCGCCACAGCTGTGCCAGACAACTTTTAACACATGGATCTTGTGTATTTGAGTAGAATGAAAGTTTTTAACACATATACACCGAGCCGTACTCTCAGAAACGCTCGAAACCCGCGATATCACGATTTTGGTGTTCTTCGATTTTTCGTTCGCCACAGCTGTGGCAGACGACTTTTAGCGCATGGATAATGTGCATTTGAGTAGAATGAAGGTTTTTGACACATTTACAACGAGCTGTGCTCTCAGAAACGCTCGAAACACGCGATATCACGATTTTGGAACTGTTCAACGTTTCGTTCGCCACAGCTGTGCCAGACGACTTTTAACACATGGATCTTGTGTATTTGAGTAGAATGAAGGTTTATCATACATTTACACCGAGCTGTGCTCTCAGAAACGTTCGAAACACGCGATATCACGATTTTGGTACTGTTTAAAGTTTCGTTCGTCACAGCTGTGCCAGACAACTTTTAACACGTGGATCTTGTGTATTTGAGTAGAATGAAGGTTTTTGACACATTTACACCGAGCTGTACTCTCAGAATCGCTCGAAACCCGCGATATCACGATTTTGGTGTTCTTCGATTTTTCGTTCGCCACAGCTGTGGCAGACGACTTTTAACGCATGGATAATGTGCATTTGAGTAGAATGAAGGTTTTTCATACATTTACACCGAGCTGTGCTCTCAGAAACGTTCGAAACACGCGATATCACGATTTTGGAACTGTTCAACGTTTCGTTCGCCACAGCTGTGCCAGACGACTTTTAACACATCTATCTTGTGTATTTGAGTAGAATGAAGGTTTTTGACGCATTTACACCGAGCTGTGCTCTCAGAAACGCTCGAAACACGCGATATCACGATTTTGGTACTGTTCAACGTTTCGTTCGCCACAGCTGTGCCAGACGACTTTTAACACATGGATCTTGTGTATTTGAGTAGTATGAAGGTTTTTGACACATTTATACCGAGCTGTGCTCTGAGAGACGCTCGAAACACGCGATATCACGATTTTGGTGTTCTTCGATGTTTCGTTCGCGACAGCTGTGCCAGACGACTTTAACCGCATGTATATTGTGCATTTGAGTAGAATGAAGGATTTTGACGCATTTACACCGAGCTGTGCTCTCAGAAACGCTCGAAACACTCGATATCACGATTTTGGTACTGTTCAACGATTCGTTCGCCACAGCTGTGACAGACGACTTTTAACACATGGATCTTGTGTATTTGAGTAGAATGAAGGTTTTTGACACATTTACACCGAGCTGTGCTCTCAGGAACGGTCGAAACACGCGATATCACGATTTTGGTCCTGTTCAAAGTTTCGTTCGCCACAGCTGTGCCAGACAACTTTTAACACGTGGATCTTGTGTATTTGAGTAGAATGAAGGTTTTTGACACATTTACACCGAGCTGTGCTCTCAGAAACGCTCGAAACACGCGATATCACGATTTTTGTACTGTTCAAAGTTTCATTCGCCACAGCTGTGCCAGACAACTTTGAACACATGGATCTTGTGTATTTCAGTAGAGTGAAGGATTTTGACGCATTTACACCGTACTCACAGAAACGTTCGAAACACGCGATATTACGATTTTGGTGTTCTTCAATGTTTCGTTCGCCACAGCTGTGCCAGACAACTTTTAACACATGGATCTTGTGTATTTGAGTAGAATGAAAGTTTTTGACACATTTGGACCGAGCTGTGCTCTCAGAAATGCTCGAAACACGCGATATCACGATTTTGGTACTGGTCAACGTTTCGTTCGCCACAGCTGTGCCAGACGACTTTTAACACATGGATCTTGTGTATTTGAGTAGAATGAAGGTTTTTGACACATTTATACCCAGCTGTGCTCTGAGATAAGCTCGAAACACGCGATATCACGATTTTTGTACTGTTTAAAGTTTCATTCGCCACAGCTGTGCCAGACAACTTTGAACACATGGATCTTGTGTATTTGAGTAGAATGAAGGTTTTTGACACATTTACACCGAGCTGTGCTCACAGAAACGTTCGAAACACGCGATATCACGATTTTGGTGTTCTTCAATGTTTCGTTCGCCACAGCTGTGCCAGACAACTTTTAACACATGGATCTTGTGTATTTGAGTAGAATGAAGGTTTTTCATACATTTACACCGAGCTGTGCTCTCAGAAATGTTCGAAACACGCGATATCACGATTTTGGTACTGTTCAACGTTTCGTTCGCCACAGCTGTGCCAGACGACTTTTAACACATGGATCTTGTGTATTTGAGTAGAATGAAGGTTTTTGACACATTTGCACCGAGCTGTGCTCTCAGAAATGCTCGAAACACGCGATATCACGATTTTGGTACTGGTCAACGTTTCGTTCGCCACAGATGTGCCAGACGACTTTTAACACATGGATCTTGTGTATTTGAGTAGAACGAAGGTTTTTGACACGTTTATACCGAGCTGTGCTCTGAGATACGCTCGAAACACGCGATATCACGATTTTGGAACTGTTCAACGTTTCGTTCGCCACAGCTGTGCCAGACGACTTTTAACACATCTATCTTGTGTATTTGAGTAGAATGAAGGTTTTTGACGCATTTACACCGAGCTGTGCTCTCAGAAACGCTCGAAACACGCGATATCACGATTTTGGAACTGTTCAACGATTCGTTCGCCACAGCTGTGCCAGACGACTTTTAACACATGGATCTTGTGTATTTGAGTAGAATGAAGGTTTTTCATACATTTACACCGAGCTGTGCTCTCAGAAACGCTCGAAACACGCGATATTACGATTTTGGTGTTCTTCGATGTTTCGTCCGCGACAGCTGTGCCAGACGACTTTAACCGCATGTATATTGTGCATTTGAGTAAAATGAAGGATTTTGACGCATTTACACCGAGCTGTGCTCTCAGAAACGTTCGAAACACGCGATATCACGATTTTGGTGTTCTTCAATGTTTCGTTCGCCACAGCTGTGCCAGACAACTTTTAACACATGGATCTTGTGTATTTGAGTAGAATGAAGGTTTTTGACACATTTGCACCGAGCTGTGCTCTCAGAAATGCTCGAAACACGCGATATCACGATTTTGGTACTGGTCAACGTTTCGTTCGCCACAGCTGTGCCAGACGACTTTTAACACATGGATCTTGTGTATTTGAGTAGAACGAAGGTTTTTGACACATTTATACCGAGCTGTGCTCTGAGATACGCTCGAAACACGCGATATCACGATTTTGGAACTGTTCAACGTTTCGTTCGCCACAGCTGTGCCAGACGACTTTTAACACATCTATCTTGTGTATTTGAGTAGAATGAAGGTTTTTGACGCATTTACACCGAGCTGTGCTCTCAGAAACGCTCGAAACACGCGATATCACGATTTTGGAACTGTTCAACGATTCGTTCGCCACAGCTGTGCCAGACGACTTTTAACACATGGATCTTGTGTATTTGAGTAGAATGAAGGTTTTTCATACATTTACACCGAGCTGTGCTCTCAGAAACGCTCGAAACACGCGATATTACGATTTTGGTGTTCTTCGATGTTTCGTCCGCGACAGCTGTGCCAGACGACTTTAACCGCATGTATATTGTGCATTTGAGTAAAATGAAGGATTTTGACGCATTTACACCGAGCTGTGCTCTCAGAAACGTTCGAAACACGCGATATCACGATTTTGGTGTTCTTCAATGTTTCGTTCGCCACAGCTGTGCCGGACAACTTTTAACACATGGATCTTGTGTATTTGAGTAGAATGAAGGATTTTGACGCATTTACACCGAGCTGTGCTCTCAGGAACGCTCGAAACACGCGATATCACGATTTTGGTCCTGTTCAAAGTTTCGTTCGCCGCAGCTGTGCCAGACAACTTTTAACACGTGGATCTTGTGTATTTGAGTAGAATGAAGGTTTTTGACACATTTACACCGAGCTGTGCTCTCAGAAACGCTCGAAACACGCGATATCACGATTTTGGTACTGGTCAACGTTTCGTTCGCCACAGCTGTGCCAGACGACTTTTAACACATCTATCTTGTGTATTTGAGTAGAATGAAGGTTTTTGACACATTTACACCGAGCTGTGCTCACAGAAACGTTCGAAACACGCGATATCACGATTTTGGAACTGTTCAACGTTTCGTTCGCCACAGCTGTGCCAGACGACTTTTAACACATGGATCTTGTGTATTTGAGTAGAATGAAGGTTTTTCATACATTTACACCGAGCTGTGCTCTCAGAAACGTTCGAAACACGCGATATCACGATTTTGGTGTTCTTCAATGTTTCGTTCGCCACAGCTGTGCCAGACAACTTTTAACACGTGGATCTTGTGTATTTGAGTAGAATGAAGGTTTTTGACACATTTATACCGAGCTGTGCTCTGAGATACGCTCGAAACACGCGATATCACGATTTTGGTGTTCTTCAATGTTTCGTTCGCCACAGCTGTGCCAGACAACTTTTAACACGTGGATCTTGTGTATTTGAGTAGAATGAAGGTTTTTGACACATTTACACCGAGCTGTACTCTCAGAATCGCTCGAAACCCGCGATATCACGATTTTGGTGTTCTTCGATTTTTCGTTCGCCACAGCTGTGGCAGACGACTTTTAACGCATGTATAATGTGCATTTGAGTAGAATGAAGGTTTTTCATACATTTACACCGAGCTGTGCTCTCAGAAACGTTCGAAACACGCGATATCACGATTTTGGAACTGTTCAACGTTTCGTTCGCCACAGCTGTGCCAGACGACTTTTAACACATGGATCTTGTGTATTTGAGTAGAATGAAGGTTTTTGACACATTTATACCGAGCTGTGCTCTGAGATACGCTCGAAACACGCGATATCACGATTTTGGTGTTCGTCGATTTTTCGTTCGCCACAGCTGTGCCAGACGACTTTTAACGCATGAATATTGTGCAATTGAGTAGAATGAAGGTTTTTCATACGTTTACACCGAGCTGTGCTGTCAGAAACGCTCGAAACACGCGATAACAAGATTTTGGTGTTCTTCAATGTTTCGTTCGCCACAGCTGTGCCAGACAACTTTTAACACCTGGATCTTGTGTATTTGAGTAGAATGAAAGTTTTTAACACATATACACCGAGCCGTACTCTCAGAAACGCTCGAAACCCGCGATATCACGATTTTGGTGTTCTTCGATTTTTCGTTCGCCACAGCTGTGGCAGACGACTTTTAGCGCATGGATAATGTGCATTTGAGTAGAATGAAGGTTTTTGACACATTTACAACGAGCTGTGCTCTCAGAAACGCTCGAAACACGCGATATCACGATTTTGGTACTGTTCAACGTTTCGTTCGCCACAGCTGTGCCAGACGACTTTTAACACATGGATCTTGTGTATTTGAGTAGTATGAAGGTTTTTGACACATTTATACCGAGCTGTGCTCTGAGAGACGCTCGAAACACGCGATATCACGATTTTGGTGTTCTTCGATGTTTCGTTCGCGACAGCTGTGCCAGACGACTTTAACCGCATGTATATTGTGCATTTGAGTAGAATGAAGGATTTTGACGCATTTACACCGAGCTGTGCTCTCAGAAACGCTCGAAACACTCGATATCACGATTTTGGTACTGTTCAACGATTCGTTCGCCACAGCTGTGACAGACGACTTTTAACACATGGATCTTGTGTATTTGAGTAGAATGAAGGTTTTTGACACATTTACACCGAGCTGTGCTCTCAGGAACAATCGAAACAGGCGATATCACGATTTTGGTCCTGTTCAAAGTTTCGTTCGCCACAGCTGTGCCAGACAACTTTCAACACGTGGATCTTGTGTATTTGAGTAGAATGAAGGTTTTTGACACATTTACACCGAGCTGTACTCTCAGAAAAGCTCGAAACCCGCGATATCACGATTTTGGTACTGTTCAACGTTTCGTTCGCCACAGCTGTGCCAGACGACTTTTAACACATGGATCTTGTGTATTTGAGTAGTATGAAGGTTTTTGACACATTTATACCGAGCTGTGCTCTGAGAGACGCTCGAAACACGCGATATCACGATTTTGTTGTTCGTCGATTTTTCGTTCGCCACAGCTGTGCCAGAAGACTTTTAACGCATGGATCTTGTGTATTTGAGTAGAATGAAGGTTTTTGACACATTTACACCGAGCTGTGCTCTCAGGAACGGTCGAAACACGCGATATCACGATTTTGGTCCTGTTCAAAGTTTCGTTCGCCACAGCTGTGCCAGACAACTTTTAACACGTGGATCTTGTGTATTTGAGTAGAATGAAGGTTTTTGACACATTTACACCGAGCTGTGCTCTCAGAAACGCTCGAAACACGCGATATCACGATTTTTGTACTGTTCAAAGTTTCATTCGCCACAGCTGTGCCAGACAACTTTGAACACATGGATCTTGTGTATTTCAGTAGAGTGAAGGATTTTGACGCATTTACACCGTACTCACAGAAACGTTCGAAACACGCGATATTACGATTTTGGTGTTCTTCAATGTTTCGTTCGCCACAGCTGTGCCAGACAACTTTTAACACATGGATCTTGTGTATTTGAGTAGAATGAAAGTTTTTGACACATTTGGACCGAGCTGTGCTCTCAGAAATGCTCGAAACACGCGATATCACGATTTTGGTACTGGTCAACGTTTCGTTCGCCACAGCTGTGCCAGACGACTTTTAACACATGGATCTTGTGTATTTGAGTAGAATGAAGGTTTTTGACACATTTATACCCAGCTGTGCTCTGAGATAAGCTCGAAACACGCGATATCACGATTTTGGAACTGTTCAACGTTTCGTCCGCCACAGCTGTGCCAGACGACTTTTAACACATCTATCTTGTGTATTTGAGTAGAATGAAGGTTTTTGACGCATTTACACCGAGCTGTGCTCTCAGAAACGCTCGAAACACGCGATATCACGATTTTGGAACTGTTCAACGATTCGTTCGCCACAGCTGTGCCAGACGACTTTTAACACATGGATCTTGTGTATTTGAGTAGAATGAAGGTTTTTCATACATTTACACCGAGCTGTGCTCTCAGAAACGCTCGAAACACGCGATATTACGATTTTGGTGTTCTTCGATGTTTCGTCCGCGACAGCTGTGCCAGACGACTTTAACCGCATGTATATTGTGCATTTGAGTAAAATGAAGGATTTTGACGCATTTACACCGAGCTGTGCTCTCAGAAACGTTCGAAACACGCGATATCACGATTTTGGTGTTCGTCGATTTTTCGTTCGCCACAGCTGTGCCAGACGACTTTTAACGCATGAATATTGTGCAATTGAGTAGAATGAAGGTTTTTCATACGTTTACACCGAGCTGTGCTGTCAGAAACGCTCGAAACACGCGATAACAAGATTTTGGTGTTCTTCAATGTTTCGTTCGCCACAGCTGTGCCAGACAACTTTTAACACATGGATCTTGTGTATTTGAGTAGAATGAAAGTTTTTAACACATATACACCGAGCCGTACTCTCAGAAACGCTCGAAACCCGCGATATCACGATTTTGGTGTTCTTCGATTTTTCGTTCGCCACAGCTGTGGCAGACGACTTTTAGCGCATGGATAATGTGCATTTGAGTAGAATGAAGGTTTTTGACACATTTACAACGAGCTGTGCTCTCAGAAACGCTCGAAACACGCGATATCACGATTTTGGAACTGTTCAACGTTTCGTTCGCCACAGCTGTGCCAGACGACTTTTAACACATGGATCTTGTGTATTTGAGTAGAATGAAGGTTTATCATACATTTACACCGAGCTGTGCTCTCAGAAACGTTCGAAACACGCGATATCACGATTTTGGTACTGTTTAAAGTTTCGTTCGTCACAGCTGTGCCAGACAACTTTTAACACGTGGATCTTGTGTATTTGAGTAGAATGAAGGTTTTTGACACATTTACACCGAGCTGTACTCTCAGAATCGCTCGAAACCCGCGATATCATGATTTTGGTGTTCTTCGATTTTTCGTTCGCCACAGCTGTGGCAGACGACTTTTAACGCATGGATAATGTGCATTTGAGTAGAATGAAGGTTTTTCATACATTTACACCGAGCTGTGCTCTCAGAAACGTTCGAAACACGCGATATCACGATTTTGGAACTGTTCAACGTTTCGTTCGCCACAGCTGTGCCAGACGACTTTTAACACATCTATCTTGTGTATTTGAGTAGAATGAAGGTTTTTGACGCATTTACACCGAGCTGTGCTCTCAGAAACGCTCGAAACACGCGATATCACGATTTTGGTACTGTTCAACGTTTCGTTCGCCACAGCTGTGCCAGACGACTTTTAACACATGGATCTTGTGTATTTGAGTAGTATGAAGGTTTTTGACACATTTATACCGAGCTGTGCTCTGAGAGACGCTCGAAACACGCGATATCACGATTTTGGTGTTCTTCGATGTTTCGTTCGCGACAGCTGTGCCAGACGACTTTAACCGCATGTATATTGTGCATTTGAGTAGAATGAAGGATTTTGACGCATTTACACCGAGCTGTGCTCTCAGAAACGCTCGAAACACTCGATATCACGATTTTGGTACTGTTCAACGATTCGTTCGCCACAGCTGTGACAGACGACTTTTAACACATGGATCTTGTGTATTTGAGTAGAATGAAGGTTTTTGACACATTTACACCGAGCTGTGCTCTCAGGAACAATCGAAACAGGCGATATCACGATTTTGGTCCTGTTCAAAGTTTCGTTCGCCACAGCTGTGCCAGACAACTTTCAACACGTGGATCTTGTGTATTTGAGTAGAATGAAGGTTTTTGACACATTTACACCGAGCTGTACTCTCAGAAAAGCTCGAAACCCGCGATATCACGATTTTGGTACTGTTCAACGTTTCGTTCGCCACAGCTGTGCCAGACGACTTTTAACACATGGATCTTGTGTATTTGAGTAGTATGAAGGTTTTTGACACATTTATACCGAGCTGTGCTCTGAGAGACGCTCGAAACACGCGATATCACGATTTTGTTGTTCGTCGATTTTTCGTTCGCCACAGCTGTGCCAGAAGACTTTTAACGCATGGATCTTGTGTATTTGAGTAGAATGAAGGTTTTTGACACATTTACACCGAGCTGTGCTCTCAGGAACGGTCGAAACACGCGATATCACGATTTTGGTCCTGTTCAAAGTTTCGTTCGCCACAGCTGTGCCAGACAACTTTTAACACGTGGATCTTGTGTATTTGAGTAGAATGAAGGTTTTTGACACATTTACACCGAGCTGTGCTCTCAGAAACGCTCGAAACACGCGATATCACGATTTTTGTACTGTTCAAAGTTTCATTCGCCACAGCTGTGCCAGACAACTTTGAACACATGGATCTTGTGTATTTCAGTAGAGTGAAGGATTTTGACGCATTTACACCGTACTCACAGAAACGTTCGAAACACGCGATATTACGATTTTGGTGTTCTTCAATGTTTCGTTCGCCACAGCTGTGCCAGACAACTTTTAACACATGGATCTTGTGTATTTGAGTAGAATGAAAGTTTTTGACACATTTGGACCGAGCTGTGCTCTCAGAAATGCTCGAAACACGCGATATCACGATTTTGGTACTGGTCAACGTTTCGTTCGCCACAGCTGTGCCAGACGACTTTTAACACATGGATCTTGTGTATTTGAGTAGAATGAAGGTTTTTGACACATTTATACCCAGCTGTGCTCTGAGATAAGCTCGAAACACGCGATATCACGATTTTGGAACTGTTCAACGTTTCGTCCGCCACAGCTGTGCCAGACGACTTTTAACACATCTATCTTGTGTATTTGAGTAGAATGAAGGTTTTTGACGCATTTACACCGAGCTGTGCTCTCAGAAACGCTCGAAACACGCGATATCACGATTTTGGAACTGTTCAACGATTCGTTCGCCACAGCTGTGCCAGACGACTTTTAACACATGGATCTTGTGTATTTGAGTAGAATGAAGGTTTTTCATACATTTACACCGAGCTGTGCTCTCAGAAACGCTCGAAACACGCGATATTACGATTTTGGTGTTCTTCGATGTTTCGTCCGCGACAGCTGTGCCAGACGACTTTAACAGCATGTATATTGTGCATTTGAGTAAAATGAAGGATTTTGACGCATTTACACCGAGCTGTGCTCTCAGAAACGTTCGAAACACGCGATATCACGATTTTGGTGTTCTTCAATGTTTCGTTCGCCACAGCTGTGCCAGACAACTTTTAACACATGGATCTTGTGTATTTGAGTAGAATGAAGGTTTTTGACACATTTGCACCGAGCTGTGCTCTCAGAAATGCTCGAAACACGCGATATCACGATTTTGGTACTGGTCAACGTTTCGTTCGCCACAGCTGTGCCAGACGACTTTTAACACATGGATCTTATGTATTTGAGTAGAATGAAGGTTTTTGACACATTTATACCGAGCTGTGCTCTGAGATACGCTCGAAACACGAGATATCACGATTTTGGAACTGTTCAACGTTTCGTTCGCCACAGCTGTGCCAGACGACTTTTAACACATCTATCTTGTGTATTTGAGTAGAATGAAGGTTTTTGACGCATTTACACCGAGCTGTGCTCTCAGGAACAATCGAAACAGGCGATATCACGATTTTGGTCCTGTTCAAAGTTTCGTTCGCCACAGCTGTGCCAGACAACTTTTAACACGTGGATCTTGTGTATTTGAGTAGAATGAAGGTTTTTGACACATTTACACCGAGCTGTACTCTCAGAAACGCTCGAAACCCGCGGTATCACGATTTTGGTGTTCTTCGATTTTTCGTTCGCCGCAGCTGTGGCAGACGACTTTTAACGCATGGATAATGTGCATTTGAGTAGAATGAAGGTTTTTCATACATTTACACCAAGCTGTGCTCTCAGAAACGCTCGAAACACTCGATATCACGATTTTGGTACTGTTCAACGTTTCGTTCGCCACAGCTGTGCCAGACGACTTTTAACACATGGATCTTGTGTATTTGAGTAGAATGAAGGTTTTTGACACATTTACACCGAGCTGTGCTCTCAGAAACGCTCGAAACACGCGATATCACGATTTTTGTACTGTTTAAAGTTTCATTCGCCACAGCTGTGCCAGACAACTTTGAACACATGGATCTTGTGTATTTGAGTAGAATGAAGGTTTTTGACACATTTACACCGAGCTGTGCTCACAGAAACGTTCGAAACACGCGATATCACGATTTTGGTGTTCTTCAATGTTTCGTTCGCCACAGCTGTGCCAGACAACTTTTAACACATGGATCTTGTGTATTTGAGTAGAATGAAGGTTTTTCATACATTTACACCGAGCTGTGCTCTCAGAAATGTTCGAAACACGCGATATCACGATTTTGGTACTGTTCAACGTTTCGTTCGCCACAGCTGTGCCAGACGACTTTTAACACATGGATCTTGTGTATTTGAGTAGAATGAAGGTTTTTGACACATTTGCACCGAGTTGTGCTCTCAGAAATGCTCGAAACACGCGATATCACGATTTTGGTACTGGTCAACGTTTCGTTCGCCACAGCTGTGCCAGACGACTTTTAACACATGGATCTTGTGTATTTGAGTAGAACGAAGGTTTTTGACACATTTATACCGAGCTGTGCTCTGAGATACGCTCGAAACACGCGATATCACGATTTTGGAACTGTTCAACGTTTCGTTCGCCACCGCTGTGCCAGACGACTTTGAACACATCTATCTTGTGTATTTGAGTAGAATGAAGGTTTTTGACGCATTTACACCGAGCTGTGCTCTCAGAAACGCTCGAAACACGCGATATCACGATTTTGGAACTGTTCAACGATTCGTTCGCCACAGCTGTGCCAGACGACTTTTAACACATGGATCTTGTGTATTTGAGTAGAATGAAGGTTTTTCATACATTTACACCGAGCTGTGCTCTCAGAAACGCTCGACACACGCGATATTACGATTTTGGTGTTCTTCGATGTTTCGTCCGCGACAGCTGTGCCAGACGACTTTAACCGCATGTATATTGTGCATTTGAGTAAAATGAAGGATTTTGACGCATTTACACCGAGCTGTGCTCTCAGGAACGCTCGAAACACGCGATATCACGATTTTGGTCCTGTTCAAAGTTTCGTTCGCCGCAGCTGTGCCAGACAACTTTTAACACGTGGATCTTGTGTATTTGAGTAGAATGAAGGTTTTTGACACATTTACACCGAGCTGTGCTCTCAGAAACGCTCGAAACACGCGATATCACGATTTTGGTACTGGTCAACGTTTCGTTCGCCACAGCTGTGCCAGACGACTTTTAACACATCTATCTTGTGTATTTGAGTAGAATGAAGGTTTTTGACACATTTACACCGAGCTGTGCTCACAGAAACGTTCGAAACACGCGATATCACGATTTTGGAACTGTTCAACGTTTCGTTCGCCACAGCTGTGCCAGACGACTTTTAACACATGGATCTTGTGAATTTGAGTAGAATGAAGGTTTTTCATACATTTACACCGAGCTGTGCTCTCAGAAACGTTCGAAACACGCGATATCACGATTTTGCTACTGTTCAACGTTTCGTTCGCCACAGCTGTGCCAGACGACTTTTAACACATGGATCTTGTGTATTTGAGTAGAATGAAGGTTTTTGATACATTTATACCGAGCTGTGCTCTGAGATACGCTCGAAACACGCGATATCACGATTTTGGTGTTCGTCGATTTTTCGTTCGCCACAGCTGTGCCAGACGACTTTTAACGCATGAATATTGTGCATTTGAGTAGAATGAAGGTTTTTGACACATTTACAACGAGCTGTGCTCTCAGGAACAATCGAAACAGGCGATATCACGATTTTGGTCCTGTTCAAAGTTTCGTTCGCCACAGCTGTGCCAGACAACTTTTAACACGTGGATCTTGTGTATTTGAGTAGAATGAAGGTTTTTGACACATTTACACCGAGCTGTACTCTCAGAAACGCTCGAAACCCGCGATATCACGATTTTGGTGTTCTTCGATTTTTCGTTCGCCGCAGCTGTGGCAGACGACTTTTAACGCATGGATAATGTGCATTTGAGTAGAATGAAGGTTTTTCATACATTTACACCGAGCTGTGCTCTCAGGATCGTTCGAAACACGCGATATCACGATTTTGGTACTGTTCAACGTTTCGTTCGCCACAGCTGTGCCAGACGACTTTTAACACATGGATCTTGTGTATTTGAGTAGTATGAAGGTTTTTGACACATTTATACCTAGCTGTGCTCTGAGAGACGCTCGAAACACGCGATATCACGATTTTGGTGTTCGTCGATTTTTCGTTCGCCACAGCTGTGCCAGACGACTTTTAACACATGGATCTTGTGTATTTGAGTAGAATGAAGGTTTTTGACACATTTACACCGAGCTGTGCTCTCAGGAACGCTCGAAACACGCGATATCACGATTTTGGTCCTGTTCAAAGTTTCGTTCGCCGCAGCTGTGCCAGACAACTTTTAACACGTGGATCTTGTGTATTTGAGCAGAATGAAGGTTTTTGACACATTTACACCGAGCTGTACTCTCAGAAACGCTCGAAACACGCGATATCACGATTTTGGTGTTCTTCGATGTTTCGTCCGCGACAGCTGTGCCAGACAACTTTAACCGCATGTATATTGTGCATTTGAGTAGAATGAAGGATTTTGACGCATTTACACCGTGCTGTGCTCTCAGAAACGCTCGAAACACGCGATATCGCGATTTTGGAACTGTTCAACGATTCGTTCGCCACAGCTGTGCCAGACGACTTTTAACACATGGATCTTGTGTATTTGAGTAGAATGAAGGTTTTTCATACATTTACACCGAGCTGTGCTCTCAGAAACGCTCGAAACACGCGATATTACGATTTTGGTGTTCTTCGATGTTTCGTCCGCGACAGCTGTGCCAGACGACTTTAACCGCATGTATATTGTGCATTTGAGTAGAATGAAGGATTTTGACGCATTTACACCGAGCTGTGCTCTCAGAAACGCTCGAAACACTCGATATCACGATTTTGGTACTGTTCAACGTTTCGTTCGCCACAGCTGTGCCAGACGACTTTTAACACATGGATCTTGTGTATTTGAGTAGAATGAAGGTTTTTGACACATTTACACCGAGCTGTGCTCTCAGAAACGCTCGAAACACGCGATATCACGATTTTTGTACTGTTTAAAGTTTCATTCGCCACAGCTGTGCCAGACAACTTTGAACACATGGATCTTGTGTATTTGAGTAGAATGAAGGTTTTTGACACATTTACACCGAGCTGTGCTCACAGAAACGTTCGAAACACGCGATATCACGATTTTGGTGTTCTTCAATGTTTCGTTCGCCACAGCTGTGCCAGACAACTTTTAACACATGGATCTTGTGTATTTGAGTAGAATGAAGGTTTTTCATACATTTACACCGAGCTGTGCTCTCAGAAATGTTCGAAACACGCGATATCACGATTTTGGTACTGTTCAACGTTTCGTTCGCCACAGCTGTGCCAGACGACTTTTAACACATGGATCTTGTGTATTTGAGTAGAATGAAGGTTTTTGACACATTTGCACCGAGCTGTGCTCTCAGAAATGCTCGAAACACGCGATATCACGATTTTGGTACTGGTCAACGTTTCGTTCGCCACAGCTGTGCCAGACGACTTTTAACACATGGATCTTGTGTATTTGAGTAGAACGAAGGTTTTTGACACATTTATACCGAGCTGTGCTCTGAGATACGCTCGAAACACGCGATATCACGATTTTGGAACTGTTCAACGTTTCGTTCGCCACAGCTGTGCCAGACGACTTTTAACACATCTATCTTGTGTATTTGAGTAGAATGAAGGTTTTTGACGCATTTAAACCGAGCTGTGCTCTCAGAAACGCTCGAAACACGCGATATCACGATTTTGGAACTGTTCAACGATTCGTTCGCCACAGCTGTGCCAGACGACTTTTAACACATGGATCTTGTGTATTTGAGTAGAATGAAGGTTTTTCATACATTTACACCGAGCTGTGCTCTCAGAAACGCTCGAAACACGCGATAGTACGATTTTGGTGTTCTTCGATGTTTCGTCCGCGACAGCTGTGCCAGACGACTTTAACCGCATGTATATTGTGCATTTGAGTAAAATGAAGGATTTTGACGCATTTACACCGAGCTGTGCTCTCAGAAACGTTCGAAACACGCGATATCACGATTTTGGTGTTCTTCAATGTTTCGTTCGCCACAGCTGTGCCAGACAACTTTTAACACATGGATCTTGTGTATTTGAGTAGAATGAAGGTTTTTGACACATTTGCACCGAGCTGTGCTCTCAGAAATGCTCGAAACACGCGATATCACGATTTTGGTACTGGTCAACGTTTCGTTCGCCACAGCTGTGCCAGACGACTTTTAACACATGGATCTTGTGTATTTGAGTAGAATGAAGGTTTTTGACACATTTATACCGAGCTGTGCTCTGAGATACGCTCGAAACACGCGATATCACGATTTTGGAACTGTTCAACGTTTCGTTCGCCACAGCTGTGCCAGACGACTTTTAACACATCTATCTTGTGTATTTGAGTAGAATGAAGGTTTTTGACGCATTTACACCGAGCTGTGCTCTCAGAAACGCTCGAAACACGCGATATCACGATTCTGGTACTGGTCAACGTTTCGTTCGCCACAGCTGTGCCAGACGACTTTTGACACATCTATCTTGTGTATTTGAGTAGAATGAAGGTTTTTGACGCATTTACACCGAGCTGTGCTCTCAGAAACGCTCGAAACACGCGATATCACGATTTTGGTCCTGTTCAACGTTTCGTTCGCCACAGCTGTGCCAGACGACTTTTAACACATGGATCTTGTGTATTTGAGTAGAATGAATGTTTTTGACACATTTACACCGAGCTGTGCTCTCAGGAACGCTCGAAACACGCGATATCACGATTTTGGTCCTGTTCAACGTTTCGTTCGCCACAGCTGTGCCCGACAACTTTTAACACGTGGATCTTGTGTATTTGAGTAGAATGAAGGTTTTTGACACATTTACACCGAGCTGTACTCTCAGAAACGCTCGAAACCCGCGATATCACGATTTTGGTGTTCTTCGATTTTTCGTTCGCCACAGCTGTGGCAGACGACTTTTAACGCATGGATAATGTGCATTTGAGTAGAATGAAGGTTTTTCATACATTTACACCGAGCTGTGCTCTCAGAAATGTTCGAAACACGCGATATCACGATTTTGGAACTGTTGAACGTTTCGTTCGCCACAGCTGTGCCAGACGACTTTTAACACATGGGTCTTGTGTATTTGAGTAGAATGAAGGTTTTTCATACATTTACACCGAGCTGTACTCTCAGAAACGTTCGAAACACGCGATATCACGATTTTGGTACTGTTCAACGTTTCGTTCGCCACAGCTGTGCCAGATGACTTTTAACAAATGGATCTTGTGTATTTGAGTAGAATGAAGGTTTTTGACACATTTACACCGAGCTGTGCTCACAGAAACGTTCGAAACACGCGATATCACGATTTTGGAACTGTTCAACGTTTCGTTCGCCACAGCTGTGCCAGACGACTTTTAACACATGGATCTTGTGTATTTGAGTAGAATGAAGGTTTTTCATACATTTACACCGAGCTGTGCTCTCAGAAACGTTCGAAACACGCGATATCACGATTTTGCTACTGTTCAACGTTTCGTTCGCCACAGCTGTGCCAGACGACTTTTAACACATGGATCTTGTGTATTTGAGTAGAATGAAGGTTTTTGATACATTTATACCGAGCTGTGCTCTGAGATACGCTCGAAACACGCGATATCACGATTTTGGTGTTCGTCGATTTTTCGTTCGCCACAGCTGTGCCAGACGACTTTTAACGCATGAATATTGTGCATTTGAGTAGAATGAAGGTTTTTGACACATTTACAACGAGCTGTGCTCTCAGGAACAATCGAAACAGGCGATATCACGGTTTTGGTCCTGTTCAAAGTTTCGTTCGCCACAGCTGTGCCAGACAACTTTTAACACGTGGATCTTGTGTATTTGAGTAGAATGAAGGTTTTTGACACATTTACACCGAGCTGTACTCTCAGAAACGCTCGAAACCCGCGATATCACGATTTTGGTGTTCTTCGATTTTTCGTTCGCCGCAGCTGTGGCAGACGACTTTTAACGCATGGATAATGTGCATTTGAGTAGAATGAAGGTTTTTCATACATTTACACCGAGCTGTGCTCTCAGGATCGTTCGAAACACGCGATATCACGATTTTTTTACTGTTCAACGTTTCGTTCGCCACAGCTGTGCCAGACGACTTTTAACACATGGATCTTGTGTATTTGAGTAGTATGAAGGTTTTTGACACATTTATACCTAGCTGTGCTCTGAGAGACGCTCGAAACACGCGATATCACGATTTTGGTGTTCGTCGATTTTTCGTTCGCCACAGCTGTGCCAGACGACTTTTAACACATGGATCTTGTGTGTTTGAGTAGAATGAAGGTTTTTGACACATTTACACCGAGCTGTGCTCTCAGAAACGCTCGAAACACGCGATATCACGATTTTGGTCCTGTTCAAAGTTTCGTTCGCCGCAGCTGTGCCAGACAACTTTTAACACGTGGATCTTGTGTATTTGAGCAGAATGAAGGTTTTTGACACATTTACACCGAGCTGTACTCTCAGAAACGCACGAAACACGCGATATCACGATTTTGGTGTTCTTCGATGTTTCGTCCGCGACAGCGGGGAGATTACGGTTTCTCCGGCCCCTTGATTTGATGACTGATTCTTGTTAATTGGACCAAAATAATAACTTTTACAAGAGTAACATTTTGTAGAATTCGGCTTAGTTTAAAAGATACGGCCAGTTTTAAACGATATTTGAAGGTCATGGTCATGGTCATGGTCATGGTCATGGTCATGGTCATGGTCATGACCATGACCATGACCATGACCTTCAAATATCGTTTAAAACTGGCCGTATCTTTTAAACTAAGCCGAATTCTACAAAATGTTACTCTTGTAAAAGTTATTATTTTGGTCCAATTAACAAGAATCAGTCATCAAATCAAGGGGCCGGAGAAACCGTAATCTCCCCGCTGTCGCGGACGAAACATCGAAGAACACCAAAATCGTGATATCGCGTGTTTCGAGCGTTTCTGAGAGTACAGCTCGGTGTAAATGTGTCAAAAACCTTCATTCTGCTCAAATACACAAGATCCACGTGTTAAAATTTGTCTGGCACAGCTGCGGCGAACGAAACTTTGAACAGGACCAAAATCGTGATATCGCGTGTTTCGAGCGTTCCTGAGAGCACAGCTCGGTGTAAATGTGTCAAAAACCTTCATTCTACTCAAACACACAAGATCCATGTGTTAAAAGTCGTCTGGCACAGCTGTGGCGAACGAAAAATCGACGAACACCAAAATCGTGATATCGCGTGTTTCGAGCGTCTCTCAGAGCACAGCTAGGTATAAATGTGTCAAAAACCTTCATACTACTCAAATACACAAGATCCATGTGTTAAAAGTCGTCTGGCACAGCTGTGGCGAACGAATCGTTGAACAGTACCAAAATCGTGATATCGCGTGTTTCGAGCGTTTCTGAGAGCACAGCTCGGTGTAAATGCGTCAAAATCCTTCATTTTACTCAAATGCACAATATACATGCGGTTAAAGTCGTCTGGCACAGCTGTCGCGGACGAAACATCGAAGAACACCAAAATCGTAATATCGCGTGTTTCGAGCGTTTCTGAGAGCACAGCTCGGTGTAAATGTATGAAAAACCTTCATTCTACTCAAATACACAAGATCCATGTGTTAAAAGTCGTCTGGCACAGCTGTGGCGAACGAATCGTTGAACAGTTCCAAAATCGTGATATCGCGTGTTTCGAGCGTTTCTGAGAGCACAGCTCGGTGTAAATGCGTCAAAAACCTTCATTCTACTCAAATACACAAGATCCATGTGTTAAAAGTCGTCTGGCACAGCTGTGGCGAACGAAACGTTGACCAGTACCAAAATCGTGATATCGCGTGTTTCGAGCATTTCTGAGAGCACAGCTCGGTGCAAATGTGTCAAAAACCTTCATTCTACTCAAATACACAAGATCCATGTGTTAAAAGTTGTCTAGCACAGCTGTGGCGAACGAAACATTGAAGAACACCAAAATCGTGATATCGCGTGTTTCGAACGTTTCTGAGAGCACAGCTCGGTGTAAATGCGTCAAAAACCTTCATTCTACTCAAATACACAAGAAAGATGTGTTAAAAGTCGTCTGGCACAGCTGTGGCGGACGAAAAGTTGAACAGTTCCAAAATCGTGATATCGCGTGTTTCGAGCGTATCTCAGAGCACAGCTGGGTATAAATGTGTCAAAAACCTTCATTCTACTCAAATACACAAGATCCATGTGTTAAAAGTCGTCTGGCACAGCTGTGGCGAACGAAACGTTGACCAGTACCAAAATCGTGATATCGCGTGTTTCGAGCATTTCTGAGAGCACAGCTCGGTGCAAATGTGTCAAAAACCTTCATTCTACTCAAATACACAAGATCCATGTGTTAAAAGTTGTCTGGCACAGCTGTGGCGAACGAAACATTGAAGAACACCAAAATCGTGATATCGCGTGTTTCGAACGTTTCTAAGAGCACAGCTCGGTGTAAATGCGTCAAAAACCTTCATTCTACTCAAATACACAAGATAGATGTGTTAAAAGTCGTCTGGCACAGCTGTGGCGGACGAAAAGTTGAACAGTTCCAAAATCGTGATATCGCGTGTTTCGAGCGTATCTCAGAGCACAGCTGGGTATAAATGTGTCAAAAACCTTCATTCTACTCAAATACACAAGATCCATGTGTTAAAAGTCGTCTGGCACAGCTGTGGCGAACGAAACGTTGACCAGTACCAAAATCGTGATATCGCGTGTTTCGAGCATTTCTGAGAGCACAGCTCGGTGCAAATGTGTCAAAAACCTTCATTCTACTCAAATACACAAGATCCATGTGTTAAAAGTTGTCTGGCACAGCTGTGGCGAACGAAACATTGAAGAACACCAAAATCGTGATATCGCGTGTTTCGAACGTTTCTGTGAGTACGGTGTAAATGCGTCAAAATCCTTCACTCTACTGAAATACACAAGATCCATGTGTTCAAAGTTGTCTGGCACAGCTGTGGCGAATGAAACTTTGAACAGTACAAAAATCGTGATATCGCGTGTTTCGAGCGTTTCTGAGAGCACAGCTCGGTGTAAATGTGTCAAAAACCTTCATTCTACTCAAATACACAAGATCCACGTGTTCAAAGTTGTCTGGCACAGCTGTGGCGAACGAAACTTTGAACAGGACCAAAATCGTGATATCGCGTGTTTCGACCGTTCCTGAGAGCACAGATCGGTGTAAATGTATGAAAAACCTTCATTCGGCTTAGTTTAAAAGATACGGCCAGTTTTAAACGATATTTGAAGGTCATGGTCATGGTCATGGTCATGGTCATGGTCATGGTCATGGTCATGGTCATGGTCATGGTCATGGTCATGGTCATGGTCATGGTCATGGTCATGGTCATGGTCATGGTCATGGTCATGGTCATGGTCATGGTCATGGTCATGGTCATGGTCATGGTCATGGTCGTGGTCGTGGTCGTGGTCGTGGTCATGGTCATGGTCATGGTCATGGTCATGGTCATGGTCATGGTCATGGTCATGGTCATGGTCATGGTCATGGTCATGGTCATGGTCATGGTCATGGTCATGGTCATGGTCATGGTCATGGTCATGGTCATGGTCATGGTCATGGTCATGGTCATGGTCATGGTCATGGTCATGGTCATGGTCATGGTCATGGTCATGGTCATGGTCATGGTCATGGTCATGGTCATGGTCATGTTCATGTTCATGTTCATGGTCATGGTCATGGTCATGGTCATGGTCATGGTCATGGTCATGGTCATGGTCATGGTCATGGTCATGGTCATGGTCATGGTCATGGTCATGGTCATGGTCATGTGAACAATCACCATTCTGATCGCACTTACGCCTGGTTCCCCCGTCAGAGCAGCCCGATCAATAAACTACGAATTTCCCGAAGCTTTGCTTTATTTATTCGAACCGCCCTTCTACCATCTACAGCTCGCGGAGCCTGAGTCACTCGCGTGCCTAAGAGCTTTTACTGCTACCTCGCACGGTCCACCGAAGAAGTCTACATAACCGACGACAATAAAAGTCAGTGTTGCATCGGCGGTACTCCGGTACCTGTCGGTCCAGTATTCCGTGTGGTGACTCTCCATTTATGGGTAATATTCATATTGTAACGAGTCCCTGTCCACTACCTATTTTTTCCCTTTTCCACCGACTCTCCGTACCTCTGGCCCACGGGCCCGCATTCCTAATTTATCGCTTCCTGACCTGCGGCCCGGCTCGACGCCGCGCATCACATCTCCATAGATCCCCAAAACGCAGCTATTATCGCCTGCGTCATAATACCGCCACTTGCGTGGCCTACGTGACTCTTCCCAATTCCCTTTTTATCGTCAGTTTCCCATGCACGCTGCACCTAACTAAACAACCGCCTTTTCCCGGAAACCAGTCACACAAGTATCCTTTCCCGCCCAACTTTCTGGACTCTTCTCCCAAAATTCCTCCCCACTATTACCATTTTCCCACAGTTCAATCCCATATAAGCGCCTCCCGCGTTATTTCGTCAGTCAGTAAGCTCGAAACTCTGCGCGACTAAACTTGTACCAGAGATCTTCAATAAACGTCCCTTTGGAATCGTAACGTGTCAACCGCGTCTTTCCATCCCATAACCGCGCTTCGTAGCCGAGTTGGCTATTCCTCGCCATCAAAAATTACCCGACATCACAATATAGTTCATTCATTTGTTTTCGCTTTGCTGGATCTCTGTTGAGGGCGAGGAGCCGGGGTTGTGATTCCCCCATCGAAGGGAAATTCCTCACAGTATTTATATAGCGGGGCAGTCTTGAGGACAATTTTAGAAAAACCTACTAAATTTCTTAGAAAATCAGAAAATATCCGCTTTAGTAAACGATTTTTTCGTTTATTCCCTTTAAAAACAAGTACGATGTGTGTATCAGTACGAAAGCGGAAATTTACCACTTTAGTAAGTTATTAAAGCGTTATTAAACTTAATAAAGCGGAAAATTTCCGCTTTAGTAAGTACAGATGATAGAACAGAAGTTGTAGGCTCACGACATACGACTCACGACTTACGACGCACGACTCACGACATACGACATGCGATGCACGACGCACGACGCACGATTCACGGCATTCAGGTTAATCGTCGTGAATCGTGAGTCGTATGTCGTGAGTCGTGAGTCTACAACTTCTGTTCTATCATCTGTACTTACTAAAGCGGACATTTTCCGCTTTAGTACAGATGATACTAATCTAAACTTACTAAAGCGGAAATTTTCCGCTTTAGTAAGACATTTATAAGGGTTTTCTTTTATAAAACTCTATGTACAGTACTAAAGCGGACATTTTCAGCTTCTACTTCGCGAAACATAAAAGCGTTCGATCGAGATCGCGACCGTTCGCAGAATGTTCGCGACGGTAGCGCCAGGAACGCGGCGACGTCGTGAAGTTCTTCGCTTTTCCGGACAAATAAAATAACACGTTTCGTACGGTATCCGGACATCTAGACAATCCGTACTTTTTATGAATGCGATTTATTCGGCACGATATTTGCTGAAAAGATGAAAATTTCCGCTATAGTACTGTATATAGTGTTTTAAAAAGGTAAACCCGTTAAAATTCCTTACTAAAGCAAAAATGTTCCGCTTTAATAATTTCAGATGATAGAACAGAAGTTGCAGCCTCACGACTCACGACATACGACATACGACATACGACATACGACATACGACTCACGACATACGACGCACGAAAGGGTGCGAATAGACACATCGAAATAAATATTAGCAAAAAGAAATTTATTATAAACTATGGCCCTGCGGATCGGTCGTGGAGACATCGAGCGAATGACCTGGGCGAAACTTTTAAGGCACGGATTTTGCCTGTGCTACAATATAAAGTCGAAAATATCCGCTTTAGTGAGAAATTTTATGAATTTTTCCCTTTAAAAACTTTACATACTGAAACGGAACGCGATTTCCATCAAATAAATTTCATAAAAATCGCGCTATAGGAAACGCGAAAACCTATTTTTTTAAATTAATTCCTGTGTCAAGAAGCGATAGGGATCGTGTACGGGACCCGAGGATAAATTAACTGTGTTTTTGGAGCCTTCTCTGAAGTCATACGGATCGATTTTCGGAATAAGAAAATTAATACCCTCCGATCTTCGAGTGCAATTGAACTTATCATCACCGAACAACGGGGAAGAAGGGATATTTTGACAGGTCATGAAAGACATTTTACGGGTGTAAGTAAGTGAGCTGGGCTGTCTGAAGGAAATATTTACGAGATCTCAATTATAATAAACAAAGGACGTCTACCGTACCGGTGTCGAAGCAATATCGAGGCCTGTACGCTACATGGAACGAGGGAGCCTGGGCTATACTCAAAGATAGGATAGGCGGACGCAGCGTCGTGTACCACACTACGAGCGTAGTTAGGCTAAGGAATAGCACGTTTGTGAGGTAGGAATTGTGAAATTAGAGTGAGGTGACGTTCGCTGTCTCCGATAATCGAGATGTCGCACGAAGCGAGGAGTGGGGAGAGCTCGAATACTCGGCTCCGCGACGAAATTCCGCGAATAGTGACGACGTTTCGCGGAATTTCGCATCAAAGAATAGAAAAACCTTTCAAAAAGACTTTTCGCGGAATTTTGCATCGAAGAAAACAAAAATCATTTTTTTCGGTTTTCACAATTTAAACATTGCCCGATGATGGATAGACGAAAAAAAAGTAAATCATGGGGGCTATTATTTTTGGAGCCTGAGTTTCGCAGATATGGTTTTTCGAAAGGTTTTTCTTTGCTACGTATTGGCAAAGATTCTTTGCGGACAATATTTAATGTTATTTTATTGTTAATTATTATATATATTTTTATTATTAATATTTCATATTAATGTTATTGAATTAAAGTGGTAGACACGAGAAGTAGCACTTCTCGTGCATGTACTGCATACTAGATTGGACCGGTGTGAAAGATATATAATCACCAAATCATTGTTTCAGAAAGAAACGTTCCTTTTAGGCCTTATTTTTGGAGTTATATCGCTTCGTCGATAACGTTGGATGCAGACCATTTGCGTTACCCAGAATACACCACATGGAGGTTGTCTGCATTGGTATTCCTTGGCCCTGAAAAGGGCCGTTTTGTGTGTGTGTGTGTGTGTGTTTGTGTGTGCGTCTGTGTACCTGTCTGTGATGGCGGAGATTAGGAACTGTGGGGCGTCACTCCCACATTTGTAATGACTCAAAACCCTCTCCGCTGTGTGCATGCGTGCGTGCGGGTATGTGTGTGTACCTTCACTCATCGTCGCTGTCCGACGTGACGTCCAACAATTCGTCGATTGTCATCTCGCGCGGACGTTTTGGCGGTAGAAGGTGGCCTATTTCTTCAGATTCAACTGAAGGGGACTCGATTTTCTTCAGAAAGAGGCCCTCCTTCATTTCGCCGTTGACGCAGCCAGGATAGACCTTCTTGATATCCTCGAGGAACGTCATAATCTGCGATCCGATGTCGTTCGCATAACATTTCTCGAGGATATTTTTCCGGTAAAAGTGCAACGCCATATATTGATCGATGAGCTTGGGATCTCGACGGCATATGATTGCTTTTTTCAGCAATTTGTTCTGATTCTCCAAGTCGTTTATCGTATTGCGCGGATTGTCTTTAGCGACGTATTCGCCTTTGCTGTGGTTGGTACTCAAATGCATGCATTTTTCCGAGAATAGCTGCTCTACGCCGTGGTACTGTTTAGCAGAATCAGTACAAATCGTCGTTGTCTCCGGATCCACGTTTTTTTCAATAATAGGCCAGAGGGCAGCCTTACTCTTTCCATTGACCTGGAAGAACAGTCCGGTTTTGTCTTCCTTGCAATAAATTCCAAGGACCGTTATCGTCATCTGCTCTGTTATGCGGTCGCGGTGGTACTTTCTCTTCGTTAAAAAAGTCTCGTCGATCTGGACGGTTTTGTCGACGCCACCTAGCTTTACCTGACTGTTGCTTGCAATAATTTCAGCAATTTCCCGACAATGGGTGTAATAATCATTAACCGTGCTGATACTCACAGTCTCGTCATCTCTGCTCCTGCGCCAATTTGCGAGATGTTTGATCACATCTGTGATCTTGAATTGCAACACAAAGCACAGAATTATCGCAAGCACGTCATTCAGACCGATTCGACAAGCCATTCCATCGAAGAATGTATTTGTGCTCGGGTTCACAGTTTTGCGGCACACAACAACTCCTGCAATCTTACGTTTCTTCGCTTTCTTTGAAGTGCACGAGGCGCATCTCCAAATTCATCCCAGTTTGGCACTTTTTGCGGTTTCGACCCTCATGGGCAAATCGCAACATTCTGGTGCCGTAGTCTCCTTTGACGGAATGCACTCGACCTCTTCCAAAAACTTCCGACTCGTAGCCTCCGATTCTGCGAGCGGATGGAAGGAGTGAAATATCGAGAAGTTCTCGAGCTTCGGATGCAAAGATGGGTGCTTCGAACTCATATTGCAGAAATCACGAGAAAGAGAAAATGTTGATGAACTCGCGAAGAAACGACCGAAACGACCGAAAACGCCTTTAATACTCGCCACAAAACTCGTGAAATGAAAATTGCGGGAGCTAAGCACTGCTAGTAAACGAACAATTTCAACATGTTTGACCTTGACTCGTGTAAATCGTAAGAAATGTCATCCTCCACCCTACAAACTTCCCCGATGTAAAAAAGCGATTTCGAGTGGCGAAGGCCGTTGGGGGGGTCTAAAGTTGGAGCCCTTGGCGGGGACCAGGGGCGGAGCCCCAGTGAGCGGTAAGGGGACAATGCCTCTCCGCGAACAAACTATTATTATTATTTTTGGTATTGTTATTATTATATTTATTTTTGTTTTTATTCAATTATTATTTTTCTGATTATGATTATGATTATGATCATGATTGTGATTATGATAATGATTGTGATTATGATTATGATTATGATTATGATTATGATTATGATTATGATTGTGATTATGATTATGATTGTGATTGCGATTGCGATTGCGATTGCGATTCTGATTGTGATTGAGATTGAGATTGTTATTGAGATTGTGATTGTGATTGTGATTATGATTACGATTACGATAACGACTACGACTACGACTACGACTACGACCAAGACCAAGACCAAGACCAAGACCAAGACCAAGACCAAGACCAAGACCAAGACCAAGACCAAGACCAAGACCAAGACCAAGACCAAGACCAAGACCAAGACCAAGACCAAGACCAAGACCAAGACCAAGACCAAGACCAAGACCAAGACCAAGACCAAGACCAAGACCAAGACCAAGACCAAGACCAAGACCAAGACCAAGACCAAGACCAAGACCAAGACCAAGACCAAGACCAAGACCAAGACCAAGACCAAGACCAAGACCGTGACCGTGACCGTGACCGTGACCGTGACCGTGACCGTGACCGTGACCGTGACCGTGACCGTGACCGTGACCGTGACCGTGACCGTGACCGTGACCGTGACCGTGACCGTGACCGTGACCGTGACCGTGACCGTGACCGTGACCGTGACCGTGACCGTGACCGTGACCGTGACCGTGACCGTGACCGTGACCGTGACCGTGACCGTGACCGTGACCGTGACCGTGACCGTGACCGTGACCGTGACCGTGACCGTGACCGTAACCGTGACCGTGACCGTGACCGTGACCGTGACCGTGACCGTGACCGTGACCGTGACCGTGACCGTGACCGTGACCGTGACCGTGACCGTGACCGTGACCGTGACCGTGACCGTGACCGTGACCGTGACCGTGACCGTGACCGTGACCGTGACCGTGACCGTGACCGTGACCGTGACCGTGACCGTGACCGTGACCGTGACCGTGACCGTGACCGTGACCGTGACCGTGACCGTGGCATCATGACCATGGTCATGATGAGGCATCATGACCTTTCAAAATCATTAAAATTGGCCGTATCTTTTAAACTAAGCCGAATTCGACAAAATATTACTCTTGTAAAATTTATTATTTTGGTCCAATTAATAAAAATCAGTCATCAAATCGAGGGGCCGGAGAAACCGTAATCGTGCCGCGACAGCTGTGCCAGACAACTTTAACCGCATGTATATTGTGCATTTGAGTAGAATGAAGGATTTTGACGCATTTACACCGAGCTGTGCTCTCAGAAATGCTCGAAACACTCGATATCACGATTTTGGTACTGTTCAACGTTTCGTTCGCCACAGCTGTGCCAGACGACTTTTAACACATGGATCTTGTGTATTTGAGTAGAATGAAGGTTTTTGACACATTTACACCGAGCTGTGCTCTCAGGAACAATCGAAACACGCGATATCACGATTTTGGTCCTGTTCAAAGTTTCGTTCGCCACAGCTGTGCCAGACGACTTTTAACACATGGATCTTGTGTATTTGAGTAGTATGAAGGTTTTTGACACATTTATACCGAGCTGTGCTCTGAGAGACGCTCGAAACACGCGATATCACGATTTTGGTGTTCGTCGATTTTTCGTTCGCCACAGCTGTGCCAGACGACTTTTAACACATGGATCTTGTGTATTTGAGTAGAATGAAGGTTTTTGACACATTTACAACGAGCTGTGCTCTCAGGAACAATCGAAACAGGCGATATCACGATTTTGGTCCTGTTCAAAGTTTCGTTCGCCACAGCTGTGCCAGACAACTTTTAACACGTGGATCTTGTGTATTTGAGTAGAATGAAGGCTTTTGACACATTTACACCGAGCTGTACTCTCAGAAACGCTCGAAACCCGCGATATCACGATTTTGGTGTTCTTCGATTTTTCGTTCGCCGCAGCTGTGGCAGACGACTTTTAACGCATGGATAATGTGCATTTGAGTAGAATGAAGGTTTTTCATACATTTACACCGAGCTGTGCTCTCAGAATCGTTCGAAACACGCGATATCACGATTTTGGAACTGTTCAACGTTTCGTTCGCCACAGCTGTGCCAGACGACTTTTAACACATGGATCTTGTGTATTTGAGTAGAATGAAGGTTTTTCATACATTTACACCGAGCTGTGCTCTCAGAAACGTTCGAAACACGCGATATCACGACTTTGGTACTGTTCAACGTTTCGTTCGCCACAGCTGTGACAGACGACTTTTAACACATGGATCTTGTGTATTTGAGTAGTATGAAGGTTTCTGACACATTTATACCGAGCTGTGCTCTGAGAGACGCTCGAAACACGCGATATCACGATTTTGGTGTTCGTCGATTTTTCGTTCGCCACAGCTGTGCCAGACGACTTTTAACACATGGATCTTGTGTATTTGAGTAGAATGAAGGTTTTCGACACATTTACACCGAGCTGTGCTCTCAGGAACGCTCGAAACACGCGATATCACGATTTTGGTCCTGTTTAAAGTTTCGTTCGCCACAGCTGTGCCAGACAACTTTTAACACGTGGATCTTGTGTATTTGAGTAGAATGAAGGTTTTTGACACATTCACACCGAGCTGTACTCTCAGAAACGCTCGAAACACGCGATATCACGATTTTGGTGTTCTTCGATGTTTCGTCCGCGACAGCTGTGCCAGACGACTTTAACCGCATGTATATTGTGCATTTGAGTAGAATGAAGGATTTTGACGCATTTACACCGAGCTGTGCTCTCAGAAACGCTCGAAACACGCGATATCACGATTTTTGTACTGTTTAAAGTTTCATTCGCCACAGCTGTGCCAGACAACTTTGAACACATGGATCTTGTGTATTTGAGTAGAATGAAGGTTTTTGACACATTTACACCGAGCTGTGCTCACAGAAACGTTCGAAACACGCGATATCACGATTTTGGTGTTCTTCAATGTTTCGTTCGCCACAGCTGTGCCAGACAACTTTTAACACATGGATCTTGTGTATTTGAGTAGAATGAAGGTTCTTCATACATTTACACCGAGCTGTGCTCTCAGAAATGTTCGAAACACGCGATATCACGATTTTGGTACTGTTCAACGTTTCGTTCGCCACAGCTGTGCCAGACGACTTTTAACACATGGATCTTGTGTATTTGAGTAGAATGAAGGTTTTTGACACATTTATACCGAGCTGTGCTCTGAGAAACTCTCGAAACACGCAATATCACGATTTTGGTGTTCGTCGATGTTTCGTTCGCCACAGCTGTGCCAGACAACATTTAACGCATGCATATTAGGCATTTGAGTAGAATGAAGGTTTTTGACACATTTGCACCGAGCTGAGCTCTCAGAAACGCTCGAAACACGCGATATCACGATTTTTGTACTATTCAAAGTTTCATACGCCACAGCTGTGCCAGACGACTTTTAACACAAAGATCTTGTGTATTTGAGTAGAATGAAGGTTTTTGACACATTTATACCGAGCTGTGCTCTGAGATACGCTCGAAACACGCGATATCACTATTTTGGTGTTCGTCGATTTTTCGTTCGCCACAGCTGTGCCAGACGGCTTTTAACGCATGAATATTGTGCATTTGAGTAGAATGAAGGTTTTTGACACATTTACACCGAGCTGTGCTCTCAGAAACGCTCGAAACACGCGATATCACGATTTTGATGTTCGTCGATTTTTCGTTCGCCACAGCTGTGCCAGACGACTTTTAACGCATGGATATTGTGCATCTGAGTAGAATGACGGTTTTTGACACATTTACACCGAGCTGTGCTCTCAGAAACGCTCGAAACACGCGATATCACGATTTTGGTACTGTTCAAAGTTTCGTTCGCCACAGCTGTGCCAGACAACTTTTAACACGTGGATCTTGTGTATTTGAGCAGAATGAAGGTTTTTGACGCATTTACACCGAGCTGTGCTCTCAGAAACGCTCGAAACACTCTATATCACGATTTTGGTACTGTTCAACGTTTCGTTCGCCACAGCTGTGCCAGACGACTCTTAACACATGGATCTTGTGTATTTGTGTAGAATGAAGGTTTTTGACACATTTGCACCGAGCTATGCTCTCAGAAACGCTCTAAACACGCGATATCACGATTTTGGTGTTCTTCAATGTTTCGTTCGCCACAGCTGTGTCAGACAACTTTTAACGCATGCATATTGTGCATTTGAGTAGAATGAAGGTTTTTGACTTATTTCCACTGAGCTGTGGCTCTCAGAAACGCTCGAAACACGCGTAATCACGATTTTGGTATTCTTCAATGTTTCGTTCGCCACAGCTGTGCCAGATGACGTTTAACGCATGGATGTTGTGTATTTGAGTAGAATGAAGGTTTTTGACACTTTTCCGCCAAGCTGTGCTCTCAGTAACTCTCGAATCACGCGATATCACGATTTTGGTTCTGTTCAATGTTTCGTTCACCACAGCTGTGCCAGACAACTTTTAACGCATGGATCTTGTGTATTTGAGTAGAATGAAGGTTTTTGACACATTTGCACCGAGCTGTGCCCTGAGTAACGCTCGAATCACGCGATATCACGATTTTGGTGCTGTTCATCGTTTCGTTCACCACAGCTGTGCCTGACAACTTTTAACACATGGATCTTGTGTATTTGAGGAGAATGAAGTTTTTTGATACATTTACACCGAGCTGTGCTCTCAGAAACGCTCGAAACACGCGATATCACGATTTTGGTGTTCTTCAGTGTTTCGTTCGCCACAGCTGTGCCAGACAACTTTTAACGCATGGATCTTGTGTATTTGAGTAGAATGAAGGTTTTTGACACATTTACACCGAGTTGTGCTCTCAGAAACGCTCGAAACACGCGATATCACGATTTTGGTGTTCTTCAATGTTTCGTTCGCCACAGCTGTGCCAGACAACTTATAATACATGGATCGTGTGTATTTAAGTACAATGAAGGTTTTTGACACATTTACACCGAGCTGTGCTCTTAGAAACGCTCGAAACCCGCGATATCACGATTTTGGTGCTGTTCAATGTTTCGTTCACCACAGCTGTGCCAGACATCTTTTAACACATGGATCTTGTGTATTTGTGTAGAATGAAGATTTTTGACACATTTACACCGAGCTGTGCTCTCAGAAACGCTCGAAACACGCGATATCACGATTTTGGTGCTGTCCAAAGTTTCGTTCACCGCAGCTGTGCCAGACTACTTTTAGCACATGGATCTTGTGTATTTGAGTAGAATGAAGGTTTTTGACACACTTACACCGAGCTGTGCTCCCAGAAACGCTCGAAACCCGCGATATCACGATTTTGGTGCTGTTCAATGTTTCGTTCACCACAGCTGTGCCAGACAACTTTTAAAACACGGATCTTGTGTATTTGAGTAGAATGAAGGTTTTTGACACACTTACACCGAGCTGTGCTCCCAGAAACGCTCGAAACACGCGACATCACGATTTTGGTGCTGTTCAAAGTTTCGTTCACTACGGCTGTGCCAGACAACTTTTAACACATGGATCTTGTGTATTTGAGTAGAATGAAGGTTTTTGACACATTCACACCGAGCTGTGCTGTCAGAAACGCTCGAAACACGCGATATCACGATTTTGGTGTTCTTCAATGTTTCGTTCGCCACAGCTGTGCCAGACAACTTTTAACACATGGATCTTGTGTATTTGAGTAGAATGAAGGTTCTTCATACATTTACACCGAGCTGTGCTCTCAGAAATGTTCGAAACACGCGATATCACGATTTTGGTACTGTTCAACGTTTCGTTCGCCACAGCTGTGCCAGACGACTTTTAACACATGGATCTTGTGTATTTGAGTAGAATGAAGGTTTTTGACACATTTATACCGAGCTGTGCTCTGAGAAACTCTCGAAACACGCAATATCACGATTTTGGTGTTCGTCGATGTTTCGTTCGCCACAGCTGTGCCAGACAACATTTAACGCATGCATATTAGGCATTTGAGTAGAATGAAGGTTTTTGACACATTTGCACCGAGCTGAGCTCTCAGAAACGCTCGAAACACGCGATATCACGATTTTTGTACTATTCAAAGTTTCATACGCCACAGCTGTGCCAGACGACTTTTAACACAAAGATCTTGTGTATTTGAGTAGAATGAAGGTTTTTGACACATTTATACCGAGCTGTGCTCTGAGATACGCTCGAAACACGCGATATCACTATTTTGGTGTTCGTCGATTTTTCGTTCGCCACAGCTGTGCCAGACGGCTTTTAACGCATGAATATTGTGCATTTGAGTAGAATGAAGGTTTTTGACACATTTACACCGAGCTGTGCTCTCAGAAACGCTCGAAACACGCGATATCACGATTTTGATGTTCGTCGATTTTTCGTTCGCCACAGCTGTGCCAGACGACTTTTAACGCATGGATATTGTGCATCTGAGTAGAATGACGGTTTTTGACACATTTACACCGAGCTGTGCTCTCAGAAACGCTCGAAACACGCGATATCACGATTTTGGTACTGTTCAAAGTTTCGTTCGCCACAGCTGTGCCAGACAACTTTTAACACGTGGATCTTGTGTATTTGAGCAGAATGAAGGTTTTTGACGCATTTACACCGAGCTGTGCTCTCAGAAACGCTCGAAACACTCTATATCACGATTTTGGTACTGTTCAACGTTTCGTTCGCCACAGCTGTGCCAGACGACTTTTAACACATGGATCTTGTGTATTTGTGTAGAATGAAGGTTTTTGACACATTTGCACCGAGCTATGCTCTCAGAAACGCTCTAAACACGCGATATCACGATTTTGGTGTTCTTCAATGTTTCGTTCGCCACAGCTGTGTCAGACAACTTTTAACGCATGCATATTGTGCATTTGAGTAGAATGAAGGTTTTTGACTTATTTCCACTGAGCTGTGGCTCTCAGAAACGCTCGAAACACGCGTAATCACGATTTTGGTATTCTTCAATGTTTCGTTCGCCACAGCTGTGCCAGATGACGTTTAACGCATGGATGTTGTGTATTTGAGTAGAATGAAGGTTTTTGACACTTTTCCGCCAAGCTGTGCTCTCAGTAACTCTCGAATCACGCGATATCACGATTTTGGTTCTGTTCAATGTTTCGTTCACCACAGCTGTGCCAGACAACTTTTAACGCATGGATCTTGTGTATTTGAGTAGAATGAAGGTTTTTGACACATTTGCACCGAGCTGTGCCCTGAGTAACGCTCGAATCACGCGATATCACGATTTTGGTGCTGTTCATCGTTTCGTTCACCACAGCTGTGCCTGACAACTTTTAACACATGGATCTTGTGTATTTGAGGAGAATGAAGTTTTTTGATACATTTACACCGAGCTGTGCTCTCAGAAACGCTCGAAACACGCGATATCACGATTTTGGTGTTCTTCAGTGTTTCGTTCGCCACAGCTGTGCCAGACAACTTTTAACGCATGGATCTTGTGTATTTGAGTAGAATGAAGGTTTTTGACACATTTACACCGAGTTGTGCTCTCAGAAACGCTCGAAACACGCGATATCACGATTTTGGTGTTCTTCAATGTTTCGTTCGCCACAGCTGTGCCAGACAACTTATAATACATGGATCGTGTGTATTTAAGTACAATGAAGGTTTTTGACACATTTACACCGAGCTGTGCTCTTAGAAACGCTCGAAACCCGCGATATCACGATTTTGGTGCTGTTCAATGTTTCGTTCACCACAGCTGTGCCAGACATCTTTTAACACATGGATCTTGTGTATTTGTGTAGAATGAAGATTTTTGACACATTTACACCGAGCTGTGCTCTCAGAAACGCTCGAAACACGCGATATCACGATTTTGGTGCTGTCCAAAGTTTCGTTCACCGCAGCTGTGCCAGACTACTTTTAGCACATGGATCTTGTGTATTTGAGTAGAATGAAGGTTTTTGACACACTTACACCGAGCTGTGCTCCCAGAAACGCTCGAAACCCGCGATATCACGATTTTGGTGCTGTTCAATGTTTCGTTCACCACAGCTGTGCCAGACAACTTTTAAAACACGGATCTTGTGTATTTGAGTAGAATGAAGGTTTTTGACACACTTACACCGAGCTGTGCTCCCAGAAACGCTCGAAACACGCGACATCACGATTTTGGTGCTGTTCAAAGTTTCGTTCACTACGGCTGTGCCAGACAACTTTTAACACATGGATCTTGTGTATTTGAGTAGAATGAAGGTTTTTGACACATTCACACCGAGCTGTGCTGTCAGAAACGCTCGAAACACGCGATATCACGATTTTGGTGTTCTTCAATGTTTCGTTCGCCACAGCTGTGCCAGACAACTTTTAACGCATGCATATTAGGCATTTGAGTAGAATGAAGGTTTTTTACACATTTGCACCGAGCTGTGCTCTCAGAAATGCTCGAAACACGCAATATCACGATTTTGGTGTTCTTCGATGTTTCGTTCGCCTCAGCTGTGCCAGACAACTTTTAATGCATGCATATTAGGCATTTGAGTAGAATGAAGGTTTTTTACACTTTTGCACCGAGCTGTGCCCTCAGTAACGCTCGAATCACGCGATATCACGATTTTCGTGCTGTTCATCGTTTCGTTCACCACTGCTGTGCCTGACAACTTCTAACACATGGATCTTGTGTATTTGAGTAGAATGAAGGTTTTTGATACATTTACACTGAGCTGTGCTCTCAGAAACGCTCGAAACACGCGATATCACGATTTTGGTGTTCTTCAATGTTTCGTTCGCCACAGCTGTGCCAGACAACTTTTAACGCATGCATATTAGGCATTTGAGTAGAATGAAGGTTTTTTACACTTTTGCACCGAGCTGTGCCCTCAGTAACGCTCGAATCACGCGATATCACGATTTTGGTGCTGTTCATCGTTTCGATCACCTCAGCTGTGCCAGACAACTTTTAACACATGGATCTTGTGTATTTGAGTACAATGAAGGTTTTTGACACACTTACCCAGAGGTGTGGTCTCAGAAACGCTCGAAACACGCGACATCACGATTTTGGTGCTGTTCAAAGTTTCGTTCACCACGGCTGTGGCAGACAACTTTTAACACATGGATCTTGTATATTTGAGTAGAATGAAGGTTTTTGACACATTTACACCGAGCTGTGCTCTCAGAAACTCTCGAAACACGCGATATCACGATTTTGGTGTTCTTCAATGTTTCGTTCGCCACAGCTGTGCCAGACAACTTTTAACATATGGATCTTGTGTATTTGAGTAGAATGAAGGTTTTTGACACATTTACACCGAGTTGTGCTCTCAGAAACGCTCGAAACACGCGATATCACGATTTTGGTGTTCTTCAATGTTTCGTTCGCCACAGCTGTGCCAGACAACGTTTAATACATGAATCGTGTGTATTTAAGTAGAATGAAGGTTTTTGACACATTTACACCGAGCTGTGCTCTCAGAAACGCTCGAAACACACGATATCACGATTTTGGTGTTCTTCAATGTTTCGTTCGCCACAGGTGTGCCAGACAACTTTTAACACATGGATCTTGTGTATTTGAGTAGAATGAAGGTTTTTGACACATTTGCACCGAGCTGTGCCCTCAGTAACGCTCGAATCACGTGATATCACGATTTTGGTGTTCTTCAATGTTTCGTTTGCCACAGCTTTACCAGACAACTTTTAACGCATGCATATTACGCACTTGAATAGAATGAAGGTTTTTGACACATTTGCACCGAGCTGTGCTCTCAGAAAGGCTCTAAACACGCGACATCACGATTTTGGTGCTGTTCAATGTTTCGTTCACCACGGCTGTGCCAGACAACTTTTAACACATGGATCTTGTGTATTTGAGTAGAATAAATTTTTTTGACACATTTACACCGAGATGTGCTCTCAGAAACGCTCGAAACACGCGATATCACGATTTTGGTGCTGTTCAAAGTTTCGTTCGCCACAGCTGTGCCAGACAACTTATAATACATGGATCGTGTGTATTTAAGTATAATGAAGGTTTTTGACACATTTACACCGAGCTGTGCTCTTAGAAACGCTCGAAACCCGCGATATCACGATTTTGGTGCTGTTCAATGTTTCGTTCACCACAGCTGTGCCAGACAACTTTTAACACATGGATCTTGTGTATTTGTGTAGAATGAAGGTTTTTGACACATTTGCACCGAGCTATGCTCTCAGAAACGCTCTAAACACGCGATATCACGATTTTGGTGTTCTTCAATGTTTCGTTCGCCACAGCTGTGTCAGACAACTTTTAACGCATGCATATTGTGCATTTGAGTAGAATGAAGGTTTTTGACTTATTTCCACTGAGCTGTGGCTCTCAGAAACGCTCGAAACACGCGTAATCACGATTTTGGTATTCTTCAATGTTTCGTTCGCCACAGCTGTGCCAGATGACGTTTAACGCATGGATGTTGTGTATTTGAGTAGAATGAAGGTTTTTGACACTTTTCCGCCAAGCTGTGCTCTCAGTAACTCTCGAATCACGCGATATCACGATTTTGGTTCTGTTCAATGTTTCGTTCACCACAGCTGTGCCAGACAACTTTTAACGCATGGATCTTGTGTATTTGAGTAGAATGAAGGTTTTTGACACATTTCCACCGAGCTGTGCCCTGAGTAACGCTCGAATCACGCGATATCACGATTTTGGTGCTGTTCATCGTTTCGTTCACCACAGCTGTGCCTGACAACTTTTAACACATGGATCTTGTGTATTTGAGGAGAATGAAGTTTTTTGATACATTTACACCGAGCTGTGCTCTCAGAAACGCTCGAAACACGCGATATCACGATTTTGGTGTTCTTCAGTGTTTCGTTCGCCACAGCTGTGCCAGACAACTTTTAAGGCATGGATCTTGTGTATTTGAGTAGAATGAAGGTTTTTGACACATTTACACCGAGTTGTGCTCTCAGAAACGCTCGAAACACGCGATATCACGATTTTGGTGTTCTTCAATGTTTCGTTCGCCACAGCTGTGCCAGACAACTTATAATACATGGATCGTGTGTATTTAAGTATAATGAAGGTTTTTGACACATTTACACCGAGCTGTGCTCTTAGAAACGCTCGAAACCCGCGATATCACGATTTTGGTGCTGTTCAATGTTTCGTTCACCACAGCTGTGCCAGACATCTTTTAACACATGGATCTTGTGTATTTGTGTAGAATGAAGATTTTTGACACATTTACACCGAGCTGTGCTCTCAGAAACGCTCGAAACACGCGATATCACGATTTTGGTGCTGTCCAAAGTTTCGTTCACCGCAGCTGTGCCAGACAACTTTTAGCACATGGATCTTGTGTATTTGAGTAGAATGAAGGTTTTTGACACACTTACACCGAGCTGTGCTCCCAGAAACGCACGAAACACGCGACATCACGATTTTGGTGCTGTTCAAAGTTTCGTTCACCACGGCTGTGCCAGACAACTTTTAACACATGGATCTTGTGTATTTGAGTAGAATGAAGGTTTTTGACACATTTACACCGAGCTGTGCTCTCAGAAACGCTCGAAACACGCGATATCACGATTTTGGTGTTCTTCAATGTTTCGTTCGCCACAGCTGTGTCAGACAACTTTTAACGCATGCATATTGTGCATTTGAGTAGAATGAAGGTTTTTGACACATTTGCACCGAGCTGTGGCTCTCAGAAACGCTCGAAACACGAGTAATCACGATTTTGGTGTTCTTCAATGTTTCGTTCGCCACAGCTGTGCCAGATGACGTTTAACGCATGCATATTACGCACTTGAATAGAATGAAGGTTTTTGACACATTTGCACCGAGCTGTGCTCTCAGAAACGCTCTAAACACGCGACATCACGATTTTGGTGCTGTTCAATGTTTCGTTCACCACGGCTGTGCCAGACAACTTTTAACACATGGATCTTGTGTATTTGAGTAGAATAAATTTTTTTGACACATTTACACCGACCTGTGCTCTCAGAAACGCTCGAAACACGCGATATCACGATTGTGGTGTTCTTCAATGTTTCGTTCGCCACAGCTGTGCCAGACAACATTTAATACATGGATCGTGTGTATTTAAGTAGAATGAAGGTTTTTGACACATTTACACCGAGCTGTGCTCTTAGAAACGCTCGAAACACGCGTAATCACGATTTTGGTATTCTTCAATGTTTCGTTCGCCACAGCTGTGCCAGATGACGTTTAACGCATGGATGTTGTGTATTTGAGTAGAATGAAGGTTTTTGACACTTTTCCGCCAAGCTGTGCTCTCAGTAACTCTCGAATCACGCGATATCACGATTTTGGTTCTGTTCAATGTTTCGTTCACCACAGCTGTGCCAGACAACTTTTAACGCATGGATCTTGTGTATTTGAGTAGAATGAAGGTTTTTGACACATTTGCACCGAGCTGTGCCCTGAGTAACGCTCGAATCACGCGATATCACGATTTTGGTGCTGTTCATCGTTTCGTTCACCACATCTGTGCCTGACAACTTTTAACACATGGATCTTGTGTATTTGAGGAGAATGAAGTTTTTTGATACATTTACACCGAGCTGTGCTCTCAGAAACGCTCGAAACACGCGATATCACGATTTTGGTGTTCTTCAGTGTTTCGTTCGCCACAGCTGTGCCAGACAACTTTTAACGCATGGATCTTGTGTATTTGAGTAGAATGAAGGTTTTTGACACATTTACACCGAGTTGTGCTCTCAGAAACGCTCGAAACACGCGATATCACGATTTTGGTGTTCTTCAATGTTTCGTTCGCCACAGCTGTGCCAGACAACTTATAATACATGGATCGTGTGTATTTAAGTATAATGAAGGTTTTTGACACATTTACACCGAGCTGTGCTCTTAGAAACGCTCGAAACCCGCGATATCACGATTTTGGTGCTGTTCAATGTTTCGTTCACCACAGCTGTGCCAGACATCTTTTAACACATGGATCTTGTGTATTTGTGTAGAATGAAGATTTTTGACACATTTACACCGAGCTGTGCTCTCAGAAACGCTCGAAACACGCGATATCACGATTTTGGTGCTGTCCAAAGTTTCGTTCACCGCAGCTGTGCCAGACAACTTTTAGCACATGGATCTTGTGTATTTGAGTAGAATGAAGGTTTTTGACACACTTACACCGAGCTGTGCTCCCAGAAACGCACGAAACACGCGACATCACGATTTTGGTGCTGTTCAAAGTTTCGTTCACCACGGCTGTGCCAGACAACTTTTAACACATGGATCTTGTGTATTTGAGTAGAATGAAGGTTTTTGACACATTTACACCGAGCTGTGCTCTCAGAAACGCTCGAAACACGCGATATCACGATTTTGGTGTTCTTCAATGTTTCGTTCACCACAGCTGTGCCAGACATCTTTTAACACATGGATCTTGTGTATTTGTGCAGAATGAAGATTTTTGACACATTTACACCGAGCTGTGCTCTCAGAAACGCTCGAAACACGCGATATCACGATTTTGGTGCTGTCCAAAGTTTCGTTCACCGCAGCTGTGCCAGACAACTTTTAGCACATGGATCTTGTGTATTTGAGTAGAATGAAGGTTTTTGACACACTTACACCGAGCTGTGCTCCCAGAAACGCACGAAACACGCGACATCACGATTTTGGTGCTGTTCAAAGTTTCGTTCACCACGGCTGTGCCAGACAACTTTTAACACATGGATCTTGTGTATTTGAGTAGAATGAAGGTTTTTGACACATTTACACCGAGCTGTGCTCTCAGAAACGCTCGAAACACGCGATATCACGATTTTGGTGTTCTTCAATGTTTCGTTCGCCACAGCTGTGTCAGACAACTTTTAACGCATGCATATTGTGCATTTGAGTAGAATGAAGGTTTTTGACACATTTGCACCGAGCTGTGGCTCTCAGAAACGCTCGAAACACGAGTAATCACGATTTTGGTGTTCTTCAATGTTTCGTTCGCCACAGCTGTGCCAGATGACGTTTAACGCATGCATATTACGCACTTGAATAGAATGAAGGTTTTTGACACATTTGCACCGAGCTGTGCTCTCAGAAACGCTCTAAACACGCGACATCACGATTTTGGTGCTGTTCAATGTTTCGTTCACCACGGCTGTGCCAGACAACTTTTAACACATGGATCTTGTGTATTTGAGTAGAATAAATTTTTTTGACACATTTACACCGACCTGTGCTCTCAGAAACGCTCGAAACACGCGATATCACGATTTTGGTGTTCTTCAATGTTTCGTTCGCCACAGCTGTGCCAGACAACATTTAATACATGGATCGTGTGTATTTAAGTAGAATGAAGGTTTTTGACACATTTACACCGAGCTGTGCTCTTAGAAACGCTCGAAACCCGCGATATCACGATTTTGGTGCTGTTCAATGTTTCGTTCACCACAGCTGTGCCAGACAACTTTTAACACATGGATCTTGTGTATTTGTGTAGAATGAAGGTTTTTGTCACATTTGCACCGAGCTATGCTCTCAGAAACGCTCTAAACACGCGATATCACGATTTTGGTGTTCTTCAATGTTTCGTTCGCCACAGCTGTGTCAGACAACTTTTAACGCATGCATATTGTGCATTTGAGTAGAATGAAGGTTTTTGACTTATTTCCACTGAGCTGTGGCTCTCAGAAACGCTCGAAACACGCGTAATCACGATTTTGGTATTCTTCAATGTTTCGTTCGCCACAGCTGTGCCAGATGACGTTTAACGCATGGATGTTGTGTATTTGAGTAGAATGAAGGTTTTTGACACTTTTCCGCCAAGCTGTGCTCTCAGTAACTCTCGAATCACGCGATATCACGATTTTGGTTCTGTTCAATGTTTCGTTCACCACAGCTGTGCCAGACAACTTTTAACGCATGGATCTTGTGTATTTGAGTAGAATGAAGGTTTTTGACACATTTGCACCGAGCTGTGCCCTGAGTAACGCTCGAATCACGCGATATCACGATTTTGGTGCTGTTCATCGTTTCGTTCACCACATCTGTGCCTGACAACTTTTAACACATGGATCTTGTGTATTTGAGGAGAATGAAGTTTTTTGATACATTTACACCGAGCTGTGCTCTCAGAAACGCTCGAAACACGCGATATCACGATTTTGGTGTTCTTCAGTGTTTCGTTCGCCACAGCTGTGCCAGACAACTTTTAACGCATGGATCTTGTGTATTTGAGTAGAATGAAGGTTTTTGACATATTTACACCGAGTTGTGCTCTCAGAAACGCTCGAAACACGCGATATCACGATTTTGGTGTTCTTCAATGTTTCGTTCGCCACAGCTGTGCCAGACAACTTATAATACATGGATCGTGTGTATTTAAGTATAATGAAGGTTTTTGACACATTTACACCGAGCTGTGCTCTTAGAAACGCTCGAAACCCGCGATATCACGATTTTGGTGCTGTTCAATGTTTCGTTCACCACAGCTGTGCCAGACATCTTTTAACACATGGATCTTGTGTATTTGTGTAGAATGAAGATTTTTGACACATTTACACCGAGCTGTGCTCTCAGAAACGCTCGAAACACGCTATACCACGATTTTGGTGTTCTTCAATGTTTCGTTCGCCACACCTATGCCAGACAACTTTTAACACATGAATCTTGTGTATTTGAGTAGAATGAAGGTTTTTGACACACTTACACCGAGCTGTGCTCCCAGAAACGCTCGAAACACGCGACATCACGTGGATACGGATAACTGACAATAATAACAATAACGGTGTCGATATAAATCACAATCAGGCAGACAGAACACCGCTGCAAACGGCACAATTAGACCCATTTAAGGAGATTTTGTCGCATAGAATTAACAATAACAACACACAACAGGACGCGCAATCGGGGAAGTGGATGGTGAATCTGACCGATGTTGAGATTCCTGACCACATAGGTATTTTTCTATCCTTAGGACCGAAGTTCTGTTTTCCATATTTTAACAAAAGCGAGAGAACTGACACAACGTATAATATAATAACAGAATTTGAGGCGAACACACAGTTAATACCACCCGAGGTTCTAGAGGAAACAAGGGGAAAGCTAGTAGATATCTTACGTTCGACACACAGTAAAAGCCAAAAGAAAAAAGACACGGAAAAGATCATCAAAGACACAAAAAACTTTCTAAAAACACACCCCGAAATAGTGACCACTAGAGCAGACAAGGGCAACACGACAGTACTAATGACTAGGACAATGTATACACAAAAAACTCAGACGCTTTTAGAGGACAGTACAACATATTTGAAGATTAACAGGGACCCACTCACAGGACTTCAAAAGACGATTACGAGACTTGTAGACAGATGGAAACAGCAAGGATTTATAAATGACGACGTACATCGTCATTTAAAACCCGAGAACTGTAATCTAGCCAGACTTTACACGCTACCGAAAATACACAAAAACAATTACCCTCACAGACCGATAGTATCATCCATAAACTTTCCAACACACAGAATTGCAGATTTCATTCAAAGGCTAATAGCAAAACAGTTACCAGTTCATATGTCGGACGTCAAAGACAGTTTTATGTTGAAGAAAACAGTAGAGAAAATATTGCTTCCACCAGACCACATTCTTGTTTCCCTAGACGTCACGTCATTGTACACCAACATTCCGCTGCAACTTGTTTTGGACAGCCTAGAAAAACGACGTGACCTCTTCGGGGGTATGGGTGTTGATGAAATAAAAAAAGCGGTGGAAGTCATTATGAATTCAACATATTTTACATTCGAGGATGTAATATATAAACAGATTTCTGGTTTACCGATGGGCTCTCCATTGGCCCCGGTCCTGTCAAACATTGTGATGATTGATTTAGAGACATCTTGCTTGGAAAAACTAACGTTTACTCCCCCACTATACAAGAGATATGTGGACGACATTATAATCGCATTACCATCTAGCAGAATCCAGGAGACGTTAGATATTTTCAACTCATATCATGCAAAATTACAGTTCACTTTTGAAACAGAAATCAATAATAGTATTCCATTTTTAGACATGTCGTTAATCAGAGAGAATAATAAAATTATAACTAATTGGTACAGGAAACCGACTTGGTCGGGTAGGTTAATGAATTATTTTTCGCACCACCCGAGACAACAAAAAATTGGAATCATCGACATGTTGGTTGACAGGGCATTGAAGCTTTCGGATCCCAGATTTCATAATGATAATATAGCACTAATCAAGAAAACTCTCCATCAAAACTGCTACCCGCTACATATGATTAATAAATACGTTGACAAGAGAACAGCTAGTATCTTAACGGGAACAAGAACAGAGGACAAGCCTGAATTCAATACGGAAAGAATGATGAACTTTCCGTACGTGGAACAGATTCACCATCCACTTTTGCGATTGCTCAAACCGCTGGAAATTAATATGATCAACAATAACAAACACAACATACACACGATCACAGGTACCACGAAAGACAAAATTCCCCCACTAATGAGATCAAATTTAGTATATAAAATTCCGTGCAAAGATTGCCAAGGCACATATATTGGTCAGACAAAAAGATATTTAAAAAAGAGAATAATTGAGCATAAATCAAGAATTAACCACCCGAACTCGGATCACACGGCTTTAACTGAGCACGTAAAACACACGCGACATAACGTTGATTTTGATAACACTAAAATTTTAGCGATAGAGCCTTTTTACCGTAAAAGATTAATTAGAGAGATGATCCACATTAAAGCAGATAAAAACTCGATTAACCATAGAATAGATATAGAGAATTTAAGCGTTGCATATAATTCGATTTTATAAAGTCACTTTTATTTTATACTATAATAATATATTAGAATATAACAAGGTATTAAAAACTCGGTTTGAATCTCCCGCCGTTGGGGAGGAGCTGGCATTGGGCGCGGCATCGATTAGGAATATTGACTCCGTAGGTGAGATCACGGTAACACACTATTGCGACTACAGTACCTCGAAAAATGTGACGGCACGTGCACCGGTTTCTCCGGTCTAAAAATCTTTTGCTGGCTTTACATTGTTTAATAACAATCCACGCATTAGAACATCTACTTAAAGGTAATAGCTATCGTTTGACACATAGGTTTTATTCAGATAATTCTCATACATTGATTTTAACGCATTGACATAGTAGATTGGTATTATAACCTCCCTTTCCATCGATGACCGGAGATCTCGGAGGCCTGGAAAAAGACAGAAATAGAGATATCAGCATCAGCATCACATTAAATAACGCCGAAAACGAGGGGAAAAATTGTTTAAATTGAAACATGAAATGAAGAAATAATTCGGTGAGCAGAATTATATTATGTCGTATACTTACCAAATGCATGCAAAACAGGTCGATTCCAACGGCCGATAACTGTTACCGACCGCGGGTCTGCGAAAATTCCGATACTTACCACTTACCGTACCTGGCTGTAATTTGACGGTCGGTAAGTAGGTTTACCGACTGTGGGCTGGCGCACTAATAAATTAGTAGTTTTTGTTTATAAGTTCCTGCGGAGAATAATAATACTAACTTAGATATATATATTAATAATTCATTGTACAGATGTAAATAAGTAATTGTTATTTTATGTAACTCGATATAGATAAATGATTCTGAAGAGGCCCCGACCAAAGGGCGAAACGTAAACAAAGAGGATTTATTCCATGAGGCCGACCGTCGCCGAAGCTGCATCACCAACAAATTACACGGCCACAGCCACTACAGCACAGACAACTTTTAACGCATGCATATTACGCACTTGAATAGAATGAAGGTTTTTGACACATTTGCACCGAGCTGTGCTCTCAGAAACGCTCTAAACACGCGACATCACGATTTTGGTGCTGTTCAATGTTTCGTTCACCACGGCTGTGCCAGACAACTTTTAACACATGGATCTTGTGTATTTGAGTAGAATACATTTTTTTGACACATTTACACCGAGCTGTGCTCTCAGAAACGCTCGAAACACGCGATATCACGATTTTGGTGCTGTTCAAAGTTTCGTTCACCACGGCTGTGCCAGACAACTTTTAACACATGGATCTTGTGTATTTGAGTAGAATGAAGGTTTTTGACACATTTGCACCGAGCTGTGCTCTCAGAAACGCTCGAAACACGCGATATCACGATTTTGGTGTTCTTCAATGTTTCGTTCGCCACAGCTGTGCCAGACAACGTTTAATACATGAATCGTGTGTATTTAAGTAGAATGAAGGTTTTTGACACATTTACACCGAGCTGTGCTGTCAGAAACGCTCGAAACACGCGATATCACGATTTTGGTGTTCTTCAATGTTTCGTTCGCCACAGCTGTGCCAGACAACTTTTAACGCATGCATATTAGGCATTTGAGTAGAATGAAGGTTTTTTACACATTTGCACCGAGCTGTGCTCTCAGAAATGCTCGAAACACGCAATATCACGATTTTGGTGTTCTTCGATGTTTCGTTCGCCTCAGCTGTGCCAGACAACTTTTAACGCATGCATATTAGGCATTTGAGTAGAATGAAGGTTTTTTACACTTTTGCACCGAGCTGTGCCCTCAGTAACGCTCGAATCACGCGATATCACGATTTTCGTGCTGTTCATCGTTTCGTTCACCACTGCTGTGCCTGACAACTTCTAACACATGGATCTTGTGTATTTGAGTAGAATGAAGGTTTTTGATACATTTACACTGAGCTGTGCTCTCAGAAACTCTCGAAACACGCGATATCACGATTTTGGTGTTCTTCGATGTTTCGTTCGCCTCAGCTGTGCCAGACAACTTTTAACGCATGCATATTAGGCATTTGAGTAGAATGAAGGTTTTTTACACTTTTGCACCGAGCTGTGCCCTCAGTAACGCTCGAATCACGCGATATCACGATTTTCGTGCTGTTCATCGTTTCGTTCACCACTGCTGTGCCTGACAACTTCTAACACATGGATCTTGTGTATTTGAGTAGAATGAAGGTTTTTGATACATTTACACTGAGCTGTGCTCTCAGAAACTCTCGAAACACGCGATATCACGATTTTGGTGTTCTTCAATGTTTCGTTCGCCACAGCTGTGCCAGACAACTTTTAACATATGGATCTTGTGTATTTGAGTAGAATGAAGGTTTTTGACACATTTACACCGAGTTGTGCTCTCAGAAACGCTCGAAACACGCGATATCACGATTTTGGTGTTCTTCAATGTTTCGTTCGCCACAGCTGTGCCAGACAACGTTTAATACATGAATCGTGTGTATTTAAGTAGAATGAAGGTTTTTGACACATTTACACCGAGCTGTGCTCTCAGAAACGCTCGAAACACACGATATCACGATTTTGGTGTTCTTCAATGTTTCGTTCGCCACAGGTGTGCCAGACAACTTTTAACACATGGATCTTGTGTATTTGAGTAGAATGAAGGTTTTTGACACATTTGCACCGAGCTGTGCCCTCAGTAACGCTCGAATCACGTGATATCACGATTTTGGTGTTCTTCAATGTTTCGTTTGCCACAGCTTTACCAGACAACTTTTAACGCATGCATATTACGCACTTGAATAGAATGAAGGTTTTTGACACATTTGCACCGAGCTGTGCTCTCAGAAAGGCTCTAAACACGCGACATCACGATTTTGGTGCTGTTCAATGTTTCGTTCACCACGGCTGTGCCAGACAACTTTTAACACATGGATCTTGTGTATTTGAGTAGAATAAATTTTTTTGACACATTTACACCGAGATGTGCTCTCAGAAACGCTCGAAACACGCGATATCACGATTTTGGTGCTGTTCAAAGTTTCGTTCGCCACAGCTGTGCCAGACAACTTATAATACATGGATCGTGTGTATTTAAGTATAATGAAGGTTTTTGACACATTTACACCGAGCTGTGCTCTTAGAAACGCTCGAAAACCGCGATATCACGATTTTGGTGCTGTTCAATGTTTCGTTCACCACAGCTGTGCCAGACAACTTTTAACACATGGATCTTGTGTATTTGTGTAGAATGAAGGTTTTTGACACATTTGCACCGAGCTATGCTCTCAGAAACGCTCTAAACACGCGATATCACGATTTTGGTGTTCTTCAATGTTTCGTTCGCCACAGCTGTGTCAGACAACTTTTAACGCATGCATATTGTGCATTTGAGTAGAATGAAGGTTTTTGACTTATTTCCACTGAGCTGTGGCTCTCAGAAACGCTCGAAACACGCGTAATCACGATTTTGGTATTCTTCAATGTTTCGTTCGCCACAGCTGTGCCAGATGACGTTTAACGCATGGATGTTGTGTATTTGAGTAGAATGAAGGTTTTTGACACTTTTCCGCCAAGCTGTGCTCTCAGTAACTCTCGAATCACGCGATATCACGATTTTGGTTCTGTTCAATGTTTCGTTCACCACAGCTGTGCCAGACAACTTTTAACGCATGGATCTTGTGTATTTGAGTAGAATGAAGGTTTTTGACACATTTGCACCGAGCTGTGCCCTGAGTAACGCTCGAATCACGCGATATCACGATTTTGGTGCTGTTCATCGTTTCGTTCACCACAGCTGTGCCTGACAACTTTTAACACATGGATCTTGTGTATTTGAGGAGAATGAAGTTTTTTGATACATTTACACCGAGCTGTGCTCTCAGAAACGCTCGAAACACGCGATATCACGATTTTGGTGTTCTTCAGTGTTTCGTTCGCCACAGCTGTGCCAGACAACTTTTAACGCATGGATCTTGTGTATTTGAGTAGAATGAAGGTTTTTGACACATTTACACCGAGTTGTGCTCTCAGAAACGCTCGAAACACGCGATATCACGATTTTGGTGTTCTTCAATGTTTCGTTCGCCAAGCTGTGCCAGACAACTTATAATACATGGATCGTGTGTATTTAAGTATAATGAAGGTTTTTGACACATTTACACCGAGCTGTGCTCTTAGAAACGCTCGAAACCCGCGATATCACGATTTTGGTGCTGTTCAATGTTTCGTTCACCACAGCTGTGCCAGACATCTTTTAACACATGGATCTTGTGTATTTGTGTAGAATGAAGATTTTTGACACATTTACACCGAGCTGTGCTCTCAGAAACGCTCGAAACACGCGATATCACGATTTTGGTGCTGTCCAAAGTTTCGTTCACCGCAGCTGTGCCAGACAACTTTTAGCACATGGATCTTGTGTATTTGAGTAGAATGAAGGTTTTTGACACACTTACACCGAGCTGTGCTCCCAGAAACGCACGAAACACGCGACATCACGATTTTGGTGCTGTTCAAAGTTTCGTTCACCACGGCTGTGCCAGACAACTTTTAACACATGGATCTTGTGTATTTGAGTAGAATGAAGGTTTTTGACACATTTACACCGAGCTGTGCTCTCAGAAACGCTCGAAACACGCGATATCACGATTTTGGTGTTCTTCAATGTTTCGTTCGCCACAGCTGTGTCAGACAACTTTTAACGCATGCATATTGTGCATTTGAGTAGAATGAAGGTTTTTGACACATTTGCACCGAGCTGTGGCTCTCAGAAACGCTCGAAACACGAGTAATCACGATTTTGGTGTTCTTCAATGTTTCGTTCGCCACAGCTGTGTCAGACAACTTTTAACGCATGCATATTGTGCATTTGAGTAGAATGAAGGTTTTTGACACATTTGCACCGAGCTGTGCTCTCAGAAACGCTCTAAACACGCGACATCACGATTTTGGTGCTGTTCAATGTTTCGTTCACCACGGCTGTGCCAGACAACTTTTAACACATTGATCTTGTGTATTTGAGTAGAATAAATTTTTTTGACACATTTACACCGAGCTGTGCTCTCAGAAACGCTCGAAACACGCGATATCACGATTTTGGTGCTGTTCAAAGTTTCGTTCACCACGGCTGTGCCAGACAACTTTTAACACATGGATCTTGTGTATTTGAGTAGAATGAAGGTTTTTGACACATTTGCACCGAGCTGTGCTCTCAGAAACGCTCGAAACACGCTATATCACGATTTTGGTGTTCTTCAATGTTTCGTTCGCCACAGCTGTGTCAGACAACTTTTAACGCATGCATATTGTACATTTGAGTAGAATGAAGGTTTTTGACTTATTTCCACTGAGCTGTGGCTCTCAGAAACGCTCGAAACACGCGTAATAACGATTTTGGTATTCTTCAATGTTTCGTTCGCCACAGCTGTGCCTGATGACGTTTAACGCATGGATGTTGTGTATTTGAGTAGAATGAAGGTTTTTGACACTTTTCCGCCAAGCTGTGCTCTCAGTAACTCTCGAATCACGCGATATCACGATTTTGGTTCTGTTCAATGTTTCGTTCACCACAGCTGTGCCAGACAACTTTTAACGCATGGATCTTGTGTATTTGAGTAGAATGAAGGTTTTTGACACATTTGCACCGAGCTGTGCCCTCAGTAACGCTCGAATAACGCGATATCACGATTTTGGTGCTGTTCATCGTTTCGTTCACCACAGCTGTGCCTGACAACTTTTAACACATGGATCTTGTGTATTTGAGGAGAATGAAGTTTTTTGATACATTTACACCGAGCTGTGCTCTCAGAAACGCTCGAAACACGCGATATCACGATTTTGGTGTTCTTCAGTGTTTCGTTCGCCACAGCTGTGCCAGACAACTTTTAAATCATGGATCTTGTGTATTTGAGTAGAATGAAGGTTTTTGACACTTTTCCGCCAAGCTGCGCTCTCAGTAACTCTCGAATCACGCGATATCACGATTTTGGTTCTGTTCAATGTTTCGTTCACCACAGCTGTGCCAGACAACTTTTAACGCATGGATCTTGTGTATTTGAGTAGAATGAAGGTTTTTGACACATTTGCACCGAGCTGTGCCCTCAGTAACGCTCGTATCACGCGATATCACGATTTTGGTGCTGTTCATCGTTTCGTTCACCACAGCTGTGCCTGACAACTTTTAACACATGGATCTTGTGTATTTGAGGAGAATGAAGTTTTTTGATACATTTACACCGAGCTGTGCTCTCAGAAACGCTCGAAACACGCGATATCACGATTTTGGTGTTCTTCAGTGTTTCGTTCGCCACAGCTGTGCCAGACAACTTTTAACGCATGGATCTTGTGTATTTGAGTAGAATGAAGGTTTTTGACACATTTACACTGAGTTGTGCTCTCAGAAACGCTCGAAACACGCGATATCACGATTTTGGTGTTCTTCAATGTTTCGTTCGCCACAGCTGTGCCAGACAACTTTTAATACATGGATCGTGTGTATTTAAGTATAATGAAGGTTTTTGACACATTTACACCGAGCTGTGCTCTTAGAAACAGTCGAAACCCGCGATATCACGATTTTGGTGCTGTTCAATGTTTCGTTCACCACAGCTGTGCCAGACAACTTTTAACACATGGATCTTGTGTATTTGAGGAGAATGAAGTTTTTTGATACATTTACACCGAGCTGTGCTCTCAGAAACGCTCGAAACACGCGATATCACGATTTTGGTGTTCTTCAGTGTTTCGTTCGCCACAGCTGTGCCAGACAACTTTTAACGCATGGATCTTGTATATTTGAGTAGAATGAAGGTTTTTGACACATTTACACCGAGCTGTGCTCTCAGATACGCTCGAAACACGCCATATCACGATTTTGGTGTTCTTGAATGTTTCGTTCGCCACAGCTGTGCCAGACAACTTTTAACGCATGCATATTACGCACTTGAATAGAATGAAGGTTTTTGACACATTTGCACCGAGCTGTGCTCTCAGAAACGCTATAAACACGCGACATCACGATTTTGGTGCTGTTCAATGTTTCGTTCACCACGGCTGTGCCAGACAACTTTTGACACATGGATCTTGTGTATTTGAGTAGAATAAATTTTTTTGACACATTTACACCGAGCTGTGCTCTCAGAAACGCTCGAAACACGCGATATCACGATTTTGGTGCTGTTCAAAGTTTCGTTCACCACGGCTGTGCCAGACAACTTTTAACACATGGATCTTGTGTATTTGAGTGGAATGAAGGTTTTTGACACATTTGCACCGAGCTGTGCTCTCAGAAACGCTCGAAACACGCGATATCACGATTTTGGTGTTCTTCAATGTTTCGTTCGCCACAGCTGTGTCAGACAACTTTTAACGCATGCATATTGTGCATTTGAGTAGAATGAAGGTTTTTGACTTATTTCCACTGAGCTGTGGCTCTCAGAAACGCTCGAAACACGCGTAATCACGATTTTGGTATTCTTCAATGTTTCGTTCGCCACAGCTGTGCCAGATGACGTTTAACGCATGGATGTTGTGTATTTGAGTAGAATGAAGGTTTTTGACACTTTTCCGCCAAGCTGTGCTCTCAGTAACTCTCGAATCACGCGATATCACGATTTTGGTTCTGTTCAATGTTTCGTTCACCACAGCTGTGCCAGACAACTTTTAACGCATGGATCTTGTGTATTTGAGTAGAATGAAGGTTTTTGACACATTTGCACCGAGCTGTGCCCTCAGTAACGCTCGAATCACGCGATATCACGATTTTGGTGCTGTTCATCGTTTCGTTCACCACAGGTGTGCCTGACAACTTTTAACACATGGATCTTGTGTATTTGAGGAGAATGAAGTTTTTTGATACATTTACACCGAGCTGTGCTCTCAGAAACGCTCGAAACACGCGATATCACGATTTTGGTGTTCTTCAGTGTTTCGTTCGCCACAGCTGTGCCAGACAACTTTTAACGCATGGATCTTGTATATTTGAGTAGAATGAAGGTTTTTGACACATTTACACCGAGCTGTGCTCTCAGAAACGCTCGAAACACGCCATATCACGATTTTGGTGTTCTTGAATGTTTCGTTCGCCACAGCTGTACCAGACAACTTTTAACGCATGCATATTACGCACTTGAATAGAATGAAGGTTTTTGACACATTTGCACCGAGCTGTGCTCTCAGAAACGCTATAAACACGCGATATCACGATTTTGGTGTTCTTGAGTGTTTCGTTCGCCACAGCTGTGCCAGACAACTTTTAACGCATGGATCTTGTGTATTTGAGTAGAATAAAGGTTTTTGACACATTTACACCGAGTTGTGCTCTCAGAAACGCTCGAAACACGCGATATCACGATTTTGGTGTTCTTCAATGTTTCGTTCGCCACAGCTGTGCCAGATAACTTTTAACACATGGATCTTGTGTATTTGAGGAGAATGAAGTTTTTTGATACATTTACACCGAGCTGTGCTCTCAGAAACGCTCGAAACACGCGATATCACGATTTTGGTGTTCTTCAGTGTTTCGTTCGCCACAGCTGTGCCAGACAACTTTTACCGCATGGATCTTGTGTATTTGAGTAGAATGAAGGTTTTTGACACACTTACACCGAGCTGTGCTCCCAGAAACGCTCGAAACACGCGACATCACGATTTTGGTGTTCTTCAATGTTTCGTTCGCTACAGCTGTGCCAGACAACTTTCAATACATGGATCGTGTGTATTTAAGTATAATGAAGGATTTTGACACATTTACACCGAGCTGTGCTCTCAGAAACGCTCGAAACACGCGATATCACGATTTTGGTGTTCTTCAGTGCTTCGTTCGCCACAGCTGTGCCAGACAACTTTTAACGCATGGATCTTGTATATTTGAGTAGAATGAAGGTTTTTGACACATTTACACCGAGCTGTGCTCTCAGAAACGCTCGAAACACGCCATATCACGATTTTGGTGTTCTTGAATGTTTCGTTCGCCACAGCTGTACCAGACAACTTTTAACGCATGCATATTACGCACTTGAATAGAATGAAGGTTTTTGACACATTTGCACCGAGCTGTGCTCTCAGAAACGCTATAAACACGCGATATCACGATTTTGGTGTTCTTGAGTGTTTCGTTCGCCACAGCTGTGCCAGACAACTTTTAACGCATGGATCTTGTGTATTTGAGTAGAATAAAGGTTTTTGACACATTTACACCGAGTTGTGCTCTCAGAAACGCTCGAAACACGCGATATCACGATTTTGGTGTTCTTCAATGTTTCGTTCGCCACAGCTGTGCCAGATAACTTTTAATACATGGATCGTGTGTATTTAAGTATAATGAAGGTTTTTGACACATTTGCACCGAGCTGTGCTCTCAGAAACGCTCGAAACACGCGATATCACGATTTTGGTGTTCTTCAATGTTTCGTTCGCCACAGCTGTGTCAGACAACTTTTAACGCATGCATATTGTGCATTTGAGTAGAATGAAGGTTTTTGACTCATTTCCACTGAGCTGTGGCTCTCAGAAACGCTCGAAACACGCGTAATCACGATTTTGGTATTCTTCAATGTTTCGTTCGCCACAGCTGTGCCAGATGACGTCTAACGCATGGATGTTGTGTATTTGAGTAGAATGAAGGTTTTTGACACTTTTCCGCCAAGCTGCGCTCTCAGTAACTCTCGAATCACGCGATATCACGATTTTGGTTCTGTTCAATGTTTCGTTCACCACAGCTGTGCCAGACAACTTTTAACACATGGATCTTGTGTATTTGTGTAGAATGAAGATTTTTGACACATTTACACCGAGCTGTGCTCTCAGAAACGCTCGAAACACGTTATACCACGATTTTGGTGTTCTTCAATGTTTCGTTCGCCACACCTATGCCAGACAACTTTTAACACATGAATCTTGTGTATTTGAGTAGAATGAAGGTTTTTGACACACTTACACCGAGCTGTGCTCCCAGAAACGCTCGAAACACGCGACATCACGATTTTGGTGCTGTTCAAAGTTTCGTTCACCACGGCTGTGCCAGACAACTTTTAACACATGGATCTTGTATATTTGAGTAGAATGAAGGTTTTTGACACATTTACACCGAGCTGTGCTCTCAGAAACGCTCGAAACACGCGATATCACGATTTTGGTGTTCTTGAATGTTTCGTTCGCCACAGCTGTGCCAGACAACTTTTAACGCATGCATATTACGCACTTGAATAGAATGAAGGTTTTTGACACATTTGCACCGAGCTGTGCTCTCAGAAACGCTATAAACACGCGACATCACGATTTTGGTGCTGTTCAATGTTTCGTTCACCACGGCTGTGCCAGACAACTTTTAACACATGGATCTTGTGTATTTGAGTAGAATAATTTTTTTTGACACATTTACACCGAGCTGTGCTCTCAGAAACGCTCGAAACACGCGATATCACGATTTTGGTGCTGTTCAAAGTTTCGTTCACCACGGCTGTGCCAGACAACTTTTAACACATGGATCTTGTGTATTTGAGTAGAATGAAGGTTTTTGAAACATTTGCACCGAGCTGGCTCTCAGAAACGCTCGAAACACGCGATATCACGATTTTGGTGTTCTTCAATGTTTCGTTCGCCACAGCTGTGTCAGACAACTTTTAACGCATGCATATTGTGCATTTGAGTAGAATGAAGGTTTTTGACTTATTTCCACTGAGCTGTGGCTCTCAGAAACGCTCGAAACACGCGTAATCACGATTTTGGTATTCTTCAATGTTTCGTTCGCCACAGCTGTGCCAGATGACGTTTAACGCATGGATGTTGTGTATTTGAGTAGAATGAAGGTTTTTGACACTTTTCCGCCAAGCTGTGCTCTCAGAAAAGCTCGAAACACGCGATATCACGATTTTGGTGCTGTTCATCGTTTCGTTCACCACAGCTGTGCCTGACAACTTTTAACACATGGATCTTGTGTATTTGAGGAGAATGAAGTTTTTTGATACATTTACACCGAGCTGTGCTCTCAGAAACGCTCGAAACACGCGATATCACGATTTTGGTGTTCTTCAGTGTTTCGTTCGCCACAGCTGTGGCAGACAACTTTTAACACATGGATCTTGTGTATTTGTGTAGAATGAAGATTTTTGACACATTTACACCGAGCTGTGCTCTTAGAAACGCTCGAAACCCGCGATATCACGATTTTGGTGCTGTTCAATGTTTCGTTCACCACAGCTGTGCCAGACAACTTTTAACACATGGATCTTGTATATTTGAGTAGAATGAAGGTTTTTGACACATTTGCACCGAGCTGTGCCCTCAGTAACGCTCGAATCACGCGATATCACGATTTTGGTGCTGTTCATCGTTTCGTCCGCCACAGCTGTGCCAGACAACTTTTAATACATGGATCGTGTGTATTTAAGTAGAATGAAGGTTTTGATACATTTACACCGAGCTGTGCTCCCAGAAACGCTCGAAACACGCGATATCACGATTTTGGTGCTGTTCAATGTTTCGTTCACCACGGCTGTGCCAGACAACTTTTAACACATGGATCATGTGTATTTGAGTAGAATAAATTTTTTTGACACATTTACACCGAGCTGTGCTCTCAGAAACGCTCGAAACACGCGATATAACGATTTTGGTGTTCTTCAATGTTTCGTTCGTCACAGCTGTGCCAGACAACATTTAATACATGGATCGTGTGTATTTAAGTAGAATGAAGGTTTTTGACACATTTACACCGAGCTGTGCTCTCAGAAACGCTCGAAACCCGCGATATCACGATTTTGGTGCTGTTCAATGTTTCGTTCACCACAGCTGTGCCAGACAACTATTAACACATTGATCTTGTGTATTCGAGTAGAATGAAGATTTTTGACACATTTACACCGAGCTGTGCTCTCAGACACGCTCGAAACACGCGATATCACGATTTCGGTGCTGTCCAAAGTTTCGTTCACCGCAGCTGTGCCAGACAACTTTTAACACATGGATCTTGTGTATTTGAGTAGAATGAAGGTTTTTGACACACTTACACCGAGCTGTGCTCCCAGAAACGCTCGAAACACGCGACATCACGAATTTGGTGCTGTTCAAGGTTTCGTTCACCACGGCTGTGCCAGACAACTTTTAACACATGGATCTTGTGTATTTGAGTAGAATGAAGGTTTTTGACACATTTACACCGAGCTGTGCTCTCAGAAACGCTCGAAACACGCGATATCACGATTTTGGTGTACTTCAATGTTTCGTTCGCCACAGCTGTGTCTGACAACTTTTAACGCATGCATATTGTGCATTTGAGTAGAATGAAGGTTTTTGACTTATTTCCACTGAGCTGTGGCTCTCAGAAACGCTCGAAACACGCGTAATCACGATTTTGGTATTCTTCAATGTTTCGTTCGCCACAGCTGTGCCAGATGACGTTTTACGCATGGATGTTGTGTATTTGAGTAGAATGAAGGTTTTTGACACTTTTCCGCCAAACTGTGCTCTCAGTAACTCTCGAAGCACGCGATATCACGATTTTGGTTCTGTTCAATGTTTCGTTCACCACAGCTGTGCCAGACAACTTTTAACGCATGGATGTTGTGTATTTGAGTAGAATGAATGTTTTTGACACTTTTCCGCCAAGCTGTGCTCTCAGTAACTCTCGAATCACGCGATATCACGATTTTGGTTCTGTTCAATGTTTCGTTCACCACAGCTGTGCCAGACAACTTTTAACGCATGGATCTTGTGTATTTGAGTAGAATGAAGGTTTTTGACACATTTGCACCGAGCTGTGCCCTCAGTAACGCTCGAATCACGCGATATCACGATTTTGGTGCTGTTCATCGTTTCGTTCGCCACAGCTGTGCCAGACAACTTTTAATACATGGATCGTGTGTATTTAAGTAGAATGAAGGTTTTGATACATTTACACCGAGCTGTGCTCTCAGAAACGCTCGAAACCCGCGATATCACGATTTTGGTGCTGTTCAATGTTTCGTTCACCACAGCTGTGCCAGACAACTTTTAAAACACGGATCTTGTGTATTTGAGTAGAATGAAGGTTTTTGACACACTTACACCGAGCTGTGCTCCCAGAAACGCTCGAAACACGCGACATCACGATTTTGGTGCTGTTCAAAGTTTCGTTCACTACGGCTGTGCCAGACAACTTTTAACACATGGATCTTGTGTATTTGAGTAGAATGAAGGTTTTTGACACATTCACACCGAGCTGTGCTGTCAGAAACGCTCGAAACACGCGATATCACGATTTTGGTGTTCTTCAATGTTTCGTTCGCCACAGCTGTGCCAGACAACTTTTAACGCATGCATATTAGGCATTTGAGTAGAATGAAGGTTTTTTACACATTTGCACCGAGCTGTGCTCTCAGAAATGCTCGAAACACGCAATATCACGATTTTGGTGTTCTTCGATGTTTCGTTCGCCTCAGCTGTGCCAGACAACTTTTAACGCATGCATATTAGGCATTTGAGTAGAATGAAGGTTTTTTACACTTTTGCACCGAGCTGTGCCCTCAGTAACGCTCGAATCACGCGATATCACGATTTTCGTGCTGTTCATCGTTTCGTTCACCACTGCTGTGCCTGACAACTTCTAACACATGGATCTTGTGTATTTGAGTAGAATGAAGGTTTTTGATACATTTACACTGAGCTGTGCTCTCAGAAACGCTCGAAACACGCGATATCACGATTTTGGTGTTCTTCAATGTTTCGTTCGCCACAGCTGTGCCAGACAACTTTTAACGCATGCATATTAGGCATTTGAGTAGAATGAAGGTTTTTTACACTTTTGCACCGAGCTGTGCCCTCAGTAACGCTCGAATCACGTGATATCACGATTTTGGTGTTCTTCAATGTTTCGTTTGCCACAGCTTTACCAGACAACTTTTAACGCATGCATATTACGCACTTGAATAGAATGAAGGTTTTTGACACATTTGCACCGAGCTGTGCTCTCAGAAAGGCTCTAAACACGCGACATCACGATTTTGGTGCTGTTCAATGTTTCGTTCACCACGGCTGTGCCAGACAACTTTTAACACATGGATCTTGTGTATTTGAGTAGAATAAATTTTTTTGACACATTTACACCGAGATGTGCTCTCAGAAACGCTCGAAACACGCGATATCACGATTTTGGTGCTGTTCAAAGTTTCGTTCGCCACAGCTGTGCCAGACAACTTATAATATATGGATCGTGTGTATTTAAGTATAATGAAGGTTTTTGACACATTTACACCGAGCTGTGCTCTTAGAAACGCTCGAAACCCGCGATATCACGATTTTGGTGCTGTTCAATGTTTCGTTCACCACAGCTGTGCCAGACAACTTTTAACACATGGATCTTGTGTATTTGTGTAGAATGAAGGTTTTTGACACATTTGCACCGAGCTATGCTCTCAGAAACGCTCTAAACACGCGATATCACGATTTTGGTGTTCTTCAATGTTTCGTTCGCCACAGCTGTGTCAGACAACTTTTAACGCATGCATATTGTGCATTTGAGTAGAATGAAGGTTTTTGACTTATTTCCACTGAGCTGTGGCTCTCAGAAACGCTCGAAACACGCGTAATCACGATTTTGGTATTCTTCAATGTTTCGTTCGCCACAGCTGTGCCAGATGACGTTTAACGCATGGATGTTGTGTATTTGAGTAGAATGAAGGTTTTTGACACTTTTCCGCCAAGCTGTGCTCTCAGTAACTCTCGAATCACGCGATATCACGATTTTGGTTCTGTTCAATGTTTCGTTCACCACAGCTGTGCCAGACAACTTTTAACGCATGGATCTTGTGTATTTGAGTAGAATGAAGGTTTTTGACACATTTGCACCGAGCTGTGCCCTGAGTAACGCTCGAATCACGCGATATCACGATTTTGGTGCTGTTCATCGTTTCGTTCACCACAGCTGTGCCAGACAACTTTTAACACATGGATCTTGTGTATTTGAGGAGAATGAAGTTTTTTGATACATTTACACCGAGCTGTGCTCTCAGAAACGCTCGAAACACGCGATATCACGATTTTGGTGTTCTTCAGTGGTTCGTTCGCCACAGCTGTGCCAGACAACTTTTAACGCATGGATCTTGTGTATTTGAGTAGAATGAAGGTTTTTGACACATTTACACCGAGTTGTGCTCTCAGAAACGCTCGAAACACGCGATATCACGATTTTGGTGTTCTTCAATGTTTCGTTCGCCACTGCTGTGCCAGACAACTTATAATACATGGATCGTGTGTATTTAAGTATAATGAAGGTTTTTGACACATTTACACCGAGCTGTGCTCTTAGAAACGCTCGAAACCCGCGATATCACGATTTTGGTGCTGTTCAATGTTTCGTTCACCACAGCTGTGCCAGACATCTTTTAACACATGGATCTTGTGTATTTGTGTAGAATGAAGATTTTTGACACATTTACACCGAGCTGTGCTCTCAGAAACGCTCGAAACACGCGATATCACGATTTTGGTGCTGTCCAAAGTTTCGTTCACCGCAGCTGTGCCAGACAACTTTTAGCACATGGATCTTGTGTATTTGAGTAGAATGAAGGTTTTTGACACACTTACACCGAGCTGTGCTCCCAGAAACGCTCGAAACCCGCGATATCACGATTTTGGTGCTGTTCAATGTTTCGTTCACCACAGCTGTGCCAGACAACTTTTAAAACACGGATCTTGTGTATTTGAGTAGAATGAAGGTTTTTGACACACTTACACCGAGCTGTGCTCCCAGAAACGCTCGAAACACGCGACATCACGATTTTGGTGCTGTTCAAAGTTTCGTTCACTACGGCTGTGCCAGACAACTTTTAACACATGGATCTTGTGTATTTGAGTAGAATGAAGGTTTTTGACACATTCACACCGAGCTGTGCTGTCAGAAACGCTCGAAACACGCGATATCACGATTTTGGTGTTCTTCAATGTTTCGTTCGCCACAGCTGTGCCAGACAACTTTTAATGCATGCATATTAGGCATTTGAGTAGAATGAAGGTTTTTTACACATTTGCACCGAGCTGTGCTCTCAGAAATGCTCGAAACACGCAATATCACGATTTTGGTGTTCTTCGATGTTTCGTTCGCCTCAGCTGTGCCAGACAACTTTTAACGCATGCATATTAGGCATTTGAGTAGAATGAAGGTTTTTTACACTTTTGCACCGAGCTGTGCCCTCAGTAACGCTCGAATCACGCGATATCACGATTTTCGTGCTGTTCATCGTTTCGTTCACCACTGCTGTGCCTGACAACTTCTAACACATGGATCTTGTGTATTTGAGTAGAATGAAGGTTTTTGATACATTTACACTGAGCTGTGCTCTCAGAAACGCTCGAAACACGCGATATCACGATTTTGGTGTTCTTCAATGTTTCGTTCGCCACAGCTGTGCCAGACAACTTTTAACGCATGCATATTAGGCATTTGAGTAGAATGAAGGTTTTTTACACTTTTGCACCGAGCTGTGCCCTCAGTAACGCTCGAATCACGCGATATCACGATTTTGGTGCTGTTCATCGTTTCGATCACCTCAGCTGTGCCAGACAACTTTTAACACATGCATCTTGTGTATTTGAGTACAATGAAGGTTTTTGACACACTTACCCAGAGGTGTGGTCTCAGAAACGCTCGAAACACGCGACATCACGATTTTGGTGCTGTTCAAAGTTTCGTTCACCACGGCTGTGCCAGACAACTTTTAACACATGGATCTTGTATATTTGAGTAGAATGAAGGTTTTTGACACATTTACACCGAGCTGTGCTCTCAGAAACTCTCGAAACACGCGATATCACGATTTTGGTGTTCTTCAATGTTTCGTTCGCCACAGCTGTGCCAGACAACTTTTAACATATGGATCTTGTGTATTTGAGTAGAATGAAGGTTTTTGACACATTTACACCGAGTTGTGCTCTCAGAAACGCTCGAAACACGCGATATCACGATTTTGGTGTTCTTCAATGTTTCGTTCGCCACAGGTGTGCCAGACAACTTTTAACACATGGATCTTGTGTATTTGAGTAGAATGAAGGTTTTTGACACATTTGCACCGAGCTGTGCCCTCAGTAACGCTCGAATCACGTGATATCACGATTTTGGTGTTCTTCAATGTTTCGTTTGCCACAGCTTTACCAGACAACTTTTAACGCATGCATATTACGCACTTGAATAGAATGAAGGTTTTTGACACATTTGCACCGAGCTGTGCTCTCAGAAAGGCTCTAAACACGCGACATCACGATTTTGGTGCTGTTCAATGTTTCGTTCACCACGGCTGTGCCAGACAACTTTTAACACATGGATCTTGTGTATTTGAGTAGAATAAATTTTTTTGACACATTTACACCGAGATGTGCTCTCAGAAACGCTCGAAACACGCGATATCACGATTTTGGTGCTGTTCAAAGTTTCGTTCGCCACAGCTGTGCCAGACAACTTATAATACATGGATCGTGTGTATTTAAGTATAATGAAGGTTTTTGACACATTTACACCGAGCTGTGCTCTTAGAAACGCTCGAAACCCGCGATATCACGATTTTGGTGCTGTTCAATGTTTCGTTCACCACAGCTGTGCCAGACAACTTTTAACACATGGATCTTGTGTGTTTGTGTAGAATGAAGGTTTTTGACACATTTGCACCGAGCTATGCTCTCAGAAACGCTCTAAACACGCGATATCACGATTTTGGTGTTCTTCAATGTTTCGTTCGCCACAGCTGTGTCAGACAACTTTTAACGCATGCATATTGTGCATTTGAGTAGAATGGAGGTTTTTGACTTATTTCCACTGAGCTGTGGCTCTCAGAAACGCTCGAAACACGCGATATCACGATTTTGGTGTTCTTCAGTGTTTCGTTCGCCACAGCTGTGCCAGACAACTTTTAACGCATGGATCTTGTGTATTTGAGTAGAATGAATGTTTTTGACACATTTGCACCGAGCTGTGCCCTGAGTAACGCTCGAATCACGCGATATCACGATTTTGGTGCTGTTCATCGTTTCGTTCACCACAGCTGTGCCTGACAACTTTTAACACATGGATCTTGTGTATTTGAGGAGAATGAAGTTTTTTGATACATTTACACCTCGCTGTGCTCTCAGAAACGCTCGAAACACGCGATATCACGATTTTGGTGTTCTTCAGTGTTTCGTTCGCCACAGCTGTGCCAGACAACTTTTAACGCATGGATCTTGTGTATTTGAGTAGAATGAAGGTTTTTGACACATTTACACCGAGTTGTGCTCTCAGAAACGCTCGAAACACGCGATATCACGATTTTGGTGTTCTTCAATGTTTCGTTCGCCACAGCTGTGCCAGACAACTTATAATACATGGATCGTGTGTATTTAAGTATAATGAAGGTTTTTGACACATTTACACCGAGCTGTGCTCTTAGAAACGCTCGAAACCCGCGATATCACGATTTTGGTGTTCTTCAATGTTTCGTTCGCCACAGCTGTGTCAGACAACTTTTAACGCATGCATATTGTGCATTTGAGTAGAATGGAGGTTTTTGACTTATTTCCACTGAGCTGTGGCTCTCAGAAACGCTCGAAACACGCGATATCACGATTTTGGTGTTCTTCAGTGTTTCGTTCGCCACAGCTGTGCCAGACAACTTTTAACGCATGGATCTTGTGTATTTGAGTAGAATGAATGTTTTTGACACATTTGCACCGAGCTGTGCCCTGAGTAACGCTCGAATCACGCGATATCACGATTTTGGTGCTGTTCATCGTTTCGTTCACCACAGCTGTGCCTGACAACTTTTAACACATGGATCTTGTGTATTTGAGGAGAATGAAGTTTTTTGATACATTTACACCTCGCTGTGCTCTCAGAAACGCTCGAAACACGCGATATCACGATTTTGGTGTTCTTCAGTGTTTCGTTCGCCACAGCTGTGCCAGACAACTTTTAACGCATGGATCTTGTGTATTTGAGTAGAATGAAGGTTTTTGACACATTTACACCGAGTTGTGCTCTCAGAAACGCTCGAAACACGCGATATCACGATTTTGGTGTTCTTCAATGTTTCGTTCGCCACAGCTGTGCCAGACAACTTATAATACATGGATCGTGTGTATTTAAGTATAATGAAGGTTTTTGACACATTTACACCGAGCTGTGCTCTTAGAAACGCTCGAAACCCGCGATATCACGATTTTGGTGCTGTTCAATGTTTCGTTCACCACAGCTGTGCCAGACATCTTTTAACACATGGATCTTGTGTATTTGTGTAGAATGAAGATTTTTGACACATTTACACCGAGCTGTGCTCTCAGAAACGCTCGAAACACGCGATATCACGATTTTGGTGCTGTCCAAAGTTTCGTTCACCGCAGCTGTGCCAGACAACTTTTAGCACATGGATCTTGTGTATTTGAGTAGAATGAAGGTTTTTGACACACTTACACCGAGCTGTGCTCCCAGAAACGCTCGAAACCCGCGATATCACGATTTTGGTGCTGTTCAATGTTTCGTTCACCACAGCTGTGCCAGACAACTTTTAAAACACGGATCTTGTGTATTTGAGTAGAATGAAGGTTTTTGACACACTTACACCGAGCTGTGCTCCCAGAAACGCTCGAAACACGCGACATCACGATTTTGGTGCTGTTCAAAGTTTCGTTCACTACGGCTGTGCCAGACAACTTTTAACACATGGATCTAGTGTATTTGAGTAGAATGAAGGTTTTTGACACATTCACACCGAGCTGTGCTGTCAGAAACGCTCGAAACACGCGATATCACGATTTTGGTGTTCTTCAATGTTTCGTTCGCCACAGCTGTGCCAGACAACTTTTAACGCATGCATATTAGGCATTTGAGTAGAATGAAGGTTTTTTACACATTTGCACCGAGCTGTGCTCTCAGAAATGCTCGAAACACGCAATATCACGATTTTGGTGTTCTTCGATGTTTCGTTCGCCTCAGCTGTGCCAGACAACTTTTAACGCATGCATATTAGGCATTTGAGTAGAATGAAGGTTTTTTACACTTTTGCACCGAGCTGTGCCCTCAGTAACGCTCGAATCACGCGATATCACGATTTTCGTGCTGTTCATCGTTTCGTTCACCACTGCTGTGCCTGACAACTTCTAACACATGGATCTTGTGTATTTGAGTAGAATGAAGGTTTTTGATACATTTACACTGAGCTGTGCTCTCAGAAACGCTCGAAACACGCGATATCACGATTTTGGTGTTCTTCAATGTTTCGTTCGCCACAGCTGTGCCAGACAACTTTTAACGCATGCATATTAGGCATTTGAGTAGAATGAAGGTTTTTTACACTTTTGCACCGAGCTGTGCCCTCAGTAACGCTCGAATCACGCGATATCACGATTTTGGTGCTGTTCAAAGTTTCGTTCGCCACAGCTGTGCCAGACAACTTATAATACATGGATCGTGTGTATTTAAGTATAATGAAGGTTTTTGACACATTTACACCGAGCTGTGCTCTTAGAAACGCTCGAAACCCGCGATATCACGATTTTGGTGCTGTTCAATGTTTCGTTCACCACAGCTGTGCCAGACAACTTTTAACACATGGATCTTGTGTGTTTGTGTAGAATGAAGGTTTTTGACACATTTGCACCGAGCTATGCTCTCAGAAACGCTCTAAACACGCGATATCACGATTTTGGTGTTCTTCAATGTTTCGTTCGCCACAGCTGTGTCAGACAACTTTTAACGCATGCATATTGTGCATTTGAGTAGAATGGAGGTTTTTGACTTATTTCCACTGAGCTGTGGCTCTCAGAAACGCTCGAAACACGCGATATCACGATTTTGGTGTTCTTCAGTGTTTCGTTCGCCACAGCTGTGCCAGACAACTTTTAACGCATGGATCTTGTGTATTTGAGTAGAATGAATGTTTTTGACACATTTGCACCGAGCTGTGCCCTGAGTAACGCTCGAATCACGCGATATCACGATTTTGGTGCTGTTCATCGTTTCGTTCACCACAGCTGTGCCTGACAACTTTTAACACATGGATCTTGTGTATTTGAGGAGAATGAAGTTTTTTGATACATTTACACCTCGCTGTGCTCTCAGAAACGCTCGAAACACGCGATATCACGATTTTGGTGTTCTTCAGTGTTTCGTTCGCCACAGCTGTGCCAGACAACTTTTAACGCATGGATCTTGTGTATTTGAGTAGAATGAAGGTTTTTGACACATTTACACCGAGTTGTGCTCTCAGAAACGCTCGAAACACGCGATATCACGATTTTGGTGTTCTTCAATGTTTCGTTCGCCACAGCTGTGCCAGACAACTTATAATACATGGATCGTGTGTATTTAAGTATAATGAAGGTTTTTGACACATTTACACCGAGCTGTGCTCTTAGAAACGCTCGAAACCCGCGATATCACGATTTTGGTGTTCTTCAATGTTTCGTTCGCCACAGCTGTGTCAGACAACTTTTAACGCATGCATATTGTGCATTTGAGTAGAATGGAGGTTTTTGACTTATTTCCACTGAGCTGTGGCTCTCAGAAACGCTCGAAACACGCGATATCACGATTTTGGTGTTCTTCAGTGTTTCGTTCGCCACAGCTGTGCCAGACAACTTTTAACGCATGGATCTTGTGTATTTGAGTAGAATGAATGTTTTTGACACATTTGCACCGAGCTGTGCCCTGAGTAACGCTCGAATCACGCGATATCACGATTTTGGTGCTGTTCATCGTTTCGTTCACCACAGCTGTGCCTGACAACTTTTAACACATGGATCTTGTGTATTTGAGGAGAATGAAGTTTTTTGATACATTTACACCTCGCTGTGCTCTCAGAAACGCTCGAAACACGCGATATCACGATTTTGGTGTTCTTCAGTGTTTCGTTCGCCACAGCTGTGCCAGACAACTTTTAACGCATGGATCTTGTGTATTTGAGTAGAATGAAGGTTTTTGACACATTTACACCGAGTTGTGCTCTCAGAAACGCTCGAAACACGCGATATCACGATTTTGGTGTTCTTCAATGTTTCGTTCGCCACAGCTGTGCCAGACAACTTATAATACATGGATCGTGTGTATTTAAGTATAATGAAGGTTTTTGACACATTTACACCGAGCTGTGCTCTTAGAAACGCTCGAAACCCGCGATATCACGATTTTGGTGCTGTTCAATGTTTCGTTCACCACAGCTGTGCCAGACATCTTTTAACACATGGATCTTGTGTATTTGTGTAGAATGAAGATTTTTGACACATTTACACCGAGCTGTGCTCTCAGAAACGCTCGAAACACGCGATATCACGATTTTGGTGCTGTCCAAAGTTTCGTTCACCGCAGCTGTGCCAGACAACTTTTAGCACATGGATCTTGTGTATTTGAGTAGAATGAAGGTTTTTGACACACTTACACCGAGCTGTGCTCCCAGAAACGCTCGAAACCCGCGATATCACGATTTTGGTGCTGTTCAATGTTTCGTTCACCACAGCTGTGCCAGACAACTTTTAAAACACGGATCTTGTGTATTTGAGTAGAATGAAGGTTTTTGACACACTTACACCGAGCTGTGCTCCCAGAAACGCTCGAAACACGCGACATCACGATTTTGGTGCTGTTCAAAGTTTCGTTCACTACGGCTGTGCCAGACAACTTTTAACACATGGATCTTGTGTATTTGAGTAGAATGAAGGTTTTTGACACATTCACACCGAGCTGTGCTGTCAGAAACGCTCGAAACACGCGATATCACGATTTTGGTGTTCTTCAATGTTTCGTTCGCCACAGCTGTGCCAGACAACTTTTAACGCATGCATATTAGGCATTTGAGTAGAATGAAGGTTTTTTACACATTTGCACCGAGCTGTGCTCTCAGAAATGCTCGAAACACGCAATATCACGATTTTGGTGTTCTTCGATGTTTCGTTCGCCTCAGCTGTGCCAGACAACTTTTAACGCATGCATATTAGGCATTTGAGTAGAATGAAGGTTTTTTACACTTTTGCACCGAGCTGTGCCCTCAGTAACGCTCGAATCACGCGATATCACGATTTTCGTGCTGTTCATCGTTTCGTTCACCACTGCTGTGCCTGACAACTTCTAACACATGGATCTTGTGTATTTGAGTAGAATGAAGGTTTTTGATACATTTACACTGAGCTGTGCTCTCAGAAACGCTCGAAACACGCGATATCACGATTTTGGTGTTCTTCAATGTTTCGTTCGCCACAGCTGTGCCAGACAACTTTTAACGCATGCATATTAGGCATTTGAGTAGAATGAAGGTTTTTTACACTTTTGCACCGAGCTGTGCCCTCAGTAACGCTCGAATCACGCGATATCACGATTTTGGTGCTGTTCATCGTTTCGATCACCTCAGCTGTGCCAGACAACTTTTAACACATGCATCTTGTGTATTTGAGTACAATGAAGGTTTTTGACACACTTACCCAGAGGTGTGGTCTCAGAAACGCTCGAAACACGCGACATCACGATTTTGGTGCTGTTCAAAGTTTCGTTCACCACGGCTGTGCCAGACAACTTTTAACACATGGATCTTGTATATTTGAGTAGAATGAAGGTTTTTGACACATTTACACCGAGCTGTGCTCTCAGAAACTCTCGAAACACGCGATATCACGATTTTGGTGTTCTTCAATGTTTCGTTCGCCACAGCTGTGCCAGACAACTTTTAACATATGGATCTTGTGTATTTGAGTAGAATGAAGGTTTTTGACACATTTACACCGAGTTGTGCTCTCAGAAACGCTCGAAACACGCGATATCACGATTTTGGTGTTCTTCAATGTTTCGTTCGCCACAGGTGTGCCAGACAACTTTTAACACATGGATCTTGTGTATTTGAGTAGAATGAAGGTTTTTGACACATTTGCACCGAGCTGTGCCCTCAGTAACGCTCGAATCACGTGATATCACGATTTTGGTGTTCTTCAATGTTTCGTTTGCCACAGCTTTACCAGACAACTTTTAACGCATGCATATTACGCACTTGAATAGAATGAAGGTTTTTGACACATTTGCACCGAGCTGTGCTCTCAGAAAGGCTCTAAACACGCGACATCACGATTTTGGTGCTGTTCAATGTTTCGTTCACCACGGCTGTGCCAGACAACTTTTAACACATGGATCTTGTGTATTTGAGTAGAATAAATTTTTTTGACACATTTACACCGAGATGTGCTCTCAGAAACGCTCGAAACACGCGATATCACGATTTTGGTGCTGTTCAAAGTTTCGTTCGCCACAGCTGTGCCAGACAACTTATAATACATGGATCGTGTGTATTTAAGTATAATGAAGGTTTTTGACACATTTACACCGAGCTGTGCTCTTAGAAACGCTCGAAACCCGCGATATCACGATTTTGGTGCTGTTCAATGTTTCGTTCACCACAGCTGTGCCAGACAACTTTTAACACATGGATCTTGTGTATTTGTGTAGAATGAAGGTTTTTGACACATTTGCACCGAGCTATGCTCTCAGAAACGCTCTAAACACGCGATATCACGATTTTGGTGTTCTTCAATGTTTCGTTCGCCACAGCTGTGTCAGACAACTTTTAACGCATGCATATTGTGCATTTGAGTAGAATGGAGGTTTTTGACTTATTTCCACTGAGCTGTGGCTCTCAGAAACGCTCGAAACACGCGATATCACGATTTTGGTGTTCTTCAGTGTTTCGTTCGCCACAGCTGTGCCAGACAACTTTTAACGCATGGATCTTGTGTATTTGAGTAGAATGAATGTTTTTGACACATTTGCACCGAGCTGTGCCCTGAGTAACGCTCGAATCACGCGATATCACGATTTTGGTGCTGTTCATCGTTTCGTTCACCACAGCTGTGCCTGACAACTTTTAACACATGGATCTTGTGTATTTGAGGAGAATGAAGTTTTTTGATACATTTACACCTCGCTGTGCTCTCAGAAACGCTCGAAACACGCGATATCACGATTTTGGTGTTCTTCAGTGTTTCGTTCGCCACAGCTGTGCCAGACAACTTTTAACGCATGGATCTTGTGTATTTGAGTAGAATGAAGGTTTTTGACACATTTACACCGAGTTGTGCTCTCAGAAACGCTCGAAACACGCGATATCACGATTTTGGTGTTCTTCAATGTTTCGTTCGCCACAGCTGTGCCAGACAACTTAAAATACATGGATCGTGTGTATTTAAGTATAATGAAGGTTTTTGACACATTTACACCGAGCTGTGATCTTAGAAACGCTCGAAACCCGCGATATCACGATTTTGGTGCTGTTCAATGTTTCGTTCACCACAGCTGTGCCAGACATCTTTTAACACATGGATCTTGTGTATTTGTGTAGAATGAAGATTTTTGACACATTTACACCGAGCTGTGCTCTCAGAAACGCTCGAAACACGCGATATCACGATTTTGGTGCTGTCCAAAGTTTCGTTCACCGCAGCTGTGCCAGACAACTTTTAGCACATGGATCTTGTGTATTTGAGTAGAATGAAGGTTTTTGACACACTTACACCGAGCTGTGCTCCCAGAAACGCTCGAAACCCGCGATATCACGATTTTGGTGCTGTTCAATGTTTCGTTCACCACAGCTGTGCCAGACAACTTTTAAAACACGGATCTTGTGTATTTGAGTAGAATGAAGGTTTTTGACACACTTACACCGAGCTGTGCTCCCAGAAACGCTCGAAACACGCGACATCACGATTTTGGTGCTGTTCAAAGTTTCGTTCACTACGGCTGTGCCAGACAACTTTTAACACATGGATCTTGTGTATTTGAGTAGAATGAAGGTTTTTGACACATTCACACCGAGCTGTGCTGTCAGAAACGCTCGAAACACGCGATATCACGATTTTGGTGTTCTTCAATGTTTCGTTCGCCACAGCTGTGCCAGACAACTTTTAACGCATGCATATTAGGCATTTGAGTAGAATGAAGGTTTTTTACACATTTGCACCGAGCTGTGCTCTCAGAAATGCTCGAAACACGCAATATCACGATTTTGGTGTTCTTCGATGTTTCGTTCGCCTCAGCTGTGCCAGACAACTTTTAACGCATGCATATTAGGCATTTGAGTAGAATGAAGGTTTTTTACACTTTTGCACCGAGCTGTGCCCTCAGTAACGCTCGAATCACGCGATATCACGATTTTCGTGCTGTTCATCGTTTCGTTCACCACTGCTGTGCCTGACAACTTCTAACACATGGATCTTGTGTATTTGAGTAGAATGAAGGTTTTTGATACATTTACACTGAGCTGTGCTCTCAGAAACGCTCGAAACACGCGATATCACGATTTTGGTGTTCTTCAATGTTTCGTTCGCCACAGCTGTGCCAGACAACTTTTAACGCATGCATATTAGGCATTTGAGTAGAATGAAGGTTTTTTACACTTTTGCACCGAGCTGTGCCCTCAGTAACGCTCGAATCACGCGATATCACGATTTTGGTGCTGTTCATCGTTTCGATCACCTCAGCTGTGCCAGACAACTTTTAACACATGGATCTTGTGTATTTGAGTACAATGAAGGTTTTTGACACACTTACCCAGAGGTGTGGTCTCAGAAACGCTCGAAACACGCGACATCACGATTTTGGTGCTGTTCAAAGTTTCGTTCACCACGGCTGTGCCAGACAACTTTTAACACATGGATCTTGTATATTTGAGTAGAATGAAGGTTTTTGACACATTTACACCGAGCTGTGCTCTCAGAAACTCTCGAAACACGCGATATCACGATTTTGGTGTTCTTCAATGTTTCGTTCGCCACAGCTGTGCCAGACAACTTTTAACATATGGATCTTGTGTATTTGAGTAGAATGAAGGTTTTTGACACATTTACACCGAGTTGTGCTCTCAGAAACGCTCGAAACACGCGATATCACGATTTTGGTGTTCTTCAATGTTTCGTTCGCCACAGGTGTGCCAGACAACTTTTAACACATGGATCTTGTGTATTTGAGTAGAATGAAGGTTTTTGACACATTTGCACCGAGCTGTGCCCTCAGTAACGCTCGAATCACGTGATATCACGATTTTTGTGTTCTTCAATGTTTCGTTTGCCACAGCTTTACCAGACAACTTTTAACGCATGCATATTACGCACTTGAATAGAATGAAGGTTTTTGACACATTTGCACCGAGCTGTGCTCTCAGAAAGGCTCTAAACACGGGACATCACGATTTTGGTGCTGTTCAATGTTTCGTTCACCACGGCTGTGCCAGACAACTTTTAACACATGGATCTTGTGTATTTGAGTAGAATAAATTTTTTTGACACATTTACACCGAGATGTGCTCTCAGAAACGCTCGAAACACGCGATATCATGATTTTGGTGCTGTTCAAAGTTTCGTTCGCCACAGCTGTGCCAGACAACTTATAATACATGGATCGTGTGTATTTAAGTATAATGAAGGTTTTTGACACATTTACACCGAGCTGTGCTCTTAGAAACGCTCGAAACCCGCGATATCACGATTTTGGTGCTGTTCAATGTTTCGTTCACCACAGCTGTGCCAGACAACTTTTAACACATGGATCTTGTGTATTTGTGTAGAATGAAGGTTTTTGGCACATTTGCACCGAGCTATGCTCTCAGAAACGCTCTAAACACGCGATATCACGATTTTGGTGTTCTTCAATGTTTCGTTCGCCACAGCTGTGTCAGACAACTTTTAACGCATGCATATTGTGCATTTGAGTAGAATGAAGGTTTTTGACTTATTTCCACTGAGCTGTGGCTCTCAGAAACGCTCGAAACACGCGTAATCACGATTTTGGTATTCTTCAATGTTTCGTTCGCCACAGCTGTGCCAGATGACGTTTAACGCATGGATGTTGTGTATTTGAGTAGAATGAAGGTTTTTGACACTTTTCCGCCAAGCTGTGCTCTCAGTAACTCTCGAATCACGCGATATCACGATTTTGGTTCTGTTCAATGTTTCGTTCACCACAGCTGTGCCAGACAACTTTTAACGCATGGATCTTGTGTATTTGAGTAGAATGAAGGTTTTTGACACATTTGCACCGAGCTGTGCCCTCAGTAACGCTCGAATCACGCGATATCACGATTTTGGTGCTGTTCATCGTTTCGATCACCTCAGCTGTGCCAGACAACTTTTAACACATGCATCTTGTGTATTTGAGTACAATGAAGGTTTTTGACACACTTACCCAGAGGTGTGGTCTCAGAAACGCTCGAAACACGCGACATCACGATTTTGGTGCTGTTCAAAGTTTCGTTCACCACGGCTGTGCCAGACAACTTTTAACACATGGATCTTGTATATTTGAGTAGAATGAAGGTTTTTGACACATTTACACCGAGCTGTGCTCTCAGAAACTCTCGAAACACGCGATATCACGATTTTGGTGTTCTTCAATGTTTCGTTCGCCACAGCTGTGCCAGACAACTTTTAACATATGGATCTTGTGTATTTGAGTAGAATGAAGGTTTTTGACACATTTACACCGAGTTGTGCTCTCAGAAACGCTCGAAACACGCGATATCACGATTTTGGTGTTCTTCAATGTTTCGTTCGCCACAGGTGTGCCAGACAACTTTTAACACATGGATCTTGTGTATTTGAGTAGAATGAAGGTTTTTGACACATTTGCACCGAGCTGTGCCCTCAGTAACGCTCGAATCACGTGATATCACGATTTTGGTGTTCTTCAATGTTTCGTTTGCCACAGCTTTACCAGACAACTTTTAACGCATGCATATTACGCACTTGAATAGAATGAAGGTTTTTGACACATTTGCACCGAGCTGTGCTCTCAGAAAGGCTCTAAACACGCGACATCACGATTTTGGTGCTGTTCAATGTTTCGTTCACCACGGCTGTGCCAGACAACTTTTAACACATGGATCTTGTGTATTTGAGTAGAATAAATTTTTTTGACACATTTACACCGAGATGTGCTCTCAGAAACGCTCGAAACACGCGATATCACGATTTTGGTGCTGTTCAAAGTTTCGTTCGCCACAGCTGTGCCAGACAACTTATAATACATGGATCGTGTGTATTTAAGTATAATGAAGGTTTTTGACACATTTACACCGAGCTGTGCTCTTAGAAACGCTCGAAACCCGCGATATCACGATTTTGGTGCTGTTCAATGTTTCGTTCACCACAGCTGTGCCAGACAACTTTTAACACATGGATCTTGTGTGTTTGTGTAGAATGAAGGTTTTTGACACATTTGCACCGAGCTATGCTCTCAGAAACGCTCTAAACACGCGATATCACGATTTTGGTGTTCTTCAATGTTTCGTTCGCCACAGCTGTGTCAGACAACTTTTAACGCATGCATATTGTGCATTTGAGTAGAATGGAGGTTTTTGACTTATTTCCACTGAGCTGTGGCTCTCAGAAACGCTCGAAACACGCGATATCACGATTTTGGTGTTCTTCAGTGTTTCGTTCGCCACAGCTGTGCCAGACAACTTTTAACGCATGGATCTTGTGTATTTGAGTAGAATGAATGTTTTTGACACATTTGCACCGAGCTGTGCCCTGAGTAACGCTCGAATCACGCGATATCACGATTTTGGTGCTGTTCATCGTTTCGTTCACCACAGCTGTGCCTGACAACTTTTAACACATGGATCTTGTGTATTTGAGGAGAATGAAGTTTTTTGATACATTTACACCTCGCTGTGCTCTCAGAAACGCTCGAAACACGCGATATCACGATTTTGGTGTTCTTCAGTGTTTCGTTCGCCACAGCTGTGCCAGACAACTTTTAACGCATGGATCTTGTGTATTTGAGTAGAATGAAGGTTTTTGACACATTTACACCGAGTTGTGCTCTCAGAAACGCTCGAAACACGCGATATCACGATTTTGGTGTTCTTCAATGTTTCGTTCGCCACAGCTGTGCCAGACAACTTATAATACATGGATCGTGTGTATTTAAGTATAATGAAGGTTTTTGACACATTTACACCGAGCTGTGCTCTTAGAAACGCTCGAAACCCGCGATATCACGATTTTGGTGTTCTTCAATGTTTCGTTCGCCACAGCTGTGTCAGACAACTTTTAACGCATGCATATTGTGCATTTGAGTAGAATGGAGGTTTTTGACTTATTTCCACTGAGCTGTGGCTCTCAGAAACGCTCGAAACACGCGATATCACGATTTTGGTGTTCTTCAGTGTTTCGTTCGCCACAGCTGTGCCAGACAACTTTTAACGCATGGATCTTGTGTATTTGAGTAGAATGAATGTTTTTGACACATTTGCACCGAGCTGTGCCCTGAGTAACGCTCGAATCACGCGATATCACGATTTTGGTGCTGTTCATCGTTTCGTTCACCACAGCTGTGCCTGACAACTTTTAACACATGGATCTTGTGTATTTGAGGAGAATGAAGTTTTTTGATACATTTACACCTCGCTGTGCTCTCAGAAACGCTCGAAACACGCGATATCACGATTTTGGTGTTCTTCAGTGTTTCGTTCGCCACAGCTGTGCCAGACAACTTTTAACGCATGGATCTTGTGTATTTGAGTAGAATGAAGGTTTTTGACACATTTACACCGAGTTGTGCTCTCAGAAACGCTCGAAACACGCGATATCACGATTTTGGTGTTCTTCAATGTTTCGTTCGCCACAGCTGTGCCAGACAACTTATAATACATGGATCGTGTGTATTTAAGTATAATGAAGGTTTTTGACACATTTACACCGAGCTGTGCTCTTAGAAACGCTCGAAACCCGCGATATCACGATTTTGGTGCTGTTCAATGTTTCGTTCACCACAGCTGTGCCAGACATCTTTTAACACATGGATCTTGTGTATTTGTGTAGAATGAAGATTTTTGACACATTTACACCGAGCTGTGCTCTCAGAAACGCTCGAAACACGCGATATCACGATTTTGGTGCTGTCCAAAGTTTCGTTCACCGCAGCTGTGCCAGACAACTTTTAGCACATGGATCTTGTGTATTTGAGTAGAATGAAGGTTTTTGACACACTTACACCGAGCTGTGCTCCCAGAAACGCTCGAAACCCGCGATATCACGATTTTGGTGCTGTTCAATGTTTCGTTCACCACAGCTGTGCCAGACAACTTTTAAAACACGGATCTTGTGTATTTGAGTAGAATGAAGGTTTTTGACACACTTACACCGAGCTGTGCTCCCAGAAACGCTCGAAACACGCGACATCACGATTTTGGTGCTGTTCAAAGTTTCGTTCACTACGGCTGTGCCAGACAACTTTTAACACATGGATCTTGTGTATTTGAGTAGAATGAAGGTTTTTGACACATTCACACCGAGCTGTGCTGTCAGAAACGCTCGAAACACGCGATATCACGATTTTGGTGTTCTTCAATGTTTCGTTCGCCACAGCTGTGCCAGACAACTTTTAACGCATGCATATTAGGCATTTGAGTAGAATGAAGGTTTTTTACACATTTGCACCGAGCTGTGCTCTCAGAAATGCTCGAAACACGCAATATCACGATTTTGGTGTTCTTCGATGTTTCGTTCGCCTCAGCTGTGCCAGACAACTTTTAACGCATGCATATTAGGCATTTGAGTAGAATGAAGGTTTTTTACACTTTTGCACCGAGCTGTGCCCTCAGTAACGCTCGAATCACGCGATATCACGATTTTCGTGCTGTTCATCGTTTCGTTCACCACTGCTGTGCCTGACAACTTCTAACACATGGATCTTGTGTATTTGAGTAGAATGAAGGTTTTTGATACATTTACACTGAGCTGTGCTCTCAGAAACGCTCGAAACACGCGATATCACGATTTTGGTGTTCTTCAATGTTTCGTTCGCCACAGCTGTGCCAGACAACTTTTAACGCATGCATATTAGGCATTTGAGTAGAATGAAGGTTTTTTACACTTTTGCACCGAGCTGTGCCCTCAGTAACGCTCGAATCACGCGATATCACGATTTTGGTGCTGTTCATCGTTTCGATCACCTCAGCTGTGCCAGACAACTTTTAACACATGCATCTTGTGTATTTGAGTACAATGAAGGTTTTTGACACACTTACCCAGAGGTGTGGTCTCAGAAACGCTCGAAACACGCGACATCACGATTTTGGTGCTGTTCAAAGTTTCGTTCACCACGGCTGTGCCAGACAACTTTTAACACATGGATCTTGTATATTTGAGTAGAATGAAGGTTTTTGACACATTTACACCGAGCTGTGCTCTCAGAAACTCTCGAAACACGCGATATCACGATTTTGGTGTTCTTCAATGTTTCGTTCGCCACAGCTGTGCCAGACAACTTTTAACATATGGATCTTGTGTATTTGAGTAGAATGAAGGTTTTTGACACATTTACACCGAGTTGTGCTCTCAGAAACGCTCGAAACACGCGATATCACGATTTTGGTGTTCTTCAATGTTTCGTTCGCCACAGGTGTGCCAGACAACTTTTAACACATGGATCTTGTGTATTTGAGTAGAATGAAGGTTTTTGACACATTTGCACCGAGCTGTGCCCTCAGTAACGCTCGAATCACGTGATATCACGATTTTGGTGTTCTTCAATGTTTCGTTTGCCACAGCTTTACCAGACAACTTTTAACGCATGCATATTACGCACTTGAATAGAATGAAGGTTTTTGACACATTTGCACCGAGCTGTGCTCTCAGAAAGGCTCTAAACACGCGACATCACGATTTTGGTGCTGTTCAATGTTTCGTTCACCACGGCTGTGCCAGACAACTTTTAACACATGGATCTTGTGTATTTGAGTAGAATAAATTTTTTTGACACATTTACACCGAGATGTGCTCTCAGAAACGCTCGAAACACGCGATATCACGATTTTGGTGCTGTTCAAAGTTTCGTTCGCCACAGCTGTGCCAGACAACTTATAATACATGGATCGTGTGTATTTAAGTATAATGAAGGTTTTTGACACATTTACACCGAGCTGTGCTCTTAGAAACGCTCGAAACCCGCGATATCACGATTTTGGTGCTGTTCAATGTTTCGTTCACCACAGCTGTGCCAGACAACTTTTAACACATGGATCTTGTGTATTTGTGTAGAATGAAGGTTTTTGACACATTTGCACCGAGCTATGCTCTCAGAAACGCTCTAAACACGCGATATCACGATTTTGGTGTTCTTCAATGTTTCGTTCGCCACAGCTGTGTCAGACAACTTTTAACGCATGCATATTGTGCATTTGAGTAGAATGGAGGTTTTTGACTTATTTCCACTGAGCTGTGGCTCTCAGAAACGCTCGAAACACGCGATATCACGATTTTGGTGTTCTTCAGTGTTTCGTTCGCCACAGCTGTGCCAGACAACTTTTAACGCATGGATCTTGTGTATTTGAGTAGAATGAATGTTTTTGACACATTTGCACCGAGCTGTGCCCTGAGTAACGCTCGAATCACGCGATATCACGATTTTGGTGCTGTTCATCGTTTCGTTCACCACAGCTGTGCCTGACAACTTTTAACACATGGATCTTGTGTATTTGAGGAGAATGAAGTTTTTTGATACATTTACACCTCGCTGTGCTCTCAGAAACGCTCGAAACACGCGATATCACGATTTTGGTGTTCTTCAGTGTTTCGTTCGCCACAGCTGTGCCAGACAACTTTTAACGCATGGATCTTGTGTATTTGAGTAGAATGAAGGTTTTTGACACATTTACACCGAGTTGTGCTCTCAGAAACGCTCGAAACACGCGATATCACGATTTTGGTGTTCTTCAATGTTTCGTTCGCCACAGCTGTGCCAGACAACTTAAAATACATGGATCGTGTGTATTTAAGTATAATGAAGGTTTTTGACACATTTACACCGAGCTGTGATCTTAGAAACGCTCGAAACCCGCGATATCACGATTTTGGTGCTGTTCAATGTTTCGTTCACCACAGCTGTGCCAGACATCTTTTAACACATGGATCTTGTGTATTTGTGTAGAATGAAGATTTTTGACACATTTACACCGAGCTGTGCTCTCAGAAACGCTCGAAACACGCGATATCACGATTTTGGTGCTGTCCAAAGTTTCGTTCACCGCAGCTGTGCCAGACAACTTTTAGCACATGGATCTTGTGTATTTGAGTAGAATGAAGGTTTTTGACACACTTACACCGAGCTGTGCTCCCAGAAACGCTCGAAACCCGCGATATCACGATTTTGGTGCTGTTCAATGTTTCGTTCACCACAGCTGTGCCAGACAACTTTTAAAACACGGATCTTGTGTATTTGAGTAGAATGAAGGTTTTTGACACACTTACACCGAGCTGTGCTCCCAGAAACGCTCGAAACACGCGACATCACGATTTTGGTGCTGTTCAAAGTTTCGTTCACTACGGCTGTGCCAGACAACTTTTAACACATGGATCTTGTGTATTTGAGTAGAATGAAGGTTTTTGACACATTCACACCGAGCTGTGCTGTCAGAAACGCTCGAAACACGCGATATCACGATTTTGGTGTTCTTCAATGTTTCGTTCGCCACAGCTGTGCCAGACAACTTTTAACGCATGCATATTAGGCATTTGAGTAGAATGAAGGTTTTTTACACATTTGCACCGAGCTGTGCTCTCAGAAATGCTCGAAACACGCAATATCACGATTTTGGTGTTCTTCGATGTTTCGTTCGCCTCAGCTGTGCCAGACAACTTTTAACGCATGCATATTAGGCATTTGAGTAGAATGAAGGTTTTTTACACTTTTGCACCGAGCTGTGCCCTCAGTAACGCTCGAATCACGCGATATCACGATTTTCGTGCTGTTCATCGTTTCGTTCACCACTGCTGTGCCTGACAACTTCTAACACATGGATCTTGTGTATTTGAGTAGAATGAAGGTTTTTGATACATTTACACTGAGCTGTGCTCTCAGAAACGCTCGAAACACGCGATATCACGATTTTGGTGTTCTTCAATGTTTCGTTCGCCACAGCTGTGCCAGACAACTTTTAACGCATGCATATTAGGCATTTGAGTAGAATGAAGGTTTTTTACACTTTTGCACCGAGCTGTGCCCTCAGTAACGCTCGAATCACGCGATATCACGATTTTGGTGCTGTTCATCGTTTCGATCACCTCAGCTGTGCCAGACAACTTTTAACACATGGATCTTGTGTATTTGAGTACAATGAAGGTTTTTGACACACTTACCCAGAGGTGTGGTCTCAGAAACGCTCGAAACACGCGACATCACGATTTTGGTGCTGTTCAAAGTTTCGTTCACCACGGCTGTGCCAGACAACTTTTAACACATGGATCTTGTATATTTGAGTAGAATGAAGGTTTTTGACACATTTACACCGAGCTGTGCTCTCAGAAACTCTCGAAACACGCGATATCACGATTTTGGTGTTCTTCAATGTTTCGTTCGCCACAGCTGTGCCAGACAACTTTTAACATATGGATCTTGTGTATTTGAGTAGAATGAAGGTTTTTGACACATTTACACCGAGTTGTGCTCTCAGAAACGCTCGAAACACGCGATATCACGATTTTGGTGTTCTTCAATGTTTCGTTCGCCACAGGTGTGCCAGACAACTTTTAACACATGGATCTTGTGTATTTGAGTAGAATGAAGGTTTTTGACACATTTGCACCGAGCTGTGCCCTCAGTAACGCTCGAATCACGTGATATCACGATTTTTGTGTTCTTCAATGTTTCGTTTGCCACAGCTTTACCAGACAACTTTTAACGCATGCATATTACGCACTTGAATAGAATGAAGGTTTTTGACACATTTGCACCGAGCTGTGCTCTCAGAAAGGCTCTAAACACGGGACATCACGATTTTGGTGCTGTTCAATGTTTCGTTCACCACGGCTGTGCCAGACAACTTTTAACACATGGATCTTGTGTATTTGAGTAGAATAAATTTTTTTGACACATTTACACCGAGATGTGCTCTCAGAAACGCTCGAAACACGCGATATCATGATTTTGGTGCTGTTCAAAGTTTCGTTCGCCACAGCTGTGCCAGACAACTTATAATACATGGATCGTGTGTATTTAAGTATAATGAAGGTTTTTGACACATTTACACCGAGCTGTGCTCTTAGAAACGCTCGAAACCCGCGATATCACGATTTTGGTGCTGTTCAATGTTTCGTTCACCACAGCTGTGCCAGACAACTTTTAACACATGGATCTTGTGTATTTGTGTAGAATGAAGGTTTTTGGCACATTTGCACCGAGCTATGCTCTCAGAAACGCTCTAAACACGCGATATCACGATTTTGGTGTTCTTCAATGTTTCGTTCGCCACAGCTGTGTCAGACAACTTTTAACGCATGCATATTGTGCATTTGAGTAGAATGAAGGTTTTTGACTTATTTCCACTGAGCTGTGGCTCTCAGAAACGCTCGAAACACGCGTAATCACGATTTTGGTATTCTTCAATGTTTCGTTCGCCACAGCTGTGCCAGATGACGTTTAACGCATGGATGTTGTGTATTTGAGTAGAATGAAGGTTTTTGACACTTTTCCGCCAAGCTGTGCTCTCAGTAACTCTCGAATCACGCGATATCACGATTTTGGTTCTGTTCAATGTTTCGTTCACCACAGCTGTGCCAGACAACTTTTAACGCATGGATCTTGTGTATTTGAGTAGAATGAAGGTTTTTGACACATTTGCACCGAGCTGTGCCCTGAGTAACGCTCGAATCACGCGATATCACGATTTTGGTGCTGTTCATCGTTTCGTTCACCACAGCTGTGCCTGACAACTTTTAACACATGGATCTTGTGTATTTGAGGAGAATGAAGTTTTTTGATACATTTACACCGAGCTGTGCTCTCAGAAACGCTCGAAACACGCGATATCACGATTTTGGTGTTCTTCAGTGTTTCGTTCGCCACAGCTGTGCCAGACAACTTTTAACGCATGGATCTTGTGTATTTGAGTAGAATGAAGGTTTTTGACACATTTACACCGAGTTGTGCTCTCAGAAACGCTCGAAACACGCGATATCACGATTTTGGTGTTCTTCAATGTTTCGTTCGCCACAGCTGTGCCAGACAACTTATAATACATGGATCGTGTGTATTTAAGTATAATGAAGGTTTTTGACACATTTACACCGAGCTGTGCTCTTAGAAACGCTCGAAACCCGCGATATCACGATTTTGGTGCTGTTCAATGTTTCGTTCACCACAGCTGTGCCAGACATCTTTTAACACATGGATCTTGTGTATTTGTGTAGAATAAAGATTTTTGACACATTTACACCGAGCTGTGCTCTCAGAAACGCTCGAAACACGCGATATCACGATTTTGGTGCTGTCCAAAGTTTCGTTCACCGCAGCTGTGCCAGACAACTTTTAGCACATGGATCTTGTGTATTTGAGTAGAATGAAGGTTTTTGACTTATTTCCACTGAGCTGTGGCTCTCAGAAACGCTCGAAACACGCGTAATCACGATTTTGCTATTCTTCAATGTTTCGTTCGCCACAGCTGTGCCAGATGACGTTTAACGCATGGATGTTGTGTATTTGAGTAGAATGAAGGTTTTTGACACATTTACACCGAGCTGTGCTCTCAGAAACGCTCGAAACACGCGATATCACGATTTTGGTGCTGTTCAAAGTTTCGTTCACCACGGCTGTGCCAGACAACTTTTAACACATGGATCTTGTGTATTTGAGTAGAATGAAGGTTTTTGACACATTTGCACCGAGCTGTGCCCTCAGTAACGCTCGAATCACGCGATATCACGATTTTGGTGCTGTTCATCGTTTCGTTCACCACAGCTGTGCCTGACAACTTTTAACACATGGATCTTGTGTATTTGAGGAGAATGAAGTTTTTTGATACATTTACACCGAGCTGTGCTCTCAGAAACGCTCGAAACACGCGATATCACGATTTTGGTGTTCTTCAGTGTTTCGTTCGCCACAGCTGTGCCAGACAACTTTTAACGCATGGATCTTGTGTATTTGAGTAGAATGAAGGTTTTTGACACATTTACACCGAGTTGTGCTCTCAGAAACGCTCGAAACACGCGATATCACGATTTTGGTGTTCTTCAATGTTTCGTTCGCCACAGCTGTGGCAGACAACTTTTAATACATGGATCGTGTGTATTTAAGTATTATGAAGTTTTTTGACACATTTACACCGAGCTGTGCTCTTAGAAACGCTCGAAAACCGCGATATCACGATTTTGGTGCTGTTCAATGTTTCGTTCACCACAGCTGTGCCAGACAACTTTTAACACATGGATCTTGTGTATTTGAGTAGAATGAAGGTTTTTGACACATTTGCACCGAGCTGTGCTCTCAGAAACGCTCGAAATACGCGATATCACGATTTTGGTGTTCTTCAATGTTTCGTTCGCCACAGCTGTGTCAGACAACTTTTAACGCATGCATATTGTGCATTTGAGTAGAATGAAGGTTTTTGACTTATTTCCACTGAGCTGTGGCTCTCAGAAACGCTCGAAACACGCGTAATCACGATTTTGGTATTCTTCAATGTTTCGTTCGCCACAGCTGTGCCAGATGACGTTTAACGCATGGATGTTGTGTATTTGAGTAGAATGAAGGTTTTTGACACTTTTCCGCCAAGCTGTGCACTCAGTAACTCTCGAATCACGCGATATCACGATTTTGGTTCTGTTCAATGTTTCGTTCACCACAGCTGTGCCAGACAACTTTTAACGCATGGATCTTGTGTATTTGAGTAGAATGAAGGTTTTTGACACATTTGCACCGAGCTGTGCCCTCAGTAACGCTCGAATCACGCGATATCACGATTTTGGTGCTGTTCATCGTTTCGTTCACCACAGCTGTGCCTGACAACTTTTAACACATGGATCTTGTGTATTTGAGGAGAATGAAGTTTTTTGATACATTTACACCGAGCAGTGCTCTCAGAAACGCTCGAAACACACGATATCACGATTTTGGTGTTCTTCAGTGTTTCGTTCGCCAGAGCTGTGCCAGACAACTTTTAACGCATGGATCTTGTGTATTTGAGTAGAATGAAGGTTTTTGACACATTTACACCGAGTTGTGCTCTCAGAAACGCTCGAAACACGCGATATCACGATTTTGGTGTTCTTCAATGTTTCGGTCGCCACAGCTGTGGCAGACAACTTTTAATACATGGATCGTGTGTATTTAAGTATAATGAAGGTTTTTGACACATTTACAACGAGCTGTGCTCTTAGAAACGCTCGAAACCCGCGATATCACGATTTTGGTGCTGTTCAATGTTTCGTTCACCACAGCTGTGCCAGACAACTTTTAACACATGGATCTTGTGTATTTGTGTAGAATGAAGATTTTTGACACATTTACACCGAGCTGTGCTCTCAGAAACGCTCGAAAAACGCTATACCACGATTTTGGTGTTCTTCAATGTTTCGTTCGCCACACTTATGCCAGACAACTTTTAACACATGAATCTTGTGTATTTGAGTAGAATGAAGGTTTTTGACACATTTACACCGAGTTGTGCTCTCAGAAACGCTCGAAACACGCGATATCACGATTTTGGTGTTCTTCAATGTTTCGTTCGCCACAGCTGTGCCAGACAACTTTTAATACATGGATCGTGTGTATTTAAGTAGAATGAAGGTTTTTGACACATTTACACCGAGCTGTGCTCTCAGAAACGCTCGAAACCCGCGATATCACGATTTTGGTGCTGTTCAATGTTTCGTTCACCACAGCTGTGCCAGACAACTATTAACACATGGATCTTGTGTATTCGAGTAGAATGAAGATTTTTGACACATTTACACCGAGCTGTGCTCTCAGAAACGCTCGAAACACGCGATATCACGATTTCGGTGCTGTCCAAAGTTTCGTTCACCGCAGCTGTGCCAGACAACTTTTAACACATGGATCTTGTGTATTTGAGTAGAATGAAGGTTTTTGACACACTTACACCGAGCTGTGCTCCCAGAAACGCTCGAAACACGCGACATCACGATTTTGGTGCTGTTCAATGTTTCGTTCACCACGGCTGTGCCAGAAAACTTTTAACACATGGATCTTGTGTATTTGAGTAGAATGAAGGTTTTTGACACATTTACACCGAGCTGTGCTCTCAGAAACGCTCGAATCACGCGATATCACGATTTTGGTGTTCTTCAATGTTTCGTTTGCCACAGCTTTACTAGACAACTTTTAACGCATGCATATTACGCACTTGAATAGAATGAAGGTTTTTGACACATTTGCACCGAGCTGTGCTCTCAGAAACGCTCTAAACACGCGACGTCACGATTTTGGTGCTGTTCAATGTTTCGTTCACCACGGCTGTGCCAGACAACTTTTAACACATGGATCTTGTGTATTTGAGTAGAATAAATTTTTTTGACACATTTACACCGAGCTGTGCTCTCAGAAACGCTCGAAACACGCGATATCACGATTTTTGTACTGTTCAACGTTTCGTTCGCCACAGCTGTGCCAGATGACTTTTAACAAATGGATCTTGTGTATTTGAGTAGAATGAAGGTTTTTGACACATTTGCACCGAGCTGTGCTCTCAGAAACGCTCGAAACACGCGATATCACGATTTTGGTGTTCTTCAATGTTTCGTTCGCCACAGCTGTGTCAGACAACTTTTAACGCATGCATATTGTGCATTTGAGTAGAATGAAGGTTTTTGACTTATTTCCACTGAGCTGTGGCTCTCAGAAACGCTCGAAACACGCGTAATCACGATTTTGGTATTCTTCAATGTTTCGTTCGCCACAGCTGTGCCAGATGACGTTTAACGCATGGATGTTGTGTATTTGAGTAGAATGAAGGTTTTTGACACTTTTCCGCCAAGCTGTGCTCTCAGTAACTCTCGAATCACGCGATATCACGATTTTGGTTCTGTTCAATGTTTCGTTCACCACAGCTGTGCCAGACAACTTTTAACGCATGGATCTTGTGTATTTGAGTAGAATGAAGGTTTTTGAAACATTTGCACCGAGCTGTGCCCTCAGTAACGCTCGAATCACGCGATATCACGATTTTGGTGCTGTTCATCGTTTCGTTCACCACAGCTGTGCCTGACAACTTTTAACACATGGATCTTGTGTATTTGAGGAGAATGAAGTTTTTTGATACATTTACACCGAGCTGTGCTCTCAGAAACGCTCGAAACACGCGATATCACGATTTTGGTGTTCTTCAGTGTTTCGTTCGCCAGAGCTGTGCCAGACAACTTTTAACGCATGGATCTTGTGTATTTGAGTAGAATGAAGGTTTTTGACACATTTACACCGAGTTGTGCTCTCAGAAACGCTCGAAACACGCGATATCGCGATTTTGGTGTTCTTCAATGTTTCGTTCGCCACAGCTGTGCCAGACAACTTTTAATACATGGATCGTGTGTATTTAAGTATTATGAAGGTTTTTGACACATCTACACCGAGCTGTGCTCTTAGAAACGCTCGAAACCCGCGATATCACGATTTTGGTGCTGTTCAATGTTTCGTTCACCACAGCTGTGCCAGACAACTTTTAACACATGGATCTTGTGTATTTGAGTAGAATGAAGGTTTTTGACACATTTGCACCGAGCTGTGCTCTCAGAAACGCTCGAAACACGCGATATCACGATTTTGGTGTTCTTCAATGTTTCGTTCGCCACAGCTGTGTCAGACAACTTTTAACGCATGCATATTGTGCATTTGAGTAGAATGAAGGTTTTTGACTTATTTCCACTGAGCTGTGGCTCTCAGAAACGCTCGAAACACGCGTAATCACGATTTTGGTATTCTTCAATGTTTCGTTCGCCACAGCGGTGCCAGATGACGTTTAACGCATGGATGTTGTGTATTTGAGTAGAATGAAGGTTTTTGACACTTTTCCGCCAAGCTGTGCTCTCAGTAACTCTCGAATCACGCGATATCACGATTTTGGTTCTGTTCAATGTTTCGTTCACCACAGCTGTGCCAGACAACTTTTAACGCATGGATCTTGTGTATTTGAGTAGAATGAAGGTTTTTGACACATTTGCACCGAGCTGTGCCCTCAGTAACGCTCGAATCACGCGATATCACGATTTTGGTGCTGTTCATCGTTTCGTTCACCACAGCTGTGCCTGACAACTTTTAACACATGGATCTTGTGTATTTGAGGAGAATGAAGTTTTTTGATACATTTACACCGAGCTGTGCTCTCAGAAAAGCTCGAAACACGCGATATCACGATTTTGGTGTACTTCAGTGTTTCGTTCGCCACAGCTGTGCCAGACAACTTTTAACGCATGGATCTTGTGTATTTGAGTAGAATGAAGGTTTTTGACACATTTACACCGAGTTGTGCTCTCAGAAACGCTCGAAACACGCGATATCACGATTTTGGTGTTCTTCAATGTTTCGTTCGCCACAGCTGTGGCAGACAACTTTTAATACATGGATCGTGTGTATTTAAGTATAATGAAGGTTTTTGACACATTTACAACGAGCTGTGCTCTTAGAAACGCTCGAAACCCGCGATATCACGATTTTGGTGCTGTTCAATGTTTCGTTCACCACAGCTGTGCCAGACAACTTTTAACACATGGATCTTGTGTATTTGAGTAGAATGAAGGTTTTTGACACATTTACACCGAGCTGTGCTCTCAGAAACGCTCGAATCACGCGATATCACGATTTTGGTGTTCTTCAATGTTTCGTTTGCCACAGCTTTACCAGACAACTTTTAACGCATGCATATTACGCACTTGAATAGAATGAAGGTTTTTGACACATTTGCACCGAGCTGTGCTCTCAGAAACGCTCTAAACACGCGACGTCACGATTTTGGTGCTGTTCAATGTTTCGTTCACCACGGCTGTGCCAGACAACTTTTAACACATGGATCTTGTGTATTTGAGTAGAATAAATTTTTTTGACACATTTACACCGAGCTGTGCTCTCAGAAACGCTCGAAACACGCGATATCACGATTTTTGTACTGTTCAACGTTTCGTTCGCCACAGCTGTGCCAGATGACTTTTAACAAATGGATCTTGTGTATTTGAGTAGAATGAAGGTTTTTGACACATTTACACCGAGCTGTGCTCTCAGAAACGCTCGAAACACGCGATATCACGATTTTGGTGCTGTCCAAAGTTTCGTTCACCGCAGCTGTGCCAGACAACTTTTAGCACATGGATCTTGTGTATTTGAGTAGAATGAAGGTTTTTGACACACTTACACCGAGCTGTGCTCCCAGAAACGCACGAAACACGCGACATCACGATTTTGGTGCTGTTCAAAGTTTCGTTCACCACGGCTGTGCCAGACAACTTTTAACACATGGATCTTGTGTATTTGAGTAGAATGAAGGTTTTTGACACATTTACACCGAGCTGTGCTCTCAGAAACGCTCGAAACACGCGATATCACGATTTTGGTGTTCTTCAATGTTTCGTTCGCCACAGCTGTGTCAGACAACTTTTAACGCATGCATATTGTGCATTTGAGTAGAATAAAGGTTTTTGACACATTTGCACCGAGCTGTGGCTCTCAGAAACGCTCGAAACACGAGTAATCACGATTTTGGTGTTCTTCAACGTTTCGTTCGCCACAGCTGTGTCAGACAACTTTTAACGCATGCATATTGTGCATTTGAGTAGAATGAAGGTTTTTGACACATTTGCACCGAGCTGTGCTCTCAGAAACGCTCTAAACACGCGACATCACGATTTTGGTGCTGTTCAATGTTTCGTTCACCACGGCTGTGCCAGACAACTTTTAACACATGGATCTTGTGTATTTGAGTAGAATAAATTTTTTTGACACATTTACACCGAGCTGTGCTCTCAGAAACGCTCGAAACACGCGATATCACGATTTTGGTGCTGTTCAAAGTTTCGTTCACCACGGCTGTGCCAGACAACTTTTAACACATGGATCTTGTGTATTTGAGTAGAATGAAGGTTTTTGACACATTTGCACCGAGCTGTGCTCTCAGAAACGCTCGAAACACGCTATATCACGATTTTGGTGTTCTTCAATGTTTCGTTCGCCACAGCTGTGTCAGACAACTTTTAACGCATGCATATTGTACATTTGAGTAGAATGAATGTTTTTGACTTATTTCCACTGAGCTGTGGCTCTCAGAAACGCTCGAAACACGCGTAATAGCGATTTTGGTATTCTTCAATGTTTCGTTCGCCACAGCTGTGCCTGATGACGTTTAACGCATGGATGTTGTGTATTTGAGTAGAATGAAGGTTTTTGACACTTTTCCGCCAAGCTGTGCTCTCAGTAACTCTCGAATCACGCGATATCACGATTTTGGTTCTGTTCAATGTTTCGTTCACCACAGCTGTGCCAGACAACTTTTAACGCATGGATCTTGTGTATTTGAGTAGAATGAAGGTTTTTGACACATTTGCACCGAGCTGTGCCCTCAGTAACGCTCGAATAACGCGATATCACGATTTTGGTGCTGTTCATCGTTTCGTTCACCACAGCTGTGCCTGACAACTTTTAACACATGGATCTTGTGTATTTGAGGAGAATGAAGTTTTTTGATACATTTACACCGAGCTGTGCTCTCAGAAACGCTCGAAACACGCGATATCACGATTTTGGTGTTCTTCAGTGTTTCGTTCGCCACAGCTGTGCCAGACAACTTTTAACGCATGGATCTTGTGTATTTGAGTAGAATGAAGGTTTTTGACACTTTTCCGCCAAGCTGCGCTCTCAGTAACTCTCGAATCACGCGATATCACGATTTTGGTTCTGTTCAATGTTTCGTTCACCACAGCTGTGCCAGACAACTTTTAACGCATGGATCTTGTGTATTTGAGTAGAATGAAGGTTTTTGACACATTTGCACCGAGCTGTGCCCTCAGTAACGCTCGTATCACGCGATATCACGATTTTGGTGCTGTTCATCGTTTCGTTCACCACAGCTGTGCCTGACAACTTTTAACACATGGATCTTGTGTATTTGAGGAGAATGAAGTTTTTTGATACATTTACACCGAGCTGTGCTCTCAGAAACGCTCGAAACACGCGATATCACGATTTTGGTGTTCTTCAGTGTTTCGTTCGCCACAGCTGTGCCAGACAACTTTTAACGCATGGATCTTGTGTATTTGAGTAGAATGAAGGTTTTTGACACATTTACACCGAGTTGTGCTCTCAGAAACGCTCGAAACACGCGATATCACGATTTTGGTGTTCTTCAATGTTTCGTTCGCCACAGCTGTGCCAGAGAACTTTTAATACATGGATCGTGTGTATTTAAGTATAATGAAGGTTTTTGACACATTTACACCGAGCTGTGCTCTTAGAAACAGTCGAAACCCGCGATATCACGATTTTGGTGCTGTTCAATGTTTCGTTCACCACAGCTGTGCCAGACAACTTTTAACACATGGATCTTGTGTATTTGAGGAGAATGAAGTTTTTTGATACATTTACACCGAGCTGTGCTCTCAGAAACGCTCGAAACACGCGATATCACGATTTTGGTGTTCTTCAGTGTTTCGTTCGCCACAGCTGTGCCAGACAACTTTTAACGCATGGATCTTGTATATTTGAGTAGAATGAAGGTTTTTGACACATTTACACCGAGCTGTGCTCTCAGATACGCTCGAAACACGCCATATCACGATTTTGGTGTTCTTGAATGTTTCGTTCGCCACAGCTGTGCCAGACAACTTTTAACGCATGCATATTACGCACTTGAATAGAATGAAGGTTTTTGACACATTTGCACCGAGCTGTGCTCTCAGAAACGCTATAAACACGCGACATCACGATTTTGGTGCTGTTCAATGTTTCGTTCACCACGGCTGTGCCAGACAACTTTTGACACATGGATCTTGTGTATTTGAGTAGAATAAATTTTTTTGACACATTTACACCGAGCTGTGCTCTCAGAAACGCTCGAAACACGCGATATCACGATTTTGGTGCTGTTCAAAGTTTCGTTCACCACGGCTGTGCCAGACAACTTTTAACACATGGATCTTGTGTATTTGAGTGGAATGAAGGTTTTTGACACATTTGCACCGAGCTGTGCTCTCAGAAACGCTCGAAACACGCGATATCACGATTTTGGTGTTCTTCAATGTTTCGTTCGCCACAGCTGTGTCAGACAACTTTTAACGCATGCATATTGTGCATTTGAGTAGAATGAAGGTTTTTGACTTATTTCCACTGAGCTGTGGCTCTCAGAAAAGCTCGAAACACGCGTAATCACGATTTTGGTATTCTTCAATGTTTCGTTCGCCACAGCTGTGCCAGATGACGTTTAACGCATGGATGTTGTGTATTTGAGTAGAATGAAGGTTTTTGACACTTTTCCGCCAAGCTGTGCTCTCAGTAACTCTCGAATCACGCGATATCACGATTTTGGTTCTGTTCAATGTTTCGTTCACCACAGCTGTGCCAGACAACTTTTAACGCATGGATCTTGTGTATTTGAGTAGAATGAAGGTTTTTGACACATTTGCACCGAGCTGTGCCCTCAGTAACGCTCGAATCACGCGATATCACGATTTTGGTGCTGTTCATCGTTTCGTTCACCACAGGTGTGCCTGACAACTTTTAACACATGGATCTTGTGTATTTGAGGAGAATGAAGTTTTTTGATACATTTACACCGAGCTGTGCTCTCAGAAACGCTCGAAACACGCGATATCACGATTTTGGTGTTCTTCAGTGTTTCGTTCGCCACAGCTGTGCCAGACAACTTTTAACGCATGGATCTTGTATATTTGAGTAGAATGAAGGTTTTTGACACATTTACACCGAGCTGTGCTCTCAGAAACGCTCGAAACACGCCATATCACGATTTTGGTGTTCTTGAATGTTTCGTTCGCCACAGCTGTACCAGACAACTTTTAACGCATGCATATTACGCACTTGAATAGAATGAAGGTTTTTGACACATTTGCACCGAGCTGTGCTCTCAGAAACGCTATAAACACGCGATATCACGATTTTGGTGTTCTTGAGTGTTTCGTTCGCCACAGCTGTGCCAGACAACTTTTAACGCATGGATCTTGTGTATTTGAGTAGAATAAAGGTTTTTGACACATTTACACCGAGTTGTGCTCTCAGAAACGCTCGAAACACGCGATATCACGATTTTGGTGTTCTTCAATGTTTCGTTCGCCACAGCTGTGCCAGATAACTTTTAATACATGGATCGTGTGTATTTAAGTATAATGAAGGTTTTTGACACATTTGCACCGAGCTGTGCTCTCAGAAACGCTCGAAACACGCGATATCACGATTTTGGTGTTCTTCAATGTTTCGTTCGCCACAGCTGTGTCAGACAACTTTTAACGCATGCATATTGTGCATTTGAGTAGAATGAAGGTTTTTGACTCATTTCCACTGAGCTGTGGCTCTCAGAAACGCTCGAAACACGCGTAATCACGATTTTGGTATTCTTCAATGTTTCGTTCGCCACAGCTGTGCCAGATGACGTCTAACGCATGGATGTTGTGTATTTGAGTAGAATGAAGGTTTTTGACACTTTTCCGCCAAGCTGCGCTCTCAGTAACTCTCGAATCACGCGATATCACGATTTTGGTTCTGTTCAATGTTTCGTTCACCACAGCTGTGCCAGACAACTTTTAACGCATGGATCTTGTGTATTTGAGTAGAATGAAGGTTTTTGACACATTTGCACCGAGCTGTGCCCTCAGTAACGCTCGAATCACGCGATATCACGATTTTGGTGCTGTTCATCGTTTCGTTCACCACAGCTGTGCCTGACAACTTTTAACACATGGATCTTGTGTATTTGAGGAGAATGAAGTTTTTTGATACATTTACACCGAGCTGTGCTCTCAGAAACGCTCGAAACACGCGATATCACGATTTTGGTGTTCTTCAGTGTTTCGTTCGCCACAGCTGTGCCAGACAACTTTTAACGCATGGATCTTGTGTATTTGAGTAGAATGAAGGTTTTTGACACACTTACACCGAGCTGTGCTCCCAGAAACGCTCGAAACACGCGACATCACGATTTTGGTGTTCTTCAATGTTTCGTTCGCTACAGCTGTGCCAGACAACTTTCAATACATAGATCGTGTGTATTTAAGTATAATGAAGGATTTTGACACATTTACACCGAGCTGTGCTCTTAGAAACGCTCGAAACCCGCGATATCACGATTTTGGTGCTGTTCAATCTTTCGTTCACCACAGCTGTGCCAGACAACTTTTAACACATGGATCTTGTGTATTTGTGTAGAATGAAGATTTTTGACACATTTACACCGAGCTGTGCTCTCAGAAACGCTCGAAACACGCTATACCACGATTTTGGTGTTCTTCAATGTTTCGTTCGCCACACCTATGCCAGACAACTTTTAACACATGAATCTTGTGTATTTGAGTAGAATGAAGGTTTTTGACACACTTACACCGAGCTGTGCTCCCAGAAACGCTCGAAACACGCGACATCACGATTTTGGTGCTGTTCAAAGTTTCGTTCACCACGGCTGTGCCAGACAACTTTTAACACATGGATCTTGTATATTTGAGTAGAATGAAGGTTTTTGACACATTTACACCGAGCTGTGCTCTCAGAAACGCTCGAAACACGCGATATCACGATTTTGGTGTTCTTGAATGTTTCGTTCGCCACAGCTGTGCCAGACAACTTTTAACGCATGCATATTACGCACTTGAATAGAATGAAGGTTTTTGACACATTTGCACCGAGCTGTGCTCTCAGAAACGCTATAAACACGCGACATCACGATTTTGGTGCTGTTCAATGTTTCGTTCACCACGGCTGTGCCAGACAACTTTTAACACATGGATCTTGTGTATTTGAGTAGAATAATTTTTTTTGACACATTTACACCGAGCTGTGCTCTCAGAAACGCTCGAAACACGCGATATCACGATTTTGGTGCTGTTCAAAGTTTCGTTCACCACGGCTGTGCCAGACAACTTTTAACACATGGATCTTGTGTATTTGAGTAGAATGAAGGTTTTTGACACATTTGCACCGAGCTGGCTCTCAGAAACGCTCGAAACACGCGATATCACGATTTTGGTGTTCTTCAATGTTTCGTTCGCCACAGCTGTGTCAGACAACTTTTAACGCATGCATATTGTGCATTTGAGTAGAATGAAGGTTTTTGACTCATTTCCACTGAGCTGTGGCTCTCAGAAACGCTCGAAACACGCGTAATCACGATTTTGGTATTCTTCAATGTTTCGTTCGCCACAGCTGTGCCAGATGACGTCTAACGCATGGATGTTGTGTATTTGAGTAGAATGAAGGTTTTTGACACTTTTCCGCCAAGCTGCGCTCTCAGTAACTCTCGAATCACGCGATATCACGATTTTGGTTCTGTTCAATGTTTCGTTCACCACAGCTGTGCCAGACAACTTTTAACGCATGGATCTTGTGTATTTGAGTAGAATGAAGGTTTTTGACACATTTGCACCGAGCTGTGCCCTCAGTAACGCTCGAATCACGCGATATCACGATTTTGGTGCTGTTCATCGTTTCGTTCACCACAGCTGTGAGTGACAACTTTTAACACATGGATCTTGTGTATTTGAGGAGAATGAAGTTTTTTGATACATTTACACCGAGCTGTGCTCTCAGAAACGCTCGAAACACGCGATATCACGATTTTGGTGTTCTTCAGTGTTTCGTTCGCCACAGCTGTGCCAGACAACTTTTAACGCATGGATCTTGTGTATTTGAGTAGAATGAAGGTTTTTGACACACTTACACCGAGCTGTGCTCCCAGAAACGCTCGAAACACGCGACATCACGATTTTGGTGTTCTTCAATGTTTCGTTCGCTACAGCTGTGCCAGACAACTTTCAATACATGGATCGTGTGTATTTAAGTATAATGAAGGATTTTGACACATTTACACCGAGCTGTGCTCTTAGAAACGCTCGAAACCCGCGATATCACGATTTTGGTGCTGTTCAATGTTTCGTTCACCACAGCTGTGCCAGACAACTTTTAACACATGGATCTTGTGTATTTGTGTAGAATGAAGATTTTTGACACATTTACACCGAGCTGTGCTCTCAGAAACGCTCGAAACACGCTATACCACGATTTTGGTGTTCTTCAATGTTTCGTTCGCCACACCTATGCCAGACAACTTTTAACACATGAATCTTGTGTATTTGAGTAGAATGAAGGTTTTTGACACACTTACACCGAGCTGTGCTCCCAGAAACGCTCGAAACACGCGACATCACGATTTTGGTGCTGTTCAAAGTTTCGTTCACCACGGCTGTGCCAGACAACTTTTAACACATGGATCTTGTATATTTGAGTAGAATGAAGGTTTTTGACACATTTACACCGAGCTGTGCTCTCAGAAACGCTCGAAACACGCGATATCACGATTTTGGTGTTCTTGAATGTTTCGTTCGCCACAGCTGTGCCAGACAACTTTTAACGCATGCATATTACGCACTTGAATAGAATGAAGGTTTTTGACACATTTGCACCGAGCTGTGCTCTCAGAAACGCTATAAACACGCGACATCACGATTTTGGTGCTGTTCAATGTTTCGTTCACCACGGCTGTGCCAGACAACTTTTAACACATGGATCTTGTGTATTTGAGTAGAATAATTTTTTTTGACACATTTACACCGAGCTGTGCTCTCAGAAACGCTCGAAACACGCGATATCACGATTTTGGTGCTGTTCAAAGTTTCGTTCACCACGGCTGTGCCAGACAACTTTTAACACATGGATCTTGTGTATTTGAGTAGAATGAAGGTTTTTGACACATTTGCACCGAGCTGGCTCTCAGAAACGCTCGAAACACGCGATATCACGATTTTGGTGTTCTTCAATGTTTCGTTCGCCACAGCTGTGTCAGACAACTTTTAACGCATGCATATTGTGCATTTGAGTAGAATGAAGGTTTTTGACTTATTTCCACTGAGCTGTGGCTCTCAGAAACGCTCGAAACACGCGTAATCACGATTTTGGTATTCTTCAATGTTTCGTTCGCCACAGCTGTGCCAGATGACGTCTAACGCATGGATGTTGTGTATTTGAGTAGAATGAAGGTTTTTGACACTTTTCCGCCAAGCTGCGCTCTCAGTAACTCTCGAATCACGCGATATCACGATTTTGGTTCTGTTCAATGTTTCGTTCACCACAGCTGTGCCAGACAACTTTTAACACATGGATCTTGTGTATTTGTGTAGAATGAAGATTTTTGACACATTTACACCGAGCTGTGCTCTCAGAAACGCTCGAAACACGCTATACCACGATTTTGGTGTTCTTCAATGTTTCGTTCGCCACACCTATGCCAGACAACTTTTAACACATGAATCTTGTGTATTTGAGTAGAATGAAGGTTTTTGACACACTTACACCGAGCTGTGCTCCCAGAAACGCTCGAAACACGCGACATCACGATTTTGGTGCTGTTCAAAGTTTCGTTCACCACGGCTGTGCCAGACAACTTTTAACACATGGATCTTGTATATTTGAGTAGAATGAAGGTTTTTGACACATTTACACCGAGCTGTGCTCTCAGAAACGCTCGAAACACGCGATATCACGATTTTGGTGTTCTTGAATGTTTCGTTCGCCACAGCTGTGCCAGACAACTTTTAACGCATGCATATTACGCACTTGAATAGAATGAAGGTTTTTGACACATTTGCACCGAGCTGTGCTCTCAGAAACGCTATAAACACGCGACATCACGATTTTGGTGCTGTTCAATGTTTCGTTCACCACGGCTGTGCCAGACAACTTTTAACACATGGATCTTGTGTATTTGAGTAGAATAATTTTTTTTGACACATTTACACCGAGCTGTGCTCTCAGAAACGCTCGAAACACGCGATATCACGATTTTGGTGCTGTTCAAAGTTTCGTTCACCACGGCTGTGCCAGACAACTTTTAACACATGGATCTTGTGTATTTGAGTAGAATGAAGGTTTTTGACACATTTGCACCGAGCTGGCTCTCAGAAACGCTCGAAACACGCGATATCACGATTTTGGTGTTCTTCAATGTTTCGTTCGCCACAGCTGTGTCAGACAACTTTTAACGCATGCATATTGTGCATTTGAGTAGAATGAAGGTTTTTGACTTATTTCCACTGAGCTGTGGCTCTCAGAAACGCTCGAAACACGCGTAATCACGATTTTGGTATTCTTCAATGTTTCGTTAGCCACAGCTGTGCCAGATGACGTTTAACGCATGGATGTTGTGTATTTGAGTAGAATGAAGGTTTTTGACACTTTTCCGCCAAGCTGTGCTCTCAGAAAAGCTCGAAACACGCGATATCACGATTTTGGTGCTGTTCATCGTTTCGTTCACCACAGCTGTGCCTGACAACTTTTAACACATGGATCTTGTGTATTTGAGGAGAATGAAGTTTTTTGATACATTTACACCGAGCTGTGCTCTCAGAAACGCTCGAAACACGCGATATCACGATTTTGGTGTTCTTCAGTGTTTCGTTCGCCACAGCTGTGGCAGACAACTTTTAACACATGGATCTTGTGTATTTGTGTAGAATGAAGATTTTTGACACATTTACACCGAGCTGTGCTCTTAGAAACGCTCGAAACCCGCGATATCACGATTTTGGTGCTGTTCAATGTTTCGTTCACCACAGCTGTGCCAGACAACTTTTAACACATGGATCTTGTATATTTGAGTAGAATGAAGGTTTTTGACACATTTGCACCGAGCTGTGCCCTCAGTAACGCTCGAATCACGCGATATCACGATTTTGGTGCTGTTCATCGTTTCGTTCGCCACAGCTGTGCCAGACAACTTTTAATACATGGATCGTGTGTATTTAAGTAGAATGAAGGTTTTGATACATTTACACCGAGCTGTGCTCCCAGAAACGCTCGAAACACGCGATATCACGATTTTGGTGCTGTTCAATGTTTCGTTCACCACGGCTGTGCCAGACAACTTTTAACACATGGATCATGTGTATTTGAGTAGAATAAATTTTTTTGACACATTTACACCGAGCTGTGCTCTCAGAAACGCTCGAAACACGCGATATAACGATTTTGGTGTTCTTCAATGTTTCGTTCGTCACAGCTGTGCCAGACAACATTTAATACATGGATCGTGTGAATTTAAGTAGAATGAAGGTTTTTGACACATTTACACCGAGCTGTGCTCTCAGAAACGCTCGAAACCCGCGATATCACGATTTTGGTGCTGTTCAATGTTTCGTTCACCACAGCTGTGCCAGACAACTATTAACACATTGATCTTGTGTATTCGAGTAGAATGAAGATTTTTGACACATTTACACCGAGCTGTGCTCTCAGAAACGCTCGAAACACGCGATATCACGATTTCGGTGCTGTCCAAAGTTTCGTTCACCGCAGCTGTGCCAGACAACTTTTAACACATGGATCTTGTGTATTTGAGTAGAATGAAGGTTTTTGACACACTTACACCGAGCTGTGCTCCCAGAAACGCTCGAAACACGCGACATCACGAATTTGGTGCTGTTCAAGGTTTCGTTCACCACGGCTGTGCCAGACAACTTTTAACACATGGATCTTGTGTATTTGAGTAGAATGAAGGTTTTTGACACATTTACACCGAGCTGTGCTCTCAGAAACGCTCGAAACACGCGATATCACGATTTTGGTGCTGTTCAAGGTTTCGTTCACCACGGCTGTGCCAGACAACTTTTAACACATGGATCTTGTGTATTTGAGTAGAATGAAGGTTTTTGACACATTTACACCGAGCTGTGCTCTCAGAAACGCTCGAAACACGCGATATCACGATTTTGGTGTTCTTCAATGTTTCGTTCGCCACAGCTGTGTCAGACAACTTTTAACGCATGCATATTGTGCGTTTGAGTAGAATGAAGGTTTTTCACTTATTTGCACTGAGCTGTGGCTCTCAGAAACGCTCGAAACACGCGTAATCACGATTTTGGTATTCTTCAATGTTTCGTTCGCCACAGCTGTGCCAGATGACGTTTAACGCATGGATGTTGTGTATTTGAGTAGAATGAAGGTTTTTGACACTTTTCCGCCAAGCTGTGCTCTCAGTAACTCTCGAATCACGCGATATCACGATTTTGGTTCTGTTCAATGTTTCGTTCACCACAGCTGTGCCAGACAACTTTTAACGCATGGATCTTGTGTATTTGAGTAGAATGAAGGTTTTTGACACATTTGCACCGAGCTGTGCCCTCAGTAACGCTCGAATCACGCGATATCACGATTTTGGTGCTGTTCATCGTTTCGTTCACCACAGCTGTGCCTGACAACTTTTAACACATGGATCTTGTGTATTTGAGGAGAATGAAGTTTTTTGATACATTTACTCCGAGCTGTGCTCTCAGAAACGCTCGAAACACGCGATATCACGATTTTGGTATTCTTCAGTGTTTCGTTCGCCACAGCTGTGCCAGACAACTTTTAACGAGTGGATCTTGTGTATTTGAGTAGAATGAAGGTTTTTGACACATTTACACCGAGTTGTGCTCTCAGAAACGCTCGAAACACGCGATATCACGATTTTGGTGTTCTTCAATGTTTCGTTCGCCACAGCTGTGTCTGACAACTTTTAACGCATGCATATTGTGCATTTGAGTAGAATGAAGGTTTTTGACTTATTTCCACTGAGCTGTGGCTCTCAGAAACGCTCGAAACACGCGTAATCACGATTTTGGTATTCTTCAATGTTTCGTTCGCCACAGCTGTGCCAGATGACGTTTAACGCATGGATGTTGTGTATTTGAGTAGAATGAAGGTTTTTGACACTTTTCCGCCAAGCTGTGCTCTCAGTAACTCTCGAAGCACGCGATATCACGATTTTGGTTCTGTTCAATGTTTCGTTCACCACAGCTGTGCCAGACAACTTTTAACGCATGGATGTTGTGTATTTGAGTAGAATGAATGTTTTTGACACTTTTCCGCCAAGCTGTGCTCTCAGTAACTCTCGAATCACGCGATATCACGATTTTGGTTCTGTTCAATGTTTCGTTCACCACAGCTGTGCCAGACAACTTTTAACGCATGGATCTTGTGTATTTGAGTAGAATGAAGGTTTTTGACACATTTGCACCGAGCTGTGCCCTCAGTAACGCTCGAATCACGCGATATCACGATTTTGGTGCTGTTCATCGTTTCGTTCGCCACAGCTGTGCCAGACAACTTTTAATACATGGATCGTGTGTATTTAAGTAGAATGAAGGTTTTGATACATTTACACCGAGCTGTGCTCTCAGAAACGCTCGAAACCCGCGATATCACGATTTTGGTGCTGTTCAATGTTTCGTTCACCACAGCTGTGCCAGACAACTTTTAAAACACGGATCTTGTGTATTTGAGTAGAATGAAGGTTTTTGACACACCTACACCGAGCTGTGCTCCCAGAAACGCTCGAAACACGCGACATCACGATTTTGGTGCTGTTCAAAGTTTCGTTCACTACGGCTGTGCCAGACAACTTTTAACACATGGATCTTGTGTATTTGAGTAGAATGAAGGTTTTTGACACATTCACACCGAGCTGTGCTGTCAGAAACGCTCGAAACACGCGATATCACGATTTTGGTGTTCTTCAATGTTTCGTTCGCCACAGCTGTGCCAGACAACTTTTAACGCATGCATATTAGGCATTTGAGTAGAATGAAGGTTTTTTACACATTTGCACCGAGCTGTGCTCTCAGAAATGCTCGAAACACGCAATATCACGATTTTGGTGTTCTTCGATGTTTCGTTCGCCTCAGCTGTGCCAGACAACTTTTAACGCATGCATATTAGGCATTTGAGTAGAATGAAGGTTTTTTACACTTTTGCACCGAGCTGTGCCCTCAGTAACGCTCGAATCACGCGATATCACGATTTTCGTGCTGTTCATCGTTTCGTTCACCACTGCTGTGCCTGACAACTTCTAACACATGGATCTTGTGTATTTGAGTAGAATGAAGGTTTTTGATACATTTACACTGAGCTGTGCTCTCAGAAACGCTCGAAACACGCGATATCACGATTTTGGTGTTCTTCAATGTTTCGTTCGCCACAGCTGTGCCAGACAACTTTTAACGCATGCATATTAGGCATTTGAGTAGAATGAAGGTTTTTTACACTTTTGCACCGAGCTGTGCCCTCAGTAACGCTCGAATCACGTGATATCACGATTTTGGTGTTCTTCAATGTTTCGTTTGCCACAGCTTTACCAGACAACTTTTAACGCATGCATATTACGCACTTGAATAGAATGAAGGTTTTTGACACATTTGCACCGAGCTGTGCTCTCAGAAAGGCTCTAAACACGCGACATCACGATTTTGGTGCTGTTCAATGTTTCGTTCACCACGGCTGTGCCAGACAACTTTTAACACATGGATCTTGTGTATTTGAGTAGAATAAATTTTTTTGACACATTTACACCGAGATGTGCTCTCAGAAACGCTCGAAACACGCGATATCACGATTTTGGTGCTGTTCAAAGTTTCGTTCGCCACAGCTGTGCCAGACAACTTATAATACATGGATCGTGTGTATTTAAGTATAATGAAGGTTTTTGACACATTTACACCGAGCTGTGCTCTTAGAAACGCTCGAAACCCGCGATATCACGATTTTGGTGCTGTTCAATGTTTCGTTCACCACAGCTGTGCCAGACAACTTTTAACACATGGATCTTGTGTATTTGTGTAGAATGAAGGTTTTTGACACATTTGCACCGATCTATGCTCTCAGAAACGCTCTAAACACGCGATATCACGATTTTGGTGTTCTTCAATGTTTCGTTCGCCACAGCTGTGTCAGACAACTTTTAACGCATGCATATTGTGCATTTGAGTAGAATGAAGGTTTTTGACTTATTTCCACTGAGCTGTGGCTCTCAGAAACGCTCGAAACACGCGTAATCACGATTTTGGTATTCTTCAATGTTTCGTTCGCCACAGCTGTGCCAGATGACGTTTAACGCATGGATGTTGTGTATTTGAGTAGAATGAAGGTTTTTGACACTTTTCCGCCAAGCTGTGCTCTCAGTAACTCTCGAATCACGCGATATCACGATTTTGGTTCTGTTCAATGTTTCGTTCACCACAGCTGTGCCAGACAACTTTTAACGCATGGATCTTGTGTATTTGAGTAGAATGAAGGTTTTTGACACATTTGCACCGAGCTGTGCCCTGAGTAACGCTCGAATCACGCGATATCACGATTTTGGTGCTGTTCATCGTTTCGTTCACCACAGCTGTGCCTGACAACTTTTAACACATGGATCTTGTGTATTTGAGGAGAATGAAGTTTTTTGATACATTTACACCGAGCTGTGCTCTCAGAAACGCTCGAAACACGCGATATCACGATTTTGGTGTTCTTCAGTGTTTCGTTCGCCACAGCTGTGCCAGACAACTTTTAACGCATGGATCTTGTGTATTTGAGTAGAATGAAGGTTTTTGACACATTTACACCGAGTTGTGCTCTCAGAAACGCTCGAAACACGCGATATCACGATTTTGGTGTTCTTCAATGTTTCGTTCGCCACAGCTGTGCCAGACAACTTATAATACATGGATCGTGTGTATTTAAGTATAATGAAGGTTTTTGACACATTTACACCGAGCTGTGCTCTTAGAAACGCTCGAAACCCGCGATATCACGATTTTGGTGCTGTTCAATGTTTCGTTCACCACAGCTGTGCCAGACATCTTTTAACACATGGATCTTGTGTATTTGTATAGAATGAAGATTTTTGACACATTTACACCGAGCTGTGCTCTCAGATACGCTCGAAACACGCGATATCACGATTTTGGTGCTGTCCAAAGTTTCGTTCACCGCAGCTGTGCCAGACTACTTTTAGCACATGGATCTTGTGTATTTGAGTAGAATGAAGGTTTTTGACACACTTACACCGAGCTGTGCTCCCAGAAACGCTCGAAACCCGCGATAGCACGATTTTGGTGCTGTTCAATGTTTCGTTCACCACAGCTGTGCCAGACAACTTTTAAAACACGGATCTTGTGTATTTGAGTAGAATGAAGGTTTTTGACACACTTACACCGAGCTGTGCTCCCAGAAACGCTCGAAACACGCGACATCACGATTTTGGTGCTGTTCAAAGTTTCGTTCACTACGGCTGTGCCAGACAACTTTTAACACATGGATCTTGTGTATTTGAGTAGAATGAAGGTTTTTGACACATTCACACCGAGCTGTGCTGTCAGAAACGCTCGAAACACGCGATATCACGATTTTGGTGTTCTTCAATGTTTCGTTCGCCACAGCTGTGCCAGACAACTTTTAACGCATGCATATTAGGCATTTGAGTAGAATGAAGGTTTTTTACACATTTGCACCGAGCTGTGCTCTCAGAAATGCTCGAAACACGCAATATCACGATTTTGGTGTTCTTCGATGTTTCGTTCGCCTCAGCTGTGCCAGACAACTTTTAATGCATGCATATTAGGCATTTGAGTAGAATGAAGGTTTTTTACACTTTTGCACCGAGCTGTGCCCTCAGTAACGCTCGAATCACGCGATATCACGATTTTCGTGCTGTTCATTGTTTCGTTCACCACTGCTGTGCCTGACAACTTCTAACACATGGATCTTGTGTATTTGAGTAGAATGAAGGTTTTTGATACATTTACACTGAGCTGTGCTCTCAGAAACGCTCGAAACACGCGATATCACGATTTTGGTGTTCTTCAATGTTTCATTCGCCACAGCTGTGCCAGACAACTTTTAACGCATGCATATTACTCATTTGAGTAGAATGAAGGTTTTTTACACTTTTGCACCGAGCTGTGCCCTCAGTAACGCTCGAATCACGCGATATCACGATTTTGGTGCTGTCCATCGTTTCGATCACCTCAGCTGTGCCAGACAACTTTTAACACATGGATCTTGTGTATTTGAGTACAATGAAGGTTTTTGACACACTTACCCAGAGGTGTGGTCTCAGAAACGCTCGAAACACGCGACATCACGATTTTGGTGCTGTTCAAAGTTTCGTTCACCACGGCTGTGGCAGACAACTTTTAACACATGGATCTTGTATATTTGAGTAGAATGAAGGTTTTTGACACATTTACACCGAGCTGTGCTCTCAGAAACTCTCGAAACACGCGATATCACGATTTTGGTGTTCTTCAATGTTTCGTTCGCCACAGCTGTGCCAGACAACTTTTAACATATGGATCTTGTGTATTTGAGTAGAATGAAGGTTTTTGACACATTTACACCGAGTTGTGCTCTCAGAAACGCTCGAAACACGCGATATCACGATTTTGGTGTTCTTCAATGTTTCGTTCGCCACAGCTGTGCCAGACAACGTTTAATACATGAATCGTGTGTATTTAAGTAGAATGAAGGTTTTTGACACATTTACACCGAGCTGTGCTCTCAGAAACGCTCGAAACACACGATATCACGATTTTGGTGTTCTTCAATGTTTCGTTCGCCACAGGTGTGCCAGACAACTTTTAACACATGGATCTTGTGTATTTGAGTAGAATGAAGGTTTTTGACACATTTGCACCGAGCTGTGCCCTCAGTAACGCTCGAATCACGTGATATCACGATTTTGGTGTTCTTCAATGTTTCGTTTGCCACAGCTTTACCAGACAACTTTTAACGCATGCATATTACGCACTTGAATAGAATGAAGGTTTTTGACACATTTGCACCGAGCTGTGCTCTCAGAAAGGCTCTAAACACGCGACATCACGATTTTGGTGCTGTTCAATGTTTCGTTCACCACGGCTGTGCCAGACAACTTTTAACACATGGATCTTGTGTATTTGAGTAGAATAAATTTTTTTGACACATTTACGCCGAGATGTGCTCTCAGAAACGCTCGAAACACACGATATCACGATTTTGGTGCTGTTCAAAGTTTCGTTCGCCACAGCTGTGCCAGACAACTTATAATACATGGATCGTGTGTATTTAAGTATAATGAAGGTTTTTGACACATTTACACCGAGCTGTGCTCTTAGAAACGCTCGAAACCCGCGATATCACGATTTTGGTGCTGTTCAATGTTTCGTTCACCACAGCTGTGCCAGACAACTTTTAACACATGGATCTTGTGTATTTGTGTAGAATGAAGGTTTTTGACACATTTGCACCGAGCTATGCTCTCAGAAACGCTTTAAACACGCGATATCACGATTTTGGTGTTCTTCAATGTTTCGTTCGCCACAGCTGTGTCAGACAACTTTTAACGCATGCATATTGTGCATTTGAGTAGAATGAAGGTTTTTGACTTATTTCCACTGAGCTGTGGCTCTCAGAAACGCTCGAAACGCGCGTAATCACGATTTTGGTATTCTTCAATGTTTCGTTCGCCACAGCTGTGCCAGATGACGTTTAACGCATGGATGTTGTGTATTTGAGTAGAATGAAGGTTTTTGACACTTTTCCGCCAAGCTGTGCTCTCAGTAACTCTCGAATCACGCGATATCACGATTTTGGTTCTGTTCAATGTTTCGTTAACCACAGCTGTGCCAGACAACTTTTAACGCATGGATCTTGTGTATTTGAGTAGAATGAAGGTTTTTGACACATTTGCACCGAGCTGTGCCCTGAGTAACGCTCGAATCACGCGATATCACGATTTTGGTGCTGTTCATCGTTTCGTTCACCACAGCTGTGCCTGACAACTTTTAACACATGGATCTTGTGTATTTGAGGAGAATGAAGTTTTTTGATACATTTACACCTCGCTGTGCTCTCAGAAACGCTCGAAACACGCGATATCACGATTTTGGTGTTCTTCAGTGTTTCGTTCGCCACAGCTGTGCCAGACAACTTTTAACGCATGGATCTTGTGTATTTGAGTAGAATGAAGGTTTTTGACACATTTACACCGAGTTGTGCTCTCAGAAACGCTCGAAACACGCGATATCACGATTTTGGTGTTCTTCAATGTTTCGTTCGCCACAGCTGTGCCAGACAACTTATAATACATGGATCGTGTGTATTTAAGTATAATGAAGGTTTTTGACACATTTACACCGAGCTGTGCTCTTAGAAACGCTCGAAACCCGCGATATCACGATTTTGGTGCTGTTCAATGTTTCGTTCACCACAGCTGTGCCAGACATCTTTTAACACATGGATCTTGTGTATTTGTGTAGAATGAAGATTTTTGACACATTTACACCGAGCTGTGCTCTCAGAAACGCTCGAAACACGCGATATCACGATTTTGGTGCTGTCCAAAGTTTCGTTCACCGCAGCTGTGCCAGACAACTTTTAGCACATGGATCTTGTGTATTTGAGTAGAATGAAGGTTTTTGACACACTTACACCGAGCTGTGCTCCCAGAAACGCTCGAAACCCGCGATATCACGATTTTGGTGCTGTTCAATGTTTCGTTCACCACAGCTGTGCCAGACAACTTTTAAAACACGGATCTTGTGTATTTGAGTAGAATGAAGGTTTTTGACACACTTACACCGAGCTGTGCTCCCAGAAACGCTCGAAACACGCGACATCACGATTTTGGTGCTGTTCAAAGTTTCGTTCACTACGGCTGTGCCAGACAACTTTTAACACATGGATCTTGTGTATTTGAGTAGAATGAAGGTTTTTGACACATTCACACCGAGCTGTGCTGTCAGAAACGCTCGAAACACGCGATATCACGATTTTGGTGTTCTTCAATGTTTCGTTCGCCACAGCTGTGCCAGACAACTTTTAACGCATGCATATTAGGCATTTGAGTAGAATGAAGGTTTTTTACACATTTGCACCGAGCTGTGCTCTCAGAAATGCTCGAAACACGCAATATCACGATTTTGGTGTTCTTCGATGTTTCGTTCGCCTCAGCTGTGCCAGACAACTTTTAACGCATGCATATTAGGCATTTGAGTAGAATGAAGGTTTTTTACACTTTTGCACCGAGCTGTGCCCTCAGTAACGCTCGAATCACGCGATATCACGATTTTCGTGCTGTTCATCGTTTCGTTCACCACTGCTGTGCCTGACAACTTCTAACACATGGATCTTGTGTATTTGAGTAGAATGAAGGTTTTTGATACATTTACACTGAGCTGTGCTCTCAGAAACGCTCGAAACACGCGATATCACGATTTTGGTGTTCTTCAATGTTTCGTTCGCCACAGCTGTGCCAGACAACTTTTAACGCATGCATATTAGGCATTTGAGTAGAATGAAGGTTTTTTACACTTTTGCACCGAGCTGTGCCCTCAGTAACGCTCGAATCACGCGATATCACGATTTTGGTGCTGTTCATCGTTTCGATCACCTCAGCTGTGCCAGACAACTTTTAACACATGGATCTTGTGTATTTGAGTACAATGAAGGTTTTTGACACACTTACCCAGAGGTGTGGTCTCAGAAACGCTCGAAACACGCGACATCACGATTTTGGTGCTGTTCAAAGTTTCGTTCACCACGGCTGTGCCAGACAACTTTTAACACATGGATCTTGTATATTTGAGTAGAATGAAGGTTTTTGACACATTTACACCGAGCTGTGCTCTCAGAAACTCTCGAAACACGCGATATCACGATTTTGGTGTTCTTCAATGTTTCGTTCGCCACAGCTGTGCCAGACAACTTTTAACATATGGATCTTGTGTATTTGAGTAGAATGAAGGTTTTTGACACATTTACACCGAGTTGTGCTCTCAGAAACGCTCGAAACACGCGATATCACGATTTTGGTGTTGTTCAATGTTTCGTTCGCCACAGCTGTGCCAGATAACTTTTAATACATGGATCGTGTGTATTTAAGTATAATGAAGGTTTTTGACACATTTGCACCGAGCTGTGCTCTCAGAAACGCTCGAAACACGCGATATCACGATTTTGGTGTTCTTCAATGTTTCGTTCGCCACAGCTGTGTCAGACAACTTTTAACGCATGCATATTGTGCATTTGAGTAGAATGAAGGTTTTTGACTCATTTCCACTGAGCTGTGGCTCTCAGAAACGCTCGAAACACGCGTAATCACGATTTTGGTATTCTTCAATGTTTCGTTCGCCACAGCTGTGCCAGATGACGTCTAACGCATGGATGTTGTGTATTTGAGTAGAATGAAGGTTTTTGACACTTTTCCGCCAAGCTGCGCTCTCAGTAACTCTCGAATCACGCGATATCACGATTTTGGTTCTGTTCAATGTTTCGTTCACCACAGCTGTGCCAGACAACTTTTAACGCATGGATCTTGTGTATTTGAGTAGAATGAAGGTTTTTGACACATTTGCACCGAGCTGTGCCCTCAGTAACGCTCGAATCACGCGATATCACGATTTTGGTGCTGTTCATCGTTTCGTTCACCACAGCTGTGCCTGACAACTTTTAACACATGGATCTTGTGTATTTGAGGAGAATGAAGTTTTTTGATACATTTACACCGAGCTGTGCTCTCAGAAACGCTCGAAACACGCGATATCACGATTTTGGTGTTCTTCAGTGTTTCGTTCGCCACAGCTGTGCCAGACAACTTTTAACGCATGGATCTTGTGTATTTGAGTAGAATGAAGGTTTTTGACACACTTACACCGAGCTGTGCTCCCAGAAACGCTCGAAACACGCGACATCACGATTTTGGTGTTCTTCAATGTTTCGTTCGCTACAGCTGTGCCAGACAACTTTCAATACATGGATCGTGTGTATTTAAGTATAATGAAGGATTTTGACACATTTACACCGAGCTGTGCTCTTAGAAACGCTCGAAACCCGCGATATCACGATTTTGGTGCTGTTCAATCTTTCGTTCACCACAGCTGTGCCAGACAACTTTTAACACATGGATCTTGTGTATTTGTGTAGAATGAAGATTTTTGACACATTTACACCGAGCTGTGCTCTCAGAAACGCTCGAAACACGCTATACCACGATTTTGGTGTTCTTCAATGTTTCGTTCGCCACACCTATGCCAGACAACTTTTAACACATGAATCTTGTGTATTTGAGTAGAATGAAGGTTTTTGACACACTTACACCGAGCTGTGCTCCCAGAAACGCTCGAAACACGCGACATCACGATTTTGGTGCTGTTCAAAGTTTCGTTCACCACGGCTGTGCCAGACAACTTTTAACACATGGATCTTGTATATTTGAGTAGAATGAAGGTTTTTGACACATTTACACCGAGCTGTGCTCTCAGAAACGCTCGAAACACGCGATATCACGATTTTGGTGTTCTTGAATGTTTCGTTCGCCACAGCTGTGCCAGACAACTTTTAACGCATGCATATTACGCACTTGAATAGAATGAAGGTTTTTGACACATTTGCACCGAGCTGTGCTCTCAGAAACGCTATAAACACGCGACATCACGATTTTGGTGCTGTTCAATGTTTCGTTCACCACGGCTGTGCCAGACAACTTTTAACACATGGATCTTGTGTATTTGAGTAGAATAATTTTTTTTGACACATTTACACCGAGCTGTGCTCTCAGAAACGCTCGAAACACGCGATATCACGATTTTGGTGCTGTTCAAAGTTTCGTTCACCACGGATGTGCCAGACAACTTTTAACACATGGATCTTGTGTATTTGAGTAGAATGAAGGTTTTTGACACATTTGCACCGAGCTGGCTCTCAGAAACGCTCGAAACACGCGATATCACGATTTTGGTGTTCTTCAATGTTTCGTTCGCCACAGCTGTGTCAGACAACTTTTAACGCATGCATATTGTGCATTTGAGTAGAATGAAGGTTTTTGACTCATTTCCACTGAGCTGTGGCTCTCAGAAACGCTCGAAACACGCGTAATCACGATTTTGGTATTCTTCAATGTTTCGTTCGCCACAGCTGTGCCAGATGACGTCTAACGCATGGATGTTGTGTATTTGAGTAGAATGAAGGTTTTTGACACTTTTCCGCCAAGCTGCGCTCTCAGTAACTCTCGAATCACGCGATATCACGATTTTGGTTCTGTTCAATGTTTCGTTCACCACAGCTGTGCCAGACAACTTTTAACGCATGGATCTTGTGTATTTGAGTAGAATGAAGGTTTTTGACACATTTGCACCGAGCTGTGCCCTCAGTAACGCTCGAATCACGCGATATCACGATTTTGGTGCTGTTCATCGTTTCGTTCACCACAGCTGTGAGTGACAACTTTTAACACATGGATCTTGTGTATTTGAGGAGAATGAAGTTTTTTGATACATTTACACCGAGCTGTGCTCTCAGAAACGCTCGAAACACGCGATATCACGATTTTGGTGTTCTTCAGTGTTTCGTTCGCCACAGCTGTGCCAGACAACTTTTAACGCATGGATCTTGTGTATTTGAGTAGAATGAAGGTTTTTGACACACTTACACCGAGCTGTGCTCCCAGAAACGCTCGAAACACGCGACATCACGATTTTGGTGTTCTTCAATGTTTCGTTCGCTACAGCTGTGCCAGACAACTTTCAATACATGGATCGTGTGTATTTAAGTATAATGAAGGATTTTGACACATTTACACCGAGCTGTGCTCTTAGAAACGCTCGAAACCCGCGATATCACGATTTTGGTGCTGTTCAATGTTTCGTTCACCACAGCTGTGCCAGACAACTTTTAACACATGGATCTTGTGTATTTGTGTAGAATGAAGATTTTTGACACATTTACACCGAGCTGTGCTCTCAGAAACGCTCGAAACACGCTATACCACGATTTTGGTGTTCTTCAATGTTTCGTTCGCCACACCTATGCCAGACAACTTTTAACACATGAATCTTGTGTATTTGAGTAGAATGAAGGTTTTTGACACACTTACACCGAGCTGTGCTCCCAGAAACGCTCGAAACACGCGACATCACGATTTTGGTGCTGTTCAAAGTTTCGTTCACCACGGCTGTGCCAGACAACTTTTAACACATGGATCTTGTATATTTGAGTAGAATGAAGGTTTTTGACACATTTACACCGAGCTGTGCTCTCAGAAACGCTCGAAACACGCGATATCACGATTTTGGTGTTCTTGAATGTTTCGTTCGCCACAGCTGTGCCAGACAACTTTTAACGCATGCATATTACGCACTTGAATAGAATGAAGGTTTTTGACACATTTGCACCGAGCTGTGCTCTCAGAAACGCTATAAACACGCGACATCACGATTTTGGTGCTGTTCAATGTTTCGTTCACCACGGCTGTGCCAGACAACTTTTAACACATGGATCTTGTGTATTTGAGTAGAATAATTTTTTTTGACACATTTACACCGAGCTGTGCTCTCAGAAACGCTCGAAACACGCGATATCACGATTTTGGTGCTGTTCAAAGTTTCGTTCACCACGGCTGTGCCAGACAACTTTTAACACATGGATCTTGTGTATTTGAGTAGAATGAAGGTTTTTGACACATTTGCACCGAGCTGGCTCTCAGAAACGCTCGAAACACGCGATATCACGATTTTGGTGTTCTTCAATGTTTCGTTCGCCACAGCTGTGTCAGACAACTTTTAACGCATGCATATTGTGCATTTGAGTAGAATGAAGGTTTTTGACTTATTTCCACTGAGCTGTGGCTCTCAGAAACGCTCGAAACACGCGTAATCACGATTTTGGTATTCTTCAATGTTTCGTTCGCCACAGCTGTGCCAGATGACGTCTAACGCATGGATGTTGTGTATTTGAGTAGAATGAAGGTTTTTGACACTTTTCCGCCAAGCTGCGCTCTCAGTAACTCTCGAATCACGCGATATCACGATTTTGGTTCTGTTCAATGTTTCGTTCACCACAGCTGTGCCAGACAACTTTTAACACATGGATCTTGTGTATTTGTGTAGAATGAAGATTTTTGACACATTTACACCGAGCTGTGCTCTCAGAAACGCTCGAAACACGCTATACCACGATTTTGGTGTTCTTCAATGTTTCGTTCGCCACACCTATGCCAGACAACTTTTAACACATGAATCTTGTGTATTTGAGTAGAATGAAGGTTTTTGACACACTTACACCGAGCTGTGCTCCCAGAAACGCTCGAAACACGCGACATCACGATTTTGGTGCTGTTCAAAGTTTCGTTCACCACGGCTGTGCCAGACAACTTTTAACACATGGATCTTGTATATTTGAGTAGAATGAAGGTTTTTGACACATTTACACCGAGCTGTGCTCTCAGAAACGCTCGAAACACGCGATATCACGATTTTGGTGTTCTTGAATGTTTCGTTCGCCACAGCTGTGCCAGACAACTTTTAACGCATGCATATTACGCACTTGAATAGAATGAAGGTTTTTGACACATTTGCACCGAGCTGTGCTCTCAGAAACGCTATAAACACGCGACATCACGATTTTGGTGCTGTTCAATGTTTCGTTCACCACGGCTGTGCCAGACAACTTTTAACACATGGATCTTGTGTATTTGAGTAGAATAATTTTTTTTGACACATTTACACCGAGCTGTGCTCTCAGAAACGCTCGAAACACGCGATATCACGATTTTGGTGCTGTTCAAAGTTTCGTTCACCACGGCTGTGCCAGACAACTTTTAACACATGGATCTTGTGTATTTGAGTAGAATGAAGGTTTTTGACACATTTGCACCGAGCTGGCTCTCAGAAACGCTCGAAACACGCGATATCACGATTTTGGTGTTCTTCAATGTTTCGTTCGCCACAGCTGTGTCAGACAACTTTTAACGCATGCATATTGTGCATTTGAGTAGAATGAAGGTTTTTGACTTATTTCCACTGAGCTGTGGCTCTCAGAAACGCTCGAAACACGCGTAATCACGATTTTGGTATTCTTCAATGTTTCGTTAGCCACAGCTGTGCCAGATGACGTTTAACGCATGGATGTTGTGTATTTGAGTAGAATGAAGGTTTTTGACACTTTTCCGCCAAGCTGTGCTCTCAGAAAAGCTCGAAACACGCGATATCACGATTTTGGTGCTGTTCATCGTTTCGTTCACCACAGCTGTGCCTGACAACTTTTAACACATGGATCTTGTGTATTTGAGGAGAATGAAGTTTTTTGATACATTTACACCGAGCTGTGCTCTCAGAAACGCTCGAAACACGCGATATCACGATTTTGGTGTTCTTCAGTGTTTCGTTCGCCACAGCTGTGGCAGACAACTTTTAACACATGGATCTTGTGTATTTGTGTAGAATGAAGATTTTTGACACATTTACACCGAGCTGTGCTCTTAGAAACGCTCGAAACCCGCGATATCACGATTTTGGTGCTGTTCAATGTTTCGTTCACCACAGCTGTGCCAGACAACTTTTAACACATGGATCTTGTATATTTGAGTAGAATGAAGGTTTTTGACACATTTGCACCGAGCTGTGCCCTCAGTAACGCTCGAATCACGCGATATCACGATTTTGGTGCTGTTCATCGTTTCGTTCGCCACAGCTGTGCCAGACAACTTTTAATACATGGATCGTGTGTATTTAAGTAGAATGAAGGTTTTGATACATTTACACCGAGCTGTGCTCCCAGAAACGCTCGAAACACGCGATATCACGATTTTGGTGCTGTTCAATGTTTCGTTCACCACGGCTGTGCCAGACAACTTTTAACACATGGATCATGTGTATTTGAGTAGAATAAATTTTTTTGACACATTTACACCGAGCTGTGCTCTCAGAAACGCTCGAAACACGCGATATAACGATTTTGGTGTTCTTCAATGTTTCGTTCGTCACAGCTGTGCCAGACAACATTTAATACATGGATCGTGTGAATTTAAGTAGAATGAAGGTTTTTGACACATTTACACCGAGCTGTGCTCTCAGAAACGCTCGAAACCCGCGATATCACGATTTTGGTGCTGTTCAATGTTTCGTTCACCACAGCTGTGCCAGACAACTATTAACACATTGATCTTGTGTATTCGAGTAGAATGAAGATTTTTGACACATTTACACCGAGCTGTGCTCTCAGAAACGCTCGAAACACGCGATATCACGATTTCGGTGCTGTCCAAAGTTTCGTTCACCGCAGCTGTGCCAGACAACTTTTAACACATGGATCTTGTGTATTTGAGTAGAATGAAGGTTTTTGACACACTTACACCGAGCTGTGCTCCCAGAAACGCTCGAAACACGCGACATCACGAATTTGGTGCTGTTCAAGGTTTCGTTCACCACGGCTGTGCCAGACAACTTTTAACACATGGATCTTGTGTATTTGAGTAGAATGAAGGTTTTTGACACATTTACACCGAGCTGTGCTCTCAGAAACGCTCGAAACACGCGATATCACGATTTTGGTGCTGTTCAAGGTTTCGTTCACCACGGCTGTGCCAGACAACTTTTAACACATGGATCTTGTGTATTTGAGTAGAATGAAGGTTTTTGACACATTTACACCGAGCTGTGCTCTCAGAAACGCTCGAAACACGCGATATCACGATTTTGGTGTTCTTCAATGTTTCGTTCGCCACAGCTGTGTCAGACAACTTTTAACGCATGCATATTGTGCGTTTGAGTAGAATGAAGGTTTTTCACTTATTTGCACTGAGCTGTGGCTCTCAGAAACGCTCGAAACACGCGTAATCACGATTTTGGTATTCTTCAATGTTTCGTTCGCCACAGCTGTGCCAGACAACTTTTAACGCATGGATCTTGTGTATTTGAGTAGAATGAAGGTTTTTGACACATTTGCACCGAGCTGTGCCCTCAGTAACGCTCGAATCACGCGATATCACGATTTTGGTGCTGTTCATCGTTTCGTTCACCACAGCTGTGCCTGACAACTTTTAACACATGGATCTTGTGTATTTGAGGAGAATGAAGTTTTTTGATACATTTACTCCGAGCTGTGCTCTCAGAAACGCTCGAAACACGCGATATCACGATTTTGGTATTCTTCAGTGTTTCGTTCGCCACAGCTGTGCCAGACAACTTTTAACGAGTGGATCTTGTGTATTTGAGTAGAATGAAGGTTTTTGACACATTTACACCGAGTTGTGCTCTCAGAAACGCTCGAAACACGCGATATCACGATTTTGGTGTTCTTCAATGTTTCGTTCGCCACAGCTGTGTCTGACAACTTTTAACGCATGCATATTGTGCATTTGAGTAGAATGAAGGTTTTTGACTTATTTCCACTGAGCTGTGGCTCTCAGAAACGCTCGAAACACGCGTAATCACGATTTTGGTATTCTTCAATGTTTCGTTCGCCACAGCTGTGCCAGATGACGTTTAACGCATGGATGTTGTGTATTTGAGTAGAATGAAGGTTTTTGACACTTTTCCGCCAAGCTGTGCTCTCAGTAACTCTCGAAGCACGCGATATCACGATTTTGGTTCTGTTCAATGTTTCGTTCACCACAGCTGTGCCAGACAACTTTTAACGCATGGATGTTGTGTATTTGAGTAGAATGAATGTTTTTGACACTTTTCCGCCAAGCTGTGCTCTCAGTAACTCTCGAATCACGCGATATCACGATTTTGGTTCTGTTCAATGTTTCGTTCACCACAGCTGTGCCAGACAACTTTTAACGCATGGATCTTGTGTATTTGAGTAGAATGAAGGTTTTTGACACATTTGCACCGAGCTGTGCCCTCAGTAACGCTCGAATCACGCGATATCACGATTTTGGTGCTGTTCATCGTTTCGTTCGCCACAGCTGTGCCAGACAACTTTTAATACATGGATCGTGTGTATTTAAGTAGAATGAAGGTTTTGATACATTTACACCGAGCTGTGCTCTCAGAAACGCTCGAAACCCGCGATATCACGATTTTGGTGCTGTTCAATGTTTCGTTCACCACAGCTGTGCCAGACAACTTTTAAAACACGGATCTTGTGTATTTGAGTAGAATGAAGGTTTTTGACACACCTACACCGAGCTGTGCTCCCAGAAACGCTCGAAACACGCGACATCACGATTTTGGTGCTGTTCAAAGTTTCGTTCACTACGGCTGTGCCAGACAACTTTTAACACATGGATCTTGTGTATTTGAGTAGAATGAAGGTTTTTGACACATTCACACCGAGCTGTGCTGTCAGAAACGCTCGAAACACGCGATATCACGATTTTGGTGTTCTTCAATGTTTCGTTCGCCACAGCTGTGCCAGACAACTTTTAACGCATGCATATTAGGCATTTGAGTAGAATGAAGGTTTTTTACACATTTGCACCGAGCTGTGCTCTCAGAAATGCTCGAAACACGCAATATCACGATTTTGGTGTTCTTCGATGTTTCGTTCGCCTCAGCTGTGCCAGACAACTTTTAACGCATGCATATTAGGCATTTGAGTAGAATGAAGGTTTTTTACACTTTTGCACCGAGCTGTGCCCTCAGTAACGCTCGAATCACGCGATATCACGATTTTCGTGCTGTTCATCGTTTCGTTCACCACTGCTGTGCCTGACAACTTCTAACACATGGATCTTGTGTATTTGAGTAGAATGAAGGTTTTTGATACATTTACACTGAGCTGTGCTCTCAGAAACGCTCGAAACACGCGATATCACGATTTTGGTGTTCTTCAATGTTTCGTTCGCCACAGCTGTGCCAGACAACTTTTAACGCATGCATATTAGGCATTTGAGTAGAATGAAGGTTTTTTACACTTTTGCACCGAGCTGTGCCCTCAGTAACGCTCGAATCACGTGATATCACGATTTTGGTGTTCTTCAATGTTTCGTTTGCCACAGCTTTACCAGACAACTTTTAACGCATGCATATTACGCACTTGAATAGAATGAAGGTTTTTGACACATTTGCACCGAGCTGTGCTCTCAGAAAGGCTCTAAACACGCGACATCACGATTTTGGTGCTGTTCAATGTTTCGTTCACCACGGCTGTGCCAGACAACTTTTAACACATGGATCTTGTGTATTTGAGTAGAATAAATTTTTTTGACACATTTACACCGAGATGTGCTCTCAGAAACGCTCGAAACACGCGATATCACGATTTTGGTGCTGTTCAAAGTTTCGTTCGCCACAGCTGTGCCAGACAACTTATAATACATGGATCGTGTGTATTTAAGTATAATGAAGGTTTTTGACACATTTACACCGAGCTGTGCTCTTAGAAACGCTCGAAACCCGCGATATCACGATTTTGGTGCTGTTCAATGTTTCGTTCACCACAGCTGTGCCAGACAACTTTTAACACATGGATCTTGTGTATTTGTGTAGAATGAAGGTTTTTGACACATTTGCACCGATCTATGCTCTCAGAAACGCTCTAAACACGCGATATCACGATTTTGGTGTTCTTCAATGTTTCGTTCGCCACAGCTGTGTCAGACAACTTTTAACGCATGCATATTGTGCATTTGAGTAGAATGAAGGTTTTTGACTTATTTCCACTGAGCTGTGGCTCTCAGAAACGCTCGAAACACGCGTAATCACGATTTTGGTATTCTTCAATGTTTCGTTCGCCACAGCTGTGCCAGATGACGTTTAACGCATGGATGTTGTGTATTTGAGTAGAATGAAGGTTTTTGACACTTTTCCGCCAAGCTGTGCTCTCAGTAACTCTCGAATCACGCGATATCACGATTTTGGTTCTGTTCAATGTTTCGTTCACCACAGCTGTGCCAGACAACTTTTAACGCATGGATCTTGTGTATTTGAGTAGAATGAAGGTTTTTGACACATTTGCACCGAGCTGTGCCCTGAGTAACGCTCGAATCACGCGATATCACGATTTTGGTGCTGTTCATCGTTTCGTTCACCACAGCTGTGCCTGACAACTTTTAACACATGGATCTTGTGTATTTGAGGAGAATGAAGTTTTTTGATACATTTACACCGAGCTGTGCTCTCAGAAACGCTCGAAACACGCGATATCACGATTTTGGTGTTCTTCAGTGTTTCGTTCGCCACAGCTGTGCCAGACAACTTTTAACGCATGGATCTTGTGTATTTGAGTAGAATGAAGGTTTTTGACACATTTACACCGAGTTGTGCTCTCAGAAACGCTCGAAACACGCGATATCACGATTTTGGTGTTCTTCAATGTTTCGTTCGCCACAGCTGTGCCAGACAACTTATAATACATGGATCGTGTGTATTTAAGTATAATGAAGGTTTTTGACACATTTACACCGAGCTGTGCTCTTAGAAACGCTCGAAACCCGCGATATCACGATTTTGGTGCTGTTCAATGTTTCGTTCACCACAGCTGTGCCAGACATCTTTTAACACATGGATCTTGTGTATTTGTATAGAATGAAGATTTTTGACACATTTACACCGAGCTGTGCTCTCAGATACGCTCGAAACACGCGATATCACGATTTTGGTGCTGTCCAAAGTTTCGTTCACCGCAGCTGTGCCAGACTACTTTTAGCACATGGATCTTGTGTATTTGAGTAGAATGAAGGTTTTTGACACACTTACACCGAGCTGTGCTCCCAGAAACGCTCGAAACCCGCGATAGCACGATTTTGGTGCTGTTCAATGTTTCGTTCACCACAGCTGTGCCAGACAACTTTTAAAACACGGATCTTGTGTATTTGAGTAGAATGAAGGTTTTTGACACACTTACACCGAGCTGTGCTCCCAGAAACGCTCGAAACACGCGACATCACGATTTTGGTGCTGTTCAAAGTTTCGTTCACTACGGCTGTGCCAGACAACTTTTAACACATGGATCTTGTGTATTTGAGTAGAATGAAGGTTTTTGACACATTCACACCGAGCTGTGCTGTCAGAAACGCTCGAAACACGCGATATCACGATTTTGGTGTTCTTCAATGTTTCGTTCGCCACAGCTGTGCCAGACAACTTTTAACGCATGCATATTAGGCATTTGAGTAGAATGAAGGTTTTTTACACATTTGCACCGAGCTGTGCTCTCAGAAATGCTCGAAACACGCAATATCACGATTTTGGTGTTCTTCGATGTTTCGTTCGCCTCAGCTGTGCCAGACAACTTTTAATGCATGCATATTAGGCATTTGAGTAGAATGAAGGTTTTTTACACTTTTGCACCGAGCTGTGCCCTCAGTAACGCTCGAATCACGCGATATCACGATTTTCGTGCTGTTCATCGTTTCGTTCACCACTGCTGTGCCTGACAACTTCTAACACATGGATCTTGTGTATTTGAGTAGAATGAAGGTTTTTGATACATTTACACTGAGCTGTGCTCTCAGAAACGCTCGAAACACGCGATATCACGATTTTGGTGTTCTTCAATGTTTCATTCGCCACAGCTGTGCCAGACAACTTTTAACGCATGCATATTACTCATTTGAGTAGAATGAAGGTTTTTTACACTTTTGCACCGAGCTGTGCCCTCAGTAACGCTCGAATCACGCGATATCACGATTTTGGTGCTGTCCATCGTTTCGATCACCTCAGCTGTGCCAGACAACTTTTAACACATGGATCTTGTGTATTTGAGTACAATGAAGGTTTTTGACACACTTACCCAGAGGTGTGGTCTCAGAAACGCTCGAAACACGCGACATCACGATTTTGGTGCTGTTCAAAGTTTCGTTCACCACGGCTGTGGCAGACAACTTTTAACACATGGATCTTGTATATTTGAGTAGAATGAAGGTTTTTGACACATTTACACCGAGCTGTGCTCTCAGAAACTCTCGAAACACGCGATATCACGATTTTGGTGTTCTTCAATGTTTCGTTCGCCACAGCTGTGCCAGACAACTTTTAACATATGGATCTTGTGTATTTGAGTAGAATGAAGGTTTTTGACACATTTACACCGAGTTGTGCTCTCAGAAACGCTCGAAACACGCGATATCACGATTTTGGTGTTCTTCAATGTTTCGTTCGCCACAGCTGTGCCAGACAACGTTTAATACATGAATCGTGTGTATTTAAGTAGAATGAAGGTTTTTGACACATTTACACCGAGCTGTGCTCTCAGAAACGCTCGAAACACACGATATCACGATTTTGGTGTTCTTCAATGTTTCGTTCGCCACAGGTGTGCCAGACAACTTTTAACACATGGATCTTGTGTATTTGAGTAGAATGAAGGTTTTTGACACATTTGCACCGAGCTGTGCCCTCAGTAACGCTCGAATCACGTGATATCACGATTTTGGTGTTCTTCAATGTTTCGTTTGCCACAGCTTTACCAGACAACTTTTAACGCATGCATATTACGCACTTGAATAGAATGAAGGTTTTTGACACATTTGCACCGAGCTGTGCTCTCAGAAAGGCTCTAAACACGCGACATCACGATTTTGGTGCTGTTCAATGTTTCGTTCACCACGGCTGTGCCAGACAACTTTTAACACATGGATCTTGTGTATTTGAGTAGAATAAATTTTTTTGACACATTTACGCCGAGATGTGCTCTCAGAAACGCTCGAAACACACGATATCACGATTTTGGTGCTGTTCAAAGTTTCGTTCGCCACAGCTGTGCCAGACAACTTATAATACATGGATCGTGTGTATTTAAGTATAATGAAGGTTTTTGACACATTTACACCGAGCTGTGCTCTTAGAAACGCTCGAAACCCGCGATATCACGATTTTGGTGCTGTTCAATGTTTCGTTCACCACAGCTGTGCCAGACAACTTTTAACACATGGATCTTGTGTATTTGTGTAGAATGAAGGTTTTTGACACATTTGCACCGAGCTATGCTCTCAGAAACGCTTTAAACACGCGATATCACGATTTTGGTGTTCTTCAATGTTTCGTTCGCCACAGCTGTGTCAGACAACTTTTAACGCATGCATATTGTGCATTTGAGTAGAATGAAGGTTTTTGACTTATTTCCACTGAGCTGTGGCTCTCAGAAACGCTCGAAACGCGCGTAATCACGATTTTGGTATTCTTCAATGTTTCGTTCGCCACAGCTGTGCCAGATGACGTTTAACGCATGGATGTTGTGTATTTGAGTAGAATGAAGGTTTTTGACACTTTTCCGCCAAGCTGTGCTCTCAGTAACTCTCGAATCACGCGATATCACGATTTTGGTTCTGTTCAATGTTTCGTTAACCACAGCTGTGCCAGACAACTTTTAACGCATGGATCTTGTGTATTTGAGTAGAATGAAGGTTTTTGACACATTTGCACCGAGCTGTGCCCTGAGTAACGCTCGAATCACGCGATATCACGATTTTGGTGCTGTTCATCGTTTCGTTCACCACAGCTGTGCCTGACAACTTTTAACACATGGATCTTGTGTATTTGAGGAGAATGAAGTTTTTTGATACATTTACACCTCGCTGTGCTCTCAGAAACGCTCGAAACACGCGATATCACGATTTTGGTGTTCTTCAGTGTTTCGTTCGCCACAGCTGTGCCAGACAACTTTTAACGCATGGATCTTGTGTATTTGAGTAGAATGAAGGTTTTTGACACATTTACACCGAGTTGTGCTCTCAGAAACGCTCGAAACACGCGATATCACGATTTTGGTGTTCTTCAATGTTTCGTTCGCCACAGCTGTGCCAGACAACTTATAATACATGGATCGTGTGTATTTAAGTATAATGAAGGTTTTTGACACATTTACACCGAGCTGTGCTCTTAGAAACGCTCGAAACCCGCGATATCACGATTTTGGTGCTGTTCAATGTTTCGTTCACCACAGCTGTGCCAGACATCTTTTAACACATGGATCTTGTGTATTTGTGTAGAATGAAGATTTTTGACACATTTACACCGAGCTGTGCTCTCAGAAACGCTCGAAACACGCGATATCACGATTTTGGTGCTGTCCAAAGTTTCGTTCACCGCAGCTGTGCCAGACAACTTTTAGCACATGGATCTTGTGTATTTGAGTAGAATGAAGGTTTTTGACACACTTACACCGAGCTGTGCTCCCAGAAACGCTCGAAACCCGCGATATCACGATTTTGGTGCTGTTCAATGTTTCGTTCACCACAGCTGTGCCAGACAACTTTTAAAACACGGATCTTGTGTATTTGAGTAGAATGAAGGTTTTTGACACACTTACACCGAGCTGTGCTCCCAGAAACGCTCGAAACACGCGACATCACGATTTTGGTGCTGTTCAAAGTTTCGTTCACTACGGCTGTGCCAGACAACTTTTAACACATGGATCTTGTGTATTTGAGTAGAATGAAGGTTTTTGACACATTCACACCGAGCTGTGCTGTCAGAAACGCTCGAAACACGCGATATCACGATTTTGGTGTTCTTCAATGTTTCGTTCGCCACAGCTGTGCCAGACAACTTTTAACGCATGCATATTAGGCATTTGAGTAGAATGAAGGTTTTTTACACATTTGCACCGAGCTGTGCTCTCAGAAATGCTCGAAACACGCAATATCACGATTTTGGTGTTCTTCGATGTTTCGTTCGCCTCAGCTGTGCCAGACAACTTTTAACGCATGCATATTAGGCATTTGAGTAGAATGAAGGTTTTTTACACTTTTGCACCGAGCTGTGCCCTCAGTAACGCTCGAATCACGCGATATCACGATTTTCGTGCTGTTCATCGTTTCGTTCACCACTGCTGTGCCTGACAACTTCTAACACATGGATCTTGTGTATTTGAGTAGAATGAAGGTTTTTGATACATTTACACTGAGCTGTGCTCTCAGAAACGCTCGAAACACGCGATATCACGATTTTGGTGTTCTTCAATGTTTCGTTCGCCACAGCTGTGCCAGACAACTTTTAACGCATGCATATTAGGCATTTGAGTAGAATGAAGGTTTTTTACACTTTTGCACCGAGCTGTGCCCTCAGTAACGCTCGAATCACGCGATATCACGATTTTGGTGCTGTTCATCGTTTCGATCACCTCAGCTGTGCCAGACAACTTTTAACACATGGATCTTGTGTATTTGAGTACAATGAAGGTTTTTGACACACTTACCCAGAGGTGTGGTCTCAGAAACGCTCGAAACACGCGACATCACGATTTTGGTGCTGTTCAAAGTTTCGTTCACCACGGCTGTGCCAGACAACTTTTAACACATGGATCTTGTATATTTGAGTAGAATGAAGGTTTTTGACACATTTACACCGAGCTGTGCTCTCAGAAACTCTCGAAACACGCGATATCACGATTTTGGTGTTCTTCAATGTTTCGTTCGCCACAGCTGTGCCAGACAACTTTTAACATATGGATCTTGTGTATTTGAGTAGAATGAAGGTTTTTGACACATTTACACCGAGTTGTGCTCTCAGAAACGCTCGAAACACGCGATATCACGATTTTGGTGTTGTTCAATGTTTCGTTCGCCACAGCTGTGCCAGATAACTTTTAATACATGGATCGTGTGTATTTAAGTATAATGAAGGTTTTTGACACATTTGCACCGAGCTGTGCTCTCAGAAACGCTCGAAACACGCGATATCACGATTTTGGTGTTCTTCAATGTTTCGTTCGCCACAGCTGTGTCAGACAACTTTTAACGCATGCATATTGTGCATTTGAGTAGAATGAAGGTTTTTGACTCATTTCCACTGAGCTGTGGCTCTCAGAAACGCTCGAAACACGCGTAATCACGATTTTGGTATTCTTCAATGTTTCGTTCGCCACAGCTGTGCCAGATGACGTCTAACGCATGGATGTTGTGTATTTGAGTAGAATGAAGGTTTTTGACACTTTTCCGCCAAGCTGCGCTCTCAGTAACTCTCGAATCACGCGATATCACGATTTTGGTTCTGTTCAATGTTTCGTTCACCACAGCTGTGCCAGACAACTTTTAACGCATGGATCTTGTGTATTTGAGTAGAATGAAGGTTTTTGACACATTTGCACCGAGCTGTGCCCTCAGTAACGCTCGAATCACGCGATATCACGATTTTGGTGCTGTTCATCGTTTCGTTCACCACAGCTGTGCCTGACAACTTTTAACACATGGATCTTGTGTATTTGAGGAGAATGAAGTTTTTTGATACATTTACACCGAGCTGTGCTCTCAGAAACGCTCGAAACACGCGATATCACGATTTTGGTGTTCTTCAGTGTTTCGTTCGCCACAGCTGTGCCAGACAACTTTTAACGCATGGATCTTGTGTATTTGAGTAGAATGAAGGTTTTTGACACACTTACACCGAGCTGTGCTCCCAGAAACGCTCGAAACACGCGACATCACGATTTTGGTGTTCTTCAATGTTTCGTTCGCTACAGCTGTGCCAGACAACTTTCAATACATGGATCGTGTGTATTTAAGTATAATGAAGGATTTTGACACATTTACACCGAGCTGTGCTCTTAGAAACGCTCGAAACCCGCGATATCACGATTTTGGTGCTGTTCAATCTTTCGTTCACCACAGCTGTGCCAGACAACTTTTAACACATGGATCTTGTGTATTTGTGTAGAATGAAGATTTTTGACACATTTACACCGAGCTGTGCTCTCAGAAACGCTCGAAACACGCTATACCACGATTTTGGTGTTCTTCAATGTTTCGTTCGCCACACCTATGCCAGACAACTTTTAACACATGAATCTTGTGTATTTGAGTAGAATGAAGGTTTTTGACACACTTACACCGAGCTGTGCTCCCAGAAACGCTCGAAACACGCGACATCACGATTTTGGTGCTGTTCAAAGTTTCGTTCACCACGGCTGTGCCAGACAACTTTTAACACATGGATCTTGTATATTTGAGTAGAATGAAGGTTTTTGACACATTTACACCGAGCTGTGCTCTCAGAAACGCTCGAAACACGCGATATCACGATTTTGGTGTTCTTGAATGTTTCGTTCGCCACAGCTGTGCCAGACAACTTTTAACGCATGCATATTACGCACTTGAATAGAATGAAGGTTTTTGACACATTTGCACCGAGCTGTGCTCTCAGAAACGCTATAAACACGCGACATCACGATTTTGGTGCTGTTCAATGTTTCGTTCACCACGGCTGTGCCAGACAACTTTTAACACATGGATCTTGTGTATTTGAGTAGAATAATTTTTTTTGACACATTTACACCGAGCTGTGCTCTCAGAAACGCTCGAAACACGCGATATCACGATTTTGGTGCTGTTCAAAGTTTCGTTCACCACGGCTGTGCCAGACAACTTTTAACACATGGATCTTGTGTATTTGAGTAGAATGAAGGTTTTTGACACATTTGCACCGAGCTGGCTCTCAGAAACGCTCGAAACACGCGATATCACGATTTTGGTGTTCTTCAATGTTTCGTTCGCCACAGCTGTGTCAGACAACTTTTAACGCATGCATATTGTGCATTTGAGTAGAATGAAGGTTTTTGACTCATTTCCACTGAGCTGTGGCTCTCAGAAACGCTCGAAACACGCGTAATCACGATTTTGGTATTCTTCAATGTTTCGTTCGCCACAGCTGTGCCAGATGACGTCTAACGCATGGATGTTGTGTATTTGAGTAGAATGAAGGTTTTTGACACTTTTCCGCCAAGCTGCGCTCTCAGTAACTCTCGAATCACGCGATATCACGATTTTGGTTCTGTTCAATGTTTCGTTCACCACAGCTGTGCCAGACAACTTTTAACGCATGGATCTTGTGTATTTGAGTAGAATGAAGGTTTTTGACACATTTGCACCGAGCTGTGCCCTCAGTAACGCTCGAATCACGCGATATCACGATTTTGGTGCTGTTCATCGTTTCGTTCACCACAGCTGTGCCTGACAACTTTTAACACATGGATCTTGTGTATTTGAGGAGAATGAAGTTTTTTGATACATTTACACCGAGCTGTGCTCTCAGAAACGCTCGAAACACGCGATATCACGATTTTGGTGTTCTTCAGTGTTTCGTTCGCCACAGCTTTGCCAGACAACTTTTAACGCATGGATCTTGTGTATTTGAGTAGAATGAAGGTTTTTGACACACTTACACCGAGCTGTGCTCCCAGAAACGCTCGAAACACGCGACATCACGATTTTGGTGTTCTTCAATGTTTCGTTCGCTACAGCTGTGCCAGACAACTTTCAATACATGGATCGTGTGTATTTAAGTATAATGAAGGATTTTGACACATTTACACCGAGCTGTGCTCTTAGAAACGCTCGAAACCCGCGATATCACGATTTTGGTGCGGTTCAATGTTTCGTTCACCACAGCTGTGCCAGACAACTTTTAACACATGGATCTTGTGTATTTGTGTAGAATGAAGATTTTTGACACATTTACACCGAGCTGTGCTCTCAGAAACGCTCGAAACACGCTATACCACGATTTTGGTGTTCTTCAATGTTTCGTTCGCCACACCTATGCCAGACAACTTTTAACACATGAATCTTGTGTATTTGAGTAGAATGAAGGTTTTTGACACACTTACACCGAGCTGTGCTCCCAGAAACGCTCGAAACACGCGACATCACGATTTTGGTGCTGTTCAAAGTTTCGTTCACCACGGCTGTGCCAGACAACTTTTAACACATGGATCTTGTATATTTGAGTAGAATGAAGGTTTTTGACACATTTACACCGAGCTGTGCTCTCAGAAACGCTCGAAACACGCGATATCACGATTTTGGTGTTCTTGAATGTTTCGTTCGCCACAGCTGTGCCAGACAACTTTTAACGCATGCATATTACGCACTTGAATAGAATGAAGGTTTTTGACACATTTGCACCGAGCTGTGCTCTCAGAAACGCTATAAACACGCGACATCACGATTTTGGTGCTGTTCAATGTTTCGTTCACCACGGCTGTGCCAGACAACTTTTAACACATGGATCTTGTGTATTTGAGTAGAATAATTTTTTTTGACACATTTACACCGAGCTGTGCTCTCAGAAACGCTCGAAACACGCGATATCACGATTTTGGTGCTGTTCAAAGTTTCGTTCACCACGGCTGTGCCAGACAACTTTTAACACATGGATCTTGTGTATTTGAGTAGAATGAAGGTTTTTGACACATTTGCACCGAGCTGGCTCTCAGAAACGCTCGAAACACGCGATATCACGATTTTGGTGTTCTTCAATGTTTCGTTCGCCACAGCTGTGTCAGACAACTTTTAACGCATGCATATTGTGCATTTGAGTAGAATGAAGGTTTTTGACTTATTTCCACTGAGCTGTGGCTCTCAGAAACGCTCGAAACACGCGTAATCACGATTTTGGTATTCTTCAATGTTTCGTTCGCCACAGCTGTGCCAGATGACGTTTAACGCATGGATGTTGTGTATTTGAGTAGAATGAAGGTTTTTGACACTTTTCCGCCAAGCTGTGCTCTCAGTAACTCTCGAATCACGCGATATCACGATTTTGGTTCTGTTCAATGTTTCGTTCACCACAGCTGTGCCAGACAACTTTTAACGCATGGATCTTGTGTATTTGAGTAGAATGAAGGTTTTTGACACATTTGCACCGAGCTGTGCCCTCAGTAACGCTCGAAACACGCGATATCACGATTTTGGTGCTGTTCATCGTTTCGTTCACCACAGGTGTGCCTGACAACTTTTAACACATGGATCTTGTGTATTTGAGGAGAATGAAGTTTTTTGATACATTTACACCGAGCTGTGCTCTCAGAAACGCTCGAAACACGCGATATCACGATTTTGGTGTTCTTCAGTGTTTCGTTCGCCACAGCTGTGCCAGACAACTTTTAACGCATGGATCTTGTATATTTGAGTAGAATGAAGGTTTTTGACACATTTACACCGAGCTGTGCTCTCAGAAACGCTCGAAACACGCCATATCACGATTTTGGTGTTCTTGAATGTTTCGTTCGCCACAGCTGTACCAGACAACTTTTAACGCATGCATATTACGCACTTGAATAGAATGAAGGTTTTTGACACATTTGCACCGAGCTGTGCTCTCAGAAACGCTATAAACACGCGATATCACGATTTTGGTGTTCTTGAGTGTTTCGTTCGCCACAGCTGTGCCAGACAACTTTTAACGCATGGATCTTGTGTATTTGAGTAGAATAAAGGTTTTTGACACATTTACACCGAGTTGTGCTCTCAGAAACGCTCGAAACACGCGATATCACGATTTTGGTGTTCTTCAATGTTTCGTTCGCCACAGCTGTGCCAGATAACTTTTAATACATGGATCGTGTGTATTTAAGTATAATGAAGGTTTTTGACACATTTGCACCGAGCTGTGCTCTCAGAAACGCTCGAAACACGCGATATCACGATTTTGGTGTTCTTCAATGTTTCGTTCGCCACAGCTGTGTCAGACAACTTTTAACGCATGCATATTGTGCATTTGAGTAGAATGAAGGTTTTTGACTCATTTCCACTGAGCTGTGGCTCTCAGAAACGCTCGAAACACGCGTAATCACGATTTTGGTATTCTTCAATGTTTCGTTCGCCACAGCTGTGCCAGATGACGTCTAACGCATGGATGTTGTGTATTTGAGTAGAATGAAGGTTTTTGACACTTTTCCGCCAAGCTGCGCTCTCAGTAACTCTCGAATCACGCGATATCACGATTTTGGTTCTGTTCAATGTTTCGTTCACCACAGCTGTGCCAGACAACTTTTAACACATGGATCTTGTGTATTTGTGTAGAATGAAGATTTTTGACACATTTACACCGAGCTGTGCTCTCAGAAACGCTCGAAACACGCTATACCACGATTTTGGTGTTCTTCAATGTTTCGTTCGCCACACCTATGCCAGACAACTTTTAACACATGAATCTTGTGTATTTGAGTAGAATGAAGGTTTTTGACACACTTACACCGAGCTGTGCTCCCAGAAACGCTCGAAACACGCGACATCACGATTTTGGTGCTGTTCAAAGTTTCGTTCACCACGGCTGTGCCAGACAACTTTTAACACATGGATCTTGTATATTTGAGTAGAATGAAGGTTTTTGACACATTTACACCGAGCTGTGCTCTCAGAAACGCTCGAAACACGCGATATCACGATTTTGGTGTTCTTGAATGTTTCGTTCGCCACAGCTGTGCCAGACAACTTTTAACGCATGCATATTACGCACTTGAATAGAATGAAGGTTTTTGACACATTTGCACCGAGCTGTGCTCTCAGAAACGCTATAAACACGCGACATCACGATTTTGGTGCTGTTCAATGTTTCGTTCACCACGGCTGTGCCAGACAACTTTTAACACATGGATCTTGTGTATTTGAGTAGAATAATTTTTTTTGACACATTTACACCGAGCTGTGCTCTCAGAAACGCTCGAAACACGCGATATCACGATTTTGGTGCTGTTCAAAGTTTCGTTCACCACGGCTGTGCCAGACAACTTTTAACACATGGATCTTGTGTATTTGAGTAGAATGAAGGTTTTTGACACATTTGCACCGAGCTGGCTCTCAGAAACGCTCGAAACACGCGATATCACGATTTTGGTGTTCTTCAATGTTTCGTTCGCCACAGCTGTGTCAGACAACTTTTAACGCATGCATATTGTGCATTTGAGTAGAATGAAGGTTTTTGACTTATTTCCACTGAGCTGTGGCTCTCAGAAACGCTCGAAACACGCGTAATCACGATTTTGGTATTCTTCAATGTTTCGTTCGCCACAGCTGTGCCAGATGACGTTTAACGCATGGATGTTGTGTATTTGAGTAGAATGAAGGTTTTTGACACTTTTCCGCCAAGCTGTGCTCTCAGAAAAGCTCGAAACACGCGATATCACGATTTTGGTGCTGTTCATCGTTTCGTTCACCACAGCTGTGCCTGACAACTTTTAACACATGGATCTTGTGTATTTGAGGAGAATGAAGTTTTTTGATACATTTACACCGAGCTGTGCTCTCAGAAACGCTCGAAACACGCGATATCACGATTTTGGTGTTCTTCAGTGTTTCGTTCGCCACAGCTGTGGCAGACAACTTTTAACACATGGATCTTGTGTATTTGTGTAGAATGAAGATTTTTGACACATTTACACCGAGCTGTGCTCTTAGAAACGCTCGAAACCCGCGATATCACGATTTTGGTGCTGTTCAATGTTTCGTTCACCACAGCTGTGCCAGACAACTTTTAACACATGGATCTTGTATATTTGAGTAGAATGAAGGTTTTTGACACATTTGCACCGAGCTGTGCCCTCAGTAACGCTCGAATCACGCGATATCACGATTTTGGTGCTGTTCATCGTTTCGTTCGCCACAGCTGTGCCAGACAACTTTTAATACATGGATCGTGTGTATTTAAGTAGAATGAAGGTTTTGATACATTTACACCGAGCTGTGCTCCCAGAAACGCTCGAAACACGCGATATCACGATTTTGGTGCTGTTCAATGTTTCGTTCACCACGGCTGTGCCAGACAACTTTTAACACATGGATCATGTGTATTTGAGTAGAATAAATTTTTTTGACACATTTACACCGAGCTGTGCTCTCAGAAACGCTCGAAACACGCGATATAACGATTTTGGTGTTCTTCAATGTTTCGTTCGTCACAGCTGTGCCAGACAACATTTAATACATGGATCGTGTGTATTTAAGTAGAATGAAGGTTTTTGACACATTTACACCGAGCTGTGCTCTCAGAAACGCTCGAAACCCGCGATATCACGATTTTGGTGCTGTTCAATGTTTCGTTCACCACAGCTGTGCCAGACAACTATTAACACATTGATCTTGTGTATTCGAGTAGAATGAAGATTTTTGACACATTTACACCGAGCTGTGCTCTCAGAAACGCTCGAAACACGCGATATCACGATTTCGGTGCTGTCCAAAGTTTCGTTCACCGCAGCTGTGCCAGACAACTTTTAACACATGGATCTTGTGTATTTGAGTAGAATGAAGGTTTTTGACACACTTACACCGAGCTGTGCTCCCAGAAACGCTCGAAACACGCGACATCACGAATTTGGTGCTGTTCAAGGTTTCGTTCACCACGGCTGTGCCAGACAACTTTTAACACATGGATCTTGTGTATTTGAGTAGAATGAAGGTTTTTGACACATTTACACCGAGCTGTGCTCTCAGAAACGCTCGAAACACGCGATATCACGATTTTGGTGCTGTTCAAGGTTTCGTTCACCACGGCTGTGCCAGACAACTTTTAACACATGGATCTTGTGTATTTGAGTAGAATGAAGGTTTTTGACACATTTACACCGAGCTGTGCTCTCAGAAACGCTCGAAACACGCGATATCACGATTTTGGTGTTCTTCAATGTTTCGTTCGCCACAGCTGTGTCAGACAACTTTTAACGCATGCATATTGTGCGTTTGAGTAGAATGAAGGTTTTTCACTTATTTGCACTGAGCTGTGGCTCTCAGAAACGCTCGAAACACGCGTAATCACGATTTTGGTATTCTTCAATGTTTCGTTCGCCACAGCTGTGCCAGATGACGTTTAACGCATGGATGTTGTGTATTTGAGTAGAATGAAGGTTTTTGACACTTTTCCGCCAAGCTGTGCTCTCAGTAACTCTCGAATCACGCGATATCACGATTTTGGTTCTGTTCAATGTTTCGTTCACCACAGCTGTGCCAGACAACTTTTAACGCATGGATCTTGTGTATTTGAGTAGAATGAAGGTTTTTGACACATTTGCACCGAGCTGTGCCCGCAGTAACGCTCGAATCACGCGATATCACGATTTTGGTGCTGTTCATCGTTTCGTTCACCACAGCTGTGCCTGACAACTTTTAACACATGGATCTTGTGTATTTGAGGAGAATGAAGTTTTTTGATACATTTACTCCGAGCTGTGCTCTCAGAAACGCTCGAAACACGCGATATCACGATTTTGGTATTCTTCAGTGTTTCGTTCGCCACAGCTGTGCCAGACAACTTTTAACGAGTGGATCTTGTGTATTTGAGTAGAATGAAGGTTTTTGACACATTTACACCGAGTTGTGCTCTCAGAAACGCTCGAAACACGCGATATCACGATTTTGGTGTTCTTCAATGTTTCGTTCGCCACAGCTGTGTCTGACAACTTTTAACGCATGCATATTGTGCATTTGAGTAGAATGAAGGTTTTTGACTTATTTCCACTGAGCTGTGGCTCTCAGAAACGCTCGAAACACGCGTAATCACGATTTTGGTATTCTTCAATGTTTCGTTCGCCACAGCTGTGCCAGATGACGTTTAACGCATGGATGTTGTGTATTTGAGTAGAATGAAGGTTTTTGACACTTTTCCGCCAAGCTGTGCTCTCAGTAACTCTCGAAGCACGCGATATCACGATTTTGGTTCTGTTCAATGTTTCGTTCACCACAGCTGTGCCAGACAACTTTTAACGCATGGATGTTGTGTATTTGAGTAGAATGAATGTTTTTGACACTTTTCCGCCAAGCTGTGCTCTCAGTAACTCTCGAATCACGCGATATCACGATTTTGGTTCTGTTCAATGTTTCGTTCACCACAGCTGTGCCAGACAACTTTTAACGCATGGATCTTGTGTATTTGAGTAGAATGAAGGTTTTTGACACATTTGCACCGAGCTGTGCCCTCAGTAACGCTCGAATCACGCGATATCACGATTTTGGTGCTGTTCATCGTTTCGTTCGCCACAGCTGTGCCAGACAACTTTTAATACATGGATCGTGTGTATTTAAGTAGAATGAGGATTTTGGTTCTGTTCAATGTTTCGTTCACCACAGCTGTGCCAGACAACTTTTAACGCATGGATCTTGTGTATTTGAGTAGAATGAAGGTTTTTGACACATTTGCACCGAGCTGTGCCCGCAGTAACGCTCGAATCACGCGATATCACGATTTTGGTGCTGTTCATCGTTTCGTTCACCACAGCTGTGCCTGACAACTTTTAACACATGGATCTTGTGTATTTGAGGAGAATGAAGTTTTTTGATACATTTACTCCGAGCTGTGCTCTCAGAAACGCTCGAAACACGCGATATCACGATTTTGGTATTCTTCAGTGTTTCGTTCGCCACAGCTGTGCCAGACAACTTTTAACGAGTGGATCTTGTGTATTTGAGTAGAATGAAGGTTTTTGACACATTTACACCGAGTTGTGCTCTCAGAAACGCTCGAAACACGCGATATCACGATTTTGGTGTTCTTCAATGTTTCGTTCGCCACAGCTGTGTCTGACAACTTTTAACGCATGCATATTGTGCATTTGAGTAGAATGAAGGTTTTTGACTTATTTCCACTGAGCTGTGGCTCTCAGAAACGCTCGAAACACGCGTAATCACGATTTTGGTATTCTTCAATGTTTCGTTCGCCACAGCTGTGCCAGATGACGTTTAACGCATGGATGTTGTGTATTTGAGTAGAATGAAGGTTTTTGACACTTTTCCGCCAAGCTGTGCTCTCAGTAACTCTCGAAGCACGCGATATCACGATTTTGGTTCTGTTCAATGTTTCGTTCACCACAGCTGTGCCAGACAACTTTTAACGCATGGATGTTGTGTATTTGAGTAGAATGAATGTTTTTGACACTTTTCCGCCAAGCTGTGCTCTCAGTAACTCTCGAATCACGCGATATCACGATTTTGGTTCTGTTCAATGTTTCGTTCACCACAGCTGTGCCAGACAACTTTTAACGCATGGATCTTGTGTATTTGAGTAGAATGAAGGTTTTTGACACATTTGCACCGAGCTGTGCCCTCAGTAACGCTCGAATCACGCGATATCACGATTTTGGTGCTGTTCATCGTTTCGTTCGCCACAGCTGTGCCAGACAACTTTTAATACATGGATCGTGTGTATTTAAGTAGAATGAAGGTTTTGATACATTTACACCGAGCTGTGCTCTCAGAAACGCTCGAAACCCGCGATATCACGATTTTGGTGCTGTTCAATGTTTCGTTCACCACAGCTGTGCCAGACAACTTTTAAAACACGGATCTTGTGTATTTGAGTAGAATGAAGGTTTTTGACACACTTACACCGAGCTGTGCTCCCAGAAACGCTCGAAACACGCGACATCACGATTTTGGTGCTGTTCAAAGTTTCGTTCACTACGGCTGTGCCAGACAACTTTTAACACATGGATCTTGTGTATTTGAGTAGAATGAAGGTTTTTGACACATTCACACCGAGCTGTGCTGTCAGAAACGCTCGAAACACGCGATATCACGATTTTGGTGTTCTTCAATGTTTCGTTCGCCACAGCTGTGCCAGACAACTTTTAACGCATGCATATTAGGCATTTGAGTAGAATGAAGGTTTTTTACACATTTGCACCGAGCTGTGCTCTCAGAAATGCTCGAAACACGCAATATCACGATTTTGGTATTCTTCGATGTTTCGTTCGCCTCAGCTGTGCCAGACAACTTTTAACGCATGCATATTAGGCATTTGAGTAGAATGAAGGTTTTTTACACTTTTGCACCGAGCTGTGCCCTCAGTAACGCTCGAATCACGCGATATCACGATTTTCGTGCTGTTCATCGTTTCGTTCACCACTGCTGTGCCTGACAACTTCTAACACATGGATCTTGTGTATTTGAGTAGAATGAAGGTTTTTGATACATTTACACTGAGCTGTGCTCTCAGAAACGCTCGAAACACGCGATATCACGATTTTGGTGTTCTTCAATGTTTCGTTCGCCACAGCTGTGCCAGACAACTTTTAACGCATGCATATTAGGCATTTGAGTAGAATGAAGGTTTTTTACACTTTTGCACCGAGCTGTGCCCTCAGTAACGCTCGAATCACGTGATATCACGATTTTGGTGTTCTTCAATGTTTCGTTTGCCACAGCTTTACCAGACAACTTTTAACGCATGCATATTACGCACTTGAATAGAATGAAGGTTTTTGACACATTTGCACCGAGCTGTGCTCTCAGAAAGGCTCTAAACACGCGACATCACGATTTTGGTGCTGTTCAATGTTTCGTTCACCACGGCTGTGCCAGACAACTTTTAACACATGGATCTTGTGTATTTGAGTAGAATAAATTTTTTTGACACATTTACACCGAGATGTGCTCTCAGAAACGCTCGAAACACGCGATATCACGATTTTGGTGCTGTTCAAAGTTTCGTTCGCCACAGCTGTGCCAGACAACTTATAATACATGGATCGTGTGTATTTAAGTATAATGAAGGTTTTTGACACATTTACACCGAGCTGTGCTCTTAGAAACGCTCGAAACCCGCGATATCACGATTTTGGTGCTGTTCAATGTTTCGTTCACCACAGCTGTGCCAGACAACTTTTAACACATGGATCTTGTGTATTTGTGTAGAATGAAGGTTTTTGACACATTTGCACCGATCTATGCTCTCAGAAACGCTCTAAACACGCGATATCACGATTTTGGTGTTCTTCAATGTTTCGTTCGCCACAGCTGTGTCAGACAACTTTTAACGCATGCATATTGTGCATTTGAGTAGAATGAAGGTTTTTGACTTATTTCCACTGAGCTGTGGCTCTCAGAAACGCTCGAAACACGCGTAATCACGATTTTGGTATTCTTCAATGTTTCGTTCGCCACAGCTGTGCCAGATGACGTTTAACGCATGGATGTTGTGTATTTGAGTAGAATGAAGGTTTTTGACACTTTTCCGCCAAGCTGTGCTCTCAGTAACTCTCGAATCACGCGATATCACGATTTTGGTTCTGTTCAATGTTTCGTTCACCACAGCTGTGCCAGACAACTTTTAACGCATGGATCTTGTGTATTTGAGTAGAATGAAGGTTTTTGACAGATTTGCACCGAGCTGTGCCCTGAGTAACGCTCGAATCACGCGATATCACGATTTTGGTGCTGTTCATCGTTTCGTTCACCACAGCTGTGCCTGACAACTTTTAACACATGGATCTTGTGTATTTGAGGAGAATGAAGTTTTTTGATACATTTACACCGAGCTGTGCTCTCAGAAACGCTCGAAACACGCGATATCACGATTTTGGTGTTCTTCAGTGTTTCGTTCGCCACAGCTGTGCCAGACAACTTTTAACGCATGGATCTTGTGTATTTGAGTAGAATGAAGGTTTTTGACACATTTACACCGAGTTGTGCTCTCAGAAACGCTCGAAACACGCGATATCACGATTTTGGTGTTCTTCAATGTTTCGTTCGCCACAGCTGTGCCAGACAACTTATAATACATGGATCGTGTGTATTTAAGTATAATGAAGGTTTTTGACACATTTACACCGAGCTGTGCTCTTAGAAACGCTCGAAACCCGCGATATCACGATTTTGGTGCTGTTCAATGTTTCGTTCACCACAGCTGTGCCAGACATCTTTTAACACATGGATCTTGTGTATTTGTGTAGAATGAAGATTTTTGACACATTTACACCGAGCTGTGCTCTCAGAAACGCTCGAAACACGCGATATCACGATTTTGGTGCTGTCCAAAGTTTCGTTCACCGCAGCTGTGCCAGACTACTTTTAGCACATGGATCTTGTGTATTTGAGTAGAATGAAGGTTTTTGACACACTTACACCGAGCTGTGCTCCCAGAAACGCTCGAAACCCGCGATAGCACGATTTTGGTGCTGTTCAATGTTTCGTTCACCACAGCTGTGCCAGACAACTTTTAAAACACGGATCTTGTGTATTTGAGTAGAATGAAGGTTTTTGACACACTTACACCGAGCTGTGCTCCCAGAAACGCTCGAAACACGCGACATCACGATTTTGGTGCTGTTCAAAGTTTCGTTCACTACGGCTGTGCCAGACAACTTTTAACACATGGATCTTGTGTATTTGAGTAGAATGAAGGTTTTTGACACATTCACACCGAGCTGTGCTGTCAGAAACGCTCGAAACACGCGATATCACGATTTTGGTGTTCTTCAATGTTTCGTTCGCCACAGCTGTGCCAGACAACTTTTAACGCATGCATATTAGGCATTTGAGTAGAATGAAGGTTTTTTACACATTTGCACCGAGCTGTGCTCTCAGAAATGCTCGAAACACGCAATATCACGATTTTGGTGTTCTTCGATGTTTCGTTCGCCTCAGCTGTGCCAGACAACTTTTAACGCATGCATATTAGGCATTTGAGTAGAATGAAGGTTTTTTACACTTTTGCACCGAGCTGTGCCCTCAGTAACGCTCGAATCACGCGATATCACGATTTTCGTGCTGTTCATCGTTTCGTTCACCACTGCTGTGCCTGACAACTTCTAACACATGGATCTTGTGTATTTGAGTAGAATGAAGGTTTTTGATACATTTACACTGAGCTGTGCTCTCAGAAACGCTCGAAACACGCGATATCACGATTTTGGTGTTCTTCAATGTTTCGTTCGCCACAGCTGTGCCAGACAACTTTTAACGCATGCATATTAGGCATTTGAGTAGAATGAAGGTTTTTTACACTTTTGCACCGAGCTGTGCCCTCAGTAACGCTCGAATCACGCGATATCACGATTTTGGTGCTGTTCATCGTTTCGATCACCTCAGCTGTGCCAGACAACTTTTAACACATGGATCTTGTGTATTTGAGTACAATGAAGGTTTTTGACACACTTACCCAGAGGTGTGGTCTCAGAAACGCTCGAAACACGCGACATCACGATTTTGGTGCTGTTCAAAGTTTCGTTCACCACGGCTGTGCCAGACAACTTTTAACACATGGATCTTGTATATTTGAGTAGAATGAAGGTTTTTGACACATTTACACCGAGCTGTGCTCTCAGAAACTCTCGAAACACGCGATATCACGATTTTGGTGTTCTTCAATGTTTCGTTCGCCACAGCTGTGCCAGACAACTTTTAACATATGGATCTTGTGTATTTGAGTAGAATGAAGGTTTTTGACACATTTACACCGAGTTGTGCTCTCAGAAACGCTCGAAACACGCGATATCACGATTTTGGTGTTCTTCAATGTTTCGTTCGCCACAGGTGTGCCAGACAACTTTTAACACATGGATCTTGTGTATTTGAGTAGAATGAAGGTTTTTGACACATTTGCACCGAGCTGTGCCCTCAGTAACGCTCGAATCACGTGATATCACGATTTTGGTGTTCTTCAATGTTTCGTTTGCCACAGCTTTACCAGACAACTTTTAACGCATGCATATTACGCACTTGAATAGAATGAAGGTTTTTGACACATTTGCACCGAGCTGTGCTCTCAGAAAGGCTCTAAACACGCGACATCACGATTTTGGTGCTGTTCAATGTTTCGTTCACCACGGCTGTGCCAGACAACTTTTAACACATGGATCTTGTGTATTTGAGTAGAATAAATTTTGTTGACACATTTACACCGAGATGTGCTCTCAGAAACGCTCGAAACACGCGATATCACGATTTTGGTGCTGTTCAAAGTTTCGTTCGCCACAGCTGTGCCAGACAACTTATAATACATGGATCGTGTGTATTTAAGTATAATGAAGGTTTTTGACACATTTACACCGAGCTGTGCTCTTAGAAACGCTCGAAACCCGCGATATCACGATTTTGGTGCTGTTCAATGTTTCGTTCACCACAGCTGTGCCAGACAACTTTTAACACATGGATCTTGTGTATTTGTGTAGAATGAAGGTTTTTGACACATTTGCACCGAGCTATGCTCTCAGAAACGCTCTAAACACGCGATATCACGATTTTGGTGTTCTTCAATGTTTCGTTCGCCACAGCTGTGTCAGACAACTTTTAACGCATGCATATTGTGCATTTGAGTAGAATGAAGGTTTTTGACTTATTTCCACTGAGCTGTGGCTCTCAGAAACGCTCGAAACACGCGATATCACGATTTTGGTGTTCTTCAGTGTTTCGTTCGCCACAGCTGTGCCAGACAACTTTTAACGCATGGATCTTGTGTATTTGAGTAGAATGAATGTTTTTGACACATTTGCACCGAGCTGTGCCCTGAGTAACGCTCGAATCACGCGATATCACGATTTTGGTGCTGTTCATCGTTTCGTTCACCACAGCTGTGCCTGACAACTTTTAACACATGGATCTTGTGTATTTGAGGAGAATGAAGTTTTTTGATACATTTACACCTCGCTGTGCTCTCAGAAACGCTCGAAACACGCGATATCACGATTTTGGTGTTCTTCAGTGTTTCGTTCGCCACAGCTGTGCCAGACAACTTTTAACGCATGGATCTTGTGTATTTGAGTAGAATGAAGGTTTTTGACACTTTTCCGCCAAGCTGTGCTCTCAGTAACTCTCGAATCACGCGATATCACGATTTTGGTTCTGTTCAATGTTTCGTTCACCACAGCTGTGCCAGACAACTTTTAACGCATGGATCTTGTGTATTTGAGTAGAATGAAGGTTTTTGACACATTTGCACCGAGCTGTGCCCTGAGTAACCCTCGAATCACGCGATATCACGATTTTGGTGCTGTTCATCGTTTCGTTCACCACAGCTGTGCCTGACAACTTTTAACACATGGATCTTGTGTATTTGAGGAGAATGAAGTTTTTTGATACATTTACACCTCGCTGTGCTCTCAGAAACGCTCGAAACACGCGATATCACGATTTTGGTGTTCTTCAGTGTTTCGTTCGCCACAGCTGTGCCAGACAACTTTTAACGCATGGATCTTGTGTATTTGAGTAGAATGAAGGTTTTTGACACATTTACACCGAGTTGTGCTCTCAGAAACGCTCGAAACACGCGATATCACGATTTTGGTGTTCTTCAATGTTTCGTTCGCCACAGCTGTGCCAGACAACTTATAATACATGGATCGTGTGTATTTAAGTATAATGAAGGTTTTTGACACATTTACACCGAGCTGTGCTCTTAGAAACGCTCGAAACCCGCGATATCACGATTTTGGTGCTGTTCAATGTTTCGTTCACCACAGCTGTGCCAGACATCTTTTAACACATGGATCTTGTGTATTTGTGTAGAATGAAGATTTTTGACACATTTACACCGAGCTGTGCTCTCAGAAACGCTCGAAACACGCGATATCACGATTTTGGTGCTGTCCAAAGTTTCGTTCACCGCAGCTGTGCCAGACAACTTTTAGCACATGGATCTTGTGTATTTGAGTAGAATGAAGGTTTTTGACACACTTACACCGAGCTGTGCTCCCAGAAACGCTCGAAACCCGCGATATCACGATTTTGGTGCTGTTCAATGTTTCGTTCACCACAGCTGTGCCAGACAACTTTTAAAACACGGATCTTGTGTATTTGAGTAGAATGAAGGTTTTTGACACACTTACACCGAGCTGTGCTCCCAGAAACGCTCGAAACACGCGACATCACGATTTTGGTGCTGTTCAAAGTTTCGTTCACTACGGCTGTGCCAGACAACTTTTAACACATGGATCTTGTGTATTTGAGTAGAATGAAGGTTTTTGACACATTCACACCGAGCTGTGCTGTCAGAAACGCTCGAAACACGCGATATCACGATTTTGGTGTTCTTCAATGTTTCGTTCGCCACAGCTGTGCCAGACAACTTTTAACGCATGCATATTAGGCATTTGAGTAGAATGAAGGTTTTTTACACATTTGCACCGAGCTGTGCTCTCAGAAATGCTCGAAACACGCAATATCACGATTTTGGTGTTCTTCGATGTTTCGTTCGCCTCAGCTGTGCCAGACAACTTTTAACGCATGCATATTAGGCATTTGAGTAGAATGAAGGTTTTTTACACTTTTGCACCGAGCTGTGCCCTCAGTAACGCTCGAATCACGCGATATCACGATTTTCGTGCTGTTCATCGTTTCGTTCACCACTGCTGTGCCTGACAACTTCTAACACATGGATCTTGTGTATTTGAGTAGAATGAAGGTTTTTGATACATTTACACTGAGCTGTGCTCTCAGAAACGCTCGAAACACGCGATATCACGATTTTGGTGTTCTTCAATGTTTCGTTCGCCACAGCTGTGCCAGACAACTTTTAACGCATGCATATTAGGCATTTGAGTAGAATGAAGGTTTTTTACACTTTTGCACCGAGTTGTGCTCTCAGAAACGCTCGAAACACGCGATATCACGATTTTGGTGTTCTTCAATGTTTCGTTCGCCACAGCTGTGCCAGACAACTTTTAATACATGGATCGTGTGTATTTAAGTAGAATGAAGGTTTTTGACACATTTACACCGAGCTGTGCTCTCAGAAACGCTCGAAACCCGCGATATCACGATTTTGGTGCTGTTCAATGTTTCGTTCACCACAGCTGTGCCAGACAACTATTAACACATGGATCTTGTGTATTCGAGTAGAATGAAGATTTTTGACACATTTACACCGAGCTGTGCTCTCAGAAACGCTCGAAACACGCGATATCACGATTTCGGTGCTGTCCAAAGTTTCGTTCACCGCAGCTGTGCCAGACAACTTTTAACACATGGATCTTGTGTATTTGAGTAGAATGAAGGTTTTTGACACACTTACACCGAGCTGTGCTCCCAGAAACGCTCGAAACACGCGACATCACGATTTTGGTGCTCTTCAATGTTTCGTTCACCACGGCTGTGCCAGAAAACTTTTAACACATGGATCTTGTGTATTTGAGTAGAATGAAGGTTTTTGACACATTTACACCGAGCTGTGCTCTCAGAAACGCTCGAATCACGCGATATCACGATTTTGGTGTTCTTCAATGTTTCGTTTGCCACAGCTTTACTAGACAACTTTTAACGCATGCATATTACGCACTTGAATAGAATGAAGGTTTTTGACACATTTGCACCGAGCTGTGCTCTCAGAAACGCTCTAAACACGCGACGTCACGATTTTGGTGCTGTTCAATGTTTCGTTCACCACGGCTGTGCCAGACAACTTTTAACACATGGATCTTGTGTATTTGAGTAGAATACATTTTTTTGACACATTTACACCGAGCTGTGCTCTCAGAAACGCTCGAAACACGCGATATCACGATTTTTGTACTGTTCAACGTTTCGTTCGCCACAGCTGTGCCAGATGACTTTTAACAAATGGATCTTGTGTATTTGAGTAGAATGAAGGTTTTTGACACATTTGCACCGAGCTGTGCTCTCAGAAACGCTCGAAACACGCGATATCACGATTTTGGTGTTCTTCAATGTTTCGTTCGCCACAGCTGTGTCAGACAACTTTTAACGCATGCATATTGTGCATTTGAGTAGAATGAAGGTTTTTGACTTATTTCCACTGAGCTGTGGCTCTCAGAAACGCTCGAAACACGCGTAATCACGATTTTGGTATTCTTCAATGTTTCGTTCGCCACAGCTGTGCCAGATGACGTTTAACGCATGGATGTTGTGTATTTGAGTAGAATGAAGGTTTTTGACACTTTTCCGCCAAGCTGTGCTCTCAGTAACTCTCGAATCACGCGATATCACGATTTTGGTTCTGTTCAATGTTTCGTTCACCACAGCTGTGCCAGACAACTTTTAACGCATGGATCTTGTGTATTTGAGTAGAATGAAGGTTTTTGAAACATTTGCACCGAGCTGTGCCCTCAGTAACGCTCGAATCACGCGATATCACGATTTTGGTGCTGTTCATCGTTTCGTTCACCACAGCTGTGCCTGACAACTTTTAACACATGGATCTTGTGTATTTGAGGAGAATGAAGTTTTTTGATACATTTACACCGAGCTGTGCTCTCAGAAACGCTCGAAACACGCGATATCACGATTTCGGTGCTGTCCAAAGTTTCGTTCACCGCAGCTGTGCCAGACAACTTTTAACACATGGATCTTGTGTATTTGAGTAGAATGAAGGTTTTTGACACACTTACACCGAGCTGTGCTCCCAGAAACGCTCGAAACACGCGACATCACGAATTTGGTGCTGTTCAAGGTTTCGTTCACCACGGCTGTGCCAGACAACTTTTAACACATGGATCTTGTGTATTTGAGTAGAATGAAGGTTTTTGACACATTTACACCGAGCTGTGCTCTCAGAAACGCTCGAAACACGCGATATCACGATTTTGGTGCTGTTCAAGGTTTCGTTCACCACGGCTGTGCCAGACAACTTTTAACACATGGATCTTGTGTATTTGAGTAGAATGAAGGTTTTTGACACATTTACACCGAGCTGTGCTCTCAGAAACGCTCGAAACACGCGATATCACGATTTTGGTGTTCTTCAATGTTTCGTTCGCCACAGCTGTGTCAGACAACTTTTAACGCATGCATATTGTGCGTTTGAGTAGAATGAAGGTTTTTCACTTATTTGCACTGAGCTGTGGCTCTCAGAAACGCTCGAAACACGCGTAATCACGATTTTGGTATTCTTCAATGTTTCGTTCGCCACAGCTGTGCCAGATGACGTTTAACGCATGGATGTTGTGTATTTGAGTAGAATGAAGGTTTTTGACACTTTTCCGCCAAGCTGTGCTCTCAGTAACTCTCGAATCACGCGATATCACGATTTTGGTTCTGTTCAATGTTTCGTTCACCACAGCTGTGCCAGACAACTTTTAACGCATGGATCTTGTGTATTTGAGTAGAATGAAGGTTTTTGACACATTTGCACCGAGCTGTGCCCGCAGTAACGCTCGAATCACGCGATATCACGATTTTGGTGCTGTTCATCGTTTCGTTCACCACAGCTGTGCCTGACAACTTTTAACACATGGATCTTGTGTATTTGAGGAGAATGAAGTTTTTTGATACATTTACTCCGAGCTGTGCTCTCAGAAACGCTCGAAACACGCGATATCACGATTTTGGTATTCTTCAGTGTTTCGTTCGCCACAGCTGTGCCAGACAACTTTTAACGAGTGGATCTTGTGTATTTGAGTAGAATGAAGGTTTTTGACACATTTACACCGAGTTGTGCTCTCAGAAACGCTCGAAACACGCGATATCACGATTTTGGTGTTCTTCAATGTTTCGTTCGCCACAGCTGTGTCTGACAACTTTTAACGCATGCATATTGTGCATTTGAGTAGAATGAAGGTTTTTGACTTATTTCCACTGAGCTGTGGCTCTCAGAAACGCTCGAAACACGCGTAATCACGATTTTGGTATTCTTCAATGTTTCGTTCGCCACAGCTGTGCCAGATGACGTTTAACGCATGGATGTTGTGTATTTGAGTAGAATGAAGGTTTTTGACACTTTTCCGCCAAGCTGTGCTCTCAGTAACTCTCGAAGCACGCGATATCACGATTTTGGTTCTGTTCAATGTTTCGTTCACCACAGCTGTGCCAGACAACTTTTAACGCATGGATGTTGTGTATTTGAGTAGAATGAATGTTTTTGACACTTTTCCGCCAAGCTGTGCTCTCAGTAACTCTCGAATCACGCGATATCACGATTTTGGTTCTGTTCAATGTTTCGTTCACCACAGCTGTGCCAGACAACTTTTAACGCATGGATCTTGTGTATTTGAGTAGAATGAAGGTTTTTGACACATTTGCACCGAGCTGTGCCCTCAGTAACGCTCGAATCACGCGATATCACGATTTTGGTGCTGTTCATCGTTTCGTTCGCCACAGCTGTGCCAGACAACTTTTAATACATGGATCGTGTGTATTTAAGTAGAATGAGGATTTTGGTTCTGTTCAATGTTTCGTTCACCACAGCTGTGCCAGACAACTTTTAACGCATGGATCTTGTGTATTTGAGTAGAATGAAGGTTTTTGACACATTTGCACCGAGCTGTGCCCGCAGTAACGCTCGAATCACGCGATATCACGATTTTGGTGCTGTTCATCGTTTCGTTCACCACAGCTGTGCCTGACAACTTTTAACACATGGATCTTGTGTATTTGAGGAGAATGAAGTTTTTTGATACATTTACTCCGAGCTGTGCTCTCAGAAACGCTCGAAACACGCGATATCACGATTTTGGTATTCTTCAGTGTTTCGTTCGCCACAGCTGTGCCAGACAACTTTTAACGAGTGGATCTTGTGTATTTGAGTAGAATGAAGGTTTTTGACACATTTACACCGAGTTGTGCTCTCAGAAACGCTCGAAACACGCGATATCACGATTTTGGTGTTCTTCAATGTTTCGTTCGCCACAGCTGTGTCTGACAACTTTTAACGCATGCATATTGTGCATTTGAGTAGAATGAAGGTTTTTGACTTATTTCCACTGAGCTGTGGCTCTCAGAAACGCTCGAAACACGCGTAATCACGATTTTGGTATTCTTCAATGTTTCGTTCGCCACAGCTGTGCCAGATGACGTTTAACGCATGGATGTTGTGTATTTGAGTAGAATGAAGGTTTTTGACACTTTTCCGCCAAGCTGTGCTCTCAGTAACTCTCGAAGCACGCGATATCACGATTTTGGTTCTGTTCAATGTTTCGTTCACCACAGCTGTGCCAGACAACTTTTAACGCATGGATGTTGTGTATTTGAGTAGAATGAATGTTTTTGACACTTTTCCGCCAAGCTGTGCTCTCAGTAACTCTCGAATCACGCGATATCACGATTTTGGTTCTGTTCAATGTTTCGTTCACCACAGCTGTGCCAGACAACTTTTAACGCATGGATCTTGTGTATTTGAGTAGAATGAAGGTTTTTGACACATTTGCACCGAGCTGTGCCCTCAGTAACGCTCGAATCACGCGATATCACGATTTTGGTGCTGTTCATCGTTTCGTTCGCCACAGCTGTGCCAGACAACTTTTAATACATGGATCGTGTGTATTTAAGTAGAATGAAGGTTTTGATACATTTACACCGAGCTGTGCTCTCAGAAACGCTCGAAACCCGCGATATCACGATTTTGGTGCTGTTCAATGTTTCGTTCACCACAGCTGTGCCAGACAACTTTTAAAACACGGATCTTGTGTATTTGAGTAGAATGAAGGTTTTTGACACACTTACACCGAGCTGTGCTCCCAGAAACGCTCGAAACACGCGACATCACGATTTTGGTGCTGTTCAAAGTTTCGTTCACTACGGCTGTGCCAGACAACTTTTAACACATGGATCTTGTGTATTTGAGTAGAATGAAGGTTTTTGACACATTCACACCGAGCTGTGCTGTCAGAAACGCTCGAAACACGCGATATCACGATTTTGGTGTTCTTCAATGTTTCGTTCGCCACAGCTGTGCCAGACAACTTTTAACGCATGCATATTAGGCATTTGAGTAGAATGAAGGTTTTTTACACATTTGCACCGAGCTGTGCTCTCAGAAATGCTCGAAACACGCAATATCACGATTTTGGTATTCTTCGATGTTTCGTTCGCCTCAGCTGTGCCAGACAACTTTTAACGCATGCATATTAGGCATTTGAGTAGAATGAAGGTTTTTTACACTTTTGCACCGAGCTGTGCCCTCAGTAACGCTCGAATCACGCGATATCACGATTTTCGTGCTGTTCATCGTTTCGTTCACCACTGCTGTGCCTGACAACTTCTAACACATGGATCTTGTGTATTTGAGTAGAATGAAGGTTTTTGATACATTTACACTGAGCTGTGCTCTCAGAAACGCTCGAAACACGCGATATCACGATTTTGGTGTTCTTCAATGTTTCGTTCGCCACAGCTGTGCCAGACAACTTTTAACGCATGCATATTAGGCATTTGAGTAGAATGAAGGTTTTTTACACTTTTGCACCGAGCTGTGCCCTCAGTAACGCTCGAATCACGTGATATCACGATTTTGGTGTTCTTCAATGTTTCGTTTGCCACAGCTTTACCAGACAACTTTTAACGCATGCATATTACGCACTTGAATAGAATGAAGGTTTTTGACACATTTGCACCGAGCTGTGCTCTCAGAAAGGCTCTAAACACGCGACATCACGATTTTGGTGCTGTTCAATGTTTCGTTCACCACGGCTGTGCCAGACAACTTTTAACACATGGATCTTGTGTATTTGAGTAGAATAAATTTTTTTGACACATTTACACCGAGATGTGCTCTCAGAAACGCTCGAAACACGCGATATCACGATTTTGGTGCTGTTCAAAGTTTCGTTCGCCACAGCTGTGCCAGACAACTTATAATACATGGATCGTGTGTATTTAAGTATAATGAAGGTTTTTGACACATTTACACCGAGCTGTGCTCTTAGAAACGCTCGAAACCCGCGATATCACGATTTTGGTGCTGTTCAATGTTTCGTTCACCACAGCTGTGCCAGACAACTTTTAACACATGGATCTTGTGTATTTGTGTAGAATGAAGGTTTTTGACACATTTGCACCGATCTATGCTCTCAGAAACGCTCTAAACACGCGATATCACGATTTTGGTGTTCTTCAATGTTTCGTTCGCCACAGCTGTGTCAGACAACTTTTAACGCATGCATATTGTGCATTTGAGTAGAATGAAGGTTTTTGACTTATTTCCACTGAGCTGTGGCTCTCAGAAACGCTCGAAACACGCGTAATCACGATTTTGGTATTCTTCAATGTTTCGTTCGCCACAGCTGTGCCAGATGACGTTTAACGCATGGATGTTGTGTATTTGAGTAGAATGAAGGTTTTTGACACTTTTCCGCCAAGCTGTGCTCTCAGTAACTCTCGAATCACGCGATATCACGATTTTGGTTCTGTTCAATGTTTCGTTCACCACAGCTGTGCCAGACAACTTTTAACGCATGGATCTTGTGTATTTGAGTAGAATGAAGGTTTTTGACAGATTTGCACCGAGCTGTGCCCTGAGTAACGCTCGAATCACGCGATATCACGATTTTGGTGCTGTTCATCGTTTCGTTCACCACAGCTGTGCCTGACAACTTTTAACACATGGATCTTGTGTATTTGAGGAGAATGAAGTTTTTTGATACATTTACACCGAGCTGTGCTCTCAGAAACGCTCGAAACACGCGATATCACGATTTTGGTGTTCTTCAGTGTTTCGTTCGCCACAGCTGTGCCAGACAACTTTTAACGCATGGATCTTGTGTATTTGAGTAGAATGAAGGTTTTTGACACATTTACACCGAGTTGTGCTCTCAGAAACGCTCGAAACACGCGATATCACGATTTTGGTGTTCTTCAATGTTTCGTTCGCCACAGCTGTGCCAGACAACTTATAATACATGGATCGTGTGTATTTAAGTATAATGAAGGTTTTTGACACATTTACACCGAGCTGTGCTCTTAGAAACGCTCGAAACCCGCGATATCACGATTTTGGTGCTGTTCAATGTTTCGTTCACCACAGCTGTGCCAGACATCTTTTAACACATGGATCTTGTGTATTTGTGTAGAATGAAGATTTTTGACACATTTACACCGAGCTGTGCTCTCAGAAACGCTCGAAACACGCGATATCACGATTTTGGTGCTGTCCAAAGTTTCGTTCACCGCAGCTGTGCCAGACTACTTTTAGCACATGGATCTTGTGTATTTGAGTAGAATGAAGGTTTTTGACACACTTACACCGAGCTGTGCTCCCAGAAACGCTCGAAACCCGCGATAGCACGATTTTGGTGCTGTTCAATGTTTCGTTCACCACAGCTGTGCCAGACAACTTTTAAAACACGGATCTTGTGTATTTGAGTAGAATGAAGGTTTTTGACACACTTACACCGAGCTGTGCTCCCAGAAACGCTCGAAACACGCGACATCACGATTTTGGTGCTGTTCAAAGTTTCGTTCACTACGGCTGTGCCAGACAACTTTTAACACATGGATCTTGTGTATTTGAGTAGAATGAAGGTTTTTGACACATTCACACCGAGCTGTGCTGTCAGAAACGCTCGAAACACGCGATATCACGATTTTGGTGTTCTTCAATGTTTCGTTCGCCACAGCTGTGCCAGACAACTTTTAACGCATGCATATTAGGCATTTGAGTAGAATGAAGGTTTTTTACACATTTGCACCGAGCTGTGCTCTCAGAAATGCTCGAAACACGCAATATCACGATTTTGGTGTTCTTCGATGTTTCGTTCGCCTCAGCTGTGCCAGACAACTTTTAACGCATGCATATTAGGCATTTGAGTAGAATGAAGGTTTTTTACACTTTTGCACCGAGCTGTGCCCTCAGTAACGCTCGAATCACGCGATATCACGATTTTCGTGCTGTTCATCGTTTCGTTCACCACTGCTGTGCCTGACAACTTCTAACACATGGATCTTGTGTATTTGAGTAGAATGAAGGTTTTTGATACATTTACACTGAGCTGTGCTCTCAGAAACGCTCGAAACACGCGATATCACGATTTTGGTGTTCTTCAATGTTTCGTTCGCCACAGCTGTGCCAGACAACTTTTAACGCATGCATATTAGGCATTTGAGTAGAATGAAGGTTTTTTACACTTTTGCACCGAGCTGTGCCCTCAGTAACGCTCGAATCACGCGATATCACGATTTTGGTGCTGTTCATCGTTTCGATCACCTCAGCTGTGCCAGACAACTTTTAACACATGGATCTTGTGTATTTGAGTACAATGAAGGTTTTTGACACACTTACCCAGAGGTGTGGTCTCAGAAACGCTCGAAACACGCGACATCACGATTTTGGTGCTGTTCAAAGTTTCGTTCACCACGGCTGTGCCAGACAACTTTTAACACATGGATCTTGTATATTTGAGTAGAATGAAGGTTTTTGACACATTTACACCGAGCTGTGCTCTCAGAAACTCTCGAAACACGCGATATCACGATTTTGGTGTTCTTCAATGTTTCGTTCGCCACAGCTGTGCCAGACAACTTTTAACATATGGATCTTGTGTATTTGAGTAGAATGAAGGTTTTTGACACATTTACACCGAGTTGTGCTCTCAGAAACGCTCGAAACACGCGATATCACGATTTTGGTGTTCTTCAATGTTTCGTTCGCCACAGGTGTGCCAGACAACTTTTAACACATGGATCTTGTGTATTTGAGTAGAATGAAGGTTTTTGACACATTTGCACCGAGCTGTGCCCTCAGTAACGCTCGAATCACGTGATATCACGATTTTGGTGTTCTTCAATGTTTCGTTTGCCACAGCTTTACCAGACAACTTTTAACGCATGCATATTACGCACTTGAATAGAATGAAGGTTTTTGACACATTTGCACCGAGCTGTGCTCTCAGAAAGGCTCTAAACACGCGACATCACGATTTTGGTGCTGTTCAATGTTTCGTTCACCACGGCTGTGCCAGACAACTTTTAACACATGGATCTTGTGTATTTGAGTAGAATAAATTTTGTTGACACATTTACACCGAGATGTGCTCTCAGAAACGCTCGAAACACGCGATATCACGATTTTGGTGCTGTTCAAAGTTTCGTTCGCCACAGCTGTGCCAGACAACTTATAATACATGGATCGTGTGTATTTAAGTATAATGAAGGTTTTTGACACATTTACACCGAGCTGTGCTCTTAGAAACGCTCGAAACCCGCGATATCACGATTTTGGTGCTGTTCAATGTTTCGTTCACCACAGCTGTGCCAGACAACTTTTAACACATGGATCTTGTGTATTTGTGTAGAATGAAGGTTTTTGACACATTTGCACCGAGCTATGCTCTCAGAAACGCTCTAAACACGCGATATCACGATTTTGGTGTTCTTCAATGTTTCGTTCGCCACAGCTGTGTCAGACAACTTTTAACGCATGCATATTGTGCATTTGAGTAGAATGAAGGTTTTTGACTTATTTCCACTGAGCTGTGGCTCTCAGAAACGCTCGAAACACGCGATATCACGATTTTGGTGTTCTTCAGTGTTTCGTTCGCCACAGCTGTGCCAGACAACTTTTAACGCATGGATCTTGTGTATTTGAGTAGAATGAATGTTTTTGACACATTTGCACCGAGCTGTGCCCTGAGTAACGCTCGAATCACGCGATATCACGATTTTGGTGCTGTTCATCGTTTCGTTCACCACAGCTGTGCCTGACAACTTTTAACACATGGATCTTGTGTATTTGAGGAGAATGAAGTTTTTTGATACATTTACACCTCGCTGTGCTCTCAGAAACGCTCGAAACACGCGATATCACGATTTTGGTGTTCTTCAGTGTTTCGTTCGCCACAGCTGTGCCAGACAACTTTTAACGCATGGATCTTGTGTATTTGAGTAGAATGAAGGTTTTTGACACTTTTCCGCCAAGCTGTGCTCTCAGTAACTCTCGAATCACGCGATATCACGATTTTGGTTCTGTTCAATGTTTCGTTCACCACAGCTGTGCCAGACAACTTTTAACGCATGGATCTTGTGTATTTGAGTAGAATGAAGGTTTTTGACACATTTGCACCGAGCTGTGCCCTGAGTAACGCTCGAATCACGCGATATCACGATTTTGGTGCTGTTCATCGTTTCGTTCACCACAGCTGTGCCTGACAACTTTTAACACATGGATCTTGTGTATTTGAGGAGAATGAAGTTTTTTGATACATTTACACCTCGCTGTGCTCTCAGAAACGCTCGAAACACGCGATATCACGATTTTGGTGTTCTTCAGTGTTTCGTTCGCCACAGCTGTGCCAGACAACTTTTAACGCATGGATCTTGTGTATTTGAGTAGAATGAAGGTTTTTGACACATTTACACCGAGTTGTGCTCTCAGAAACGCTCGAAACACGCGATATCACGATTTTGGTGTTCTTCAATGTTTCGTTCGCCACAGCTGTGCCAGACAACTTATAATACATGGATCGTGTGTATTTAAGTATAATGAAGGTTTTTGACACATTTACACCGAGCTGTGCTCTTAGAAACGCTCGAAACCCGCGATATCACGATTTTGGTGCTGTTCAATGTTTCGTTCACCACAGCTGTGCCAGACATCTTTTAACACATGGATCTTGTGTATTTGTGTAGAATGAAGATTTTTGACACATTTACACCGAGCTGTGCTCTCAGAAACGCTCGAAACACGCGATATCACGATTTTGGTGCTGTCCAAAGTTTCGTTCACCGCAGCTGTGCCAGACAACTTTTAGCACATGGATCTTGTGTATTTGAGTAGAATGAAGGTTTTTGACACACTTACACCGAGCTGTGCTCCCAGAAACGCTCGAAACCCGCGATATCACGATTTTGGTGCTGTTCAATGTTTCGTTCACCACAGCTGTGCCAGACAACTTTTAAAACACGGATCTTGTGTATTTGAGTAGAATGAAGGTTTTTGACACACTTACACCGAGCTGTGCTCCCAGAAACGCTCGAAACACGCGACATCACGATTTTGGTGCTGTTCAAAGTTTCGTTCACTACGGCTGTGCCAGACAACTTTTAACACATGGATCTTGTGTATTTGAGTAGAATGAAGGTTTTTGACACATTCACACCGAGCTGTGCTGTCAGAAACGCTCGAAACACGCGATATCACGATTTTGGTGTTCTTCAATGTTTCGTTCGCCACAGCTGTGCCAGACAACTTTTAACGCATGCATATTAGGCATTTGAGTAGAATGAAGGTTTTTTACACATTTGCACCGAGCTGTGCTCTCAGAAATGCTCGAAACACGCAATATCACGATTTTGGTGTTCTTCGATGTTTCGTTCGCCTCAGCTGTGCCAGACAACTTTTAACGCATGCATATTAGGCATTTGAGTAGAATGAAGGTTTTTTACACTTTTGCACCGAGCTGTGCCCTCAGTAACGCTCGAATCACGCGATATCACGATTTTCGTGCTGTTCATCGTTTCGTTCACCACTGCTGTGCCTGACAACTTCTAACACATGGATCTTGTGTATTTGAGTAGAATGAAGGTTTTTGATACATTTACACTGAGCTGTGCTCTCAGAAACGCTCGAAACACGCGATATCACGATTTTGGTGTTCTTCAATGTTTCGTTCGCCACAGCTGTGCCAGACAACTTTTAACGCATGCATATTAGGCATTTGAGTAGAATGAAGGTTTTTTACACTTTTGCACCGAGTTGTGCTCTCAGAAACGCTCGAAACACGCGATATCACGATTTTGGTGTTCTTCAATGTTTCGTTCGCCACAGCTGTGCCAGACAACTTTTAATACATGGATCGTGTGTATTTAAGTAGAATGAAGGTTTTTGACACATTTACACCGAGCTGTGCTCTCAGAAACGCTCGAAACCCGCGATATCACGATTTTGGTGCTGTTCAATGTTTCGTTCACCACAGCTGTGCCAGACAACTATTAACACATGGATCTTGTGTATTCGAGTAGAATGAAGATTTTTGACACATTTACACCGAGCTGTGCTCTCAGAAACGCTCGAAACACGCGATATCACGATTTCGGTGCTGTCCAAAGTTTCGTTCACCGCAGCTGTGCCAGACAACTTTTAACACATGGATCTTGTGTATTTGAGTAGAATGAAGGTTTTTGACACACTTACACCGAGCTGTGCTCCCAGAAACGCTCGAAACACGCGACATCACGATTTTGGTGCTCTTCAATGTTTCGTTCACCACGGCTGTGCCAGAAAACTTTTAACACATGGATCTTGTGTATTTGAGTAGAATGAAGGTTTTTGACACATTTACACCGAGCTGTGCTCTCAGAAACGCTCGAATCACGCGATATCACGATTTTGGTGTTCTTCAATGTTTCGTTTGCCACAGCTTTACTAGACAACTTTTAACGCATGCATATTACGCACTTGAATAGAATGAAGGTTTTTGACACATTTGCACCGAGCTGTGCTCTCAGAAACGCTCTAAACACGCGACGTCACGATTTTGGTGCTGTTCAATGTTTCGTTCACCACGGCTGTGCCAGACAACTTTTAACACATGGATCTTGTGTATTTGAGTAGAATACATTTTTTTGACACATTTACACCGAGCTGTGCTCTCAGAAACGCTCGAAACACGCGATATCACGATTTTTGTACTGTTCAACGTTTCGTTCGCCACAGCTGTGCCAGATGACTTTTAACAAATGGATCTTGTGTATTTGAGTAGAATGAAGGTTTTTGACACATTTGCACCGAGCTGTGCTCTCAGAAACGCTCGAAACACGCGATATCACGATTTTGGTGTTCTTCAATGTTTCGTTCGCCACAGCTGTGTCAGACAACTTTTAACGCATGCATATTGTGCATTTGAGTAGAATGAAGGTTTTTGACTTATTTCCACTGAGCTGTGGCTCTCAGAAACGCTCGAAACACGCGTAATCACGATTTTGGTATTCTTCAATGTTTCGTTCGCCACAGCTGTGCCAGATGACGTTTAACGCATGGATGTTGTGTATTTGAGTAGAATGAAGGTTTTTGACACTTTTCCGCCAAGCTGTGCTCTCAGTAACTCTCGAATCACGCGATATCACGATTTTGGTTCTGTTCAATGTTTCGTTCACCACAGCTGTGCCAGACAACTTTTAACGCATGGATCTTGTGTATTTGAGTAGAATGAAGGTTTTTGAAACATTTGCACCGAGCTGTGCCCTCAGTAACGCTCGAATCACGCGATATCACGATTTTGGTGCTGTTCATCGTTTCGTTCACCACAGCTGTGCCTGACAACTTTTAACACATGGATCTTGTGTATTTGAGGAGAATGAAGTTTTTTGATACATTTACACCGAGCTGTGCTCTCAGAAACGCTCGAAACACGCGATATCACGATTTTGGTGTTCTTCAGTGTTTCGTTCGCCAGAGCTGTGCCAGACAACTTTTAACGCATGGATCTTGTGTATTTGAGTAGAATGAAGGTTTTTGACACATTTACACCGAGTTGTGCTCTCAGAAACGCTCGAAACACGCGATATCGCGATTTTGGTGTTCTTCAATGTTTCGTTCGCCACAGCTGTGCCAGACAACTTTTAATACATGGATCGTGTGTATTTAAGTATTATGAAGGTTTTTGACACATTTACACCGAGCTGTGCTCTTAGAAACGCTCGAAACCCGCGATATCACGATTTTGGTGCTGTTCAATGTTTCGTTCACCACAGCTGTGCCAGACAACTTTTAACACATGGATCTTGTGTATTTGAGTAGAATGAAGGTTTTTGACACATTTGCACCGAGCTGTGCTCTCAGAAACGCTCGAAACACGCGATATCACGATTTTGGTGTTCTTCAATGTTTCGTTCGCCACAGCTGTGTCAGACAACTTTTAACGCATGCATATTGTGCATTTGAGTAGAATGAAGGTTTTTGACTTATTTCCACTGAGCTGTGGCTCTCAGAAACGCTCGAAACACGCGTAATCACGATTTTGGTATTCTTCAATGTTTCGTTCGCCACAGCGGTGCCAGATGACGTTTAACGCATGGATGTTGTGTATTTGAGTAGAATGAAGGTTTTTGACACTTTTCCGCCAAGCTGTGCTCTCAGTAACTCTCGAATCACGCGATATCACGATTTTGGTTCTGTTCAATGTTTCGTTCACCACAGCTGTGCCAGACAACTTTTAACGCATGGATCTTGTGTATTTGAGTAGAATGAAGGTTTTTGACACATTTGCACCGAGCTGTGCCCTCAGTAACGCTCGAATCACGCGATATCACGATTTTGGTGCTGTTCATCGTTTCGTTCACCACAGCTGTGCCTGACAACTTTTAACACATGGATCTTGTGTATTTGAGGAGAATGAAGTTTTTTGATACATTTACACCGAGCTGTGCTCTCAGAAACGCTCGAAACACGCGATATCACGATTTTGGTGTACTTCAGTGTTTCGTTCGCCACAGCTGTGCCAGACAACTTTTAACGCATGGATCTTGTGTATTTGAGTAGAATGAAGGTTTTTGACACATTTACACCGAGTTGTGCTCTCAGAAACGCTCGAAACACGCGATATCACGATTTTGGTGTTCTTCAATGTTTCGTTCGCCACAGCTGTGGCAGACAACTTTTAATACATGGATCGTGTGTATTTAAGTATAATGAAGGTTTTTGACACATTTACAACGAGCTGTGCTCTTAGAAACGCTCGAAACCCGCGATATCACGATTTTGGTGCTGTTCAATGTTTCGTTCACCACAGCTGTGCCAGACAACTTTTAACACATGGATCTTGTGTATTTGAGTAGAATAAAGGTTTTTGACACATTTACACCGAGCTGTGCTCTCAGAAACGCTCGAATCACGCGATATCACGATTTTGGTGTTCTTCAATGTTTCGTTTGCCACAGCTTTACCAGACAACTTTTAACGCATGCATATTACGCACTTGAATAGAATGAAGGTTTTTGACACATTTGCACCGAGCTGTGCTCTCAGAAACGCTCTAAACACGCGACGTCACGATTTTGGTGCTGTTCAATGTTTCGTTCACCACGGCTGTGCCAGACAACTTTTAACACATGGATCTTGTGTATTTGAGTAGAATAAATTTTTTTGACACATTTACACCGAGCTGTGCTCTCAGAAACGCTCGAAACACGCGATATCACGATTTTTGTACTGTTCAACGTTTCGTTCGCCACAGCTGTGCCAGATGACTTTTAACAAATGGATCTTGTGTATTTGAGTAGAATGAAGGTTTTTGACACATTTGCACCGAGCTGTGCTCTCAGAAACGCTCGAAACACGCGATATCACGATTTTGGTGTTCTTCAATGTTTCGTTCGCCACAGCTGTGTCAGACAACTTTTAACGCATGGATCGTGTGTATTTGTGTAGAATGAAGATTTTTGACACATTTACACCGAGCTGTGCTCTCAGAAACGCTCGAAACACGCGATATCACGATTTTGGTGCTGTTCATCGTTTCGTTCACCACAGCTGTGCCTGACAACTTTTAACACATGGATCTTGTGTATTTGAGGAGAATGAAGTTTTTTGATACATTTACACCGAGCTGTGCTCTCAGAAACGCTCGAAACACGCGATATCACGATTTTGGTATTCTTCAGTGTTTCGTTCGCCACAGCTGTGCCAGACAACTTTTAACGCATGGATCTTGTGTATTTGAGTAGAATGAAGGTTTTTGACACATTTACACCGAGTTGTGCTCTCAGAAACGCTCGAAACACGCGATATCACGATTTTGGTGTTCTTCAATGTTTCGTTCGCCACAGCTGTGTCTGACAACTTTTAACGCATGCATATTGTGTATTTGAGTAGAATGAAGGTTTTTGACACATTTACACCGAGTTGTGCTCTCAGAAACGCTCGAAACACGCGTAATCACGATTTTGGTATTCTTCAATGTTTCGTTCGCCACAGCTGTGCCAGATGACGTTTAACGCATGGATGTTGTGTATTTGAGTAGAATGAAGGTTTTTGACACTTTTCCGCCAAGCTGTGCTCTCAGTAACTCTCGAATCACGCGATATCACGATTTTGGTTCTGTTCAATGTTTCGTTCACCACAGCTGTGCCAGACAACTTTTAACGCATGGATGTTGTGTATTTGAGTAGAATGAAGATTTTTGACACTTTTCCGCCAAGCTGTGCTCTTAGTAACTCTCGAATCACGCGATATCACGATTTTGGTTCTGTTCAATGTTTCGTTCGCCACAGCTGTGCCAGACAACTTTTAACGCATGGATCTTGTGTATTTGAGTAGAATGAAGGTTTTTGACACATTTGCACCGAGCTGTGCCCTCAGTAACGCTCGAATCACGCGATATCACGATTTTGGTGCTGTTCATCGTTTCGTTCGCCACAGCTGTGCCAGACAACTTTTAATACATGGATCGTGTGTATTTAAGTAGAATGAAGGTTTTGATACATTTACACCGAGCTGTGCTCTCAGAAACGCTCGAAACCCGCGATATCACGATTTTGGTGCTGTTCAATGTTTCGTTCACCACAGCTGTGACAGACAACTTTTAAAACACGGATCTTGTGTATTTGAGTAGAATGAAGGTTTTTGACACACTTACACCGAGCTGTGCTACCAGAAACGCTCGAAACACGCGACATCACGATTTTGGTGCTGTTCAAAGTTTCGTTCACCACGGCTGTGCCAGACAACTTTTAACACATGGATCTTGTGTATTTGAGTAGAATGAAGGTTTTTGACACATTCACACCGAGCTGTGCTGTCAGAAACGCTCGAAACACGCGATATCACGATTTTGGTGTTCTTCAATGTTTCGTTCGCCACAGCTGTGCCAGACAACTTTTAGCACATGGATCTTGTGTATTTGAGTAGAATGAATGTTTTTGACACACTTACACCGAGCTGTGCTCCCAGAAACGCACGAAACACGCGACATCACGATTTTGGTGCTGTTCAAAGTTTCGTTCACCACGGCTGTGCCAGACAACTTTTAACACATGGATCTTGTGTATTTGTGTAGAATGAAGATTCTTGACACATTTACACCGAGCTGTGCTCTCAGAAACGCTCGAAACACGCGATATCACGATTTTGGTGCTATCCAAAGTTTCGTGCACCGCAGCTGTGCCAGACAACTTTTAGCACATGGATCTTGTGTATTTGAGTAGAATGAAGGTTTTTGACACAATTACACCGAGCTGTGCTCCCAGAAACGCTCGAAACACGCGACATCACGATTTTGGTGCTGTTCAAAGTTTCGTTCACCACGGCTGTGCCAGACAACTTTTAACACATGGATCTTGTGTATTTGAGTAGAATGAAGGTTTTTGACACATTTACACCGAGCTGTGCTCTCAGAAACGCTCGAAACACGCGATATCACGATTTTGGTGTTCTTCAATGTTTCGTTCGCCACAGCTGTGTCAGACAACTTTTAACGCATGCATATTGTGCATTTGAGTAGAATGAAGGTTTTTGACACATTTGCACCGAGCTGTGGCTCTCAGAAACGCTCGAAACACGAGTAATCACGATTTTGGTGTTCTTCAATGTTTCGTTCGCCACAGCTGTGCCAGATGACGTTTAACGCATGCATATTACGCACTTGAATAGAATGAAGGTTTTTGACACACTTACACAGAGCTGTGCTCCCAGAAACGCTCGAAACACGCGACATCACGATTTTGGTGCTGTTCAAAGTTTCGTTCACCACGGCTGTGCCAGACAACTTTTAACACATGGATCTTGTGTATTTGAGTAGAATGAAGGTTTTTGACACATTTACACCGAGCTGTGCTCTCAGAAACGCTCGAAACACGCGATATCACGATTTTGGTGTTCTTCAATGTTTCGTTCGCCACAGCTGTGTCAGACAACTTTTAACGCATGCATATTGTGCATTTGAGTAGAATGAAGGTTTTTGACACATTTGCACCGAGCTGTGGCTCTCAGAAACGCTCGAAACACGAGTAATCACGATTTTGGTGTTCTTCAATGTTTCGTTCGCCACAGCTGTGCCAGATGACGTTTAACGGATGCATATTACGCACTTGAATAGAATGAAGGTTTTTGACACATTTGCACCGAGCTGTGCTCTCAGAAACGCTCTAAACACGCGACATCACGATTTTGGTGCTGTTCAATGTTTCGTTCACCACGGCTGTGCCAGACAACTTTTAACACATGGATCTTGTGTATTTGAGTAGAATAAATTTTTTTGACACATTTACACCGAGCTGTGCTCTCAGAAACGCTCGAAACACGCGATATCACGATTTTGGTGTTCTTCAATGTTTCGTTCGTCACAGCTGTGCCAGACAACATTTAATACATGGATCGTGTGTATTTAAGTAGAATGAATGTTTTTGACACATTTACACCGAGCTGCTCTCTCAGAAACGCTCGAAACCCGCGATATCACGATTTTGGTGCTGTTCAATGTTTCGTTCACCACAGCTGTGCCAGACAACTATTAACACATGGATCTTGTGTATTCGAGTAGAATGAAGATTTTTGACACATTTACACCGAGCTGTGCTCTCAGAAACGCTCGAAACACGCGATATCACGATTTCGGTGCTGTCCAAAGTTTCGTTCACCGCAGCTGTGCCAGACAACTTTTAACACATGGATCTTGTGTATTTGAGTAGAATGAAGGTTTTTGACACACTTACACCGAGCTGTGCTCCCAGAAACGCTCGAAACACGCGACATCACGAATTTGGTGCTGTTCAAGGTTTCGTTCACCACGGCTGTGCCAGACAACTTTTAACACATGGATCTTGTGTATTTGAGTAGAATGAAGGTTTTTGACACATTTACACCGAGCTGTGCTCTCAGAAACGCTCGAAACACGCGATATCACGATTTTGGTGCTGTTCAAGGTTTCGTTCACCACGGCTGTGCCAGACAACTTTTAACACATGGATCTTGTGTATTTGAGTAGAATGAAGGTTTTTGACACATTTACACCGAGCTGTGCTCTCAGAAACGCTCGAAACACGCGATATCACGATTTTGGTGTTCTTCAATGTTTCGTTCGCCACAGCTGTGTCAGACAACTTTTAACGCATGCATATTGTGCGTTTGAGTAGAATGAAGGTTTTTGACTTATTTGCACTGAGCTGTGGCTCTCAGAAACGCTCGAAACACGCGTAATCACGATTTTGGTATTCTTCAATGTTTCGTTCGCCACAGCTGTGCCAGATGACGTTTAACGCATGGATGTTGTGTATTTGAGTAGAATGAAGGTTTTTGACACTTTTCCGCCAAGCTATGCTCTCAGTAACTCTCGAATCACGCGATATCACGATTTTGGTTCTGTTCAATGTTTCGTTCACCACAGCTGTGCCAGACAACTTTTAACGCATGGATCTTGTGTATTTGAGTAGAGTGAAGGTTTTTGACACATTTGCACCGAGCTGTGCCCTCAGTAACGCTCGAATCACGCGATATCACGATTTTGGTGCTGTTCATCGTTTCGTTCACCACAGCTGTGCCTGACAACTTTTAACACATGGATCTTGTGTATTTGAGGAGAATGAAGTTTTTTGATACATTTACACCGAGCTGTGCTCTCAGAAACGCTCGAAACACGCGATATCACGATTTTGGTATTCTTCAGTGATTCGTTCGCCACAGCTGTGCCAGACAACTTTTAACGCATGGATCTTGTGTATTTGAGTAGAATGAAGGTTTTTGACACATTTACACCGAGTTGTGCTCTCAGAAACGCTCGAAACACGCGATATCACGATTTTGGTGTTCTTCAATGTTTCGTTCGCCACAGCTGTGTCTGACAACTTTTAACGCATGCATATTGTGCATTTGAGTAGAATGAAGGTTTTTGACTTATTTCCACTGAGCTGTGGCTCTCAGAAACGCTCGAAACACGCGTAATCACGATTTTGGTATTCTTCAATGTTTCGTTCGCCACAGCTGTGCCAGATGACGTTTAACGCATGGATGTTGTGTATTTGAGTAGAATGAAGGTTTTTGACACTTTTCCGCCAAGCTGTGCTCTCAGTAACTCTCGAATCACGCGATATCACGATTTTGGTTCTGTTCAATGTTTCGTTCACCACAGCTGTGCCAGACAACTTTTAACGCATGGATGTTGTGTATTTGAGTAGAATGAAGATTTTTGACACTTTTCCGCCAAGCTGTGCTCTTAGTAACTCTCGAATCAGGCGATATCACGATTTTGGTTCTGTTCAATGTTTCGTTCGCCACAGCTGTGCCAGACAACTTTTAACGCATGGATCTTGTGTATTTGAGTAGCATGAAGGTTTTTGACACATTTGCACCGAGCTGTGCCCTCAGTAACGCTCGAATCACGCGATATCACGATTTTGGTGCTGTTCATCGTTTCGTTCGCCACAGCTGTGCCAGACAACTTTTAATACATGGATCGTGTGTATTTAAGTAGAATGAAGGTTTTGATACATTTACACCGAGCTGTGCTCTCAGAAACGCTCGAAACCCGCGATATCACGATTTTGGTGCTGTTCAATGTTTCGTTCACCACAGCTGTGCCAGACAACTTTTAAAACACGGATCTTGTGTATTTGAGTAGAATGAAGGTTTTTGACACACTTACACCGAGCTGTGCTACCAGAAACGCTCGAAACACGCGACATCACGATTTTGGTGCTGTTCAAAGTTTCGTTCACCACGGCTGTGCCAGACAACTTTTAACACATGGATCTTGTGTATTTGAGTAGAATGAATTTTTTTGACACATTCACACCGAGCTGTGCTGTCAGAAACGCTCGAAACACGCGATATCACGATTTTGGTGTTCTTCAATGTTTCGTTCGCCACAGCTGTGCCAGACAACTTTTAGCACATGGATCTTGTGTATTTGAGTAGAATGAATGTTTTTGACACACTTACACCGAGCTGTGCTCCCAGAAACGCACGAAACACGCGACATCACGATTTTGGTGCTATCCAAAGTTTCGTTCACCGCAGCTGTGCCAGACAACTTTTAGCACATGGATCTTGTGTATTTGAGTAGAATGAAGGTTTTTGACACACTTACACCGAGCTGTGCTCCCAGAAACGCTCGAAACACGCGACATCACGATTTTGGTGCTGTTCAAAGTTTCGTTCACCACGGCTGTACCAGACAACTTTTAACACATGGATCTTGTGTATTTGAGTAGAATGAAGGTTTTTGACACATTTACACCGAGCTGTGCTCTCAGAAACGCTCGAAACACGCGATATCACGATTTTGGTGTTCTTCAATGTTTCGTTCGCCACAGCTGTGTCAGACAACTTTTAACGCATGCATATTGTGCATTTGAGTAGAATGAAGGTTTTTGACACATTTGCACCGAGCTGTGGCTCTCAGAAACGCTCGAAACACGAGTAATCACGATTTTGGTGTTCTTCAATGTTTCGTTCGCCACAGCTGTGCCAGATGACGTTTAACGCATGCATATTACGCACTTGAATAGAATGAAGGTTTTTGACACATTTGCACCGAGCTGTGCTCTCAGAAACGCTCTAAACACGCGACTTCACGATTTTGGTGCTGTTCAATGTTTCGTTCACCACGGCTGTGCCAGACAACTTTTAACACATGGATCTTGTGTATTTGAGTAGAATAAATTTTTTTGACACATTTACACCGAGCTGTGCTCTCAGAAACGCTCGAAACACGCGATATCACGATTTTGGTGTTCTTCAATGTTTCGTTCGTCACAGCTGTGCCAGACAACATTTAATACATGGATCGTGTGTATTTAAGTAGAATGAATGTTTTTGACACATTTACACCGAGCTGTGCTCTCAGAAACGCTCGAAACCCGCGATATCACGATTTTGGTGCTGTTCAATGTTTCGTTCACCACAGCTGTGCCAGACAACTATTAACACATGGATCTTGTGTATTCGAGTAGAATGAAGATTTTTGACACATTTACACCGAGCTGTGCTCTCAGAAACGCTCGAAACACGCGATATCACGATTTCGGTGCTGTCCAAAGTTTCGTTCACCGCAGCTCTGCCAGACAACTTTTAACACATGGATCTTGTGTATTTGAGTAGAATGAAGGTTTTTGACACACTTACACCGAGCTGTGCTCCCAGAAACGCTCGAAACACGCGACATCACGAATTTGGTGCTGTTCAAAGTTTCGTTCACCACGGCTGTGCCAGACAACTTTTAACACATGGATCTTGTGTATTTGAGTAGAATGAAGGTTTTTGACACATTTACACCGAGCTGTGCTCTCAGAAACGCTCGAAACACGCGATATCACGATTTTGGTGCTGTTCAATGTTTCGTTCACCACAGCTGTGCCAGACAACTTTTAACACATGGATCTTGTGTATTTGAGTAGAATGAAGGTTTTTGACACATTTGCACCGAGCTGTGCTCTCAGAAACGCTCGAAACACGCGATATCACGATTTTGGTGTTCTTCAATGTTTCGTTCGCCACAGCTGTGTCAGACAACTTTTAACGCATGCATATTGTGCGTTTGAGTAGAATGAAGGTTTTTGACTTATTTGCACTGAGCTGTGGCTCTCAGAAACGCTCGAAACACGCGTAATCACGATTTTGGTATTCTTCAATGTTTCTTTCGCCACAGCTGTGCCAGATGACGTTTAACGCATGGATGTTGTGTATTTGAGTAGAATGAAGGTTTTTGACACTTTTCGGCCAAGCTGTGCTCTCAGTAACTCTCGAATCACGCGATATCACGATTTTGGTGCTGTTCAATGTTTCGTTCACCACGGCTGTGCCAGACAACTTTTAACACATGGATCATGTGTATTTGAGTAGAATAAATTTTTTTGACACATTTACACCGAGCTGTGCTCTCAGAAACGCTCGAAACACGCGATATCACGATTTTGGTGTTCTTCAATGTTTCGTTCGTCACAGCTGTGCCAGACAACATTTAATACATGGATCGTGTGTATTTAAGTAGAATGAAGGTTTTTGACACATTTACACCGAGCTGTGCTCTCAGAAACGCTCGAAACCCGCGATATCACGATTTTGGTGCTGTTCAATGTTTCGTTCACCACAGCTGTGCCAGACAACTATTAACACATGGATCTTGTGTATTCGAGTAGAATGAAGATTTTTGACACATTTACACCGAGCTGTGCTCTCAGAAACGCTCGAAACACGCGATATCACGATTTCGGTGCTGTCCAAAGTTTCGTTCACCGCAGCTGTGCCAGACAACTTTTAACACATGGATCTTGTGTATTTGAGTAGAATGAAGGTTTTTGACACACTTACACCGAGCTGTGCTCCCAGAAACGCTCGAAACACGCAACATCACGAATTTGGTGCTGTTCAAGGTTTCGTTCACCACGGCTGTGCCAGACAACTTTTAACACATGGATCTTGTGTATTTGAGTAGAATGAAGGTTTTTGACACATTTACACCGAGCTGTGCTCTCAGAAACGCTCGGAACACGCGATATCACGATTTTGGTGCTGTTCAAGGTTTCGTTCACCACGGCTGTGCCAGACAACTTTTAACACATGGATCTTGTGTATTTGAGTAGAATGAAGGTTTTTGACACATTTACACCGAGCTGTGCTCTCAGAAACGCTCGAAACACGCGATATCACAATTTTGGTGTTCTTCAATGTTTCGTTCGCCACAGCTGTGTCAGACAACTTTTAACGCATGCATATTGTGCGTTTGAGTAGAATGAAGGTTTTTGACTTATTTGCACTGAGCTGTGGCTCTCAGAAACGCTCGAAACACGCGTAATCACGATTTTGGTATTCTTCAATGTTTCGTTCGCCACAGCTGTGCCAGATGACGTTTAACGCATGGATGTTGTGTATTTGAGTAGAATGAAGGTTTTTGACACTTTTCCGCCAAGCTGTGCTCTCAGTAACTCTCGAATCACGCGATATCACGATTTTTGTTCTGTTCAATGTTTCGTTCACCACAGCTGTGCCAGACAACTTTTAACGCATGGATCTTGTGTATTTGAGTAGAATGAAGGTTTTTGACACATTTGCACCGAGCTGTGCCCTCAGTAACGCTCGAATCACGCGATATCACGATTTTGGTGCTGTTCATCGTTTCGTTCACCACAGCTGTGCCTGACAACTTTTAACACATGGATCTTGTGTATTTGAGGAGAATGAAGTTTTTTGATACATTTACACCGAGCTGTGCTCTCAGAAACGCGCGAAACACGCGATATCACGATTTTGGTATTCTTCAGTGTTTCGTTCGCCACAGCTGTGCCAGACAACTTTTAACGAGTGGATCTTGTGTATTTGAGTAGAATGAAGGTTTTTGACACATTTACACCGAGTTGTGCTCTCAGAAACGCTCGAAACACGCGATATCACGATTTTGGTGTTCTTCAATGTTTCGTTCGCCACAGCTGTGTCTGACAACTTTTAACGCATGCATATTGTGCATTTGAGTAGAATGAAGGTTTTTGACTTATTTCCACTGAGCTGTGGCTCTCAGAAACGCTCGAAACACGCGTAATCACGATTTTGGTATTCTTCAATGTTTCGTTCGCCACAGCTGTGCCAGATGACGTTTAACGCATGGATGTTGTGTATTTGAGTAGAATGAAGGTTTTTGACACTTTTCCGCCAAGCTGTGCTCTCAGTAACTCTCGAAGCACGCGATATCACGATTTTGGTTCTGTTCAATGTTTCGTTCACCACAGCTGTGCCAGACAACTTTTAACGCATGGATGTTGTGTATTTGAGTAGAATGAATGTTTTTGACACTTTTCCGCCAAGCTGTGCTCTCAGTAACTCTCGAATCACGCGATATCACGATTTTGGTTCTGTTCAATGTTTCGTTCACCACAGCTGTGCCAGACAACTTTTAATTGGTGATGAAGGATTTCGGCATAGGAACGGTCGTTGAAAGGAAAATCCAGAAATTACGTTTCGGCCCTTATCCGAGCCCTCTTCAGAAATATAATTCGTCCAATCTATAAATGTGATTACATGTGAAATAGACATTGTGAAATACAAATATTATTAACAATTTACAAATATTATTAACAGTTCATTACAAATATGTTATTATTAACTTTATACTGAAATTATGTTGTTCGGAGTAAACACCAGCGACTCACCAATTCACATCAAGCAAAAGTGTCCTTCGACACCCTCCGCAGTACTCATTTATTTTACAAGACAAATGAGAAACTGGATTCTTGATGCCAATTGTTAGCCAAATCTTATTTTCCACAAAATTTATGCCCTTAAGGGGAAAGAAAAAAAGGAAGAAAACTACTTGTATAGATCTTTTTCACCCTTTTCCAACCGGGTCCCCCGATTGAAACTTTTCACTCCTTGATGTTCGTGGAGCCCCAAAAGTCAGGTTAGGTGATCTGTTTGCACGAAAAAAATGGAACGTGATGAAAACTATGCAGCCAAAAATTCAAAAACTCACAAAGAAAATCACGCCAAAGACTCTCACCTGTTAACACTAACTGATTCTACATAAACATCTACATTTTTCTTAAAGTTTCAACCGGGGAAGCCGGTTGCACATGTCGACTCGCCGCTGATCAGCCGCACGAATAAACACCAGTGGCGGTCAACCATCTAGCACACAGCAGTGAGCCCCAACTCCCAACGAAACTTTAAGGCGCATCCTAACGAACTTATATGCTAACGGTATTTAACTTATCCTTAATGTTATATTTACAACTTTTATCCATAAAAACATATTATTTACATTTTACTTATAACTAATGCAAGAACCTTAACCGTGAAATACACGCGCGCAGTGAGTCTGCCGACGAAAAAGCGAGTCCGACAGCCAAAAATTACCGGTTGGAAATATGACCGGAAAAACGACCCCACCGGTACATACGAAACCTGATAATCCTGGCCCTCGTTCCCCCCTCCTCCCGGTGATGAATCAAGAAGAACTGTTGTTAATTACTACAACCAATGTTAATCAGATATTGCTGGGAACAGGCGTTGGAAATATGACCGGAAAAACGACCCCACCGGTACATACGAAACCTGATAATCTTGGCCCTCGTTCCCCCCTCCTCCCGGTGATGAATCACGAAAAATTGTTGTTAATTACTACAACCAATGTTAACCGAATATTGCCAACAATGTGAGGCACAGATTAAATGTCTAATGCACGCGCGCAATAACACAGCCGTCGAGAGGCGAGTCCAATGGCCAAAAATTATCAGTTGGAAATTTGACATCAATAGCCCAACACATAGGTTTGCGGATTTTATTCAGAAAGAGATAAACAAATATGTCAAGGTGGCCGAATCTAGTTCTTACATTAAAGACAGCTTTACGCTTAAATCTTTGGTATCAACGCTCGAGTTGCCGGAATCTCACGTGCTCATGTCGCTTGACGTTACCTCCCTCTATACCAACGTGCCCATCGAGTTGGTTATGCGTAGTTTGGAAAAAAGAAGAGCCTTATTCGGAGAGGGTATCTTGCTAAACGAATTGAAGAAAGCAATTGAGATAGTAATGTCATCCACGTATTTCAGCTTCAATAACAACATCTACAAACAGGTGTCTGGTTTACCCATGGGTTCTCCACTAGCGCCTATATTATCTAACATTGTGATGATTGATTTAGAGGAGAGTTGTTTGGCGCAGCTGGACTTCACTCCTTCTCTGTATAAGCGATACGTGGATGACATTATTGTTGCGTTGCCGGTCGATAAAATCCAGACGATATTAACAACGTTCAATTCGTATCACCCGAAACTTCAATTCACGATCGAAAATGAGGTGGACGGAAAAATTCCGTTTTTGGACTTGCTACTGATTCGAGAGGGGAATAAAATCATCACTAATTGGTATAGAAAGCCGACATGGTCCGGTAGATTCATCAACTTTTTTTCGAGTCATGCGATGTGCCAGAAAAGAGGCATCATTTTCATGTTAGTGGATCGGGCACTGAGACTGTCACACGAGAGATTCTGGCAACAGAATTTGGCGTTGATTCAGGACACGTTAGTTCGTAACTGCTATCCACTTAACTTTATTAACAAATACATTAGAATCAGACGTCAGTCGATGGGTAACGAGGAGGCGGAAAAATTTGTTTTTGACACCAAAAGATTCATGAACTTTCCGTTCATTGAACATTTGCATTATCCGTTTATTAGATTGCTGAAAGAGTTCGATGTCACCTTGGTCACCAATAATAGTCATAATATTTTTTCGATAGTCGGTTCCACGAAGGATAAAATCCCCAAACTTATGCAGTCTCGGGTAGTTTATAGCATTCCGTGCGGTGCTTGCGAAGCCACGTACATCGGACAAACGCAACGCTATCTGAAAGTACGAGTACAAGAACACAAGAGTAGGTTAAACCATTTATCGCGGGAGCACTCGGCGCTATCCGCGCACGCGAGAGAGAATAATCATGTGTTTAGGTTCGATGATGTGAAAATCTTGGCGATTGAACCGATATCGCTAAAAAGAACGTTGTTAGAGATGATTTGGATTAAGAAAGATAAAAACTCGGTCAACTATAGAACGGATATCGAAGGATTGAGTATTATTTATAACTCGGTTTTGTAAATGTTAAGGGAATTTTTATTAGTAATAGTTAACATTTGTTGTAGTAAGTAGAAATTGTTTTCTGCGAATCATTGCTGTGAGAGGGGAGACCGTGGCCAAAAGTTATCAAGTTTCGCGTATATACCGATTGGGTCATTTTTCGGTCAAATTTCCAACTGATAATTTTTGGCCATTGGACTCGCCTCTCGACGGCTGTGTTATTGCGCGCGTGCATTAGACATTTAATCTGTGCCTCACATTGTTGGCAATATTCGGTTAACATTGGTTGTAGTAATTAACAACAATTTTTCGTGATTCATCACCGGGAGGAGGGGGGAACGAGGGCCAAGATTATCAGGTTTCGTATGTACCGGTGGGGTCGTTTTTCCGGTCATATTTCCAACGCCTGTTCCCAGCAATATCTGATTAACATTGGTTGTAGTAATTAACAACAGTTCTTCTTGATTCATCACCGGGAGGAGGGGGGAACGAGGGCCAGGATTATCAGGTTTCGTATGTACCGGTGGGGTCGTTTTTCCGGTCATATTTCCAACCGGTAATTTTTGGCTGTCGGACTCGCTTTTTCGTCGGCAGACTCACTGCGCGCGTGTATTTCACGGTTAAGGTTCTTGCATTAGTTATAAGTAAAATGTAAATAATATGTTTTTATGGATAAAAGTTGTAAATATAACATTAAGGATAAGTTAAATACCGTTAGCATATAAGTTCGTTAGGATGCGCCTTAAAGTTTCGTTGGGGGTTGGGGCTCACTGCTGTGTGCTAGATGGTTGACCGCCACTGGTGTTTATTCGTGCGGCTGATCAGCGGCGAGTCGACATGTGCAACCGGCTTCCCCGGTTGAAACTTTAAGAAAAATGTAGATGTTTATGTAGAATCAGTTAGTGTTAACAGGTGAGAGTCTTTGGCGTGATTTTCTTTGTGAGTTTTTGAATTTTTGGCTGCATAGTTTTCATCACGTTCCATTTTTTTCGTGCAAACAGATCACCTAACCTGACTTTTGGGGCTCCACGAACATCAAGGAGTGAAAAGTTTCAATCGGGGGACCCGGTTGGAAAAGGGTGAAAAAGATCTATAAAAGTAGTTTTCTTCCTTTTTTTCTTTCCCCTTAAGGGCATAAATTTTGTGGAAAATAAGATTTGGCTAACAATTGGCATCAAGAATCCAGTTTCTCATTTGTCTTGTAAAATAAATGAGTACTGCGGAGGGTGTCGAAGGACACTTTTGCTTGATGTGAATTGGTGAGTCGCTGGTGTTTACTCCGAACAACATAATTTCAGTATAAAGTTAATAATAACATATTTGTAATGAACTGTTAATAATATTTGTAAATTGTTAATAATATTTGTATTTCACAATGTCTATTTCACATGTAATCACATTTATAGATTGGACGAATTATATTTCTGAAGAGGGCTCGGATAAGGGCCGAAACGTAATTTCTGGATTTTCCTTTCAACGACCGTTCCTATGCCGAAATCCTTCATCACCAATAAACAACAGCGGTCAAAAATCTGATTCAACAAGACAACTTTTAACGCATGGATCTTGTGTATTTGAGTAGAATGAAGGTTTTTGACACATTTGCACCGAGCTGTGCCCTCAGTAACGCTCGAATCACGCGATATCACGATTTTGGTGCTGTTCATCGTTTCGTTCGCCACAGCTGTGCCAGACAACTTTTAATACATGGATCGTGTGTATTTAAGTAGAATGAAGGTTTTGATACATTTACACCGAGCTGTGCTCTCAGAAACGCTCGAAACCCGCGATATCACGATTTTGGTGCTGTTCAATGTTTCGTTCACCACAGCTGTGCCAGACAACTTTTAAAACACGGATCTTGTGTATTTGAGTAGAATGAAGGTTTTTGACACACTTACACCGAGCTGTGCTCCCAGAAACGCTCGAAACACGCGACATCACGATTTTGGTGCTGTTCAAAGTTTCGTTCACTACGGCTGTGCCAGACAACTTTTAACACATGGATCTTGTGTATTTGAGTAGAATGAAGGTTTTTGACACATTCACACCGAGCTGTGCTGTCAGAAACGCTCGAAACACGCGATATCACGATTTTGGTGTTCTTCAATGTTTCGTTCGCCACAGCTGTGCCAGACAACTTTTAACGCATGCATATTAGGCATTTGAGTAGAATGAAGGTTTTTTACACATTTGCACCGAGCTGTGTTCTCAGAAATGCTCGAAACACGCAATATCACGATTTTGGTGTTCTTCGATGTTTCGTTCGCCTCAGCTGTGCCAGACAACTTTTAACGCATGCATATTAGGCATTTGAGTAGAATGAAGGTTTTTTACACTTTTGCACCGAGCTGTGCCCTCAGTAACGCTCGAATCACGCGATATCACGATTTTCGTGCTGTTCATCGTTTCGTTCACCACTGCTGTGCCTGACAACTTCTAACACATGGATCTTGTGTATTTGAGTAGAATGAAGGTTTTTGATACATTTACACTGAGCTGTGCTCTCAGAAACGCTCGAAACACGCGATATCACGATTTTGGTGTTCTTCAATGTTTCGTTCGCCACAGCTGTGCCAGACAACTTTTAACGCATGCATATTAGGCATTTGAGTAGAATGAAGGTTTTTTACACTTTTGCACCGAGCTGTGCCCTCAGTAACGCTCGAATCACGCGATATCACGATTTTGGTGCTGTTCATCGTTTCGATCACCTCAGCTGTGCCAGACAACTTTTAACACATGGATCTTGTGTATTTGAGTACAATGAAGGTTTTTGACACACTTACCCAGAGGTGTGGTCTCAGAAACGCTCGAAACACGCGACATCACGATTTTGGTGCTGTTCAAAGTTTCGTTCACCACGGCTGTGCCAGACAACTTTTAACACATGGATCTTGTATATTTGAGTAGAATGAAGGTTTTTGACACATTTACACCGAGCTGTGCCCTGAGTAACGCTCGAATGACGCGATATCACGATTTTGGTGCTGTTCATCGTTTCGTTCACCACAGCTGTGCCTGACAACTTTTAACACATGGATCTTGTGTATTTGAGGAGAATGAAGTTTTTTGATACATTTACACCGAGCTGTGCTCTCAGAAACGCTCGAAACACGCGATATCACGATTTTGGTGTTCTTCAGTGTTTCGTTCGCCACAGCTGTGCCAGACAACTTTTAACGCATGGATCTTGTGTATTTGAGTAGAATGAAGGTTTTTGACACATTTACACCGAGTTGTGCTCTCAGAAACGCTCGAAACACGCGATATCACGATTTTGGTGTTCTTCAATGTTTCGTTCGCCACAGCTGTGCCAGACAACTTATAATACATGGATCGTGTGTACTTAAGTATAATGAAGGTTTTTGACACATTTACACCGAGCTGTGCTCCCAGAAACGCACGAAACACGCGACATCACGATTTTGGTGCTGTTCAAAGTTTCGTTCACCACGGCTGTGCCAGACAACTTTTAACACATGGATCTTGTGTATTTGAGTAGAATGAAGGTTTTTGACACATTTACACCGAGCTGTGCTCTCAGAAACGCTCGAAACACGCGATATCACGATTTTGGTGTTCTTCAATGTTTCGTTCGCCACAGCTGTGTCAGACAACTTTTAACGCATGCATATTGTGCATTTGAGTAGAATGAAGGTTTTTGACACATTTGCACCGAGCTGTGGCTCTCAGAAACGCTCGAAACACGAGTAATCACGATTTTGGTGTTCTTCAATGTTTCGTTCGCCACAGCTGTGCCAGATGACGTTTAACGCATGCATATTACGCACTTGAATAGAATGAGAGCTCGAAACGCGTGTTTCGAGCTCTCAGAAACGCTCGAAACACGCGTAATCACGATTTTGGTATTCTTCAATGTTTCGTTCGCCACAGCTGTGCCAGATGACGTTTAACGCATGGATGTTGTGTATTTGAGTAGAATGAAGGTTTTTGACACTTTTCCGCCAAGCTGTGCTCTCAGTAACTCTCGAATCACGCGATATCACGATTTTGGTTCTGTTCAATGTTTCGTTCACCACAGCTGTGCCAGACAACTTTTAACGCATGGATCTTGTGTATTTGAGTAGAATGAAGGTTTTTGACACATTTGCACCGAGCTGTGCCCTCAGTAACGCTCGAATCACGCGATATCACGATTTTGGTGCTGTTCATCGTTTCGTTCACCACAGCTGTGCCTGACAACTTTTAACACATGGATCTTGTGTATTTGAGGAGAATGAAGTTTTTTGATACATTTACACCGAGCTGTGCTCTCAGAAACGCTCGAAACACACGATATCACGATTTTGGTGTTCTTCAGTGTTTCGTTCGCCAGAGCTGTGCCAGACAACTTTTAACGCATGGATCTTGTGTATTTGAGTAGAATGAAGGTTTTTGACACATTTACACCGAGTTGTGCTCTCAGAAACGCTCGAAACACGCGATATCGCGATTTTGGTGTTCTTCAATGTTTCGTTCGCCACAGCTGTGCCAGACAACTTTTAATACATGGATCGTGTGTATTTAAGTATTATGAAGGTTTTTGACACATTTACACCGAGCTGTGCTCTTAGAAACGCTCGAAACCCGCGATATCACGATTTTGGTGATGTTCAATGTTTCGTTCACCACAGCTGTGCCAGACAACTTTTAACACATGGATCTTGTGTATTTGAGTAGAATGAAGGTTTTTGACACATTTGCACCGAGCTGTGCTCTCAGAAACGCTCGAAACACGCGATATCACGATTTTGGTGTTCTTCAATGTTTCGTTCGCCACAGCTGTGTCAGACAACTTTTAACGCATGCATATTGTGCATTTGAGTAGAATGAAGGTTTTTGACTTATTTCCACTGAGCTGTGGCTCTCAGAAATGCTCGAAACACGCGTAATCACGATTTTGGTATTCTTCAATGTTTCGTTCGCCACAGCTGTGCCAGATGACGTTTAACGCATGGATGTTGTGTATTTGAGTAGAATGAAGGTTTTTGACACTTTTCCGCCAAGCTGTGCTCTCAGTAACTCTCGAATCACGCGATATCATGATTTTGGTTCTGTTCAATGTTTCGTTCACCACAGCTGTGCCAGACAACTTTTAACGCATGGATCTTGTGTATTTGAGTAGAATGAAGGTTTTTGACACATTTGCACCGAGCTGTGCCCTCAGTAACGCTCGAATCACGCGATATCACGATTTTGGTGCTGTTCATCGTTTCGTTCACCACAGCTGTGCCTGACAACTTTTAACACATGGATCTTGTGTATTTGAGGAGAATTAAGTTTTTTGATACATTTACACCGAGCTGTGCTCTCAGAAACGCTCGAAACACGCGATATCACGATTTTGGTGTTCTTCAATGTTTCGTTCGCCACAGCTGTGCCAGACAACTTTTAACGCATGGATCTTGTGTATTTGAGTAGAATGAAGGTTTTTGACACATTTACACCGAGTTGTGCTCTCAGAAACGCTCGAAACACGCGATATCACGATTTTGGTGTTCTTCAATGTTTCGTTCGCCACAGCTGTGCCAGACAACTTTTAATACATGGATCGTGTGTATTTAAGTATAATGAAGGTTTTTGACACATTTACACCGAGCTGTGCTCTTAGAAACGCTCGAAACCCGCGATATCACGATTTTGGTGCTGTTCAATGTTTCGTTCACCACAGCTGTGCCAGACAACTTTTAACACATGGATCTTGTGTATTTGTGTAGAATGAAGATTCTTGACACATTTACACCGAGCTGTGCTCTCAGAAACGCTCGAAACACGCGATATCACGATTTTGGTGCTGTCCAAAGTTTCGTTCACCGCAGCTGTGCCAGACAACTTTTAGCCCATGGATCTTGTGTATTTGAGTAGAATGAAGGTTTTTGACACACTTACACCGAGCTGTGCTCCCAGAAACGCTCGAAACACGCGACATCACGATTTTGGTGCTGTTCAAAGTTTCGTTCACCACGGCTGTGCCAGACAACTTTTAACACATGGATCTTGTGTATTTGAGTAGAATGAAGGTTTTTGACACATTTACACCGAGCTGTGCTCTCAGAAACGCTCGAAACACGCGATATCACGATTTCGGTGTTCTTGAATGTTTCGTTCGCCACAGCTGTGCCAGACAACTTTTAACGCATGCATATTATGCACTTGAATAGAATGAAGGTTTTTGACACATTTGCACCGAGCTGTGCTCTCAGAAACGCTCTAAACACGCGACATCACGATTTTGGTGCTGTTCAATGTTTCGTTCACCACGGCTGTGCCAGACAACTTTTAATACATGGATCTTGTGTATTTGAGTAGAATACATTTTTTTGACAAATTTACACCGAGCTGTGCTCTCAGAAACGCTCGAAACCCGCGATATCACGATTTTGGTGCTGTTCAATGTTTCGTTCACCACAGCTGTGCCAAACAACTTTTAACACATGGATCTTGTGTATTTAAGTAGAATGAAGGTTTTTGACACATTTGCACCGAGCTGTGCTCTCAGAAACGCTCGAAACACGCGATATCACGATTTTGGTGTTCTTCAATGTTTCGTTCGGCACAGCTGTGTCAGACAACTTTTAACGCATGCATATTGTGCATTTGAGTAGAATGAAGGTTTTTGACTTATTTCCACTGAGCTGTGGCTCTCAGAAACGCTCGAAACACGCGTAATCACGATTTTGGTGTTCTTCAATGTTTCGTTCGCCACAGCTGTGCCAGACAACTTTTAATACATGGATCTTGTGTATTTGAGGAGAATGAAGTTTTTTGATACATTTACACCGAGTTGTGCTCTCAGAAACGCTCGAAACACGCGATATCACGATTTTGGTGTTCTTCAATGTTTCGGTCGCCACAGCTGTGGCAGACAACTTTTAATACATGGATCGTGTGTATTTAAGTATAATGAAGGTTTTTGACACATTTACAACGAGCTGTGCTCTTAGAAACGCTCGAAACCCGCGATATCACGATTTTGGTGCTGTTTAATGTTTCGTTCACCACAGCTGTGCCAGACAACTTTTAACACATGGATCTTGTGTATTTGTGTAGAATGAAGATTTTTGACACATTTACACCGAGCTGTGCTCTCAGAAACGCTCGAAACACGCTATACCACGATTTTGGTGTTCTTCAATGTTTCGTTCGCCACACTTATGCCAGACAACTTTTAACACATGAATCTTGTGTATTTGAGTAGAATGAAGGTTTTTGACACATTTACACCGAGTTGTGCTCTCAGAAACGCTCGAAACACGCGATATCACGATTTTGGTGTTCTTCAATGTTTCGTTCGCCACAGCTGTGCCAGACAACTTTTAATACATGGATCGTGTGTATTTAAGTAGAATGAAGGTTTTTGACACATTTACACCGAGCTGTGCTCTCAGAAACGCTCGAAACCCGCGATATCACGATTTTGGTGCTGTTCAATGTTTCGTTCACCACAGCTGTGCCAGACAACTATTAACACATGGATCTTGTGTATTCGAGTAGAATGAAGATTTTTGACACATTTACACCGAGCTGTGCTCTCAGAAACGCTCGAAACACGCGATATCACGATTTCGGTGCTGTCCAAAGTTTCGTTCACCGCAGCTGTGCCAGACAACTTTTAACACATGGATCTTGTGTATTTGAGCAGAATGAAGGTTTTTGACACACTTACACCGAGCTGTGCTCCCAGAAACGCTCGAAACACGCGACATCACGATTTTGGTGCTGTTCAATGTTTCGTTCACCACGGCTGTGCCAGAAAACTTTTAACACATGGATCTTGTGTATTTGAGTAGAATGAAGGTTTTTGACACATTTACACCGAGCTGTGCTCTCAGAAACGCTCGAATCACGCGATATCACGATTTTGGTGTTCTTCAATGTTTCGTTTGCCACAGCTTTACTAGACAACTTTTAACGCATGCATATTACGCACTTGAATAGAATGAAGGTTTTTGACACATTTGCACAGAGCTGTGCTCTCAGAAACGCTCTAAACCGCGACGTCACGATTTTGGTGCTGTTCAATGTTTCGTTCACCACGGCTGTGCCAGACAACTTTTAACACATGGATCTTGTGTATTTGAGTAGAATAAATTTTTTTGACACATTTACACCGAGCTGTGCTCTCAGAAACGCTCGAAACACGCGATATCACGATTTTTGTACTGTTCAACGTTTCGTTCGCCACAGCTGTGCCAGATGACTTTTAACAAATGGATCTTGTGTATTTGAGTAGAATGAAGGTTTTTGACACATTTACACCGAGCTGTGCTCTCAGAAACGCTCGAAACACGCGATATCACGATTTCGGTGTTCTTGAATGTTTCGTTCGCCACAGCTGTGCCAGACAACTTTTAACGCATGCATATTATGCACTTGAATAGAATGAAGGTTTTTGACACATTTGCACCGAGCTGTGCTCTCAGAAACGCTCTAAACACGCGACATCACGATTTTGGTGCTGTTCAATGTTTCGTTCACCACGGCTGTGCCAGACAACTTTTAATACATGGATCTTGTGTATTTGAGTAGAATACATTTTTTTGACAAATTTACACCGAGCTGTGCTCTCAGAAACGCTCGAAACCCGCGATATCACGATTTTGGTGCTGTTCAATGTTTCGTTCACCACAGCTGTGCCAAACAACTTTTAACACATGGATCTTGTGTATTTAAGTAGAATGAAGGTTTTTGACACATTTGCACCGAGCTGTGCTCTCAGAAACGCTCGAAACACGCGATATCACGATTTTGGTGTTCTTCAATGTTTCGTTCGGCACAGCTGTGTCAGACAACTTTTAACGCATGCATATTGTGCATTTGAGTAGAATGAAGGTTTTTGACTTATTTCCACTGAGCTGTGGCTCTCAGAAACGCTCGAAACACGCGTAATCACGATTTTGGTGTTCTTCAATGTTTCGTTCGCCACAGCTGTGCCAGACAACTTTTAATACATGGATCTTGTGTATTTGAGGAGAATGAAGTTTTTTGATACATTTACACCGAGTTGTGCTCTCAGAAACGCTCGAAACACGCGATATCACGATTTTGGTGTTCTTCAATGTTTCGGTCGCCACAGCTGTGGCAGACAACTTTTAATACATGGATCGTGTGTATTTAAGTATAATGAAGGTTTTTGACACATTTACAACGAGCTGTGCTCTTAGAAACGCTCGAAACCCGCGATATCACGATTTTGGTGCTGTTCAATGTTTCGTTCACCACAGCTGTGCCAGACAACTTTTAACACATGGATCTTGTGTATTTGTGTAGAATGAAGATTTTTGACACATTTACACCGAGCTGTGCTCTCAGAAACGCTCGAAACACGCTATACCACGATTTTGGTGTTCTTCAATGTTTCGTTCGCCACACTTATGCCAGACAACTTTTAACACATGAATCTTGTGTATTTGAGTAGAATGAAGGTTTTTGACACATTTACACCGAGTTGTGCTCTCAGAAACGCTCGAAACACGCGATATCACGATTTTGGTGTTCTTCAATGTTTCGTTCGCCACAGCTGTGCCAGACAACTTTTAATACATGGATCGTGTGTATTTAAGTAGAATGAAGGTTTTTGACACATTTACACCGAGCTGTGCTCTCAGAAACGCTCGAAACCCGCGATATCACGATTTTGGTGCTGTTCAATGTTTCGTTCACCACAGCTGTGCCAGACAACTATTAACACATGGATCTTGTGTATTCGAGTAGAATGAAGATTTTTGACACATTTACACCGAGCTGTGCTCTCAGAAACGCTCGAAACACGCGATATCACGATTTCGGTGCTGTCCAAAGTTTCGTTCACCGCAGCTGTGCCAGACAACTTTTAACACATGGATCTTGTGTATTTGAGCAGAATGAAGGTTTTTGACACACTTACACCGAGCTGTGCTCCCAGAAACGCTCGAAACACGCGACATCACGATTTTGGTGCTGTTCAATGTTTCGTTCACCACGGCTGTGCCAGAAAACTTTTAACACATGGATCTTGTGTATTTGAGTAGAATGAAGGTTTTTGACACATTTACACCGAGCTGTGCTCTCAGAAACGCTCGAATCACGCGATATCACGATTTTGGTGTTCTTCAATGTTTCGTTTGCCACAGCTTTACTAGACAACTTTTAACGCATGCATATTACGCACTTGAATAGAATGAAGGTTTTTGACACATTTGCACAGAGCTGTGCTCTCAGAAACGCTCTAAACCGCGACGTCACGATTTTGGTGCTGTTCAATGTTTCGTTCACCACGGCTGTGCCAGACAACTTTTAACACATGGATCTTGTGTATTTGAGTAGAATAAATTTTTTTGACACATTTACACCGAGCTGTGCTCTCAGAAACGCTCGAAACACGCGATATCACGATTTTTGTACTGTTCAACGTTTCGTTCGCCACAGCTGTGCCAGATGACTTTTAACAAATGGATCTTGTGTATTTGAGTAGAATGAAGGTTTTTGACACATTTGCACCGAGCTGTGCTCTCAGAAACGCTCGAAACACGCGATATCACGATTTTGGTGTTCTTCAATGTTTCGTTCGCCACAGCTGTGTCAGACAACTTTTAACGCATGCATATTGTGCATTTGAGTAGAATGAAGGTTTTTGACTTATTTCCACTGAGCTGTGGCTCTCAGAAACGCTCGAAACACGCGTAATCACGATTTTGGTATTCTTCAATGTTTCGTTCGCCACAGCTGTGCCAGATGACGTTTAACGCATGGATGTTGTGTATTTGAGTAGAATGAAGGTTTTTGACACTTTTCCGCCAAGCTGTGCTCTCAGTAACTCTCGAATCACGCGATATCACGATTTTGGTTCTGTTCAATGTTTCGTTCACCACAGCTGTGCCAGACAACTTTTAACGCATGGATCTTGTGTATTTGAGTAGAATGAAGGTTTTTGACACATTTGCACCGAGCTGTGCCCTCAGTAACGCTCGAATCACGCGATATCACGATTTTGGTGTTCTTCAATGTTTCGTTCGCCACACTTATGCCAGACAACTTTTAACACATGAATCTTGTGTATTTGAGTAGAATGAAGGTTTTTGACACATTTACACCGAGTTGTGCTCTCAGAAACGCTCGAAACACGCGATATCACGATTTTGGTGCTGTTCAATGTTTCGTTCACCACAGCTGTGCCAAACAACTTTTAACACATGGATCTTGTGTATTTAAGTAGAATGAAGGTTTTTGACACATTTGCACCGAGCTGTGCTCTCAGAAACGCTCGAAACACGCGATATCACGATTTTGGTGTTCTTCAATGTTTCGTTCGGCACAGCTGTGTCAGACAACTTTTAACGCATGCATATTGTGCATTTGAGTAGAATGAAGGTTTTTGACTTATTTCCACTGAGCTGTGGCTCTCAGAAACGCTCGAAACACGCGTAATCACGATTTTGGTGTTCTTCAATGTTTCGTTCGCCACAGCTGTGCCAGACAACTTTTAATACATGGATCTTGTGTATTTGAGGAGAATGAAGTTTTTTGATACATTTACACCGAGTTGTGCTCTCAGAAACGCTCGAAACACGCGATATCACGATTTTGGTGTTCTTCAATGTTTCGGTCGCCACAGCTGTGGCAGACAACTTTTAATACATGGATCGTGTGTATTTAAGTATAATGAAGGTTTTTGACACATTTACAACGAGCTGTGCTCTTAGAAACGCTCGAAACCCGCGATATCACGATTTTGGTGCTGTTTAATGTTTCGTTCACCACAGCTGTGCCAGACAACTTTTAACACATGGATCTTGTGTATTTGTGTAGAATGAAGATTTTTGACACATTTACACCGAGCTGTGCTCTCAGAAACGCTCGAAACACGCTATACCACGATTTTGGTGTTCTTCAATGTTTCGTTCGCCACACTTATGCCAGACAACTTTTAACACATGAATCTTGTGTATTTGAGTAGAATGAAGGTTTTTGACACATTTACACCGAGTTGTGCTCTCAGAAACGCTCGAAACACGCGATATCACGATTTTGGTGTTCTTCAATGTTTCGTTCGCCACAGCTGTGCCAGACAACTTTTAATACATGGATCGTGTGTATTTAAGTAGAATGAAGGTTTTTGACACATTTACACCGAGCTGTGCTCTCAGAAACGCTCGAAACCCGCGATATCACGATTTTGGTGCTGTTCAATGTTTCGTTCACCACAGCTGTGCCAGACAACTATTAACACATGGATCTTGTGTATTCGAGTAGAATGAAGATTTTTGACACATTTACACCGAGCTGTGCTCTCAGAAACGCTCGAAACACGCGATATCACGATTTCGGTGCTGTCCAAAGTTTCGTTCACCGCAGCTGTGCCAGACAACTTTTAACACATGGATCTTGTGTATTTGAGCAGAATGAAGGTTTTTGACACACTTACACCGAGCTGTGCTCCCAGAAACGCTCGAAACACGCGACATCACGATTTTGGTGCTGTTCAATGTTTCGTTCACCACGGCTGTGCCAGAAAACTTTTAACACATGGATCTTGTGTATTTGAGTAGAATGAAGGTTTTTGACACATTTACACCGAGCTGTGCTCTCAGAAACGCTCGAATCACGCGATATCACGATTTTGGTGTTCTTCAATGTTTCGTTTGCCACAGCTTTACTAGACAACTTTTAACGCATGCATATTACGCACTTGAATAGAATGAAGGTTTTTGACACATTTGCACAGAGCTGTGCTCTCAGAAACGCTCTAAACCGCGACGTCACGATTTTGGTGCTGTTCAATGTTTCGTTCACCACGGCTGTGCCAGACAACTTTTAACACATGGATCTTGTGTATTTGAGTAGAATAAATTTTTTTGACACATTTACACCGAGCTGTGCTCTCAGAAACGCTCGAAACACGCGATATCACGATTTTTGTACTGTTCAACGTTTCGTTCGCCACAGCTGTGCCAGATGACTTTTAACAAATGGATCTTGTGTATTTGAGTAGAATGAAGGTTTTTGACACATTTACACCGAGCTGTGCTCTCAGAAACGCTCGAAACACGCGATATCACGATTTCGGTGTTCTTGAATGTTTCGTTCGCCACAGCTGTGCCAGACAACTTTTAACGCATGCATATTATGCACTTGAATAGAATGAAGGTTTTTGACACATTTGCACCGAGCTGTGCTCTCAGAAACGCTCTAAACACGCGACATCACGATTTTGGTGCTGTTCAATGTTTCGTTCACCACGGCTGTGCCAGACAACTTTTAATACATGGATCTTGTGTATTTGAGTAGAATACATTTTTTTGACAAATTTACACCGAGCTGTGCTCTCAGAAACGCTCGAAACCCGCGATATCACGATTTTGGTGCTGTTCAATGTTTCGTTCACCACAGCTGTGCCAAACAACTTTTAACACATGGATCTTGTGTATTTAAGTAGAATGAAGGTTTTTGACACATTTGCACCGAGCTGTGCTCTCAGAAACGCTCGAAACACGCGATATCACGATTTTGGTGTTCTTCAATGTTTCGTTCGGCACAGCTGTGTCAGACAACTTTTAACGCATGCATATTGTGCATTTGAGTAGAATGAAGGTTTTTGACTTATTTCCACTGAGCTGTGGCTCTCAGAAACGCTCGAAACACGCGTAATCACGATTTTGGTGTTCTTCAATGTTTCGTTCGCCACAGCTGTGCCAGACAACTTTTAATACATGGATCTTGTGTATTTGAGGAGAATGAAGTTTTTTGATACATTTACACCGAGTTGTGCTCTCAGAAACGCTCGAAACACGCGATATCACGATTTTGGTGTTCTTCAATGTTTCGGTCGCCACAGCTGTGGCAGACAACTTTTAATACATGGATCGTGTGTATTTAAGTATAATGAAGGTTTTTGACACATTTACAACGAGCTGTGCTCTTAGAAACGCTCGAAACCCGCGATATCACGATTTTGGTGCTGTTCAATGTTTCGTTCACCACAGCTGTGCCAGACAACTTTTAACACATGGATCTTGTGTATTTGTGTAGAATGAAGATTTTTGACACATTTACACCGAGCTGTGCTCTCAGAAACGCTCGAAACACGCTATACCACGATTTTGGTGTTCTTCAATGTTTCGTTCGCCACACTTATGCCAGACAACTTTTAACACATGAATCTTGTGTATTTGAGTAGAATGAAGGTTTTTGACACATTTACACCGAGTTGTGCTCTCAGAAACGCTCGAAACACGCGATATCACGATTTTGGTGTTCTTCAATGTTTCGTTCGCCACAGCTGTGCCAGACAACTTTTAATACATGGATCGTGTGTATTTAAGTAGAATGAAGGTTTTTGACACATTTACACCGAGCTGTGCTCTCAGAAACGCTCGAAACCCGCGATATCACGATTTTGGTGCTGTTCAATGTTTCGTTCACCACAGCTGTGCCAGACAACTATTAACACATGGATCTTGTGTATTCGAGTAGAATGAAGATTTTTGACACATTTACACCGAGCTGTGCTCTCAGAAACGCTCGAAACACGCGATATCACGATTTCGGTGCTGTCCAAAGTTTCGTTCACCGCAGCTGTGCCAGACAACTTTTAACACATGGATCTTGTGTATTTGAGCAGAATGAAGGTTTTTGACACACTTACACCGAGCTGTGCTCCCAGAAACGCTCGAAACACGCGACATCACGATTTTGGTGCTGTTCAATGTTTCGTTCACCACGGCTGTGCCAGAAAACTTTTAACACATGGATCTTGTGTATTTGAGTAGAATGAAGGTTTTTGACACATTTACACCGAGCTGTGCTCTCAGAAACGCTCGAATCACGCGATATCACGATTTTGGTGTTCTTCAATGTTTCGTTTGCCACAGCTTTACTAGACAACTTTTAACGCATGCATATTACGCACTTGAATAGAATGAAGGTTTTTGACACATTTGCACAGAGCTGTGCTCTCAGAAACGCTCTAAACCGCGACGTCACGATTTTGGTGCTGTTCAATGTTTCGTTCACCACGGCTGTGCCAGACAACTTTTAACACATGGATCTTGTGTATTTGAGTAGAATAAATTTTTTTGACACATTTACACCGAGCTGTGCTCTCAGAAACGCTCGAAACACGCGATATCACGATTTTTGTACTGTTCAACGTTTCGTTCGCCACAGCTGTGCCAGATGACTTTTAACAAATGGATCTTGTGTATTTGAGTAGAATGAAGGTTTTTGACACATTTGCACCGAGCTGTGCTCTCAGAAACGCTCGAAACACGCGATATCACGATTTTGGTGTTCTTCAATGTTTCGTTCGCCACAGCTGTGTCAGACAACTTTTAACGCATGCATATTGTGCATTTGAGTAGAATGAAGGTTTTTGACTTATTTCCACTGAGCTGTGGCTCTCAGAAACGCTCGAAACACGCGTAATCACGATTTTGGTATTCTTCAATGTTTCGTTCGCCACAGCTGTGCCAGATGACGTTTAACGCATGGATGTTGTGTATTTGAGTAGAATGAAGGTTTTTGACACTTTTCCGCCAAGCTGTGCTCTCAGTAACTCTCGAATCACGCGATATCACGATTTTGGTTCTGTTCAATGTTTCGTTCACCACAGCTGTGCCAGACAACTTTTAACGCATGGATCTTGTGTATTTGAGTAGAATGAAGGTTTTTGACACATTTGCACCGAGCTGTGCCCTCAGTAACGCTCGAATCACGCGATATCACGATTTTGGTGCTGTTCATCGTTTCGTTCACCACAGCTGTGCCTGACAACTTTTAACACATGGATCTTGTGTATTTGAGGAGAATGAAGTTTTTTGATACATTTACACCGAGCTGTGCTCTCAGAAACGCTCGAAACACACGATATCACGATTTTGGTGTTCTTCAGTGTTTCGTTCGCCAGAGCTGTGCCAGACAACTTTTAACGCATGGATCTTGTGTATTTGAGTAGAATGAAGGTTTTTGACACATTTACACCGAGTTGTGCTCTCAGAAACGCTCGAAACACGCGATATCGCGATTTTGGTGTTCTTCAATGTTTCGTTCGCCACAGCTGTGCCAGACAACTTTTAATACATGGATCGTGTGTATTTAAGTATTATGAAGGTTTTTGACACATTTACACCGAGCTGTGCTCTTAGAAACGCTCGAAACCCGCGATATCACGATTTTGGTGCTGTTCAATGTTTCGTTCACCACAGCTGTGCCAGACAACTTTTAACACATGGATCTTGTGTATTTGAGTAGAATGAAGGTTTTTGACACATTTGCACCGAGCTGTGCTCTCAGAAACGCTCGAAACACGCGATATCACGATTTTGGTGTTCTTCAATGTTTCGTTCGCCACAGCTGTGTCAGACAACTTTTAACGCATGCATATTGTGCATTTGAGTAGAATGAAGGTTTTTGACTTATTTCCACTGAGCTGTGGCTCTCAGAAATGCTCGAAACACGCGTAATCACGATTTTGGTATTCTTCAATGTTTCGTTCGCCACAGCTGTGCCAGATGACGTTTAACGCATGGATGTTGTGTATTTGAGTAGAATGAAGGTTTTTGACACTTTTCCGCCAAGCTGTGCTCTCAGTAACTCTCGAATCACGCGATATCATGATTTTGGTTCTGTTCAATGTTTCGTTCACCACAGCTGTGCCAGACAACTTTTAACGCATGGATCTTGTGTATTTGAGTAGAATGAAGGTTTTTGACACATTTGCACCGAGCTGTGCCCTCAGTAACGCTCGAATCACGCGATATCACGATTTTGGTGCTGTTCATCGTTTCGTTCACCACAGCTGTGCCTGACAACTTTTAACACATGGATCTTGTGTATTTGAGGAGAATTAAGTTTTTTGATACATTTACACCGAGCTGTGCTCTCAGAAACGCTCGAAACACGCGATATCACGATTTTGGTGTTCTTCAATGTTTCGTTCGCCACAGCTGTGCCAGACAACTTTTAACGCATGGATCTTGTGTATTTGAGTAGAATGAAGGTTTTTGACACATTTACACCGAGTTGTGCTCTCAGAAACGCTCGAAACACGCGATATCACGATTTTGGTGTTCTTCAATGTTTCGTTCGCCACAGCTGTGCCAGACAACTTTTAATACATGGATCGTGTGTATTTAAGTATAATGAAGGTTTTTGACACATTTACACCGAGCTGTGCTCTTAGAAACGCTCGAAACCCGCGATATCACGATTTTGGTGCTGTTCAATGTTTCGTTCACCACAGCTGTGCCAGACAACTTTTAACACATGGATCTTGTGTATTTGTGTAGAATGAAGATTCTTGACACATTTACACCGAGCTGTGCTCTCAGAAACGCTCGAAACACGCGATATCACGATTTTGGTGCTGTCCAAAGTTTCGTTCACCGCAGCTGTGCCAGACAACTTTTAGCACATGGATCTTGTGTATTTGAGTAGAATGAAGGTTTTTGACACACTTACACCGAGCTGTGCTCCCAGAAACGCTCGAAACACGCGACATCACGATTTTGGTGCTGTTCAAAGTTTCGTTCACCACGGCTGTGCCAGACAACTTTTAACACATGGATCTTGTGTATTTGAGTAGAATGAAGGTTTTTGACACATTTACACCGAGCTGTGCTCTCAGAAACGCTCGAAACACGCGATATCACGATTTCGGTGTTCTTGAATGTTTCGTTCGCCACAGCTGTGCCAGACAACTTTTAACGCATGCATATTATGCACTTGAATAGAATGAAGGTTTTTGACACATTTGCACCGAGCTGTGCTCTCAGAAACGCTCTAAACACGCGACATCACGATTTTGGTGCTGTTCAATGTTTCGTTCACCACGGCTGTGCCAGACAACTTTTAATACATGGATCTTGTGTATTTGAGTAGAATACATTTTTTTGACAAATTTACACCGAGCTGTGCTCTCAGAAACGCTCGAAACCCGCGATATCACGATTTTGGTGCTGTTCAATGTTTCGTTCACCACAGCTGTGCCAAACAACTTTTAACACATGGATCTTGTGTATTTAAGTAGAATGAAGGTTTTTGACACATTTGCACCGAGCTGTGCTCTCAGAAACGCTCGAAACACGCGATATCACGATTTTGGTGTTCTTCAATGTTTCGTTCGGCACAGCTGTGTCAGACAACTTTTAACGCATGCATATTGTGCATTTGAGTAGAATGAAGGTTTTTGACTTATTTCCACTGAGCTGTGGCTCTCAGAAACGCTCGAAACAAGCGTAATCACGATTTTGGTGTTCTTCAATGTTTCGTTCGCCACAGCTGTGCCAGACAACTTTTAATACATGGATCTTGTGTATTTGAGGAGAATGAAGTTTTTTGATACATTTACACCGAGTTGTGCTCTCAGAAACGCTCGAAACACGCGATATCACGATTTTGGTGTTCTTCAATGTTTCGGTCGCCACAGCTGTGGCAGACAACTTTTAATACATGGATCGTGTGTATTTAAGTATAATGAAGGTTTTTGACACATTTACAACGAGCTGTGCTCTTAGAAACGCTCGAAACCCGCGATATCACGATTTTGGTGCTGTTCAATGTTTCGTTCACCACAGCTGTGCCAGACAACTTTTAACACATGGATCTTGTGTATTTGTGTAGAATGAAGATTTTTGACACATTTACACCGAGCTGTGCTCTCAGAAACGCTCGAAACACGCTATACCACGATTTTGGTGTTCTTCAATGTTTCGTTCGCCACACTTATGCCAGACAACTTTTAACACATGAATCTTGTGTATTTGAGTAGAATGAAGGTTTTTGACACATTTACACCGAGTTGTGCTCTCAGAAACGCTCGAAACACGCGATATCACGATTTTGGTGTTCTTCAATGTTTCGTTCGCCACAGCTGTGCCAGACAACTTTTAATACATGGATCGTGTGTATTTAAGTAGAATGAAGGTTTTTGACACATTTACACCGAGCTGTGCTCTCAGAAACGCTCGAAACCCGCGATATCACGATTTTGGTGCTGTTCAATGTTTCGTTCACCACAGCTGTGCCAGACAACTATTAACACATGGATCTTGTGTATTCGAGTAGAATGAAGATTTTTGACACATTTACACCGAGCTGTGCTCTCAGAAACGCTCGAAACACGCGATATCACAATTTCGGTGCTGTCCAAAGTTTCGTTCACCGCAGCTGTGCCAGACAACTTTTAACACATGGATCTTGTGTATTTGAGTAGAATGAAGGTTTTTGACACACTTACACCGAGCTGTGCTCCCAGAAACGCTCGAAACACGCGACATCACGATTTTGGTGCTGTTCAATGTTTCGTTCACCACGGCTGTGCCAGAAAACTTTTAACACATGGATCTTGTGTATTTGAGTAGAATAAATTTTTTTGACACATTTACACCGAGCTGTGCTCTCAGAAACGCTCGAAACACGCGATATCACGATTTTTGTACTGTTCAACGTTTCGTTCGCCACAGCTGTGCCAGATGACTTTTAACAAATGGATCTTGTGTATTTGAGTAGAATGAAGGTTTTTGACACATTTGCACCGAGCTGTGCTCTCAGAAACGCTCGAAACACGCGATATCACGATTTTGGTGTTCTTCAATGTTTCGTTCGCCACACTTATGCCAGACAACTTTTAACACATGAATCTTGTGTATTTGAGTAGAATGAAGGTTTTTGACACATTTACACCGAGTTGTGCTCTCAGAAACGCTCGAAACACGCGATATCACGATTTTGGTATTCTTCAATGTTTCGTTCGCCACAGCTGTGCCAGATGACGTTTAACGCATGGATGTTGTGTATTTGAGTAGAATGAAGGTTTTTGACACTTTTCCGCCAAGCTGTGCTCTCAGTAACTCTCGAATCACGCGATATCACGATTTTGGTTCTGTTCAATGTTTCGTTCACCACAGCTGTGCCAGACAACTTTTAACGCATGGATCTTGTGTATTTGAGTAGAATGAAGGTTTTTGACACATTTGCACCGAGCTGTGCCCTCAGTAACGCTCGAATCACGCGATATCACGATTTTGGTGCTGTTCATCGTTTCGTTCACCACAGCTGTGCCTGACAACTTTTAACACATGGATCTTGTGTATTTGAGGAGAATGAAGTTTTTTGATACATTTACACCGAGCTGTGCTCTCAGAAACGCTCGAAACACGCGATATCACGATTTTGGTGTTCTTCAGTGTTTCGTTCGCCAGAGCTGTGCCAGACAACTTTTATCGCATGGATCTTGTGTATTTGAGTAGAATGAAGGTTTTTGACACATTTACACCGAGTTGTGCTCTCAGAAACGCTCGAAACACGCGATATCGCGATTTTGGTGTTCTTCAATGTTTCGTTCGCCACAGCTGTGCCAGACAACTTTTAATACATGGATCGTGTGTATTTAAGTATTATGAAGGTTTTTGACACATTTACACCGAGCTGTGCTCTTAGAAACGCTCGAAACCCGCGATATCACGATTTTGGTGCTGTTCAATGTTTCGTTCACCACAGCTGTGCCAGACAACTTTTAACACATGGATCTTGTGTATTTGAGTAGAATGAAGGTTTTTGACACATTTGCACCGAGCTGTGCTCTCAGAAACGCTCGAAACACGCGATATCACGATTTTGGTGTTCTTCAATGTTTCGTTCGCCACAGCTGTGTCAGACAACTTTTAACGCATGCATATTGTGCATTTGAGTAGAATGAAGGTTTTTGACTTATTTCCACTGAGCTGTGGCTCTCAGAAACGCTCGAAACACGCGTAATCACGATTTTGGTATTCTTCAATGTTTCGTTCGCCACAGCGGTGCCAGATGACGTTTAACGCATGGATGTTGTGTATTTGAGTAGAATGAAGGTTTTTGACACTTTTCCGCCAAGCTGTGCTCTCAGTAACTCTCGAATCACGCGATATCACGATTTTGGTTCTGTTCAATGTTTCGTTCACCACAGCTGTGCCAGACAACTTTTAACGCATGGATCTTGTGTATTTGAGTAGAATGAAGGTTTTTGACACATTTGCACCGAGCTGTGCCCTCAGTAACGCTCGAATCACGCGATATCACGATTTTGGTGCTGTTCATCGTTTCGTTCACCACAGCTGTGCCTGACAACTTTTAACACATGGATCTTGTGTATTTGAGGAGAATGAAGTTTTTTGATACATTTACACCGAGCTGTGCTCTCAGAAACGCTCGAAACACGCGATATCACGATTTTGGTGTTCTTCAGTGTTTCGTTCGCCACAGCTGTGCCAGACAACTTTTAACGCATGGATCTTGTGTATTTGAGTAGAATGAAGGTTTTTGACACATTTACACCGAGTTGTGCTCTCAGAAACGCTCGAAACACGCGATATCACGATTTTGGTGTTCTTCAATGTTTCGGTCGCCACAGCTGTGGCAGACAACTTTTAATACATGGATCGTGTGTATTTAAGTATAATGAAGGTTTTTGACACATTTACAACGAGCTGTGCTCTTAGAAACGCTCGAAACCCGCGATATCACGATTTTGGTGCTGTTCAATGTTTCGTTCACCACAGCTGTGCCAGACAACTTTTAACACATGGATCTTGTGTATTTGTGTAGAATGAAGATTTTTGACACATTTACACCGAGCTGTGCTCTCAGAAACGCTCGAAACACGCTATACCACGATTTTGGTGTTCTTCAATGTTTCGTTCGCCACACTTATGCCAGACAACTTTTAACACATGAATCTTGTGTATTTGAGTAGAATGAAGGTTTTTGACACATTTACACCGAGTTGTGCTCTCAGAAACGCTCGAAACACGCGATATCACGATTTTGGTGTTCTTCAATGTTTCGTTCGCCACAGCTGTGCCAGACAACTTTTAATACATGGATCGTGTGTATTTAAGTAGAATGAAGGTTTTTGACACATTTACACCGAGCTGTGCTCTCAGAAACGCTCGAAACCCGCGATATCACGATTTTGGTGCTGTTCAATGTTTCGTTCACCACAGCTGTGCCAGACAACTATTAACACATGGATCTTGTGTATTCGAGTAGAATGAAGATTTTTGACACATTTACACCGAGCTGTGCTCTCAGAAACGCTCGAAACACGCGATATCACAATTTCGGTGCTGTCCAAAGTTTCGTTCACCGCAGCTGTGCCAGACAACTTTTAACACATGGATCTTGTGTATTTGAGTAGAATGAAGGTTTTTGACACACTTACACCGAGCTGTGCTCCCAGAAACGCTCGAAACACGCGACATCACGATTTTGGTGCTGTTCAATGTTTCGTTCACCACGGCTGTGCCAGAAAACTTTTAACACATGGATCTTGTGTATTTGAGTAGAATAAATTTTTTTGACACATTTACACCGAGCTGTGCTCTCAGAAACGCTCGAAACACGCGATATCACGATTTTTGTACTGTTCAACGTTTCGTTCGCCACAGCTGTGCCAGATGACTTTTAACAAATGGATCTTGTGTATTTGAGTAGAATGAAGGTTTTTGACACATTTGCACCGAGCTGTGCTCTCAGAAACGCTCGAAACACGCGATATCACGATTTTGGTGTTCTTCAATGTTTCGTTCGCCACACTTATGCCAGACAACTTTTAACACATGAATCTTGTGTATTTGAGTAGAATGAAGGTTTTTGACACATTTACACCGAGTTGTGCTCTCAGAAACGCTCGAAACACGCGATATCACGATTTTGGTATTCTTCAATGTTTCGTTCGCCACAGCTGTGCCAGATGACGTTTAACGCATGGATGTTGTGTATTTGAGTAGAATGAAGGTTTTTGACACTTTTCCGCCAAGCTGTGCTCTCAGTAACTCTCGAATCACGCGATATCACGATTTTGGTTCTGTTCAATGTTTCGTTCACCACAGCTGTGCCAGACAACTTTTAACGCATGGATCTTGTGTATTTGAGTAGAATGAAGGTTTTTGACACATTTGCACCGAGCTGTGCCCTCAGTAACGCTCGAATCACGCGATATCACGATTTTGGTGCTGTTCATCGTTTCGTTCACCACAGCTGTGCCTGACAACTTTTAACACATGGATCTTGTGTATTTGAGGAGAATGAAGTTTTTTGATACATTTACACCGAGCTGTGCTCTCAGAAACGCTCGAAACACGCGATATCACGATTTTGGTGTTCTTCAATGTTTCGGTCGCCACAGCTGTGGCAGACAACTTTTAATACATGGATCGTGTGTATTTAAGTATAATGAAGGTTTTTGACACATTTACAACGAGCTGTGCTCTTAGAAACGCTCGAAACCCGCGATATCACGATTTTGGTGCTGTTCAATGTTTCGTTCACCACAGCTGTGCCAGACAACTTTTAACACATGGATCTTGTGTATTTGTGTAGAATGAAGATTTTTGACACATTTACACCGAGCTGTGCTCTCAGAAACGCTCGAAACACGCTATACCACGATTTTGGTGTTCTTCAATGTTTCGTTCGCCACACTTATGCCAGACAACTTTTAACACATGAATCTTGTGTATTTGAGTAGAATGAAGGTTTTTGACACATTTACACCGAGTTGTGCTCTCAGAAACGCTCGAAACACGCGATATCACGATTTTGGTGTTCTTCAATGTTTCGTTCGCCACAGCTGTGCCAGACAACTTTTAATACATGGATCGTGTGTATTTAAGTAGAATGAAGGTTTTTGACACATTTACACCGAGCTGTGCTCTCAGAAACGCTCGAAACCCGCGATATCACGATTTTGGTGCTGTTCAATGTTTCGTTCACCACAGCTGTGCCAGACAACTATTAACACATGGATCTTGTGTATTCGAGTAGAATGAAGATTTTTGACACATTTACACCGAGCTGTGCTCTCAGAAACGCTCGAAACACGCGATATCACAATTTCGGTGCTGTCCAAAGTTTCGTTCACCGCAGCTGTGCCAGACAACTTTTAACACATGGATCTTGTGTATTTGAGTAGAATGAAGGTTTTTGACACACTTACACCGAGCTGTGCTCCCAGAAACGCTCGAAACACGCGACATCACGATTTTGGTGCTGTTCAATGTTTCGTTCACCACGGCTGTGCCAGAAAACTTTTAACACATGGATCTTGTGTATTTGAGTAGAATAAATTTTTTTGACACATTTACACCGAGCTGTGCTCTCAGAAACGCTCGAAACACGCGATATCACGATTTTTGTACTGTTCAACGTTTCGTTCGCCACAGCTGTGCCAGATGACTTTTAACAAATGGATCTTGTGTATTTGAGTAGAATGAAGGTTTTTGACACATTTGCACCGAGCTGTGCTCTCAGAAACGCTCGAAACACGCGATATCACGATTTTGGTGTTCTTCAATGTTTCGTTCGCCACACTTATGCCAGACAACTTTTAACACATGAATCTTGTGTATTTGAGTAGAATGAAGGTTTTTGACACATTTACACCGAGTTGTGCTCTCAGAAACGCTCGAAACACGCGATATCACGATTTTGGTATTCTTCAATGTTTCGTTCGCCACAGCTGTGCCAGATGACGTTTAACGCATGGATGTTGTGTATTTGAGTAGAATGAAGGTTTTTGACACTTTTCCGCCAAGCTGTGCTCTCAGTAACTCTCGAATCACGCGATATCACGATTTTGGTTCTGTTCAATGTTTCGTTCACCACAGCTGTGCCAGACAACTTTTAACGCATGGATCTTGTGTATTTGAGTAGAATGAAGGTTTTTGACACATTTGCACCGAGCTGTGCCCTCAGTAACGCTCGAATCACGCGATATCACGATTTTGGTGCTGTTCATCGTTTCGTTCACCACAGCTGTGCCTGACAACTTTTAACACATGGATCTTGTGTATTTGAGGAGAATGAAGTTTTTTGATACATTTACACCGAGCTGTGCTCTCAGAAACGCTCGAAACACGCGATATCACGATTTTGGTGTTCTTCAGTGTTTCGTTCGCCAGAGCTGTGCCAGACAACTTTTATCGCATGGATCTTGTGTATTTGAGTAGAATGAAGGTTTTTGACACATTTACACCGAGTTGTGCTCTCAGAAACGCTCGAAACACGCGATATCGCGATTTTGGTGTTCTTCAATGTTTCGTTCGCCACAGCTGTGCCAGACAACTTTTAATACATGGATCGTGTGTATTTAAGTATTATGAAGGTTTTTGACACATTTACACCGAGCTGTGCTCTTAGAAACGCTCGAAACCCGCGATATCACGATTTTGGTGCTGTTCAATGTTTCGTTCACCACAGCTGTGCCAGACAACTTTTAACACATGGATCTTGTGTATTTGAGTAGAATGAAGGTTTTTGACACATTTGCACCGAGCTGTGCTCTCAGAAACGCTCGAAACACGCGATATCACGATTTTGGTGTTCTTCAATGTTTCGTTCGCCACAGCTGTGTCAGACAACTTTTAACGCATGCATATTGTGCATTTGAGTAGAATGAAGGTTTTTGACTTATTTCCACTGAGCTGTGGCTCTCAGAAACGCTCGAAACACGCGTAATCACGATTTTGGTATTCTTCAATGTTTCGTTCGCCACAGCGGTGCCAGATGACGTTTAACGCATGGATGTTGTGTATTTGAGTAGAATGAAGGTTTTTGACACTTTTCCGCCAAGCTGTGCTCTCAGTAACTCTCGAATCACGCGATATCACGATTTTGGTTCTGTTCAATGTTTCGTTCACCACAGCTGTGCCAGACAACTTTTAACGCATGGATCTTGTGTATTTGAGTAGAATGAAGGTTTTTGACACATTTGCACCGAGCTGTGCCCTCAGTAACGCTCGAATCACGCGATATCACGATTTTGGTGCTGTTCATCGTTTCGTTCACCACAGCTGTGCCTGACAACTTTTAACACATGGATCTTGTGTATTTGAGGAGAATGAAGTTTTTTGATACATTTACACCGAGCTGTGCTCTCAGAAACGCTCGAAACACGCGATATCACGATTTTGGTGTTCTTCAGTGTTTCGTTCGCCACAGCTGTGCCAGACAACTTTTAACGCATGGATCTTGTGTATTTGAGTAGAATGAAGGTTTTTGACACATTTACACCGAGTTGTGCTCTCAGAAACGCTCGAAACACGCGATATCACGATTTTGGTGTTCTTCAATGTTTCGTTCGCCACAGCTGTGGCAGACAACTTTTAATACATGGATCGTGTGTATTTAAGTATAATGAAGGTTTTTGACACATTTACAACGAGCTGTGCTCTTAGAAACGCTCGAAACCCGCGATATCACGATTTTGGTGCTGTTCAATGTTTCGTTCACCACAGCTGTGCCAGACAACTTTTAACACATGGATCTTGTGTATTTGAGTAGAATGAAGGTTTTTGACACATTTACACCGAGCTGTGCTCTCAGAAACGCTCGAATCACGCGATATCACGATTTTGGTGTTCTTCAATGTTTCGTTTGCCACAGCTTTACCAGACAACTTTTAACGCATGCATATTACGCACTTGAATAGAATGAAGGTTTTTGACACATTTGCACCGAGCTGTGCTCTCAGAAACGCTCTAAACACGCGACGTCACGATTTTGGTGCTGTTCAATGTTTCGTTCACCACGGCTGTGCCAGACAACTTTTAACACATGGATCTTGTGTATTTGAGTAGAATGAAGGTTTTTGACTTATTTCCACTGAGCTGTGGCTCTCAGAAACGCTCGAAACACGCGTAATCACGATTTTGGTATTCTTCAATGTTTCGTTCGCCACAGCTGTGCCAGATGACGTTTAACGCATGGATGTTGTGTATTTGAGTAGAATGAAGGTTTTTGACACTTTTCCGCCAAGCTGTGCTCTCAGTAACTCTCGAATCACGCGATATCACGATTTTGGTTCTGTTCAATGTTTCGTTCACCACAGCTGTGCCAGACAACTTTTAACGCATGGATCTTGTGTATTTGAGTAGAATGAAGGTTTTTGACACATTTGCACCGAGCTGTGCCCTCAGTAACGCTCGAATCACGCGATATCACGATTTTGGTGCTGTTCATCGTTTCGTTCACCACAGCTGTGCCTGACAACTTTTAACACATGGATCTTGTGTATTTGAGGAGAATGAAGTTTTTTGATACATTTACACCGAGCTGTGCTCTCAGAAACGCTCGAAACACGCGATATCACGATTTTGGTGTTCTTCAGTGTTTCGTTCGCCACAGCTGTGCCAGACAACTTTTAACGCATGGATCTTGTGTATTTGAGTAGAATGAAGGTTTTTGACACATTTACACCGAGTTGTGCTCTCAGAAACGCTCGAAACACGCGATATCACGATTTTGGTGTTCTTCAATGTTTCGTTCGCCACAGCTGTGGCAGACAACTTTTAATACATGGATCGTGTGTATTTAAGTATTATGAAGGTTTTTGACACATTTACACCGAGCTGTGCTCTTAGAAACGCTCGAAACCCGCGATATCACGATTTTGGTGCTGTTCAATGTTTCGTTCACCACAGCTGTGCCAGACAACTTTTAACACATGGATCTTGTGTATTTGAGTAGAATGAAGGTTTTTGACACATTTGCACCGAGCTGTGCTCTCAGAAACGCTCGAAACACGCGATATCACGATTTTGGTGTTCTTCAATGTTTCGTTCGCCACAGCTGTGTCAGACAACTTTTAACGCATGCATATTGTGCATTTGAGTAGAATGAAGGTTTTTGACTTATTTCCACTGAGCTGTGGCTCTCAGAAACGCTCGAAACACGCGTAATCACGATTTTGGTATTCTTCAATGTTTCGTTCGCCACAGCTGTGCCAGATGACGTTTAACGCATGGATCTTGTGTATTTGAGTAGAATGAAGGTTTTTGACACATTTGCACCGAGCTGTGCCCTCAGTAACGCTCGAATCACGCGATATCACGATTTTGGTGCTGTTCATCGTTTCGTTCACCACAGCTGTGCCTGACAACTTTTAACACATGGATCTTGTGTATTTGAGGAGAATGAAGTTTTTTGATACATTTACACCGAGCTGTGCTCTCAGAAACGCTCGAAACACGCGATATCACGATTTTGGTGTTCTTCAGTGTTTCGTTCGCCACAGCTGTGCCAGACAACTTTTAACGCATGGATCTTGTGTATTTGAGTAGAATGAAGGTTTTTGACACATTTACACCGAGTTGTGCTCTCAGAAACGCTCGAAACACGCGATATCACGATTTTGGTGTTCTTCAATGTTTCGTTCGCCACAGCTGTGGCAGACAACTTTTAATACATGGATCGTGTGTATTTAAGTATTATGAAGGTTTTTGACACATTTACACCGAGCTGTGCTCTTAGAAACGCTCGAAACCCGCGATATCACGATTTTGGTGCTGTTCAATGTTTCGTTCACCACAGCTGTGCCAGACAACTTTTAACACATGGATCTTGTGTATTTGAGTAGAATGAAGGTTTTTGACACATTTGCACCGAGCTGTGCTCTCAGAAACGCTCGAAACACGCGATATCACGATTTTGGTGTTCTTCAATGTTTCGTTCGCCACAGCTGTGTCAGACAACTTTTAACGCATGCATATTGTGCATTTGAGTAGAATGAAGGTTTTTGACTTATTTCCACTGAGCTGTGGCTCTCAGAAACGCTCGAAACACGCGTAATCACGATTTTGGTATTCTTCAATGTTTCGTTCGCCACAGCTGTGCCAGATGACGTTTAACGCATGGATGTTGTGTATTTGAGTAGAATGAAGGTTTTTGACACTTTTCCGCCAAGCTGTGCTCTCAGTAACTCTCGAATCACGCGATATCATGATTTTGGTTCTGTTCAATGTTTCGTTCACCACAGCTGTGCCAGACAACTTTTAACGCATGGATCTTGTGTATTTGAGTAGAATGAAGGTTTTTGACACATTTGCACCGAGCTGTGCCCTCAGTAACGCTCGAATCACGCGATATCACGATTTTGGTGCTGTTCATCGTTTCGTTCACCACAGCTGTGCCTGACAACTTTTAACACATGGATCTTGTGTATTTGAGGAGAATTAAGTTTTTTGATACATTTACACCGAGCTGTGCTCTCAGAAACGCTCGAAACACGCGATATCACGATTTTGGTGTTCTTCAATGTTTCGTTCGCCACAGCTGTGCCAGACAACTTTTAACGCATGGATCTTGTGTATTTGAGTAGAATGAAGGTTTTTGACACATTTACACCGAGTTGTGCTCTCAGAAACGCTCGAAACACGCGATATCACGATTTTGGTGTTCTTCAATGTTTCGTTCGCCACAGCTGTGCCAGACAACTTTTAATACATGGATCGTGTGTATTTAAGTATAATGAAGGTTTTTGACACATTTACACCGAGCTGTGCTCTTAGAAACGCTCGAAACCCGCGATATCACGATTTTGGTGCTGTTCAATGTTTCGTTCACCACAGCTGTGCCAGACAACTTTTAACACATGGATCTTGTGTATTTGTGTAGAATGAAGATTCTTGACACATTTACACCGAGCTGTGCTCTCAGAAACGCTCGAAACACGCGATATCACGATTTTGGTGCTGTCCAAAGTTTCGTTCACCGCAGCTGTGCCAGACAACTTTTAGCACATGGATCTTGTGTATTTGAGTAGAATGAAGGTTTTTGACACACTTACACCGAGCTGTGCTCCCAGAAACGCTCGAAACACGCGACATCACGATTTTGGTGCTGTTCAAAGTTTCGTTCACCACGGCTGTGCCAGACAACTTTTAACACATGGATCTTGTGTATTTGAGTAGAATGAAGGTTTTTGACACATTTACACCGAGCTGTGCTCTCAGAAACGCTCGAAACACGCGATATCACGATTTCGGTGTTCTTGAATGTTTCGTTCGCCACAGCTGTGCCAGACAACTTTTAACGCATGCATATTATGCACTTGAATAGAATGAAGGTTTTTGACACATTTGCACCGAGCTGTGCTCTCAGAAACGCTCTAAACACGCGACATCACGATTTTGGTGCTGTTCAATGTTTCGTTCACCACGGCTGTGCCAGACAACTTTTAATACATGGATCTTGTGTATTTGAGTAGAATACATTTTTTTGACAAATTTACACCGAGCTGTGCTCTCAGAAACGCTCGAAACCCGCGATATCACGATTTTGGTGCTGTTCAATGTTTCGTTCACCACAGCTGTGCCAAACAACTTTTAACACATGGATCTTGTGTATTTAAGTAGAATGAAGGTTTTTGACACATTTGCACCGAGCTGTGCTCTCAGAAACGCTCGAAACACGCGATATCACGATTTTGGTGTTCTTCAATGTTTCGTTCGGCACAGCTGTGTCAGACAACTTTTAACGCATGCATATTGTGCATTTGAGTAGAATGAAGGTTTTTGACTTATTTCCACTGAGCTGTGGCTCTCAGAAACGCTCGAAACAAGCGTAATCACGATTTTGGTGTTCTTCAATGTTTCGTTCGCCACAGCTGTGCCAGACAACTTTTAATACATGGATCTTGTGTATTTGAGGAGAATGAAGTTTTTTGATACATTTACACCGAGTTGTGCTCTCAGAAACGCTCGAAACACGCGATATCACGATTTTGGTGTTCTTCAATGTTTCGGTCGCCACAGCTGTGGCAGACAACTTTTAATACATGGATCGTGTGTATTTAAGTATAATGAAGGTTTTTGACACATTTACAACGAGCTGTGCTCTTAGAAACGCTCGAAACCCGCGATATCACGATTTTGGTGCTGTTCAATGTTTCGTTCACCACAGCTGTGCCAGACAACTTTTAACACATGGATCTTGTGTATTTGTGTAGAATGAAGATTTTTGACACATTTACACCGAGCTGTGCTCTCAGAAACGCTCGAAACACGCTATACCACGATTTTGGTGTTCTTCAATGTTTCGTTCGCCACACTTATGCCAGACAACTTTTAACACATGAATCTTGTGTATTTGAGTAGAATGAAGGTTTTTGACACATTTACACCGAGTTGTGCTCTCAGAAACGCTCGAAACACGCGATATCACGATTTTGGTGTTCTTCAATGTTTCGTTCGCCACAGCTGTGCCAGACAACTTTTAATACATGGATCGTGTGTATTTAAGTAGAATGAAGGTTTTTGACACATTTACACCGAGCTGTGCTCTCAGAAACGCTCGAAACCCGCGATATCACGATTTTGGTGCTGTTCAATGTTTCGTTCACCACAGCTGTGCCAGACAACTATTAACACATGGATCTTGTGTATTCGAGTAGAATGAAGATTTTTGACACATTTACACCGAGCTGTGCTCTCAGAAACGCTCGAAACACGCGATATCACAATTTCGGTGCTGTCCAAAGTTTCGTTCACCGCAGCTGTGCCAGACAACTTTTAACACATGGATCTTGTGTATTTGAGTAGAATGAAGGTTTTTGACACACTTACACCGAGCTGTGCTCCCAGAAACGCTCGAAACACGCGACATCACGATTTTGGTGCTGTTCAATGTTTCGTTCACCACGGCTGTGCCAGAAAACTTTTAACACATGGATCTTGTGTATTTGAGTAGAATAAATTTTTTTGACACATTTACACCGAGCTGTGCTCTCAGAAACGCTCGAAACACGCGATATCACGATTTTTGTACTGTTCAACGTTTCGTTCGCCACAGCTGTGCCAGATGACTTTTAACAAATGGATCTTGTGTATTTGAGTAGAATGAAGGTTTTTGACACATTTGCACCGAGCTGTGCTCTCAGAAACGCTCGAAACACGCGATATCACGATTTTGGTGTTCTTCAATGTTTCGTTCGCCACACTTATGCCAGACAACTTTTAACACATGAATCTTGTGTATTTGAGTAGAATGAAGGTTTTTGACACATTTACACCGAGTTGTGCTCTCAGAAACGCTCGAAACACGCGATATCACGATTTTGGTATTCTTCAATGTTTCGTTCGCCACAGCTGTGCCAGATGACGTTTAACGCATGGATGTTGTGTATTTGAGTAGAATGAAGGTTTTTGACACTTTTCCGCCAAGCTGTGCTCTCAGTAACTCTCGAATCACGCGATATCACGATTTTGGTTCTGTTCAATGTTTCGTTCACCACAGCTGTGCCAGACAACTTTTAACGCATGGATCTTGTGTATTTGAGTAGAATGAAGGTTTTTGACACATTTGCACCGAGCTGTGCCCTCAGTAACGCTCGAATCACGCGATATCACGATTTTGGTGCTGTTCATCGTTTCGTTCACCACAGCTGTGCCTGACAACTTTTAACACATGGATCTTGTGTATTTGAGGAGAATGAAGTTTTTTGATACATTTACACCGAGCTGTGCTCTCAGAAACGCTCGAAACACGCGATATCACGATTTTGGTGTTCTTCAGTGTTTCGTTCGCCAGAGCTGTGCCAGACAACTTTTATCGCATGGATCTTGTGTATTTGAGTAGAATGAAGGTTTTTGACACATTTACACCGAGTTGTGCTCTCAGAAACGCTCGAAACACGCGATATCGCGATTTTGGTGTTCTTCAATGTTTCGTTCGCCACAGCTGTGCCAGACAACTTTTAATACATGGATCGTGTGTATTTAAGTATTATGAAGGTTTTTGACACATTTACACCGAGCTGTGCTCTTAGAAACGCTCGAAACCCGCGATATCACGATTTTGGTGCTGTTCAATGTTTCGTTCACCACAGCTGTGCCAGACAACTTTTAACACATGGATCTTGTGTATTTGAGTAGAATGAAGGTTTTTGACACATTTGCACCGAGCTGTGCTCTCAGAAACGCTCGAAACACGCGATATCACGATTTTGGTGTTCTTCAATGTTTCGTTCGCCACAGCTGTGTCAGACAACTTTTAACGCATGCATATTGTGCATTTGAGTAGAATGAAGGTTTTTGACTTATTTCCACTGAGCTGTGGCTCTCAGAAACGCTCGAAACACGCGTAATCACGATTTTGGTATTCTTCAATGTTTCGTTCGCCACAGCGGTGCCAGATGACGTTTAACGCATGGATGTTGTGTATTTGAGTAGAATGAAGGTTTTTGACACTTTTCCGCCAAGCTGTGCTCTCAGTAACTCTCGAATCACGCGATATCACGATTTTGGTTCTGTTCAATGTTTCGTTCACCACAGCTGTGCCAGACAACTTTTAACGCATGGATCTTGTGTATTTGAGTAGAATGAAGGTTTTTGACACATTTGCACCGAGCTGTGCCCTCAGTAACGCTCGAATCACGCGATATCACGATTTTGGTGCTGTTCATCGTTTCGTTCACCACAGCTGTGCCTGACAACTTTTAACACATGGATCTTGTGTATTTGAGGAGAATGAAGTTTTTTGATACATTTACACCGAGCTGTGCTCTCAGAAACGCTCGAAACACGCGATATCACGATTTTGGTGTTCTTCAGTGTTTCGTTCGCCACAGCTGTGCCAGACAACTTTTAACGCATGGATCTTGTGTATTTGAGTAGAATGAAGGTTTTTGACACATTTACACCGAGTTGTGCTCTCAGAAACGCTCGAAACACGCGATATCACGATTTTGGTGTTCTTCAATGTTTCGTTCGCCACAGCTGTGGCAGACAACTTTTAATACATGGATCGTGTGTATTTAAGTATAATGAAGGTTTTTGACACATTTACAACGAGCTGTGCTCTTAGAAACGCTCGAAACCCGCGATATCACGATTTTGGTGCTGTTCAATGTTTCGTTCACCACAGCTGTGCCAGACAACTTTTAACACATGGATCTTGTGTATTTGAGTAGAATGAAGGTTTTTGACACATTTACACCGAGCTGTGCTCTCAGAAACGCTCGAATCACGCGATATCACGATTTTGGTGTTCTTCAATGTTTCGTTTGCCACAGCTTTACCAGACAACTTTTAACGCATGCATATTACGCACTTGAATAGAATGAAGGTTTTTGACACATTTGCACCGAGCTGTGCTCTCAGAAACGCTCTAAACACGCGACGTCACGATTTTGGTGCTGTTCAATGTTTCGTTCACCACGGCTGTGCCAGACAACTTTTAACACATGGATCTTGTGTATTTGAGTAGAATGAAGGTTTTTGACTTATTTCCACTGAGCTGTGGCTCTCAGAAACGCTCGAAACACGCGTAATCACGATTTTGGTATTCTTCAATGTTTCGTTCGCCACAGCTGTGCCAGATGACGTTTAACGCATGGATGTTGTGTATTTGAGTAGAATGAAGGTTTTTGACACTTTTCCGCCAAGCTGTGCTCTCAGTAACTCTCGAATCACGCGATATCACGATTTTGGTTCTGTTCAATGTTTCGTTCACCACAGCTGTGCCAGACAACTTTTAACGCATGGATCTTGTGTATTTGAGTAGAATGAAGGTTTTTGACACATTTGCACCGAGCTGTGCCCTCAGTAACGCTCGAATCACGCGATATCACGATTTTGGTGCTGTTCATCGTTTCGTTCACCACAGCTGTGCCTGACAACTTTTAACACATGGATCTTGTGTATTTGAGGAGAATGAAGTTTTTTGATACATTTACACCGAGCTGTGCTCTCAGAAACGCTCGAAACACGCGATATCACGATTTTGGTGTTCTTCAGTGTTTCGTTCGCCACAGCTGTGCCAGACAACTTTTAACGCATGGATCTTGTGTATTTGAGTAGAATGAAGGTTTTTGACACATTTACACCGAGTTGTGCTCTCAGAAACGCTCGAAACACGCGATATCACGATTTTGGTGTTCTTCAATGTTTCGTTCGCCACAGCTGTGGCAGACAACTTTTAATACATGGATCGTGTGTATTTAAGTATTATGAAGGTTTTTGACACATTTACACCGAGCTGTGCTCTTAGAAACGCTCGAAACCCGCGATATCACGATTTTGGTGCTGTTCAATGTTTCGTTCACCACAGCTGTGCCAGACAACTTTTAACACATGGATCTTGTGTATTTGAGTAGAATGAAGGTTTTTGACACATTTGCACCGAGCTGTGCTCTCAGAAACGCTCGAAACACGCGATATCACGATTTTGGTGTTCTTCAATGTTTCGTTCGCCACAGCTGTGTCAGACAACTTTTAACGCATGCATATTGTGCATTTGAGTAGAATGAAGGTTTTTGACTTATTTCCACTGAGCTGTGGCTCTCAGAAACGCTCGAAACACGCGTAATCACGATTTTGGTATTCTTCAATGTTTCGTTCGCCACAGCTGTGCCAGATGACGTTTAACGCATGGATCTTGTGTATTTGAGTAGAATGAAGGTTTTTGACACATTTGCACCGAGCTGTGCCCTCAGTAACGCTCGAATCACGCGATATCACGATTTTGGTGCTGTTCATCGTTTCGTTCACCACAGCTGTGCCTGACAACTTTTAACACATGGATCTTGTGTATTTGAGGAGAATGAAGTTTTTTGATACATTTACACCGAGCTGTGCTCTCAGAAACGCTCGAAACACGCGATATCACGATTTTGGTGTTCTTCAGTGTTTCGTTCGCCACAGCTGTGCCAGACAACTTTTAACGCATGGATCTTGTGTATTTGAGTAGAATGAAGGTTTTTGACACATTTACACCGAGTTGTGCTCTCAGAAACGCTCGAAACACGCGATATCACGATTTTGGTGTTCTTCAATGTTTCGTTCGCCACAGCTGTGGCAGACAACTTTTAATACATGGATCGTGTGTATTTAAGTATTATGAAGGTTTTTGACACATTTACACCGAGCTGTGCTCTTAGAAACGCTCGAAACCCGCGATATCACGATTTTGGTGCTGTTCAATGTTTCGTTCACCACAGCTGTGCCAGACAACTTTTAACACATGGATCTTGTGTATTTGAGTAGAATGAAGGTTTTTGACACATTTGCACCGAGCTGTGCTCTCAGAAACGCTCGAAACACGCGATATCACGATTTTGGTGTTCTTCAATGTTTCGTTCGCCACAGCTGTGTCAGACAACTTTTAACGCATGCATATTGTGCATTTGAGTAGAATGAAGGTTTTTGACTTATTTCCACTGAGCTGTGGCTCTCAGAAACGCTCGAAACACGCGTAATCACGATTTTGGTATTCTTCAATGTTTCGTTCGCCACAGCTGTGCCAGATGACGTTTAACGCATGGATGTTGTGTATTTGAGTAGAATGAAGGTTTTTGACACTTTTCCGCCAAGCTGTGCTCTCAGTAACTCTCGAATCACGCGATATCATGATTTTGGTTCTGTTCAATGTTTCGTTCACCACAGCTGTGCCAGACAACTTTTAACGCATGGATCTTGTGTATTTGAGTAGAATGAAGGTTTTTGACACATTTGCACCGAGCTGTGCCCTCAGTAACGCTCGAATCACGCGATATCACGATTTTGGTGCTGTTCATCGTTTCGTTCACCACAGCTGTGCCTGACAACTTTTAACACATGGATCTTGTGTATTTGAGGAGAATTAAGTTTTTTGATACATTTACACCGAGCTGTGCTCTCAGAAACGCTCGAAACACGCGATATCACGATTTTGGTGTTCTTCAATGTTTCGTTCGCCACAGCTGTGCCAGACAACTTTTAACGCATGGATCTTGTGTATTTGAGTAGAATGAAGGTTTTTGACACATTTACACCGAGTTGTGCTCTCAGAAACGCTCGAAACACGCGATATCACGATTTTGGTGTTCTTCAATGTTTCGTTCGCCACAGCTGTGCCAGACAACTTTTAACATATGGATCTTGTGTATTTGAGTAGAATGAAGGTTTTTGACACATTTACACCGAGTTGTGCTCTCAGAAACGCTCGAAACACGCGATATCACGATTTTGGTGTTCTTCAATGTTTCGTTCGCCACAGCTGTGCCAGACAACGTTTAATACATGATTCGTGTGTATTTAAGTAGAATGAAGGTTTTTGACACATTTACACCGAGCTGTGCTCTCAGAAACGGTCGAAACCCACGATATCACGATTTTGGTGTTCTTCAATGTTTCGTTCGCCACAGGTGTGCCAGACAACTTTTAACACATGGATCTTGTGTATTTGAGTAGAATGAAGGTTTTTGACACATTTGCACCGAGCTGTGCCCTCAGTAACGCTCGAATCACGTGATATCACGATTTTGGTGTTCTTCAATGTTTCGTTTGCCACAGCTTTACCAGACAACTTTTAACGCATGCATATTACGCACTTGAATAGAATGAAGGTTTTTGACACATTTGCACCGAGCTGTGCTCTCAGAAAGGCTCTAAACACGCGACATCACGATTTTGGTGCTGTTCAATGTTTCGTTCACCACGGCTGTGCCAGACAACTTTTAACACATGGATCTTGTGTATTTGAGTAGAATAAATTTTTTTGACACATTTACACCGAGATGTGCTCTCAGAAACGCTCGAAACACGCGATATCACGATTTTGGTGCTGTTCAAAGTTTCGTTCGCCACAGCTGTGCCAGACAACTTATAATACATGGATCGTGTGTATTTAAGTATAATGAATGTTTTTGACACATTTACACCGAGCTGTGCTCTTAGAAACGCTCGAAACCCGCGATATCACGATTTTGGTGCTGTTCAATGTTTCGTTCACCACAGCTGTGCCAGACAACTTTTAACACATGGATCTTGTGTATTTGTGTAGAATGAAGGTTTTTGACACATTTGCACCGAGCTATGCTCTCAGAAACGCTCTAAACACGCGATATCACGATTTTGGTGTTCTTCAATGTTTCGTTCGCCACAGCTGTGTCAGACAACTTTTAACGCATGCATATTGTGCATTTGAGTAGAATGAAGGTTTTTCACTTATTTCCACTGAGCTGTGGCTCTCAGAAACGCTCGAAACACGCGTAATCACGATTTTGGTATTCTTCAATGTTTCGTTCGCCACAGCTGTGCCAGATGACGTTTAACGCATGGATGTTGTGTATTTGAGTAGAATGAAGGTTTTTGACACTTTTCCGCCAAGCTGTGCTCTCAGTAACTCTCGAATCACGCGATATCACGATTTTGGTTCTGTTCAATGTTTCGTTCACCACAGCTGTGCCAGACAACTTTTAACGCATGGATCTTGTGTATTTGAGTAGAATGAAGGTTTTTGACACATTTGCACCGAGCTGTGCCCTGAGTAACGCTCGAATCACGCGATATCACGATTTTGGTGCTGTTCATCGTTTCGTTCACCACATCTGTGCCTGACAACTTTTAACACATGGATCTTGTGTATTTGAGGAGAATGAAGTTTTTTGATACATTTACACCGAGCTGTGCTCTCAGAAACGCTCGAAACACGCGATATCACGATTTTGGTGTTCTTCAGTGTTTCGTTCGCCACAGCTGTGCCAGACAACTTTTAACGCATGGATCTTGTGTATTTGAGTAGAATGAAGGTTTTTGACACATTTACACCGAGTTGTGCTCTCAGAAACGCTCGAAACACGCGATATCACGATTTTGGTGTTCTTCAATGTTTCGTTCGCCACAGCTGTGCCAGACAACTTATAATACATGGATCGTGTGTATTTAAGTATAATGAAGGTTTTTGACACATTTACACCGAGCTGTGCTCTTAGAAACGCTCGAAACCCGCGATATCACGATTTTGGTGCTGTTCAATGTTTCGTTCACCACAGCTGTGCCAGACATCTTTTAACACATGGATCTTGTGTATTTGTGTAGAATGAAGATTTTTGACACATTTACACCGAGCTGTGCTCTCAGAAACGCTCGAAACACGCGATATCACGATTTTGGTGCTGTCCAAAGTTTCGTTCACCGCAGCTGTGCCAGACAACTTTTAGCACATGGATCTTGTGTATTTGAGTAGAATGAAGGTTTTTGACACACTTACACCGAGCTGTGCTCCCAGAAACGCTCGAAACCCGCGATATCACGATTTTGGTGCTGTTCAATGTTTCGTTCACCACAGCTGTGCCAGACAACTTTTAAAACACGGATCTTGTGTATTTGAGTAGAATGAAGGTTTTTGACACACTTACACCGAGCTGTGCTCCCAGAAACGCTCGAAACACGCGACATCACGATTTTGGTGCTGTTCAAAGTTTCGTTCACTACGGCTGTGCCAGACAACTTTTAACACATGGATCTTGTGTATTTGAGTAGAATGAAGGTTTTTGACACATTCACACCGAGCTGTGCTGTCAGAAACGCTCGAAACACGCGATATCACGATTTTGGTGTTCTTCAATGTTTCGTTCGCCACAGCTGTGCCAGACAACTTTTAACGCATGCATATTAGGCATTTGAGTAGAATGAAGGTTTTTTACACATTTGCACCGAGCTGTGCTCTCAGAAATGCTCGAAACACGCAATATCACGATTTTGGTGTTCTTCGATGTTTCGTTCGCCTCAGCTGTGCCAGACAACTTTTAACGCATGCATATTAGGCATTTGAGTAGAATGAAGGTTTTTTACACTTTTGCACCGAGCTGTGCCCTCAGTAACGGTCGAATCACGCGATATCACGATTTTCGTGCTGTTCATCGTTTCGTTCACCACTGCTGTGCCTGACAACTTCTAACACATGGATCTTGTGTATTTGAGTAGAATGAAGGTTTTTGATACATTTACACTGAGCTGTGCTCTCAGAAACGCTCGAAACACGCGATATCACGATTTTGGTGTTCTTCAATGTTTCGTTCGCCACAGCTGTGCCAGACAACTTTTAACGCATGCATATTAGGCATTTGAGTAGAATGAAGGTTTTTTACACTTTTGCACCGAGCTGTGCCCTCAGTAACGCTCGAATCACGCGATATCACGATTTTGGTGCTGTTCATCGTTTCGATCACCTCAGCTGTGCCAGACAACTTTTAACACATGGATCTTGTGTATTTGAGTACAATGAAGGTTTTTGACACACTTACCCAGAGGTGTGGTCTCAGAAACGCTCGAAACACGCGACATCACGATTTTGGTGCTGTTCAAAGTTTCGTTCACCACGGCTGTGCCAGACAACTTTTAACACATGGATCTTGTATATTTGAGTAGAATGAAGGTTTTTGACACATTTACACCGAGCTGTGCTCTCAGAAACGCTCGAAACACGCGATATCACGATTTTGGTGTTCTTCAATGTTTCGTTCGCCACAGCTGTGCCAGACAACGTTTAATACATGAATCGTGTGTATTTAAGTAGAATGAAGGTTTTTGACACATTTACACCGAGCTGTTCTCTCAGAAACGCTCGAAACACACGATATCACGATTTTGGTGTTCTTCAATGTTTCGTTCGCCACAGGTGTGCCAGACAACTTTTAACACATGGATCTTGTGTATTTGAGTAGAATGAAGGTTTTTGACACATTTGCACCGAGCTGTGCCCTCAGTAACGCTCGAATCACGTGATATCACGATTTTGGTGTTCTTCAATGTTTCGTTTGCCACAGCTTTACCAGACAACTTCTAACGCATGCATATTACGCACTTGAATAGAATGAAGGTTTTTGACACATTTGCACCGAGCTGTGCTCTCAGAAAGGCTCTAAACACGCGACATCACGATTTTGGTGCTGTTCAATGTTTCGTTCACCACGGCTGTGCCAGACAACTTTTACCACATGGATCTTGTGTATTTGAGTAGAATAAATTTTTTTGACACATTTACACCGAGATGTGCTCTCAGAAACGCTCGAAACACGCGATATCACGATTTTGGTGCTGTTCAAAGTTTCGTTCGCCACAGCTGTGCCAGACAACTTATAATACATGGATCGTGTGTATTTAAGTATAATGAAGGTTTTTGACACATTTACACCGAGCTGTGCTCTTAGAAACGCTCGAAACCCGCGATATCACGATTTTGGTGCTGTTCAATGTTTCGTTCACCACAGCTGTGCCAGACAACTTTTAACACATGGATCTTGTGTATTTGTGTAGAATGAAGGTTTTTGACACATTTGCACCGAGCTATGCTCTCAGAAACGCTCTAAACACGCGATATCACGATTTTGGTGTTCTTCAATGTTTCGTTCGCCACAGCTGTGTCAGACAACTTTTAACGCATGCATATTGTGCATTTGAGTAGAATGAAGGTTTTTGACTTATTTCCACTGAGCTGTGGCTCTCAGAAACGCTCGAAACACGCGTAATCACGATTTTGGTATTCTTCAATGTTTCGTTCGCCACAGCTGTGCCAGATGACGTTTAACGCATGGATGTTGTGTATTTGAGTAGAATGAAGGTTTTTGACACTTTTCCGCCAAGCTGTGCTCTCAGTAACTCTCGAATCACGCGATATCACGATTTTGGTTCTGTTCAATGTTTCGTTCACCACAGCTGTGCCAGACAACTTTTAACGCATGGATCTTGTGTATTTGAGTAGAATGAAGGTTTTTGACACATTTGCACCGAGCTGTGCCCTGAGTAACGCTCGAATCACGCGATATCACGATTTTGGTGCTGTTCATCGTTTCGTTCACCACAGCTGTGCCTGACAACTTTTAACACATGGATCTTGTGTATTTGAGGAGAATGAAGTTTTTTGATACATTTACACCGAGCTGTGCTCTCAGAAACGCTCGAAACACGCGATATCACGATTTTGGTGTTCTTCAGTGTTTCGTTCGCCACAGCTGTGCCAGACAACTTTTAACGCATGGATCTTGTGTATTTGAGTAGAATGAAGGTTTTTGACACATTTACACCGAGTTGTGCTCTCAGAAACGCTCGAAACACGCGATATCACGATTTTGGTGTTCTTCAATGTTTCGTTCGCCACAGCTGTGCCAGACAACTTATAATACATGGATCGTGTGTATTTAAGTATAATGAAGGTTTTTGACACATTTACACCGAGCTGTGCTCTTAGAAACGCTCGAAACCCGCGATATCACGATTTTGGTGCTGTTCAATGTTTCGTTCACCACAGCTGTGCCAGACATCTTTTAACACATGGATCTTGTGTATTTGTGTAGAATGAAGATTTTTGACACATTTACACCGAGCTGTGCTCTCAGAAACGCTCGAAACACGCGATATCACGATTTTGGTGCTGTCCAAAGTTTCGTTCACCGCAGCTGTGCCAGACAACTTTTAGCACATGGATCTTGTGTATTTGAGTAGAATGAAGGTTTTTGACACACTTACACCGAGCTGTGCTCCCAGAAACGCACGAAACACGCGACATCACGATTTTGGTGCTGTTCAATGTTTCGTTCACCACGGCTGTGCCAGACAACTTTTAACACATGGATCTTGTGTATTTGAGTAGAATGAAGGTTTTTGACACATTTACACCGAGCTGTGCTCTCAGAAACGCTCGAAACACGCGATATCACGATTTTGGTGTTCTTCAATGTTTCGTTCGCCACAGCTGTGTCAGACAACTTTTAATGCATGCATATTGTGCATTTGAGTAGAATGAAGGTTTTTGACACATTTGCACCGAGCTGTGGCTCTCAGAAACGCTCGAAACACGAGTAATCACGATTTTGGTGTTCTTCAATGTTTCGTTCGCCACAGCTGTGCCAGATGACGTTTAACGCATGCATATTACGCACTTGAATAGAATGAAGGTTTTTGACACATTTGCACCGAGCTGTGCTCTCAGAAACGCTCTAAACACGCGACATCACGATTTTGGTGCTGTTCAATGTTTCGTTCACCACGGCTGTGCCAGACAACTTTTAACACATGGATCTTGTGTATTTGAGTAGAATAAATTTTTTTGACACATTTACACCGAGCTGTGCTCTCAGAAACGCTCGAAACACGCGATATCACGATTTTGGTGTTCTTCAATGTTTCGTTCGCCACAGCTGTGCCAGACAACATTTAATACATGGATCGTGTGTATTTAAGTAGAATGAAGGTTTTTGACACATTTACACCGAGCTGTGCTCTCAGAAACGCTCGAAACCCGCGATATCACGATTTTGGTGCTGTTCAATGTTTCGTTCACCACAGCTGTGCCAGACAACTTTTAACACATCTATCTTGTGTATTTGAGTAGAATGAAGGTTTTTTACACATTTGCACCGAGCTGTGCTCTCAGAAACGCTCGAAACACGCGATATCACGATTTTGGTGCTGTCCAAAGTTTCGTTCACCGCAGCTGTGCCAGACAACTTTTAGCACATGGATCTTGTGTATTTGAGTAGAATGAAGGTTTTTGACACACTTACACCGAGCTGTGCTCCCAGAAACGCACGAAACACGCGACATCACGATTTTGGTGCTGTTCAAAGTTTCGTTCACCACGGCTGTGCCAGACAACTTTTAACACATGGATCTTGTATATTTGAGTAGAATGAAGGTTTTTGACACATTTACTCCGAGCTGTGCTCTCAGAAACGCTCGAAACACGCGATATCACGATTTTGGTGTTCTTGAATGTTTCGTTCGCCACAGCTGTGCCAGACAACTTTTAACGCATGCATATTACGCACTTGAATAGAATGAAGGTTTTTGACACATTTGCACCGAGCTGTGCTCTCAGAAACGCTCTAAACACGCGACATCACGATTTTGGTGCTGTTCAATGTTTCGTTCACCACGGCTGTGCCAGACAACTTTTAACACATGGATCTTGTGTATTTGAGTAGAATAAATTTTTTTGACACATTTACACCGAGATGTGCTCTCAGAAACGCTCGAAACACGCGATATCACGATTTTGGTGCTGTTCAAAGTTTCGTTCGCCACAGCTGTGCCAGACAACTTATAATACATGGATCGTGTGTATTTAAGTATAATGAATGTTTTTGACACATTTACACCGAGCTGTGCTCTTAGAAACGCTCGAAACCCGCGATATCACGATTTTGGTGCTGTTCAATGTTTCGTTCACCACAGCTGTGCCAGACAACTTTTAACACATCTATCTTGTGTATTTGAGTAGAATGAAGGTTTTTTACACATTTGCACCGAGCTGTGCTCTCAGAAACGCTCGAAACACGCGATATCACGATTTTGGTGCTGTCCAAAGTTTCGTTCACCGCAGCTGTGCCAGACAACTTTTAGCACATGGATCTTGTGTATTTGAGTAGAATGAAGGTTTTTGACACACTTACACCGAGCTGTGCTCCCAGAAACGCACGAAACACGCGACATCACGATTTTGGTGCTGTTCAAAGTTTCGTTCACCACGGCTGTGCCAGACAACTTTTAACACATGGATCTTGTATATTTGAGTAGAATGAAGGTTTTTGACACATTTACTCCGAGCTGTGCTCTCAGAAACGCTCGAAACACGCGATATCACGATTTTGGTGTTCTTGAATGTTTCGTTCGCCACAGCTGTGCCAGACAACTTTTAACGCATGCATATTACGCACTTGAATAGAATGAAGGTTTTTGACACATTTGCACCGAGCTGTGCTCTCAGAAACGCTCTAAACACGCGACATCACGATTTTGGTGCTGTTCAATGTTTCGTTCACCACGGCTGTGCCAGACAACTTTTAACACATGGATCTTGTGTATTTGAGTAGAATAAATTTTTTTGACACATTTACACCGAGATGTGCTCTCAGAAACGCTCGAAACACGCGATATCACGATTTTGGTGCTGTTCAAAGTTTCGTTCGCCACAGCTGTGCCAGACAACTTATAATACATGGATCGTGTGTATTTAAGTATAATGAATGTTTTTGACACATTTACACCGAGCTGTGCTCTTAGAAACGCTCGAAACCCGCGATATCACGATTTTGGTGCTGTTCAATGTTTCGTTCACCACAGCTGTGCCAGACAACTTTTAACACATGGATCTTGTGTATTTGTGTAGAATGAAGGTTTTTGACACATTTGCACCGAGCTATGCTCTCAGAAACGCTCTAAACACGCGATATCACGATTTTGGTGTTCTTCAATGTTTCGTTCGCCACAGCTGTGTCAGACAACTTTTAACGCATGCATATTGTGCATTTGAGTAGAATGAAGGTTTTTGACTTATTTCCACTGAGCTGTGGCTCTCAGAAACGCTCGAAACACGCGTAATCACGATTTTGGTGTTCTTCAATGTTTCGTTCGCCACAGCTGTGTCAGACAACTTTTAATGCATGCATATTGTGCATTTGAGTAGAATGAAGGTTTTTGACACATTTGCACCGAGCTGTGGCTCTCAGAAACGCTCGAAACACGAGTAATCACGATTTTGGTGTTCTTCAATGTTTCGTTCGCCACAGCTGTGCCAGATGACGTTTAACGCATGCATATTACGCACTTGAATAGAATGAAGGTTTTTGACACATTTGCACCGAGCTGTGCTCTCAGAAACGCTCTAAACACGCGACATCACGATTTTGGTGCTGTTCAATGTTTCGTTCACCACGGCTGTGCCAGACAACTTTTAACACATGGATCTTGTGTATTTGAGTAGAATAAATTTTTTTGACACATTTACACCGAGCTGTGCTCTCAGAAACGCTCGAAACACGCGATATCACGATTTTGGTGTTCTTCAATGTTTCGTTCGCCACAGCTGTGCCAGACAACATTTAATACATGGATCGTGTGTATTTAAGTAGAATGAAGGTTTTTGACACATTTACACCGAGCTGTGCTCTCAGAAACGCTCGAAACCCGCGATATCACGATTTTGGTGCTGTTCAATGTTTCGTTCACCACAGCTGTGCCAGACAACTTTTAACACATCTATCTTGTGTATTTGAGTAGAATGAAGGTTTTTTACACATTTGCACCGAGCTGTGCTCTCAGAAACGCTCGAAACACGCGATATCACGATTTTGGTGCTGTCCAAAGTTTCGTTCACCGCAGCTGTGCCAGACAACTTTTAGCACATGGATCTTGTGTATTTGAGTAGAATGAAGGTTTTTGACACACTTACACCGAGCTGTGCTCCCAGAAACGCACGAAACACGCGACATCACGATTTTGGTGCTGTTCAAAGTTTCGTTCACCACGGCTGTGCCAGACAACTTTTAACACATGGATCTTGTATATTTGAGTAGAATGAAGGTTTTTGACACATTTACTCCGAGCTGTGCTCTCAGAAACGCTCGAAACACGCGATATCACGATTTTGGTGTTCTTGAATGTTTCGTTCGCCACAGCTGTGCCAGACAACTTTTAACGCATGCATATTACGCACTTGAATAGAATGAAGGTTTTTGACACATTTGCACCGAGCTGTGCTCTCAGAAACGCTCTAAACACGCGACATCACGATTTTGGTGCTGTTCAATGTTTCGTTCACCACGGCTGTGCCAGACAACTTTTAACACATGGATCTTGTGTATTTGAGTAGAATAAATTTTTTTGACACATTTACACCGAGATGTGCTCTCAGAAACGCTCGAAACACGCGATATCACGATTTTGGTGCTGTTCAAAGTTTCGTTCGCCACAGCTGTGCCAGACAACTTATAATACATGGATCGTGTGTATTTAAGTATAATGAATGTTTTTGACACATTTACACCGAGCTGTGCTCTTAGAAACGCTCGAAACCCGCGATATCACGATTTTGGTGCTGTTCAATGTTTCGTTCACCACAGCTGTGCCAGACAACTTTTAACACATGGATCTTGTGTATTTGTGTAGAATGAAGGTTTTTGACACATTTGCACCGAGCTATGCTCTCAGAAACGCTCTAAACACGCGATATCACGATTTTGGTGTTCTTCAATGTTTCGTTCGCCACAGCTGTGTCAGACAACTTTTAACGCATGCATATTGTGCATTTGAGTAGAATGAAGGTTTTTGACTTATTTCCACTGAGCTGTGGCTCTCAGAAACGCTCGAAACACGCGTAATCACGATTTTGGTATTCTTCAATGTTTCGTTCGCCACAGCTGTGCCAGATGACGTTTAACGCATGGATGTTGTGTATTTGAGTAGAATGAAGGTTTTTGACACTTTTCCGCCAAGCTGTGCTCTCAGTAACTCTCGAATCACGCGATATCACGATTTTGGTTCTGTTCAATGTTTCGTTCACCACAGCTGTGCCAGACAACTTTTAACGCATGGATCTTGTGTATTTGAGTAGAATGAAGGTTTTTGACACATTTGCACCGAGCTGTGCCCTGAGTAACGCTCGAATCACGCGATATCACGATTTTGTTGCTGTTCATCGTTTCGTTCACCACATCTGTGCCTGACAACTTTTAACACATGGATCTTGTGTATTTGAGGAGAATGAAGTTTTTTGATACATTTACACCGAGCTGTGCTCTCAGAAACGCTCGAAACACGCGATATCACGATTTTGGTGTTCTTCAGTGTTTCGTTCGCCACAGCTGTGCCAGACAACTTTTAACGCATGGATCTTGTGTATTTGAGTAGAATGAAGGTTTTTGACACATTTACACCGAGTTGTTCTCTCAGAAACGCTCGAAACACGCGATATCACGATTTTGGTGTTCTTCAATGTTTCGTTCGCCACAGCTGTGCCAGACAACTTATAATACATGGATCGTGTGTATTTAAGTATAATGAAGGTTTTTGACACATTTACACCGAGCTGTGCTCTTAGAAACGCTCGAAACCCGCGATATCACGATTTTGGTGCTGTTCAATGTTTCGTTCACCACAGCTGTGCCAGACATCTTTTAACACATGGATCTTGTGTATTTGTGTAGAATGAAGATTTTTGACACATTTACACCGAGCTGTGCTCTCAGAAACGCTCGAAACACGCGATATCACGATTTTGGTGCTGTCCAAAGTTTCGTTCACCGCAGCTGTGCCAGACAACTTTTAGCACATGGATCTTGTGTATTTGAGTAGAATGAAGGTTTTTGACACACTTACACCGAGCTGTGCTCCCAGAAACGCACGAAACACGCGACATCACGATTTTGGTGCTGTTCAAAGTTTCGTTCACCACGGCTGTGCCAGACAACTTTTAACACATGGATCTTGTGTATTTGAGTAGAATGAAGGTTTTTGACACATTTACACCGAGCTGTGCTCTCAGAAACGCTCGAAACACGCGATATCACGATTTTGGTGTTCTTCAATGTTTCGTTCGCCACAGCTGTGTCAGACAACTTTTAACGCATGCATATTGTGCATTTGAGTAGAATGAAGGTTTTTGACACATTTGCACCGAGCTGTGGCTCTCAGAAACGCTCGAAACACGAGTAATCACGATTTTGGTGTTCTTCAATGTTTCGTTCGCCACAGCTGTGCCAGATGACGTTTAACGCATGCATATTACGCACTTGAATAGAATGAAGGTTTTTGACACATTTGCACCGAGCTGTGCTCTCAGAAACGCTCTAAACACGCGACATCACGATTTTGGTGCTGTTCAATGTTTCGTTCACCACGGCTGTGCCAGACAACTTTTAACACATGGATCTTGTGTATTTGAGTAGAATAAATTTTTTTGACACATTTTCACCGAGCTGTGCTCTCAGAAACGCTCGAAACACGCGATATCACGATTTTGGTGTTCTTCAATGTTTCGTTCGCCACAGCTGTGTCAGACAACTTTTAACGCATGCATATTGTGCATTTGAGTAGAATGAAGGTTTTTGACTTATTTCCACTGAGCTGTGGCTCTCAGAAACGCTCGAAACACGCGTAATCACGATTTTGGTATTCTTCAATGTTTCGTTCGCCACAGCTGTGCCAGATGACGTTTAACGCATGGATGTTGTGTATTTGAGTAGAATGAAGGTTTTTGACACTTTTCCGCCAAGCTGTGCTCTCAGTAACTCTCGAATCACGCGATATCACGATTTTGGTTCTGTTCAATGTTTCGTTCACCACAGCTGTGCCAGACAACTTTTAACGCATGGATCTTGTGTATTTGAGAAGAATGAAGGTTTTTGACACATTTGCACCGAGCTGTGCCCTGAGTAACGCTCGAATCACGCGATATCACGATTTTGGTGCTGTTCATCGTTTCGTTCACCACAGCTGTGCCTGACAACTTTTAACACATGGATCTTGTGTATTTGAGGAGAATGAAGTTTTTTGATACATTTACACCGAGCTGTGCTCTCAGAAACGCTCGAAACACGCGATATCACGATTTTGGTGTTCTTCAGTGTTTCGTTCGCCACAGCTGTGCCAGACAACTTTTAACGCATGGATCTTGTGTATTTGAGTAGAATGAAGGTTTTTGACACATTTACACCGAGTTGTGCTCTCAGAAACGCTCGAAACACGAGTAATCACGATTTTGGTGTTCTTCAATGTTTCGTTCGCCACAGCTGTGCCAGATGACGTTTAACGCATGCATATTACGCACTTGAATAGAATGAAGGTTTTTGACACATTTGCACCGAGCTGTGCTCTCAGAAACGCTCTAAACACGCGACATCACGATTTTGGTGCTGTTCAATGTTTCGTTCACCACGGCTGTGCCAGACAACTTTTAACACATGGATCTTGTGTATTTGAGTAGAATAAATTTTTTTGACACATTTACACCGAGCTGTGCTCTCAGAAACGCTCGAAACACGCGATATCACGATTTTGGTGTTCTTCAATGTTTCGTTCGCCACAGCTGTGCCAGACAACATTTAATACATGGATCGTGTGTATTTAAGTAGAATGAAGGTTTTTGACACATTTACACCGAGCTGTGCTCTCAGAAACGCTCGAAACCCGCGATATCACGATTTTGGTGCTGTTCAATGTTTCGTTCACCACAGCTGTGCCAGACAACTTTTAACACATCTATCTTGTGTATTTGAGTAGAATGAAGGTTTTTTACACATTTGCACCGAGCTGTGCTCTCAGAAACGCTCGAAACACGCGATATCACGATTTTGGTGTTCTTCAATGTTTCGTTCGCCACACCTATGCCAGACAACTTTTAACACATGAATCTTGTGTATTTGAGTAGAATGAAGGTTTTTGACACACTTACAGCGAGCTGTGCTCCCAGAAACGCTCGAAACACGCGACATCACGATTTTGGTGCTGTTCAAAGTTTCGTTCACCACGGCTGTGCCAGACAACTTTTAACACATGGATCTTGTATATTTGAGTAGAATGAAGGTTTTTGACACATTTACTCCGAGCTGTGCTCTCAGAAACGCTCGAAACACGCGATATCACGATTTTGGTGTTCTTGAATGTTTCGTTCGCCACAGCTGTGCCAGACAACTTTTAACGCATGCATATTACGCACTTGAATAGAATGAAGGTTTTTGACACATTTGCACCGAGCTGTGCTCTCAGAAACGCTCTAAACACGCGACATCACGATTTTGGTGCTGTTCAATGTTTCGTTCACCACGGCTGTGCCAGACAACTTTTAACACATGGATCTTGTGTATTTGAGTAGAATAAATTTTTTTGACACATTTACACCGAGCTGTGCTCTCAGAAACGCTCGAAACACGCGATATCACGATTTTGGTGCTGTTCAAAGTTTCGTTCACCACGGCTGTGCCAGACAACTTTTAACACATGGATCTTGTGTATTTGAGTAGAATGAAGGTTTTTGACTTATTTCCACTGAGCTGTGGCTCTCAGAAACGCTCGAAACACGCGTAATCACGATTTTGGTATTCTTCAATGTTTCGTTCGCCACAGCTGTGCCAGATGACGTTTAACGCATGGATGTTGTGTATTTGAGTAGAATGAAGGTTTTTGACACTTTTCCGCCAAGCTGTGCTCTCAGTAACTCTCGAATCACGCGATATCACGATTTTGGTTCTGTTCAATGTTTCGTTCACCACAGCTGTGCCAGACAACTTTTAACGCATGGATCTTGTGTATTTGAGTAGAATGAAGGTTTTTGACACATTTGCACCGAGCTGTGCCCTCAGTAACGCTCGAATCACGCGATATCACGATTTTGGTGCTGTTCATCGTTTCGTTCGCCACAGCTGTGCCAGACAACTTTTAACGCATGGATCTTGTGTATTTGAGTAGAATGAAGGTTTTTGACACATTTACACCGAGTTGTGCTCTCAGAAACGCTCGAAACACGCGATATCACGATTTTGGTGTTCTTCAATGTTTCGTTCGCCACAGCTGTGGCAGACAACTTTTAACACATGGATCTTGTGTATTTGAGTAGAATAAATTTTTTTGACACATTTACACCGAGCTGTGCTCTCAGAAACGCTCGAAACACGCGATATCACGATTTTGGTGTTCTTCAATGTTTCGTTCGCCACAGCTGTGCCAGACAACATTTAATACATGGATCGTGTGTATTTAAGTAGAATGAAGGTTTTTGACACATTTACACCGAGCTGTGCTCTCAGAAACGCTCGAAACCCGCGATATCACGATTTTGGTGCTGTTCAATGTTTCGTTCACCACAGCTGTGCCAGACAACTTTTAACACATCTATCTTGTGTATTTGAGTAGAATGAAGGTTTTTTACACATTTGCACCGAGCTGTGCTCTCAGAAACGCTCGAAACACGCGATATCACGATTTTGGTGCTGTCCAAAGTTTCGTTCACCGCAGCTGTGCCAGACAACTTTTAGCACATGGATCTTGTGTATTTGAGTAGAATGAAGGTTTTTGACACACTTACACCGAGCTGTGCTCCCAGAAACGCACGAAACACGCGACATCACGATTTTGGTGCTGTTCAAAGTTTCGTTCACCACGGCTGTGCCAGACAACTTTTAACACATGGATCTTGTATATTTGAGTAGAATGAAGGTTTTTGACACATTTACTCCGAGCTGTGCTCTCAGAAACGCTCGAAACACGCGATATCACGATTTTGGTGTTCTTGAATGTTTCGTTCGCCACAGCTGTGCCAGACAACTTTTAACGCATGCATATTACGCACTTGAATAGAATGAAGGTTTTTGACACATTTGCACCGAGCTGTGCTCTCAGAAACGCTCTAAACACGCGACATCACGATTTTGGTGCTGTTCAATGTTTCGTTCACCACGGCTGTGCCAGACAACTTTTAACACATGGATCTTGTGTATTTGAGTAGAATAAATTTTTTTGACACATTTACACCGAGATGTGCTCTCAGAAACGCTCGAAACACGCGATATCACGATTTTGGTGCTGTTCAAAGTTTCGTTCGCCACAGCTGTGCCAGACAACTTATAATACATGGATCGTGTGTATTTAAGTATAATGAATGTTTTTGACACATTTACACCGAGCTGTGCTCTTAGAAACGCTCGAAACCCGCGATATCACGATTTTGGTGCTGTTCAATGTTTCGTTCACCACAGCTGTGCCAGACAACTTTTAACACATGGATCTTGTGTATTTGTGTAGAATGAAGGTTTTTGACACATTTGCACCGAGCTATGCTCTCAGAAACGCTCTAAACACGCGATATCACGATTTTGGTGTTCTTCAATGTTTCGTTCGCCACAGCTGTGTCAGACAACTTTTAACGCATGCATATTGTGCATTTGAGTAGAATGAAGGTTTTTGACTTATTTCCACTGAGCTGTGGCTCTCAGAAACGCTCGAAACACGCGTAATCACGATTTTGGTGTTCTTCAATGTTTCGTTCGCCACAGCTGTGTCAGACAACTTTTAATGCATGCATATTGTGCATTTGAGTAGAATGAAGGTTTTTGACACATTTGCACCGAGCTGTGGCTCTCAGAAACGCTCGAAACACGAGTAATCACGATTTTGGTGTTCTTCAATGTTTCGTTCGCCACAGCTGTGCCAGATGACGTTTAACGCATGCATATTACGCACTTGAATAGAATGAAGGTTTTTGACACATTTGCACCGAGCTGTGCTCTCAGAAACGCTCTAAACACGCGACATCACGATTTTGGTGCTGTTCAATGTTTCGTTCACCACGGCTGTGCCAGACAACTTTTAACACATGGATCTTGTGTATTTGAGTAGAATAAATTTTTTTGACACATTTACACCGAGCTGTGCTCTCAGAAACGCTCGAAACACGCGATATCACGATTTTGGTGTTCTTCAATGTTTCGTTCGCCACAGCTGTGCCAGACAACATTTAATACATGGATCGTGTGTATTTAAGTAGAATGAAGGTTTTTGACACATTTACACCGAGCTGTGCTCTCAGAAACGCTCGAAACCCGCGATATCACGATTTTGGTGCTGTTCAATGTTTCGTTCACCACAGCTGTGCCAGACAACTTTTAACACATCTATCTTGTGTATTTGAGTAGAATGAAGGTTTTTTACACATTTGCACCGAGCTGTGCTCTCAGAAACGCTCGAAACACGCGATATCACGATTTTGGTGCTGTCCAAAGTTTCGTTCACCGCAGCTGTGCCAGACAACTTTTAGCACATGGATCTTGTGTATTTGAGTAGAATGAAGGTTTTTGACACACTTACACCGAGCTGTGCTCCCAGAAACGCACGAAACACGCGACATCACGATTTTGGTGCTGTTCAAAGTTTCGTTCACCACGGCTGTGCCAGACAACTTTTAACACATGGATCTTGTATATTTGAGTAGAATGAAGGTTTTTGACACATTTACTCCGAGCTGTGCTCTCAGAAACGCTCGAAACACGCGATATCACGATTTTGGTGTTCTTGAATGTTTCGTTCGCCACAGCTGTGCCAGACAACTTTTAACGCATGCATATTACGCACTTGAATAGAATGAAGGTTTTTGACACATTTGCACCGAGCTGTGCTCTCAGAAACGCTCTAAACACGCGACATCACGATTTTGGTGCTGTTCAATGTTTCGTTCACCACGGCTGTGCCAGACAACTTTTAACACATGGATCTTGTGTATTTGAGTAGAATAAATTTTTTTGACACATTTACACCGAGATGTGCTCTCAGAAACGCTCGAAACACGCGATATCACGATTTTGGTGCTGTTCAAAGTTTCGTTCGCCACAGCTGTGCCAGACAACTTATAATACATGGATCGTGTGTATTTAAGTATAATGAATGTTTTTGACACATTTACACCGAGCTGTGCTCTTAGAAACGCTCGAAACCCGCGATATCACGATTTTGGTGCTGTTCAATGTTTCGTTCACCACAGCTGTGCCAGACAACTTTTAACACATGGATCTTGTGTATTTGTGTAGAATGAAGGTTTTTGACACATTTGCACCGAGCTATGCTCTCAGAAACGCTCTAAACACGCGATATCACGATTTTGGTGTTCTTCAATGTTTCGTTCGCCACAGCTGTGTCAGACAACTTTTAACGCATGCATATTGTGCATTTGAGTAGAATGAAGGTTTTTGACTTATTTCCACTGAGCTGTGGCTCTCAGAAACGCTCGAAACACGCGTAATCACGATTTTGGTATTCTTCAATGTTTCGTTCGCCACAGCTGTGCCAGATGACGTTTAACGCATGGATGTTGTGTATTTGAGTAGAATGAAGGTTTTTGACACTTTTCCGCCAAGCTGTGCTCTCAGTAACTCTCGAATCACGCGATATCACGATTTTGGTTCTGTTCAATGTTTCGTTCACCACAGCTGTGCCAGACAACTTTTAACGCATGGATCTTGTGTATTTGAGTAGAATGAAGGTTTTTGACACATTTGCACCGAGCTGTGCCCTGAGTAACGCTCGAATCACGCGATATCACGATTTTGTTGCTGTTCATCGTTTCGTTCACCACATCTGTGCCTGACAACTTTTAACACATGGATCTTGTGTATTTGAGGAGAATGAAGTTTTTTGATACATTTACACCGAGCTGTGCTCTCAGAAACGCTCGAAACACGCGATATCACGATTTTGGTGTTCTTCAGTGTTTCGTTCGCCACAGCTGTGCCAGACAACTTTTAACGCATGGATCTTGTGTATTTGAGTAGAATGAAGGTTTTTGACACATTTACACCGAGTTGTTCTCTCAGAAACGCTCGAAACACGCGATATCACGATTTTGGTGTTCTTCAATGTTTCGTTCGCCACAGCTGTGCCAGACAACTTATAATACATGGATCGTGTGTATTTAAGTATAATGAAGGTTTTTGACACATTTACACCGAGCTGTGCTCTTAGAAACGCTCGAAACCCGCGATATCACGATTTTGGTGCTGTTCAATGTTTCGTTCACCACAGCTGTGCCAGACATCTTTTAACACATGGATCTTGTGTATTTGTGTAGAATGAAGATTTTTGACACATTTACACCGAGCTGTGCTCTCAGAAACGCTCGAAACACGCGATATCACGATTTTGGTGCTGTCCAAAGTTTCGTTCACCGCAGCTGTGCCAGACAACTTTTAGCACATGGATCTTGTGTATTTGAGTAGAATGAAGGTTTTTGACACACTTACACCGAGCTGTGCTCCCAGAAACGCACGAAACACGCGACATCACGATTTTGGTGCTGTTCAAAGTTTCGTTCACCACGGCTGTGCCAGACAACTTTTAACACATGGATCTTGTGTATTTGAGTAGAATGAAGGTTTTTGACACATTTACACCGAGCTGTGCTCTCAGAAACGCTCGAAACACGCGATATCACGATTTTGGTGTTCTTCAATGTTTCGTTCGCCACAGCTGTGTCAGACAACTTTTAACGCATGCATATTGTGCATTTGAGTAGAATGAAGGTTTTTGACACATTTGCACCGAGCTGTGGCTCTCAGAAACGCTCGAAACACGAGTAATCACGATTTTGGTGTTCTTCAATGTTTCGTTCGCCACAGCTGTGCCAGATGACGTTTAACGCATGCATATTACGCACTTGAATAGAATGAAGGTTTTTGACACATTTGCACCGAGCTGTGCTCTCAGAAACGCTCTAAACACGCGACATCACGATTTTGGTGCTGTTCAATGTTTCGTTCACCACGGCTGTGCCAGACAACTTTTAACACATGGATCTTGTGTATTTGAGTAGAATAAATTTTTTTGACACATTTTCACCGAGCTGTGCTCTCAGAAACGCTCGAAACACGCGATATCACGATTTTGGTGTTCTTCAATGTTTCGTTCGCCACAGCTGTGTCAGACAACTTTTAACGCATGCATATTGTGCATTTGAGTAGAATGAAGGTTTTTGACTTATTTCCACTGAGCTGTGGCTCTCAGAAACGCTCGAAACACGCGTAATCACGATTTTGGTATTCTTCAATGTTTCGTTCGCCACAGCTGTGCCAGATGACGTTTAACGCATGGATGTTGTGTATTTGAGTAGAATGAAGGTTTTTGACACTTTTCCGCCAAGCTGTGCTCTCAGTAACTCTCGAATCACGCGATATCACGATTTTGGTTCTGTTCAATGTTTCGTTCACCACAGCTGTGCCAGACAACTTTTAACGCATGGATCTTGTGTATTTGAGAAGAATGAAGGTTTTTGACACATTTGCACCGAGCTGTGCCCTGAGTAACGCTCGAATCACGCGATATCACGATTTTGGTGCTGTTCATCGTTTCGTTCACCACAGCTGTGCCTGACAACTTTTAACACATGGATCTTGTGTATTTGAGGAGAATGAAGTTTTTTGATACATTTACACCGAGCTGTGCTCTCAGAAACGCTCGAAACACGCGATATCACGATTTTGGTGTTCTTCAGTGTTTCGTTCGCCACAGCTGTGCCAGACAACTTTTAACGCATGGATCTTGTGTATTTGAGTAGAATGAAGGTTTTTGACACATTTACACCGAGTTGTGCTCTCAGAAACGCTCGAAACACGAGTAATCACGATTTTGGTGTTCTTCAATGTTTCGTTCGCCACAGCTGTGCCAGATGACGTTTAACGCATGCATATTACGCACTTGAATAGAATGAAGGTTTTTGACACATTTGCACCGAGCTGTGCTCTCAGAAACGCTCTAAACACGCGACATCACGATTTTGGTGCTGTTCAATGTTTCGTTCACCACGGCTGTGCCAGACAACTTTTAACACATGGATCTTGTGTATTTGAGTAGAATAAATTTTTTTGACACATTTACACCGAGCTGTGCTCTCAGAAACGCTCGAAACACGCGATATCACGATTTTGGTGTTCTTCAATGTTTCGTTCGCCACAGCTGTGCCAGACAACATTTAATACATGGATCGTGTGTATTTAAGTAGAATGAAGGTTTTTGACACATTTACACCGAGCTGTGCTCTCAGAAACGCTCGAAACCCGCGATATCACGATTTTGGTGCTGTTCAATGTTTCGTTCACCACAGCTGTGCCAGACAACTTTTAACACATCTATCTTGTGTATTTGAGTAGAATGAAGGTTTTTTACACATTTGCACCGAGCTGTGCTCTCAGAAACGCTCGAAACACGCGATATCACGATTTTGGTGTTCTTCAATGTTTCGTTCGCCACACCTATGCCAGACAACTTTTAACACATGAATCTTGTGTATTTGAGTAGAATGAAGGTTTTTGACACACTTACAGCGAGCTGTGCTCCCAGAAACGCTCGAAACACGCGACATCACGATTTTGGTGCTGTTCAAAGTTTCGTTCACCACGGCTGTGCCAGACAACTTTTAACACATGGATCTTGTATATTTGAGTAGAATGAAGGTTTTTGACACATTTACTCCGAGCTGTGCTCTCAGAAACGCTCGAAACACGCGATATCACGATTTTGGTGTTCTTGAATGTTTCGTTCGCCACAGCTGTGCCAGACAACTTTTAACGCATGCATATTACGCACTTGAATAGAATGAAGGTTTTTGACACATTTGCACCGAGCTGTGCTCTCAGAAACGCTCTAAACACGCGACATCACGATTTTGGTGCTGTTCAATGTTTCGTTCACCACGGCTGTGCCAGACAACTTTTAACACATGGATCTTGTGTATTTGAGTAGAATAAATTTTTTTGACACATTTACACCGAGCTGTGCTCTCAGAAACGCTCGAAACACGCGATATCACGATTTTGGTGCTGTTCAAAGTTTCGTTCACCACGGCTGTGCCAGACAACTTTTAACACATGGATCTTGTGTATTTGAGTAGAATGAAGGTTTTTGACTTATTTCCACTGAGCTGTGGCTCTCAGAAACGCTCGAAACACGCGTAATCACGATTTTGGTATTCTTCAATGTTTCGTTCGCCACAGCTGTGCCAGATGACGTTTAACGCATGGATGTTGTGTATTTGAGTAGAATGAAGGTTTTTGACACTTTTCCGCCAAGCTGTGCTCTCAGTAACTCTCGAATCACGCGATATCACGATTTTGGTTCTGTTCAATGTTTCGTTCACCACAGCTGTGCCAGACAACTTTTAACGCATGGATCTTGTGTATTTGAGTAGAATGAAGGTTTTTGACACATTTGCACCGAGCTGTGCCCTCAGTAACGCTCGAATCACGCGATATCACGATTTTGGTGCTGTTCATCGTTTCGTTCGCCACAGCTGTGCCAGACAACTTTTAACGCATGGATCTTGTGTATTTGAGTAGAATGAAGGTTTTTGACACATTTACACCGAGTTGTGCTCTCAGAAACGCTCGAAACACGCGATATCACGATTTTGGTGTTCTTCAATGTTTCGTTCGCCACAGCTGTGGCAGACAACTTTTAATACATGGATCGTGTGTATTTAAGTATAATGAAGGTTTTTGACACATTTACAACGAGCTGTGCTCTTAGAAACGCTCGAAACCCGCGATATCACGATTTTGGTGCTGTTCAATGTTTCGTTCACCACAGCTGTGCCAGACAACTTTTAACACATGGATCTTGTGTATTTGAGTAGAATGAAGGTTTTTGACACATTTACACCGAGCTGTTCTCTCAGAAACGCTCGAATCACGCGATATCACGATTTTGGTGTTCTTCAATGTTTCGTTTGCCACAGCTTTACCAGACAACTTTTAACGCATGCATATTACGCACTTGAATAGAATGAAGGTTTTTGACACATTTGCACCGAGCTGTGCTCTCAGAAACGCTCGAAACCCGCGATATCACGATTTTGGTGCTGTTCAATGTTTCGTTCACCACAGCTGTGCCAAACAACTTTTAACACATGGATCTTGTGTATTTAAGTAGAATGAAGGTTTTTGACACATTTGCACCGAGCTGTGCTCTCAGAAACGCTCGAAACACGCGATATCACGATTTTGGTGTTCTTCAATGTTTCGTTCGGCACAGCTGTGTCAGACAACTTTTAACGCATGCATATTGTGCATTTGAGTAGAATGAAGGTTTTTGACTTATTTCCACTGAGCTGTGGCTCTCAGAAACGCTCGAAACACGCGTAATCACGATTTTGGTGTTCTTCAATGTTTCGTTCGCCACAGCTGTGCCAGACAACTTTTAATACATGGATCTTGTGTATTTGAGGAGAATGAAGTTTTTTGATACATTTACACCGAGTTGTGCTCTCAGAAACGCTCGAAACACGCGATATCACGATTTTGGTGTTCTTCAATGTTTCGGTCGCCACAGCTGTGGCAGACAACTTTTAATACATGAATCTTGTGTATTTGAGTAGAATGAAGGTTTTTGACACATTTACACCGAGTTGTGCTCTCAGAAACGCTCGAAACACGCGATATCACGATTTTGGTGTTCTTCAATGTTTCGTTCGCCACAGCTGTGCCAGACAACTTTTAATACATGGATCGTGTGTATTTAAGTAGAATGAAGGTTTTTGACACATTTACACCGAGCTGTGCTCTCAGAAACGCTCGAAACCCGCGATATCACGATTTTGGTGCTGTTCAATGTTTCGTTCACCACAGCTGTGCCAGACAACTATTAACACATGGATCTTGTGTATTCGAGTAGAATGAAGATTTTTGACACATTTACACCGAGCTGTGCTCTCAGAAACGCTCGAAACACGCGATATCACGATTTCGGTGCTGTCCAAAGTTTCGTTCACCGCAGCTGTGCCAGACAACTTTTAACACATGGATCTTGTGTATTTGAGTAGAATGAAGGTTTTTGACACACTTACACCGAGCTGTGCTCCCAGAAACGCTCGAAACACGCGACATCACGATTTTGGTGCTGTTCAATGTTTCGTTCACCACGGCTGTGCCAGAAAACTTTTAACACATGGATCTTGTGTATTTGAGTAGAATGAAGGTTTTTGACACATTTACACCGAGCTGTGCTCTCAGAAACGCTCGAATCACGCGATATCACGATTTTGGTGTTCTTCAATGTTTCGTTTGCCACAGCTTTACTAGACAACTTTTAACGCATGCATATTACGCACTTGAATAGAATGAAGGTTTTTGACACATTTGCACCGAGCTGTGCTCTCAGAAACGCTCTAAACACGCGACGTCACGATTTTGGTGCTGTTCAATGTTTCGTTCACCACGGCTGTGCCAGACAACTTTTAACACATGGATCTTGTGTATTTGAGTAGAATAAATTTTTTTGACACATTTACACCGAGCTGTGCTCTCAGAAACGCTCGAAACACGCGATATCACGATTTTTGTACTGTTCAACGTTTCGTTCGCCACAGCTGTGCCAGATGACTTTTAACAAATGGATCTTGTGTATTTGAGTAGAATGAAGGTTTTTGACACATTTGCACCGAGCTGTGCTCTCAGAAACGCTCGAAACACGCGATATCACGATTTTGGTGTTCTTCAATGTTTCGTTCGCCACAGCTGTGTCAGACAACTTTTAACGCATGCATATTGTGCATTTGAGTAGAATGAAGGTTTTTGACTTATTTCCACTGAGCTGTGGCTCTCAGAAACGGTCGAAACACGCGTAATCACGATTTTGGTATTCTTCAATGTTTCGTTCGCCACAGCTGTGCCAGATGACGTTTAACGCATGGATGTTGTGTATTTGAGTAGAATGAAGGTTTTTGACACTTTTCCGCCAAGCTGTGCTCTCAGTAACTCTCGAATCACGCGATATCACGATTTTGGTTCTGTTCAATGTTTCGTTCACCACAGCTGTGCCAGACAACTTTTAACGCATGGATCTTGTGTATTTGAGTAGAATGAAGGTTTTTGACACATTTGCACCGAGCTGTGCCCTCAGTAACGCTCGAATCACGCGATATCACGATTTTGGTGCTGTTCATCGTTTCGTTCACCACAGCTGTGCCTGACAACTTTTAACACATGGATCTTGTGTATTTGAGGAGAATGAAGTTTTTTGATACATTTACACCGAGCTGTGCTCTCAGAAACGCTCGAAACACGCGATATCACGATTTTGGTGTTCTTCAGTGTTTCGTTCGCCACAGCTGTGCCAGACAACTTTTAACGCATGGATCTTGTGTATTTGAGTAGAATGAAGGTTTTTGACACATTTACACCGAGTTGTGCTCTCAGAAACGCTCGAAACACGCGATATCACGATTTTGGTGTTCTTCAATGTTTCGTTCGCCACAGCTGTGGCAGACAACTTTTAATACATGGATCGTGTGTATTTAAGTATAATGAAGGTTTTTGACACATTTACAACGAGCTGTGCTCTTAGAAACGCTCGAAGCCCGCGATATCACGATTTTGGTGCTGTTCAATGTTTCGTTCACCACAGCTGTGCCAGACAACTTTTAACACATGGATCTTGTGTATTTGAGTAGAATGAAGGTTTTTGACACATTTACACCGAGCTGTGCTCTCAGAAACGCTCGAATCACGCGATATCACGATTTTGGTGTTCTTCAATGTTTCGTTTGCCACAGCTTTACCAGACAACTTTTAACGCATGCATATTACGCACTTGAATAGAATGAAGGTTTTTGACACATTTGCACCGAGCTGTGCTCTCAGAAACGCTCTAAACACGCGACGTCACGATTTTGGTGCTGTTCAAAGTTTCGTTCACTACGGCTGTGCCAGACAACTTTTAACACATGGATCTTGTGTATTTGAGTAGAATGAAGGTTTTTGACACATTCACACCGAGCTGTGCTGTCAGAAACGCTCGAAACACGCGATATCACGATTTTGGTGTTCTTCAATGTTTCGTTCGCCACAGCTGTGCCAGACAACTTTTAACGCATGCATATTAGGCATTTGAGTAGAATGAAGGTTTTTTACACATTTGCACCGAGCTGTGCTCTCAGAAATGCTCGAAACACGCAATATCACGATTTTGGTGTTCTTCGATGTTTCGTTCGCCTCAGCTGTGCCAGACAACTTTTAACGCATGCATATTAGGCATTTGAGTAGAATGAAGGTTTTTTACACTTTTGCACCGAGCTGTGCCCTCAGTAACGCTCGAATCACGCGATATCACGATTTTCGTGCTGTTCATCGTTTCGTTCACCACTGCTGTGCCTGACAACTTCTAACACATGGATCTTGTGTATTTGAGTAGAATGAAGGTTTTTGATACATTTACACTGAGCTGTGCTCTCAGAAACGCTCGAAACACGCGATATCACGATTTTGGTGTTCTTCAATGTTTCGTTCGCCACAGCTGTGCCAGACAACTTTTAACGCATGCATATTAGGCATTTGAGTAGAATGAAGGTTTTTTACACTTTTGCACCGAGCTGTGCCCTCAGTAACGCTCGAATCACGCGATATCACGATTTTGGTGCTGTTCATCGTTTCGATCACCTCAGCTGTGCCAGACAACTTTTAACACATGGATCTTGTGTATTTGAGTACAATGAAGGTTTTTGACACACTTACCCAGAGGTGTGGTCTCAGAAACGCTCGAAACACGCGACATCACGATTTTGGTGCTGTTCAAAGTTTCGTTCACCACGGCTGTGCCAGACAACTTTTAACACATGGATCTTGTATATTTGAGTAGAATGAAGGTTTTTGACACATTTACACCGAGCTGTGCTCTCAGAAACTCTCGAAACACGCGATATCACGATTTTGGTGTTCTTCAATGTTTCGTTCGCCACAGCTGTGCCAGACAACTTTTAACATATGGATCTTGTGTATTTGAGTAGAATGAAGGTTTTTGACACATTTACACCGAGTTGTGCTCTCAGAAACGCTCGAAACACGCGATATCACGATTTTGGTGTTCTTCAATGTTTCGTTCGCCACAGCTGTGCCAGACAACGTTTAATACATGAATCGTGTGTATTTAAGTAGAATGAAGGTTTTTGACACATTTACACCGAGCTGTGCTCTCAGAAACGCTCGAAACACACGATATCACGATTTTGGTGTTCTTCAATGTTTCGTTCGCCACAGGTGTGCCAGACAACTTTTAACACATGGATCTTGTGTATTTGAGTAGAATGAAGGTTTTTGACACATTTGCACCGAGCTGTGCCCTCAGTAACGCTCGAATCACGCGATATCACGATTTTGGTGTTATTCAATGTTTCGTTTGCCACAGCTTTACCAGACAACTTTTAACGCATGCATATTACGCACTTGAATAGAATGAAGGTTTTTGACACATTTGCACCGAGCTGTGCTCTCAGAAAGGCTCTAAACACGCGATATCACGATTTTGGTGTTCTTCAATGTTTCGTTCGCCACAGCTGTGTCAGACAACTTTTAACGCATGCATATTGTGCATTTGAGTAGAATGAAGGTTTTTGACTTATTTCCACTGAGCTGTGGCTCTCAGAAACGCTCGAAACACGCGTAATCACGATTTTGGTATTCTTCAATGTTTCGTTCGCCACAGCTGTGCCAGATGACGTTTAACGCATGGATGTTGTGTATTTGAGTAGAATGAAGGTTTTTGACACTTTTCCGCCAAGCTGTGCTCTCAGTAACTCTCGAATCACGCGATATCACGATTTTGGTTCTGTTCAATGTTTCGTTCACCACAGCTGTGCCAGACAACTTTTAACGCATGGATCTTGTGTATTTGAGTAGAATGAAGGTTTTTGACACATTTGCACCGAGCTGTGCCCTGAGTAACGCTCGAATCACGCGATATCACGATTTTGGTGCTGTTCATCGTTTCGTTCACCACATCTGTGCCTGACAACTTTTAACACATGGATCTTGTGTATTTGAGGAGAATGAAGTTTTTTGATACATTTACACCGAGCTGTGCTCTCAGAAACGCTCGAAACACGCGATATCACGATTTTGGTGTTCTTCAGTGTTTCGTTCGCCACAGCTGTGCCAGACAACTTTTAACGCATGGATCTTGTGTATTTGAGTAGAATGAAGGTTTTTGACACATTTACACCGAGTTGTTCTCTCAGAAACGCTCGAAACACGCGATATCACGATTTTGGTGTTCTTCAATGTTTCGTTCGCCACAGCTGTGCCAGACAACTTATAATACATGGATCGTGTGTATTTAAGTATAATGAAGGTTTTTGACACATTTACACCGAGCTGTGCTCTTAGAAACGCTCGAAACCCGCGATATCACGATTTTGGTGCTGTTCAATGTTTCGTTCACCACAGCTGTGCCAGACATCTTTTAACACATGGATCTTGTGTATTTGTGTAGAATGAAGATTTTTGACACATTTACACCGAGCTGTGCTCTCAGAAACGCTCGAAACACGCGATATCACGATTTTGGTGCTGTCCAAAGTTTCGTTCACCGCAGCTGTGCCAGACAACTTTTAGCACATGGATCTTGTGTATTTGAGTAGAATGAAGGTTTTTGACACACTTACACCGAGCTGTGCTCCCAGAAACGCACGAAACACGCGACATCACGATTTTGGTGCTGTTCAAAGTTTCGTTCACCACGGCTGTGCCAGACAACTTTTAACACATGGATCTTGTGTATTTGAGTAGAATGAAGGTTTTTGACACATTTACACCGAGCTGTGCTCTCAGAAACGCTCGAAACACGCGATATCACGATTTTGGTGTTCTTCAATGTTTCGTTCGCCACAGCTGTGTCAGACAACTTTTAACGCATGCATATTGTGCATTTGAGTAGAATGAAGGTTTTTGACACATTTGCACCGAGCTGTGGCTCTCAGAAACGCTCGAAACACGAGTAATCACGATTTTGGTGTTCTTCAATGTTTCGTTCGCCACAGCTGTGCCAGATGACGTTTAACGCATGCATATTACGCACTTGAATAGAATGAAGGTTTTTGACACATTTGCACCGAGCTGTGCTCTCAGAAACGCTCTAAACACGCGACATCACGATTTTGGTGCTGTTCAATGTTTCGTTCACCACGGCTGTGCCAGACAACTTTTAACACATGGATCTTGTGTATTTGAGTAGAATAAATTTTTTTGACACATTTACACCGAGCTGTGCTCTCAGAAACGCTCGAAACACGCGATATCACGATTTTGGTGTTCTTCAATGTTTCGTTCGCCACAGCTGTGCCAGACAACATTTAATACATGGATCGTGTGTATTTAAGTAGAATGAAGGTTTTTGACACATTTACACCGAGCTGTGCTCTCAGAAACGCTCGAAACCCGCGATATCACGATTTTGGTGCTGTTCAATGTTTCGTTCACCACAGCTGTGCCAGACAACTTTTAACACATGGATCTTGTGTATTTGTGTAGAATGAAGGTTTTTGACACATTTACACCGAGCTGTGCTCTTAGAAACGCTCGAAACCCGCGATATCACGATTTTGGTGCTGTTCAATGTTTCGTTCACCACAGCTGTGCCAGACATCTTTTAACACATGGATCTTGTGTATTTGTGTAGAATGAAGATTTTTGACACATTTACACCGAGCTGTGCTCTCAGAAACGCTCGAAACACGCGATATCACGATTTTGGTGCTGTCCAAAGTTTCGTTCACCGCAGCTGTGCCAGACAACTTTTAGCACATGGATCTTGTGTATTTGAGTAGAATGAAGGTTTTTGACACACTTACACCGAGCTGTGCTCCCAGAAACGCACGAAACACGCGACATCACGATTTTGGTGCTGTTCAAAGTTTCGTTCACCACGGCTGTGCCAGACAACTTTTAACACATGGATCTTGTGTATTTGAGTAGAATGAAGGTTTTTGACACATTTACACCGAGCTGTGCTCTCAGAAACGCTCGAAACACGCGATATCACGATTTTGGTGTTCTTCAATGTTTCGTTCGCCACAGCTGTGTCAGACAACTTTTAACGCATGCATATTGTGCATTTGAGTAGAATGAAGGTTTTTGACACATTTGCACCGAGCTGTGGCTCTCAGAAACGCTCGAAACACGAGTAATCACGATTTTGGTGTTCTTCAATGTTTCGTTCGCCACAGCTGTGCCAGATGACGTTTAACGCATGCATATTACGCACTTGAATAGAATGAAGGTTTTTGACACATTTGCACCGAGCTGTGCTCTCAGAAACGCTCTAAACACGCGACATCACGATTTTGGTGCTGTTCAATGTTTCGTTCACCACGGCTGTGCCAGACAACTTTTAACACATGGATCTTGTGTATTTGAGTAGAATAAATTTTTTTGACACATTTACACCGAGCTGTGCTCTCAGAAACGCTCGAAACACGCGATATCACGATTTTGGTGTTCTTCAATGTTTCGTTCGCCACAGCTGTGCCAGACAACATTTAATACATGGATCGTGTGTATTTAAGTAGAATGAAGGTTTTTGACACATTTACACCGAGCTGTGCTCTCAGAAACGCTCGAAACCCGCGATATCACGATTTTGGTGCTGTTCAATGTTTCGTTCACCACAGCTGTGCCAGACAACTTTTAACACATGGATCTTGTGTATTTGTGTAGAATGAAGGTTTTTGACACATTTGCACCGAGCTATGCTCTCAGAAACGCTCTAAACACGCGATATCACGATTTTGGTGTTCTTCAATGTTTCGTTCGCCACAGCTGTGTCAGACAACTTTTAACGCATGCATATTGTGCATTTGAGTAGAATGAAGGTTTTTGACTTATTTCCACTGAGCTGTGGCTCTCAGAAACGCTCGAAACACGCGTAATCACGATTTTGGTATTCTTCAATGTTTCGTTCGCCACAGCTGTGCCAGATGACGTTTAACGCATGGATGTTGTGTATTTGAGTAGAATGAAGGTTTTTGACACTTTTCCGCCAAGCTGTGCTCTCAGTAACTCTCGAATCACGCGATATCACGATTTTGGTTCTGTTCAATGTTTCGTTCACCACAGCTGTGCCAGACAACTTTTAACGCATGGATCTTGTGTATTTGAGTAGAATGAAGGTTTTTGACACATTTGCACCGAGCTGTGCCCTGAGTAACGCTCGAATCACGCGATATCACGATTTTGGTGCTGTTCATCGTTTCGTTCACCACATCTGTGCCTGACAACTTTTAACACATGGATCTTGTGTATTTGAGGAGAATGAAGTTTTTTGATACATTTACACCGAGCTGTGCTCTCAGAAACGCTCGAAACACGCGATATCACGATTTTGGTGTTCTTCAGTGTTTCGTTCGCCACAGCTGTGCCAGACAACTTTTAACGCATGGATCTTGTGTATTTGAGTAGAATGAAGGTTTTTGACACATTTACACCGAGTTGTGCTCTCAGAAACGCTCGAAACACGCGATATCACGATTTTGGTGTTCTTCAATGTTTCGTTCGCCACAGCTGTGCCAGACAACTTATAATACATGGATCGTGTGTATTTAAGTATAATGAAGGTTTTTGACACATTTACACCGAGCTGTGCTCTTAGAAACGCTCGAAACCCGCGATATCACGATTTTGGTGCTGTTCAATGTTTCGTTCACCACAGCTGTGCCAGACATCTTTTAACACATGGATCTTGTGTATTTGTGTAGAATGAAGATTTTTGACACATTTACACCGAGCTGTGCTCTCAGAAACGCTCGAAACACGCGATATCACGATTTTGGTGCTGTCCAAAGTTTCGTTCACCGCAGCTGTGCCAGACAACTTTTAGCACATGGATCTTGTGTATTTGAGTAGAATGAAGGTTTTTGACACACTTACACCGAGCTGTGCTCCCAGAAACGCTCGAAACCCGCGATATCACGATTTTGGTGCTGTTCAATGTTTCGTTCACCACAGCTGTGCCAGACAACTTTTAAAACACGGATCTTGTGTATTTGAGTAGAATGAAGGTTTTTGACACACTTACACCGAGCTGTGCTCCCAGAAACGCTCGAAACACGCGACATCACGATTTTGGTGCTGTTCAAAGTTTCGTTCACTACGGCTGTGCCAGACAACTTTTAACACATGGATCTTGTGTATTTGAGTAGAATGAAGGTTTTTGACACATTCACACCGAGCTGTGCTGTCAGAAACGCTCGAAACACGCGATATCACGATTTTGGTGTTCTTCAATGTTTCGTTCGCCACAGCTGTGCCAGACAACTTTTAACGCATGCATATTAGGCATTTGAGTAGAATGAAGGTTTTTTACACATTTGCACCGAGCTGTGCTCTCAGAAATGCTCGAAACACGCAATATCACGATTTTGGTGTTCTTCGATGTTTCGTTCGCCTCAGCTGTGCCAGACAACTTTTAACGCATGCATATTAGGCATTTGAGTAGAATGAAGGTTTTTTACACTTTTGCACCGAGCTGTGCCCTCAGTAACGGTCGAATCACGCGATATCACGATTTTCGTGCTGTTCATCGTTTCGTTCACCACTGCTGTGCCTGACAACTTCTAACACATGGATCTTGTGTATTTGAGTAGAATGAAGGTTTTTGATACATTTACACTGAGCTGTGCTCTCAGAAACGCTCGAAACACGCGATATCACGATTTTGGTGTTCTTCAATGTTTCGTTCGCCACAGCTGTGCCAGACAACTTTTAACGCATGCATATTAGGCATTTGAGTAGAATGAAGGTTTTTTACACTTTTGCACCGAGCTGTGCCCTCAGTAACGCTCGAATCACGCGATATCACGATTTTGGTGCTGTTCATCGTTTCGATCACCTCAGCTGTGCCAGACAACTTTTAACACATGGATCTTGTGTATTTGAGTACAATGAAGGTTTTTGACACACTTACCCAGAGGTGTGGTCTCAGAAACGCTCGAAACACGCGACATCACGATTTTGGTGCTGTTCAAAGTTTCGTTCACCACGGCTGTGCCAGACAACTTTTAACACATGGATCTTGTATATTTGAGTAGAATGAAGGTTTTTGACACATTTACACCGAGCTGTGCTCTCAGAAACGCTCGAAACACGCGATATCACGATTTTGGTGTTCTTCAATGTTTCGTTCGCCACAGCTGTGCCAGACAACGTTTAATACATGAATCGTGTGTATTTAAGTAGAATGAAGGTTTTTGACACATTTACACCGAGCTGTTCTCTCAGAAACGCTCGAAACACACGATATCACGATTTTGGTGTTCTTCAATGTTTCGTTCGCCACAGGTGTGCCAGACAACTTTTAACACATGGATCTTGTGTATTTGAGTAGAATGAAGGTTTTTGACACATTTGCACCGAGCTGTGCCCTCAGTAACGCTCGAATCACGTGATATCACGATTTTGGTGTTCTTCAATGTTTCGTTTGCCACAGCTTTACCAGACAACTTTTAACGCATGCATATTACGCACTTGAATAGAATGAAGGTTTTTGACACATTTGCACCGAGCTGTGCTCTCAGAAAGGCTCTAAACACGCGACATCACGATTTTGGTGCTGTTCAATGTTTCGTTCACCACGGCTGTGCCAGACAACTTTTAACACATGGATCTTGTGTATTTGAGTAGAATAAATTTTTTTGACACATTTACACCGAGATGTGCTCTCAGAAACGCTCGAAACACGCGATATCACGATTTTGGTGCTGTTCAAAGTTTCGTTCGCCACAGCTGTGCCAGACAACTTATAATACATGGATCGTGTGTATTTAAGTATAATGAAGGTTTTTGACACATTTACACCGAGCTGTGCTCTTAGAAACGCTCGAAACCCGCGATATCACGATTTTGGTGCTGTTCAATGTTTCGTTCACCACAGCTGTGCCAGACAACTTTTAACACATGGATCTTGTGTATTTGTGTAGAATGAAGGTTTTTGACACATTTGCACCGAGCTATGCTCTCAGAAACGCTCTAAACACGCGATATCACGATTTTGGTGTTCTTCAATGTTTCGTTCGCCACAGCTGTGTCAGACAACTTTTAACGCATGCATATTGTGCATTTGAGTAGAATGAAGGTTTTTGACTTATTTCCACTGAGCTGTGGCTCTCAGAAACGCTCGAAACACGCGTAATCACGATTTTGGTATTCTTCAATGTTTCGTTCGCCACAGCTGTGCCAGATGACGTTTAACGCATGGATGTTGTGTATTTGAGTAGAATGAAGGTTTTTGACACTTTTCCGCCAAGCTGTGCTCTCAGTAACTCTCGAATCACGCGATATCACGATTTTGGTTCTGTTCAATGTTTCGTTCACCACAGCTGTGCCAGACAACTTTTAACGCATGGATCTTGTGTATTTGAGTAGAATGAAGGTTTTTGACACATTTGCACCGAGCTGTGCCCTGAGTAACGCTCGAATCACGCGATATCACGATTTTGGTGCTGTTCATCGTTTCGTTCACCACAGCTGTGCCTGACAACTTTTAACACATGGATCTTGTGTATTTGAGGAGAATGAAGTTTTTTGATACATTTACACCGAGCTGTGCTCTCAGAAACGCTCGAAACACGCGATATCACGATTTTGGTGTTCTTCAGTGTTTCGTTCGCCACAGCTGTGCCAGACAACTTTTAACGCATGGATCTTGTGTATTTGAGTAGAATGAAGGTTTTTGACACATTTACACCGAGTTGTGCTCTCAGAAACGCTCGAAACACGCGATATCACGATTTTGGTGTTCTTCAATGTTTCGTTCGCCACAGCTGTGCCAGACAACTTATAATACATGGATCGTGTGTATTTAAGTATAATGAAGGTTTTTGACACATTTACACCGAGCTGTGCTCTTAGAAACGCTCGAAACCCGCGATATCACGATTTTGGTGCTGTTCAATGTTTCGTTCACCACAGCTGTGCCAGACATCTTTTAACACATGGATCTTGTGTATTTGTGTAGAATGAAGATTTTTGACACATTTACACCGAGCTGTGCTCTCAGAAACGCTCGAAACACGCGATATCACGATTTTGGTGCTGTCCAAAGTTTCGTTCACCGCAGCTGTGCCAGACAACTTTTAGCACATGGATCTTGTGTATTTGAGTAGAATGAAGGTTTTTGACACACTTACACCGAGCTGTGCTCCCAGAAACGCACGAAACACGCGACATCACGATTTTGGTGCTGTTCAAAGTTTCGTTCACCACGGCTGTGCCAGACAACTTTTAACACATGGATCTTGTGTATTTGAGTAGAATGAAGGTTTTTGACACATTTACACCGAGCTGTGCTCTCAGAAACGCTCGAAACACGCGATATCACGATTTTGGTGTTCTTCAATGTTTCGTTCGCCACAGCTGTGTCAGACAACTTTTAATGCATGCATATTGTGCATTTGAGTAGAATGAAGGTTTTTGACACATTTGCACCGAGCTGTGGCTCTCAGAAACGCTCGAAACACGAGTAATCACGATTTTGGTGTTCTTCAATGTTTCGTTCGCCACAGCTGTGCCAGATGACGTTTAACGCATGCACATTACGCACTTGAATAGAATGAAGGTTTTTGACACATTTGCACCGAGCTGTGCTCTCAGAAACGCTCTAAACACGCGACATCACGATTTTGGTGCTGTTCAATGTTTCGTTCACCACGGCTGTGCCAGACAACTTTTAACACATGGATCTTGTGTATTTGAGTAGAATAAATTTTTTTGACACATTTTCACCGAGCTGTGCTCTCAGAAACGCTCGAAACACGCGATATCACGATTTTGGTGTTCTTCAATGTTTCGTTCGCCACAGCTGTGCCAGACAACATTTAATACATGGATCGTGTGTATTTAAGTAGAATGAAGGTTTTTGACACATTTACACCGAGCTGTGCTCTCAGAAACGCTCGAAACCCGCGATATCACGATTTTGGTGTTGTTCAATGTTTCGTTCACCACAGCTGTGCCAGACAACTTTTAACACATCTATCTTGTGTATTTGAGTAGAATGAAGGTTTTTTACACATTTGCACCGAGCTGTGCTCTCAGAAACGCTCGAAACACGCGATATCACGATTTTGGTGCTGTCCAAAGTTTCGTTCACCGCAGCTGTGCCAGACAACTTTTAGCACATGGATCTTGTGTATTTGAGTAGAATGAAGGTTTTTGACACACTTACACCGAGCTGTGCTCCCAGAAACGCACGAAACACGCGACATCACGATTTTGGTGCTGTTCAAAGTTTCGTTCACCACGGCTGTGCCAGACAACTTTTAACACATGGATCTTGTATATTTGAGTAGAATGAAGGTTTTTGACACATTTACTCCGAGCTGTGCTCTCAGAAACGCTCGAAACACGCGATATCACGATTTTGGTGTTCTTGAATGTTTCGTTCGCCACAGCTGTGCCAGACAACTTTTAACGCATGCATATTACGCACTTGAATAGAATGAAGGTTTTTGACACATTTGCACCGAGCTGTGCTCTCAGAAACGCTCTAAACACGCGACATCACGATTTTGGTGCTGTTCAATGTTTCGTTCACCACGGCTGTGCCAGACAACTTTTAACACATGGATCTTGTGTATTTGAGTAGAATAAATTTTTTTGACACATTTACACCGAGATGTGCTCTCAGAAACGCTCGAAACACGCGATATCACGATTTTGGTGCTGTTCAAAGTTTCGTTCGCCACAGCTGTGCCAGACAACTTATAATACATGGATCGTGTGTATTTAAGTATAATGAAGGTTTTTGACACATTTACACCGAGCTGTGCTCTTAGAAACGCTCGAAACCCGCGATATCACGATTTTGGTGCTGTTCAATGTTTCGTTCACCACAGCTGTGCCAGACAACTTTTAACACATGGATCTTGTGTATTTGTGTAGAATGAAGGTTTTTGACACATTTGCACCGAGCTACGCTCTCAGAAACGCTCTAAACACGCGATATCACGATTTTGGTGTTCTTCAATGTTTCGTTCGCCACAGCTGTGTCAGACAACTTTTAACGCATGCATATTGTGCATTTGAGTAGAATGAAGGTTTTTGACTTATTTCCACTGAGCTGTGGCTCTCAGAAACGCTCGAAACACGCGTAATCACGATTTTGGTATTCTTCAATGTTTCGTTCGCCACAGCTGTGCCAGATGACGTTTAACGCATGGATGTTGTGTATTTGAGTAGAATGAAGGTTTTTGACACTTTTCCGCCAAGCTGTGCTCTCAGTAACTCTCGAATCACGCGATATCACGATTTTGGTTCTGTTCAATGTTTCGTTCACCACAGCTGTGCCAGACAACTTTTAACGCATGGATCTTGTGTATTTGAGAAGAATGAAGGTTTTTGACACATTTGCACCGAGCTGTGCCCTGAGTAACGCTCGAATCACGCGATATCACGATTTTGGTGCTGTTCATCGTTTCGTTCACCACAGCTGTGCCTGACAACTTTTAACACATGGATCTTGTGTATTTGAGGAGAATGAAGTTTTTTGATACATTTACACCGAGCTGTGCTCTCAGAAACGCTCGAAACACGCGATATCACGATTTTGGTGTTCTTCAGTGTTTCGTTCGCCACAGCTGTGCCAGACAACTTTTAACGCATGGATCTTGTGTATTTGAGTAGAATGAAGGTTTTTGACACATTTACACCGAGTTGTGCTCTCAGAAACGCTCGAAACACGAGTAATCACGATTTTGGTGTTCTTCAATGTTTCGTTCGCCACAGCTGTGCCAGATGACGTTTAACGCATGCATATTACGCACTTGAATAGAATGAAGGTTTTTGACACATTTGCACCGAGCTGTGCTCTCAGAAACGCTCTAAACACGCGACATCACGATTTTGGTGCTGTTCAATGTTTCGTTCACCACGGCTGTGCCAGACAACTTTTAACACATGGATCTTGTGTATTTGAGTAGAATAAATTTTTTTGACACATTTACACCGAGCTGTGCTCTCAGAAACGCTCGAAACACGCGATATCACGATTTTGGTGTTCTTCAATGTTTCGTTCGCCACAGCTGTGCCAGACAACATTTAATACATGGATCGTGTGTATTTAAGTAGAATGAAGGTTTTTGACACATTTACACCGAGCTGTGCTCTCAGAAACGCTCGAAACCCGCGATATCACGATTTTGGTGCTGTTCAATGTTTCGTTCACCACAGCTGTGCCAGACAACTTTTAACACATCTATCTTGTGTATTTGAGTAGAATGAAGGTTTTTTACACATTTGCACCGAGCTGTGCTCTCAGAAACGCTCGAAACACGCGATATCACGATTTTGGTGTTCTTCAATGTTTCGTTCGCCACACCTATGCCAGACAACTTTTAACACATGAATCTTGTGTATTTGAGTAGAATGAAGGTTTTTGACACACTTACAGCGAGCTGTGCTCCCAGAAACGCTCGAAACACGCGACATCACGATTTTGGTGCTGTTCAAAGTTTCGTTCACCACGGCTGTGCCAGACAACTTTTAACACATGGATCTTGTATATTTGAGTAGAATGAAGGTTTTTGACACATTTACTCCGAGCTGTGCTCTCAGAAACGCTCGAAACACGCGATATCACGATTTTGGTGTTCTTGAATGTTTCGTTCGCCACAGCTGTGCCAGACAACTTTTAACGCATGCATATTACGCACTTGAATAGAATGAAGGTTTTTGACACATTTGCACCGAGCTGTGCTCTCAGAAACGCTCTAAACACGCGACATCACGATTTTGGTGCTGTTCAATGTTTCGTTCACCACGGCTGTGCCAGACAACTTTTAACACATGGATCTTGTGTATTTGAGTAGAATAAATTTTTTTGACACATTTACACCGAGCTGTGCTCTCAGAAACGCTCGAAACACGCGATATCACGATTTTGGTGCTGTTCAAAGTTTCGTTCACCACGGCTGTGCCAGACAACTTTTAACACATGGATCTTGTGTATTTGAGTAGAATGAAGGTTTTTGACTTATTTCCACTGAGCTGTGGCTCTCAGAAACGCTCGAAACACGCGTAATCACGATTTTGGTATTCTTCAATGTTTCGTTCGCCACAGCTGTGCCAGACAACTTTTAACGCATGGATCTTGTGTATTTGAGTAGAATGAAGGTTTTTGACACATTTACACCGAGTTGTGCTCTCAGAAACGCTCGAAACACGCGATATCACGATTTTGGTGTTCTTCAATGTTTCGTTCGCCACAGCTGTGGCAGACAACTTTTAATACATGGATCGTGTGTATTTAAGTATAATGAAGGTTTTTGACACATTTACAACGAGCTGTGCTCTTAGAAACGCTCGAAACCCGCGATATCACGATTTTGGTGCTGTTCAATGTTTCGTTCACCACAGCTGTGCCAGACAACTTTTAACACATGGATCTTGTGTATTTGAGTAGAATGAAGGTTTTTGACACATTTACACCGAGCTGTTCTCTCAGAAACGCTCGAATCACGCGATATCACGATTTTGGTGTTCTTCAATGTTTCGTTTGCCACAGCTTTACCAGACAACTTTTAACGCATGCATATTACGCACTTGAATAGAATGAAGGTTTTTGACACATTTGCACCGAGCTGTGCTCTCAGAAACGCTCGAAACCCGCGATATCACGATTTTGGTGCTGTTCAATGTTTCGTTCACCACAGCTGTGCCAAACAACTTTTAACACATGGATCTTGTGTATTTAAGTAGAATGAAGGTTTTTGACACATTTGCACCGAGCTGTGCTCTCAGAAACGCTCGAAACACGCGATATCACGATTTTGGTGTTCTTCAATGTTTCGTTCGGCACAGCTGTGTCAGACAACTTTTAACGCATGCATATTGTGCATTTGAGTAGAATGAAGGTTTTTGACTTATTTCCACTGAGCTGTGGCTCTCAGAAACGCTCGAAACACGCGTAATCACGATTTTGGTGTTCTTCAATGTTTCGTTCGCCACAGCTGTGCCAGACAACTTTTAATACATGGATCTTGTGTATTTGAGGAGAATGAAGTTTTTTGATACATTTACACCGAGTTGTGCTCTCAGAAACGCTCGAAACACGCGATATCACGATTTTGGTGTTCTTCAATGTTTCGGTCGCCACAGCTGTGGCAGACAACTTTTAATACATGGATCGTGTGTATTTAAGTATAATGAAGGTTTTTGACACATTTACAACGAGCTGTGCTCTTAGAAACGCTCGAAACCCGCGATATCACGATTTTGGTGCTGTTCAATGTTTCGTTCACCACAGCTGTGCCAGACAACTTTTAACACATGGATCTTGTGTATTTGTGTAGAATGAAGATTTTTGACACATTTACGCCGAGCTGTGCTCTCAGAAACGCTCGAAACACGCTATACCACGATTTTGGTGTTCTTCAATGTTTCGTTCGCCACACTTATGCCAGACAACTTTTAACACATGAATCTTGTGTATTTGAGTAGAATGAAGGTTTTTGACACATTTACACCGAGTTGTGCTCTCAGAAACGCTCGAAACACGCGATATCACGATTTTGGTGTTCTTCAATGTTTCGTTCGCCACAGCTGTGCCAGACAACTTTTAATACATGGATCGTGTGTATTTAAGTAGAATGAAGGTTTTTGACACATTTACACCGAGCTGTGCTCTCAGAAACGCTCGAAACCCGCGATATCACGATTTTGGTGCTGTTCAATGTTTCGTTCACCACAGCTGTGCCAGACAACTATTAACACATGGATCTTGTGTATTCGAGTAGAATGAAGATTTTTGACACATTTACACCGAGCTGTGCTCTCAGAAACGCTCGAAACACGCGATATCACGATTTCGGTGCTGTCCAAAGTTTCGTTCACCGCAGCTGTGCCAGACAACTTTTAACACATGGATCTTGTGTATTTGAGTAGAATGAAGGTTTTTGACACACTTACACCGAGCTGTGCTCCCAGAAACGCTCGAAACACGCGACATCACGATTTTGGTGCTGTTCAATGTTTCGTTCACCACGGCTGTGCCAGAAAACTTTTAACACATGGATCTTGTGTATTTGAGTAGAATGAAGGTTTTTGACACATTTACACCGAGCTGTGCTCTCAGAAACGCTCGAATCACGCGATATCACGATTTTGGTGTTCTTCAATGTTTCGTTTGCCACAGCTTTACTAGACAACTTTTAACGCATGCATATTACGCACTTGAATAGAATGAAGGTTTTTGACACATTTGCACCGAGCTGTGCTCTCAGAAACGCTCTAAACACGCGACGTCACGATTTTGGTGCTGTTCAATGTTTCGTTCACCACGGCTGTGCCAGACAACTTTTAACACATGGATCTTGTGTATTTGAGTAGAATAAATTTTTTTGACACATTTACACCGAGCTGTGCTCTCAGAAACGCTCGAAACACGCGATATCACGATTTTTGTACTGTTCAACGTTTCGTTCGCCACAGCTGTGCCAGATGACTTTTAACAAATGGATCTTGTGTATTTGAGTAGAATGAAGGTTTTTGACACATTTGCACCGAGCTGTGCTCTCAGAAACGCTCGAAACACGCGATATCACGATTTTGGTGTTCTTCAATGTTTCGTTCGCCACAGCTGTGTCAGACAACTTTTAACGCATGCATATTGTGCATTTGAGTAGAATGAAGGTTTTTGACTTATTTCCACTGAGCTGTGGCTCTCAGAAACGGTCGAAACACGCGTAATCACGATTTTGGTATTCTTCAATGTTTCGTTCGCCACAGCTGTGCCAGATGACGTTTAACGCATGGATGTTGTGTATTTGAGTAGAATGAAGGTTTTTGACACTTTTCCGCCAAGCTGTGCTCTCAGTAACTCTCGAATCACGCGATATCACGATTTTGGTTCTGTTCAATGTTTCGTTCACCACAGCTGTGCCAGACAACTTTTAACGCATGGATCTTGTGTATTTGAGTAGAATGAAGGTTTTTGACACATTTGCACCGAGCTGTGCCCTCAGTAACGCTCGAATCACGCGATATCACGATTTTGGTGCTGTTCATCGTTTCGTTCACCACAGCTGTGCCTGACAACTTTTAACACATGGATCTTGTGTATTTGAGGAGAATGAAGTTTTTTGATACATTTACACCGAGCTGTGCTCTCAGAAACGCTCGAAACACGCGATATCACGATTTTGGTGTTCTTCAGTGTTTCGTTCGCCACAGCTGTGCCAGACAACTTTTAACGCATGGATCTTGTGTATTTGAGTAGAATGAAGGTTTTTGACACATTTACACCGAGTTGTGCTCTCAGAAACGCTCGAAACACGCGATATCACGATTTTGGTGTTCTTCAATGTTTCGTTCGCCACAGCTGTGGCAGACAACTTTTAATACATGGATCGTGTGTATTTAAGTATAATGAAGGTTTTTGACACATTTACAACGAGCTGTGCTCTTAGAAACGCTCGAAGCCCGCGATATCACGATTTTGGTGCTGTTCAATGTTTCGTTCACCACAGCTGTGCCAGACAACTTTTAACACATGGATCTTGTGTATTTGAGTAGAATGAAGGTTTTTGACACATTTACACCGAGCTGTGCTCTCAGAAACGCTCGAATCACGCGATATCACGATTTTGGTGTTCTTCAATGTTTCGTTTGCCACAGCTTTACCAGACAACTTTTAACGCATGCATATTACGCACTTGAATAGAATGAAGGTTTTTGACACATTTGCACCGAGCTGTGCTCTCAGAAACGCTCTAAACACGCGACGTCACGATTTTGGTGCTGTTCAAAGTTTCGTTCACTACGGCTGTGCCAGACAACTTTTAACACATGGATCTTGTGTATTTGAGTAGAATGAAGGTTTTTGACACATTCACACCGAGCTGTGCTGTCAGAAACGCTCGAAACACGCGATATCACGATTTTGGTGTTCTTCAATGTTTCGTTCGCCACAGCTGTGCCAGACAACTTTTAACGCATGCATATTAGGCATTTGAGTAGAATGAAGGTTTTTTACACATTTGCACCGAGCTGTGCTCTCAGAAATGCTCGAAACACGCAATATCACGATTTTGGTGTTCTTCGATGTTTCGTTCGCCTCAGCTGTGCCAGACAACTTTTAACGCATGCATATTAGGCATTTGAGTAGAATGAAGGTTTTTTACACTTTTGCACCGAGCTGTGCCCTCAGTAACGCTCGAATCACGCGATATCACGATTTTCGTGCTGTTCATCGTTTCGTTCACCACTGCTGTGCCTGACAACTTCTAACACATGGATCTTGTGTATTTGAGTAGAATGAAGGTTTTTGATACATTTACACTGAGCTGTGCTCTCAGAAACGCTCGAAACACGCGATATCACGATTTTGGTGTTCTTCAATGTTTCGTTCGCCACAGCTGTGCCAGACAACTTTTAACGCATGCATATTAGGCATTTGAGTAGAATGAAGGTTTTTTACACTTTTGCACCGAGCTGTGCCCTCAGTAACGCTCGAATCACGCGATATCACGATTTTGGTGCTGTTCATCGTTTCGATCACCTCAGCTGTGCCAGACAACTTTTAACACATGGATCTTGTGTATTTGAGTACAATGAAGGTTTTTGACACACTTACCCAGAGGTGTGGTCTCAGAAACGCTCGAAACACGCGACATCACGATTTTGGTGCTGTTCAAAGTTTCGTTCACCACGGCTGTGCCAGACAACTTTTAACACATGGATCTTGTATATTTGAGTAGAATGAAGGTTTTTGACACATTTACACCGAGCTGTGCTCTCAGAAACTCTCGAAACACGCGATATCACGATTTTGGTGTTCTTCAATGTTTCGTTCGCCACAGCTGTGCCAGACAACTTTTAACATATGGATCTTGTGTATTTGAGTAGAATGAAGGTTTTTGACACATTTACACCGAGTTGTGCTCTCAGAAACGCTCGAAACACGCGATATCACGATTTTGGTGTTCTTCAATGTTTCGTTCGCCACAGCTGTGCCAGACAACGTTTAATACATGAATCGTGTGTATTTAAGTAGAATGAAGGTTTTTGACACATTTACACCGAGCTGTGCTCTCAGAAACGCTCGAAACACACGATATCACGATTTTGGTGTTCTTCAATGTTTCGTTCGCCACAGGTGTGCCAGACAACTTTTAACACATGGATCTTGTGTATTTGAGTAGAATGAAGGTTTTTGACACATTTGCACCGAGCTGTGCCCTCAGTAACGCTCGAATCACGCGATATCACGATTTTGGTGTTATTCAATGTTTCGTTTGCCACAGCTTTACCAGACAACTTTTAACGCATGCATATTACGCACTTGAATAGAATGAAGGTTTTTGACACATTTGCACCGAGCTGTGCTCTCAGAAAGGCTCTAAACACGCGACATCACGATTTTGGTGCTGTTCAATGTTTCGTTCACCACGGCTGTGCCAGACAACTTTTAACACATGGATCTTGTGTATTTGAGTAGAATAAATTTTTTTGACACATTTACACCGAGATGTGCTCTCAGAAACGCTCGAAACACGCGATATCACGATTTTGGTGCTGTTCAATGTTTCGTTCACCACAGCTGTGCCAGACAACTTTTAACACATGGATCTTGTGTATTTGTGTAGAATGAAGATTTTTGACACATTTACACCGAGCTGTGCTCTCAGAAACGCTCGAAACACGCTATACCACGATTTTGGTGTTCTTCAATGTTTCGTTCGCCACACCTATGCCAGACAACTTTTAACACATGAATCTTGTGTATTTGAGTAGAATGAAGGTTTTTGACACACTTACACCGAGCTGTGCTCCCAGAAACGCTCGAAACACGCGACATCACGATTTTGGTGCTGTTCAAAGTTTCGTTCACCACGGCTGTGCCAGACAACTTTTAACACATGGATCTTGTATATTTGAGTAGAATGAAGGTTTTTGACACATTTACTCCGAGCTGTGCTCTCAGAAACGCTCGAAACACGCGATATCACGATTTTGGTGTTCTTGAATGTTTCGTTCGCCACAGCTGTGCCAGACAACTTTTAACGCATGCATATTACGCACTTGAATAGAATGAAGGTTTTTGACACATTTGCACCGAGCTGTGCTCTCAGAAACGCTCTAAACACGCGACATCACGATTTTGGTGCTGTTCAATGTTTAGTTCACCACGGCTGTGCCAGACAACTTTTAACACATGGATCTTGTGTATTTGAGTAGAATAAATTTTTTTGACACATTTACACCGAGCTGTGCTCTCAGAAACGCTCGAAACACGCGATATCACGATTTTGGTGCTGTTCAAAGTTTCGTTCACCACGGCTGTGCCAGACAACTTTTAACACATGGATCTTGTGTATTTGAGTAGAATGAAGGTTTTTGACACATTTGCACCGAGCTGTGCTCTCAGAAACGCTCGAAACACGCGATATCACGATTTTGGTGTTCTTCAATGTTTCGTTCGCAACAGCTGTGTCAGACAACTTTTAACGCATGCATATTGTGCATTTGAGTAGAATGAAGGTTTTTGACTTATTTCCACTGAGCTGTGGCTCTCAGAAACGCTCGAAACACGCGTAATCACGATTTTGGTATTCTTCAATGTTTCGTTCGCCACAGCTGTGCCAGATGACGTTTAACGCATGGATGTTGTGTATTTGAGTAGAATGAAGGTTTTTGACACTTTTCCGCCAAGCTGTGCTCTCAGTAACTCTCGAATCACGCGATATCACGATTTTGGTTCTGTTCAATGTTTCGTTCACCACAGCTGTGCCTGACAACTTTTAAATATTGAAATTGGTTTCGACCGCTGTTGTTTATTGGAATTGGGGTTTCGGCATCGAACGGTCCGTAGTAATAAATCCAAGCCAAATTTACGTTTCGACTCTCATCGGAGTCCTCCTCAGAAATATATTTTCGACATCTATAAATGATATACACAAAAGTAATAGCAAGTGTGAAAGAACCTAATTAATTATAATGAACAATATCAGTTAGCCAAGAATAATACCTAAATTAACAGTCATTTTAATGTAAAGCTAGCGACTCACCAACACACATCAATCAGTAGTGCCTGCGACACCAACCCTCAGCGCTCATTTACTTAGTAAGATAAATGAGGCCTGGCCTCATTGATGCTAATTGCTGACGAAATATTATATAAAACAAAAACTGAAGCCCTTAAGGGGAAAGAAAAATCAAGAAACAATAACTCGTTCTGCAACCGGGTCCTCCGGTTGAAACTTTTGACTCCCTTGTTGGTGACGGGTCGTCGAGTGTGAGGTTAGAGAAAACTGTAAAGCGCAAATTGAAGTGTCACGAACGGACGAGACAGCCGAGAATGGTCTATTATAACGAAACAAACTTTTGCTCTCACCTCTTACTGTTTTTCACTGAATTTACCACTAATTAATTACATTTTTTACCAAAAGTTTCAACCGGAGAAGCCGGTTGCACGTGTTCGTCGCAGCTGATCCGCCGCGAGGATCTAGTTCAGTGCCGGTCGATTCACCGTATCGCCCCGGCCTACCGCTACGGAAAGGCGCGAATTCTCGAAAGAGAAAAACCACAAAATTTTTTCCAAAAAACATTTCCAACAGCAAAAACACGACTGATGCACCCCCCCGAATCCATTTCTTAGTAATAATAGGTGAGAACGAACGAATCTTAGTGGAGAGGTCGAAAACGACAAACAAACGACGGATCTCTGCTCGAAAACGACCGAAATTCAATTGAGCCAACTAATTATCCCTATAAAATTCACTATTTCCCAGCAATTAACAATAAGCAAGTGCGAAGCACTAATATCATACTTCCGCATGAATAACAAGATTATACAAAACAATTCACTGGGATAAACAGCAATAACCAAAAGTTACAAGTTATATTACCAAATTTCCGGTCATTTACGGACAGAAATCCGTGTCAACAGCGCCTTAAGTATTAACGATCTCGACTACCTTATACATAATTTTTACACGTCGAGAATGGTGTATGTACCACAGATCTCTGCTCGCAAACGACCGAAATTCGAATCAACAAACTAATTATCCCCATAGAAGTAACTATTCCCCAGTTATTAGCAAATAAGTCAGTGTGAAGCACTAATATCATTCATCCCTATATATAACAAGATCTCACAAAGCCATTCACTCAGAAAAACAACCCTAACCCAAAGTTACAAGTTATATTACCAAATTACCGGTCATTTTCGGACAGAGACCCGTGTTATTAGCGCCTTAAGTGTTAACAATCTCTCTTGCCTTATAGATACTTTTTACACGTAAAAAAGGATATATATACACTATGATTATGCTACATTAACTAACTAACTCAGTACGACGGCGAGTGGAACAACCAAAACCATCGTTACCGAACGCAGTTACCGACCGAGACACGTGTTACTCAGAGCTTGCTCACAACAACCGATAAATTAATGCATCTGACTCAAACTTTAATTAATTAATAACCCAGCCCACCCCAGGTGTCAATTCCAAAACCCGTTTAATCATTAAATTACCGAATTGTAAATAATACTTAATCTCTCTATATCTGTCCTGTAATTTACCGAATTCTTCTCCTTCTTGATCCAGATCATCTCTAAAATGAGTCGCTTACTCAAAACAGGTTCGATCGCCAAAATTTTAACATCATCGAACTTGAAAACATGATTCGCTGATCTCGCGTGTGAGGACAACCCGGAGTGTTCCTGAGACAAATGATTTAATCTACTTATATGTTCCTGTACCCTAACTTTCAAATAACGCTGCGTCTGTCCCACGTATGTGGCATCGCAGTTACCACACGGAATACTGTAAACTACTTTGGACTGCTTTAACTTCTCAATTTTGTCTTTTGTGGAACCAACTATGGAAAAAATGTTATGACTATTGTTAGTAATTAACCGGATATCAAATTCTCGAAGTAACCTGACCAATGGGTAATGTAAATGTTCTATGAAGGGGAAATTCATCATTCTCTTCAAGTCCAACTCCGGTTTGTCCTCCACAGGCTTCGCCTCACTAATTATCAATTGTCGTCTTATTCTGACGTGTTTTTGAACGAAATTAACCGGATAACAGTTGCGAATCAGAGTTGTCTCTATTAAAGCTAAATTCTGCTCCCAAAATCGACGATGCGACAATTTCAGTGCCCGATCCACCAGCATATAAATAATGCCAACTTTTTGTTTCAACGGATGACTCGAGAAAAAATTGATAAATCTACCCGACCACGTTGGTTTCCTATACCAATTCGTGACGATCTTTCTGTCCTCCCGAATTAGCAACAGGTCCAAGAAAGGAATTTTACCGTCTACTTCATATTCAATCGTGAACTGGAGTTTAGGGTGATACGAGTTGAAAGTTGTTAACATCGACTGCACCTGATCTTCGGGCAACGCGACTATAATATCGTCCACATATCTTTTATATAGTACCGGAGTGAACGTGAGCTTGGATAGACAACTCTCCTCCAGATCAATCATTACTATATTTGACAGTATCGGCGCGAGAGGGGACCCCATGGGGAGACCCGACACCTGCTTGTAGATCTTGTTGTTAAAACTGAAATATGTGGACGACATTATTATCTCAATCGCTCGCTTCAACTCATCCAGCCACGCGTCCCTGAAGAATAAGGCCCTTCTTTTTTCCAGACTTGCCATTACTAACTCGATCGGAACATTGGTATAGAGGGAGGTAACATCCAACGAAATGAGAACGTGCGAGTCAGGTAGATTTAACGTCGACACCATGTCCTTGAGAGAAAAGCTATCCTTTACGTATGAATCGGCTCTCGTAACCTTAACCCATTGTACAATTTGTTTGTGAACAAAATCAGCAATTCTGTGCGTCGGACTATTGATAGACGAGACAATCGGCCTCATCGGAAAGTTGTTTTTGTGAATTTTTGGTAACGTGTACATTCTAGCCAAGTTGGTGTTCGTGGGCTTCAAAAACTCATACACGCTGTCCTTTATATATTTGTCTCTTTTCCACCCATCCAATACCCTTTTTATCAAATTCTGTGTGCTCTGAACCGGATCTCTAGTTATTATTTTATATGTCGTTTCATCATTTAATAAATCAAGCGTCTTGTTTAAGTAATCCGTTGCATTCAAGACGACGGTACTATTCCCTTTATCAGCCCTCGTCACGATCAATTCCGGATTCGAATTCAAAAACATCTTTGTGTCAGTTACCACTTTGTTCGTGTGCTTCTTTAAATCGCTGTTGTTATTTCTACTCAAGATGTTCGCTAGAGAGCCTCGAATCGTATCAATTCTGTCTTTTGGAAGGAGGTGTGCCTGAGATTCAAATTCCGAAATGACTTTGTGGTTAGCCACTTTTTGCTCACGCGCGCTTGCATACGGATAACAAAATTTCGGTCCTAACGACAAAAACAACTCTACGTGTGGCGGTATTTCGGTGTTAGTTAAATTAATGAGCCAACCTTTTGTATTATTATTCGAATCGTGCGAGAGTCTGTTGTTATGTAAAATACCCCTGAACGGGTCCAGCCCGCTGTACGCATCTACCCTGTTGTTACTGTTAAAACCCTCTTCGTTACGCGTTTGTACGTGGTCATTATTCTCTACCCAATTATTATTACGCTCAGTACTATCTCTGCTGTTACGAGTCACTAAATTATCAATATCGCTATCAACCACATCGTTATTCTGATAAATGGAATTGTTGTTTCTGTCTGTCATTAATAAGTCACTGTTCTGTGCACCCAGGTTTGTCAAATGTTGTCCGTTGTCTGTGTTCACGTCAAAAATCAAACTACTGTTGCTCCTCTGCGAATAAATCGTTGTTAAAAAGTCCCTACCTGTAAAATTGTAATTGTGCAACTGATTGTTCCTGTTGTCCCGTAATATTTGAAGTTTCCTCTGGTGTTTAAAATACAATTGTCTAGCCAGTCGTGTCAGTCTGTCACTTTCAAATCCAAAAAAACTACGATGAATCTGCGTCGGAGTACTGCAAATTTTTGATAATGTTTCTCTAATTCTGTGGTTGATTAGCTTTTTTCTAAAAATGATGTCATCTATCTCTACATTTAAAACCTTTCTTTGCGCATGATTAAAGATCTTCGTTAACTTATCTTGATTCTTTTTACAAACTATAGTTGGTCGGTTTCCAGTCGCTAACTCCAAATGTTTGGGCACGAGGCCCTCTTGTCTGCAGCGAAGAAGAAATTTTTGCTGTTCGTGGAGTCGTAGTCCTCTCTCGCTGAGTTTTTTCCAGGTTTTAAAGGCGATGTAAATGCCCATCCCGAAGTGAGCTCTGATGTTCTTGAAGAAGTCCATCCTCGGTTTAATGCCAGTTGTCTCAAATATTGAAATTGGTTTCGACCGCTGTTGTTTATTGGAATTGGGGTTTCGGCATCGAACGGTCCGTAGTAATAAATCCAAGCCAAATTTACGTTTCGACTCTCATCGGAGTCCTCCTCAGAAATATATTTTCGACATCTATAAATGATATACACAAAAGTAATAGCAAGTGTGAAAGAACCTAATTAATTATAATGAACAATATCAGTTAGCCAAGAATAATACCTAAATTAACAGTCATTTTAATGTAAAGCTAGCGACTCACCAACACACATCAATCAGTAGTGCCTGCGACACCAACCCTCAGCGCTCATTTACTTAGTAAGATAAATGAGGCCTGGCCTCATTGATGCTAATTGCTGACGAAATATTATATAAAACAAAAACTGAAGCCCTTAAGGGGAAAGAAAAATCAAGAAACAATAACTCGTTCTGCAACCGGGTCCTCCGGTTGAAACTTTTGACTCCCTTGTTGGTGACGGGTCGTCGAGTGTGAGGTTAGAGAAAACTGTAAAGCGCAAATTGAAGTGTCACGAACGGACGAGACAGCCGAGAATGGTCTATTATAACGAAACAAACTTTTGCTCTCACCTCTTACTGTTTTTCACTGAATTTACCACTAATTAATTACATTTTTTACCAAAAGTTTCAACCGGAGAAGCCGGTTGCACGTGTTCGTCGCAGCTGATCCGCCGCGAGGATCTAGTTCAGTGCCGGTCGATTCACCGTATCGCCCCGGCCTACCGCTACGGAAAAGCGCGAATTCTCGAAAGAGAAAAACCACAAAATTTTTTCCAAAAAACATTTCCAACAGCAAAAACACGACTGATGCACCCCCCCGAATCCATTTCTTAGTAATAATAGGTGAGAACGAACGAATCTTAGTGGAGAGGTCGAAAACGACAAACAAACGACGGATCTCTGCTCGAAAACGACCGAAATTCAATTGAGCCAACTAATTATCCCTATAAAATTCACTATTTCCCAGCAATTAACAATAAGCAAGTGCGAAGCACTAATATCATACTTCCGCATGAATAACAAGATTATACAAAACAATTCACTGGGATAAACAGCAATAACCAAAAGTTACAAGTTATATTACCAAATTTCCGGTCATTTACGGACAGAAATCCGTGTCAACAGCGCCTTAAGTATTAACGATCTCGACTACCTTATACATAATTTTTACACGTCGAGAATGGTGTATGTACCACAGATCTCTGCTCGCAAACGACCGAAATTCGAATCAACAAACTAATTATCCCCATAGAAGTAACTATTCCCCAGTTATTAGCAAATAAGTCAGTGTGAAGCACTAATATCATTCATCCCTATATATAACAAGATCTCACAAAGCCATTCACTCAGAAAAACAACCCTAACCCAAAGTTACAAGTTATATTACCAAATTACCGGTCATTTTCGGACAGAGACCCGTGTTATTAGCGCCTTAAGTGTTAACAATCTCTCTTGCCTTATAGATACTTTTTACACGTAAAAAAGGATATATATACACTATGATTATGCTACATTAACTAACTAACTCAGTACGACGGCGAGTGGAACAACCAAAACCATCGTTACCGAACGCAGTTACCGACCGAGACACGTGTTACTCAGAGCTTGCTCACAACAACCGATAAATTAATGCATCTGACTCAAACTTTAATTAATTAATAACCCAGCCCACCCCAGGTGTCAATTCCAAAACCCGTTTAATCATTAAATTACCGAATTGTAAATAATACTTAATCTCTCTATATCTGTCCTGTAATTTACCGAATTCTTCTCCTTCTTGATCCAGATCATCTCTAAAATGAGTCGCTTACTCAAAACAGGTTCGATCGCCAAAATTTTAACATCATCGAACTTGAAAACATGATTCGCTGATCTCGCGTGTGAGGACAACCCGGAGTGTTCCTGAGACAAATGATTTAATCTACTTATATGTTCCTGTACCCTAACTTTCAAATAACGCTGCGTCTGTCCCACGTATGTGGCATCGCAGTTACCACACGGAATACTGTAAACTACTTTGGACTGCTTTAACTTCTCAATTTTGTCTTTTGTGGAACCAACTATGGAAAAAATGTTATGACTATTGTTAGTAATTAACCGGATATCAAATTCTCGAAGTAACCTGACCAATGGGTAATGTAAATGTTCTATGAAGGGGAAATTCATCATTCTCTTCAAGTCCAACTCCGGTTTGTCCTCCACAGGCTTCGCCTCACTAATTATCAATTGTCGTCTTATTCTGACGTGTTTTTGAACGAAATTAACCGGATAACAGTTGCGAATCAGAGTTGTCTCTATTAAAGCTAAATTCTGCTCCCAAAATCGACGATGCGACAATTTCAGTGCCCGATCCACCAGCATATAAATAATGCCAACTTTTTGTTTCAACGGATGACTCGAGAAAAAATTGATAAATCTACCCGACCACGTTGGTTTCCTATACCAATTCGTGACGATCTTTCTGTCCTCCCGAATTAGCAACAGGTCCAAGAAAGGAATTTTACCGTCTACTTCATATTCAATCGTGAACTGGAGTTTAGGGTGATACGAGTTGAAAGTTGTTAACATCGACTGCACCTGATCTTCGGGCAACGCGACTATAATATCGTCCACATATCTTTTATATAGTACCGGAGTGAACGTGAGCTTGGATAGACAACTCTCCTCCAGATCAATCATTACTATATTTGACAGTATCGGCGCGAGAGGGGACCCCATGGGGAGACCCGACACCTGCTTGTAGATCTTGTTGTTAAAACTGAAATATGTGGACGACATTATTATCTCAATCGCTCGCTTCAACTCATCCAGCCACGCGTCCCTGAAGAATAAGGCCCTTCTTTTTTCCAGACTTGCCATTACTAACTCGATCGGAACATTGGTATAGAGGGAGGTAACATCCAACGAAATGAGAACGTGCGAGTCAGGTAGATTTAACGTCGACACCATGTCCTTGAGAGAAAAGCTATCCTTTACGTATGAATCGGCTCTCGTAACCTTAACCCATTGTACAATTTGTTTGTGAACAAAATCAGCAATTCTGTGCGTCGGACTATTGATAGACGAGACAATCGGCCTCATCGGAAAGTTGTTTTTGTGAATTTTTGGTAACGTGTACATTCTAGCCAAGTTGGTGTTCGTGGGCTTCAAAAACTCATACACGCTGTCCTTTATATATTTGTCTCTTTTCCACCCATCCAATACCCTTTTTATCAAATTCTGTGTGCTCTGAACCGGATCTCTAGTTATTATTTTATATGTCGTTTCATCATTTAATAAATCAAGCGTCTTGTTTAAGTAATCCGTTGCATTCAAGACGACGGTACTATTCCCTTTATCAGCCCTCGTCACGATCAATTCCGGATTCGAATTCAAAAACATCTTTGTGTCAGTTACCACTTTGTTCGTGTGCTTCTTTAAATCGCTGTTGTTATTTCTACTCAAGATGTTCGCTAGAGAGCCTCGAATCGTATCAATTCTGTCTTTTGGAAGGAGGTGTGCCTGAGATTCAAATTCCGAAATGACTTTGTGGTTAGCCACTTTTTGCTCACGCGCGCTTGCATACGGATAACAAAATTTCGGTCCTAACGACAAAAACAACTCTACGTGTGGCGGTATTTCGGTGTTAGTTAAATTAATGAGCCAACCTTTTGTATTATTATTCGAATCGTGCGAGAGTCTGTTGTTATGTAAAATACCCCTGAACGGGTCCAGCCCGCTGTACGCATCTACCCTGTTGTTACTGTTAAAACCCTCTTCGTTACGCGTTTGTACGTGGTCATTATTCTCTACCCAATTATTATTACGCTCAGTACTATCTCTGCTGTTACGAGTCACTAAATTATCAATATCGCTATCAACCACATCGTTATTCTGATAAATGGAATTGTTGTTTCTGTCTGTCATTAATAAGTCACTGTTCTGTGCACCCAGGTTTGTCAAATGTTGTCCGTTGTCTGTGTTCACGTCAAAAATCAAACTACTGTTGCTCCTCTGCGAATAAATCGTTGTTAAAAAGTCCCTACCTGTAAAATTGTAATTGTGCAACTGATTGTTCCTGTTGTCCCGTAATATTTGAAGTTTCCTCTGGTGTTTAAAATACAATTGTCTAGCCAGTCGTGTCAGTCTGTCACTTTCAAATCCAAAAAAACTACGATGAATCTGCGTCGGAGTACTGCAAATTTTTGATAATGTTTCTCTAATTCTGTGGTTGATTAGCTTTTTTCTAAAAATGATGTCATCTATCTCTACATTTAAAACCTTTCTTTGCGCATGATTAAAGATCTTCGTTAACTTATCTTGATTCTTTTTACAAACTATAGTTGGTCGGTTTCCAGTCGCTAACTCCAAATGTTTGGGCACGAGGCCCTCTTGTCTGCAGCGAAGAAGAAATTTTTGCTGTTCGTGGAGTCGTAGTCCTCTCTCGCTGAGTTTTTTCCAGGTTTTAAAGGCGATGTAAATGCCCATCCCGAAGTGAGCTCTGATGTTCTTGAAGAAGTCCATCCTCGGTTTAATGCCAGTTGTCTCAAATATTGAAATTGGTTTCGACCGCTGTTGTTTATTGGAATTGGGGTTTCGGCATCGAACGGTCCGTAGTAATAAATCCAAGCCAAATTTACGTTTCGACTCTCATCGGAGTCCTCCTCAGAAATATATTTTCGACATCTATAAATGATATACACAAAAGTAATAGCAAGTGTGAAAGAACCTAATTAATTATAATGAACAATATCAGTTAGCCAAGAATAATACCTAAATTAACAGTCATTTTAATGTAAAGCTAGCGACTCACCAACACACATCAATCAGTAGTGCCTGCGACACCAACCCTCAGCGCTCATTTACTTAGTAAGATAAATGAGGCCTGGCCTCATTGATGCTAATTGCTGACGAAATATTATATAAAACAAAAACTGAAGCCCTTAAGGGGAAAGAAAAATCAAGAAACAATAACTCGTTCTGCAACCGGGTCCTCCGGTTGAAACTTTTGACTCCCTTGTTGGTGACGGGTCGTCGAGTGTGAGGTTAGAGAAAACTGTAAAGCGCAAATTGAAGTGTCACGAACGGACGAGACAGCCGAGAATGGTCTATTATAACGAAACAAACTTTTGCTCTCACCTCTTACTGTTTTTCACTGAATTTACCACTAATTAATTACATTTTTTACCAAAAGTTTCAACCGGAGAAGCCGGTTGCACGTGTTCGTCGCAGCTGATCCGCCGCGAGGATCTAGTTCAGTGCCGGTCGATTCACCGTATCGCCCCGGCCTACCGCTACGGAAAGGCGCGAATTCTCGAAAGAGAAAAACCACAAAATTTTTTCCAAAAAAACATTTCCAACAGCAAAAACACGACTGATGCACCCCCCCGAATCCATTTCTTAGTAATAATAGGTGAGAACGAACGAATCTTAGTGGAGAGGTCGAAAACGACAAACAAACGACGGATCTCTGCTCGAAAACGACCGAAATTCAATTGAGCCAACTAATTATCCCTATAAAATTCACTATTTCCCAGCAATTAACAATAAGCAAGTGCGAAGCACTAATATCATACTTCCGCATGAATAACAAGATTATACAAAACAATTCACTGGGATAAACAGCAATAACCAAAAGTTACAAGTTATATTACCAAATTTCCGGTCATTTACGGACAGAAATCCGTGTCAACAGCGCCTTAAGTATTAACGATCTCGACTACCTTATACATAATTTTTACACGTCGAGAATGGTGTATGTACCACAGATCTCTGCTCGCAAACGACCGAAATTCGAATCAACAAACTAATTATCCCCATAGAAGTAACTATTCCCCAGTTATTAGCAAATAAGTCAGTGTGAAGCACTAATATCATTCATCCCTATATATAACAAGATCTCACAAAGCCATTCACTCAGAAAAACAACCCTAACCCAAAGTTACAAGTTATATTACCAAATTACCGGTCATTTTCGGACAGAGACCCGTGTTATTAGCGCCTTAAGTGTTAACAATCTCTCTTGCCTTATAGATACTTTTTACACGTAAAAAAGGATATATATACACTATGATTATGCTACATTAACTAACTAACTCAGTACGACGGCGAGTGGAACAACCAAAACCATCGTTACCGAACGCAGTTACCGACCGAGACACGTGTTACTCAGAGCTTGCTCACAACAACCGATAAATTAATGCATCTGACTCAAACTTTAATTAATTAATAACCCAGCCCACCCCAGGTGTCAATTCCAAAACCCGTTTAATCATTAAATTACCGAATTGTAAATAATACTTAATCTCTCTATATCTGTCCTGTAATTTACCGAATTCTTCTCCTTCTTGATCCAGATCATCTCTAAAATGAGTCGCTTACTCAAAACAGGTTCGATCGCCAAAATTTTAACATCATCGAACTTGAAAACATGATTCGCTGATCTCGCGTGTGAGGACAACCCGGAGTGTTCCTGAGACAAATGATTTAATCTACTTATATGTTCCTGTACCCTAACTTTCAAATAACGCTGCGTCTGTCCCACGTATGTGGCATCGCAGTTACCACACGGAATACTGTAAACTACTTTGGACTGCTTTAACTTCTCAATTTTGTCTTTTGTGGAACCAACTATGGAAAAAATGTTATGACTATTGTTAGTAATTAACCGGATATCAAATTCTCGAAGTAACCTGACCAATGGGTAATGTAAATGTTCTATGAAGGGGAAATTCATCATTCTCTTCAAGTCCAACTCCGGTTTGTCCTCCACAGGCTTCGCCTCACTAATTATCAATTGTCGTCTTATTCTGACGTGTTTTTGAACGAAATTAACCGGATAACAGTTGCGAATCAGAGTTGTCTCTATTAAAGCTAAATTCTGCTCCCAAAATCGACGATGCGACAATTTCAGTGCCCGATCCACCAGCATATAAATAATGCCAACTTTTTGTTTCAACGGATGACTCGAGAAAAAATTGATAAATCTACCCGACCACGTTGGTTTCCTATACCAATTCGTGACGATCTTTCTGTCCTCCCGAATTAGCAACAGGTCCAAGAAAGGAATTTTACCGTCTACTTCATATTCAATCGTGAACTGGAGTTTAGGGTGATACGAGTTGAAAGTTGTTAACATCGACTGCACCTGATCTTCGGGCAACGCGACTATAATATCGTCCACATATCTTTTATATAGTACCGGAGTGAACGTGAGCTTGGATAGACAACTCTCCTCCAGATCAATCATTACTATATTTGACAGTATCGGCGCGAGAGGGGACCCCATGGGGAGACCCGACACCTGCTTGTAGATCTTGTTGTTAAAACTGAAATATGTGGACGACATTATTATCTCAATCGCTCGCTTCAACTCATCCAGCCACGCGTCCCTGAAGAATAAGGCCCTTCTTTTTTCCAGACTTGCCATTACTAACTCGATCGGAACATTGGTATAGAGGGAGGTAACATCCAACGAAATGAGAACGTGCGAGTCAGGTAGATTTAACGTCGACACCATGTCCTTGAGAGAAAAGCTATCCTTTACGTATGAATCGGCTCTCGTAACCTTAACCCATTGTACAATTTGTTTGTGAACAAAATCAGCAATTCTGTGCGTCGGACTATTGATAGACGAGACAATCGGCCTCATCGGAAAGTTGTTTTTGTGAATTTTTGGTAACGTGTACATTCTAGCCAAGTTGGTGTTCGTGGGCTTCAAAAACTCATACACGCTGTCCTTTATATATTTGTCTCTTTTCCACCCATCCAATACCCTTTTTATCAAATTCTGTGTGCTCTGAACCGGATCTCTAGTTATTATTTTATATGTCGTTTCATCATTTAATAAATCAAGCGTCTTGTTTAAGTAATCCGTTGCATTCAAGACGACGGTACTATTCCCTTTATCAGCCCTCGTCACGATCAATTCCGGATTCGAATTCAAAAACATCTTTGTGTCAGTTACCACTTTGTTCGTGTGCTTCTTTAAATCGCTGTTGTTATTTCTACTCAAGATGTTCGCTAGAGAGCCTCGAATCGTATCAATTCTGTCTTTTGGAAGGAGGTGTGCCTGAGATTCAAATTCCGAAATGACTTTGTGGTTAGCCACTTTTTGCTCACGCGCGCTTGCATACGGATAACAAAATTTCGGTCCTAACGACAAAAACAACTCTACGTGTGGCGGTATTTCGGTGTTAGTTAAATTAATGAGCCAACCTTTTGTATTATTATTCGAATCGTGCGAGAGTCTGTTGTTATGTAAAATACCCCTGAACGGGTCCAGCCCGCTGTACGCATCTACCCTGTTGTTACTGTTAAAACCCTCTTCGTTACGCGTTTGTACGTGGTCATTATTCTCTACCCAATTATTATTACGCTCAGTACTATCTCTGCTGTTACGAGTCACTAAATTATCAATATCGCTATCAACCACATCGTTATTCTGATAAATGGAATTGTTGTTTCTGTCTGTCATTAATAAGTCACTGTTCTGTGCACCCAGGTTTGTCAAATGTTGTCCGTTGTCTGTGTTCACGTCAAAAATCAAACTACTGTTGCTCCTCTGCGAATAAATCGTTGTTAAAAAGTCCCTACCTGTAAAATTGTAATTGTGCAACTGATTGTTCCTGTTGTCCCGTAATATTTGAAGTTTCCTCTGGTGTTTAAAATACAATTGTCTAGCCAGTCGTGTCAGTCTGTCACTTTCAAATCCAAAAAAACTACGATGAATCTGCGTCGGAGTACTGCAAATTTTTGATAATGTTTCTCTAATTCTGTGGTTGATTAGCTTTTTTCTAAAAATGATGTCATCTATCTCTACATTTAAAACCTTTCTTTGCGCATGATTAAAGATCTTCGTTAACTTATCTTGATTCTTTTTACAAACTATAGTTGGTCGGTTTCCAGTCGCTAACTCCAAATGTTTGGGCACGAGGCCCTCTTGTCTGCAGCGAAGAAGAAATTTTTGCTGTTCGTGGAGTCGTAGTCCTCTCTCGCTGAGTTTTTTCCAGGTTTTAAAGGCGATGTAAATGCCCATCCCGAAGTGAGCTCTGATGTTCTTGAAGAAGTCCATCCTCGGTTTAATGCCAGTTGTCTCAAATATTGAAATTGGTTTCGACCGCTGTTGTTTATTGGAATTGGGGTTTCGGCATCGAACGGTCCGTAGTAATAAATCCAAGCCAAATTTACGTTTCGACTCTCATCGGAGTCCTCCTCAGAAATATATTTTCGACATCTATAAATGATATACACAAAAGTAATAGCAAGTGTGAAAGAACCTAATTAATTATAATGAACAATATCAGTTAGCCAAGAATAATACCTAAATTAACAGTCATTTTAATGTAAAGCTAGCGACTCACCAACACACATCAATCAGTAGTGCCTGCGACACCAACCCTCAGCGCTCATTTACTTAGTAAGATAAATGAGGCCTGGCCTCATTGATGCTAATTGCTGACGAAATATTATATAAAACAAAAACTGAAGCCCTTAAGGGGAAAGAAAAATCAAGAAACAATAACTCGTTCTGCAACCGGGTCCTCCGGTTGAAACTTTTGACTCCCTTGTTGGTGACGGGTCGTCGAGTGTGAGGTTAGAGAAAACTGTAAAGCGCAAATTGAAGTGTCACGAACGGACGAGACAGCCGAGAATGGTCTATTATAACGAAACAAACTTTTGCTCTCACCTCTTACTGTTTTTCACTGAATTTACCACTAATTAATTACATTTTTTACCAAAAGTTTCAACCGGAGAAGCCGGTTGCACGTGTTCGTCGCAGCTGATCCGCCGCGAGGATCTAGTTCAGCTACAATGTAAAGCTACATTTTAATGTAGCTTTACATTAAAATGACTGTTAATTTAGGTATTATTCTTGGCTAACTGATATTGTTCATTATAATTAATTAGGTTCTTTCACACTTGCTATTACTTTTGTGTATATCATTTATAGATGTCGAAAATATATTTCTGAGGAGGACTCCGATGAGAGTCGAAACGTAAATTTGGCTTGGATTTATTACTACGGACCGTTCGATGCCGAAACCCCAATTCCAATGACAACTTTTAACGCATGGATCTTGTGTATTTGGGTAGAATGAAGGTTTTTGACACATTTGCACCGAGCTGTGCCCTCAGTAACGCTCGAATCACGCGATATCACGATTTTGGTGCTGTTCATCGTTTCGTTCACCACAGCTGTGCCTGACAACTTTTAACACATGGATCTTGTGTATTTGAGGAGAATGAAGTTTTTTGATACATTTACACCGAGCTGTGCTCTCAGAAACGCTCGAAACACGCGATATCACGATTTTGGTGTTCTTCAGTGTTTCGTTCGCCACAGCTGTGCCAGACAACTTTTAACGCATGGATCTTGTGTATTTGAGTAGAATGAAGGTTTTTGACACATTTACACCGAGTTGTGCTCTCAGAAACGCTCGAAACACGCGATATCACGATTTTGGTGTTCTTCAATGTTTCGTTCGCCACAGCTGTGGCAGACAACTTTTAATACATGGATCGTGTGTATTTAAGTATAATGAAGGTTTTTGACACATTTACAACGAGCTGTGCTCTTAGAAACGCTCGAAACCCGCGATATCACGATTTTGGTGCTGTTCAATGTTTCGTTCACCACAGCTGTGCCAGACAACTTTTAACACATGGATCTTGTGTATTTGAGTAGAATGAAGGTTTTTGACACATTTACACCGAGCTGTGCTCTCAGAAACGCTCGAATCACGCGATATCACGATTTTGGTGTTCTTCAATGTTTCGTTTGCCACAGCTTTACCAGACAACTTTTAACGCATGCATATTACGCACTTGAATAGAATGAAGGTTTTTGACACATTTGCACCGAGCTGTGCTCTCAGAAACGCTCTAAACACGCGACGTCACGATTTTGGTGCTGTTCAATGTTTCGTTCGCCACAGCTGTGCCAGACAACTTTTAATACATGGATCGTGTGTATTTAAGTATTATGAAGTTTTTTGACACATTTACACCGAGCTGTGCTCTTAGAAACGCTCGAAACCCGCGATATCACGATTTTGGTGCTGTTCAATGTTTCGTTCACCACAGCTGTGCCAGACAACTTTTAACACATGGATCTTGTGTATTTGAGTAGAATGAAGGTTTTTGACACATTTGCACCGAGCTGTGCTCTCAGAAACGCTCGAAACACGCGATATCACGATTTTGGTGTTCTTCAATGTTTCGTTCGCCACAGCTGTGTCAGACAACTTTTAACGCATGCATATTGTGCATTTGAGTAGAATGAAGGTTTTTGACTTATTTCCACTGAGCTGTGGCTCTCAGAAACGCTCGAAACACGCGTAATCACGATTTTGGTATTCTTCAATGTTTCGTTCGCCACAGCTGTGCCAGATGACGTTTAACGCATGGATGTTGTGTATTTGAGTAGAATGAAGGTTTTTGACACTTTTCCGCCAAGCTGTGCTCTCAGTAACTCTCGAATCACGCGATATCACGATTTTGGTTCTGTTCAATGTTTCGTTCACCACAGCTGTGCCAGACAACTTTTAACGCATGGATCTTGTGTATTTGAGTAGAATGAAGGTTTTTGACACATTTGCACCGAGCTGTGCCCTCAGTAACGCTCGAATCACGCGATATCACGATTTTGGTGCTGTTCATCGTTTCGTTCACCACAGCTGTGCCTGACAACTTTTAACGCATGGATCTTGTGTATTTGAGGAGAATGAAGTTTTTTGATACATTTACACCGAGCTGTGCTCTCAGAAACGCTCGAAACACACGATATCACGATTTTGGTGTTCTTCAGTGTCTCGTTCGCCAGAGCTGTGCCAGACAACTTTTAACGCATGGATCTTGTGTATTTGAGTAGAATGAAGGTTTTTGACACATTTACACCGAGTTGTGCTCTCAGAAACGCTCGAAACACGCGATATCGCGATTTTGGTGTTCTTCAATGTTTCGTTCGCCACAGCTGTGCCAGACAACTTTTAATACATGGATCGTGTGTATTTAAGTATTATGAAGGTTTTTGACACATTTACACCGAGCTGTGCTCTTAGAAACGCTCGAAACCCGCGATATCACGATTTTGGTGCTGTTCAATGTTTCGTTCACCACAGCTGTGCCAGACAACTTTTAACACATGGATCTTGTGTATTTGAGTAGAATGAAGGTTTTTGACACATTTGCACCGAGCTGTGCTCTCAGAAACGCTCGAAACACGCGATATCACGATTTTGGTGTTCTTCAATGTTTCGTTCGCCACAGCTGTGTCAGACAACTTTTAACGCATGCATATTGTGCATTTGAGTAGAATGAAGGTTTTTGACTTATTTCCACTGAGCTGTGGCTCTCAGAAACGCTCGAAACACGCGTAATCACGATTTTGGTATTCTTCAATGTTTCGTTCGCCACAGCTGTGCCAGATGACGTTTAACGCATGGATGTTGTGTATTTGAGTAGAATGAAGGTTTTTGACACTTTTCCGCCAAGCTGTGCTCTCAGTAACTCTCGAATCACGCGATATCATGATTTTGGTTCTGTTCAATGTTTCGTTCACCACAGCTGTGCCAGACAACTTTTAACGCATGGATCTTGTGTATTTGAGTAGAATGAAGGTTTTTGACACATTTGCACCGAGCTGTGCCCTCAGTAACGCTCGAATCACGCGATATCACGATTTTGGTGCTGTTCATCGTTTCGTTCACCACAGCTGTGCCTGACAACTTTTAACACATGGATCTTGTGTATTTGAGGAGAATTAAGTTTTTTGATACATTTACACCGAGCTGTGCTCTCAGAAACGCTCGAAACACGCGATATCACGATTTTGGTGTTCTTCAATGTTTCGTTCGCCACAGCTGTGCCAGACAACTTTTAATACATGGATCGTGTGTATTTAAGTATAATGAAGGTTTTTGACACATTTACACCGAGCTGTGCTCTTAGAAACGCTCGAAACCCGCGATATCACGATTTTGGTGCTGTTCAATGTTTCGTTCACCACAGCTGTGCCAGACAACTTTTAACACATGGATCTTGTGTATTTGTGTAGAATGAAGATTCTTGACACATTTACACCGAGCTGTGCTCTCAGAAACGCTCGAAACACGCGATATCACGATTTTGGTGCTGTCCAAAGTTTCGTTCACCGCAGCTGTGCCAGACAACTTTTAGCACATGGATCTTGTGTATTTGAGTAGAATGAAGGTTTTTGACACACTTACACTGAGCTGTGCTCCCAGAAACGCTCGAAACACGCGACATCACGATTTTGGTGCTGTTCAAAGTTTCGTTCACCACGGCTGTGCCAGACAACTTTTAACACATGGATCTTGTGTATTTGAGTAGAATGAAGGTTTTTGACACATTTACACCGAGCTGTGCTCTCAGAAACGCTCTAAACACGCGACATCACGATTTTGGTGCTGTTCAATGTTTCGTTCACCACGGCTGTGCCAGACAACTTTTAACACATGGATCTTGTGTATTTGAGTAGAATACATTTTTTTGACACATTTACACCGAGCTGTGCTCTCAGAAACGCTCGAAACCCGCGATATCACGATTTTGGTGCTGTTCAATGTTTCGTTCACCACAGCTGTGCCAAACAACTTTTAACACATGGATCTTGTGTATTTAAGTAGAATGAAGGTTTTTGACACATTTGCACCGAGCTGTGCTCTCAGAAACGCTCGAAACACGCGATATCACGATTTTGGTGTTCTTCAATGTTTCATTCGGCACAGCTGTGTCAGACAACTTTTAACGCATGCATATTGTGCATTTGAGTAGAATGAAGGTTTTTGACTTATTTCCACTGAGCTGTGGCTCTCAGAAACGCTCGAAACACGCGTAATCACGATTTTGGTGTTCTTCAATGTTTCGTTCGCCACAGCTGTGCCAGACAACTTTTAATACATGGATCTTGTGTATTTGAGGAGAATGAAGTTTTTTGATACATTTACACCGAGTTGTGCTCTCAGAAACGCTCGAAACACGCGATATCACGATTTTGGTGTTCTTCAATGTTTCGGTCGCCACAGCTGTGGCAGACAACTTTTAATACATGGATCGTGTGTATTTAAGTATAATGAAGGTTTTTGACACATTTACAACGAGCTGTGCTCTTTGAAACGCTCGAAACCCGCGATATCACGATTTTGGTGCTGTTCAATGTTTCGTTCACCACAGCTGTGCCAGACAACTTTTAACACATGGATCTTGTGTATTTGTGTAGAATGAAGATTTTTGACACATTTACACCGAGCTGTGCTCTCAGAAACGCTCGAAACACGCTATACCACGATTTTGGTGTTCTTCAATGTTTCGTTCGCCACACTTATGCCAGACAACTTTTAACACATGGATCTTGTGTATTTGAGTAGAATGAAGGTTTTTGACACATTTACACCGAGTTGTGCTCTCAGAAACGCTCGAAACACGCGATATCACGATTTTGGTGTTCTTCAATGTTTCGTTCGCCACAGCTGTGCCAGACAACTTATAATACATGGATCGTGTGTATTTAAGTATAATGAAGGTTTTTGACACATTTACACCGAGCTGTGCTCTTAGAAACGCTCGAAACCCGCGATATCACGATTTTGGTGCTGTTCAATGTTTCGTTCACCACAGCTGTGCCAGACATCTTTTAACACATGGATCTTGTGTATTCGAGTAGAATGAAGATTTTTGACACATTTACACCGAGCTGTGCTCTCAGAAACGCTCGAAACACGCGATATCACGATTTTGGTGCTGTCCAAAGTTTCGTTCACCGCAGCTGTGCCAGACAACTTTTAGCACATGGATCTTGTGTATTTGAGTAGAATGAAGGTTTTTGACACACTTACACCGAGCTGTGCTCCCAGAAACGCTCGAAACACGCGACATCACGATTTTGGTGCTGTTCAAAGTTTCGTTCACCACGGCTGTGCCAGACAACTTTTAACACATGGATCTTGTGTATTTGAGTAGAATGAAGGTTTTTCACACATTTGCACCGAGCTGTGCTCTCAGAAACGCTCGAAACACGCGATATCACGATTTTGGTGTTCTTCAATGTTTCGTTCGGCACAGCTGTGTCTGACAACTTTTAACGCATGCATATTGTGCATTTGAGTAGAATGAAGGTTTTTGACTTATTTCCACTGAGCTGTGGCTCTCAGAAACGCTCGAAACACGCGTAATCACGATTTTGGTATTCTTCAATGTTTCGTTCGCCACAGCTGTGCCAGATGACGTTTAACGCATGGATGTTGTGTATTTGAGTAGAATGAAGGTTTTTGACACTTTTCCGCCAAGCTGTGCTCTCAGTAACTCTCGAATGACGCGATATCACGATTTTGGTTCTGTTCAATGTTTCGTTCACCACAGCTGTGCCAGACAACTTTTAACGCATGGATGTTGTGTATTTGAGTAGAATGAATGTTTTTGACACTTTTCCGCCAAGCTGTGCTCTCAGTAACTCTCGAATCACGCGATATCACGATTTTGGTTCTGTTCAATGTTTCGTTCACCACAGCTGTGCCAGACAACTTTTAACGCATGGATCTTGTGTATTTGAGTAGAATGAAGGTTTTTGACACATTTGCACCGAGCTGTGCCCTCAGTAACGCTCGAATCACGCGATATCACGATTTTGGTGCTGTTCATCGTTTCGTTCGCCACAGCTGTGCCAGACAACTTTTAATACATGGATCGTGTGTATTTAAGTAGAATGAAGGTTTTGATACATTTACACCGAGCTGTGCTCTCAGAAACGCTCGAAACCCGCGATATCACGATTTTGGTGCTGTTCAATGTTTCGTTCACCACAGCTGTGCCAGACAACTTTTAAAACACGGATCTTGTGTATTTGAGTAGAATGAAGGTTTTTGACACACTTACACCGAGCTGTGCTCCCAGAAACGCTCGAAACACGCGACATCACGATTTTGGTGCTGTTCAAAGTTTCGTTCACTACGGCTGTGCCAGACAACTTTTAACACATGGATCTTGTGTATTTGAGTAGAATGAAGGTTTTTGACACATTCACACCGAGCTGTGCTGTCAGAAACGCTCGAAACACGCGATATCACGATTTTGGTGTTCTTCAATGTTTCGTTCGCCACAGCTGTGCCAGACAACTTTTAACGCATGCATATTAGGCATTTGAGTAGAATGAAGGTTTTTTACACATTTGCACCGAGCTGTGCTCTCAGAAATGCTCGAAACACGCAATATCACGATTTTGGTGTTCTTCGATGTTTCGTTCGCCTCAGCTGTGCCAGACAACTTTTAACGCATGCATATTAGGCATTTGAGTAGAATGAAGGTTTTTTACACTTTTGCACCGAGCTGTGCCCTCAGTAACGCTCGAATCACGCGATATCACGATTTTCGTGCTGTTCATCGTTTCGTTCACCACTGCTGTGCCTGACAACTTCTAACACATGGATCTTGTGTATTTGAGTAGAATGAAGGTTTTTGATACATTTACACTGAGCTGTGCTCTCAGAAACGCTCGAAACACGCGATATCACGATTTTGGTGTTCTTCAATGTTTCGTTCGCCACAGCTGTGCCAGACAACTTTTAACGCATGCATATTAGGCATTTGAGTAGAATGAAGGTTTTTTACACTTTTGCACCGAGCTGTGCCCTCAGTAACGCTCGAATCACGCGATATCACGATTTTGGTGCTGTTCATCGTTTCGATCACCTCAGCTGTGCCAGACAACTTTTAACACATGGATCTTGTGTATTTGAGTACAATGAAGGTTTTTGACACACTTACCCAGAGGTGTGGTCTCAGAAACGCTCGAAACACGCGACATCACGATTTTGGTGCTGTTCAAAGTTTCGTTCACCACGGCTGTGCCAGACAACTTTTAACACATGGATCTTGTATATTTGAGTAGAATGAAGGTTTTTGACACATTTACACCGAGCTGTGCTCTCAGAAACTCTCGAAACACGCGATATCACGATTTTGGTGTTCTTCAATGTTTCGTTCGCCACAGCTGTGCCAGACAACTTTTAACATATGGATCTTGTGTATTTGAGTAGAATGAAGGTTTTTGACACATTTACACCGAGTTGTGCTCTCAGAAACGCTCGAAACACGCGATATCACGATTTTGGTGTTCTTCAATGTTTCGTTCGCCACAGCTGTGCCAGACAACGTTTAATACATGAATCGTGTGTATTTAAGTAGAATGAAGGTTTTAGACACATTTACACCGAGCTGTGCTCTCAGAAACGCTCGAAACACACGATATCACGATTTTGGTGTTCTTCAATGTTTCGTTCGCCACAGGTGTGCCAGACAACTTTTAACACATGGATCTTGTGTATTTGAGTAGAATGAAGGTTTTTGACACATTTGCACCGAGCTGTGCCCTCAGTAACGCTCGAATCACGCGATATCACGATTTTGGTGTTATTCAATGTTTCGTTTGCCACAGCTTTACCAGACAACTTTTAACGCATGCATATTACGCACTTGAATAGAATGAAGGTTTTTGACACATTTGCACCGAGCTGTGCTCTCAGAAAGGCTCTAAACACGCGACATCACGATTTTGGTGCTGTTCAATGTTTCGTTCACCACGGCTGTGCCAGACAACTTTTAACACATGGATCTTGTGTATTTAAGTATAATGAAGGTTTTTGACACATTTACACCGAGCTGTGCTCTTAGAAACGCTCGAAACCCGCGATATCACGATTTTGGTGCTGTTCAATGTTTCGTTCACCACAGCTGTGCCAGACAACTTTTAACACATAGATCTTGTGTATTTGTGTAGAATGAAGGTTTTTGACACATTTGCACCGAGCTATGCTCTCAGAAACGCTCTAAACACGCGATATCACGATTTTGGTGTTCTTCAATGTTTCGTTCGCCACAGCTGTGTCAGACAACTTTTAACGCATGCATATTGTGCATTTGAGTAGAATGAAGGTTTTTGACTTATTTCCACTGAGCTGTGGCTCTCAGAAACGCTCGAAACACGCGTAATCACGATTTTGGTATTCTTCAATGTTTCGTTCGCCACAGCTGTGCCAGATGACGTTTAACGCATGGATGTTGTGTATTTGAGTAGAATGAAGGTTTTTGACACTTTTCCGCCAAGCTGTGCTCTCAGTAACTCTCGAATCACGCGATATCACGATTTTGGTTCTGTTCAATGTTTCGTTCACCACAGCTGTGCCAGACAACTTTTAACGCATGGATCTTGTGTATTTGAGTAGAATGAAGGTTTTTGACACATTTGCACCGAGCTGTGCCCTGAGTAACGCTCGAATCACGCGATATCACGATTTTGGTGCTGTTCATCGTTTCGTTCACCACAGCTGTGCCTGACAACTTTTAACACATGGATCTTGTGTATTTGAGGAGAATGAAGTTTTTTGATACATTTACACCTCGCTGTGCTCTCAGAAACGCTCGAAACACGCGATATCACGATTTTGGTGTTCTTCAGTGTTTCGTTCGCCACAGCTGTGCCAGACAACTTTTAACGCATGGATCTTGTGTATTTGAGTAGAATGAAGGTTTTTGACACATTTACACCGAGTTGTGCTCTCAGAAACGATCGAAACACGCGATATCACGATTTTGGTGTTCTTCAATGTTTCGTTCGCCACAGCTGTGCCAGACAACTTATAATACATGGATCGTGTGTATTTAAGTATAATGAAGGTTTTTGACACATTTACACCGAGCTGTGCTCTTAGAAACGCTCGAAACCCGCGATATCACGATTTTGGTGCTGTTCAATGTTTCGTTCACCACAGCTGTGCCAGACATCTTTTAACACATGGATCTTGTGTATTTGTGTAGAATGAAGATTTTTGACACATTTACACCGAGCTGTGCTCTCAGAACCGCTCGAAACACGCGATATCACGATTTTGGTGCTGTCCAAAGTTTCGTTCACCGCAGCTGTGCCAGACAACTTTTAGCACATGGATCTTGTGTATTTGAGTAGAATGAAGGTTTTTGACACACTTACACCGAGCTGTGCTCCCAGAAACGCTCGAAACCCGCGATATCACGATTTTGGTGCTGTTCAATGTTTCGTTCACCACAGCTGTGCCAGACAACTTTTAAAACACGGATCTTGTGTATTTGAGTAGAATGAAGGTTTTTGACACACTTACACCGAGCTGTGCTCCCAGAAACGCTCGAAACACGCGACATCACGATTTTGGTGCTGTTCAAAGTTTCGTTCACTACGGCTGTGCCAGACAACTTTTAACACATGGATCTTGTGTATTTGAGTAGAATGAAGGTTTTTGACACATTCACACCGAGCTGTGCTGTCAGAAACGCTCGAAACACGCGATATCACGATTTTGGTGTTCTTCAATGTTTCGTTCGCCACAGCTGTGCCAGACAACTTTTAACGCATGCATATTAGGCATTTGAGTAGAATGAAGGTTTTTTACACATTTGCACCGAGCTGTGCTCTCAGAAATGCTCGAAACACGCAATATCACGATTTTGGTGTTCTTCGATGTTTCGTTCGCCTCAGCTGTGCCAGACAACTTTTAACGCATGCATATTAGGCATTTGAGTAGAATGAAGGTTTTTTACACTTTTGCACCGAGCTGTGCCCTCAGTAACGCTCGAATCACGCGATATCACGATTTTCGTGCTGTTCATCGTTTCGTTCACCACTGCTGTGCCTGACAACTTCTAACACATGGATCTTGTGTATTTGAGTAGAATGAAGGTTTTTGATACATTTACACTGAGCTGTGCTCTCAGAAACGCTCGAAACACGCGATATCACGATTTTGGTGTTCTTCAATGTTTCGTTCGCCACAGCTGTGCCAGACAACTTTTAACGCATGCATATTAGGCATTTGAGTAGAATGAAGGTTTTTTACACTTTTGCACCGAGCTGTGCCCTCAGTAACGCTCGAATCACGCGATATCACGATTTTGGTGCTGTTCATCGTTTCGATCACCTCAGCTGTGCCAGACAACTTTTAACACATGGATCTTGTGTATTTGAGTACAATGAAGGTTTTTGACACACTTACCCAGAGGTGTGGTCTCAGAAACGCTCGAAACACGCGACATCACGATTTTGGTGCTGTTCAAAGTTTCGTTCACCACGGCTGTGCCAGAAAACTTTTAACACATGGATCTTGTATATTTGAGTAGAATGAAGGTTTTTGACACATTTACACCGAGCTGTGCTCTCAGAAACTCTCGAAACACGCGATATCACGATTTTGGTGTTCTTCAATGTTTCGTTCGCCACAGCTGTGCCAGACAACTTTTAACATATGGATCTTGTGTATTTGAGTAGAATGAAGGTTTTTGACACATTTACACCGAGTTGTGCTCTCAGAAACGCTCGAAACACGCGATATCACGATTTTGGTGTTCTTCAATGTTTCGTTCGCCACAGGTGTGCCAGACAACTTTTAACACATGGATCTTGTGTATTTGAGTAGAATGAAGGTTTTTGACACATTTGCACCGAGCTGTGCCCTCAGTAACGCTCGAATCACGTGATAACACGATTTTGGTGTTCTTCAATGTTTCGTTTGCCACAGCTTTACCAGACAACTTTTAACGCATGCATATTACGCACTTGAATAGAATGAAGGTTTTTGACACATTTGCACCGAGCTGTGCTCTCAGAAAGGCTCTAAACACGCGACATCACGATTTTGGTGCTGTTCAATGTTTCGTTCACCACGGCTGTGCCAGACAACTTTTAACACATGGATCTTGTGTATTTGAGTAGAATAAATTTTTTTGACACATTTACACCGAGATGTGCTCTCAGAAACGCTCGAAACACGCGATATCACGATTTTGGTGCTGTTCAAAGTTTCGTTCGCCACAGCTGTGCCAGACAACTTATAATACATGGATCGTGTGTATTTAAGTATAATGAAGGTTTTTGACACATTTACACCGAGCTGTGCTCTTAGAAACGCTCGAAACCCGCGATATCACGATTTTGGTGCTGTTCAATGTTTCGTTCACCACAGCTGTGCCAGACAACTTTTAACACATGGATCTTGTGTATTTGTGTAGAATGAAGGTTTTTGACACATTTGCACCGAGCTATGCTCTCAGAAACGCTCTAAACACGCGATATCACGATTTTGGTGTTCTTCAATGTTTCGTTCGCCACAGCTGTGTCAGACAACTTTTAACGCATGCATATTGTGCATTTGAGTAGAATGAAGGTTTTTGACTTATTTCCACTGAGCTGTGGCTCTCAGAAACGCTCGAAACACGCGTAATCACGATTTTGGTATTCTTCAATGTTTCGTTCGCCACAGCTGTGCCAGATGACGTTTAACGCATGGATGTTGTGTATTTGAGTAGAATGAAGGTTTTTGACACTTTTCCGCCAAGCTGTGCTCTCAGTAACTCTCGAATCACGCGATATCACGATTTTGGTTCTGTTCAATGTTTCGTTCACCACAGCTGTGCCAGACAACTTTTAACGCATGGATCTTGTGTATTTGAGTAGAATGAAGGTTTTTGACACATTTGCACCGAGCTGTGCCCTGAGTAACGCTCGAATCACGCGATATCACGATTTTGGTGCTGTTCATCGTTTCGTTCACCACAGCTGTGCCTGACAACTTTTAACACATGGATCTTGTGTATTTGAGGAGAATGAAGTTTTTTGATACATTTACACCGAGCTGTGCTCTCAGAAACGCTCGAAACACGCGATATCACGATTTTGGTGTTCTTCAGTGTTTCGTTCGCCACAGCTGTGCCAGACAACTTTTAACACATGGATCTTGTGTATTTGAGTAGAATGAAGGTTTTTGACACATTTACACCGAGTTGTGCTCTCAGAAACGCTCGAAACACGCGATATCACGATTTTGGTGTTCTTCAATGTTTCGTTCGCCACAGCTGTGCCAGACAACTTATAATACATGGATCGTGTGTATTTAAGTATAATGAAGGTTTTTGACACATTTACACCGAGCTGTGCTCTTAGAAACGCTCGAAACCCGCGATATCACGATTTTGGTGCTGTTCAATGTTTCGTTCACCACAGCTGTGCCAGACAACTTTTAGCACATGGATCTTGTGTATTTGAGTAGAATGAAGGTTTTTGACACACTTACACCGAGCTGTGCTCCCAGAAACGCACGAAACACGCGACATCACGATTTTGGTGCTGTTCAAAGTTTCGTTCACCACGGCTGTGCCAGACAACTTTTAACACATGGATCTTGTGTATTTGAGTAGAATGAAGGTTTTTGACACATTTACACCGAGCTGTGCTCTCAGAAACGCTCGAAACACGCGATATCACGATTTTGGTGTTCTTCAATGTTTCGTTCGCCACAGCTGTGTCAGACAACTTTTAACGCATGCATATTGTGCATTTGAGTAGAATGAAGGTTTTTGACACATTTGCACCGAGCTGTGGCTCTCAGAAACGCTCGAAACACGAGTAATCACGATTTTGGTGTTCTTCAATGTTTCGTTCGCCACAGCTGTGCCAGATGACGTTTAACGCATGCATATTACGCACTTGAATAGAATGAAGGTTTTTGACACATTTGCACCGAGCTGTGCTCTCAGAAACGCTCTAAACACGCGACATCACGATTTTGGTGCTGTTCAATGTTTCGTTCACCACGGCTGTGCCAGACAACTTTTAACACATGGATCTTGTGTATTTGAGTAGAATAAATTTTTTTGACACATTTACACCGACCTGTGCTCTCAGAAACGCTCGAAACACGCGATATCACGATTTTGGTGTTCTTCAATGTTTCGTTCGCCACAGCTGTGCCAGACAACATTTAATACATGGATCGTGTGTATTTAAGTAGAATGAAGGTTTTTGACACATTTACACCGAGCTGTGCTCTCAGAAACGCTCGAAACCCGCGATATCACGATTTTGGTGCTGTTCAAAGTTTCGTTCACCACGGCTGTGCCAGACAACTTTTAACACATGGATCTTGTATATTTGAGTAGAATGAAGGTTTTTGACACATTTACTCCGAGCTGTGCTCTCAGAAACGCTCGAAACACGCGATATCACGATTTTGGTGTTCTTGAATGTTTCGTTCGCCACAGCTGTGCCAGACAACTTTTAACGCATGCATATTACGCACTTGAATAGAATGAAGGTTTTTGACACATTTGCACCGAGCTGTGCTCTCAGAAACGCTCTAAACACGCGACATCACGATTTTGGTGCTGTTGAATGTTTCGTTCACCACGGCTGTGCCAGACAACTTTTAACACATGGATCTTGTGTATTTGAGTAGAATAAATTTTTTTGACACATTTACACCGAGCTGTGCTCTCAGAAACGCTCGAAACACGCGATATCACGATTTTGGTGCTGTTCAAAGTTTCGTTCACCACGGCTGTGCCAGACAACTTTTAACACATGGATCTTGTGTATTTGAGTAGAATGAACGTTTTTGACACATTTGCACCGAGCTGTGCTCTCAGAAACGCTCGAAACACGCGATATCACGATTTTGGTGTTCTTCAATGTTTCGTTCGCAACAGCTGTGTCAGACAACTTTTAACGCATGCATATTGTGCATTTGAGTAGAATGAAGGTTTTTGACTTATTTCCACTGAGCTGTGGCTCTCAGAAACGCTCGAAACACGCGTAATCACGATTTTGGTATTCTTCAATGTTTCGTTCGCCACAGCTGTGCCAGATGACGTTTAACGCATGGATGTTGTGTATTTGAGTAGAATGAAGGTTTTTGACACTTTTCCGCCAAGCTGTGCTCTCAGTAACTCTCGAATCACGCGATATCACGATTTTGGTTCTGTTCAATGTTTCGTTCACCACAGCTGTGCCAGACAACTTTTAACGCATGGATCTTGTGTATTTGAGTAGAATGAAGGTTTTTGACACATTTGCACCGAGCTGTGCCCTCAGTAACGCTCGAATCACGCGATATCACGATTTTGGTGCTGTTCATCGTTTCGTTCACCACAGCTGTGCCTGACAACTTTTAACACATGGATCTTGTGTATTTGAGGAGAATGAAGTTTTTTGATACATTTACACCGAGCTGTGCTCTCAGAAACGCTCGAAACACGCGATATCACGATTTTGGTGTTCTTCAGTGTTTCGTTCGCCACAGCTGTGCCAGACAACTTTTAACGCATGGATCTTGTGTATTTGAGTAGAATGAAGGTTTTTGACACATTTACACCGAGTTGTGCTCTCAGAAACGCTCGAAACACGCGATATCACGATTTTGGTGTTCTTCAATGTTTCGTTCGCCACAGCTGTGGCAGACAACTTTTAATACATGGATCGTGTGTATTTAAGTATAATGAAGGTTTTTGACACATTTACAACGAGCTGTGCTCTTAGAAACGCTCGAAACCCGCGATATCACGATTTTGGTGCTGTTCAATGTTTCGTTCACCACAGCTGTGCCAGACAACTTTTAACACATGGATCTTGTGTATTTGAGTAGAATGAAGGTTTTTGACACATTTACACCGAGCTGTGCTCTCAGAAACGCTCGAATCACGCGATATCACGATTTTGGTGTTCTTCAATGTTTCGTTTGCCACAGCTTTACCAGACAACTTTTAACGCATGCATATTACGCACTTGAATAGAATGAAGGTTTTTGACACATTTGCACCGAGCTGTGCTCTCAGAAACGCTCTAAACACGCGACGTCACGATTTTGGTGCTGTTCAATGTTTCGTTCGCCACAGCTGTGCCAGACAACTTTTAATACATGGATCGTGTGTATTTAAGTATTATGAAGTTTTTTGACACATTTACACCGAGCTGTGCTCTTAGAAACGCTCGAAACCCGCGATATCACGATTTTGGTGCTGTTCAATGTTTCGTTCACCACAGCTGTGCCAGACAACTTTTAACACATGGATCTTGTGTATTTGAGTAGAATGAAGGTTTTTGACACATTTGCACCGAGCTGTGCTCTCAGAAACGCTCGAAACACGCGATATCACGATTTTGGTGTTCTTCAATGTTTCGTTCGCCACAGCTGTGTCAGACAACTTTTAACGCATGCATATTGTGCATTTGAGTAGAATGAAGGTTTTTGACTTATTTCCACTGAGCTGTGGCTCTCAGAAACGCTCGAAACACGCGTAATCACGATTTTGGTATTCTTCAATGTTTCGTTCGCCACAGCTGTGCCAGATGACGTTTAACGCATGGATGTTGTGTATTTGAGTAGAATGAAGGTTTTTGACACTTTTCCGCCAAGCTGTGCTCTCAGTAACTCTCGAATCACGCGATATCACGATTTTTTTTCTGTTCAATGTTTCGTTCACCACAGCTGTGCCAGACAACTTTTAACGCATGGATCTTGTGTATTTGAGTAGAATGAAGGTTTTTGACACATTTGCACCGAGCTGTGCCCTCAGTAACGCTCGAATCACGCGATATCACGATTTTGGTGCTGTTCATCGTTTCGTTCACCACAGCTGTGCCTGACAACTTTTAACACATGGATCTTGTGTATTTGAGGAGAATGAAGTTTTTTGATACATTTACACCGAGCTGTGCTCTCAGAAACGCTCGAAACACACGATATCACGATTTTGGTGTTCTTCAGTGTTTCGTTCGCCAGAGCTGTGCCAGACAACTTTTAACGCATGGATCTTGTGTATTTGAGTAGAATGAAGGTTTTTGACACATTTACACCGAGTTGTGCTCTCAGAAACGCTCGAAACACGCGATATCGCGATTTTGGTGTTCTTCAATGTTTCGTTCGCCACAGCTGTGCCAGACAACTTTTAATACATGGATCGTGTGTATTTAAGTATTATGAAGGTTTTTGACACATTTACACCGAGCTGTGCTCTTAGAAACGCTCGAAACCCGCGATATCACGATTTTGGTGCTGTTCAATGTTTCGTTCACCACAGCTGTGCCAGACAACTTTTAACACATGGATCTTGTGTATTTGAGTAGAATGAAGGTTTTTGACACATTTGCACCGAGCTGTGCTCTCAGAAACGCTCGAAACACGCGATATCACGATTTTGGTGTTCTTCAATGTTTCGTTCGCCACAGCTGTGTCAGACAACTTTTAACGCATGCATATTGTGCATTTGAGTAGAATGAAGGTTTTTGACTTATTTCCACTGAGCTGTGGCTCTCAGAAACGCTCGAAACACGCGTAATCACGATTTTGGTATTCTTCAATGTTTCGTTCGCCACAGCTGTGCCAGATGACGTTTAACGCATGGATGTTGTGTATTTGAGTAGAATGAAGGTTTTTGACACTTTTCCGCCAAGCTGTGCTCTCAGTAACTCTCGAATCACGCGATATCATGATTTTGGTTCTGTTCAATGTTTCGTTCACCACAGCTGTGCCAGACAACTTTTAACGCATGGATCTTGTGTATTTGAGTAGAATGAAGGTTTTTGACACATTTGCACCGAGCTGTGCCCTCAGTAACGCTCGAATCACGCGATATCACGATTTTGGTGCTGTTCATCGTTTCGTTCACCACAGCTGTGCCTGATAACTTTTAACACATGGATCTTGTGTATTTGAGGAGAATTAAGTTTTTTGATACATTTACACCGAGCTGTGCTCTCAGAAACGCTCGAAACACGCGATATCACGATTTTGGTGTTCTTCAATGTTTCGTTCGCCACAGCTGTGCCAGACAACTTTTAACGCATGGATCTTGTGTATTTGAGTAGAATGAAGGTTTTTGACACATTTACACCGAGTTGTGCTCTCAGAAACGCTCGAAACACGCGATATCACGATTTTGGTGTTCTTCAATGTTTCGTTCGCCACAGCTGTGCCAGACAACTTTTAATACATGGATCGTGTGTATTTAAGTATAATGAAGGTTTTTGACACATTTACACCGAGCTGTGCTCTTAGAAACGCTCGAAACCCGCGATATCACGATTTTGGTGCTGTTCAATGTTTCGTTCACCACAGCTGTGCCAGACAACTTTTAACACATGGATCTTGTGTATTTGTGTAGAATGAAGATTCTTGACACATTTACACCGAGCTGTGCTCTCAGAAACGCTCGAAACACGCGATATCACGATTTTGGTGCTGTCCAAAGTTTCGTTCACCGCAGCTGTGCCAGACAACTTTTAGCACATGGATCTTGTGTATTTGAGTAGAATGAAGGTTTTTGACACACTTACACCGAGCTGTGCTCCCAGAAACGCTCGAAACACGCGACATCACGATTTTGGTGCTGTTCAAAGTTTCGTTCACCACGGCTGTGCCAGACAACTTTTAACACATGGATCTTGTGTATTTGAGTAGAATGAAGGTTTTTGACACATTTACACCGAGCTGTGCTCTCAGAAACGCTCGCAACACGCGATATCACGATTTCGGTGTTCTTGAATGTTTCGTTCGCCACAGCTGTGCCAGACAACTTTTAACGCATGCATATTATGCACTTGAATAGAATGAAGGTTTTTGACACATTTGCACCGAGCTGTGCTCTCAGAAACGCTCTAAACACGCGACATCACGATTTTGGTGCTGTTCAATGTTTCGTTCACCACGGCTGTGCCAGACAACTTTTAACACATGGATCTTGTGTATTTGAGTAGAATACATTTTTTTGACACATTTACACCGAGCTGTGCTCTCAGAAACGCTCGAAACCCGCGATATCACGATTTTGGTGCTGTTCAATGTTTCGTTCACCACAGCTGTGCCAAACAACTTTTAACACATGGATCTTGTGTATTTAAGTAGAATGAAGGTTTTTGACACATTTGCACCGAGCTGTGCTCTCAGAAACGCTCGAAACACGCGATATCACGATTTTGGTGTTCTTCAATGTTTCGTTCGGCACAGCTGTGTCAGACAACTTTTAACGCATGCATATTGTGCATTTGAGTAGAATGAAGGTTTTTGACTTATTTCCACTGAGCTGTGGCTCTCAGAAACGCTCGAAACACGCGTAATCACGATTTTGGTGTTCTTCAATGTTTCGTTCGCCACAGCTGTGCCAGACAACTTTTAATACATGGATCTTGTGTATTTGAGGAGAATGAAGTTTTTTGATACATTTACACCGAGTTGTGCTCTCAGAAACGCTCGAAACACGCGATATCACGATTTTGGTGTTCTTCAATGTTTCGGTCGCCACAGCTGTGGCAGACAACTTTTAATACATGGATCGTGTGTATTTAAGTATAATGAAGGTTTTTGACACATTTACAACGAGCTGTGCTCTTAGAAACGCTCGAAACCCGCGATATCACGATTTTGGTGCTGTTCAATGTTTCGTTCACCACAGCTAAAATATGAAACTAAACAATTTTGTTGGTATAATAAAATAAAAATACACGGTATTTAAGTGCTTTTTATGTGCTTTCCGAATATCAAAGTCTCACATCCCTCGGTCGAACATTTCTCCAAATACCGCCCCTAAGGCCGGACCTCCCCTAAAATATGAAACTAAACAATTTTGTTGGTATAATAAAATAAAAATGCACAGTATTTAAGTGCTTTTTATGTGCTTTCGGAAAATCGAAGACACATCCCTCGGTCGAATATTTCTCCCAATACCACCCCTAAGGCCGGACCTACCCTAAAATATGAAACTAAACAATTTTGTTGGTATAATAAAATAAAAATGCACAGTATTTAAGTGCTTTTTATGTGCTTTCCGAATATCAAAGACTCACATCCCTCGGTCGAATATTTCTCTCAATACCACCCCTAAGGCCGTAATAAAATAAAAATGCACAGTATTTAAGTGCTTTTTATGTGCTTTCGGAAAATCGATGACTCACATCCCTCGGTCGAATATTTCTCCCAATACCACCCCTAAGGCCGGACTTCCCCTAAAATATGAAACTAAATAATTTTGTTGGTATAATAAAATAAAAAAACATGGTATTTGTGTTTTTATGTGCTTTTCGAATATCAAAGAATCACATCCCTCGGTCGAATATTTCTCCAAATACCGCCCCTAAGACCCGACCTACCCTGAAGTACGAAATTGAACTATTTTTTGATATCATAAAATAAAAATGCACAGTATTTAAGTGCTTTTTATGTGCTTTCCGAATATCGAAGACTCACATCCCTCGGTCGAATATTTCTCCAAATACCGCCCCTAAGGCCGGACCTACCCTAAAATATGAAACTAAACAATTTTGTTGGTATAATAAAATAAAAATGCACAGTATTTAAAAGCTTTTTATGTGCTTTCCGAATATCAAAGTCTCACATCCCTCGGTCGAACATTTCTCCAAATACCGCCCCTAAGGCCGGACCTCCCCTAAAATATGAAACTAAACAATTTTGTTGGTATAATAAAATAAAAATGCACAGTATTTAAGTGCTTTTTATGTGCTTTCGGAAAATCGAAGACACATCCCTCGGTCGAATATTTCTCCCAATACCACCCCTAAGGCCGCACCTACCCTAAAATATGAAACTAAACAATTTTGTTGGTATAATAAAATAAAAATGCACAGTATTTAAGTGCTTTTTATGTGCTTTCCGAATATCAAAGACTCACATCCCTCGGTCGAATATTTCTCTCAATACCACCCCTAAGGCCGGACCTCCCCTAAAATATGAAACTAAACAATTTTGTTGATATAATAAAATAAAAATGCACAGTATTTAAGTGCTTTTTATGTGCTTTCGGAAAATCGATGACTCACATCCCTCGGTCGAATATTTCTCCCAATACCACCCCTAAGGCCGGACTTCCCCTAAAATATGAAACTAAATAATTTTGTTGGTATAATAAAATAAAAAAACATGGTATTTGTGTTTTTATGTGCTTTTCGAATATCAAAGAATCACATCCCTCGGTCGAATATTTCTCCAAATACCGCCCCTAAGACCCGACCTACCCTGAAGTACGAAATTGAACTATTTTTTGATATCATAAAATAAAAATGCACAGTATTTAAGTGCTTTTTATGTGCTTTCCGAATATCGAAGACTCACATCCCTCGGTCGAATATTTCTCCAAATACCGCCCCTAAGGCCGGACCTACCCTAAAATATGAAACTAAACAATTTTGTTGGTATAATAAAATAAAAATGCACAGTATTTAAAAGCTTTTTATGTGCTTTCCGAATATCAAAGTCTCACATCCCTCGGTCGAACATTTCTCCAAATACCGCCCCTAAGGCCGGACCTCCCCTAAAATATGAAACTAAACAATTTTGTTGGTATAATAAAATAAAAATGCACAGTATTTAAGTGCTTTTTATGTGCTTTCGGAAAATCGAAGACTCACATCTCTCGGTCGAATATTTCTCCCAATACCACCCCTAAGGCCGGACCTACCCTAAAATATGAAACTAAACAATTTTGTTGGTATAATAAAATGAAAATACACGGCATTTAAGTGCTTTTTATATGCTTTCCGAATATCAAAGACTCACATCCCTCGGTCGAATATTTCTCCCAATACCACCCCTAAGGCCGGACCTCCCCTAAAATATGAAACTAAACAATTTTGTAGGTATAATAAAATAAAAATACACGGTATTTAAGTGCTTTTTATGTGCTTTCGGAAAATCGAAGACTCACATCCCCTGGTCGAATATTTCTCCAAATACCGCCCCTAAGGCCGGACCTACCCTAAAATATGAAACTAAACAATTTTGTTGGTATAATAAAATGAAAATGCACAGTATTTAAGTGCTTTTTATGTGCTTTCCGAATATCAAAGACTCACATCCCTCGGTTGAATATTTCTCCCAATACCACCCCTAAGGCCGGACCTTCCCTAAAATATGAAACTAAACAATTTTGTTATTATAATAAAATAAAAATGCACAGTATTTAAGTGCTTTTTATGTGCTTTCGGAAAATCGATGACTCACATCCCTCGGTCGAATATTTCTCCCAATACCACCCCTAAGGCCGGACTTCCCCTAAAATATGAAACTAAATAATTTTGTTGGTATAATAAAATAAAAAACATGGTATTTGTGTTTTTATGTGCTTTTCGAATATCAAAGAATCACATCCCTCGGTCGAATATTTCTCCAAATACCGCCCCTAAGACCCGACCTACCCTGAAGTACGAAATTGAACTATTTTTTGATATCATAAAATAAAAATGCACAGTATTTAAGTGCTTTTTATGTGCTTTCCGAATATCGAAGACTCACATCCCTCGGTCGAATATTTCTCCAAATACCGCCCCTAAGGCCGGACCTACCCTAAAATATGAAACTAAACAATTTTGTTGGTATAATAAAATAAAAATGCACAGTATTTAAAAGCTTTTTATGTGCTTTCCGAATATCAAAGTCTCACATCCCTCGGTCGAACATTTCTCCAAATACCGCCCCTAAGGCCGGACCTCCCCTAAAATATGAAACTAAACAATTTTGTTGGTATAATAAAATAAAAATGCACAGTATTTAAGTGCTTTTTATGTGCTTTCGGAAAATCGAAGACTCACATCCCTCGGTCGAATATTTCTCCCAATACCACCCCTAAGGCCGGACCTACCCTAAAATATGAAACTAAACAATTTTGTTGGTATAATAAAATGAAAATACACGGCATTTAAGTGCTTTTTATATGCTTTCCGAATATCAAAGACTCACATCCCTCGGTCGAATATTTCTCCCAATACCACCCCTAAGGCCGGACCTCCCCTAAAATATGAAACTAAACAATTTTGTAGGTATAATAAAATAAAAATACACGGTATTTAAGTGCTTTTTATGTGCTTTCGGAAAATCGAAGACTCACATCCCCTGGTCGAATATTTCTCCAAATACCGCCCCTAAGGCCGGACCTACCCTAAAATATGAAACTAAACAATTTTGTTGGTATAATAAAATGAAAATGCACAGTATTTAAGTGCTTTTTATGTGCTTTCCGAATATCAAAGACTCACATCCCTCGGTTGAATATTTCTCCCAATACCACCCCTAAGGCCGGACCTCCCCTAAAATATGAAACTAAACAATTTTGTTATTATAATAAAATAAAAATGCACAGTATTTAAGTGCTTTTTATGTGCTTTCGGAAAATCAAAGACTCACATCCCTCGGTCGAATATTTCTCCCAATACCACCCCTAAGGCCGGACCTCCCCTAAAATATGAAACTAAACAATTTTGTTATTATAATAAAATTAAAATGCACAGTATTTAAGTGCTTTTTATGTGCTTTCCGAATATCAAAGACTCACATCCCTCGGTCGAATATTTCTCCCAATACCACCCCTAAGGCCGGACCTACCCTAAAATATGAAACTAAACAATTTTGTTGGTATAATAAAATAAAAATGCACAGTATTTAAGTGCTTTTTATGTGCTTTCGGAAAATCAAAGACTCACATCCCTCGGTCGAATATTTCTCCCAATACCACCCCTAAGGCCGGACCTCCCCTAAAATATGAAACTAAACAATTTTGTTGGTATAATAAAATAAAAATACACGGTATTTAAGTGCTTTTTATGTGCTTTCCGAATATCAAAGTCTCACATCCCTCGGTCGAACATTTCTCCAAATACCGCCCCTAAGGCCGGACCTCCCCTAAAATATGAAACTAAACAATTTTGTTGGTATAATAAAATAAAAATGCACAGTATTTAAGTGCTTTTTATGTGCTTTCGGAAAATCGAAGACACATCCCTCGGTCGAATATTTCTCCCAATACCACCCCTAAGGCCGGACCTCCCCTAAAATATGAAACTAAACAATTTTGTTGATATAATAAAATAAAAATGCACAGTATTTAAGTGCTTTTTATGTGCTTTCGGAAAATCGATGACTCACATCCCTCGGTCGAATATTTCTCCCAATACCACCCCTAAGGCCGGACTTCCCCTAAAATATGAAACTAAATAATTTTGTTGGTATAATAAAATAAAAAAACATGGTATTTGTGTTTTTATGTGCTTTTCGAATATCAAAGAATCACATCCCTCGGTCGAATATTTCTCCAAATACCGCCCCTAAGACCCGACCTACCCTGAAGTACGAAATTGAACTATTTTTTGATATCATAAAATAAAAATGCACAGTATTTAAGTGCTTTTTATGTGCTTTCCGAATATCGAAGACTCACATCCCTCGGTCGAATATTTCTCCAAATACCGCCCCTAAGGCCGGACCTACCCTAAAATATGAAACTAAACAATTTTGTTGGTATAATAAAATGAAAATACACGGCATTTAAGTGCTTTTTATATGCTTTCCGAATATCAAAGACTCACATCCCTCGGTCGAATATTTCTCCCAATACCACCCCTAAGGCCGGACCTCCCCTAAAATATGAAACTAAACAATTTTGTAGGTATAATAAAATAAAAATACACGGTATTTAAGTGCTTTTTATGTGCTTTCGGAAAATCGAAGACTCACATCCCCTGGTCGAATATTTCTCCAAATACCGCCCCTAAGGCCGGACCTACCCTAAAATATGAAACTAAACAATTTTGTTGGTATAATAAAATGAAAATGCACAGTATTTAAGTGCTTTTTATGTGCTTTCCGAATATCAAAGACTCACATCCCTCGGTTGAATATTTCTCCCAATACCACCCCTAAGGCCGGACCTCCCCTAAAATATGAAACTAAACAATTTTGTTATTATAATAAAATAAAAATGCACAGTATTTAAGTGCTTTTTATGTGCTTTCGGAAAATCAAAGACTCACATCCCTCGGTCGAATATTTCTCCCAATACCACCCCTAAGGCCGGACCTCCCCTAAAATATGAAACTAAACAATTTTGTTATTATAATAAAATTAAAATGCACAGTATTTAAGTGCTTTTTATGTGCTTTCCGAATATCAAAGACTCACATCCCTCGGTCGAATATTTCTCCCAATACCACCCCTAAGGCCGGACCTACCCTAAAATATGAAACTAAACAATTTTGTTGGTATAATAAAATAAAAATGCACAGTATTTAAGTGCTTTTTATGTGCTTTCGGAAAATCAAAGACTCACATCCCTCGGTCGAATATTTCTCCCAATACCACCCCTAAGGCCGGACCTCCCCTAAAATATGAAACTAAACAATTTTGTTGGTATAATAAAATAAAAATACACGGTATTTAAGTGCTTTTTATGTGCTTTCCGAATATCAAAGTCTCACATCCCTCGGTCGAACATTTCTCCAAATACCGCCCCTAAGGCCGGACCTCCCCTAAAATATGAAACTAAACAATTTTGTTGGTATAATAAAATAAAAATGCACAGTATTTAAGTGCTTTTTATGTGCTTTCGGAAAATCGAAGACACATCCCTCGGTCGAATATTTCTCCCAATACCACCCCTAAGGCCGGACCTCCCCTAAAATATGAAACTAAACAATTTTGTTGATATAATAAAATAAAAATGCACAGTATTTAAGTGCTTTTTATGTGCTTTCGGAAAATCGATGACTCACATCCCTCGGTCGAATATTTCTCCCAATACCACCCCTAAGGCCGGACTTCCCCTAAAATATGAAACTAAATAATTTTGTTGGTATAATAAAATAAAAAAACATGGTATTTGTGTTTTTATGTGCTTTTCGAATATCAAAGAATCACATCCCTCGGTCGAATATTTCTCCAAATACCGCCCCTAAGACCCGACCTACCCTGAAGTACGAAATTGAACTATTTTTTGATATCATAAAATAAAAATGCACAGTATTTAAGTGCTTTTTATGTGCTTTCCGAATATCGAAGACTCACATCCCTCGGTCGAATATTTCTCCAAATACCGCCCCTAAGGCCGGACCTACCCTAAAATATGAAACTAAACAATTTTGTTGGTATAATAAAATAAAAATGCACAGTATTTAAAAGCTTTTTATGTGCTTTCCGAATATCAAAGTCTCACATCCCTCGGTCGAACATTTCTCCAAATACCGCCCCTAAGGCCGGACCTCCCCTAAAATATGAAACTAAACAATTTTGTTGGTATAATAAAATAAAAATGCACAGTATTTAAGTGCTTTTTATGTGCTTTCGGAAAATCGAAGACTCACATCCCTCGGTCGAATATTTCTCCCAATACCACCCCTAAGGCCGGACCTACCCTAAAATATGAAACTAAACAATTTTGTTGGTATAATAAAATGAAAATACACGGCATTTAAGTGCTTTTTATATGCTTTCCGAATATCAAAGACTCACATCCCTCGGTCGAATATTTCTTCCAATACCACCCCTAAGGCCGGACCTCCCCTAAAATATGAATCTAAACAATTTTGTAGGTATAATAAAATAAAAATACACGGTATTTAAGTGCTTTTTATGTGCTTTCGGAAAATCGAAGACTCACATCCCCTGGTCGAATATTTCTCCAAATACCGCCCCTAAGGCCGGACCTACCCTAAAATATGAAACTAAACAATTTTGTTGGTATAATAAAATGAAAATGCACAGTATTTAAGTGCTTTTTATGTGCTTTCGGAAAATCAAAGACTCACATCCCTCGGTCGAATATTTCTCCCAATACCACCCCTAAGGCCGGACCTCCCCTAAAATATGAAACTAAACAATTTTGTTATTATAATAAAATAAAAATGCACAGTATTTAAGTGCTTTTTATGTGCTTTCCGAATATCAAAGACTCACATCCCTCGGTCGAATATTTCTCCCAATACCACCCCTAAGGCCGGACCTACCCTAAAATATGAAACTAAACAATTTTGTTGGTATAATAAAATAAAAATGCACAGTATTTAAGTGCTTTTTATGTGCTTTCGGAAAATCAAAGACTCACATCCCTCGGTCGAATATTTCTCCCAATACCACCCCTAAGGCCGGACCTCCCCTAAAATATGAAACTAAACAATTTTGTTGGTATAATAAAATAAAAATGCACAGTATTTAAGTGCTTTTTATGTTCTTTCCGAATATCAAAGACTCACATCTTTCGGTCAAATATTTCTCTGAATACAACCCCTAAGGCCCGACCTACCCTGAAGTACGAAATTGAACTATTTTTTGATATCATAAAATAAAAATGCACAGTATTTAAGTGCTTTTTATGTGCTTTCTTAATATCAAAGACTCACATTCCTCGGTCGAATATTTCTCCAAATACCGCCCCTAAGGCTCGACCTACCCTGAAATACGAAATTGAACTATTTTTTTGATATCATAAAATTAAAATAGACAATATTTAAGTGCTATTTATGTGCTTCCCGAATATTTAAGAAAGAATGGTGTAATTCGAAAATTCGTCCAGATAGTCCCCTCAACAGACTTAAGTCACCCTGAAAATAGAACTTAATCTACTGTCTCGGGGACAGATGTGACTGCACCACATTTAAGGAGGTAGTCTCGCGGACAGTTCAAATCGCATAAATTCGAGAAAAGTGCGAGAATTGCAAACACTTCTCGATTGTCTAAAGATCTGAAAAATGTATGCACACTAAAGGTATTGAAAATATTAATTTGGCATAATAATAATTCCAAAATGTTATTAATAAATTGTTCAAAAAAAATGGTTCAACAAATATTTCGGTGACCCAAGTTTTTTTGTCGATGAAAATGATTCCTTCATTTGTCTGAATACGTATGAATTTTTTTCAGATTTTTAAGTAATCTTTGAAAATTCACATATTTTCCATGTAAAAACACACAAATTTCAAAGATTACTTAAAAATCTGAAAAAAATTCATACGTATTCAGACAAATGAAGGAATCATTTTCATCCACAAAAAAACTTGGGTCACCGAAATATTCGTTGAACCATTTTTTTTAAATGAATTTGTTAATAACATTTTGGATTTATTATTATGCCAAATTAATATTTTTAATACCTTTAGTGTGTATACATTTTTTCAGATTTTTAGACAATCGAGAAGTGTTTGCAATTCTTTCGCACTTTTCTCGAATTTATGCGATTTGAACTGTCCGCCAGACAGTTCAAAAGCATCCTTAAGTGCTTTTTCTGTGCTTTCCCAATTTAAAATACACACACCCCTCAGTCGAGAATTTTTCCAAATACCACCCCTAAAGCCCAAAATACCCTCTTTTTTTATATCATGAAATTAAAATACACAATAGTTAAGTGCTATTTGTGCTTTTCAAAGATCCAAGAAAGAATACCCTAATTCTCAAAAGCGCCCAGATAGAACCTTTGACAGGCTTATTTCACCCGGAATTAGAACTTAATCTATTTTCTCAGGAACAGGTGTAACCGTACCACATTCATGTGCTTTCCTAATATCAAAGAAACACCCCTCAGTCGAAAATTTCTCTATGTACCACACCTAAAGCCTGACGTGCCGTAAAGTATGAAATTGATCTATTTTTTATATCACCAAATTAAAATGCACAGTATTTTGTGTAAGTGCTTTTTATGTGCTTTTCGAATATCCTAGAGACAATCCCCTAATTTGTAAATCTTCGAGATATCACCTCTAACGTACTCAAGCCACTCCGATACAAGCTATAATTTTAATAGGTTTTTACAGGTTGATTCGTAATTATATTGTCGTTCATCCACTATTGCAGACGATAACGTGCGTTCTAAGTTGTGTAAATAGAAACAGGCGTAATCATTAAGAGGATAATAGAATATAATTATTGGCATTATTTTCTTTTTAGGTCTATCCTAAGCAATTGGTCATTTTTCACGGCTGAAATACTTGACAAACTTGTAGTACAAAAACACTCGTATAGTTGACCGGTCCTTTCATTTATTTTCGTATTTTGTTTCTACATGAGTTGCTGCGTCTATATATACAGTGTAATTCCTACAAAATGTACCTAACATTGCCAACAGTTAGACAATAATTTACAGAAATAGATCGTAGAGATGCATAGATTCATCGGCTTTCTTCGTATGCACAGTTGACTCGGTCTCGATTATTTCTGTCATTTATTTAAGGGGGTCGACTCAGTCAAAAAAGTATATTTTTATTATAAGGGCGACTTTTTCCCTTACCGATGAAAACATTTGTTGTAGGGATTTATCGTAGGGATTCATTGTAGAAATGAATAATAGGGATTTTTTTTAATGGTTCTTAAAACCAAGTTGGAAAATAATTTGTAAAAAGTTATGATCAAGTTGGCTTCAGCGACATGGATATTTTAAAGTACTAGGCTAATCACATGCGCTGGCGCGCGTTCCTGAAAAACTTTTGCGCTGCTGCGCTCTTATAAAAGGTTACGCGCGCTGCTGCGCCCGTCGTCTTATGTCAAATTTGACATCAAACTGATTTTGTTTACCACGGACTTCCCTGGCCACCAACCAATCACAGCTCGAATAGCTTGCTAACAATGCTTTCCGTTACTCATGAACTTTTTAATTAAAAGAGGAATCATTTTCTTTTAAATTGCTACAATTAATTTATAGGAAATGTGATTGCGAAGAGATTGAGACTTAGCGTTGGCCAATCGTATGATTAGTTTTCTCTGCACTACGTGCAGAATAATAAACCAATATTTCTGGTTTCAAAGCAACCTGTGACCCACCTGTGAGTCCAATGACAAAAAATTCTTCAGTGTGATTCTAAAAGAATTTAATTATTTCAAATTTTTTCATTGGCGAGGAAGAAAGTAGCCATTTTAATAAAATAGTACATTACGTTACAAGGGAGGGAAATGCAACTTTTCACCGTGTGAAGTTTGATGTGTGAAGTCAGAAATTCACACGAGTTATCACACGAGTTTATCTATTAGCTCGTGCTGCAACCTTACACTCGTGAGAAACAGTTTTTCCGCACTCATATCGTAATGTACTATTACTGCACAAGGCGTAAAAATGGGGGTTATACACACGCGGAGCGTGCGTAAAAAGTCCATTATTGCACCGAGTGAAATAAGGTATTTTCGGGTTCGTAGCTACATCCGGATTTTCTTACAAAGAAAACGAGCCGCCCATGGACAGTCCCGAGGAGACGGACCTGGTTGTGAAGATGTTCAGAGCATCGCCGATAATTCTCGTTGACAAAGTGAAGGCCCCGACCCTCGTATGCATCGATAGCGACGATTTTCACGATCCATCGTCGCAGGGTAAACATTGGTATCACCGTCTCTAGGCGGACGGCGTTCGGACCAAGTGAGTTTTTCCGCCAATCGGCGATGATTCACGGAAAATCGATACTTGATTGATTTTTAAAAAATGAAAGTTTCACGATGATTATAACTGTATTAATTATTCCACGCCGACTTCAATAGGATGCTCGTTTACGAGAATAACCACTCGATGGCGTCAGTTAGCACGGAGATTGATTTCGTCGTAAACACCGCAATTTGATTCGAAAATCATCTCCGCGCCGGCAAAGAGATGAATTCCATCTCGATGGACACCTCGGTCACCGAATGAAATACCAAAGGATCGCGTTTCTCACGTTTTTGCCAACGAAATTTCAACGTTCATTAACCCCCCCCGTTTGCAATTACAATTCCGTTGAACTCAAAGCTCGTCGTGTATCTTCTTAGCAATAATTTACTAGTATCGTACTACAAGATGAAGTATAAATATCGATAACGGCAAGGTATTGAACAAATTAAGATAAATAAACAAAAGAAAATGAAAGCTATGTGCAGTCATTTTTTATTACCTTTTCAATTTCATTATTACAATTTAATTATTTACATTCGTTCGTTGATAGAGATTCATCAAACGATATTGGTTATATATCGAGACATGATGATGATACTGGACAACGAAATGCACAATCTCAACTTATTCGTACTATCTTCAACCGAAGTCGTGGCCTTTTTTGGTCCGCGTTGTTCGTAAGTATTTATCAATGTACAGTGGAACCCCTGGACATTACATAGAGCTAAGGCGGGTGGTTTTTATCCGAAGAGCACTTGGCCGACTCGATTGCACCTTGCCTGTTCACGCGTCGGCATCGTTGTAGCGAAAATTTTCAAAGAATATAAAAATACTATTTACGATGCAGCCTTCCTTTCAATCTCACAAATCTTTTGTCCCGAATAGATCCACGGCGGATCGTCGTTCGACACTTTGCCCGGCGTAAAAACGCGTATCACTGCGGATAAAACTGATATCCCATATACAAACTATATATATAAATACTACATACGCATGTGTAGTTAATGTATATGGAAATTAGATTCATACATACGATATAAAAATCACTTTTCCATCGGTAGAAAATTACTATATTATGTGAACTGTTACGTAGATTCCGAAAGAAAAACCCAACAAAAGTCGACGCTGCTTTCGGTTTGTGCGCCGCGCGTTTACGCGTCGATGTTCACGATCAGCGACTCGCATTCCGTTCAATGGAATCGTGTGGAGGGACGAAAAATATCTGTCGCGTCTCGCGAAACGTTGGACCCCCGGTGATCGTTAAATAATTATTAAGTAGTGGACGGATTGACGGAAGAGGAGGGACGGAAGAACCGCGACTTCGAGCATCGGCGAAACGGCGACCAAGGGATGACTCGCGGCCTTGGCGGCCTCGCGATGCCCACGGGGCGATCTGCCCTCGTGGAGATTCCGCCCCGCGCAGTCCGACGACTAGCACAATTTCTTGTGCCACGGTTCCTAAAGTTTAATAATAATAATAATAATAAATAAATTATATAGGATAAATAAAATAAGTGTATAATTAAAAGTAATGAATGCTTGACATCTCTGGAGGGCATCGTGCTGAACTCTTCTGCAATCGGCTGACATCTTCGGCACGGTGCCCTCGCCCTGAGCTCTGAAGGATTTTTATGACGAGCATCGCCCTCGCCATCGTCCTCGCGGGTCCTCGAAGAGCGGCTCGTCCGACAGATTCCCGAGCGAGTAGATGGACCACTTCTTCCGCGGTATCCGCGATGCCTTCGGCATGATCACCGTCGAGTCCGCCGTTGCCGCTAGTGTCTTCTTCGCGTCCTGATCGGTCACTTTGGCGCTCTCCACCGACGAGCTGCTCAGGCATCGCTGCGTCTCGCAATACGCTGTCGAGGGATTTAACCTGTTGAGCTTGCTTGGCAGTGGCGGAACGAACGTACCGTTTTCCAAATCGTCTTCTATGAGACCCTCTGCGAATAAATCGTCTTATGAATTAAATACAGTTTTATATTTTTTAAATCAGCGTTCTTACTCGATTAACTTTAAAAAAAGAGGTTTCTCTTAATCAATTGAATATTTACTGTCGAATTAAGAAAATATTAGGAGTATTGAAAAAAAGAAATTTTTTATAAATCTAATTTCCTGCTGACTCGAGGCACTCGCCTATTTTGTCAAATATCAAAAAGATTGAGTCGAAGATCGCAAGTGATTGATTGTCGGCAATCGCGCTTTGATTCAGTGAAAAAATCCATAAATAGCTACTAGTTTCAGAAAATTGTATCTCAAAGATCAACTGAGGTTAATTAAGAAGATAGTCTCGCGGGCAGTTCAAATCGCATAAATTCGAGAAAAGTGCCACAGAATTGCAAACACTTCTCGATAGTCTAAAAATCTGAAAAAATGTATGCACACTAAAAGTATGGAGAAAATTAATTATGCATAATAATAATTCCAAAATGTTATTAACAAATTCATTTTAAAAAAATTGTTCAACAAATATATCGGGGACCCAAGTTTTTTTGTGGATGAAAATGATTCCTTCGTTTTTCTGAATACGTATGAATTATTTCAGATATTAGAGTTAACTTTGAATTTTCACATATTTTCCATGTAAAAAAACACAAATTTCAAAGATTACTTAAAAATCTGAAAAAATTCATACGTATTGCTCCAAACTTCCAGCCTGATTCTCGCCCGACCAGCCTGATTCTCGCCCGACACGCCGGCCGGGTTTCACGAGGGTTCTTCAACACCTTTCGAGCAGTTTGTCGCTAGCTTGTCGGCATCGGGCTCTGGCACTGGCTCCGTTGGCTGAACCCCACAGGGAAGACCTCTGCAAAAAAACACAATAAAAATTATTGACAAAATTAGAAACTACTGACAGAGCCTGTAGTCAGCTATTTCAAATTATCAGTGACTGCAGATAAATGAACGTAGAGAAACAGTTATCGAAAGAAGTCATGAAACATCACAAGAGAAAAAAAACTTTGGACAGAGCGCTTTCGACAGTGGAAACAGCTCTACCATGTGTCAGTGAATGCTCGGTGTAAAGGTTTTTCTCTTAAGGAGTTTCAAAACTTCTTTCGACAAATGTTTCTCTGTACACACTTTTCAGCAGCCACCGATCAGCTGACGAAGCCTGTCGACAGCTATTTCAGGTTATCGGTGACTACAGAAAAGTAAGAAGAGATAAACATTTGTCGATAGAAGTTTTGGAAGTACGCAAGAGAACAATTTTTACTGAAAGCACTCGCTGACACATGACAAGTCTGTTTCCACTGTCGAAAGCACTCAGTCCAAAGTTTTTTTTTCTCTTGTGATGTTTCAAGACTTTTTTCGATAACTGTTTCTCTTTTCTCATTTTTCTGCAGTCACCGATCTAATCAAGCTATCCGCAGGCTTTGTCAGCTTATCGGTGTCATGTGTCATGTGTCGGCGAGTGCTTTCAGCAAAAATTGTTCTCTTGCATAGTTCCAAAACTTCTATCGACAAATGTTTCTCTCTTCTTACTTTTCTGCAGTCACCGATAACCTGAAATAGCTGTCAACAGGCTTTGTCAGCTTATCGGTGGCTGCAGAAAAGTATGTAGAGAGAAACATTTTTCAAAAGAAGTTTTGAAATTCCACAAGAGAAAAAACGTTAGATACAGATCTACCATGTGTCACCGAGTGCTCTGTGTAAAGTTTTTTCTCTTCAGCAGTTTTGAAAATTCTTTCGACAAATGTTTTTCTCTACACATTTTCTGCAGCCACCGATAAGCTGACAAATCCTGTCGACAGCTATTTCAGGTTATCGGTGACTACAGAAAAGTGAGAGGATAGAAACATTTGTCGATGAAGTTTTGAAAGTCCACAAGAGACAATTTTTCACTGAGAGCTCTCGCTGACTCATGGCAGAGCTATTTCCACTGTTAAACGCAATCTATGAAAAGTTTTTTTTTTTTTTCATTTTCCAGAACATGTTTCTCTTCGCACTATTTTATATAGCCTATGGACAGCTATTACAGCTCATCGGTGGCTACAGAAAAGTGCAAAGAGAAACATTTGCATGTAGGTACGAACACGTTTTATTTATTACCGTTCATTCATGCTGAGGTTGAAGCTGCGGTTCGGTGCTGCGGCAGAGGCTCCTTGCTCTGTTGCTGACGATCTGTCGTTGCTGATAATGAAAAACATCCACTCATTTCACTGTTTCACTTACTAAATGCACTTTATTTGATTTAATCGTGATTTCTTTGACCGAAGAGCCGTCTTCGAACAGCGACGAACTTGTCTCCAAAACAAACGTGTGGCCGTACGCATGCGTTGCCGACTGACGGCTGGCTGATGATCCGAGAGATGGCGCTAGTGTACTTATCCCCGCGGGTGCGCGCAAATGCAAGAGCAATGTTGTAAGGCTGTTTCCTCTGTTGTTTTTACATCCGTTTCCATGAAGCAAAGTTTTAAATGTTTTTTTTTATCGTGTATGGGCTGATCTTTGGGCTGCGCGATAAGGGCAACAGAAGTTTTGTGATTTCTCGGAGGGTAAATGAATCTGTAAAATTGAGCAAGTCGTAGTAACTCGGGTCAACTACAATAATGAACAAATAAATAATCGCATTCATTAGTCTACATTTTTTATAAATTTGTGTTCTATTATTGTTAATGATGGCGCGAAAGACTGCGCACCACTCTGTTTTACCGATTCACTTACCCTCGGAAAAATTACAGAACTGTATCTCTTGTACTGCCTCGACCGCACAGCCCAAAAATCACGCACGATTAAAGCAAACATTTCAAGCATTATTTCATTGAAATAGATGCAAAAACAATGGAGGTAACAGCTTTTAAAAATTGCATTTGCACTTACGCGTAACCGGCTAACCCATAGCTGGCTGAAGGTGCGAGAGATGGCGCTAGTCCCGAAAACAATTCGAAAACTGTCGCTAGCGCCATCTCTCGCACCGTAAGCCAGCCATCAGTCAGTCGGCTACGCGTGAAATTCCTCTTAAAACTTGGCGCCTTCCCTAACGGACAATAACAACTCCGCGCGTGCGCAGCATTACTCGGGCGGTAGAGCCCCAAACCGGTGCCGGTTTGTTTACGTTTTTTACTAGTCGCGCCAAGGCTCTCCCCCACCTCCCCCACCTCAACTGGCAGTCGAGTGATACTCGTCAGCGCACGTTTTTTTCATTGTTCCAAATGCCGGTAATGCATGCGCACGTTGTTTCATTCTCGCAATAAAATCTTCACGAAGATGAGTGACGAAGATTCAAGTGAACCGCTCATGAAAAAATCGAAACGAGGGCGGCCGCGAAACATCGATGAAAAAGTGATCTTCAACGGTTTGTTGAAATTTAAGGACCGGATGAGCCCCAATGGAGACGGCAAACTCGTGTCAAAGAAAGACAATGTGTGGAAAGACATCGCGAAGGAGGTAAATTACGTGAAAACAGAAGCGGCTCTCTACGCATACGTCTCCTGCAATCAGGACGACGTGAGAAGAAAGCTGTGGACACATTTTGCAGACAGCGATGAATCTTCTGACGAATCAGACAATGGCCCGGAGAAAAGTGTTGTCGTTGACGAACTTTTGGATAATTCGGTATTGTCGTGCAACGCTGATGAGGGCGGCGAGGCCATCACCTTCGCTATTAATGTACCGGCGATGCAGTTCGACAAACTCGTCGAAACGCGTGTGACGTTTCTGCGAAATAAGCAGCCGAGACGTGTGAAGAAATTTTTGAAGGGTCAGTATATATAAACAGTATGTTGCGTGACAAAGGCCGAATGTTGACGGTTACGACGAGTATGAAGTTCGTCGTCCGAGTGAAGCGACATATAAAACGCGAGATAAATTTAAAAAAATTAATGCGTAAAAAATTAAGCTCATCGTCATGAGCTTGAAATATACTAAAAAGACAACTATTAGAGGCCTTCGGCCTATTAGAAAAAAAAACAAAAATAAACGCTTTAATATTCAATACAATTACTAATTTTGGTGTATTGAGAAATCATTGTTAAGCCACAAAGTAATTGGCCTCTGCAGTCAAGTTTCGTAGGCATAGTTGATTTCTGTAGCCAAGTACGTAGGCAGTTGTTGATCGCAGTCAAGTGCGAAGGCATTTGTTGGTCTCTGCAGTCAAGTGCGAAGGCATTTGTTGGTCTCCGCAGTCAAGTGCGAAGGGAGAGTAGTTGATCTCTGCCTTTGAACTAGACTGCGGAGACATACAACTGCTATCGCATTTGACAATGTGGTTTAACTATGATTTTTCGTTGCATCGAAATTACAGACTGGTTTAAATATTTAAGCGTTTATTTTTGTATGTTTTCTCTAACATACCGATAGTCACCAATTGTGGTACTTTTCATGTATATTTTCGTAAACCTCGAAAAGCCATTGGAATTCACGAGCCAAAAATTGTCATTATTCTCATTAAAAATCATTAATAATTTTTCGATTTAAATACGTTTTTCAAGTGCATTTTTTATTACTGTAATGACCATCGATATTCTCATCGCTTTCCTTGATCTCAAAAAAATTTCAAAAAAAAAAAATTGAAATTGAAAAAAAAAATTGAAATTGAAAAAAAAATTGAAATTGAATACTTCAGATAAATCGATCAAGGGATTCAAATTTTATTGTGTTGAATCTTTTCAAAAGTCGCCAAAAATGAAGATTAAATTTCTGTTTTACGATGAGTTATGATAATGAATCTGTTTGTAATATTATAATCAAAATCGTAAAAATGTATAAAAAGTTTCTTACGCAAAAGATGCATTCTGAAGCAAGTTTTAAGCTGTCGATATGTTGTTCAGCAATGTAGATAATACAATAAGAATCAAGCAGAGATGATGAATTCAATGGCTTTAGATTTTTTTCAAGAGAGTATTTTGATTTGTTTAATACTGATTTTTCAAAAAAATCGGATTAGTATAAAATAAAAAATTAACTTTTGAGATTAAGTCTGTCTTTTTACCAAATTTTTAGGTGAGTGGCAGCTTTTCATCACCGAAAAGATCTGGGCGAATACGAGGCTGAAGTGTGGATGGAATTTCAAATACCACCACCTGAGCACCGACTGCTCGTCTGGGGTGATTAAGGGTTCCTGCAAATGCGGATCGGAACTGAATTGTATCATCGAACGCAACGACGGCGTCGTCACGATAAGTTGTTCGACGGTCATTCCCGAAGGAGAACGTCACTGCGGAAAGCGGTACGTAAGAGGTACGTCGAGGGTACAGCTTGGCGAAAAGTTACGCGGCAAGTCGGCGCATGTCGTTCGTGCGCAAATGGCTGACGAGATGATGGAAGATGATGATGCGGAACCTCCACATCTGCCCACATCGCCGACTATGCGCACGATAAAATCCCAACGCCGCAGGCAGGAATTTCTGCACCAAAACCCAATAATCGCTTTGGATATTTTGGGTTCAACGACGATGAAAGATGAAATATCGTGGATAGGGTACAACCCTTTTTTTGTTCACTACGCAACGAAACATCAACGTACCCTCTACGAAAAAATACCCACACGAGAACACACGACTCTTGCCATCGACGCAACTGGGTCAATCTTTTTCCCGATCAGTCGAGACCACGGGTCAAAGTCGGGACCACTGTTTTTGTACATAGGAGTTCTCGGCAGTAGCTCGAAACCGTACACGGTTACCCAGATGATCAGCGAAATACACACGACGGGCGCAATTCAGTTCTGGTTGGAGCAGTGGATCGAGAGATGGGGTTCGGTGTCCCCGAAAGAAGTCGTTAGCGATTGCTCTTCAGCGCTTTTGGGAGCATTAGTCCGAGCCTTCTCGAAGCATGACACCGTGAACGAATACGCTGACGAATTCTTCGCCGATGAATACACAACACCGTACTGCTACATCAGGATCGATATTGCTCACATTATGAAAATATTTGCAACTTCACTTCGTGATGTCCGGCGGGAAGTCGCGAGATTTTATATGGTCGGTATCGGGAAACTGACGCTATGCCGTAAAGAAGAGGAAGCTGAACGACTGGTACGTGCGTTGCTGACGATTTCGCGCAGCCCAAACTGCGGAAATTCATCCGGTAGCAAAATATCGGCCTGCGAAAAGCAGAAACGATTTGTAGAGCAATTGATCACGACGAACGTTATGGAGGAAATTGGTCTCGACGATGATTATAATGACCAAATCGAAAGTGTTGATTTGGCTGATCCACGCAGCCAAGCTGAGCCAAGTCAGTGGCGTGAATGGGGCCGCAAAATTGATGTCTCCGCAAAGAAAGAGATAAACAATTCACCGGGAACGGAGATAAATGCCCATTGGCTTCCGAAATTCGCCGACCAGCTGATTGAGAGACTCAAGTGGTTGCCATTATGGAGCTGCATCACTCGTGATAGTCATGGATATGGAAGGTGTCCAGCGTCATCTGCTATCGTCGAGGCTGAGTTCGGAATAATTAAGAATCTCGTTCTCAAGGACGCTGATCTGCCCATGCGGCCAGACGAATTCATAGCACTTCATAAAAGTTATGTCGATGGCCGAAGTAAATTAAAGGAAGCTGATATCGAAGTCGAGCGCCAGCATAGCGAACGGAGGAAGACGCGTGGAAGCAAAGACGATGCAAGCAACACTGAAAGCATCATGGAGGGCAGCGATAGTCATGAAGCAGGAAATCTTCCACACTTCGATTCGGATGGCAGTCAAAATCAAGCATCACGATTCAGTTCCTTCGAATCTGTTCCTGCTCATAGCTCCTCGATAGAGAAGTCGACGACGGAGCCCCGATGCCCAGCGTGTGAAAACGGCGATATGCCGGGCGGAGCGCATCGCTGTATGGTAATTATCTTCAGCCCATGACATTTTTTAAGGAGTCTTCTGAAAGTCATGAAAATTACATTGGTTTTCCGTTGCAACGGTAAAACTTGTTAATTATTTTTGGTCAAGCTCATCGCCGCAAATAAATTTTTCTATATTTCAGATCTGCGACGAAGCAGTACACGTGTTCGAGCCATGCTCACGCGCGATCGAGGGATCTGAAGAAGGCTACGGCGAAAAACGTGTTTGCTCGATTTGCGCGCAGAGCGCAAATTCGCAGAAGCTCCTCGAATCGCAAGCTGCCGAAAATGGGGGAAACGAAGTGGCGCTTCACGAAAGGAAAAATAAAAGATTGGCGCGGACTAGGAGTGCTGCCGGTCCTTTGCCAACCCTAAAGCCGACACCGAAACCAAAGCCACTGCAGAAGGCGAAGCGACCGTCGAAGGATGACGAGGGAGGTGAAAAAACGAACGGAAAAGTGACGCCGGTTGCGCAATTGACAGAGAAGTCGACGACGGAGACCACATGCCCAGCGTGTGAAAACGGCGATATGCCGGGCGGAGCGCATCGCTGTATGGTAATTATCTTCAGCCCATGACATTTTTTAAGGAGTCTTCTGAAAGTCATGAAAATTACATTGGTTTTCCGTTGCAACGGTAAAACTTGTTCATTATTTTTGGTCAAGCTCATCGCCGCAAATAAATTTTCCTAATTTTACTTCATGTTTCAAATTACATAGATGAATCAAATTTACCTTGTAATGTCATATTTTTTACTACGAAAATTATTCAGTCCAACTGCAGAAATTTGCGTGCGAAGTTCTGGCGCTGAAGATACACTCACTTTTGCAGAAGACTTTTTTCACGGAACAGAATCTTATTAGATTTTCTCTGTATCTGTATGTACGATTTTGACAAGGAAATTCTGTAATCTTCGTTCATCGACTTCTTACGAAGAAAATTAGATCATGCATTACCAATTCCGCACAATATTGCAAACTCAACTTAAAAAGTTGACAGTTAAAAAAAAATTTACACGGGTAAATTTTTAACGAAATTAATGTTTTTTAAGTGATAGAAAAATGAAGTAGCATGGTTTTACATGTGCAATAGCACCACTTTCATGATTTGCAGCCGACTTAGTACCGTTCATATCCCATTTTATGATTTAATGCCATTTTCATTAATTTTTCTATATTTCAGATTTGTGACGAAGCTGTACACGTTTTCGAGCCATGCTCACTCCCAATCGAAGGAATTGAAGAAGGCTACGGCCAAAAACGTGTTTGTTCAACATGCGCTCGAAAACCAAATTCGCAGAAACTTCTTGAATCGCGAGCCGTAGAAAATTGGGGAAATCAGGTGGTTCTGCACGAAAAGAAAAGTAGAAGATTGGCGCTAAAAAAGCTATCGCAGAAAGATAAGCGACCGTCGAAGACTGACGACGGAGGTAAAGAAACAAAAGGAAAAGTGACGCCGGTTGCGCAATCACGAGGGAAATACCTCCAAGCGACCTACAACGCTGACCAATTCCTTCTCACTGGCAAGCTCACATCGGTCCCCATCCTTAAGAGCGGAAGTGAAATGAAATTGAAGCCAATTCGCAAAGGCGATAAAAAATTTGACTTCACGAACACATGCGCGTTCGACAGCCTTTTTCAATTGACGCTTACCGCGTCGTTTGACTCGGAACTCTTCTTCACAAATTCAGTGAAATCAAACGCGGGACACGACCCGTTCATGAAAATGGTTTGCGACGTCCATAATCGCAAAATTACGGTTGCGTCGTATCGCCAACGAGCAAATATACTCAGCGACTTGTTCGCACCTGCAGGACATCCCGAACTCGACTGTATTTTGATAAAATGTGACTGCACAGTGGCGACAATTTGTCGAAAGGTGTACAAAAATGTACCGTGCTTCGAGGAAACATCGACGTGCTCCGCTGATTGTCCTCAACGTGTCAGCTGTTATCCCCTCTTGACCATGAATTTATCAGCACTGACGAGTTCTGCGTACAACGAAAGTATAACGGACGAGATATGCGTAGACCGCATAAGGGGATGTCCGAACGACGAGTGCCGCGGAGTCGTCACGACGGCTTTAAAGACAACCGGTTAGTTTTCAATTGTGATTACACATTTATTCATCCGATAAAATAATTGATTGACGATTTTTAAAATACGATCTTCCTTTTTCCTATAGAGTTGTGTTGACATGTTGATTTTTAAAAATATTCGTGAATTGAAGAGAATTTATATATATATGGCAAAAACAAATCTTTTTTAAATCCTTGAATTTCATTTAAGTTATCTTATGCGTCTTTGTAGAATCGAATGCCTCTCTGTAGCCGTTTTTATTTTTTTAATTCACATTTTTAATCTGTCCGACTACTTTTCTTGCGGGTATGCTTAAAAAATCAATTCTTCGAGGGGTAGGTTTAGCTAGAATAAAGTGCTGTTCTTTTTAAATGTCATGCATAAACTGATAACTCTCCGCCTTAAGTTTTCAATATGCTTATAAGTATTGCAAAAAATAATTCACGTGACTAACTCGTGCAATTAAGGGGACTGAGTCAGTTAAAAAATGTATTTTTATTATAAAGGCTACATTTTTTCTCACTGATGAAAACAATGTAAATAATGTTATTCTTTTAGAATCGCAGCCAAGGATTTTTTTTGTCAATGGACCCACCAGTTGGGTGAATCGGTTGCATTAAAACCAGAAATATGGGTTTTTCATTATGTGCATAGTCCAGAGAAGACACCAATTATAGGATTCGCCTCCGCTAAAGCTAAACCTCTTCGCAATCACATTTCCTGTTAATTATTTGTAAAGATTTGTTTTTAAGTTATAATACTTTGAAAGATCCATGTCGCTGATGCCAACTTTATCATAATTATTTATAAATTGTTTTGTTCCTTGGGTTTAAGAACAATAAGGAAAAATTCCTATAATTAATCTATAGGATATGTGATTGTCAAGAGATTGACCCCTAGCGACGGCTAATCCTGTAATTGGTTTTCTCAGGCCTACGTCCAAAGTGAAAAACCCAAATTTCTGGTTTCGATGCACATGTTAAACCAACCGGTAAGTTAAGTGAACAAAAATTCTTCGCTGCAATCCTAAGAGAATATAATTATTTCAAATTTTTTCATCTGTGAGGCAAAAGTAGCATTTATTATTTAAAAAATATTTTTTTTTACTGACTCGGTCCTCTTAAGTTCTTCGACTCGTGATTGCTAGTAGTACTTATCACCGGCTAGCCGGCGATTGTTGCAGCCCTTTACATCTCGTACGAAAACTACCTTCTTTCCGCATTTCTAGTAAAATCAGTATGTTTCCCAGTTCTATTTGTGAAACCTAATAAATTTTATAATAAGATATGTTTATGTGCAGTGGCAAAATAATAGTAAATCTTTAAAAAAAAATGCTTATTGACCACTATACAGCTGCTCTAATAAAAAAATCGATCGCTTTTAATAATTTCTACAATTGACTTTTATTCTAATCCTAGCTGAACACCTAATACTCGAGGTGATATCGGAGGACGAGGCAGAAACCGTCAGATTAGAAGAAATTCCCCAGCGATTGAAACTTTCGTTCATGGACAATGAATTTCAATTAGCAGGAATTGTCAATTTCGACAGCTCAGGTATACCCCGAGCACTCAGGAATTCCGAGAAAGCAACGGAGATCTTGGGCCACTACACAGCATTCTGCTTCCGAAATGGTCGGTGGTACCAATTTGATAAAAAATGTAAACCACGAAAAGGCTCACACAAGGTATCGCCGCAACTCGTCGTGTACACCCTGTAATATTTTACCTGCGTATGTGATCATTTTATTTTATTATCTCATGTAACATTGTTTTATTTTCTCGTGTAATATTTTAGTTCTTCACATGTATCACAAAAATAACGAAAAAATTGATTTGCTCAAATCCCGTGTTCTAATTATAAGAAAAGCATTAAAAATGAAACACTGTCGTTCGATCTCCATGAAGTAAGCTTGCACAATGCAATTATCGCGATCAGCATCTGTTTGGCGACTTCGCGAAGAGCGGCCGTGGGCGAAGGTTGACCGTGATTCTCGATAAGCGAGCCCAATTGATCGAGGCATTCGGTTCTCTCTCGAGGTTCTTCGACTTTAGGCCTTTCATCACGCACGAGAAGAGTTTGCAGACCTAATGATGTTTGTTTCGGTAGATAAATAAGCACGGTCAATAATTGTTTAATTTACCGGGGCAACAAACGACACTTCGTCGGCGGAAATTTATCGATGAAATGAATAATACATAATAGATTAAATAAATTTATACTACTGGAAATTTGATTCATCAGCTGAGAAATTGAATGAACACACGTATGTGGTCAAATTCAAGACTTTCATACGCAATTTTTTAACTTTGGTATTAAATTTACTAATTTTTCTAGTATTCAGTAAAAAATGCTGTATCTTTACGTTTCACTTGTGTGTATGAAACGTAATATACCACTTTACGTAAACAGCGTTTTCTTTACCTGTGATGGAAGCTTTTTAAGCGAAATACTTTTCGAGTGTAAATAAAAAACACTATACTCACCGGATAGACGAGCGCAATCTGTTTGAACAACGATCACGCGCCCATGCGAACCGCGTGACCTTGGGATCCCCGACTTCGGTTATGAGATAAGGAATGAAAGACGCCGCCTCGTTGATAAACATCCTCGATCAGCCTGTTCAACACCGCCTGCAGATACTCGAGACCCTTCAATATAACCGAGCGTTTCGAGTCGAAGAAGCGCAGCGTGAGCAACTTCAGTATCAGATCCAAATTCGACACGAGGCCCTTGCTGTTCTCCTGCAGATCCTCGGTGAGCGCCTAGATCGCCTTCGACTAATACCGAAAATCCGCGTGAAACATATTGGCGATCAGCGTTTTGTTGACGCCCGCGGAACTCATGAGCTCCTTGAGAAACTACACGAATTCCTCCCGCGGAGTCGTGAAATTTCACTTTATTATCTTGAGCTTCTGCTCGACGATCAGCCGCTGATGCATCAGATTGTTGACGAGGAAAAGCGGATCGGCTCGCGAGGGTCGTCTGAGCGACCTCGCGTTGCTGTCGACGAGCCGAGGCAGCAATCCGCGAGCCGATTCGCCGATCGAGCCTTTGATCAGCGTGGCCTCGGAAATTATCGCGCCGACTCGCAGCAGACTCTCGTTGCGCACCTAAGCAAATAAGCGGCAAATTTGTGACCGGCGATTTTTTGGTAATGTGATCGAAAATTAAATTTCAATTGACTACGCAAAAAAAATCACGGTATCATGACTACAGCGTCAGAAACTCGAATCGCGGGGCATTTCGCATCTCTGACATCACTTCAAGTGACATAAATTCACAAAAAATTATACAATTTTATGCGCACCTTCCAGTTTTCGTTGACGAGCTCGGCGAGCAGAGATTCCGTTATTTAGCCGCTTATGCCGACTCGCGGAAGAAGATTGTTTATATTCGGCTGACTGTCGCAAATTTATTCGTCGTTCTCAGCTCCCTTGTTCTCGGGCTCGTCGCCGGGCTGCTTCGACCTGCCGCCGCACGTCGACTTTGCTTTTGGCCCGCGCGAAGGCGTCGGCAGTGATTCGCCGCTGCGTGTCTCGCACTCCTGCTCGATCTCCTGTCGCAGCGCCGGTTTTTCGATCTCGAAGAACAGGAGCAAATCGCCTGCGTGCGGACAGCCGAATTTATCGCTGCCAGGACTTTTTTTCACGCTATCCGTGAGCGATTTAAGTTGAGCGTGCAGCCGAGCTCGAGGAGAGCGTTCGCGACCCAGCGCAGGGTTTCATGCTGGATCTTTCGGGTTTTCTGGTTGAAGGTCCGGCCTTAGGGGCGGTATTTGGAGAAATATTCAACCGAGGGATGTGAGTCTTTGATATTCGGAAAGCACATAAAAAGCACTTAAATACTGTGCATTTTCATTTTATTATACCAACAAAATTGTTTAGTTTCATATTTTAGGGTAGGTCCGGCCTTAGGGGCGGTATTTGGAGAAATATTTGACCAAGGGACGTTAGACTTCGATTTTCCGAAAGCACATAAAAAGCACTTTAATACTGTGCATTTTCATTTTATTATACCAACAAAATTGTTTAGTTTCATATTTTAGGGGAGGTCCGGCCTTAGGGGTGGTATTGGGAGAAATATTCGACCGAGGGATGTGAGTCTTTGATTTTCCGAAAGCACATAAAAAGCACTTAAATACTGTGCATTTTTATTTTATTATACCAACAAAATTGTTTAGTTTCATATTTTAGGGTAGGTCCGGCCTTAGGGGTGGTATTGGGAGAAATATTCGACCGAGGGATGTGAGTCTTTGATATTCGGAAAGCACATAAAAAGCACTTAAATACTGTGCATTTTCATTTTATTATACCAACAAAATTGTTTAGTTTCATATTTTAGGGTAGGTCCGGCCTTAGGGGCGGTATTTGGAGAAATATTTGACCAAGGGACGTTAGTCTTCGATTTTCGGAAAGCACATAAAAAGCACTTTAATACTGTGCATTTTCATTTTATTATACCAACAAAATTGTTTAGTTTCATATTTTAGGGGAGGTCCGGCCTTAGGGGTGGTATTGGGAGAAATATTCGACCGAGGGATGTGAGTCTTTGATTTTCCGAAAGCACATAAAAAGCACTTAAATACTGTGCATTTTCATTTTATTATACCAACAAAATTGTTTAGTTTCATATTTTAGGGTAGGTCCGGCCTTAGGGGTGGTATTGGGAGAAATATTCGACCGAGGGATGTGAGTCTTTGATTTTCCGAAAGCACATAAAAAGCACTTAAATACTGTGCATTTTTATTTTATTATACCAGCAAAATTGTTTAGTTTCATATTTTAGGGTAGGTCCGGCCTTAGGGGTGGTATTGGGAGAAATATTCGACCGAGGGATGTGAGTCTTTGATATTCGGAAAGCACATAAAAAGCACTTAAATACTGTGCATTTTCATTTTATTATACCAACAAAATTGTTTAGTTTCATATTTTAGGGTAGGTCCGGCCTTAGGGGCGGTATTTGGAGAAATATTCGACCAGGGGATGTGAGTCTTCGATTTTCCGAAAGCACATAAAAAGCACTTAAATACCGTGTATTTTTATTTTATTATACCAACAAAATTGTTTAGTTTCATATTTTAGGGTAGGTCCGGCCTTAGGGGTGGTATTTGGAGAAATATTTGACCAAGGGACGTTAGTCTTCGATTTTCCGAAAGCACATAAAAAGCACTTTAATACTGTGCATTTTCATTTTATTATACCAACAAAATTGTTTAGTTTCATATTTTAGGGTAGGTCCGGCCTTAGGGGTGGTATTGGGAGAAATATTCGACCGAGGGATGTGAGTCTTTGATTTTCCGAAAGCACATAAAAAGCACTTAAATACTGTGCATTTTTATTTTATTATACCAACAAAATTGTTTAGTTTCATATTTTAGGGTAGGTCCGGCCTTAGGGGTGGTATTGGGAGAAATATTCGACCGAGGGATGTGAGTCTTTGATTTTCCGAAAGCACATAAAAAGCACTTAAATACTGTGCATTTTTATTTTATTATACCAACAAAATTGTTTAGTTTCATATTTTAGGGTAGGTCCGGCCTTAGGGGTGGTATTGGGAGAAATATTCGACCGAGGGATGTGAGTCTTTGATTTTCCGAAAGCACATAAAAAGCACTTAAATACTGTGCATTTTCATTTTATTATACCAACAAAATTGTTTAGTTTCATATTTTAGGGTAGGTCCGGCCTTAGGGGCGGTATTTGGAGAAATATTCGACCAGGGGATGTGAGTCTTCGATTTTCCGAAAGCACGTAAAAAGCATTTAAATACCGTGTATTTTTATTTTATTATACCAACAAAATTGTTTAGTTTCATATTTTAGGGTAGGTCCGGCCTTAGGGGTGGTATTTGGAGAAATATTTGACCAAGGGACGTTAGTCTTCGATTTTCCGAAAGCACATAAAAAGCACTTTAATACTGTGCATTTTCATTTTATTATACCAACAAAATTGTTTAGTTTCATATTTTAGGGGAGGTCCGGCCTTAGGGGTGGTATTGGGAGAAATATTCGACCGAGGGATGTGAGTCTTTGATTTTCCGAAAGCACATAAAAAGCACTTAAATACTGTGCATTTTTATTTTATTATACCAACAAAATTGTTTAGTTTCATATTTTAGGGTAGGTCCGGCCTTAGGGGCGGTATTTGGAGAAATATTCGACCAGGGGATGTGAGTCTTCGATTTTCCGAAAGCACATAAAAAGCACTTAAATACCGTGTATTTTTATTTTATTATACCAACAAAATTGTTTAGTTTCATATTTTAGGGTAGGTCCGGCCTTAGGGGTGGTATTTGGAGAAATATTTGACCAAGGGACGTTAGTCTTCGATTTTCCGAAAGCACATAAAAAGCACTTTAATACTGTGCATTTTCATTTTATTATACCAACAAAATTGTTTAGTTTCATATTTTAGGGGAGGTCCGGCCTTAGGGGTGGTATTGGGAGAAATATTCGACCGAGGGATGTGAGTCTTTGATTTTCCGAAAGCACATAAAAAGCACTTAAATACTGTGCATTTTTATTTTATTATACCAACAAAATTGTTTAGTTTCATATTTTAGGGTAGGTCCGGCCTTAGGGGTGGTATTGGGAGAAATATTCGACCGAGGGATGTGAGTCTTTGATTTTCCGAAAGCACATAAAAAGCACTTAAATACTGTGCATTTTTATTTTATTATACCATCAAAATTGTTTAGTTTCATATTTTAGGGTAGGTCCGGCCTTAGGGGTGGTATTGGGAGAAATATTCGACCGAGGGATGTGAGTCTTTGATATTCGGAAAGCACATAAAAAGCACTTAAATGTGGTGTATTTAGATCTATTTTACCGTGAAAATAGATTAAATTCCATCCCAGGGTGGCTTAAGAATGTTAAGGGCTCTATCTGGACGAATTTTCGAATTAGGGGATTCTTTCTTGGTTATTCCGAAAGCACTTTAAAAGCACTTAATTTCCATGTATTTACTTTTCAAAATTACACAGGTATAGTAGGTGCTCTGCTAGCTTCACATAAAGCTAGCAGAGCATTTTTGAAATCGATTTTCCAAGAAAAATAAAATAGCACAAAAATTTTCGATTTGGGATGAAATTAGCACATAAAGAGCACATTATTTTTAGATATAGAAAAGTCACATTTTCCAACTTTGCTCTGCTAGGCTTATACGGGTATCATACTCAGTGGTATGGATATATCGAAGTAAATATTATCATCAGTTACCTTGAGCTCTTCATTACTAATCCATCCAGCATTTTCAATCAGAGATATCTGACTAGGGCTCTGAAAAATGTAATTTTTTATGAGTGTCGTGAGACCGACATTTTTACTGATATCGATCTCGATGGCATTCAGCTCATAGCGGACTTCCTCGGACAAATGACAGATGGCGTTGTTGACAAGATTCGTTGCGACAGCTGAGATTATCCCATCATCCTTGGTCAATGTACTGTACACGTGCAAGGAGCTTTTGCTTGGTAGCAAGCACAAGTCCTGATGCTGAACGGCGACACGAAATTCATCGTTGTTATCGAACCTCGAGGATGCATATGGCTGGTGTGTATGGGTCCCGTAGTTTGCAATAGACTCATCGAATACGATTGGTTTTTGTATCGTTAGAATTTCTTCCATGGTACAAAGCAAACAATTACGAAATAACAGAAGCGTATTTTTACTTTTTTCTTCTTCTCTGAGGTCTCAGACCCAGATTCTTCAGAACCTGAATGTTTTGACGTGAAAACTCTCCGCGAAGCGGTCGACGACTGTTTCTTGCCGAATATGTCGACACACTTTTATAACTCTTACTGAATTTATTTTAAAAAACAATACCCATTTTCAGGATGTCACATGCAGTCTTATGTTTATAATTTCTCCACGAAAATTCCCCAATTTCCCATCTTGATCGACAATTTTCAATTGAAGATGGTCTATAGTTTGAATCGTGATCGGCACATAAATGACATGCGATGGCACTGCAACGATTTTATATCCTGGTGGGATTCCAGGAAAAAATGAATGAATTGTGTGCACGCGTTGCTCATTGCTCCTGTGGTGATGTTGTACTCAACCCGTAGAGAGTTGACTTTAAGAATGGTTACTGGTAAGTCGGATGTATGAGAGACATTAGCAATAAGCCTGCGCGGCGTGAAACCTAGTAGTCGACCTATAGAATCATCTGGAATGAAGTTTATAGTTCCATCGCACTTGATTTCACTGCACAAAGTGTTGTTATTGGGCCTCAGACTGATGGAAATATTTCGAGCGGACAATGCTTTTTGCAAATAATTATCGATATCTTCAACTTCATAACTCCCTGTTGGTATAGTGATGACTTCTTCACCCACGTAAAAATTGTTATTTCCCTCATCGATATCGGGAATCGAGTTAAAAGTCAACAGCTCAACGAGACCCAAAGTATAATTCTTTAAAGGTGTCAGCTGAACAGGAGGGAAATAGTGAGCTTCTAAAACTGCGGAATTGCCTGACAATGTTAACGTAAAAGAATCGCCCATTGTTGCTAATGTTGAACTGATGCTCTGACTTATGTGAGAGTAGATTTTATAGTTCACCATTTAAAAACTTCAGACAAAGATGTCCGCATACTACAGTATCGTAGTCTTGATATTTTGTATAATTATATTTCACAGCGCTACCAACATCGAGGTATCTCACTAAAGCGATAGGTGGCTGTAGGTTACCAAAGCTATCGACGTATATCACTTCATTATTTTTCTTCTTGTACGCGACCCAATGAGTACCGGGACCATTTTTATCATCAAGGTTTACAATGGCCGATTCGTACTTCAGTGGTCCACTCTTTGGTAATTCATTTCTTACGTACACACCCCGGAAATGTGGAATCTCCATAGCTCTAGCAAACTTTAACAAATCCACATCGGTGAGTGCTCGATGTGGTAGCTTTACACGTTTTAATATGAAGTCGCAAGCCCTTTTTGTACAGTTTCAAGTACATTCCCTTGCCAAGCGCAATTGCCTCCATTGTAGAGTTGTATCGTTTGCTCTCCTCGAGTTCACGTTTCGCCGCATTGGCATCATTGACAGCCTTGGCAATTCCCGCTGCACCACCAGCGATTGCACCAGTCGCACTCAATCCAGCGAAGATGGGTATGAGAAAGGGTAGGATACCACCAACTTTGGATGGTACTGGAAGGATACGTAGTGATGATCGCATACTGCGCTTACCACCAACGTTTTTCACGGCTTCTCGCGCCCCCTTGAGAGCTGATTTAACAGCATACGCTCCTGGACGCATTACGATTTTTCCGCTTTAATAATATGTTACGTCAAAAGTGTCGTGGATTTTACTCGAGCGACAATTTTACACGTATTAGTGCGGTTCAGCGTGATTTACCCGTGCTCTGGTCAAGAAGGAAGGCTCCTCCCTATACCACATCTGACGAAGTACACTAAACGCGCAAGCTCTGTTTCGAGTCTAACCTTTCGGAAAATTACTCGGGGACGAGCTGCGAATGCTTCTCCAAAGGGAATTTGACTGAGGTCTGAGATGATGATGATGTGATGATGGCTCGAGACAATGCGCGGATGATGTTTCACCGATATAATTAAAAATTTCACTTACCCTTTTTGTATTGAACTGGATGCTGATGCTGCAGATGGAAAGGACACGATCGTAAAGAAACGGTGACACTGAATTTAAGAATGCAACTGTCGAATTTTATTCGTAAAACGAGGAAATTAAATAAACCGATTTTTCTCAACAAAGAATGTTAACATGTAATTAATCGTGATGATGTTCACAAATATCGGCACCTCGTGGTGTAACAAAATTCAGAGTTCGGATGTACAAATTTCTCAAAATACGAAGCGTTCGAAATTATAAAATAAAATACAAAATTGGTCGATGCCCGAGAATACAAAACTGTAGAGTCTTATTTAAGTCTATAACTCCTAAGTCCCCGTTTAGGACAAAGGTTCGAATTACGAAAAATGAAAATCTTGGCGACGAACGGAATGAATCTAAGTCCGCGGTCGGATTAAAATTCGATGATGATTGGAGCTCGAAATTTTCTAAGTCCGCGTTACGATTTAATTTCGGAGCTGATTTTCTTCAAAGTCCGCGATGTGATTTAAATTCGGGGCCGATTTTCTTCTAAGTCCGCGATCGATTTAAATGATTTTTTCTAAGTCCGCGGTCGATTTAAATGATTTTTTCTAAGTCCGCGGTCGATTTAAATGATTTTTTCTAAGTCCGCGGTCAATTTAAATGATTTTTTCTAAGTCCGCGATCGATTTAAATGATTTTTTCCTAAGTCCGCGGTCGATTTAAATGATTTTTTCCTAAGTCCGCGGTCGGACAGAAATTCGTCGTTAATTCGATTTTAAAGTTTCGGTCTATGCTCGGGCAGAGATTCGGTGTGGGCAGATCTAATTTTCGGGGCGCACTGTATTCTTGTCGATACCCTTTTGTCTTTTTATATGATTGGGTCCCTTGTCTTTTGATTGACCGATGGTAGGGGTAGTACCCACGTGATCTTCGACTCCCTATCTCATGTTAGAGGAGGACACCGCACTTTTCAGGTCGCGCGTGGCTCCCGTCCCCCGCGCCTGTCCCTTGCCCTGGCTCCACATTTACGACTTCCTCTTTCGTCAATGTCTTCTCGATGTTTCGACCAGGTGTTCACGCTTTTCGTTGGAACGATTTAGTTGCTGCCTTATTTGGACCTCTTCGCTTATAAGTTTATAAGTTTGCTATAGAATACATTATCTGAGTCCTTGAATTTTTAACAAGATCGCGTTGACCCGGATTTGAATTTACAGACTGTAATTCTCGAATTTGTTGTTGAAAGTTCATCTTCGCTTGTCGTTGCTAATACGCGTTGTTATAAATTTTGTATAAAATTGCAGTTCCATATTCTCGCGGGGCCGTATCTTAACTTTCTTAATTATTCAAGATTATGCGACGTCATCTGTATCTAACTGTGTGAATCCCAATTTTATAAACTGTTAAACCTTCCACCATTTTGTTTATATTAACAAGTATCCTACCGAATGTTATAATTTTCAAAAGTTATTCGTATCTAGGTGTACGGATCCCGATTTTATAAACTATTAATCCTTTTATCATTTTCTTATGTTAACAAATTATCCTACTGAATGTTATAACTTTTAAAAGCTATCCGTATTTAAATGTATGAATCCCGATTTTATAAACTATTAATCCTTTTACCATTTTCTTATGTTAACAAATTATCCTACCGAATGTTATAACTTTTAAAAGTTATCCGTATTTAAATGTATGAATCCCGATTTTATAAACTATTAATCCTTTTACCATTTTCTTATGTTAACAAATTATCCTACTGAAATAATGCATTATTACGTCCACGACGTAACATAAGGCGACGTAACATAAACCCGGAGCAATATAAACTTTAAGAGTCCAGTCGAGCTTTTGCACACCCCTACTGAGAACTGAATTTTGCATTTAACTGAGGGTTTTTATTTTCGTTGTTTAAATAAAGGGGAGTTTTCGTGCTTCGAAATTGAGCTGATGGATCAGGGTAGCAGGAGTAGCGAAGAGCGCTCCGAGGACTCTAAGCAAGCGGGCGCATTAGAGGGCCGTAGGGCCGTTAACGCACCGCTCGGCGGCCTGTCCCCTACTCTTGGCCCAAATGAAAAAACGAACAGACCGACTAAGGAATTAGGAATACGAAAGAAGGCGCGCGCTGAGGGCTCACGGCTCGTAGCGAGACGGCAAGGCGAGTAAAGCGCTGTACATGCGTCGCCTCCCTCGGTTGGGGACCAGAAGACCTTAATTTAAAAAATTTTGGATTTTCAATTCTCGTCATTTGATTATGTCGCAATGAACGAATTCCTTCTTGCTTTGCTGGTTTCATTTTTTATGGTATTATTTCATTGATTGCCTCTAAATTGTTAGTAGATGATTTAACAATCGTGCTTCTTCATCATTTTTTTTTAATATTTGTTGGAACTGGTATATTTCTGTTTGTTTTCTTTAACTGCTAGGACAATCTGTGCGTAGTTGATATTATCGTCACTTTTTTGTTTAACAGTGAATTACGCTTGATTGTTCAACGTCTGCGCAGTCTCAAACTTCCCTTCCCGATTTCTTTTCAGGGAACGATATCATGCTTCTTTGATTTTGTTATCCGAATTTCTTTCTCCTTTATTTTACAGGTTGTTATTGTTGCAGGAAAATTATAAAAATGACCCAAACATCGTACGTGATCCATGAGGTACAGAATTACATATAAACATTTTAAACCGGCTTAAGGAAACAACGTTTGAACCGTTGGAATTTTTAGCCGTATTATTAGGAGACGAGGAGGGTAGAAGAGTCCCCAAAAGTAGCCGGTCGAAGCTGAGCGTAAGGGATCGGTAGGGCCTGCGACGCGCGGTCAGGTCACTACACTCTTACCTCTCGGTCTTTATGAGTGTTGGTTAAAATTTTCAGCTTGTACTCCACTTTTGCATGGCATTGATTTTCGAGATTCTTTTCACATTCGTGGCAAGCGATCGCGTGGAAACACGGGATGTACAATATGTTAATCGTACGGAGGAGACGGATTCGACAGAGATTCGGTAATACAGTAAGGGTTTCCGCGCTCAATGTGGATCCGGAGTCTTCGCAAGATTCCGTTTCCTCCGAGCATTCACTGGCCGGTGGGGCAGGAGGATTCTGTCCTTCTTTCTTATTTTCATCGCGCACGGGGGTATTTTCCGCACGATCGGTAGTCACTTGAGGAGTATTACGAGGAGGCTTGGACGGGCGAGACGGCGATCCGATGACCATAGCTAAAAATTCGCAGTGGGGAGAGATCACAGCGTGCATGTGCCATGGATCCTCGATCGACTCCCATCCGGCTGTCCCTGCGCCGCAATGGAAGCAGTACGCGGACATACCTTCGTCGTTATCGTGGAAGAAACCGGCCTTAGCAATTCCCGTGAGGTTAATACCGGAGTGTTTTGACCATTTTATGAAAGTTTCTAATCGCGACAAATATCTTGCCAACCTCGGATACCAAGGATCGTCGGCTCGAGGTAGCGGCGGTGTGACGATACTACGTTTCGAATCCCCCTTGGTTTTGCGGGTGAAGCCCTTGATTTCCTTAAGGAGGTTCGGTGAAAAACGGCAATCCAAGATAAAAATCTGAAATTTTTTCAAGATGTAGGGAAAGCCTTCATAGATGCGTATGCAAAATTTGCGATGGATTTACCGCACAGTTTCCGAGATATTAAATGGTAAAGTCAGTGAATTTTATACGTGTTTAGTGGATCAGAGGCATGATATCTCATATTTCGATTTTTTTCTAATACTTAAATCCAAGATATAGTTATATAAAACACATGATTGTGTTCGTTAGATATTCCCGCATATTTAGTCGATGTATTTTTATTTATTTATTTATTTATTTTATTTATTTTTTAGCCTGGTATTTCACGTTTTCTTAATCACCGGGAATATCTAACGAACACAATCATGTGTTTTATATAACTATATCTTGAATTTAAGTATTAGAAAAAAATCGAAATATGAGATATCATGCCTCTGATCCACTAAAAACGTATAAAATTCACTGACTTTACCATTTAATATCTCGGAAACTGTGCGGTAAATCCATCGCAAATTTTGCATACGCATCTATGAAGGCTTTCCCTACACCTTGAAAAAATTTCAGATTTTTATCTTGGATTGCCGTTTTTCACCGAACCTCCTTAACGAACTCGCAGGTTGGGTTAAAATATTCATGCCTCAGCCAAGGATCATCGTCCGTTCGCCAATCACATACAACCTCTCCGCAATGGAAGCACGCGACCTTGTCATTGACACCCATGTAGAAAAATCCGGCTGCGGCCAGCCATACGAGATTCATTCCCCTCTTTTCTCTGGGCCAAAAAATGAAACTTTCGAGTCGCCGATAGTACCACGTGAATGTCGGGTGTACTGCAGCCGCTGGTTGTTATTGTGTGAAAACCCCTAGTGGTACCGAGGGGTGTTTCCTCAACACGTTAACGGGAATCGATTTTCCCGGCTGAAAATCGGTCCCAATAGGTACGTTTCCGCACCTTTTCCCTCGGAGGAATCTACATGAGTTTCCAAAATCCGAGCATTACCTCACAATAGAAACACACTACCTTGTCCTTCTGGCCCGTATAGTAAAAACCCTCGACAGCGAGTTTACGGGGTTCCAAAAAGTCCAAAGGCCATCCTTGATAACTCTCGAGACGTTTCTGCTCGAACCGATATTTTTCATAATTTTGAAGGGTATTCATGGTTATTTTTGACTGTTATTTACTTTATTTCCAGTCGTTATTGTTTTTTTTTGCTGCGCGATTCCTCGCCTTAACTTTTATGTTAGATGATTCGTACGATCAAAGAGCGAAAATCCATCGGTTAGGTATTTTATTTAAATCGTTGTTGTTAATTAGCGTAAGATTTCCTCGTAGAGCGAAAAAAAGGAAATATTAATCCGAGTTTATTAAGCGTTTTGATTAATTATTAAACCTTATTAACGGGTTAAGTTGCCAAATAGCGTCCTGTCAGAGGATTTAGATCGTACGTTACCTCTTTCTTTTTTCGCGTTATTTTTGCGTTGTGGTCCGTGCGAATGGTCACTGGATTTTTCCTGTTCCCGACCCTTCTACCAAAAACCAGGTTATCCCTTGCGGGAATTGTATTTGATTTATTGCATTATTTATAAAAATTATATATATATTTTTGTTTTTCAAAATTTTCCTTTAATGGTTAAATTCATGATTTTTCCTTTGGGTATCCATTCCCCTGCCATATCGGTATCTTTAAAACGGTCCTTGAAAAATATAAATATTATTATTATTATATATTTTTTTTTAAGTTGTTCCCTTGACTTAATGAATTTACGGACCTTAGTTTACCGTCTTAATTATCGCTGAGGTTCATCGGTCTTTTGGGTTGATAGTTCTATCATTTCCAATCTTATCCAGATATATTCAAAACTAAGGGCGTGGAGGAACATGGAAAATGCTCTCTGTCCTCGATTCGGTAATATATCCAATAATAGGGCAGCTCTTGCGGCTCTGGTCGGTAATCGCGCGAGGTCTAAGATATCGTTGATGGTAATTATGTTTTTCAAAACCAAAGGCTGTGTGACTCCGTTCCATATGTCCACGTTATCTATTATAGATCTTCTCATTTCTAACAGAATCTCTCGATACACATAATGCATTCTGAATTGATTGTTGTTAATGGGGTTTAATTTAATATTACTCGCGTTGGGTTTATTAACGGGGAAGGTTTTTCGTAAACTTATAAAGCAATTTTAGATTTTTTTAGTCGGTTAGAATGCACAACTAGTTCTTTCGTGGGGAGCTTAATTCGTACATTACCTTTAGTCAATATTTCCGTAATCTCGTGGGGTCCGGAGTAATGGTCACCCAGTGTCCCTGGTTTTGGCCCTTTAAGTAAAAATACTGGTTCACCAATCTTGAATTCTACGGGATTTGCCTTCTTATCTTGATATTCTTTGGATTTTTCTTTGGCTTCAATCAGGTTTTGGCGACCCAGATTCTGAATTTCGTGAATCTGCGTGACTAATCGAGTCAAATAATCGTCGTAAGTATCGAATTTTTCCATGTCAGTTAACGACATACTGGAGGGTGTGCGCGCTATTTTTCCAAATACCATTTCGTATGGTGTGTGTTTTGTCCCTTCGTGCACACTGGTATTGTAATTAAAAATTGCCACCTCGACCCATTCGTCCCAATCGCTATGTTCATCAGCGAATTGTTTAAGATATTCGCCGAGGACATGATGAGATCTTTCTAAAGATCCATTTGATTGCGGGTGAAACGCTGAAGTTCTGACCTTTCGAATTTTAAACAATTTTGCGATTTCATTCAAGTATTTACTTAAAAAATTACTGCCTTGGTCGGTAAGGACTGCTTTAGGTGAACCGAAATAACAGATATACCGCTTAACGAATGCCTCAGCTATAGTTGCTGCTTTAGCAACAAAATATTTTGTTAATTGGTCCTGAATAGTAAGCATATATTCGTTGTCTCTCGCGGTCCGGGGTAACGGACCCACAATATCCATTGCAATTTTATCGAACCCAATTGTGGGAGTATCGGTAATTATCATTGGTTGTTTGGTCTTTACTCGCACTAACTTTTTTAACTGACACTGTAAACATTTTCCAATGTACACTTGAATATCTATCTTCATATTTTTCCAAAAATATTCGTGATGAATTCGATTGTAAGTTTTGCTGATTCCACGATGTCCACCAATAGCGGAACAATGCATTTCCTCAATTATTTTCTGCCGATCTTCTTTTGCTGGTTGTCGTACTAGCCCATCACAAATAACAATCTTCGCGTCACAATGCGCGAGCAGTCGATGGATTTGTATCATTATTTCATTCCAAGGGACGTTTAGTATAAAATCGGATTTAGCAAGACTTACAGTTTGCAATTGTAATTTTTCAATCAGATGTCGAGTGTTTTTTAGAGCTTCCGTTATGTTTTGTAACACTAATGTGGGACCTTCTTCGGCGGATTCAGTAATTGGTATAGCGATGTTAAATTTATTACCCTTTTTCGCGTTTGACTGTGCTTTATTTAATTGTAAATTCGGCAAGTGTGGAAATTGATTATGATCTCTTAATATAATTGCTCCCGAATCTATCGGCTCGCAATTCGTGGAGACAAAGTACACTCAGCAAAAAAATTAAGGGAGCAGTTAAATTTTACCGTTTTTTCACCGATTTTTGAAGCGCTGTAAGTTTGTGAAAAATGGTCGAATCGTAATAAAACAAAATGCGTTTTAAAGCTTCATATCTCTAGTTTGAAAATCAATGCAGTCTTTTTTTTTTAAGCAACACGCTCGGCATGAACCTAAGGAATAGCGGGAAGGAAATTTTCTCAAATTTTTTGTCGTTTTCAAAGTCGTCCACGGGCACAAAAAATTTTTTTCTGGCTTTGTCAATACTGGGGTCCTTTAGCCTGGTTCTTCAGCTTCAAAATGGTGTTTTGTTCATCTCTGTACGACCATTTGTCGCTGAGATATGGGCATTTAAAGGAAAAAGGAGCTTTTTTCGTAGATCATCAATATCTCATGAACTAATGATCGCACAGCGAGCTAAAGGTGGGTTTTGTAAACTGGAAGAAATGCTCTAAAAGTACCTTCTGGTACTTTAGAGATTTTATTTTTTTATGTAACCTTAATATTGATTTGAAAAAGACCCAAAAAATGGACTTTTTCCCCGTTTTGGAAAATCCACGTCAACTTGGCAGATATTGCGATAATGACTCATGTTTTTAGGATTTTTTTTAGTTCAATACATGCCCAACGACCCCCCAAGATTAAAAAATTTATGTGCTGAACCGTTGTTTTTTCCCGAAGCGTCAAATTTTTATCAAAAATTAAAGGAACACTTATTGTTCCTTAAATGGCATTTAATGATGACTAAAATAAAAAAAAAAACTTTTCCGTTGTTTTTCTCACGGTTTCGCAATAACTACTCTTTTAATCTTTGAAAAAGAGAAAAATTAAAAATTTTGAATTTTTTTGCTTAAAAAACAGTATTTTTCTCACAATTTCTTATGAACAATCTTTCAAATGAAAAAAAAAAAAAAAAAGTTCGTAGGCATTTTTTGTCATTTTTTGGCGTGCGTGACGCCTGTCAAAAAAATGCCTACGAACTTTTTTTTTTTCATTTCAAAGATTGTTCATAAGAAATTGTGAGAAAAATACCGTTTTTTAAGCAAAAAAATTCAAAATTTTTAATTTTTCTGAAAAAAAAAAAGTTCGTAGGCATTTTTTTTTTTTTTTTTTTTTCATTTCAAAGATTGTTCATAAGAAATTGTGAGAAAAATACCGTTTTTTAAGCAAAAAAATTCAAAATTTTTAATTTTTCTGAAAAAAAAAAGTTCGTAGGCATTTTTTTTTTTTTTTTTTCATTTCAAAGATTGTTCATAAGAAATTGTGAGAAAAATACCGTTTTTTAAGCAAAAAAATTCAAAACTTAAAATTTTTCTCTTTTTCAAAGATTAAAAGAGTAGTTATTGCGAAACCGTGAGAAAAACAACGGAAAAGTTTTTTTTTTAATTTTAGTCATCATTAAATGCCATTTAAGGAACAATAAGTGTTCCTTTAATTTTTGATAAAACTTTGACGCTTCGGGAAAAAACAACGGTTCAGCACATCAATTTTTTAATCTTGGGGGGTCGTTGGGCATGTATTGAACTAAAAAAAATCCTAAAAACATGAGTCATTATCGCAATATCTGCCAAGTTGACGTGGATTTTCCAAAACGGGGAAAAAGTCCATTTTTTTGGTCTTTTTCAACTCAATATTAAGGTTACATAAAAAAATAAAATCTCTAAAGTACCAGAAGGTACTTTTAGAGCATTTCTTCCAGTTTACAAAACCTACCTTTAGCTCGCTGTGCGATCATTAGTTCATGAGATATTGATGATCTACGAAAAAAGCTCCTTTTTCCTTTAAATGCCCATATCTCAGCGACAAATGGTCGTACAGAGATGAACAAAACACCATTTTGAAGCTGAAGAACCAGGCTAAAGGACCCCAGTATTGACAAAGCCAGAAAAAAATTTTTTGTGCTCGTGGACGACTTTGAAAACGACAAAAAATTTGAGAAAATTTCCTTCCCGCTATTCCTTAGGTTCATGCCGAGCGTGTTGCTTAAAAAATAAAAGACTGCATTGATTTTCAAACTAGAGATATGAAGCTTTAAAACGCATTTTGTTTTATTACGATTCGACCATTTTTCACAAACTTACAGCGCTTCAAAAATCAGTGAAAAAACGGTAAAATTTAACTGCTCCCTTAATTTTTTTGCTGAGTGTATATAAGATTGTCTTTCCTGGCAATCAAAAGATCACGGGACTGTATGATCTTCGAGGAGGTAATTCTGCCTCCAGTGGTTTCTCGCGTTGGGGCCCGAGGCATTACGGCTTCTCGCTCTGCGTCGGATTCATCGTCGTTTGAAGATTCATCTTCGCTAGTTTCAAGTTGCCTAGCACAGGGTTTTCTTTGCCTTTCTATCATATTTTCTTTATAATGGTCTGAGAATGGGTTAGATTTTTTTGAATGGATATCGCTAAGAGACGTAGATGCTATTTCCTCTCGATCTTCCTTCGACGGCATCGTTGCCTCGGGCGGTGAAAAATCATTGCCTGGGTCTCTGTCTACATCCTCACGTATATGCGCGCCTGGGAAGCTTTCTTGCGTGTTCGGATATGTTTCTGGTGCATTTTCAATTGACAAAGATCCTAAGTCCATCGTATCATTAGTCAATGTTTTGGACATATCGGGTTTTAAATGAGGGGTTGAGGGAATATATTGAATTATATCTTCCTCGCATTCTTCGTCCGTTCCTGGTGGTTCGCAGTCCCACTCGTGTTCGATTTCACCGTCAAAAAATATTTTTCCCTCATCGTTATCGGAATTCTCGTGATCGTTTTCGTCATCGGAGTCTTCCTCCAACATACGACTAATATCTTGATCTGATAATGTATTTTTGCGTTTCGTGGGAAAGCCCGTGAAAGGTGTTACTTGGGCTGTGGGTATTTCATTGGTACTGCTAGATTTTTCAACGGGATTTCCAGAGAGAGCATCGGCATTGACATTAGTTTTTCCCGTCTTGTATACTACATCGTAATCGTACTCGGCGAGTTTGAGTCTCCAGCGCAAAATTTTTGGATTACCATCTGTTGCTCGTCGGAACCACGTCAGAGGCTTGTGGTCTGTCACTACGGTAAAGCGATGCCCGTACAAATATGGTCGAAAGTGTAATATCGAATATACGATCGCCAACGCTTCCTTCTCGTATGTGTCATAACGTTCCTCTACCTGGCTCAATGCTCGAGACGCATAAGCGCAAGGATGGTCGCGGTTTATATCCCCTTGAGATAGGATGCTGCCTATAGCGTAACCTGATGCGTCTGTAGTTAAAATGAATGGTTTAGAAAAATCTGGATATTGTAATACCGGCGCAGTACACCGTTTATCCTTTAAAACCTCGAATGCTTCTTGTTGTTCGGGTCCCCACTCGAATTTAATATCTTTTCGCAAGAGAGTCGTGAGAGGTTTTGTTATTTTCGCGTATCCTTCGATAAATCTTCTATAGTATCCAGTTAATCCCAAAAATTGTCGACTATTTTTAACGTTCTTTAGCAGTGGGTATTCGCGAACGGCTTCTAATTTCTTTGGGTCGGGCCGTACGCCCTTGTTACCAATAACATGGCCCAAATACGCAACTTCTCGTTTCAAAAATTCGCATTTATCTGGCTGTAATTTTAAATTCGCGGATTCAAGGCGTTTCATCAATTCCTTATATATTTTCTCGTGTTCTTCTTACTAAGAAGTCTTCCGAAAAAATGATCAAAATCGACTTTTTACGTGCATTTTGGTGAAATGCAGTGAGAAACGATGAAAAACAATCGTCCCGACCGCGCATTCACGCAAAAACGTCGTTCTTGCGTCGTAGCGAGATTTACGTGTTTCGCGCGTTTGCGCTTGACGCCACCATAAGTTTTCGTCGAAAATCGACTTTTTACGTGCACTTTGGTGAAATGCAGTAAGAAACGATGAAAAACAGTCGTCCCGACCGCGCATTCACGCAAAAACGTCGTTCTTGCGTCGTAGCGAGATTTACGTGTTTCGCGGGTTTGCGCTTGACGCAACCATAAGTTTTCGTCGAAAATCGACATTTTGCATGCATTTCAGTAAAATGCAGTGAGAAACGAGGAAAAACAGTCGTCCCGACCGCGCATTCACGCAAAAACGTCGTTCTTGCGTCGTAGCGAGATGCACGTGTTTCGCGCGTTTGCGCTTGACGCCACCATAAGTTTTCGTCGAAAATCGACTTTTTACGTGCATCTCGGTGAAATGCAGTGAGAATCGATGAAAAACAGTTGTCCCGACCGCGCATTCACGCAAAAACGTCGTTCTTGCGTCGTGTAGCGAGATTTACGTGTTTCGCGCGTTTGCGTTTGACGCCACCATAACTTTTCGTCGAAAATCGACTTTTTACGTGCATTTTGGTGAAATGCAGTAAGAAACGATGAAAAACAGTCGTCCCAAACGCGCATTCACGCAAAAACGTCGTTCTTGCGTCGTAGCGAGATTTACGTGTTTCGCGCGTTTGCGCTTGACGCAACCATAGTTTTTGTCGAAAATCGACATTTTGCATTCATTCCAGTAAAATGCAGTGAGAAATGATGAAAAACAGTCGTCCCGACCGCGCATTCACGCAAAAACGTCGTTCTTGCGTCGTAGCGAGATGCACGTATTTCGCGCGTTTGCACTTGACGCCACCATAAGTTTTCGTCGAAAGTCGACTTTTTACCCGCATTTCGGTGAAATGCAGTGAGAAACGATGAAAAACAGTCGTCCCGACCGCGCATTCACGCAAAAACGTCGTTCTTGCGTCGTAGCGAGATGCACGTGTTTCGCGCGTTTGCGCTTGACGCCAACATAAGTTTTCGTCGAAAATTGACTTTTTACGTGCATTTCGGTGAAATGCAGTGAGAAACGATGAAAAACAGTCGTCCCGACCGCGCATTCACGCAAAAACGTCGTTCTTGCGTCGTAGCGAGATGCACATGTTCCGCGCGTTTGCGCTTGACGTCACCATAAGTTTTCGTCGAAAATCGACTTTTTTCGTGCATTTCGGTGGAATGCAGTGAGAAACAATGAAAAAAGTCGTCCCGACCGCGCATTCACGCAAAAACGTCGTTCTTGCGTCGTAGCGAGATTTACGTGTTTCGCGCGTTTGCGCTTGACGCAAACATAAGTTTTCGTCGAAAATCGACATCTTGCATGCATTTGACTGAAATGCAGTGAGAAATGATGAAAAACAGTCGTCCCGACCGCGCAGTCACGCAAAAACGTCGTTCTTGCGTCGTAGCGTGACGTACGTTTTTCACGCGTTTGCGCTTGACGGAACCATAAGTTTTCGTCGAAAATCGACTTTTTACGTGCATATCGGTGAAATGCAGTGAGAAACGATGAAAAAAGTCGTCCCGACCGCGCATTCACGCAAAAACGTCGTTCTTGCGTCGTAGTGAGATGCACATGTTTCGCGCGTTTGCGCTTGACGCCACCATAAGTTTTCGTCGAAAATCGACTCTTTACGTGCATTTCGGTGAAATGCAGTGAGAGACGATAAAAAAAAGTCGTCCCGACCGCTCATTTACGCAAAAACGTCGTTCTTGCGTCGTAGCGAGATTTACGTGTTTCGCGCGTTTGCGCTTGACGCCACCATAAGTTTTCGTCGAAAATCGACATTTTGCATGCATTTCAGTAAAATGCAGTGAGAAACGATGAAAAAAGTCGTCCCGACCGCGCATTCGCGCAAAAACGTCGTTCTTGCGTCGTAGCGAGATGCACGTGTTTCGCGCGTTTGCGCTTGACGCCACCATAAGTTTTCGTCGAAAATCGACTCTTTACGTGCATCTCGGTGAAATGCAGTGAGAAACGATGAAAAACAGTCGTCCCGACCGCGTATTCACGCAAAAACGTCGTTCTTGCGTCGTAGCGAGATGCACGTGTTTCGAGCGTTTGCGCTTGACGCCACCATAAGTTTTCGTCGAAAATCGACTTTTTACGTGCATTTTGGTGAAATGCAGTAAGAAACGATGAAAAACAGTCGTCCCGACCGCGCATTCACGCAAAAACGTCGTTCTTGCGTCGTAGCGAGATGCACGTGTTTAGCGCGTTTGCGCTTGACGCAACCATAAGTTTTCGTCGAAAATCGACATTTCGCATGCATTCCAGTCAAATGCAGTGAGAAACGATGAAAAACAGTCGTTCCGACCGCGCATTCACGCAAAAACGTCGTTCTTGCGTCGTAGCGAGATGCACGTGTTTTGCGCGTTTGCGCTTGACGCCACCATAAGTTTTCGTCGAAAATCGACTTTTTTCATGCATTTCGGTGGAATGCAGTGAGAAACAATGAAAAAAGTCGTCCCGACCGCGCATTCACGCAAAAACGTCGTTCTTCCGTCGTAGCGAGATTTACGTGTTTCGCGCGTTTGCGCTTGACGCAAACATAAGTTTTCGTCGAAAATCGACATTTTGCATGCATTTGACTGAAATGCAGTGAGAAATGATGAAAAACAGTCGTCCCGACCGCGCAGTCACGCAAAAACGTCGTTCGTGCGTCGTAGCGTGACGTACGTTTTTCACGCGTTTGCGCTTGACGGAACCATAAGTTTTCGTCGAAAATCGACTTTTTACGTGTATCTCGGTGAAATGCAGTGAGAAACGATGAAAAACAGTTGTCCCGACCGCGCATTCACGCAAAAACGTCGTTCTTGCGTCGTGTAGCGAGATTTATGTGTTTCGCGCGTTTGCGCTTGACGCCACCATAGGTTTTCGTCGAAAGTCGACTTTTTACGTGCATTTTGGTGAAATGCAGTAAGAAACGATGAAAAACAGTCGTCCCGACCGCGCATTCACGCAAAAACGTCGTTCTTGCGTCGTAGCGAGATGCACGTATTTCGCGCGTTTGCACTTGACGCCACCATAAGTTTTCGTCGAAAATCGACATTTTGCATGCATTTTAGTAAAATGCAGTGAGAAACGATGAAAAACAGTCGTCCCGACCGCGCATTCACGCAAAAACGTCGTTCTTTCGTCGTAGCGAGATGCACATGTTCCGCGCGTTTGCGCTTGACGCCACCATAAGTTTTCGTCGAAAATCGACTTTTTCCGTGCATTTCGGCGAAATGCAGTGAGAAATGATGAAAAACAGTCGTCCCGACCACGCAGTCACGCAAAAACGTCGTTCTCGCGTCGTAGCGAGTTGTACGTGTTTCACGCGTTTGCGCTTGACGGAACCATAAGTTTTCGTCGAAAATCGACTTTTTACGTGCATTTTGGTGAAATGCAGTGAGAAACTATGAAAAACAGTTGTTCCGACCGCGCATTCACGCAAAAACGTCGTTCTTGCGTAGTAGCGAGATGCACGTGTTTCGCGCGTTTGCGCTTGACGCCACTATAAGTTTTCGTCGAAAATCGACTTTTTACGTGTATTTCGGTGAAATGCAGTGAGAAACGATGAAAAACAGTCGTCCCGACCGCGCATTCACGCAAAAACGTCGTTCTTGCGTCGTAGCGAGATGCACGTATTTCGCGCGTTTGCACTTGACGCCACCATGAGTTTTCAGTATCAGTATCAGTATTTTTATTAGATCCTGGGACATGTCCCCTAAGGACCTTAGCAACACAAATACAGCAAGAGAAACAAAAGCGAGTAAACAAAACAGTACAGAGATGAAGCTTAAGACTAAAATAAGCGGAACAACGGTGAGAAAAAAAAAAAAAAAAAAATTACAAAGAATGACAACGTGATGAAGAAACGCTCAACAATCAGCCCGCGCGTCACGCCGCTCAATCTCCAACAGATGCCGCAAAAGACGGGCTTTGAACGCACCTTGCGACGGAGCCTCCGTAACCAGGAGCGGAAGCCCGTTCCAGAAGTGCGTTCCGCTAATCAAAAACGACTTCCGATAGCACGACGTTCGCACGGCCGGCACAGATAGCGAAAGGGTCGTTACCCTGGCAGCTCGAGTATCGGCCCTAACCCGAAGGACAAGCCGATCGGCCAGATAAGACGGGACACCCGAGCGCACCAACGAGAAGAAAAGGCAGCCCATAAAATATTCCCGCCTGTTCGCACCCGAGAGCCAGCCGCGCGAACGCCGTCCAACAGACACTCCAATGTGGTCGTCCCGTCGAATGCCAAGCACATAACGGACGACAGCATTGCAGGTCCGCTGCAACTTAGTGTTGAGCTCACCGGTGACATCACACAACACAGCCGAGCAATAATCTAGGTGAGGTAACCGCACAGTGAGCGCAAGTCTCGCGCGTGTGGCCGCATCAAACAACCCCGAAGAGCGCCTGAGCTGCACAAGCGTCCCGAAGACACGGCGCCGGACTGAGGAAACCTGAGGCCCCCACCCAAGCGTAGGCGTAATAATAACGCCAAGATAGCGCTTCGACGCGACAAACTCGATCGGCCTCCCCGCAACGCAAAGGCGGGGCAGAGAGGCGAAGTCAAGACGGGTGAGGAACCACGAAGTACCCAGGACCATAGCATCAGTATTCGAGGCGTTCAACGACAGCGAGTTTAAAATTGCACAGCTGTGAATCCGCGCGATGTCACCGTTGAGGAGGTCCAGTGAGGCGGCAAGATCGTCCGGATCGCACTGCCGATAGATCACCAGATCATCGGCATAGAGAAGGTGGCTACAATTGCGGAAGATAGCAGGCAGGTCCGAAAGGTAGAGGCTAAACAACAAGGGGCCAAGGACACTCCCCTGAGGGACCCCGGAAGTGACCGGTGCCCATCCGGAGACCCGGCCATCAGGCAAACGGACCGCCTGCGATCTTCCGCAGAGATAGGACGCAAACCAGGCCACGGCGGACGACGAGAGGCCCAAGGTCGAGAGCTTCTGCGGGACGGTACCTAGCTACGTTATTTTAACTTGCGTACTGGCCAACTTACGTCCGCAACTTGCCGTCGGTTCAACTTACGTCGATTTTAACTTGCGTTGGTTCAACTTACGTCGATGTAAAACTGAGTGATCGCGGAAAATGTCCATCACGTCGTGTCAAACTTATGTAAGTGACAAACTTGCATCGCGATCAACTGACATCGCGTCCAACTTACGTCGTCGATTTTTCTTCTCTAATCCCAATCCGGGTAACCCGGCGAGCGCAATAATGACGCTACGTCCATCTTACGTCGCGTCAATCTTGCGTCGGTGACGAACTTGCATCGCGATCAACTGACATTGCGTCCAACTTACGTCGCCGATTTTTCTTCTCTAATTCGAATCCGGGTAACCCGGCAAGCGCAGTACTGATGCTACGTCCATCTTACGTCGCGTCAAACTTACGTAGGTGACGAACTTGCGTCGCGATCAACTGACATCGCGTCCAACTTACGTCGTCGATTTTCCGTCTATAATCCTAATCCATGTAACCCGGCGAGCGCAATACTAACGCCACGTCCAACTTAGGTCGCGTCGAACTTGCGTTGCGTTCAGCTGCCGCCGCGTCCACCTCACAACGATCCAGTGACCCTCAACTTCCGTAATACAAATTTGCTCCGCAGCATTTCTTTTTCAATTTATTCATAGAATAAAATCTGCTTCCTATGTAGTATGCAACGCGCGAAGCTCTTTACTGTATCTCATAGTCAACCTCAATTTGGATTTTTATATTGTAAGTTATACTAAAAATCGGATTTTGCGGAACTTATGAGGAACAAATATACAAGAATATATACAACGGGCCAAGTGGCCGAGCGGTAAAGCAATTGACCCGTAACCGTTAGGTTGTGGGTTCGAGTCCTGGAGCCAGCATTTTTTTTTAAATACAATGTTTGCATAAAAACGTTGCAATATCGTCGCAACTGCGTCTATTGTATATTAATTTTAATACATTTTTTTACAGTGTAGACAAAAATTCTGAAAAAACTCGTACATAGACCAAAAAATAACGAGGCGTTTTCATAAAAAAGAAAGTTAGGTTGGCGTATGATTTGTTGAACAGTTTTTATTTCTTAAGTTTTTTTAATAGCATTTTGGAATTATTATTATGCATAATTAGTCCTTTCAGCATCTCGAGCATGCTTGAATTTTTTCAGATTTTGATCCCATCGAGAAGTGTTTGAAATTTTCTCCAATTTTCTCTGAAACTGACGATTTACGGGACTGCACCGCTAGAATTACCCTAAACGTGATCGCAAACAATTGAATGCACATCGATTTCGCTCTCGTATTTACCTCTCGGAATTATAATATGGTAAGTAGGATAAGGTAAGGTACAGCGAAATATTTGTATTATACAGAGATTACTATATTAGAGGTCTATATAGACCGTGGCGACGGGGGGAGCGCGAGAAGCGCGCAGGGGGCGAAGCCTATGTGTATTCTATGTTTTCCACACTTCATTTTCCAAGGTCAAGCTGTGTGCATTGTCGAAAAACGGGTTAATACGTTAAAATAAATTGTCGTATTTAAAAATATTTTTATTTGGGTAACGGTACATGTAAATGTCACAGTAAATCTCACATAAAGGACTCTGATATCTCGGTTGTCCTGAAAATTCGTGGTTATTAACGAAGGAATTTTTATTTGGATCCGAAATTAATATTTAAACGCATATAAAACGCTGAAAGAAATTTGATAGCCGTGTATTGTCGTGAACAACATAAAATTTAATTTATCTATAAATAAAAAATGACAAATGTTTTGCAGAAAGTATTGTAATGTATTGAATTCGCCGTTCATTCGTTGACTCGTTCCGAAACTGCTGTTATCCCGGACACTGGAATTTTGAAACATTCAGGAATAAATATAACACATCAGCCAGCAGATATCAGAAACATTGTATTACATTGTATATCGTATACCTTTTTGAAACGATTTTTTCCACGCTTCCTGGTGGCATTTGAAAGTTTCAAGCGTGAAGAACCATCTGCACATGAAAAGTTGAAAAATGTACTTGTAGTGTGTGACAATTTAATAATAATTTCCGTTTGTTTTGCAGATTCGGCTGTACATACATTCCCGAAAAATCCAGGCAGTTGGTATGGTGCTGCGAGTGGCAGTATCGCTGCCGATTTTCCAGAAACGGCTCCGTCGGAGTTGTCTTTGTCGTTAGCCTTGCCGTTCCCCCTTTTTGTGCCGTGTTCCGAAGGGAACGGCCCCTTTGCCATTGTCAGCCTCGCCTCGGAGAGCATATAACGCTCTCGTCTTCGCCGTGGCCAGCTCCGTCGGAAAGAACGTGAAGCGTTGTTGTTTTCGTCGTTGCTGCGTTCGTATTTAAAACGCTCCATTTTCTCGTTGCTCAGTACCATCGAACATTCCTTCAGCCGGGTTGGCCGTACATTAATTACATCTCAGCACACACGTACTGATAGCCATTACATCATCAGTAGTATACCCTTAGCGACCTTTCGTACGGCGCTCGACAGAGTGGGCAACGATTTTCGCCGTCATCCTCGTCTTCGATGTTCGCGTTATTCGCGATTAACCGCTGCCATCGCTTTTCGGCGTTGACTTCCTGCATCCTCTCGAAGCAGATTGGGCAGAGGCAGAGGTGGCCACATGGTTGCAGCGCGACGACCGATGCTGCCGCGAAACATATCCGGCACGCTTGTACGGACGTCCCTGCTGCGACAAGCTCCTCGATTTGCCCGTGAAAACTCGCCATGCGTTCGTACTGAGGAAGCTGCTCCGGTTCATCTGCCTCTTCCTGTTGGAGTCCTTCATGTCTGTCGTCGACCAGATTCCGATAGAACGGCTCAGCCCACTGGTGTCCCTCAAAAGCCAGCTCGGGGAGTTCCGGAAGCTGCGCTTCTTCGGCCACTTCCGGCTGAACGTCGATTGTAGGCGCAGCTTGTTGCGGAATATCCGCTAGCTGCAGAGCCTCTGCTTGCTGCTGAGGCTCAGCTTGCCATGGAGCCTGTGGTAGCTGCGGAGGCACTTCGTGCTGCGGAGCCTCCACCGGCGGCGGAGGGACTTCTTGCAGCGGAGCCTCCACTGGCTGAGGAGGCACTTCTTGCTGCGGAGCCTCCACTGGCTGCGGCGGCTCTTGTTGCGGAGACTCTTCGTGTCGCGGAGGCGCAGCTTGCTGTAGAGCCTCAGCTTGAATATCGATAAACTCCTCGGGTTGAGCAGCATAGTCGCCGAGTTCAGCGAGCTCAGGATCGTCGTCGGTTGGTCGGTTGTCCTCGTCTCGGGCATCACCGCCATTTAACACGACCGAATTGACTATACATGGGAGAAGTTTACGTTATAAAACTTACTTGAAACTTAAGCAAAATATTAAGGGAACTGAGTCACACAAACATTATGAACATAAATTGATTGCGCAATGACACAATTTCGTGAGTAACATTTTTTTCTTAGGACCAGTCCACCGGTGTCCATACTTCTGCAAATTTTGTCTTGCCTGCAGCGGAAGAAGTTTAAATGGCAATTCCTATATGCGTAGGACCTTTGCGTGGCCAAGTTTCTTCAAATTTTGTCCTGTCGTGGACTTATGTGGCACCGATAGAGCAACTCAGCTTTGACAGATCTCATTCTCTTCGCACAAAGTCTGAGTATGAAAATTTCCATTCCAAGTTCTTGCGTAGATGTCACAAGGACATTTGGTCAAAGAAAAACTACAGCGGCAATGAAAATTTGCTATTAAAGTGAGTATTGCCTGCAGCGGAAGAAGTTGAAATGGCAATTCCTATATGCGTAGGACCTTTGCGTAGCCAAGTTTCTTCAAATTTTGTCTTGTCGTGGACTGATGTGGCACCGATAGAGCAACTCAGCTTTGACAGATCTCATTCTCTTCGCACAAAGTCTGAGTATGAGAATTTCAATTCCAAGTTCTTACGTAGATGTCACAAGGACATTTGGTCAAAGAAAAACTACAGCGGCAATGAAAATTTGCTATTAAAGTGAGTATTGCCTGCAGCGGAAGAAGTTGACATGGCAATTCCTATATGCGTAGGACCTTTGCGTAGCCAAGTTTCTTCATATTTTGTCTTGTCGTGGACTGATGTGGCACCGATAGAGCAACTCAGCTTTGACAGATCTCATTCTCTTCGCACAAAGTCTGAGTATGAGAATTTCAATTCCAAGTTCTTACGTAGATGTCACAGGGACATTTGGTCAAAGAAAAACTACAGCGGCAATTAAAATTTGCTATTAAAGTGAGTATTGTCTGCAGCGCAAGAACTTGAAATGGCAATTTCTATAAACAGACCGAACTGAGCTATCTTGAGAGACTGCGTAGGACCTTTGCGTAGCCAAGTTGGTCTATCGGATCATCCTGAAATCTACAACAAGTCAAAACTACAGAACAAAGTACGCCAATGAACTGGGATACAACAAGAAATATTTCACTTATGAATTGTTTTAATTTTTTTTGTAGCTTTCTCGATGTGATATTATACAAAGATGCGAGAAATATTTCACTTATGAATTGTTTTAATTTTTTTTTAGCTTTCTCGATGTGGTATTATACATTTCATATTTGCAGTTGCGAAACAATTATCGCGATTTTGAGAGTGAATCGATCTTTTATCAAATTTGATCGAGTTATAAAAATCGCCATCGACCAGAAGTAAACTTGTGATATCAGGGGTCCGTCAAAATATAAATATTGTATCAAATACACGGCATACGAGTGACTGCGAGTAATTGTAAATTACAGTTGGCTTTACCGCGTTCGTTTTCCTCGTCGTCTTCGATAATCCTGTGACGTCCTGGCCCGACCACAGTCGTCAGAAATTCTTCGACGGTGTATCTGAGACAACATCACACACGAATTACAAACTGTGTGCATAAATCTTTCTATATTTCAGCAGAGGTACAAAAAATTCTTAACGTGACATTGTCGCGAATGATAACAATAATAATTAATAGATGCAAACCTTCCAGAGTCCAGTTGGGCCTGAGCCCTTGCAATTCTTGCATCCTCCTCGACCTGAGCGCCTCCCTCGTGGCGACGCAATTGATTCGCGTTTGACAGACGTTGCCAGTTCAAACTTTCCGTCTGGACAAGCTTCTTCAGTTTATCTGTAAATGTATTCAAGTTCGTCGACATAAGTATAGTATAAATGTATTATTTGCAAATATTTTTCTGCGAAACAGGTACAATAACGCGAGACGATTTTTTGGGCTTTGCCAGGGGCCAATATTATTACAGGAATCAGTATGTAGCAAATTCCATTTTGGAAATTTGCAGTGGCAATGCAGAGTGACTGTGCAACACGAAAATATTCAACTTTACGCGTAAGTACTTTATGACTGAGTGATTTTTTTAAAATCCCTGCAGGATCTGCGTAAGGTCTTCGAGTGCAAATATCACTTTTTCAGTCCAGCGAAAGATTTCGCTGAATCAGATTCAGGTGTTCAACCATGGACCTAAACGAAAGCTTTCGTTGGTGTGCAAAAAGTCTGATTTGCTTCATCCACAAACTCTGTTCTGAAAGTTTGCAGTGGTGAGTGACTGTGCAACAAGAAAATATTCAAATTCATTTTATATCGCATCACAATTTCATTTTCGTACGTTCCAGATTTGCCATTTCTCAATTCAATTCCTTCGAAAATATTACAAGTGATTGACAAAAATGTACAAAATTGATTGAAATTGCTTGCAAAGTGCAATCAGTTTGTTCCTCTACAGCGCAACTGCGAAGTAAAGTTTTGTAACAAGTTGCAAGTTGAGAGGCTCTCTAAATGTGACTGTTTTAAAGACGACAATCAAAATTGGCTGACTAGATGGAAAATATTAGCGTCTCACCTAGGAATGCCCATACATTGGTGCGCCCACCCCCCAATTTCGCGACAATGTGTCGGTGGAAACTCTCCGCGAGATTGTTTGTGCGTACCGGAGAGTCTCTCACCGACAAGACGTGCGCGAGGGGTCGCCATTGTGTCCGGAGATAATGCAGAAACTGCAGAACGAATGGATGATCGGCAGCTATTGCATCAGCAGCTCGTGCGATGGCCATGAGTCCCTCGTCCATCCGATCGGGAGACATTAGCGGAAGTCCCATCGCCATCCATAGCACATTTTTTGGTGCTCGCGGGTTTCCACACTTCTTCCACTTTCGGAGAAGCGCCTAAGCGTGGAAAATTAAGTGAGAAAAACGAATAAAAATTATTACTTTGTATAAATGACTGCGCTCAACAACGAGCATGGGATTCGTACACAGAATTCATGAAAGACTACCTGACAAAAATGGAACCAACAACCACGAACACGTGCTGCGGGCAAGCTCCGGCGAACTGATCCGACAAGCGCCTTCTCGAAATCGCTAACCACGATCTTCAAATTATCAAGCATTCGAGGAGCCAGTTCTATGAGACGTTCCCATATTTTTTCGTACATTTCCGTCGTTCGTTTTTGGCAGAGAACGAAGGCAACTGGAAATCCCTGAAATGGAAACATTAACAATACAGTATACGAAAGAAATGATAAAATAAAGAACAAGTGCACTTTGTTAATATGAAGAAAAATTCACTGGGGCCGAGACAGTAAAAAAAAGTGTATTTTATTATGAGGGCTACTTTTTTCCTCACGTATGAAAAAATTTGAAATAGTTCTATTCTTTTAAGTTCGCAGCGAAGGATTTTTCTGTTACTGGACCCACCGGTTGAGTCAACCAGTTGCTTCGACACCAAAAATATGGGTTTTTCACACTGCGCATAGTCCAGAGAAAACCAATCGTAGAACCACATTTCTAGCTTCTTGTTAATGGTTCTTAAACCCAAGTTACAGAATAATTTATAAAAAGTGATTGTAAAATTGGCATCAGTGAAGTGGTTGAGCCCTAGCGGAGGCTAATCCTACGATTGGTTTTCTCTGGGCTACGCGTAGTGTGAAAAAACCATATTGCTGGTTGCGAAGCAACGAGTTGGCCCAACCGGTGGGTCCAATGTCAAAAAATCCTTCGCTGTGATCTTAAAAGAATAGCATTTTTTATTTGTTCATTGGTAAGGGAAAAAGTGGACTTTATAATAAAAATACACTTTTTAACTGACTCGGCCCCCTTAAACTTACCGTATCGATCCTACGAACGTGAATTGTCAAAAGTTGACAGGCGCGCGGTCGATTTGGGACAACCTTCAAAGTAACATTACGTTATATAATATTTTGTTATACACACAATATACGAACAATAATATGTGAAACAACTGAATCTCAGTTTCTTACGCGGAACGTTCCGTCCGTGTGGACCTCAGCTGCCGAAGCGAGAGCGGCCAGCATCTCGTCCGAGGCAAAAATAAGGGCAACCTCGCCGTTTCTCGTCCGGACCATTCCACGGTAGATGGATCTCATCGGCGCGTAGTCCTCCAGCACGGTGCCCATGGATGCCAGGGCTTCCGGCAACGCTGGACGAGATTTTGACCGCTCTCTCGATAGTGTACCACGAACAGAGTTGTACGTTATCCCTACGGCGGCCCTTGCAAACCTGGTTCAATCAAAAACATGTTATGTTACGTATGATTGTATAATAATATAATTTTGTAATCATATTTATATATCTCTCTATATTATAAAAAGATCTCGCCGCCGCCGCCGCCGCCGCCGCCGCCGTGTCAAGAATCGAGGGGGGGTCAGCATCCGGGGGGGGGGTCAGCATGCCCCGGTTGTTGACCCCCCCCCACGATGGTCGAGGCTGGCCGGGGTCAAATGACACACCCAGGCCTAATTTTTTGCTTCCTCATAGAGGAAGCTTTGTTTTCGTGAAATTTTTTTTTTCGAGATTTTCATGTTAACATACTCAGAATCACCTAAAACGTCGAGAAAAGTGGTCTAGAAAATATGTCTGTATGTGTGTATGTGTGTGTGTGTGTGTGTGTGTGTATGCATGTATGGTCCAGGCACCGAACATTCAATTGTTCATAACACGTGAACGGCATGATGGATCGAGATAAAAATTGGCACGCAAGTAGAGTATTAACTACTCTGTAATTCACCTGTTTTTTAATTAAATGTATTAATGTATACAGATTTTATGGAATTTTTAATTTTTCAGAAAAATGGCGTGATCGCTCTAACTTTCGTAAAAGTTCGACAATTTAGCTATATACTTCATCATAAATAAAGACACGTTCAATGTTGTTTGGTATTGAATTTCAGCGAAATCGGTAAAGCGGTTTCGGTTTTATAGAATTTTGAATTTTTCGAAAAAAATAAATTTTGCTCTAAATCACGTCGAATTTCATCAAATGAACCAAAATATTCAACAGTCAAAAAATAACATACAACGCTGCCACGTATAAAATTTGGTGACGATCGGTAAAGTCGTTCGGATTTTACACTGTTATGAATTTTTTAAAAAATTAAGATTTTCGCTGTAACTTATGGAAAAGTTATTAAAGTAAGTCAAAACTTTGTATCTAATCAAAATTAGATGTAACGGTGTTTGTAACGGAGTTTTCTTTTGTTCAAATTCCAAAAAAGTTGCAAAGTAGAACTTTGCACACTGCTTCCTCATTAATTCCCCTTTTTCACAAAGCTTCCTCTATGAGGAAGCCAAAGTTAATAAATAAGCTTCTTCATAGAGGTGGCTTTGTGAAAAAGGGGAATTAATGAGGAAGCAGTGTGCAAAGTTCTACTTTGCAACTTTTTTTTCTAAGTCCCTCAAGGAATTTGGGCTGTTTTTGTCTATGTCCCTCAAGGGGCTGTTTTTTTTCCTAAGTCCCCCAAGGGACTTGGCAGGCCTATGTTTTAGGAAAAGCACTAAGAAAAATCTGGTATTTCGGAGTCTATGTTTTTGAAAAAGGCAATGGAAAGATCCGCGCTTGGGGGCCTATGTTTTTGGAAAAGGACTTAGAAAAATCAGACCTTGGGGGATTTATGGTTTTGAAAATGAAAAACGGACATGTGAGCGCGCGAACGAGGGATAGGGGATCTGAGGAACGGAAGTTGGGTCCCGATGGATATGGATTCTGAGCGATGGGAGGGACGTCCCGAGGGATAGGGGTTCTGAGGGATGTGGGTCCCGTGATAGGTAGGATTAAATTATGTAGGGTTAAGTTAGGTAGGGTTAAGTTAGGTAGGGTTAAGTTAGGTAGGGTTAAGTTAGATAGGGTTAAGTTAGGTAGGGTTAAGTTAGGTAGGGTTAAGTTAGGTAGGGTTAAGTTAGGTAGGGTTAAGTTAGGTAGGGTTAAGTTAGGTAGGGTTAAGTTAGGTAGGGTTAAGTTAGGTAGGGTTAAGTTAGGTAGGGTTAAGTTAGGTAGGTTTAAGTTAGGTAGGGTTAAGTTAGGTAGGGTTAAGTTAGGTAGGGTTAAGTTAGGTAGGGTTAAGTTAGGTAGGGTTAAGTTAGGTAGGGTTAAGTTAGGTAGGGTTAAGTTAGGTAGGGTTAAGTTAGGTAGGGTTAAGTTAGATAGGGTTAAGTTAGGTAGGGTTAAGTTCGGTAGGGTTAAGATAGGTAGGGTTAAGTTAGATAGGGTTAAGTTAGGTAGAGTTAAGTTAGGTAGGGTTAAGTTAGGTAGGGTTAAGTTAGGTAGGGTTAAGTTATTCAGGTTTACGGCGTCAAGGGGCGGGGAGCGCGCGAAGCGCACAGGGGGCCCAGCCCCAAAATCTCTCTATACTATAAAAAGATCTCGCCGTCGCCGTGTCAAGAATCGAGGGGGGGTCAGCAACCGGGGGGGGGGGGGTCAGCATGCCCCGGATCCTGCCCCCCCCCACCCCGGGGTGGTCCATAGTAAACGTTTCCATGGCAACCATTGCCATAGTAAACGTTTCCATGGCAACCATTGCCATAGTAAACGTTTCCATGGCAACCATTGCCATAGTAACCGTTTCCATGGCACCCATTGCCATAGTAACTGTTTCCATGGCACCCATTGCCATAGTAACTGTTTCCATGGCAACCATTGCCATAGTAACCGTTTCCATGGCAACCATTGCCTTAGTAACCGTTTTCATAGCAACTATTGCCATAGTAACCGTTTCCTTGGCAACCATTTCCATAGCAATCGTTTCCATGGCAACCGTTACCATGGCAACCGTTACCATGGCAACCATTGCCTTAGCAACCGTTACCATGGCAACCATTGCCTTAGCAACCGTTACCATGGCAACCATTGCCATGGCAGTTGCATCCAGTTGGCCATGACATTTTGGGCGAGTGGTATCAAGTTGGTCATGGAATTTTTGAAGAGTGGTATCAAGTAGGCCATGGAATTTCCAACGAGTTTTTCGTGAAGGCCGGGTCAAATGACACACTGGAGGTAGAATTTTTCTAAGCCCCATGAGGGTTCCCGAGGGATAGGGGTTCCGAATACAGGGGTTCCCGAGAGAAAGGAGTTCCGAGTACGAGAGATCCCGAGGCATAGGGGTTGGAGTATGGGAGTTCCCGAGGCATAGGGGTTCGGAGTATGGGAGTTCCCGAGTATGGAGGTTCCCGAGAGATGGGAAATCCCGAGGGACAAGTTAACCCTACCTAACTTAACCCTTTCGCGTAACGGGGTTCCCGAGGGATAGGGGTTCCGAGTATGAGGGTCCCGAGGGATATATATTTCAAGTATCGGAGTCTCGAGGGATAGGGGTTTTGAGAGATGAGGGGTCCCGAGGGATATGGATTCTGAGGGATGGGAGGGATGTCCCGAGGGATAGAGGTTCTGAGGGATGGGGGTCCCGAGTTAGGTCCAATTAAATTAAGTTGGGTTAAGTTAAGTAGGGTTCAGTTAGATAGGGTTAAGTTAGGTAGAGTTAAGAGCTAGGTAGGGTTAAGTTAGGTAGGGTTAAGTTAATCTGGGTTAGGTTAGATAGGTTTAAGGCGCTGAGGGGGGGGGGGAGCGCGCGAAGCGCGCGGGGGGGGGCGAAGCCCCCCCCCCCCTGGGGTTGGCGCGCGAAGCGCGCAGGGGGCGCAGCCCCCTAGTATATACAGGGTGTATCAAAAGTACGCATAGTCCGAAGGCAAGATGGTAGATGGTGCCCACGCGAGAGCACCTGTGAAATTTGAGCGTCCAATTCGCAAAATTGTGGGAATGCTCATGTAGAGAAATTTGCCTGTCGGTGAGGGGTGCGTCGGACTCACCCAGATGCAGAGGCGTCGTATGCCTCGCTGAGTGCAAGTGGCGTCAGTCTTTTCTTTCGTGATCTCAGTCCGACGCGAAGTTGCCGCGCGGTGCCGCGCGGCTGTGACGGCTGTGACGGCTGTGTGCGTCCGTGTGGGCGATCGTCAACTGTTCGCTCGGAGCTCGGGCTTTTGGTATCGGTCCCGATAAATGACCGGCTAGATGAATGACGTGTCTCTGGTCGGGAATGATCGTTTTAATTGCGAATGCACCGTGCCTCGTCAACAGCGTATCGAGGCACTGAACATTGCTCCCACGAATTTTGATGTTTCGCCGATCCAGAGACGCGAGACCTCGCGATACGCGAATTTATTACTAACGTTGTTTTCTCTCGCTGTTGTCCGTTTCTTCGATTGGGCTGCGCGTTCCTGCACCCTTCATTACGGAATTAGAGTGTAGTTGAAACGGAGCGTCGATGAGGCCGACAAACGATTCAATGATTTTTTTTTTTTTAATTCTTTTTGTTAATGTCCTGGAGATCTATCCTCACCGCAACCTCCGCCCAGCACGACCATAGATATTTTTTTTGTCTCTACCCCTGCTCTCAACCTGCTCTCTCCCTTCTCTCCCCTTGCTGTCACCTTCCTCACCCCTTGCTCTCCCCTTGCTGTCGCCTTGCTGTCATCGTCGAGATTTCGTGTTTCCTGCACGAAGTCCTGGAGAATTCTGGCCAGAAAACTCACCCGAGCCGAGCGTTAAGTTCGTTTCGAAAATCTCCTGGAGAATTTTGGCCAGAAAACTCGCCCGAGCCGAGCGTTAAGTTCATTTCGAAAATGTCCTGGAGAATTATCCTCGCCCGAGCCGAGCGTAAAGTTCGTTTCGAAAATGTCCTGGAGAATTCTGGCCAGAAAACTCGCCCGAGCCAAGCGTAAAGTTCTCATCCCAGTTCTCGAAGCAGCATGCGTGCACCTCGTGGACAATTTTCTTCCGTATCTTTTCGTGAACGTGCGCGATGCTTCAACGAAAAATATCGACGAGTCTCATCGACGCTTCGACGTTTCAATAAACCAAGATGCGAAAAACTTGATTATTCTCGCGTTATAAATTTTAACTCTGGTGGAAAGAGCTATATTTTTAATTTTTTTTATATTGCATCATCGAACTTATATGCGACATCGGTATTCTTTAAGACCCGCAGGTCTGTAAATACCCATGGTAAATTTTGACGGAGATTCTATGATGCTCTTGGAGCATAACAAAAATATATTATCCGATAAATTGTATGAAGAGGCAAATTTAAAAAATAAAAATAAATAAAAAAAATTCCATACAGATTGTTCATAACACGGGTTTTTTCCCCTTGCGTTTTTGCGAAAAAAGTTCGATTTTGTAAAGTTTGACAACCCTATCCAGCGGCAAATCTCCCACTGATCCCGAAAAGTACCATACTTCGTCCGAAGAATATGTATTCCACTAAGTTATCAGAGGCCGGTATCTCCGAAGCTGTCGGAGATAGACGATTTGGATTTCGGGATTATATCATCTCCGAGAGGTCGCCCGTCTATCGTCCTTTGCTTCAAAGCGGTGGTTCTCGTAGTCTTTTTTTCGCATCGATTTTTAACGACTTTATCGCAATTTACGGTTCAGAAGCTGGTATCCCCGGAGCTGTCGGACCTGGACGTTTTGGATATCGGGATCATATCATCTCCGAGAAATCGCCCATCTATCGCCACCAGTTTTATCGCGGTGGTTCTCACAGTCTTTCTTTGGTATAGGTTTTTATCCGATTTATCGGAACTTGCGGCCTCAATGTAAAGTTAAGTAAAGCAAAGTAAAGGAAAGAAGAAACAAGAGGAAATAACAGTAACAAAAAGTAACGAAAACTAACACGTGGGACGGGGAGGGCTTGCACGTGCGAAAGCCGGAAGCTGAGCTTTTCCCCCCTTCCATCCTTACTATCACCTTGCTCTCCCCTTACTATCACCTTGCTCTCACCTTGTTCTCACTCTGCTCTCACCTTGTTCTCACTCTGCTCTCACCTTCGTCCGCATGGCGCAGTCACTTCGAAATACTTTGCCGTGCCTGAAATACGATTTTTCTTAAATGTCCTGGTGGTTTTTTCTCACGAGCACCTCCGTCCAGCATGACCGCTCTCTGATTCAATTGCATCAGAGGGCAAAATGCAATGGCATCTCGATGTATCATCTCCCAGAGATCGCCCGTCCATCGTGACCTCTTTTAACGCGCTGGATATCGTAGCCTTTCTTCGGCATCGATTTTTGACCAATTTATCGCAAGTTCCGGCTTCAAAAGCTCATACCTCCGAAGCTATCATAGCTAGACGATTTGGATTTTGGGATCATATCATCTCCGAGAAATCGCCCATCCATCGCCACCAGCTTTAACGCGGTGGTTCTCGTAGTCTTTATTTGGGATCGATTTTTGACCAATTTATCGCAAGTTCCGGCTTCAAAAGCTCATACCTCCGAAGCTATCGTAGCTAGACGATTTGGATTTCGGGATCATATCATCTCCGAGAAATCGCCCATCCATCGCCACCAGTTTTAACGCGTTGGTTCTCGTAGTCTTTATTTGGGATCAATTTTTGACCAATTTATCGCAAGTTCCGGCTTCAAAAGCTCATACCTCCGAAGCTATCGTAGCTAGACGATTTGGATTTCGGGATCATATCATCTCCGAGAAATCGCCCATCCATCGCCACCAGTTTTAACGCGGTGGTTCTCGTAGTCTTCTTTTGGGATCAATTTTTAACAGATCATCGATTTTCGACCGATTTATCGCAAGTTCCGGCTTCAGAAAACAAAGCTTTTTTTTTCAAGAAAACAAAGCTTCTGCGAGTAAACTCCCAAATCGCGTACACGCGTACGTTGCAATGTGATTTTTTCAAGTTTTATTTCTGTTTTTTCGTTTTTTTTGCTTTTTTTAAGCAAATCGCGTACACGCGTACATTGCAATGTGATTTTTTCCGGTTTTATTTTTTTTTGTTTTTTTTTTGGCTTTTTTTCTGTTTTATTTTTTTTTTGCTTTTTTTTTGTTTTATTTTTTTGCTTTTTTTCTGTTTTATTTTTTTTCTATTTTATTATTATTATTTATTTTTGTTTATTATTTTTGTTATTAAAAAGCTTTATGCAACAACGTCGACGCAGCTGGGACCCCACTTCCACCTGGTTTTGTTACGGCGGGATCCAACATTCGAGGCGGATAAAATTCCTCACATTCACGAGATGTTCGAACGATATCAAAGGCTATACGCTTGATTTGTGACAACAGGCAAAGACAAATCATATATTTGCTATCCACGACATCGGAACGGCAAAGAGATGTTTGGTTCACGCGTATGAGGATACTCACGATGCGAGCAGGAACCGCCACTTGAACCGCACTTGAAAGAAGAAGTCAAGAGTCAGCACTTTCAGGGAGGTTGCACGAGCTCGAAGCGGCCACCACAATTCTTTTCGTGATCCACCATCCCAGCATAGTACGAATACTTGCTGGGACGGTGGTTCGTGGTTGTAGAAACCGGCATGGAGCATTTGCTACACTTAAAGCGGTAGTAAATGCTCGTAGCCGGTTTAATGCCGCAACGAGACTCGATCTTACAACGTCCCAGAAGGTCGACCCTCTTGACTTCTTCTTTCCAGCACGGTCCATGAGTCTGGTTTTCGTCCCTACTCGCGCCGCGAATATCCGCATACGCGTGACACATTTCGTGCAACAATGTCGTTGTTGTCACGAATCTCCTTTGCCTTTCCAATGCCGTGGATTGCAAAGATATGATTTTCGTTCGGAAATCGGTCAAACCGTAACATTCTTTGCCTGTTGTCGTCCATCTTAGCGTATAGCCTTTGATACCGTTTGCAAAAAATCGCGTGTTAAATTGCCTGAACATCTCGTGAATATCAGGTTTTGCATCCGCTTCGAATGCTGGATCCGTAACGGAAGCCGTCGCCGGATCAAAATCAGGTGGAAGTGGGATGTCCTTGGTTATTCCAAGGTTCCATCCCAGCTGCGTCGACGTTGCGCGGTCGCACGGCGGGACCTTACCGCTTCGCGTGTTCATGGTGTTCTGTTGAGTTCTGACGCTGCTGCACCCTACTTATAGACCCGACGCGGTCCCCCCACTACTCGGCGTTCTCCCACTGCGCGGCGCTCTCCCACTGCGCGGCGCTCTCCCACTGCGCGGCGCTCTTCCAATGCGCGGAACACACTGTCCCATCTGCGCACATGGGCTTTTGAATACCACCAGCGATTGTTTGAGAACTTAATTTGTTTGTTAACTTAAAGTGTTTGTTAACTTAAATTGTTTGTTAACTTAATTTGTTTGTTAACTTAATTTGTTTGTTAACTTCATTTGATTGTCAACTTCATTAGTTTGTTAATTCAATTTATTTGTTAACTTCTGTAATAAAAAGTCACTATATCTTGACAACACCCTAATGGGGGGTGAGATATTGGGAATAAGAAGAATCTTAGGAAAAATCAACATCGCTCTCCGACCACCGGAAAGCACCCCCAACGAGGGGTGAAATTTTAAAAAAATTTAGTTTCGCCATTGCATGACATTTTCTTCAGCAATGTTACTCCTTTTAATAAGATAAACAGTAGAAAAAATCGACATCGGTCTCCGACCATCGGAAAGCACCCCTAAGAGGGGGTGAAATTTTTGAAATTTAGAATTTTCGAAATTTTGTCATTACAGACTACGCTAGAAATCCGTTTCAGAGGATTCTGAATCGGTCTAACTAGTCGCCTGGAGTCCGATTTTTCAAAAATCAATCCCGTGTCCACCCCATGGGGATGAAAAAAAAATCTGAAGCCGCAACTTGCGATAAATCTGTTAAAAATCGATGCCAAAAATAGACTATGGGAACCACCGTGTTAAAACAGGTCACGATGGACGGGCGGCCTCTCGGAGATGACATAATCCCGAAATCCAAATGGTCTAGCTCCGATAGCTTCGGAGGTATCAGCTTTTGAAGCCGGAACTTGCGATAAATCGCGGTTTTAACCGATTTATCGCAAGTTCGATGCTGAAGCAAGGCTACGAGAACCATCGCGTTAAAATCATAATGGTTATTTTGCAAACAAAAAAAATGTATTTTTTTTTTTTTTTTTTTCAAAGTGACTTTTCAAAAGCCAGATTGCTTAAAACACTCAAAATGATCGAAAAACATTGTATTTTGATTAGTCGCGTTGAACTAGGTCGAATATAGACACGAAATTTCCGAAATCAGAGGTCTGTCCCATTTTGCCCACACCGCCCCTATATCATCTCCGAGAAATCGCCCATCCATCGCCTCCAGTCTTAACGCGGTGGTTCTCGTAGTCTTTATTTGGGATCAATTTTTAACAGATCATCGATTTTTGACCGATTTATTGCACGTTGCGACTTTAGAGGCTGGTAACTACGAAGCTGTTGGAATTAGAAGTTTTGGATTTCGCGATTATATCATCGCCGAGAGATCGTCCGTCCATCGTGACCTTCTTTAACACGGTGGTTCTCGTAGTCTTTCTTTGGTATCGGTTTTTATCCGATTTATCGCACCTTGCGACTTCAGAGGCTGGTACCTCCGGACCTGTTAGACGTAGACGTTTTGGATTTCGGGATCATATCATCTCCGAGAAATCGCCAATCTATCGCCACCAGTTTTATCGCGATGGTTCTCGTAGTCTTTCTTTGGTATCGGTTTTTATCCCATTTATCGCAACTTACGGCCTCAAAGTAAAGTAAAGTAAAGCAAAGACGAAACAAGAGCAAATAAGATTAAAGAAATGTAACTAAAACTAACACGCGGGACGGGAAGCGCTTGCCCGTGCGAAAGCTGTAAAGCGGGAGCGAAAGCCGGAAGCTGAGCTTTCCCCCTCCCCCCTTCTATCCTTAATCTCACCATGCTCTCCTCTTACTCTCACCTTGCTCTCCCCCTGCTCTCACCTTGTTCTCCCCCTGCTCTCACCTTGTTCTCCCCCTGCTCTCACCTTGTTCTCACTCTGCTCTCACCTTGCTCTCACCTTGCTATCACTTTGCTCTCGTATCGCGCCCCGGGTGTAAAAAGACCGAACTTCGTGCCTCTCTCGTATATCAGATTGAACTCCACGTAGCGGCCGCGCCGCAGGAGTTGCCACTGTCGCTCGGCGTAGCCGTAGCCGTCGTCCCTGTGACCCCTGACGAGCGGGACGTACGACGGGTCGACGTCCTCGGCGCACGAGGTGACGAATGCGAAGGCCGCTTCCTGGCTCGGCGTGTCCAGATCGTCGAAGAAGGGGTTCTTTTAAGGCCTCGACCTCATCTGCTGCACGGCGCCCACCTGCAGCTCGCCCGACACCACGGGGATGTTCACACCGGCCTTCTGGAGGACCGCGCCGTCCCTGCAGCACGCAAGTTGTACCACCGCCGCCCTCCTTCCTCGACCTCCGCTCGACGATGAAACGGGTTTCCTTGGGCTCGTACGCCTCGTGAGACTTGCAGAAGTCCGCCTGAATCCTCACGATCAGCAGTACCATCTTGTCCCTCATGTCGCCCGCGTTTCTCTCCAAAACTTTGCCGCTGATCGCTTGGTCACTGATCTGTCGCAACAGTTGACAAGGCGAGCTTACACCCGGTACGCGTCGCATCTCGGTTGTTGACCACGAACCGGACGATCTCAATTACGTATCTTACGCATTCGAAAACCATGAGGCAGGAAGGCGGATAGACGGAAGCCTAAGGAGGATTTGTGGAAATACGGCGAGCGAATCAAATGTTTCATTGTCATTCACGTAGTATTTATTATTAATAAAATACATAACTTTACGGGCTCATTAATGAATGTTATCAATACAGTTGCAAACGCCATCGTCGCGGGGTACCGAGCAGGTAATATCTTATCCGATCGATTAGATGATAAATTTCTTTCGTCTCGTTTTGGAAAAACGACGACGGCGCGTCGACTATATCGTCCATCGCGAAGAAAAGATAACACGGCTCCACTTAGTCCTTTCAGCGATAGATAGTTGAACAGGAATTCTTTCTACACTATTTATGTAGACGGTTTCATCTTGCACGGGAATCTCCGGTGTAGCATATCCACCTCGTCGGCACGACGCCCGTCCTGATTGTCGATCGAGATGAGCGATCCAACGGCCTCGCGTTTCTCGCGAAGAATGACTTTGATGCGGTTGCCTCGAGTCGGGACCACCGGCTCGAACTGCTCGCAGACCAAATTCACGACCCGATCCTCGGTCGGCTGAAATACGGCGCACGTACCGCTCTTTGGAGAAAAAAGATAATTAGCAAAATGAAAGAGACGAAAACTCAACTCAACAGTCACAATCAGCGTAGCCCTTTGATCGTTACCACTATAAAACTTGAATATTTAATATTTCGATGTACCAAGCTTGTAGGGGATCAACACTTGTGTAACCTAAAGGCGAGTGCAATTTCGCATGGCTTGCTAATCGCAACCACGTGCGCTAAATCATCAAGCGAAAAACATTGTTAATTATAATAATTTAAAAAAAACGTATGTATGTTCCAGGGACGTCGTTAAGACGCGTACTGGACTGCACCCTGTGTGTGTGTGTGTGCGTGCGTGCGTGCGTGCGTGCGTGCGTGCGTGCGTGCGTGCGTGCGTGCGTGCGTGCGTGCGTGCGTGCGTGCGTGCGTGCGTGCGTGCGTGCGTGTGTGTGTAACGTGTAAAGCAACACATGATGACAAACCACCATAATCATCACGTAATATTATTTAATGCCGATTTCAAAGGTTAATACAATTTGCTGTTTTTTTCTATACGGTAAACATGTCGGCCAAGTCATTCTTCACTTTTCTTCATTCGATTTTCTGACGGTGCGGCACAACAATTTCATTATCGTTTGAAACTTTTCGCTCTCCAGTTTCGGTTCCGCATTCAACGACACGTAAGCTGAAAACCTTATAAGGTGAGTGTACAATTTTAAAGGTATTCGTGCCTAGCACGGTGCTATTTTTACAAAAAAATCGTAAATTACTCACTTTCCACAGCTTCATATGCTTTTCTCGGGATTCGCTGAAGATTTGCCCGACCAGTCGGAGACATGCCGCTCAAATTTTCCTCATCGACAATAATCCGTATTAAGCGGCACGCGAGTTTATTCGATTTTTTCCTATACAATCGTGTCCAGCGCTCCAGGTCTGTGGCTTTCATGTAAATACCACTTCCAGGTAATATCTCGATCTGAAAATGTTAGTGATTTATCGTAATATTATTAGTATAGTATTAAATCATAATTACTGATTTTTAATGTTTTTGAAAATTATTATTGGGTTTTAACCATTGAGTTTCAGTTTTCTTATTGACTGCTGAGACAATAACAATTAATTTTAAACTGGATACATACCTTTGTGGGACCTGGGTTCAGCGCCGTTTCGAGAATCCCTTCGTTTCTTCTTCCGCGAGCAGCCGCGGGAGCAGCATCGGGAGCAGGGACAGCAGCGTCGGGAGCAGCATCGGAAACGTCGTTGAATGAATCCAGAGAAGAATCAGGTCCAGAAGTATCGACAGCTCCTACGTTAGCAGCAACATCAACAGCATCCTGAGATGAATCATCAGGGACAGCGACGGCAGCGTCGGGAGCAGCGTCAGGAGTAGCGAGACCAGCGTTGGCTGTCGCACCAGAAGTACCCGCAGGGGAATCATCGGACGTAGTAGAAATACCGGGAGTAGGAGTAGGGGCATCATCGTCGACGGCGTTGCATTCCTTACAAGCCAGCAACCTTCTCTTCTGCTTCGGCGTGTAGACGGCTCCGTCAGTCGTTACGTACAACGATGTCAAGTACTTCTTATTTGCTGTGGAACGTCACATTTATAGAAATATCATATATGCAACACGGAAAGAATAGCGTAGAGACGAGAAGAGGTTAGATACTCACAACTTTTTCGTAGCACTTTCGCGGGGTAGTAGTCGCGACTATTCAAACTCCAAAGCATTTCGCCGTCGTCCCCACGAATTGAACGAGCCTTCGGCCCATTCGTTTTGTTTTCAGCAGCTGTCACACAATTCTTCAAAACGTCTTCATCAGTTTGAACAACTTTGAAAAGTGCAATGTATTTCCTGATAATGTGGGACGATTCCACGACAAGTGTCGTCAGTGCGAAGAATTGTAAGAGTGGGGACGACGGCGAAATGCTTTGGAGTTTGAATAGTCGCGACTACTACCCCGCGAAAGTGCTACGAAAAAGTTGTGAGTATCTAACCTCTTCTCGTCTCTACGCTATTCTTTCCGTGTTGCATATATGATATTTCTATAAATGTGACGTTCCACAGCAAATAAGAAGTACTTGACATCGTTGTACGTAACGACTGACGGAGCCGTCTACACGCCGAAGCAGAAGAGAAGGTTGCTGGCTTGTAAGGAATGCAACGCCGTCGACGATGATGCCCCTACTCCTACTCCCGGTATTTCTACTACGTCCGATGATTCCCCTGCGGGTACTTCTGGTGCGACAGCCAACGCTGGTCTCGCTACTCCTGACGCTGCTCCCGACGCTGCCGTCGCTGTCCCTGATGATTCATCTCAGGATGCTGTTGATGTTGCTGCTAACGTAGGAGCTGTCGATACTTCTGGACCTGATTCTTCTCTGGATTCATTCAACGACGTTTCCGATGCTGCTCCCGACGCTTGTAAAAATAGCACCGTGCTAGGCACGAATACCTTTAAAATTGTACACTCACCTTATAAGGTTTTCAGCTTACGTGTCGTTGAATGCGGAACCGAAACTGGAGAGCGAAAAGTTTCAAACGATAATGAAATTGTTGTGCCGCACCGTCAGAAAATCGAATGAAGAAAAGTGAAGAATGACTTGGCCGACATGTTTACCGTATAGAAAAAAACAGCAAATTGTATTAACCTTTGAAATCGGCATTAAATAATATTACGTGATGATTATGGTGGTTTGTCATCATGTGTTGCTTTACACGTTACGCACGCACGCACGCACGCACGCACGCACGCACGCACGCACGCACGCACGCACGCACGCACGCACGCACGCACGCACGCACGCACGCACGCACGCACGCACGCACGCACGCACGCACGCACGCACGCACGCACGCACGCACGCACGCACGCACGCACGCACGCACGCACGCACGCACGCACGCACGCACGCACGCACGCACGCACGCACGCACGCACGCACGCACGCACGCACGCACGCACGCACGCACGCACGCACGCACGCACGCACGCACGCACGCACGCACGCACGCACGCACGCACGCACGCACGCACGCACGCACGCACGCACGCACGCACGCACGCACGCACGCACGCACGCACGCACGCACGCACGCACGCACGCACGCACGCACGCACGCACGCACGCACGCACGCACGCACGCACGCACGCACGCACGCACGCACGCACGCACGCACGCACGCACGCACGCACGCACGCACGCACGCACGCACGCACGCACGCACGCACGCACGCACGCACGCACGCACGCACGCACGCACGCACGCACGCACGCACGCACGCACGCACGCACGCACGCACGCACGCACGCACGCACGCACGCACGCACGCACGCACGCACGCACGCACGCACGCACGCACGCACGCACGCACGCACGCACGCACGCACGCACGCACGCACGCACGCACGCACGCACGCACGCACGCACGCACGCACGCACGCACGCACGCACGCACGCACGCACGCACGCACGCACGCACGCACGCACGCACGCACGCACGCACGCACGCACGCACGCACGCACGCACACACACACACACACACACACACACAGGGTGCAGTCCAGTACGCGTCTTAACGACGTCCCTGGAACATACATACGTTTTTTTTTAATTATTATAATTAACAATGTTTTTCGCTTGATGATTTAGCGCACGTGGTTGCGATTAGCAAGCCATGCGAAATTGCACTCGCCTTTAGGTTACACAAGTGTTGATCCCCTACAAGCTTGGTACATCGAAATATTAAATATTCAAGTTTTATAGTGGTAACGATCAAAGGGCTACGCTGATTGTGACTGTTGAGTTGAGTTTTCGTCTCTTTCATTTTGCTAATTATCTTTTTTCTCCAAAGAGCGGTACGTGCGCCGTATTTCAGCCGACCGAGGATCGGGTCGTGAATTTGGTCTGCGAGCAGTTCGAGCCGGTGGTCCCGACTCGAGGCAACCGCATCAAAGTCATTCTTCGCGAGAAACGCGAGGCCGTTGGATCGCTCATCTCGATCGACAATCAGGACGGGCGTCGTGCCGACGAGGTGGATATGCTACACCGGAGATTCCCGTGCAAGATGAAACCGTCTACATAAATAGTGTAGAAAGAATTCCTGTTCAACTATCTATCGCTGAAAGGACTAAGTGGAGCCGTGTTATCTTTTCTTCGCGATGGACGATATAGTCGACGCGCCGTCGTCGTTTTTCCAAAACGAGACGAAAGAAATTTATCATCTAATCGATCGGATAAGATATTACCTGCTCGGTACCCCGCGACGATGGCGTTTGCAACTGTATTGATAACATTCATTAATGAGCCCGTAAAGTTATGTATTTTATTAATAATAAATACTACGTGAATGACAATGAAACATTTGATTCGCTCGCCGTATTTCCACAAATCCTCCTTAGGCTTCCGTCTATCCGCCTTCCTGCCTCATGGTTTTCGAATGCGTAAGATACGTAATTGAGATCGTCCGGTTCGTGGTCAACAACCGAGATGCGACGCGTACCGGGTGTAAGCTCGCCTTGTCAACTGTTGCGACAGATCAGTGACCACGCGATCAGCGGCAAAGTTTTGGAGAGAAACGCGGGCGACATGAGGGACAAGATGGTACTGCTGATCGTGAGGATTCAGGCGGACTTCTGCAAGTCTCACGAGACGTACGAGCCCAAGGAAACCCGTTTCATCGTCGAGCAGAGGTCGAGGAAGGAGGGCGGCGGTGGTACAACTTGCGTGCTGCAGGGACGGCGCGGTCCTCCAGAAGGCCGATGTGAACATCCCCGTGGTGTCGGGCGAGCTGCAGGTGGGCGCCGTGCAGCAGATGAGGTCGAGTCCTTAAAAGAACCCCTTCTTCGACGATCTGGACACGCCGAGCCAGGAAGCGGCCTTCGCATTCGTCACCTCGTGCGCCGAGGACGTCGACCCGTCGTACGTCCCGCTCGTCAGGGGTCACAGGGACGACGGCTACGGCTACGCCGAGCGACAGTGGCAACTCCTGCGGCGCGGCCGCTACGTGGAGTTCAATCTGATATACGAGAGAGGCACGAAGTTCGGTCTTTTTACACCCGGGGCGCGATACGAGAGCAAAGTGATAGCAAGGTGAGAGCAAGGTGAGAGCAGAGTGAGAACAAGGTGAGAGCAGGGGGAGAACAAGGTGAGAGCAGGGGGAGAACAAGGTGAGAGCAGGGGGAGAGCAAGGTGAGAGTAAGAGGAGAGCATGGTGAGATTAAGGATAGAAGGGGGGAGGGGGAAAGCTCAGCTTCCGGCTTTCGCTCCCGCTTCACAGCTTTCGCACGGGCAAGCGCTTCCCGTCCCGCGTGTTAGTTTTAGTTACATTTCTTTAATCTTATTTGCTCTTGTTTCGTCTTTGCTTTACTTTACTTTACTTTGAGGCCGTAAGTTGCGATAAATGGGATAAAAACCGATACCAAAGAAAGACTACGAGAACCATCGCTATAGAACTGGTGGCGATAGATTGGCGATTTCTCGGAGATGATATGATCCCTAAATCCAAAACGTCTACGTCTAACAGGTCCGGAGGTACCAGCCTCTGAAGTCGCAAGGTGCGATAAATCGGATAAAAACCGATACCAAAGAAAGACTACGAGAACCACCGTGTTAAAGAAGGTCACGATGGACGGACGATCTCTCGGCGATGATATAATCGCGAAATCCAAAACGTCTAATTCCGACAGCTTCGGAGTTACCAGCCTCTAAAGTCGCAACGTGCAATAAATCGGTCAAAAATCGATGATCTGTTAAAAATTGATCCCAAATAAAGACTACGAGAACCACCGCGTTAAGACTGGAGGCGATGGATGGGCGATTTCTCGGAGATGATATAGGGGCGGTGCGGGCAAAATGGGACAGACCTCTGATTTCGGAAATTTCGTGTCTATATTCGACCTAGTTCAACGCGACTAATCAAAATACAATGTTTTTCGATCATTTTGAGTGTTTTAAGCAATCTGGCTTTTGAAAAGTCACTTTGAAAAAAAAAAAAAAAAAAAAAAATACATTTTTTTGTTTGCAAAATAAACATTATGATTTTAACGCGATGGTTCTCGTAGCCTTGCTTCAGCATCGAACTTGTGATAAATCGGTTAAAACCGATTTATCGCGATTTATCGCAAGTTCCGGCTTCAAAAGCTGATACCTCCGAAGCTATCGGAGCTAGACCATTTGGATTTCGGGATTATGTCATCTCCGAGAGGCCGCCCGTCCATCGTGACCTGTTTTAACACGGTGGTTCCCATAGTCTATTTTTGGCATAGATTTTTAACAGATTTATCGCAAGTTGCGGCTTCAGATTTTTTTTTCATCCCCATGGGGTGGACACGGGATTGATTTTTGAAAAATCGGACTCCAGGCGACTAGTTAGACCGATTCAGAATCCTCTGAAACGGATTTCTAGCGTAGTCTGTAATGACAACATTTCAAAAATTCTAAATTTCAAAAATTTCACCCCCTCTTAGGGGTGCTTTCCGATGGTCGGAGACCGATGTCGATTTTTTCTACTGTTTATCTTGTTAAAAGGAGTAACATTGCTGAAGAAAATGTCATGCAATGGCGAAACTAAATTTTTTTTAAATTTCACCCCTCGTTGGGGGTGCTTTCCGGTGGTCGGAGAGCGATGTTGATTTTTCCTAAGATTCTTCTTATTCCCAATATCTCACCCCCCATTAGGGTGTTGTCAAGATATAGTGACTTTTTATTACAGAAGTTAACAAATAAATTGAATTAACAAACTAATTAAGTTGACAATGAAATGAAGTTAACAAACAAATTAAGTTAACAAACAAATTAAGTTAACAAACAAATTAAGTTAACAAACAAATTAAGTTAACAAACAATTTAAGTTAACAAACACTTTAAGTTAACAAACAAATTAAGTTCACAAACAATCGCTGGTGGTATTCAAAAGCCCATGTGCGCAGATGGGACAGTGTGTTCCGTGCATTGGAAGAGCGCCGCGCAGTGGGAGAGCGCCGCGCAGTGGGAGAACGCCGAGTAGTGGGGGGACCGCGTCGGGTCTATAAGTAGGGTGCAGCAGCGTCAGAACTCAACAGAACACCATGAACACGCGAAGCGGTAAGGTCCCGCCGTGCGACCGCGCAACGTCGACGCAGCTGGGATGGAACCTTGGAATAACCAAGGCCATCCCACTGCCACCTGATTTTGATCCGGCGACGGCTTCCGTTACGGATCCAGCATTCGAGGCGGATGCAAAGCCTGATATTCACGAGATGTTCAGGCAATTTAACACGCGATTTTTTGCAAACGGTATCAAAGGCTATACGCTAAGATGGACGACAACAGGCGTGATCGCAACAAATGTATACAATTTCGAGGCAAATGTATACAATTTCGGAGTCTACGGGAAAAACCCGTAGACTCCGGAGCTGTAATGCTAAAAGATAGAGATTGTTTACCCAAGCTAACAAATTTAACGCTGAATAAAGCGCAATCCATTTCCAAAAAACATGGTAGATTTAATTTGGCACTTCCAATCACCGATAAATCGGGAGAAGGTCCCAGCCTAATACTCGGAAATATCGTGGAAGTTTTTAAGAGCGCTCGACATTTAATTGAAAAATTGTCACTCCAAATAGTCAGTATAGCCAAGACAAGTCACATCTTAAACCTTCCGTGGGAGGACATTGTAACACAGCTTCGGTTAATTTTCGCTCACAGTGGCGTAAAAATTATTATTTGCCAGGGACTAATCAGAGAACCGCCCCCGGAAGATCGTTACAAAATTATTCAAGAAATGCATTCTTCAGCTGTCGGCGGACACAGAGGAGTTGGCAAAACCTATAATAGAATTCGCCACGATTACTATTGGAAGAATTTAAAGGAAGAAATTCAACTATTTATTCAACGTTGTTTGCATTGCCAATTAAAAAAATTGGTCAGAACAAAAACTAAAATGCCAATGATTATCACCGACACACCGGGAATAGCCTTTGATAAAATTGCAATGAATATAGTAGGCCCGCTTCCCAAAACAGATCTCGATAATGAATACATCCTAACCATAGAAGACCAATTAACTAAATATTCCGTGGCAATATCACTACCCAATGCAAGGGCTGTGACCATAGCCGAAGCGTTTGTTAAAAGATTTATTTGCTATTTCGGGTCGCCGAAAGCAGTACTTACCGATCAAAGCAGTAATTTTTTGAGCAATTTCCTAAAACAAATCGCAAAATGATTTAAAATCCGAAAGGTTAGAACTACCGCGTTCCACCCACAATCCAATGGATCGTTGGAAAGATCCCATCATGCCCTCGGCGCATACTTGAAACAATTTACCACAAAACAAAAGAATTGGGATGAATGGCTAGAAATGGCCATCTTTAATTACAATACGAACGTTCACGAAGGAACAAAACACACGCCGTACGAAATGGTATTCGGAAAAAGAGCGCGAACTCCCTCCAGTATACCCCCGTCGGAAATGGAGAAACTCGCGACTTACGATGATTATTTAACGGAACTAGTAACGCAAATACACGAAATTCAAGGAATAGGACGGAAAAATTTGATAGACTCAAAAGAAAAATCAAAAGAATATCAGGATAAAAAAATAAATCCCATCGCGCTTAAAGTCAGTGAACCGGTATTTTTGCTTAAAGGACCCAAACCAGGGAAACTCGGCGATCACTACACGGGACCACACGAAGTCACGGCGATATTAACGAAGGGTAACGTACGAATAAAACTCCCGAGAAAGGAATTGGTAGTGCACACTAATCGACTAAAAAAATCAAAGATTGCCATAGAATAATTCCAAGCATAGCATAAACAAAATAAATGGATTAACAATAATGATTTAAATACATGCACATATACGCCTATCCTGAGTCGCAGTAATAAAAAAAGAGGAATAAAAAAAAACAACCTACACAATCAATCATTTAAATTGTTAATTACATTAATTATAAAACAAAAAAAAATATAATAAAAAAAAAATAAAATTTCGGAAGCTAAATCATGGCAATAAGAGGTTGTAACTTCTCTTATTGTTTCGAGCAGATACGACTTGAAAGCTTTGTAAATTGGCGTGTCACTAATCCCGATCCGGGTAAATTAGCCGCAGCAGGATTTATTTACCTCGATACAGGGGATTTAACTAAATGCTTTTGCTGTCAAAGAATAATTGGAAACTGGAGAGCTAACGACGATCCCAAAATTGTGCATCGAAAATGCTCGAGTGATTGTAAATTCATCAGAGGACTCCCGTGTGGTAACGTACCTCTCCCCGAGCCCCCTTTTAGGCTACCCAGCGCCTCAGCGGGACAACCGCCCGTCCCCAACACCGAAACAGCGGCGCCCCAAGGCCCGTTAACGGTCGCGCCGATGATAAGTCCCACGTACCCACTATACGAGAATTTCATGGCTCGCATACATTCTTTCGTTACCTGGCCAGCGAGTATACCGATAAGAGCTGTAGAAATGGCAAAAGCAGGGTTTTTCTACACGAGAGTAAATGACACAGTAAAATGCTAGTTTTGTAATCTCACGATGAGCAATTGGCGAGCTCACGACGTCCCGTCGCAATAACACGCTTTTCGACAAGTAAATTGCCGCTATCTACAATCATCGACAGACGTTCAAACAGAAGCAGAAAGTTTTTTGAGAGTATCTCTGTTTATGACCACCCCTTATTTTGGGCCGGAACCTTGTCTGTCTGACCCCGTACCAATAAGTGGACTGGTTCGCGAAATGCTAGAAGCTACGATACCGATTACCCCGAAAAAGAAAGCAAGGGGACGACCACCGAACTCACAGCAAAAGTCGTAATAAAAGAGTATAATAATTTTTCTTTTAAACACGGATGATAATTAACCAAAAATAACAATAGTGAACATACAATAAAACAAAGTAGCACCATGACTCAACAAATTTACGTATCGATTATTCGAGTTAGTGAAACGATATTTTTTCTTAAAGGGAGCGACGAAAGAAAACACACGGAAACATTGGAATCCCGCACACAGCTTCATGAGATTGCGCCAGTAAAATAAAAGTAAAAGCGGTAAAGTACCGGTTGAATTTTAAGTAATAAATAAAGGGACCAAGGACGAAAATATTTTATAACAGTAATAAATACGACTTTGTAACCAATATTAACAAAATAACAACATTTGAAGGAATTGTGAAAAATATATAAATATACATAATTTAATTAACCACAGGGAAAGGTTAGTGCACTAAAATTAACGAATTTTCGGGATAAAATTACATCAAAATAGAATATCTACTAGGAAAAAAAATAATAATAATATGTCGGTACTAACAATACACGAAAAATATCGATTTGAATAGGTTCGATTAGACAGTTTTCGGAGATGGAGTTTGCATATAATAAATCCCACGGCTCTCGCCGCCGCAGGATTTTACTACACGGGATGGGAAGATACGGTTAGTTGTTTCGATTGTTTAACAACGATCATTACGTGGGAGGAAAACGACGACCCCATGGCCAGACATCAGAAAGAGCATGACCACTGCCGATTTGTGAGAAGAGTCGCGTGCGGAAATGTGCCCATAGGCATTGACCCACGTTTAGTCCCGTCATTCTCCATGCAAGCAGAAACACCAGAGCTCCCGGAACTGCGCGATGGATTCGGCACTCTGAAACAATATGTACACCCGGTAGAACCGCACTACGAGGGATATAAGAAAAGAAAAGACAGTTTTATTGGTTGGCCGAAAAAACACGGAAATCAAGAGACGCGGTAGCGTCTCGACGCCAAGTATTAAAAGAAATCTATAATGCCGCCTCACGAGACTCTCACGACGAGACGCTAGCGCTACTCTTACTTTACAGCACGTTCGTCCTTTTTCGTCTGCTACGAAATTCTAACTGGAATTATCTGAGTCAACACGTCGCGAACGCCAAATGTGTCAGGTTCAATATTTTTTATTATTTTTTTTCTTTAAAATGAACCCTATTTCAATCAAATCGGTGACCGCAACGCTAATATCTGGCCACTTACGATTTCGATTCTGTCAAAAACTTTTCGTCAGCACTCACACAACATCGATGCGAATTTGTCCGATCCGTATACGTGCATGGCGTGTACCAGCACACTCTCACTTCGTCTGTAACTCTAATTATCTCAGGCAATACATCGCGGGCGCTAAATGTGTCAGCGCCAATATTTTTTATCTTTTTCCGCCTTATTAATGAGACCTATTTCGATATAATCGGTTCCCGAAGTGCTGATATCTGGAAAAATATCACTTTTGTCTGAACTCACACATCGAGACAGATTTGTCCGATTGCATATACGTGTGCATCCGTGTAAACGAACATTAAATAAAAAAAAGGTCTTAAGAGTACCAACGCGAGGCCGTGCTCAAGTAGGAACGTCCTCAGATGAACCGCGTCAAACGATTGACTGAGCAAATCAGCGTTAAAATCACCTAGAATCACTGTATGCGAATAAAAAGGTAACAAAGTAGATATTTCTTCCTCGAACAAACTTAAATATCCAAGGTGCGGCGCGCGATAGACAACGCTCAATAAAATTTTTATAGACGCCGAGAGCCGCACCTCGCAGATCAGATATTCCGGCTTAGTCGAGTAAGGCTGCGGAGACGCACCGATGACAGAATAAGATAGAGAGGAGTGAAGGTAGAGTGCAACTCCACCTCCCCTCTTCCCAATGCGATCGTTCCTGACGAGCGCGTACGATTGAAGTGCAACAAAGTCATCAGAAATATTTTCATTAAGCCAAGTTTCAGATACAGCAACGATGTGATATGCTCTATTATAAAAGAAGTCGAGGAACTCGTCGCGATGACCGGGCAGGGACTGAGCGTTGACGTGGCAGATCCGGAGCTTCTCAGCGGTTGGCATCTCGGAAAGAGCCATCCTGGCAGTCGCCAAAGTCGTCGTCGAGGAGAGGGGATTCAGCCCGAAACCCAGCGTCGCTGAAGTCATCGTCGAGGAGAGGGGATTCAACCCGAAATCCAGCGTCGACGCCGGCAGCACCATCACCACCAGCAGCATCCGGGAGGAGAGGCGAAGATGAAATCGCAGGGGGGCGAGACCCGCTCACAGTAACAGCGCGACCTCGCTGAGTGTCGCAGCCAATCGCTCCACCTGCACGAGCGGCCGTTGACGAGATCGAGGCGAGATTCGGCCAGCCCGTAGAATCCAATGGCTCGCGAGCAGTCGCACCCGTCCCCCCCACTATCTCAGGCGGCGCTGCGCCACTAAGACTAGCAACAGCTGGCGGATCCACTGTAATGATAGGCACAGCGGCAGCGGCGGCTCCAGAGACGGCAGCAGCAACGCCTCTGGTCCCACGACGATCGGCGACGATCTTGGGCGCTCCATTCCGAAATACAATTTTGAGCCCCACCTCCCCATATCACCGAGGCAGCACTTGCCGTGAAAAATCTTTCCGCACGGCCCGCTGCACCGATACGCGGAAGTAACCGCGCACGGCGCCTCACAGCGGCCGCACTGCCGAGACATCGTTGAATTAACGGCCGCCGGCGAGTAGACAGTACGCATTCACACTGCTAAAGGCGAGCGAGGGGCAGGTAGGCGGCGAGCGCGGGGCGAACAGCAAGCGGCGCTAGGTGAGGCGGGAGGCAACCACACCACGCACGCACACGCACACACACGACAGTTCAGGAGTCAATAGTCAGCGCACACCAATTCACGTTCACACACGCACGTAGCTTCAGGCACGGCGTGAGCAGAGGCGAGCCACGACAGCGACAAGGCGAGAGGCGCGAGGCGAGAGGCAAGGCCGAAGGCGAGCACACCGCGGATGTAAACAGCGCGAATACAGATACGCCCGAATTCAGAGTCAAAGTCTTACGCACGCACACCTTTCGCCGCTCACACACGCACGCATCCCCACCGGGCAGGGCAGCGAGCGAGCCGTGACCGCGCCGTGAAACCGTAGAGACCCGGAGAATTTTTCACAGAAAAATTTAGAGAGGTCAAAAACCACCAACCAGTACCGCACACCGCATCGAGAGAACAATCCACGGATAGCCCACAAAAAACTGCACGTTCTAACACCCAGCTGATGTAGATACGTCCACGGCTACACTAACTACCGAGACAAACACGCGGAGCGAAAAATTTGGACGTGATATCGATTTGAGATAATGCTCTGTACTGAGCATGCTCTGTACATGCAGCCACATAACATCCCTGCGCGTGTCAACGAGAGGTTTCATTAAACAACAAGACGTACGACTACCGGTAATAGTGCTGAAATTTAACGGTGTACTATACGGTGTGAGAGTTGCTAATGCTTGGGAAACTGACTAGGGCTGTGTGCAGCGTGTTCCTCATTTCCTCGATTCGCCTCCGATCGGGACGCGAGTGTTTGTGTATATGAGTGGGTATGCGTGTGCTTCAGAGCACTAGGTTGTGATTTCGAAAAAAAAATACACATATATCTCTCTATATTATAAAAAGATCTCGCCACCGCCGCCGCCGTGTCAAGAATCGAGGGGGGGTCAGATTTGGCCACCCCTGGCCAGGGGTGACCAAACCCCCCCCCCCCCCGGTTGCTTTTGGGCCAGAATTTTTCTAAGTCCCTCAAGGGGCCCTTGGGCCAGATTTGGCCACCCCTGGCCCGGGGTGACCAAACCCCCCCCCTCCGGTTGCTTTTGGGCCAGAATTTTTCTAAGTCCCTCAAGGGGCCCTTGGGCCAGAATTTTTCTAAGTCCCTCAAGGGGCCCTTGGGCCAGAATTTTTCTAAGTCCCTCAAGGGGCCCGTGGGCCTGGATTTTTCTAAGTCCCTCAAGGGGCCCGTGGGCCTGGATTTTTCTAAGTCCCTCAGGGAGCTCTTGGGCCAGAACCCTCAAGGGCCTGAATTTTACGAAATACGGTGGACACTGGAAAATATGGTGCGGTGTTTATGTGAAGTAGCAACCGTTACCAAAACAACCATACCATGGCTTGATTGCCAAGGTAATCCACGGCAATGCTCGCGCGCGAAGCGCGCGAGCCATATAACCCTCTAGTATATATATATTGTGACGTGGTGGCTTCCGCTGTCGCTGTCTGGCTCGAAGGCCACCGCTCGCTGCAAAAATAAACAGAGGGTTAGGCTGGAGGAAGTTGTTAGGGTGATTAGCTGTAGACCCTCTTACCCTTTTTTTCCTTGGCGGCCTGGTGCTCAGGTCCTTTTGTACCCTTAGCAAGAGCGCGCTCGCTGGCTGCCTCACCGAGAGGAGCTCCGACGCTGGGTCTGCGCCAGCACGGTGGAGTCAGCGACGCCAAGGAGGTCTCCGCTGGGAGTGGGCTGAGGGTGGCGGCTGCGAGTGAGGCGAGGATGATGCTCGAGGAGAGGCTCGAGGTTGATGCGCTGGTAAAAAGGACCCAGCGGAGGAAACACCATCCGGCGGACTGCTGTGCCAGGGCCCTCCTGGTCGGCTGGAGCCGACCTCAGGACTTTCCACCGGACCTCGCGGGTTATCGCGCACGTCACTCTGCACGCACGTCACTACTGGACAGCTCGACCCTGGCACCTCTCGGCTCTCGCGGAAGAGTATAAACCGACGAGGTGGCCGTCGTCGGGGAGTCGAGCTGTCACCGCGAGCCTCCAGTTCGGAACGCCAGGCTGCCCGATTGAGGGCAGCACTGTCCGGAGCGCCTTCCCGGCGATCGAGGCGACGCCGCTCGGATGTGCGGGCTTGCGGCCTACCAGACGCCCTCGGCCCTCATTGGTGGATTTCCGTTCGCACGAACTCGCAGCCAATGCCGGTGCGTAGCCCTCTCCGGCCGTTCAAAGGGGCCAAGCGGCGACTCGCCGGGACCAATCCGAGGGAAGGACTACCGGAGACGAACGAGGGAGATGAACGAGGGAGACGACGAGGCGGCCATCGTTACTTCGAGACAGCCAGCGAGCCGTGACACGTGCGTTGAGATACGAGTTGTAATTGAGAGAGAATTAAGGAGAATAGCGAGCGAGCGTGCTATACACGGAGTTACCAAGTACGTCAGCTGATCTTTTTCATCCTTTCTGCGCCCAGCATACCCCCCCTGAAAGCCGCCCGAAGGCGAGAAAATACCCGGCCTTCCGCCGACCACGTGTCGTTGAGACACCTGTGCAGGCGGCCATTATGGCCTCCTCGTACGCGCGGCAGTGAGCGGTGGTGATCGCTCGTAAATTCCCTTTCTTGGCCGTCCCGCCCTTTACGCATCGTTAGTGTGTGCTCCCCTCCCCCACCCCCCCGAAGTCCCCAATGTCAAGTAGTGCCGAGGTAATATTTAAAAGCCATCGTGTTCGGGAACCCGGCCTTGAGAAGAGTCTCGTAGCTAGTTCCCCCCCCCCCCCCCCCTCGTGCAGCCGGTAAGCGTGCGTGCTGTGTTGTTTGTTTTCGAGAATCGAGCCCTCCGCTCGATGCTCACGGAGCTACGCCGACTCGTAGCTGGCGCCCCTGAGTTAGTAAATATTTTGTAACGAGATGTCTGTGCTGCCCCCCCCCCCCACCCCCTTTCGGATATTTAACCGGTCAAGTTTCCCCTTTTTGTTGGTTTGTTTCCCCCCCCCCCACACGGTAGCTGGATTGTGGTGACCGGGGCTGCTTATTATCATTGGAGATTAAACGCTCATTATTTTATTTATTCGCTGAGTCGTCGCTTCGGCGACCGTGTTATTTATTTCCGGCCCTTCTTTCCGCCTCCCCCCTGGACAATCGGTGTGACCCGCCCTCCCTCCTTTTCCAAGAGGTAGGGCCGGGCGTCATAATATAAAACTTTAAAAAAAAATCTCACGAAAAAAAACTCTCCCAAAAAAACTCTCTCACCAAAAAAAACTCCCAAAAAATATCTTACAAAAATATTAACGAATCAATATATTAGCCAAGTAAAACTCCTCGGTAAAAAAAAAAAAAACTTGGTGTACCAGCGTTTTGCTTCCGCACATAGTTCATTGAAATAAGGACGAGAAAATGGAAATGGAATGGAAAATGGGAATGGAATGGATTGGGTTGCTGGAAATTTTCCAGCAACCCAATCTCCTACATTTCCTTCCTTTATCTGTAATGGAACAATTCGATCCGAGTATTTGGGTCGTAACGACTAGCCAACGAGACTGGAAAAAAAAAGTTTCGACCCAAGAATTTGGGTCGTAACGACCAGCCAGTGGGGCAGGGAAAAAAGATTCGACCCAAGAAATTGGGTCATAACGACTAGCCACCAGGGCTGGGAAAAAAAGTTTGGAGCCAAGAATTTGGGTCGTAACGACCAGCCACCAGAGCCGAGAAAAAAGTTTCGACCCAAGAAATTGGGTCGTAACGACTAGCCACCACGGCTGGGAAAAAAAGTTTCGACCCAAGAAATTGGGTCGTAACGATCAGCCACTGGGACAGGGAAAAAAGATTCGACCCAAGAAATTAGGTCGTAATGACCGGCCACCAGGGCTGGGAAAAAGTTTCGACCCAAAAAATTGGGTCGTAACGACTAACCACCAGAGCCGAGAAAAAAGTTTCGACCTAAGAAATTGGGTCGTAACGACTAGCCACCAGGGGTGGGAAAAAAGTTTCGACCCAAGAAATTGGGTCGTAACGACTAACCACCAGGGCTGGGAAAAAAAGTTTCGACCCAAGAAGTTGGGTCGTAACGACCAGCCACTGGGGCAGGGAAAAAATGATTCGATCCAAGAATTTGGGTCGTAACGACCAGCCACCAGAGCTGGGAAAAAGAGTTTGGACCCAAGAATTTGGGTCGTAACAACCAGCCACCAGAGCCGAGAAAAAAAGTTTCGACCCAAGAAATTGGGTCGTAACGACTAGCCACCAGGGCTGGGAAAAAAAGTTTCGACCCAAGAATTTGGGTCGTAACGACCAGCCAGTCGGGGGCCCAAAATATATTACGACGGAAATATTTCAGTCGTAACGACCAGAAACGGGGCCCCATTTTTGGGGCCCTGGAACAAGTCATTACGTCTAAGAGTTTTCGGTCGTTACTACCAGCGGGGAAAAATGCCAACGACCAAAAACATTACGGTAGTTTAGACGACACTTGCGACTGAAATTACGGTCGTCGAATCCGCTAGGGCCCCTCCTCAAAACCGGGCTGTCCTCAGCCGTAGCATCCCTCTCGGGGCTCCAACTCGGGGGTGTTCGATACGACCCGCGGGGCAACCGCCGGCGCAAATCGCCCCAGACACTCTCACCACTCAGGTATTATCATCAATCGGGGACGTGAAGTCCCGCATTAAGAGACACGCCACCAGCACCCTCCGTCTCGCGAGCGGACTTAACCGCGATCTCGCACACCCATCACCTTGCTACCCAATACATGCCCCTACATGCCCAATACATGCCCAATACATGCTCCCTAGCTGAAAGTAGGGACAGGGCAGTAAAACAATCACGATGAAAAAATAGCGAACGCTCGGTCTTTAATGACTCGCCGCCGAATAACTCTCGCCCTCGCGTTAGGAACTGCCACCGGGTAATACTGGCGCGGCGCGCTAATACAAAATAAGTCATTGGCCTGGTCCCGGAATACAAAAATAAGGCGGCCTCTCGGCGGCTGAAAAGCTCCTCAGAGCATTTAACAAAATTAAACAACATCTTATAGCACGCCGATATAAAACAAACAAAAACTCGGTTTATCCCAGGGATACAAAACAACCCGGCGTGCGGCGGGGATATAACAAAAGAAAATAAAACGTCTTTTCCGCGGCCGTTGTCCCGACGGATCATCGCTGGGTCCTTCGTCCCCGGAACGGCGCCTCTCCCTCCGGGGCCTCCCCGGCTCCTCGCGCGGCAGGTGACTAGTTGCGGGGTCGTGAATCGCACGCTCCCGCGCGGTTTCGGGCAGGTGGGGAATCGATATCCGTACTCCCGACAATTTCAACAGACCCCTTCGGGTCCGCGGCGACGCGAGCGGCCGATCAGCGCCGACACCGGCGAAGCCGCAGGGCGCTCCGACCCGCCCACGCGTTCCACCGGCGCCGCCACGACCGGCACCACTCGTACCAGCAGCGGGTCTGGCTGCATCCCGCGCGGCACGTCCTCACTCCTTGGTGTCACTTTCCCCGGCAGTGGTTCCGGGAAATAGGCGTCGCAATCCAATGATACGTCCGGCTCGTCTTCGCCGTCTCGCACGTAGCGCGCCACGAGCAGCTCCTCTGCCACACTAACCCCGGCGTCCTCGGTCGCCAGGGACTCGAGGATCTCTTCCTCCTCCGCCTCGGGCCACCCGACCTCGGCCAACGTATCGGCGACGCTGGCGGTCTCGACGGGGTCGGCAACGTCAGCGCCAACGCCCTCGTCCTCCTCCGGCAGCTCCGACCCCACCAGGGTGGACGACGGCGCAGGGCGGCGGCTGCTCGTCAGGGCCTGCGAGTCCGGTCTCTCGACCTCCAGGGTCCACCGAGCCTGCAGGTCGCGGGCCGCCTCCAAGGCGTAGATCTGCCTCCCTTGCGGTCCCGCTACCTCTAGCTCCTCGATTGTGGCCACCAGGCGGCCGATCACGGCCCGCGCCAACTCTTCCAACGGGCTCCCGTGTCCGGCGTCCACGGCGTCCAACGCCGGTCGCAGCCTGCGCCCCAAGTACCCCAGCTCGGCGCACAGTTGGTCCGGGTCCATCTAAACGGACAACATTCAAAGCGGTGCATGGTAAGGCTTGAGGTCCGCGATGTTGACTTTAAATACGCGTTTCCCGGTATCGTCGGCTAACTCGTATACGACCGGCGACAGCACGCGCGCAACCGTGAATGGGCCGTGATATTTCGGGGCCAGTTTCGCCGCCACGTGTTGAGCCGCCGAGGACAATACTCTTTGCCTCTTCAATACACGATCGCCGACGTGGAACGCAGCGATCGCTCGGCGCTTATTGAATTGTCGAGCGCTTCTCTGGTACGCCTCCTCCAGTTCGTGCTGGACTTTTTCGCGCAGCGGCTGCAAGCGCCGCACGTGCTCGGACCACTTGTCCGGGGATAAGGGAGTGACTTCTCTCGCCCCGTCGACCTTACCGAAAAATTGATGCGGTCGCGGGGACCTCCCGATATTTAAATACGCGGGACTGCAGTTGATGGATGAGTGATGCGCCGTATTGTAGGCAAACCGGAACTCGGGGAGATGTTCATCCCACACTGAGAGAAAAATCTGGTATCGGCAACTATAAATGTAATGTTAAATACAACCTTAGCCATGTTTTTTTAGTTACCTACACAACTACTAGGTAGTTAGTACAACCATGTTTTATAGTTACCCTAACAAAATTTATTATTATGGGAACTATTTATATCGTATTCCTTAGATACAGTTACGATAATAAAGTTTCATGATTGTGAGAACTATTCCACAATACCATGCACAACTCTGATAGTTGCATTATACCAAACCTGATATTTTTTTTCGTTTTAACTGCCAATGTTCAGTGATACCAACTTCCATTTTCTTGATACAGTTACTAATGATTTATAGTTTAGTCAATTAAGTTGCTTAAATGTTTGTACTATACAGGTTGAACTGTAACAACTATTTCTTATTGGCAGATATAACTGATTTACATTGCATTACAGCTAGTACTAAACAAAAGTTACGGAAACTACGTGTTGCAAGTAATGATAGCTATTATTATTGTCTTTGTAAAAACCAATAATTTTGAGTGCCATGAAATGAGTTTCATCAGTGGATTGCACTCTCATATTTTGTCTGAAATAAATGTACTGTTTCACTTACCTTAACCTCGATTTTTCAGTCTATTTTACTAAACTATTATTATTATTGCTATGAATTGTCATAAGGTTGCTCCAAATATGAGACTCACGTATGCTTAACTGTTTGCGGAGCTGTGTAATCCATTTCAAAAAAATAGTTAGAAAAACTGCAAGTTAGTGGCTTCCGTAGTTTTATTTTTGAAGTTGAAATTATTATTTTTTGGTAGTTTAATGCATTTTTTCCTACAGTTTGTATATGTCAAACAATTATTGTTAATCCCACAATTTTTCTCGTGTGTAGTCAGTTCCCTGATAGCGTGAAAATTTGGGATATCACCAGTAAAGCAAATAAAAAATTATAATACATTTATACAATAAAACATGCAAATAAACGTGCACGTCGAGTATTGTTGCGTAATCGATTGTCTGTAACGAACATTTCGGAAATATGAAGACGCTATGAAAATGTGTTTAAAATCTTTTTATTCCGGCGTTCATTTGACACCCAATACAACGATCCACGTCAGGATAAATGTCATAAAAATAGTTTTCACTCGAATTATAATTAAATAAATTCAACATTAAAAAGAACGCAATTAAATATTAGAACTTTGGGATTTAACATGATCACATAAATCCCATTACTAGAAAGATTATTCAAAAAATATCAGTACCGTCCAAGATTAACTCGACTAACTTCTTTGGACCCGTTTACTGCTTCAAACATTGAATCACACGCACATCTATGCATGAATTCTTCGCAGAATACATCGCGAGGAGAACCTCAAATAGGTACGACAAGGTATCTCTTAAAAATAGTCAGTCTTAACAAGTTGAACAATATCTTAATAAATATTATGAAATTATCATTTTCATTCGCATCATAACATGAAAAGTAGAATAAAATAAAATTTAAACATAAAATGTAACTGCGAGATTCCGTGGCGAACGAGATTGAAATACCAGCTTAATGAGAGAAAAAGTAAAAATGTTAAGAAATAAAAATTGAGTTAAATTAGAATTAAACAAGAATTAAATTAAATATTTGATCTTTGGGATTTTTCCTTATCACACGACAGAGTACTCTCTCGACCGTAGTCTCGGCCTTAGGCTCGGCCAGTCTCGGCCGTAGGCAATTTTGACGTTATCAATGGTGACTTCGAGAATTCATAGCAGAATAAATATCGGTTAACGAAGCTTGAAATCACTGTAGATGCCAGTCGTAAGAAATGTACGAATTACCATCCGACAAAATAACCATGTTTCGCGATTCGAAGAATGGCAACGATTGCAACGTGATGAATTGGTGAGAATTTGTGTCGACCAATCGAAAGCTCTGTAGATGTTCATCTTTTTCTACGCTCTTAAAGATTCTAACAATAAACGCAATATCGGTATCGTTTGGTAAAACGTTCAGACGTCTACAGAAAATATTCTTGACTCGACCAAAGACGGGTAAATCATCAACGGAGATTCGTACAACAGTTTTAGTGTCATATTTAACACCAGTTTTCGAGTAGCTTTTTATCTGACGGTAATCCTCAGTTTTTTGTGAATCGTCGAGTTGTACAATTGGACGTTCCGTTGAGTCACGTAACTCTTCATAAATTGAAGTCTCTTTGAATCCGACGCGATCGAAAAATATTTTACTCATGTTGAGTTGTTGCTTCATTGCAATCGTGAATGGTAAATTAATTCTATTACAAGAAGTTATTGCACTCTGTTTCAAAGGTCGGTGTTTCGCCTCAAAGCGCATAGTTCACGTATGACGCAAAGGGCCTATATTTCTCATGATCCGAGGATAATATACCATATGGTGATGTTTTGGTTTTAACGTCGCGTCGAAAAGTCGGACGTACAGAATGTGGTGCTGTTTTATCAAATTAGAAAGTTTCTCAATATCTCCGTCCGACACAGATGTTTGTAATGTTATAGATACGATTTGTCTCAAAAGTACATATAATCTCCAATACTTGTTTTTACACGGAACTAATTCTCCCGCTATTAACGAAAAGTTCCGAATAAAACACTTCATCTCCGCAGCCGACATTTTCAAATACTTATTTTTTAATTGGTCAATACTGATCAATGGTGGTTTGCAGTCGCTTGCGGGGTATTTGAAGAACTTCAATTTGGAATTAAGCGAAGCTAACGCGAATAACTTTTTCTCGATAACGAAATGGTGCAATATTTGACCCATATCATAGTTGCACGCGCCTTCAAGGAGATCATGAACAATATCCACAGACAAATTTTCCGTGACATGAAACCCAATAACGTCGTTCCAAACGCAATTTCTTTTAATCCCGGTTTCCTTTAAATCGTTACATTCAACGTCAGCTATGTAATTTTCCTGTTTGCGCAACAGATCAGCATTCTCGGAATTTAATTTGCACGACATTTTTTTGGAAACCGTACAAAATCTACAAAAATAGTCGGCGTTGAAGCTAGTCGTAAAACCCAATAATCTATTTAGTCCTAAGTTATCGCCAACTATTAAAGCCAGTTTAAAGAAAATGTTGTACTTATTACCGTCAACTTCAATTTCGATACCCGTCGTCGCGAGACCATTCAATTCTTCGATTACGTTACGGTACACTTGCTCATCTGAAAACTCGTTTATGTCGCTGGAGTGGATAATTTGGCAAAGAAAAATGTTATCTAACTGCGATCGAAATTTCGGTGGTAGGCAGGGCAACGAGATATACATTGCACTCATTTTATAAATCGTCGCGTGTGACCCCAGTGGATTGCCGCTTTCAAAGTCGTCTTCATACAAAAATATAGATAACACAATACCATCTCGGTTTGCAACTGAACTTGTAACTTTCCAGAATTCTGTCTGTATAATGTTGGATACATTTTTCTCTGACGCCAAGGAATTGACGTAATCTATCGTCTTTTCAAATACTTCAGATAACTCGAAAAACTGTTTCAATACCTGGTTTAATGGAATTACAGTTACAGAATTTTTCGCAAAATGGATAACATCGCATTTTGGTTCTTCGCGGAATCCTAAAATTATCGTTTGTGGATCTATGAGGCAATCACGTTTGCGTAATTCGCTGAAACATTTATGTTCTGTATTTAAGCGAGAAAAGCTCGATTGCAAATCTTGAAGTCGCCGTTCAACGTCACCTACTACAGATTTCTCTACCGAGTTCAAAACTAATTCTTTCAATGAATTAACGAAGTCACCATTGAGTATATCGTCGAATTGTCCAATTATACGATTCGACTGATCACGACTTAGTTGCACATCACCGTACAAGCTCGATGCCACTTTTAGGGCTGTGTTTAGAAATTCCGAGATATTGGAGGATTCTTTGAATTCCGGATAGTCTACTACATTTGCAACGCTGTTTGCAGCAGGTTCGTCTGACGCTGCTTCGTAAATTGTAGGAAAAAAACCGGCATTTTCCGGGACAGAGTCTTTCAATTCTACATTGCTTTCCGTATGATTTTTGTACCAATGATTATTTAAAGAATTCAAAGTAGTAAATGTTCGGCCGCACGAGATGGCAACACAACCGAAATTCAACATATACGTTTTGTGATTGATTCGTAAATGATATTTCATAAGTTTGCCGTCTATGATCTTCTAACATATTGTACTGTGACGTGATTTTTCGCCACGCCACCTGCGCGAAGTGTGAACGGCGAGGAGTGTCGGGTTTACGCCACTCGGGTCGATGCCGTTCGCTACCTTACCGGCAGGCCAGCCGAATTCCTCTCTTGCCAACCGCTACCTGCGTATTCAGCGAGTATCATAAATTATTAATTTATATTATTTCAGTAGTTTTAAGTCGTCGTCCTTAATTAAGTTTCGCGCTACCTTCGACCAATTTTTGTACCCCCTTCGCCACCGGGATCTCACCCCCCGGACCAACAACATTGAGAGACCTCCTAGGGTTTACGTGCTGTCCCTGCCTCTCGGCCTACAACACGGCCCCCTATCGGGCGAGAGGCCGAGATACGTTCGGCCATCGCGCCACCCCGTCTACAGATCAAGGTCCGACCGAAGCCAGACGCATGCGCGACGGGGCAGCTACCAATGCCTCCCTGGAGATCTAGTCCAGAGAGCCTCTTGGTCTGGGGAGGAGTACTATCCAACCTCCCTACGGCTTGAGCAGAGCCGCACGCGAGCCAGAATGTAAGCGCGGCTCCCACCGCCGGGCACAGTTCGAAAGGCCCTTGTCCAGCATGCGGACTAACCACTGCCTCCACGAGTCCTACGCCAAATGGCCGGGGCGGTAGCAGCAAGCCACTACCGGGGCACCCCGGCCCCCGTGGTACCGGCCACCATCACCGGTAAGATGTTCGTGGGTCAAATTGGCCCACTTCCAATTGAGGTTCTAGATTAACCTCGGCATTGGTAAACCAGCTCAAGTTCGCGGGGCCGCCACACCCGAAAGGGCCGGGACCTTGCGGACTCCGGACACCTTCTCTGCGGAAACGTCTTCAAAACCCTGCAGTCTTGCGGGTTTGTTCCGGCCCTCCGAAGAGGTCCGGACCCGCACTCCATCCGTAAGAGTTCGTGAGCGTCAGGGGGAGTAGGCAAACCCGTTGCCTCACGAGCCCATCTCTCGTGCAAATAAAAATCGTATACCACGCACAGCGCTCTAAGGCGCCCACCCTCGGGTTGCACTATTACAGCGCCATAAAAGACGCACCCGTCATACATCATTCAGCGCCGAAGAGCACACACCCAGGGTGGACAGCGCCGGCCAACGCTGCCGTTAGCGACGCCCTCCCCGAGAGAGCCCCTAGCAAAACTAGGGACCTCGGATCGTTAGGTGTTCGGCCCCCCCGGCCCACGACAAGGTGGCGGCCCCCGGGGGGCCCGGACCAACAACACCAGGAGTTCCGCCCTGCTCGCAAACCGCCGCTCGCCGCCCATGCACTCATCGCTTGCGCATGTCCGCCGCCACCGCTCTCTGCGCCGTTACCTAGCTCCCTACCAAAGGGACATCGACAATTTATTGCGTTTTTGCTGCCTTCGAGAAATCTTCTCTGAAGCTACCTGTCGAACTCCGACTTCGGGTTTTTGGGCTCTGTCTGACCGAGCCGCAGGCGGGCACCGAACACCTGTGTCCGCGGAATTGGATGCCAGGGGAGCGCGCTGGAGAAACGGCCGAAATAATGCCGAGCCACCCGCCTCCCCACGACTTCCCAGCCTGGCGCTGGACCACCCAGCCGGAACATGGAATGTCGCGGACCGGCCACCCCGGCGCCCCATTAAGAAAGGGTTCCGCAGTCCCGCCGGGAGAGCTGAATTGCAGCGTTGCACTTATGTTGTGGGGGCCAATACCGCCGACGCGTCGTAGGCCTCGACTTCCCGCGTGAGGGCCCCCCGCGCTCTCTCGGTGTGGCTGTTGGATCCGCGGGGAAGATATCCGCGTTCCCGCGAATTTTGCTGCAGCCCGAGGTCGGAGGAGGAACACCGGAGTGGTGGACACGCGCCGGAAAATCTCCGCTACCTTCGACCACGAAGATCCAGGCCAAAGGACTCCGGTGGCCGGATTGAAATTGAATCGCGCGCCACCGCGCGCGCGACGACGCGCCGACGCGGCCGCAGACGCCGCCGAACAAGCGACACACCAACCGCGTGCGGGCGCGCGAGGCGGCCGGCGAGTGGGCAGGGTGGGGAGAGAATAGATCGTCGCCACGCGGGCGACACAACACCTCCTTCTTCCTTGGAGGACCATCGAGCGAGCGACGAGCGATCAACGCCATCGACCCGAGGACTTCGACATCGAGACGACGGAGATTCCCGGTGAGCCCTGGCCCTCCAATCTTTTTGATCGTGTGTAGCCGAGCGTTGTTCGGCCGTGCGAGCCGACCGTCCCACGTAAGTTTTTAGCGTTTTGTTATGATTAATTCTGGTGTATTAATGCGTGAGCACGGCTGGCCGTGCGGTCACCCGGCAGCGTGCCGGGCGCGAACAATGCTCGGCCCGGAATTTGGTCGACGCTACCTACGACGAGAATATTTTCCGCTACCTTCCGTTTGCGTATTTGCCGCTATTCCTCGATTCATTTTGTTTGTTGCTAACTGCGGTTCCGGGTTCGGCTGTCCACGCGAGGTACTCTTTGCTCTGAGTTTGTTTGCGTGTTGTTTTGCCGTTCTCGCGCGTGACGGCCGTCTCGGGATCGCGCAGTTATGTCGTATTGCATTTTGACTTAGTGCATGCGTAAATTATTTCGTTCATTATCCGCCGCTGAATATTTCGCCTCGCTAGACGAGATAGTCAAGAGGACCGATTTACGCCCTTGTTTTGATTCTGGCCTGCCGGCCGGCGACTCGCTCGAGGTCGCGAGGCCCGTGTTTACGTCGCGCGCGTTCGGGTTCGCGCTGTCTCCCTCTCCCCCTTCGCTCTCTTCGTTGTATCGCCGAGCCCGAATATTTACCTTCGATTATCTGCGCCTATTTATTTCGTATTTCATATTTTTCGATTGTCGTTTCACTCGTATTATTATCGCTCTCTACCTCCCTCTCTCGTGGACCCGCTTCCTTCGATCGACGAAATACCCGCCACTAACTATACTTCGTGAATTATCTCCGATTACCTACGAGCCGCGAATTTCGCGCCGTTACCTACGATTCGCGTTTACCTTCGGCTACCTACGAGAGGAGACTTACCTGCGGCTACCTACGACTCGGGCCTAGCATCCCTATAGATTATTTATTGTGATTATTCGCTTTCGTGAATTCGTTATCCGTGACCGAACATATTAATTGCTATTAGTTATTGTTTTCTTTTTATGTTTTATCGAGCCCCGCATTTCCAAATTGATTAATTATTATTATTTATTTTCTTGCATTATTTTTATATCGAGCTCCCTTATTTCCAAATTGATTATTTATTATTATTTATTTCCTTGTATTACTTTTATATCGAGCCCCCTTATTTTCAAATTGATTACTTTGTAACGGGACCGCGAGACCCCCTCTCTCAATTCGGCAATGCCAACGGAGACGAGTGGGGCAGACCCGTCACCGGCGGCGCGCACGCGCGCGGTGCCCCACTGCCTCCCACCAGTGGGTAAATCGATGGAGTGGGCCACCGAAATATAAGGCCGTCTCGCAGAGCGTCAGGTTTATTCTCACCCAAAATTCCCGACCAACACGTTCCCTAATACTTAGCTTACCTAGCTCCTAAGTCTACTTCTAAGCTCCTTTTATTAGTCTTATTTCATGTAATAATATTCCTGATATATTTAGCAATTAGCCTATGTAAGTATACTTTTGACGATTCCACCTCGATATTGCATCGACCTGGAATCTTCAACTTATATTTAAAGTAAACCGTCGGATTGTCCATGGCCTTGGTACTGCACCAACCCCACGGACCAGAAGAGGTAAAAACGTACTTCTTATCTCAAAAATATCCGCTCTCGGCAGCCTCGACATTGCGTCGACCCTCCGAGGAACGAAACAGAATTATCGAGTCCCTCGAGCGAGCCTCGACACTGCGTCGACCCTCGACTCGACAATATCAGTCCCGAAATAGTATAAAAAAAAAAAAAGTTGCAAAGTAGAACTTTGCACATTGCTTCCTCATTAATTTTCGTTTTTCACAAAGCCACCTCTATGAAGAAGCTTGTTTATTTAACATTTTGGCTTCCTCATAGAGGAAGCTTTGTGAAAAACGAAAATTAATGTGGAAGCAATGTGCAAAGTTCTACTTTGCAACTTTTTTTTATTTGAACAAAAGAAAACTCCGTCACAAATATCGTTACATCTCATTTTCATTAGATACTAAGTTTTGTCCTAGTTTCTTAACTTTTGCGGTAGTTATCGCGAAAATCTAAATTTTTTGAAAAATTCAAAATGGTGTAAAATCCGAACGACTTTACCGATCATCACCAAATTTCGTACGTAGCAGGGCTGTATGTTGTTTTTCGACTGTGGAACATTTCGGTTCCTTTGTTAAGATTCGACGTGATTTAGAGCAAAATTTATTTTTTTCGTAAAATTCAAAATTCAGTAAAATCCGAACCGCTTTACCGATTTCGTCGAAATTCAATACCATACAACATTGAACGTATCTTCCTTTATGAAGAACTATTTAGCCAAATCGTCGAACTTTTACGAAAGTTAGAGCGACCACGCCCTTTTTTCAACAAATTAAAAACTATATAAAATCTTAATGACTGTATATATGTTATCAAAAATCTCGCCATTAGAAGAGGGGCAACTACTCTACTTGCGTGCCAAATTTGAGCCAGATCGCTCGAACGGTTTCGGAGTGAGAGGCGATTGAATTTTCGAGGCCCAGCGCACACACACACACACACACACACACACACACACACACGCACACACGCACACACGCACACACGCACACGCACGCACGCACGCACGCACGCACGCACGCACGCACGCACGCACGCACGCACGCACGCACGCACGCACGCACGCACGCACGCACGCACGCACGCACGCACGCACGCACGCACGCACGCACGCACGCACGCACGCACGCACGCACGCACGCACGCACGCACGCACGCACGCACGCACGCACGCACGCACGCACGCACGCACGCACGCACGCACGCACGCACGCACGCACGCACGCACGCACGCACGCACGCACGCACGCACGCACGCACGCACGCACGCACGCACGCACGCACGCACGCACGCACGCACGCACGCACGCACGCACGCACGCACGCACGCACGCACGCACGCACGCACGCACGCACGCACGCACGCACGCACGCACGCACGCACGCACGCACGCACGCACGCACGCACGCACGCACGCACGCACGCACGCACGCACGCACGCACGCACGCACGCACGCACGCACGCACGCACGCACGCACGCACGCACGCACGCACGCACGCACGCACGCACGCACGCACGCACGCACGCACGCACGCACGCACGCACGCACGCACGCACGCACGCACGCACGCACGCACGCACGCACGCACGCACGCACGCACGCACGCACGCACGCACGCACGCACGCACGCACGCACGCACGCACGCACGCACGCACGCACGCACGCACGCACGCACGCACGCACGCACGCACGCACGCACGCACGCACGCACGCACGCACGCACGCACGCACGCACGCACGCACGCACGCACGCACGCACGCACGCACGCACGCACGCACGCACGCACGCACGCACGCACGCACGCACGCACGCACGCACGCACGCACGCACGCACGCACGCACGCACGCACGCACGCACGCACGCACGCACGCACGCACGCACGCACGCACGCACGCACGCACGCACACACACACACACACACACACACGGACATTTTTTCTAAACCACTTTTCTCGACATTTTAGGTGATTCTAAGCATACTGGCATGAAAATCTCGAAAAAAAAAATTTTCATGAAAACAAAGCTTCCTCTATGAGGAAGCAAAAGAAAAAAAAAAAACACGCCACGGCCTCGGCATTGCGCCGACCCCGTACGTGTCGATCCTACCCGATACTTGCCCAAATAGCCGTGCACATTAAAATTTAAAAAAAAAATTAAAACTAAACACGCATTCACGCGAAGCCGACGCCTCGATATTGCATCGACCCTTCGGCAATCGCGGAATCGTGTTTGACGAATCGACCTCTGCGTGCCTCGTCATCGCGGCGACCCACGCGAGAGCGATCCGCGGTGCACGGCAATTTGAATTATCAAAGTAATTAAACGCGGAAGCAGGAGATCGGGACTATCGCGAAAACGTATATCACGATAATCTCCGTTGGAGAACGCGGTATTGCGGTGCGCGGCGTGCTTATAGCACCTTCGGGGCAAATAGCACCGCGCCAACCGTGGAGGCGCGCGTACTATATTCGCGATCTGGTATTCGGCGCATTTCAGACGGCCTTGCCCAGAAAAACCAAACGTCAACAAACCGACGTTCGTGGGTCGAGCGCGCGTCGCGAAGACCGACTGGTCGCGGTCGCATACCGACGCTCTACACGTAGCCGTATTCTTGCCTGCGCGTGTTGACATTTCTTTTGTGCGAACGTCTGAGACGTCACGATCGTCACCAACACGAGGCTACGTGACCCACGTGGAGCGTGCCTTGTAACTGCTTTGATTTTCGCCGCGCGTTAGCCTCCACCGTCAACGCGAAGCGCACCGTATAAGAAACTGACCTAGCTCCTACAACGCAAACCCCGATTTTGACTATAGGCCTTGAGCTGTGCATGCTCCATGCGAGGGCACCTGACTCCTCGCATGACCTTAGCTTCTCCTGTATTTATACAAAATTCATGATCCCATCCTAAACCACACAAATTCAAACCTTGGCTTATCAAATCCCGCATCAAGTCACATCCTCATTAAATAACTCAGCTTTTTTATTGAACAACATTTAATTCTCCCCCATTTGGTCGTCACGTCGTGATCCTCTATCCGCGTGACGCTGTTAAGCTCAAATTATTCATCGTTATAAGACCGATGATGAGGATATGATTCACAACACTGCAACGAGAGAAGTAACGCTCCCTTCGGATGCACATCGTGAACGCCGCTGAGGTTAATAAACAATAAAAACAGCCTCCCTTCCCTCCGGTCCTGCACCTGAACTCCCCGCATTCCCCGCGCAGGGTAATAATTACGTTTCATTGGCGCCCAAACAGGGACCGGAGTGCGTATAATCAACGGTTTAAAAATATAAATAAGAATAAAATGGCGGCAGCAAACCCCCTCAACGAGACTGTACTGGCTTCATCAGTACCACCCAATCCAGTGGCGGCGGGAGGTTCGGACGATCCAGTAATTATAAACGCCACACCGACGCCTGTGACGACGAGTTATCAGATCATGTTTAACTCGCCGCCAGGTGGAGGGACGCTGCCGAGAGCGCACAGGTCCACGGCGTACTCCTCTCGTAATGACCCCATTGGGTCGCGAAAATATCGCACGTACAGAAGTCAGCTGCGCGGTCAGAACAGCCTACATGAACAGGAGACGGTCTCGTGGATCGAGGAATTACGCGAAATGCGAATCTCCGACCATGAGGCCTACGACCACCGTCTCGGCGTCATGAGTTCAAATTTCACGCGCCGACTTGATGCGATGCAAGGTCACATTGACAGTTCACTGGGCGCAATTAATCAGCAGCTGCAGGCACTGTCGCAAACCCTGATGCACCAGCAGAATCGCGCTCCGTCGGGTGAAATCGTAAATCCCGAGAACTCGCGTCGTGGAACGGTCACGTTCAACGAATTCCCCAGTTTCCGCAGCCCAGGGCCTCCACCGAGCGTGCTTGACCCCTTACACTTGTTCCAGTCTGGAGTAGAGCGGCGTGGGGGGGCTGCAATCGCGGAAACTCCACCCGAACACGCGTACGAGACTCCGCAACAGGGAAATAGCGGAATAATAAACTCCTCTCCTCACGGCCAGAACAATGTGAGACGCGATGAGATGAACTCGCGAGATCAAAACAGCGTTTCAGGAACGTATGAACAAAAACTGTGGGGAGCACCCAAATTAACAGCCCCGACATTTGGCGGCGGCGCAAGCGACCGTCCGATGCGCTTTCTCAGCGAGATGCGACAGTATCACGCGGCGCTCGGCCCTCGCTACGATTTCCGTACGCTAATCGAGCAATGCCTCACCGGACTGGCTCGCGATTGGTGGACGATTGTCGAACCGATTATCGGTTCGTGGGAGAGTTTTGTGTTGGAATTCTGTCGCCGCTTTTGGAATGACGAGGCGCAGGACAGGGTCTTCGAAAACCTGCGCCACGGATATTGGCGACACTCGCCAGACCAATCGCGCGTTGCCTATGCCCTAAATTTAATTGGGCTGGCACGTGAACTGAGGCCTCCACCCTCAGATCGGCAGATCATTCAGCGTCTGGCGGGACACTTCTCCGAAGATATTCGGAGCTCGGTTATGGCGAGAGGAATCGCGGACATCCCATTGTTCCTCGATATTCTGGAACGGTTCGACACGGCCGGACCATTAAATGCGGCGAGGAAAAGATGCGAGAACAACGACCGATCATTCGAGACGCGAGGACAGGGGGACCGAGGACCCACTCGCGAAAACGCGGCAGCTCGCGATATTCCGGCAAATCGAGAACAACAGCCGCGTCGCGAGAACGTGTTAGGTCGTGAGGCTCGCACGATGCAACCAAATGCGACTCGTAGCGCAGGAAATCGAGAGGCGGTGCCGCGTAATTCGGGGAACCGCTAGGGCGTCGGGCTACGGGACCAGCGCGTCAATTGCGTGCGATAGCGACGGAAGAGGAAAACGAGGAAAGCCCGGAGTCCCATGTAATAGATCTCGAGAGTACGGGAAACGAGACAGCGTCAGCTCCCGAACACTCGCAGTGAGGGAGGTGACGCTCGGTTACGGCGACGATCTGCGAGAATATTTGCTCGACTCGCGCGATGCAACACTGCGAACAAACCCCAAATGCCCAGTAGTGGAACTCTTCGTTCACGGAAATAAAACTCGCGTGCTCATTGATACCGGAAGCGAAGTAAGCGCGATTTCAGAGAGGTTCTTCGACGCGTATAGAACGAGACTTGAACAGTGTCCCACGTTGCCATTGGCGGGAGTAACGGTCACGGGCGCGATGCAGGGCAAGCCAGTTAGAGTACGAAAGCAAATATTTGCGTGTGTCAATCTCGGGGATGCGAGCGAAAAAGCATCGCTCTTAATAATTCCCGGCTTAAAGGAGGATTGCATAATAGGAGTAGACTTTTTGCACAAAATCCGAGCTAAAATCGACCTGCACGAATATCTGATGACCTTTGCTCTCCCCGGCGAGAGGCCAGACTCGCGATTATTACAGTTTAGCAATCCACCCGTGGAACCCGAGAAAATTGAGCGCGTCGTGAGTCAAATAAGTGGCGGAGATTATAGTCTAACCGACGAGGAAATAAGGCGGAAAATTCTCGAAACAGAGTGGTCAAATCCACAGCACGGGCAGAAATTCGCGGAATTAATTACGCGATATCGTAGGGTATTCGCGAAACGCCCCGGGTTACTCAACTCTTACCAGCACGTGCTGAAGGTTGTAGAACACGTACCCTTCCAGGCCAAAATGTACCCCGTCCCGGTAGCCTATCGCGATAGCGTGGACGAGGAGATCGAGAAGATGTTACATCTCCGGGTTTTACAAAAATCGCGCAGCCCGTATCGTAGCCCCCTCGTCGTCGTGTCTAAGAAAGACGGGACCGTACGTCTGTGCTTAGACGCAAAAAAGATAAACGAAATTCTAGTGCCCGACAACGAGCAGATGGAGACAGCCGAAGCCCTGTTTCAACAATGTGTTGGAGTGAAGTATATGTCGTCGCTTGACCTGAGATCAAGCTTCTGGCAAATACCCCTCAGCCCCGAGTCCCGCAAATATACGGCCTTCTCGCACCGCGGTAAGTGCTACGAATTTTGCGTAACTCCGTTCGGGTTACGCACGAGCACCGCAAGCCTTGTGCGTGGTCTCGGGCCAATTTTAAAAGGACTCGGGAACACGATTAATTTTGTGGATGACTTGCTGTGCATGTCGGAGGATTTCGAACAGCACATCAGCGATCTGGGCGAGTTGTTTGCACGATTCGAGCGGCACGGACTTACGTTAAATCTGGAAAAATCCCAATTTTTGAAACAAAAGGTCACGTTCCTCGGCCACGTATTGACCCCGGAAGGGATCCAGCCCGAGGCCGGAAAAATCGAGGCGATCAAGAATATTCCCCGCCCCCAAACGGCGAAACAGTTGCGCGGTTTTCTCGGGTTAATCAACTTTTACAGTAAATTCACCTGCGAACACGCAGGAGCAACAATACCCCTGTTGCACCTAACGAGAAAAAGCGTGCGCTGGAAGTGGGGCGAGGAAGAGGATAAAGCATTCGCGAACATCAAAGACAAATTCTGTGCTAGCGTGATGCTGCGGTATCCCAACCGCGAGCGGCCGTTTCATTTGCAGACCGACGCGAGCGACTACGCGCTCGGCGCTGTGCTTTACCAGGTAAACCCCCTGAACGAGCAGGAGGTCCTGCAGTTCGCCAGTCGAACACTCAAGGGCGCGGAGATTGCGTATTACACAACCGAGAAGGAGCTTCTCGCGATGGTGTGGGCGTTACAGAAATTTCGCTCCTACCTGCTCGGAGCGAGGGTTTACGCACTCACTGATCACGAGGCCATTACCTTCCTGAGGGAGTGCAAGTTAGCTCACGCACGGCTGACCCGATGGTCGCTTGCCATCCAAGATTACGACATAACCGTCGCACATTGTCCTGGCAAACGTAATATTGTCGCAGATATTCTGAGTCGTCTACCCGATTTGGACAACTCCTCTCGGACGGACAATCTTGTGATTGCAAGATTGACCGGAGAAATATCGAGCGAGTTCGAACACTTGCTACGTAACCTCGCCGAATTCCAGGAAAAAGACGAGAACATCTCCCGCCTCCGCGAGCGAGCCCGAGCAAATGGGAAGGAAAAAACGCTTTGCTTACAGGGAAACGTGCTATACAAATGCGTACGCGGCAATCTTCGAGCCATGATACCCTCCGGGGCGATCGAGAAAATCGTTCTCGAATGCCACGAGTTGTACGGGCACGCGGGAGCACGAAAATGCTACCTCCTACTCAGCGCGGATTTTTATCATCCGCACCTGTATAAGTTCGTGCGCAAAATTCTATCAACCTGCGAGCCATGCCAAAAAAATAAAATTTATACGCAGGGCTCGTTCGCGGAATTACAGAGCCTGCTCCCGAGCCGACACGGTGAGCTCGTGTCGGTTGATTTCTACGGACCATTGCCTGCAGGCAAATACGGCATGAAGTACATCTTGGCCGTAATCGACGTGTTTTCAAAGCTCACGAAATTATATCCCCTGCGCAGTGCGACAACGGATGCAACCGTCCGGTGTTTACTGTCATCGTACGCCCCGGCGTTCGGAAAGCCGCACGCAATCTTGGCTGACCAGGGGACGCAGTTTACGTCGACGAAATGGAGCAAGGCTCTGCAGGCGCAAGATATCCGCTGCATCCTGACCTCCATTCGACATCCACAGGCAAACCCGGTTGAAAGGACAAATCGCGAACTCTCGCGCTTCTTTCGTACGTTCGTAGCCAATCACCATAATCGGTGGGTGGACTGGTTAGAGGTCATCGAGGGCTGTATAAACGAAACACACCACGAGTCCACGGGTTGTATCCCACTCCACCTCCATACCGGGGTCAAACCGGAAACTCCATGGCATCGATTAATTCGCATCGAAGACGAGAAGAGCGAAGATCACGAGTCGCTAATCTTCCTGGCGCGCGAGAAAATGCGGCATAACAGAAAAAGAGACACAGAAAGATATAATCGCGCGCATCGGATGTCCAAATATCAGGAGGGCCAACTCGTGCTCGTTAAAGCATGAAACGTCTCAAATCCCGCGGCAAAGCAAATCGCGAAATTCATGCCATTGTGCGAGGGCCCCTATAGAATAAAAAAAAGAGTAGGCGACAGCTCGTATATACTCGAGCATCCTCACGAGTCGCGAGAGAGAGGACGGTTCCACACGAACGAGCTCCGACCGTATTACCAAAACAACGTGTGACTATTTACTTCGTGCGAAAGTCATTGCCGGTCAACAATAGATCCGAGACGGGCAGCCCTGAGTGATAGGAACATGAAATCAAAACCAGTAGCCCGAGAAATTTCACGGCGTGAGCATGTCGCGCAGCGTGCAAACGCAAACGAGCGACGATCCACGAGGCATTCGCGAGATGACGTCGCGACCATACCAGCTAAAGGCAGTGCGTCGCACCGTAAGACGGCCGAATCGCAAGGCCATATCTCGGGAGGTGCAGGTCGAGGCTAAGGAGTTTCATTTCCGGTACTTGCGTCACGAGTTCGGGATCGACGAGCTGTTCGGCGAGTAGGTGCTCGGATCACCTCGTGAGTAAATAAAATAAAATAACAATAAAAATAATTAAAAAAAAAACACATGTAACCAATGAACCACCGAAATCGAATAATGCCACCCCCACCGGGCATCTCTAAGGTCTCACCCCGAGCGGAAAAACACCACGGTATCGAGTACCCTGGTTCCCCAAGGAGCTCGACATTCCGCAGCGCATCCACTCACAGGGCGCGAGCCGGCCGATCATTATAAGTCAGCTGATAAATAGTAGGGACCCGCGGAGCGCACACCTATTGCCTCAAAGGGTGCGCACCCAGCAGGAGGAGAGCGCTCGGGAAATCGAGCAGGCAACCAAGCGAAAACATTCGCGCACACCTGTCTATTCGGGACGCAAGGTTCCGAAGGCCGAAGACCCGCTGCCCATGCCCTTGCCGAAGGGACCCTTGCCCGTACTGGACAACGAAAGTGTCGCGAGTGTACTCGATAAATTGGACGCATACATTAACGAAAAACCACTGGCAAATTTGTAGGACGCGATCAGAAGAAAAAGAAAGATGTAAATAAAAAAAAAATAAAAAAAAAATAGAAAATAAAAGTTACATAAAATATAATAAAATAAAATAAGAAGAAAACACAAACACAAACATCCGGGGCAGAACATAATCTTTTCTCTCAATTTGCTTCTCGGATCCTAAAATTTAGGGGGACGTTGTAACGGGACCGCGAGACCCCCTCTCTCAATTCGGCAATGCCAACGGTGACGAGTGGGGCAGACCCGTCACCGGCGGCGCGCACGCGCGCGGTGCCCCACTGCCTCCCACCCGTGGGTAAATCGATGGAGTGGGCCACCGAAATATAAGGCCGTCTCGCAGAGCGTCAGGTTTCTTCTCACCCAAAATTCCCGACCAACACGTTCCCTAATACTTAGCTTACCTAGCTCCTAAGTCTACTTCTAAGCTCCTTTTATTAGTCTTATTTCGTGTAATAATATTCCTGATATATTGCTTCCTCATAGAGGAAGCTTTGTTTTCATGAAAAATTTTTTTTTCGAGATTTTCATGCCAGTATGCTTAGGATCACCTTGTGTGTGTGTGTGCTGGGCCTCGAAAATTCAATCGCCTCTCACTCAGAAACCGTTCGAGCGATCTGGCTCAAATTTGGCACGCAAGTAGAGTAGTTGCCCCTCTTCCAATGGTGAGATTTTTGATAACATATATACAGTCATTAAGATTTTATGTAGTTTTTAATTTGTTGAAAAAAGGGCGTGGTCGCTCTAACTTTCGTAAAAGTTCGACGATTTGGCTAAATAGTTCTTCATAATGGAAGATACGTTCAATGTTGTATGGTATTGAATTTCTACGAAATCGGTAAAGCGGTTCGAATTTTACTGAATTTTGAATTTTTCGAAAAAAAAAAATTTTGCTCTGAATCACATCGAATCTTAACAAAGGAACCGAAATGTTCCACAGTCGAAAAACAACATACAGCCCTGCTACGTACGAAATTTGGTGATGATCGGTAAAGTCGTTCGGATTTTACACCATTTTGAATTTTTCAAAAAATTTACATTTTCGCGATAACTTTCGCAAAAGTTAAGAAAGTAAGACAAAACTTTGTATCTAATGAAAATTAGTTGTAACGGTGTTTGTGACGGAGTTTTCTTTTGTTCAAATAAAAAAAAGTTGCAAAGTAGAACTTTGCACATTGCTTCCACATTAATTTTCGTTTTTCACAAGCTTCCTCTATGAGGAAGCCAAAATGATAAATAAACAAGCTTCTTCATAGAGGTGGCTTTGTGAAAAACAAAAATTAATGAGGAAGCAATGTGCAAAGTTCTACTTTGCAACTTTTTTTAGCAATTAGCCTATGTAAGTATACTTTTGACGATTCCACCTCGATATTGCATCGACCTGGAATCTTCAACTTATATTTAAAGTAAACCGTCGGATTGTCCGTGGCCTTGGTACTGCACCAACCCCACGGACCAGAAGAGGTAAAAACGTACTTCTTATCTCAAAAATATCCGCTCCCGGCAGCCTCGACATTGCGTCGACCCTCCGAGGAACGAAACAGAATTATCGAGTCCCTCGAGCGAGCCTCGACACTGCGTCGACCCTCGACTCGACAATATCAGTCCCGAAATAGTATTAAAAAAAAAAAAGAAAAAAAAAAAACACGCCACGGCCTCGGCATTGCGCCGACCCCGTACGTGTCGATCCTACCCGATACTTGCCCAAATAGCCGTGCACATTAAAATAAAAAAAAAAAAAATTAAAACTAAACACGCATTCACGCGAAGCCGACGCCTCGATATTGCATCGACCCTTCGGCAATCGCGGAATCGTGTTTGACGAATTGACCTCTGCGTGCCTCGTCATCGCGGCGACCCACGCGAGAGCGATCCGCGGTGCACGGCAATTTGAATTATCAAAGTAATTAAACGCGGAAGCAGGAGATCGGGACTATCGCGAAAACGTATATCACGATAATCTCCGTTGGAGAACGCGGTATTGCGGTGCGCGGCGTGCTTATAGCACCTTCGGGGCAAATAGCACCGCGCCAACCGTGGAGGCGCGCGTACTATATTCGCGATCTGGTATTCGGCGCATTTCAGACGGCCTTGCCCAGAAAAACCAAACGTCAACAAACCGACGTTCGTGGGTCGAGCGCGCGTCGCGAAGACCGACTGGTCGCGGTCGCATACCGACGCTCTACACGTAGCCGTATTCTTGCCTGCGCGTGTTGACATTTCTTTTGTGCGAACGTCTGAGACGTCACGATCGTCACCAACGCGAGGCTACGTGACCCACGTGGAGCGCGCCTTGTAACTGCTTTGATTTTCGCCGCGCGTTAGCCTCCACCATCAACGCGAAGCGCACCGTATAAGAAACGGACCTAGCTCCTACAACGCAAACCCCGATTTTGACTATAGGCCTTGAGCTGTGCATGCTCCATGCGAGGGCACCTGACTCCTCGCATGACCTTAGCTTCTCCTGTATTTATACAAAATTCATGATCCCATCCTAAACCACACAAATTCAAACCTTGGCTTATCAAATCCCGCATCAAGTCACATCCTCATTAAATAACTCAGCTTTTTTTATTGAACAACATTGACTTCCGTCTCCGGCTGTGAGTGAGGTGGATGTGTGGCGAGGCAGTGGGTGTTGTGTGAGAGTGAAAATCAGGTTTAGGGGGGCGGGGAAGCAGGGATGGTGACGTGGGGGATGAGGGTTGGTATAAGGAAGATGGGTAATTAAAAGTGTGGGTGTAAGGGGGAGAATAAAAAGTGTAGGGGTAGAAATGGGGAGCGAAAAGAGGTTAGGGTAACGGCATGGCAAGGAGAATGGAGCGCGGGGAAACGGCGGAGGAGGATGACTGGTGGAGACAGGAACGGAGAAAGTAAGAAGCAGTGGAGGGAGAGAGAGAGAAGATAGAAGAGACGAAAGGAAGACAGAGAGAGGAAGAGGGGATAGACAGAAAAATGGATTAGGAGGTACAGAGAACTGGGGTGTGATAATAAAGGGTGGAAACAGGTAAAAAAGAAGGGAAGAGAGAAAGAGCTCAGGAACAGGGAGAAGACTACAGAGAGAAAGCGGAGAAAGCAGGCACGGGAGGAGGGTAAAAGCAAGCGGAGGGGCCGGGGAAGAAAGACAGGTGGAGACAGGCAGTGGAAGCGGCAGAAGCAGAAGATAGGCAGTATAAGACGGCGGCAATTATGAACGAGGTGGCGAGGTAGAAAGGCAAAAAAGGCGGGGTGGTTGAAGGTGGAAAGAAAAGGTAGAAGGATGGCGATAAGGGAAGGGGTAGAGAATAAAAAGGATGATATGGTTCAGAATATAGTGGAAAGTAAGGTGAAGAGGAGGAGAGAGAGAACAAGAAAGAGAGTGAATGTAAGTGACGGAGAAAGACGAGCAGCGAAGATAGTGGTGAAAGAAGGAACGAAGGTTAGATAATGACATGGTAAAGTAGGTTTAGAAACGAGAGGTAAAGAAGAACGAGCAGAGCGAGAAATTAAGAAACAGAAAGTGAAGAGCGAGTGTTGATAAAGTAGGAAGGGGAAAGTGGAGAGAAGATGGGTAAGGCAGGTAACAAGTATGAATGAAGAAGTATAGAGAGAGAACATGGAAACGGGTAAATGGGTATCAATAGAGATAAGACGGGGGACATGGAGTGGATGAGAGAGAGAGAGAAAAGGAATGGAGTGAAAGAGAGGAAACGGAAGTCGGCGGGGAGAGGAAGAGAGGAAAGAGGAACGACGTGGAGAGAGGAGAGGCGAGGAGAGGGGAGATCGGGCGTGCGAACAGGAGAAGGCGAGAGGCAGGAGGGCGAGCGAGAGAGGCCGAGAGGCGAGCGTGCGTGAGAGAGCGGGCGAGCGAGCGGGAGCGAAGAGGGGGAGAGCGAGCGGACACGATGCGGCGAGAAAGCGGGAGACGAGCGGCGAGCGGGCGGACAGCGGCGAGCGTGCGGTGAGAGGCGGGCGTGCGGCAAAACAGACGAGCGAGCGGAGAGAGAGATAAAAAGCGGAGAATGAAGTGAGTGAGAGTAACGCGAGATAGAATGGCGAAGAGTGGGCAATGAGAGACGAGAGAGAATGGGTGATGTACGGGAAATTGTAAGGAGTGAGGAATGAGAGTGGAAAAGAGAAGGGAGGAAGGAAATGAGTACTGTAAAAGAAAGGCGGAAGGTAAAGGAAAATATGTGAATATGGAAAAAGGGGTGGGAGCGCAAACGAAAATGGTGGGATGAGAGAGGAAGACGATGTGACGGAAAGGAGGGAAATATTATAAGAGACTGAGGAAAAATGTATTGTACCAAGGAGATAACCTTGTAAAAAATCTTGCAACCCCTAGGGGAGTCAATAAAGATACATACATTATTGAACAACATTTAATTCTCCCCCATTTGGTCGTCACGTCGTGATCCTCTATCCGCGTGACGCTGTTAAGCTCAAATTATTCATCGTTATAAGACCGATGATGAGGCTACGATTCACAACACTGCAACGAGAGAAGTAACGCTCCCTTCGGATGCGCATCGTGAACGCCGCTGAGGTTAATAAACAATAAAAACAGCCTCCCTTCCCTCCGGTCCTGCACCTGAACTCCCCGCATTCCCCGCGCAGGGTAATAATTACGTTTCAACTTATTATTGTTTATTTTCTTGTATTAATTTTGTATCGCGCCCCTTATTCTCAAAGTGATTATTTATTATGATTTATTTTCTTGTTATTTTTGCATCGAGCCCCCTTATTCTCAAATTGATTATTTATTGTTATTTATTTCCTTGTATTATATTTTTATATCGAGCCCCTTATTTCCAAATTAATTATTTATTATTCTTTATTTCCTGGTGTTATTTTCTGTATCGAGCCCCTATCAACTAAATCGTTTGTCAACCCCAAAATTGTGACCGTAATTGCGCCTCGGCTAACGACCGAGTGCGGCCCGGGAATTGATTAATAAAGCCCTGATTTTCCCGAAGCTTCGCGTTGTTGTTGCTCCCTAGATCGAACCGCCCCTCTACCACATCCAGCTCGCGGAGCCTGAGCCAGTCGGGGTCTCTTAAGGCTCTCACCGCTCCCGCCGGTGATTCGGATCGGGTCGATCGTACCGCCGACGAATTTAAGCCGGGATTCCCCGGCGATACTCCGGTATCTGGCGCCCAGTCGTCGGTGTTCGATCCCTATCGTTCCATCCGCCTTCCGTGGTTATTCGGGTCAGGAATATGTTGCAGTGATTTCTTTTATCGAGCTTCGTGCTACCTTTTTCGTGAAGCTACCTTTTTTGAGCTGTCTTACGATCCGAGTCACCCGGCGGGTAAGAGCCGGGGTTGTGAGTCCCCTCACAGGGAAATTCCTCACAGTACATTGAGCTTTCATATTGGCTGTTTTATAATAAGAGAGATCAGTTTAAATTTGTTGCAGTCGGTTCTTTAGTCGAATTCTTACCGTACGTTTTTACACTGCATCGGTTGAAGTGTCACTGTCTGAGTCACGCTGGTTTTCGACATCGGCCAGCTTGGAACGCAGTGATTCAACGCTTTGATAGAACTTATCCTTTTCTTCTATACCAAAAATCGCCGTTTGCAGGAAAATCCAAATCGGTTCGCTCGCGACGGGAAATTATGCATTCAGTGCGTAAAACACCTTGAAGCAAAGGTTGACTGCGTCGAGTAGATTCGCAAACGCGTACTTGACCTCGTCGACGACGACGTAGGCTGCGGCCAACTGATTCGGCGGCCCGACAGCAACGACGAGAGGTTGAAGTGTCAGCTTGTACTTGCTGAGGATAGTTCGGTGCACCGTCAGAGCGTTCTCGAAGTCCGCGATTGTCTATACAAATCATATATAATCAGTTTAATATCGGTATTTTCTTTTCATATATAATAGTTTTCAAATTCTTACATTGATCCAGGTAATAAATCCGTCGGACTGTTCTTTCTGCGATGGTCTCCAATGAGTCTTCGGCAATCCCGTTTTCATATTTGTAGGTCTAAATAAGTACGGCAGTACTCGGAACGCCAGAATTTCCGGTGGGACATCATCTGAAAATGTATTAGTCTGTACAATTCCTGCTCGCGAGCCCGTTATGCATGTTCACGGCAATATTTGTGTAGCATAATTATACAACAGCCTACCCGTGTTCTCGAGCACCGGTGCGCAGGAAGATTGTCCTCTTGCCACGTACAGAATTTTCTTTGCGACTTCCGGCCACTTTTTCTGCAGTGGCTCGTCTTTCGGGACATTGTCCAGTTGCTCGTAATCCAACTGGATCTATTGTAGAAAAACCGAATTAGTTGCAATGTCAGTCACAATAATAACAATTTCGGTGTATGCTAAATAATACGGACTGTAAGTATTGATGTGAATAAAAAAATAACGAACGAAATTATTTAAATGAAAGGGCTTAAAAATCTTACCAAAGTCGCTCCGAGTGGAGTTCGCAGCTGCGGATAACGAATATAATAATCTGATATACTCTCAGACTTATCCCGGGCTTTGAACGTTTTCGTCCACAAATACTTAACTTTGTCAACGTCGTCCAGAGACACCATCTGCAATTCCTGCAGGTACGCGTCCCGCTGTGTTTCCGCAGCCGACGTGCCAGCCGATCTCTTCTTTTCGTACTTGGTGACTGCAGGCTTTATTCTTTTCGATTGGTTGGTGAACCTGTTGTATAGCTTGCCGGTAGCAGGCCTTCCGCGGTGAGATGGAATGTACCACGAACACCTTTTTTCGCTCGGGAAAAGCGATACGATTTCGTCGGCCCAAAACACAAACTCGTTTCGCGTAACTCTGAAAGAAATTTTAAAAATGCTGAACATTTTTTACATAAAATACACAATGGACAAAATCCCGACTACCATGCTTTGGAGAAATCGAAAGTAATTAACAGTTGCATTGATTAATATAAAGTGCTTTACTTGAAGGATTCGTCTATCAGGTAGTCCACCACGATTGCGCAGAGCGCGTTCTTATCGCGTAGACGTTTTTTCGCGAGAAGATATATCCCCTGTCTTGATCTCTGCAATAGCGCTCGCAGTGCCTAGAATAATTATATTTGTTTCCACAATTCATAATTTTTAAAAGAGGATAAAAGTAATAAATATTAAACTTTACCTGTCCACTTTCACCCGGCGTTCGACTCGGATGTGCTTCATTCGACGTCTATACATTTTTAATTATAATATATGAAAGAATGATAATTTGAGAATCAAAAAAATGTAATAAAATGTAGGTAATATTTTTGTTATCATATAAAAAATACAATACCGATGATTCCTGCAGTTTCTGTCTTTCGATAATAAACTTGTAGCAAGGGCCTATCGGTGGAATTAACCGGGCGACAGCATCATCGGGGATTTGGAGAAACGTGCTTTCGTCTATCTTTTCTCCTATAAAACACATCATATATACACATCTACACATTTATGATTATAAATGTGTAGGTGTACACGTGCAAATTCAATATTTTTATTACGAGAATTAAACTTACGCTCAAAGTTGGCGATGTACTCCTGAAGTCCCCATCCCGTCAACGTGTCCTGAACGAAATCGCTCCGAGTCGCCTCTCCCCCCTCCGATGAATTCTCGAGACCTGTCTCTAATTGGAAAATATAAGTTTAAGTTTCAAATAGTTTTTTTATGATCCTGAGCTGGTAATGACTATCGTACTCGAGATTCATACATATTATTTGCTAGAGGGTTATATGGCTCGCGCGCGAAGCGCGCGAGCATTTTCCCTGGGGAACTTAGAAAAATTCAAGCTCGGGGGCTCCCTGAGGGACTTAGAAAAATTCCAGCCCGGGAGGTCCTTGAGGGACTTAGAAAAATTCCAGCCCAGGAGGTCCTTGAGGGACTTAGAAAAATTCCAGCCCAATGGGGCCCTTTTGACATAGAATGCCTTATATCCTTATATGCCTTATTATCCTACAGGGCGGCGGCGGCGGCGGAAAATTTTGAAAATTACGAAAAAAAAATCAAATTTTGAAAATTTTGAAAATTAAAAAAAAAAAATCAAATTTTGAAAATTTTGAAAATTTTCAAAATTGCCATGGTAACGGGGGGTCAGCAACCGGGGCATGCTGATCGCCCCCCCCCCCCCCCCCCCCGGTTGCTGACCCCCCCCCCGATTCTTGACACGGCGGCGGCGAGATCTTTTTATAATATATACAGGGATTAGGAATTTGAAAACTATTGACTGGTACAACTGTTAAATGCAACTATTGAATGAAAACTATTGGTTGGTAGTTAATTCAACTATTTCTATAGTAATGCAGGTAACTACTAAGAGCGAACCATTTATTGTTAGTTAATTGTACTATATTTTCAGAAAAATCTGGTACCGGTAACTAAATAGCTAGTTACCGATACCAGATTTTTGAGGCACAATAGAAAAAAATGTGGTACCGGTAACTAAATAGCTAGTTACCGATACCAGATTTTTGAGACACAATAGAAAATAATCTGGTACCGGTAACTAAATAGCTAGTTACCGATACCAGATTTTTGAGAAACAATAGAAAAAAATGTGGTACCGGTAACTAAATAGCTAGTTACCGATACCAGATTTTTTTCTATTGTGTCTGATTTTACCGAGCAACGTCTATAGACTGAGGCCATATGCTCGAAGTAACGTGAACGATTTTTTTAATACGAATTTACAATTGCGTATGTGTATAATCACGCATAGAAAAACGTATGCATACACGATTAATAATGTACGCGAGACCTAACGAAAATCTGATGACTACGCAAAAGCGAGATCGGGATGGAACCTCAGAGCACATACAATAACCCACGAGCAAGCTCAGATGTTGTAAATTGTTTTACGTTCGTCTCACTCTCACTCACGGAACTGCGACGCTCAGCCGTATCGACAACAAAGTAAGCAAGACCGCGCCATTGTTTATCTCAACGGCTGCAATGCCCGCGCGCTTCGTGTGACCGCGCGGTCTCCCTCTATGTCCTCGGACGCGGGATTCGGACTTCTTAACATTCTAAATAACACATTCCTTTATTCCCGGTATGATAGAAAATCTTTCTCGTGAATTTACGATATTATGAAGATGATTTTCCATTAATGTATACAAATGCCATCTCTCGATTTTTACAATCGCGAGGGAGTCAGAAATGTTTTTAACCGAAACATCTTTTCGAAAATGTCTTTTGTATAAAAAATACACGATAATTTGTACTTACCAGGAGTCTCCCTGTCCGCCGGTTCCATGTTCTATTAATTAGCAACTATTGAAGACTGTCGAAAATCACAGTTTTGGCTATCACTTGTCACGCTCACTGCTTCGAGACTGACTGAGATGCGCGTGAGGAATATCGACCGTCCGCTTCGGCGGTTAGACAACGCGTGTGAAAAATATCGACCGTGCGATTCGGCGGTGAGACAACGCGCGCGTCTCATTGGTCGTTATACGCTTGGCTCTTTCCTTTATTATGAAAAACTAGAAAATACTGGAACTTACCCGCGCGGAAGGGCGTCGGGAGGGGGGGGGGGGGAGCAGCTCGCTCGCTGAACGAGTCAATGTGCAAGGGAGATGTTTACGGCGTAACTTAGCTAGAGAGAGATAGACGCCGAATTTATTTTGTTCAACGTATATTAAAGACGTCGGTCATTGTCGGAATATAATAAAAATTATTGCAAAGTATGTCTTTCAATGTGGTATTTTTTCTATTCTACTCAACATCGCGATCCCCGATGGCGCTGTCGCAATTACTCTCGTCGCGATTTTGTCCGTGCAAAAAAATGTCGTATTTCTATACACTATTGCGTGACAACTATTAATATTTATCACCACTAGAAAATTGTACAAGCGACTATTTTTATTTGAACATTAACTCCTTCGAATTTTACAATAACTTATTTTAATTGCAACTAACTATAGGAGGTAAAAATGTCAAAAAAGGGTACATTAAATGTAAACAAATGTAATCGCATGGACTAATAATTCATAGTTTTCACTAAATAGGATTCACCCTCAGGCGATTTATGTAAAGAAACCAATTTTTTCCAAAACGCAAGAACACATACATACGTACATACTGAAAGACATACTGAAATTAACAATTGATAAGTCGGTTGATAAGAAGGTAAATTATTAATGACACTAAATTAAATGGTCACCGCAATCATAAAAATAATCGCACTACCCTTTTTTTTATGGGGTACTACATTTATGTAGTACAACGCACAAAAATGAGTGGTTAATGAAAATAAATACAACTTGATGATGAAACTAGTAAAAATGGTCAGCAGAACATCAAAAAAGGGTTGCACCAACTATTTAAAAAAAGTTATCACGGTATTTAATGGCGTGATTATAGTTACTGTAACGATGACATTACGTGCGGAAAACTATTTAATTGTGTCAATCGCAACTAGTACAGCTTGTCGGTGTGACTAGCATGGCAGTATAGCTAACTATATACTATATAACTTCGAAAAGATGGGACAGGCGACTACATTTATGTAGTGCAACGTACAAAAATTAATGGTTAATAATAATAAGTATGACTAATTAATGAAACTAGTAAAAATTGTCAGCGGGACAACAAGAAAGGTTGCACTAACTATTAAAAAAAAGTTATCACCGTATTTAATGGGACAGGGTATGAGTCATGCACATAAGAATTGTACACATTGAGGGTTGTGCACATGTGAAAAAATCCAGTGAAACATGCACATAATGATTTTAAATGTACACATTGATATTAAAATGAATATTCATTGAAAAAATGTCGTGCACATTGGATTATTTGTGTATGAAATCTTTGTACACATTGGAAAAAAAATCTGTAAATCACAAATATTGTTAACATGGAATAATTCTTTTAAAAAAGACGTACACATTTTTTTTCTTACACATTACAAATGAATTATAGTTTTACACATATTCATTAAGAACGTTCACAAAAATAAGACGCTGGCTTATTTTTGTGCACGCAATTATCTTATAGAAACGCCCCAGACATCGTACACAAAATATCGGGCACGAAATATTGTGCACAAAATATCGTGCATATATCTGGTTTATTTGATAAGAAGCTGGATTATTTTTGAGCGCGCAATTATTTTTTAACAAACGCCCCAAACATCGTGCACAAAATATCGTGCACTTATCCATCGGATTTTTTTTTTTTTTTTCAAGCTTTTCTTGCTATGAGCAGAGTTCATAGGCGAATTATATATTGATTTTTTTGTCCAACATAGTTTTTTTGCTTCCTCATAGAGGAAGCTTTGTTTCCGTGAATTTTTCTTTTCGACGTTTTTATGTCAGTACACTCAGAATGGTCCAAAACGTCGAGAAAAGTGGTTTGTACGAAATGTCTGTATGTGTGTGTGTTTGCAGATTTTTATATTTACACGATAACGGCCTTAATTTTGGAAGAATGTTCTTCAAATTTGGCACGCACGTTGTCTATCATAGAATACTGTATGGGATTGTAGTTGACGCGATTCAGTTAGGAAATTCATATTTTACAGCATTTTCAAAATTTGGAAGAAACAGTTTTCACGTTGTAACTTACGCAAATTGAGAGATATCAGGCTACAATTTTGTACGTAAATAGACAACCAACAAACCATGATCTGTATCAAGTTGTGCGAGAATCGTAAAGTGGTTCAAATGTCATTGCAATATAATTTTTTTTTCAAATGTCTGTAAGTACTTCAGTTCCTATAAATTATGAGACATCCTATTGCAATTTCGAACGTGTCATTACGTTTATTGATTATTAATGGTGAATTTCGTCAAGGAAACGGTCATTATGTCGGTAAATTTCGATTTTGCCAATAATAGCGTTAAAGAAATAAACGATCGGGTTGTACTTATGTTTTATTATTATGAATAATGAAGAGTACAAATAGCATTTTCATTACAAAATCACGTGGTATGCGTAACGGAACTTCGACAATACTGTGAGAGCGTAAAACGATCGGCAATGCGTGAGAGGATAACACATTTTTTAAGAACAGCGTTAGAAAAGTGATGAGGACGCGAATGCTGTTGGCGTTTCCAGCACGCGACTTCGGTCAACCGGCCCGTTTGACCATGATTGTCTGGTCGACTTTGAGAATCGTGCAAGCTGCGCTCGTGGCGTATTTCAAAGCCCAGGATTTCGTGATGAGAGAGCCAATCAATCCAGTCTCGGCGGTGTCGATCAACGCAGCACCGGTATCCTGGAAAATAAAGGACTTGGGCTAAGGGCGGGACAGTGTAGGTTGTGTGCTCTTAAGAATGTGTTCGAAATCCCTTTCTTTATTTTAAGCAAGTTGTTCAATTTTCTACTTTTTTCGAACTATAACCGGACAGGACGGAGTCTCCGTTCAAGTCTACGAATGCTAAAAGTTTATTGTACAGACAGAACTATACTCATGTTTAGTAATATAACTGTGCGGACTATTATTTCATTGATGAAACTGAGTGCAAACTTGATGAATTGTTATTCGCATATTACGGACACCAATGCAAGTAGCGCACGGTCGCGCACTAATCTTGCACGGATGAACGTAATTGAAAATTTCCCTCATACTTATGAATACCAGTGAGAGTCGGTGCACAGTCGTGCACTCATACTTCACTGATGCTCCTAAGAATGTGTTCGAAATCCCTTTCTTTATTTTAAGCAAGTTGTTCAATTTTCTACTTTTTTCGAACTATAACCGGACAGGACGGAGTCTCCGTTCAAGTCTACGAATGCTAAAAGTTTATTGTACAGACAGAACTATACTCATGTTTAGTAATATAACTGTGCGGACTACTATTTCGTTGTTGAAACTGAGTGCAAACTTGATGAATTGTTATTCGCATATTACGGACACCAATGGAAGTAGCGCACGGTCGCGCACTAATCTTGCACAGATGAACGTAATTGCAAATTTCGCTCATACTTATGAATACCAGTGAGAGTCGGTGCACAGTCGTGCACTCATACTTCACTGATGCTCCTAAGAATGTGTTCGAAATCCCTTTCTTTATTTTAAGCAAGTTGTTCAATTTTCTACTTTTTTCGAACTATAACCGGACAGGACGGAGTCTCCGTTCAAGTCTACGAATGGTAAAAGTTTATTGTACAGACAGAACTTTACTCATGTTTAGTAATATAACTGTGCGGACTACTATTTCGTTGTTGAAACTGAGTGCAAACTTGATGAATTGTTATTCGCATATTACGGACACCAATGGAAGTAGCGCACGGTCGCGCACTAATCTTGCACAGATGAACGTAATTGCAAATTTCGCTCATACTTATGAATACCAGTGAAAGTCGGTGCACTGTCGTGCACTCATACTTCACTGATGCTCCTAAGAATGTGTTCGAAATCCCTTTCTTTATTTTAAGCAAGTTGTTCAATTTTCTACTTTGTTTCAAGCTATAACCGGACAGGATGGAGTTCGTTAAAGTCTACGAATGCAAAAAGTTTATTATACAGACAGAACTATACTCATGTTTAGTAATATAACTGTGCGGACTATTATTTCGTTGATGAAACTGAGTGCAAACTTGATGAATTGTTATTCGCATATTACGGACACCAATGCAAGTAGCGCACGGTCGCGCACTAATCTTGCACGGATGAACGTAATTGAAAATTTCCCTCATACTTATGAATACCAGTGAGAGTCGGTGCACAGTCGTGCACTCATACTTCACTGATGCTCCTAAGAATGTGTTCGAAATCCCTTTCTTTATTTTAAGCAAGTTGTTCAATTTTCTACTTTTTTCGAACTATAACCGGACAGGACGGAGTCTCCGTTCAAGTCTACGAATGCTAAAAGTTGATTGTACAGACAGAACTTTCGATCGGTCCTAGCGGCTCCGATTCCGGTACAGTTCGCAGCGCTGGGACCTCGGGAACGGCATCATCGTCAGTTTGGACGAGTGCTCGTCGACGCGGACGCCCTCGAGGCCTCCTTGTGGCAACTGGCACTAGCTCTCCCTGGTTAAACAATCCGATTACAACAAATGAAACGGACAAAAATCCAGGGTTCTTCCAGTCCTGGATTTTTGTCAAAAAAAAAAACAATTGATCGAAGATCCTTCGAGACTTGCGAACGATCACGAGGACTCTTCGAGACTCGCGAACGATCGCGAGGACTCTTTGAGACTTGCGATCGCTCGCGAGTCAGACGCGAAAGACGCGAGCGGTCGCGAGGACCGAACGAAAGACGCGAGCGGTCGCGAGGACCGAACGAAAGACGCGAGCAGTCGCGAGGACCGATCGAAACTTGCGATCGCTCGCGACTCAGGCGCGAAAGACGCGAGCGGTCGCGACGACCGATCCAAACTCGCGATCGCTCGGGAGTCAGACGCGAAAGATGCGAAAAAGACGCGAGCGGTCGCGAGGACTGATCGAAACTCGCGATCTTTTCCGATTTTCGGTACCGTCACTCGTTATTAAAATAATTTTCACTCACCTTGTTCGTTTATTCCTTCAAAAAACGCACTCAAACACACACACCGAAACGCCGTTGGTCCACTAACTGGAACGAGACCAGATGACAGCTGCGATGACATACGAATGCAGCTGTTTTCTGTTCACTGACGTGCGAATTGAATATGTAGTTTTTCTATATATTCTTTTTAATATTCTGTGTACAATATTTTCTGCACAATATTTTGTGCACGATGTTGGGGGCGTTTGTTAAAAAATAATTGCGTGCTCAAAAATAATCCAGCTTCTTATCAAATAAACCAGATATATGCACGATATTTTGTGCACAATATTTCGTGCCCGATATTTTGTGTACGATGTCTGGGGCGTTTCTATAAGATAATTGCGTGCACAAAAATAAGCCAGCGTCTTATTTTTGTGAACGTTCTTAATGAATATGTGTAAAACTATAATTCATTTGTAATGTGTAAGAAAAAAAATGTGTACGTCTTTTTTAAAAGAATTATTCCATGTTAACAATATTTGTGATTTACAGATTTTTTTTCCAATGTGTACAAAGATTTCATACACAAATAATCCAATGTGCACGACATTTTTTCAATGAATATTCATTTTAATATCAATGTGTACATTTAAAATCATTATGTGCATGTTTTACTGGATTTTTTCACATGTGCACAACCCTCAATGTGTACAATTCTTATGTGCATGACTCATACCCTGTCTTTAATGGTGCAATTCTAGTTAACATAACGATGAAATTACGTGCGAGAAACTATTTAATTGTTACAATCGGAACTGGTAAAGCTGTTCCTGTTGGTGTGACTAGCATGGTAGTATAACTAACTATATAATGTACAACATTCGACAAAACAGGACAGGCTACTACATTTATATAATACAATGTACTAAAATTAATCGTTACAAAAATCAAGGGGTGATAGCTATTGGAGCAATATTATTAAAGTTGAAACAAGTTAAAAAAAAGTCTGTCCTAAAATAGTTACTGCAACTATTGAATGTAGTTATGTCAACAGTACAAAAAGTTAGTTTAACTATGAAAATGGTCACCTGGACTACTAAAATACTATTATCACTGAATAGCTTGTAACGCACTTTTTTGGCGCGTTACAAAAAAAAGCCCGTATAGCCGCTTCGTCCCCGCGGCGTGGCCGCCGACTTCACAGGTTACCTGGTCAGGCGATTCCGTAGGGCACTCTCGGCGCTTAGAATAATTATTAATTCGGTTTTGTTTTTGTTTTTTTATGCGACACGTCCCCGCCGAATTCGAGGAGGCCAGCGAGCAAGAGGCCGCGTAAGAGTTTTCGATCCCCGGGAATACGAAATCCCCGGGAAGACGCCGCAAATCACACGAGAAAGAGAGAGATGGACAGACGCCACCGCCGTGAGAAAGAGGGAGACGGCGACCGAATGCCACCGCTGCGAGAGAGAGAGAGAGACGCAACGACAGCCACGAGCAAACACCGATCGGCCGTCGTGCGTCTTCGGGCGGCTCCGTCGGCTAGCGAGGCCTAGCGCAGTGCCGTCGCCCCCCCCCCCCCCTGCCGGTGTCGCGAAAAGCCCTCCCTGTCGCGACAACCAAATTGATGCGAGAAAGGAAATTTGGGAGGGATAATTGTTTTCGTCGGCTTTCTCGCCGCGTATTGTTCCCCGGAAAAATTATGTGACCGGCAAAGAATCGGTGCGGGCGAAACGGAGACGTTCGAATCTCCCGGTTACGATCCCTTCGGCCGCGCGTCGCGAGCGCCTAGGGTCTGCGTATGTCGCGCGTAATTTTGCCGATAGGCCGCGCGAAAATCGCGATTTTCGGGGAAAGTGGGGAGCGTGAGATCGCCGATCAGCGCGTCGCGTTAACGTCGACGCGCCATTGTCCGTTAGCTTGTCGCGCGAGGTTGGTGGCGACGTCGCGGGGAAAGAGGTCCACGCTTCCCGAGACTATGGATTTTGCGGCGAAGACAACCGTGAGGTAGGGTCCCTCTCGGGGGTTTTCTTTGGTTTGGGGTGACCGTTTCCGGGTGCGCGCAGGGTGGATTTTTCACGACTGCCCGACGACCGGGGGTATCCGTCGGGTGCGGAATTAATTGCGGTTGGACCCGATTTGTGCGCGCGTTATGTTTTTTTCGAGATCGCGGTGAGAGTGCCTTCGGTTCGCGAGCGGCCGTTCTCAAGGGCGGACGCCTCGTCACCGTTTTTGGTAAGCGTGAGGCTTTCGGGACAATCCCCGGGAAAAACGTGCGTGGGAGCGATCGCGGTTCCGTTGGAGAGTTTTCGCGGGCGACCTTCTGTCGCCGCCTCGTGATACGGCCGGCGATCGGTCGCACGCGCTTGAGGCTGCCGGCTTGTGCGCGGCCATCCCGGGTGCGTGCGTTTTTTTTGTCGTTTGTGGAATCGTCGCGGGCCTTTCTGCCCGGACTGAGTATCGCGAACTGTTGTCGTTATTTTTGTGTCGCGGATTGTTGTGTTTTTTTGGTGATTCGTTTTTGGTTGCGTTTTGCGCCGGTCGAGCGGGCGACCGCAGTAGGGCCTTCGTCGCGCGGGGCTTCGTCCCCGGTCATGTGATTTAGTTCGCGGTCGCGAGTAGAGTGTTTTTTATTGTGTAATATTTTTGTTCGAAACGTTTAGGAAATCGGGAACGGTGAACTGAGTAGCCGTTCCCCGATTTTAGCAGGGCGCCACCCTTTTGTATTTTTGCGGACCGCGATTGCTGAATAAATTGTTTTATTTTGTGCCCGAAATTTGCGTATTTTGGAGTCGAGTAATTTGTTTGAAAATCGAGCCAGACCGAACTTTCCTGTCCCGGGTTCCCCGGACCGCCCCTCTACCCTTTGTGAAGGCTGTGGCTAGCCGGCCATCTATCTGGTCCCCGTCTTTTAACATCTTTTAAGCTGGGCCACGCTCAGAGCGTGGCTGGCGCCCCGAGCAATTTTTATAAACCAGCTGACGGGGGTTTTTGGAGCCTCCTCGGGTACGGCTCGTGACCCGAGCGCGGGTAACAAGCTATTAAAACTATCTCGATTTCTCTCAGTGCAGGCACGGTGATCGCTCTCGAGGAACGCCACAATCATCGTTTTAAGGACTCAATTCACTGGTTCTACCGGGTTAGCCTGCGGGTGATAGGGAGGCGTCGTGGAGTGATAAATTCCATACGCCTCGGCTAACGCCCGCAGACTTTGGTTCGGTACCGTTGTCTGTTAAGAGAACCTCGGGGGTTCCCTAGCGCGTAATAACGAGCTCCTCAAGAGCCTCCTTAATTTTCTTCCCGGTTGCCTTCCGCAACGGGCAACACTCAATCGATTTAGTAAATAAGTCTTGAATGACGAGCACGTACGCGAATCCAGCACGACTCGGGGGAAACGGTCCCTTGATATGCGGCGGCCCATCAGACCGTACGGCGGCCCGGCCCGAACTTTGGTGAGCTGACATGTGTCGCAGCAGCGAACGTAACGCACGATGTCCTTCAACATCCGGGGCCAGAAGTACGACTCGGCAACTCGTCTAAACGTTTTATCAATTCCTAGGTGACCTGCCTGCGGGGCAGCCTCTCCTTCTGCGCCTCTCCCCACTCCCACGCGCTGGTCTTTTTGGTCAGCCGGGTAAGGGGCTCCGCGATAGTGGCGAACTCGTCAATGAAACGGCGATACCAGGACGCCATGCCCAAAAATCGGCACAGCTCCAGTACTTTCCGGGGCGCCGGGAATTTCAAAATCGGTTCCGACTTTTCCGGGTCCACTTGCAGCCCATGCTGGTTTACCAGAAAGCCGAGATAACGCACCTCGTGGCAGAAAAACTCGCACTTTTCCGGGTTGATGCGTAACCCGGCAGCGACGATCTTGTCCATGACTTTCTTGAGCCAAGCCAGGTGCTCTTCGAATGTTTCGGCCACGACGATAATGTCATCCAGGTAGGTAAACGCGTGCGGCTCCATGTCGCTAATTAGCGAATTCATCAAGCGCTGGAAAGTGGCTGGAGCGCTCGACAGGCCGTAAGGCATCCGCTTAAACTGAAACAAGCCCCTTCCCGGGACTGTAAACGCGGTGACAGGTCTCGAATTTTCCTCGAGGGGAATCTGGTGATACGCCTGTCGCAAATCGAGCGTTGAGATGTACTTCGCGAGACGCAGCTTATCGAGTATCTCATCCATGTAAGGGAGAGGATACGCGTCCTTCTTTGCGACATCGTTCACCTTTCGAAAATCCAAGCAAAACCGATAGGTATTATTCGGCTTTTTGATCATGACTACCGGGGTGCTCCAGTCACTCTCCGAACGCTCGACGACATCGTCCGCAAGCATGCGGTCGAGCTGCTGGTACATCGCGTCGCGCACGATCGGGGTAACCGGGTAATAACGCTGCTTAATTGGGGGTCCCTCTGTGCAAATACGATGCTCCACCAGGTGGGTAAGCCCGCGGGCAGCCTGCAACTTCGGGATCTCCCGCTCCAGAAAATCTTGTAACCGGGAGGCTTTGCTCGCGGACAGCGTAGAAATGGCTGCACAGATGTCTAGGCAGTCCGGTCCCTGCACCCTCTCGAACGCGAATGGCTCCACGGGCATCCCCGAAAAATACCAGACCGATTGAAGGTGATCAACAACAATGCCGAACTTTTGCAGCTGTTACGTCCCGTGATTTTACGGGACTACACGTTTTTAGAAAATAAAAATCAATTACGGTAATATATCCTGTTCATATGGAATAAATAAGGCAAGGAGAGAAAGAGTGTGAGTAGCGGCCGTAGTGGACACACATACACGCGTCACCCATATACATGAGGTGCGTTGTGTGGCACCGGAGATCGCGATTATAACGAGTCGGGCGTGCATCGGTGAGTCTTATCATATCAAATGGGCCAGGTATTGTCTTGACCGAGTAACCGAAAGACAGTGCGTTCAAGTGACTCTTCGCGGGGATTCGCGACGCATCTACCGGGTGGCCAAAAATGTGTGAATTATCCCATTTTCGTAATCTCCGCTCATTTGCGTACTCCACTGACCTAAGCAAATTATATTTGTGGTGCCTTTCTTTATGTTGCCGTGATTTATGAATTAATGGTGAATTAGTGGGGAAACAGTTGCAAATAAAACAATAAATTAATTGAGTTGGTCAATGAGTAAAAAAATCTACGGGTCAAGTCGGGACAGTTGGGTAGAGGAAAATCCTGAGAAAAACGGATAAACGATCAGAAAATAACGAAAAATATTAATTATCCAAATGTTAAACACCTGGTATATCGATTTTTGAAACCAAAGAGAGGATTAGCGATGTGTAACTTATCGTCGGCGGTGTGAAACAACACACCATCCGGTGCAGAAAAATTCCAATCCACGACGCAGGAACACCACCCAAGAAGAACGGACGACAAAGGAAATTGACGCACCTAGCAACAACCCCTCCAGTCCAAAAGAGGAAAAATGATGACCACAGCACTGACACAGTTGGAGAAGAAGGAGAAGTCTGGAGTAAGCATGGGGAACATCGTCAAACAATCGCACGATTTCTTCCCCTCGATCGTTTCAATTGTATAAAAATCATTGTTATAAAAATCAACATTTAAAATAGGGATAAATTCAATTAATAAGGTGTGTTTAAAAATAAATATAATCATGAGTAAATAATAAATCTGTTGGTAAATAATTATATAAACAATTAAAATTCAGGAGTCTGTTGAAGTAAATTATAGGAGTGACGTATACTTTAACAATAGAAACAGGACGAAACATGATCAATAATATTAATAACTTAATAAATAGAAATTAGGGTAGCGTAAAAGAAACCAGTGACCACGAATACACAAGGAAAAGAGAGCGCGATAGGAGTAGCCCGCTAGGTATGAGGCGTGAGGGGACGGTAGGCGCAACGCAGCGTTCGACTGCTATAGTGAGAATCCGATAAGAGTAGCCGTCAGGTATGAAGCGTGAGGGGACGGTAGGCGCAACGCACCGTTCGGCTGCTATAGTGAGAATCCGATAAGAGTAGCCGTCAGGTATGAAGCGTGAGGGGACGGTAAGACGCGTAACGCACCGCTCGACCGTTACCCCTTCCTCAAGGCGATAGCGGGGAAATAGCGAGGAGGTTATTTAATGAGCCGCAAAAGGCGACGGAGCTCATTAATATTCCGGACCCGAAACAAATCATTTTTGTCACCGAATTATCCGCCAGATCGAGTTAGAGAATTAAAACCGTGAATTTGTGAACTTGAGTTCGTTAAATCTTTCCAACTTAGACATTGTAAACCATCGACATTTTAAATAATAGTTCGGACTTTAAACCGGGAATCCCACTTGTCTTCGATGTTGTGACTAAAACTCCGTATTTGTGTAATAGTGAACTTTGACTCTTTTAATCCAAATTCGAAATTGTGAACTTCGACCTTTCTAATGCGCCGTATATGTGAAATTGTGAAACAACCCATAATCATAATTTTGATTTGTGAACTGACATTTTTTTTGTGAAATATTCTTTTTACACTGCCCTGACAAACTGAACGGGCAGAATAAAAATCAATTTACCAGTGAATTTCAACCAGTGTTTAAATCCGAAAGAACTACGTCATCGCCCCTTCCTTGTTATTGGAAAATTCTATTTATCCGATATTCGAGTGGAGAGCCGGAGGGTTATTGCGAACGTTGGATCATTGGGATCGTTCCGAGTTCTTACATTTTCATTCATCTTGTTATTCATCAATCACACGGTTCCATCTCATACTCGCCCACTTTCGCCACACGGATAAGTTTTTCTTTTCATTCATTTTTATTTTTATTTGTGATTTGATTTAAAGTCAGAATTACTTTTTCAAGTTCCTTCCCGAGCTTTTGCCCGAAAGGGTAGGCTATAAACGGAACACATCCGCGTTTTGCCGAGTCACATTGATACCGCAGAGCAATAGGGGGAGATTTTCTTCCCTTTGCCTTTTTATCATTTGTGTCTCAAAAATAGCAATTCGCGACGTAACACAGCGAATCTCTCCCGATTAGCAGCGGCACTGGTAAATCCGGGAACACCCACGCAACCAGCGTCGCATTACGATCTTTTAACAACGCGTCGAACTCGATTTCTTCCTGGCACGTTATTCGCTGGCTGTTCGCGATAGTGATAGAGCGGCGCGGCGTCGGTCGGCGCACTAACCCGACTTTAGTTGCTAACAGTAGCCCCTCCGGCCCGTGTAAAGGCCCTTCATGTAAGAAGACGATTCGAATGAGAGAAAAGCATAGGTGACATTAGCGCAGTGGTTAGCGCTCTGACTGAGGAATGAACGTTCCGTGTTCGAGTCCCGGAGATCACCATATCTTTTCTCTCTTCGAAACTTCGCCAATGCATCCGCTCTACCATCCTACACACTATCTCCGAATATTCGGCCCATCCGTTATATGGTGTCAGAAGTTTTCGGGCTCCACGATCCCCAATTGCGCCTTTGTACCGACGGAGGCGCATACGACGCTCCACTGCAATCGCGCAACAGGCTACCTGCTCTGCGCCTTGTACCGATGAGCGCAGCGTCTCCGCTGCAATCGCGTAATTGAACACCCGCTCTGCCTAGTCCACGAGGACGTCGAGTTCACTAAGGGGGAGTGTGTAACGGCCCTTCATATAAGAAGACGATTCGAATGAGAGAAAAGCATAGGTGACATTAGCGCAGTGGTTAGCGCTCTGACTGAGGAATGAACGTTCCGGGTTCGAGTCCCGGAGATCCCCATATCTTTTCTCTCTTCGAAACTTCGCCAATGCATCCGCTCTACCATCCTACACACTATCTCCGAATATTCGGCCCATCCGTTACACCCGATAAAAATGCTCGTCGATCCGCTGTCCACCATGGCCGGTAACCTATGGCCTCGGACGTCCAGCAACACGACGAGGATCATTTGAAGACGATCCTCGCCGAGCGGACCGCAGAGGTACGACGGCACGATGGCCAGCAGGTCCGGCAACAGTCTCGGGGACTCAGCGGGCGCAGGCGGTTCTATCGATGTTGTCGAGGCAACCTGGAACGACAGAGGAATCGTGGTAGCCCCTACGCGCGACCCTGGTCTCCGTTTCCCGTACACTCGTGTGGCGTACGAGTCGAGACGTCCTTCTTGCCACACCGGTAGCAGTAAAGGCGGCGGGGTTTCCCGCATCCTCGCGCGAAGTGACCCTTGGCGTCGCAGTTCCAGTACGTCGGTTCCTCGCGGGGTCGATCGTCCCCCCTCGCGGCAGCAGGCGAAGCGGCAGCCGCGGTCGCCCGCGCCTGCGGCGACTTCGGCGCTGACCCGAGGGGTGTGGCGAGTGAACCGGCTGACTGGACCGCGACGCCGGTCGCGCGGCTCCGTCCCGAGACGGCGATTTAGTATCGTATGGGGCGTCGAGGATTCCGAATGACACCTTCGATACCCTGGGCGCGTCCGGCGGAGTCCGGTACGCCAGCTTCGGGAACAGTGATTTTTCCGGTAAGGGCAGAGCTCGGTAATAGTCCGCGGCACTATAACATTTCTCGACTTGAACCGCAAGCGACTCGAGTTCTTCCAGGTCACGCGCGTTAGACCGCGCGATTGCGATTTAAAATTTCGGCAGGAGATTACGATGCGCGTACGCGAGCTGTTCCGCGTCTCCCATCGGCGGCGATATCCTCTCGAATAACGCGCGCAGGCACGTCAGGTAATCCGTCACGGCCTCGTACGGCCCTTGGGTACGACGCATAATTTCCTCCCGGAGCGCGAATTGTAAGTCCGGGTCGCCGAACCGACGGCGCATCGCATACTCGCATTCTCGCCATGTCATCCATCGGCGACGCTCGTTGCGGAACCAAAGGAGCGCAATACCGGACAAGAAAAACGGTAAACCGTTGAGGATGTCGGCGTCCGAAGTCTTCCCCCGCGCCTCGGAAAAAGCCAAGTTCCATTTACACATGATATGATATGCGGTCGCGGACGTCACGCGTTGATACCCCCCATCGTTCGAATATGACGGCGCGCCGAACGGTCCCTGGTAGCCGTTAGCCGGGTAATTGTTCCTCGCGTACGCGTTTCCCGGATAATTACTTTCCGGGTAGTTATTTCCCGGGTAATTATTTCCCGCGCACGTATTCCCCGGATAGTTGGTTCCCGGGTACTCGTTTCCCGGGCCGGTCGGCGGCGGCATCGGCGACGAATGGCCATGCGCGGCCCCCGCACTCGGATAACTCCCGGTATTGGGCTGCGCGAAGGGCGGCGGTCGATCATAAAGACCAGGGAAAACCGCCGAATGCGGGATATCATATCCAGAACGCGAATCGAAAATACCCGTGCAGTTCGAGGGAGGTTCGGCCGGTTGGGCCCAATATGACAACTGAATCGGTGGTGGAGGTGGCGCAAATGGGGGTGGGCGCGCGACGTTCTGCGGCGCGTGCCAACGCGGAGCCGATGCGAGCGGAAGGCTCTGGGCTAATGGGCGCGGCACGGCACGCGAATTCCCATCCCGGGAAATCCGTAAATCGACCGGTAATGCTTCCGGCGGGGAAGTACCTTCCGGGACACTGACGGGGATTCCGCGGCCCGGAGGGAGCGGAACCAACGGTTCCTCTAGACTGCGGGACCGATTCTCCGCGAAAGATACCCGATTGCCCAGGACAATCGCAGAAGGCGCCGCCCTCAAACCCGCCGGTCGGGCCCCCTCGGTCTCGTTCAGTGGTCCGCTCGCGTGTCGCGAACCCTCCCGCATGTCGTAGCCAGTATCGGCGCGCAAAGGCTGTTCGGGTGTTACGCGCGACTCCTCGGGTACCCGTGACGGGTCGCAGGGAAAAATCGGCTGAGTTACGTCGCCGAACATCGGCTGATCGATGTCAACATGTAGGGTCGGCCCGTGCGTCGCCCTCAACAGTCGGCTAATCAGGGTGCTACGCGCTCCCGCGGCAGGCAGGACCAGGCGCTCGCATTCGTCCTGAAGCTGGTCGAAGGACAGTTCGGCGACGGCCGCCGAAAATCGCGAAAACGCGTACATGACGGCTATTAATTGCTCCCGAGGTCACCTGGGCATGCGCGCACGGCTGTAGGCGAACGCGGTCGCCGGTCGCCACGAAGCAAGCCAAAAAAAACTATGAAACACAAAATATGCCTGGGATACAAGAAATATAACACAAATATAAAACAGGTGATAATAATACGAATCCCTAAAGTACAAATAGTAATTATATTTAAAAAAAAGACTACACCGATCGCCAATAATACACAAGAAATAATAAACGCAAAATAACTCCCTGGTACTAGCCGTCCTCGGCTCGAATAACGCCGCGACAGGCGCGTGGGCCGCGATACCCCGCCCGAGATCCGCCAACCATTAGCTGAGTCTCAAAACTCCGAAATACTACTCTATAAGTCAATAACAAAACGGGTTCTACGCGGCCAATGTAGTCACAGTATGACGTGAAAAACTAGGCAGCGATTAATTCAGTTTCCAACTCCCGGGTAATCGGCAAACGGCCATAAGAAAAAAAAACAACTTTACATTTAAAGCCAAAATAATACCATTCCCGGGAGTGCTACGCGTGAGGGCTCAGGGCCCCGCGAACAGAGCGCTACTGGCGGTCTCTCGGAACGCGGGCGCGGCGGCTGGAGGCTGGAAAGCGGTATTAAAAAAAAATAAACAAAAATAACCGGTAAAACAAAATCCGATCAGCAGGGAGCATGCACGTCTAAACGATTCGGCGGAAAAAAACAAAGTCAAACAAGCACTTAACCTTCGTCAAATAAATACCGCATAAACGCAAGTCAGATCCGATAAAACACGAGTCGGATCAATAAATAAAACACAAGGCTAGTCAATAAATAAAACGAACAATCACGCAACTATACTTACTATAATCTTACTATAATCTTACTATACGCGACGCAGTCGTCACCCCTCGAACGAGGCTCGAGTCGACCGTATCTCGAAACAAAGTGCGCAGATATTCCCCGAATACCCCGGGCGGGGAGAGCTCTCAGTGTGTTACTAAAAAAAACCAAGTCCCCAAAATAAAACGAAAGTGTCCCAAGACAAAAATTCACTACTCGGTCACAGCTAAAAAAAACGAAAATGTCAAAAAGAAAGTAAAACCAGCTGTAAAAAAAACAAAAAAAGAGAATTCAATAAATAATCCCGGAATAAAAATGAAAAATGTCAGACTCACCCAAGCAACCGGGTACTGTCACTTATGCCCACTCACCCCGGTACGCATGCCGAGGGTCCAAGGTGTAACGGCCCGTCACATATGAGGACGATTCGAATGAGAGAAAAGCATAGGTGACATTAGCGCAGTGGTTAGCGCTCTGACTGAGGAATTAACGTTCCGGGTTCGAGTCCCGGAGATCACCATATCTTTTCTCTCTTCGAAACTTCGCCAATGCATCCGCTCTACCATCCTACACACATCCCCGAATTCTCGGCCCATCCGTTACAAAGGAATAAAAAGAAGTACCCGAGCGCGATATACGCGCGCGGCCGTTACTCGCCGCGCAACTCGCAAAACCAGGGCTCTTTTCGCGTAATTTCAAACGAACTCTTTATCACAAATCCCGAAATCGCAATTAATCCGGATACTAAATTCACCAAAATATTTCGAACAATGCTACGTTACTTCTCGGCCAGGTTTAAATAAACAATTCAATAAATTATCCGCTGTTCAACAACAAAAAAAACAATCTAATATTCGCTATCTCGAAATTATTCCAAATGATTAATTCCCCGGGAAAAAAACGACTCGAACAGTAAAACTCTACTTTTCCCGGGATAAAAAAAAAAACAAAAACAACCGAAACATCCTGTCCCAAGGTCAGATGGTAGGGGCACCCACGTTGGGCGCCAATTTGTTACCCGCACTCGAGTCACGAGCCGTACCCGGGCTGGCTTCAAAAATCCCCGCCAGCTGGCTTTTTATTAATTGCTCAGGGCGCCATTCACGCTCTCAGCGTGGCCCAGTTGAAAAGAATCCCCGACATTTCGTCCCGGACAGCCTATCCCACGACAACTGATCCCAAAAAAACTGATCCCCAAAAAACAAAGTTAATAATAAATTAAAAAGGTAATAAAGGTAATAAAGGTAATAAAGGCAATAAAGGCAATAAAGGCAATAAAGGCAATAAAGGTAATAAAGGTAATAAAGGTAATAAAGGTAATAAAAGGTAAAAAAAGTAAAGTAAAGTAAAGTAAAGTAAAGTAGTAAAAAATTATCCCGCATCCATTAAAACCATTAAGTCGAATTCAAATACTATCCAGTATAGACGCGTAACGGTTCGCACGACACTCATACAATAGAGTGTGTTTTCTGTCCGCACCACAACACTGGTGACGTGTAACGGTCCGCACACTACACTCATACAATTGAGAGTGTTCGCACACTACACCACTACACCCGTACACCCACTATGTGCGAATCCGCGCAACGTTGCTTGATGATGATGTTCGAAAAAAAAAATGAGAACAAGCTGTATTGTTGCAAGTGAACAAATAAATTCAAAACGGTTTCACAAATTTGAAATAATTATTTTGGGCATCAGTTTGTCTGGGGATCAGTTTTTTTGGGATCAGTTTGTCTGGGGATCAGTCTGTCAGGGGATCAAATTTCAAGGGATAATTTGGGGGGATCAGTTGTCGCGGGACGAAATGACGTGGTACCAGTTGAAAAGACTAAAAATGCGGGGACGAGATATTTGGCCGGCTAGCCACAGCCTGCACAAAGGTAGAGGGGCGGTCCGGGGAACCCGGGAGGGAAAAATTCGGTCTGGCTCGCTTTTAAAAAAATAACGATTACTCGACTCAAAAATATCAACAATTTCGGGCACAAAAAAACAAACAATTTATTATCCAAAAATGATTCTCCCGATTTGTCGCAATTTACAAAAATCCGGCGCCCTACTAAAATCGGGGAACGGTTACTTAATTCGCCGTTCCCGATTTCCTATTTCGCTCGAACAAATAAAAATATTACAAAAAAAAAACAATGATTTTAACGCGACCACGAGCTACGGCAAATAACCGGGGACGAAGCCCCGCGCGACAAAGGCCCTACTACGGTCGCCCGCTCGATCAACGCGATACACAAAAAAAACAACGCGACGCAAACACGACCGAAAAAAAATCCAACCGAAAAACAACAACTAAAACACGCACGCACCCGGGATGGCCGCGCACAGGCCGGCAGCCTCGTGCGCGTGCGACCGATCGCTGGTCGTATCACGAGGCGGGGATAGAGGGTCACTCGCGGAACTCTCCAACGCCCCCGCAATCGCTCGCACACACACTTTTCCCGGGGATTGTTCCGCCCCGGTACGCTTACCACAACGGTGGCAATCGTCCGCCCTTGAGGGCGACCGCTCGCGAGCCGGGGGCACGCTCACCGCGATCTCGAGAAAAAAAAATGTCCCGCGCACAAAAATTCGGGTCTCAGCGCGATAAATCCCGCACGCGACGGATACCCCGCGGTCGTCGGGCGGTCGTGAGAAACCCACACCCACGCACCCGGCAACTGTCACACCACCTTGCGAAAAACCTCCGAGAGGGACCCTACCTCCAAGTTTCTCGCCACGTCAATAAAAAAAAACTCTCGGGAAGTGTTGGTCTCTGCCTCCGCGACTTCGTCACCAACCTCGCGTTACAGCGGCCTAGCGAACAATGCCCGACACGACGCGCTCGTCTACCCGTCCCCTCTCCCCGTCACACGGCAATTCCGCAAATTTGGGCGGTCTACCGGTCGCGTAACGCGACACGCGGGACTACGGCGCTGTTGACGCGCGGGCGGGGGAGCGTTTCGGTCGCGAATTTCGGATGGGCAACGCGGGGCGGTGGCGCCGCTTACCCGGAAAAACAATTCGCTCGCCCGCAATTCCCGAAAACCTCGGGAAAAATCCGGCGAGGAGTCCGACGACAAATTCCTAATTATTTTGCTACGCGAAGGCCGAATAAGCATGCGGCCGTGCAGCAGTGGCCCGCCGCGGTGGGGGAAACGACGACGGCGGCGAAACGCCAAGTCTTGCGAGACGGCGGACGATCGGCGGCTACCCGCAGGCGGCCGCAGGGCTCCCCGCTCCCCGCCACTCTCCCAACAGTGGCTCGTCGCTGGCTCTCCGCGAGCGGCAGTGTCTCTCCGTTCCCCTCTCTCTCGTGGCAACGGCGTGACCCGGGAATTACGAACTCCCATGGAATCGGTGACAGTCGGGCGACCGCTCTCTCTCCTTCTCGTCTCGGTGTATCTCGTCGGCGTCGGGGTACATTAAAAAAGAAAACAGTCAAGTCAGTGAGGCTCTTGTCCGTTCGGTACGAGTGCCCTGGGGGGGATTGTTCGCCGGGTGGCCCGCGAGGTCGGCGACCGGCGCAAAGAAGGCTGCACTACAGTGCCCTTTTTGTAACGTCCGCAAAAAGCGCGTTAGAATACTGATCATCAATTGTTAACCAACCATTGTTGGGAGAGACGTCGTCCCAAAAGGATAACATTTCCCGGATCGTTTGAGCGGATCGCCATTCGGTTCCTCACATAAGCTTCTCTAGACACTCTCTTTGAACTGTTATCTGTTTGTCTTATATCCCGATGCCAGCCCTGAGTACCAAAGGGACAATACAATGGATACAATGGATCCTAATACAATGGATATACCCAAGGTTCGACATTGGGATCCATGGTACTTACTTTGTAATGATTTTTTACTTATAATATTAGTTTATATTTCTTTCTTTCAACAATTTCCTTTTATTAATTTTTTTTATTTTTATGCCGGTTTATTAAATTTAAAATATTGTGACGCCCGGCCTTACCTCCTGGAAGAGGAGGGATGGCGGGTCACATGGAGTCGCACGGGGGGGGGGGGGGGTGGGACAGGGGGCGTGGGGAAGGTAAATAAATTCTGCCAATAGCATCAACACCGGAAATGATGAATAAAAGATAGTGTCTTTAATTATCTAACACCCCGATGACCACAATCCGGCCACCGGGGGGGGGGGGGGGGGAGGAAAAATACGTCGTACTACTAAAATACCAGAACGGCAGGGGGGTGGGGGAACTTCACAAAATATATAGCTCACGATGTTCTAGACAGGACTTCTCAGGGGCGCCAGCTACGAGTCGGCGTAGCTCCGTGAGTGTCGAGCGGAGGGCTCGACACTCGATAACTGACACAGCACGCGGTACTCACTGATGACGCGGGGGGGGGGCGAAAAAGGGGGGGGGAGGAAAACGTCTGAGCGCGAGACTCAACTCCGGGCGAGGTTCCCGAACACAATGGCTCTTAAATTATTACCTCGGCACTGCACCGATTGGGATAACGAGGACGGCATGTAATTATTGCAGCTGGGGGAGACAAAAGGGCCAGAGGGGTGAGCACGAGCGATCACCACCGCTCACTGCCGCGCAAACGAGGAGGCCATAATGGCCGCCTCGACAAGTGTCTCAACGACACGTGGTCGGCGGAAGGCCGGGTACTTCTTCGCCCGTCGGGCGGCTTGCAGGGAAGATGCTGGGCGCAAAAAGGACGGAAAAGTCTGGCTCACTTACTTGGCAATACCAACAGTTGCACGCTCGCTCGCTATCCTCCTCGATTCTCTCTTAAAGCTACCTCATAATATAACGCACGTGTCGCGGCTCGCTGGCTGTCTCGAAGTAACGATGGCCGCCTCGTCGTCTCCCTCGTTCGTCTCCGGCGGTCCTCCCCTCGGATTGGTTCCGGCGAGTCGCCGCTGATTGGCCCCTTTGAACGGTCGGAGAGAGCTGCGCGACGGTATTGGCCGCGAGTTTGAGCGCACGAAAGTCCGCCAATGAGGCCCGAGGGTGATTAGTAGGCCGCAAGCCCGCACGCCCGAGTGGCGTCGCCTCGATCGCCAGGAAGACGCTCCGGACGGTGCTGCCCTCAATCGGACAGCCTGGCGTTCCCAGCTGGACGACCGCGGTGACAGCTCGACTCCCCGACGACGGCCACCTCGTCGGTTTACACTCTCCCCGAGAGCCGAGAGGTGCCAGGGTCGAGCTGTCCAGTAGTCGTGTGCGTGCGGAGTGAGGTGCGCGATAGGCCGCGGGTATCGGTGGGAAGTCCTGGGGTCGGCATCGGCTGACCAGGAGGGCCCTGACACGGCATTCCTCCGGATTATGCTTCCTCCGCTGGGTTCTTGGTGTCAGTGCGTCGACCTCGAGCCTCTCCTCCGGCTTCATCCTGGCCTCCCTCGCAGCCGCCACCCGCAGCCCTCTCTCACCGGAGGCCTCCCTGTCGTCGCTGACTTCGCCATGCTGGCACGGGCCCAGCGTCGGAGCCCCTCTCGGTGAGGCAGCCAGCGAGCACGCTACCCCTAGGGGTGCGAAGGGACCTGGGCGTAAGGCCACCAGGGGAAAAAGGAGGTAAAGGGTCTACGAAGTAACCACCCCAACAACTTCCTCCGGCCTAATCCTCTGTTTCTATTTACAGCGAGCGGTGGCCTTCGAGCCAGACAGCGACAGCCGGAGCCACCACGTCATAATATATATAAAATTCAAATGAAAATATATTTTGTATTATAAGAATAATAAATAATTTCACAAATAAAATAACAATGAATGGTAAACGAATAAATAATATTTCCGGCATTAATTCTCCAAGAATGAATAATTATTAACACGAAGTTATGGGGGTAAATTCACTTCAATTATATTCTCTTTAATTGGCAAATATACACAATAAAATCACAGCAATATTCACCATTATTTAAAAATTCTCTTTCTCTCAAATAGAAATAGATATATATATATATTGTAACAGTGCATTTTCGTGCGCTGTTCAATGTTGCAATTCCCCCCGCGTAAACGATGCCCACGTTTAAGCATTGTACACCGCTACCCTGTATATAAGGCGAGAAGAAATTCGAGATTTTCAGAGGCGCACCGTTTATATTACGAATAAACGTTCTGGGCAAAACTTTACTGCTGTCTAATTTTTTAAGACGCCAACTCTTTTCTCCAAAATTATTTTATTTTTTTCATTTTTTCTCGGCTCGCTCCGTTCAGCGGCAGCGGCTCTGAGTTCGCTCCATTCCGGTGGTAGCGGCAAGGAGCTCGCTCCGTGGTCGGCAGCGGCCAGCGCGAATTCTTTTTTTTTTACTCGCTCCGTTACGCGGTAGCGGCCCCTAGCTCGCCCCAGCTTGTTGGCAGCGGCTTCTAGCTCGCCCTGGCTCGTTGGCAGCGGCGAAGGAGATCGCTCCGTGTACGGGCAGCGGTCTTTCTACGAGTCGCCACTCGCTTCCTCGATCAGCGATTGACCGACGAGCTCCGCATGCCGAAGAGAGCCGGAAAGCGCCACCGGGGAGTACCGTCCCGTGGACTTCAACACCCTCGGGTCACGGCTCTTCGCGGGGGCATTCCTCCTCCTCCTTCGACGGTCGCGGAGATCGCCGATATCCTTCGAGAGGTCGACGATCAGGAAGTGATTAACGGCCCTCCTCCGACCCCCGGGAAGACCCTCCCGGCCGACTTGTTCATCAAGAGACCGTCAGAGACTCCCCGGGAGCAGGAGGTAGCCAGGCGGCTCTCCTTCTCAACGCCGCGTGTTATTTCCGACGTACAGGTCCCAGTGGCCGACCGAATTCAAAAGGTTTTCGTTGATGGTCCTAAACCACCTCCGAAAACTCCTACCGGTCTCCCCGCCTCGTCGGGATTGCACGGACCTTTGGGCTCGATAGCGAGGGGATACTTCGTGAGGAAGATCGCGGTCCCGAGGCGTTGTCTACGCCTTTACGCGCTCGCTCCGAACAAAAAGGATCCCCGTCGGCTGAAAGGTCGACTGGACCTTATCTTCGGGCCGGACCGCGATCCCCTCCCGAGGAAATCCCCCAAGCCTTCGGCCAACGCTCCATGAGCAATTTTTGATGTTCTCTTAGAGAACAACCCAACCAACGGTCCTTTTCAGGGCCACCAAAACCAATCAGACATAAAAGCAGGGAATCTCAACGGTCAGTTGCCCGGCCTGACCCAATTGGCCTCTCGACCACGACACTGCGGGAGTCAGTCTCGCGCGACTGCCATTCCAAGTGCCGCAGATTCGTGCACTCGTTACAAAAAGTATGATGTGCAACATGGGTCGAATTGGCAATTGCGACGAGTGTGAGGTTTGCTGCCCGAGCGAAGCGAGGGCTGCAATCAAACTTTCGACCCTTGTTGCACAATATACTATTTCAATACTATACGAGTTGTTGCTCTTTTAATTGGATAAAGATGAACTAACTTTGAAAATGAATCTATCACTGCGAATACACACCAGAAACCGATTTTGGAAGTGAGCCATAAAAATCTACGGTTATTAAATCATTTGGGTGGTCGGAACGCGCGAAGCAGTACCTTCCACAGATCGACTGAGATGTTTTACTCGCTGACACAAATCACACCTTAAAATAAAACGTTTAACGTCTTTTGACATACCTTTCCAATAAAAAAAAACGTTTCAGGTGACATAATGTTTTAAATACGCCCATGTGTCCTAATCGACTATGCTCTGATGTTACGATTGTGTCTCGAAGCGTAATAGGAACCATAATCGCCCAATTATCGGTGGAATTATTGCGATGAAACCATATATTGTTGTATTTTTGATAACTCGACTCACCGGAATTTTTATTTTCCGATACCATTGCCATTAAATCCGAATCTTGCTGTTGCAACTTACTTAAATCCTTTAATTGCTGTTTCAGAGGTGGAAACAATTCAAATTGACATATAATGTCTAATAATATAATAACGCCAACGCGTTAATCTAAAGATTACTGTATTTTATATACGTATCACGCGATGTCAACGACGAAACAAGTAATTTGTTTGGTTCATCTGTATGAAACCTGCAATCTGGATTGCGGCTGAAAAAATCTGCTACTATATTATCTCTCCCAATACAATGTAGTGTGTTAAATGAATATTCTTGCAGTAACAAATGCCAACGCGATAGTCTTGCAGTTCGAAATGGTGTTTTATTCATGAATGTGAGGCTCTGGTGATCGGTAATCACTTCAAACGGCTTGCCCATAAGGAAAATTCTGAATTTGGTGACTGAGTAAATTATCACCAACAACTCTTTTTCGGTTGTGGTGTAATTTATTTCAGCAGGTATTAAACATCTGCTGACAATGAAAATTAATGTTGGGTTCTGATCATCATCTAACTGGTATAAAATTCCGCAAATTCCTTTATCCGAAGCATCTGTCTGTACTTTAAATATTTTGTCCGTATAATAGTGGGATAACTGTACAACACTTAAAAAATTATTTTTTAATTCTCGAAAAGCTTTTGAATAATTCTCGATCCATATCCATATACTATCTTTTTTTCGCAGGTCTCTAAACGCATCTAAATATTTAGCGTGATTTAGACTGAATTGCCTATAATAATTACATACGCCTAGGAATTTTTGTAATTGTAGCTTATTATGAGGCTCCTCAAAGTCTCTGATTATGTCAAGTTTTGCCGGATCGGGTGTTATTCCTTGAGGCGATAGTATATAACCTAGGAATGGAACGGAAGTCTGACAGAGAAGAGTTTTACTTAATTTCAACGTGAAATTGTTTTTTAGTAATTTGCTAAATACTCGTTCCAAATGTTGTAAGTGTTGCTCGAAATTAATTGAAGTTATTAATAAATCATCTATGTAAAATGTGAGAAATTCATCTAATTCATCCCCCATCGCCATGCTCAGGGCTCTAATAAACCTGCTTCGCGCGGTCTTTAAACCGAACGAAATTCGTTTAAATTGATGAAGAGTCGAGCCATGGAGAAATGCTGTATATTTCCGAGATGCTGCGGATAACGGAACTTGCCGGTAACCGCACGTTAAATCAATAGTTGACATCATATTTTTCCATGATATTTTTCCATGATTTCACATATATTTGGTGGCGATTCATTATCTCCCTCTATTACTTCATTTAAAAATCGAGCATCGAGGCACAATCTGATTCGTCCATCTTTTTTCTGTACTACTCGCAACGGATTACAATATCGGCTAACAGAACGCTCTATAATGCCTGCTTCCAGCATGTCTTTTATTTTCCTATCAACCGCCGCACGCTGCGCGAGCGGTAATGGGTAAGAACGCTTTACATATATTTTCGGGTTAATAAGTTTTATTTCATGTTCGTAAACAGATGCGCACCCCGGCTTGTCTGAAAACAACTGTCTATATCGCTCTACCAAATGCATGACCTGTCTCAATTGTTCTGGGTCCAGTGCTATTAGCTTACGCGCGACAGAACTCAAATCCTCGGAGAAAGCGTGAATCTCATTCACCCTATGATAGAAATAATCATCACGTTCATCATCACAATCATCATAAAGACTATAACCTCGCAATAAATATCTTCGCTGTCGATAAAATTAATAATACTCTGAATAGTATTATCATCGTACATGTTCGGAACGCCGATTTGATTTATCTCATAACGAATGTTATTACTTGGTTCGAGATCGCCAATTTTACAATTCCTTTCATAGAATAAGTTCACGAGATTAAATGAAGATTCATCTTCGCTCGTCTCAGTTTGCGTATTTATCGATTCAAGGTTCGAGTTATCTGCGATTATCCGATGAGAACTACTACTGTCAACAAGGGTACAGCCCGCGGTGTTATGTTCACCATGACAATCTTTATTTTGATATATTGTAATAAACCTAACGTGATTTTGTACACATGAGACAAGCCTCTCCGCGGACTTGTTTTCAAATAGCACTATATCCGTACTTAACCGATGGCCACGGACCGTAATCGACGTTTGCTCATAATTTATAATCACACGATTTTCGAATAGCCAGTCATTGCCAATAATAATTTAATCTGACATTAAATGAGGTATTATCAAAAAAATGTGATTTATTTTTTGTTTCTCAATTTGGAGTTCGGTATACACGTCTTCTAATAACCGTAACCTTTTTCGTAATCGCCGTGGGCACAAACGTATTTGATACAGGTAGTTCGTTCAAAGTAATTTTAGGTGTTATTTTTTTATAAAAATCTTCCGACATGCACGTTACTTGGCTACCTGTATCGATCAGAATTTTAATCTTCTCCCCTGCAATGTTAGCGATCATACGGGGTGACGGCGAAACGGTAGTCGCAGGTTTGCTCGATTGTAGAGATTTTCCATCAATATCGCTCCTCAGGTCCTCAACAAAATCAAAAAATTTACGACACGAAACCGGACCGTTTTGTATCGTGTCTAATTAAAGTTTAAAGGATTCTGTATCGCTGTAGAGGCATTATTATGATTCAAACTATTATTTGCTACCTGTTGATTAATCGCGTTTACGTTTGGCGGGGGAACTGAGAAATTAGGTAATCTCCATTGAGAAATCTGAGAATTTTCAGACTGACTCTGTGAATTACTAGCAGAATTACCAGAATTATATGCTGGTTGTTGATTTCCTTTATTACGAAATCCGTACCTGCCTCGGTTATAATTTCCCCTGCCGAAATTTCCACGACAATTATTTTGAGTACCATATCCTACCGCTACCGAATTTATTCGAGGCAATTTATACTGAGCTTTGTTATTCGTAAATTGGGTAGTCTGATTTTTCCACTGCTCACGATTTCTTTCTGTCAAATTCGCTCTGAGTTGTATCGAGCTGCGACAATGTCTGCGCTACGAGGTCGGTTTTTGAGTAGTCAAGCGTTGATAAAGTTACTTGAATTTTTACAGGCAGTTGTTGTATGATCGTGTAATTTATTTCGTATGGACTTAACGGGAGGTCAAAATATTTAGTGTCTCGAATCTGTTTATAAAAGTACGAGTGCATCGTGCCCTCTTTACTTTTATACCTTCGCGAAAGCCACTGATTCTTAAAACGCACTTCAATTGGCACTGAATAAAATTCATTGAGGAAAGCCGTCTTGAATAAATCAAAAGTCAAAAGAGCATGTTTTTGGATTTCGTACCACACTTTCACCCTTCCATCTATCCAACTTTCGAGTACTAACATTTGATGTTGAATGCGAACGTTCTTGAACTTAAAATAACGCTCGATGTCCTCAATTAATTCGAGAGGATTAATTTCTTCAGTAAACACACTTCTTTCGTAGAACACACTACGTGGATTTAGTTGATGTAATCAACATTTCGCAAGTACTGAAATGTTGGGAAAACTTCAAAGAATTGACGTCTGGTCTTATTTGGCATGTTTGAATTCCTGAAACGATTATATCTTACAACAAGGCTCTGTTGACGTTTCGAGAGCGGCCATATTGGTTTGCTCGCCTTTGCATTTGGTGTAAGATATAATCGTTTCAGGAATTCAAACTTGCCAAATAAGACCAGACGACAATTCTTTGAAGTTTTCTCTACATCCCAGCACCTGCGAAATGTTGATTACAACAACTAAATCCACGTATAGTGTGTTCTACGAAACCGTACTTTTTTACCGACCAGTCGGTAAAAAAATCTACTCCAGCTTCCGCTTAAAAGAAATCTATGATGCCGCCTCACGAGACTCACGACGAGACGCTAGCGCTACTCTTAATATACAGCACGCTCGTCGTTTTCGGTCTGCTACGAAATTCTAACTGGAATTATCGCAGTCAACACGTCGCTGACGCCAAATGTGTCAGGTTCAATATTTTTTATTTTTTTTTCTCTTTCTAATGAGCCCTGTTTGAATGAAATCGGTGCCCGCAACGCTAATATCTGGACACTTACGATTCAGAATCCGGCGAAAAATTTTCACCGCACTCACACAACATCGACATGCTTAGTGTGCGTCGATATACGTGCATGGCGTGTACCCGCCCGTCTGTAACTCAAATTACTCGGGTAATACATCGCGACTGCTAAATGTATCAGCGCCAATATTTTCTATTTTTTCTCCCCTTTTTAATGAGACCTCGTGCGACAAAATCGGGTCCCGAACTGCTGATATCTCGCAACATTTTCATTTTGTCCGAACTCACACATCGAAACAGATTTGTCCGATCGCATATACGTGTGCATCCGTGTGAACGAAAAACGCACACATAACATCACAAGTGGCGCCAGCAGCGGTAGCCCGAAGAAAGAAGTTGCGGCGACGATCGTCTTCCGATCCGACCGGCTCGCTCTCGTCATCGGATCGGAGATGACATAAATAAATAAAAAGTGAGAGAAGAAAGAGAGTCATGCGTGATGATTTTTCGCTAGCGTAATGACTCTGTAGTGATTTAATAATAATAGTATCTCTCCTAACGCGAAGTTCCCTTTTGGAAACCATGGAACGAAAGTATGGATACGTTATCTTGTAAAAAAATCGACTTTGGAGGTTATATTTTGGTTTTTAACATTAATATTACAAATTGTCTCGTTGGAATAATTCAGGGACAATTCAGTATCAAGCTTGGTCAATTACACGATAACAAATCCAAACTCTGAGGGATTTTCCTGAGGATTATCTGAAAATGATAGCCACGGATCCGAATAATCTGAGGTTGAAAATAATTCTCCACGTCGAAAATCTATTTATTAAGGATGCAAATTATAATATAGTTTTGGGAATGAAATTGGGTTTCGTTTCTTATTTATCTTGATGTCATTATTCTATGATTTTCAAAAAGATGTGAAAGAAACCAAAAAATGTTTTTTCAAAACAAAAATTGTACGCCAAGTATTAAAAGAGTAGCCTCCCATGCAAAAAAAAAATTCAAAATAAAAAAATTTCCTTTCAAAAATAATAACACAAATGCAATATATTAGCCAAGTAAAGTTTATCATCAGGCGATCATCCGTAGATGATTCACTACAAAAAACTTGGCATGTCAGAGACACGTCAAGTTTTTAATGACACACCTAGTCACTGGCATGTCAAGTTTTTTGTAGTGAATCATCTACGGATGATCGCCTGATGATAAACTTTACTTGGCTAATATATTGCATTTGTGTTATTATTTTTTAAAGGAAATTTTTTTATTTTGAATTTTTTTTTGCATGGGACGCTACTCTTTTAATACTTGGCGTACAATTTTTGTTTTGAAAAATATGTAGATACTGTAAATGATTCACCAGTCCATCCTCGATGTGATCGGCCGCTCGATCGTCATTAGCGGGTGGGATATTATCGTTGCGTGGAACACCATCGTCGCGTGGAACATCTTCGGCAGAAGGTCGTTGCCGAGCAGCCTGGGCGATATCGTTCTCCCGTCGCAATGTTTCTATTTCCACGCCTTGTTGTTCCAATTGTCGTTGAAGCTCTCTCAAACGGTCCGCATCGATCACCGCAGATGAATTTTCGTCAACCATTGTATTTATCTCCCGTTCGTCCCTGTCAGTATCAATACAACTCTGAGATTCGGTACCTACGTTTATATTATATTCGTCAACCGTATTAATCAAAAGATTCCGTTTACGTCGTTTCACTGGTGTCAGGGACAAATACTCTGTTTTTTCATGTGACTTGACGCGCGAGCGTGTGAGTCTATCTGCTGACATCTAATTTTCAATATTCACCGTCGCGTTTCGTGCCACGAGTTGGGCGCCATTTATGTAATGATGCTTTACTTATAATATTAGTTTATATTTCTTTCTTTCAACAATTTCCTTTTATTAATTTTTTTTAATTTTTATGTCGGTTTATTAAATTTAAAATATATATAAAATTCAAATGAAAATATATTTTGTATTATAAGAATAATAAATAATTTCGTAAATAAAATAACAATGAATGGTAAACGAATAAATAATATTTCCGGCATTAATTCTCTAAGAATGAATAATTATAAACACGAAGTTATGGGGGTAAATTCACTTCAATTATATTCTCTTTAATTGGCACATATACACAATAAAATCACAGCAATATTCACCATTATTTAAAAATTCTCTTTCTCTCAAATAAAAATAGATATATATATAACGAACCTCCGAATTCGTTTATATTTTCCTTAATTTATGAATACTCAGCTTTATTTTCGCGTAGTTGCCGAGAGTCAATTGTATCTGGGAGGTCCACCTTGTAGGACGCTCGGTGAGAGAAGAGAATGAGTCGCGTGTCGCGAGGACCCACGTAAATGTAATTTGGTGATTTTCGTGTAATTTCGGGGGTCCTCGGTACCAATAGATCGAGATCGCCGATCGTATCGATCACTACGCTCTCGACGTTGTCTCGATCTCATTTGCGCGCGTATATACGATACGTGATAATTACAACTTGTTGTAGTTCTCTCGTATTTTTATTACGTGTTGTGACATACGATTCTGGAGTTCATGAGGCGGCAGACACGGCGGCGACAGCGTATTCAAATATTCAGGCTGTATTGTCTCGTTCATTCGGTCATTATCGCCACAATTCTCGGTTGAGTCGACGCTCGTGTAGATCTTTTCAGTACATACGATTTTGGAATCTCGCCATCAGCGGTAGTAGAAAATACGGCAGCGACTTCATTACTTCGTTGGAAGTTGAATCGGCCGCGATCCATTCCGGGTTTCAACGTAAATAGTAATTGCAACTCGCCAGGAGGCGGTCCGTAGTGAGGTTGGTTATTTTGTTGCTGCTGAGCTCATAACTTTTCGCTCATCATTTGATAAGATTGAGCAAAGATAGTAGTAGTAGTAGTTTTATTTCAGGTATACCCGTTAGGGTTTTTACACATTAGCCCCCCATACATTTTTCCCTTTCATATTCTCGACTTATTTCTACTTCACATTCTTATGTTTCCTCTACATTCTCTCTTGGTTTAACCATCCTCTCATATTCCCTCACATACTCACACAGCTCGCTCACAGGTGACTTTTTTAACTGTTCATAAATTTTCTCTTTGGTTTCCTCTCCTCTCTTATCGCCTATCCACTTCTCCAAACCCTCCACGACCTCTTTCCTCATTTCCGCTTTGATTTCCACGCATTCACAAATGTGTTCCAGACTTTCTATTTCTATTTTACAATAACGACATTTCTTATCCATATACCCCTTGTTCCCATCTTTCCCCACATTTCCACATCTCATTCTTGCCCATACTTCTTTATTGTCCCCTCTTATAGATTTATCTTCCCAGTAATTTGCCGCCTCTATTCCTATCTTCCTACTCTGATACTCTTTACAATACGTCGATTTATCTATTTTGCACCAGTCATATTGTATCTCCTGCTCTATTTTTATTTGTGTCGCCTTTTCTATTTTTTCTACCATTTCGCTTTCATTTCCATTTTTCACTACTTGCCAGAATGCACCTTCCCCCACGTCTTGTAAAGCCTTGTTTACCTCTGCTCCCCATTTCGTTGGATTTCCGTTAATTATCCCTCTCGCTTCTTCTTTCAAACATTTTTTCGGCCATCTCTCCTCTCCCATTTCCATTATTTCGTTTAAATATTTCGCAGCCCGTTTCCAAATCTCAATTCCAATTCCTCTGCACCCCGCTTCCATCCGCCAGATGTAGTTTGGCGTGTTTCTGCTGATCCCCATAGCCATCTTCACGTATTTCGCTTGCAGTCTCTCCATCGTCTCACTTCTTCTCCATCCCCATATCTCCGCTCCGTATAACATTCCGCTTCGCACTATCGCTTCCATTAGGTGCAGTCTTCTTTTCAGGCTGTTTATCCTTGCTCTCTTAAAGATTCCCCACGTTGCATTAGTAACTTTGTTAATTTTTCCTGCCATAATTTTTATATGTTTCTCGAGTGTGTTTCCCGTAGAGAACCATACGCCTAGATATTTATATGCCTTTACCACTTCCAGTTCCTGATTTTTATATTTCCACTTTTTGGTTTTCTTGCTTCGCCCTCCTTTTTGAAATATTAGTATTTTCGTTTTATTTATATTTACTGTCAATTTATTTTTCTCCACGTACTTCTCCAACGATGCCAGCATGCTTCTTAAACCTTCTTCGTGATCTGCTACCAATACGATGTCGTCTGCGAATTTCAATGCGAATATTTTCTCGCCTCCTATCACCGCCCCCCCTCGTTCTTCTTGTTCCATACATCATCCATATCCTCTATGAACAGGCTGAATAACGATGGACTCATGGCGCATCCTTGCCTCACGCCTCGGCCCGTTGTAAATCGTTCCGTTACTCCTTCTCCCGTGATGACTTCGTTCACTGTTTCCCTATATAGTCTCTGGATTATTGCGTACAGTTTCCCTTTAATTCCGGTGTTTTTAATTTTCCTCATCAATATATTTTGGTCCACGGTGTCGAATGCTGCTTTAAAATCGACGAATGCCGTATACAGCTTCCCTCCCTGCTTTTTAAGGTTATTATTTATTAACGCGTTCAGGACGAAAACGTGGTCTCTCGTACCTCTTCCGCTCCGAAACCCTGCTTGACTTTCCTTCACCACTCCTCTGCCTTCCAGCCAGTACCTCAATCTCTTCGTAATCAGTTTCGTGAACAGCTTGTATCCCGTGATCAAGAGACGCGGTAGCGTCTCGACGCCAAGTATTAAAAGAAATCTATAATGCCGCCTCACGAGACTCTCACGACGAGACGCTAGCGCTACTCTTACTTTACAGCACGTTCGTCCTTTTTCGTCTGCTACGAAATTCTAACTGGAATTATCTGAGTCAACACGTCGCGAACGCCAAATGTGTCAGGTTCAATATTTTTTTTTTTTTTTTTTTCTTTCCAATGAACCCTATTTCAATCAAATCGGTGACCGCAACGCTAATATCTGGCCACTTACGATTTCGATTCTGTCAAAAACTTTTCGTCCGCACTCACACAACATCGATACGAATTTGTCCGATCCGTATACGTGCATGGCGTGTACCAGCACACTCTCACTTCGTCTGTAACTCTAATTATCTCAGGCAATACATCGCGGGCGCTAAATGTGTCAGCGCCAATATTTTTTATTTTTTTCCGCCTTATTAATGAGACCTATTTCGATATAATCGGTTCCCGAAGTGCTGATATCTGGCAAAATGTCACTTTTGTCTGAACTCACACATCGAGACAGATTTGTCCGATTGCATATACGTGTGCATCCGTGTAAACGAACAACGCACACATAACATAACAAATGGCGCCCGCAGCGGTAGCCTGAAGAAGTTGCGGCAACGATCGTCTATCGACCAGCTTGCTCTCGTCGTCTGACATAATCGTCGTCTGACAGTAAAAAAGTGACAGGGTCGTACACTCTACTGTAGTGTAATGAGGACTCTAGTGTAATGGTTTGTCTATCATATCAATAAAAATAATCGATGTGAAGGAAAGACGCGCACACACGAGCGACGGCCCCAAAGTCATGAGATCGCGATGATCGTGAATCGCCTGAGCGGACCGGCTGCTCCCGACGTGTGACAAAAAGTGAGAAGATCGTGCGTGATTAATAATAATCTCGCGTCTTAACGCAAAAGTGTCTTTTCAAAGCAACAAAAATCATCATGTGGAGGATACTTTATCCTGTCCATGAAAGATCGATTTTTTGAGGTTATATTTTGGGTTAATTTGGACTAATTGTCATGTTGGAATAATTTATTGTAGTATTTTTAGACCTTTCCATTACTTATCCGTGATAGAGCACTAACTATTTGGTGTCTTGTAGACATAAAGAATGCAGAGGATAGACGTGGTGAAAATGGTTTGTCCACTGGCGGAGCATAACAGTGAACAATGTCAATTGCAAGAAGGGCGATCTGACCATACGCCCAATGAGCCCTGTCGTTGCATGCATGTATTGAAGATGGTTTTCAAAAAGATGTGAAATAAACCAAAAAATGTTTTTTCAAAACAAAAATTGTACGCCAAGTATTAAAAGAGTAGCCGTCTCTCACAAAAAAAACTTTAAAAAAAAATCTCACAAAAAAAAACTCTCCCAAAAAAACTCTCTCACCAAAAAAAACTCCCAAAAAATATCTTACAAAAATATTAACGAATCAATATATTAGCCAAGTAAAACTCCTCGGTAAAAAAAAAAAAAAAAAACTTGGTGTACCAGCATTTTACTTCTCGTCCTTATTTCAATGAACTATGTGCGGAAGCAAAACGCTGGTACACCAAGTTTTTTTTTTTTTTTTACCGAGGAGTTTTACTTGGCTAATATATTGATTCGTTAATATTTTTGTAAGATATTTTTTGGGAGTTTTTTTTTGGTGAGAGAGTTTTTTTGGGAGAGTTTTTTTTTGTGAGATTAGTAATGTTACTCCTCTAAAACTTGCTGCACAGCTTGCGTCTCCAGATTTATAGATCGGGAAGATTCTTCCTATTTCCCACCCAGCTGCCATTTCTCCTGTTTCCCAAAACTCATTCAATATTTCCCTCAGTTCACACAGACCTTCCTTTGGCATATTTTTCAGGAACTCCACTTCTATCCCGTCCTCTCCCGCTGCTTTCCCGTTCTTCATTTCCTTCAGTGCTTTCGTCATCTCACTCAGTCCGATTTCTCTATTAACTCGTTCCAGCCATTCTTTCTCTTCCTCATTGTCTTCTTCATCCTCTTCTACCGATTCTATTTCGCTTAACGTCTCTTCCTCTCCTCCCAGCAGCTCTTTGAAATATGTAACCCACTCTTCTTTATTCACTTGTCCTCCTAAGTTTTCCCTTTTTGGCTTAAATGGTTTAATGGCTTTCCACATCTCTCCTAAATTGCTTCCTCATAGAGGAAGCCTTGTTTTCGTGAAATTTTTTTTTTCGAGATTTTCATGTCAGTACACTCAGAATGGCCCAAAACGTCTAGAAAAGTGGTTTGTGCGAAATGTCTGTATATATGTGTGTGTGTGTGTGTGTGTGTGTGTATGTGTGAATGTATGTGTACGTTTCTTTGTTTACACGATAACTGTCGCAATTTTCGATGAATGTTCTTCAAATTTGGCATGTGAGTAGGCTATCATGCAATACTGTTTGGGATTGTAGTTGACGCGAATCGGTTCGTAAATTCAGATTTCGCAGCATTTTAAAAATTTGGCAAAAATTGTTTTCACGCTGTAACTTCCGCAAATTGAGAGATATCGGGATGAAATTTTGTACGTAAATGGACTACCATAAATCCATGATCTGTACTAAGTTTGGCGAGAATCGGTAAAGCGGTTCTAATGTTATCGCAATTTCTATTTTTTTTCAAATGTCTGTGAGTACTTCAGATCCTGTGAATTATGAGACATCCGATTGCGATTTCGAACGTGTCATTACGTTTATTGATTATTAATGAAGAGTTTCGTCACGGAAACAGTCATTATGTCGGTAAATTTCGATTTTGCGGCATGAAAAACTAGAAAACGACGACACGAAAAAAAATGGGAAATTTTTTTTTGCAGAATTATCTCAAATTTGGTTCACATATAGACAACCATGGACCACGTTTTGAGTACAAATTTGACCCGGATCTGTCCAGCCGTTCAAATTTCAAAATGCCGCTTATCGTATCGTTTGTTGACAGGTTCAAATTTCGAAACAATAAAAAATAGCAAATACAGTTACGAGCGTCAGTAAACATTATAGAAATAAAAAAGACTAAATAGAAAATATATATTTTTTTAGTTTCGCGTTACTAAGGTAAATAATAAATACGTTTTACAAACCTGTGTGTATCAAGAGACGCGGTATGATCTGTACCAAGTTTGGCGAGAATCGATAAACTGGTTCTAATGTTATTGCAATTTCCATTTTTTTCAAATGTCTGTGAGTACTTCAGGTCCTGTAAATTATGAGACATCCGATTGCGATTTCGAACGTGTCATTACGTTTATTGATTATTAATGAAGAGTTTCGTCACGGAAACAGTCATTATGTCGGTAAATTTCGATTTTGCGGCATGAAAAACTAGAAAACGACGACACGAAAAAAAAAATGGGAAATCTTTTTTTGCAGAATTATCGCAAATTTGGTTCACATATAGACAACGATGGACCACGTTTTGAGTACAAATTTGACCCGGATCTGTCCAGCCGTTCAAATTTGATGTCATTTTGAATATTTTGAAAAATCTCATTCTCGCGCTGGATCACGCAAATTACGAGGTACCGGGTTCTAATTTGGTCCACACATTGGCTATCATGAACCAAGTTTTGGGTACAAATTTGAGACAAATCGGTTCAGTGGTTAAAATCTTACATTTTCATTTATTTTTAAAAAACAGCCGAAAAAACCTGCAAAGTAGAACCTGGCAAATTGCTTCCTCAGTATTTTACACTTTTGACGATGCTTCCTCTATGAGGAAGCCAAAATTGATCGACATACTTCCTCATAGAGGTAGCTTCGTTAAAAGTGTAAAATACTGAGGAAGCAATTCGCAAGGTTCTACTTTGCAGGTTTTTTTTTGCTATTCTCGACCGTCCTCCACTTCTCCTCCCAGAACTCCCGCTGTTTATTCTTCTGAATATTTTTCAATTTTCTCTTTTCTTCTGTCAATATTCTCTTCTTCTCTTTTTCTTCCTCCTTTTGGTCTTTATTTTTTATGTCAAGATACTCTTTTAACTTATTCCATACTATTTTCCTCTGTTCTTTTGCTTCTTCACATATCCCCTTCTTTTTCCCGCCCCCTACTTTTCTTACCATGCCTATTTCTTCCGCCGTTGCTTTAATGATTTGCTTTAGTCTTTCCCATCTGTTCTTCCCTCCCTCCACTGTTTGTGTTGTTGTTAAATACTCTCCAAATTTCTCTGTATATTCCGTCGCGTGATCTTCTTTCCACAGTAGCACTTTTTCCCGGCTCCCCGCATTAACTTCTTTCTCTTGGTTTCTTCTTACTATTCTTTCCTCGCCTTTCGCTCTTTCTATACTAATGGATACCGGCAGATGATCTGACTATTCTTATCTGTACACTCATTTCCTTTACCCAATAGTCTTTACCTTCGCTCACAATTACGTAGTCTATTACCGAGCCGGATTCTTGCCCATCCCCTATAAACGTACATTGTCCTTCCCAATCTCCTTCGCATCTTCCGTTCAAAACTAGCAGTTCCTTGTCATCGCAAAATTCTATCAACCTCCTACCTTCCGCATTCTCTGTCTTATCCTTCGATTTTCTCTCCCCTCTTTCTTCCTCGCATTCTCTCACACTACCTCCATCTTCTCCTATTCTCGCGTTCATATCTCCTATTATAATTACCCCGTCAGATTTTTCTTCCGCTTCGCTGACCACAGTTTCGAGTTCATTTTGGAGCTTCCGAAAACCGCAGTTGTTGTACACCGTTATTATGACTAAATCTTCTTCTCTTTCGCCTGTTTTAATCCCCTTAATTACCATCCCTCCTGCTCATTCTTCCACCGACACAGATTTAAACGCACTTTTCCTTATTCCTACTAATTGCCCCCCTATAGCTCTTCCTCTTCTTTTTTTCCTCACCGCCGGTTTCGTAGTCTACTTAAAGTCTTTATCGAGTGCGGATATAATTTTATTTTCGTCTTTCCTCTCCACCCATATCTCCTGCAAGGCTATCACGTCGTAATTTTTCAGCCAATCCCATACCTCTTGATTTTTTCGCGCACCCGCTATGTTCCACGTAACCACTTTTATTGTTCCGTCTCTACCCGTTATAACCTCTGTCGTTCCTGTATTCTCTCTGACTCCGAAACCCATTCCCACGTTGTTGCTCCGCTTCTCTTTCATGCTGCTTTCTCTTCTCTTGTCTGATCCATCCTCCTTCTACTTCGTTCCATTTCCTCCACTCTCCTTTGACGTTGATTTTCTGGTGTCCTGTGCGTACTTCCTCCCCTTCAGTGTCTGGTCGTCCGTGATCTGTGCCTCTTCTCCTCTTCTCTTAAAATTGCTTTTCATAATGTCCGCTTTGTTCCACCCGGAACCCAGTGTCACCAGAAAGCCTTCTCCTATCCATTTGCACTGTCTGATATCCGGCCAGATTCCCGTTTGTGCGTGTACCGCCATTTCAACGTCTCTCGGGATTCCTCTTCCTGTGCACTTTACCCCTTTGATGATGAAATTCTTCCTCCTTCTCTGCCTTTCCTCCTTCTCTCTTTCCCATTCGTCCTTCGTTAACCTTGTTGGTTCCCCTCTCTGTTCACGTCGTCGTACGCTCCCCGTGCCTCTTCCGTTGGCCGCTCGGTGTTCCGGTTGCTTCCCCCTTCTGTCCACTGCGTCCTCCAGAGTGATGAGATCTGTCTCACTTATCTCGCTGACATTGTTGTTTGGCATCGTCGTTACATTTTCGTTCTCGTCCCTTTCTTTTCGACCTTCGTTTCTCCTCCTTTCGTCTTGTCCTACGACTAGGCTGTGGTTGGCCACCGCTAGATCCGTCCGTAATTTTTGGATTTGTAGTTCCATTCCGTTAGTCAGCGATTCGAGATTTGCACACTTGGATTCCCACTTGGATGTTTACAACCACAACTTAGCCTGCATCTGTACTATCTGCTCTTCTAATCTTTCTTTCTCCTCGTTCCTCTCCTGCAGAGTCACTTTTAATTCTTTTTGTTGGGGTTTAAATTCGCAGAGTGAATAAATGCGATTGCCACGAGTGAAAAAGTTTTTATTATCTTGAGATGAAAAACGTTGTTGTACTGGGGAACCATGGATACATCATAGAGGATAACAAAAGAAAAAGAAAGGGAGAGCGCTGCAGTGGTGCGCGGTAAAAACAAATAATCTCAACTAGGGGTGGGCGATGTTTGTCGATTAATCGATCGCCGATGTTTTTTTTCGAGAAATCGATGTTTTTTCCCGATTTTTTTCAAAACCGATTAATCGATGTTCGATGTTTATTTATGAAACATCGACAAAAAAAATCGAAGATGGTCTGTGCGGTGTTACAAGTATATTTTAACAGTTTTAAAGAAATATCAACTCTCGATAATTTTGCATCACTAAAGTTCGTGATATATTTAAATCTTGTGTAACGTGTGTCATATGGTGTAAAATATGACGTTCAATAGAAGACAGATTATCCGATCTACTTTTTTCTATTTACAATTCTGCGTGAATCACAACCCTTATCCTTATGCAAATTGTATCCGCCACTTATATTATACGTATATTGAATTTTTAGGAGTAGAGACAAATTTCACCAACAACGGCTACAACTCATGATTTCACGAATTATGGTTATTCAATGCTGATTCAAGAATGAATCAGCATTGTCTTGAATGTGCCTTGAGACCTTGGTCGACTTTATTTATTTGAATAAAATAATTTCGCTGATTTTGTTTTGATTTTTCAACGTTTTCTACTTTACCGATGTAAAATAATCGATGTTCCGATGTTTTTTGAGAAACATCGATTGTTCATAATCGATTTATTTAATAATCGATTTTTTTAACATCGATTTTTTTTCTCAACATCGCCCATCCCTAATCTCAACACTCCCGCTTTGGTTTTATCGCTGGCTAAATAAAAAAAAACTCTTCAGTTCTCTTTCTTCTTAGTTTTCGTCCTTCTCAGTTTTCGTTTTAGCGCAATCTCTTCTTCTTCTCGAGTACCCCGAGTGCCTCTCGGTGATACGTGTGTGGCAGTCTTGGCAACGCTTTCGTGAAGATATCGGCGTGCTGCTCCTTCGAAGGGGTGTACTCCAACTCGAATAATTTCTCTTCGTACCTCTCTCGTACATAGTGGTATCTCACGTCAATATGTTTAACACGTTTGTGAAACACTGGGTTTTTAATCAGACACATCGCGCTCTGATTGTCCATCAGGAGGGTTGTTTTGATACCCGCGACGCCGAGAAGCTCCTTGAGAAGACGTTGCGTCCAGACGATTTGTTTGGCGGTCTGACATGCCGCCATATACTCCGCGTCCGTTGTGGAGAGCGCGACCGATTGTTGGCGCTGTGAATTCCAGGAAATGGTGTTGGAAGCAAACTTCAGTGCATAACCCGTTGTCGATCGTCGTGTTTGAGCGTCTCCTGCATAATCCGCGTCGCTAGGAGTGTTTTCTCCTGGTTGCGCTGATACTGAAGTCCGTGATTAATAGTTCCTTTCAAGTATTTCAGAATTCTTTTGACACTTTTCCAGTTGGCTACCGTCGGATTTTCGAGGTGTCGGCTCGCCTGGTTCACTGCGAACGTGATGTCGGGTCTTGTAGCAACCGACAGATACATTAGACTTCCCACTGCTTCGCGATATGGAGCCTCAGTGAGTTTTTCTCGAGTTTCAGTCTCCGTGAACGCGCACGGTTCATGATTGGGATCCGCCGGGATCAGAACCGGATGTGCGTCCTCCAATCGGTATCGTTCGATCACCCTTCTTGCATATGCTTCCTGGTGCAGAAAAATTGATCCATCGGGCTCCCGCTGAATGTGTATTCCCAGGAACAGATTCACATCATTGCTCGTTATCTCGAACTCCTTCTCGAGTCCGTTGAGAAGCCTGTCAATCAGAACTTGACTCGCAGCCGCGATCAGTCCGTCGTCCACGTAGATTGCCAATATCAAATTCTTCTGTTCACCCGGACTCGTAAAGACGCAGGGGTCCGCGTCGGTCGGTGTCAGGTGGAACTTCTCGAGAAACGTCGTGAACCGGCGGTTCCAGCACCTTGAGGATTGCTTCAGCCCATAAAGGCTGCGTTTCAATCGGCACACCTTTCCCGTTCCGTTGTCGTAACCTTCCGGCTGCTGCATGTAGATCGCCTCATCGATCTCACCGTATAGAAATGCAGTCTTCACGTCAAATTGTTTTAGGCGCATGCCCTCGCTCGCTGCGACTGCGAGAATGGCTCGAATCGAGTCGAATCGTACAACAGGACTGTGAGTTTCCTGATAATCAATGCCCTCTCTTTGTCGAAAACCTCGAGCAACCAGCCTCGCTTTGTGGCGCCGCACGTTGCCATTTTCATCACGCTTCAGCTTGAACGTCCATTTGGAATCGATTATACTCACGTTTTCCGGCTTCTCCACGAGTTCCCAAACGTCATTTTTCGTGAGTGATTCGACCTCCTCGTTTATGGCTTTCTTCCATTTATCTTTTTCTTGACTCTGCATCGCTTCTTTGTAGGAAAGCGGTTCCTGTGCCTCGCTCAAGAAAATATTATATAGGAAGTCACGATATCTTAGAGGCAGCTGGAGCGTTGCTCGGTCTCTAAGCTGATATCTCTCGTTTGGTGGCGGGTTACCGCCTGCTTCAGCGTCCCTCACATGATCTTCAGGAGCGACCGCAACCTCAGGTTCGACTCGTTGAGGCGCTTCGGCGTCCCTCGCGTGATCTTCAGGAGCGGCAACGATCTCGGGTTCAACTTCTTGAAGCGCTTCGGCATCCGCAGGTTGTCGAACTTCTTGCTCCTCGACATCTCGATCTGGCTCATCGTCACTGGCTGAATCCTTTCGATCTTCCGTGATGCATTCGTCGCCGAGCCATATTTCTTCATCGTCGCGTTCGCCTGGTGCCGCTGTTTCTCCGAATTTCCCCGAAAAACGACGTCTCGCACTGTCCCGATTTTTCGATCCGCAGGGAACCACACTCGGTATCCCTTCGTCTCGATCCCGTATCCAAGAAAAAAACCTTTTCTTGCTTTTGCATCCAGGGCGCGACGCTTTTCTTTTGGTACGTGAACAAAAACTTCTTCTCCGAACGCATGTAGTTCCTTGAGATCTGGCTTCTGCTGGAACCACAATTCCCACGGTGTCGCGCCTTTGATGCTGCTTGTCCCCGTGCGGTTCAGCGTATCGACAGCCGTGTTTATGGCTTCTGCCCAGAATTCCGCGCGAAAACCGCCGCTGAGGAGCATTGTGCGTCCTGCTTCCTTCAACGTGCGATTGTCTCGCTCCGCCGATCCGTTCTGTTCAGGCGTGTATGGTACCGTCCTTTGGTGTCTTATCCCAAGAGCACTCGTTACAGTTTCCATGTCGCGGTTGATGAATTCCAATCCGTTGTCGGTTCTGAAGATTTTCACCCCGTTCGGGCATTGTTTCTCGGCTTTTCTCAGGAAATTCTCGACGCAACCGACAGCTTCCGCCTTGCGTGCAATGAAATACACTGCGCGGAAGTGCGAATAATCGTCCTTCAGGAGCAGGTAATATTTTGAGCCACCGATTGACGGAGTCGGCATCGGGCCACCGAGATCCGCGTGGATTATCTCACCGATGTTCTTCGTCTTCGTCTCGCTTACCGGAAATGGGAGTCGATGCATCTTTCCGACAGTGCACGCCTCGCAGAACGGATTTTTCTCGCCTTTGGTTGGTATCTGAAATCTGTCGAGGATTTGTCTCACATGCTTGAAGTTCTGGTGAGCCAGTCTCTCATGCCAATCCTTCAACGACACGGTCGACGCTGCGTAAGCTTCCGGCGGATTTTGTTTCCATCTGGACCAGCTGGGCTCAACAATCTCGAATTGCATCACGTACATTTTGCCGTGGCGCACGCCCATCGCGACGACGCGATTATCCTTGACAATTTCGCACACGGTGTTTGTCGAATGCATCTTCAGACCTTTATCCAACGCTGAACCCACTGAGAACAAATTATCTTTCAGTTTTGGTACATACAAAACGTCGACGAGGTGATTGTCATCCCATCGGTCTCCATTGAACATCAACACATTAATGTTCCCTTTTCCATGAGCAGCAATACAGCCTCCGTCGCCGATCCGCACAGGCATGGGTGTGTCAAAAGCCTCGTATGTCACGAACCAGTCTCTTCGGTTGGCCATGTGGTCGCTTGCCCCGGAGTCCATCACCCAACCTGCGTCTCTCACTGACTGTCTGATCTCTGTGCTCAGTGCCTCACACACCAGCCCTTCGCCGTGTAGTTTCTTCGCAATGTTGCTGTCTCCTCGTGGACAATGACGCACGACGTCGCCCTTCGTGGTTCTGCGTGCATCGTCTCCTTTCCGCTGCTCGCACTCTCGGGCCAGATGACCGGGCTCACCGCACACGTAGCAGTTAAAGGATTTCCTCGTTTTTGCCCCTCTCGATGTACCTCCTCGACCTCTCTTTGATTTTCCTCGTTGCGCGTTGGACAACAGGGCATTTCCACTCTTATCTTCATGTGATTTGCTTCTCGACTCCTCTGACATGAGTCTGGCTTTGAGGTTATCCAGCGTACGGTCTCCCGCAGCCGTGGATTCCCAGGCGCTCACAAAATGCTTGTAGCACGGTGGCAGCGTCATGAGTATCTTCGTAATAATCATAGACTCAGAAATTTGCTCACCCATTAATTTTAACCTGTGAGAAATTTCCTCGAGCTTGGCGATGTGCGTCGCGACGTCGTCCGAGCTCTTCTTGGACGCGTTGTACCAGGCCTGCTGCAGCATATGCACGCTCGCCTCGGATTTCTGCTCGTAGATTGAAGTTAGCTTCTGCCACATCTCCGCTGCCGACACGCAATTTATTATGTGCAATGTCGGTTGGTCCCCGATGGTTGTCACGATCAGCTTCTGGGCTATCGCGTCAGCTTTGAGCCATTTTTCGATCGCTTTTGCGTGTATTGCGCGTGCTGCGTCGCCGCCGTCCTCCGGCGGGGGCCCGGGTTTCGCTTCGACTCCCTGTGCAACGTCCAGAGCTCCCTGCGCATTGAGCAATACCCGTATCTGGAATTTCCAGATGCCCCACGTATCACAGCCTTTGAGCCTCGTGACTCTCGAAAGGTCGCCGTCCATCGTCTCTCGTTATTTTTCCACTTCGCACAAGGGCAGGGAAATAACCTTGAATGTCCGGCTTCGCAACTTTACCACTTTATTCTTCACTCTCTTTGCTCACTGCACAAATAACTATCACTCGTGGCTCAACTGGGCCCATAACCTGTTGGGGTTTAAATTCGCAGAGTGAATAAATGCGATTGCCACGAGTGAAAAAGTTTTTATTATCTTGAGATGAAAAACGTTGTTGTACTGGGGAACCATGGATACATCATAGAGGATAACAAAAGAAAAAGAAAGGGAGAGCGCTGCAGTGGTGCGCGGTAAAAACAAATAATCTCAACACTTTTATTACTGTTCCTAATTCTTCTCTCAACATTTTTTTCAAGTTTGTCTCCCACTCCTTCTTCCAGTTGTCAAACATCGCCTGTAAATCCTTTTTTCCTTCTTCCAATTGCCGTTCGTCCGTCCTCGTAGCGTTATCGCCCTCTCTATCGTCGGCTCCGCCGAGTTCCTTCACCGCCGCATTCCTACTCTTCTCGCCGTCGGTAACGACGGTCGGTGCTGTGACGCTCACCGCGACCTTGTTACCTACCGGGACTTGGCTATCCTCCTCTCTCTCCTCGTTCGCCACGATGGTCTTGTCTCTTTCTGCGTTTTCTTTGGCTTTATCCGTTTTTCCCCCGGCGTCCTGAGCACCCTCGGCGTTGTTTTAAAAATCTCCGTTACCTTATCTTCCTTTAATTCCTCCACGTCGTCGTCCGGGTTGTCCTCCATCTCTTTTTCCGCTTCTTTATTTTTGCTGCTTCTCTCGATCTTCCATATCCTGTCTAAACTTCGCGTCACTGTCCCCCCCGTTTTTTCACTCCCACCGCACCTGGTGGTCGGCCTCTCTTCTTTTTATCGACAGTTTCAACAGCTGAAGCTTCCTCTCCCGGCCGCTCACCAGTGGTGGCGCTCTCCTCGCAACGCTTCTCTTTATCTTCCATCTCACTCTTTTCTATCTCCGCACCTAACCTCAACTTTCGTCGCTTGTCTTTCTACCTCTTTAACTCTTCCTCACTTCACTTTCCTCTCCAGTCTATTAGTTCTGCACACTTCTGGTACCCTACCGTTCCCGAACTGCACCTTCTTTCACCTCACTAACTCTTTAATTTTCCAAAATCACCGTTTCTCGGCTCCGCTATATCCCGCGCGTCTTTCCACCAAGATGGCCACACGGCGTCCCGATTGAGCAAAGATATTATTTTCGCGCATAATTCGATAAATTGCTCCATGAAGTCCTCGATCGAGAGTTGTGTTTCAACGTTGCAAAGAATTTATTGCCTCATTCGAATCGATTATGAAGAGCTGACTGTACCTTGGCAGCTCGTCGGGAGCTGGATATAATGCCGTGTTTATTTGATAATAAATTTGACCCTGTATCTTGAAGCAGAATGGCCCGAGGCGAAGTCCTTCAAAGTTGATCAAGTTGGTGTATAAGGAAGCAAATGAAAAAGAAGAGTTGTAGCTCCGAATACGCTCGAAAAAGTCATTCGTCTTTTCATGCGTTCCAGCGAATAATGATCCCAATTCTTCTGGCATGAGTGGAAGTGGTTCTAGGTGAACTTTACCGTGACTAAAGCAAACATGAAATGAATCTCGCATGGTGGATACTTTTTCGGACTCGAAATGTGCTGTAACGCGGGAAAATTTCGCGTCCCAAATTAGGGCTCGGCCCTGGTCCGCGCGGCTCTTCGATCCCGACAGATCCGGAGGGACGAATTAAATCTCCGTATACTTTCTAATTTCTATTTTATTATTTTATATTTTTCACGATTATTTGCGCCGAGCGACGAGCATTGCTGCGCCTCAAGGACACTCCCGTTCGTCGCAGTAATCGCCGACAGCGCATCGAACCTCCCGCTCTGCGGGACTTACAACAGCGTCGCCGACGCCCGAAAATATCAGCAGCGCCGCGAGACAAACGTCATCGTCGCTTCGTCGCAACCGAGGCTCTCGACGCCCCTCCCGCCGCTGTGCGCCGAGACTCAAAGGAATTCATATCGCGCGCGCCAAGGGTGCCATCGATAGCGCGATCGATGAGCTGCGTCCAGCCATCGACCGAGTTGCGGGAGAGATCAGGGTTGGCCGCCTGACCCCCGTCCGGAGCAATTAGCATAGGGAGGGGATCAGAGTTCTCGTGTCTCCGCGAGCGACACATCTCGGGGCATTTCCCGAGGAACCGAGGAGCCGCGTGGACTTTGGGCGAGCGATCGGACATCGATCTCGATCTCGCGGTGAGGGACGATCGAGAGATATTAGACGAGCGACGTCCCGCGGAATAACTGGGCAGGAATCTCGGCGGAGGTGCGAGGTGAGCTTCGTCGCTTGGCCGCGTTTTCTTTTTTATTTATAATTTATTAAATAATTGTTTTCACTTGCGAATATCGTCTTGGTCGGGGCGGCGGTTCTCCCGGATTGAGAACGAGCGATTTATAGCACGTGCGGGAATTGCGCTACGCGTATTTGGTTGAATTGTTTTACGCGCGGGCATATTCCCCTCTCCCCTTCCGGGCGTGTCGCGAGTCAATCCGGGGAAGCGACCGTTCAATCTTTAAGATTAACCTCGCGAGAGTGTCGGGAGAGACTCGGGAAAATCGCCATTTTCGTTTAATATAGTTTTTCGTGTCGTCTTATTGGTTGCGCGCGGGAACGGACCGGTGCGTGGTGTGCGTGTGGCTCGTGGTTAATTTCTTACGCGGCGGACCGAGCAGCCGTATTTTTCCGCGGAGAGTATGTGAGTGACGCGTATTATTGTGCATCGACTGTTGGGAATTTCGAGTGTGACGTCCGTTTCCCGCGACGCGTTTAGTGTGTGTGAGAGAGAGACGGGATGACCGCGTTGCGACGCGTGATTTTCCCTTACGGGATCTTTTGTTAATATAATTAGTTCTTTTATTTATTGTCCCGCTCTCTGGTGTGCCAGTATGCGTGTGTGAGTGGCGAGAGCCGTGGCGTGCGGTAACTCGCGGGCGGATCGAGGCCCACCGTTTGTTAAAAGCGGACAGTCAGTTATTTTATTTTGCAATCGTCTTCTTATTGTTTTTCCACAATTAACTTGGTAATAAATTTCTTGTGAGACTCCCGCTAATTATGTTGGATTTTTGTAATTTATTTAGACTCCCGAGACCAGTGGCAGAACCCAGCCACTCTGCCAAACTTAAGGCTGCGGCTAGTCCGGCAAAAGCAGCTTGGCCGGTTTACACCGTGGATTTTCCCCGGCGCGAAAGCGCGTGGCGCCCAATTGAAAAATAAAGGGGAGAATCCACCGGCTTTAGGTTGTGGTGTTTTTCACGTAAAATTGTGAAATTGGAAATTAACGCTACAGTGCAGCATTACAATGTGTACAGATCGCAGTCATAGCGCCTCCGTAATGTTCATGAATATTCTCGATCGGACCAACATGATGTCGGTTTCTTTCCTCCAGACGTCTTTCTTGTTGAGAGCATTGTTGCAGTTCTGCGTTGGTTAGTGGTTGTTCATTATCCCGAACACGTGGTACCACTTCATGTTCGAAATCGACAGCCACTATGTTTTCCGCTTGTAATTCGGTATCGATTCCGTTACGCTGTACATGCAATATTGGTACTTCTTCCGATTGATTTTCAGTGTGGTGAGTAGCTTGACTACACTGAAGATTCTCTGTGTCCGTTCTCGATTTATGACGATGACGACGCTGATTTTCGGCATTTCTTTCTTTCCTGGCACGTTGGAATTCTTTTTCTTCCTCAGCGGTCCGATTATGTTTTCGACGACCCATGGTATCCCACGTATGGATATATAAATTTTCGAAGTGAAAACTCAAACAAAAATGAAATTTAAAAATCGTCATGCCCAGCTGGATTGTCGATTGACAGATTTTATCACATCGTGGGAAATTACCCACCTGTCGATGATAAACGCGGAAAGGAGTCACCCGAAGTCTTCGGTAATTTAACTGTTCGTGACACGAGATTTGAAACGCAGCGGGGAAATCTCACGTTACGTTTTTTTTTCTGTCATTAACCGTCATTCTCATAGATATCATAATCACCGTATTCAATAGCAATCGAAATCGTAACCAGTACATAGAAATCAACTCTTTTTCTCCTCATCACCATCAACATCATCGAATAGTTATCCCTGTCGTCGATGGAATCTGAAATAGAAATAGCTATCATCTAAGATTCATTTTAGGCACTCGCGTTTTCCAAAAATGCGCAGTGCCTATTAAAATTAGATTGTTTTCGAATAAATGAATGCGCTTTGGCTAAAATCTACACATGTGCGAGAAACACGGCATCCGTGTTAGGTGTCCCACGGACAATCCGCTGAGTTACACCGCTTCACGACAGGTTGCCTAATAGTTCTCGGCAGAAAACAAATAGGAGTTCGCGAATTCTTCACACCAGTTTCATAGAGAATATTAGTATAACCTCGACTCGCTTCACTCACAATCAGGCATCAATTAAATTCCGCCCACGAGTGTAATCGCGTCGAGTTATTCACCCGATTGTATCATTCGCGCGCTTTCGGGTTGCCCGCAGAGAACGCAAACGTGTCTTGACTATCATAACAACCGAGAAATCGTCTCTATTCGCATTTGTTTTAGCCTTGTCCTGTGCATGCTCCACACCGGTGCATCTAGCTGCTAGTGTGATCTGAAAGTGTAATCACTATCATACCCATGGGACTAAACCTCCCTATATTTATCGACAACCATTCGCTCCGATTTTAGTCTATGACGTAAAATGCTCACCGCTGACTTGAAGCTCGGAGAATCTGAGGCTTCCACAACAGTATCAGAATCCTCTCTTTCTCTGGTGCAGCACACGAATCTCCTTCACCACTGGTCCTGAGGACCACGAAGATTATGAGTGCTCGATTTCCGCGTGATTGTCGCCAGTGAGGCTCACGAAAAATCGCGATTCATTTCACCACATATTTCCCTAGGTTAACGGAGTAAACTGTAAAATATTTGCATTTCATTGAACTTTATCATTAAAGAACAACGAAAACGCGGATCGCGGCACCTTCGCGGCCTCGCGCCTGCATTTTGACGCCCAGACAGATCAAGAGACGCGGTAGCGTCTCGACGCCAAGTATTAAAAGAAATCTATGATGCCGCCTCACGAGACTCTCACGACGAGACGCTAGCGCTACTCTTAATATACAGCACGCTCGTCGTTTTCGGTCTGCTGCGAAATTCTAACTGGAATTATCGCAGTCAACACGTCGCTGACGCCAAATGTGTCAGGTTCAATATTTTTTATTTTTTTTTCTCTTTCTAATGAGCCCTGTTTCAATGAAATCGGTGCCCGCAACGCTAATATCTGGACACTTACGATTCAGAATCCGGCGAAAATTTTTCACCGCACTCACACAACATCGACATGCTTAGTGTGCGTCGATATACGTGCATGGCGTGTACCCCCCCGTCTCCAACTCAAATTACTCGGGTAATACATCGCGACCGCTAAATGTATCAGCGCCAATATTTTCTATTTTTTCTCCCCTTTTTAATGAGACCTCGTGCGACAAAATCGGGTCCCGAACTGCTGATATCTCGCAACATTTTCATTTTGTCCGAACTCACACATCGAAACAGATTTGTCCGATCGCATATACGTGTGCATCCGTGTGAACGAAAAACGCACACATAACATCACAAGTGGCGCCCGCAGCGGTAGCCCGAAGAAAGAAGTTGCGGCGACGATCGTCTTCCGATCCGACCGGCTCGCTCTCGTCGTCGGATCGGAGATGACATAAATAAATAAAAAGTGAGAGAAAAAAGACAGAGTCATGCGTGATGATTTTTCGCTAGCGTAATGACTCTGTAGTGATTTAATAATAATAGTATCTCTCCTACCGCGAAGTTCCCTTTTGGAAACCATGGAACGAAAGTATGGATACGTTATCTTGTAAGTAAAATACAACGCTCAGTTTGTAGGGTGGACAACATTTTTAATTTTTGGCTTCCTCAAGAAGCTTTGTTTTGTTTCAAGAACGATCAACATTCTTTCGAAAAATTCAAAATGCCATAAAATCATGCCCTCTGCACGGATCAACTCCAAATTTATACACAAACTTAGTCTGGTGATAATATACTTGTAAACCAAATTTCAACTCGATATCTCAGAAATTACGAAAATAGGAGTAAAATCGAGTATTTAAAAAAAAATTGAAACTGCCATAAAATTTGAACGGTTTGGTCGATTCTTCCCAAATCCAATAGCGGTCTTTAGTTTGTAATAGTTCAACTTTTTACCAAATTTCAACCCGATATCTAAAAAAATATGGAAGAGACAGAGCGTACAGAGAATTTTTGAAAAATTAAAAGTGCCCTAAAAAACAAAAGACTGCATAGATTTTGCTAAAATTTGCACCCAAGAAGAGGCAGTGACCACCCAATATGTGGTATAAATTTCAGCTTGATATCTCAAACCGTTCTCGAGTTATTAAGGTTTAATCATGTGCACACACAGACACACACACACACACACACACACACACATACATCCAGACATTTTTTCAAAATGTGTTTTCTCGACGTTTTGGAACATTCTGAACACGTTGACATCAAAATCTCGAAAACATTTTTTTCACTAAAACAAAGCTTCTTGAGGAAGCAAAAATCGACTTTGGAGGTTATATTTTGGTTTTTAACATTAATATTACAAATTGTCTCGTTGGAATAATTCAGGGACAATTCAGTATCAAGCTTGGTCAATTACACGATAACAAATCCAAACTCTGAGGGATTTTCCTGAGGATTATCTGAAAATGATAGCCACGGATCCGAATAATCTGAGGTTGAAAATAATTCTCCACGTCGAAAATCTATTTATTAAGGAAGCAAATTATAATATAGTTTTGGGAATGAAATTGGGTTTCGTTTCTTATTTATCTTGATGTCATTATTCTATGATTTTCAAAAAGATGTGAAATAAACCAAAAAATGTTTTTTCAAAACAAAAATTGTACGCCAAGTATTAAAAGAGTAGCCTCCCATGCAAAAAAAATGTCAAAATAAAAAAAATTCCTTTCAAAAATAATAACACAAATGCAATATATCAGCCAAGTAAAGTTTATCATCAGTCGATCATCCGTAGATGATTCACTACAAAAAACTTGGCATGTCAGAGACACGTCAAGTGAATCATCTACGGATGATCGACTGATGATAAACTTTACTTGGCTAATATATTGCATTTGTGTTATTATTTTTGAAAGGAAATTTTTTTATATTGAATTTTTTTTTGCATGGGAGGCTACTCTTTTAATACTTGGCGTACAATTTTTGTTTTGAAAAATATAAAGGTACCGTTCAAACAGATATAAAGGAGAAATAAATAAATGTCGTGAATTACTAACGGGCGCTTTAGAGAATGCCAGGATGGAGGTTCGATATTCTTAAAAATTGTCCGATGAATAAATGGTCGGGTAAAAAACGGCTGGAAGAATGTCGCGTAGAAATAATGGCCGTGAAAAAAATGCTCCGTAAAGTATGTCCGTGGGGGAAATTGCCGCGGAAAAAAGTCCGACGGAAAAATTTCCATTAATTTGTTAACAACATTCTTGCATTATTATTATGCAAAATAAATATTTTTAGCACCTTGAGTATGCTTGATTTTTTCATATTCTTTACCCATCGAGAAGTGTTTACCCCGAGCCAGACCAGGCGTATACGGTATCCAGGAGACGGTACATCATCTCTCGCTCGGTGCAGTGAATTCGAGCAATATTATGTATCCAATAGTGTTTAATCGTAGAGAGTCGACTTTTTCAGCATTCGATGTACAAGGAAAATATTGCTGTTATTGCAAAAATAACAGCAAAATTATCATAATAATTTAGCGAAGCGAATTATCCAATTGTCAAGTTCAACTGAAATACTCGTCCACGCCGACGTTATATCCCAACGATAAAAATCAAATGCGAAAAACGTAATCGCTAACCTTGATATGGCAACTGCTTTTTATTGTAGATCGACGAAACTACTTCAACGATGCTTCTTCAATGATGAGCTTCTTCAACGGTGAGCGACGTGGAAAAACAATTCAATTTGATCGGCAGAGATTATGAGGAGCAAGGGAGTCCGAATGAGCAGCCTATTCGGTGGCGTGATACCAAAGTGAAACTAAACAATTCTAGCGATATCAGAGTGCATTTCAAGCAGAGTTTTAAATCCCCAGTAGTTTAAGAAATTAATGTTACAGTACGGCTTGATCTGTAGGTGTGATTTCGTAATAATAACCTACGGCAATTATAAAATGATGTGTGAACTTTTGAATAGCTGCCTCATTTTCATTAAAACATTGTGAACAATGGTGAAAAAAATGGAAGAGCCTGGTTCTCCATCACTTCTGTAATGCACTACCGCGATTCTCCATTTTTTCACGAAAATTATCATGAAATTTAATTCGGAATGAATATTCTTTGCTGCTATTAAAAAATGTACACATTATATTATAATTACTCCATGTGACTATTATTAATTAATAATTAGAAAATCAATTGTGCCGTCAACATTATTTCTAAAAGTTGGATTTACAACTCTGGTTTCAAGTACATCCTCTACTTGAATTTCCGCTCCGAGACGACCTCGCCGACGCATTCGAGTATAAAATCCCCGACTTTAATGGACTTCTTGGTCCGCACGCCCACGCCCTTGCAGCCGGTGATGAATCTCTGCAAGCCCGGTGCCCACTCGTGCCTCTGTATCTTCTGATTTTCGCACTTCTCGCCGCAGGGACAGAATTGTTGCAATCGTCACCGCAGCCGCTCTCCGGTTTGCACTCGCAGGCCTGCGCCTCGTAGAACATCGTCATAAAGTGCGTCGCGTTCTCGCCGTGGCTCTGGCCGGGCTCCTCGTTCTCCATCATCCCGCAGCCCTCAAATTCTTTGTACTCGATCGGATTCCCGTCTTTTTCGTCGTCGCTGTCCTTGACATCCGGTTCCTTGACGATCGGCAGCACCTCCTGAATCTCACTGTCGAGGAGCAGCGATTTGTCCTCGTTGGAGATCTCGACCTCGTCGGCCTTTCGTATTAGCCTCTCGTAACAGCTCGAGCTTCCCGGAGTCCTTGCCGCTCGTCGCGAGCACCAACTTCTTCTTCTGCTTCTTCTTCAACGTCAGAAAACCCGTGCGATAGCTACGTCGCCGATTCCGAGGAAGTCATAATCGCACGAGCATGCAACGAAAAGGAAGAAGCAGAAGAAGAAGAAGAAAAAGAAGAAGAAGAAAGCAGCATGAATGCCACCTGCTCTGCCTACACTAAATGAGCGCCGAAAACACAGTGTTGCGCCCTGAAATTAATTTAAATTTAACTATTATAAATTTTGCGTCAATTACATCCGAGTGTTAATCGGATATAATTGAGCACACATATGTCGCAACTGCGGGCGCACTCGTGGCGGAATGGGCCGATGAAGAATGTTGCAATCGACGGTGCAGTGACCTGCCGGTCAGACCACGTCGATTGCCAATATCCGATTTTGCGAATTCGGCACCTTTCCGTGGCATTCGCTCCTGGCAAACGCCACTCGGAGGAGCCAGTCAATCACCATCTACCGAGCCGATCGGACCGATCCGACTTGGGTGACTCCAGCAAACATAAAACACTAAACTTGTACTTTGTATTCGATCCGGCGTACGCCGATCGACCCTAACAACTACCAATAAACCGCATTAAACCCAACCTACGGTCCAGTCTCACTTGAGCACAGCTCTCTATCGACGAACGATCCCGAAAAATTAAAAACAAATGTTGTCCTTCGTCGATAATCAATCGATTACTCGACGAGCGGCATAACATTTTGGTGGCAGCGGTGGGATTCAGTCGAAGTGACTCGGACCGGTAGAAGATGGGTCAGACTTCCAAGGGAATCGTGAGCGAGTCACTGCTCACGTTGTCCATGAAACTTGGAATTAAACCCAGCGCTCAACCCGACACGCAGTCGTCGGGATAGGGAGCCTGGTGCGTAAATCGACACGCAGTCGTTGATTTGCGTCGGGTGCGACGGGGAAGTCAGCGTCGTGCCAAATCGAGGACCAACGGCAGAGGACGAGGGTACGGACCGACCACGAAGGAAGGAAGGAAGGAAGGAAGCAACCAGAAATCCGACAGCAAGCGCCGGAGAGCCACATAGCCCCGGGGACCTCGACGAGAGACAACCTCCGACGGCGGCATGCTGTACCTCACGATTCTGTAAGTGGCGGTTACGAAACACACCCTTAACACCAAAGCCAGTGCGTTAGGTAGTTTAGACGGGAAGTTTAGGGCGTAAAAACCGGGAATATTAAATCCGTGGGACTGAGCCCGCGAGCCCAGATCTCTCGTTAACAAAAATCGAAATCTTACGCGTAAATCCAAATAAGTTTGTAGCAACTTACGCGGATTTACGGTATTAATTCGCGAAAGGCAGGAGGCCAGGCTAACACCTACCACTGTCCATCATAACTAAAAAACATAAAAAAAAATATTCTGGTTAAGGTAGATCCGCGTTTAGTCGAGGATCGCGAAAATTAATTTTCCACGCGACGTCACATGCCGGGTGACAAGGCGGAGGTACCGCTACGCAGAGGGAGCTCGTTAGAGACAACCCTACCGGGCGAGACAGTTAGCCCTACCACCGGTGTAGAAGCCGCACTAGGGGACATTACGTTCCGGGCTAGGCGGGCACTGGGGGAGCTATCGCCATCGGGCCGAATACCCGCCCGTAGGCAATCTGTTATCTCGAACCGATTGAGCCGGCAATTCGGGGTCAACCTACACAGAGGAACGTCCTTCGAGGGGGTTGAGGACCCGGCGGAAAATCGGAACATGGCGGAGGCTCCGGTAGAAGTTGCTGCGGGAGTGTCCGACAGCATTGTCGATCGGGAGATCCAGCAGATGATGTCCGGGTTCGATGACGATGCGGATCCGGACCGGCAGGCCCCGACCGGGAGGCAACAGGGTGCCGCCGGGGGCCAGGGAGCGATACCGCGAGACCCATCATGGGGTACTCGGTACGGCCGCTCACGAGACCGGCAAGACCGGCACAGAGACGGGGGCGGAAACCCTATGACCCCGCTCCGGGAGCGGACGCGTAGCTACTCGCCGGGCGCCCGCGAGATGCTGAGGCGCTTACAGCGTGAAGCGGGGGGTGGGGGGGGGGATGAAAAGGAATACATCGCCCTGCTGGAGGATCGCGTGAAAGCGTTGAGAGACAAGGCGAAGCGGGCCCGGCTCGAGGCGGAGATGTTGCAACTCCGGAGAGAAACAGGCCGAGGCGACCCTCCACCAGAGGACCGGGGGTTGCCGAAGGGACCGCCGCGACGGGACGCGACGCCGCCGAGAGGGCTTCCACGCCGGATCGAAGCGTCGCCGGAGAGGACGCGGTTCCGCGCCGAGACACCACCGCGGAGATCGCGATATCGAGACGAAGCGTCGCCGGAGAGAATGCGACGCCGGTCTGCGTTGTCACCGCGTCGGGGGGAAGCGCTGCCGAGGCGGTCGCTCATGTTCCGCGGTAGATCGCCTCCGCGAGGGCAGTCCCCAGGCGAGGGCGAGGACGACTACGGCCCAGGTCCCGGCCTGGATTGCGTGCAGGCCATCAAGATGGTGAGGCTGTTCGACGGTAGCAACCCAAACGAGCTAGATACTTTTTTCCGGTCCTGCTGGATAGTGTTCCGTCGCGTGCCGCGAGATCACCGGTCCTTGTTGCTGGAGCTGGTGACCACGCAGAAACTCGGCGGGAAAGCTTCCATGCAGTTAAAGCATAAGAAATTCCGCACAATGGAGCAATTAGCCGTGGAGCTGGAAGCGCTGTACGGCCAGCGGAAGTCGTTGGTCGCTCTGCAACAGGAGTTTAACTCGCTACGTCAGGGTCCGCAGGAGCGAGTTCGGGGGCAGAGTCGAGAAGCTGGCCATCGAAATCACGGAAAAACTCTGCGAGGATTTGACGAGCGTCGAGGAGGAACATCTGGTGGAGAGGATGACTTATCGCCACGCGCAGGCTACCTTCGAGGGGGGACTGCATGGTCAGGTGCAGATTCTCGTGCGTTCCCGACATTTTACCTCCCTGCACGACGCAATAGCCGGTGCCATCGAGGAGGCTGAGAGAATTCAGCCGAGGGCAGGATTGAATAAGGCCAAGCCAGCAGCGAGCGGCCAGACTACAAACGGCAAGGCTTGTTTCAATTGCGGGAAGGCCGGTCACCTGGCGAGAGAATGCCGGCAGGCGGGCCGAACGAGTCTGCTCACGGCCGGCCAAAACAATACGATTCATCAAGTCGATGTGATATGCAATTTCTGCAAATGTCGTGGCCACACGTGGAAACTGTGTAGAAAACGCATGAAGCAGGAGCAACAGCAGCAGCCGCAGCAGCAGCAACAGCAGCAACAGCAGCGAGCACAACAGCAGCCGTCGCAGAAGAAATCCCCGCCGGCCGATACGAGGAAAGGAGAGGAGAATTCTCCGAACTCGGCAAAGGACGGCGGGAAGGCCGCGCGGCGCGAGCTCGGAACCTTGAGCGTACGCACGCTGGCCACCGTCAGCGAAATCGGAGACACCGCGAAGATAAGCGGGTCGGCCGGGCGACGTACGCTCCGGCTACTGACGGTCTCGCTGCCAACGACCGCGAGTGATACGGCCAGCGATGTTGACATTGCGTCACCGGCCGCGGTCGAGGGGCTCCTCACGTTGAAAGCCGACACGGGGGCCCAATGCTGCATTGTTAAAAAGAAATGCTTGAAGTCGAGCACGATGATCGAGGACTGCGACGTCGATCTGCAAGGCGCGGGGGGGGGGGGGGGGGGCGCAGTTCACGCCCTTGTGCAAGGCCGAGGTGGAGATTGAAACTCCCTCCGTCACTGTGAAACATTGGTTTTATGTCGTTCGAGACGACGTCCCGCTGAAGGTTGACGGTCTGCTCGGGATGGACTTCATAAAGTTCCACAAAGCGGATATCCTGGGCGGCGATACGTTAAAATTGTACGGCCATGCAATGCCGTTAATTGACGGAAGTCCGAGGGTACGGCTCCCGCCTCGCAGTGAGACGCTGACCTATGCTCGAACCAAGAGCAAGTTGATCGGCATGCTCACTCGGAAGAAACTCGGGCGGGGAGTAACGCTCGGAGCGTGTGTCACCCCGCCTCGTGGCAGCAGCTGTGTTATCAGCATAGTAAACACCACGGAGCACGTGGTTGAGGTGCAACGGCCCGAGGTGATACTCGAGCCGCTAGCGATAATGGCCGAGCGCGGCAGCGAGGCCGACTGCCCGCGCGTCCCCCATGGAAAAGAAGTATATTTAAAGTATATGCAAAAAGTATACTTTTGAGTATAGTAACTATACTTTTTACGAAAAATTAGATATGTCGAATATATTTTTGAATGTACTTAAAAAGTATATGTGAAGTATAATGCGAAAGTATATATTTCATGAATTTCTAATATATACTTAATGCATGACTTATAGATGTATCATACATGTTCCAGTATATGTAGAAATATGTGTTAAAGTATATTGGGGAATATATTCAATTTATATTTACACTATATTCCTTATATATACATATACATATTCTGACGTTTTTAAAACTATATGTCATCTATATTGACAAGTACATGCAATATATATTTTTTATCTATTTCAAATGCATATTTAATGTATGATGTGTATATGTACTGTATATGTTTCTATATACGCAGAAACATATGTTGACGTATATTGAAGAATATATTTATTTTATATATTAACTATACTTCCAATACATATGTATATACTTGTATCTACGCATAGTGAAACTACACGAACAATTCATTCGCTCTATATAATAAATATTGCATAACATTAAATTAAATATATTGCTCCATATTCCATATATATAGGGTTGTTGATTGTACTAGTAGGAAAGAGCATGGCGGGCCGCCTGGGCATAGCGGGTCATCACTTCTTGTGGACCACCTCACACCCGCGCGGTCACGAGGTGATCCGCCATAAGTTAACCACCCCTACATACGAGTAGCGACAGCGCGCTCTGCGTGCTTAAATACGTAATGGTAAAAAGAAACTTTTACTTCTGACACAAGTTTCGTTGCCAAATATGGAGGGAAGCGTTGAATAAATTAAAATTCATAATAAATTGAATTCAGTTTAAATAAATTATTAATTAAAAATAATCGCAACGGTCTTACTGTACGTACATGTAATTTGTGTCTTTTGTATCGATAGTGTATGCGGACATCTTATTTGCATATGCGGAAGTATGCTTTATATGTAAAAAAAACGTATACTATTAATGCAAAAGTAATTTATTTTTATAATATGTTACATACATGCCAAACCCTCGGGATATGTATTTCAGATGTATGTAATGTATATCTGAAATATATCTAATGTGTAACGGGTAAGTATACTCGAAAATATATTTTTCGGAACATCGAAAAGTATCCAAAATATACTAAGTCATACAAATAATTTACATTTATAATACATGTTACATATCAATTAAATGAACGCGATATACATTTGAAATATATATAATATACGTCTAAAATGTATAATACATATTGTGAGGAATTTCCCTGTGAGGGGACTCAGAACCCCGGCTCTTACCCGCCGGGTGACTCGGACCCTTAAGGTAGCTCGACAAGGTAGCTTAAAAAAAAAAACGTAACTCGAAACTCGACAAAAGAAATCGCAACAAAATCGTATTGACCCGAATAAACCACTGTGAGCGGATAGTATTGTAGGGATCGAACACACCGACGACTGGGCGCCAGATACCGGAGTATCGCCGGGGAATCCCGGCTTAAATTCGTCGTCGGTACGGTCGACCCGATCCGAATCACCGGCGGGAGCGGTGAGAGCCTTTAGAGACACCGACTGGCTCAGGCTCCGCGAGCTGAATGTGGTAGAGGGGCGGTTCGAACTAGGGAGTAACAACAACGCGAAGCTTCGGGAGAAATCAGGGCTTTATTAAGCAATTCCCGGGCTGCACTCGGTCGTTAGCCGAGGCGCAATTACGGTCACAGTTTTTGGGTTGACAAACGATCGCCAGAAAATAAATAATAGCAAATAATCCATTTAGAAATACGGAGGCTCGGTAAAACAATAACAAGAAATAAATAATAATAGATAATCAGTTGGAGAATAAGGGGCTCGGTACAAAAATAGCAAGAAAATAAACCATAAGAAATAATCCATTTGAAAATAAGGGGGGGCTCGATATAAAACTAATACAAGGAAATAAATAATAATAAATAATCATGTTGGAAATAAGGGAGCTCGATATAAAAAAAAATAATACAAGAAAATAAATAATACTAAATAATCAATTTGAGAAAATAAATCATAAGAAATAATCAATTTGAAAATAAGGGAGCTCGATATAAAAATAATGCAGAAAATAAATAATAACAAATAATCAATTTTGAAATAAGGGTGCTCGATATAAAAATAATGCAGAAAATAAATAATGACAAATAATCAATTTTGAAATAAGGGAGCTCGATATAAAAACAATGCAGAAAATAAATAATGACAAATAATCAATTTTGAAATAAGGGAGCTCGATATAAAATAACGCAAGAAGATAAATAATAATAATTACTCTATTTGGGAATGCGGGGCTCGATACCAAAAATGACATACAAGAAAACAATAAATAATAGCAATTAATCTGGTCGGTCGCGGAATACGAACTAACGAAAACGAATAATCACAACGAATAATCGGTAGGGATGCTAGGCTCGAGTCGCAGGTAGCCGCAGGTAAGTCTCATCTCGTAGGTAGCCGAAGGTAAGCGGGAACCGTAGGTAACGGCGCGTAATTCGCGGCTCGTAGGTAAACGGAGAGAATTCACGAACTTTAGTTCGTGGCGGGTATTTCGTTGATCGAAGGAAGCGGGTCCACGAGAGAGAGAGAGGCAGGGAGCGATAATACTACGAGCGAAATGACAATCGGAAAAAAAATATGAAATACGAAATAAATAGGCGCAGGTAAGCGAAGGTAAATACTCGGGCTCGGCGATACAACGAAGAGAGCAAAGGGGGGAGAGGGAGACGGCGCGAGCCCGAGCATGCGCGACGTAAACACGGGCCTCGCGACCTCGAGCGAGTCGCCGGCCGGCAGGCCAGAATCAAAACAATGGCTTAACTCGGTCCTCTTGACTATCTCGTCTAGCGAGGCGAAATATTCAGCGGCGGATTACGATCGAAATAATTCACGCAAGCACAGAATCTAATAAAATGCATTATGACACAACTGCGCGATCCCGAGACGGCCGTCACGCGCGAGAACGGCAAAACAACACGCAAACGAACTTAGAGCAAATAGTACCTCGCGCGGACAGCCGAACCCGGAACCGCAGTTAGCAACAACAAAATAAGTAGCGACAAATAGGTAAACTGAAGGTAGCGAAAGAAAGGTACTCGTCGTAGGTAGCGTCGACCAAATTCCGGGCCGAGCATTGTTCGCGCCCGGCAAGTCGCCGGGTGGCTGCGCGGCCAGCCGTCCTCACGCATCAATAAACCCAAAAATTAATAATATCAAAACTCTAAAACTTACGTGGGACGGTCGGCTCGCACGGCCGAACAACGCTCGGCTACACACGATCAAATAGATTGGAGGGCCAGGGCTCACCGGGAATCTCCGTCGTCTCGATGTCGAAATCCTCGGGTCGATGGCGTTGAGTGCTCGTCGCTCGCTCGATGGTCCGTCAAGGAAGAAGGAGGTGTTGTGTCGCTCGCGTGGCGACGATCTATTCTCCCCCCACCCTGCCCATTCGCCGGCCGCCTCGCGCGCCCGCACGCGGTTGGTGTGTCGCTTGTTCGGCGGCGTCTGCGGCCGCGTCGGCGCGTCGACGCGCGCGCGGTGGCGCGCGATTCAGTTTGAATCCGGCCACCGGCGTCCTTCGGCCTGGATCTCCGTGGCCGAAGGTAGCGGCGATTTTCCGGCGCGTGTCCACCACTCCGGTGTTCCTCCTCCGACCTCGGGCTGCAGCAAAATTCGCGGGAACACGGGTATCTTCCCCGCGGACCCAACAGCCACACCGAGAGAGCGCGGGGGGCCCTCACGCGGGAAGTCGAGGCCTACGACGCATCGGCGATTTTGGCCCCCACAACATAAGCGCAACGCTGCAATTCAGCTCTCCCGGCGGGACTGCGGAATCCTTACTTGATGGGGCGCCGGGGTGACCGGGCCGCGACATTCCGTGTTCCGGCTGGGTGGTCCAGCGCCAGGCTGGGAAGTCGTGGGGAGGCGGGTGGCACTGTAAGATGTCGGCCGTTTCTCCAGCGCGCTCCCCTGGCATCCAATTCCGCGGACACTGGTGTTCGGTGCCCGCCTGCGGCTCTGTCAGACAGAGCCCAAAAACCCGAAGTCGGAGTTCGACAGGTATGTCGAGAGAAGATTTCTCGAAGGCAGCAAAACGCAATAAATTGTCGATGTCCCTTTGGTAGGGAGCTAGGTAACGGCGTAGAGAGCGGTGGCGGCGGACACGCGCGAGCGATGAGTGCGTGGGCGGCGAGCGGCGGTTTGCGAGCAGGGCGGAACTCCTGGTGTTGTTGGTCCGGGGGGGGGTGAGATCCCGGTGGCGAACGGGGTACAAAAATTGGTCGAGGTAGCGCAAAACTTACTTAAGGTCGACGACTTAAAACTACTTAATAATAGAAAATAATAATTTGTGATACTCGCAGAATCCGCAGGTAGCGGTTGGCAAAAGAGGAATTCTTGTGGCCTGCCGGTAAGGTAGCGAACGGCACCGACCCGAGTGACGTAAACCCGACACTCCTCGCCGTTCACACTTCGCGCAGGTGGCGTGGCGAAAAATCACGTCACAGAGTTCCCCTCCCCAAGGGAGCTCCGTGAACATCCTGCCAGGGGCCGTTCGCGAAGTTGGAGTGAGCTGCATTCTTTCCGACTCTCCTGAGTACGGCCTCACGTAATTCGGATGGTCAGTGAGGTTCCTGCGCGAAGCGCGACGGTTCGGAGTGGTCCCAAAAGATGAAGCTGAAACAGAGAAAAGCCATGGCGAGACCTGACCCATCTCTGGACCCAGATCTTCACCTCCAACCAGGCTTCAAAAGCACTAGTCCGATCCCGTGTTGAATTGGTCGATCGACGAGAGCACAAAAAAAACGGGTGGAAACGAAGTTAGCTGTGGCCGGCGGCGTCGTCGGAATCTCGAGGCCCCTAAGGAAATGACAAAAGGAACCACAAGCGAAAGCGCAACAAAACAAACAAGAAGTAGCAGGCAGCGATGGAAATCTGAAGCGAGATAAAGCGGGTAGGGAAGCGAAAAATGCAGTAATTGGTAGAAGATAATCGTGTTTAATGAGGATAAGCCAGGTTGTACAATAGACCGTGAGACATCGCAGGTAGTCGTAGATATCGTTAAGTGAAGGTAGCATGGTGAAGAGGGGAAAGCAAATGAAGCGAAGTTAAGAAGAAAAATTAACTGGGCCTGAAGGGCAGAGAAAACGGACGATATGAGAGGTAGCGCGCGGGTAGAATAATCGGGCCTTAAGGGCAGAGAACGGACGGGGTATGGTCGCGCGAAATCGCTTACACGTTTCCCGTACACAGGGGACAGGTCTTGGAGGTAACTCCGGACTTCCCACAGCGGTAGCAGAAGGTTCGTCGCGCCGACTCACAGTCGTTGAAATTATGCCCTGATTTTCGACAGTTCCAACAGACGCTTGGCCGCGGTGGGGTGCGGGTCTTGTTCTGACACGCGTAGACGGCATCGGTGGTAGATAGCGGCGCCGCCGGCGGGGGTGTTGGTCCTGAGGCTTTCTCCGAAGGAGCGGCTGTGTCTTCCACCTGATCGTCGGCGTGCTCGCCCCAAGTCAGGGCGGCGAGCGCCGTGTGGTTGGGCGGCTGTCGCGGATTTCGCGGACCGGTGTAGGCAAGCTCCGGACACAACGACTGCTTGGCTGTCGGAGGGGGTTGGTAGGTACGCGCGGCGCGGAAGCTTCTTTCGGACCGTATCGCGATGTGTTGGAGGGAGTCGAAGTCGAAAACGTCGTCGCGATGGATGGCGATTTGCAGACGGGGAAGCATATTCCGATGCGCGTACTGGATCTGCTGGGATTCTTCCCATGGCGGGCGGAGGCGGTTGAACAAGCCGCGCAAGCAGGTTAGATAGTCGGCCACGGGTTCCCCGATACCTTGTGTCCTACGCATGATCTCCTCGCGGAGGGCGTACTGGTAGTCGGGGTCGCCGAATCGCTGTAGGCCCGCGTTTTTTAAGCCCGCCCAGGTGCTCCAGGTAGCTTGTTCGTTCCTGAACCATTGGAGAGCGACTCCGGTCAGGAAGAACGGTAGGCAGCGTATTAGTTCAGCGTCGCGGATAGGCATGAGGGCGCGACCCTCGTCCACTCGGGTGAGAAACGTCTCGATATCCTCGCCGCGCTTGCCGGAGAAGGATAAATCCCACTTACGCATGACGTGTAATACCGTCGTGGGGTTCGGCGGGTAGCGCGGGCCCATCGACGCGTCGTTCGATTGCGAGAGCTCCCGAGGTCCGGAGGGGTGGCCGTCGTAGGAATAGCTTGCGAACCCCGAGAATTGCGACGGGCCCTGCGCCGAGGGAGCGTTACGCAGGGTGGAGTTGCGTGTCAGTGCCGGCCGGTTCCCGTTCGGCCCGAACGATCGCGGAGGATTCGTCGGGGCCGAGTGCGGCGTCGGTCTACCAGGGTGCGGCGCATTTGGCTGAGCTCCAACCGATTGGCGGTGCCCCACGTACGGTAGCAATGCGCCTTGGGCCAGGCTGGGCGGTACGACGGGGCTCGCCAGGGGGCTACGCCCAAGGCGGCCCGTGGTATCTGCGAGATCCAACGCGTCGACGTTGGGGCCCGGTCGCGAGAGCTCCGGCGCGTTCGGGTAACGCGGAGGACCCCTCGGATTATGAGACGTGGGGTGGTGACTCACCTGGGTTTCCATCGAAGTGGAGTTGTGGAACCCCTCCATACGGGTGGCGTACCCTGAATCCCCACGATGACCTGATTGGGTGGACAGCGGCTCCCCTTGGTCGGAGTGCGTGGAACTCGGCAAAGCGTCCCCGGTGGGGTTCTGCATGGTTGGCGCGCACTGACCGGTTTCGGGGCCCTAGGTAGCGTTACGGCACTAGGTTGCTGGGGAAACGCGAACGCGGAAGAAAACGCGGTGTCGAGGAAGAGAGCGTAGTGATGAAACAGGGAGCGGAGACTCGATAGGCTATTCGTAATTACGGAAGGTAATTGCGATAAGTAAACACGGAGGTAAGCAATACGCGAGATGATCTAGGTAGCTGGTGATCGACGATGGTTAAAGATAAAACGGTGTTCGCGGAACGCGAGTCGGACGGGAAGTATCGGCTTAACGACGGAATATTCGGCACGGGGTCCGGGTGGTCGGGCCCGTGGGGTTCCCCACGTGATCGATTGCCGGGGTGGGGCTTCCCTCAACCCGGCGAAAACCGCTGCTAGGCAGTGTAAGCGTCGGTCGGTTGTTGCTAAGGCGAGAGGTCGAATAACAGGTCTAAGTGCGACCTAACGAGACAATGGAGCGAGCGAATCGCGCGTTGCGCGTCTTCGCTAATCCCCGGCGTGGGTATAAGTCACGGAGAGACGGGCGGTCAAGCAGCAAAAAAAAATAATAAACAAGGCGCAGCACATCGCAGTACAAGTACAGCTCGGTACGATACGCGGGGCCGCCGAGGCGGGCCAATTCCACGTATCGAAAAACTCTCGTAGGGAACAATAGCTCAAGCTAGCGGGGAAAGAAAGGGGCCGAAGAGAGAAAAGAAATGTAAACAGTCGGTAACCTGTGTCTCACGTGTCGGGTACACAGGCAAGTCTTAATCCCTTGTTGCTCGTAGGTAGCATGTTCCGTGGGAAATAATAATAATGGTGAGAATGAAACGAGAAATCAAAGGAAGCAAAACACGAAACAGAAGAGACCACAATAGGATATTCAAACTCGTAGCTCTCTCTCTCTCTCGCCAAACTAGGTAGCCAAGGTAACTGACGACTCGAGCAAAGCAAAAGGGGATTTATTATCTGTCAACGCCTTCGAATTTTGTTACTCTGGCCCCACGTTGGGCGCCATTTTGTGAGGAATTTCCCTGTGAGGGGACTCACAACCCCGGCTCTTACCCGCCGGGTGACTCGGACCCTTAAGGTAGCTCGACAAGGTAGCTTAAAAAAAAACGTAACTCGAAACTCGACAAAAGAAATCGCAACAAAATCGTATTGACCCGAATAAACCCCTGTGAGCGGATAGTATTGTAGGGATTGAACACACCGACGACTGGGCGCCAGATACCGGAGTATCGCCGGGGAATCCCGGCTTAAATTCGTCGTCGGTACGGTCGACCCTATCCGAATCACCGGCGGGAGCGGTGAGAGCCTTTAGAGACACCGACTGGCTCAGGCTCCGCGAGCTGAACGTGGTAGAGGGGCGGTTCGAACTAGGGAGTAACAACAACGCGAAGCTTCGGGAGAAATCAGGGCTTTATTAAGCAATTCCCGGGCTGCACTCGGTCGTTAGCCGAGGCGCAATTACGGTCACAGTTTTTGGGTTGACAAACGATCGCCAGAAAATAAATAATAGCAAATAATCCATTTAGAAATACGGAGGCTCGGTAAAACAATAACAAGAAATAAATAATAATAGATAATCAGTTGGAGAATAAGGGGCTCGGTACAAAAATAGCAAGAAAATAAACCATAAGAAATAATCCATTTGAAAATAAGGGGGGGCTCGATATAAAACTAATACAAGGAAATAAATAATAATAAATAATCATGTTGGAAATAAGGGAGCTCGATATAAAAAAAAATAATACAAGAAAATAAATAATACTAAATAATCAATTTGAGAAAATAAATCATAAGAAATAATCAATTTGAAAATAAGGGAGCTCGATATAAAAATAATGCAGAAAATAAATAATAACAAATAATCAATTTTGAAATAAGGGAGCTCGATATAAAAATAATGCAGAAAATAAATAATGACAAATAATCAATTTTGAAATAAGGGAGCTCGATATAAAAACAATGCAGAAAATAAATAATGACAAATAATCAATTTTGAAATAAGGGAGCTCGATATAAAATAACGCAAGAAGATAAATAATAATAATTACTCTATTTGGGAATGCGGGGCTCGATACCAAAAATGACATACAAGAAAACAATAAATCCTCCCTTCCTCCCTTCCTCCCTTCCTCCCTTCCTCCCTTCCTCCCTTCCTCCCTTCCTCCCTTCCTCCCTTCCTCCCTTCCTCCCTTCCTCCCTTCCTCCCTTCCTCCCTTCCTCCCTTCCTCCCTTCCTCCCTTCCTCCCTTCCTCCCTTCCTCCCTTCCTCCCTTCCTCCCTTCCTCCCTTCCTCCCTTCCTCCCTTCCTCCCTTCCTCCCTTCCTCCCTTCCTCCCTTCCTCCCTTCCTCCCTTCCTCCCTTCCTCCCTTCCTCCCTTCCTCCCTTCCTCCCTTCCTCCCTTCCTCCCTTCCTCCCTTCCTCCCTTCCTCCCTTCCTCCCTTCCTCCCTTCCTCCCTTCCTCCCTTCCTCCCTTCCTCCCTTCCTCCCTTCCTCCCTTCCTCCCTTCCTCCCTTCCTCCCTTCCTCCCTTCCTCCCTTCCTCCCTTCCTCCCTTCCTCCCTTCCTCCCTTCCTCCCTTCCTCCCTTCCTCCCTTCCTCCCTTCCTCCCTTCCTCCCTTCCTCCCTTCCTCCCTTCCTCCCTTCCTCCCTTCCTCCCTTCCTCCCTTCCTCCCTTCCTCCCTTCCTCCCTTCCTCCCTTCCTCCCTTCCTCCCTTCCTCCCTTCCTCCCTTCCTCCCTTCCTCCCTTCCTCCCTTCCTCCCTTCCTCCCTTCCTCCCTTCCTCCCTTCCTCCCTTCCTCCCTTCCTCCCTTCCTCCCTTCCTCCCTTCCTCCCTCTCCCTCTCCCTCTCCCTCTCCCTCTCCCTCTCCCTCTCCCTCTCCCTCTCCCTCTCCCTCTCCCTCTCCCTCTCCCTCTCCCTCTCCCTCTCCCTCTCCCTCTCCCTCTCCCTCTCCCTCTCCCTCTCCCTCTCCCTCTCCCTCTCCCTCTCCCTCTCCCTCTCCCTCTCCCTCTCCCTCTCCCTCTCTCTCTTCCTCTTCCTCTCCATCTCCCTCTCCCTCTCCATCCATCTTGATCTACCGATCTCGCTCGCTTCTGATCGTTGCCTGCCCGTCGCCCGAGAGCGACGCGACTGCCCGTCTCTCTCCGCGGCGATCCACGACCCACCCGGCTTCCCCCTCTCGGCCTCTATGCGCTCGGCGCTCTCCGTCTCGCGCGCGGCTTCCCCATCTCTCCATCGCACTCGTCGCCTCTATGCTGCCGCTCGAGCGGTAACTATGATGTTCCGCTGCCGCGTGCTTTGAACTACCGCTCGTGTAGTCGTTTCGTAACGTGGATAAAAATAAATTGTCGACAAAAAAATCGTGCCAAATATGGCAAATCGCCTAGAAGCAGGCTGCGCGAAAGCTGATTCACGAAACCTGCCGAAAATCGACATTTTTACGGTGTTCGAGTATATAAAACAGAGTGACAAGTTCAATGCAGCTGAGGTTAGGAACGCAATATCCGCAATGTAAGTGAATTTTTTAATGAAAAATCTTTCGATTGTTACCCGTTACTCGTCTAGATGATTAATTATGATAAACGAATCACAAAAATGATGAAAAAAATGATGAAAAATTATTACAGGTCATCACGAGAATCATACGGCGATCAGGCGATAGGTTATGTATGTCTCAAAAGAGACGAACATTTGTGAACATGCATTTGTTGCACCCCGGAATATTTAAATTCCATGACGATGCAATGAAGAAATGTCCATTGCTTAAATCGAACGCCCGGTCGGGGTGAACGTTCGAGCGCGTGCCGGAATTCGCCGATGCCGAAATCGAGCGATCGACACGAAATGCTTACGCACCGATTTTCGGTGAATCGCAGTGTTCCACTGCAATTCACCGGCAGTCTAAAAAGAGACTCGGAGCCGAGCAGTCAGGCTCGTCTTAGATTCGGGTACCCTCACGTTGTAAAACAAGTAGAAACTAGTAACTGGAATTAACAAACTGTAACGTAAATCAGAAATATGTTTTCTTCGAATAAATTGTCTTTAAGGTAAACCCGAGTTCGCGTGAGTCCAACTCCGTAATCAGCAAACGATCCCGATAAAATAAACAATTACCCTTCGACTCGTAACCTGATCACTTACCGAGTCGCCGGGCACAACATTTTGGTGGCAGCGGTGGGATCTGCCGTAAGCGAACCGGACACGCCACGAAGATAATCTTGAGGCGAAAGATCTCGTGTCGGGGGGCCTCATTTCCCTCGCACGAAAAACCCAGAGTCAAACCCGACACGCAGACGTTGGGGCAAAGGACCTGGTGCGGTCTGACACGCAGTCGTCAGATCGTCAGACGATCGGAAGCGCGACCAGGAGGATGCGACCGATACGCTCGTTGGCCGAGGACCGCCGGCGACGAGAGCTACCGACGGACGAGGATAAAGGGAAAGGGTCGACCGCGCCGGAGAGGACGATCGGGCCGACCAAGGAAATCCAGACGCCGCAGCCAGGGGTCAACGTCCAGGCCAACACGTCACCGAGGACGGCAGCCCTGACGACCAACAGCGCCATGGGAAGGATGCTGATACTGTAAGTGGCGATTACTAAGTACATGTACAAGCCTAGGGAAAAACACAGAGCCAAAAAAATTTCCGAAATAAAAAAAAAAAAATTGCGTAAACCCGTGGGACTGAGCCCGCGAGCCCAGATCTCTCGTTAAAAAAAAATCGAGACCCTTACTCGTGAATCCAAATTAGTTTGTAGCAACTTACGCGGATTCACAGTATTAATTCGCGAAAGACAGGAGGCCAGGCTAACACCAACCACTGTCCAACATAATTAAAACAAAAAATTAAATAAACGCGGGGGGAAGCGCGGGTACTCCCGGGGGGCCAACACATGCCCGGAGGTCGTGCCTCGTTGCCGAAGAGGAGAGCGAATTCCGAGAACTCGACCTTGCCGGCTGAGCCCGTCACTCCGACCACCGGATTAGAGGGCGCGGTCCACGATATCACCTTCCGGACCCGGCGGGTCCTGCTGGAAAACTCGCCGACAGGGCGACTACCAGCGGCCACAGAAGCAGCGCTAGCTGCTAGCTTGCGCGCGCCCTTCGGCGTCAAAACCGTCTGGGATACCGCGTTCGGCGGCCCCGACGACAGCTTAATGGACCCCCGCAGGGATGACACCCGACGCGTGACCGACGCGATGGTGGCTGGGGGCGCTGCGGGGCCCTCTCCTCAATTGCCCGGTCGGTCGGAGGCCGGCGGTGACGATAGCTACCGTCTGGAGACGGTGGAGGAGAGGCGGATCCGGGAAGAACGATCGAGGGTTCGGGAGAATGATCCCCGGGCAAGCGCGCGGAGAAGGGTGGCGCAGGCCCTGCAGGGGTTGGGGGCGATGAGATAGACATTCATCTGCTGTCTGCAGGAGCAGGTTGCGACCCTCACGTGCGAACTGCAAGCTCTAAGGGAGGAAATGGGATGACCTTCCCTCGCGGCGGGGGGAAATCCGCCGGGCGCTTCGGGTAATACGCCGGGCCCTACGGGAAATCCGCCGGGCGCTACGGGAAATCTGCCGGTCCCGCCGAACAGGAACTCGCGGGGTTCCCCAGCCCAGAACGGCTGGGAGCCGCCGTACGGCTATCATCCGGACGCGCCCAGCTACCCCCCGAGACACTCTCGATTTGGGTTTGGCCTTGAAGAATATCAAGACCTTCGATGGTAGCCAGCCCACGGAGCTCGACGGCTTCATTACCAGCTGCGAGACCGTATTCGAGATGGTCTCTCCCAGCAGGCACGGAATATTTCTTAAGCTCGTGCTGAGCAGCAAAATTGGTGGCCAAGCCACCCGTGAGCTCAAGCACAAGACCATAAATTCGGTGAGTTAGCTCAAAACCGAATCAGAATCCCTGCACGGGCAGCGCAAGTCCCTGACAGCCCTACAGTTGGAATTTAACGCCCTCCGCCAGGAACAGGGCGAGGACATCGCCGCATACGCGGCCAGGACAGAGAAACTCACGAGGTGATCGAGAAACTCTGCGGTGTCGTCTAGTCCGAGCACGACGCGCTGACAATTGAAGAAGTCACGCGGAAGTGCGGCCAGGCGAATTTCGAGAATGGCCTGCACGGGCAGGTCCAAATACTTGTTCGCTCGCGAAATTTCGCCACGCTGCACGAATCGATAGCCGGGGCGATAGAAATCAGCAACAAGGTGCAGCCGAAAGGCGGCACCGCCGAGCAGGGGCACAACAACCGGCGGTCAATAGCAGCTCCGGCGCAGGGGGCAAAAACCAGCTAGAACTGCGGACATGCGGGGCACCTGGCCCGAGACTGCACGCGGAAATCGGGCCGCGTGAGCCTGCCAATGGCTAGTCTAAACAACAAGAAAATTAATCAGGTGGACATCGTCTGCACGTACTGCAAAATTCGTGGCAGGAATGCCGGAAGAGGCTGAAGAAGAAGAAGGAAAATGGTCAAGGACCGCAGCAGCAAAACAAAGCGGCGAGTAATCAGCCGGCGGGGAACGATAAGCCTCAGGCATCCAGCATGGCCGCCAAGAGCAATGTCAGCAGCGGGGCCGCGCGTACGCTGGGCACCCTGCAGGTCAACACACTGGCCGTCCGGCACGTAGCGCAAGGCCGGACCGAGACGGTCGCGGCCGAGAGGGGGACGCTGCGAGTATTGCAGATAACGCTCCCGGCCGCGCGCGATACGGCGGGCGACACCGCCGCCGACTTCGATATCGCTTGCCCTACTGCCGCTCGCGGGCTCTTGACCCTCAAGGCTGACACCGGATGCAGCAATGCAGCATCGTGAAGTATAGCTGCCTGAAGGCCGAGGCACTAATCGCGGACAGCGACGCCGAGTTGCAAGGGGCAGGGGGAAGTAAATTTTCTCCTCTTTGCAAGGCCGAGCTCACGCTGGAAACACCACGAGTTTCCGTGCAGCATTGGTTTTACGTCGTGCCGGACGACGTGCCGTTGGCTGTGCACAGGCTGCTGGGGATGGTTTTCATCAAAAAGCACAAGGCCGACATCCTCAGCGGCGAAACCTTTAAATTATTCGGCCACAGCATGCCGCTAATAGACGGACGCTCGAAGCTAACGATCGCGCCTCGCTCGGAAAAAATAGCCTACGTCGCGACGACGAGTAAATACGTCGGTTTAGTCTCGCGCACGGAGGTGAGCAAAGGCGTAATACTCGGCGCGTGTTACACACAGCCACGAGGGAATAGCTGTGTGGTGAGCCTCGCCAACACTACCGAGCACGAGGTGGTGATAGAGCGGCCGACGGTGAGACTTGAGCCGGCCGAGATAACCGAGGCCGAGCTCGACGCGACCGCCAAGGCACTGCTCGTCAGCCCGGTGCAGGTCGAAAGGGGGGCCCAACGACTGGAGCGGCTGAAACAGGAGCTCAGCCTGAGTCACCTTAACAGCGGAGAGCGAGACGAACTTTTGAACATCATCAATCGATACGAGCGGATTTTCCATTTAAAGGGAGATGGTCTGCCGTGCACGCATGCCGTGGAACACAACATCCCCATAAAAAGCGGTGCGCGGCCGATAAAGTGCCGCCTTATCGACTTCCGGAAACGCACAAACGGGAAGTCGAGCGGCAGATGGAGGAGATGCTGGCGGAAGGAATAATTCAGCCGAGCCGCAGCCAGTGGAACGCTCCTCTGCTGGTAGTGGCCAAAAAACCCGACGCGGCGGGGGTACAACGAATGCGAGGAGTCGTGGACTTCCGAAAACTGAATGAAGTAACCGTCGGCGACTCGTGTCCCCTGCCGAACATCACGGAGATACTCGATCAGCTGGGGAAAGCGCACTATTTTTCCACCCTCGACCTCGCCTCGGGGTTTCATCAAATCCCAATGGCGAGCGAGGATAAGGAAAAGACGGCATTTTCGACACCGATCGGACATTTCGAGTACAATCGAATGCCCTTCGGGTTAAAAAACGCGCCGTCCACATTCCAAAGGCTGATGAATCCCGTTCTGGCCGGTATCCAGGCCATAAAATGCTATGTTTACCTGAACGACATCGTAGTTTACGGGAAAAATCTGCGTGAACACAACGAACGACTTGAGGAGGTTTTCCGGCGACTGAAAGAAGCGAACCTCTCTGTCCAGCCCGGGAAGTGCCAATTTCTGCGGAAGGAAACAACGTACCTGGGACACATAATTTCCGAGGAGGGCGTGAGAGCGGATCCAGTCAAACTGGAGGCAGTCCGAGATTACCCGGTGCCGAGAAATGTAAAGCAAGTTCAGTCGTTTCTCGGGATCGCCGGCTACTATAACGGACCGTCTTCATATAAGAAGACGATTGGAATGAGAGAAAAGCATAGGTGACATTAGCGCAGTGGTTAGCGCTCTGACTAAGGAATGAACATTCCGGGTTCGAGTCCCGGAGATCACCATATCTTTTCTCTCTTCGAAACTTCGCCAACTCATCCGCACGACCATCCTACACACATCCCCGAATTCTCGGCCCAGTCGTTACACTACTATCAGAAATTTATAAAGAATTTTTCGGAAATCGTCAAACCTCTGACAGAACTGATAAAGAAAAACACCGCCTTCGAGTGGACGACGGTACGAGACGCTGCGTTTGAGGAATTAAAAACAGCCCTGATCACAGCTCCAGTACTACAATACCCGGACTTCGAGAAGCAATTCCTGGTAACGACGGACCCGTCAGGAAAGGCTATCGGGGCGATATTATCTGAAGGCAAAGTCGGCGAGGACCTGCCGATATGCTACGCGAGCCGCACGCTCTCGAAGGCGGAGTTGAATTACAGCACCACCGAGAGAGAGCTGCTCGCGATAGTGTGGGCAATCGCGCAATTCCGTCCGTACATCTACGGTACGCGGTTCAAGGTAATTACGGACCACCAGCCGCTCACCTGGTTGTTTAGTCAAAAGGACCCAGGTTCCCGGCTCATGAGGTGGAAAATAAAACTGTCGGAACACGAATTTGAGGTAGAATATAAGGCTGGAAAGCGAAATACAAACGCCGACGCGCTTAGCCGCGTTTTCATGACAACACGTGCGCGTGCGAGAGAGAAGGAAGAAGCCAGCGCGCGAGAAGAAACGAGCGCGCGAGATTGATTGATTGATTGATTTGTTTATTTATGCCTTAGATCAACTGTTAGGCAAAAAATGAAAAAATACATGCTATAACGGTTTTCCAAAGCGATGATGACAGGAGATTAGAGCAGTGCTCTCGACAAAGGATGCTGCATAGCATTTCTACAGCAAAAATAAAGATACAAAATAAAAATAACGTGTAATATAAAATTTGGAAATAACATAAAATAAAACATCTGGTGCGCAATAAATGATAAATAGTTAAATTTTAATACTCTTAAATCTAATAAATCTAATAACAAGCTTAAACTATAGTCTAATAACTAATATCTACGATGTTAGTTAGTTTCCCGCGGCGCTCGCAGTTTCGAGGTTGAACAAATAGTTAAAAAGCTCTCGCTTAAAGGCGCCGAGAGCGGGAATTAAGGTTAAGCCTTGCGGGAAGGAGTGCCAAAGATAGGCTGCCGACAAATGAAAAGAATTTCTATACGCCGATGTACGGTGGAGAGGGATGTAAAAGTATTCTTGCGTGGGAGGCCGGGTCGAACTGCGGATGCTTAGATCCCTGCGCGCGAACATGTCCTTCAAGTACGTCCTCTCCTCACCGTAGCGGATTCGGTGCGCATATATCCCGAGGAAATACCTACGACGATATTTTACCGACAACCACCCTAGCCTGCGCCGATAGGGCGTGATGTGCTCGTCCCTCCTCAAATCGAAGACAAATCGGATCGCGCAGTTAACCAGGACTTGCAACTTGTTGTTGAGCTCTTCGGTGAGATCGAGGTAAACTACAGAGCAGTAGTCGATCAGCGGGAAAATCAGTGAGGTTACAAGCTTGATTCGGAGCCGTTGAGATAGGCTGCGCTTGTGGTATTTTAATTTATGGAGTGAGAAGTGAACCTTCTGAGAGATCGAGGCTACATGACTATTCCAGGAGAGGTTGCTGCTCATGATAACTCCGAGGTTGCGAGCTTCCTTCACGAATGGGATAGCCACTCCATTTATCGTGATGGGCGGGAGAGTGTCGAGATCGATATCGCGAATGTAAGCGTCACTGCCGAGGACCATAGCTTTCGTCTTACCTAAGTTAAGCTTGAGACTATTGTCGTTAGCATATTTAAAAATAGCGGACGCATCTACTGCGATTTTGTCGAGTCCCTGCTGAAGCGCGCGAGGAGAGCACTGGAGGTAGATCTGGGTATCGTCGGCAAAAATCATATGAGACGAGTGCCTTAGAGTCTTGCCGATGTCGTTGATAAAAAGCGTGAAGAGGAGCGGGCCGAGAACAGAGCCCTGCGGGACTCCCGCTTTTACTGGCAGCCAATGAGAACAGGCATTTCTCTCGTCTACCACTGCTTGTGTTCGACCGGTTAAGTAGGAGAAGAACCACAGCAGGCAGGGTACCGAAAATCCAAAGGACTTTAGCTTGCTTAGCAATAGCACATGCGAAATGGTGTCGAAAGCTTTGCTAAAGTCAAACAGAATTAGTATGGTAAGTAGCTTCTGGTCGATACCTCTGCGTATATCGTCTCCGATCTGTAGCAACGCCGATTGTGTGCTAAAGCCGGCCCTGAACCCAGACTGCCTTGGATCGAGTAAGTCATTACGATTTAAAAAGCCGGTTATTTGCTTGTGGATAATTCTTTCGAGAATTTTAGACAATTCTGGTAAATTAGCGATCGGGCGTGTATCAGAAGGTGAGAGAGGCGAGGGGATTTTGGAGAGCGGCCTGATGAGAGCGCGTTTCCACGCTTCTGGAAAGTGCGAGAATCGAATCGAGCTGTTAAACAGCACCAGAAGATGCGAGGAGACGCAGGGCAAGGCACTTTTGACGCACAGCATCGGGATATTATCCGCGCCAGCCGACATTGCGTTGCTTGAGGACTCGCTAAAAGCTGCGATCAAGTCAGAATGTGTGACTTCCCTCAAAGAGAAAGATATCTGCGGCTCGGGAACATTGGCGATAGCCGAGTAAAATTCTTGGAGAGTGCACACCGAAACCGACTCTGTGACTGACGCGTAGAACGAGTTGAGCTGGTCGGACGAGAAGAATTTCAATGGAGAGGCGAGAGTAGATTTGGCGAGTCCAAGCCTCGCCAGCTCTTTCCAGATTCTCGCGGGATCGTTAATATTTTCGAGGACTTGAAACTGGTAGCGGCTCTTCGTTTCTTTGATTTCTATATCGAGATCGTTTCTAACCTGGCGATAAATTTCAAATTCTAAGATGCTGCCGTTTCGTTTCGCTTTCTTATATAATACATTCCGCTCGCGGATTCGCTTTAAGAGCTCTTCGGTGAGCCACGGCGTGTGGGGTTTGGTCGCAACAAATGATTGCAGTGGAGCGTGCTGATTAAATGCTGACGAAAGCATCGCGGTAACCGAGCTCGCAAAATTTTCCACATCCCCGACGCAGGTAATGTGACGGTCATCTTCCCCGAGCGAATTTATCGTTTGCTGCAACGTGTTTAGAAATGCTGGAGCTGAGAATTTCTTCAAATTTCTACGCGAGAGGACGAGATCCTCGTGGTGCGGTACGTCGAAAGCGTAGTCTAGCTGGAGCAGATCGTGACCGGCGATAAATGGCGCGTCTGATTTGTTGAATGCAAGCAATTTATTGAGATCATCAATAATCATCACGTCGAGCCAAGAATCGCACGCCGCAGTGTGAAAAGTCGCATTTGATTCTACTATGTGCAGGGATAACGAGAAAGTCCACTCGCGTAGGTAATTTGACTCGTAACAGCCTCTCGAGAGATTGCAATTTAAATCACCTGCAATGACGATATTTTGGTAGTCGTGAGTGAATTGCAGGAGCGACGTGGTGAAATCGTTGAGCATGAGTCCTTTGGGTCGCCGATATATGGACGCGAGCAGCAGCGGGGGAGATTCGTTGGAGCGAATGTCGAGTAGAATAAATTCCGGGGAATTCGAGAAAGCGCTCGGAGACGACGCGAGAACTTTCGCTTTTAAAGACTCGTGAATATAGCAAGCTACTCCCCCTCCTTGCTTGCCTTCGCGATCGTTCCTAATTAAATAATAGTTCTCGATTTTTATCAGTTGATCAGAAATATGCGCGTGCAACCAGGTTTCTGAGATTGTTATTACGTGGAAGAAGTGAGTATCGAAGTAGTGGCGTATTAAGTCAATATGACCAAGCAGGGAATTCGCATTGAAATGAGCAATTTTTAATGAGCTAATACCTATTACATTTGCAGAGTTCGTGATAGGGATTCCGACATTCTGCGAGACGGCCTGAGGCAGTCAAACAAGACGCGCGAGGTCGTTGTCGCAATTTATTGTTATAACGGGTGAGCCGTCGTTACGCCTGACGAAAATACGCTGCGATCGGACCCAGACATATTTATAGCCATTCGCCTTGGCTTTTGCCTTACTGCGTGTGAGAAGACTGTACAATTCGGCCGGTAACATTTCGTTTACGTAGATGAGCGCGCCGTTGTCCGCGGAAAACACATCTCGAACTGACAGATCGCGCTTCGCTCGTTTCTTTCCGATTACAAAGTCACGCACCTGCGCGGATTTGAGGGAAATGACAAACGACTGAGCCGGGGGGCGTCGATCGCGATCGGCGGACTGATTCGATCCGCCTGCCGTCGATTTGGGAATCATTTTCCGCACGCCTAAGATGTCTGAATAGAGATTTGCTACACCGAGGGCGGTGAAGACTTTCGACGCGACTTCGAGCGGGGCATCGGGTAGGTCGCGCGGGACGCCAGCAATGATGAGTTCGGTGGACTGGACCGCGGCTTGCGAGGAGAGACCTGATGACTTGAGCGCTTCAAGGTCACGTCTTAAACTGGCGTTTTGTTCTGTCAATTGTTTTAACAGAGCATCGTGCGCGTCTACCTTCTTGAATAAATTCGGAAGCCCACTAAGTTTGTTTGCAATATCGTCATTTGTTTCACCCTGATCTTTAATAAACTTCGAGAGATTATTGTTTGTTTGCTCTAATTTCGCGAGGATCTGTTTGAGAATTGAATCAGACGAGCTCTCTATCGCGCCGGCAGAGCATTGTGCGAGATCCATGTCTGATAAACGCTCTGATAACTCGTTATTCGTATCACTAAGATTTTTCAAACAGCATTCACTCGCGTTTCGATACGATAGGTAAGTTTTACCACAGCCCGGGTGAAATAACTTAAAACAATCGGGGCACTTTACGGACTGTCTAGCAATATTTCTGCCGCATTTATAGCACTTAGTGGCAGGCATACAGACTGTTTACGCATCGGCCGGAGGCAGGGAGGCAGAAATCTTCCTTATCGACGGCCGGGCGATCTCGGGTAGTACGTAGTCGGTGCTCGTTGCCGCCGAGTCTCGAGAGCGCTGAAGCGGTGAGCGAGGTGATCTAGACGATGCGTAGTCGATCCAGCGCGAAGCGAAGAGAGATGCGCGTGCGTAGTGCGGCGGCCATGGATCTAGACGCCGTGTAGCGTGCGAAGCCAAGCGAAAGAGGAGGTGCGCATGCGTAAGGGAACAGCAGAGCTCCACCGGTGCGGGCGGCGAGCGGGTACAACGCACTCAAGGACGAAAATGCCCGAAAATTCCAGGGCTTCCAGATTTGAGGTTAGAAGCAAGGAATGCTTTCCGTCAAGATTTAACGCCGATTAAGAAAGAACGACGTGGAGATTTATATTTCTGGACGGAAAGCAGAATGATAGCATGCTCTCAGCTGTAACAAAAAGGCCCGAAGGCAAAAAGCGGCAGAGTATTGTCCAAAAAAGGTAGAGCGTTTGAGACAAGTGACAGCAGTACTCACAGAGAGAGAGAGAGAGAGAGAGAGAGAGAGAGAGAGAGCGAGCGCCCACACGCCCGGCAGCCAGCAGGGCCCTTGCGACGAGGCAGCGGGGCCATGCGGCCGGAGTGGTGACGGCGCGAAGACCCGCACAAAGCGGAGAGCCGAGGAGACGGAGAGCGCCGCTGACAAGGACAGCGCTATGCCAGCCGTCGGACACGGCCGCGCTCGCTCCACCGCCAGGCAGCACGCGGGAGCGGAAGAGCCTGCGCCCGCGCGGGAGAGCGAGAAGGACGGCGCGACCACGTGCGCCGCGTCGCCGAGCAACCAGGCACGCCAGCGCGATGGCCGAAATGAGGGGAGCGGGGCCGGTGCTGGTATGCGCGCCGCGCCGCTTAGCCGTCAGTCAGGCCCGCGCGACTCCCGGTATGAGGGGAGCGGGGACGGCACGAACATACGTGCTGGCCGCCGACCAAGCCCGCGCGACGCCCGGAATGAGGGGAGAGGGGACCGCTCGAGTATACGGGCCGCGCCGCCTAGCCGCCAGCCGAGCCCGCGCGACGCCCGGAATGAGGGGAGCGTGGACGGCGCGAGCACGTGCTCGGGGCCCAGCGAGGCAACTGACAGCGCGATCGAGGATGACCGAACCGTCACTTGCCCGCCCGTAAATGACCGGCCGGAGATACTCCGCGAATACCACAGTGCGCCCCTGGGTGGACACCAGGGGGTGAAGCGGACACAGAAACGTATTCGCGCGACGTACAACTGGCCGGGCATGAAGAAGGAGGTGGAAAATTACATTTCCGCCTGCTGCAAGTGTAAAAAAAATTAATTAAGGGTCAAGAATCGGGCGCCAATGGTCATCACTGACACGCCCGACCGAGCCTTCCAGAAAGTAGCTGTTGACATCGTGGGTCCACTACCGGAGACCCACCGAGGAAACAAGAATATACTCACCTTTCAGGATGCCCTCACCAAGTACAGCGCTGCCGTGGCCTTACCAAACCAGGAGGCCCAAACCGTGGCGAGGGCCCTCGTCGAGGAAATAATCTGCCGGCATGGAACGCCGGAGACCATCCTTTCCGACCAAGGCACTAATTTCCTCAGTGCTACATTCAAAGAAGCATGTAAGCTGCTGCGGATAAAGAAGATCCAGACAACAGCTAACCATCCCGAGAGCAACGGAGCCCTCGAAAGGTCGCACCGGACCCTGGCAGAATATCTAAAGAATTTTGTCAGCGAGGACTAGTGCGACTGGGACGAGTGGTTGCCGTATGCAATGTTCACCTACAACACCACTCCTCACACAGCCACGGGGCTCTCGGCGCATGTGTTGGTGCACGGCCGATAGGCCGAGCTGCCCACGTCGGTGAAACATGTGCCGCGCCTAACGTATACTCACCACGACTACGCCAGCGAGCTACGCGAGCGACTGCGGGCCGCCTGGGCTATAGCCCGCGACAATCTCCGCAGCGCGAAGGAGCGAGCCAAGCTGATGTATGACACGAGAGCGAGAGAGACGGAATACCGCGTCGGGGACCACGTGCACGACGATACCGTGCGACGAGGACGGGCCGCGAAGCTCTCGACAGTGTGGGCAGGCCCGTATCTGGTGACCGCGAGGAAAGGTGACGTAGACTATGAGATAAAAAAGGGACGGAAGACGACGACGGTACATGCGAACCGCCTCCGCCCCTATGTGGACCAATAGCAGCGAAACGAAACAGGGGGGACGCAATTAAAACTAGCTTAAAACTAACGGGTAAAAACTGGGATAACACGACATGTATGTGTATTTTTTTTTTCATTTATTCCACGCCCGAGGGGATGGCCTTCCTCCTACGCTACATACACTCCAAAGATTATTTTTCTTCCTTTCCATCTAAAAAAAAAATATATATATTCATCTCCGGGAGTACGCCGATGCCGAAACCCGCGATGACGATCACCACAGCTCGTCTGAGGAGATGGACTCCCGGTCCATTGACCGCCGGGACGGGTGACCCGGGCGGTTGTGTCCCGGGGAGGCGCAGCCTTCCTCCTTCTCGAAGAAGGTGCCACAAAACGGGCACCTGATCTCGGGTACCTCGCCGAACAGCCTCGGCAGGCCAAGGAAGTCGGGGTCGGAGTCAGGAGGACCAGCCCAGAAATCGTAGCGCCAGAGCGCATCCCGACAGTCGCGGAGAAACTCCCTCTGGAGCCGCACTCCCTTGGTGTGGCTGATAAAACTTTTTAGCCACCCCGGCCGTTCCGCGCGCTGCCGCGCCTCCAACATCGCGGTCTGAAAGAAAAGGAAAAAAAAGGAGAGCGTTAAAACAGCAGGAAAGCGGGGAACGCCTTGCGCTCGCTAACTTAACAAAGGGAGACTTACTGCTCGTCGCAGCAGCTCCCGCACAGCCTCCTGTTCGTCGTTATTCGCCACGAATTCCATTTTCTTTTAATCGGTGCGTATGAAGCGTTTGGTGGTTCAGTCGTTAATGACTGCCTTATGAACGCGACGGAGTCGCGGAGACCCCGACGACAACGGGGAGGGAGAAATTCCGCGGGATCAGCAGTCGCACGGTCCGAGTCCCGCTAACGCTCACCTTCACGTTTCAGGACGCAAATACTACTCCTCTGCCTGATACCGTGGGCCGGGGCGTCGGACGACTACAGACTGACCACCTTTACGAGCAACCCCGGTCTCTACTACGAGGACATCGGAAGCCTCTCGGTGATAAAGGCGACCTGGAGGCTAGCCATCAACATGGATTTGACCACCCTAGCGAGACGGGAAAAAGCAATCCGCGAAAACCTGCAACAGCTTACAACAATTTGCAGCCACGAAAAAGAACAAGGTCGAAACGACGAACAATGCACCGAAATGGGCGAACCCGTCCGTCGTATGATGAAAAAGATCGACGACGGCATGGGCACGGTCCACGACCTCGTGAAACCCGAGCCGACGCGCACGCGTAGGGGATTGATCGACGGCCTGGGATCAATTGTTAAATCAATAACCGGGAACATGGATGCTGCCGACGCCGAACAAATACACAACGAAATATCGACGCTGCAGACAAACCAGCGAACGCTAAAGGACGGATTAAAAAACCAGCTGCAGTTTGTGAAATCGACACTCAACATTTTCAATGACACCGCCATAAGGGTAAGGCAGAACGAAGTAATGCTGCTCAACCTCGTCGCCAGCATACGCGAAACGATGACGACGCGGGTTGACGTCCTTGCAAGGCGACAACAAATCGACGCAAGCCTCGGAGTCCTAAGCTTCATTGTGGAAGAACTCCTCACCGACGTGAAGGAGTTGGTGTTGCTGCTCGCCGAGATATCAACCGGGCGGGTAAGCGCGGAGGTACGCACACCGCGGAAGCTAGTGCAACACCTCACCGACGCACTACCACATTTACCAGCCGGCACAGGTTTCCCCGTCGCGATAACGCGCGGCGAGGCGACCACACTCCTGCGACTCATCGACACGAGAGCCTACGGCCACGGGTCCGCAGTCGTGCTGATACTGGATATCCCGCTGATAGGAGCGCAACGCTACAGCGTCAGCCGGGTATATCCTATACCAACAAACGCAGGCAACGGGACGTACTACTATGTCGACGCGACGGAGGACTTCGTGGTAATCAACCAAGTCCATCGTACCTACCTGCGGTTGACCGGCAACGACCTCGAAAAATGCAAAACCTTCGCCAATCGATATTTGTGCACGCCATTACACCCGTCCATACAAATAACGAGTCACGCGCCGTGCGAAGTCTTAACATACGCGAAAATCGACACGCAAAACGGACTTGTTTGTCCAAAACGCGCGGTAAAATTGGAACGAACCTTAATAATCACCATGAACAAACCGGGCCAGTGGTTGTACATTGCGCCCGCCGAGGAACCCATCTCGATCACGTGCGGCAGCGCACCCGCGAAACACGAGAAATTAAAAAACACGGGAATTTTGGCTCTGGTAGGCTCATGTACTGTAACCGCCCCTGATTTCAGCATCCGAACGATCCGCCGGTTTACGCAAGTGACCGACGGAAATTACCTGCCGTCATTTAACCTGACGCTTTCGACGATCGATAAAAATGTCAACACGCGAGTCGCCAACAGCAGTGTGAAATTAGTGAATGTGCTACGCAGCCCGGAGGAATTCAAAAACCTCGCCACTCGTGTGAACGTAATTAGTGATCAAATTGACAAAGACTTTGAAAATAATCCGCAATACTATCATAATGTCGGATTTTATTCCTTGGGTGCTATAGCGCCGGTAGCATTGGTCTGCTTTGCTATCTACAAGCTCTATAGGCACATGCTGAGACGTAACGCGACACCGACAAGGTCGGCGGAGGCAACGACTCTCCCGCGGCCCTCGTTGAGTATAAACATGCAGCCGCTCGACGCGCGGCCGGAGAGCCGATTGCACGCGGAACTGCAACGAGCCTGCTCCGCCAGGAACAGCCTACGAGTCGGATTTGCAGACCAGGCCAATGCACGGCGACAATAAAAATTACCGCATCGTCATAATTGTAATAATCAATTATGATACAATGATACGGGGCTGTGACAGAATTTCCTAGAAATCTCTGCCACAAAGACCCAGCCGAATAACAGCCACGGCGGACTCTCGATTTTCGTCTCGGTAGAGGTCAACGGGTCCCGAGCGTTCGTATTTACGTGTCGCGTCAGAGTTCTCGTCAACCGTTACCGTGCGTCTCGAAAATAATATGCTATCGTTAGAGTTACCGTTACGTTTCGATCTCGTTGTATATTCGGCAAGAGTTTTCGTTAATTAAAATTAATCGCTACACCGCGGTTAGGTCACCGGGGTCGCCGCGGATCAGAGCCAATATAGCGGCTACCCAGCGCACCCGGTGGGTCCCCTTACGGCGTATCGGCCATGCACTGCAGAGGATCGGTGCAATTCCGACGCTCCCCTGGTGAGGCTGACTAGGAAAATATATTGGGTTCGGTTTCGTTTTAGTTGGAAGGCCGTAGTGGCGAACTCGCAATCGTTCGTCCACTACGGATTGCCATGATCGCGTATTATTTCGGGTATCGTTTTGCGTTTTTCGGTTACGTTTGTTATATTTCCTAGTCAGCCCGGAGAGCAGGCTTAGCCGAAAGCCACCGCGAGATGTTATTTGGCGAATTCCCCGAGTGAACAACGACTCGGGAATATTTTTCGATGTTACGGTTTGCGGTCTATGTTTTTGTATCGGGTCGTACGCTCGCCGCTTCGCGGCGACCGCGGCTCGTGAGTTGCGCGTGGGGGAAGGCCGAGAGCGCGCAGCGCTCGGCGCGACTTCGCCTCCCGCTCCTTCTTCTGTTCCCGACTGCCGACCGGTAAGCATCACGGTAGAGCTCTCGCGCTCGTGGCGCGGCTTCGGCCGCGCTGCCGGCCATGTTACCGCTGCGTTATCGTTGGTTGTGGACTATGTTCTCGTTATGCTACCGTTTTGATGCCGCTATCGTGTTCTGATTTTCCGTAGCGTTACCGACGTTTCTGTCCCTTACAGGTCTCTCGTGATATCGTTAGGGTTTGGGCAGTTATCGCCCATTTCGTGCTATCGATCTTGGCTACCGTGTTATCGTTCGTTTATATTTTTCTTTCCAGGTTCTGCGTGTTAAGGTAACGTATTCCCGAAGTGGACGTTTCGCCTCGAGCGACCGCGAACGCCTGGATTATTCCCACTTTAATCATGTCTCGTTATCGTGCTCTCGAGATTCTCGCGATATACCGTCTCGTGTTATCGTCATGTCGCAATGTTCCGTTATCGCCTTCTCTTGATTTTTGCTATGTTCTGATCTCGCGCTAACTCAGTTCTCGCTCTGTACCTTATCGCGTTATCGTGGTTTTTGGCTATGTGCCGATATCGTGCTATCTCAGTTCTCGTTACGTTTTGTTATCGCGTTATCTTGTTTCCCGCTCTGTTCTGGTATCGCGTTCTCTTAGTTATCGCTGTCCCGTTACCGTATTATTCCCGTTCTCGTCGTATCTCGTTATCGCGTTACCTGGGTTCTCGTCCTGTTCCGTTATCGCGTTATCTCGAGTTCTCGTGATGCTCCGTTACCGCGTTATCTCGGTTTGTCGTTACGTTCAGTTATCTCGTTATCTCGAATCTTCGTTACGTTCCGTTATTGCGTTACCTCGAATTCTTGCTACGTTTCGTTATCGCGTTAACTCGATTTTTGGCTATGTCGCGTTACCGTGTTCTCGTGGTTCTCTCCGTGTTCCGTTACCGCGTTCCCTCGAATTTTTGGTGTTCTCGTGTCACGTGTACCGTTTTGATTCTGAATTTCGACCTATTAAACGCTGATTTATCCTTACGTTTTCTTGAGTTAGGGTCATTCTTTCACACGCCCGTCTGTCACTTGGCCATCCACGCCCTCTCTCCACAACCTGACACACTGAGCGAACCGCGGTTTACCGTAAACCGTCCGTTTGGTTTCCAAAGCTGCCCAGTTTTCCGTTTCCGTTTTTTTTATTAAGTTTACGTTTGAGATGCGCGGTTTGCTGATTCCGCGAAAAATAAAAATTAGCTGGCGCCCGACGGCTCTTTGGCTGCGGAAACCAAACGGATAGGGCGAAGGTAACCAGGAACGAAAAATCCCGGTTACAGGGTTTAGAATGTAGGAAAACATAAATGTGAACCCGAGTCTACAACTAAGCCGCTGCGTAAAGGTTAAACAAGCAACCCGGCGCCCCTTCGGGGCGCCGGGTTTCCTGTTGGGGGGCTTCGCCCCCCAAGCCCCCGATTGGGGGGCTCTGCCCCCCAAGCCCCCCGGAAAATGACCCTGCGGAAAAAATGTCCCTTCGGGACATTTTTCCCTGGTGTCATTTTAAGGCACTCACTTGGACGTCGCGCTTCGCGCTCCGTATGGTTTGGACGTCGCGCTTCGCGCTCCGTATGGTTTGGACGTCGCGCTTCGCGCTCCGTATGGTTTGGACGTCGCGCTTCGCGCTCCGAACGGTTTGGACGCCGCGCTTCGCGCTCCGTACGGTTTGGACGTCGCGCTTCGCGCTCAGTACGGTTTGGACGTCGTGCTTCGCGCTCCGTACGGTTTGGACGTCGTGCTTCGCGCTCCGTATGGTTTGAACGTCGCGCTTCGCGCTCCGAACGGTTTAAATATGATTTAAACAATAATCCTAACAAAATACCGATGCCATATAATCATTTAGGAGTACGCAGCAACTTTCAGAAAAATTGTTTTATTGACTGCGAAGATTGAGACATATACATATATTTCGACCTGAAAAACTGTATTGTGATAGGTTAACACAATTTAAAAATAATCGAAAAAAGTTGCAAAGTAGAACTTTGCACATTGGTTCCTCATTAATTTCCCTTTTTCACAAAGCCACCTCTATGCAGAAGCTTATTTATTAACTTTGGCTTCCTCATAGAGGAAGCTTTGTGAAAAAGAGAAATTAATAAGGAAGCAATGTGCAAAGTTCTACTTTGCAACTCTTTTTTATTCGAACAAAAGAAAACTCCGTTACAAACACCGTTACATCTCATTTCGATTATCTCCAAATTTTTGTGTTACTTTCCTAATTTTTGTGGAAGTAATAGCGGAAATCTATTTTTTTTAAATTCAAAATGTCGTAAAATCCCAACGACTTTACCGATCATTTCAGTTCATGTGTTTGCTTCAAGTAGAACACTTCAGTTCATTTGTTTATATTCAACGTGATTTAGGGCAAAATGCATTTTTTTCGTAAAATTCAAAATTCAATCAAATCCGAACCGCTTTAACGATTTCGTCGAAATGCAATAGCGAACTCCACTGAAAGTGTCTTTAGTTATGAAGAACTATTTAGCTGAGTCGTTGATTTTTTACGAAAGTTAGAGAGTGTACGACATTTTTTCGAAAAATTAAATATTCTATATATTCTGTATTCATGTATACATTTTTTCAAAAATCACAACACTTGAAGAGCAGTTACCACTCTACTTGCATGCCAAATTTGACGCATGCACGCACGCACGCACGCACACATACGGCCGTTTTTTCTAAACCATTTTTCTGGGCGTTTCAGGTGATTCTGAACATACTGACATGATAATCCCAACCAAAAAAAATATTCTCGAAAACAAAGCTTCCTCAATGAGGAAGCAAAAATAATCTAAAAAAGTGCCTTTGCGTTAAAGTAATTTAGGAGTATACAGCAAGTATCAGAATAATTGTTCAGACGACTGTTCAGATTGAGAACGTTTCATACATTTCGGTCTGAAAATGTATATCGTGGTAGTTTAAAATTGTTTTTAAAAAATACCTCTGCGTTAAAGTAAATCAGGAGTACGCAGCAAGTTTCAGAAAAATTGTTCCATTGACTGCGAAGAATGTGACTAATACATACATTGCAACCTGAAAAATTGTATCGTGGTATATTAACACTATTCTAAAAAGTACCTCTGCGTTCAATTTAGGAGTACGCAGCAAGTATAAGAAAAATGGTTCTGACGACTGCGAAGATTGATACCTGTACATACAACTCAACCTGACAAGCTATATTGTGGTAGGTTAAAATTATTTGATAAAAATACCTTTTTGTTAAAGTAAATTAGGAGTACGCAGCAAGTTTCAGAAAAATTGTTCTTGCAACTGCGAAGATTGAGACCTGTACATACATTTTGACCTGAAATACTGTATCGCGGTAGGTTAACACTATGAAAAAATGATCTGAAAAATAATCTAAAAAAAGTGTTTCAGAATTAAGGTAATTCAGAATTATGTAGCAATTTTCAGCCAAATTCATCTGTTGACTGCGAAGAATGTGAGCCGGACACAATTTTAGACTCCAAAATGCCAATTTTCTTGAAATAAACACCTCTATAAAAACAGAGAATAATTTCCATACTTCATGGGCATACTTCACAATGCCAGATTAAGAAATATTCCAAATTTCAACTTGTTCGGTCCATTCAGTTCAGACCCCCTGAGTGATACGGACGTCCGAATAACACAAAATCTAGTCTACGCAGCCAATCATATTTAGTAATGAAATTTCTATGTTCTGTTACACCAAGATTATGTATTTTACTATGTTTAAGAAATCTGCTGTAAAAAAAGTAAATAAATTTAAATTATCTCAACATTTTCCTATAAACACGTAATTTAGTCGGTGGAGAGCGAATTCAATAGGCACTTTCTGCGTTTCTTCAAAACGTGAGTGCCTAAAAAGGGAAAAAAAAATTTCTTACAAAAGAAGAACTTTTTTTTTCTTAAGGGGGGAGGAGTGTTGCAGCCCTGAATATTTCAATTCCATGACGAGGCAATGAAGAAATTTCCATTGCTTAAATCAAACGCCCTGTCGGGGTGAACGTTCGAGCGCGTGCCGGAATTCTCCGATGCCGAAATCGAGCGATCGACACGAAATGATTACGCACCGATTTTCGGTGAATCGCAGTGATCCACTGCAATTCACCGGCCGTCTAAAAAGAGACTCGGAGCCGAACAGTCAGGCTCGTCTTAGACTCGGGTACCCTCACGTTGTAAAACAAGTAGAAACTAGTAACTGGAATTAACAAACTGTAACGTAAATCAGAAATATCTTTTCTTCGAATAAATTGTCTTTAAGGTAAACCCGAGTTCGCGTGAGTCCAACTCTTTAATCAGCAAACGATCCCGATAAAATAAACAATTACCCTTCGACTCGTTACCTGATCACTTACCGAGTCGCCGGGCATAAAACATTGTAAAATGTACAATGTGTCCTGAGCATCGTGTTCGTACCAAAGGTTACTCAGTAAAATCAATTATTCAAGAGAAAGAAGAATTTGTTATTCATGTCCAATGCCACGACTGTGCAGCAGCAAGCGGCAAGTTTACAACATGAAAATAAAGTTTTGCTATCTGCGTGACTGTAACTTGTAAGAGGATATCCTTAGGTAATAATAATTTTCAATGTATATTATTCAATTAATATGTGGCTGCAAGCATTCGATTGCCTTTTTGATGTGGCTCTACAGGAAGTCGGAGAATCCTTCCGTCACAAAAGTAGAATATTATTGGCGTCGCTTTTCTTTGGCTCCCCTCGGCACTTCGAAGAAGTACGTCGAGCTACAGGAATTAGGTACAACTGTTGTAGATACACCACAACTTCCCGATAATTCATCGTTTTTAAAAGCTTCACTTGATAAAGCAAACGAGAAGCAGTTAGATAGTCAAGTGTCGAGGCATAATTTTTCATTAGAAAGCCGGAAGTTGACAACGCTGTCGATTCATCAATTATTGATAAATAATTTCAAACTGGGCATTTCTACCGCGGATGACTTTTTAGAATACGCCAGTTAAGAAATCTCCGAGGATTTGTGCAGTATGGTAGAAAAAAGTACCAGATCACAAAGCGAATCTTTAATTTGGCATGAGCTCCGGTATCGTAGAGTGACAACCTCGAGAATATACGAAGCTGCACATTGCAAAACGTTCGACGGATCGTTTGTACAGCAAATTATTGGAGCATCGAAATATTCGATTCTCAAGCAATGCAGCGAGGAAAACTATTGGAAAAAGAGGTTTTGGATGAGGTCCACAAGATTGTACAGCTGCCCTTGAAACATTGTGGTCTGGTTTTGTTACCTTCATTTCCAGTATTAGGGGCATCGCCTGACTCGATGACCGATGGTTTTATTATGGAAGTAAAGTGTCCTTCAAGCAGCAAAACGTTCCAGCAGTTTTTGCCAAACGGAAAAATGAATGAAAAATGTAGAGCGCAGATGAATATGCAAATGTTTGCTACTAAAAAAAGAGACGTCTTTTCTGTGTCACTGATCCAAGCTTCAAGCAGTCAAGACAAGTGACTCTCGTTTGGGAAAATTATGACGAACAATTTACGAGATCCATAATACAACAAACAAGCTTTATCTTTCTGGAAAGATTATATTTTTCCTAAAATTTTACAGAATCTGTAATACAGCGGTAGTCATACAATGAATAATAACGTACACGGCGAAAATGTAACAGGTGTATTTTTTTCAACAACCCTTTTTTCTAGCTTAGCGCCATTATTGGTTACGTTTTTATTATTGGCGTCTGTAAATTAATCAACGCGTATGCGATCGTCACTATTGAGTTCACGTGGGGCAGCAGTTGATGGTGAACACAAGCGTGTGGTTGCAGCATTTCATACTCTCTCAGTCGTCGAATCGCACGTTCGATGTGTATACGTTGTGACGGGCCGCCGGTGCAACGCGGGATACCGTCGCCGACCGCCGCGTACAACACTCAGCACTCAAAATGATCCTTCCCCTTTTTGTTGAGCGCCAGGTAGCCAATTTATTTTTCCCCGACTGCCGGGGGTAATATCTCTCACCTTGTCGATGTCCGTCGGTATTCTCGGGGTCGCGGGGGTACAGTTCAGGTTATCTTTCAATTCAATAAATAAATGCTCGAAATTTGCTGGGTGAAATCGAGTTTAAAATAACAAACAAAACTTTAATAACAGTCACTCAAAAATGTTACACTCGTGTCGTTGCATTCACAAATCGAGTGGCTCGAGCCTATGACAAGGATCGCAATTTACTCGACGCCGCGAATTATCACTGTTCCCCGGAAAAGCCGTTTCCGATCGAGCAGAGTCTCGAGCGCAAGTTACAGTTAACGAGGGAAATTCCGTCCCCGATCGCGCAGTACAAAAAGGCCTAAGATGAGGTACGTCGTTCGCCTACCTTTGGCTTTTCGCTTCGCACGCTGCGCACTCGCTATCAGTCCTCGCCCTAACGCCGTAGGCCTCTCTCGGCTCGTCCTCTCGATTCGGAGATCGTCCCGACGCTATTTCGCACGCGCAGCTTCTCGCGAACACAATTATTCTTTCTAATAATCTGTCGTTGCACTACTCACTCAGCGCGCGCGATTCTCCCTCCGATAGCAGGTCGGTGCAATCTCTAGTCTCGCAGTCGTACTCTAATTACTCTCATTCAGACGATCCGCGTCGGACTGATCTATTGCTCGAGCGCGATATGCGAGACCCCACGCGTTGTGGTGGGGGAAACGCCGAATATCGACCGAATAGTAACGAAATCTCGCTCGGCCGTCTCCCCGCCCCGCGGTCCCTACACAACGTCTCGAGACTGTCCATCCTTTGTCAACGCGTCCTTGCTAGGTGGGAATTTTCGACTCGAGCGGCGTCGTGGAGCGTATTCCGCCGTGCACCAGCGGTCTAGCGCCTCGTCACAACGTAAACTCGCAATACGTTCAGTTTCGAGAACTACTGCTTTGTTTGGCTTCACAGTAGAAGAAACAGTCGGCGGATGAATAAGTTTACATTTTCTTTGGTTGAGAAGAGTCTGAATTTGTTTAAATCTCCGGTCAGCCATTACCCCGCATCCTGCCGGAAGCACGTTTACAAGTCCAGATTTTTCGGTAATTAGTGTGTCGCTTATTCTACCTCCATAACCATTCGAAACAAAATTAACAAACCCATCCGGAGTCGAAGATATAAAATATTTCAGCGTATTGCATTTTTTATACTCCGACCAAGTGAGAGCTTGATTTACAGAATCCGTTGATTTTTCAAATTGGATCTCATAGCAATCTATTATCGATTGGACATGACTATAATTAGCTCGAAACGGAATAGGCAAAGATTTTTTAACTCTCATTGGCTCCGGAAAATATATTACAGTCTATAACATATGAGCCAAGCACGGAACAGTGAAGTTAAATATGTTGCTTGTCTGAGGGCTCGATATTCCAAATTGCTCTCCCAGTCTCTGGAACGTATCATCAACTTTTATTTTCATTAAAGTTAATTTGATGTGATCTGCTCGAATCTGAGTCTGTGCATGTAGAAGGTCTATGATCCAAGCCCAAGCGTTCAAAATTCCGAGATAGTTTTTAGTGTTAGTACTCATGAAATAATTTGTAATTGAAAGAGCTTTACATTGCATTTCGGCTTTGATAGATTTTTCCAACTATTTTGCTTCGCTCGGATGCAGCTCGTACTCGCTTGAGGTTGTTGGAGGTAAGAACGATGATATCGAACTGGATACAATTTCTCCACTTGAATGTTTGCTACAGCTCAGAGCTTTGGCTGTCATCGTCGGAACACTCGAAATCTGTAGCTTAATCGGTGAACAGCTTGCGTCAGATACCGGCACGTTTATATTACAAGATACTCCTTTACTGAGGACATGTGGGTGTAGATTCACTTGTACTCCTTTATGTTTAAGAGTCCTGTGTGTCATGTCACGATCGTGTACATTTTTTTCCTCTGTCGACTGAACCGTCGTTTCCTGAAAAATATTGTTTACTTAGTTTTACCCTTTATCTCTCTATATAATAAAAATATCTCGCCGCCGCCGCCGCCGCCGCCGCTGAAGCCGTGTAGGATAATCGAGGGGGGGGGTCAGCTTCACCAAACCGCACGGTGAAGGTGACCTGGGAAGGGACTTCGGATGATTTTTTCTAAGTCCTCCAAGGGGCCCTGGGGCCTGAATTTTTCTAAGTCCCTTAAGGCCCCCTATTCTGGGTATTATAAAATACCCAGATATATTATCTCTATATTATAAAAAGATCTCGATATTTTTTATATACGGACATAGGCCTGCCATGACTTGGCGGGCCTATGTTTTTGGAAAAGCGCTAAGAAACATCTGGTATTTCGGAGTCTATGTTTTTGAAAAAGGCCATCGAAAGATCCGCGCCTGGGTGCCTATGTTTTTGGAAAAGGACTTAGAAAAATCAGGCCTTGGGGGATTTATGGTTTTGGAAAATGAAAAACGGACATGTGAGCGCGCGAACGAGGGATAGGGGATCTGAGGAACGGAAGGGGGGTCCCGATGGATATGGATTCTGAGCGATGGGAGGGACGTCCCGAGGGATAGGGGTTCTGAGGGATGTGGGTCCCGTGATAGGTAGGATTAAATTATGTAGGGTTAAGTTAGGTAGGGTTAAGTTAGATAGAATTAAGTTAAGTAAGATTAAGTTAGATAGAATTAAGTTAGGTAGCGTCAAGTTAGGTAGGGTCAAGTTAGATATTGTTAAGTTATGTAGGGTTAAGTTAGGTAGGGTTAAGTTAGGTAGGGTTAAGTTAGGTAGGGTTAAGTTAGGTAGGGTTAAGTTAGGTAGGGTTAAGTTAGGTAGGGTTAAGTTAGGTAGGGTTAAGTTAGGTAGGGTTAAGTTAGGTAGGGTTAAGTTAGGTGATTTTTCTAAGCTCCATGGGGGTTCCCGAGGGATAGGGTTTCCGATTGCAGGGGTTCCCGAGAGAAAGGATTTCCGAGTACGAGAGTTATCGAGGCATAGGGGTTCGGAGTATGGGAGTTCCCGAGTATGGAGGTTCCCGAGAGATGGGAGATCCCGACGGATAAGGATTCCGAGTAACGGGGTTCCCGAGGGATAGGGGTTCCGAGTATGGGGGTCCCGAGGGATATGGATTTCAAGTATGGGATTCCCGAGGGATAGGGGTTTTGAGAGATGGGGGGTCCCGAGGGATATGGATTCTGAGGGATGGGAGGGACGTCCCGAGGGATAGGGGTTCTGAGGGATGGGGGTCCCGAGTTAAGTAGAATGAAATTAAGTAGGGTTACGTTTGGTAGTGTTTAGTTAAGTAGGTAGTAGTTAGGTAAGTAGGGTTCTGTTAGATAGGGTTAAGTTAATCAGGGTTAGGTTAGGTAGGTTTAAGACGCTGAGGGGGGGGGGGAGCGCGAGAAGCGCGCGGGGGGGGGGCGAGCCCCCCCCTGGGGTTGGCGCGCGAAGCGCGCAGGGGGCGAAGCCCCCTAGTATTATTATAAATGCGTTTGCCATTTTGTTTACATTTTGTACTCACCGTAGGGGCATTTGGTGATATGTTCACCTTAACTGCGGAGTCAGGTAACGAAGGACATCCTGGCGTAGCATTTATGAACTCTGCCTGTCGAACCCTTGTTTCCTAAATAATATTTTCATTAGTTTTGCTCTTTATACACTGTGACCGGAAAACGGAAATTCGCTGTCGTCGACGTCAGAATCCCGTATCGACTCCTCGAGAGCGTTTAGTTATATTTTAATATTAATTATAAATCGACTGTGCGTACCCGCTATCACTCACGAGAATATACGGTTCAAATAATTTCCAAACAGCGCGTGAACGGTCGAAATAGGACGCCAATAGCACGTCGAAATGTCTTCATCTAACCGTCCGACGTAGACACTGACATCGACTGCGTCACGACGAATCATATCGACCCTTATCGTCCAATAGGGTCATAGAGCGAGTCGAAGCGTGCTACGCGGAAGCGAAACATAGAAGGATCGCCAAGCGAAAATCACTTGCCTACCGGAATTGTAAGGAGGCACGTTGGTCCTCGAGAAATCTCGCTCAATATTGTCCTTACAACTACTAATTATTATTCAATTGTCGATTATAACTCGGCACGTGTTCGTTAATATTGTCAATTTCATTATTGTCGGAGTGTGTAACAGTGTCATCAAGTGACTGTGGCTCGCCAACTAAATTTGCCAATAAATTACCGTCAAAGTGAGTAAAGTTTAATTCGTCTGTGTTATCGCACGTATTTTTTATATCTGCCTACCCTTGCAACGTATTCCTTCTTCGGGTCATTCAATGGAACTCCCTTGCGCATTAATAATCGACGAAATCGCGAGTAGTCGAATAAATATTTATTGAATAATAAAGTTTTATTAGTTTCGTAAAACTAATTGGCGCCTAACTAACTTTTTGTCAAATTACTGGAGCCCTGGCAGCCACTGACCCCGGCCGCGCCAGGAGTGACGCTGAAATTATTAAAATAATTCCTAAAATAAAATATTGCGCCCGAAATAATACGGGGAAAATAGCGTCTTTCTCAACACCGTGAGGAATTTCCCTACTGGGACTCACAACCCCTTGCTCGTCTCACCGTCGCTCGATCCCGCCCGTCATCAATGCATTTACTAACCCCGGAAATCTTTAATAACAACTAAAATTTAGCCCCGAAAATCAATAACGTCAAATAACCTAAAGCTAGCGATCGAGACGGTAACGGGGCTCTGACGACCGGACGGTTGGGCGCCAGGTACCGAGGTACCAATGGTGGAACACCGATTTATATTTGTCGCCGGTACAACAGAGCCCGTGGATGGAACGGTCGACTATGTGGTAGAGAGCGAAAAGAATCCCGGTTGACCCAGGCTCTGCGAGCTGAATGTGGTAGAGGGGCGGTTCGATCTAGTGAGAGTCAACAACGCGAAGCTTCGGGAAAAATAACTGGATTTATTTACCATTTCCCGTTCTGCACTCGGGTGTAAGCCGAGGCGCAAGTACGATCACGTGTTTCATTGTGTTCGCGATTATATTCGTGGACACGGCGGGCAAGAGTCTCGCCGAAAACACGGTCGTCGATCAGCTGCTTCGGGCGTGTCATCGAGACGGTCGCTGACCCATCGGTCGGCCTTGCGATCTCGTCGCCGAGCGTTACCTCCGCACACTACAGCACCGATTGTTTTGGTCAGCGGGCGCTGACCCCTCTGTACCGAGCGCTGCCGATATCGCGCGTACCTGTGCGCTAGTCGCGGGCGGCGTCGCGTGTTTATTGTAGCGGTCGCCGACCCCTGCTGTATGCAGCTTTCCGAAATTATATTTCTGTTATTTTCTCACCTGTATACGCCTCGGTCGAACCAAGGCAGTTCGCAACGGCCAGTCGGCGAAGACGCATCGATCTCTCGCCGCTCTCGCCAGACTGATTAAAGTTCACTTTCAACGTTAACCCGTGTGTCATGTTTATTCGCCCTTCTCCGATCCGACAAAACGTATTGCTCACAACATTTTGGTCCTTCGAGCCGGATCGGAGCTAGTGTGTGGTTAACGCGAATTCTCGTGCTCGAGTGAATTCAGTTCGGTTGTTGCGAATCTCATCTCGCGGACTCTTTCAAATTCGCGATACTCTATCGCATCGTTTTCCGCTCTCACGCGGCCGAGACGCTCGGAAGCTCTCGCCGTGTCGCGACTCGCGGACTCTCGCACTCGCTCTCTCGCTCGAGGGTGAGACGGCGGTTTTCGAACACTCGCGTCACGCGGTCGTGCTCGTCGGCCCGTCTCAGTCGCCGATCTCTCGTTCGATCGCGCCTGCTCTCCTCTCGCCGAGATGGATGCGCTTATCGAAAAAGCGCAGCGGCTCTCGGGTCACATCATTCGCGCTAACGAAAATCTGAAAAAGATTGGACAGGTGAGAGTCACGCTGGGAATTATGGAGGCAAAAATCGCGATCATCGACGGGAAGTGGCAGGAATTCTCCGCAGTGAACGAGCGTATCGAGGAAGAAGCCACAGCCGCGGACGGAGAACGGGCGTACTTCGTCGAAGACGTTCAGGGCGCCACGGAGGTAAATTATCTGCTAAATAAGGGTAATTTCCTCGACATGGTTCGTCGCTATAAAGGCAATGGGGCTCAACCCCAGCAAGGGGCCGCGCCGGTCGCCCAGCAACTGCCGAAAATCAATTTGCCGAAGTTCTCTGGAGTCTTTTCGGAGTGGCCTTCGTTCCGCGACCTCTTCACCTCGATGGTTGGGGACAGCAAGGCGCTCACCCCGATCGAGAAGCTGCAGTATCTGAAAACGAGCCTCACGAAGGAACCTGCCGCACTCATCGCCTCGCTCCCTCTAACAGCAGAGAACTCGATGCGGCGTGGAGATCTCTCGTCAATCGATACGAGAATAAGCGTCTCCTCGTCGCCGCTCAAGTGACGAATATTTTCGCGCTTCAGCCGATGAAGGCGGAGTCCTCTTCGGAGCTCCGCACTTTGTACAACGGAACCGTGAACGCAATCGCAGCGCTCCGCTCATTAGGACGACCGGTGGACGGCTACGACGATCTCCTCACTCATCTCACCGTCCACAAACTCGATAAACAATCGCGTCGCGAATGGGAGTCAGCGATGAGTTCGAAAAAGGTCCCACCCTCCTTCGCCGATCTCAAGACTTTTCTCGAGGCTCGTATTTGTGCCATGGAGGCTCTCGAGCAAGACGACTCTCCCAACGCGTCACGATCCTCGAGCTCTTCGGCGAATCAGCCGAAAAACGAATTAAAATCGCAGTCGAGCAACAATCGAGTGAAGTCGCATCAAGCCTCGGCCACGAATCCCGCTCCGAAAAAGTGCGCGTTTTGCAAGGACGAGCATACCATCGTCGCTTGCGAGGCCTTTCGAGGGAAAACAGCCGACGAGCGGAAAGCCTTCGCACTCTCGTCAAATCTCTGTTTAAACTGCCTCGGGACGCACTACATTCGCGAGTGCAAATCACAGAAGACGTGCCAAGTGTGCAAGGCAAAGCACCACACGCTCCTTCACGGGACATCCGCCGGATCCTCCGCCGCACCAACAACTTCGACGCCAGGACATCGCCAGCCGAATTCCGCGTATCACGCCGAGGTCGACGAGCCGAGCTCGAGCGCCAGCTCGAATACCGCTGCTATTGCGGCCAACTCCAATGGCACGGACGCGACATCTTGCGTTCTTCTCGCCACAGCGATTGTCCGCGTCCACACCGCTAGTGGCAAACCTCTTGTCGTTCGCGCTCTCCTCGACCAAGGTTCGGAAGCGTCATTCATCTCGGAGTCACTCGCTCAACGCTTGAAGCTCCCACGTGCATCCGCGTCGGTCGCGATCACCGGAATCGGCGCGCGGGCGGCCGCGACTTCGCGCGGCCGCGTAAATCTCGTGATTTCCTCGCGCTTAGAGTCGGAATTCAAACTCACGGTTAACGCCCTCGTTCTTCCTCGTCTTACCGCGTATCTACCGCCGAAATCAGTCGCCGGGGTAAATTGGCCGCACCTCGACGGGCTCGAGATGGCCGACCCGGACCTCGCGTCGCCTCACCGTGTCGAGTTACTTCTCGGCGCCGAGGCTTTTTCTCAAATCCTCCTACCCGGGATTTACAAGGGCCCTGTCGGTGCGCCGATAGCCCAGAATACGTATCTGGGCTGGATACTTTCGGGGCTCGTCGGCTCTCGACAGGGTGCCGATCGACCTTGCTCGAGCTTTCAAGTCTCGGTCGACTATTCGCTCGACTCAGCGCTCCAACGGTTCTGGGAGCAGGAAGAAATCGCCTCTCCGACCCTGCCTCGGACCCAAGCCGAAGAAGAGTGCGAGAAACATTTTCGAGCCACGTATTCGCGAGACACGGACGGACGTTACGTCGTACGGCTGCCCCTCAAGACGCCGATAGAAACCCTCGACAACTCGTATTCCGCTGCCTCGCGTATGCTCGCGCGCATGGAGCAACGCTGCGCTCGCGACACAACGTTCGCGACGGCGTACTCCGCCTTTATGAGCGAGTACGAACAGCTGAATCACATGCAGCTCGTCGCCTCTTCTCAGCCAGAACCCTCGCTCGCGTATTACCTCCCACACCATGGCGTTATACGTGCGTCGAGTGAAACAACGAAGTTCCGCATCGTGTTCAATGGATCTCAAAAAACGGCGACCGTAACTTCTCTTAATGATCACCTGCACATCGGCCCCAAGCTTCTCCCAGATCTCGTGGATATTCTGCACCGTTGGAGGACACACGCTGTCGTTTTTTCCGCAGACATGGAAAAGATGTACCGGCAAGTCCTCGTTCACCCATGCGACCGAGATCTGCAGACGATCTTATGGCGAACGAGCCCGGGCTCGAAACCCAACGTCTACCGTCTCCGAACGGTCACATACGGCCTCGCGAGTGCACCGTACCTCGCGATTCGCGCCGTTCGGCAGCTCGCGCGCGACGAGAGGGAACGGTTTCCCCTCGGCTCGGAAGCTCTCCTCTCGGACGTTTACGTCGACGACGTTCTTTCGGGGTCTGACACAGTCGAAGAGGCCCTTTCCAAACAACACGAATTAATCGAGTTGCTCAAGGCGGGCGGCTTCGCACTTCGGAAGTGGACCTCGAACTCGCGAGCCCTTCTCTCGCATCTTCCCGCATCGGTCCTTGCGACGGGGAAGACGTTCAACGCAGCCTCGGAATCGTCCTTCCACATGCTCGGCCTCTCCTGGGCAGCAGAGGGAGACGCCTTTGTGTTCCGGCTCAAAAATCCGCGTCAGAATCAACAGCCGCTCACGAAACGAATCATTCTCTCTCTCATCGCCGAGCTGTTCGACCCCCTCGGGCTGCTCGCACAGGTCACTGCACGAGCTAAAATATTTATGCAGTCGCTTTGGCTCTTGAAGCTCAGCTGGGACGAGTCGATACCAGACGTCGAGGCTCGGAATTGGACGACGTTCTACGAAGATTTGCATCGAATTTCAGACTGCCGAATCTCACGTTGGCCCAACATTTTCGCCACGTCGCAGTCTCTCGAACTGCACGGGTTCGCGGATGCATCCGAACGCGCTTTCGCGGCGGTCGTGTATCTCTGCGTCGATAACGGGAACCGGGAAGTCGCGCTCGTCGCCGCGAAGAGCAAGATCGCGCCGATCAAACAAGTTTCGCTTCCTCGGCTCGAGCTTTGCGCCGCGCAGTTGCTCGCTAAACTCGTCAAGCACGTGCGGGGAGTCTTGGCACGCGAATGTTCCGTGTTTTTGTGGTCGGACTCGACAGTAACACTCGCGTGGATTCGCGGACACCCGGCGCGCTGGAAAACGTACGTCGCGAATAGAGTCTCGGAGATTCAGCGCACGCTTCCGGACGCGACCTGGCGCCACGTCGAGTCGAGGCAAAACCCGGCCGATTGCGCGTCGCGAGGGTTACTCGCGTCGGAACTCACGAACCACGCGTTGTGGTGGACCGGCCCCCAGTGGCTGACCGCTTCGTCGGCGAGCTGGCCCGTCGAGCGAGCTACCGAGCCGAAGAATCCGCCAGAGCAGCGTGTTCTCTCGCACGCCGCGACTCAAGAACCCGTCGAGCCATCGGATCTGCTGACGCGCTACTCTAGCTTGCTTCGCCTCCAGCGCATCACGGCTTGGCTGCTCCGATTCAAGGACAACGCACAGCATCGCAGTAGCGGAGGGGAGAAACGACAGCTCGCATCAACTCTGCTACCAACGGAGCTCTCGTCGGCGCTCACGAGCCTCATCAGGGCCGAGCAATCTCGCCTGCAACAGACTGAGATTCGCGCGCTCAAGGCCGGGTCGCCGATAACAAAACGGACTCTCCTGCAGCTCAATCCCTTCCTCGACCACGATGGCGTGCTCCGGGTTGGCGAGCGGCTCTCGCACGCCCTTCTCGAAGCCGACGAGAGACATCCGATCATCGTGCCGCGTGCATCGCCGCTCACCACTCTTCTCGTCGACCACGTGCATCGCCAAACGCTTCACGGTGGCACCCAATTAACTCTCGCGACTCTCTGGCAGCGGTTCTGGATCGTTTCGGCTCGGTCAACGGTAAAAACGCTCATCGGACGCTGCGTGCGCTGTCGTCGGTTTCGAGCCGCCACTGCGTCGCAATTGATGGGTAGCCTCCCGCGCGAACGAGTCACACGAGCTCGCCCGTTTTATCACGCAGGCGTCGACAACGCTGGGCCCATCGCAATTCGAATGTCTAAAGGACGGGGATACAAGGCCACCAAAGCGTACATCGCAGTATTCGTCTACTTCGCCACTCGCGCAGTCCATCTCGAGGCCGTCACCGATTATTCGACGGACGGATTTCTCACTGCCTATAAGCGCTTCACATCGCGGCGTGGTCTGTGCCTCTCGCTGTCGAACGATTGCGGCAAAAACTTCGTCGGAGCCGACGCTGAACTGCGCGCACTTTCCTCTTCAGCGTCCGCGGCCTCCGAGAAAATTCGAGTGGCACTCGCGAACGACGGCGTTGAATGGAAATTGAACCCGCCTTCGGCGCCACATTTCGGCGGACTGTGGGAAGCGGCAGTGAAGTCTGTCAAACACCACCTCCGCCGCGTCATCGGCGACACGACGCTGACCTACGAGGAAATCTCTACGCTGCTGGCGCAGATCGAGGCCTGCCTCAATTCGAGGCCTCTGCAGGCGCTCACGGACGACCCAGCGGATCTCAACGCTCTAACCCCGGGACATTTCCTCATCGGCGCGCCGTTGTCGGCGATTCCAGAGCCGTCGCTCGTCGATCTTCCGTCATCGCGCCTCTCACGATGGAAACTCGTGCAACAAATGCGCGACAGTTTCTGGGGTCGCTGGGCGAGTGAATATCTTCACCAGCTCCAGGCTCGGCCTAAGTGGAAACGGCCCCAGGAACCACTACGAGTTGGCGATCTCGTTCTCATAAAAAATGAGCTCACACCCCCAACGAAGTGGCCGCTCGCACGCGTCACAGCCACGCACCCAGGCGACGATGGACACACTCGCGTCGCCACTGTGAAGACGGCCTCATCCTCGTTCAAGGGACCGATAGTGAAGCTCTGCGTACTTCTCAGGGCAACGGATTCCGACGCTTCGCACTCCTGAACATCCGGGCATCACCGTTTCGTCGTCCGACGAGGCGGGCGGAATGTTCGCGATTATATTCGTGGACACGGCGGGCAAGAGTCTCGCCGAAAACACGGTCGTCGATCAGCTGCTTCGGGCGTGTCATCGGGTCGGTCGCTGACCCATCGGCCGGCCTTGCGATCTCGTCGCCGAGCGTTACCTCCGCACACTACAGCACGGATTGTTTTGGTCAGCGGGCGCTGACCCCTCTGTACCGAGCGCTGCCGATGTTGCGCGTACCTGTGCGCTAGTCGCGGGCGGCGTCGCGTGTTTATTGTAGCGGTCGCCGACCCTTGCTGTACGCGGCTTTCCGAAATTATATTTCTGTTATTTTCTCACCTGTATACGCCTCGGTCGAACCAAGGAAGTTCGCAACGGCCAGTCGGCGAAGACGCATCGATCTCTCGCCCCGCTCGCCAGACTGATTAAAGTTCACTTTCAACGTTAACCCGTGTGTCATGTTTATTCGCCCTTCTCCGATCCGACAAAACGTATTGCTCACAACACATTGACAATTATCACGTAAGTAACGAAGACGCGATATAAAATGAAATAAACGGAAAGAAAAATAATTCAGAACAATTTTTTTCATTCAATAACCACAATGATAAGCGAGAACGTTCGTAAAACTCGGATTCCGAAACGCTGACCACAAGCGACCATTAGGTCTACCCGAAAAAAATAATATTAGAATATGGAAAATAGATTTGACAATAAAAGTGCCGAAATAATA